>JAPQVY010000100.1:45383977-48130227 GCA_028535165.1 Quercus tomentella
GATAGCGACAAAGGACAAGGGAAAGGCAACCATTACTGCAACGAAGTACTCTGTGCCTGATAGAGCAATGCTTTTTAGCTTTTACAACCACCCCCAACCACTTTGAGTATAGGATGATGGGACAAGTATCAGCTCTAGAAAGCTGAACCTACACGTGGACGTAGGAAGGAAGGAAAAATGCTAGTATAAAAAGGAAAGAGAAGCAACTAAAGAAGGGGGGGACAAACCATCTCCCACCCCCTTGAGTCCTAAACAAGGGAGAGTTATAAGAAGATCAATCCCCTCGGACAAGGCCAAAGGACCCGAGCCGCTTAGGCCGTGCCAGGGAAAGGTCTTATTAAACACGCTGCTATCACGAACACCATGACCAACCACTGTCCAGTGACCAAGGCCTAGCCTTTCAGCCCACGCTCTATAAATTTTATTGCAAGAGCCTTCAACGTGCGAAACCTATATCATTTGGGATCGTCACAATTTGAGTCCTTATATTTAATTTTAAACTTTCTTTCTTACACTTCCTCTATTGTGTATATGTTATATTACACAATTGTGTATGTTAAATAGGGATGGCGTAAACCCGCTCCAATCCTGACCTACCTCACTCCAATCTCATGTGAGTTTTCCCTACTCGAAAGTTAAATAAGAAGGAGACGGGACATCTATGGTCCTGCCATGCTCTACTTATTACCATCCCTAAATTAAAAAGGTAAAAGGATTGGCTAATGGCTATCGACTAACTCTGAGCCGCTGGCTAGCTACTTGACCGTAAGCTGCATGCTTAAGCTACCTTGACCATGGAGTGGTAGGTTGAGTCACAGTCATAAACACAGCAACAACGTGCTGGACTTTAATTCTTTCAAAGAAATGAAGTATAAAAAAATAAAAATTCGTTTCATATATTCAAAAAAGGTAATTAAATATTATAAAATAAACAAAGAAGGAAGTCATTTTTAAGCCAATAAAATTTGTTCCTAAACGACAAATATCTGTCACCTGTCAAGATTAAACCAGTAAGCCTAAAGCCACCTGCCCCCCTAGGTCAAATCTTAGTATCCCGTTTTACTCGTCTTTTTCATTGGGAAGATTTTAGGTGCTACTCATGACGTGGCAGAAATCTCATGGTTGTACAATAAAGAACTTGTGGAATTTAGGGGACACGTGCCCCAGTTTTCTTTACTGTCGTAGCTCTACAAAGTCGTGTGTGGGGACATGTTTTAGAGTACATCTTGTCTTACTATGCCTTTTGATAAACTCTGTCTGCTCCCACGTGGTATTCAGGCTTTTTTTTATATATCATAAACCACATCACTTTAATATAAAAAAATTTATTGGCCAATGGGCACGTTGCGTGTAGAAAATATATGGTCTAGACACATCAAATTTTATAATATTTTTTTATATATTAATTGAATTTATAAATTAAGATGGGTGTATAATAAAATAAATAAATTCAACAATAAGATCATATGAAAAGAATTAAGAATATGGTGTAAATTCACAACTTTATTGTCCCATTTAAACTAGAGATGTTGCATCATCATGCTGCATCGACAAGGGATGGGGAGGATGTTTCGGTGCCCCACAATTACAAAATAAAAAATATTCTTACAGAGAAATCTATCAAAAAAGGGGAAGTGTGTGAGAAGATTATTTTTATTTTTTAATTTTAAAAAAAATGTATTGTAAGAAAAAAATATATATCATCAAAAAGCAGCTATGTGATATGATAAATTGATCATATCACATAAAGAAAATATTAAGGGATATGATCACTGTCGAAGTTTTATAATGTACAGCTACGAATGGGATCTTTTTCAAATATCGGTACTCTTCGTGAGTGCTCTATGGTCCTTTTTGTAACTAGCTTATCTGATAAGGTTTCTAGACAGATGAATTAGCTCATAAGTTTTAATAAATAAATCCCCTTACCTAAAAAAAAAAAAATAGAGGAAAGAAAATATTGATTACAATTTAAATGTGGACATAAAAAATTTGATCTATGTGTAGTGTTAGTATGTCTTTCCTAAAACTCTCTGCCTGAAGTTGAACACAACTTTTTTTTTCTTTTCCTGCGTTCTTTTTCGTTTTTTGTGTGAAGTTAGAACTTAGAAATTAGAACTACACTGTTATAAAGACTTTTTTCTAGTATAGAAACTGTTATAAAGGCTTAAATGTAGACAAAGGGTCTTATCGTTTATCTGAAAAAAGTTGACAAAGTGATTTTACGTTAAAAACGTAATCCAAATACATAAATGACTAAATTGATGAAAATAGTATCTCCTAGTTACTTCAACTAATAAATTTCGAACTCTTCTCGTCAAATAAAATATATGAAGTTCAATTCTCCCTTACGTCAAAAACCAAATTGAATTAATGATAATGAAATTTGACAATACACTTAAACTGAGTAACCACTTTATAGTTTAGTGTTTAAAAAAAAAAAAAAAAATCCTTGAGCCTTATCATTTGTGCACAGAGAAAAACAAAAAGGAAGGAGGAGAAGAAGATGATGAAGATAGTGTGAGAAAGTGACACTGATTTTTATTTGTATTAGGCGGGGTGTTGTGTTGATAAGCAATTCTCTTTTTACGTTTTGATGAGTTGTAACAAGGAACCAATCCATAGAGGTAGAGTGGCAATGAAGGTGCTGAAAGTCGTGTTGTTCTTGTTCACCAAAAAAAAAAAAAAAAAAAGTCGTGTTAAATGGTACAGAGGAGGAGAAGAAATATTTGAAATTTTGAACAATATAGGAATAGGGCCAGCAGGTTCAGCAAGATGGCGTAAAATGAGTGGGATTGGATTGAGGTTGACCACGTCAGATTGAACTGTTTCATGTTATTTTGGCTCTTTGTTATTCAAAGTTTGGAAAGAAAGAGATTAAATCGCAGTCATGGACTCATGGTCATAGAATTTGTCATATCTGATGTACTTCTTTGGATAGCAATAAAGAAGAAGACTCAACTGGTGTAAAAAATCTCATAAATATGAAGTGGGCAGGGAATTAAGTTGGCTGGTGTCCAAGTTCCAATCTCCAAAATTTGCTTCAAAAACACTTCAAAATCAAAAGCAACATTAATGTAATGGTTCTCCTTAGTCTTTCCTACTTCTATCAACTAACTGATGTTTTCGACTTTTACTTATTTATTTTTGGGCAAGGATAGAGTTTCAATTAGATTATGGCACAAATTTTTATTTTTATTTTTTTAAAATATCAATGAGGTAATATGTTGTCATTGATGTAAATAAAAATATTTATAATAAGTATAAATGAAAATAATGTTAGTTTAATCATAATAATAATTTATCATCTTAATAAATTGTTAAGAATAGTTCTGTGACCACACACTTTGTCACATCTTTTTCTATAATTTGATAATATGATCAACTATGATTGGTAGATTATTATTTTTACATAAATAAACTTATTTTATCACTATTTATAATCGATCACATCAGAGTTAAAACACGAAAGTTGTGTTAATGGACTTTCTCTTTTGTATTCCTAAAATATCTCTCGATTGACAAGAACTATTAATAAATAGACTTGGCTTTGGATCTAACGCATTCAATGTAATCTACACCTGTCATTATCGATTTAGTGCAACTAGACATTAAATCCAAATTTTGCAAGTTTTCGAAAAAGAGAGGACCAATGGACTTCCGCGTGGTCTATCCTATAGGCCCAATAGAGCAAGTTGATGGATTTCCTGAAAGCTGTGGAATTGATAAAAGTCCATGAATCATCCCTCTGCAACATACTAATGGCCCATCATTTTGTGAAGTATCTAGTACACTAGACAAACCCCCATTGTTAATAACTGGGCTATTATTATTATTTCAGTGACCTCCATCTATTGCAAATCACTGGACAAGTTAATCCATTTATGGAGTGAGGGAGAGGACACGACTAAGTAGTAATGGGCTTGCCCATTGTTGTAATTCTGGAGCTTAAAGTAGCCATCACTATTTAGACTCGTATTTAAAGATGACCCTTATGCTAACTACATGGCAAAAACAGTTGGCCGAGACAGAGCAATTGCATTTTCTTGTGTTAATTGAACCTGTTAACAATTGAAGTCAGGTTTTGCCTGATTAATGACCCATAGAGCATCCACATGAGTCATGTATTTGAATTTAATTGCAAGTAATCTGATAAAGAGTTATCATATCAGTGGAAGAGTGAGATAGCCTATTAAAATTAAGCACTTACATCCCTGACAAATTTCCTTTCAAAGTTAAATCATAACTTGAATTATGTTTAAAAACACAGTCTTCGTCTATTTCTCTAAGGGTGACCATTATTGGTACACAAGATCTTTGATGGTGGAATTCATGGAGAGACTCTAGTAGCCAATCATTGTCACTGACAGAAAGGCTTGGGTCAAGGGGTTCATGGCTTGAAGGTTATGCCAGGTTGTGGCGTCAAGGCATGTAAGAGAAGTCGTTGAAGATTCAATGTGGGAACCCCATTCTCTAAATGTAAGTGATCTATTATTACCTTTTCCTTTTACATTTGTATCAAAGCCTAGGTTTGTCTTCACCATACACATTTCTATGCCATGATTATAGAAAAGAAAGAATAATTTTATAACACGCAATGTGTTGAAATTGAGGGTTTTTTTTTTTTTTTTTTTTTTCAATTTTCGTAAATTTATGTAAAAGTATGTTTGTTAAGGCATGTTTTAAATTTCAAAACTTACATGAAATGGTGCTAATATAAAATTTGGTTGAATTTCATCGATTTTTTTTAGAGCAAATTAAAACCCTAGCTAACTTTGTTTGTTCATAATAAGACCAGATTTTTCATCTCAATTTTGGCCCAAAAAATATCGTTTTTGTTGATTTAAACTTACATGATTAAGAGGTTGGGATCATGAACTTTAAAATGACATATGTCATATTTGGATTTAAAATGAGGAAGAGATTAATGCTTGTAAAAGATGCAACCCATGGACAAGATGCGGGACAAGATGGTTTCATCCATTCAACTTTGGACAAGATGCAACCCAAAACAAAACTACCGACACAAGAATAGCCCAATTGCAAAGCTTTACAAAGAGTTAAGAAACGAAATCATGCAACCCTATACTCTTTATGTCATTAAATTCTAAGAATTGGATCACAAAGACAGCTGCTTTCCAAACAAAAGCATCCGGGGGGAACAAAATGCTTCTCATTTCTATGATTCCATAAGAGCCAGCTAATAATATAGAAAATTTCCAAGACTAGTATGGTCAAGTCACAAGTGGTCTATTATATGAACGGTAACATCAAAGATAAGAAGATTGAGTAGCTTTAAGTAGGTTTCACTCATCAAGCAACTCCTATGCCAAGTTTTCCCAATCACTGGCCAAGATCATATAGAGCACGATCTACATATTTCTACTCCTCCCCACAATTACTACAAGTCAAATTGGAAATTACCTTGTGCCTTAAAAAGTTCATTTTTGTGGGTAGTAGGTCTTTAAATGCCTTCCATAGGACGGCTTGAATTTTATTGAGTAATCGGAGTTTCCAAAGTTTGAGTTGAACTTATGACGTTTGCTCCATAACGATTACTATTTATCATCAAGGTGAGATACCTATTTATTTTTTGTGTTAGCAGAATTTGAACCAAAGTCCCTTATTCGTTACTAATGAGTTTTTTCAATTAAGTTAACTAAAAGTCTAGAACCAATAATCTATCTTTAATATAAAAAACACTACACTTAAAGTTGTCATCTTAGGCTTTCAATTTTTGATGAGCAGTTCATGATTAAATCATTTCAAACCACAAGTGGATAAACTGTAATTATTAAAAATATAATAATTATAATAACTTTTATTATTTATTCTTACAAATTATTTTAGTTATTAAAAAAAAAATGTGTATGTAAACTTATTGTAACTCTTTCCTTACCGGCCCCCAAATGTCGATGAATGAAAGTTTGGTGGGGCCTGGTGAGAAAAAAACAAGGGGGGGAAGGGGGTCCACCCCCTTTCTCTCTTTTGCTTTTTTACCATAGAAAAGTTGAAATTGTTATTTTTCTTTTACTTTTCAATCCTCTTTATTTCCTCCCTACCAACTGCTCATATGTTTGAGGACTTTATATAGAATTTTATTTTTTAGTACTTTAATGTGACTAGTACTTGTAAATTCTTTTCAGGTCAAATAGTATATCTTCTCAACAACAAAAAAGGTCAAATAGTATATCCATGACTATAGATTCTATAGACTAGGAGATGGGGTTTTGGATATTCGGCAACAAAAAAGAAAAAAAGAAAAAGACGGGGTTTTGGATTACCGTCCTGTGGAAGTTTATTCAAATTTTATTAATTGAATATTAAAACCAATTATTCATGCATAAAAAAAAAAAATTTATCAATGGAGAGAGAGAGATCTTGCAAGTAACAAGTGTAATTCAAATAATCGATCGGATAAATTTAAAATTTCAAGAAAGAAAATCACTGGTTTGAAGTGTATTTGTTCTCAGACTTCATTTTATGGTGTCTCAAAATAGCAAAAAAAGAAGTGTAGAACTACAATCTACGGAGTTGCCAAAAATCATTAATCGTGTTTTCCTCCACAGAAGTACTGCGTGTGACATCTCTTCCTTTTCCTTGCTTTTCTTTTTCTTTCTTTCTCGATCCCAGACACCAAATTGACTTGAGTGCCATAAAGCTTCCTCAAAAGTTTGTTCAACCTTTTCCTTCTTTTTCAACTACTAATACAGTAATTCTACTATACAATAGTACTATTCTACCTACACACCTCCTCTTAATTGAATTAGAAATTCACACGTCTCTATCTATCTATCTCTCTCTCTCTATCTCTCTTACTCACACAACAAAACATATTGCACAACCACGTGAGCAAGCAGAAGTGTCTACGTATACCCAGGTGGTTGGAGGGGACCAAAATTTAAACTCTCTAGAGATAGAGAGAGAGAGAGTGTCCTTGTAGTTGAATTTTAAATTTGTTTGATTTTTTAATAATAATAATAATAATAATAATAAGATGCAATGCATTAATTAATAATGGAATTGTCGACAATACCTGGGTTGGAGATGCAGGGATTTGACATTTACGTGTTGTTTCTTTCCTAGTCTCTCTCTCCTTGTGTCACAATTTTCAAGACTGTAAAAGCGTTGAAATCTGGAGCCAGTATCGTCCTCTCCGTTTGTCACTCTCATGTACAGCATAGTGTTAGAGGGATAGAGTTTGTAGGCTGTAGCAACTTGCCTAAAAATAAAAATAAGGGCTGTTGCATGGCAGCTCATGTTCCGGGGGTAGCCTTCAGATAAAAACAAAGAGAATTTGGAATGTGAAATGAAGCTCACAACTATGCTCCAATTCTCTAATTAATTAGTCTTTTTTTCCCTCCAGCTCATGTAAACTTTTGTAAAATACAAAAAGCAACTATTTTTACATATTTTATCCCAAAAATCTTCCACATCAGTCTTTTTAAAGTTGTGCAAATTTACACATTTGCTATAGTAACCGTGCATATATGCATGACTACTATAGCTCGTCTATACCATATTTTATTAATTTCATGTTTTGCTCCTTTTGTTCTCTCTCTTCTTTGTGCAAAACAAACTGACTTCTCTCCTCAATCCTTATCATCTTTTTCCTTAGATACACACAA
Organism: Quercus tomentella; assembly: GCA_028535165.1. NCBI lineage: Eukaryota > Viridiplantae > Streptophyta > Magnoliopsida > Fagales > Fagaceae > Quercus > Quercus tomentella. The sequence goes on from JAPQVY010000100.1 coordinate 45,391,606, forward strand.
ACACAAACATACAGACAAATGATCGCAGAGGATGCCTCGTCTTGGTCTCGTGTCCAGGACAAGCTCTTCGAGTTGAGTAGCCGAGTTATGAGGATGAGTTTGACTCGGTGGGTCAGGGCTCCAAGTATTCGAAGGGTGCTGTGGATTTTGGGTCCAAGTCTAAAGAGACACAAAGGAGGAGAGGTGTCCTGTGGACTGAAGAAGAGCACAGGTATAAGATTCTCATTGTTTTTATTGTTTTGGGGGTGATGTGGGTTTTGATCGGTGATTTGGGTTTGATCGGTGATGTGGGTTTTGATGGTTGATCAGTGATGTGGGTTTGATCGATGATGTGGGTTTTGATCGGTGATGTGGGTTTTAATTGGTGTTTCTGGATTGGAGAGGCGTTGTGGTGCTTGTGCTGGTTGTGGTGTTGATGGTGTGCTTGTGATGGTGCTTCTGGGTTTTGACCGTGAGAGAAAGAGGAAGAAAAGAAAGAGGAAACGGCAGAGACAAGGAAAAAGAAAGAAAAAGAAAGAAGAAGAAGAATAGGTTAATGGATGTATAAAATAATATTAAAAAAAGAATATAAAAATATTATTTATATAAAATATAGTGTATAATAGATGAACTGATGTGAGTATTTTGTAAAAATAGATGTGTAAAATAAAAAAAGTAGCTTTTTCTGTGTAAAATAGATGATAAGTTTACACGAGCTGGTGTGGATGCTCTAAGTTTGTTTATCATCATTTACTTTTAGGTTAATCTTCTTAAATTTTTCTCTTTATTTTTAGATAAGAATCTATTTTTCCTATTTGAACTAACTACTTTTTAAAATATTTACATCAAATTTTATATGCTATACTCTATTTCATTATAATATATTATTTTGATATCTATTTCATTATAATATTAAATTTTTTTTTAGAGAGAGTTTTAACTTATGGCGTCCGCTTTTGATGATAGTTCTTTACTATCAAACCAAGACACCAATTAGTTTTTGGTGTAGGCGGGGATTAAACCACAGATCTTTTATTCAACCATCAGAGATTTTATTAGTTGAGTTAGCTGGAACCCACGTTATAATATTAATTAATACTTCTTTCCCTCTCTTTTTTCTTTCTTTCTTTTTTTTCTCTCCTAAAAAAAAAAAAAAAAAAAAAAAAAAAAAAAAACCCCACTTTTCCTTATTTTATTTACCAAGATACAAAAAATAAAATAAAAGTTTGGGGTAAATTGATCACTTATCATATTTTAACAATAATAACAACAATAATGCCAAGGGTTAAAATTCTATCTATATAATAAAATAAAAGGTTACCCCGTTGGTACTTCAGCATATCTTATAACATGAAAAATAAATTGTTACTGTCAATGCCATGAGATTTAAGGTGATCAAGTTGAGGCACACACAATATCATTCTCTTGATATGATACATATCGTTTGCAAGAAATTTCAATAACCATTGCAACAAATGTACAACAGCTCATCTAACATTTTCGGTATCTTACTCGTTTGCACTACTAATTAACATAAGAAACTCTAAAATAATAGCCTCCTTCATACCCAATTAATATAGTTATTAAAAGTAACAGACTAGAATATTTATGTAAAGACTAAGAGTGAAGTACACAAAGAAAGAGAATACACTTTTCTCTATAGACTAATGTTGGATTTCTATTTTAGGTGGAGGAGCAGCTATTTATAGACTTCGTGAATTGGTGAGTTACAAAAAGAAAAAATATACCAATCAAATATGAAATAATGATAATTAAAATATGGGTTGATATGGTTATAAATCTCAATCAAAACCCAAGAAAAATGATTAAAAAAAATCGTATTCCCAATTTGACAATATAATTAATGAGGAAAAAATTACATAAATTATTGTTTTCTCTATTGAAATATCCCAACAAACCAAGATGGGGTTAGTGATAAACATGTGTGATACATAAAATAGGAAAATATCATGTAGAAAGAAATCCTAGATGCAATGTCCATATGGCATATGAGTATGCATAATGAAGATATAAATCTAACCTAGATATGTGAATGATTTTAATTAAACAAAACATAATATATTTTTGGTTTTTCATATTTTATATGATACAAAGGTATTAAAACATGCTGAAATTTTAATTAACAATGGATGAACACGAATAATTGACACATTTACACAAAAATTTAGATTCGTTATCAAATCTTAAAATTTAGTGAATTAATTTGATGTTACATGAGAAAAATGCATAAACTTAATCTAGGATGACACATGAACAAACGTACCTAACATGAACTAGATTTTTATTTGATTTGTTTATGATTTTTATGAGATGTAAAAGATGATTACACATGTTGAAAATTAAATCTATGATTCATGTAAAGATATATTGTTTGATGCATGGAACCCTAAATATGACTAACATATATTATGTGATTGGCCTAAACATATTAATTAATCTACATGTTTACATGATGGAATTTTTTTTTAATAGAAAAAAGCCGATAATTTCAATAAGTAACGGAAGCTAAGTCGGTTTGATCATGAAATTATGCAAATATGTGAATGCATGATCATGAAAAAAAAAAAAAAAAATTATCATAAGACACATTTTTGTATTTCTTTTTTATATTATAATCACAACACAGTAAAAACCTAACTAAACATGCTATAGAAAGATAATGAAAATTTCAACAAAGAAGATCAAAAAGATGCCCTGTGGCCTGCAAAAATCTCCCCAGTTTGTGAACTGTTGATGGCCACGGTAAAAAAAGAAACTCGTGATTAATCTATTATTTATGTAAATTTCAACAAAATTTAGTATGCGTTTGGATAGCTGATTGCGTTTTAGCATCTGGCATTTTTTTTTTTTTGTTTTTTACCAGCGCCTTTTGTATTGTTTATGGAACATAAACAGTGCATTAAGTCAAATGAACAGTGTTTTGTGAGTTTGAACAGTAACTGGAAATTATTTTTTTATTGTTTTCAGTTTTCAGTTTTCAACAAAATAAGCGGTATCCAATAAGCGGTATCCAAACGCACCCTTAATATTTAAATTTAAATTTTCTAAAGTCTCTATTAGATGGGAGAATGTGACGGACAGTAGAACTTCAACTTTGGAAGTACAGTTTTGTTATCATTTATGTGATAATTTTGATAGTAATAAAATTTTAATATTTGAAATAGAATAATTACAGTGTAATAAATTTTGTAATCATCCCTTGAAATTAGTAATGAATACTAGTCAGATGAAAATAATTGGATACCACTAAGGCTATGATTATAAAGGGTGAAAGAGAAAGATTGATGTGAGTGCATGTGGAATAATGGATAGCTTTTGTGATTAATTTACCTTAATGATTTTGACAGGGAGTATATGAAAATATGATTACAACAATTAAATACCACGTGAGGCCTGTTAGTAAAGTTAAAAATCTAATAAATGTACCACCGTGCATCTTTGGTGTGGTGGTCACTTTACAAGTATTTATACTTATGGGGGTGTGGGAGGTAAGGATCGGGGTTCAAATCTCCAGAAGGGAGTTTCACACACATATACACTTAGATTAGGTTAGAGTAGAAATTCTATCTTGTAAAAAAAAAAAAAAAAAATCTAATAAATGTCAATAAGACTATACTAAAATTAAAGTATATTAGCCTCTTACCACCGCGCACCTTTACTGTGATGGTCATCCTTGGCCAGAATTTAAGTCTTTAGGAGAAAGTTTCACACACATATGCACTAAGATTAGACTTGAGTAAAAATTCTATCTTATATATAAAATAAATATATTAGCCTCTTCATGTTCTCAATTTTTTTTAAAAAAAAAATGTAAAACCTAGGCATCTTATGCTCCCTAATTATACAAAAGAAAGTGCACTAGCTAATAAGTTAAGGGTCATGTTAACAGTGCTCTTAGAGTAATTACTAATAAATCATAATAGGAAAATTTTAATACCACTTTTATGGGAAATATAAAAAACTGTCAACAACATTTATTATTTTATTATTCTCCTAATAAAATATTTCTAAAAATAGCTCCTAAACGGGCATTGGTTAACATTTAGTCACATCTTTCTCCAAAAAGAAAGATTAATTAGTCACATGGTTATGTTGTATTAATTAAGATACAAAGTCCCATCCAAAAAAAAAGATACAAAAGGCACATTGTGTATGGAAGTTTGGAGAAAAAGGAGAGTCGAGGGTATAAGGGGAAAAGAGAGAAGAGTGGAGGTGAATGTTTTATGACTTTATCCTTTCCCTTTATTTGGATGTTCCAAAAATTAAGCATGGAGGAGGAATAAATATTTATCACTTTATTTTGATGTTTTAAAAATTAAAATGAAAGGGTCAAGAACCTTATAGCTCGACTGATATGTTATGATATTTTTAACGTAAACATCTTGGGTTCAAATCCCTTGTCCCCATACTATCGAATTATCAAAAAAAAAAGGGGGGGAGAGGGGATGAAGATGATAAGATATCATATAAATTGACAATTATAAACCTCTTTTGTTCAATTGCAATAAATACATATAAATTGGCATTATGATGACAAATTTGATAACTTAAAATTTATTAATGTAGGAAACTGCTCACTCCAAATTCTCCCAATTTAAGTGAATTATAAACGAGTTGATTTGGGTCAAAAGCCTTATAGCAAATTTGGATTTGGCAATTCCTAGTGTTTCAAGTGGCGTCATCAGTGGTTCAAATCCCTTCATACTCAAGTATCGAATTATGAAAAGGAAATGGGAGATGGAGGGCAAGACCCTTCCAAATCCCCTTAAACCCCTTTTCCATTCCCTTTAAAAAAATCAAAAGGTTAATTAAACATCTCCATTCCCTTTCCTCTACTCTCATCTACTCTATTTCCATCCAAACCCATTGTCATGGGGCTATACCAAGTGTGAGTTTGAGATTTGCTTTAAAAAGTTTTACTTTTTGCTATAAAATGATAAAATCTCAAAATCATATGAAATATATAACTATAAACTTCATGAATTATATTGATAAACATTAAGAAAAATACTAAATATATTACAAAATTTTCAAAATAAAACTTAAAAATTTATGTGTCAATAAATACGATTGAAGAATTTCAACCATCTCATAAATGAATATTTGAACTGCCAATTTATAATCGATAAGGTATCAATACTTGCAGTAAAAAGTTTATTTCCAACTTATGATCGACAGCACATCAATTTATAAAACATTCAGGACAGCACTAGTCAAACAAGAGACAGTAAAAAGTTTACTTTTTCTTTTATGCTAAAGCAGTAAAAAGTAAAAAAAGAATATATGAAACTCTAGTTTTTCCGCTGGGATGTAACGCAGAAAAGTCGCCGAGGAATTGGGATGGCGGGATAAGCAAAAAAGGCGAGAAGTGAAAAGCATGGAGTGGACCCCTGAGGCCCATCTGTCGGTCATCGCCTCGATTTCATCGCCCTGCTCTAAAGCGACACGCCAGACGAGGATCCCCCTTATTTTCACCAAAAAAATTAATACATAAAATAAATACAATCATATATTTGTTTCACTTTTAATAATCCAAATTTATTATTAGTATAATAAACAACGAAAAGGTGCAAAATATTAAATGAGCTTTCTATTATCGGGCAGCTCAATAACCCAACCACTCCTCTGACTCATTTGTTAGCCTCCTTTACTTTGATTCCTTTTCCATTCAATAATTTATACCTACAAATTTTTTTACTATCTCTGTGAGTCTGTGCATTTATCAAAAACCCTACGGTCCAAAAGGGGTCATATAATATTTCCCAGCCTACATATAAATACATTCCCATTAGTTATGACTTATGACACCATCATCAGATCATCATCAACCCATCATACATTCAAATCTAATGGTTGATTTCACAACTTTCACTTTTGTAGCACAAATTTTTACAGTTGGAGCTTGTACTTCCACCAAATCTTTCGCTAAAAAAATTGATTTGAATAGTATTTATTTTTATTCGCACTTTAATGCACACATTTTACACATAATTAAGATGGTAATCAAAATTGTAATTTCAATGGCTTTTCCAATTGTGTGTAAAAGTATGTGCATTGTGTTAAGTATAAAGTATAAACTATATGTATACATATATTGCTAAATTTGAATATTAATGAGAGAGAGAGTATGTGTGTGCATGGGGTCGTGGTCTTTTCTGGAAGTGAGAAGCCAGTTGGTAGGGTAGAGACTGCACCAATCTTTTGTCTTTTTTAACGTTGGCTTTGTGTTCCTTTTCACTCTTCTTATAGCACTCCCACACACACCATAACATATCATTCTCATCCATCAACACCACCATCAGAATTAGAATTCTCTCCCCCCCCCCCCCCCCCCCCCTTTATCTCTCCCTCTCTCTCTCTCTCTCTCTCTCTGTGTCTCTCTCTCTCTCTCTCTCATCCCCCCTTAAAGATAGGCGACACTCTTGGGGGATAAGACTACAGAGAAACACAAAAGAGACGCGTTTATACGCGCTCTCTCTCTCTCTTCCTCAGATGATGATGATGATGAAGATAGATGGGGAAGCTTTTTGTTTTGAGGGGAATGTTGTCTGGCTCGAGGACACTTTTATTTGATCCTAAGAAAAAAAAAAAAAAAAATCCCATCATCATGTTTTAGTGTCGTCGGACCAGGCTTCATTCCCCCCAATTTTTATGCTTCCATTTACCTACCAAGCCTTTAATTAATCATGGGCTACTTTCAAAGGTTTGTCTTTTTAATTGTTTTTTTTTAAAGTAATTATTTTGGGGAATTGTTGAGAGTATTTTTAATCATATGGTTTTTTGTTTCCTGAACAATTAAGGATGTTAGTTATGTGCAGATTGGTGTAATGATGAGTATTTTGACTATTTTTATTACATTGTTGTGTGGGGAGAACTGAAAAAGTTTCATCATCACTATTCCTTTTTTTTTTTTTTTTTTTTCTTATCAAGTTATGATTGTGTTTTTGTCAGTCTAAGGCTCTATCTATCTAAGCCCTCCCTTTTTTTTTTTCTGGTTCATCATCAGATAGATTTTTAGTCATGATGGCTTTCAGAATCTGATCTGTCTGTTTCTGCCATTTTTCAGATCTGGCTTTGAACTTTGCTAAACATTCCCCTCTCTCTTTCCACCTTCTTCCTTTTTCTTCTTCCTCACCGGCCCCCTCCTTCCCTAGGGTTTCACGGTTTTGATTTTGGCACTAATCTCAATATAAATCTATCATTAAAAAAAAAATGAAGTACAGGCTATTATGCTAAGGTAAACAAGCAAGCTAATGATAGCCCTTTCTGTCAAAATGTCCATAATTTTTACTTATTTGAAAACATAATGGTCAAAGCTTGGTCTTCCATTCTAACCTTGACACCCCTTTAGATCTTTAAGTTTATGGTGCTCTGAATGATTATGAAAAGCTTTGCATTCTCTGCCACTTTGATTTTGTAGTTTTGCTTTTGATGCTTAATGAGGTTTTGTCTTGACAAATTCTAATTGGATATTGTACAGAGCAAATTCAGCTATATCAAAGGCTTTTGGGTTCGAAATTAGGATCAAAATAGTAACTTTGCATATTCCTCCTTTTGTTGTCACAATAACTGTTAGCTTCCTTTTGCATATTCCCTTTCTTTATAAGCTTACCATGTCATACACTACTCATATTAGCACAAGGCTAAAATACAAATACTTCTGCAAAGTCATCACTGTATGTGTATAAATATGTGTAAAAGAGTTAATTGAGTTACAAGTCTCTTGGCGTTAATGTTAAGATCTTGGTCATTTTTTATGGTTTCAAAACCCCTCCCTCTCTTCATGGGATTTTTCCTCTTTGATATATGGTTTCAGAAAGGAACACTCAGATTTTGAGAACAGAAGCATTCCAAATGATAAGCTGACTCCCTTCTTTACTGGATTCTGGAAGTAAAAGGGTAAGTATGAAAAGCCATTCAATTGGGTTTGGCTTGACATTAACCTAGAGCATTGTGCAGGTTAAAAGACACATGCCAGTTGAAGAATAGTGTAAACTTTTTCCCCTATATTTGAGCTTGTGTCGTACAATAATGTGAACATCAATTATCACATTCAGTTGTGAAATCAGTTCTGGATTTAGTGTTTGTAATTGTACCTTCTTTCTTATTAGTTACTTTCCCTTTAATCTTGCTTGTCTCACAGGAGCACAGGTGGGGAAGAGAAGCTCTCAGATAAATACAAAGACAAAATAGTTGATTAGAAAAGAATGGCGAATGAGGTAGGTCCTAGGTCTCTAGGGCCATAGGGAACACGTATGACCACTTCTCTTTCTCACACGCACTTATCTTCTACCTTTGACATAACCTACACATCTCTTTCTGTCTCTCAAAACTATTGTGCTAGCTGCGGCCTTCAATGACTTTATTATTATTTTCAATCTTGTGCATTTTGATTTTCTAAACAACATGGTTCATATATCAAAATTTAACTGAAGTGAATGTGTAAATTTTTATTTTTAATATGTACATTGTCTTGACTCCTGAGTGAATAAATCAATATCTCAAGTATTTATTACTTGATATGGGATGGGTAATGGTAAATCCTTTATTGTCACGTTTCATGGCCCTTGAAAAGGGATTGTATGAAACTTTGAATGCTGTCTCTTAAAGAACTTCCTTTTGGGAAATTGCATCTTTTTGACATTTGCAAACATAAAGTCGAAAGCCATTGTTGCTTACTTGTTTACTCAATAGTCATAATCTTTTTGAGAGTCGCTTTACAATGATTTCCAAGGAGAGAGAAAGAGAGAACATCTATTCAAGTTTTGTGAATTACTATAAAAGCCCTTACTGCCACTACTTTTTATGAATTATGTGTGTGTCTAGTGTCTACTACACTTGACCAAGACTTCAAAAAGTTTTGAAGACTTCGATCGAACAATTGGATTGGATGGGAAGCTAAGGACCTCATATTATTAGCTTCGACATAGGTTATACATATCTGTTGAATTGATTATTCCAATGGTATAAGTACAATTAATGAAGCCTGGCCACTTATAGTGGAATGCATGGTAGCATTGATCTCACTTTTTTCCTAAGCCTTGTGATTGGAATTTCAAATTTTGAAATCCATTTTGATTGGTAAGTTGGTAACCTTCTCTTGCCTCTTTGGTCTCCTAGACCAGTGCATTCTATTCACAAATAAATAACACACCACTCCTAAACGTGGACACAAATCCTCAAATATCTGCCCATAATCACAACTATGATGCTTTCCATGCCCAAACGAAGGGAAATGACGAGAATCATAGAAGTAATGGCCAAACATCCTATATAAATTAACCCCAAATGTCACCATATCAAGCTATGAGAGAAATCCCATAAAATACTTTTCTGCACTAGACATTTTGGTGGTTCTGAGCTAATTTAAGTATCAAAGAATATTTGGCTGGCACTGCATCAGTGCTATATAGAGTTCTATGTAACTTTATTCTTTCAATTCTTCCAAATCTCCTTTGAATGTGCAACCATTGGTCCTTTGCATCATCAAATCCAATTCTAGGCACCAATTATTTTTTTTTTTTTGTCCAAATAAGGTTTTCATCAAATGTAATGTACTTATCATTTTATGTGACCTTGGTACTAAGCTCTCACTAAAACAAGGACTTCCTATACAATAATAACAGTAGAGTCAGTGGACATAGGGCATGTCCCCCTCTTGACGTTCCCCTAGCGGGTGAACTACCAATAGTCCACCTTGACATTGGTACTATCCAATGTGACTAAAGAAAAAAATTATCATAAAATGTGATATGTTTATCATCATATGTGATATTGGTATTATTTAATGTGACATTGATACCATCTAATGTGATTAAATTCTAAGGTTACCATCAAATATGATATAGTTACCATCATATATGACGTCTATACTACCCAATATGACATTGGTATCATCTAATATAATGTTTTGGTGACCTGTTATACTAAGTTAACTACTAGATGTACCATACCCACAAAAAATTGTGTGGGAATTGTAGACATTTCCTAAGAATGTCAACACAAATATAAGTAGAAATAATTCATTTAGATAAAAGTATTTTGAAAGAAATTCAAAAAAAATTGAAATAAAATAATTTAAACCTTTTCTTATAATTACTTTAATAACGGTAAATAAATTAGGATATACATTTATAAAAATAATAGTAAATAAATCATGAAAGATATTGTATTCATTGATTTCTTTCCTTAATATACCATTTTATTTTTCCAACATGTTAAACTATTTATAAAAATTAGACAATTAAGTGATTTGAGCTACATGAAAAAACCCCGACATTTTTAAGAACATGTTCGGTTAAATGGGTTACAAAGAACTTATCAAGTTTAGTTGGGTTTGACCAGGTCATATGTTGAAACAGTCTAAATAAATATTTGAATCAGTTTAGTATTGACTATTGAGTCACCGATTTACCGGCTTGAATAGTTAAATTGATATGAATTTAATAACTATGACCTATACATAATGCATTGCATGGATATTCTGCCAGCTGAAGTGTGAATTGGTATGAGTTGCATTTACTTGGGCATTCTATCCAAATGATGCTTATAATCTTATTCATCGCACTTTGAGAAATTTTGCCCCGATGATATTAGTAAATTTGACAGCACAATTTTTTTTTTTTTTTTCCATTTTAATTCATTATTATTATTGAATTGACTGTATATTTTTAGAGTACTGATTACAGTATGAACCTTCTAATATTATTATACAAAATTTTCGTGCTCTGGGTTTGCCTATTCTTCATGTCCAGATCTTTGGGCTAGGCTTCTTTAATGCCCAATTGCCCATATACGCAGACTGAAATAAGCCTAATCGAGTCCTTATAATGGTTATTGGACTTTGCCAATTTCTAGATTCTAATCTGTGGCCTATCCCTTTGTAATTAACTGAGGCCTATGCCATACGCATAGATGAGCATAACAAGTTTGGTTCTCCTTTTAATTTTTTTTTAAAATTTTTTTTATTACCAGAATATAACTTTTCAACTTTAACCAAACATCCCACTGACCGAATAGCTTTTTTACATTTTTATAATATCATCTTTTATGAGTTCTCCTTTGGCCCAGCCTGATTAAAAACCTCCCATAAACCCTATGAAATTTCCAATTAGGCTCATTGGGCCAGAATGAATTTTGAATGACTTAGGACAGATCAAGGCAGTCCTTGCATCTTTCGTAAAGCTAAGGTATGATTGGGCCGGGTGGGAAGAGGAGAATAGCATCAAAAGGTCATCCTTTGCCCTGGTTGGATATATATTTGAGGGATTTGTAATGGTTTGTTTGGATTGAGGGGAGTAGAGTAGAGTTATTTGAAAATTAGTTAATTTTTGGCGAATTTCTACTCTACTCTCCCTCAATCCAAACAAGCCCTAAAGGATACCATACTCCTTCAAAATTCTCTCTCTATCTTTCAATTTTCTCAAATTAGGGAAATTTGAAGACAAATTATATCTTTTTTTTTTTTTTTTTTGGTGGTACTTTCCCTTTGCTTTTATCAATTTATCATCTATACTATTTATAAGAGGATTCTCCTTTTTGAACTGGACTTTTATGTGGTTCAGAAATACCTCTAAATCTTAGGTTTAACAGGGAAAAAACTTGAGGACAACCTAGTAAATGTATATCTCTAACTCCACTTAAAATGTCTACAAAATAGGACACTCTCCTACTAATCCATATCTTCAAAACAAACTTATCCAAAAATTTAAAAAAAAAAAAAAAAAAAAAAGCCTCATTACACCGCAATGCATTTGTGATGAGGCTAGTATTTTTTTATGAGATACAAGATAGAAATTCTACTCTAGTCTAATTGAAGTATATATGTGTGTGAAACTCCCTCCTGGAAACTTGAACCCTGATCATTGTCCCCCACACCCCACAAATATTTATACTTGTAGAGTGACCCACTACACCAAGGGTGCACGGTGATAGGCTAGTAATCTTTAATAGTTAACATTTATCTCCCTTAAAATTTTCCATAATGTTTTAGTAGAGATTGTGGTGTGCTTTTATATTAAAATCCTCTCCCCTTCCCTATCTATGTTTGTTTCTTAAAAAAAATTAAATTAAATTGTAGTTACCATTTATCTCTATATAATTGTTGACGTATTCGTTAAAAACTATGTATATTTGTCGATGTCCATAATATCTTACTATTTTCTTTCCTTTCCATTTAATAAATAATCAAGGGCAGATATAATCTTCTCTCTTTTACTGCTTATTATTTATAAAATTATCTACAAAAAGAAAGGGGATAACTATTTCTCTTATCTCTCCCCCAGCACCCCCCTCCTATCAATTTCCTTCTAAGTTCTCAAACATAAAATTGAGGTCATAAACTCATGATGGCCCAAATTCAAAGTGGGACGGCCTCAATCATAAAATTTGCAATAATTCAAAAGCTATTTTGAAAGACAAGGTAAGCTGTTCCAAAACATCCCAAATGAGATGTAGAACAAGAACCCACAAACCACACCTTTCATTGCAGGAGGAACCTAAGTAGAAATGTTTGATGTCTTTAGTTGTAAACAACATTATATATGTTAGAAAAGTCTCTAAAACTGGAATATGTTAATAAAAAAAAAAATACACCAACCCACTTTGAAACAAGCAAACTTTACTTACAATCTATCAAAGAATTGGTCTCCCACGCATGGTGAAGGAGAAAAAGAGAGGAAACAGGCTGCACCAATGTGGCTAGTTATTGTGTTTTCAAATGACGACCAGGTCTCAACTCTCAACCAGTAGTGGTCAATGTTTTTGTCTATTTATGCGTGTTTCATATACCCATTGACCTTATATATATCTCAGTGATTATATATATATATTGTATGTATGATATATAGTGAAGTCAAATTATGAAAAATCAATATTCAAAGGGAAAAAGGCAACTCCAACAATAATATATATATATATATATATATATATATATATATATATATATATATATATATATATGTAGAGAGAGAGAGAGAGAGAATAAGTTGACAAAAAACATCATTTCAAAAACCTCAACTTTCTTCAAAAAGCAAACATTCACTCCCCCACTTTGGACGGTTTTTCCACTCCGCACTTACTTAAGACTTTGCATCTTTCTTTTAAGTTTCAAGTTTCAACCATGAATCTGTCTCTCTCAGTCACAAGATATAATTAGATATAATCATAATAAAGTGAAAAGTGCTGTTAGTGGCGTGGCCTTCGATTGTTCATGACTTGTTACCCTAGCTCAACGCCAAAGGGCCTTCATATATATATATATATAGAATCATTTACAACTTATTGGCACTATATAATATCCGTACCACACACATATTAATAAATAAAAATCTATATATAGTAAGAAAAACAATTTAATACTTTAATTGAAATTGAGAAAAAATTGGCCTTTTCCCTTTTTAAAAAAACAATCCAGTATTTTGCCCAATTTCCCAAACTAATTAGGGAAATGCCTCTCTTTTGAAGGACATATAGTGGCGTTTTTAAGGAGCCTCTAGTGACGTTTTCAAACTCAAGCTCCTTGAACTCGAGTTATAGGTAAAAAAAAGAAAAAAAAATTGCGTGTAACTCGACTTCATGGAGCTCGAGTTACAAAACGTCACTATAGGTCTTTAAAACGTCACTATAAGCTCCTTAAAAACGCTATTATAGGGCTTCAGAAATTTTTTTTTATAACTCGATTTTGAGAAAATCGAGTTTCAAAAGAGGGGCATTTCCTTAATTAGTTTAGGAAATGGGGCAAAATGCTGGATTTTTTTTTTTTTGAAAAGGGCATTTGCCCATTTTCTCCATTGAAATTGTATTCTAATAAAAAAAGAATAAAAAAAGATGTATAAAATTACTTGTTGAAAACACATCTTGTAAAACCGAACTTTTGTCAAGCCAAAAAAAATGTAAAAAATTATTAAAATAGTTATTGATCGAATTTGTCAAACAATATTTTAAATTCTTGAAAACTTTGATAATAGAGTTTCACTTAGAGCAAACTACAATAATAGTTTTTTTTTTGAAGGCACTACACTAATAGTTTTGATGGATTTATAATGTCAATTGGAGAAAGTAAGTATGCCACACAACATTTTTTGTTTCTTTTTTTTTCTTTTTTTTTGAAGGCACTACCCTAATAGTTTTGATGTATTTATAATGTCACTTGGAGAAAGTAAGTATGCCACACAACATGTAACACCTAGGTTGATTCATAGAGTTTATAAGCACAATATGGATTCGAGTTAGCTCAACTGATAAAGTACATTATTTTCGAATTTAGGTTCGAGTCCCATTTACATTAAAAATGAATTGATGTCTTGACCTGATAATAAAGAACAATCATCGTGGAGAGAATATCATAGGTTCAAATCTATCGTGTGTGTGTATAATATAGTATGAAAACAAAAGGTGTTAATTGCATTTTTCCCCTTTAATTATGGTGTAGTTCTAATGTCTACTGTCCTTTAAAATTGAGCAATGTCTCTCTTTAACTATTAATAATAAGCACTTTTATCCCATTTATTTAGGAAAATATGACAAAATTTTATTTTTTTGGGGTTAAATTTAACAACAATCTTATTGGTAGAGGGCAAAGTGCTATTTAACAACCATAAGGGTGGGGGTGGGGGGAAGATTTCTCTATTTTAAAGTTTAAAGGAACATTGCAACTACACCATAGTTAAGAGAGGAAAGTGCAACCTTTTTTGTTTTCGTAAAAAGTTAAGCTTATAGTATTGGTAGGTGCCATATAATTCACATTTTCCTTTATCAAAGTTAGTCCCACCAAGCTCCTATATGATCATTCTCAAAAAAAAAAAAAAAACCTCCTATATGATATCCACTCATTAACTTGATACATGATTGACTTGGTATGTTTGTAACAAGAGATACTTTCTCCATTAACATTTCAATTTTATCCTTTCTTTTTCTAATAACAAAAATTGTAATGGTATATTAGTGCCACATATATATTATAGCCAAAGAGGAGATTACAAGAACCTGCTTTGTTGGTAGTGGACAATGCACTCACACAGACACACCATATTTTCTATGAAGCTAACAAATGTACTGATCTTTTGGTCTTGACGAAAAAGAACATAGTGTTAGAGTGAAAGAATAAACCCAATGTCCTCCCTTTATGTATCAAGATTGCTCATGGCCTAGTGAACTAGTTCTCATTAATATATAAAAATCATCACCATATTTTACAAAATAAAAATAAATAAATAAACCTTGAATTCTTTAGATCCTTAATATTTTGTGGATGACTATTTGAGGATCTAGGAGCCAAATTATATATATCATCTTATTTTCAAATAGGTTTGACATATATTACTATTCCTTTTATAAACAGTCGTGTTGACCTGAATATGACACGAACTCATTTGACCACAACTCATGATCTGAACCCGTTTGCCACCCCTAAATAGTAAATACTAGTAATAATCTCATTTATAAAATATTTAAATTAATTTTTTTTATTTTGCAATTATTGAGAACACATGAATTTATTTGCATTGTCCACCAACATATTCTCTCTCCACATTACTATACTCCAAAATAACCGAATAATTAAGCTTAGCATATAGATATAATTTCCAAAAACAAAATGTTCCAAACTTCCTATCAAATCATATCTGAATTTTAGGTGGGGTTGGGGAGATTTTTAAAACAGGTTTATTTCCTCGAAAATGCCAGGAATTTTATCCCTTAAGGTTCAACGGGCCCCACAACATGCATTTAGCAACAACAAAAAAGGGGACACTACTAATCATATCATCAGGAAAATCAACTTTTGTTCCATCTTTGAAATGGTCAGATGAGAGACTCATCAAAACAGACTATTATTCTTTTGCTGAAAGACTCAGAACTATCATGCTGCATACCCTTGACCCTTTAAGCATTGGAGATTTCCACGCTATTTATATCTTAAATTACACTGCATAATGCAACACTCAAACCCTGCCAAACTTCCTAGTCCATGCCTTTTCTCTGTAGCCAATAAAATCTAGCAACATATATATATATATATATATATCATATAATCTAGCACTGCCAAAGTTTGGGCCCCAAGGGACCTGTATATTTGAAGGGAAAGAAGATGACAGTTTTGTCATTCTGTTCCTGATTTTATTCTCCATTTCTATGCCTATACCCTTTTTTTTTTTTTTTTTTTTTCTGGACAAAATATTCTGGTGAATGGTGATTTTAGTTATTGATTCTCAGATGTATCCAACGGTCACAAACTTAATATCACGTGCTTCTTAGTTCTTAGTGGACATATACATATATAATATTGGATTCGCTTGGAACTGATTCCGACTTGTGTCTTGTACTCATGTGAGCACACATGCCCTATTTTGTATTGATTACCAGTTTGATTATTTGAGAAGTGAATGGTTATCTCTTTAGGCTTTTTATCTAATTTTGTTTAATTTCTTAATATTGAGTTGTTTTCAGAAAAGCAATATGATAGTGACATATTGCTTTACTAAATAAATGAATTTGATGGTCAAATAGTTTGGTAGTGTGGATGAACTTATTCTATTGTTAGACATTGTGTAAAGCATGGAAATATAAATTTGTTTAAGCAAAATAGTTGCACTGATTGAGGATAAAAAAAATATATATTCTACTTAAATTAGACTCATGAATTTAAGATATCCATGTCATTATGATTTTGAATACTAATTATAGTTGAATATACTTGAGATATACTTAGCCAAGATAAGTTTTGAGATTCACCCGCAATGAATTAAAAATCATCTAACCATCAAATGTCCTAGCATACAAACTGCATAAAAAATAATACTTATAATTAACAGCAATGGTGAATATATATATATATATATATATATATATATATATATATATTATTAAGGATGAACCTTATCCAGATAAAAAGAAAAATAAGTATTATGGACAAACACAATAGTAAAGATGAATAATATTCAATTCCAATAAGGAACTACAAGGCAACATGCATATGACTTATTGTTTAACTAAGTTAATCAAGCTAGATAGAGAAAAAAAACAAAAACAAAAAGCTAGAACATTGAAATAGAGTCTCTTTATTGGGTTGGCAAAAGTAACATGTACCAAAAATGTGTAATACTTTTATTCCTCGTAATAAAATTAAAACCACATATGTGATGGATCTTTTTGGGTACAAGATTGGAACTTCTCATAGGAGCGTATGAATTATTTGAATAAAAATGCCAAAATTCAATTTGAGAGACCATAAGTTGAGGAGACATCTTGATGGGTACTTGGACATGTTCAAGACTTGCTATTGGCTGTCTCTGGAATTATTCCCCTCCCCTAAACGACATCGCGTTGTCAGCTATAGCTATGAATCAAAACCCCACCTCCACCCACGTGTCTTCCCTTACTCCACTCACCCTACACGTGTCTTTTGCCCATTGTTAAAACATCAAATTACACTACTGCCCCCTTGTTCCATCATTAGCCCTCCTAGCTCCGGGCATTTGCAATTAGACGTGTCAAACGGGTTGCATTGATTTGGTCTAATTCGAATACTAATGAGTTACCAACCTATGGTCATAATCCGATCTTTTAAATGTTAGATAGACATGTACTTTTTTCACATAAAAAAATATAAAATAAAAACAATTTTTTTTTTTTTAAAGAAAGAAACTTAATCATATTGTTTTTTGTTTATTATAAATAAGAGAATAAAAAGATTAAAAAGATAAAAAAAAAAATTATATATGTGGACCATATCACATTATCAATCTCGTTTATGTGCACTTGTTTATGAAAAAAATATATAAATAAAGTTTGAGTAACTACAAAGATAACTATATATATATATATATAACATGTTGGATAAAAAAAAGTAAAAAAATTAATATGAATTGCACAATCTACTCAATGATAGTTGTAGATCTAATAGTGAAAATATTCAAATTTGCAAATTGCACCATAGATGGCAAGTAATTTTGTAAGTATTTCATCTACAATACCATAATTTAATATAACTTTAGTATACAATGAACATAGGTCAATAAAGAACTACTTTTTTTTTTATTTTTTTATAACTATGACTTTCTAATAAATGGATTAAATATTATCTTCAAATCCATGGAACTAGCTTCGAGTGCAAATTAAAACTTCTACATTATTTAAAAAGACAAGATCGATACTTGGTAAGAATTTTACCTCCAATACTTATTAAGAGAAGAAACGAAAGAAAAGAGGAAAAAAAAAATCATATGTTAAGTGTAAAGAACCAAGTTGCTTTGAAAAGTGAGCAGAAACGAAAGAAAAGAGCAAAAAATATCTCAAAACTAAAAATTTATGTGTTAAAAATGGGTTGACTTGCTTGAATTGTGGGTCAACCCAACTCAACTTTTATTTGCCAAAAAAAAAAAAAACTACTATAGATACCAATATTTTTCCTTTGAATTCGAGTGAGTTTTTTTTTTTTTTTAGAATGAAAATTGCACTTGTATTAAAAATCAATGGGGGCTGAAATCAGCCTGAACTACATCAAGGATGCCTGGTGGTACATCTTCCATCCAGACATTTAAATTTCATGAAAGAATTGCCCTTCTAGCTAGTGAATGGGCGGCTTTATTTCCTACCCGACTTACATGACTAAAACAAATGCTAGAAAACAAAGGAAACAAAGCTTTAACATCCTATATCAAGTGAACATGTAGAGCCAGTGAAGGACCATTATTCTTGAGATCCTTGTAAACGATCTCCGAGTCGCCTTCCAAGACAACTTTATTAACACCAATCTCAAGGGCGAATTTTGCCGCTTTCCTCGTTGCCAATGCTTCAACTTGCGTAACTATTGTGGGGAGCTGAACTTGCTGGGACATTGAAGCCATGACTTCCCCATCTGAATTCCGGATGATGACACCTAAGCCTGCTCTTCCTTGCTCCACAAAGACCGCTCCATCATAATTAACCTTGTAAAACTCCCTATCTGGTGGCTTCCATCTGGTGTGTTTTCGGTGCTGCATCTTTAGAGTTGCTAGATGAAGACTTTGAACTCCCTTTTCCTTTCCTTTGCCAATGGTAGAATCTGATCTAATGGGAATGCACTCTCCTTGAAACGTATTTGATTTCTTCGATTCCACACAGCCCAACCCATGAAGGCCAGTAGTGCTACATCCTTTTTTTCCGAGAAAGCATGACTGAAAATTTCCTTCACACTACTCCCCTGCATACCCGATATCCATGGCTATTCTGAACTCCAAATTACCTGCACATCAAAACAGAAAAATAAAGCATGTGAACAATCTTCATCCCCGGCATTGCGGAGATCGCATAGGCCATCAGGGATTATTTTTCTCGGCTGCAAGTTTTTCCTGGTGGGCAAGGCCTCCTTACAAGCACGCCAAACAAAGTTTTTAACTTTGCTAGGGACTTCAAGGCTCCAAAATTTTTTCCAAAATGCAGAATCTTGGGCTGGTGCACGTGAATTTTCTACATTCTCCTGCAGAAATCTATAGCCTGATTTCACTGAATATTGACCCGATGGGGTGAAAGGCCATATTAGTGTGTCAACTTGGCTTGATGAGCTTAGGGGGATGCTCTTAATCACCTCAGCTTCAACCGTATTAAAAGCATGATCTATAACTTCACCTCTCCAACTCCTTGTGGCTGGATTTATGAGCACTTCAACGTTAGAATTTTCTTGGCCCCAAATAACTGGAGTGGTAATTCTTGCTACATTCCTAGACGGCAGCCAGTTATCCGCCCAAATTTTGATTTGCTTCCCATCTCCCACCCTCCATAAAGGTCCCTTGTTTATGACATCTCGACCTTTCAAAATACTTTTCCAAGCATACGAAGTAGATGGGGCTCCTTTAGCCTCAAGAATAGTCCCATTTGGAAAAAGTCTATTCTTGAAGACTTTATAAAAGAGTGAGTTATCATCATGTAGCAACTGCCAAGCTAATTTGGCTAACATAGCCTCATTAAACATCACAAGATCTTTGAATCCCAATCCTCCTTGAGTTTTATGTTGGCACAAGTCATCCCATTTTACCCAATGCAATTTCCTCCTATCTCCATTTTGTCCCCACCAAAATTTGCGAACAAGAGACTCAATGTCATGGCACAACATGGTTGGGAGTTTGAAGCAACTCATGGTGTAAGTAGGAATTGCTTGTATTACCGCTTTGATAAGAACTTCTCTTCTGGCTTGAGAAAGTAACTTCCCCTCCCACCCTTGTAATTTCTTCCACACTCTTTGCTTCAAGTGGTCAAAGCTAGCTCTTTTATTTCTACCCACCATGGCTGGTAGTCCAAGGTACTCCTCATATCGTCTCAAGGCTGAAACTCCAAGTGCACTCATGATCTGATTTTGCATTTCAATTAAGGTGGATTTGCTGAAAAATAGAAATGTCTTATCTCTATTCAACTTTTGCCCCGAAGCTCGTTCATACGAAGAAAGTATTTCTAACACCTTTTGACACTCTTGAGTAGTGGCTCTGCAAAACAAAAGGCTATTATCCGCAAAGAATAAGTGTGTTAGTTTAGGCCCATTTCGACAAATAGAAACACCTTGGATGTCACCATTATCCGCTGCTTTTTTAATCATTCTACGAAGGCCCTCCGAGCATAACAAAAAGAGATAGGGTGACAATGGGTCCCTTTGGCGGATACCTCAGCTTGGTTTGATGTTTTCCATAGGTTCACCATTTATCAAGAGAGAATAGGTCACTGTAGATACACACTCCATAACTAACTCCACCCATTTATCATTGAAACCCATTCTTTTCATGACTTCCCTCAAGAAAGACCATTCAACCCGATCATATGCCTTGCTCATGTCTAATTTGAGAGCCATAAAACCCTTCTTCCCCGAATTGTGATTCTTCATGTAATTTAAAGTTTCAAAAGCTACCATGATGTTGTCGATAATGAGGTGACCTTTAATGAAGGAACTTTGGTGTTCGGATAGAAGATGTGGAAGCACTCGTTTCAATCTGTTGGCAAGTACTTTGGAGAAGATCTTATAAAGTACGTTGCAAAGACTAATAGGTCTGAAATTCTTCCTCTCTTTTTTAGCTATAATAAACATGTATATCCAAAAGTGACTAACTAAAATAGAAAAAGTATATTTCTAATTAAAATTAAATTAAATTTTGAAAGAGTATGATGTTTTTTTTTTTTTTTAGAATGCTCATAAGACTCCGTCATGCATGATGATTGTCATGTCCTCTTTGATGAGAAGTCTAGAATATTATCGGTTGGTTTATAAAATTTGGATGGGCTTATTTTGTTTCAAAATAATTTGTGTAAAAGTATGATTGTACTTATAGAAAATTAATGCTTTAAAAGATTATACATAAACTAACTATGAAAATATGTTAGAAGTTATATATAGACGTGCTTTCTTAAGGCCTTAAGCTTTCCATAACTCCAAGCTATTTGATTGGTGCATAGAAGAAGAATATATCTCATGAGACATTTATCTCACAATATGTAGAACCTACACAATTTATAAAAAAAGTTCTCATAAAAGGAACTTATAACTTAAAAGAAAGTTTTCCGTATAGAGAATGATAATGATAACGATGATCATTTTAGCTCCTAAGAATAAGAACAAGGGTTTAGAACGGCACATTAATAATTATTTGGAAGAGCTTAGTTTTATTAGTTTATTGGATTCAAAAAACTAGGAGGCCGTTTGATAACATTATTTTAATAATGTTGTTTGTATTTTTTAAAAATACATATGAGTGAAAAATATATAAAAAAGACGTGTAATATTATTTAAAAACTGAAAAGTATTATTTAAAATGACATTCCAAACGCGCTAATTCTCCCAAACAAGAGAGTAGGTGTAATTCAAAACAACAACTCCCACTAGTAGTCACCTCAGACAATGATTATTCTCATATCATATTTAAATCAAACGTCTAGAAAACCATGTTGTTGGTTTACAAAATTCAAGAAACCCAACTCCTATACGTACGTTACAAAAGCCTCCTTTTCTGGGCCCTCATCTACTAATAATACTTATCTGCTAGGTTCACAGAGATCAACATCATCTTGGTTTCTAAGATCAAAGGGTCTAGAATTCTACTCAGTGTTGAAAACAACAAAACCCTATTCTATTCTACGCCTTACAAAGCCTCACTTTCTTGAGCTACCAACAGCCCCTCTCTCTCACTAAGCTGCTATATATGATACCCATTCTTTTTTCTGGCTAAATAAGCGTTTTATTCTTTGAGTTTATCTACCATGACCAACGTACCAAGGTCTCTCAGATACTCTTCCGTAACCCTCTTAAAGAACCCTTGGCCTTTTCCTCTTGTTTTCTTGTAAGATTTTCTCGGGAGATCGGAAAAAAACACTCAAAAAGAAAGAGGAAAAAAACTAGCTAGCTAACAAGGGCTAGTCTTTCTTTCTTTGTTTTTCTGTCTCTGTTTTCGCTTTTGCTGCAGATATGGGAAGTGGAGAGAAAAGTCTGCGAAACTTCCATCTACTCTTGCCTCATCATCATCAGAAGAAGCAGCATCAACAGCAAGAGATAAGAGATGTGCCAAAAGGGTGTTTGGCAATCAAGGTGGGCCAAGGTGAAGAGCAACAGAGATTTGTGGTGCCTGTGATATACTTCAACCACCCACTGTTCATGCAGCTCTTGAAGGAGGCTGAAGAAGAGTACGGATTTGATCAGAAAGGAACCATCACCATCCCTTGCCATGTGGAGGAGTTTAGGTACGTCCAAGGCATGATTGATAGGGAGAAGTCCCTCCATCACCATCATCATGTAATTGGGTGTTTTAGGGTTTGATGATGATCAAAGATTGCAACCTTTGATCCCTCAAAATCTCTTTGGGTCATGTAAATTTGGAGTCTTGTAGGGTTTGTGTTCCCATTTTTTCTCGGTAGTTGGGCAGTGATGATGTTATAGATGAGATGATGACGACGACAAAAGGAGTTGCTTGCAATTGTAATCACTTTTTTTTGGGTTAGGAACCGTAATGATAAAAGAGAACTTCTATTGCTTTTCTTTTCTTTTTCTTTGTTTCTTGATACTTGAAGACGGATTTCTGAAAATTTCAATGTTAAAATGGGCTAATGGCACCATCCGTACGAATCGAGAGGATTAGGAAGATTTCAAACAAGTCCAAACCATGGTAGGGCCAAAGCAGTTGCTTTAGCTCTTAAAATTTCAATTATCAATATAGATAGTACAACTATGCATTACATCCTTCCCCCCAACAATTACTTATTTACTAATGCAATGCTATGCATCATAGATTTTCTTTAACCCTTAATTTCATTACTTAGGGGGAAGAATCACTATTTTAGATAAAGGTAATTTCTTATTCTCCCCCTAATTATCACTGATTGCAACCTTTTTTTTTTTTTTTTTTAATAATAAATAAAACCCAAACTGTAGTGACTTTTTAAGAACTCTCAAGTAGTCAAGTACGGATGAGCTACTTTCTCTCTTTCTCTCTCTCTCGCTCTCAATTTTTTTTTTTTTTTTTTTTTTTTTTTAAGGATTGATGACTATAACCGATAATTATCTCATAAACCAGTTCTATGTTTGGATTAACTTTTTGTTAAATAGTGTATTTGTTTATTATTAATAGAAAATAAGCTAATCCAATATTTATCCAAATCTGCACACTATACAATAATTAATAATAATCCAAATCAACAGTCAATTGAAAACCTCAAGCGCTTTCCCACTTCTTGTAAGAAGAACTTGCTAGAGTGAAGTGGTACTGGTATGAATCATAATTGAATTCAAGACTTTCGACCAATCCCTATATATCCTGCATGTAACTGAACTGAATCACTAAGAGTTCTTTGGAACAAGTGAGAGCTTGTATTACTACTAGGCTATGGATGAGACTGAACCGAAATGCTCTCTCTCTTTTGGAATTTTGGTACGGTTATTGTTGTTTGGACCTCATTGAATTGCGTTGGTGATGTAGTACAGACCCCCAGAGGGATTGTCAGTAGTGGGTGCATGACCTCCACGTTTGGTAAGTTTCCTGTTGAAACCAAGGTTTGTAGGTCACACCGGGTTGCCCTTGATAGAGAACACAAAAACAAGTAACTTCTTGGACCTTTTTTTTCAGATTGTAGTTGATTTTATTAAGACTGTTATAGATGGTTCAGGAATTACAAGGTTTCTCTAGCATTTTCGTTTCCATAAATATGTGATTAGGAAAGAGAGGATGAGGTACATCATAGAGTGATTTCATAAAGTCCCATTCTCACAAATGTGTGGATTTCCACATATTGCGAGAGAATGACTTCATACGATGACTCTTATAAGATAAATTTATGTTGTTAAGAGGCAAAGTCAATGTGGCCGTTGTGATAGTGAGGCTATGCTGATGTAAATTTCATTTTAATTAAAAAGCTTGAAAATTTTTCTCATTAATTTATGAGTTGGCATTGAGGTACCTTTGTTTTTTAGTGCTATTTTATAAGATATTCTTAGTTATTTCTGTGATAATGACTGTTGGGCAATTAAATATCATTTGGAACCATTCAATTTGGTCTTATTATTTAAAATTCAAGGGTAGATAACAAACAGAGAAAAGTAGTTCTGCTAATTAAATAATTTCAACTTAAATTTTCATATTGAGGTATGACTTTATTTTATTTATTAACTAATGTTAATGTTGGAAGGGGTGTCATTAGAAGGGCATCTCAATATGATGTACATTACTTTCTTTTTATTTTTCTTATTTTATTAGTTGATGTCATTTGATTTTTTCTTTTTTCTTTTTTTCTTTTTTTTTTATGATGAATAACAACTTAAATTAGAAAGATGTCGGAATCTAACCATTTGCATATTTCAATTATAAAAAAAAAGAACTACAGTGGTAATTATGGGTTCTAATTAACTCAACTAATAAATTCTTCGAATAAGAGATTTGGAAATCGAACATTACCTACACAAAAAATCAATTGGTGTCTTAGCTTTATAATGATAAAGATCTAATTACCATAAAATAAACGCTATAAGTTAAAATTCTAAATTTTTTTTTTTACTCTCTTTAAAATAAATAGCTTGCCAATTCTAGTTCTGCATTATATAGGAATTTTTTCCTTTGCTTGGCATTATATTTTAATTACTTACCATAAGAATTTTTTGAGAAAAGTTTAATTGCTTACCATAGACTGCAAGATTGATGTATTTTCGTTTATTGCTTAAGCATGTATCATGTATGAAGCATGAATTATCAAAAAAAAAGTATGAAGCATGAAGCATGCCAAGTCAAATCACATGAGTGATGCCTTACTTCCAAGTTAAAATAATTAGTTAATTATTGATTTGAAGCTAAGAACTGTTTATATCATATTAAAGACATGATAGGGTATATGTGTTCGCCGCTCCACCACTCGTGGACATGGGAAAATGGTTAGTGTACATAATTTCTAAAATTATACTAATTAGTCCTGAACCTATTTATATATATATATATATATATATATATATATATATATATATATATAATAGTTGTTTAATTATAAAATACCAAATTAAAAAAATTTATAATTAGAGAATTTGTGGACAATAATATGTCTAATTTAATTACATTTTGTGTATAGATTTAAATCTCATTGTAATAATAATAATAATAATAATAATAATAATAATAATAATAGGGAAATGCTAATGGATGCCCTTAGGATAATGATTAACAATCCAATTAAAGAAAGTTTTTATGGGAAAAAAAAAAACAATTAATATTTTGACAAGTTTTTTCATTTCCTATAAAAGTGTAGTCAAAATTTTCTTAAAATAGATTATTAATCATTGTCCTAAGAGCACTCGTTAGCATGACCTATAATAATATTCAATGACCTTTGCTGAAATGCCAGCCCCATTTGAACGCAAGCTCTAACGTAGTTGTCTTAGGTCATGTCGCTTTCTCTTTACCCCTTTATGACTCATCTTAATGTACGGTCATTAATTCCTTGATTTTTTTTGGTTGTTATCCAACCGAGTTCTAACTCCCTTCATTTTAACTCCAATTTTCTTGTAATTGTTATACTCAGTACGTAATACCCCATTTCCTTGTAACTTATATATATATATATATATATATATATATATATATATATATATATATATGTGTGTGTGTGAGAGAGAGATCAATATGCCAAATTTGCATCACAATTTACTAGGTGCATGTAGTATGGGTGTTCAATGTTGAAAATTATCTCATATGCTCGCCTTTCACAAACAAGCAAACCCTCACAAACTTGGGACTCATCATTATGAGAGGTTCATTCCATGAAATGGGTAAGAGATGGCACTTTCTTGTTCGGGGCCTATTTGGTAAGGTAACTCAAATAACAACTTTCAATGTTTAAACATTGAAAACTGTGGGCCCAAAAGAAAAACAACGCATTTGGTAAGAGATTTTTTTTAGGAGTGTTTGAGTTACATTTCTTATTTTAGGGTGTTTAAACACTTAATTTAGAAAACTCATCTTACTAGTTTTCAGTTTTCAAATAACATTGCTCAATGACACTTTTGTAAATAAATAAAAAACTATAGGTACCACTAATTAAACTACATGTCATCATTTCTTTTAAAAAAACACACACATACTAAACGTACAATTATTTTTTTTCACTTTTGAAAAGACGATATTAGAATTAACATACCAAACACATTTTTTGCATTATGAGTACTTTAAATACATGTTTTCACAACACTTTTTAAATTGTAATTTTCACATTATTTTGAATAATAATACTCAAACACATCTACCAAACAAGCTCAATGTGTTTTCTGCTTAATATCAATCCTATTTGTACACGAGATTTGACACAATTGTTACATGTCATTATTCCTTGACCCTCTATGACACATGTCTCAATGTATTGTCATTAGTTTCTTGATTTTTGGGTTATTATCCAACCGAGTTCTAACTCCCTTCATTTAAATTCCAATCTTTTAGTAATTACTATACTCAGCAATGCCATATAATTTGTATATGTGATCAACATATAATATTCATAGTTTTCCTTCTCAAAAAAAATGTCAAATTTGCATCACATTTTACTAGGCACACGTAGCTTCCTCTCTACGCCATGTGGCACTCAACAATTTGCTAATGCATTCTTTTTGCAATAGACAATATTTATAAAATGTTTACATTCTCCGAAAAAAAAAGAAGTGTTTTTTTATTTATAAATAAAGTCGTCCTAAAAGATCAAACCTATTACCCAAATTTTCCCCTTTCCCAAGCCATACTGTTCCTAGCCATTAATCAAACACCACAATCTGCCAATATGACTAAAGAGTGAGAGACTGAGGTTGATTAAATTTTTTGATAATTGTTCTTTTTGTTGGGTTATAGAGATGGTAATATAGTAACTAATGATGTACTGAAATCGTCAATGAGTTGTAGGCTCTAAGTCGCTCCAATGGGTACCTGTGAATAAGAACAAAGGGACCAAATAGAAGGCACCAGTGTGGTACCGGCCAAAAACCCTCTGAAGGTCAAGTTAGTAAATGAGAAGTCTCTATGAACTCTATAGTGAGAGAGCTAGAGAGTTTCTGCATACCTAAGAAAAGTAGAGATTTGGTGTTTATATAGCAGCTAGTGGAAACCAAGATCCCTTGAGAGTGGGGATTTTTCCTTATGGAGAAGATCTGATACTAGGGTTTCCGAGATTATAGGGTGTCTTTCCATATGAGGGAGATATGAATCTGTAGCAGGTTTTATCTTGCGTGATCAACAAGATGTTTCCCTGTGTAAATTTTCGTGAGGATCAAGTAAGGCCATGTTGAACCCGTCGGCTCTTGATTCTCCTCGTTGGCCTTTCGTTTGGCCGTCGGACATTTTTCTCCGTCAAGATTCAGTGTCACATTGTCGCTTTCCATGTCATCGCTCTAGTCCTTCCGTATTGTCCTGAGGGACTGACGGACCTGAAGGCGTCTTCAGTTTTCCTTGTATGACGTGTCTGGTCCAAGTAACAACATCCCTATTAGCTGCCCCCAACTCCATGGCTCCATTGGTTTCAGTTGATGGGTCGTGGAGTATTGTGAGTATTTATGATCATTAATTGCAATTTTTATCGAAGAGAGTGTCATTAAATGGCGTGAGCGGCTCTGGGTTTTAAATGTTAGGTGACACGTGGCACTTGCTAGTTGGCCTCGTTTCCAATCATAAGCGTCACTTCGTATACCGCACCTCTTCTCTCTATAAATAGTTCTTCCCTCTCTAGTCATTTCTTTTACTTTACTTTATTCTTCATCCTTTGAGAGATTTGGGACCAGAGTATACATGCCGACCCGTCTTTCACTAGAACCCGTCGCCTTTGCCTCCGTTAGTCTCTTGAATTCCGTCACTTTTATGGAGCCGTCTATTTATCATGTAAGTCTTCTTCTCCCCTTCTGTTTTTTTCTTTTTAATTCTATCTTTTCTAGCTAGTCGTCACCTCTATAGAGACCCATCAAATAGGTTCTTAGAATACCTCCGTCACTTGTAGGTGAATAGATGTCAAGTGATAGAGAAGCGATGAGTGAACAGTTGTCAATTCGTGAGGGTGCGGGCTACAACGAACTCTACCTGTCAGGTCGTGAGCTTGAGGAATATTTATCCTCGTCCTTAGAAAGGGAACCGTCTGTTCACTCCCTTGCCAAGGAGGAAGAGGAGTATGAAGAAGATGAGGAGGAGGCTGTGGGTGACGAGGATAAGGAAGGAGAGGGAGAAAGTGAGGGGACTGATAAGGGTGACATCGAGGAGGTGGAGCGTCAAGAGGTCGGCAACGGTTCTAGGCCTTTCATCCTTCCCCTTATATGGACGGTGAATGACTTCTACCCAATCATGTCCCCAAACGTTTTTAACAAATTTCGCAACCATTTACAAGTCCTAGATAGCATTCCCATCTGTCTACCGAGGAAGCACGAAAGGTATTACTCTGGGAAAACAGTAGACGTTGGCATGTACGACGCAATGTTTGGTGCCGATTTGAGGTTGCCTCTAACAGAGTTACACTGTCAGCTTGCCAACTATCTTGGGTTATCCATTAGCCAGATAGCCCCAAATTCATGAAGGATATTCCTAAGGGCCGAGGTGATATGGGGTCAACTGAGCGGTGGCAACCGTCGTCTTACCCTCGATGAGTTTTTCTACTATTACAAGCCCCAACAGATTACCTCGTCAAAAGGTGTCACGTCCCAAACCCGATACCTGTTACAAAAGGCATCTATCATTTCTTAGCGAGGAAGACGTTGCTTAGGTTGGTGTCAGATATGCCTGATTCGAATAGAAACTAGAAGAACAAATACTTTTCGTTCAGGAGACGGATTGGGTGTGTAGGCCCGAGGAGTGGGATAGTATGCCCAATGATTTCAATAATACCTGGGGCATTGTTAGGGAGTTAGGTGTGTTGTCTGTCTTTTTTATCTCTACTTCGTTTGCTTTTGTTAATACTTAGACATACTTTTTTTTGTTTCCAACTTAGGTCCGTCCGGAGATTACCGACGAGCAGGAAAGCTTTATTAGGCATGTCTTGGAGATTCCCTTCTAATAGAGGAAGTGGAAAGATTTAGTTACACTTGACACTATCCACGCCTTCTGTGGTGGTCCAATGCCAACGCCAAAAGCCCGTTGGTTGCAAGCTTATACCCACCATCATAAGTTCCTTTTGTTTGCTTACCCGTCTAGCATATCTATTCTTGTTCTTAACTCCGACCATCGTCTTTCTTTGTTTTTTGTTTTAGAGATGGACGCAAGAAGGTAGAGGGCGCTAGTAAGGAAAGTTG
Source organism: Quercus tomentella (assembly GCA_028535165.1). Taxonomy (NCBI): domain Eukaryota; kingdom Viridiplantae; phylum Streptophyta; class Magnoliopsida; order Fagales; family Fagaceae; genus Quercus; species Quercus tomentella. The sequence goes on from JAPQVY010000100.1 coordinate 45,421,340, forward strand.
CTACTGCTCACAAGCAGCAGGAGCAGGCATAGGGTCGGCTCCCAATGTGGCCCCTAAAGCCACATTTAAGAGAAAAAATAATGCTAAGGATGACCGTCCATCTAAGAAGGGGACGGGTCAACTGATTAGGGAGAAACAACAGAAGGCTTCATCATCCCCTCCTCTTCTTCGTTATGGAGCCAGGAAGGGTTTAATGATTGGGAAAGGACTCGTTGCTTCCGGCTCCATCCAAAGGTTGGTCACTCATAAGGACTACACCGTTGAGATGGTCTCCTCAATCATCAAGGAGATGGATTTGGATCCCTATGATGAACACTATTCGAAGGACTTGGGGGCTTCTAGCCTCTACGACCTGTCAAAGGTATGTCCCCGTCATTTACATTATACTTCAAAAAATTTCCTCTCTATTTTAATTGTCATGCTTTGTCTCAGGCATTGGTGCGCATGAAGGCCCTTCAGGATAGGTGCATGGCCAATGAGGGGGTGATCCGACAGTTCTGTAAGCGCCAGGAGTTCGAGAACAAGAAGTGAGCTCAGTACTCGGAGGTCGTTCCTACCCTCAATCAGGAGCTGACGACCAAGACTAAGGCATTTGCGAAGGAGACCCATAAGCTCGTGGAGGCAGAGAAAGCGAAGACCAACTTGGCGATGGAGTTGGCTACTCTTCGTGAGTAGATGGAGAAAGCTAGAGCTGATGCCGTGGCGGAATTTCGTATTTCTCAACCCTTCTTTGATGCGTGTGGCATCTACTATGGTGACGGGTTCGAGGATTGCTTAAAGCAGGTGAAAGCCGCTTATCCCAACCTCAACTTTTCCCGAATCGTAATAGACAACACAGCCCCGCCGATGCTTGGAGGAGACGACACCGTCAGCGATGAGACCATTGACTCCGTTCACACGGTTGAGCAAAAGGTGAAGGACATTGATGGCGTGGTCATCACCCAACCTACCCCTGACGGTCCTGACGCTGTTGTGGTCTCGTCTGCTGAAAACCTGACTACTGCTGAAGGTCTGCTCGCTGTGAACCCAGCCGCTCTTAATGCTCCTCTGTCTTGATTTTTCTTTTCCTTTGTATGTAATTTTTTTTTTTATAGAATTATTTGTAAGACAATAATTAATGCCTCATTCTTTTGGCGTTTTTATATAAAAACATTTACTCGTTTGGGCTACATTTACTATTTTTATCCATTGCCAATACTTGTTATATTTTGTCTTCATTTCAATCATGTATGCCTTCGTTGTATTGGTACCGTTGACATTTCATTCTATCCGTCCACCCCTTAGGTAAGGCTTAATGTAATTTTGGGACCAAGTACCTGTCGGTATCCTTGATCCTCTGTCCATCCCGAAGGTAGGACTTAGTAAATATTTCTAAGACCAAGTACCCATTGGTATCCTCAGTCGTCCGTCCACTCCGTAGGTAGGACCTGGTAAAATTTCTATGACCAAGTACCCATCGGTATCCTTGGTTGTCTGTTCACCACGTGGATTGGACTTAGTAAAATTTCTAAGACCGGGTACTCGTCGATATCCTTGGTCATCCATCCACCCCGTGGGTTAGACTTAGTAAAATTTCTAAGACCAGGTATCCGTCGGTATCCTTGGTCATCCGTTCACCCCGTAGGTAGGACTTAGTGTGGTTTTGGATGATCCATTGAAGGGTAGAGAGTAGAGCAATGTTTCTGATAATGCATCCAAATCTTATTAATAATAAAAAGAACTAAAAAGAAACTCGACATCTTTAGAATCTTAAAATCTTTTGACATTCAACTTTTGATATAAAAATGGAAAAACAAAAATAAAGCGATAAAATAAGCTGTATCCGACTACTACTGGTAGTATTTCCTTAAGTGCTGGGTGTTTCATGGGTGATGGAGCCTCTGCCGGTCGAGGGTTTCCAAGTAGCAAGTCCCCTTTCTATGGCAGTCGGCGATCTTGTAAGGTCCCTCCCAATTGGGGCCCAGCTTATCCTGTGAGGGATCTCTAGTGGCCGTTGTTACCTTCCTTAGGACCAGGTCCCCAATCTGAAAATGACAAGGCCTGACCTTGCTGTTGTAGTGCTTTGCCATAAGGTCCTGATAACAAACCATCCTTTGTTTTTCCGTTGCTCTGACTTCATCAAGAAGACTTAACTGTAGGCGCATCCCTTCTTCGTTCCTTCCTTCATCATGGTGGGATACTTGATGGCTGGTCAGTCCCAGCTGAGATTACGGCCTCGTGTCTGTATGCGAGGCAGAAAGGTGTCTCTCCTGTAGGTGTGCGAACCGTTGTCATATAAGCCCACAGGACACTGGGTAACTCATCTGGCTATATACCTTTTGCCCCCTTAAGTCGAGTTTTGATCATCTTGAGTAGGGATCGGTTTGTGACTTCAACCTGTCCGTTGGCCTGGGGGTGAACAAGAGAGGAGTAATAATTCTTGATCCCCAACTGTTGGCAAAAATCTCTGAATGCGTCATTGTCGAATTGCTTTCCATTGTCAGAGACGATGACCTTGGGGATTCCGACGCGGTAAATGATGCTCTTCCAGACGAAGTTTTGGACATTTTTCTCTGTGATATTGGCCAATGGTTCTGCCTTAACCCATTTGGTGAAGTAGTCGATCCCTATGACGAGGAATTTGAGCTACCGTACAGCAATGGGGAAGGGTCCAACTATGTCCAATCCCCACTAGGCAAAAGGCCAGGGGGTGTTTATCGATGTAAATTCCTCGGTTGGTTGCCCTATGATGTTACTAAAGCATTGGCATTTGTCACATGCCTTTACGTAGGACTAGGCATCCTTCTGCATAGTGGGCTAGTAGTATCCAGCTCGTATCAGCTTGTGAACCAATGAGCGTGCCCCCGAATGGTTCCCGCATATTCCTTCGTGTACTTCTTTCATGACATAGTCTGCTTTGTTGGGGATCAGGCACCTTAGATACGAACAGGAGAAACCCCTTTTGTAAAGGACATCCCCCATCATGACCAAACGTGAAGATTGTACCTTCAGCCTACGGGAAGCGTTGCGATCTTTTGGCAATGTCCCGTTCCTGAGGTAGGATATGATCGGTGTCGTCTAGTCAATTCCTAAGGGGATAACCTGTACTTCCACTTTGTCAATGGCAAGAGAATATTGGATGAAGGATAGTACCTAACTGGTGACGTTCGTATACTTGACGGATGCTACTTTGGCTAAACGATCTGCCTGTTCGTTCTCTTCCCTTGGGATTTGTACGAACTTAACCGAGAATTTTTCGTTCATCTTGCTCTTGACCATGCTCAAGTATTTTTTTCATCCGTTCCCCTTTCACCTTGTAGTCGTCATTGATGTGTCCAACCACAACTTGTGAATCGCAGTGTATGATAGCTACCGCAGCTTTCGCTGTTTTAGCTAAGTCGAGGCCTGAGAGGACTATTTCGTATTCGACCTCATTGTTGGTCGTTGAGAACTGGAGGCAGACCGCACATTCTATTGTATCTCCCTCCGGCGACCATAGTAGGACCCTAGCTCCTCCGGCCCGTTGGTTAGATGAACCGTCTGTCCATATCATCCATGCCATTGGTTTCTCCTCTTCGTCTTTTCCTGTCGTGAATTCGGTAATGAAATCAGCTAAAGCCTACGCTTTGATTGCAGTCCTGGGTCGGTATTGGACATCGAACTCACCAAGCTCAATCGCTCATAGAACCAATCGTCCTGCTACCTCCAGGTTGTTCATCGTCTTTCGCAGCGGCTTATCTGTTTGGACTACTATGGTGTGCACTTAGAAGTACAGCCTAAGTTTCTGGGCAGCTATGATCAATACAAAGGCCAGCTTCTTCACCGAGGGATATCTCCCCTCAGCTCCCCAGAGTGCCCGACTGGTGTAGTATATGGGCAACTGCACTCGGTCTTCCTCCCGTATAAGAGTGGAATTGACAGTTGTTGGGGATACAGCTAAGTAGAAGGAGAGCTCTTCACCAGGTTTGGATGGACTGAGCAATGGTGGGGAAGTGAGGTACGCCTTCAGTTCTTCAAATGCCCCCTAGCACTCGCAGGTCCACTCGAAAGCCTTCCTTAGCACCTTGAAGAAGGGTAGACATTTATCTGTTACCCTAAACACAAAATGGTTAAGGGTTGCAACCCTGCCATTCAGGCTTTGCACCTCTTTAATGTTCTTCAGAGGAGCCATCTCCACTATAGCCCGAACCTTGTCGGGATTAGCTTCCACCCTACGCTATGACACCATAAAGCTCAGGAACTTCCCTGATGCCACGTCGAACACACACTTACTGGGGTTGAGTTTCATATCGTAAAGGCGAGGGGTATTGAATGTTTCCCAAAGGTCGTCTAAATGGACGACTTCTCATGTGCTCTTTACGAGCATGTCGTCTACGTATACTTCTACATTTCGCCTAATCTGCTATACGAACATCTTGTTCACAAGTCTTTGGTACGTCACACCTGCGTTCATTAATCCAAATGGCATGACTTTGTAATAGAAGAGTCCTTGGCTCGTGACAAATGAGGTTTTCTCTTGGTCTGCTTCATCCAACCTGATCTAATTGTATCCGGAGAAAGCATCCATGAAACTTAGCAACTGGTGGCCAGCCGTCGAGTCCACAAGGAGGTCGATGTGTGGGAGTGGATAGCTGTCCTTCAGGTATGCTTTGTTTAGGTCAGTGAAGTCCACGCACATTCTCCACTTGCCGTTTGCTTTTTTGACCATGACCTCGTTGGCCAACCATTCGGGATAGTAGACTTTCCTAATAAAATCTGTCTCCAATAGTTTGCGTACTTCTTCGGCTATGGCTTTGTCCCTTTCTTGGGTGAAGACCCTCTTCTTCTGCCGGACTAGGGGGATGGAAGGGCATACGTTGAGCTTATGTACCATGGTATTGGGGCTGATCCCTGGCATGTCCATATGACTCTAAGCAAAGATGTCTCGATTGGTCTTTAGGAAGAGGGCGAACTCTTTGCGAACCAAAGGGTCAGCTTGTGTTTCGATACACGTGGTTCGGCCCGGGATGTTGTCATCCAAGGAGACTTCCTCCTGGTCTTCCGTGGGTTCTACTGTTATCTTTCACTCTTCGATGTTCAGTGCCCGTAAGTGATCATCCATTTCCAGCATGGAGACATAACATTCATAGGTGCCCATCTGATCCCTTCGTGCCTCCCTTATCCCGTACTCCATTCGGAACTTTACCAGCAGGTGGTATGTGGACATAGCTGCCCTCCATGAGTTAAGCGTGGGTCGACCAATGATGGCATTGTAGGCAAAGGAGCAATCAACTACAAGGAAACTAACCTCCCTAGTGAGCTGCTGAGGGTATGTCCCAATGGTTACCAACAAGGTGACGGTCCCTACGGGGAAGACCTTGGTACCACCGAAACCTACTAATGGTGCGTCTGATGGTAGGAGGCGTTCTCTGTCAATCCTCATCTGCTGGAATGCTGGGTAGTAAAGGATATCTGCCAAGCTTTTGTTATCTACTAGAACTCGTCGGGTATTGAAATCTGCAATTGATAGGTGGATAACCAAGGCATCGTCATGAGGGTGGTGTAGTCACCTAGCGTCATCTTCTGTGAAGCTGATGAATGGGTTGTCAACCCTTTCTCCCTTAGGAGGCCGTCCGGAGATTTGGACGCTCTGCACCATACGTAAATATGTCTTTCTTACCTTTTTAGATAATCCTGCCATAGTGTTTCCTCCTACAATTATCCTTATTTCTCTGAGCAGGGCTCTGGGCCTTTCTTCAACTCATTGGTTAGGCTCGGGGTCCCTTGGTGGGTTTTCACCACCCCTGACGAACCGCTGTAACTTCCCCTGCTTGATGAGATTTTCGATCTACTGCTTGAGGTCGTAGCACTCAGAGGTGTCATGCCTATGGTCCTGGTGGAAGCAACAATATTTGTTCCGGGGCCTTTTGCTTGGATTGCCCTTCAGCTTGTTTGGCCATGTCAGCGCCGCGTCATCCCTTATCTGCACGAGGACTTGATCCAACGGGGTATTCAAAGAGGTGAAGTTTACTATCCTCCCCATCAGGGGTTTCGATCTCCTGTCTTCCCTTCGCTCATTCGTCTGAGCTACCTTCCTTCTATTGTCTGAATAAAGGTCATCTTACCTCTGAGTCTTCCTTGGCTCGTCCCCCCGAGCTATCATCGTGTCTTCGGCATTCATGTATTTCGTGGCTTTGTACAGCATCTTGGCCATTGTCTTTGGGTCATTTTTGTAGAGAGAGAAGAGAAACTCCCCCGGTCATAACCCATGGGTGAAGGCAGTAAGAAGGACTTTATTGTCAGCTTTGTCAATCAAAAGGGCCTCTTTGTTGAAACGAGTTACATATGACCTTAGGCTTTCATCTTCCCGCTGTGTAATGCTTGGTATGGCCGCTGAGGATCTTCTGTGTCTTTGTCCCCTGATGAAGTGTGTGACAAAGTTTCCACTTAACTCCTTGAAGGTGGAGACAGAGTTTGGGGTAAGTTTGCTGAACCATACCCTCGCTAGCCCTTTCAAAGTGATAGGGAAGGCCTTGCACATAATTTCGTCTGGAACTCCTTGCAAGTGTATGAGGGTTTTAAACGACTCTAAATAATCCAGTGGGTCCCACGAACCGTCATATGCCTCCACCTGTGGCATTTGGCACTTGGCCAGAAGGGGGAAAGAAGTCACCTGTGCAGTGAAGGGCGAGTCAGTTTGCTGAACTAATTCGTCCAAGTTAGTGGATACCCGTTCTCTCAGGGCATTCATCATCATGTCCATTTTTTCTTTCATCGTCTACATCTCATGTGCCATGTGTAACACGCCGACTTCTAGCTCGGAGGGATGACTGGTATCTAGCTGATCTCATCTGCTAACGACATTGCTTTCCTCTTGGTCATCCCTTTCTTGGTGATCATTCGTCGAGGGACGATTGTTGTCACGTTCTTCCCTGTCTTGTCTATCATTTTGATCGTTCAGCTCCTCCAGCTGTCGTTCCAACTCGTGGTTTCGCTAAGTGAGCCGTGTTGGGCTTTGTGGAGCCTAGTTGTGTTTAATCCGGTTAACGACCCGACCCGACCCGATCCGAAATAATGTTGCATGGTTTTTAATGGTGAATCCTGTGCGCAAGATATAAAAAACGCAGTTTTGGTGATTAGGGTTTGTTATTGTAGTTTTTGATAGAGAGAAAAACTATACGACCGCACTATGTATTTTTTTCCCTAATAATAGTGAAATCCCTACAACTCCATGGACGTAGGCAAATTGCTGAACCACGTAAATATTTTTTTGTGCGTGTGATTGTTTTTCTTTGGCGTGTGTTTTCTCTAATTTTTGTTTCTTATAGGTTAAGGATTTCGTATTAATTCCCTACAATTGGTATCAGAGCCTAGGGTTAGGTTTAAGTGGGAGCAATGGCAGAGGAAGTAGGAAAGGCATCTGGAATAGAAAAGTTTGATGGCACAGACTTTGGATTCTGGAGGATGCAAATTAAAGATTGTCTTTATGGGAAGAAGTTGCATCTGCCACTTCTAAGGGAAAAACCTGAGACTATGAAGGCTAAGGAATGGGCCCTTCTTGACAAACAGGTACTGGGAGTTATCAAGTTAACTCTGTCTAGGTCTGTTGCACACAATGTTGTAAAGGAAAAGACCACAGCAGTTATGATGAAGGCTTTGTCTGGTATGTATGAAAAGCCGTCAGCAAACAATAAGGCGCATTTGATGAAGAAACTGTTCAATCTAAAGATGGCAGAGAACATATCAGTAGCACAACATCTGAATGAATTTAACACTATCACAAATCAATTGTCGTCTGTAGAAATTGATTTTGATGATGAGATTCGTGCACTGATCGTTTTGGCTTCTTTGCCCAACAGTTGAAAGGCAATAAGGATGGCAGTAAGCAATTCTACAGGAAAAGAAAAGCTGAAGTACAATGACATACGAGATTTAATTCTGGCTGAGGAGATTCGCAGAAGAGATGCAGATGAAACCTTAGGATCTGGTTTTGCCTTAAACCTTGAAATAAGAGGCAGAGGTAATGAGAGAAATTCAAATCGGGGTAGATCAAAATCCAGAAATTCTAATCGGAATAAAAGTAAATCTAGATCAGGCCAACAAGTACAATGCTGGAACTGTGGGAAAACGGGTCACTTTAGGAGGCAATGCAAAAGTCCTAAGAAGAAGAATGAAAATGATTCTGCTAATGCTGTAACAGAAGAGGTACAGGATGCATTACTTCTTGCAGTAGACAGTCCACTTAATGATTGGGTTTTGGACTCAGGAGCTTCATTTCATACCATTTTACATCGAGAAATCATACAGAATTATGTTGCAGGTGATTTTGGTAAGATGTATTTGACTGATGGTGCAGCCTTAGATGTTGTGGGTATGGGAGACGTCCGAATATTGTTGCCCAATGGGTTTGTTTGGTTACTAGAGAAGGTTCGACATATTCCTGACTTGAGAAGGAATCTGATTTCTGTTGGACAACTTGATGATGAAGGACATGCAATACTATTTGTTAGTGGTACTTGGAGGGTTATAAAGGAAGCCAGAGTATTGGCTCATGGAAAGAAGACTGGTACTCTATATATGACTTTAAGTTCAAGAGACATAATTGCAGTTACTGAAGCAAGTATTGATACAAGTCTATGGCACCACAGACTTGGTCACATGAGTGAGAAAGGGATGAAGATGCTGCTGTCAAAAGGGAAACTACCAGAATTGAAGTCCGTTGATTTTAACATGTGTGAAAGCTGCATCTTAGGAAAGCAGAAAATTGTGAGCTTCTTGAAAACTGGCAGGACACCGAAAGCTGAAAAATTGGAGTTAGTACACACTGATTTGTGGGGGCCTTCTCCGGTTGCATCCCTTGAAGGTTCAAGGTATTACATCACTTTCATTGATGACTCAAGCAGAAAGATATGGGTTTATTTTCTGAAAAATAAATCTGATGTATTTGAAACTTTTAAGAAGTGGAAGGCTATGGTTGAGACAGAAACAGGTTTGAAAGTAAAATGTTTGAGGTCAGATAATAGAGAAGAGTACATAGATGGAAGGTTTAGTGAGTATTGTGCTGCACAGGGAATTAGGATGGAGAAGACCATTCCTGGGACACCACAGCAAAATGGTGTGGTTGAGTGCATGAACAGAACTCTCAATGAGCGTGCTAGGAGTATGAGGTTGCATGCTGGACTACCAAAAACTTTTTGGACTGATGTAGTTAGCACTGCAGCTTACCTGATAAATCGAGGACCATTAGTTCCCATGGAATTCAGACTTCCTGAGGAGGTTTGGAGTGGTAAAGAGGTAAAGTTTTCACATTTAAAAGTTTTTTGTTGTATTTCTTATGTTCATATTGATTCTGATGCACGTAGTAAACTTGATGCAAAGTCTAAAATATGTTTTTTCATTGACTATGGTGATGAGAAATTTGGCTATAGGTTTTGGGATGAACAAAATAGGAAAATCATCAGAAGCAGAAATGTGATATTTAATGAACAAGTTATGTACAAGGACAAGTCAACTGTAGTGTCAGATGTTACAGAGATAGATCAAAAGAAATCTGAGTTTGTCAACTTAAATGAATTAACTGAAAGTACTATCCAGAAAAGGGGTGAAGAAGATAAGGAGAATGTAGATTCACAAGTAGATCAGAGTACACCTGTAGCTAAAGTCCGTAGATCTTTCAGGACCATTAGACCTCCACAGCATTATTCACCCACTCTAAATTATCTCCTATTGACTAATGGTGGTGAGTCAGAGTGTTATGAAGAAGCCTTGCAGGATGAAAATTCAAGCAAGTGGGAGTTAGCCATGAAGGATGAGATGGATTCCTTGTTAGGGAATCAGACATGGAAATTAACTGAATTGCCAATAGGAAAAAAGCTATTGCAACAAATGGGTATACAGAATAAAGAATGAGCATGATGACAGCAAGCGTTACAAGGCCAAATTAGTTGTCAAAGGGTTCCAGCAGAAGAAGGGCATTGACTACTCAGAAATATTTTCTCTAGTTGTGAAGATGTCAACAATCAGACTGGTACTAGGAATGGTGGCTGCAGAAAATTTACATCTTGAGTAGTTAGATGTGAAGACGACATTCCTTCATGGTGACTTGGAGGAAGACATTTACATGATTCAGCCAGAAAGGTTCATTGTTCAGGGACAAGAGAATCTAGTCTGCAAACTCAGAAAGAGCTTGTATGGCCTAAAACAAGCTCCAAGACAATGGTACTAGAAATTTGACAGTTTTATGCATAGAATTAGGTTCAAGAGATGTGAAGTTGATCACTGTTGCTATGTTAAGTTCTTTGACAATTCTTATATCATTTTACTATTATATGTGGATGATATACTCATTGTAGGGTCTAGCATTGAGGAGATTAATGATCTAAAGAAGTAATTGTCAAAACAGTTTGCAATGAAGGATTTGGGAGCTGCAAAGCAAATCCTTGGTATGAGAATCATTAGAAACAAGGTTAATGGTACATTGAAACTTTCACAGTAAGAGTACGTAAAGAAAATTCTCAACAGGTTCAACATGAATGAAGCTAAACCAGTGAGCACATCCTTGGGTATTCATTTCAAACTAAGCAAAGAACAGTTACCAAAGACAGAAGAAGAAAGGGACCATATGAGCAAGGTGCCCTATGCCTCAGCTATTGGCAGCTTGATGTATGCTATGGTGTGTACAAGGCCAAACATTGCATATGCAGTGGGAGTTGTGCGCAAATTCATGAGTAGGCTAGGAAAGCAGCATTGGGAGGCAGTCAAGTGGATTCTGAGATATCTAAAGGGTTCATCAAATACATGTCTTTGCTTCACAGGTGCAAGTTTGAAACTGCAGGGTTATGTAGATGTTGTTTTTGTTGGTAATATTGATGGTAGAAAGAGTACTACTGGGTTTGTATTTACTTTGGGCGGTACAGCTATATCATGGGCCTCAAATTTACAAAAGATTGTTACTTTGTCTACTACAGAAGTTGAGTATGTTGCAGCAATTGAAGCTGGAAAGGAGATGATTTGGCTACATGACTTCTTAGATGAATTGGGTAAGAAGCAGGAGATGGGCATTCTACACAGTGACAGTTAAAGTGCAATTTTTCTTGCCAAAAATTCGACTTTTCATTCAAAGTCGAAGCATATACAAACAAAATACTACTTTATCTGTTACCTTGTTGAAGATAAGCTAGTAATACTTAAGAAGATTTGTGGGTCAAAGAACCCGGCAAACGTGTTGACTAAGGGTGTCACTATTGAGAAGCTGAAACTATGTGCAGCTTCAGTTGGTCTTCTAGCTTGAGGACAAGAGGATGAGTTGCAGGGATGATGGATTGTGTTTTGGAGGATTGCAGTTGATGTTGGTGATTGAACTAGTCTTCAAGTGGGAGATTTGTTGGGTTTTGTGGAGCCTAGTTGTGTTTAATCCGGTTGACGACCCGACCCGACCCGAAATAATGTTGTGTGGTTTTTAATGAGAGATTTTCTGAGGCTTAGTCCATGGAGCAGAGGCTTGGGCCGACAAGCCCAAGCCGTTGCCCCCGGGTTTGGCCTGTTTTGTAGCCCATTGTGAATCCTATGTGCAGGATGTAGAAAATACAGTTTTGGTGATTAGGATTTGTTGTTGTAGTTTTTGATAGAGAGAAAAACTGTACGACCGCACTTTGTATTTTTTCCCTAATAATAGTAAAATCCCTACAACTCTGTAGACGTAGGCAAATTGCCGAACCATGTAAATATTGTCTTGTGCGCGTGATTGTTTTTCTTTGGCATGTGTTTTCTCTAATTTTTTGTTTCTCACATGTTGAGAATTTCGTGTTAATTCCCTACAAGCCGTTTAACCACTATGGCAAGGGTTTGTACCTTCCTCTCCAATGTGCTTGGCGGGTTCCCGGTCTCTTGGTTGGTAATGACCATTGATCGTGTCAGGACCATACAACTCTTTGTCTTTGAAACGACGATATGGCTTATCACTCGATCCTCACAGACAGCGCCAACTGATGATGTACTAAAATCGTCAGTGAGTTGTAGATTCCAAGTTGCTCCAATGGGTACCTATGAATAAGAACAAATGGACCAAACAGAAAGCACCGGTGTGGTACTGGCTAAAAACCCTCCGAAAGTTAAGTTAGTGAATGAGAAGTCTCTATGAACTCTATAGTGAGAGAGTTAAAGAGTTTTTGCGTACCTGAGAAAAGTGGAGGTTTGATGCTTATATAACAGCTAGTGGGAACCAAGATCCCTTGAGAGTGGGGATTTTTCCTTATGGAGAAGACTTGATACTAGGGTTTCTGAGATTATAAAGTGTCTTTCCATATAAGGGAGATATGAATCTATAGCAGGTTTATCTTGCGTGATCAACAAGATGTTTCCTTGTGTAAATTTTCGTGAGGATCAAGTAAGGCCATGCTGGACCTGTCGGCTCTCGATTCTCCTTGTCAGCCTTCTGTTGCCATCGAATATTTTGCCCTGTTAGGATTCAGTGTTACATCGTCGCTTTCCATGCCATCGCTCTAGTCCTTCCGTCTTCTCCTAAGGGACCAACGAACCTGAAGGCGCCGTCGATTTCCCTTGTATGATGTGCCTGGGTCCTAGTAACAACATCTCTATCAATAACTCATGCTCTAGCTAAGGTTTTTTTCTCTCCATTTCCCTTCTTTCACGTGTAATAAGTCCTCCCTCCTTGTTACTGTGCGGAAAGCTTGGGAGAGAGACACATTGCTTGTTAATTATGCTCCTTTACTGTTTAATGAAATAAAAGGTTGTTTTTTTTAAAAAAAAAAAAAAAGGTTGTTTATTAAAAAAGATTAAATTTTTTTAATAAGTTATTAAAGCAGAAGAAGAATGTAATTGCTAAAAACCGTAGATTTTTAAATTGAATTATAATTATTTTTATTGTTTTAATTAAGATGGATTATATTAGGGCATTTAATATTTTATTTTTGAATAATTAATTAATTTCTTAACTTAATATCATTTTGGTTTAAGTACTATAAGTGTAAGGAAATTATTTTTTAGTTAATAAAAAATCTTGTTAGGTTGTTAATTTTTTTTTTTAAAGTTAATTATACTCTTGAAAAGACTTGAAACTTGAAAGTGTTGAAATTTATTAAATTATTATTTTGAATCAGTTATGAATAAATATCAGAGAAAATACTATTTTGCAAAAGAAATTAGTAGTCACAATCCTAAACAAAAGTGTTCAAAGCAAAACCAAGTTGATTTAGAAAATCTTTCCACAAATGATGGACCATAAAATTTTAGATTACCATCCAAACAATTGGGATAAAGTGAGAAACACATATCTACAAATGAATTGTTAGTAAATTTCCAAAAAAAAAAAGGGGGGGAAACTTTTCACGTAAATTCAATAGATTGATTTATTGGACATGAAATTAGTTGTGATCTTGGATAACAAACATCACTTCTTTTCTTTTTCTTTTTTAAACATAAAACATATAAAAAAATCCATGTAATTTTAAAAATTAAAATTAAAATCAAAATCAAAGAGATGTTGATGTAGGATTTTTTTTTTTTTTTTTTTTTTTTTTGCTAATAAGATGCAGGATGTTCTTAATTTAATGAAAACATCTATCCAAAAAGGAACTGTAAGGACACGATTTGGAACGACCCAAGAACGATACTGGGTTCGCACGTAAATAGGCCCTAACAATATCATTTATAGAGCATGGGTTTGAAAGGCTAGGCCTTGATCACGAGTCGGTGGTTTTCCGGGGTGTTCATACATAAATAAAACGTGTACATACATAAATGAATCGTGCACGCTCTGGGAGTCTTTCTCCTAGAGGTGGGCTGGGAGGCTCTGGTTTTGGCCATTTTTCCCCGCCCCATTCCATGGATTTCTTACTTCTTCTTTTATACTAACCTGTATTCCTTATCCTTCGTCCACGTGTACGGTCGACTTTTCAGGACTGATACTTGTCCCATCAGCCCATACTCAAAGTCGTTGGAGGTGATTGTAAAAGCTGGGGAGTATGGCTCTGTCAGGTGCAGAGTATTGAATGGCAGTAAGGGCAGCTTTCCCTGGTCGTTGCCCTTTCCAGCGTACCCTTTTCTATTGACTTAGATATTTTAGATTTTGTTCCAGCTGTTCTTGTACCATTTTTACCCTTTTCTTTTGGTGAGACCTTGGACATGCCGAGGACTGAATCGTCCTCGGCTGTGTCCCAAGGCTACTTCGTACTTACACTACCGAGCTTGGGCTATAACCTTCCTCGGCTCGGGCCTTGGACCCCAACGAATGAATGGGCCAGGACCACAATCTATTGGACCCCACAGGAACCAACATGTCTTTAGGCGTATTGTGATACTATGGTTTAATACAGGTCCACATAAATAGGCAGTTAATCATATTTCTGCCTTATGTAAACACTACTAAACAAAGCTTTAGCTAAGCAAGGTAGAATAAAATCCAAAACAAGAATTTCCTTTTTCATAATCTTTCAAAGCTTCCGCAATCCGCAGTCCAAGCTAATTCTACATCGTCTTTTTATTAATTTCATGGTTTTACTCTCTCTCTCTCTCTCTCTCTCTCTCTATATATATATATATATATATATATATGTGTGTGTGTGTGTGTGTGTGTGTGTGTGTTGGAAATAAAGGAAAGATAATACCTGAATTTTCCTTGGAAATTACACAATTTGATTTGACCAAAAGAGGTGGCAGAGATGAGGCGTGAACCAAGTCACTGTCTTGAGACAAATCGTACCGTCTACGATATATCCGATGTAGTTAGACAAATAGTTTCTACACGTTGTCCCCAGGATACAACAGCCTAACCACCTTTGCTGATTACCCTTGCGAACCTACACTGCTCGTAGGATATAAGCTCTCTATAGTACTTTCTTTTTCCTAGAAAATTTAGTAAAGGTAAAATATTTTTGTGAATGGTAAGAAGTAATAGATGGTAAGTGTTTAGAATAAAAATTGTTTTTTGAAAGTTTGTAGCTTTGTAGTTCAAAAATAATGTGTCTATCAATTTTTATTTCTTTCCATATATATATATATATATAGCCGGACCTATGACTTGTCCTTAGCCAAAGAATCAAAAGGGTTTGATATCAATTTTTTTTTTTTAGACAGTTTCAACCTATGACGTCTGCTCCTGATAATACTTTTTATCATCAGACCAAGACATCAATCGGTTTTTGGTGTAAACGGGAATTAAACCCTAAATATTTTATTAAACTATCAAAGACTTTACCAGTTAAGCTAACTGAAACCCACAATTAAATGATCATAAAGTTATTGAAATTATTATATATAATCAATGGCTTTATATATATATAAAATATATAATATAATATAATATAGATCGGATATCAAGACTCAAGAGGTTGTCTTTGCCAGACTTTTGTACGTTGAGAACAAAAAGAAAGGAGCATGATGCTATGAAATTAAATGTCCCATAAAGGTGGCTGAAGATTAAATGTCAATCCATTTAATACAATTTCAAAATATGCATAAATATTGCCATTTGTTTTGACTTTCCTTAAACCAAATAGTAAAATAATTCAGCAATAACTATACATTTAAGTGTTGAAATATCTTCCATATATGACGTTATTATGTTATATTCAGATAAGAACGTTTGAATACAAAATGTTTAGAATGGAAAGTATATATTTGTAATAAAACCAAATATGCTGGCAATTATGGTATTAATATCACATTAATATTCATAAATTTCCTGATCAAAACCATTGACAATATTTATTCAAATTTTAAATTATATTTGAATTTCAAAATTTAGCAATTAATTGATTTCCTCAATTCACATAAATGAGTATTAAAATAAATATAATATTTTTTATAAGAATATCCAACAATATATATATACATATATATCAATTAAAGACACTAAGATTTGACCATTGTTTCACTTTCAGAATATGGAGTATGGACTTTTTTTTTTCTTTTTTTTTTTAAGAAAATCAGAATATGGATCAATTCGGAAAGACCTTGGGTAAAACTAGCAAGCACGAGCTGGTCCAAAGTGGGGGGAATAGCAAAGTATGATTAGTAGTATTTTTTGTATTTTTAGTGTGAACAAAACATGTATTAGTACCATATAATATAACTTACTGTTACACGGCGTTGTACATATCAGAAATGAACTTTTACGGTTGATTTCTTTTTCTGCAAGTTTATGATTCTTATCGCTAGGTTTTTCTTCACACGATTTTTCCAACTTCAGTTTAACATGAAACCTTTACACATTTGTGGAAGGTAAAAGTAAAATAAAGTAAATAACAAGTAAAAAGTTTTGTTACTTAGGTACATTATTCAATATCGAATTTTTTAATAATTTAACAATTATTTTAATAATGATCAAAATCTAAGTTACTAACCATGATGGGGACAGATCTCGGTGGTTAAACAATTAAAAAAACCTCTTAAATAATAAGTAGTAAAATCCAAAGTTCTGCAACTTGAGATTTTTTTTTTTTTTTTTGGCTTATGTTATCTCGTTGAATTCTAATTAAATTTTGTTTACATTACAAGTGTGCCATTTTTTTATGTTGATAGTTCCCCCTAATAGTTTTTCCTTTCCTCTTCTCTTCTGTCCTTTTTCCTTTTAAATTGTGGATCAAACAGCTTCTCATTTGGCAAGAAACCCCATTTTCTTATAATGATTAAAAAAGATTCGAAGATATCTCAGTCCAGCTCCAGCTTTTGTTTGAATAATTTGACAATCCAAATTTGCAGTTAGCATTAAGGTCAAGCAGAGCCAGCCTACGCTAAGGTCAATTAGTTGACATGCTTTAATAAAAATATGGGGGGCAAGTTGACTTTGATCAATAATTGAAGCAAATTGCCAATTCTTTTCGTCTAGTGTTCTCTACTAGTAAACGTGGTTGAATATTTTAATTTCAACTCACAATTATGACAGCCCGATCGAACTAATTCAGGGAAAAGCTAAGAAGCCAAGATTCATACACCTTATATGTGCAAGTGTTCCTTCCTACACCACTTGTGAGCAATTAGCACATCAGCATTGACCAAATTTGGCTCGATCATTGGAGAGAGATTTCAATATATCAGACATCAAAATTGAATCCATGCCACAATGTCGCAGTGATTGTGGAAACATTCATTATGTTGTGTTTGGCCCCACTTGTCCTCAAGTGTTAGCTACTTCCTTTTAGCACGGTGGCAAAAAGGACATACTGCAATTAGAAAAAAAAAACAAAACACTAGGCAGCCAAATTTGTTTGAGACTTGTAACAAATGCATTGAAAAATAAATAAAAGACAAGTTGATGAAACTGGTATAACGAACAAGGGAGGGCCTACACTACTAGTCCTTGAAGAACCAAAAGATGATGAGCATGACTATAGAACAGAGAACTCAAAAGAAGTCAACGTACGTCAATGCCATTTTACTTCACAAGAATCTGTGCCTACCCAATAATTATACCAAGTATCATTACCTTGTTAGACTGCTTAGTAGTTAGTATACATTTTCACATCAACACCTGTAGGGTAATTGTTAATTAACTGGACTTACAGAGCACAGTGGACTAGTCCTTTGCCTCAGTTGCCCGCTAAAATTTCATTATGTATTTCTCTTCCTTTCAGCTTTGGGTAGCATTGCATTATCAGATTACCAGAGAGAAGGGATAATTAGCAATAGGCATGTCTAATTACCTACTTGTGTTTACCTAGGGTTAGACCTGAACTAAAAAATCAACAGCCCAACACAAGCCAACTGCATCTGGAGCAAGGTTTTAGCAAGCTGGAACAGCTGCATGTATTTAAATTGTGGCCATTGTTGAGTTCAGTGAGCATCAAGAAGCTTCAAGTCGCAAACATTAATGGAGGACATTACTGCTTAAGAATGTGGTTTGCTTCCCTTTTGGAGACAATTTATAGAAGATCTAATCCAACTGGAAACATCATTAGCAAATCCTTTCCACAGGTTAATTGGTAACAAAATCGTATTATTAGTTTCATTTTACAACCAACATATATTCAAACTTACAAAATCTATAAACAGTTCATTTTCATGAGTATAAACCTTTTTGATTTCAAAAATTAATGAATAGTCACAATTTGAGATAGAACCCACGATAAAAAAGAAAAAAGAAAGAAAAAAAAAAGGGGGGTATGAGCAAGCAGAAATACTTCAATATAAATACGACTGCAATCCCAGAGCTGGCTCAACTAATATTCACTTATACACATTTCTTTACCCCATTCCCAAAGGAGGAAAAAAAAAAAAAAAAAAATCCTGCAAACCCTCTAAATCCCATGAATTTAAACTATATCTCAAAAGCTAAAAAATTAATGGTGTCTTGTGTTTGAACTACGCAGTGTTACACCATGCAAAAATTTTGTATATCCAAGTAAACTTAGTTTTCCATCTGAGTTTCGAATCCAATCTTTGAGTATAGAATAAGCTGTCGGGCCAAGATTCAATTCCTGCAGTAAAACGTACCAGATATGAGCCAAATCACATTTTTACACACATAAGAAAGAAAAAACCAATGACTAGGAAGATGCTCCAAGAGCCATAATAGTTCATACCCTTGCCAATTCTTCCACTGATATGACGCGATTACCCTCCTGTTCAAAATGCTCAAAAGCAGTGGAGGCAATCTGTTCCCACCCATCAAGGGCCTCCAATTGATGTGTACTGATTGCAGCAGCACAAAACTCTTCGAAGTCCATCTTTCTATAACCAAGTGATTCCATCTGAGAAAAGAATTAAGCAGAAAAATATGAATGTGGTCATTGTCAATTTTTAAAAGGGCAAAAAATAGAAGAAAAAGGGGGGAAGAAAAACAGATGCAACAAACAAAGAGAAGATGCAAAAAAAAAAAAAAAAAAAAAAAAATTTCCAGAATTGAACCAGATCAAAAAAATTAACTGTTGATAGATAAATTTTGCCAACATGTTGACCATAAGCAAAAGATGGCCTGGCCCCAGTTCCTAGGGTTCTGTATTATAAGTCTACTCACATCATAACTGAATTAGTTGATTCTTTTTTGTCTATTGGCTGGCCAGTTTTACACAACCTTCACATGTTATGCTTAAATCTCAAGTCTCTAAGTAGAACAACTTGCTATAAATATGCAAGTTGAGATCAGATAATTTCTCGCCCAGATTTATTTCAAAATCAAAGATAAGTTTCTTGAGAATATAATTCTTAACCTAGCAGAAAGATTTCCATAAGGAGCTTAAGGCTTTTAGTTGTCATGGTACAAAACATATTGTAGAAAAATATGCAATAGTAGTATAATTATAAGGCTGTGGCTCAGGATCCATCGGTCTGAGGTTCACCTCTACCAAATTACTGATGCATGAGGTTTGATAGTATGTATCTGCACACGCATATGGAAAGCAAAGAAAAAAAAATCAACAATCCAATGGACATGCTCAATTTCACACCCTACTGAGTTGTCAACTGATGATGGGAGCAACATCACTTTCACTTGGATCCACCATTGACACTTCAATTATTATGCACTAATCACAACTTGACACATTAGTTGTGTGTGAAATTGAGTATGTCCCTAGACTTATTGAAAAAATTAGAACTATTTATTATTATTATTTTTTTGCGAGGTAATAAAAGTTTTATTGAAAAAAAGTACATCATATTCATGATGGTGAACAAATTGTACTTGAAACAATTACAAACAAATCAAAGAGAAGAATTAATAGATTGTAGGAAATCAGAAATGGAAATACATAAACCCCAAATCCGAGACCACTCAAACAAAGTCCCAACTAGCAAAGATTTCAAAAGATCAACAGGTCTCTCAAAAGTGCGGTTATTTATTTAGGAATCATAGATATGCCAGTAGCTGTATGATATGTCAATATCTATAGCATAGATACTTAACAACTGAAAAGTATTATATTAAAATCAAAAAATATGACTTACTGCATTTATAATATCAATAACTCTAGACTCTCTCATGGCATCTGTTGCATTTCGCACAAGAGCCTGCAAGTATTTTTGTTTAACCATAAATAAGATTTTGTACACAAAGCACATAGAAGACAAGTAAAAACTATCAATACAAAAATTAGAAATTCTTCAAGTAAATGGCCAAGCCATGCCAACAAAATGAAGAAATGATTCCCACTTTGGAATGGTAACCAATTCTAGATTGGAAAGTCAAATTAAAAAGATAGAAGCAGTAAATAACCGTTTTGAAATTTTCAAGAGAGACACGCCCATCTTTATTTGGTTCTAAGAGCTTGAATTGAATTCTGAGATACACCAGCTCATCCTCTGTCAAAGCTTTTGAGAGAGCCTGCAATAATCAGGGAACCAACACAAGCATTAGTTGGATTCTACTACAGAATTGGAAAACTCAGTCTTCAAACATTTCATGCTCCTCAAAATCCTGTGTGACAGTCTGATACAATTGAGGCTTTTTGACTTATGTATACGTCTCATGATTAATCCTTGAGAATTCTCTATGATTTTTTTAAGGGAGCACACATTTTGCATTTACAAAAGGAGTGACAAAAATCTAATAAAAGTTTTCAATCTCAACCCAAAAGAAAAAGAAATAAAATCTAATTACATTTCTTATTATCAAAGATAATTATCTAATATGACAATTCCACAATGAGCTAAGAGAATCTCTTTGATATGACATCTATCAGCATGCCAGTTAATATTCAACAAATATTGTATTACTGTACACACAGACAGACATATGTCCACATCTGTTATCCATGTACACATGTTCTTATACGTATGTATGTCTACTTATATCTATATGCACATATAAACACATAAATTAATCAATAACAAGTCCTTCTCTCTCTCTCTCTCTCTCTCTCTCTCTCTCTCTCTCTTCCCCATATATTATTTTTTCTTTATTAAAGTTTTAGCCAAATATTTCTTTATTTAGCAATGATGAATTAACGCAATACATTGGGATGGCCGATTTTGGGGAACTGGTATGCATAAGTTCCACAATTTGGGACACATGATACAATTTGCAGCGTACATAGAGTTGGTAAGGGAATGTGGTAACTCTCAGATTTACATACTGATATGAAAAACTTATAAAAGAAAAACTAGGAAAGAAAATATCTAACATGCATGTACATGGAAATGCTAAGAATAGTACCTTTAGTGCTGCACGTTTGAAAGGTGTAGCATGAAGGTACGACTTGACTAACTTATAGATCAATATATCTAATGGTATTGGACGACTATCATTCCGCAACCAAGGATGAGCTGCAATTGAAAAAGTAGGTTTAACAGTTAGAAGATTGAATAACCCATCCAATATCATTATCAAATAATACAGTGTAGCAAAGCCAAGATCTGACATGGCAAGGAGTACACAATATAAGATAGTAATAGCCAATACATGAACCACATATCACAGGGTGTCAAACATTCAGCAATTTATGTGGGAGTAATATTGCAACAGCTGTTTTTCCACCGCCATCTAGCACACCTCATTGCACACTAAGCATAAATACCACTGAAGCACCCCAAGTCCTACCGTTTATTGTAATTATTCTTTCTTTTTCTTTGGGTCCCACACCTCCCCCCCCCCCCAAAAAAAAACCCCCCCTTTTTTCTCACACGGGGAGGGATTTTAATCAATCTTCCACAAAGGAAAAACATATTTTAATATTTTTACATGAACTGCATATCACAGGGTGTCAAGCATTCAGCAATTTAAGTGGGAGTAATATCACAACAGCTGTTTTTCCACTGCCATCTAGCACAGCTTGTTGCACACTAAGCAGAAATACCATTGAAGCACCCAAAGTCCTACAGTTTGTTGTTCTTCCTCCTTTTTCTTCGGGTCCCCCCCCCCCCCCCCCCCCAAACACTCTTTTTTATTACACACATGGGTAGGGATTTTAATCAATCTTCCACAAAGAAAAAACATATTTTAATATTTTTAATACAAAAAAATGTTATTGATCCACGCCAATCTAAAATCAATTGCTTTTCACATAAAATAATTCCATACCTATTCATAGAACATGAAACACAACATTTAAGATAGAGTTTATCAATATCCTGCTAAGCACGGACACCCCAAAATCCCTGGAGTGTCCGTGCCAGACATGTATTAGACACGCCAAAGACATTTCTTCATGTGTGTCCTCAATGTATTGGGAGGAAAATTATTATTATTTATTTATTTATTTAAAAAAATAATCCTTTGATTTTTTGGAAATGTTCTTTAAGATTTTGGTATTTTTTATTTATTTAGAAACTAAAAATAAACATAAAATATGCCTATAAATAGATAAAATATACCTAAAGATATATATTAATTATTAATTGTCATATCCCCACCGTGCCATGTCCTAATTTTTCAAGAATTGATGTCGCTGTGTCCCCTGTTGCATCGTGTCTATGTCAGTGTCTGTGTCCATGCTTCTTAGATAATACATCCTGGACTTTCATAAATAGCATCAAGAAACTAACAACTTACTGAGAGCTTGAACTGCAGTCATTCTTTTTCTGTAATCCTTGTTCAGGAGCCTTTTCACAAAGTCCTTGGCCTCTGCAGACACAGAGGGCCAGGGTGAATCCTCAAAGTTTGGGTCTGCTCTTAGCACTGCACGGAAAATTCCAGATTCTGTCCGTGCCCAAAAAGGCCGGCTTCCACATAATAAGATGTAGGTTATAACCCCAATGCTCCATATATCTGCTTCCAGACTATAAGACCTATGTAGGACTTCGGGTGCAACATAGTAGGCACTTCCAACAATATCATTAAGTCTTTCATCTGCACATAACACCCATACATGGGAAAAATAAATTAAAACAAGGAGATGCTTACTATTCTACCTGAGTTGTTTAAAAATTGCACCGCTTTAAATATAAATTCAATGCTTCAAAAAATTATATTTCAAATATTATTGCTTTGGTTATTTCAGACCTACGCTTGTGTGTGTGCATGTGATCGTGAGGGTGTTTCTTACAATATTATAGCATTTGCAAATAAAAATCTTATGCAAAAATTAGCACTTTCAGTCTCTCTTCAAAAAGTGCCCTCTTTTTTCCATGGGTAGACATCCACTGGAAATCAAATCAATTTATCCAGTTTATCAAACAATTATTCAACCAAAAAAAATTCTTATTAAACAGTTAGGGATAAAAGAATGTGAATCCCCTGAAAATTAAAATTATAAACAAGCCTGTAGGTAGCCTTAATTATTAGTATTTAGTAAACAGAATATTAATTGCTTATTATAAAGCACCAAAGATGAATGATTTCAGTAATTATTTTGTGGCTTTCTTTTTTTCTTTTTTCTTTTTTCTTTTTTTTCTTTTTTTTTGGGGGGGGGGGGGGGGGAGTTATCTAAGTAAATTATTACCTGGCCTTATAAAGTCAGAAAGACCAAAATCAATAAGCTTCATGTCAGCATCTTCACTTCTAGAAGTGAAAAGGAAATTCTGTTAAGCAAGCAAGATGAAGATATATCAGTAATAATCAACCAGGAATTGAATGAACTAAACACACACACAAAAGAGCAGAGGGAAACAAACTACCATTATAATCTGAAAGGAAAAAGTGCTAAGAGTCATGAGGAAAATAATTAGTTATGAATCTGAAAAGAAAAACCTCTGGCTTTAAGTCACGGTGCACAACGCCTTGAAGATGACAAAATGCAACTACACTTAGAATTTGCACAACTATGAATTTTGCATCTTCCTCTGCATATCTTCCTCCCCTACAATAAAGGAGAATAGTCTTGAATCCAAATTATAATTTTTCAATCAAATGCTTAATTACCATATTAACTGCAACTTAACTTATCTATCAAAACAACTGACTTTTATGAAAGAAAAATATTTTTACCTTGATAAAATTCTGTCTAGAAGTTCCCCACCTTCACACAATCTGAAATCAAGATTTCACAGGTGTCAGATCCAAAAATTAAGAAAAGTTTGACAATGTTGTCAATCACTAGCAGTCAAGTAATTGAGAGCAATCAATCAATTCAGCTTTTTTTTTTTTTCAAAAAGGAAAATAATAACACAACTAAATTTATAAATACATTTGATAAATATGATTAACCTAATCAAGACGTCCATCATGTAGGAAGCATGAAAAGTTAAATCATATCAGATGTAAGAAGCTAAAATAGTTTAAAACTAAAAGACAGGAGAGAATATAATTTCTATCTAATTAAAAATTGTGGGCTATTTATATATACATAGAAAGATAGAGAATAAGATTGAAGACACAATTTAAGAAATTCTGAACATATTCTGCATTAAAAGTAGAACAGAAACAAGAAAAAGACATACTCCATGACTATGTACACGTTATTTGCATCCTCACATGCATCGTGAAATCTGACCAGATGCTGATGGCCCGATAAAGCTTTCAATATCTTCACCTCTCTACGAACATCTTCAATTGATATTGCCGTAGTCATCTGCCAAACAAATCTTATTATAATACAAATACAGTGAATTTTCAACATTGCCCTTTTCATATTAAATTGCAGTACCGACAATCACAGGTAAGTATAAGATGGTTATAGAGACAATGATAGGAAAGGATGGCTCAGTTCTTAGATTTAATTACATAAAGCATATAAGAGACATAATAATATATTACTTCTTAACTATGTGAGGAAGAGGCAAGAACCTTGAACCATTCAACAAACTAAGATATGGAAAAAGAAATTTATTACAAGAATTTATGAGATGTTTTAGGATATGAGTATACTTTAAAAGATGGCAATAATAATTGTGCAGACGCAAGCATGTGTGAGAGTGAAAAGAAGGATGGACAATAATAAATATGAAAATGCACTTGAGACTAGTTGAGGATTTTAGGATTTGATTGATAAGAAGACCTAACATAGATTTTATGATTTGAATTCCACACTGGGCAGGGGAGGTGTTTAGAAGTTAAATAAAATTTTATTAAAATTTTATGGACAGAGATTCATTGCAAGAATTAATGAGATAGAGGTGGAGAGAATAATTCATTTTCATTATTAGCAGGGTATATAACAAGAAGAGGTGAAGGACAATGAGAGGTCTTGAGACTAGTTATATGCAATTATAAATTTTCAAAAAGAAAAATGAAAACATTATTTCTGGTTAATTTAGATGTTAATCCATGGCAATTATGACAACATGAAACTATTAAAATGCACAAGCCATGATCATAAGAAATGAAACACAAAGTATGTATGACTTTTCATAAATTACATACATATTGGAGAAAAGTAACTCAAGAATATAAGCTGTGTTGTTGCCTACTTATGACTAATCATTTTAACTACAGTGACATGCCTTATTTCCAAGACATATTGATAAAAATTCCATCTATTTCAAGGCATTATTTCTAAATTTTCTGCAACAACTAAATTAAAACACATAAGTCATAAACTCTATTCCATAACCCAACATCGGCAATTGACCCAGTACCAAAGCGTACTAGGACGAGAAATTATGAAACATGGTGTAATCATCGTCTCTATCCAAAATACATTTCTTCCCCGAGCCCTTGTCAAAGTTCAACAC
The DNA here is from genome assembly GCA_028535165.1 of Quercus tomentella. Taxonomy (NCBI): domain Eukaryota; kingdom Viridiplantae; phylum Streptophyta; class Magnoliopsida; order Fagales; family Fagaceae; genus Quercus; species Quercus tomentella. The sequence continues at coordinate 45,446,801 of JAPQVY010000100.1, forward strand.
ATAGCTCAAGGGATCGTATTAGAATTTCCTGTATCTACTACAACTACTACCACCACCAACGCCACTGCTCTGATTTCGATTGAATCAGCAGATGGTTTTCCATTTTGGGCCAGCTACAATCTTGGACCACTCACAGAGTTTCTTGAGAGAGCGAAAGCCACGAGACCACCATTTCTCATCATTGACCTGGCTCAATCATGGCCGTTCACACCAGGCCAATTCATCAGCTGAGGATCATCGCAATCCAAAGAAGCAAGGCAAACTAGGAAAAGGTTACAACACTTAGCCACTAGAGTATTTGTCCCATCCTCATCATTCGTTTCAGGGTCTTAGCAAAATGATAGTATTTTCATATTTTAGGATTTAAATGAGGCAACAATATTGAGTTGAGCTTCTGATGGTTGACAACAATAAACTATCTTGCATTTGATTAATAATCTGTAACTAGTGTGAATGAAATTTCCTTGTGTATCCAAACCAAGGAATTACTAATTATTATGATTTTAAATGATGGGAAAGTAAATCTCATCATTTATGAAATTTTATGAGATTATCAATTCTTTCACCCAAACATAGGGTAAAGGTCAGTTGCAATGTCCTCCTAAACTTTAAATTTGAACAATTAACCCCCCTAAACTAAAGGCCAGTTGCAATCTTCCCCTACCGTTAAAATTTCTCCAATTTCCACTTATCAAAAAAAAAATTTCTCCAATATCCACTAAACCTTAAAATTCATGTAATCATATTACGATATGATCATGAGCTTATTTTTTTATGATCATGTGATAAGCATGTGAATATTACGGCTAAATATGATGGAAATTAGATGAATTTTAACTATGAATAATAGTGAGAGGACATTGCAACTAATCAAATAGTTTAGCGGGTTAATTTCTTAAATTTAATGGTTTGGAAGAAATTGGGTATGACCACATAATTTAGTGAGATAAACATATAAATGGTACTCGTAATAATCATCATTTATGATATTTTTTCAAGTGGGACCAAAGAAGCAGTTCTTTAGATAGATAAAAACGTAAGGATCATTACCCATGTTTACCACAATTGACAACAAGACATCCACTAAAGCTACTTTTTCATACTCAACAGGGAGTAGACATATCACATTATTCTAAATCAAGAAGAAGATTTCCCATGATAACAGTACCATCCATATTTGTCACTCGTCAGAGGCAAGAATTGCCTGGGACAGTTGTTAGGTTTAAGACTCCCTGTCTTACATAGAAATCACATGTATTTAGCATTTGCACTGCCAGGCCTATGAGTTCTAATTCAAACAGTACCTTCTACCCATGAAAAAATGTGGGGAGGTTGAAAAATTAAGTTCAACACGGTGTATGTAAAAAAAAAAGGGGGGGTTTGGGGGGTGGGGGGGGCACACTTCCAAGTCCTTAAAACTACGCTTTCCACATTGATCAAGTTGTAGGGAACAACTACATAAATTTTTACTTAAATTTGTAAATAATAATAAAAAATCACTTCCATAATGCACACACAGAAGCACATTTATATGATGTGTAATTGTTTATTTATAAAATTTTATAATAGATATTCCATTTCTTTTGTTACTCACACAATGATCAGATCATGTGAACCAACTAAGTCACCTGAGAGCTCATTGGGCTTAAATAATGTTTCAGAAAGTGTTCATGAAAGACATTTGACCCCAGCTCTGAAAGAGAAAGACAAGAAAACTACAAAACAATTACGGGTATTGTAAATCTATATGGTGAACCAAAGCAAGTTAACTTCAAAGTTCATATCTCAAAGAACTGCATCAGGCAATTAAAATTGTTGACTGATCTCATCTCCCTTCTCGAAATCTGATAGTTATGCAATAATAAGGAATGCAAAGTACAGTAATGCAGCAGCTAATTAAGGACGCACGTATTCTAACACTATTTGCTCTAGGGATAACAACGTCACATAGTGGCCAAGAGCCATGTAGCTCAACCGGCACATCTTCATGATTCCAATTGAGATAACCAGGGTTCAAATCCCCCCTCCACCAACTATTGAAAAATAAAAAACAACGGCAACAATTGCTACAATTGGGGGAGGGGGATTCAAACTTTAATTCCTCTTATAAAAGAAACCAAGCAATGCCACTGCCCTACAAGGCTCTTGCAGGAATACCTCATATTCCCGTTCAGATATACAGCATCATGATCAGATAAAAATAAATCGCAACCGATGCATTTTCATTACTCTACAGTTCTCTAATTAATATTATCTTCTTAAGCAACAAAAAGACAAAGCTATAAACTTCCAATTCTCATCGAATTAAGGGGAGTTGTTAATTTATAAACAATGAAAAGCCGTCCAATGAAATCCCATATTCTTTTTGTCTTTTTCCTCCCCCATTTATCTTCTGCCAAATCCCATGTACAATTCAATTCCTTTACCACCTGCTCCAATGCCCAAAAGTGGTTAGGGCTTAATATATATATATATATATATATATATATATATATATATATATATATATCCCTCTCTCTCTTCCTTTCAATATAAACGCATTATTTGCATATATATTCCCATTATAGTTATTTTTAACAGAATGATATATTTTTCCTCTAAATAGTAGTAAATACCAGCTTTTTTATTTCTATGATATAGAAATGTAATTGTAATTCAGAGTCCACAAATACATACATACATAGATATAGTAATGTAATCAAAACGACATCGTATAGTGAATGTGAATTGTACCTTGGCTTTGGATATGATTTTGACAGCAACGGGGCGATCTTTAAGGTCGCCTTTTTTGCCTCTGGCGGAGCAAGTATGACCGAAATGCCCTCGCCCTACCTCTCTCCCAAGCTCAAACTTCGCCCCGAAATTCTTGCTGTACCCGAAGCTCTTATCCAGAGCTTGCTCCGGCTCCGCTCCTCGATCCTCCGGGATCGGTCCCTCCTTCGGCTTCGCTCCGTGCCCGAGCCTCTTCGCCAGCGACGCCTTTATGTGCTTCGCCGGAGACGGAGGCGGAAACGGCCTCCGGAAGAACCTCCTCGGCGTCGCCGATCCCCTCGCCGGCGACGGAGACACTCCTCCGGGAAGCGGACTCGCGGACACGCCGTGCGGGTACGGACTCGGCCACGGACTCTGGCTCGGGTTCGACGGCCGGCCCGGCGTGCTCTTTACGGCGCCGTTACTCGCGCTGCTCGACGGTAACGGCGTTTGTGGCTGATCGTTAGAGCTGGCGATAATTGTAGTAGTATTATTTGCTGAAGCGTCATTCTCGACCGTTAAATTAGTCTTGCCGTAGCACTGCCCCATCCTCTCTCTCACAAAAGCTGCGTATCAGATCACAACGAAAAGTCAAAGTCCACACATCGGGCGGATCTGATTCTCGCCGGAGATACACAGAAAGAGAGAGATCTACAGCGAGAAAACGATAAAGGAAAAGAATGAAAGAGAATTGGAGTCAGAGAGAGAGAGAGAGAGAGAGAGAGAGAAAGAGACAGAGACAGAAAAAGAGAGACAAGAGGTCTGTTAAGAGTGTGACAGAGTGAGTTGAGGAAATTTTAAACTGTGGTACTCTTCGAGTAGAAACGAAAAATTAGCGATCGTCCGATTCACTGTGATCGGAATTGGAAGCTGAAAATCACGAGGCATATATGGAGTTATGATTAGATCAGAGCCGTCGATTTGGGATAAAGGTCAAAAAAAGGACCTCTAATTATGGTACTTTACTGATTACAATAGTAGACTCACTCTCTCTCTCTCTTTTGCACTTTTTCTATCTCTCTGTGTGAGTGTGTACAACTTCTTTTTATTTTGTCTTTTGCTACTTTTCTTGCCGTTATTGTAATTTTTTTAATTAAAAAGGGGTTTTAGGAAAAAGTGTGGGTAGTTATACAGTAAGCTCTCGTGTACACGTGGACTCGTTTTGGGGTTTCTTTCTTACGACACGTGTTTGTGAGTTTAGGAGTATTTTGGGTACTTTAAGGGGGAGATAGTACGTTGTTGGATTACTAAAATGCCCATTTATCTATTTTTGACAGGTGGCGTGGTTTGAGAGGATGGAGTGTATGGTAGGAAATGGAGTAGAGAGTAGGGGATTACAAGTGCTCGAAGAGGATTTTAGAGAATCAGAGCTGACGAACAACGGAACAAGCACAGCCTGGTCCGAAGGTTCGAATTAGGCTGGGATTTGGTGAGAGACAGACGAGGAATCTTATCCCAGGTGGCGCTTTCTTGGCCCTCGGATACGATTACTTCCATAAATTGGTCTCTTTAGTTTTTTTAAATTGATTTACTTCTATTTATATATTTTAGAGAGTGATATCAGATATGCAATTAACGAATTTCTCATTCTCAAACACTTTCCTCTTTGTAATTTGGAAATAATATATTTATCTAATAATGTAGCAGGTTCATAAATTCTCTCCCTAGGGTTGGTGCATGATTCAGCAAATCCTCGACAGGTTGGGCCTCCTCTACGCTCTACTAACCAAAAGGGATATAAATGCTTGAGCCCTTTTTCTCCTTTTTTTTTTTTTTTTTTTTTTGCTTGGTTTATTAATCAACATCCAAACAACTCCCAAATGCAAACTAGAAGGGTAAGCAAATAACCAAACCAGAGAAAAAGAAATTTCCCTTTCTCTTTAAGAATATGTCTATGTCATTTTGTAGATTTACCTCGACCCCACCCAAACACCTATCATACCACTTCAACAATCAAAGTTAATTCCAATTCAAGCATTACAATTATCCCAAACCGTATTGATAAACTTTGATTAGTTTTTAATATAGGGCCATGGTATCAACATTGTGCGAAATAATTTTGTTATTCTCCTTACTTCAAGATTTTAATATTGACCACTCTCAAACTGCACTCATGTTCTCATATTATCGCCAACTTGGTCTTTCATGAGCAAACCAAACATATCAAAATTGATTGTCATCTAATTTGAGATCAGATTCAAGATGGCATCATTTGTACCTTCCATGTCTTATCCCACCATCATGTTTCTAATATATTAACCAAGGCTCTCGGTTTCCAATAGGGTTTAGGTTTAGGGTTTAGGGTCTCAGTTTCATGTTGCTAACATCTATGCTTCATCTTGAGAGAGAGAGAGAGAGAGAGAGAGAGAGAGAGAGAGAGAGAGAGAGAGAGAGAGAGAGAGAGAGAGAGAGAGAGAGAGAGAGAGAGAGAGAGAGAGAGAGAGAGAGAGAGGTGTAATTGCTAATCAGATATGCAGCAAATGAAGATAAGAAGGATGCAAGCAGTGAATAAGTGCAAAGATAAGCAATATGACAAGTCGTGTAGTCATATAGCTATGCAATATGGCAAGTCGTATAATCATTTAGTAATTTGCTTATTAGCTATGATAGGTCGTCCAATACTATCGTTTATTTCATAATGAAGAACTGCAGTCTACAAGTCATGTAATTGTTGTAATCAAATTGACTAGGCTAAGCATTTTCAAAGAGCCTAAATAACCCTCTAGAAACTCTCTTGAGAACCAAAATAGAAACAACTCAAAATTTGTTCAAAATCATGTTGAAACTTACTTCCATGAATTGAGGTAATTGGAACCCACTCTATAGTTAATACTTGCTAGTGAATAAACACAATTTAAGAAAAATGTATCCTAATCATGCATATTGATCATTGAGAATCTGAATAATTAAATGTGGCTATTTAATTTTCCATTGAAAATAGTTCAATGTTGATTTTTTTTTTTTTTTTTGAAAAGTAATGCTGATTTGATTAAGCTAAAAGCCTCTTGACTTTTTTGTTTGAAACTTGAAAGGATCATTTCTATCCTCAAACCAATGCTAATACAAGTGCTAATAATCAAATAGAAAACTAATTAGATAACCAAATATTTAAATTCCGAGTACAAATTAATGATGATTAAATTATGAGCACCCCTGGGTCCTCACTCCCCTCATTTACATGCTTGTCCAATATGGTATGGAGTGAACTTGCAATAAGCCAGAAAACAATTACTGCATCTTCAACCTTCATTGACTTGCTCAAGAGGATTAAATTTTACTAAACTCAGTCAAGTTATACTTTTTCTTTTCTTCTACCTTTGATGCCGTGTCAAACCAGGTAAAAAAAAAAACGATAATATATAATATCTTCTTAGTTTCATTTTTTCTTTTTAAAAAAAATCAGGAATATCTTTTATTTATCTATTTTATAATAATGATAATATAGAATATCAACAGAATACCATCAGTTAAGAAAGTAATGCTATGTTTGGACTGACCGAATAATCCATAGAAAGTAAATTTTAACATCCAAGGCATGAAGCATATATGCTATTCCAAAGTTTGTTTTCACTTGGTGGATTATAAGTACAGTTAAACATCAATAAATAGAATAAACAAAAATATTTTAGACAAACAGAACAATGAAGAAAAAGAAAGTCAAATTATAGCCCAGGAATCTAGGTAGAGAACATGTCGGTGACACCATTTCTTAACATACAATATAAGCACACAATGAAATGAATGAATTGTAGGTTGCTCTGCCAACTTCACACACATTCATAGTGAATGCAGTAAATTTATTGCTTTAAAAGAAGGAAAGTGAAGGTTGATGTGGTGTACAACTACAATTTAAAGAGCTAATGAATGAGGGACCCTGAGGAAAATAAAAATAAGTATATAGAAAAAAAAAAAAAAAAGTGGTATAATATAAGTCTTATTTTGAGATAAAATTGGGCAAATTTTCTAGATAATATATATATATATTTTAAAAAATTTTAACCTTATACAAGAAAAAAACAAGGGTTATAGACAACTAATGTAATTTGATTCCTTGATTGGACATTATCACATGAGATAAAGAATAAATTATTGTTTAAGTAGATAATCTAATTCTGCTGAACCTTAATCATACTCTTCAAAAACACATAAGGATAATTCTCTTTGCCTAAACCTAAATAGCAATTACATAAATTTTTACCTTTTTAAATACTATTTCCATTTGTAGTTTTTTTTTTTTTTTTTGGAAAGTTCCACTGATATTAGTAAAACCTGCTTTGTCGATGTCTCTGTCAGCCTGTTAGGTTTATCTAGGATGGTCCAAATTAACTAATTAGGCCATGGAGCATGATTTGAAAGCCTGGAATAAAACCAACATTTCCAATTTGATATAGCTTCTCTCTTTGAAGAGATTTTTATTTTTATTTTTCTCTTTTTAATTAGGCAAACCCAAACTACCTTATGCAGGCTTGAGCATTTGTTAGAAATTCAAGCCCAAATGGCATGTTACTTTAGGTCCGTTTGTTTCTGTGTAAATTTCAAGTGCTTTTAGGATGATTGAAAAATGTGATCAAACCGAAATCATTTTCTGTTTATTAGGAAAAACTCCCTCTTTAGGGCTAAAAGTATTTTACACCCCAAAAGAAGCATAAATCATTTTGTGTTTTAAGAGAACATAAGCCCTCAAAATGATAGAAATATCCATAAAACCTCTAAAATTACAAAAATAAAAAAATCTCAGTCAAAAAAATAAAATAAAATAAAAAATCCTTAGAAGCTACAATATCTATAGTGATAAAAATGTCCTTAAAACCTCTAAAATAACATAAAAACCTCTAAATGATATAATTACCCATAAAAATTAAAATCTTCAAAATAACCAAAATACCCTTGAACTTACAAAATGACCAAAATACTTTTACAAATCTCTAATATGATGAAAATACCTCTATACACCATTAAAATGATGAAAATTCCTACTAAAAACTCTAAAATAATCACGACACACCTCAAAACTTTTAGAATCATCTCTATTTAAAAAAAAAAAAAAAAAAAAAATTCATACAAAAACAACTTTCAAATGTCATTTTAGAAGTTTCAAATTTTTAGAACTATACGTGTGAATGTGTGTGTGTGTAGAGTTGACAGTTTTTGTTAACTGTTTATTTTGTTTTTTTAAATTTTTGGTGATGTTGCAATTTTATTTGGATTGTGCTGATTAGTGTAGTTTTCAATGTTCTTATTTTGACTGTATTTATTTTTTAGATTGATTTAGTTGTTCTAACTTAATAATTTAAGGTACTGATGTAAATTTTTTATTTAATATGCATACAAAAGTCGTGTATGAAATTTGTGAAGAGCATAACTAATTAAACACTAAAAAACAAACAACTTTTTTTATGAAAATGTTTTCAGCTAAAAACATTTTACACCAAAAACAAAAAACTTGATGCACCACTCTGCCAATCTTGCCAAGTTCTTTGTTTTTGTTTTTGTTTTTATCTTTCCCTTTCCTTCTTCAGATAATAGTTTGAAAATCTATGCCAAGCATTACAGGAACAGGTTACCAAAACACTTGGGTCTTTCTTTCTCTCACCAAAGAGCATATGATAGTTATAGACAAATTTGAATATAGTCTCTATTTTGTGTAACCCTTATGCTTACAAAAAATTGGTCATTGGGCTACTCCTTCAGAGATGTTGGACCAACTGAGTAACCCTTCTACTAGTGGAGTGTTTGGGCTACTCATTCACAGGCTGAAAAATCAACATGGGGCTAATTTAAGGGCTCTTGGGCTTAGGCTCATTTCATAAGAACTTAGAACACAGAATATGACTAAACCAGCACTAGCAGGCATAGGAATAGGATGTGCAAAGTTGCCAACACCCCCAAAAAAGTAAAAGATTATATAACAAAAAGCTGTCACGTATAAACAAGGAAAGTTGAACAAATCCACTTGCCTAGCTAAGCCGACTGAAAATCCTAATATATCTTAAGGCTTAAACAATTGGATTCGTTAAGAAGATTATTCAATTGCAGTTTAGTTCTGGTTGGTGGTTTTGTTAAGAAATTACTTAAAGATTTTTACCTAACCGCTGACCCCATAATAAGGGCCTTTGGGGACACGAGTCGGCAAGTTCTTAGAGTAGCTTGAAAGGAAATTAAGCATAGAAAAATGGCATAAAATTATGCCACACACCTCCTTTCATTTTTTTTTTCTTTAATTTGCATGAAATGGCCGTCCATATAATATGATCTGAAACTGTAATGCTTTTCAAGCAAAGTATATGAAAAGTAAATTTGAAAGGTAAGGAGTTGGTGAAGTGTTAGGACTATAATCAATCATCATTATTTTTCCATTACACAATAAGATGATGATGGGAATGTTTGTTGCAACCAACTAATCAACGAGCATGCAGTAGCAGAGTTTGCTCAATATGGTAGATGATAAAGGCCCTTTGTGTACCTTCTAGGACTGGTCTATACCTCTAGAGCCTCCTCATCAGTATTTACGATCCTTTTACAGATTTCAGCTCATCTTTATGGCCTCCAGGTTACTATGTCATCAATCTTTTTACTTGCTTGATGTATTATATTTTTACCCCCAAAAAGTATGTATTAGATATTGACACATTCTAGCTTCAATTAGTGGGAATTAGCCAATTGTTTAATATTTAGGGTAAATTGTCAATTACACCCTAAAATTTGGGGGTGTTTGTGGATTTTACACTCCTGAAGTTTCAAAATTTGAAATTTTCCTCCTAAAGTTTGGAGGTGTTTAAATTTTACACCCAAAATTCTGAAACTTTAGGGTGTAAAATTTAAACACTCACAAATTTTAGGGAGTAAAATCCAAACACTCTTAAAATTTAGGGGGTTATATCTAAATTATGAAACGTTAGAGTATAAAATCCAAACACCCCCAAACTTTAGAAGATAAAATCCAAGTTCTGAAACTTTAGAGTGTAAAATTCAAACACTCCAAAACTTTAGGAGTGTAATTTACAATTTACCCTAATATTTAATCCTTCCTCTCTTGCTAGACTTAAAAGAGTCCAATAATACAATCACTCAAAATAGAAGTCATATATAGTATTTAACAACTTCCCCGGCAAAAAAAAAACACAAAAACACAAAAACAAAACTTTGTGTGTAGATCAGGCCCATGAGGACACTCGGAAAGATAAGAGGCAATATATATTATATACAACAGAGGGAACAGCAGTGTTTCCTTCATAAAATTTTGTGAATTTGGGTATCATATTATATAATTTGTTCTGTTTTTTGGTTTTGGTTTTGTTTTTGTGTCCCTTTTCCAAGGAACATTAATTGTTCTCTGCTAGCCTAAAATTGATGTGTCCAAAATTTCAAGTACTAGTAGTATTGTAGTTTTCTTGGGGTATCCGTGCTCCATTGATATGTATGTACTTTTGAATCTAGGAGACGTTTGGAAACATTCTAATAAGAGCTGGATTAAGGGGGAAAAAAAAAAGAAGGAGAGTCCAAAATTCCAAATACAACCAGGCCAATCTTGCGCATACCATAATTATTGGCTTTGTTGAATTTCTTAAATGTTAGGTGCGTGCATTTTTTTGAGAATTTCTTTTTCAAAATATATTTTTTCATTAGTTAATTACACATACTTAACATAAATTTTTTTTAACGAAATTAAACTAAAAACCTGAATTGAATAAATTTGAAATTTAAAGGACTCAATTGAAGGAAAGTTAAATTAAAGGACTGAAATAAATTTTAGTCAAACTTAGAGGGTGTAATTCACATTTTAGCCTAAAAAGAATAATTTAAAAATATTTTTCACTTTCCTTGTTTGGTAGTTTAAGTAGGAGGAAATGTAATTGGTAAGAAGAAACACTCATTCCTCTCTATTCCTTCAAAATCTTAAAATTTCATCCCCTCTAAAAATTGGGAAGAATTGAAGGGAATGAAATTAGATTTAATAATTTTTTACTAAAACTTCCAAAATACCCCTATATATTTAACCTTTTATTTTAAAACAAAAGTTTAACAGTAATATTATCATATAATGATTCCATTCATTTCTTTGTATGTTACTCCCAAGGTTACTTACCTTTCGTTACTTTTTATTCCTTCATTTTAAAACATCCAAATAAGGTTGCTTAATTCCATTCTATTCATTTCTTTTCCATTTCTTTTTTTTACTTAAATACGTTCTATTTATTTCCATTCCTTTAAGATCATTCTATTTTATTTCTTTATGAACTTCCAAATAAAGTCTTGTATGTCTAAATGGCGTACTTGAAGGTCAAAATGAAAACTTAAGAACTACTCAAAGAAAGTACAATTTCTATTAGTTTGATAGGAGGCTCGATTACACTCGATAGATTAAAATTCATTTAAGCTCGATAGTAATCGACGATTAAGTCTAGAGATTTCTAAATTTCTAATTCATGCCCACGAGCTACTTAATTCTTGGAAGTTGTGCCTTACATGTCCAAAATATAAAAGGGAACACTTAAATAAACTGAAACAAGGAAGAGAGAAAGAGAATGTGTTTTGTTTGATTATGTCAAGGTGCCAAGCAAATCTCTCTATCACCATCTAAACTGAACAAATTTGAAGGATTGGTGATTAGTTTGGAAATTGTTGCAACATCTGCACAAACATGCTGCTGTGTGAGAATCTTCAAGGTGGCACTTCAAATTGTGAACTAAATTGTTAGTGTGAAAAGACCCATAGTAGAAGAGTTCAATGTCACTAGTACATTCTTTCATTGAGTGTAAGCGACAAACCACTAGAGAATTTCTTCCGTCAGAATTTCCTTTCGTAACCATATTATTGTCTTATTTATTTTTCTATAGTTACTACAATAATGGTTGTGTGGCATGTTTAACCATATTTGAATCTGGAATGCATAATTGATTAATTAAATTGGATTGGCATGAAATTGGTTAATTTAAATCAATGGAGGTCTAAACTTTCTCACACTTAAGTTGCACCATACCATCATTTTTGGATTGGGCTTTGTAAATGTTTTTAGTTTTAAAACTAATTCTATATATAGATTTCAATTATCTCAATTGATAAAGTCTAAAACGCTATAGATTGAAACTATTTAAAAAAAAAGAAAAATACAAATCTTATATTTATACTCCATAGTTACGAAGAGATACGTGGTTGTCAATTGATTTAATGGATAAAATAATTTACCTAAACTAGGGGAATGTCGTTTTTAGAGAAAGAATAGGATGCTTGAGTTTAATAAACTCCCAATTCAGGGAAATAAAAAAGAAGAGAGATGAAGAAAAGCACACAATTAAAATTATGAGGCATTTTCACTAGTGGACAATCCTGTGTGCCCTTGTGAGTTGTGACGCTTACTGGCGTCCCAAATTGATTATGGCAGGCAGGACTTCAAGAATCAAGGTCGAGTTGGGACCCTCTTAGAGTAATACAGCCGTCAGATCAACATCTTGCGGTGGCATGTAGTAATGACAGATAGCTGCATTTGCATGACATGCATGGGTATGTTCACGTGTCACACCAGCTTTATACGATGTGTATGTTATTGAGACTATACCCCATTTCATTGGGCATTGGCTTAATGCTTATGGACCCTCATGGGTCCAAAGCCAAAGAGGTTAAAGTAAAACCAATATTTTTATTTTCACATATAAAAACTATAAACTTCATTATGAACTTCACTTGTGGGATTTATATACTAGTTCATGAGAGGGGAGAGAATATTATTCTTGCAATTAATACATAATAAGGTTGTCAAGACTGTATTTTATTATTATTTCTAATTGGATGATCCATTAATGCAACTAATGGAGGATTATAAATGGATCAATTTTTTTTTTTTTTACTAGAGATTGGGAAAAGATGGATTTCTATATAGGACCCATTTTGCTGATAGGGTTTATAACCATTTTAACTACTTTAGTGGCTTGGCTGGTTACTCAATGATGAAGCACGAGCTCGTCAGTAAAAGTGAGCAGATGGAATTCCTCGCCGGCAGTTGGTTGTCTTCAATAAGGGGTCACCGGTGTGGTGCCTGCCACAACGCCTCCGATGCCAAAGTTAGAATAATGAGACAATTAGCAGAGCTAGAAAGTAATAGGTATTTTCTTAGAATCTCAGTGTCAACGTACCTTCTGCTGCCAATGTGGGGGCTTTATATATGTGAGCTTGGCTGCTAGCCGTTGGGGTGTTAATGTCTCTCTTTTGTAACGCCTTCAGCCCAATTATGGGGCTGTTATCAGGCTCCAACGGTCTGTTTTGCTGGTTTTGTAACTGCCCGGGTTATTTGCTGGCGCCATTAAATGACTCTCTTTTCCTCGTCGGTGATAGCTCTCTTGTCGTCATGGATTACCTCGTCACTATCCTTGGCTTCGTCCAGGTAATGTGATCTCGTCATTCCCATCAGTTGCCCCCCAGGTTCTGTGGTCGTCAGTGACGTGTCAAGAGGACCGCAGAAGGTGAGAAGTTTCTTTTCCTGAGTTGTTTGTGACGCTTGGGGACCTGTTTCGAATTTAATGTGTGATGGCGGCGCAGTATGGAACGTGGCCATGTGGCGTATGCTGATTGAGAGTATTGATGGCATGACCCTTGGGTTTCCCGCTACTTTTCAGTTTCTTTGGGTTTTAAAGATTTCTCTTTTTCCTTTATTCTGGTTTTTCTTTCTCCTCCTGCTCCGAGCGTTTGTCTTGTTACTGCCACTATTCCGATTCTGCTCTGGTGACTTGGACCTTGCTCTGGCGACGAATTTCTCCGGCTCCGACTTCTTCGTTTTCTAAGGTATGCCGCTTCTCCGATTTCTCAGATTTTTTCTTCAAGGTCCCTTTATAAATCCCTGATATTTTTTTTTTTTTTTTTTTTTTTTTTTTTTTGTGTTTAATATGTTGGGTGTTTAGGATTGGGTATTTCATGGTTGATTCCTCTGAGGTTTGGGTAGCTTGTCCCTCGGTTTCCTTCTTTTTTGCTCGCTTAGGGGCGGCTTTGGGCGTTTCTGGGGACTTTTTCCCTTTGATTGGGAACTATCTCTTTGAAGGTAGTGGGTTGAGTGTGGTTTTAGGGGAGCTATCTCCGATTTTGGGTCGGTCGTTGGCTTGGTTTGAGGGAGAGACGAGGAGGATGTCTGAGGTGAGATCCAGTGAATTAGACACTGGGTTGTCGTCTAGCGGCGGCCCGGTTGAGGGTGATACAGCCGTTTCCACCCCTCGTCAGGTTAGGATTTTTTACGCTCTCCAAGAGGAGTGTGGGCTGGACGCTGATACAGTGGCTAGGTTTAAGGACAGGTTCCAATTCCCTGCACGGGTTCGTGTTCGTCCGCCTGGTCCTGAGGATCGGGCCTGCCACTTCTTTCCAGGTGAAGTGTGCTTCTACGAGGCTGCTTTCACTTCTGGACTTAGACTCCCTGTCCATCCTTTGGTGATGGAGCTCTTGGATCATTTTGGTATTGGCCCCGGGCAACTCATGCCTAATTCCTGGAGGATAGTCATTAATTGTATGGAGATTTGGCTGGCTGCCAACGAGGATATGATCAAAGTGAGTGAGTTCGTCCATATCTACCGTTTGAAAGAATCAAAAGAGTTTGGGTACTATGAACTGGTCCCTTGGACGAGGGGGACTAGAATCGTTAAGGGTCTAGCCTCGTCATTCAGGTACTGGAAGTCTCGTTTCATTTTCGTGTCAGGGGATGACTTTGAGACCCCTTCTAGCGAGGCTTGGGGTGATATCCCAAGGTTACTTCGTCGGTGGGGAACCCCAAATTTAGGTGCGTCTATGTTTCTTCTTGTTTGTTTATTTCTGTCTTACATGTTTGGTCGTCACTAACCATTTGTGCACTTCCTTTCGCAGTTAAAAGGCGTCCCAAGTTGAAGAGCAAATACCAGGGTCGTGTTTAGAAGGCAATCGAATATTCTAAGTCGATTGAGAGTTGGGACGATCTCCTTGACCCACGGACGCTTGCTTTCTACTGCTTGGGCCCAGATCCATCTCCCTACGTTTTGCGCAGCATTAGCATCGAGGAGAAGAAGAGTAAGTGTCCACTTCGTCAGTGTTGACCTGTACTGGCGTATTTTGGTTTTCTTAGTCTTTCTCCCTTTTTTTTTTTTTTTTTTTTTTTTTTTTAGAGATGACGACCAAGTTCAACAAGGACATGTACGCCAAGATGAGGGCCAAGAAAGGCGAACCCTTGGCTAGTATTGGCAAGAAAGTGGTTCGTGTGACGGGGAAGGGTCCTTCCGTCGTCCCCTCCGTGGAAGCTACTCCAATCGTCTCGGGAGTAGAGGGTACCCGGATGGCTTCGCCGGCTACCTCCGTCGAGGAGATCCCCACTCCGTCATCAAAGAAGCCGAGGTGGTCAAACAAAGACAAAGAGAAGGATAAAGCTGGCCCGTCCGTCTTTGATGACGAATGTGTGGCTGTGGAGCGGGCACACAACATTGTGAAGGCTGAGGACCTTAAGGTCTTTTCTGGGGTGCCCATCAACGTGATTGCGAGTCAGCACGTCCATAAGATTGTGCAGGTAGGCTATCCATGCATTTTTATTTGGTCTCCTTTTCCATCAAAATTTTTTTTTTACTGACGCACTAATCTTGCTTCGTCAGGTGTTGGGGGAAAGCCTTCACCTGGCTTCTGAGTGTCTTACCCAAGAGGCTAAGGTGGCTTCTTTGACCTCTAGGATGGAGGCTCTGGAAAAGGAGAACTCAACTCTGAAAAGAGACCTCATACAGTCGATGGACGAGGCTGCCACTTTGAAGGAGAAAGTAAAGGCTCTGGATTCGGACTTAAGGGTCGAACGTCAGCTGAATCTGGAGAAGGATGACCAGCTTCAGGCGGCAAAGGAGAAATTGAAGACAATCGCTGCTAGGTCCGTCGAGGCTTTTCAGCAAACTGAGGAGTATTCCACAGTACTCTTCAGTTGGTACTTTAAGGGATTTGAACTCCTCCGCCGGTACCTCATCAAGTACCCTACAGGGGTTGATCTGCCAAATCTGGATTTAGAAGTGGTGGATCAAGTGATGGTTGCTGACGAGGCTGCTCAGTCCTCTGTTCCTGCTGGTGACGGCCCTGCTACTGACGATGCTCCTATGGTTGAGAACGTTCCGGCTGCTGACGATCCTGTTACTGAAGCTCCAGACACCTGAACCTGACACTTAGGAGATTTTATCATTCATATCTGCCCGTTGTGTTTTGGGCTCTTTTTGGAGATGTACATATATTTTTATTTTTGTTTTTATTTCTATTTTTAGACCAACGTCTTTTGGCCCTCCGTTTTATGGGTTTGTAGGAAGAACAAGGATAATTGCCCTATGTTTTGGGCTTTTCTATGCTTTATCTGCTTTTGTGGTTATGCTACTGTCTATGATTGTGCACGTATTTGCGATTTAACACAAATTTCTTAGCGTACCTTGTACTTAGTAAATTTCTTTACCTATGACTTGCTCGTCATTCTTTATCCTTGAAGTGGGTTTCTGTCCTTCTTTTCCTATTCGCTCTTTTCCTTGCGGGTTCATCAGTATCTTCAACTCGTTGAGTGGGGCCATGCCATTCGCGTGAATTTTAGGATTACGTCTACATTTCCAGCACGTTGTGTGTGTCTCTGTCAGTGATTTACATCCGTCTCGGCGAAATCTTATCACTTAGCCATTTTTATTTTGCGACTTACATACGAGTGGCGAATCTCGTCAATTAAGGCCTCGTCAGTGATTTACATCCGTCTTGGCGGAATCTTACCACTTAGCCATTTTTATTTTGGTGACTTACATCCGGATGAGGAATCTCGTCACTTAGGGCCTCGTCAGCGATTTACATCCGTCTCGGCGGAATCTTATCACTTAGCCATTTTTATTTTGGTGACTTACATCCGGGTGAGGAATCTCGTCACTTAAGGCCTCGTCAGTGATTTACATCCGTCTTGGCGGAATCTTATCACTTAGCCATTTTTATTTTGGTGACTTACATCCGGGTGAGGAATTTCGTCACTTAAGGCATCGTCAGTGATTTACATCCGTCTTGGCGGAATCTTATCACTTAAGCACATTTTTCGGTGATTTACATCCGTCTCGGCGGAATCTTATCACTTAGCCATTTTTATTTTGGCGACTTACATCCCTTATTAGGGTTGCCAGTAACTTACATCCGTCAAGGCGGAATCTTGTTACTTTAGTGTGACTTACAATTAACTGGACCCGTCTGTATGAAGGCATCAAAGGATAAAACTTTTATTGACTTCAAGAGTGACTGTATTTGTCTATTACATCTACTGGTGGTACTTTTTCAAATGCTCAATGTTCCATGGTCGAGGGAGCCTTTGTCCGTCCATGGTTTCCAGGTGATAACTTCCCTGTCTTGAGTAGTGAATGACTCGGTAAGGACCTTCCCATGTAGGGCCCAGTTTTCCCTGAATAGGGTCTTTGGTTGCTGTAGTAATCTTGCGTAGTACGAGGTCTCCTATGTCCAGTCGCCTGAGTTTAACCCTCTTGTTGTAGTATTCGGCCATCTTCTTTTGATACTTTGTCATCTTGCCGGAGGCATTATCTCTTACTTCGTCCAGACAGTCCAGGTTGAGTCGCAGTTCGTCGTCATTGAATCCTTCACTGAAAGTTCCTCGTCTGATGCTTGTTACCCCAACTTCTACTGGGATCACTGCTTCTGTGCCATAGGTGAGCCTGAAGGGTGTCTCTCCTGTCAGGGTTCGGGCTGTGGTTCTGTAAGCCCACAGGACACTAGGTAGTTCTTCTGGCCAAGCACCTTTCGCCTCGTCCAGCCTGGTTTTGATGATCTTGAGCAGCGTCCTGTTCGTCACTTCCGTCTGTCCGTTTGCCTGGGGATGCCCTGGGGATGAGAACTGATTCTTGATTCCAAGGTTTGAACAGAATTCTTTGAAGCCTTGGCTGTCGAACTGCCTCCCATTATCAGATATGATCGTCAAGGGAATCCCGAACCTGCAGATTATGTTCTTCCACACAAAGCTCCGAATGCGCGCCTCAGTGATCGTTGCAAGAGCCTCTGCTTCAACCCACTTAGTGAAATAATCAATAGCAACAAGCAGGAACTTTACCTGGCCTTTTCCTTGGGGCAATGGGCCGACAATGTCTATTCCCCATTGTGCGAACGGCCATGGGGAAGCTATAGTCGTCAGTCTCTCAGCTGGAAGCCGCTGCACATTCCCGTATCGCTGGCACTTGTCGCACCTCTTGACGATCTCAGCTGCGTCTACCTGCATTGTTGGCCAAAAGTATCCTGTTCGAATTACCTTATTTACCAGGGATCTGGGGCCAGCGTGGTCGCCGCAAATTCCTCCATGGATTTCTTCTAGGATGTATCTGGCTTCTTCCTCGTCGACACACTTCAAGTAGGGCATAGAGAAGCCCCTCTTGTACAAGGCGTCATTAAGGATCGTGAACCTGGCTGCCCTCTTCTTGATCTTTTTAGCTTCCTCCGTTTTCAGCGGGAGGTGTCCGTCCTGGAGGTAGGATATTATGGGCGTCATCCAGCTATCGGTGCCCTGGATGGTAAATGTTGCAATTTCTTCAATGCTGGGGTGTTTCTGGACCTCCATGGCCAGATCTGTGCCAATTTCACCTTCTTCTGATGAAGCTAGTTTTGAGACTTCGTCAGCCCCCACGTTCTGACTCCTCGGGATTTGCATGAACTCCACTACATCGAACTCCTGAGTCAGAAGCTTCGTCAGCTTGAGGTATCTCTGCATCCTTTCTTCCTTCGCTTCGTATTCTCCCCTAATCTGTTCAATCACTAGCTTTGAGTCACTTTGGATCAACAAGTTTTTAGCACCAAGTGCCCTCCCAAGTCTCAGTCCCGTCAGTATCCCCTCGTACTCGGCTTCGTTGTTGGTGGCTGGAAATTTTAGTTGGACCCCGTATTTTAGCACTTCTCCGTCAGGGGAGGTTATGACAACCCCTACTCCCCCCTTCCTCTGAGCTGACGAACCATCAGTCTGTATCTTCCATCTATCTTCCTCGTTGGTAATTCTATCTTCGTCCGGAAGGGTGAACTCTGCGATGAAGTCCGCGAGAGCTTGCGCCTTGATCGCCGTTCTGGGATGGTACTCGATGTCAAACTGACTAAGTTCGATTGCCCATTGGACCATTCTCCCTGCTGCTTCTGGCTTGTTCATTGATTTCTTGATTGGCTGGTCCGTCATTACGAGAATGGGATTTGATTGGAAATATTGCCTGAGCTTGCGCGAGGCCATTATTAGTGCAAACGCAATCTTTTCAATCTTTGGGTACCTGGACTCAGCCCCTTGGAAAGCCTGGCTGACGTAATAAACCGGGAGCTGCTTCCTGTCTTCTTCTCTAATCAAAGCTGCACTTACTGCCGAGGCTGACACCACCAGGTATAAGTATAGGTTTTCTCCTTCTTTGGACGGGCTTAGGAGAGGCGGACTGCTCAGGTAGTGTTTTAGCTCTTGGAACGCCGCTTCGCATTCGTCGATCCAGGCAAAAGCTTGTTTCAAGGTCTTAAAAAAGGGCAGACATTTGTCTGTAGCCCTAGAGACGAACCTGTTTAATGCCGCTATCCTGCCTGTGAGTTTCTGAACTTCCTTGACGGTCTTGGGTGAGACCATGTCGATGATAGCTTGTACTTTTTCTGGGTTTGCTTCTATTCCTCTCTGGGACACCATAAATCCCAGGAACTTCCCCGATGCTACCCCAAAAACACACTTACTTGGGTTCAACCTCATTTGGTGCTTTTTGAGGGTTGCAAAAGTTTCCTTCAAGTCGTCCAGATGCACAAGCTCTTCCTTACTCTTGACGAGCATATCGTCCACGTACACCTCCATGTTCTTGCCAATCTGTTGACTGAACATTTTGTTTACAAGCCTCTGATACGTGGCTCCAGCATTTTTCAACCCGAAAGGCATTACCTTGTAGCAGTAGAGTCCCTGACTTGTGATGAAGGCGGTCTTCTCCTGGTCTTCTTCAGCCATCCTTATCTGATTGTATCCTGAGAAGGCGTCCATGAACGTCAGTAACTTGTGCCCGGCTGTGGAGTCCACGAGCTGGTCTATTCTTGGCAGAGGGAAGCTGTCCTTCGGGCAGGCCTTGTTCAGGTCGGTGAAGTCCACACACATCCTCCATTTCCCGTTCGCTTTCTTGACCAGGATGACATTGGCGAGCCATTCTGGATAATACACTTCCCTGATGAATCCAGCCGTCAGGAGTTTGGTAACTTCCTCTGCCACTGCCCGATCCCGTTCTGAAGCGAAGGTTCTTCGTCGTTGCTGAACGGGCTTTCGTTCAGGGTCCACGTTCAGCCTGTGCTGGATGACTTCTGGAGATATGCCCGGCATGTCCTCGTGGCTCCATGCAAAGGCATCTAGGTTCTCTTTTAGGAACCTTATTAGTCTTGTTCTCATCTCTGGGCTCAACGTCTTCCCTATCTTGGTTGTCTTGTTCGTATCTCCTTCTACCAGCTCCACTGTTTCCAGGGCCTCTATTCCATCTTCGTCTTTTTCTTCAACCATCCACGTGTGGTTTTCATTTCCAGCTAGGACAGCTTGATAGCATTCTCTGGCCAGGACTTGATCGCCTTTTACCTCTCCAATGCCATTATCTGTTGGGAATTTCACCTTCAAACAGTAGGTTGACGTCGCCGCTTTCCATTTGTTGAGGGTGGGTCTCCCAATGATTACATTGTAGGATGAGGGACAATCTACCACCAGGAAGTCTACTTGTTTGGTCAACTATACTGGATAGGTCCCTGCGGTCACTGTCAACGTCACTATGCCCCTGGGGTAGACCTTATCTCCACTGAAACTGACGAGTGGAGAGTCAAAAGGGCGGAGTCTTTTTGGATCCAATCTCAGCTGCTGGAAGGCTGGGAAGTAAATGATGTCCGCGGAGCTTCCGTTATCAACGAGAATTCTCTTGGTATTGAACCCTTCTATATTCAGTATTATGACCAGGGGATCATTGTGGGGCTGCTTCACTCCCATGGCGTCCCCTTCGCCAAAACACATGTCCTGGTATGTTCGTCGGTGCTTCGACGGAGGTACGGTTTGGACGCTATTCACCTGCCTCTGGTATGCCTTTTTGAGTGATCTGAACGACCCTCCTGAGGACGGTCCTCCTGTAATCGTGTTGATCTCCCCGATCACCTTGTTTGGAGGATGGGACGGATGGTTGTCATCCCGGGGAAAGGACTCATGCTGGGTTTTATTGTCGTCTCTGAACCTACTATACTCTCCTTTCTTCACATATTTCTGCAACTTCCCTTTCCGTATTAACTCCTCTATTTGTTCCTTTAGGTCTCTGCAATCTTCCGTGTTATGGCCGTGATCTTTATGGAACCGGCAGTACTTGTTCTTGTCACGGACACTGGGGGATGAGTGCAATGGTCTGGGCCATTTGAGATAATGCTCGTCCTTGATCTGCGTGAAAATTTTGTCAACAGGCATAACCAAGGGAGTAAATCTTACCATCCGAGGATTTCTGTCATCTTTCCTCCTGTTCCCGTCATTGCTTCGACGATCTGGTCGATCTCTCTTCTGCCCCCTACGATCGTCTTCCCTCTTGGTTTTGTCGCCTGGCTTCTCAACATCCTTTATGGCAGCTAAAGCGTCTTCAGCATTCATGTACTTCTGTGCTTTTAGGAGCACTTCCGCCATCGTCCTTGGTGGATTCTTTGCGAGGGAGGCCACGAGATCTTTGGACCTCAGTCCCGCCTTGAAGGTCGTCAGCTGCACTTTGTCATCAGCTTCGTCCACCTCCAGCGTCTCCCGGGTGAATCGTTTGACATACGACCTCAGAGTCTCCTTCTCTCCCTGTTTTATGGTGAGTAAATAGTCTGCTGGCCTCTTTGGACGTTGCCCCCCTATGAAATGGCGCAAGAAGGCACTGCTTAATTGATCGAAATTGTCTATGGACGAAGTCGGTAACTTTGTGAACCATTCTCTTGCAGCTCCTTTAAGAGTGGTTGGGAAGCAACGACACAGTATCTCATCAGGTGGCTGTTGAAGACCTAGGGTCGTCTTAAAGGTATTGAGGTGATCTTGAGGGTCTTTGAGTCCATCGAAGGGCTCAAGTTGTGGTAATCGGAATTTTGAGGGAACAGGGCAATCAAGTACCGCTGTGGTGAAGGGAGAATCCGTAGCCCGTACCAGCTTGTCTACGCTTCAGTCCGTCCGTTCCTTAATGGCGCTCCTCAGCTCGTCCATCTCCTTCCTCATTTCTCGAAGAAGATCTGAGTTTTGTTCGTCCGGAGTGCTTGGCCTTTGAGGTGTTCCTCTCCGGTGGCTATCCCCTTCTCCCTCCAGGTTACCCTTGGACCGATTTTCGTCCTGTTGAGCTTGTTGAACCTGCTGGAGTCGCAGCTTCATTTCCTGGTTCTGTTTTGTAAGATCTTCAATGGTGGCTGCAAGGGCTTGAACCTGCTGGGCCAAGGCTGCTGAATCCGGATTGGATTCCATCTGAATGCAGAGAGTTAATGGAAACCACGTTTTCAAATGTGAATCTGAAAAATGTCGTCCCCACAGACGGCGCCAAACTGATGAAGCACGAGCTCGTCAGTAAAAGTGAGCAGATGGAATTCCTCGCCGGCAGTTGGTTGTCTTCAATAAGGGGTCACCGGTGTGGTGCCTGCCACAACGCCTCCGATGCCAAAGTTAGAATAATGAGACAATTAGCAGAGCTAGAAAGTAATAGGTATTTTCTTAGAATCTCAGTGTCAACGTACCTTCTGCTGCCAATGTGGGGGCTTTATATATGTGAGCTTGGCTGCTAGCCGTTGGGGTGTTAATGTCTCTCTTTTGTAACGCCTTCAGCCCAATTATGGGGCTGTTATCAGGCTCCAACGGTCTGTTTTGCTGGTTTTGTAACTGCCCGAGTTATTTGCTGGCGCCATTAAATGACTCTCTTTTCCTCGTCGGTGATAGCTCTCTTGTCGTCATGGATTACCTCGTCACTATCCTTGGCTTCGTCCAGGTAATGTGATCTCGTCATTCCCATCACTCAAGATCATGATTATTCAATTTCCTTGATGTTAATAGTGTATAGCGGTCAAATAGGATTATTTTCTTCTTAAGACCATTTACTTTTGTTTTCTATCATGTGAGAATTAGAATCAATTCCCATTTATCTACTTATGTTCGTTTTTTTTTTTTTTTTTTTTTTTTGGGGGGGTGGGGGGGGTGTGGGGAGGGGAAGAAATGCTTGTGAGACCATTTCAATTTGAGAATGAGAAGGAAATATTTCAATATCAATCAATTAATATTAGTGTACCATTCAAGGTTGTAGGATTAATTACACTTTGTTTGTAAACTATGAGGCTAATCTCAATCTCCCTCATAAACTTTAAAATTGAGTAATGTACCTCCCGATTGATTGATTTTAGGATAATAATTCATTTCTTAACAATTTTCATTAAATATAAAAATTATTTTCTATTTGTCTAAAATGTACTAAAATGTCAATTATACCCTTAATTAAAAATTATTTTTTATTTGTCTAAGAGCTTTCCTTGTATTTTCCTTTAGTAATTACCTTCTTCCCACCAAAGCTAATCTATGTGACCGACGTGTCATTGATAATCCTACTTGCAAAGTCTGTGATCAGGCTGCTGAGAATGGTGGACATTTGTTTTGGGAGTGTGATAGAGCTCATGAAGTCTAGAGGTTGTCTGGATTTTGGAATACCATTTGAGCCCGGGGGCGAAGGGGGGAGGCGACTCATAGAATTTCAAGATTTCCTATGGCACGCCAAATTTATTCAACATTTGGATGATGATATGATGATATGCTAGCCTTGATCATTACCGTAGCTTGGTGCCTCTAGTTCAATTGTAATGAAGTTCGACAAGGGAGACCTCGGCAACAAGGCTCTACTATCATTCACAAGGCGAGATATCTGTTGAATGAATTTCAGGTAGCAAATTTTAATTTGCCTCCATTGGGTGCTTGGATGTGTTACATTGGACTCCTCCAAAGGAGCCATTGTACAAGGTAAATGTCGACGACGTGGTGTTTAGTCCCATGCACTCATCATGGAGGGGGCCTATGATACGAGATGAAGCGGCTCTGAGCAAGAACTTCCACAAACCGTTTGGACCGATTGAAGCTAAAGCCATGGCACTGCACAAAGGTGTCACTTTGCTTGGGATGTTGGTATTAGAGATGTAATTTTTGAGTGTGATTCTCAGATAATCTTTAATGCAGTTTCGAGAAACAGTGAACCTCCAGCCAATGTGGCTAATATTATCTTACGGATCCAAAAAAAAATACAGGACTTCAGACGAGTACAATTTTGTCATGTAAGGCCACAAGTGAACCACTTTGCACATGTTTTGGTTCAATATGTCAAAGGTGTCTCTCAGTTTATAACTTGGATAGAGGAAAATCTTAGTATTCTTAAAGCCACTTTGACTTAGGATGTATTGAATTTCTCTTCTTCTTAATGAAAGTTACAATATTCTTATAAAAAAAATAAAAAATTTCAACATGAAAATTGAGATTCAATTCGTCTTAGTTATGGTATTTATAGAGTTAAAAGAAATTCTATTGTTTGGGAAAAAAGAAAGAAGAAGAAGCAAGGTCTGAGGGGTATATTGGTCTAAATCTTCAAATGGGCCTGGGATGGATCATGATTCATGAGTTCTGTGTTCACTGCCCAAATTGTTTGTGAGCGGTGAGTCTAGGGACACATTAAAAGCTATCCTATGACAGCTCAATTACTGATCAAGATGAGAGAAGAAAGTGCTTAGACGGGAGCAGGAATGGAACAACCCATGTGCCCATGTGATACAAAATACAAAACAACGAGACACACACTTTCAGATGTAAAAATCCAAACCCACATTTCCAAACCCAGTTCTATATATTATCCTACCTCAATATCTTCAGAATCTCAAAATGAAAGTATTTAGTATTTAGTAATGGGGAGTGTTTATTACACTTTAAAAAAATTTCATATTAAATGAAAAAAAAAAAAAAAAAAGTTTTTATGTGTGGACTCATTGACCTCACGTCACGTGACAATAAGATTAATAGCACGTGTACTATTATTTCTTTGATAAAACTACGGTTGTTACACACTTATGTGGATCCATATAAGTGTGTAATAAGTTTTTTTTTCTTTAGTAATTAGTAATTACATCCCCTCTAATAGCTTCTTTTTTTCTTTTTTTGAGAAATCCCTTCTAATAGTTTAGTACGTAGCTTGAGTAAAAAGATAGCTCAGATCTCTCTCTCGCGTGGAGACAGCAATTAGTTGAAAAAAGAGAGACTTTTGAACTGCCACTCTAGCACGTGGAAAAGGTTAAACTGTCGACAAAATGAGGAGGTAGTACCATGCCAATATGCCATCGTAGTTTGGGATCTTTATAGTCATATATGTACAGCATTTTCTTTGGTAATACTAATATTTTTCTTTGGTATATAAAATATAATTTACTATCAATTTCTTGATAGGCACTTAAACGGCCTTAATTAGAAGATAAGGATGTGTCAATTAACAAATAACAGTGAGCTACACCTACGATTCTATGATGAGAACATTGATAAAAGATTGAACATTACATTCGTAAAACAACATTATAGAAGAGGTGTGAGTGTGACTACATTTTTTTGTAATTGGATTACAGAGGGTCCATAAGTATAAGTTATACTTGTTAATTGTTATCTATCGCTTACTCTGTGTTTACGCTGATATGAGGAGTGTGGTTCAGTGGTAGGAAGCTCTCATTGTTCTATTATACATGCTTGCATGAGTTGTGTGATTTGAGTAGTAACAATAGAAAGCTCTCGTTGTTCCATTACATGTGCTTACACGAGTTGTGAAATTTGAGTAGTAGCACGTCTCATTGTTACTCAAGTGATACCTGTATTATTACCCATTACGGGGTGTGAGGACAATGAGCCACACTGGAAAACCATTTTTTTAATTCAGAAAAAAATAAAAATAAAAATAAAAACACCAGATGGCCGGAGGTGTATATAAACTTAGGTAAAAGTATCTGATCCCAAAAGACGTGTTAACCAAAAGCGTCCAAAACATGCACCCACTCACACGCCTTGTAATCTTCTTTGCGGCCTTGTCCTACCTTTCCACTCACGAGCTGACCTTGCCATTTCTTACGCAATCTTACCCTTTACTCAATCCATCAACAAGAACACATTTATCCAAAAAGAAAGAGAAACAAAAATAAAAATACAATTAGAAAACAAACAAAATGGCATAGCAAAGGTCTCCATCACCCTTGCAATTTCAACCCCATATTTTTACACACAACAAAATTATAAAAAATAATATATAATTCATCGTTTTCACTCCAAAGCAACCTCCTCCTCTTCCTCAAACTCTACCTCTCTATCTATCTCCCTCCACCACCCTACACCACCACACTCTAAATATTTATCCCATCTTAATTAGCCCACTTTTTTTTTTTAATCTTCCACTGCCACCTTCTTTATCTCTTTTTAAAGTTTTTAAGTAATTCTTATAGTTATAGACTCTCTCATCCCCATAAATTATATTTTTTTCAGTCAAAACAACACAAGCTAGCAATGACTAGATTATTTCGATCCAAATCTTGCGGACTCGTTGGTCTCACCGAGTTCAACTCTGTCCCTCCGGCTCAGGGTCCATTGTTCCACAACAAGCAGAACAAAAACGAGGAAGAAGATGAAGAAGAAGATGATGAGTACGAGGTTGAGGATGAATATGGTAGCGATGTTTCAGTGGAGCCCATTTCGAGAACCCGTTTCAAGAGTAGGAGTCTAAGTCCGAGGTCAAGAAGTGGCGCTGATAATAATAAAGGTGCAGGACAACAACATCAATGTCATCAGTTTCCAATACTGGATATTCTGGCCGCGGCTCTGAGGAAGTCTTTGGTGACATGCAGTGTGGAGACATCAGAGGATGTTTCTTCCATGGATATAAGCTGGCCCACCCAAGTCAGGCATGTTTCGCATGTCACTTTTGATAGGTTCAATGGCTTTCTTGGCTTGCCTACTGAGCTTGAGCCTGAGCTTCCCTGGAGGGTGCCTAGTGCCAGGTAAGGTTCTTATATGTTTTCTCACTTTCACTGTTCTGAATTTGATTTTTTTAGTTACTTAGTTAGTCCTTAAAGATTGGATCTTTTGCATTTCTCTACATTAATTATCCATGCATTTTCTGGTTTTCTGTACACTGTGGTTAACTTTTCATGATAAGAAGGAAAAGTAGACATTTTGGAGTGTTTTTGTATGTCACTCAATTTTTCTTATTTACTCTTTTTAATGATAGTTATGAACCACTTGGGATTTCAAGCTGCAGAATGGTGGTTATGTGTGCTTGTGAAATATTGGTTTTTCTCAATTCTGGGGATAGAAGGAATGCTTACCATAACATGACTGCTAATTGTAGAATTGGGGCCTTTGGGGGGGAACTTTGAAATAGATGCATGGGAGAAATTAAATTTCCCTTCAACTTCGAAGGAGATTCAACGAGATTGCTAATTACAATTTTTTGTTTTTGGCTAATTGTGAGTAACGGGATTAGATCTCGGTATAAGTCCACTGGCATCACCTTCTTCATGTTAATCTTAAACATTGCCGCAGATATATATATATATATATATATATATATATATATATATATATATTTATATGTTTATTTATTTATTTATGCTTTGAAAATCATTTGAGCGTTCTCCACAGGACAGAGTTAGGCATTACATACTCAATTGAAGTTGACCGAGGAAATTGATTTGAATTGAGTTTAAATGGCATCTTCATGTTATATATTTGAGTATATAGATGAAATGCAATTCAGTTCAACATGTTTCAACTCAATGGAGTTTATTAGTTGATAAGAAATGTAAATTGCCTTCAATTAAAGGCGATGTACCTTCACTTAGAGGAAAAGAGAACAGACTAAATGAGGGAAGAGATCTAGATCTAAGTATGGATGCTTTTTTCAATGAGGGATATAGACCTTATTATATATGTTTAGCCATCCTAATACAGCTTTGAGCTTAATTATCTGGGGATGTACTCTTCATACTTCCATGAAGGCATATCTAGACATTAACAAAAACAGATAATTGTTGTCCTATATGTAGGTTTAAGGTTTGTATTTCTTTGCTTTATCATAAAGGGTTATTAATTTTGCAAAACAAAAGGTGTTATGTGACATGAGTCTTATACTAATAGAGGTTTTATTTAGAGCTTTGTACTTTAGTGGTATTGCTCAGTTTTCCCATGGAGGAGAGCTTGGGTTCAGGTTCCTCCTGCTCCACTTAATGTAAGCCAAAAAAAAAATAAAAGAGGAGGGGCAGGACAGGGGGCATAGGGGGACAGGTCTTTGGATGCTCCGCCTTTTGCTGGTCCTAACTCCTAATAACCTGTGTTTGTATATGTCTTTTCTTTTGTTCCACCTTTTAACCACTTACTGGTTGAAGTTTCTCTTACTTCGACAATGGAAAGTAAACTGGAATTCTTGCTGATGTGATTCGTTATAGTCCATTGGGTGTGTTCAGTTTGCATAGAAAAAGATTAATTGGTTAGTATTTGCTCTATTGTAGGAGTTGGATGAATAAGGATCTTCTTTCAAATGATCTTGAGTATATCCTTTGAATCTATTTTTGTTCCCGGCATTCAATTACTGAACACAACAAATTCCTTAAGAAATCTGGGCAGATTTTTACATTATTTTGATTTCATGTTCATAGGTTTTGATTTTTACCTTGCCTCATCCTTTCTTGTTTTCCATATTATTTTATTTGACTAGTTTGATATACTGTTTATTTAATTGTCCAGTGCAAGTGTATTTGGAGTTTCTGCCAAGTCAATGCAGTGTTCTTATGATGATAGAGGGAACAGTGTTCCAACAATTCTTCTTATGATGCAAAAGAGGTTGTATTCAGAAGGAGGCCTCAGAGTATGTTTTGTTTTTGCTTTGACTTAGTTGCTACACGGATTGAAATGCTACTTCTTGTTTCTTTTTGAAACTTTTAAGTTTTTATTCATGTTATTATGCTTGAAGGCAGAAGGAATATTCCGAATTACTGCTGAGAATAGCCAAGAAGAGTATGTCCGGGATCAGCTAAACAGAGGTGTAGTGCTGCATGGTATTGATGTTCATTGTTTAGCAGGCTTGATAAAGGTATGCCATAAGGATGTCACCTTAGTTAAACTCGACCAATATACATCATAATTTTTTACCAAAACGTGTAGTAATTTAGTTGGGGAGAGACTAATTTTAGACTAAAACAAAACTTCCCATTGTCTTCTCAAAATTTTGAATGCTGATATGTCAATGCCCATATAAATGGTTTTCTACTATGTCCATGAACATGACAAATATTTGAAATAAACTACCCAAATATGACATCTAAGGGTGTGTTTGAATACCAATTATTTTGCGGAAACTGAAAACTTATTACTGAAAGTACTGTAAATAAAGGTAAAAGTTAGTTGAAATAGTACAGTGGGACCCATGAATAGTACCAAAAAGTATATGAACAGTAACATGGAACCCACCAAATTTTCAACAAAACACAAAAATCTTTTCTTCAAAATGCAATCCAAACGCACGCTAAATTTCTTTAATCTTCTGCTTGTTTTTTGCATTCAGTGAGAAGTTTGGTACTTTGGTTCCTGTCTTTAATTTTTTTTAAAGAAGGTAAAGGAAATCAGCTTCCAAGCATTCCGTATTGTATTAAGAAAAATATTCAGATGTAAGCTTTGAAGATTTAAAAACAAGCAGCTGTAAGTTTTGCATTCCAAACATAATTAAAGTGCTGCCAAAAAAAAGAGTTCCATAAACTTGTCAATTGAGAACTTTTAAAAACTTATTTTTCTAGGTTGTCAAATGCCATTTTAAATCCTTTATAGTCATATGATTTCCTACATTTCCTGCAGGCATGGCTGAGAGAACTTCCAACAGGGGTACTTGATTCTCTCACACAAGAACAGGTGATGCACTGCAATACAGAAGACGATTGCACTCAACTTGTAAATTTACTTCCTCCTATGGAAGGTGCACTGCTTGACTGGTCTGTCAATTTGATGGCGGATGTTGTGCAGCACGAACAATTCAACAAAATGAATGCACGCAATATCGCTATGGTTTTTGCACCCAACATGACTCAGGTTTGATAACGTTTTCTTAATATTATTTCAAATTTCTTTTACACAAGGCGCTCCTAGTTGATTGCTCTATTGCAATTACCCTCTAATATTACGGAACTCTTTTGCTTTTTAGGTAACCAAATGCTAAATTTTTTTATGCAACAATAAATGTGTCTAGTTTAAAGGGAATTTTCTTAAAACTAACCTGTGTCATTCTTCAGGACAGTCATAAAAAAAATAAAAATAAAAATAAAAACTATTTTTCTTAATGGATTGCTAACATAGATAGAATGGTCACTTTCCAAGACAAAGCTGATTCACTATGATAAAATTTTCCTAGGTTCTTTCTAGATGGGACTTATTCATCATATAAAGGCTTGCAACAAATTGGCAGATGTGGCTGCAATGACAAATGAAAGACTTCTTTGTTTTCAAACACATCTCATTTTGTCTACGGACTATTTTGGATTTGAGGAATTAAATCAAGGAATTTAAAGAAGAAAAAATTATTTGTACAAATTTTTTTATATGAATTTTAACAATACACAATGAATTTGAGTTTTGAATATTTTGATCCAATTTTTTTATTTACTTTTATTTTTTTTTATTTTTTTACATCATGATTAAAATTGTCTTTTATTTTTGTCACCCATGAACTAAAGTCTTGACTCTTCCACTGGTTGCAGCTGGCAGATCCTTTGACTGCATTGATTCATGCTGTCCAAGTTATGAACTTCCTCAAGACACTGATTCTGAAGACCCTTCGAGAAAGAGAGGAATCAGCTACCGAGGCTAGGCAACTATCTTCATGTTCAGATTCTCCCATCCACAATGATGACCCAGTATCTTCGATGTCAAATGGTAAAGAATCCCGTGAGCGAACTTCTGATCCTTGTGCTGCCAATAGACCTACCAACATTAACTTCTTGAGGACTGCCACATTGGACAGACTGGAATCCAACACTATGGAGAAACTTTGGAGCTTTCATAGGAAGAGTGATGTGGAAGAGGAAGAGGAAGAGGAAGAGGAAGAGGAAGAGGAAGATGAATTTGAATACGAGTCAGGTAGTGACACACCTAAAAGGTTTGAAATGGGAGCTTTAGAAAATGGATGTAGAAGTGGATATGATACTGGGGACTGGCTAAGTTTGAGGAAAGGAGTGAGGAGGCTATGCAGGCATCCTGTGTTCCAATTGAATAAGCCGCCTAAGAAGACTCGAAGTCTTGGCATTATAAATACTAGGGGCTGAGGTGGAGAAGCTTGGGCATGGAGTGGGCACTGAATGGTTCCTGCCTTGGGTAGTTTGTGCTGTTTGTGTAAACCTTATAATAGTATAGATGTTAGGTCTGTTTGGTTCTGTAGTAACATGTGAGCAGGCACTAACTAATATAGTGTAATGAATCAACAGTGATTTCTGAGGGCAGCCTCAGGTTGTATGAGTTGTAAGCACTTGGTTTGGTTTAATAACAATGTCAGAGATCTGATGGAAGTGAAAAGATGATGCAGCTTGGGATGCAATAAGTTCTGAATTTAGGGTTGCTTGAATTGAAGAACAAGGAAGGATGTTAATACTTACGGCGCATGATTAAGGAGATGCAGAAAAATGATGATGAGGAAAATGTGTTAAATTACCCATTGTCCCAAAAACTTTTAACTTTTTAGAAAATGGGGAATGCTTAGTGTTGGGAAGGAAGATAACACTTTGGGGAGACTCCAATTAAGCTCTTAATATAGATATAGGGACACTACTTAACTCAAAAACTTATATTTACAGGTTTGGGTCTAGTTATGTTGTATTAATTTCTCAACTTCTTGTCTATGTGAAACTTCCATTTACATACATATATCCAACTCCTTTTATTTTTGGATTGATATTCCTTTGATCCATATTTATGAATCATGATAAGCCAAGGAAGCTTAGCAATGGCTACGTGCATCATTCTAGAAGACAGTAAATGACTAATCAAATAAGAGTACTCCAAATATTTAGGACAATTAGGACAGCCTTTTTTTTGGTGTGTGCAATTTTTTAAGAAGCAAGTGTAATAAAATCAAGTAGTATTGTGATTTAAGAATGGAGCTTGGCTGGAGCGCATCTTTTTGGTCATCAGAATGGCGACAACAGAAGGAAAAAACCACCATGAACACGAAAACCCTCAGAAACTAGGGAGATTGGAAACGGAGCACAAAGGCCTGACAAGTTTGGCTGCTGAGTTCCCATCAAATCTGTTGGAGAATTTAGACCTATTGTTGCTAAGAAACCAATTTTTATTCAAATTGAGTTAATTACCCAATTATGCTTGCAAGATCAGTTCGTGGTTAATCATTGCACACACCAATATCACTAAAATAAACAAGTGCGGAAAATATATAATACAATGATATCGTTACATAGAGAATTCACCTTGATCGGGATGTTGCTCTCAAAAGTCTATTTGGTCCTCCCTTATAAGTTCTTACATACCCTAGCAACTAGGCCATGAAATTTCTAGAGATTAGATGACTCAATGGTCCTGATTTGAATTCTGGACCCATGATTCTTGATCGATCAACATGTGTCGAGCTATTTGCCGAGATTCTAGAAACCTGGTTCTTTTTTTCTTTTTTCTTTTTTGAGAATCTTAAAAACTTGATTCTTCTTGAGCTATTTTGGGCATGAGTCTCAGACATCAAATAGTCTTTGTGGTCCCCAAACCTACTAGGGTAGTGGTACTAGGTGAAGGATTTGGGCCCCCAATTTATTTATTTGTGGGCTTTCTAGCTATCCTACAGGTAAGACTCCAAGCACCAACTAGATAGTCCAGGCTGTATCTTTTCTATGAACTTTTAGACCTACAAACCTCACCCTCTGGCAGTTCTTCTTCCTTCCCCTCTGCTCACACTCCCTTCCCTCTTTGTTTTCACTCTTTTTCCAGTGTTTTCCAACCAACCCTTCTTGTCTACCTTCCCACCCCTTATATAATCTCTCTTTAGTAGGGTACTAATCATTATCATTTCACTAATTCACATGCATTTCCACTTTCGCTAGAATCCCAAGGAATCATCATGCCTTCTGAGGATTCTCTTGAAACTTCTTCCAGACTCCAAATAGCGTTTGGTAGTGAGTTCCCCAAAGGCATTAATAACTCTCGGCAACCGACTTTAGTTTAGTCAATTCTTCATCGATTTCCCACCATCTCATCAATCGGTGGTAGGTTGAGCACTATAGGATTTCCCCGAAGGATAATTTCTATGTCCCAATACATGTGTTATCGGGCTGAGCCCACTCCAACTGAGTTTGAGGTTCATTGCCCTCTTATGGGCTGGTTTTGGCTACTCAGGCCGATCTTGGGCCTCAGTTAAACGGGTCAGTACTGATTTTCTGGGCCCAAACCCCCCATAATAGCCCTCCTACGATCCTATTTTCACGAAGTGGGGATAGGATCAGGGATTCTTGCCTCAACGCTCGGCTAAGCTTTTCAAAAACGATGGCTATACCTCGGGAAGACAAAACATCACTCCATTAATACAGCAAACATGACAGCTTGCTCTTTGTGAACGCGTGGCAGCATCTAACACATCGAACGATCTTGATGAACTAATGCTTCGATTACTGAGGCATGCATGAGTAGAAACAATGGTAAGTATTGATTAGTTGCTTTGCAGTTACATTAAATGACCCTTCCTCCTACAAATACTGTCATTCTTTTCATTTACAATTTTCTTTAGTTCCTTTCAAATTCAGAATCCTTCTTACTCTTTCTTCCTGAGCCCTTAAATTTCTCCTAAGACCATCCCTCTCATCAAGTAGTTACTCAGTAAGTCTTCTTTCTCCTATTTCTTTCATTCTCATTTTTCCAAAGTTATCTTAATAGGAAAACATGGATTTTTCGTACCTTTTAAACACAAATGCAGATGTAGAATCCTTCAAAACTAAGTTTAATATCCCTCATGACGTGAACATATCATATTGTCACGAGGGAGATATAGATGACCAAAGATTGCCTCACGTTGTCTTTTTTCCTTTAATGTCAATACTAGAGGGTGGGGTTAGATTTCCAATAGATCCATTTTTACTTAGAACTCTCAGTTTTTATGGGCTTAGCTCCAAATAGTGTCTGCCTAATTTTTATAGGGTAGTAAACTGTGTAGGGCATCTTAACCGACTGTATGACCTTAACCTTACACACCATGACATTAACTTCCTTTATGCTATTCAGGGAAGCCTAAGGAACGAGTATTACCTTCAAACCCGAAACACCATGGTTAGGTTGATATCTTGTCTCCCCGACTCCAATAGGAACTTCGCAAGGGAGTTCGTGAGAGTGAGCGGGAACTAGCTCAATGGAGAACTCACTTGTCCAACCTCTCCCCGCCAGATAGATCAGTACCCTCTTTTTTGATTCTTCAGTATGACCTTGTTGTGTGTGTTTTCACTTTAAGCTTTATTCTATTTCTTCCCCCCCCCCCCCCCTTTTTTTTTTGGTACATTCAGCCTGTTACTATTGCTTTGTATATTTTTATTAACTTTGTTCATTATTCTTCGTTGTAGACTCCAAAAGGTTCCAACCTGACTTGAGTGTTGTACAAGCTTGGGAGCTGAACTTCTTCTTACACTTAGAAATTTTTGTGCCCTACGATTGGCAATTGAGAGCCTCTCACTTGATTCTCGGGTGCATTCCTTCGTACACTAGCTATCAAGACTCGTCGGAAGCTTTAATAGTCGGAAGCCCTCTTTTATCCTATCTCGACGTTCGGTTGCTTGGGTTCCTGCCACAAGGGCCTACCAATGGTGAAGCTAGACATCAATGGCCTAGAATAGTCCGAGAAAGCTCACTTTAACCGGTTCCGGACGGTTCAGGCAACACGATTTTTCACGGTCGTGCGATGCACATTCCGGTAGAAGCCCCCATTGTAAACACTCCAATCCCCCCGAATTCGACTGCGGGGATGGTTCAACGGCACAACATGGCTCTTGAACACTGGTTCCTAGCAGTATAACTAGTCGGGGGACAGGTTTCCCCTCAGCCAGTTTCTTAGCAAGCCAATCCCCCCATGGGCCATGCCAACGCAGGAAGAGGAAAAGGAAAAGGGTAGCTGACGACCCTATCACTAAGTCTGGTACCCCTCCTACCGACTAGCCCCCCACTACCGCCACGGGTACTACACTGACTCCACAGCCCGAGGAAACCCCCCAAGGGGTTAGGCCCACTAGTCAACCAGTTGTGATTAGGTCCCACGTGGCCTCCACCTCTTCAACCTCTACTTCCGGATGGGAGTGCAACTTTCAACTCGGAGATAAAGTTTTGCCCACCGACTCCTACATTTGGACTTTGAGGTATGGCCTCGAGGGACAAGTCTCCAATAGCCTTGGCAAGGCTCTATTTTTGCCTGCCGATCTAGACCATTATGCGGATTGTCAGGACGAAGACATTGTCCTGAAGTTAAAGTGGCACACTATAGCCGTGAGTATATTTATTCCCCATTTGTTATCATTTCTTTATTATCATGCCTTTACATTTTCCAATTTTATACCAATTTTATAAGTGTTAATACTCGAATCACACTGACTTTCCCCTATTATCTCTGTTACCATCCCAGGCTACCCAACTGACCCATGTGGTGGAAGGTCAGTTAAAGGGCATGATGGAAGAGGCCGACAAGGAGAAAGTTCTGAAGCAAGTGGTCGAGGCCAGCTTGAACGAAAAGACCCTAGAGCTAAACGCGGTAGAACGTCAGGCAATCACGACGGAGAGGGCTCGGGAATTGGCTGAGCAGAAGGTTGAGGACTTGCAGGGGAAGCTCGGAGAGGCCGAAGTCAAGCTTACCGAGGTTTCTAGCATCGTCTCTGCCTAGGACAAAGAACTTCTCGACTTAAAAGAAATAATGAAGAACTGTGAGCAAGTCTTTTATAACATGGGCCTTAAGGATGCCGAAAACTTGGTAGGGGTAGTCGTCTTCCAGGCTCGAAAATTCGAAATCGCAGAAGGTTGGATGGCGACGATTAATGCGATCAGTCTCCCCAAGAGCTCCCCTTTTAGAGACGCCAATCAAATTCCCCTGCTCAATGACCCGCCCGTAGAAGTTCAGGCAGATGACTAATCCGAGGATGCTGAGGAAGAAGAGGGGGAGGACAGGCTCAGTATGAGGGAGTTGTCCCAACAAATTAATGCTCACGTGGTGGTAATTGATGAGGAGAACCCGACCACAGCCACTCCTACCAAGACACAAAGCGCCCCCCAATTAACCTCAAGTTTAGTTCCTCCAATTGCCCGTGAAGCTCCCTTAACCACCTTTGCCTTGCCCTGAGAACCGACCACCTGACCTATCAAACCATTTTCTACTTTTTATTTCTTATTTCTTATAGGGTTGTTCAAACTTTTTTGTATCTGGCCAAGTGATATTTTATTTATGTATTAAACTTTATTTGGTTCATTTTATACTGAATGTTTGAACTTTTTTAATTAAGTTGTTTGCTTATTTCCCCACTTTTTTTAATTGTAACATTTAATCTATTCTTCACACTATTGTAATTCTCCAATTAGAGCGTGATTTCATGACCGAACCCCCTTCATACATATGATTTATTATTTTGAAGCGAAATCATGCCATCATACCTCAAAAAATCCTAAGTGTGAATAGTCAGTAACACATTTGCAACATTTTCCCATTCCATGTCCGAAGGGTTTATTAACTACAATCCCGTGGACTACAGATTCAAACAACGAGCCACTTTAACCGAGGCCCTCCTTATAAAGATAATCTCTGTTTCTAAAAGTTTTTTTTTTACTAGTAGGCGAATAGGCTCAGATCAAGACAGGGTTCTTATCTTCAGAATATTTTGTAAAGGCTTCTTACTTGATCGATGATCGGAATCAGATTGAGGCCAGGTTTACACCCCTAGAAAAATTCATTATTGTTTCCACCTGGTCGGTGACCGAAGTCAGGCTGAGGCCAGGTTTCTGTCCTTAGAAAAATCTATTAGGTTTCTACCTGGTTGGTGACCGGAGTCAAGCCAATGCCAAGTTTCTGTCCTTAGAAAATTTCATTAAGGTTTCCACTCGATTGGTGATTGGAATCAAACTGAGGCCAGGTTTACACCCTTAGAAAAATTCATTATTGTTTCCACCTTGTCAATGACCAAAGTCAGGCTGAGGCCAGGTTTCTGTCCTTAGAAAAATCTGTTAGGTTTCCACCTGGTCGGTGACTGAAGTCAAGCCAAGGCTAGGTTTCTGTCATTAGAAAAATTCATTAAGGTTACATGGTCAGTAACCAAAGTCAGGCTGAGGTCAAGTTTCTGTCCTTAGAAAAATTCATTAAGGTTTCCACTTGGTTGGTGACCGGAGTTAGGCCGAAGCTAGGTTTCTGTCCTTAGAAAAATTCATTAAAGTTTCCACCTGGTCGGTGACTGAAATCAGGCCAAAGCCAAGTTTCTGTCCTTAGAAAAATTCATTAAGGTTTCCACCTGATCGGTGACCGAAGTCAGGCCGAGGCTAGGTTTCTGTCCTTAGAAAAATCTATTAGCTGTTCAACAACACATAATGTAACAACTGACTTCATTCCACATTCTTCATTCAAGTTCATTTACAAACTGAAACACATCTTACAATTTCCCTTCAACATTTAAGGGTAATATTTTTTCAGATTATAAACATTTCATAGTCAGGGTAAAGGTCTTTCTTCTATGTCCTCCAAGTAATAAGCCCCTCTCCCAGCTACGGCCGTCACCTAGTAGGTCCTTTCCCAGAGCTTTCCCGTACTCTAATCTTTCATATTCCCCACCACTTTCTGCAAAACAAGGTCTCCGGTTACAAATTCCTTAGGCTTTACATTCCTGTTATAACCCTCGGGCCAACTTCTGCTGATAATCAGTGAGTCGGATAGAGACCATGTCCCTTCTTTCTTCCAAGGAGTCTAAAGTCCCTACCATTCAAGTGTCATTATCACTTCATGAGAAATCTACAACTCTCATGCTTGACAAGCTGATCTCAATCGGTATCACCGCTTCTGCCTCGTATGTCATAGAGAAGGGAGTCTCACTTGTCAATCTTCTCGGTGTGGTTCGGTAAGCCCATAAAACGTTCGGTAACTCCTCGGCCCAATTTCCTTTCGCCTCTTCTAACCTCTTTTTTAGACCATTCACTATCGTCTTATTCGTTGCTTCCCCTGTCCATTGCTCTGGGGTAAGCCGGTGATGAGTACCTGTTAGTTATTCCTAGATTACTACAGTACTCCTGAAAGGCTTTATTGTCAAATTGCAGTCCATTATCTGAAATTAGCACTCGGGATACCTCGAATCTTGTGATGATGTTTTTCCACACAAATTTCTTCACATCCACATCCCAAATATTCGCCAAAGCTTCAGCTTCCACCTATTTTGTATAATAATCGGTAGCGACCAACACAAACCTCCTGTTCCCCATAGCCAAAGGGAACGATCCGATTATATCCAGACCCCACTGTGCGAAGGGCTAAGGGCTAGTGACCGGGTTTAGATTTCCACCCAGTTGATGATGATTGGGGCAAGTCTCTGAGACTGGTCACACTTTTTAATGTAGTCGACCACATCCCGCAGTATACTCGGCCACCAAAATTCCTGGGTCATAGCTCTATGAGCTAGAGACCTTCCTCCCGAATGTCCACCACATATCCCTTCATGTAGCTCAACTAGAAGTTCGGTAACTCTGTTCGGATGGAGACATAACAAATAAGGACCCCCAAATGAGCGTCGATATAACCTTTTGTCCTCGAAAAGCCAGAAAAGGGCTGATGTTCTCCTTACTTTCTCTAACTCTTTCGAATTAGTCGGCAAAGATCCATTAGATAAGAATGAAATATATGTATACATCTAGCTTGGTCCTGGCACCATAGTTGATGCTACAATCGCGTGATGCTCTATACTCTACTGCTTCAATAACTCCACAGAGATCATTTGGGGAGTACATTCATCCAACGATGAGAACAAAGTGGCTAATGAATCAGCATGACTATTTTGACTTCTCGGTATCCTAACCACACTCACTTTCTAAAAAGCTGCTTGTAGAGCCCCAAGCAACTTCAAATATTGCTGCATGCGGGAATCCTTTGCCTTAAAACTCCCTTCAATTTGACTTACCACCAATTTTGAGTTCGAGAATACCTCAACTTCCTCAACACCAAGCTGCTGGACTGCCCTGAGGCCAGAAATGAGTGCCTCGTACTCAGCCTCGTTGTTAGAAGCACAGAAACCTAATCTTAGTGACTTTTCCAATCGTACTCCTTCGGGAGATATCATTACAACCCCGATCCCAGATCCAATTATATTAGACGCACTGTCCACATACACGCGATGTCAACACCCGGCCTCGATTGAAACAGGGCAGAAAAACCGCCGCTGTGGTCACATGCCCTCGTTCAACCACTCGCCGTGGTGACAGCTCCCACGCGTGCGAGACCACTTTGGAGGGCCCTTCTCGATATGATAATGATGGTGTGGTTCGCGCAGGGCTTCAGGTGCTCTCTCTCTCGATGGATAAGGGTATCTGTCTACCTTTGGCATTATGGCAGGAATCTGGGCCAAATTAAGGGGTTACCAAAGGTGAGTGGAGTCACCACCAATCATTGGGTTTTTCTAAGGTGTGATTGGTTACCTGCTTCTAGTTGATTTTATTATCGATCCTAGGTTAAGAAAAATGGCATTTTTCCTAATCTAATGTGGATGACAAAAAATCTTGATTCTTAGGTCCGGAGTTTGGTTACGTGAGGGGAAGGTGTTAGGCACCCCATAACGCCTGTCCAAGGACAATCATTTGTTTTGATAAAACCTTAATTTTTGGAGATTGGCAAAAAAAAACATGATTTTGGCATCGGTTTTCAGGGCTTTGCGTGCATAGGGGCTTTGAGGTTTTGCTTTTGAATGGGTGTGGTCCTAATCTATGTTTTCCTACTTTCCTAAGGCATTTGAGTAAAGTGCCATATTTCTACGACGAAAATCTGGCGACAAGTCACCTAACTTTTGCTGCAGAAATTAGGCATCGCTCGCCTTAGGTGACATGGACTATGACAATCACACCAAAGTGGGCAAGCAAGTATATATATACATACATCATGCACAATGCAAGCATACAGAATAGGAAAGTAAATGCCTACATGTCTAAAGCATGGCCCAAAATATATGTGCAGGAAAGTAAATAGGGGTCGCCATACTATAGAGATGAGGACGAATGGTACACAACATGATAGACCTAATACAAACCATCTAAGAGAGAAGGAGAGGAGGAAAGAAGGGGTTTAAAAGAGAACATAACCAAACGGGAAAGGCTAGACCCCTAAACCTACTGAACATAGCCGCTTGGCTCATATCGACATGCTTGCGTCTGCACCCTTTATGCTTGCGCCTAGGAGACTGTACCCTAGCTCTAAGTGTCCTCATTGCATGTGTGTACATGCAAAGGCAAAGACAAGAAACAAACAGACAAGCAATGGAAGGAAAAGATGCAAAGGGTATGTGAAAGAGGCATAAAGCAGAGAAGTATGATAGACATGGCAAGCATAGCAAGAAAGCAAGCAAACAAGCAAAAAGGCAAACAAGCAAGGAAACAAACAAAAGATGGTGTCTGCGAGGGACAAATGTAGGTTTGGATCGAATGTCCATAACTTCATTGTGTTGAAGTATGGACGACACACTAGCAAGCAAAACTCGTGCATGGACTGTACGCAAGCATGTAAAGATGCATATAAAGCCAATGAGTGGCAAAAAAAATCATGGCAAGCATATTATCGCACAGAGCGAAAAAGAGGAAAGGTATGCACGAAGCAACCGGCATCATGGCGATGTGTCCCAAGTGGTTGCATCCAAAACAGGGCCTCATGGGCGTCGGATGTAACCACACAACCACACGCCCACTAAGGGCTTCAAGCGTGGCAAAGCCTAGAACATGAGAGGCTAACACAAGCATAAAGCATAAAAGCAAGCAAGCATAGACATGCAAAATAGGTGATCCAAACCCTTTTATGTGGGCCTTGGTGTATGAACGATGACAAAGACTACAGACTCTAGATTGGGTCCTAACCACTATGCCAAAATACAAAAAAGAAAGATAAAGCGACAAAAGGGCTATAATAGCACATGACATGACAAACATAGCCTAGGTTTAGGCACACAAACATGGCATGGAGCGTACAAGCACATGGAATATAGCAAAAGCATGAAGAGAGAATAGATCCAAGCACATAGGCATGTGAGAACATAGATCTAGACATATAGGCAAAGGAACATACATGTCAACATGTAGAAATTTAGCACATAGACATGGAAGGACATGAATCCAAGCATACAAGCATGTGAAGACTCGGATAGGCATAGGAGCATAGAACGTGAATACAAACATGCAGATCT
The DNA here is from genome assembly GCA_028535165.1 of Quercus tomentella. Classification (NCBI taxonomy): domain Eukaryota; kingdom Viridiplantae; phylum Streptophyta; class Magnoliopsida; order Fagales; family Fagaceae; genus Quercus; species Quercus tomentella. The sequence continues at coordinate 45,487,967 of JAPQVY010000100.1, forward strand.
AAGCAAGACATAACCATAGACATGATATCAAGCATGTGAGCATATAACCCTAACATCAACATAGAGCAAAAAGGGGAACAAAACATAGAAAAACATGGCATAAAAACCTAAGCATGTAGATCTAAACATATGAACATGTGGAAACATGGATTTAAGCACGAAACATGGCATAAGACATAACAACAAAGAGATTTAAGTTAGAAACACAAATAAAACAAGAAACATGCTACAGAAAGCAATAAATCATGTTATTTAAGCAAAAAAATCAAGATTAATGCTAGGAAAAGATTTAGAAGGCTAGGGGTGTGGATGATAGCTAAAAAGCTACATCAACACCCCTAAACCCCAAATTCAAAGTGTAGAACTAAGGGAAGGAAGATTGGGTATAAGAACAATACCTTGTGTTGTTGGTGAAGAAAGCAGAATCAAAAGACTTTGATGTGTTTTTTGGGTGTTTTTTATGTGTTTTTTGGTGTTTGGAAGAGGGAAAAATGTGTAGGAAAACCAGGCAGAGAGCAGAAATTCAGAAAAATGTGTTCCTTTCCGGTCTGAAAGGTGCCTGGGGCTATTTATAGCCTTAACTCGTTTTTTGAAGCGGCGGCCCTTCAATGACCGCCAGCCTCAAAAGGCCTCTGATTGGATTGATCTTGACTTCCCTGAAAATGTTTTTAATTCCTATATCCGAAAAGGTATGGATCTTGAAAATCCAACAGTTGGATCAAAAGTTATGGCTCTCAAAAGTTTGTGGTGCATCGATCGATTTGTCATCTTGATTTTCGTGATATCTCAACCGTTCTAACTCCGATTTCGACCTATGAATAGTCGTTGGAATAAGAATTTTATAATCTTCGTAATGGCACTGGTTTCAACCCGTTTTGACAGTCGGATCAAAATTAGGGGTTTTTGGGCCCACCTAAGATCGACTTCGGGTCAAACTTGGTCAAAGTTGTCACAATTCTCTGAGAAGCTCGGGTTTGATGTAAAACTATGAAAAATATTGTTTTGTTAGGGTTTTGACCTTATTTGACCTTTAATCAAACACAGGGCTGACCAAGGGCATTTTGGTCATTTTAGCTAAAAAAGGCACTTCAAGTGTTTCGATGCTCGAACGGGTTGCGGCACATCATTCTGGATGTTTTTGTGGCCCCGCAGAGAGAAAATGATATTTTTGGATTTTTCGGGGTCTGGCATGCAAATCGAAGGCAGACAAAATAGGGTATCAACATGTGCCATTTTTTAACCCTAACCTGGCATATCCCAATAGGGACTCCTAGTTCAGGGGTGAATTCAGCTACAAAGTTTGCCAACATCTGACCCTTAATAGAATTCCACGGCTTGTACCATATGACAAACATTCCAAGTCTGGTTTCCCATTTAGCTATCCTTCCAGTGAAATCTGACCTTCTCAAAAGTGACTGCAGGGGGTACTCGGTCAACACACACACAGTATGGGCTTGAAAATAATGTGGCAGCTTCCTCGTAGCATGCACCAGCGTTAACGCCATTTTTTCTAACGGCAAATACCGAGTTTCTGCTTCCACCAATGTTTTGCTGAGATAATACACTGGTCTTTAGATCCCCTCCTGATGTCTTAACAATACCAAGCTCACCGCGTGATAAAAAACCGCTAAATATATATACAAATTTTTCTTCAGGATCGAGTCGAGATAAAACAAGCGGGCTAGCCAAATAAGACTTTAGGTCTCTAAACTCTGTGTCACATTCTTCCATCCACTGAAAACCCTTTCACCTCTTCAACAACTGAAAGAATGGTCTACATCTATCCGCGGACCTCGAAACGAACCTATTCAGGGTGGTAATCATCCCAGTGAGCTTTTGCACTTCTTTAGGGTTAATGGGTGGTTTAAGTTATTGAATGGTCGTAATCTGATTGAGGTTGACCTCTATTCCCCGCGTAGTTATAATGTAACCCAAAAACTTACCTGACCCTACACCAAAGTCACATTTTTCTGCATTGAGGCTTAACTTATGTTACCTCAATATTTCCAAAACTTCTACCAGATTAGGAACATGCTCTTCGTTTCTTTTACTTTTCACCACCATGTCATCAATATAAATTTCTGCCATTTCACCAATCTGCTCCTTGAACATCCTGGTAACTATTCGTTGGTACGTAGCTCCTACATTCTTTAATCCCAAAGGCATCACTATGTAATGGTAATTACCTTTGGGTGTAATGAAGGAGGTTTTCTCTTGATCCTCAAGTGCTAAAGTGATCTGATGATAGCCTTGAAAGGCATCTAGAAAGCTCATTATCTAATGTTTAACCATAGCATCCACCAACTAATCTATCTTTAGTACAGGAAACGAGTCCTTTGGGCATGCTCGGTTGAGATCGGTAAAATCAACACAAACTCTCCATTTCCTGTTTTTCTTCTTTACCACCACCGTATTAGACAACCACTCGGGGAAAAACACCTCCTTGATAGCCCCCACCAATTTCAATTTCTTCACTTCCTCCTTCACTGCTTCCACATGTGGTTTTGCGGGCCTCCTAGGTCTCTACTTCTTCGACGTAACCAGAGGATCTACATTCAACCAATTTGTAATGAAAGTCAGGTCCACCCCAGGAACTTCGTATGGATTCCATGCAAACACATCCAAATTTTGTATTAACGATAAGAGAACTTCTACCTGATCTTCCACTTGCAGACTTTTCCCTATCCAAAAGTACCTATCAGTATAAGACAAAATTCACACTTGAACAAATTCATTCGCTCTATCTACACCTAATAGGCTTTCAGCACCCTGTAATTGCTATAATTTCTCCGTTTCAACTTGGTCCTTCTGCTTAATCTCATGGTTTATCGCAGCCACCAAGCCCTATCTTGCCACCTTTTGGTCGGCTCGCACCACAGTCACCCCATCTTCAACTAGGAATTTGATCTTCTAGTGCAACGTAAAAGGTACCGCCCCCATAGCGTGAATCCAAGGCCGTCCCAAAATCGCAATGTATGGTGAAAAGGCATTAATCATTATGAAATTTACCTTAACCTTCTTTCCCTCGATTACTACTGAGAGTTTTATCTGCCCCTCAGGCATTACCACTTTCCCATCAAATCCCACTAGCAAAGTATTATATTTACTCAAATCCTTTAGCTTCAACCCTAGCCCCTTATACAGGTCGAGGTACATGATCTTAGCCCCACTCTCTTAATCTACCATAACTCGCTTTACTAAGATTCCACTGATCTGCGATGTCACCACCAAGGCATCATCATGTGGTTGGGATATTCCTTCCAAGTCTGCTTCACCAAATGTGATTAGGACTGAGGTTCTCTTGAGTCTCTTTTTTGGTCGGTTCATAGCGTCTATTTCAGGTGGGGTCACCACACTCAATATGCCCCTTTAGCAGCTCATACTGACTCCTATGGAAGTTGCATGAATGACCTCAATAATTCCCAGGGGTGGGGGAAGTGTGTTGTTACTTCGGTTTCCAAGCCTTGGCCTGTACTTACCCCTTCTTGGTTGACCACAAATTCCTTCAAATGCCCCGCTTTTACGAGCTGCTCCAAGTGGTCCTTCAATACACGGCACTACTCGGTAGTATGACCTTTCTCTCTATGGTAAATGCAATACAAGCTCTGATTCCTTCTAGCCGAGTCTCCACCCATTTTTCTCGACCACCAAAAGTAAGGCTCATTCTTAATACGCTTGAGGATGTTATAAACAAGCTCCTTAAACGTCACATTAACTCCCTCGGTCCGCTACATCGAGTCCATACTAGGGACCCTTGGCTCCCTCCTAGTTCTTTGCTGAAACCTCTCGGGACAATAATCTTTGTTGTATTGTGAAGAGGCCAGGGCTTTTGCCTTTGCCCTGTAGCCGATTTTCTTCCAACTAATTATACTCTTCAATCATTCTCATAAGCTAATGCATGTCCTCGGGGGGGCGCATGGTTAGAGAATCCCTCAGCTCTGACTCTTGGGGGAGCCCAAGCCGGAAGGTACTGGCGGCTACCCGCGCATTTCCCCCTTCTATCTCGTTATATAGCTCCCAGTATCTGTTTGCATAAGATTAGAGGGTCACCCCACTCCTTATCCTCACGGATAACAAGGCATCGATCGGTTGAGGAACCTTGTTACATGTTATGAATCGTGACTTGAATGCCTGCATCAACTCCCCAAAATTGCGAATAGAGCCTTTCCTTAAACCATTAAACCACCTCATTGCTGTCGGCCCGAGGCTGGATGGGAACACCTTGCACATCAAACCATTGTTCTGGGAATAGAGCGACATCATCTGAATATAGTGACTTACATGCTCCACTAGAACGATTTTTCCATCATAAATGGTAAATGGAGGTGGGTGAACTGCCTCGGCATTTCCGTGCGCTCAATCTCATTGGAAAAAGGTGAACGAATAGCTCTCCTTAATGCCCGGGTCGTGGCGTCCAACGTGGTATTATGGTGCCCGTGCCTATCACGATAGGGGGATTCATAACGACGCCCCATGATTTCGCGAGATTTGTCCCTTGACCGTCGTGAATCGCCGCCCCGAAATGACTCTCCCCCAATGTAATCGAGGTCGTTAGACGAGCCCTCCTGGTCCTTTCTATGGTGTCAGCCTCTCAACTTAATCTCCAAGTCCTTAACTAGCTTTCGTGAATTCTCCAACTCTCATTCCCGATCGCTGTGATGAGATCACTCAGGGATATAAGACACGGTTTGTTCCCTTTATGAAAATCCCTCGTCTGAATCATGTTTGGTATGATGCCCTTCTTGCATGCATTGCTGTTCCCTTCTACACACCCTTTCCAACCTCCTATGACCCCTTGAGGAAGCCCTCGAATGCTTTCCTCCATCAGAGCCTTCTTCAGCATGCGGACCCTCCATAATTGGACGATATCAAGCTAGCTCGAAACCTTTGATTAAGTAGGATTCCCACAGACGGCGCCAATTGTGGTCCCCAAACCTACTAGGGCGGTGGTACTGGCGAAGGATTTGGGCCCCCAATTTATTTATTTGTGGGCTTTCTAGCAATCCTACGAATGGGGCTCCAAGCACCAACTAGATAGTCCAAGCTGTATCTTTTCTGTGAACTTTTAGACTTACAAACCTCACCCTCTGGCAGTTCTTCTTCCTCCCCCTTTGCTCACACTCCCTTCTCTCTGTGTTTTCACTCTTTTTCCAGTGTTTTCCAACCAACCCTTCTTGTCTGCCTTCCCACCCTTTATATAGTCTCTCTTTAGTAGGGTACTAATCATTATCATTTCACAAATTCACATGCATTTCCACTTTCGCCAGAATTCCAAGGAATCATCATGCCTTCTAAGGATTCTCTTGAAACTTGTTCCAAATGCTAAATAACGTTTGGCAGCCAGTTCCCTAAAGGCACTAACAAGCTCCCTAAAGGCACTAACAACTCTTGGCAACCGATTTTAGTTTAGTCAATTCGTCATTGATTTCCCACCATCTCATTAATCAGTGGTAGGTTGAGCACTATAGGATTCCCCTGAACGATAATTTCTATGTCCCAATACATGTGTTATCAGGCTGAGCCCACTCTAACCGAGTTTGAGGTCCACTTCCCTCTTATGGGCTGGTTTTGGCTACTCAGACCGATCTTGGGCCTTTGTTAAATGGGTCGGTCGGTACTGATTTTCTAGGCCCAAACCCCCCACAATCTTCATATCTCATCATAGACTCAACTTTTGTTCACAGTTTGTCAACCTATAAACTATATATGAACTTAACAAAAACATCAATAACTGAACTTAGTAGCATTAGCATGAAACCAAGTGGGCAGGGTCGAAGCCACATAGCTCCTTAGTGGGGGGGGGGGGGGCATGGCCCCTCCAAAATTTAAAATTTCTTCTATAATATACATGGCAAAATGATATGGGCACACTCAAAAATTATAACTAGCCCCCCCATTTGTTCCTTAAAGTTGTACTAGTCCAAGAGCTTAAAGAAGCTTGTCCTCAAATAAAATAATACGTGGCCTCTTCAATTGTCCAAACTATTAGGTTTTAAAGATTTAGGATTAAATGTTTAGAGTCTTAATTTGTATATGTTGGAAAACTGAAAACAAAAACATGTCTAGGATAGGTGTTAGACATTGCTCAAAGTGTTTCAAATCGAGACTTAAGAATATTCAAGCTGCAGGAAAAAGAATTGAAATTTTGTGAAGCTTGACCAATCAAAGAATAAGTCTTGACTGATCAAATATCGCAGAAATATAATTTCTACAGAATTTTAAATCAGGCCCAAGCCTGTGAAAATGTTTTAGGTTTCAGTTAAACATTCCTAAGTATAAAAAGAAAACTCTAACTACGTTTTGAAGACTCTTGGAAAACTTGTGAGTTACTCCTGTGAAATTTGAGAGGTTCTATACCTTCTAACTCTACAAGTGTCTACCGGAACAAGATCTACAATCAAATGCTGGTGGAATCTAGTTGTTGCAAGATCAACAAGCTGTGTTCTGAAATCTTTGAGTGGGATCTCAATAGTCACAAGCGTGGGTGCTTGTGTGCTGCAAATCCAAGAGAGAAAGAGTCTGTGGATTTGGAGCTTGCATGTGGTTGTGTCAATAAGTTACTACTAGAGGTAGCAATAGATTTAGGGTTAAATCTTATTGTAAAAATTTGAATTCTCTTTTTAGTGGATTTGTTTATCTTGAGGATAGCTAGGTCAAATCCTCCCCAGGTTTTTTACCTTGAAACTGTTGGTTTTATTGGTTTTCCTAGGTAATCACATCATTGTCTCTTTTACTTTTCCGATGTTTGCATGATATGATTTATTACTGTTTAACCTAGATCTGAATAATAAACCTAAATATCAACTTGGCTAATTCATTAGGTTAAACAATCTATGTGTTCAAGGGTCTAAACAAACAAACACAAACACTTGTAATTAATCCAATGGTCAATAACTACTCTCTCCAAATAGCATAGATATTAATCCATTAACTATTTCAAAACATGACTTTACTTTTCCCCCTTAATTCTCATTGTCAAGGAAACTACAGCCTATAAGTGTTTTTGCTTGTTTTCCTCTATAGTGTTGCCAACCCATTATTTATTTCTTATCAACTCCTCTCGTCCCAATATTCTCAACACAGTCAAACAAAACCATCAAAGTTTGTATTGGTGTTTGGATTTTTAAGAATATGCTTTTTTATTAAGGTTGTATTTTTTTTTTTTCTATACTTATACGATAGTATATTACTATATTACATTTCTCTTCCGGTTAGTATATCGTTAGTTTTTTTAAGTTTATTTTTTTGGGTTTGAAATTTGGTGCCAAATAATTCATTAAAAAAAAAATTAAAATATAAGAAAATTTTAATAATATGAATAATGATGGGTTGATAATGCTTAAAATAATAGTGGAATTTTCAATAGATTTATGAATTATAATTATTGTATCAACATGATTCAACACTATAACTCAGTCTCCCAAGCAAACATTCCTGACTACACCCCCCTGCAAGGGGGTATTAAGGTGGTGGTAAATATGGTGAAATTGGCTTTGACTGGGACTACACGGTCTATTTGTCTATAGGGTGAAGTTTGCATGCCCCCTCGTCCTTGGATTAATGGAACGAACACTCGTTAAAATTTGGGTCATTGGGCTTCAAACTCGGTGCCTCCCAAATCCCTCCCGTCCATTCTTTACCGAACTCAAATTACGAACTAGGGTCCGTGTGCGTAACTACTACTAAGATTAGTGGGCAAGTCTGGCCTGAACCTGCTAAGAGTAGACCCACTTTGTCTGATATTGCTTGGGTTTGTTCCTTGGACCTGTAAGTACCAACAAAAGGTTCATATAACAAACTGGTTCTCTCGGGTCCAAATTAACAGCAGTAAATTCTGGGTATCTGGAGGTCCAGAAACATCAGCCCAATGTAGTGACCAGTCTAGTGAGAAAGGCTGAACACATTTTTGAGTCCATACAATTGATCTTGAACCCCGTAACAATGATCAAACAGGCCCAATTTTGTAGCCAATTTTTACTTCTCTTTTTTGGGCTAACAACAGGAGCGGATGAATCCTTGGGAGTCAACTTCAAGTTATCCTCGTGGGGAGAGCTAGCCAGTTAGACCATTGGGCTACAAAGCCCTTCTAAATTATGGTCTTTTTTTTTTTTTTTTTTTTTTCATCATTGACCAACTTGAAGAATCCACCAGGAGCACCACACTTTTTAGTTTCCTCTTTCCTTTTTTAATTCAGAAAAACTTTTCCTGCCCAATCATGATATCATTGATCACATTCACAGGCCACACTTTGTATAGTACAATCCACATTGTCAAAGAAAAAGTTTAGATAATTACCTTATATTTGTATAGGGAGTTAAAATTTTCAATTTGAGATGGGCTCAATGATTAAACCTATAAAAAGTTTTTAGGTCAAACTATACTTTCTGGTCCTCTTAACCATGGGATAATTCCAATGTTGTCCTTATATATTTTATTATGTTAATCTCATCCTTCTTCTTAAATAAAAAATAATAAATCTCATCCTTCAAATTTAGAAATTTTAAATCAATTTTATCATGAAAGTCAAATTTTAAAGGATAAAAATATCATGATTTTGAAAGTTAACGGATAAAATTAATAATTATGATTTTAAAATTTGAATGATGAAAATGACACAATTGAATGTGATAAGACAAAATTGACATTAAGACAAATGTAGGAGGATCAAAATTGTAATTTGACCAATTTTTTTATTTTATTTTATATAAAATAGAAATTTTACTCTAATTTAATCTAAATATGTATATAAAGCTTCTCATCTTGAAAACTTGAACCTCGATCTTTGCCTCCCTCCCCCCACACTTTACAAGATCTTTGTATTTGTGGAATGACTATCATGCCAAAGGTGCATAGTGGTTTGACCAAATTTTTATCTACTCATATCCCTCTTCAAAATTAATTAGCAAAAAAAAAGTAAATTTAGTACAGCCCATGAGGTGCATTAGGGTTGTGGACCTTATGGCCAGAAGCCACCATGCAAGACAAGAAGTGAGATACTGTGGTCGTGAGTCCCCTCAGTGGTGTCAATAACCTTGTTATCCTTAACTTGTAGTTGTAATAGATATCATCTGTTGCTCCTTGCCTCTCTCTCTCTCTCTCTCTCTCTCTCTCTTTGCTTTTTTATTTTGTTAGTGTGTGTGTAGTTCTATTTTTTGTATAATTTAAGTTTCGTACCTTAGAACAAATTCCTAGAACCATCATTAATTGTGGATATATAGATGAAAAAATAATAATGGTCGTGTGTCGGACCAATTATCTTAATAGATTATAAAAATATAATAAAATATGTTGTGACCCTAATTTTATTATTTAAATAAATCTTTCACCTTTCTTTTTAGAGCACAACAATTTGACATTATGTAAGGTGGAAGTTATCATTGCCAAAAAGATTGGCATATTGTAATTTTTCGGAGGCATGCTTGTCTCACCTCAAGACCACTGTTTGCATATTTGCGCTCTTTTCTTTGTTTAATGTTTACTGTTGAGCAAAAAACAATCTAAGCATATGCCATGGATCAACCTATAATGAAAGCTATATTAATTTTAAAAAATAATAATCTAGGCATATGCCATGGATGATGGATCAACCTATAATGAAAGCTATATTAATTTTAAATAAGATAAAGTTGCATACGATCTATTTTAAAAACTTTTTTTCATAATTTAAGGTGGTAAATTGTAATTGGTAGATGAGAAGATAATGATAGTGGTGGATCCATGATCAAACCAATTATAATATACTATCTCGATAGATTATGAAAAGATAATAAAAAATTATTGTGACCCTAATATTGTTTTTTAAATTCTTCTAAAATACAATATTGTTTTTGAAATAAATCTTTTAGCTTTCTCATTAGAGCACAACAATGACGTGGTAAGGTGGAAGTTATCTTTGCCAAAAAGAATGGCATAATATCGCAATTTTTTAGAGGTATGTTTGTTTGTCTCACCTCAAAGACTACTGTTTGTTTATATTTTAATAACCAAGGCTACTGTGACCCACAATTGAAACGTTACCTTCATTGCTTTTATAGATTAAATATGAGATTTTTACCCAAAAAAATAGATTAAAGATGAGATTCTCAAAAAAAAAATATTAAATATGAAAAGTGAAGAATATAAAAAATGGTGCCTTCCCCACACACATCTTTGAGAATCATGCCGCTTTATGAATAGTTCTCGAACCATGATAAGGTTTTTTTTTTTTTTTTTTTTTTTCATTATTATTTAAATTGTTGAGGAAATGGGTAATGGGGGGATGTAGCCACTATTTGAGATGGCAACCAGGCAGGGCAGGGCCGAAGGATGAGGTCTTTGTCCCCTTCCTGCATAGTTTTGTCTTGCCTCATCTCCGTCCCGCCCTGCCCCGCATGATGGTGAAAAATTTCTCACATCATCCCTGCCCTTTGAGGCCCCGCGAAGCCCCACCCCATCCCGTAAAACCCAATTTTTTGTTAATTTACCTTACAACTAGTACAATTTTTTTAATGAAACTTATTTCATTAATAAAAATATACTTGAAATTACGACTAAATTTATCCCATCAAATCAATTCAATTTTTAGAAAAAAAAAAAATTGAATAATATATCCAAGTGCTTAACAAGACAATCACAAAAAAAAAAAAAAAAAAAAAAAAAAAAAAAAAAAAAAAACTTTTAGTTGTAAAGGCAGAGAACTATATTGAGTAGAATAAAATAAGTTAATATTGATATGTTTATTTAAATAGTAGGGTTTTAGGGTATAAAAAATTTACAATTATAACTTTTAACAATGCGGGGTAGGGCGGGGACAGGGAGGGGTGGGTCTAAAATATTTAAACCCATCCCCCTCCCCCCCCCCCCCCCAAATTGATGCGGGGCTAAAATCTTACCCCATCCCCGCCCTGCCACCTTTGCGAGGCGGAGAAAACCCGCGCAGGGCAAAACGAAGATGAGCGAGTTAAGCGGGGTGGGGCAAAATTGTCATTCTTAATTATTTCTAGTAGTATACGTAAAGTTTGGCCAAAATAAGCAATAGATTTATAGATACTGTAAGGACACGATTTGGGTCCTAGGCCCAAATATGCAAAGGATCTAGGCCCAAAGAGCCTAATACAATGAATTTGTAAAGAGTTGGTTGGAAAACTAGGCTTTAATGAGTTGGGTAGCAGAACCTATGGATCCAAATGACACTAAAATAAAAATAGACTAGTTATATCTAATAAAAAATGTCATCGGCACAGTCCAAGGAGATCAATTCTTGTATATATCTCTTGAAATTGATTACAAGTACAGTTCTTATAGCTACAATGTTTTTATCTTAATTTTCCGATCCCCTTTCCTTAGTATCTTCTTTCTATTTTATACTATCCTCCTCCGTCATCTCTACCCTTCACATGTAGATTAAATTGATGGTGCTGATCCTCGTCCCATTAACACCTTCTTGAAGTCTTTGAGGAGTAGCTGTAAGGTTGAAAGTTACTGTTCAGGTATCACTTTCTCATTAATGCGGCCAGAGAGTTAACTGCAGAGCATTTAATGCGGTGGTAGTAGCTTTCCCTTTAGATATTTCATAGCCTTCCTCTGTCCTGTTCCTTCTTGATATTTATCCTCATCAGTGGAGTTGTCAAGAACATTACTCTTGATGTCAGACTGCACCTTCTGACCTCGGCTTTGCTCAGCCGAGGAAGCATTCCTCCTCGGATCATCTCCCTGGAACATCACACTTAGATCCCTTCCTTTATTTATTAGTGCTAACCTCTATAATACGTTTATCCATCCTCAGATTATGAGGTGTCCTCGGATTGGGCCCCGGCCCAATATATTCTACTGGGCCCAACATCCCTACAAATACCCCTTGCATTGACAATTTAACATTTGATTAGTGGGCAACAATCTAAGGGAGGTTTTGCTCAAAATAAATATTTCAACTCAAAAGGAGGTTTTTTTTTTTTTTTTTTTGATAAACTTATGAGTGTTTATTGAAGCTCCACAAAGGGGTTGATGAGGCATATATATTATAGGTGAAAATCCGAGTGCAAAACCCGTCTCACAGAGATGTGTTATTGGTTTTGCATCAATTTTTTTAGAAATAGGTGTATCAATCACACAAGGAACAACCCTAATAATAAAATATTTTTAGTTTCAATCCTAGACTTTGTACTTCTTAAATTCTTAAATTATGTGATAAATAAAATTTCTTTTTGCACAATAAGCTTCCATGCATGTCATGTTTTGTTTATACACCTTTTTTATTCTCGAATTTGTATAATTTATTAATAGCTAGAATTTGTATAATGTATTCTCTCTTCCCTCTTTCCACTGTAGCGTTTTTGCAGAACATTTCAGAAAAGAGAAAACACAATAAACCAATAAATGAAAATGTCACATATGAACCAACTTCAAATATTTATAATAAAAAAATAGAGAAAAATCTAGAGAGTTTGTCATCAATATTGGTTAGATATGAACAAGTGTGTGTGCAATGCGGGGCTTTCAGCTAGCACAAGGTGGGTGAGCATGGGCCAATGGGGCACAGCTTGTCCTTATTTTTTTTGATCCCCCAGGCTCTAAATTTGGCAGCTCCTCCACACTTTGTGCACGGGTTTCTGTTTAGCCATGTGGGAGGGGTGCATCTTTTGCTACTTTTTAAGTAATTTATGCCTGGATACCAATGAAAAATAAAAATTATTTCACTATTCAGTTTATTTTTGCTACTATTCATGACCCCACTATACTTTTTAGTACTATTCATGGACCTCACTGTACTATTTTAACTAGCTTTTATCTTTATCTACAGTATTTTCAGCAATAAATTTTTAATTTTAGTAAAATAAGCGATATCCAAACAGACCCTATATTTTCATGGATACATGTTATATGTCTATCACGGTAAATCAAATTGTACACAAATCAAAGTTGTAGGCCCTGTTGCCATTATTATCTTTTATTCATCAGATCTAATGGGTTTAAAGGCTGCACACAAAGGGAGATAGCATTCTCCATTTCCTCAATTGGGCAATTTGGATGGAGGGGGAGTAGAGTCTAAAGTTGGCTGGACTGGCCATAAAAGCCTCGTTCCATTATGTATAGACTGAGTATTGATTTCTAAACCTCTCAAATTATATAAAATTACATGGCAATTAAGGAAGTAATAAAGATTATGACTAATTAACTGGTTGATAATCCATAGCTCATCCTAAAATTTTGAAACTAAAATTTTGTTTGTTTGTTGACAATTGTATATCAATTAAATCATCCAGGCTCCTATCTTTATAGCCCTTTACATGAGTCTTTCCAAATTAAATGGTGTGAAAAATACACTCCAATGATTAGATGGTTTTGGACCCCAACTTCATAACATTTTAGTGTTACCGCACTCTTTAATGCATACAACTGTCAATTGGCAATGATGTGAGATAGGGTATAGGGTACTAGTCGGAAAATTATTAGGTACTTCCGGAGTACCATAAATACGTAGTCTCCCTTCATAAATAGTGGGTCCCATCACGAATTTAATTAGTAGGACCCACCATTCATGTGAGAGGAGGGAGTACGTATTTATGGTATTCCGAAAGTACACAATAATTTCCCATACTAGCCTACTAGGGCCTTCATAACTTATGGATATAAGGATTTTGTTAATGAATGTGCCGAATGTTCTCATTAGGGGGGGGGGGGGGGAGGAGGGGCCTAATGAGTTCCAAAAATTAACAAAAATAAATAAACAAATATCGTTTTAACTGAATGTTATAGGATACTCTATAAAATATATTAAATAAATAAATAAAATAAATAAAAACTTATTGATAACAATGAAAAAATTCAATCACTTTGACACTAACCATACTAATAAGTAGAAGAAAGCAATTATGTATATTCAACGTACACAAAATTTTAAATTTTTTAGTGTGATAAACCTTAAATTTTAAACTCTCCAACTTGTTACTTCATTTCCTTTCTCTAAGCTTCGTTTATCCCAAACAAAGAAGACAACATTGTAAAGTATAGACCGAGTTTTAATTTCATTATTTTCTGTAACTTATCATTTTTTAAATAAGTAATAAGAATATATGATAAGATAGGCCTTTCCATCTAATGAAGCTAACTCTATCTTGTGGGAAGCTGTACCAATTGGATTTCCAAACAACTTGTAAGGCATTTATTGCACATCTAAGTTCTGAGCAGGCTCTGTTTGGTAGGATATTTTAAAGCCAAAATTATTGGTATTATGGAGAAGAAGAAAGAATCATAATTTATTAGCAGTTTGTTCTTGATTCAGCTTTCTATTAATTTGGCGATAGGATTTGTACTTCTTAAGTGGTTTCAAAGCAGCACCTCAAAAATCGTATTTTAAACTGGAACAGTTGAACTTTATGTATCTTTTAAAAATTGCAGTCTCTCAAATTAACTTTTAGTCTTAAGTATTTTTGTGATTCCATTGCCAACAATTTGATAAATTGATAGCAGCACTTATCTGTCAATGACCTTTATGGGCGGATTGGCTCCCGGATTCCTATGTGACCTCTTGTGCCAAATTCTATCCTACTAAAAAAAAAAAAAAAAACACTTGATTGTCATGCATTTGAGAGAGAAAAAGAGGAAAAAGATGGCAAGTATTTGTTTTATGCAATTTTCTTCCGTAACGGCCAACGGGTCCAGTACACTGAAACATTGGACGCAAACGTAGCCATTCTTCTGCACAACACATATAACATCATCATCAAATTTAGTATCAGAAGAAGCTTGGTGTGTTAATTTAATTGTTGCAGAGCCGAATTGGGGCTTTCCATTTTGCAGAAGGGTAGAAATGGAATTAGCTATGTTGTTAAGAAGGTAGCTATTATTAGCTCAAATTCCTTGGTCGTTATTGCCTTGCTGTTGCTGAAACTATGTTTCCCTAATGGAGCCAATATTAATATTCAATTCAATAGTGATTTTGAAATGGTTGGGCATGATGCCGATAGGAACCTTACAGGTGTGGAGGCTATAGCTATGGAGTAGGAGTGTTACATATGCCTGATATTAGTCCATGTCTTTTCCATCACTAGACCATGCCATTTAAAAGTACAATTTATAAGGGGAAGTTACACCAATCTCCTTTGAGATATCACGTTATGATATTCTCCTCAAACCTTTTAGGAAATTATACTCCCAACCTTAAGGTTTTATGAATGTAACAAATTAGTTAGTCCCCTCTCATATCATTACTTTCCAAACAAAATATTCCATTAGATCAGCCTATCGATATGAGAAGGGATGGACTCATCGATCTGTTACATTTATAAAACTTGAAGGATGAGAGTGTCATTTCTAGAAACATTTGAGGGGGAGTGCATTTGGTGAAATTTTGAGGGATGTTGGTGTAATTTACCCAATTTATTAATTTCTTGTTTAAGACAGAATATTTATGGAAAAAAAAAAAAAAAGACTTTTGTCATTACTTGTGAACTCTTGGGTAGGACTTTGAAATTTGAACTTTCGTAGTAACTTCAAAAATATATAGGAAACATAACAAATTAAACGTTCAACTTATTTTAAACCTTAAACACAAAATCATTTCAACGTCAACTCATTTAAGTGGAATGATTTTGTGTTTAAGGTTTAAAATAGGTCGAATGTTTAATTTGTTACTGTACGGCCCCTAACACCCAAGTTTATTTGGGCCTTGGGCCATGGATTAATAATATGGCCCAGGGGTCCAACCTCCGCACCACTAAGGATCCCGACCCAAGCCCACAATAATTACGAGTCTAAGCTGGGTGTTGTCCGAATACTTGAAAAGCGGGCCGCGGATGCCCCGCTCACATACTGCTCGGACAGTCATCCTCGAACAATATGCACACGCTCGGTCACATCGCCCTTTGAATACTTGGCAGAACCTTAGGAAACTCCGCCGCCGAACACACTTGCTGCAATGGGAACCATTTCCAAAGCCACTCATACCTAAACATCCACTTAAATTTATCAACATTGGACCTCTCATTGCACTAGTTAAAGGATAATGATGATCCCCCATTAACAATTGGCTATAAATAGGAGAAACTAAAGAATGGGAAGGGGATGCAATTTTGTGGAGAGAAAAAGAGAGTTTGAGAGGAAGAAACGTAGAGAAAAGAGAGAAAAGTGATCTCATTGGATCTCTAAACCTAGAACAACCCAAAGTAGGATACCCCGACCCACCATACAAATAAGTTGTGAGCCCAAGTAGCAGTTTGGCCCAGTAAACCCGTCTTTGGTGCGCACAGTTACCTTTTGAAGCTTAAGTTTAATTTTTTATACTTGTGAAATTTAATGGTTTAATTTGTTATTTTTAAACTAAAATATTTGGGATTCAAATAATAGCCCAATGGTAATGATATTATTTATAATTTTCTATGTCTGTGGTTTGAACCAAATCTCCCCCTCCTCCACTATCTTTCTATCTTTTTTAAATAAATAAATAAATAATAAAATAAAAAATAAAAAAAACCAAAACCAAAACAACTTTTAATCTATTAAGCTTTTCTAATATTAAAAGGTTTAGATTATAATTTTGCCTAAATTTTGTTTTAAAGCCGTCTTTTTTGTTTTCCCAATTCTAACATGTGACAATTATACTCCTTACATTTAAAATAAAATAAAATTTATTTAGAACCAAACTCGTTACAATTAATAATGATATAAGGACATAAACAAATTCGGTTCTCAATACTTATATTTTTCCAACTCATTGCACAATATTTCACGTTTCCAAAATCCAAATAGAATGTGATATATATATATATATATATATATATATATATATATTATTTTTTTTTTTTCCTCTTAAATCCAAATAGAATGTATGAGCAGCACCAGTTCCCGTCATCACATGTTGGGCGGTTCATGTTCCAATACTTTACCGCTAGGAGTGTTCACCAAATCGTACAAACTGTAAAAATCACACCAAAACTGCCCGTAAAATGGCATAACCGCACCGCACCGCAAGTAACAATGCACCGCACCGTATGGTGCAGTGTAGTTTGCAGTTTTATAATAAAAAAGCCACACACATTATTACAACCATTGAGAGAGAGAGAGAGTAATAAACAAAAATAATGAAAACAAACATTTATGGTATGCTAGATTTTCTAAAGAAAGAAAATAAGTAGAATTAGATTTTCTTTTTCTTTTTTTTTTCTTTTTTTTTTTTGAGAAAGAGTAGAAGTAGAACTAGAGAGAGAGAGGGGAAAGTATGAGGATTTATGTAGTTCAATATACGCCAACTTTTATAGTACAAAAATCTATATGGTTACATTTTTGTTATGTTTTTACTCGTATTTTAACATTTTAACAAGCCACTTTTATGTGGCGTTTAATGGGATTCAAGAAGTCCATCACGGCCATCGCTCTACTTAGTCACCAACCATCGTTTTGTCGAGCACTACTGACCATCATTTGGATCAGTTATTGTATTTTGTAGGACAAAATTTAGTTACAAAATTGGTTGTAACCTTAGACTACAACTAATGATGGCTCCAGAAATTTTGTTTAGGGGGGTCATTAAGAAACTTAAATCAAAAAAATTTTAATAAAAAGAGAACTTGAATATATCGAGTTATCGACCAAAAAAAAAAGTTGGGTAAATTACATATTTGGTCCCTATCTTTTACAACATATTTCAATTTGGTCCTTAATCTTTTAATTGTGTCAATTTGGTCCTTAACCTTTCAGTATCTTGTCAATTTAGTCTTTGTTGTTATATCTTGAATGAAAATTGATGACATCTCAAATGGCCAAAATAAAATTTTATTGTATTGTCACATCAATGAAAGCTGATTTTTTATTTTGGCTATTAGATGCGTCATCAATTTTCATCCAAAAATTAACAGTAAGGACTAAATTGACACAATACTGAAAAGTTATGGACCAAATTGACACAATTAAAGGGTTAGGGACTAAATTGAAATATGGTGTATAGGATAGAGACCAAATACGTAGTTTATCCAAAAAAGTTTTACAATTTCCTTCTACAAGTTTTCAAATTTTAAACTATTCCATGGTAGTTCATTATGAGAAATTTATTGTCAATGTGGGTAGTTATGACCATTTTGTTTTGTTAAGTTTGTCTAATATTTTTATTTTTATGTAGTTATTATTATCTATTAATTTTTCATTGTTTTTATAAAAATATTTTAAACTAAATGAATAAACTTAACTCATTGGCACTATATTAATTATTGACGCACACAACCACACTCTTTTATATATAAAATAATACATTACGTGTCTACTTAACCAATCAAATGCTTGAACAATCACTAACTTTATAATTTTTCTTCTTGAATTTTTCTGACTTTATAACAAAAAGTTAGTATAACATGATAACAATACACACACATGTAATAAACCCTCTCTATTTCTTAATTATTAAATTATATAAAATTATATTATATTTATATTGTACACCCAAGCATCCACACACATCATTATTTACACAAATAATATTATAACAAAAAGTAATACACACAATTAATATTAAACACACTCACACATATATAATATAAATTTATAATAAAGAGTGACACTTATATTTCACAAACACTTACTCGTGCTCTTAGAGTTGGAAATACTTGTAGTAAGGGTGAATAAGATTTAAGTCAAGGTGTGCAAAAATATTTTTAAGAATAAATTAAAGTATTAAACTAACAAAAAAATTATAAATAAATACATATATATATATTTTTTTTGAAGTGAATTTTGAACCCCTTAAACAAAGTTTAGAGTCGCCCCCTGACTATAACCTTACTTAACATATTTTTATTGAAAATGAATTTTGACAAATCCACCATTGGATTACATGTTTTTCTTATATCCTCTATGCTTGCAAAATTTCTAGAAAATTAAAGATCAATAGCTATGTTATCAATAAATTGTTTAAATTGCAAGTTTTTGTAGTTTAAATTAAATTAAACATAAAATATAAGTTTACAGATTATATAATAAATAATATCTAATTGATACAAAATTTGATGTGTGTATTAAGAGTGTAAAGAACATACAATTTAACAGTTAGATTTTTAAAATATGTAGTAATGTTTATTTTATTGAGTAAGGTTGTAGTCTAAGGTTTGTGAGGGTGCTTTTTTCTTAGCACACAGGCCCATGTAGAAACAAGGATCTTGGGCCCTTTACTTATTGTTTTGGTGGACTGAGCTTGGTTCACCGTAACTAAATAGGGCTGATTACAAACCAAGTTGTGCGCAAGTCACATAAAGCTCCTCAAGATGAAAATGCGATTCTTCCTAAGTAATAAAAATATCATTATAAGTGTTTTAGTGTCATAAAATGACCCTTTACTCTTACAAAATAAGTAAAATAATATTCACAATGAGAAAGAGATTGAAATAGAATATTTAAGGCTTATCTTTTATTGTATAAACATTTAAAAGAGTTCCTTCACTTGGTACCCCGGGCGTACTGTCGTGGGATCCCGGGCGTATTGTCGTGGGATCTCGGGGCATACTAGGCCTGTAGGAACCCAAAATGCTGATTCTATGAACTGTATGATCTTTCTCCATGTTTATTATGCAATAGAGTTTTGTTCTTTCCCTTTACCTCTATAGGTCTTGCATAAAAAAACACACTATACAATACACATATCTTCAAATAATTGTTAGTTTCTTAGATTAGGATATGCATTTTAATACATGTACATATATGTAAATGAATTTCATGAGAATGATTCAGTCATGAGGATCCTGGCCCCAATTCTCATAGACTTAGTGCCTTTGCACAAGACTTGTGAGATTTGGAACTCAAGTCCAAGTGTCTTTGCTTAGGTATTGCCTTCCAAGATAGTTAGGTGAGAAGGATTTTTGTGGAAGAGAGTGATATCTGATGTGTGCTTTTGGCTGAGTAAAAGGAAAAACTAACAAGCAAGAATATATGTATTGAGCAGCAAGAAACAGTAAAGGAAGACAATATAATAAAGAAATACACGAAATAATTGCTAGAGATCCTCAAATCAATATGAGATATTCTATTATTTTTCTTAATTGTGGATTACAATGTGCTCACTAAGACGTGTTACAAGGTCCAAATAAGCTCAAAAATTACAGATTTAGATGGCTATCTAAGCCTCTAAAACTTGCAAAGTTTGAATCCCTTTGAATCCAAGTATGTTCTATAGTGGCTGTTTCTAGAATATCGGGCACTGTTTTCTACTTTCTTTGAGTTTTTGACAGAGTTTTCTCAACGATTCTTGTTCTGATTCCCTATTATTGAATCCCCCTTTCAATGTTGGCTGCCTTCCCCTTTTATAATGTCATTCTAGGGTTCGGATACCGTTGATTCTCCCCCTTTGGCTCCCTGGGTACCAAAGCCACTGTTATGTCAGCCACTTTAATGGCTGGTTCTTTCCCTGTTTCTGATAGTTTTCATCTTTTAGTGCTGTTTCTCTGAAAGCCACTTGCTGAGTTTCCATTTCGAGGCGTCCTTGGGCAGCTAACCTTTAATCTCTCTTCTTTCAAGGTTTCTTACTTTTCAGACTCAGCTTTTGGTTGTCTTTCCTTGCTGTCATTTTTCTCAGGTGAGCGGAATCCATTTCTGCTGGGTTGAAGGTTTTCCCAGCCACTTCCCCTTATAGTTCTTCATTCTAGGTTCCCTGAGGTACTAGCTTTTTGTTCATGAATTGTCACTCTCCAAGCTCTCTGGTTCTTTGCTGCACCACTGTGTGCTTGAGAAGGACATATTTGTTCTTCGTTTCTTGTATTTCGTGGTACCCCTCTTGAGCTGTCTCAATCCCACGTTGTGCTGCACGTCCGGAGGATCCCGAGCCTCTGGGTATCCCGGCCCAATTCTTTCACTGGATTTTTCTGGATTTTTTAATGGCCTTTTTGCTGGAAATCTGAACATACATAGGGCCTTGATGTTGATTCTTCTTGCTGCTCGAATTGGGCCTTCTTTACTTTTCATGGAATGAGCTTTCTTGTGAAATTTTGAACCTTAACAAGGTTACAATTAATTTTGTAGCTAAACTTTGTCCAATTTTGTATAACAGTTTCTCTTCAATTTCTCTCTTTCGAGAATCTTTTCAATTAAGCCTTGAAGATGCCAATCAACTAATCTCTTCAATACCTATCACGCTAAATGAAATGCTAAATAAAACCATTGCACACGTAGAATTTACCTAATTTTGTTTAAAAATGACCTACATCAATCCATGTATAATTATGTAAATTTACAAGTTTACTATAGTAATTGAGTAAATTTACTATAGTAATCTTGTAAATTTACATTGACATTGACACTGACACTTTTCATTTTGAATTTAGTTGTTTATTCTTTTTTTATTGTATTTCGAGAATGAAGGAAGAGAGTGAATGGTAGTAGTTGTGTGTGAAAAAATAGAAACAATTAAAAAAATTAAGAAAATTTGATATTTTAATAAAATATAAGGTAAAATAAATAATCGATATGAGATGTTTTGAAAAGTGAGTATGTAAAATAAAATAAAAATTAGGTTTTTATTATAGAATAGACTAATTTTTGCACGATGCTCTAATTCTAATATAACAAGTAAGAGCATCAATAGTGGGCTTCTCAAATGCCAAATTGTAAAATATATTTGGCATTTGGGCCCAAATTACTCCAGCAATTGGATGGCTATACCTGGGATCGGCTAAATTTTTTTGGCATAGCGCTACAGTGCGATCTCATATGTGAGATCGCACTGTAGCGCTATGCCATCCAAAAATTTTTTATTTTAATAGCACATAGTCCGTTCAACCTCTCTCTCTCTCTTGCTACCAGATTTTGCCCTCTCTCGCGCCATCAAGCTTCTCTCTTTCCCTCGCTTTTCTCTCCGATCACCAAGCCTCGCTTTTCTCTCCGATCACCAAGCCATCGCTGTCACCAAGCCTCGCTTTTCTATCCGATCACCAAGCCGCTGTCCGAATCACCAAGCCTCTGCCTCTGCCGATTCACCGTCACCCATCTCCAAATCCGTTTCACTGTCACCAAGTCTCGCTTTTCTCTCCGATCACCAAGCCGCAATCACCAAGCGTTGCTTTTCTCTCCGATCAACAAGCTGCTATCTGAATCACCAAGCCTCTGCCTCTGCCGATTCACCCTCACCCATCTCCAAATCCGTTTCACTGTCACCAAGCTTCGCTTTTCTCTCCGATCACCAAGCTTCGCTTTTCTTCTTGGTGTGTTTCTGGCAATTTTTTGTGTTTCTTGGCAATTTCCTCGATCGGTGGTGGTAGTTTTTGGCAATTTTTTGTGTTTCTTTTCCTCTTGGTGGTTGTTTCTTGTGGTTGTTGTTGGTGGTGAGTTTGGTTGTGGTGGTGGCAAGGTGGGTTCTGGGTTTTTCTTTTTTGGAACAGGGTTTCTGGGTTTTCGTGAGAGGAGTGCATTTTGTTGGTTAATATATTTTAATGTGTAAATATATTATTTTAATGAGTAGAATAAGAAAATAAAAGTTGGGATGCTGGATGTATGGTAAAATGGTGTTGTATAATTGATAAAGTTACTTTTTGAGAGGGTAAAATAGGATGAGATGAGAATTCCGGCTGTGGATGCTCTAACAAAAGTTGAACATAACGAAGACATGACTACTTAGATTTTTTATTGTGGACATAAACCATCACATCAAACCACTTTAATATTTATGCCTCGGCTCTTTCTCTCCTTCGACGTGTTTTGTTTTCTTACATATATGTTAGATTTTGTTTGTGTGTGCTTTAAGGGTACACAATAATTAATCACTTTTAGAAAAAAAATTTCAAAAATTAAAAAAATACTGACAGTTTTTTCAATTTTCGAAAAAATATTTCTAAAAATAAATAATTTAATGTGTGCCCTTAAGACACACATTAACCGGATCCTATATTTTAACATTCATTTTTTTTTTTTTTTGGAGAGGTTTTTAACATTCATTTTGATAGTGCTTCTGTTAAGCATGCAAATTAAATGTGCGAAAGTAGAAAAACGTCAGAATACCCTTTCGAAAAATTATGGAACCATATAGGTCCACAACGATTGTCAAATCCAATTAACTATATTAATTAGTTTATGTTCCCCGTATATATATTCTTCAACACATTTTCCAATGCTAAGAAATAAGAATCTGACATCTAATAGGCCTGTCAGCGTTACTCATCCAGTACTGCAGCCCGTTTTGGGTCAGATAATATGAGTCGTACTATAGGTGTTTAAATATATTTTTTTAATTTTTAAATAATATTATACGTATTTTACACACTTTTTCACCTATATAAATTTTTAAAAAAACTGAAAATTATTATTTAAATACACGTACCAAACGAGCCTTATATATTCTAAAGATATATATACATTAGTCAATTATTTTAGAAAATTTTTTTATAAAAAATTGAAAAAGGCTATCAAAAAAATTGGTCATTTATTTACTTTTTCATATAATTTTTTTTAAAATAACTTATTAATGTATACCTAAGAGCTAAGGGCATATGTTGCCCTTAGGAAACCCTAAAATGTTTATCTTTTTTTGATGAACAAAAAGGGGGCGGGGGTGACCATATGTAACTAACCCCCCAGGGTGTGATCTAATAGAGGCACTCCCGTTAAGGAATGTTAAATTGAGCCATAACTATTGTGATCGGGATGTCACAGACTTCATCCTAACACTCCAAAAGAGCCAGTAAAAGAGACACAATGCAAGTTAGGAACCCTCCTCCCACACAATACCCACCACGACTCGAACAATAAACCTTGTACTTGTACGTGAAACCCCTCCCAACTGAGCCAGCCCTCCTGGGGCCCCTAAAATGTTTATCGATATTAGTATATAAGCAGCATTGATATTTTTAAATGTCAAATCTTATCATTAAACTGATTCTATAAATAAATAAATAAAATGTCTTATCATTAATCTTCTTGTACGCATTCATTTCTGGTGCCGTCAAATCTAATTGGTTAGGCAACCAACTAGGCTAGACGTGAAAATGACCTTGATGTCTCCACTCCTGTATCAGCATGTCCTAGAATACGGTAATTTGCACATGCAATGTACGCTGCAATTAATTGCCCAATGTCCTTGTATCCCTGTGTGACATGGCTTTAACACAATTTATGCACCAGAGAAAATGACTTGGCCTGTCATGAATGCTTTCGTCGCATACAATGTTATATGTATCACATGCATCATATCTAATCGCAAAATTAAAAAAAATGATTAGACATTTCTTAGGACATATATAAAGACAAAGTGCGATGGGTCCAGTAAAAGCAAGTTGTTTAGGCTGTTTAATTACTTTAGCCCATTGTTTTAGAAAGCATGATTTTGAAGTGGCTGCTATAGTCCTATGAGCTCAAGTATTGATAAAAAAATCTCTCTTTCTCAAATAAGAGGATTAGTGCTCAATATTTATTTATATTAAAAACTAATTGATTTTTAACATAAAAATAGAAAAAAATTTCCATTTTTTGAACTCAAATTCACTATACACAAAATATAGGATAATAATAATAATAATAATAATAATAATAATAACAACAACAACAATAACAATATTATTATAAAAAAATCCTCTCTCTCTTTCTCTGGTTGGGGTCGTGGGTTGTGAGTTATCGTCGATTGATTTGTTTTTGAAGAGGGTATTTGCTAGTTGTGTGGATTTGCTATGATGATTGTTGTTGCTAAGAATATTTTTTTTTTAATTATTATTATGATTATTTAAATTAAAAAAAAATGATTTGGTAAAAAAATTGAAATAGAAAACATTGTGCAAAACAGATTTATCTTTTATTTTTTTGGATGGCAAAACACTAGAAAACCAGTTTTGAGAATAAAATCATAAATTCTCAAAACATTTAGAAAAATAGTTTTGAAAACACAAATCTAAACCAACAACCAAACAGGCTCACTTTTAAAAGCTTTGATTTTCCACGTGAACATTTTAATGTTCAAATCCATAAAAATGCTACTACATTGTTAGATATTTGTAGAAAATAATTAGAGCTAATTGTTTTATCACAACAAGGCCATCAAACATTAAATACATTATGATTAATTACATTTGGTCATTTTTTAAAATATAATATATTTTTTTTTGAGGAACGATATAATAATTTTCTTGTATTTGATATTTTCACAAAGTTTTTAATTTGAATCTTACATGTCGTGCTTACGCTAGATAGTTTAATACAATGTGTATTTACCTTGTGATTGGTCACTATAAATACATTAAAATATGAAAATTATTTGCTTTATATTAAACTTTATTTCCAATGATAAAAAAAAATACAAAAAATTTAAAAAATAAAAACCTTTATTTCCAAAGTTCTAAAAAGTTTATTATAATCTTTGGATCAAAACTCTGCCATCAAAAGTTTCTTTATTATTTATTTTAAATTATGTTCATATTCCCCAACTTGCATCACCACAAACTAACATAAGGGAGGGAGGGGGCCTGTGATGGTTGGATTGGTATTGATATTGAAGGTACACTTTCGTATGAAGGGTCCTCTTGCGCTATCAATTGTCTTTGATAATTCATTAATGTGTGCGTTGGTTTTTTTTTTTTTTTTTTGAGAAACTGTGTGTGCGTTGGTTTGAACGCGTAAAAGTGAGTACTTGTAGCATCTAATATATAGTACTTTTTTTTTTTGAATGTAATACATAGTAATTTTTTTTTTAGAAAGATAAGAGCACCCACAGCAGATGTGGGATATGTGCCAAATGCTAAATATTTGGCACATATTCCAAACCAAACACCATTTGACCCCATTCATCAGATGTTCTAAATACCATATTTTTTGCAACATGCCACAATAGAGTCACAAATTTGTCACGGTATGGTAAGCTGTGGCATATGGATTTATTAATTTTTTATTCCTCTTTCTCTCTCATAACTCTTTCATCTTCTCCTTCAACTATTTAGTATTCACTGCCTCCATCTCCACTCTCCCATACTCTTTCTTCTTCCCTCTTCCCTTTTGCTCTATTATTTTCCCATTCATGAATATGAGCCACCACCGATTTCCTCTCTACCATCACTGATCTATAAAATCTTCTTCACCGGGTTTTTTTTTTCCCCTTTTGTTCGCTCTCTCCTCTCTGTTCTATCTCAGAGTCTCTTATCGGCGTGGGTCTGGTTGTGGGTTTGTGATTTCCGATTGTGATCGGCGTGGGCGTAGGTCTCTGGGTTGTGGGTTTGTGACTTCAAATTGTGATCGGTGTGGGTCTCTAGGTTGTGGGTCTGGGTTGTGGGTCTCTCCTCTCTGTTCTATCTTGAGTCGCCGATTCGCTGTTTGTTGTTCTCAGAGTTGCCGATTCGCTATTCTATCTCTGAAGGTTTCATCGATTCACCGTTTCTCTGAAGGTTTCATCGATTCGTTCTACATCTACTACGTACAGGTAAGTTCTCCGTCTTCTCTGTGATTCTCTCGATATTTCAATGTCTACTTCTATTCTCTCTATCTTCTTAGTTCATATGTGTTGTGTGCTGTGTTATGTATTTGTTTCATTAATTACAGCATTTAGGCTAAAACCATATGTACCAAAGATCTAATTCCAACATTTAGAATTTAGAATGATAAAGAGTGAGGCGTGGATTCACAAGTGTCTGTGTGTGTGTGTGTTAAAGGTGAACCTATCAGTCACAATTTCACGAAGCCATATATATATATATTAATAAATCGTTTGCAATAATTCCTGTTTTTGTGCATTCAGATATGCATTTGATTTTTTATTTTTGGGGGGCTCTCTTTGGACTACCTAAATTATTTTTATCTACATATCTATTTAGAGCATGGACTCAAGAAATTATTCATCATTCACTGATCTCGTATGGGGGAATATTAATCTTGAGGATGAACTTTTCGGTGTATCTGAAAGGAGTCCCTTGTTAGTCGAAGATTCTCCACTGAATGATGAAGTTGCCACTTCTAAGAAAAAACCAGCACGTGGTGTCAACTTCAGTGCTAAAGAAGACAAGCTGCTTGTAGCAGCATGGCTCAATACCAGTGTCGATCATGTGTATGGTAATGAGCAACATAAAACAACATTTTATGGCAAAGTTGCAAAATACTTTACGGACCACAAGACTGATTCTACACGTAGTGTTGCATCCCTAACAACCCGATGGGGAACGATTAATAGGGAAACAATTAAATTTTGTGGGTCCTTAGCTAAAATTGAAGCAAAGAATGAAAGTGGAACCACGGCTCATGACAAGGTATAAATTTTGCAATGGTCTTTAATTTTTTTAGGTTTACAACACAAATGAATTGTTTGAAGAAACTAATTATGTTATATTTATTTAATTTTTTTTTAGATTGAGAAAGCAAGGGAATTGTTTAAAGAAATTCACGGTTACATTTTTCAATTTGAACATTGTTGGCTAATCTTGAAGGATTTTCCAAAGTGGGCATCTACTATGCCTAGGGAAGATTCAAGAAATGAAATGCCTCAAACTCCAAATTTAATAGATCAAGGAGGGGGGATTGATGGCATTATGGATTTCGAGAGGCCAATAGGTAGAAAAGCTGAAAAGGCTAATCGAAAGAGAAAAGATGATGGGAAAGATATTGCAACTGAATATTTGAAAAAGAAAAAGAAAATTCTTGAGGAAGGTTGTGCAGCCAAAAAAGAGAAAGTACATATCAAAGCGGAAAAGGTTTGCTTGCAAGAGTTGAAAGAGAATGAAAGAATTATGATGCTAGACACAAGTGGCATGAACAAAGACCAAAGAACTTTTTATGATGGACTCAAAAAGGAAATCCTTGCAAAACAAAGATCAAGTCATTCGTTGGGTTGAGATGATGTTGGTGATGTCTTGTTTCAACCTTATTTTGGCAATAACTAATTTTAGGCCGTGATATGTATTTTGTGGCATTTTTTGGGTGTAGCTGATTTTAGGCCTTGATATGTATTTTGTGATCTTAGCAAAAGGTCTTGACTCTTTTATTATGTGATTTCGTTGTAGATTCTGGTAGGCCACTGCCATGTAAGTAATCCTAACATTTTAGCTTATATAAAATGTCGTGTATTTTCTATGTTTGATTTTATATTACTGTAGAATTTATATTACTGTCATGCTTAATGCTGGTGCTGTGCTATTAACACTGCCGATTGGGCTGAGAGGCCAGTGTGTAAGTGCCCTGAAATGAAATCAATAACTTTAAAAGAAGGTTTGATTGCAATATCATATTATGTCACGCTTGTTGTAAACTGGCTACTTGTATAGATAGAATAGTGTATGATATATGCTGCCAGCTCAAAGGCTTAAGGGCAAATTGTTGTAGGTTAGGCTTCAATGCTAGTATATACCATGTTTGGGCTCAAAGAGATTCTATTAAGCACCAGGGGACTGTGAGAACAGAGGACCAAACTTTAGGGGTCATAAAGAATCAGGTGAAGATTAAAATTGAAAGTAAAGGTGTACATCCCAACTCTAGTATGAACAAAAAAACCTGTACCAAATGGGGTATCTCAAATGTTGTGTTTAAGCCTAAAGTTTGATCTGTGTACAACTCTCTAGCTTTTGCAGATTTTTCTTCCTGCTATTTGCCAAGCAGATATGTGGTTGTTTAGCTTTGCATTATCTTGTATTTTGGTTTGTTTGTTGTTGGGAATCTGTCCCTGACCTGCGTACATGGGTAGTCAATCTTGGTTGTGTAGTTAGATACTGTTATTTGGTTGTTGGGAGTTGTTTGCTCTATTGCAACTGTGGCTGGTTTTCCAGCTTATTGCTTAATAAAATTCACTTGATTATCAACAAAAATAAATAAATAAATGAAAAGCGATGGCAGTGTTCAAAGCTATGTCTGCTATATGTGATGTTATTTCCATGTTTCAAAATGGATGGACTCAATAATCTATTGAGTATAATTTTTGAAATATGGATGATTTCCTATTACTAGTCCATTAAGTGGATCAACCTTATTCTATTTCTTTGTTCTTTCAAATATACATGCCCTTTTGTTACATTTTGTAAGATCAATCACAATTTTACTAGGGGAAGTTTTTGCCATTTCCCCTTCTTGTTATGTGGTTTCTTGTATTCCATTTAACGGTCATATATCAATAACTTTATTTTTTTTTTAATACTTGAGAATCCACTCATTATCATATACTTGTGCTGCTGTTACTAAAAAATTGTTTGTGAAGATTTAGATGATTTATTTATGTGGCAGTTATTTCTTGTAATCTAAAATAAATAGTTAAATATGAGTATTATGTAGTTGGAGAGCTCAATGATGTGTAAACTTGCAAATTTGATATCTTAGAGAACAAGGCCCAAATTTAAATAGGCCTATATTGCCGTTTGGCTAGACTCACATTATAGATTATAGATTTTATATGATATGTGCTTATCCTTCTTTTATAAGATATTCCAATCAAACCTTCTTTTAAAATTATTGATTTCATTTCATATTATGATAATGGCATCTATATTGATAATTGCTTTCTAATGTTTTCTTATAGTTTATCTCCATGGGTCGTTCTTTTTTTCGTGAATTGCTTGATGATGACTCAGATGAAGATGAGATAATTATAAAACTTCTCACGAGTTTGACATCACAACATAAGCATCGTCGATATATCGACCGTAATCATTTGGCAGGCTATAGAAGGCTTTATGATGACTACTTTGCCGAAGAAACTGTATATCCTCCCAACTTATTTCGAATGAGATTTCAAATGAGATGTTCTCTTTTTCTCCGAATCCTATCTAAGGTAGAAACTCATGAACCTTACTTTACCCAAAAAAGAAATGCTGCCAAAAAGCTTGGTCTATCTCCCCTCCAAAAGATGACCGCTGCACTTAGGATGCTTGCTTATGGAGTAGCAGTTGATTTTATGGATGAATATGTGAGAATAGCAGAAACCACTGCAATAACCAGTTTGAAAAAATTTGTTGCAGCAGTGGTTGCTATTTTTTTAGAGAAATACTTGAGGTCACCAAACAATGAAGACATCGCTAGATTGTTAGCCCATGGCCAAAACCATGGATTTTCAGGCATGTTGGGAAGTATTGATTGCATGCATTGGAAATGGAAAAATTGTCCAATTGCATGGAAAGGGATGTATTGTGGTCATATTCGTGAGCCAAGTATTATTTTGGAAGCAGTGGCTTCATATGATCTTTGGATATGACACTCATTTTTTGGGTTACCTGGGTCAAATAATGATATTAACATGTTGGAGCGGTCTCATGTATTTTCTGAGCTTGCACAAGGACGTGCTCCTACAGTTAATTACTCAATCAATGGTCATAATTACACAATGGGATACTATCTTGCCGATGGCATATATCCACAATGGTCAACATTTGTGAAGACAATCCCAAGGCCACTAGGAGCAAAAAGAAAATTATTTGCAAAAACTCAGGAGGCATATAGGAAGGATGTAGAGTGTGCATTTGGAGTGCTTCAAGCACGATTTGCAATTGTACGTGGACCTACACAGTTTTCTATCATGAAACACTACAAGACATTATGAAAGCATGCATAATTCTTCATAACATGATTATTGAAGATGAATAAGATGAAGCTGAATTAGTGGACTTAGATTATGAACAAATTGATGAGATTTCATGTACACCAATGTCACGTGAGCCAACAAATGAATTTACGGAGTTCATTCAAGTTCATCAATGCATTAGGGATCGAGAAGTTCATTCTCAACTCCAAATGAATCTCGTTGAACATTTATGGCAATTACAAGAAGAGTCATGAAAACTTTTGGTTTTGTTTATTTGTCTCCTCTTCTTTATGGAGTTGCCATTAAAACTTTTGATTTGGTTTATTTGTTTCATTTTGTTTTTATGAAGCTACCATTAAAACTCATTGGCTATGTTGTTTTGTTGTGTTAAGTTTAGTATTAGCCAATTGTTTTGTTGTGTTAAATTTAAGTGCCATTTGTCATCAAGGAAGTGGCAAGCTCAACTATGTTTAATTCAATGGGTTCTGTGTGAGTTAATGTTATTGGATATGAGTTATTTGTGTAAGTTTTCTATGGACTACATTGGTAGTTTAGTTCAGTTGAAACAACTTCAACTTGACAGGTTGGCTTTTAGATTGCATATGTTTTTGGCTTTTGATATGAGCGTTGGTATTTGGTGTTATCTGGGTGCATGCGTTACTTGCCGTTCTATATAGCCCAATTGTGCTTAGAACCTGTTTGTGCTTGAGTTTTGTTATCTAGCCTTGTGGTTTGTTCAAACTCAGTATTCTTTTGAGTTCTTGGTTTCTGGATAGGTCTTGTTTTGATCAGTTTGAGTTCTTTGATACAGGAGACAGCTTCTTTTGCCCATTTGCTCTCACTTAGTGACAGGTTCAATGTGTTGTTGTTGTTGTTTTTTTTTTTTTTTTTTTTTTAAGGTGACAAGTTCTGAGGTTTTTTTTTTTAAGTCCCCAGGTTCTGAGTTTTTTTTTTTTTTTTGAAGGTGATAGGTTCTAAGTTTATTTTTTATTTTTTATTTTATTAATTTAAAAAAAAATGCTTAAGAAAATATTAATTTTTAAAAATATGACAGTTGAATTAAGAGGATTGTTTGAAAATGTTACCGTTAGAATTGATGAGATTTGAAAATATGACTGTTGTAGGAACAAATATTTCCGTTAGGAAAAAATAATAAATAAAGAATAAAATAAGAATTAAAAGGAATTAAGAAATAATATTTAAATGAAATGGTAAAAATATAGAACATGATAAATGGGATATTGTAAAATGATATGGTAAAATAATAAAGTAGGCTTTTGGTGTGGCAAAATGGCATAATTTTTGCAACGGCTTCTACGGATGCTCTAATATATATAGTACTTGATGCTACTTAGCATGAAAATAATAATAATTCATTTAATTTATTCTGACGGCCTCATTCGTGATGATGAAATTAAGTCTTAAATGTTTATTAAATATAAATGCCATTAAATGGGACTTTTTTTTTTTTTTTTTAAAGTATAAATTGGGACAAACTAGCATCTGTTTCTTTTGTAGTAGGCTCTGCCCCGCAAATATTTACACTCTGTTTGTTTCAACATTAACGTTTTCTAGAAAATAGGTCATTTTCTAAAAAGTATTTACTAGAAAACTATCTCATTTTTCATTGTTTGGTAATGAGCTTTGATGAAGCACGAGCTCGTCAGTAAAAGTGAGCAGATGGAATCCCTTGTCGGTTTGAGTGTATGCTCTATAAGGGTCACCGGTGTGGTGCCTGCCACAACGCCTCCGATGCGAAAGTCAGAATAACGTAAACACTATGTAATAATAAACAAGATAAAAAGTCAGAGTGCTCTTTCAAAGTGTGAATGTATGTATCTTCTAGTGGCTGTAAGAGGGCTTTATACCTGCGGTCTTAGGGGCTAGCCGTTGTGGTTGTTAATGCTTTCTCAAGTAACGCCTCTGGTCCAATAATGGGACTTTTAAGAGGTTCCCAACGGTCTGCCTGGTTGATTTCGTAACTGTTCAGGTCATTGATTGACTGCATTGAATGACTCCCCTGCCTTCGTCAGTGATGACTGCTTTCCTCGTTGTTCCGGATGACTTCGTCAACGATGCTTCCCTCGTCACTAATATTATCTTCGTCGGTGGGATGTAATCTCGTCAATCCCATCAGTTGCCCCCCAAGTTCTGGGATCGTCTGTGACGTGTCATGACGATCACGGAAGATGAAAAGTTTTCTTGTGATTCTTGGGGTTCTGTTCCGCATTTAATGCTTAGTGGCGGCGCTACACGCAACGTGGCCACGTGGTGCGTGATGATCAGTGGAATTAATGGTATGACCCTTGGGTTTCCCGCTGGTTTCTCAATCGTTTTTTGGCCTAAGTTTTTCTCTTTTACTTTTCAGAGAGCAAAACAGAAAAAATGCCCCAGTGATACTCTCAGCGTTTTTTCTTGAGACTTCCTTTTTCTTCAAATCATCTGTGCTGTGCTTTTGGTGTTCCGCTATTGGAAGTACGTTTCTCCTCACTGGTCTTTCCTTTATTTTTCCTTTTCTTTACTGTAGTGTAGTTTCTGATTTTCTGTTTCCTTTTCTTTTTCTTCTTTTGTTGGTCTTTGATTTTCTGGGGATTTAGCTTGTATCGTTTTTCTCTGCCTTCCGATTTCTATATTTCCATCGTTGGTAGTTTGGAGGTTAGGATAGCTTGCCCGTCGATCTCATTTCTTTTTGCGCGTCTAGGAGGGTCTTTGGGTACTTACCCGTTTTTAGAAAATTTTGTGTTTGAGGGCAATTGTCTGAGCGTGATTTTGGGCGAATTGTTGCCTTTGCTCCGTCAATCGCTTAATTGGTTCGAGGGTTTAGCAAGGAGAGAGTTGATGTCTGAGGTTAGGTCTAGTGATCTCGAGACTGGGTTGTCGTCTAGTGGCGACCCAGCGGAAGGGGATACAGCCGTCTCTGGTCCTCGGGACGTTAGGGCTTTTTACGTCCTCAGGGAGGTGTGTGGTTTGGACGCCGAAACTGTAAATAGGTTCAAGGATAGGTTCCAGTTTCCGGCTAGGGTTCATGTCTGTCTACCTAGGGACAAAGATAGGGCCTGCCACTTTTTTCCAGGTGAAGTATGTTTTTATGAGTCAACTTTCACCTGCGGGCTTAGATTCCCCGTCCACCCATTCCTGATGGAACTTTTGGCTCACTTTGGTATCGCTCCCGGGCAGCTCATGCCTAACTCGTGGAGGATCGTGGTCAACTGTATGCAAATATGGTTGGCCTCCAACGGGGATATGATCAGGATGGGTGAGCTCACCTATCTATACCGTTTGAAAGAGTCCAAGGAGTGGGGGTATTATGAGTTAGTCCCTTGGGAGAGAAAGACAAGGATTGTCAAGGGCTTACCCTCATCCTTCAGGTATTGGAAGTCGTGCTTTTTCTTTGTGTCTGGGGACGACTTCGAGACTCAATCCAGCAGTGATTGGGGTGATATCCCGAGGTTGCTCCGTCGGTGGGGAACCTCGACCTTAGGTGCGTCAGTATTTCTCCCCGTCGTTTTGATTTTGCCACCTTTGAGGCTTTAGTATCGCTAACTCCTTTGTTTTTTGTTTGGTACAGTTAAGAGACGGCCTAAGCTTAAGAGACGGCCTAAGCTTAAGAGTCGGCACAAGGAGCGCATCGAAACTACGATCGGGTACGCTGAGACGATTGACAACTGGGACGACCTGGTTGACCCCCGGACCCTCGCTTTCTACAACCTCGGTCCTGACCCGTCTCCTTACGTTCTTCGTCAAGCCGATATTGAGGGCAAGAAAAGTAAGTATTATTCTCGTCAGTGCTGATTCTTCTTATGTACACCTAGGCATTCCTGATAAACGTTCTTTTCTTGCAGAGATGACGACAAAATTTAACAAAGACATGTACGCGAAAATGAGATCAAAAAAGGACGAGCCGCTATCCAACCTAGGGAAGAAAACTGTGCGTGTGACCGGGAAGGGCCCTGTTCCCACTCCCCTTAATACCGTTCATCCCATAGCTTCTGAGACGACGAGGACGGCCTCTCCAACCACGTCAATTGAGGAGATCCCTACTCCCGGCTCCAAAAGGCCGCGCGTGACTGGCAAAGGGAAGGAGAAGGAGAAGGAGAAGGTTGATACTCGTTCGTCCACAATATGGGATGACGAAAGGTTGGCCGTGGACAGGGCTCACGAGGTTGTCACTCCAGCCGATTTAAGGGCTCTTTCCGACATGTCTTTGAATGAGGTCGTCACTCGTCATGTGCACAAGCTCGTCCAGGTACGGTGTTCTCCTTCCACACTTTTTTTTTTTTTTTTTTTACTGACGACTCTATAATTCCCTCCAGGTGTTGGGAGAAAGCCTCCATATTACCACCAAATACCTCACTCAAGAGGCCAAGGTGGCATCTCTGACAACCTGGATGGAGGCTTTGGAGAAAGAGAACTCTGACCTGAAGAAGAACTTGATTGCCTCTATGGACGAGACAACTTCATTGAAGGAGAAGGTCAAGGTGCTGGATGACGACCCCAGGGTTGAGCGCAAGTTGACTTAAGAGAAGGATGAGCAGCTTCTTTCAGCCAAAGAGAAACTCGTAACCATTGCTGCCAGATCTGTGGAGGCTTTCCAAACCACTAACGAGTACAATACTGTACTCTTCAGTTGGTATTTTAAAGGTTTCAAGCTTCTCAGGAGGTATCTTGTCAAGCATCCTTCTGGGGTCAACATGGAGAGCTTGGATCTGGAGGAGGTGGACAAGGAGATGGCTATGGACGAAGCTGCTCAGTCTTCTACCCCGGATGGTGATGCTCCTGAGCCTGCTACTGACGCACCTGCCGGTGAAGATGCTGCTACTGATGCCTGACCTTGACACCTTTTTTAGCAGCTGTTTTGGTTGATTTATACTCGTCCATCTTTTTGTACCTTGCGCTCTGTTTATTCGTCAACAATCTGTTTAACTGATTGTTTTGATGGTCTTGAACGCATTTTGAGTGTTGTTTTGATTTGATGTATGGTTCTTCCCTTTTCCCCTTGCACTTGTTAGGGGGTTGTACATGTAGTGACTTATGTCCGTCAAAGCGGAATCTTGTCACTTAGTCGTTTTATCGCCTTTCTAGCTTTTGTATCCGCTACAATGGTCGTCAGTAACTTACATCCGTCAAGGCGGAATCTTGTTACTTAATTATTTAAACCCTTTAGTGTGGTCGTCAGTAACTTACATCCGTCAAGGCGGAATCTTGTTACTTAATTATTCATACCCTTTAGGGTGGTCATCAGTAACTTACATCCGTCAAGGCGGAATCTTGTTACTTAGTTATTCATACCCTTTAGGGTGGTCGTCAGTAACTTACATCCGTCAAGGCGGAATCTTGTTACTTAATTATTCAAACCCTTTAGGGTGGTCGTCAGTAACTTACATCCGTCAAGGCGGAATCTTGTTACTTAATTATTCATACCCTTTAGGGTGGTCGTCAGTAATTTACATTCGTCAAGGCGGAATCTTGTTACTTAGTTATTCATAGACCTTAAAATTGACTAGAACTGCCTGCACAAAGACATCAGAGGAATAACTTTTTCATTAATTTCAAGAATGAATGCATTCGTCTGTTACATTTACTCGTGGTACTTCTTTAAATGCTCAATGTTCCATGGTCAAGGGAGCCTTTGTCCGTCCATGGTTTCTAGGTGGTAACTTCCTTGTCTTGAGTAGTGAACGACGCGGTAAGGCCCTTCCCATGTAGGACCCAGTTTTCCTTGAGTAGGGTCTTTAGTTGCTGTAGTGGTCTTGCGTAGGACGAGGTCTCCTATGTCCAGTCGCCTGAGTTTAACCCTCTTGTTGTAGTACTCGGCCATCTTTTTTTGATACTTTGTCATCTTGCTGGATGCGTTATTTCTTACTTCGTCCAGATAGTCCAGGTTGAGTCGCAGTTCATCGTCATTGAGTCCTTCACTGAAATTCCCTCGTCTGATGCTTGTTACCCCAACTTCTACTGGGATTACTGCTTCGATGCCATAGGTAAGCCTGAAGGGTGTCTCTCCTGTCGGGGTTCTGGCTGTGGTTCTGTAAGACCACAGGACACCAAGTAGTTTTTCTGGCCAAGCACCTTTCGCCTCGTCCAGCCTGGTTTTGATAATCTTGAGCAGCGTCCTGTTCGTCACTTCCGTCTGTCCGTTTGCCTGGGGATGCCCCGGGGATGAGAACTGATTCCTGATTCCAAGGTTTAAACAGAATTCACTGAAGCCTTGGCTGTCGAACTGCCTCCCATTATCAGATATGATCGTCAAGGGAATCCCGAACCTGCAGATTATGTTCTTCCACATAAAGCTCCGAATTCGAGCCTCAGTAATCGTTGCAAGAGCCTCTACTTCAACCCATTTAGTGAAATAGTCAATAGCAACAAGCAGGAACTTTACCTGGCCTCTTCCTTGGGGTAACGGGCCGACGATGTCTATTCCCCATTGTGCGAACGGCCATGGAGAAGCTATGGTCGTCAATCTCTCTGCTGGAAGCCGTTGCACATTCCCGTATTGCTGGCACTTGTCGCACCTCTTGACGATCTCAGCTGCGTCTACCTGCATGGTTGGCCAAAAGTATCCTATTCGAATTACCTTGTTTACCAGGGATCTAGGGCCAGCGTGGTCGCCGCAAATTCCTCCATGGATTTCTTCTAGGATGTATCTGGCTTCTTCTTCGTCGACACACTTCAAGTAAGGCATAGAGAAGCCTCTCTTGTATAAGGCGTCATTAAGGATCGTGAACCTGGCTGCCCTCTTCTTGATCTTTTTAGCTTCCTCCGCGCTCAGAGGGAGGTGCCCGTCCTGTAGGTAGGATATTATGGGCGTCATCCAGCTGTCTGTGCCCTGGATGGCGAATGTTGCAATTTCTTCAATGCTGGGGTGTTTTTGGACCTCCATTGCCAGATCTGTGCCAATTTTCCCTTCTTCTGATGAAGCTAGTTTTGAGACTTCGTCAGCCCCCATGTTCTGACTCCTTGGGATCTGCAGGAACTCCACTACATCGAACTTCTGAGTTAGATGTTTCGTCAGCTTGAGATATTTCTGCATCCTTTCTTCCTTTGCTTCGTACTCTCCCCTAATCTGCCCGATCACTAACTTCGAGTCACTTTGGATCAACAATTTTTTAGCACCAAGTGCCTTTCCAAGCCTCAGTCCCATCAGTATCCCCTCGTATTCAGCTTCTTTGTTAGTGGCCGGGAATTTTAGTTGGACCCCATATTTCAGCACTTCTCCGTCAGGGGTGGTTATGACGACCCCTACTCCCCCCTTCCTCTGAGCTGACGAACCATCAGTTTGTATTTTCCATCTATCTTCCTCATTGGTAATCCTATCTTCGTCTGGAAGAGTGAACTCTGCGATGAAGTCTGCTAGAGCTTGCGTCTTGATCGTCATTCTGGGATAGTACTCGATGTCAAATTGACTGAGTTCAATTGCCCACTGGACCATTCTTCCTGCTGCTTCGGGCTTGTTCATTGATTTCTTGATTGGTTGGTCCGTCATTACAAGAATGGGATTTGCCTGGAAGTATTGCCTTAGCTTGCGCGAGGCTATTATGAGCGCAAACGTGATCTTTTCGATCCTTGGATACCTGGATTCAGCTCCTTGGAAGGCTTGGCTGACGTAGTAAACCGGGAGCTGCTTCTTGCCCTCTTCTCTGATCAGGGCTGCACTTACTGCAGAGGCTAACACTGCCAGGTATAAGTATAGGTTTTCCCCTTCTTTGGACGGGCTTAGGAGGGGTGGACTGCTTAGGTAACGCTTTAGTTCCTGGAACGCAGCTTCGCATTCGTCGGTCCAGGCAAAGGCCTGCTTCAAGGTCTTAAAAAAGGGTAGGCATTTGTCTGTAGCCCTGGAAACGAACCTGTTCAAAGCTGCTATTCTTCCTGTGAGTTTTTGAACTTCCTTGACGGTCCTGGGTGACGTCCTGTCGATGATAGCTTGCACTTTTTCTGGGTTTGCTTCTATTCCTCTTTGGGACACCATGAATCCCAGGAATTTTCCCGAAGCTACCCCAAAGACACACTTACTTGGATTCAACTTCATCTGGTGTGTCTTGAGGGTTGCAAATGTCTCCTTCAAGTCGTCCAGATGTGCGAGCTCTTCTTTACTCTTGACGAGCATATCATCCACGTACACTTCCATGTTCCTGCCAATTTGTTGACTGAACATTTTGTTCACCAACCTCTGATACGTAGCCCTGGCATTCTTCAACCCAAAAGGCATTACCTTGTAACAATAGAGTCCTTGACTTGTGATGAAGGCGGTCTTCTCCTGATCTTCCTCGGCCATCTTTATCTGGTTGTACCCCGAGAAGGCGTCCATGAATGTCAGCAACTTGTGCCCGGCTGTGGAGTCCACGAGCTGGTCTATTCTTGGTAGAGGGAAGCTGTCCTTCGGGCATGCCTTGTTCAGGTCGGTGAAGTCTACACACATTTTCCATTTCCCGTTTGCTTTCTTTACCAGGATGACATTTGCGAGCCATTCAGGATAATACACCTCCCGGATGAACCCTGCCGTCAGGAGTTTGGTGACTTCCTCTGCAACTGCCTGGTCTCGTTCTGGGGCAAAGGTTCTTCGTCGTTGCTGGACGGGTTTCCGTTCTGGATCTACATTCAACTTATGCTGGATGACTTCTGGAGATATGCCTGGCATATCCTCGTGGCTCCATGCGAAAAAATCTAGATTCTCTTTAAGGAACTTTATGAGTCTTGCTCTCATCTCGGGGCTCAACGTCGTTCCTATCTTGGTCGTCTTGTTCGCTTCTCCTTCTACCAATTCCACTGTCTCCAAGGCCTCTATCCTGTCTTCTTCCTTCTCTTCAATCATCCATGTGTGGTTCTCCTTTCACTTCACCGACACCATTATCTGTTGGGAATTTTACCTTTAAACAGTAGGTTGACGTCGCCGCCTTCCACTTGTTGAGCGTGGGCCTTCCAACGATGACATTGTAGGATGAGGGACAATCTACCACCAGGAAGTCTATTTGTCGGGTCAACTGCACCGGGTAGGTCCCCGCCGTCACTGTCAATGTCACTATACCCCTGGGGTAGACCCTGTCTCCGCTGAAGCTGACGAGTGGAGAGTCAAAAGGGCGCAGTCTTTTCGGATCTAGTCTTAGTTGCTGGAAGGCTGGGAGGTAGATGATGTCTACGGAGCTGCCATTGTCGACGAGGATCCTCTTGGTATTGAACCCTTCTATATTCAGCATTATGACCAAGGGATCATTGTGGGGCTGCTTCACTCCCATGGAGTCTCCTTCACTGAAGGACATGTCCTGGTATATTCGTCGGGTCTTAGATGGAGGTATGGCATGGACGCTGTTCACCTGTCTCTGGTATGCCTTTTTGAGTGATTTAAATGACCTTCCTGAAAACGGCCCTCCTGTTATCGTGTTTATCTCCCCGATCACCTTGTGTGGAGGCTGGGACGGACGGTCGTCATCCCGGGAGATGGATTCATGCTGGATTTTATTGTCGTCCCTGGACTTGCTATATTCTCCTTTCTTCACATATTTCTGCAACTTCCCTTTCCGTATTAACTCTTCTATTTGCTCCTTTAGGTCTCTGCAATCTCCCGTGTTATGGCCGTGATCTTTGTGGAATCGGCAGTACTTGTTCTTGTCACGGACATTGGGGGATGAGTGCAATGGTCTGGGCCATTTGAGATAATGCTCGTCCCTGATCTGCGTGAAAATTTTGTCCACAGGCATAACCAAGGGAGTAAATCTTACCATCCGAGGACTTTTATCATCTTTCCTCCTGCTCCCATCATTGTTTTGACGATCTGGTCGATCTCTCTTCTGCCCCCTACGGTCGTCTTCCCTCTTAGCCTTGTCACCTGGCTTCTCGTCATCCTTTATGGCAGCTAAAGCATCTTCAGCATTCATATACTTCTGTGCCTTCAAAAGCATTTCTGCCATCGTCTTTGGTGGATTCTTTGCAAGGGAGGCCACGAGATCTCTGGACTTCAGCCCCGCCTTGAAGGTCGTCAGCTGCACCTTATCATCGGCTTCGTCCACCTCCAGGGTCTCCCGGGTGAATCGTTTGACATACGACCTCAGAGTTTCCTTCTCTCCCTGTTTTATGGTGAGTAAATAGTCTACCGGCCTCTTTGGACGTTGCCCCCCTATGAAATGGCACAAGAAGGCATTGCTTAATTGATCGAAGTTGTCTATGGACGAAGTCGGCAACTTCGTGAACCATTCTCTTGCAGCTCCTTTGAGAGTGGTTGGGAGGAACGACACAGTGTCTCGTCAGGTGGTTGTTGAAGACCTAGGGTCGTCTTAATGGAACAGGGCATTCAAGTACTGCTGCGGTGAAGGGAGAATCCGTAGCCTTTACCATTTTGTCTACGCTTCGGTCCGTCTTCTCCTTAATGGCGCTCCTCAGTTCGTCCATCTCCTTCCTCATTTCTCGAAGGAGATCTGAGTTCTGTTCATCCGGAGTAGTTGGCCTTTGAGGGGTACCTCTCCTGTGGCTATCCCCTTCTCCCTCCAGGTTACCCTTGGACCGGTTTTCATCCTGTTGAACCTGCTAGAGTCGTAGCTTCATTTCCTGGTTCTGTTTGGTAAGTTCTTCAATGGTGGCTGCAAGGGCTTGAACTTGCTTGGCCAAGGCTGCTGAATCTGGGTTGGATTCCATCTGAATGCAGAGAGTTAATGGAAACCATGTTTTCAAATATGAATCTGAAAATGTCGATTTCCCACAGACGGCGCCAAACTGATGAAGCACGAGCTCTTCAGTAAAAGTGAGCAGATGGAATCCCTTGTCGGTTTGAGTGTATGCTCTATAAGGGTTACCAGTGTGGTGCCTGCCACAACGCCTCCGATGCCAAA
This sequence comes from Quercus tomentella, assembly GCA_028535165.1. NCBI lineage: Eukaryota > Viridiplantae > Streptophyta > Magnoliopsida > Fagales > Fagaceae > Quercus > Quercus tomentella. The sequence goes on from JAPQVY010000100.1 coordinate 45,529,196, forward strand.
GTCAGAATAACGTAAACACTATGTAATAATAAACAAGATAAAAAGCCAGAGTGCTCTCTCAAAGTGTGAATGTATGTATCTTCTAGTGGTTGTAAGAGGGCTTTATACCTGCGGCCTTAGGGGCTAGCGGTTGTGGTTGTTAATGCTTTCTCAAGTAACGCCTCTGGTCCAATAATGGGACTTTTAAGAGGTTTCCAACGGTCTGCCTGGTTGATTTCGTAACTGTTCAGGTCATTGATTGACTGCATTGAATGACTCCCCTACCTTCGTCAGTGATGACTGCTTTCCTCGTTGTTCCGGATGACTTCGTCAAGGATGCTTCCCTCGTCACTAATATTATCTTCGTCGGTGGGATGTAATCTCGTCAATCCCATCAAGCTTGAAATTGTTTTTTGTTGTTTGGTATTTGGTATGCACAAAATTTTTATAACATTTCTTGTATAATATAAAACATATATACCATGTGTATTGTGTAAACCCAATTAATGTAATCAGTATAAACAAAAAGTTGATTCTCAACCCATCTGCAGCCTATTCCGTTCAATGGCTAAAGCCACTCAAAAATACCTCATCATCTCGTCCAGTTACTAGAGGTGGTTATTGGCATTCATCTAAAGCTGAAAAATTCTCTTCAGATTTAATCCCTACAACCTACTTCACTTAACAAATTCTCATCAATAGCCCAAGAAACGGATGTAAAGTGCTTCCTGTCCATTGGAGGAGACATGAAAGCAAGCACAAATTCTTTTTTCAATATGATAAGGACCCTAGATGGCCGTAGAGACTTTATTAGCTCCTCCATTAATGTGGCTCAGCAGTATGGCTAATGGCTTTCATGGGCTAGGCCTTTACTCGAAATTTCATGCCAAACCTCTGGTTGCTCTTTAAGGAGTGGCGTGACAGTCTTCTAAAGGATTCTTCTAATTCTGGAAGACTGGAACCCAAATTTTTCGAAGTGCAATTGTTTATTTTGCACCCAAAATTTTACCACCCAGTGATGATAAAGGTTACCCATTCAAAGCCAGCTATGCTTACTAACTATGGAAGCAAGGACGTTACAGCCATTGTTGAACAGGCTTTGCTCTATGACCAACCTAGTATGAAATTAATTTTTGTTTCCTACGCACAAAAGAATAAAATTATTTATAGGAGTGCTGAAGTGCACGGGAGGGAGATTGTTTTCCGAAATTTTTTTCTGGAAAACAACCTATAGAAAATAAGCCTTATTTTTGTTAAGGTTTTCCATTGAATAAAGATAGTTTTCTATTGACCAATTTTTTTTATACTACCAAACGCCAGAAAATGTGGAAAACTATCTTTACAGAAGGTTTTCCATCGAAACAAACAGAGCGTTACCGAAGTTATTTTTCAGAGCAATCTTTTTGCTGTATTTCATCCTCTTTAATAAAATTCTTCATTTTGTTCATAAAAAAAAAAAAAAAAAAAAAAAAAAGGGACAAAACTAGATGATCCCTATGTATGTTTATTATAAAAATGCTAATTAATAACCTTCCGTACACAGAAGTCAAAAACTATTAATCATGCAATTTTCTTCTCCCTCACATATTCAAACTCATATTTTCTATGGATGAGAATATAGGAATTCCATTTAATCACAAAACTCTTAACAAATTAAATTAAATTATTATGGGCAAATTTCATGAAAATGTAATATTAATTGAGTCTATAACTATCAATGAAGTATTCAAGAACAATTTGTGAAGAACCAGCTCAAAGAAGACATACCATGAATTCCTTTTTTTTTTTTTGCTGAAGACATACTATGAATTCGAAAATCTCAAACTTAGATGACATGTTTTAATTAAAGTTGTATGCCTTGGAATTAGTACCCTACTTGCATCTCATATAAAAGACATGTTATAATTTGATTTTTCATGGTTGCTAGAGGCAAAAGTCACGTACAAAACTAAGGGTGTGTTTGGTTGGAGGTGAAATAGGGAGGATGATGAAAAAAAAAAAAAAAAAAAAAAAAAAAAAGGAGAGAAAATGGTTGGAAGAAGGGAGAGGGAATTTTGGTGGGGTTAACGAGTTTTCTCCCTGGCCCACCAAAACACAATCTCTCCAAATTGGAGAGAAAATGGGAAAAAAAATTGTGCAAAAATTTTTGGACAAAAATGTCCATGTCAAAGCCCACTGTGTACATGCTACTGCCCTTTTTTTTTTTTTTTTTTAACTGGATGTGGCTGAGCTTTTGTTTCTAACTGCACTACTACTTTTCTATCCTCCCACTTTTCCATCTACTCCTCATTTTCTATTTTCTCATTTTTCCATCATTCCAACCAAATGGACCTGGTATGTTTGGTTGAGGTGAAAACAGGGAGGATGGAAAATAGGGAGAGGAAAATAGGGTGGAAAATGACATTTTTCATTGTTTGGTTTAGGAGAGAAAACAAGAGAGACAGAAAATAGGGAGGAAAATTTTCTCTCCGGGCCCACCTTTTTTTATCCTCCCAATTTGGGAGGAAAAAGTGCTAATGATGTACTTAACACAAATACCCTCACTTTATTCATCTCACTTGTTTTGCTGCCCACGTTTTTGTTGCCCAGTTAGATTATTTGTGCAAGTTGATTTTAGTGCAAGTTTTGATTTATAAGTTTTGCCCAGTTGAATTGCTTAGCTTATTTGTTGCCCACGTTATAGGAATACCTTAGTTACAAAATCTTTTGCCCAGTTAAATTTATATGTACACTATTGTAATTTTTACATTATAATAATAAAAATAATAATATAAATTTATATGTATGATGTGGTAAATTTTATATTATTTAATGAGTATAAATAAATCTATTTCTTACATATTATTGTAATAAGGGTATAATAGTCAATTTATATAAACTATATTTCTTATCCTCTCACTTTTTTTTTCAACCAAACAAAAGAGTTTTCTACCCTCCCACTTTTCCACCCCTCCAACCAAACACACATGAGGGAAAACTAAATCTTTTCTATCCTCCCACTTTTCCATCCTCCAAATAATTTTCTAAGCCTTCATCTTACAACATGTACATGTGAGTTCTTAAAGCTTATTCATGATAGTGTTTCTGTCCTATTGGCGTGGTCAAGTGTGAAAAAATGGAGCCATCAATCCCAGCATGTCACAACAGTAAGCAAACCTTCAAAAAAATGTCCTTGGAGTCTGTTAGAGATTCTGGTCATGTACGAAGAGCTCAAATGTTTGAAAGCTTGGGTGGGTTGCCGCAATAAGTTCATCTACTGGTTGTAGTGTCTACGGCCAAGTATTTTAAACTAGATTACAACTTTTCTTCATATGGTGGATTGTCTTGTTTGGAGTGTGTCACCGTCATAGTGTTTTTTTTTTCCTTTGGAAATGTTCTCCATTAATTTTTTTACTTCGTTTCCAAATATGCACACCGTAGTACTTTATTTAAAGATTTGATAATTGTTGTGATTGTGGTTAAATTAGCTTATTAATTGTGATCACGTAATTTATTTGTTAATTAGAACTAAATATTTAATCATTCCATAATTAATTAAAGGGTCTAAACAATATTTTTTTGTTGTCTATAATTCTTAGTAAAGTGGAAATTATAAATTTAAATTATTGAGAGCTGAAATGCTTGAATTAAACCTTTAGGAAAAAAAAAAAAAAACTCAACTAGAATTTTTATGCTTATCGGGTCTTTATTTGAGGTTTTATAACTGTTGTACTTTAAGATATAGTAAACAGTGGATTTTAAATTATAATTAGATCAATTGTTAAAACCTCCGTTCATCAATTAAGGGATTGCATTTAAATCCCATATGCATACCAAAAATCATTTAGAATTTCGGCTTATTGATAAATAATAATTATTGTGGAGTAGACATTAGATATATTGCTTTGCTAAAATTCTTACAATATATACTCTTATTCTTTAAAAAATAAAAAATAAAACTCTTTGTATAATATTTAAATGGTCACAATAAATTAAATTTTTTTTTTTTGGTTAAACTGGATAATGCATTAAGATTAAAAAGAAGTACAAAGTCTAGGGTATAAAACACCCCAAGCGTCAGCTAAAAGCTGGTACAAAATGTAAGAAGGAGGACTAGAATGTAAAACAAGAGAATTGGGATTATGCAATCCCTCTTTGGCCAAAATGTCTGCACAGTAGTTCCCCTCGCGATGTATGTGGCTGATGTGAGCTTCCTCAAAATACTGGAGGAGGGACCTACAGTCAACAATAAGAGCATTATAAGGATGGATTCGATCACAGTGAGTGCTAATAATGTCCACTATAGCCTGAGCATCTATCTCTATCAGTAATTTTCGAATATTTAAGTTTTTGGCAAGGACAAGCCCATCCCTAAGACCCCATAATTCTGTTGCAATAGAGTGAGTAAAGTCGATGGCTCTGTTGAAGCTTCCGATCCAATTGCCGCTGTGGTCCCTGATAATACCACCAGCGAAGGCCTTGCCCAGGTTGCCACGTGTCGAGCCGTCCGTATTGAGTTTGTAAACACCTTGGGGCGGGGGTTTCCATCCGATTTGTAGGACGTTGGTTTTGCGGGTGAGGCTCGTAGGGGGAAGTGTGTAGAAGATTTCCTAGGAGAGAGCCTTGATCTTTTCCACGATTTTTTGGGCTACGAAGGGTTTCTCTACCATGGTAAATTTGTTGTGGGTTGTCCAAATAGTCCAAGTTGCTAGGGGAAAGGTGACCCTCCAAGGAATGTTTTGCATGCATGGGGTGTTGGCAAAGGAGATGGCTATGCATTTGAGCCAGTCAAAGAGGTTTGGGGAGAGGAAGTCATGAGTGGGCGTGTTGTTAAACAGGCTGGATGGGGAGTACCGTTGGGCAATCCCTAAGGATGTGCAAGGTGGTTTCTTTGTCTGTAAGGCAGAGTGGACAAGTGTCATCAGTGAGGATGTGCTTTTTGCGGAGCTGGTTTTTGGTGTGGAGTCGGTCATGACATGAGAGCCAGATGAAGGTTGAAACTCTAGGGATGGTGGGAATTCTCCAAATCCATTTCCAAGTGGACCATGCCCGGTCCAGTTGTCTTGTTAGAAAAGGGTAGACACACCATTTCGAATGAGCTATCTAGTGCCCTTGTTGCATATGTCCTTAGCAGTCTTATAAAAATAAAATATATTTATATTCTCCCATCTTTGATTATTATTATTACTATTATTTTGAGAAAGAGTTTTAACCTAAAACGTCTACTTTTGATGATAATTATTTATCATCATATCAAGACACCAATTAGTTTTTGGTGTAGAAGGAGATTGAACCCCAAATATTTTATTCAACCATTAGAGACTTTACCAATTAAAATGCATTTTAAAATTGATTAAGTGGGATCATTTGATGTAGGACTGTTTTAATCACACTACATATGGTTCATACTTTGATCTTGGAATATATCTTTGAATATCATTATACTTATATTATAAACCAAAGTATGTGATGGAACCCTTAAGAAAAAAAGTTTACTTCATTTTCTTTTGATAGGCCAAGAATGTATTGACCCCTTATGATGAATTAATCAATTAATTTAGCCGAGTTAATTAATTAATCCAATTAACATGCAATATGTGTGGTAGCATAAACAAATCACCAACTAAGTTAATATGCAACGGAAAAATAAAGTTGATACAGTGATTGGTTTACGAATGGGGAAAACCTCCAAGACAAAAACTCCATCGAGTGATTTTAAGGTCACTACTCTCGTGAATCCACTATTATCATAATAAGCGGTTACAAGTAAAGGAATCTCAGTACCTTATACCAACCTACAGTTGAATCTTTACTCCAATACCCAATTGGACTTATTCTATAGTGACAATCTCTCATTTTCAATGCACGGCTCCCAATACGTGACTAACCAATAGATGCGCAGATCCCAGTATGTGACTTGATCACCAACTTGAGACTAATGTTGGCTGCAAAGTTCTTTTATTCATCACACGATGAAGATCATGAAGTTGCTTGGTCACAAAACCCTACAGTGCACAAACGCAGCAGCTTCTTGAAGAGGAAGATAAATTAGGGCAAATTGTCTCTGGTCACAATATGCTAGTGAAAAACCTTTGCATCAAGTTGCAGTCACTTGCATCAACTGTGACGACCCTTAAAATAATCTTTATATATGTTTAGGGTTGTAAGAAAAGAAAGCCTAAACATGTATACACGGATTTGTGTAAAATTAGATATGAAAAACTGATTTTTGTAAATCTCGATAGATAGCTTATCTATCGAGAAGTTGTCGAGCATCGGGCTTACACAGCCTTTTAAACCTCAATATATTCTATCTGTCAAGCTAGCTATCGAGCTTTAAAATCAAGCACTTCTTTACTTGATTTTTGGACAGATTTGCATGGTTTTAACACTTGGACTTGAAACCTTGTTCCTTGAAGTATTAAACACATCCTAGATCTACCCAATTACAAGTAAAGTTCGTTTTGTCAAAGGATTAGCCAATTCTACATTGACATATGTTCCTAACTTGATTCACATATGTCCTAACATCTTTTTTAATCAAAATAATTTAAAGAATTTTGAAACTTCTTCCTCCAACCTATTACGTTGTGATTGAAGTGACCATCTGTATGTAATTTTAATCACATGAATTTTCTAATGAGTCATTGGACTTAGTTAAATAAGAAAAAAAAGTTAATAGATGGCCTAAAGAAGTTGGTTTAGAAAATATTTTAAAATAAATTTTATGGAAAAAGAAAAAAGTAACTATTTTTTGACAATTTTTTATATTTCTCATAAAAGTAGTATCAAAACTTTCCTAAAATAGCCATCTACAAATGCCCTAAGGGCACTAGTTAACTGAATCCTTTAAATAATATATACATGGATAATCTTATAAATTTTGATACAATTTTATGAGAAACATAAAAACTGTCAATTTTTTTTTTTTTTTTTCCTTTTAGCAAACTCAAGCCTGTCCTTTTTTTTTAATATCTATTTTGTTAATGCCAAAGCCTTTTATATTTTTTTATTTATTTAAAGAATATTATGTAAGTGTGTGTCTATCTATCTATCTATATATATATGTAGGGGCACAATTTGCAGCCCAGGCCCAAAATGTATGGGATACTGGTCCAGTGAACCCAGTATAATAAATTTGTAGAGAGTGGGTAGAAGAACTAGGCTTTAGTGAATGTGATAACAGTTATAATGAGTTTCCAAGGCAATCAAACGGAAACGAACCAAGTTTGTACAAGAAAGTTTGTCCTCGGCACAATTCGAGGAGCTCTGTTCTAGTATATATTGGATGATAATGGTTACAGGAGTTCTTGAGATTGCTACAGTGCTTTCTCTCTTAATCCCCCGGCCCCCTCTCCATGATGGGTCTCTCCTATTATATAGTCTCCTTTGAACGATCTTGGCCTTCCACTTGTTGATCATCCAAGCCTATACTTGAGTGCCTGTCCCATCAGACACCCTCTCTGGCGTTCTGTGAGTTGCAGTAACCGAGATAGCACTGTTCAAGGGTCTTGTCCACATAAATGCGGTGTTAGCAACTTTCCCTTAAATATTCCTGAGTTCCTATCCTTTAGAACTTCCTAGAAGGTCACTCTGACTATTTAGGACTTATATCTAACCGTGCTTTAGCTGGTTCGAGGATGTATTCCTCCTCGAACTTGGACTACCACGCTCTCGGCCAAAGCCTAACGCCCCATTGTATATGTCCGAGGATATATTCCTCCTCGGATTTGGACTACTGCTCTCTCGGCCAAAGCCTCATGCACCATTGTATGATTTTGGGCCCATGACCCCACAATAGCCCCTCAAAACTCCGGTTTTTTCCTCTCACCCGAGGAGAAAAGTGGGGTTTTGAATTCTTTAAGAGTTAACTCTACTTGATACCTTGATTTACGCCCGTAGGAGTGCCGTTTTACGCGCCTCATATTTGTACTGTAAATTGCTCCTTTTAGAGTTACCAATCTGAGGAGTTGGTTATGATCTTGGGTTTGTCTTGACACTTTAGTGAGAAACAAATAGATAGCATAGAATGTTAACTTTCCCACATCATCTAGTCCGAAGACCGAGGCATGATTGAGTTTGAGTTTAAACACCTAGAAAAGTTGTCATCGAGTGTTAATTTCCCCTTAGCATCTGGTCCAAGGACTACAGGCATGGCTAAGGTTCTTCTTAGCAGGAGGTCTGAGGGACCCGACATAGCTAAGGCTCTATATGACGCTTAGCAGGAGATCTGAGGGGATCCGACATAGCTAAGGCTCTGTTTAGTACTAAGACTTTATGGAAGTAACAAGTTTCCCATAGGTTTGAGTCCGAGGAACATGCAATATCTTGGTTCTGTCCAAAACTTAGAATTTTCTTTAAGTAGTTGGTTTCCCCATAGGTTTGAGTCCGAGGACCATGCAAGACCTTGGTTCTGTCCAAAACTTAGAATTTTCTTTAAGATGTACTTGGTTTCCCCATAGGTTTGAGTCCGAGGACCATGCAATACCTTGGTTCTGTCCAAAACTTAGAATTTTCTTTAAGTAGTTGGTTTCCCCATAGGTTTGAGTCCGAGGACCATGCAAGACCTTGGTTCTGTCCAAAACTTAGAATTTTCTTTAAGATGTACTTGGTTTCCCCATAGGTTTGAGTCCGAGGACCATGCAATACCTTGGTTCTGTCCAAAACTTAGAATTTTCTTTAAGTAGTTGGTTTCCCCATAGGTTTGAGTCCGAGGACCATGCAATACCTTGGTTCTGTCCAAAACTTAGAATTTTCTTTAAGTAGTTGGTTTTCCCATAGGTTTGAGTCCGAGGACCATGCAAGACCTTGGTTCTGTCCAAAACTTAGAATTTTCTTTAAGTAGTTGGTTTCCCCATAGGTTTGAGTCCGAGGACCATGCAAGACCTTGGTTCTGTCCAAAACTTAGAATTTTCTTTAAGATGTACTTGGTTTCCCCATAGGTTTGAGTCCGAGGACCATGCAATACCTTGGTTCTGTCCAAAACTTAGAATTTTCTTTAAGTAGTTGGTTTCCCCATAGGTTTGAGTCCGAGGACCATGCAATACCTTGGTTCTGTCCAAAACTTAGAATTTTCTTTAAGTAGTTGGTTTCCCCATAGGTTTGAGTCCGAGGACCATGCAAGACCTTGGTTTTGTCCAAAACTTAGAATTTTCTTTAAGATGTACTTGGTTTCCCCATAGGTTTGAGTCCGAGGACCATGCAATACCTTGGTTCTGTCCAAAACTTAGAATTTTCTTTAAGATGTATTTGGTTTCCCCATAGGTTTGAGTCCGAGGACCATGCAATACCTTGGTTCTGTCCAAAACTTAGAATTTTCTTTAAGTAGTTGGTTTCCCCATAAGTTTGAGTCCGAGGACCATGCAATACCTTGGTTCTGTCCAAAACTTAGAATTTTCTTTAAGTAGTTGGTTTCCCCATAGGTTTGAGTCCGAGGACCATGCAAGACCTTGGTTCTGTCCAAAACTTAGAATTTTCTTTAAGATGTACTTGGTTTCCCCATAGGTTTGAGTCCGAGGACCATGCAATACCTTGGTTCTGTCCAAAACTTAGAATTTTCTTTAAGTAGTTGGTTTCCCCATAGGTTTGAGTCCGAGGACCATGCAATACCTTGGTTCTGTCCAAAACTTAGAATTTTCTTTAAGTAGTTGGTTTCCCCATAGGTTTGAGTCCGAGGACCATGTAAGACCTTGGTTCTGTCCAAAACTTAGAATTTTCTTTAAGATGTACTTGGTTTCCCCATAGGTTTGAGTCCGAGGACCGTGCAAGACCTTGGTTCTGTCCAAAACTTATATTTTCTAGTGACTAGTTTCCCCATAGGTTTGAGTCCGAGGACCATGTAAGACCTTGGTTCTGTCTAGCACTTATGGAAATTCGGTGAATTGGGCTACTGGACCCACGAGGGTTAGCCCCTTGACAAATATGTGGGGCATAGACTTGATGTTAGAAGCCCCTAGAACTGCTCGTGCCACCGGCACTTCGAAGTGTAGCCCTGAGTGGAAGCTGAGTTAGGGCAACAACCGCATGCTGCTGGAAATGATGGGGAAGCTTTCGCATAGCTTGCACCACTACCAAAATTATCTCTTTCGAGGGACCCTTGTTGATAGGAGCTTGATCCCATCATGATTAACCATTGCACTCACTAACGCACAAGCTCTTCCCACAGATGGCGCCAATTGTAGGGGCACAATTTGCAGCCCAGGCCCAAAATGTATGGGATACTGGTCCAGTGAACCCAGTATAATAAATTTATAGAGAGTGGGTAGAAGAACTAGGCTTTAGTGAATGTGATAATAGTTATAATGAGTTTCCAAGGCAATCAAACGGAAACGAACCAAGTTTGTACAAGAAAGTTTGTCCTCGGCACAATTCGAGGAGCTCTGTTCTAGTATATATTGGATGATAATGGTTACAGGAGTTCTTGAGATTGCTACAGTGCTTTCTCTCTTAATCCCCCGGCCCCCTATCCATGATGGGTCTCTCCTATTATATAGTCCCCTTTGAACGATCTTGGCCTTCCACTTGTTGATCATCCAAGCCTATACTTGAGTGCCTGTCCCATCAGACACCCTCTCTGGCGTTCTGTGAGTTGCAGTAACCGAGATAGCACTGTTCAAGGGTCTTGTCCACATAAATGCGGTGTTAGCAACTTTCCCTTAAATATTCCTGAGTTCCTATCCTTTAGAACTTCCTAGAAGGTCACTCTGACTATTTAGGACTTATATCTAACCGTGCTTTAGCTGGTCCGAGGATGTATTCCTCCTCGGACTTGGACTACCACGCTCTCGGCCAAAGCCTAACGCCCCATTGTATATGTCCGAGGATATATTCCTCCTCGGATTTGGACTACTACTCTCTCGGCCAAAGCCTCACGCCCCATTGTATGATTTTGGGCCCATGACCCCACAATATATATATACAAAAATAATGACATGTACTCAATGATTTATTAATTATATGCCATATAAATATTATATGAAACATTTTATTTAATAATTGGGACTAGGATTGTGATCAAGAATATGGTTACCACAATTAAACAATATAAAGGATTTTGTCAACAAATGCATTTGTGCATCCATCATGGAGGAATTTTATGGGTCCAACTGTATTAGGAAGTAAAAAAAACAAACAAATAAATACTTATTTTAACTTTTTCTGAATTAAAAAAAATACTTCTTTTACTAACTTGTGTGGAACTCTCAAAAAAAGTTGATCGATTATAATACAAACTCAACCTTAACCACAACCTTTAGGCACTCGTCTTGTAAAGAACTAGAACTCAAACTAGGCTACGAAACTAGCTACCCCGGCCATAGCAACTACAGTTACTCTTAGGGGTGTAATCGGTTCGGTTCGGTCGGTTATTTTAGTTTTGGCCAACCGAAACCGAAATTTTCGGTTTGTGAAATTCCCAACCGAAACCGACCGAAATAATTGGAAACCGATCGGTTTCGGTTGTATTTCAGTTTCGGTCGGTTTTCGGTTTCAATCAACATCACAGATTCACAGTCAAAAAAAAAAAAAAAACAACTCAACATCACTTGGGGTTATCGATTTTTCAATAATAAAATAACAACTCAAAATCACAATCACAGATTCACAGAAAATAGCATTGATTCAGTATTAAACAAAACCCAAAATACAGAAAAGAGAGATGGTTATCGAGAAATGTCACCGTGAGAAACTGAGAACGAAAAGAATCAAAAGATCAAGCCGGCGTGGGGAGGCCGGCGTGTGGAGGTGGCGACAGAGGCCGATTCGTGTGGAGGCGGTGGCAGAGGTAGATCGAGGCGGCGGCAAAGGCAGATTCATGTGGAGGCCGGCGTGTGAAGGCGGCGGCAGAGGCAGATCGAGGCGGCAGAGGCAGCGGCAGATCGAGGCGGTAGAGGCAGCGGCAGATCGAGGCGGCAAAGGCAGCGGCAGATCGAGGCAGCGGCAGATCGAGGCGGCAGACGCAGCGGCAGATCGAGGCGGCAGACGCAGCGGCAGATCGAAGCGGCGCAGAGGCAGATTTGCGTGGAAGCCGGCGTGTGGGGGCGGCGCAGAGGTAGATTTTCGTGGAAGCCGGCGTGGAGTGGAGGCTGTGAGAGGGATTGGAGTGGAGGCTGTGAGAGGAGACTGTGAGAGCTGAGAGGGACTGGAGTGGAGGCTGAGAGTTGAGGGTGAGAACTAAGAACGTGTGGGCTGTAGGTTTTTTTTTTTGTTTTTATAGTTTAATTAGATTAAGTTTAATTAGATATTTAATTAGTAATTAGTTTAATTATAGTTACTTAATCTAATGATAAAATGAAAGTTGAAAACATGAAAGGTAAAGGCCGGATCATATTTAAAAAAGAAAGGCCCAAATGTTTTTAAACAAAATGAAAAGCCCAAATAGGTATTGGAGGCCCAAATATTTATAAAATTTATATTATATATAAAATATATTATAATATAATTCGGTTCTGTTCGGTCGGTTCGGTTCATTCAAATCTGCAACCGAAAACCGAACCGAACATTTTCGGTTTTAAAAATTCAAAACCGAAACCGAACCGAACCGAAACCGAACCGAAAATTTGGCAACGGTTCGGTCGGTTTCGGCCGGTTTGTTCGGTTCGTCGGTTTTTTGCACACCCCTAGTTACTCTTGCTCTTGAGCTTCCAAATCCTTACTTAGATTTCAAGGGGTTAAGGTAGTTTACTTGCTAGCTGATAAGTCCCATAAGATCCACAAATAACTGAATATTTAAATTACATTTTGAAAATGGTTAAAGGTACTATAAATTTTACTATATAAATGTTTCACACTAATGTGATAATGAATATATTTTTTTTACAAGAGAATGTGACAATGAATGTGATTGGTGAAATTCAACTCCCTAATAAATGAATTTTTGAACTGTTTTTTGGTGATTGATGGCACATCAATTTGTAAGTTTTATATGGTTTAGTTTTTTATTTTTTTTTTGCTATGAAAGTTTGTGAGTGTCATATAAGAAAATTTGTAATATTTCTAGCATCACTCCTTAGAGTAATGATGTACGTAGCAAGAATATAAGAGATTTAGATTAAAATTTACTAAAATATTTATTAAATACCTAAAAATATTTGACTAAAAATGTTTTACATTTAAAAATTTTTCATGTAAAATATTCTACATTTGAAAAATTTTTACAGCGAAATAAACGGTTGCGCAAATGTAAAATGTTTTTATTGAAAAAATTTTATATTTGCACTCTATTTGTTTTAGAGTATAATATTTTATATTTAAAACATTTTTAGTAAAATATTATTAGGTATTTGGTGTGACATGTAAAATTTTTCAAATATAAACCATCAAAACAGATTGCTTAGCCACTGGAGTTGCTAGTGCTAGAGGTCTGGTGATTGGACTAGTGACTTTGGCAACCTATCTTCTAGCACCAGTTGTCAGAACGGTGGCTTTGACAACCTGGCCACCTGCATTGGTTGTTGGAATGGTAGCTTTGTCAACCAGACTACAAGCATCGGTCGCTAGAATGGCAGCTTCGACATCTAGACCACTAGCCCCATCAGTTTTAACAACCTAATTCTGGTGGGGGGGGGGGGGGGGGGCACTCTATGTTAAAACATTTTACAACCTTTTACAAAAAAAATAATAATAATAAAAATAAATTATGGTCAAAGAAAAATATTTTACAAATTTAACCACATTTTATACGCAAAAAAATAAAAATAAAAATAAAAAACTCTTAAAAAAACACTTAAAAATGAGAAAGTATTTTATGCAAAAAAAACTTTTACCATCTTGACTTCTTTTTTTTTTTTTTTTTGGTGGGTAAAAAACCATTTTAAATTTTGCATCTTACAACTACATAATGATTGCATGGTGCAACCAATCTCTGGATCCAAAAATTGGTATATATAACCATATTTTTGTTGAAGGTATATATAGAGAAATTATTAGGTCTATCAAAAGGATTGTTGAAGTGGTCCTCCTGGTCCTTTTAACCAATAAAATGCTGTCATTTATGCAAATGTGACATCTCCTAATAGTTTTAAATTTTTAATTTTTGTGCTGATTAAAAATCTGACTCACACATTTGTATAAGTAGTATTATTTTATAAGTTGAGAGGACCACTTTAGCAATCCTACAAATACAGCTAATAATTTCTAGTATATACGACCATATGTGAGGGTGAAACCATTGTATTTGTACCCTAAATCTGGGATCTCATATCAAAATTAATTCATTGATTTATGTAAGAGAATGACCCCACAAGGGGGATTGAGATCAGGTGCAATTGCTTTTAGCAATTGCACCATGTAATTACACCATTTTCTTCACAAGTCTTTTTACATTTTTAATATTTAAATTTAATTTTTTATATTTTTTATTTAATGATTGAGATTAAAAATTACTTTTTGTAACTTTCAATCTCCACCCTTTAATATTATTACATCAGGTTGCACCTGAACTCAATCCCCACAAGGCCTCTGTAGTCTGTACCCCCATCAGTCATTCGCTTTCATTTCACGTGCTAGCGTTGGCCAATAGTGACTACCTGTTAAGCTATTTTGGACCCCATATACCCCACCCTTCACCACCAAACTTACACCTCTTGCTGTTCCTCTCATATAATCCCCCCCTCCCATCCCAACCTTTTCTGATTCTCTTGCAACTCTCTCTCTCTCCCCGTTGTTAAAGTGTCCTCGCATTTTGATTCTTTTTTTCGTACTAACTCAGTAACTCTATTGCCTCTTTGCGTGAATTTAGTACTAGTAGTCATTTTTTGGCTACCTCTACTCTCTCTCTCTCTCTCTCTTCCTCACCCTTGAATCGTTTAGGTCCTCACATTTCCCACTCCCTCAATCACACACATTTTTAATTCCTTTTCCTCTCTTGACACAACAAAACCATGGAAGAGCTAATAATCTCTCCCTCCTCATCTTCCTCTCTGGTCTCTTTGCCCCAAGAAACCCCACCAACTCTCCAACAAAGGCTCCAATTCATTGTCCAAAGCCAACCAGAGTGGTGGGCTTATGCCATTTTCTGGCAAACCACAAACGCTAGTGACAATGGTCACCACCTCTTCTTGTCTTGGGCTGATGGCCATTTCCAAGGCACCAAAGACACATCCCCTAAACTCTCCCACATCAACACCCACTACCCCATTTCAATGCTACACTCCGAGAGAAGAAAATTCATGAGGGATATCCAATCCTCCATCCTCACCACCACCACCACCAACAACGACAATAATCTTGATCACATGTCTATCAACGCCGATGTCACTGACACCGAATGGTTCTACGTCATGTCGTTAACTCGCTCTTTCTCTGTTGGTGATGGTGTGCTCGGCAAAGCCTTTGGTACTAATTCTCTTGTGTGGCTAACTGGTGGCCATGAGCTTCAGTTCTACAATTGTGAGAGAGCCAAAGAAGCTCAAATGCACGGGATTGAGACTTTGGTTTGTATCCCAACTTCTTGTGGGGTTCTTGAACTGGGTTCTCAAGATATAATCAGAGAGAACTGGGGTTTAGTCCAACAAGTCAAGTCCTTTTTTGGGTCAGATCTAATTGGCTTAGTACCTAAGCAAGCAAACCAAAGCTCCCCAAGCCCAATACAGTTTCTTGACCGAAACATTTCTTTCGCTGATATTGGCATAATTGCTGGCATACAAGAAGATGATGAGTCTCAAGAAGAGCACAGAAAGGGAGTGGTATTAGAAGGATCAGCAAAGAAAGAATGTGTCAAATTAGGTGGACAATCTTCGTACGTGGACTCAGAGCACTCTGATTCTGATTGTCCACTAATTGCTGTGAACAACATAGAGAAAAGAACTCCCAAGAAGAGAGGAAGAAAGCCAGGTGTGGGGCGTGACACACCATTGAACCATGTGGAGGCAGAGCGCCAGAGAAGGGAGAAGCTGAACCACAGGTTCTATGCTCTACGAGCCGTGGTTCCCAACGTGTCAAGGATGGACAAGGCATCGTTGTTATCTGACGCTGTGTCTTATATCAGTGAATTGAAGACCAAGATCGATGAGTTGGAGTCACAGCTCCAAAGAGAGTCCAAGAAGGTGAAGCTAGAAATGACTGATACAATGGACAATCAAAGCACTACCACCTCAGTAGACCAAACCAAGCCTAATAATACAAACTCTGGGTCAGTTCTTGAAGTTGAGGTCAAGATGGTTGGACCTGATGCCATGATTAGGCTTCAATCGGAGAATGTTAATTACCCAGGAGCTCGTTTAATGGGTGCACTACGTGACCTAGAGCTCCAACTCCACCATGCCAGTATGTCCTGTGTCAATGAGCTCATGCTTCAGGATGTTGTGGTCAAAGTTCCTGAAGGATTGAGAGCTGAAGAGGCACTCAAATCTGCACTTCTCGGAAGATTAGAGCAGTAATTTAGATCTCAATTGCTACTTTTATCAATAATTAAATATATATATATAATATAAATATGTGTTAATTTTGTTTTGCATCGCAAATTTTGTGTAATTAAGGAGGTAATGTTTAACTTAATTTGCTTTTTTGTTTATTTATATATATATAATTATTTATTTTCTCCTACGTCGTAGTTGTTGTATTCATAAGCCTTTAATAAAAGTTGGCAATATTCGTAGAAATTAAAGAAGTTGTTGTACAGTGTTTGTGCTGTGCCGATCGTCATATGTATGTAAGGATTTTTCATGTTCCCCGTGTTTGTGGCACAGTAGATGTAGGGAAAAAAAATGCTAGGGATGACAAAGTAAATTACATCCACGCACGTTTCTATAGGCAGTGTGTAATAATTGAAGGCAAATAGAAGGCAATTGTAACGGTGGGGGACCGGTGTGTGTTTTGTTTTTCTTGGCCGGAAATATCAAAATATGTTTGCTTCTTTTGTGGACGAAATCGAAAGGGTGTGTTTGGGACAAAGGCCAAAGGAATCTCATACCCCACCAGTCACCACTACCAACTACTCTGTTAAACACGCACTATAAAAATGTGCCATTTAATTTACGGTTCTCTTTGTCCTTTGTGGGGTTAAGATATGATGAGGGTGAAAATTGAAAACCAATTAAATTTTGAAAAATAAATAATAATAATAAATAAATAAAACACTAAGGTGAAGACAATATATAAGTGGACCATATATATGGATGAGGATAACCTCATTTATTTTACGGACAAAAATTGAGAAAATGAGAGGTTTTTGCTATATCCACCATATATAAGATAATGTATTCCGTACTCAATCATTTGACTTTTGCACATACGTGTCATCAATCCTTCTAGAACAATGGCATGCTACATGCTTTTTTTTTTTTTTTTTTTTTTTTTTTATTTATTGAGATGAGCTAGGGGACAATTTTTCTCTGAGAATTGTTTCAACAAAGTTGAAATTTTTAGCATTTAGCTTGATCGGATTGGACTAAAATGGCATATCACACGTTTTATATTGGAATGAAAGGGCATTTATTATTATTATTTTTTATTATTAAGGAATTGCATGCATAGACTTTTTTTTTTAATCAGTTGGTCGATTCTCCTATACTTTTTTTTTCTTTTGGGTTTATCAAACAGTACTTGTAGCCAAGGTTTTCAGACCCGGACCGTTCATTGAACTGTAAAAGGGAGAGGTTCAAGGTTTTTGAGGTCGAACCGAAGTCGAACCGGGATTGAACCGTGATGACGTCATAATTAATTTAATAATTAATTAAAGCCTAAATATAGATATTAAATTTATAAAACTAGCAAAATTGACTAATATATCTATATATGTGAGGAAAATTTAATGATTTTCAAGCATATATTTAATA
Organism: Quercus tomentella; assembly: GCA_028535165.1. NCBI lineage: Eukaryota > Viridiplantae > Streptophyta > Magnoliopsida > Fagales > Fagaceae > Quercus > Quercus tomentella. Next base: position 45,546,928 of record JAPQVY010000100.1, read on the forward strand.
ATTAAATAAGAAAGTTAATAAAATAAAATAATAACCATAAAAACATTAAAATTTATGATTAATTTTCGAAGTAAAGTTGAATATCTTTGAAGGATTTTAATTATAATTTTTTTTTTATTCCTTGTAAGAGATGGATAATTTAATTAAGTAGAATAAAATTGTGTTAAGTTGTTCTTATAAAAAAAATTAAAAAATTAAAAAAAAAATTGCTAAGGGGTTGGACTGCACGATTCTTGCCACTGGTTCGTGCGGTCCAACCCCGATTTTAGGGGTTCACGGAATTGCCACATATGCCAGGTTTTCTATGCTTAAAAAATCGGATTTCAATCCGATTCCCAGTTTTCACGGTCCAACCTTCCGTTTCGGTCCAGGTCTAAAATCCTTGCTTGTAACTACAAAAATGTGGTTTTGCATTTCTCAAATGACCAATAATATTCCTTCTTTCATGTAATTTGAAATTTAATATTTGACAAGTACGTGAAGCTTTCTATTCTCTTTTGCTTTTATATTCCAACAATTTGATACTTTATCTTGTCAAATAAAAAATATAGATTTAGCTTTTAAGATATCCATCATTCTTAATTATATTTACCAACTATAGCAAATTATCTTTGGTTATTGATTATTGTTTACAAAAATGATTTCCCAAGCCAAGTGATGAGGAAACACGAAGTAACTATAAAGTCTATATCAGTCTGCCGAATCAAAAGAGAAGAACAAAGTCTGATAGTGGGATATTCTCAAAAAAAAGAAAAAAAGAAAAAAAAAAGTCTGATAGTGGGTACCAAACTACCAATCTTTCTAAAAAGTCTGTTTAATTATCTCATGTGAAAAGCATTCAAGCGTCCAATAAAATTAATAATTAAAAATGATTTTTTTCCAAAAGATCTCTGTCTTAACTTTTCTAGTCTATTATAGTCGTGATTAGCTAATTGAAAGTGATTTACGCACGGGTGTTAAACTGTTTTTCTTTTTCCGATACTGTGGAAGAGAAAATCCCCTGAAAACTCAAAACCCGACAGAGAGGATAAACTCTTTGTAGTAAAAAGTTAAAAATAAAATAAAAATAAAAACCCAAACCCTTGTCTAAATTGCTTATTTAAGAAATTTTTAATTATTTCTTGGCAGCTAGCCAAAAAAGAAAAACACGCGGTAAAATCCATCTCATAGATTTCTTGAAAGTACCATAAATATATAATAATATAGTTTTGCATTAAAAAAAATTATATAATATAATAGTCTTTAATCTAGATTGAGTTGCTTCTGCAGTAGGGACTCGGACTTGTACTGTAATCGAATCATTTCTTTGTCGTATATGGAGACTATAGAGTGTGGACATAGACTCTTGGTCTATTAGGATTTTCGAAAATAGGAAAATTGACTGCCACTTTGTGAATTTACCTCATGTGATTTATTTAGAGTGTAATTTAACACGTGTGGCTGCACGTAAAAAAATACCAACTACTTGGTGTGAAGGAACATTTTGTATATCAAGGACGTCATCAAATAGCTCATGCTATCCCATTTTTTTTTTTTTTTAATGACTGAAACTTATCTCACTTGTGTCTTGTGTAATTCATTCTGATTATTCGAGGGGTGTGTAAGAATAAATAGATGGATCAATTTGACTAGCAGAAATCGGTGGTTTTAATTAGCATTGGTTCCATAATTTTGTACTTTGAAACAAACCAATATCGAGTGAAATATATGTATGGATGTGTCTATACTTTTACTCAGCCCTCCAATCTAAGTTCCAACAACATCTATCATCTTCAAGTATAAGCTCTTTGGTGAGGATCCATCCCCTCATATTCGAGCTTCTTAGCATCCACCCTGAGGTTCGATAACGTTCATCCCTTATTATCTAAGTTTCAACAGACTTATCATCCTAGAATTAAGCTCCAAAGGCCATATTGACTCTATTGACCAAGCCAAACCACCGCAATATATAGCAATCGGCATCAAGGTTGGATTCTACCACCTTGACCAAAACTGACTAATTTTAATCCTAATACTCATAACTCTGGCATAGTTCCATTGGTGCCATCTATTAAGTTCCCCAACTATATTCAAATACATAACTTGCTTTTATTTTTGCTAAAATACACTATTGGTTCCTAAAATTTTACAAGTAAGCATTTTTTATCCCTCAAGTTTTAAAAAAAGTATTATTGATCCTTCTATTAATTGCTATTAGTCTTAATGCCTATATGACTAATGGAGTGATAACGTGACATTATTTAAGTGACATAGTAACATTTTTTAAAATCAAAACCCATTTTTATACATAAGCAAACACGTGATTTGTTTTCATACCCAATAACAGACTTGTTATGAAATGGAATGGGTCTACAAACAACAATTTTCAATCCCAAATCACACACACACACACGCACACACACACACACACACACACTCTCTCTCTCTCTCTCTCTCTCTCTCTCTGATGTAGAACAGATAGTATAGGCCTTCTTGAAGTAGCAAGGGCGCCGGAAGTCACGGTGCAAGATCAAAGGGGAGTGCCAGTAGAGGCTATCAGGGCGACGATATCAGAATTGTATGAAATTTGACAAGTTGAAGGGAAACGACATTTTGATCCAAACTCATTTACCTCGAGCATTGCCTAAATTTAGGTAAATTCCTTCTTTAAGGCATCGAAAATAGTTTTTTTTTTTTTTTTAATTTATAGTAATATTTGTTTTTCCTTAATAACTTTTAGTTTAAAAGTTAAAATAATGTCCTGTCTGTTTTAGGACGTCTCTTAGAGACAGTATTATCAATTTCCATAATTATCTAAATTTTGTTATTTTTTGAAAAAATTACTATTTTGCCACATAATTACATGATTAGTGCAAATTAGGGTTTCTGGGTGATTTCTTAACAACCCTAGGATCAGGGACGGAGCCAGACTTTCAACCAAGAGGGGGCAAAAGTTTCGAAGGAAAAAAATCCTAAAATTCCAAACTATCATATTTAGTGTTAACAAACAATAAAGTAAAATATACAAAATAGCCATTTTTTAAAACATTGCACTGTAATTATTTATGAAAAGGTCTTAACGTCTTTTAAATCTCAAAAGTATTTTATTATTTATTTTGTACTAAAATGTCAGAAGTTTTCCTTGCAATGTATAAAATTCAAACTAGCATCTCTTCCTATATTAAAAAAAAATCAAATATTATAATTGATTAGACTAAGGTTTTGTTTTCCATTGTTGTTATTGTTATACATGTGTTTTGCCTTTGTATTTATCTTTCATAAAATTCTCAACTAAAAGACAAAACCACAGGTCCACACCACATATCCATTATTGCCTATTTAAATAATACACTATTGTACTGTATCATTAAATTAACCAATCAAATGGTCGCACTTTACTATTTCTACTGTTAAAACAAAAGGCAATAACTTTACTTGTTGTAAAGTCAAAACAGATGGAGATAGAGTTAGAGATGGGAGAGATATCAAATTTTGAGAATCTTTAGATTTAAGAGAAAAAGAAACAAGAAACAAAGGAGAGAGAGTTAGAGATGGGAGAAATGAAATACCAAAGAAGGAGAGCAAGTTGTTCGGCAACTGTGACTTGTGATGCATACGGCATATCTAATCAGATATCTTTGATCAGTTTTGGTGGCCAGGGCACGGTAAGACTATGCCTGCTGTTGCTGGTGGCGGCGTGGCATCACTGTCCAGAGCAAAGGAGGCGTGACTCATGAGACACGCTCTCTCACAGTCTCACTTGCTATTAGATTTTAATTTCAATTTAGGGTTTTTTTTTGTGTGGTAAATTTGAAGAGTTTTTACAGACTGGATTTTTTTGTTTTTATTTTTGTTTTTGGAAGGCTTAAACTATGGGTTTGTTGATAAATTTTTTGTTGTTGTTTGGGCTATTTAGATTAATTTTTGTGGTTATTATTTAGGCTATTTTTTGGGTTTAGAGGGTTGAAGAAACTATAGGGGGGCAAAGTTTTGTTTCGATGGGCTCAAATTCTAAATAAACCTTAATTATACCTACTATTTTGAAAAAAATAAAAAATTGAGGGGGGGTTGTGGCCCCCCAAAGCCAATGAATGGCTCCGTCCCTGCCTATGATTTCTTTTTACTATTTAAACATATTGTAGCCTTCAAGGCAATTTAGTTTTCAGATTTATAAAAAAAAAAAAAAAATATATATATATATATATATATAGATTTTTTCTATTTATCTTTGGTAGATTCCAGAACCCTATTATCTTGTGGATTCAAGAAACCTCTCATGGATTCGAGATTTTCATTCAGAAGTTAACGTGTTTAGTTTCTTTTTCCATTCAGAAAGCAATGTGTTTGTTTTCTTGTAGTTTTTGCAACATCTCTCCCTCTCTCAATGTCAAAATAAAAAACAAGATGGATACTACCTAAGGTTGTGGCCTAGTGGTTTGGGTTCGGTGTTAGGTCGGTCCCGAATTTGAATTATGAAACACGAAGACATGACATTGATTGGTTTTTCTCGAGATTGACTTGGATTGGGTGAGATTTTTTAAAGACGTTTTCAATTTATTTCAATGTCAATGAAGGCTAGTTTAATTCTATGAAACCTTTAGAGAGGTTAATGTAATTAATTTTATCAAAAAAAAATCAGAATGCGAATGCTCATTTTTTTGGGATTCTCTTTTTGTTGCTAAATGAATTTTTAGAATGATAAATAGATAATACAATTTTAGAATCTACGAACTTCAAAGTAGCCTTAATAAAAACATACACAGAAAGCATTATAATGGCTAGAAATTTATGAAATGCATTTTTAATGGGTTACAAAATGGTCTTTTTCTTTAAAAAAAAAATGTAAAATTTGATAGTTGAAAGTGGGGGGATTCAACTCTTGGACATCTCTAATGGAAAACACTAAGAAGCGTTAGTTGAGTTACCAAACTGTTGACACAAAACCGGCTCTTAATAAGATTGAATTATCCCTATAGTAAGTCTAAAATTTATATGATATTTTGAAAATAATGTTATCCTCTCTTGCACCAATGTTATTACGTTAGGTCATGGAGTAAATTGAATTGGTGATATCTGTCACAGTATAAGATAAATGAGAAGTTTTTGTATAAATCAATTTGAAGAAATTTCTTCTAACCTATTACATAATGATTTATAAGATTATTCATTGTATTGTTTAAATATGTCACATTAGTTATAATTCATCAAAAATGTTATACGATTAAAACCACATGTGAATAATCTTTCTTAATCGCTAAATCCGCTACCTAACGGGTTGAAGGAAAATTCAATTAAACCAATTTAGAGAACTTTTTTTTTTTTCCCTGTAGGGCAAACTGCAAAGATCACTACTCTCTGCGATTTCTGAATGATTACTCTACCCACCTAAACAAAATGGGGTCAGTGTTCTGATGACAGGATTCATAGTAGTCCAGGTGCATTGCATGATGAACATCTTGTTTAATTCGTTTTCTTCTTTGTTTAATAAATCTGTACGTTCTCACAGAATTTACGATTGCTGATTGAAAACACGAAACAAATTGCAATTGACAAGCTATGTAGCACATGTAACATACTTCATAGGTCTAATTGTCACGCGAGTTTATAGGTTGTGACACGTGGACACCACGTTTGTTATTTCGATTGGTTATTACAATTGCCTAAGCATGCAAGTTTTAGTTGCCTAAGATAATTACGTGCTGGTTGAGAGTTGAGACATTAAAACCTGGGCCAGGGGAACCATACGAAGACAAGTCATGTCAGCTACAGGGTTAACTGAGAATTGTTAGCTGTTTGATAAATACATCTAAGGTAATTCCAACCTATCAACTAATATTATATATGACTGGGTGTGCTTTTGATCCGTTCGAATCTAGGTATTTGTACTTTGAAAAAAAAATTTAGGTCAGTGATTTATCTCTCTAGGGCCATTTATTGTAAATAGTAATTATTTTCTGATTGAAAACTTTGAAAATACATAATAAGAAACCCAAAAAAAAAAAAAAATTAATATTATATATATAATATACACTCGCCTAGAGGATTAATTAGGTGTTCTAATAATATTGTAGGATTAAATAAAAAAATCATACAACTTTACAATTTATTAAAATAACTAATAATAATATAGCAATATATGATGTTAGATTATTATATTTTCTAAACTTAAGATTAATATTCTAAAAATACTTAAAACTAATAAATATAACACATTCTATTTTTCTAATGGGCCTCTAATATTTAAATAATAATCCATGAAAGAAGAAAGAAACCCTTCGCATTCCCCCCAAAAGTTGTAATCCTTATTTTTAAGCTTTTAATACATTTAAAACATTTGTCTAATTTTCATCTTTAAATCCTTTTATATGTGTGGATCTAAATTGAAAAATAGTTAACAATCTATATTTTTTTAAATGATAAAATCAGAAATAAAATATTTTGAAATTATACAAAATCCTAGAATCCAAATCAGGATTTTAATTGAGATTTTTTTAGGTCTTACATAAGATCTTTACTCATTCCAAGATTTTAGATCAGAAATAGTTTAATTTTAAGATATGGATTGAGATATTAGTAATAAGTGTGAAGGCCACTCATATGCATAACTCACATGCAACAACTTTATCGCCAAAACAATCCTCAAAGAAATTAAAATATAAATCCTCTGTTTGACACTGAATATATATATATATATATAGTAACAACAGGGATACCTACTCTAGTTTTCTCAAGGCTAAGGCCTTAGGTCCCCATTTGTACCAAATTTTTATTAAAGGTTTTAAGGTCCCCACTAAACAAAGAAAATGCCTCAAAATTCTACAAAATAAATCCCAAAATGCTAGAAAGATAACTATTTTTTTTTAAGAAAAAAAAAATGTGAATTTTGCATTCTTTCCCCACCTTCAAAGAAACCCCCAAAATATTGAGTAATTAGAAAATCAATACAATTAGAACCCTAAATGGTTACAAAAAAAATATTATGAATTTGCCGAAAAATTATTGAAAATCAATTTTCCTAGCAAGTTTTAAAAGAGATATTGATCAAGCCTAAATACAAAAACTACATTAGTAATTCTTTTATATCTTGAAAAGTAAGAAAAACGAGTTATAAAAAATTATAAAAGTTAAATAAATAATATTTATATATTAAAAAAACCACTTAAATTTATTGCCATTTTAAGTCTCAGAATGTATTGAGCCGAACTAGGCACACTCATATGCATAACTCACGTACAATGGCTTAATCCCTATCTTATGTTTGGTAAATATATTTTTTATTTTTGTTTTCAAATTTTTATTTTTAAGAATAAAAACAAAAAGCAATTTTCTTGTGTTTTCAAAATCAAAGGCAGTTTGGTTAGTTGAAAACAAAACACAATTTTCCCAAAAAAGAAAAGAAAAGAAGTTTGGTAACAATGGCTGTATTTTTTCATTAAATTAAAAAGAAAATCATGGCAATACCATTATTAACATGCAAATAAATTAATTGTGCCTTATTTAATATTCCCTTCCTCAAACCTAACTTTTTAAGGAAATATCTTTTATTATTTTGTCTGTTATATAAAAATGTATAAGTTTTTAAAACTACTCTTAAATAAATTTATCAAAAAATTAGAATACTAAATCTAAAATGGTTTTGGAAATAAAATAAACGCATAATAGAAATATTAGTAAATTAATAGTTTTTAATTTTAAAAATAGGACAACATTTTGAGATATCTTTATTTTTTTTTTTTTAAAGTCAAACTTAAGTCTATTGTCCAATAATACTAAACATATTAAAATGATGACATATGTTTACTTTTAAACACGTGTCACTATTTAACAGAGAGTGTAAACAAATTATTTGGAATGAGAGTAGCATTTTTGAAAAGAGTATGGCTGTCAGCAATCCATGATGATCGGTGTCTTATTTCAATTGGGTGAAGTCATATCCAAGAAAACCCCATGAAGCAGGTTTTTGTTACGGGGGGGGGACATTTTACTGTATTCGATGGGAAATTTTACCCACTATTTTAATGTATTAAATTATGATATGTAGTATGTACAACACATCATTTGTGTTTTAACATTAATTAGTACACTTATTTTATTATATGCTACCAGCACGTGGCATTTGCAAACACACAGCCATATGTTATTGTGGAGTGCAGAGAAACTGCCCCTTCTTTGCTGACAATTGTTTTCTCCGTGTTTTCATTGGGCTTTAAGAATTGAAAATAGAAAACAGGTAAAAACATGTTTTCATTTTCCTTTGTGTTTTGAGACTTTGAAAACAAACAGAAAATTGCTGAATTAATATATAAAGGCAAAGATTCTTTCTCTCCAGTTCACGCTTCTTTCCCTCATAAAAACAAGGAATAGTGACTTTCCCTTCTTTAAAAATTACTCCACCTCCCTGTTTAAGCTTTTAATATCAGACTATCTTATAACTTGCGTGCTCTTACAGCTTAATTTAAATAGTCTCTCTACAGTAAGTTAACATGCTTCTCTCTCTCTCACTCTCTATTCGTTTTCAATTTCCTTACCCTCTTTCCTTTTCTGGCTTTCTTCCTTTTTATTTTAAGTGTTGGGCTTAAGAAATCATGCATTCGGCCTTGGGTTAGTCCGTTGGGGTGGATTTGAGCCTTGTGGGCCAGGACAATTGGGTCACTTGGATCTAAAAATGATATCTAAATGGGCCATTGTCCTGGACTCCAACAGTGTTGCTACTTGCTACAAGTTGCGAATTTGGTGGGCCTTTATTCTTTATATAACAAAACCCAGTTAGTAACTATCTTTAGATTAATGATTAGGTACTCTGATAGTACATGGTGTTCCTTAGGATGGATTACCATGAATCTAAGAGAACCCGGTAGGCCTTTATTCTCTATATAACAAAAGCCCAATTAGTAACTGTCTTTAGATTAATGATTAGATATTCTCAGAGTACAATGACATGGTGTTCCCTAGGTTGAATCACATGAATTTGAGAGAAGGGAGCACAACATTACTGTATTTCAAGAGTAACTAATGATTATTAATTTTATATAAATATAAATTTTAAGTGATGAGTAATTTAAATATTTAAGTCTTGTTAAAAATGACATGAAATATCATTTGACCTAAAAGGTCATTAGCACTTTTTTTTTTTTTTTTTTTAGAAGAAAAAAGAGTGACTCACGTGTGTTATCACAGCCGACCACACTCCACAGATACATCGTTTGTGAGTACCACCAACACATAATGATTTGGACTCCACCCTTCTAAAAGTTCATCTAATTTTCAATTTGTTCTATAAAGAGTTCTTCTGGGACAACAAGGTATTAACTGCTACACTTCAATCCACGGCAATATTTCTCTATTCTTGGGCACACCCTTGATGAGATAAGAGCCCAATGTGTGTTTTATTCAAGAGAGAGTCTAGGAATACAATTTTGTACCACGACTATTGTCACAAGGCTCACAACTCTGAAGTAATCAACTATGAGTGATAGAGAAAAAATAGTAGATCCATTTGAAAATGACTATCTATTACTCACAATCAACCATTTTAGCAAATTGTGGCAAAAAGTTGTAGTTTTAGAACATTAACTCGTGCAATTCTTTTTTTATACGTCAACTCACAACTTACTGAAGTTGTCAACTATAAGTGGTGAACAATTATTTTTACATGGATCTGTTGTTTTTTCTCCATTATTTACAATTAACTACTTCAAAATTGTTACAATTAAAGTTGTGATACAAAGTTTTATCCCTGAAATTTCTCTCGAAAAATATACACCGTGGGCTGTATCTCATCAACAATATGAGCCCAAGATTAGATAAATCTTGCTGTGGAGTGTGGGACTGAAGTGCAGCAGTTAGTACCTTGCTGTACCCCTCAAAAACATTTTATCAAACAAATTTTTTTGAGAAATATCAAACAAATTAAGAAGTAGAAGAAGAAAGAAATGACATATTAGAAGGCATTTAATTCAATTATATGTCAATTATCAATCATTCTATCCCCGAGTTGCTGTCTTGTAGTCAACTTGGCGTATCAACATTAATAGAAACTAGACAAAACAGAATTATAAATTTAAACAATTGAAAACTTGTTTAGTTGATGAAGAATATAATCAATGTGTTCTTATTATTAAAAACCATTGCATGTATATCATTCGCTTTCATTACATCCTCATCAGATTTTCTTTCAACTTAAATATGATTAATTGAGTAAATACTGAATAGGTGAAATCATCAGTTCATCACAGAATTTTTTTTTTTTTTTCCAAATACACCACACCAACCATTTGAATGAGACCAATTCGAGGGCTCTTACTTTTTTTTTTTTTTTTTTTTTTCCCTGTTGCAGATATGGATAGAATTTAGTAATTGGAAAAAACGCTAGTGGTGTTTAAGAAAATAACAAACGCAACCTATATAATAAAATGAATAATTAATTCAGGCATAATATTTTTTTTTCTTGAATAATTCCAATATACAGTAAATACTAAATAGGTGAAATCATCAGTTCATCACAGAATTTTTTTTTTTTTTCCAAATACACCACACCAACCATTTGAATGAGACCAATTCGAGGGCTCTTACTTTTTTTTTTTTTTTTTTTCCCTGTTGCAGATATGGATAGAATTTAGTAATTGGAAAAAACGCTAGTGGTGTTTAAGAAAATAACAAACGCAACCTATATAATAAAATGAATAATTAATTCAGGCATAATATTTTTTTTTCTTGAATAATTCCAATATACAGTAATCACCAAATTTTGCTTTCTTATTTATGAAGACAGACAATGACATCAAGCAAAAAAAAAAAAAAAAAAGAATTTGCCAATGGACTTATTCTCTCCTATATCTCCCGTATAACCCACCTCCCCCATCTCCTTCTCAAAATATAATAAATAATTAAAATTAAAATTAAAATAAAAAAAATAAATTTAATTCTTCCGAAAAATCAAGCAATTAAAAGGCTGACATCTGGTACATAGAAAACCACATCTTTCTCACGTTTTAAAAAAAAATTAAAATATTTTTTTTTAAGTACAATTGGTTCCTTGAATAGGACCTTAAACCAGCATTTCCAACATGTAGTTTAATGAATTGACAACAGGATATCCAATTGCAAAAAAACAATCGCACAGTAAGTTAGTAAGATTATTAATTTTTTCTTTAGCCCAGCAAATAATCACAGAGGATGCAACAACCATATGTAACAAATGGAAGCTTCAAATATGAGATGTTTCAAGTAATCTGTCACTAATCTGTTACAAATTCCATTACTTATCAGTCAAAACCTAATAATAGATCTGAACAACCCTTAAACTTTTCTGAATAATTTCTGTTTAGTAGGGCCTACTAATGGGGATTCTCTAGTCAAAGTTGATCATCAAAATTTCATGTGTAATTATAATTATTTTTAGTAAATTACATTTTTCTATTCTAAACTGGCTATAATGATATATGTAATGTTTCATAACTAGAATGGGCAAGAACCCGTAAACTTGATCCGACTACTCCACCCGGCCCAACCTATTGGCTTCTTGGTCAATTTTATCAAGATCTAATTGTGACCCAAAAGTTTTAAATGAAAAAAATCCCTCTCGAGTCTGACCCATGTGTAATGTTCACTCCCAATTTGTGCAATCAACCTCTTAGCTCACTCTCTAGCGAGGAAATCCAAATCCCTCAATCATATGCAAATCTGGATGAAATATGTACCACCAGATCTCTTATCTGTTTTTCAGGCTGATTTTAATGGCCTCCCTTAATAATATTCAGTGACTTCTTTCTCCAAAAAAAAAAAAAAAAGAAAAAGAAAAAGAAAAAAAAACCTCTTAGATATTTAATTAATGCAATGTGCCAATGTTTCTCACTTCTGGACATTGGACCATGACACCCCTAGCCCTAACATCCACAAATTTTATTGTGTATATTTATATAAATGTTTAAACCTTGACCTCTAAATTTTTTTTTCTCCCAGTAATTCAATTGGCTCAATGAGGCCACACAAAAAATAAAATAAAATTGCAACTTATATATTTTAGTAAACAAAAAACTATTTTCCTAATGAGGAAAAAAATTAAGGCAAACCAAGGGGCCTTCAGGTCAGGTTACTTTTTCATTTTTATTCTGAAGTAGTTCTTTCGTCTTGTATGCGTATGTGTGTTTTCTTTTATTTTATCAATACATTTCACTTCTACCTTTAAAATTTTGATAAATATGGTATGAGATCTGAAGCATACATATGTTTTATACTCAGTCATCATTTATTTCTAAATTGTGCTAATGATTGTCAAGCAATAGAAAATCAACAATCTACCATCTTGTTTATAAAGTTGTGTTTATTCTTCTAGATTCTATAGCAACTATTATCAAAATTAGGTTTGCAACAAAGACAAAGATGATTCTTTTAACTCGGTCTTTCATTTTGTACATTAACAAGGATACTATGAAATTTATCACATAATCAACCATAAATGATTTTTAGGATTTAAAATGACATCGAGTTCTTTTCTTTTTTTTATAGATGGTTAATTTGAAATATATTAAGAAACAATTAGTTTATTTTTATAGGAAACAATTATTTTGTTGGCAAGATACTAGTATTATTTTTCCTATATAAATTTAGTCATAACCTTTAGTATAGTTGTTCCTGATCTCCATAAGTTTTTTCATTTTTGGTTCATATTTTTGGCACTCCAAAGAATAAATTCTGATTTCATCCCTGTTTTTAATGCTAAAATATAAAAATTTAATAAGAAATAAAGAAAAGATTAGAGAGAAAATATGATAACTTATTTCGTAAGTATAAACTAGCTACCATTGAAGGTGTGGGGTCCAATAAGTTGTGGTCCTGGCCCATTCATTAGTTGGGGCCCAAGGCCCGAGCCGAGGAAGGTTATAGCCCAGGCTCGGTAGTATAAGTACGAAGTAGCCTTGGGACACAGCCGAGGACGATTCAGTCCTCGGCATGTCCAAGGTCTCACCAAAAGAAAGGGTAAAAATGGTACAAGAACAGCTGGAACAAAATCAAAAATATCTAAGTCAATAGAAAAGGGTACGCTGGAAAGGGCAACGACCAGGGAAAGCTGCCCTTACTGCCATTCAATACTCTGCACCTGACAGAGCCATACTACTCAGCTTTTGCAATCACCTCCAACGACTTTGAGTATGGGCTGATGGGACAAGTATCAGTCCTGAAAAGTCGACCCTACACGTGGACGAAGGATAAGGAACACAGGTTAGTATAAAAGGAGAAGAAAGCAATCCATTGAAGAGGCTGGGAAAAATGGCCAAAACCAGAGCCTCCCAGCCCACCTCTAGGAGAAAGACTCCTAGAGCGTGCACGATTCATTTATGTCTGTACACGTTTTATTTATGTATGAACACCCCGGAAAAACCACCGACTCGTGATCAAGGCCTAGCCTATCAAACCCACGCTCTATAAATGATATTGTTAGGGCCTATTTACGTGCGAACCCAGTATCGTTCTTGGGTCGTTCCAAATCGTGTCCTTACAGAAGGTATATAAAGAAATATGATAACTTTAAATCCACTATAGTACATGGCATTTACAACCCACAATAACCCATATTATTATACATAACCATAAATTTTAACTACTTAAAATAATCTTAGACAAACTTATTTTGTTAACAGGAAATTAATACTTTGAATATTATTGATAAATTATAAATAAAACAAATCTTGAACATGGATTTTATTATTATTATTTTTTTGGATTGAAATCTTGAACATTGAAAAACATTTGTTTTGGATGAAAATAAATAATTTTTTTTTTTTTTGTCTTCTAAATTTAACTATATGTAGTTGGTATTCAGAAGGAATTAAAAAAAAAAAAATTTAATTCAAATGTCACATTATTAGTCGTTCTTGCGAAAAGTGAAATTTCTCATCTAAAAAGCGGGAACTATAATTCCTTCTGTAAAGACTAATAGTGTTTATGTATTAAACAGTGTTTCGGCAAACATAAGATAGTATAGTGTACTATAAATTTTTTTTTTTTTTTATGAACTGTACTATAAGATAATTTAGTGTAATAAGGATAATACACTAATATTAAACACCTTTGTTTTACACAATCTGAGATATTCACAATTTCACATAAACTTTAACTAAATTACAGAATAAGATAGGATAGTGTACTCCAGAATTTTGTTAAACCAATAACTAAATTACCTGTAATTAAGAATTAACATTTCTTAGTTGAATTTGTACCTAACCGCAACACACCATGATAGAAATAGAAAACTTTATACGATAGAAGACCATTGCAATTAACATCTTAGTTTAAGAGATTGATTAGTTAAATTTTAGATTTAAAAAAGAGATTGCATGTAACTTCCTAAACGTACAATTCATTATAAACATTAACCGAATGTATTAATATATGATAATAACCCATGAACATTTGACTTGATGGCATTCTACATTTTTATTTAGGGTTTAAATCTACTTACAAGTCGTATATATTCCCCTCAATTTTCAAAAGATCCCCAAAAAAGATATCATAAAATAAGAAAATAAGAAATACGTTTAATAATTGAATATTGACGTCTAGTATTTTGTATTATCTTGTATATCTTTGTCATACAAAATAAAAATTCCACAAGCTAAAGTGATTAAGTTGAATCGATGACCCAATGTTGGCCATCGATTTTAATTTTGAAGCCATGAATTCGAGCAAACAGATTCACAGCCCTCCTAACACCTCGATCATCAGCTGCAGTAAAATAATCGTGCCCAAAAATTACTCCACCGGGTCTTAAAAGCCGGTACGCCCGATTGATATCGGACCAGGCCGAAATAAAATCATGACCTGCATCCACCTCGATCAAATCAGCGTACACGCCCAACTCACAAAACAAGTTGAGAGCCGACCCGGTTGAAAACGGCACGGGCAAAACCGAATCCGTGGCGTTTACGGATACCAAGTTCTGCATGAACTGGTACATGAGCAAAACGTCGCCGTTCAACATTTTAATGTCTTTGAACCGGTCCCGAAACCCGGGCCAGCCGCGAAAATCGTCGACGCAGAGGATCTGGGTTTGGAGGCCGAGTTGGCGAGTCAGCCCGGCCATGTGAACCGCCGACGCGCCTAGGAAAGTGCCGACTTCGATGATGGTTTTGGGCTTCACTTTCTGAATAAGGTGTTCGAAAACGGCGCCGTTTGAGCCCCACCCTTTGAGCCTCTGGGGACGGAGGAGGGAGCTGACGTGGACCGGCGGGAAGTTATCGAAAGGTGACGTGGCGTTGTAGAGACGGTCCAGGATCGTTTGTCGGACGAGTTCGGAGGGGAGCGGGTTGGAACAGTGAGTGCTGACTCGGAAGTGGTCGAGTTGAGAAGGCAAGTTTGCGAGGTCTTGGATTGTAGGCGCGGTTGGAGTTGGAGTCGAGGTTGTCGGGAGTGACGTGGCATTCTTAAAAGGTGAGGAATTCGAGGATGATAGGTAACCCAAGGTGTACGATAGCAAGAGGAGGAGAAAGTAGGCTATGGGTTTTGCGAATTTTAAGGATATGAGTACAAGTCTTTTTTGTCGGTGCTGTAGTACTTGCTGATCTTCTTTCTGTTTCATTTTGTATCTTCGAAAAAGTTTGGCTTTGAAAAAACAGACAAGACTATGAGTTTTAAGAGAAGAAGAAGAGGATGGTCTAGATCGAGAGAGAGTTTAGTTTCTAAAGTTTTCTGGCTTGTAGAGGATGAAGGAGGAGGGTGTGGTTGAGTTGGTTGCGTGTTTAATACTCGGTTGGAGAAATGAAAACGACTGGAAAAATGTTAGTCATGGGGATAGAAATCATAGAATTGAATATTGAAGCTCTCGTTTAATGTTGACATTATAAATTGGACTAGGTCTTTAAGACATTTCCTTGTGAATTTCTGTTGTTTTTTGCCACACAAAGGATGCCGTAAGGAAAGTTTTAATTACTTTCTGTATTTGGATGTGTGTTTTTTGAGGGTGGAATTTGAATATTTTGATAGTTGTACAATATATATATATATATATTGGTGGGCTTACGTCTGCTCTATCTTATATTCTTCGATGTAATAGAATTATGAGTGATATGGATATTTTATTATAAGGTATAAATCGGGGTGTTTAGATTGAGTTGTTATAGAATTTTAGAACCCGTTTAATTAGAAATTTTTAGTATTATTTTTTAAGTGTTGTGAAAATATATATGAATTAAAAAATGTTGTAGAAATACATGTTTCAGTGTTTAAACAACTATACCAAACACCACATTAATATTTTCATGATTTTTTATACCGTAGTACATGACAATTGAATTAGTCACTCTTCAATTTTTAAATTTTTAACGAAGTATCTTCATGTGGAAGGTGAGCAACCAAATAATATTCTAACGAGTTGGAAATTACTTAAACTTATTAGGGATTTTTTTTTTTTCTTTTTGTTGATTGGGATTTCTAATTTCTTCCGTGTATAGCCAATTCTATTAAAATATATCAAGATGTTATTATAAATGTGTAACGGTGTAACCCATAAAATACTGTCATTCAATGGGTATTGAAGTCCTTTACATTGAAAACTTTCCTTCCATACTGAAGGTATCCTTTAGACCTCCACTTTTAAGTTTAAGGGGGGGTTTAGAATATAATAGGATATTATTGTAAATATGTAAGCGATAAAATATATTAAGATGTTACCGTAAATGAATAGATTATGATTTTTGTAGAATAAAATGTGCTATTAATGTGATTTTATAACCCTATTCTACAACTACAAAAATTAGGCCCATTTGTATTTGTATTCTGGTTACGTAATGTATTATAATACCCGATTTAAAACACTAATATTACTGTAAGGACCAGTTTTGGATCTTAGCCCAAATGATAGATGGACTCAAGCCCAAAAAGCTCAAAACAATGAATTTGTAGAGAGTGGGTTGGAAAACTGGACTTAAACGAGTTAGATGACCAATAGAGTGGGTTCCAATGAAAAGAACAAAAAGACAGATTGATTCAACTAAAGAAAATCGTCATCGGCACAGTCCAAGGAGATTAGTTCTTATATATTTTTCTTGAATTTGATTACAAATTTTTTCCTTCATTGCTACAGTGTTTCTCTCTTGATTTTTCGATCCCCTTCTCTCATTGCTTCCTTCTTCTTTTATACTCTTTTTTGTTTTCATCTTCACCCTCCACGTGTAGGCTAAATGGTTGGTCTTGATACTTGTCCCATCAGCACTTTCCTAAAGTCTTTTGGTAGTAGCTGTAAGGCTGAAAGCCACTATTCAGGTATCACCTCCACATTAATGCGGCCAGAGTGTTAGCTGCAGAGTAATTAATGCGGTGGTAGCAATTTTCTCCTTAGATATTTTAGAACTCCCCTCTATCCTTTGTTTTTGCAATTCTTATCTGTGCCAACAGAACTTCCTGGAACATTCCCCCGGATGGCAGACCACCTTTACGGACCTCGACTTGGGTTAGCTGAGGAGGCACTCATCCTCGGCCTAACCTCCAGGGCCATTGTGATAAAAACTAACTTCTTCATTCACTAATACAGGCTCCCTTGACAATGTTTACCCTTCCTCGGACAACCCCTTATCCTTAGCTTGGGCCTGAAGGCCCAATATATACATAGATAGTGAGCTCCTGGGTCCAATACCGCTACAATAGCCCCTTGATATTCTTCTTTCTGGCTCCTCGAGAAGAAATGAGGATTTCGATGTCACTTTAGCTAGTCTGTGCCCATCACATATCTCCTCTGCATGTGTAGATGCCTTTTTAACTGCCCAAGACACGCTCTTGACGCTTCAGCATACGAGACATGCCTTCATTAAATTTTTGCGGCACCCTATCCCCCACGTTCTACGGTGCGATGCAGATCCAACGGTTGAGGATTCTACTAGAACATGGGCAGGAATTTTCTCACTCGTAGCTTTTTCTTTGATATAAATACCATTCAAATCAATCTTCCATCTCACTCTAGCATTCACTTAGCTCTAGCGCACATACACCAAACTTGCCAACTTTCTCAACTTACTCGTGCCTCTACAAATACCAAAAGCCTGTCCGAGGACACTTTCCTTATTTCTGTAAGTCTTCGCAAATCTTTACACTTTGTTTTTCCATATATTTTTCTATTCTTTGTACTTTCCCTCTCCTCAGCTCTATTTCTCCTCTCAATCTTTTTAGTTTTCCCTAAACCCATATAGAAATGGGTAGATTTAAGAGTTTGGTAGACTCCGAGGAGGGAATAGAGAACTTTAGGGCTCAGTATAGGATCCCTCCAAGAGTAGGAATTAGGTACTATAAAGAGGGGTAATGGCACGAAGACAGGCAAGAGGGAGAAGTAGTAATCCCGATGATTGCCTTCATAGAGGGCGAGATGAGAATCCCCATGGGTACTGTAAGCAGGGATTATCTTAGGACCTATAAGTTAGCTCCTACCCAGTGTGCCCTAAATATGTTTAGGATCTTAGGTTCTGTAGATGCCCTTAATGAGAGGATGGGCTTAAACCTCACACACCACGATATCAACTGGATTTACAACCTCCATCATTTGACGAGGCAGGGGTATTATCTAAAGTTTAGGTACCTCGAGATCAGGCTCATTCAATGCCTCCCCGAATCCAACAAGGGCCTCAAAAAGGATTTCTTGATCGTGTCAAAGGAATGGCACGATGGCCTCCCCTGCCCGACGAGAGAGGGGAAACTAGGTGGGGCTTTAGACTTAGG
Source organism: Quercus tomentella (assembly GCA_028535165.1). Lineage (NCBI taxonomy): Eukaryota > Viridiplantae > Streptophyta > Magnoliopsida > Fagales > Fagaceae > Quercus > Quercus tomentella. The sequence goes on from JAPQVY010000100.1 coordinate 45,565,609, forward strand.
ATGATTATTTAAAAGTTACCCTTTCTGTGCTTTTCTTCTTTTCTCCTTTTTTGTACTTGTACCTGAAATTCTCTTTGATTTGTATTGTTCTGTACTGATGATATTTTTTGTCTTTTCCAATGGTTTTGCAGACAAAAACACTGTCATCCCTAACTTTAGCCTTGTGAACCAGGCAAGCTTGGATAAGATCCTAAAGGTAGAGGTGTTCGTTCACACAGACGGACAACTAAAGGCTGCTCACTTAATCTTGGATTACATTCCAATTTCTAAGGCCTTCCAGGCGTCGAAGTGCGTAATCAAGGCAAGGGATCCGTGTTTACAAAGGATCAATGTAGCCGTTCCAGGGTTCCTCATCTCTGGTCCAATCCCTGAGGGCACACTTGCCACCAGTCTAATACCAGAAGGCATCCCAAAGGTCACTCAGCCACCACAACATACTGCCGAGGAAGGAACTTCTTCTCATTCTGCCTTCATAGAGGAGGAATAAGAAAAAGAAGAAGTAGTAGAAGTGTCCGGTTCCGAGGACGAATTCGATATCTTCGATCAAATTTTGTCCCCAGAAGCACTTCCTGGTGACCTCAACTCTCATTCCTTAGCCCAATCTAACCCTCACCAAGAAGCTGCTAATACCTCCGATGACATGGGCATCCAACGCAAATAGAGGTCAACTCTCTAGGAGTTGTTGGAGTCTCAATCTGGGATAGATGCTCCTAAGAAGGCTGCTCAGACGAAGCTCCCCCCTCCTCCACCCACCCAATCTCCCCAAGCTGATCCCGTAGACCATAAAAGAAAAAGGGAGGAAAAAGGCAAGGAGGTGGTAGAAGTAGGGAAAACCCATCCCTCCCATGAAGTTGAGCCCTAGAGGGGGGCTAAGCAACAGAGAGGCCTTCAAACGAGGTCAGCCACCGAGGTAGAGAGGAGGGGTGACCATAGATCTGCAGCCCTAGCTTGGGCCCCACGCATGGAGCTAGATGGGGCTCCCTTACTTAGTGATGCCTCTATCCGGGATTTCCAATAGGGCACAATTGGGTATGTGGCAGATGTAATGGAACAATCCCTGCTACTGCCCAAGGATATGGCTGACCTCAGGTCTATGAGGCAGCACGAAGTCTTCCTCGGACTGAAGAGGGACTTGGCTATGGTAAGTAAATTTTTAAGTTTAAGTAAAGTTTTTTTTTTTTTTTTTATAAAAAAAAAAAAAAAATTTTACTCCTCTTCCTTTCCAAACCATCCAAGCCACCTTTAGGGCCGAGGAAATGATGAACTACTCCTATCGAAAGATGAAGGAGGAAGAGGGGAGGAGGATAGCAGCCGTGGATGCCTTCCATGTAGCTAAAAAAAGCGTCCAAGATCTTAAGGCCAAGCTGATCGAGGAGGAGAGAGAAATAAAAAGCGATGCGGTTGCACTGGACAGCGCTGAAAGACAAGCCAAAGGCCAGAGGGTACTGCTTCGAAATGCCGAGGACCAGTTGGCCACCTCCAAGGAGCAAATCCTTGCTCTGAAGAAGAAATTGGAAGAGGTCTAAAAGGCAAGGATCAGGCAGAGAAGGCCAAGGAGGAGGCAGAGCAGGCTAGGGAGGAGGCAGAGCATCAAGGATTTGACATTGGGGTGGCTGAGATCGAGGAAGCCCTTAGGGCCGAGGTCTCAGGGGTATGCAAGACTTACTGCCTCCAAGTATGGAATGAGGCTCTCAACCAAGCTGGGGTTGAGGCTTCTTTTGTACTCAGGAAGGCAGAAAGTGTCTACTACCCTCCAGCCATCCGTGCCTCCTCCTCCAACAGCTCCAAAGTAGACACCTCTGCCGAGGTGGCCGATCCAAAGAAAAGCAGCACCGAGAAGATCCCTCCATCCTCTGGCAGCCCTCCAAAAGTGGCCGAGCAGCCCGGGGTGAACGAAAAAAGGAGCTGAGGTGACTAAGGAGGTGGCCCTTGATGCCACCAAGCCCCCAGCTGCTCACTAGGATCCTTCCAAAGACAAAGAGGCCTCCAGGATGGAGATTGTTTTTGCAAGCCTCTCAATTCCTGCCAAGGGTGACTCTAAGTAGATTTTTGTATAGTTCTCTCTTTTCTGTTCTTTTGTTTTGGTTTTCAAGGTTTGTAATCAAGTTTCTCCTTTTTTGTACTCGAACTGCCTTGCTTTAAGGCTTTACTTAATGAAAGTTGTGTATGTTTTCTTTCTTTCTTCCTATATTTCTATCTTATCTGACACTTAATAAATGTAATGATGAGGTAAAAATCTTCCCATTAAAACAAGTTAAATCCTACTAAGTCCACTATCTCGGTAAAGCGTAATTCTAACTTGAAGAACATACATAGTAATGCAGCATAAATATAAGTTCCTTACCATTAGTGAGTGTGAAGGGCCAGAGGGACAATCAAATTTCAAACAAATACAGGTATGCCCATAAATGCTTCAAGTGATGCTCATGAGCATTTACTTGAGTCTGCTACTATATTGAAAATTTTTGCTGTTTAGAGTGGCTGATCATTTTTGACATTCAAATAATCAATGAGAAACACTAATTTGCCTTAAGTATGTGATCTGAGGAGCCTGAAATAACTAAGGCTTTGTCCTGACATTTAGTAAAATGAGAGGAAATATTAATTTACCCAAAGTATGTGGTCCGAGGAGCCAAGCATAGCTAAGGTTTTGTTTAATACTTAGAGAAGTAATTTAACATATCAACTTACCCAAGGTATGTGGTCCGAGGAACCAAGCATGACCAAGGTTTTGTTTGACACTTAGAAAGATGCCCTTAAGTATTAATTTACCCAAAGTATGTGGTCCGAGGAACTAGGCATGGCTAAAGTTCTGTTTAATACTTAGAAAAGTGATTTAACATATCAATTTACCTAAGGTATATGGTCTGAGGAGCCAGGCATGACCAAGGTTCTGTTTGATACTTAGAAAGATGTCATTTAAGTATTAATTTACCCAAAGTATATGGTCCGAAGAACCAGGCATAGCTAAGGTTCTGTTTAATACTTAGAAAGATGTCATTAAGTATTAATTTACCTAAAATAGATGGTTCGAGGAACCAAACATAACTGAGATTCTGTTTAATACTTAGAAAGATGCCATTAAGTATTAATTTCCCAAAGTATGTGGTCCGAGGAACCAGGCATAGTTAAGGTTCTGTTTAATACTTAGAAAAGTAATTTAACATATCAATTTACCCAAGGTATGTGGTCCGAGGAGTCAGGCATGATCAAGGTTCTGTTTGATACTTAGGAAAATGACAGGAAGTATTAATTTACCCAAAGTAGATGGTCCGAGGAACCAGACATAACTGAGGTTCTATTTAATACTTAGAAAAGTGATTTAACATATCAATTTACCTAAGGTATGTGGTCCGAGTAGCCAGACATAACCAAGGTTCTGTTTGATACTTGAACAAATAGCAGAAAGCACAGCGCACAATATAACAAACCTAAATATGGTAAAGAAAACTTTCATTAATAATAATATCTACTCATGTTGTTTACATTCCAAGGGTGTGGTACAGTTTTTTCCTCTAGATCTTTAAGGTAATATGCACCTATTCCGGCCACTGATGTGATACGATATGGCACCTCCCAGTTGGGTCCCAATTTTCCCCATACTGGGTTCTTTGTAGTTCCTACAACCTTTCCTAGGACCAGGTCTCCAGGTGCTAGTGGCCTTAGTTTTACATTAGCATCATACCCTTGCTTGAACTTGTGTTGATAGTAGGCCAATTGGACCATGGCATTTTCTCTTCGTTCTTTAATTAGGTCTAAGCTCCTCTCCAATAACTGATCATTGTTGCTCGGAGTGAAAGAACTCGTTCTCAGTGTAGGGAATCCAGTCTCTAGGGGAATAACCGCCTCGGCCCCATAAGTCATTGAAAAGGGAGTCTCCCCAGTGGACCTATGAGGTGTAGTCCGGTATGTCTAAAGGACGTGTGGCAACTCTTCTACCCATTTTTCCTTTGCGTCGTCCAGCCTCTTTTCAAGCCCACTCACTATGACTTTATTGACAACTTCAGCTTGTTTGTTCCCCTGTAGGTATGCCGGGGTGGAATATCTATTTGATATGCCCAGGTCACAACAATACCTCCTGAAGGCCTTACTATCAAACTGAAGACCATTGTCCGAGATGAGGGTGTGAGGGATTCCAAACCGAGTGATGATATTTTTTCAAACAAATCTCTTGGCATCCACGTCTCTGATGTTTGCCAATGGTTCAGCTTCAACTCATTTGATGAAGTAGTCTGTGTTGACCAACAAATATCTCTTATTCCCTACTGTCTTGGGGAAAGGACCTATGATGTCCAAGCCCCATTAAGCAAATGGCCAAGGGTTAGACAGAGGATTAAGAACTCCTCCCAGTTGATGAATGTTGGGTGCAAACCTCTAGCATTGGTCACATTTCTTCACATACTTTTGTGCTTCCCTCTGCATATTTGGCCACCAATAGCCTTGAGTAAGGGCCCTGTGAGACAAAGATCTGCCTCCTGTGTGGCTTCCACAAATCCCTTCATGTAATTCTTCTAGGAGTAGGTCAACTGCTTCAGGGTGTATGTATAGCAGATATGGGCCAAAAAAAGATCTCTTGTACAACTTTTGGTCCTCGGATAGCCAAAACTGAGAAGCCTTTCTTCGCACCTTGTCAGCCTCTGACTTCTCCTCGGGTAGGACATCCTCCTTAAGGAACAGTACTATGGGGTCCATCCAATTAGGTCCCACCCTAATCTGATGTATGTGAGCCACGTTTCTCCCTACTTCAGTAGGCTTATACAAGTCTTCCACAAGAATCACCCGAGGTAAACTTTGTGCTGAGGAAGTTGCCAGTGTGGCAAGGGAGTCGACATGTGTATTTCTATTTCTAAGGATTTGTGAAAAATTAAAAGACTCAAATCCAGGCTGTAAGTGTCTAACCTGGTTCAAATATTCCTACATTCTGAGATCTCTGGCTTCCAACTCTCCTTGAACTTGGCCCACAACTAGCCTTGAATTAGAGAATATTTCCACTGCTTTTCCACCGATTTGCTGAACCATAGTCATCTCCACCAGTAGAGCTTCATACTCAGCTCATTGTTTGTGGCCAAGAAGCCCAATCTCAAGGATTTCTCAATTGTAATTCTCTCAGGAGATATCAGCACTTGCCCCACTCTAGATCCTCTGTGGTTCGCTGAACCATCAACGTATACCTTCCAGGATAAAGGTTTTTGTAAGGAGATTGCACCAACTGATCATTCATCCATGTTCTGTTTCTCTACTCTCTTTTTTAATGGGGTTTCAGCAAACTTAGCTACCAGATCGGCGAGGACCTAGCCCTTGACAGAGGTGCGAGGCATGTACTTGATGTCAAAAGCTCCTAGGATTGTACCTCACTTAGCAATCCTCCCAATGTAATCAGCGCTCTGAAGTAGAGATCTAAGTGGGAGCTGGGTTAGGACAACAACCATGTGTGATTGGAAGTAGTGGGGGAGTTTACGTGTGGCATGCACCACTGCCAAAATGGCTTTCTTTAGTGGTAGGTAACGGACCTCGGCCTCATGTAGTGACTTGCTCACATAATAAACTGGCCTCTACACACCACTATCAACACGTACCAGCACCAAGCTTACCGCATGGGAAGCCACTGATGTAGGCAAACAAGATCTCGTCCACCTTGGGCCTGGACAAAATGGGTGGCCGAGATTAATACTCCTTCAACTGTTGGAGGGCAAAAACACACTCCTCGGTCCATTCAAATCCCTTCCACTTGTTCAACAATTGGAAGAAGGGTCTACACCTGTCTACTGACCGAGAGATGAATCGGTTCAGAGCAGCAGTCATCCCTATCAGTTTTTGGACCTCTTTGGGATTCCGAGGTGGTTGTAGATTGTTAATTGCTTTAATCTGGTCAGGATTAACTTCAATTCTGCAGTGCGTAACCATATACCCCAAAAACTTCCCTGAATACACCCCAAAGGAACACTTAGAGGCATTAAGTCGTAGCTTATGCCTTCTCAAGATCTTAAAGATATTCCCGAGGTCGTTAGCGTGCTCAGATTTCATCTTACTCTTGACCACCATGTCGTCTATATATAGTTCAATATTCTTGCCCAGTTGTGGTTCAAACATCCTAGTCATCATCCTTTGATAGGTAGATCCTGCATTTTTCAATCCAAAAGGCATTACCTTGTAAAGGTAGTTTCCAATAGGGGTGACAAAAGTTGTTTTTTCCTGATCTTTCAAGGCTAAAGGTATCTGGTGGTAGCCTTGAAAGGCGTCCAAATAGCTCATCCGAGGATGACCTATGGTGGCATCTACCAGCTAGTCTATCTAAGGCATAGGGAAAGGATCTTTTGGGCAGGCCTTGTTCAGATCTATGAGGTCCACGCATACCCGCCACTTTCCATTTTTCTTCTTCACAGCTATAGTGTTGGCCAACTATTCTGGGTAGAACACTTCTTTGATAACTCAGCCTGTTTAAGCTTCATCCTCATCTTTGACAGTGTCAGAATGATCCTTAGATGAGCGCCGAGGTGGTTGCTTTCTAGGGGTGACAGATGGATTAAAGTTCAAATGATGGCAAATGAAGCTCGGATCTACCCTCGGAGCCTCGTAGGCATTCCACGCGAACACATCAATGTTCCTCTTGAGAAACTCTACCAGCTCTTCCTTCTCCTGAGAAGGTAGTTGAGCCCCAACCTGAAAAAACTTCTCCTGGTCATTACTTACAACAATCTTCTCTAGATCCTCACACTTCGCCTCCTCGGCTAGTCCATCGACAAGTAACACCAGAGACTTTGACTGCTATAAGCCCCCCTCAGCAGAGGCTGAGGATTCAGCTGCAGGCTGATGCATAATTGCGGCCACGAGACACTGCCCGGCCATGGACTAACTCCCTACAAGCTCCTCAATCTGATCCCCTGATAGATACTTCATCTTCAAATGCAGAGTGGAAGAGACGACCCCCAGGGTATGAAGCCAAGGCCTGGCCACAATGGCCGTGTAGGGGGAGTATGCATCCATTACAATGAAGTCCACTTCAACAACCTCTGGCCCTGCCTGCACGGGCAGCCTAATCTGACCCTTTGGGATGACAACTTTCCCATCAAAACTCTCCAGAGGTGAATCATAAGCTGTCAGGTCCTTAGACTTCAAGTTTAGCCCTCTGTACAAATCACAGTACATAATCTCTGCACCACTACCTTGGTCTATCATCACTCTCTTCATATCATACCCCCCTATTCTAAGGGTGACCACCAAAGCATCATCGTATGGCTGGATGGTTCCCATCTTGTATTCATCCAAAAAACTCAGCATCGGTTGGATCTCCTCTCTAGCCCTCTTCAGCTCAGAATTAGACTCCTCGGCTATCAGCCGAGCTACGGACATCACCCTGGAAGGATGAGAACCGGTCCTCCTAGGCGCAGCGAAGATGAAATTAATTGTACCTAACGGGGGCCTTGAAGAAGCGTTCCCTTAAGGCCCTGACCTTGATTAGTTTCCTTGTCCGTTGGGCCGATACAAAAACTGTTGTAACCTTCCCTCTCTGACCAGTTGCTCCAGGTGGTTCCACAGAGTTCTGCAGTCCTCGGTGGTATGTCCTCACTCCTGGTGGTATTGGCAATGGAGGCTCTGGTTGCGCCTCAAGGGGTCTCCTCCCATTTTGTTTGGTCATTTGAAATATGACTCATTCTTGATCTTCTCCAAGACTTAATGCACTGGTTCTCGGAACAAAGTGTTAACTGCCTGGGGGGCCGTAGATCCAGATTGTCCCACAAAATCCCTTCGGGATCTATTGTTGTTCTATCGATCTGACCTGAAATCCCTCTTCTCTTGAGGGATAACCTTACCCTTCCCCTTGCCTTGTTGCTGGTCTTCCTCGACCCGCTTGTATTCATCGATGCGATCCATAAGTCGACGAACACTCCTGACCGGCTTCTTAGTCAAGGACTTTCTCAAATCATGTTCGGTGGGCAGTCTGACCTTGAAGGTCCTTATGGCCACGTCATCAAAATCCCCATCAATCTCATTAAACATCTCCCAGTATCTGTTCGAGTATGTTTTCATAGTCACACCCTCTCGCATGGACATGGACAATAGAGAATCTAGAGGCCGAGGAACCCTACTGCACATGGTAAAACAAGACCCAAACGCTTGGGTAAGCTCCTCGAGGGAGCCAATAAAACATGCGCCCAGACCATCAAACCATCTCATCATTATAGGCCCCAAGCTAGATGGAAATACCTTGCACATCAAGGTCTCATTCTTGGAGTGTACAGCCATCCTCTGATTGAAGTGACTTGCGTGCTCCACAGGGTCTGTACGACCGTTGTACATGGTGAACGTGGGCTGAGTGAACTGCCGAGGAAGTCTCCCTTCCTCAATCTTGCGCGTGAAAGGTGATCTGGAAAATTTGTTTAAGCGCCCTGCTCATCACATCATTCCCCAGGCCTTTGGAAGATGAGTTTTTGTTTCTGTGCTCATGGCGGTATTCCTCATCATACAAGAAAGACTCACTGGGAAGAGTCCTTGATCTCCGCCTATAACTGCCATCCTCTTCTTCGCTAGAAAAGAAATCAGAAAGGGAGGGAGTTTGCCTTTTCCACTCATGGCGTAGCTCCTTTTTCAAATGATCAATCTCCTGTTGTATGACTTTGGTATTTTTTTCATGGGAGAGGTGGCTACCACCCCGAGAATGGCTTCTACTAGTATGGGTAGTATGCAAACTCCCCTCTCAGTCCTTTCTTCGCTCAATATATACATAGATAGTGAGCTCCCAGGCCCAATATATACATAGATAGTGAGCTCTTAGGCCCAATACCCCTACAATTACTATTTTCATGTATGTTCTAATAAGTATTACTGTTTATGTAGGGTAAATGAATTTAAATAAGGAAATCGCGCCATGTGTCATACCCATGGCCGAGGGGGCCATTATCATGCAGAGGAGGCCACACCCTCGGACAACAAGGCCACGTCAGTGGCACGTTACCAGAGGAAGTCATACTATAGAGAAAGAGCTTTGGAAAAGGGGTTAGCCCTGACGTGACTGAAGGGAGGGTGGATGCCACTACATTTAATACATCCTACCAAACCTCCTAGCTGCATTTATGTGGAGAAGACCCCTGAACAATGCTGTCTTGACTGCCGCAACTCACAAGGGGTTTGGGAAAGTTTCTGATAGGACAAGCACTCAAGTAGTGACCTGAACGATTAACAAATAGAGGGTCAAGATCATCTAAAGGGAGCTATATAATGTAAGAGACCCTCCATGGAGAAGAGATCAGAAAATCTGTAGAGAACACACTGTAGCAACAAGAACTGAAATTGTATCCAAGTCTAAAAGAACTATATTCAAGAATCATTCTCCTCGGACTTCGCCGAGGAAGGATTTCCTTACTTAGAACTTGTCTTTTTCTGCTTTCTTAATATCTTTAATCCATTGTGCATGTTGCATGATCCATTGAAGCCCAGCTTTTAAGCCCACTCTTTACAAATTCATTGTGTTGGGCTCTTAACCAAAATGCCGCCCTTAAAGTTTACTAAAAAAAAAAAAAAAAGTTACAAACGAGCTTAAATGAAGATATAGCCATTTGAGACTCTCCACTTTCCCTCTTTTTACATCTTTTTGTTTTACCTATATATTTTGAACAAATTTAAAGGCTCGTATTTTGGCTTTTTTAGAAAGCCTCTTTTGTTGCCCAAGGACCCGTTTAAAGGCTAGTACTTCTCCCTAGGTTTTTGGGGAAGATAAGGAGATGGACTAGATCCTCAATAACCTATTTATTTTTGTATTCCCCTTTCTCTGGCTTGTTTATTGGAATACTTTCAAGAAAAAAAAAAATCATGAATTGATCATTAATTTCTATTTGGGGAAATTACACTTTGCCCATATATGGCTTGCCTGAAAAACACTTTACCTATCTGTGGTTTAAAAATTAACACTTTAGAGCATTCTCATCAAAGGTGGGATAAATGCTAAAAGCTATTTTTAGCAACAAAACCACTAAAAAAAACCTCTACATCAATCATGCTAAATTTTAAATTTTTTAGCACCTTGCTACAGTAAGATGTTATTACTAACACCCTGTTGTAGCAAGTTGCTACTCATTTTTTATTATTTTTTATTCCCCTTCTCTCTCTCCCCTCAGATCTTACTCTCTGCTCTCTCTCAAACTTCTCTCTGTTGCTCTCTCTCTCTCAGCCCCCTCTCTCCTTCAAAACCCAACCCATATCTCTCTCTCTCAACCATCGTTTCTTCACCACACACTCCATCAAGTCACCACTTCCATCAACCTAACCCACATATAGTGAGATTGCCAAATCTAGAAACCCAAATCTACCCACTTCTCTCTCTCTGATTTTCGACAGTGGTTTGATCTCTAATTGGCTTTTGTTTTTGTTTTTGTTTTTGTTTTTCCGATTGTTGTTAGTGATGCGGTTATGGGTTTGGGTTTGAGATTTGATTGTGATTTTGGTAGTTGGCGGTTAAGGTTATGGGTGGTGGTGACAGTGGCTGTGGTTGTTGTGGCTATGGCGGTAGTAGAGTGGGTTTTGTGGTTAGTGGGTTGTGGGTTGTGGTGGTTGGTTTTTTTTTTTTTCGGTGGTGTTGGCTATTGGTGGCTATCAGTGGATGTATGGATGTGGGTTTTGCTGTGTTGAGAAGAAATAAGTGGGTTTGGTGGTTGGTGTGCCGTGGGTTGAGGCAAAGAGAGGATGAGAGGGAAAAGCAAGGGTTGTGCCATGGGTGGTGCTGTGGGTGGAGGCTGGTGGTTGGTTATGCTGTGGTTGGTGCTATGGGTTATGTCGATGGTGGAGGCCGTTGGTTGTGTAGGTTTGTGGTGGCTTGGGTGGTGAGAATAAAAAAGAATAAATAAATGATAAATAAATAATATTTTAATGAAGTGGTAAAAAAAATAGAAGTTTTGATATTAGGTGTATTGTAAAGTGATGTGTTAAATGCTATAAAGTTGGTCTTTTAGGTTTTAAAAATTAAATGTTAAAATTTTTAAAACTCTTGATAAGAATGCTCTTACCCATCTGAGGTAAGCTCTGTTTGTCTCCTGCTACCCACCTATGTTATAAACATGAGTAAATTTATATTTTTACTACCTTTTTATGTCTCTCTATTCTCAAAACATAAAAAAATAAAAAATAAAAATAAACTAAAAAATTAAGAGAAAAGAAGATCTAAAAGCTAGGTTTTGTAAAAAATAAAACCTAGCTTTTAATTTAAAATAGAAAAGATTTTCCAATATGATCAATTGCTTCATTAAATAACATTATGATAATTTCCACTTTATTATTCTCCATCACCACATATTTGGAAAACGATTTCCCCTTGCCGGACATCCAAGATATGAATAAACATTCAATAATGTTTTTTGTGAAATTATGCCATCAGATGAAAGGGGCAGAATTCCAGAAGTCTTATTCCTAAGAAATTTTGCAATGATAACATATGAGGAGCATTTGGTCCAGCTGACTAGGGATGAATCCTTAAATTTTTCCTACAACAGAAAACATCCACCCCAAATTCAAAGAAATATCATAAACATAGACCAAACAAGCATGTGGAACATGCTCCAATTCATGCCCCAATGAACACCTCTGTCTGCTTGAGATAGAGGACTTGAGTTTGTTTTTACTTTGGGAAAATTGCACTTTACCCACCTGTGGTTTGGCCTGTTTTAATAGTGCCCACTCGTGATTTAAAAGTTATCACTTAACCCACCTGGGATGGTCTTCGTTAGACCCCCGTTACCCACCTCTACCATTTCCGTTAGAAAATCCCATTTACTATATAAGCCAAAATTAGAACCCAAATAGAAGCCTAAAAGGAAGAACAAGCTTTCTCCCTCTTCCTACCCTAGAATCCCTAAAAATCCCAAACCCATAATCCCTTTCTCTATTCACTTAGATTGTCAAAGTGAAATCTGAACACTTGCAAGCAAGGAGGTGTATTGAAGCTTCGGTTTTCCTCTCCTATTAATTTTCTCACCAACCAAACAAGAGTAAATCCCTAATTTTATCAACCTATGTTCACCACGCCAAAAAAAAAAAAAAAAAAAAAAAAGATTGCAAGCAGAGAAAGAATTGCAAGCAAGCAAGTCTCAGGTCTTGGCGTCAAAGCACGCAAATATCAGGGCCATGGAGCAAAGGTGCTTGACACTCAACCAAAAGATCGCGTCTCAAAATTTCAAGATATCGGACCTCAAGTCCTAAATTGAAGCCCTCGATGCAAAATACTGCTCAGAATTGCAAGATTTGAGGTGAGTGAATTTAATTTTAGCCCAGTCTCCTTCACACTCTCCATCAAAGTCGCCAACACAAGCACCTGCTTCTAAAGCTTTAGCGCCATCGCCAACACAACAGTACTCCACCTGCTGAAGCTCCTGGACCGGCTCAAAGTGGCGCCGTTTTGAACAGAGTTGGGTTCGCTACTGGATCTATGGCTGTAGCAGTATTAACCCATTAACCCACTAACCCACAAATCCATTAAACCCAAAAAATTTGAACAGATTGCTAGGGTTTTTTTTTTGCAGATTTTTTTTTTACTTGCAAATTTGGGTTTTTTTAGAGAACCCAACAAAAGAAAAAGGGTTAGAGTTTTATTTTGTGATTGTTCTATGAAGAATTATGTAGTCAATTTTTGGATTTAGTAGTGGAAGGCTAGTAATCTGTGGGTGTATGTTCACATGGATTTGTGGCTTTGTTTGTGACTGTAGGTGTATTGGTTTTCTTTTATGTTTTATGCGAAGAAGAAGGAGAGAAAAGAGGAGAGAGACATAAAATATAATGAAAAAGACACATTTACCCCTATTTTTAACAGTGAAAAGGGAGAGGTCGGTAATGGGGATCTAACGGAGGTCACCTCAAGTGGGTTAAGTGATAACTTTTAAACCACGGGTGAGCACTGTTAAAACGGGCCAAACCACAGGTGGGAAAAGTGCAATTTCCCCTTTTACTTTTGTTATTATTGTTAATATTATTGAAAATCATATTAAGGAAGTAATCTGGAGTTGTTGATGGCATAAGAAGCATGAGAAAACTAGCTGTTATCAGTTGATATCCAAGATATTTCAATCATGATTTGTAAGACCAATCTCGGTCCTCTCCAGTACCACGTCGCAGCTGTATAGCATACGTGGTTATACAACCAACATCAAGTTCCCCTGATTACTAAGAGCATGGTGGCTTTGCAGCTTCCTGTTGTCCATTATCTGCACAGCTCTTGATACCCATTTCAGAGTTATAAACCATGGCAGACTTGGAGTATGAGATTATGCAAACTTCCTTGGCACGCTTGCTTTTACATGCCTCTTGGTCATTTCAATCCTAGCTTTTAAACTCCAAGCATGGGACAGTGAATTCCTTCAAAGGTTAGAGAAAAAAGATCTAAAAGTTAGGTTTTAATTTTTACAAAACCTAACTTTTCAATCTTTTTTTCTCTTTATTTTTTAGTTTTTTATGTTTTGAGAAGAGAGAAACATAAAAGGGTAGCAAAAATATATATTTACCCATGTTTTTAACAGAAATGGGTAACGGGAGACAAACAGAGCTTACTTCAAGTGGATAAAGTGCTAATTTTCAAACTATAAGTAGGCAAAGTATTTTTCGAACAAACTACAAGTGGGTAAAGTGTAATTTTTACTTTCTATTTTCATGTTAGGCATAACCAAGGCTGACTTTACATTGAAGCTAGGGTGGTCACAAGACCTCCTTTACTTAGAATTTTTTTATTATTTATAAATTTTTTACCCTTAAAAAATTTGTGACCACCCTAAATTTTTTTAGACCCAACGTAATTAAACTTTTTTTTTTTTGAGAGGATACATAATTAAACTTTGAACAAATTTTGACAACAAACTTGATTGTAAACTAATGCTACAACTCTACTTAATATTTTTTTTTTATATGAATTTTAACAAATCCTTCATTGGATTACATTTTCTTCTTATATCGTCTATGTTTCAATAAGATCAAAGATCAATAGCTATATTATTAATCAAATGTTTAAATTTCGAGTTTTTGTAATCTAAAATTATATATAAAAAACAAGTTTATGAATCAAATAGTAAATAATATCCGACTGGCATGAAATTTGACATATTTTAAAAATATAAAGAACATGTAATTCAATGGTTAGATTTTCAAAATATGTAACCATGTTAATTTGTTTAGTGAGATTTGTAGCCTTAGATTACAATTAAGTTTGTAATCAAACTTTGGGCCCCTTAACAATATATTTTAGGCAATTTCAAACAAAAATGAAAAGTCCAAGAAAAATTTTATTGAATTAAAATTTTGAAAGAAATGTAGTTTGCTGCATTGATAATAACGCTACCATATAACAATTTTAAAATAAGAAAACTCATAGAAAGAAATTGTAAGACTTTATGTAATCGCATTTTTTTTTTTTTTTTTTGTGGTCAATATATGATATTATCTTTCTATTTGATTTTGTATAATCTAAGTTCATAATAACCACTTTGGAAAAAATTCCTAGTCATTACAAGGCATTAGAGCATTCACATTAATCTCCATAAATATTTAGTTAAACTAATCCAAAAAACTATATTTTTATTAGTTTAGCTATCTATTATTTTTATACATATACATCAGCCTCAATACTTTTATCAACATTGAAATTTAATGTAGCGAGAATAGCGGCTCACTACATGTAGAGATGAGACTATCCTCTTTAAAAACTTTAGTTCATTTAGTGAGACTGATGCACGCTTGTTTTGGTTGAGTTTAGATAAATTTTTACTGAAATATTAAATTGATGAGACTGATGTGAATGCTCTTACAACACTAGTTTGAAGAGTCGGCAATCCTCCTTATTATTGACATGATGTTTTGGTTGAGTTTAGATAAATTTTTACTGAAATATTAAATTGATAAGACTGATGTGAATACACTAACAATACTCTAACAACACTAATTTGAAGAGTCGGCAATCCTCCTTATTATTGAGATGACATATTATAGGCTTGGGTGTTAGGTCTACATCTTAGAACTGTTTCAAAAAAGGTCGTTAACATTTAACAGGCAGAGCTAGCAGTTGGCGCATACTAAGCGCTAGCAGAAGAAACATTCGAGATTGTATTATGGCAGATAATAAGCCATATTCTCCCATAAATCTTATAATTTGTATTCATTAGGCGTGCTTTGTCCATTCGTGCCGGTTGTGCATAAAATATCAGTTATGTATAACCTCAATCGCATTTATAAGGTCAGCATCTTATCTTAGCATAATGTTCAAAAGAAAACTTCAATATCTTGTCACCTTATATATGTACAGATGTACTATTATATTTGATTGGGGACTCCATATCGATCTTCAATCACAAGCCTTAATGGTTTTAACAGGCTTACAGAAGTTCTGATTCTTCTTTGGAAAATGACACCTCATAAAACTCTATACATTTATTTTTTGCCTTTTTGCTTTCCTCTTCTTTTTAGGTTCTGAGAATCGCCCTTAGACAAGGATTATCCCCTCAATTTTCAGGTGATCTCCAAAAAAAGATATTATAAAAATAATCATAAAAGAAGAAACAAAATGATGTATAATAGTATTAGAGAAATAGCTTAATAGAAAATTCTTAAATATTCTCGGAATATAGAAAAATGGCGCTCTCATATCCCACATTTATAACGAATTTAATGAACATACCACACCATCGTGAGATAGTTCTTATTTTTTGTTATCGGAACATATAACTTTAACTTCCACTTGGGTGAATTCTACCTTTGGAGTTCACTTTTTGCATAAATGGGGAACTGTTTATTATTGTTTATCCTTGTAATACAAATTAAAAATAGTTAAGGTAATTAAATTTAAGTTGAATCAATGATCCAATGTTGGCCATCGAGTATAATTTTGAAGCCGTTAATTCGAGCAAACAGACGGACAGCCCTCCTAACACCTCGATCATCAGCTGCAGTAAAATAATCGTGCCCAAAAAGTACTCCACCGGGTCTTAAAAGCCGGTACGCCCGATTGATATCGGACCAAGCCGACATAAAATTATGACCCGCATCCACCTCGATCAAATCAGCGTACACGCCCCACTCGCAAAACATATCGAGAGTCGACCCGGTCGAAAACGGTATGGGCAAAACCGAATCCGTTTCGTTTACGGATACCAAGTTCTGCATGAATTGGTACATGAGCATAACGTCGCCGTTCACCATTTTAATGTTCTTGAACTTGTTCCGAAACCCGGGCCAGCCCCGAAAATCGTCGACACAGAGGATCTGGGTTTCGAGGCCGAGTTGGCGAGTCAACCGGGCCATGTGAATCGCCGAAGCGCCTAGGAAAGTGCCGATTTCGATGATGGTTTTGGGCTTCACCCTCTCGATAAGGTGTTCGAAAACGGCGCCGTTTGAGCCCCACCCACCGACTCTCTGGGGACGAATGAGGGAGCTGACGTGGTCCGGAGGGAAGTCAACGAAAGGTGACCTGGCGTTGTAGATACGGTTGAGGATTGTTTGTCGGACGAGGTCGGAGGGGACTGGGTTGGAACAGTGAGTGCTGACTCGGAAGTCGTCGAGTTCGAGGTCTTTGATTCGACGTGTGGGCCGGGTTCGGGCTGTCGGGAGTGACGTGGCATTCCTAATAGATGAGGCTGATAGGTAACCCAAGGTGTACGTTAGCAAGAGGAGGAGAAAGTAGATGATGGGTTTTGCGAGTTTTAAGACTACGTGTGAGACTCTTCTTTGTCGATGCTGTGGTATTTGATCTTCTTCTCTCTCTTTCATTTTTGTCTTCGAAATTTGGACTTTGAAGAAACAGACAAAGTTTATGAGAGAAAGAGGGTTTAGTTTATAAATTTCTGGGGTATACCGTATTGAGGATCAAGTCATTTGCTTTGTGAATTTCTTTTCTTTTCTTTTCTTTTTTTTTTTTTGGCCACTCAAAAGTATTGAGGATTAAGTGTGGGTGTGTGTGTTTTTAAGGGTGGTAATTTAAATATTTAATAGCTGTACGAGATAAGTATATTGTTGTGATTAGGTGTGCTTTATCTTATACTTGTCTTATTTTAGAGCATTTGTATAAATTTGTTCAATTTTTATTTATTTATTTATGCATATGTATCTATTTTTTCTATTTTATATACTTATTTTTCAAAACACCCTAAGCTTATCTATTTTACAATATGTGTCCATTTGGCATTGGCTTATAAGCCTAATTTTTAGTTTTTATGTACAATTTTTTAAAATCTCACTTTTTCTCATATTTTTTCATTTTTTTAAATATTTGTAAGGTATAAGTATACTTTAACGCACTTTCAATAAAAAAATTTCAGCAAAAAGGAAGATAATTATTTTTTTAAAAATTTTTTCTCTTTTTTCACACATAACAACCATCATCCACTTTTTTTTTTTTATTATTGAGATATGTAAAGAAAGAATAAAATAAATAAATCTAAAATGAATATTGTCAGTGTAAATTGAATTGAAAAAATATAGTACCACAAACTATTACACAACTTTTTTGCCACAACTGTAATGTGACAGAGTGTAAGTGGTAAAGAAAAAATAGTATACCCATATTTAAGTGAAAAAAAAAAAAAAAAAAAAAAAAAAAAAAAAAAAAACCACTCATATAAGTCAAAGTAGCAACAAAAAGTTGTGAAATAATCGTGTAAATTTAGAGTATTCATGCTTATTCAAATTTTTTTTGTCTATTTAGAGTATTCACATCTGCTTAGCTACTTTTTTTGTCTATTTTATATACTTATTTTTCAAAACACCCTAAGCTTATCTATTTTTCAATATGTGCCCATTTGGCATTGGCTTATAAGCCTAGTTTTTAGTTTTTATGTACAATTTTTTAAAATCTCACTTTTTCCCACATTTTTTTCATTTTTTTCAAATATTTGTAAGGTACAAGTATACTTTAGCACACTTTCAATAAAAAAATTTCAACAAAAAGGTAGATAATTATTTTTTTTTAATTTTTTCTCTTTTTTCACACATAACAACCATCGTTCATTTTCTTTTTTTATTATTGAGATACGTAAAGAAAAAATAAAATAAATAAATGTAAAATGAATATTGTCGGTGTAAATAGAATTGAAAAAATATATTACCACAAACTATTACACAACTTTTTTGTCACAACTGTAATGTGACAAAGTGTAAATGGTGAAGAAAAAATAGTATACCCATATTTAAGTGAAAAAAAAAAAAAAAAAAAAAAAAAAAAAAAAAAAACCACTCATATAAGTCAAAGTAGCAACAAAAAGTTGTGAAATAATCGAGTAAATTTAGAGTATTCACATCTACTTATTCAAATTTTTTTTTGTCTATTTTAGTATAAAAAGCTACTTTTTTTTATTTACATGCTCACTTTTCAAAACATCACAGATCATATTATCTATTTTACATTACATTTCATTAAAATATCAGTTTTTCTTGATTTTTTAATTATTTCTTTTTCTTCACGCATATCAATCACTATCCATTTTCTTTCTTCATTCTCGGGATACATAAAGAAAGAATAAAAAATTAAATGTAAAATGAATAATATCAATGTAAATTTACACGGTGACTGTAGTAAATTTGTAAATATACACAATTATACTTTGACTGATTTGGGTTATTTTTAGGCAAAGTTTTGTAAATTTTACATATTTTTCTATTATACACCCACTGATATGAGTGCTCTAACATAGTTACTATAGCAAACTCATAAATTTATATAATTATACACTCACTGATGTGGGGTCATTTTTAGGCAAAAACATGTAAATTTTACAAATTTATCTATTATATAATCACTAATATGAGTGCTCTTATATTCTTTGATGTAATAGAATTTTGATACGAAAATATAGGTATAAATAGGGTTATTTAGATTGAATTGTTATAGAATTTAATCTTTTCATGAATTTTTTTTCCCGTGGTACATTAGTACATGGCAATTGACTTGGTCACGCCTTCAATTTTTAAATTTTAACAAAGTATATTCATGTGGAAAGTGATCATTTGGCCAAATAATATTCTACCTAGTTGGAAATTACTTAAACTTATTAGGGAGTTTTTTTTTTTTTTTTTTTTTTCCCTCTGTTGATTACGATTATTAAGTCTAATGTATTCTTATATACACCTTATTTTGGGTTTTTTTTAAAAAAATAATTAATAAAAAATACATATTGGGTATTTTGTCTCACACTATTCAGAACAGTAATGATGTAACCATTTGGAAATTTTAATTTTTTTTTTCCCTATCTACATCTCTTTATTTTTCTTATATATATTTAACATGGTACCAAATTCCGGTTCTCTATTCTTCAACATTTGTTGTTACTTTCATTGTCAAAATCAAAATCCACACTTGAGATATAGATCCATGGAGATTTCATCTATACCTACTCCTTTGATTTACATCTAGATATTTTGAAATTGTCGTCGCGATGTCTCACACATCATTAAACATTGTCTCAATCTCAATCATGTGCTTCCTTGTATACGTGTCTCACAGAGCTCAAAGCACTCATACACCAATTTCATCCTTGTGAAGTGCTCCACGCCCCACACGGTACACATGTTGGGGTTGCATCTACTTATCCATGTTTTTCACATGCATCATGCGCATTACAGACTTCTTTCTCTTTAATAATACTTTTTCAGAGGTTTCTTAATTAGTTAGTCTCAATTCATTCAATGGGTATTGAAGCTCTTTCTTACATTGAAAACTTTCCTTCCAAACTTAAGTACCTCCACTTTAAGTTTGAGGGGGGTTAGGAATAATAGGATATTAGTGTAAATGTGTAATTGATAAAATATATTAAAATGTTGCCATAAATGTGTAAATTATGATTTTGTAGAATTCAACGTGCTACAAATGTGATTTTAGAGTTACAAACTAGCTTAATGAAAATGTAGCCATTGGAGGCTCTTTGCTTTCTCTCTTTTTTTAGTTTTTACAACCATTTGCTTTTTTTTAATATATATTTTAAACAAATTTAAAGGCTCGTAATTCGGCTTTTTTAGACAGTCTTTTCGGTGGCCCAGGGACTCATTGTCATTGCCTCAAATCCTCTTTGGGTTTTTGGGGAAGAAGAGGAGATGGACTAGATCCTCAATAGCCTGTTTATTTTTATATTCCCCTTGTTTATTGGAATTCTATTCAAGAACCAAAAAAAAAAACACTGATTTGATTATTAATTTCTACTTTCATGTTAGGCATAACAACACTGATTTGAAGAGACATCAATCCTCCTTATTATTGACATGATATATTGTAGGGTTTGGTGTTAGGTCTACATCTTATAACTGACTCAAAAAAGTTAGTTAACATTTAACAAGCAAAGTTAGTAGTTGACACATGCTAAGTGCTAGCAGAAGCAATATTGGAGGTTGTATTAAGGCAGATAATAAGTCATATTCTCTCATAAAACTTATAATTTGTATTCGTTAGAGCATCCCATTAGTGGATGCAAAGTTTTGCAAAATAGAAAAAGCTCCTCATTTTACACATTTTGACCAAAAAAACACCCATATCAGTGGGTGTAAAATCGTGCATTATGCACAAGTGCTACAGTAATCGTGCATAGCTCTTGCATTTAATATTTTACTAATTTTTTCTCTCTCCTTCACCTCACTCTTTTTTCCTCTCTGGACCCTCTCACTCTCACCTCACTCTTGCCACCACCAATCACCATAGCTCATGATAGAAGAAGAAGATGCAACCACCAACCCAACAACACCCAACCACCACCTCCCCATGGAAAATCAAAATCATACCAAACCCAACTCAAATCAACTCAAACCCACAGAAAAACCCATCCCAAACCTAATATTGCTACTTCTAATATCACCTTGCCAATATTGCTGCCGATGTTGTTGTTGCCACTAGATCTACCGTCGACAGGCTGGGTTGGGTTGGGCTTTGCTTGTGAGAGCAAGCTTAGAGGAAGATGAGAGAGATGATGGATGAGAGAAAACTAAGAGCCACAGATTAGCGAGGTGCGATGTTGAAGGCGTCGATCAGAGCTGGGTTGAATGGGTATTTGGTTGATCAGGCGTCGATCAACGTCGATCAGAGCTGGGTGTTTGGTTGAATGGGAGGTGTCGATTTTGTTGCACACTGGCTGGGTTGAATGGGTATTTAGGTGGGTTGATGATGGAGGCTAGTTGCTTGCTGATGGTGGTTGAGTGGATTGATGATGGAGGCTAGGAGGCTAGGTGGGTTGTGTTGGGTTTGTAAGAGAGATGATAGTGTAAAAAATGAATATTTTATTGAATAAATGTGTAGAATAGATAAACTGATGTGGATGTTTTATAAAAATGAGTGTAAAATAGAAAAAGTAGTTTTTTTTTGTGCAAAATAGATGAAAAGTTTGCATCCACTGATGTGGATGCTCTTAAGCGTGCTTGTCTAGTTCTGTCATTTGCATATAAAATACCAATTACTCAAAACCTCAATTGCATTTATAAGTTCAACATCTCATCTTAGCCCAATGTTCAAAAGAAAACTTCAATATCTTGTCACCTTTGTTTGATTTATTTATGTACTATATTTGATTGTGGACTCCATCTTCAATCACATGCCTCAATGGTTTTAACAAGACTTACAGAAGTTTTGATTCTTCTTTCGTTTGGAAAATGACACCTCAAAAACCCTAACCTTTCTTTTTTGCCTTTTGCTTTCCTCTTCTTTTTAGGTTCTGAGAATTGCCTTTGGATAGGATTCTCTCACTTTTCTAAAAATAACCCTCATAATGTATCCTTTTTAGTTTTTAACAATCATTTTCTTTCATATTTTTACTACATAACAAGTATAAATAAAACCAACCAAAAAGAAAGTCACTCCTATGGCTGCAAAACTATGGGAGTATTTGGTAAAGTTGTTTAAACAGTTTTCAGTGTTTAAACATTGAAACATGTATTTCCACAGTACTTTTTAATCCACACGTATTTTTACAATACTTAAACGACAATACTAGAAATCTCTAACCAAACAACCCTACCTAATCTCAAATATGTTCTGCAAATGCTTAAATACCAAAGAGGCTAGCAGAATATGATCTGGTACCAAAATAAGTAATAATCTTATCAAATCCAGATTTAAATTCACCCATTCTATCATTGGCCTATTGCAAATAAACTTTCCCTCATTTGCCTCTATTGTCGTATTGTCGATTCCTAGAGAAGCAATTCATCTCGAACCACCAACTTAAAATTCACCCTGATTTCAAATAAAACCTAAGAGCAATAACTTCAGTAGGATTGCAGCCTGAAACACTCTGCATGTGATTTGAACGAAGACAAAATAATGTTCAAAAGCAACAAAACATTAATGCAATTACAAGCCTGGAAGACCCTGCATGTATTTGTAAGTTATTACAAATTGAGAGTTAATGGGAGTAGGTGGCCACATGCTTCACTCACCTCTCTTAGTCTTAACCACATGTTCCATTTGGTGGCAGAATTCATTGCATGCCAAGACTCTTAAATACAACTTCAACTACCTAACTCTCTTAAATACTACAACAGGTAAAACTTTTATGGTCCGTGTGGATTGAGAGAGAGGGAGGAAGAGTAGAGTAAAGTAGATTTAGCACAAAATTAGCTTATTTTTAACCAACTTTACTCTACTCCCCTCCACTCCCCCTCCTTCCTCCCTCCATCCAAACAGGCCATTAGTACATCCCTCAATCTATCAAAGACAACAGAACATACCACTTCTACTCTAACAGACACCTACTATCGACAGCCACATGTATTCATGCGGAATGGGACGAATGGCCCATAAGAACATGTTACTTTGCTTCCTCTGACCCCTTCAAGTAAGAAGATTCTCCATCACCACTTCCATGCCCAGCAGCTGAGCTTCCCTGGCCATCAGCACCAGCTGTCCCAACCTCAGAGCCATCTTGTTTGCTTCCTCCACGTATGTCATTTGGGCCTGCAATAGAAGGAGGACCACTGCTGCCACCTCCAAGAATGTTTTCAGTATGAATGGGATGCAAACCATTGTTGGCCCCTCCAGCTCTCATCACCATTTGCCCTTGGATGGCCTGTTGCTGCTGATGTAACTGCTGTTGTGGATCCTGTATCTGATGTGGATTATTAAATTGTAATGGCATCTTCGGAGGAAAAATACCTTGTTGCTGAGCCATTGCTGCTGCCTGAGGGTGTTGCATAAAATACCCTCCTTGTTGCAGCACCGGATGTGGGGTCATCTGCAGTGTTTATATACATGAGCAAGATGTATGCAATATGATAAATCAGTAAAAGAAGAGTAATCCCTACAGTCACCTGGGGAGGCATTGTTGGTGCTTGCGGTTGGGCATCAGCAATTGCAGCTAAGTACATCAAATTTTTTTGAAGCTGAGCTTGGTACCTAAGCCAATGAAATTTCATACATATATCACATGAATATTGCACCCCCACACATTCAGGATGTAGAAAAATATTGCTACATCCTGACTATATTTTGTCAAAACTGGGAATAAAGGTCATGCTGAAGACCTCTTCTTTGGCTTCTAATGTTCAGATCCTTAGTCTCAATCCAGAAAGACACACACTTACCATATTGGGGGGTCTTGAAGGGGCACGGATTCACATAAGAACTCTTGAATGAAAATTGAAACGGGATATAACTCCAGTTCCTTCTATTTTGATAATAAGCTAAAAAGTAATGCATGATTACAAGCAAATCTAAAATCATACTAGATAAAAGTGTAAAAAGCATTAGATCTACAAGCACTCATAAATAAACTTAACCCCTGAGAGGCTTTGGTTGAGATAACACATGAACAAATGGTGAACTTGTATACTTTTGGAGACTAAGAAAATGGATCTAGATCAGTGGTGGTTGCTTCCACTTGCCCTTTCATGAAAAGACCTCTCTACTCCACCACCAAATGAACCCAAAACTACTTTTATTTCATAAATCAAATCCCAATTTCAAGTGAACAACCAATTAATTTTCAATAGATTTTATGATGAGCAAAGAAAAATAATACTGTCCAAAAACACCAAACCTTTTTAGGCTGCCTTGACCAGTTTAAGCGAGTGGTGACAGTGGTGCTGAAAGTACTTTCCAATTGGTAAAGGTTTGGGGTTGTGAACTTGTGGACTGAGCTTGATGAGGTGGAAGATTGGCAGGTTAATTTGCGTTTGGTGGAGTAGTGGAGGTTATGCTGTGGCGTTGGATCTGCAAGTGGTGACTAAGTTGAAACCAGTGTTTATGACTTGGCTGAAAGGAAAAAGTGATGACCACCAAGGGCTCAAGTCCAGTACATATTATCTTTCTTCTCAGGACATCATTAATGTGATAACTTTACTATAAACCAGGAAATGCAATTACAAAGTGAAAACACCTGATGCCAACACAACTAACCCATGTACAGAAGTGATAATATGATGGCATCATTTACTTTTTGCACTTTTCAAGGAAATAGTTCCTCAACTGTGGCGTGCTTAGTGCACCACCAGTATGAACAGTATAGCAATCCCAATTACATCAATGGATTCTAAAATCATAAGTTTGCTATGTGAAGCAGATTCTACTTCTGGTCCCATTGACTGCTGATGAGTATGACTGATCCAATAACTAATGAAATCCTTGATGGTAAGTATCTCAGCTTAAGTTTCAATAAATCGATTGAATGTTCCTCGAGCATAGGAGTAGAGAAGTAAGATTAACCATTTCAGAAACCAGGAAGCCCAGATACTGATATTTTGTCCAATAAATTAATATTTTTCACAATCCAAAACTGGAATTTAATCTGAAAAATACAAGGAATCAAAACACCCTAGCGTTCCAAAACACACACACAAAAGGAGAGAGATGTCACTTACTGGGCACATTCAGCAAGTTTTCCAAGGTTTTGATTGTCCAATATCGCTAAAATCAATTTTTTGTTCTCATCAAGATACTGCACAAATCATAAAAAAGATGCATTAGATAATTTGTTTTTTATAAGTAATGGTATTTTATTAAGACAATAGATTACTTCATGCTCATGATGATGAGCACAATGTAACCAAAAAGAAATACAAAATAATTATGCATAATAGTTTACATGATTATGTGAAATCTAGAAGGGAGTTTTTATTTGTAATACCCCACACATGATATGAATCAAACAGAGTACGAATTAGCAATATTTCTAACTGAGCCTTTGATCCTTCTGTATCTTAAAAAATGTGACTATTTCATTCCTTTCACAATAGCCACATCAAACATAGTGGGACAAACTTTCAAATATCCGATGAGTGCTTCCCTAACCAATACCACACAGAACAAGAGATCAACTACCCTTTTTGGTAACATCAACAAATGATTCACTGTATCCTCACTACAACAACACCTGAGAAAAAACTCCCCCCAAGTCACCAACCAACTAATGAAAAAACTTGCTTCATGAGATTATCGGAAGTAAGAATCTGTTTCATTACTTATCAAAAAAAAGAATCTCCCCCCAACCTATTGTCCAAACAAAGAATGAGACCCTCTTAGAAGCCTTACACCAAATACTCTTCCAAGGGAAAGAATTAATCGTTTCACCTCAGATAGCCTCATAATATGTGCAAACGTAAAAGCCACCACTCCCTTTCAATCTCCATCTCATCTTATCACACCCCTTCCTCCTAGGGATATTTGAGTATAGAAGATCTAGGAAAGAATTAACTTACTCCAATCCTCAATCATGAAAACCTCTATGAAATCTCAGAGTCTAGATCTTCCATTCCCCATCTAAGTGGCTATCCATGACTGAATGGACTGATGCATTCTGATCAACTAAGCAAGCATACAAATCAAGGTACACTTCTAGAGAATGATTCCCACACCATATATCATGCCAAAACCTTACTCATGTGGCTTCCCTGAGACAAAATACCTAAATTGAAGAAAATTGTCGCATCCTGCCCTAATACTCCTCCAAAGGCTACACTCATGAGTCCCTCTAATGGCTTCTGAGGTATAACCACCCCATTCCTCCCCATACTTCATAGTGATCACCCGTCTCCATAAATACACGACCACATTCCCAAATCGCCATAACTATTTCCCCAATAAGGCTTAATTAAAACTTCCTATCTTCCAAATCCTGAAACCACCTATATTAATGGGAGAACAAGCAATGTCTCGTGCCACCGAAGAGAACTTAAACTCCTTATCCAGGGCAACCTACAAAAAGTTTATTTGTAATCTCTCCACATTAATTGCCACACTGTTAGGAATAGTAAATAAAGAGAGAGAGTAAGTTGGAAAACTTGAAAGCGCACTTCTAAACAACATTAGCCTCCCTCAATCAAATGCTGCCAATTATGATGGATGTGTGGTCAAATACCTTACTGCATTACTTTAGCAACTAAATTGAAAGATATCCAATCATATGCTTAGATCAAAACTAGAACCCTGAGACCATGAGAACTCCCTCAATCGTTTTGGTAGATGATCATATATACTACCCAAGAACCATCTCAATGATACCCTTAAGAGCCTTCAAAAGATCTATCAATGTTGCCAATGCAGTCATCTAAGATTTATTAATATAAGTTTCTTCTACCTTCAGCACTAATTGGAAATGTGCACTATCTTTAAACCTCCATAGTAAATCTTCATCTATACCATCAAGCTCCATTCTAATAATTTCTAATGAAATTCCTCTTTTCAAGAAAAAGGTGAGAGATATTAAATTGCTTACCTCTCCCTCCATCTCCTCCCTTAATTCAATGGCCACACATAATCATAAATCGTGTAGCCTGGAAGGGCACTCAGATTGTCCATGGCAACTTAGTAGGATCCTCAGGAGTCAGGACCTAGCTAAACTACTACAAATCTCAGACTAGCAGACTCTTTACAACAATGACCCATTCCAAAGAATCACCTAGCTGGCCATCGAAAGCATTTTAGGGGATGCTGAAATGTAATAGAATACATATCCAGGTTCAGAAAACGTCTCCCTAGAGTTAAAAGTGCAGTGTTCTCAGAATATATTAGATAAAAGAAAATGTAATCTCTTACAAGGTAGTTGGAAAATAGGCCACAACCAAACCCAAAGACCAGGGAGCACATGTAATAAAGATTTGGTACATGCATCTCTAAATTTTCTTTGAGACTCTCAAGAATCATCTCGTTTTCCACATCAACTAAGAAGTAAAGACCATTAACAAGACTTAAATCTTAAGCTCTCAACTTATGTATGTATTGCTCAGTGGGAATTACATAAATACATTTCTTTGAGAAGCACTGGCTTTCATAACCATCTCATAATCGAATCCTCAAAACTAATAGTAAACTGCCAAATTCTTTCTTATGTGCTGTTCTTTTTAGGTTATGGATCAATTTGGCAAAAATGTAGTTGAAGAAAAATGAAGGCTTCAGAAATTAAATTCTCTAAAGATCATCAGAAACTCTATCTTAACAGTTTGATTCAAACAAGGGGCTCAACCATTGAAAGCAGTAAAATAAGCATGAGTCCATGACACAATCAATTATATCAAAGTTATTTAAAAAACAATCTCTTTTTGACATTTATTATATCTATGAACTTATTTACTTGCTAAATTAGGCTCAGCAATAAAACCAAAACCCCATCTCCCCAACTCAAAAAACCCAACAAACAAATAAACCAATTATTCCAAATAAACCATCAAAACCCATAAATCATTACTATCAAACACAAAAACCCCAGAGTCATAAATAAGTCCCTAAAGCAAGCAAGTAAAAGAGGGAAAGTAAGTAAAAGAAAGTACCTTTTGAATCTGCTCGGTGGTGATGTTTGTGGGTGGAAATGAAGGCATCATAGGGATCATCTGCTGCGGCTGCTGCATCTTTATTCTTATATAAATATATATACTTTCTTTTAAAGTTTAAACCTTGAAACTAGCACAGAACACAAACCCTAACCCTAGTTCCAACCAAAAAAGAAAACAAGAAAATCCCAAATCAATTAAAGCCCCTGAATCCAAAAATCAGAGCCAGAGAGAGAGAGAGTACCTTATGAGTGAGTGAACGCTTGTAGGGTTTTTGAACTGAGAAAGAGGATTTAGGGAGATCTTCTGGATATGGACGAGGTTTCTGGAATTTAATTTAAGACAAGACAGGACAGGAGTGATTATTATTATTATATATATATATACTATTATATTTTGGTTATTTATTTATTTATTTAATGATTTGGTTTTGATTTACGTTTACCAGACAAAGAACAAATACTAGTACGTGTACAAGTAACTGTACCTAGAACTAGATTTGGTGTTTTTGGTAGTGGAGAGTGGAGACAAACTATTGTCTCTTCTAGGTTGGTCGGTCTTTTAATGTCACTTGGTTCTGTTTGATGGGCTGGGCTTGCCTGCTTCAGTTCCAAACTTGGTTACTGAATCGTGCGTTTACAGTTTATAGAAGCTTATTAAAGTTCAGGCCCTTCAGGGTAATACCACCTTTAACATTCACTCAGAGGTTCTTTTATTTTTTAGATAAGAGTTAATTTAGAGTCTGATCGGATATAATTTATTTTTATTAAAATTGAAAATTGAAAATACTGTAATAAAATAATTTTTAAATATATAAATAGTACTGTGGAACCTATTTTTAATTTTTTTTTCCTGAATAAAGTGGTTGTGGGTCCCCTGAACAGTGCTGTTACAATGTGTGAACAGTGATGAACAATGTTTTTTTGTCTCAAAAAGCAGAAAACGCATGAGGAAAAAAAAAAGTTGAAAACGTGAACGTGGAAACGCAAACGCGGATCCAAACACTCACTGTTCACGCACTATTCACGGGACCCACAGCCACTTTATTCAAAAAATATATATTAAAAATGGGTCTCACAGTACTATTCACACATTTAAAAGTTATTTTGTTACAGTGTTTTTAGTTTTCAGTTTCAGCAAAAATAAGTTGTATCCAAACGGACCCTTAAAGAACCATTATAATTTCGGATTATTACATTTTTCAATCACAAAAAAAAAAAACCTAAGGGTGTGATGAAAAATTATTTCACCACACATAATACTCATCACACCCCTAGGATTTTTTTGTGATTGAAAAATGTAATAATCAGAAATTATAATGGTTACTCTAAATTAACCCTTACTCAAAAAATAGAAGAGTCTTTGAGTATGCACGTGAGCGCGTGCTCAAAGGCTAGTCTTCATTTAAATTAGCTGAGCTTCCCACTAAAATGTGATCACCACCCAAAGTTTGTTGTCTTTGTCTTGAGTAATTGGCATGATGTCTTGCCAATCAAATATTTTTGCTTTCATTGTCTTCACGTTGTATTCTCAGGTGAGCATAATATCTCCATTGTTCTTGACGACATTCTATGTTATCGGTATTCACTATTGTTGTATTTTGCGAACTCATTTCAACATAAAATTAAATTAAATTTAAAGTGGTCGTTGCACATACATACACAATAAGCAATAGATTTTTCCTTGTCACAAATAGGGTGTATTAAAATCTCAATAAAGTGAACTAATTTTGAACAAATATTACATGTAAGAATTGTAATAATATGTGTAATTATAATAAATTTTTAGTAAAATAGGAGAAATAAGTTACAATTCTTAAAATTATTTGATACTAAATATTTTTTCCCTGTTAACGTGTGTTAGGGTATGTGGGCTTTAGGCCCACCTTGTTTACTTGTATAGCACACTTACTTGTACTGCACACTCTGCCTCCTATATAAAGGCACTTATGTATATTCTATTACTTGAGAAATACAATACAATCATTCAGTATTTCTAACATGGTATCAGAGCCACTGCTCTAATTTTCTTGTGTCTTGCAGTCTTGTTTTGTTGGTATTTTCCGCTGCCTCATCTTCTGTGGTCAGTAAACCCTTCCAGTGCCATCTCCCAACTGCTCCGCCGCAGTCAGAGGTCCTCAGGGTTGAATCTCCACCGCCAGAAGCTCCTCCTCGCCGCCAAAACCACTGCCATCATCGGATTTGTCACCTCTGACCTCCGATTAGGACATAAGACCTATCATCGTGTAGATATTCAATCGATCTACACACCGCCGCCAGAAACATCCACATCTGACAATCCACGCGCCGCCACGCGCCGGTTAAAGTTTCGACAAAGTTGATCCAGGCGCCTCACACGCCACCAGGGTATCTCCGATCTTGTTGCCGCCGACACCATAAGAATCGTCCTTCTCCGATCTGCATCATCGGCGAAGAAACGGCTTCATCGGATAGTACACGCGCCGACAGAATCTTCAGCAAAGGTTTCCATGCGCCTCACGCGCTCCACGCACCACCGGGTAATTTGCTGACGTCATCCCTGCCTGCTTACGTCAGCGCCACATCATCTGCTAACGTCATCACCTGTCAGCCTGCTGACGTCATCTGGTTGACTTTGACCAGGTTGACCGTTGACTTTTAACCAGAGTTGACTTTTTGCAGTCCAGGTGCTCCTTACCCAGTTTTTCGCGTAGATTTCATTTTTGCAGTCCATTTTTGCATATTTTGCTTCTAAATGAGAAATAAGGACAGGTCTTCTTCTTGTTGCAATAATCGTCGCCAACAATCCAGCAAACGTTTTTGCAGTTTTTGCAAACGTTTTGGTCACAATATTGAGACTTGCTATCATCGCAACAAATCAGCTGTGTTAATTTCCACTGCTACTGTTGCTAACACTGAGAGTGTCCAACCAATGGCTCCCGTCTCTGCACAGTCTAAGTCTTCAGGACGCACTTTCGCCATGTCCACAAATGACCTTAAAAACATCATCGCCAATGTCATTCGTATGGTTGGTAATGCATCTTATTCCTCTTCTCTCTCAGCTTTGTCTGGTATGTCTCCTTCCTCTTGGCTTATGGATTCTGCTTGTTGCAATCATATGACTCCTCACTCATCCTTATTTTCTGAACTTAAACCTGCACCACACCCTCTTAATATTCACACAGCAAATGGTTCCACTATGTCTGGTCATAATATAGGTTCCGTTTCGACCTCCAATCTCTCGGTTCCTGGTGTCTTTAATGTTCCTGACCTTTCTTACAATTTATTTTCTGTGGGCCAATTAGCTGAGTTAGGTTATCACATTATCTTTGATTATTCTGGGTGTATTGTGCAGGATCCAAGGACAGGACAGGAGCTTGGGACCGGTCCCAGAGTTGGGAGTATGTTTCCCGTGGACAACCTTCGTCTTCCACTTGTTGCTCCTGTTTCTGTTGTTGCAACTGCTGCAGTTTCTTCTACTCCTTCCCTTGCACTTTGGCATGCTCGACTTGGTCACGCATCTTCCTCTCGTGTACAACAATTGGCTTCTAGAGGTTTGTTAGGTTCAGTGTCTACAGAAAATTTTGATTGTATTTCATGTCAGTTAGGAAAACAACCAGCTTTGCCTTTCAATACTAGTGAATCAATATCCACTGATATCTTTGACCTTATTCATTCTGATGTTTGGGGGCCTTCCTCTGTCTCTAGTATTGGTGGGTCTCGATATTTTGTTGTCTTTGTTAATGATTACTCTCGCTATAGCTGGATTTTTAATATGAAACATCGTTCTGAGTTATTGCAAGTATATTCTAATTTTGAAAAAATGGTTGAAACTCAATTTTCAAAACGTATCAAAATTTTTCGATCTGATAATGCTCTTGAGTACACTCAATATGCTTTCCAAGCTGTTTTGCATTCCTATGGCACTGTTCATCAACTAACTTGTCCAGGTACCTCTCAGCAAAATGGTAGAGCCGAACGAAAATTTCGTCATATTCTTGACACTGTTCGTGCTCTTCTTCTCTCTGCCAAAGTTCCTGCTCCTTTTTGGGGTGAAGCTGCCCTTCATGCTGTTCATGCTATTAATCGCATTCCAAGTCCTGTTATTCAAAATCAAACTCCATATGAGCGCCTTTTTGGGTCACCTCCAGACTATCACCACCTTCGCTCCTTCGGTTCTGCTTGTTTCGTTCTTCTTCAGCCACATGAGCATAACAAACTTGAGCCTCGGTCAAGGCTTTGTTGTTTTCTTGGCTATGGCGAAACTCAAAAGGGGTATCGGTGTTATGATCCTGTCTCTCATCGTCTTCGTATCTCCCGCAATGTTGTCTTTTGGGAACATCGCTCCTTTGTCGAGCTCTCTCACTTCCGTGCCTCCCTATCTTCCTCCTCTGTTTTAGATCTTTTTCCAGATGAGGCACATATTCCTTCTGTAACTGCTCCTGATCCTCCTATAGTTGCTCCTGATCCTCCTATAGACTTCTCTGTCCAACCACCAGATACCTTTGATCCCTTTCCTAGTTCACCCTTTAATGAACAGGTGGAAGATGCACAGGTTGAAGACGAGCTACCCAACCCTGAGCTTGGGTCCCTTGCTCCTGCTCCGCCTGAAGATCTTGCATAAGACATTCCACCTCGTCACTCAACTCGGGTAAGATCCATTCCTACACATTTACTTGATTATCATTGTTACACAGCCCTTGCTACACTACATGAGCCTCACACCTATCATGAGGCTTCCACTAACCCTTTATGGCAGATTGCAATGAAAGAGGAACTTGATGCATTATCTAAAAACCATACTTGGGATTTGGTGACTCTCCCCCCTGGGAAATCTGTGGTTAGTTGTAAGTGGATCTACAAGATTAAGACTCGCTCTGATGGGTCCATTGAGCGCTACAAAGCTCGTCTTGTTGCAAAAGGTTTTACACAGGAGTATGGGATTGATTATGAAGAGACCTTTGCTCTGGTTGCTCGTATCTCATCTGTTCGAGCTTTCTTAGCTGTTGCTGCTGCCAGAAAATGGGACCTTTTTCAGATGGATGTCAAAAATGCATTCCTTAATGGGGATTTAAGTGAAGAAGTTTATATGCAACCTCCTCCTAGTCTCTCTGTTGAATCAAATAAGGTTTGTTACCTTCGGCGTGCTCTTTATGGCCTTAAACAAGCTCCACGAGCTTGGTTTGCCAAATTCAGCTCTACCATCTCTCGCTTAGGTTACATGGCCAGTCATTATGATTCTGCCTTATTTCTTCGTCGCACTGACAAAGGCACTATTTTACTTCTCCTGTATGTGGATGATATGATCATAACTGGTGATGACCTCAGTGGCATTCAAGAACTCAAGGATTTTCTCAGTCAGCAGTTTGAGATGAAAGATCTTGGCCATCTCAGCTACTTCTTGGATCTTGAAATCACTCATTCTACAGATGGACTTTATATTACTCAAGCCAAGTATGCCTCTGAACTCTTGTCTCGAGCTGAACTCACTGATAGCAAGACTGTTGACACTTCAGTTGAGCTTAATGCGCATCTAACTCCATCAGGGGGGAAACCGTTGTCTAATCCCTCTCTTTACAGACGCTTGGTTGGCAGCCTAGTTTATCTCACTGTCACTCGTCCAGACATTTCCTATGTTGTTCACCAGGTGAGTCAGTATCTGTCTGCTCCACGATCGACTCACTATGCTGCTGTTCTGCGCATTCTTCGATACCTAAAGGGCACTCTCTTCCATGGTCTTTTCTACTCTGCTCAGTCTCCTCTTGTTCTCCGTGCATTTTTTTATGCTAATTGGGCAGGAGATCCCACTGATCGCAGGTCCACCACTGGTTATTGCTTTCTTCTTGGTTCTTCTCTGATTTCTTGGCAAAGCAAGAAACAAACTCATGTGGCCCGCTCCAGTACTGAAGCAGAATATCGTGCCCTTGCTGATACCACATCTGAGCTCCTTTGGCTACGGTGGCTTCTCAAAGACTTAGGTGTATCCACATCCTCTGCTACTCCTCTTTATTGTGACAACTAGAGTGCCATTCATATTGCTCACAATGATGTCTTCCATGAACGGACTAAACACATCGAGATTGATTGTCATTTTATCCGTTATCATCTTGTCCATGGTGCTCTCAAGCTGATCTCAGTTTCTTCTAAAGATCAACTTGTAGATATCTTCACCAAGTCACATCCTAAGGGACGTCTTCGCACTTTGGTTGACAACCTCAAGTTGGTCTCACATCCACCTTGAGTTTAAGGGGGGCTGTTAACGTGTATTAGGGTATGTGGGCTTTAGGCCCACCTTGTTTACTTGTATAGCACACTTACTTGTACTGCACACTCTGCCTCCTATATAAAGGCACTTATGTATATTCTATTACTTGAGAAATACAATACAATACAATCATTCAGTATTTCTAACATTCCCAAGAGGAGTGATACTTTGCTCAGCGACAGTTATCGATTTGCGGCACAGATATTTGCAGTGTCAGAGTCCTCTGGTGTTCCTAAGAACTCTGAGAGGCGGGACTGTCAAACTGGTTTGTGTCCTCTGAAATTACATGTTCTATTCGTGCTTGTTGGGCATGCAGCGTTGTTTCTTCGTCTCAAAAACTATATTTTTCATCATGAATTATAGTGATCGTTTAATATGTTTAACCACACAAAAAGTATGGCCATTTTGAACAGATGAATTGATGGAAATCGTTTAAAAGGAGCCTGTGGAGAAGATGACTCCAGATTCATGCAGTCATAAGGACAAAACTCAAGAAATACACGGTCAAGTTTTGTTTGAGTGTTGTTGTAGGTGTTGTTTTTTTGTTTTTTGTTTTTAATTTTATTTTGGGAAATGATATGTCTACAACATTTTTACAACAAATCTTAAGTGGCAGGTTGTTACTGGTTGTTATTGTTAGAGCAAAAAAGTAATCTTAGTGTTAGTTTCAAATTTGAACCAATAACAATTAACCACCTGTGATTTGTTGTAAAAATATTGTAGACGTAACATCTCTCTTTTATTTTATTTCAAATGTAGTGTTTTAATCCTTAAATTTAGCATTGTACTACACATCCATAACAAAAAAAATTAAAAAGAGCTTAAATTTAAAATTTAACAACTGCCTTTTTTGTTTTTGTTTTTTTATAATTTTATTTATGATAGTTATCAAGTTGTATTAAATCCTAAAATGTAGAGTTTTAATCCTAAAATTTAGCCATGTACTACACAACTATAACAAAAAGTTAAAAAGAGCTTATATTTACAATTTAGCAAGTACCATTTTTTTCTTTTATGGTAAAAGAGTCAATTTTTTGTTGTTTTATTAAATTTTTTTTTTTATTAAGGAAAGGTTCCAGTTGTGTATCCACATTTTTTTCTTTTTAGTGGTGTTGTTGTTGTTCTTTTATTTATAACAGTTATCAAGTTGTATTTAATCCTAAAATCAATCCTAAAATTTAGCCATGTACTACATATTCATAACAAAAAGTTAAAAAGAGTTTATATTTAAAAGAGTAATGCTACAGCCACAAACTATTTTATAACATTTTTACAAAATGTTGATGTGGCCAACCTTATTGGTTTTCATCTAGGTCCACCATTAATATCACTTTTTAATTAACCAATAATTACTCACCACATAAGCAGTTTATAAATTTTTTTGTAAAATAGTTTTTGTCTCTAGCATTATTCTATTAAAAATTTAGCAACTACCATTTTTTTCTTTTACAGTAAAAGGCTCAATTTTAATCCTAAAATTTAGTGATTTAATCCTAAAAATTAGCCACTTACTACACATCTATAACAAAAGTTAAAAAAGAGTTTAAATTTCAAATATATCAACTACCTTTAAGACTGAGAAAAGGTACATAACAATTTTTGATGGATTAGTAAATTAATAATTATAAAAAATGTAAATTAAATTTCAAATATAATTATACAAATGATAAATATATTACAAATTTTTTTTTTTTTTAAAAGCTTATATTTTAAATTTAGCAACTGGCAAAAAAAATTTTCTTTTACGGTAAAAATTAGCCACTTACTACACATCCTTAACAAAAAGTTAAAAATAGTTTAAGTTTCAAATATATCAATTACCTTTGAGGGGAAACCCCCACCTTCCCCCTTCGTCGGCCGATGGACCCGAAGGAGTGCATAGTGCATGCGATGCGATATGCAGTTTTTGAGACTTACTCACATGATCACACACACACACTATGGTACACCCTTCCTTAGGCCAAGTGCTTATAAGGCAAGGGTGGAAGGCGTCTCTCCTTGATGTGGGATTGAACAAGTTCGTGGGGGTGGCATCGGCTACTCGGCCCATTTCCAAAGCGAACAATACCTGATTGGGGAAAGATTCATTCCTCCCACAAAAAGGTGCCTTTTTCTAGCCCATATCTGCTACGCCCTTTTGGGGTTTAAGGGGAAACCCCCACCTTCCCCCTTCGTCGGCCGATGGACCCGAAGGAGTGCATGGTGCATGCGATGCGATGTACAGTTTTTGAGACTTGCTCACATGATCACACACACACTATGATACACCCTTCCTTAGGCCAAGTGCTTATAAGGCAAGGGTGGGAGGCGTCTCTCCTCGATGTGGGATTGAACAAATTCGTGAGGGTGGCATCGGCTCCTCGGCCCATTCCTAAAGCAAACAATACCTGATTGGGGAAAAATTCGTTCCTCCTACAACCTTTAAAACTAAGAAAAAGATATGTAACATTTTTTGTGGAGTAGTAAATTAATAATTAAAAAAAATGTAAATTGAATTTCACATATAATTATACAAATGATAAATATAGTTTTTGTTACAAAAGAAATTTTTGTACAACAATTTCTTAGATAACAATCACTTCATGTGAGGTTTAAATCATACAGTAATTCTTGTAAAGTCTCTCACCCGAACTTATCTAATAATATTCCATTCCAATGCCTTCTCAATGCAATCCAATAAATTTGTGCATACCTCAACCTGAGAGAGATAAAAGAATTAGGATTAAATATAAGATTATCATTATTTTGAATCAACCAAGTATTATAAATTAAATTTGAATTAATCAACAATGATGGGAAAGTAGATGAGAGATGAGGTTATTGGGTTAAATAGAAAAACCAATTACCGATACATTTTGAATGAGAAGTTAATTGTTTTTTGAATATTGGAAAACAAAGTAGCGTGTAAAAAAAAAAGAACAACAACTACTCCACCAAGAAGCTATCTACACGAAACTACTTGGGCTAAAAAAAAAAGGTCAGTCCTTCATTAAAGGAAGAGTTTGTGTTTTAATACATGACTGATAAACCTAAGAAACTGATAAACCATCCACAGGCAATTATAAAAACTATCTATAATTTTTCAACGTGAGGGCCTTTTAAAAAAAAAAAAAAACTCAAAAAAGATTTTGCGTTTAATTCTAGGCCAAAAAAAAAAGGGCCCTTACCAATATCCTTTTTCAAGGAGCCAGTTCAAGCACAAACCCTTATATTTGAAATTTCAAAGTCAGCCATGGGTAATAAGCCACCGTCAAACACCCTTAAATCCCTAATCACATTCATCCATGGTAGGTAAAAACTCAAAAAAAATCAATGATAAAGAAAATAAAAGAAAAGATAAGAAAAGAAAGAGGAATTTGCAAAAGATAAAACCTAAAAAGCTGTTGGAGCCTTTGATAAAGTCTGTTTAAATTGTTTAGAAACCAAATTTGAAAGTAGAAGAAGAAGAGGATGTAGAGCTAAACTGAATGTTTTCAATCTGAAGAAGAATGAGAGAAACTGGCAAAGCGTACGCGAGTTTGTGGGTCTTAAAGTATAGGAGTTTGAATTTACATATTTATCCCTGTTAGTTGAAAACTTGTAAGAGGGTATTTTAGGTATAAAAATTGAGGAATCCAAACAAGGAAAGCCCCTTAAATAATAGTACTAGCCTCTGAGCACGCGCATGCTCAGAGGCTCTTCTATTTTTTGGATAAGAGTTAATTTAGAGCATTTATTATAATTTGAGATTATTACATTTTCCAATCACAAAAAAATCTAGGGGTGTGATAAAAAATTATTTCTCCACATATGATACTCATCACACCCCTAGGTTTTTTTTTGTGATTGGAAAATGTAGTAATCCCAAATTATAATAAATGCTCTAAATTAACCCTTATCCAAAAAATAGAAGAGCCTCTGAGCACGCGCATGAGCGCGTGCTCAGAGGCTAGTATTCCGTAATTATTATCCATTTTTGCCAAAAAAAAAATTTATGCAGTAATCATCGTGTTATTGATTGGAAGATGATGCAATAATTTAGTATTAACCTTTAGGGGGAGGAAAGAAAAAGATCCTCTGAATAAATCTTAAAAAATAGTGCATATATTGAAAATGCATAATAAAATTGTAACAATAAAACTACTTACAAAATACATGTGATGACCTATACAAAAGCTATTATGAAGAAGTTGATAGATCAATGTAGAAAATTGAAATATTTACATCAGGTAAAACCATAAAATAGTGCACTACATCTGAAACATGAAATAGGTGAACTTATTAATATTATGCCGGCTACAGTGGAAAAGTTGGTGGAGCAATGCTATTTGTTTCACATTCTAATTGCTTTCCAGCAGCATTTGCCATGAACCTATGATACAAAAT
Organism: Quercus tomentella; assembly: GCA_028535165.1. NCBI lineage: Eukaryota > Viridiplantae > Streptophyta > Magnoliopsida > Fagales > Fagaceae > Quercus > Quercus tomentella. Next base: position 45,603,907 of record JAPQVY010000100.1, read on the forward strand.
GTGTTAGTTTGTGTTATTAATAGAGACTTTAAAACGTACATAATAATGATAAGCACAATAAACATCAAGCATAAACTTGTAAAACGAAATATTTGAACTGATCTTGTGATGATATTGCATAGCTCCATGTATGTGAAATGGTCTACTTCAGCTTGGGACTTGAAGAACTATCATTTAATTACCAATTTTTTTTAAAAAAATCTATATATATAATAATAGGTAAAACAGAGAGAAAATCCAATTAAATTTCAAATTAGTGTCTAATTTTACGCCACGTGTCTCATCTAATCTAAATTTATAATTTTGTGCCAAGTGAGTTAATTTAAGTTAAAATTGAATTTCAATTAGAGTTTAATTTTGCGCCACATGTCCCATCTAATCTAAATTTTTAAATTTTTGTGCCAAATTAGTTAATTTAATGTAGAAAACGAGGAGTCCAATATAATAAACCATAAAAAACATAATCATATAACTTAAAAAATTCAAATTTATAAGTCATATATATATATATATATATATATATATATATTAATAGATAAAGTAGAGAGAAAATTTAATTGAATTCTAAATTGGAGTCTAATTTTGTATTACGTGTCATTTAATTTTTAAATTTTTGTGTCAAGTGAATTATTAGGTGCAAAAATCAAAAGGTCTAAATTCAATTAGATTTTAGATTGAATTTTAATTGTAGTTCAATTTTGCATTATGTGTTTCATCTAATTTTTAAAATTTTTGTGGCAAGTGAATTATTGGGGGTAAAAACCAAAAAGTCTAGATCCAATTAGATTTCAAATCATTTATATATATATATATATATATATATATATATAATATGTAATTGTAGTTGTTTTTAAATGTATCTGTGCATATGCACGGAGTTATACACTAGTTTATATAAAAACTATGTAATTAAGTTTTTTTTTTTTTTTTTTTTTTTTTTTTTTAAGTAGACGTGGTAATGATTTGTACCTGCTTTATTATAGCATCGTCCTTGACTCTTATTTTTTGTTTGTCTTTACTGTTTTGGGTGTTGAAGATTGCATCATCCTTGATTTTTTTTCTTCGTATCTTTTTTTGCTCTTGGATGTTGGAAACCACATTGTCCTTGATTTTCATATTGATACATGGCTTGCATTTTTGGATTGGGATTTGGATGCTTCTACTAATTTTTACACTAGTGAGTATCCAATGAGTTTTAAATTGACAGACTATCATTATCAATACTTATATTGTATTTTATAAGGTATGTAACATTTTCTATGGAGTAGTAAATTAATAAGATTTTTGTTAAAGGAAATGCTCCTAAAAAGATCCTAAAATTTAGTAACTACCCATCCACGTTTTTTTTTTTTTTTTTTTTTTTTGTGTTTTTTCATTTTTGGTGTTGTTGATGTTGTTCTTTTTTTCAAATTTTATGTATGACAGTTGTCATTTTTAATCCTAAAATTTAGCCATTTACTACACATCCATAACATAAGTAAATAAAAGCTTAAATTGAAAATTATATGGCAAGAGATACACGTTAATTGTATAAAACCACAATTGTATTTTGAGATTTTTTTTTTTAATAAAGTATTAAATGGTGCTTTAACCTTAACAAAAGGCTAATACAATTGGGAATTAATGATTAGAAGTATCTAGAAAAAAAATTGTATAAAAACTTCATGATTGTTTGTTGAGAAAAAAAAATAATAATATAAAGTATTATTAAAGGTGGTTTAACAAAAACCCAATAGGAATAATAATGAACTTTTATTTTAATTTGTCAATGCTGTTCTTCTAAATTTTTTATTGAACAAAAGTACACTGAATGTAGTTTAAATTCATAGCAGTAGGAACAGCATCCAAATTCACGTTTTCCTCTTCTTCTTTTTTTTCTTTTTTTTTCCTCTTTTAAATCTCTTCCATATTTTGGAAAAAAAAAAGGACTTCTACTATAAAACCACTACTATAACTTCTTCATCCATATCCTTATATTTAGGCACTAACATATCTGATTTTGAAAGAAAATAAAAGGCTAAATTTTAGGGAAATTTAAAAGATTAAGGTGGGGAATTGGTGTGACCCTATCCTTATTGAAAAGTTTATAAAAAAAGAAAAAGATAAACTACACGTTTAAAAAAAATCTCATGTTCTATCCATGTACCATTTAAAAAAATCCCACTTTCTATCCCACATTTAAAAACTACCCCCGACCACCCTATTTTTTTAACCCAAATTCACGTTTTCCTCTTCTTCTTTTTTTCTTTTAAATGTCTTCCATATTTTGGAAAAAAAAAGACTCCTACTATAAAGCCACTACTATAACTTCTCCATCCATATCCTTATATTTAGGCACTAATATATCTGATTTTGAAAGAAAATAAAAGGCTAAATTTTAGGGAAATTTAAAAGATTAAGGTGGGGAATTGATGTGACCCTATCCTTATTTAAAAGTTTATCAAAAAAAAAGAAAAACTACACTTTTAAAAAAATCTCATGTTCTATCCATGTACTATTTAAAAAAAATCCCACTTTCTATCCCATGTTTAAAAACTACCCAACCACCTTATACATGGCTTGCATTTTTGGATTGGGATTTGGATGCTTCTACTAATTTTTACAATAGCTAAGTATCCAATGGGTTTTAAATTGACAAACTATGATTATCAATACTTATATTGCATTTTTATAAGGTACATAAGTAAATTAATAAGTTTTTTGTTAAAGGAAATGCTCCTAAAAAGATCCTAAAATTTAGTAACTACACATCCATTTCCCCCCCCCCCCCCCCCCCCCCTTTTGGTGTTGTTGATGTTGTTCTTTTTTTCAAATTTTATATATGGCAGTTATCATTTTTTTGTCTAATACTAAAATTTAGCCATTTACTACACATCCATAACATAAGTAAATAAAAGCTTAAATTTCAAATTTTATGGTAGGAGATACATGTTTCTTTTGGTGTTGTTGTTCTTTTTTAAAAATATTTAATAACATTTATCAATTTTTGTTTAATCCAAAAATTTAGTTTTTTAGTCCTAAAAGTTAGCCACTTACTACACATCCATAACAAAAGTTAAAAATAGTTTAAATTTTAAATATATCAACAACATCAACAACCTTTAAAACTAAGAAAAATGTACGTAACATTTTTTATGAAGTAGTAAATTAATACTTATGGAAAAAAATTTAAATTGAATTTGACATAGAATTATACAAATGATAAATATAGTTTCTATTACAAAAGAAATTTTTTTACAACAATTTCTTAGATAACAACCACTTTATGTGAGATTACATATAATAATTCTTGTAAAGTCTCTCACTCGAACTTATCTAATATTCCATTCCAATGACTCCTCAATGCAATCCAAAAAATTTGTGTGTACGTGAATCTGAGATAAATAAAAGAATTAGGGTTAAACCAAGTATTAAAAAAAAAAAAATTAATCAACCAACCAAAGTTAGCGTGCGTGTTATTAAAGATAATAGCATAAGTTTGTTAAAGTTTGTGTTTGATTTAAATTTTGATGAGATCATTTTTCCTGAAAATCCTATTAAAATTGTTCAGAATAAAGATAAAGATTTTTTAGAATTTAACCACATCATCAACTATTTAAATAAATAACTAATGGAGATCTAAAAAAGAAAAAAAAAAGGGAGTTAATGTGTCAAAATTACATTTTTAAAAAAAAGAAAAAGAAAAAAAAAGGGAGTTAACATTTCCAAATTACATTAAAAAAAAAGGGAGTTAACATTTCAAAATTACATTTTTTTAAAAAAGAAAAAAAAATGGAGTTATGTGATACATATATATATATATATATATATATATATATATATATATATATATATATATATATATATATATATATATATATATATTTTTTTTTTTAAAAAAAAAGTAGAACTCAAGGTTGCTACATACCTAAATAAAAAAATAAAAAAATTTAATCAACAAACCAAAGTTAGTGTGTGTGTTATTAAAGATAATAGCATAAGTTTGTTAGAGTTTGTGTTTGATTTAAATTTTGATGAGATCATTTTTCTTGAAAATCCTATTAAAATTGTTCAAAATAATGATAAAGATTTTTTAGAATTTAACTCTATCATGGACTCTTTAAAATCTTATCACCACATCATCAACTATTTAAATAAATAACTAATGGAGATCTAAAAAAAAAAGAAAAAAAAGGGAGTTAACGTGTCAAAATTACATTTAAAAAAGAAAAAAAGAAAAAAAAAAAGGGAGTTAACATTTCAAAATTACATTTTTTTTTTTAAATGGGAGTTAACGTGATACATATAAATAAAAAATAAAATAAAATAAAAGTAGAACTCAAGGTTGTTACATATCTAAATAAAAAAATAAAAAAATTTAATGCCAAAAACATATACAATGATGGTAAAAAAAAAAAAATTCTTAAAAAGAAAAAAAATACGAAGAAGAAAAAAAAAAGTGAGGAAGGAGAAGGAAATAGTAATTGATCATTTATATTTTGATCATTAATCAGGGTGTATTGTGGTAACTATTTTTATTTCAATTCAAAAATTTTAAATAAAATGTAAACAAAGGCTACTAAAGGAGGTAAAGGAAGCTATACTGTTTAACTGTTCACGATACCTACAACAGGAAATGACAGTTCATTAAGAAGTACAGTGGTAGAGTATATGAAGGAACCATTCATTTCAAAATTACATTTAAAAAAGAAAAAAGAAAAGAAAAAGAGAGAGAGTTAACATGATACACATAAAAAATAAATTAAAAAAAAAAAAAAAAAAGTAGAGCTCAAAGAAAGTCAATCATAAACAAAAAGAAAAGAAAACAAAGAGGAACTTGCAAAAGATGAACCTGAAAATTATCAAGAATCGACTTGAGGGGGTAAAGGGAGTATGGCTAGATGAGCTACTATGTGTTCTATAGACTTGCAGGACGACTGTGAGGACCCCCACAGGGGAAACTCCTTTCAAACTAGTCTATGGAAGTGAAGCAGTCATACCTGCAGAAGTACACATGGCTAACCACAGGGTGATGAAGTATCAAGACGAGGACAATGAAGAACAACTTTGTCTTAACCTCGATCTTATTGACAAGGTAAGGATGGATGCAGAGCAGAGGATAGCAAGATACAAAAGTCTTATGGCTAGGCAGTATGATGCAATGGTGAAACCCAGACGCTTTAACATTGGGGACCTCGTCCTTAAAAGGGTCTTCTTGGCAACCAGAAACCCGGCTCATGGAAAGCTAGGGCCTAATTGGGAGGGACCTTATAGGATTATCAACTACAAAAGGCAAGGATCATACTACCTAAAAGCCCTAGATGGACGGAAGCTAGAGCACCCTTGAAACGTTGAGCATCTAAGAAGATACTATCAACATGGACGAGCATCACCATGGACAAGCATCATGGACGAAGTTGAAGTTATGTGTTGTTTCCTTCATATTTACTTATGCTTATTATTATTACTGCATGTTTTTAAATATTTTAATGCCCTAAAAGTGCATTAGTTTCTAACTTCTGCGCTATCTATGGACGAATTTGTGATGGACAAAGTCATGTACTTAGTTTATCTATTTGTACATAAGTATTTCTAAATTCCCTAAGGCACTAGCTTCTAAGCATGTGCCATGCTTGTGGACAATGTTTATGTTATGTACATACAGTTTGGATTTTCAATGTGTATAATGTCGTGTGAATTTCCATTTCTTTGTGATTTCATTTAAACTAATCCACAAGAAGGCTAAAAGCCCAAGACGAGTAAAATCTCTGGACGCGGGGATGTAATGTCTATAAACTTTCCATAAAATAAGGATAAAGCAAAGAAAAATAAACCAAGGTATATTCATTTAAACACTGGACGAGGTAAAACCTAAGGTATATTCATCTAATTAATGGACAAGGAAAAACGTGCACGTAAGAATATTTTGAAGTCCATGGATGAATTTAACTAGCCAAACAGTCCAATCTTTGGACGAGTAAATGCTGGAAACGTCTTAACCAAAGACGAGTAAAGGGTCGTCCAACCTAAGGACGAAAGATGATGCCAGCTATAAGTCAAATACATGGACGAATAAAGCTAGCAAAAAAGATACCATTCATTGACAAGTCATACTTGTGAAATATAAAGAATGGTAAGAGTGCTGAGCATGGAAAATTTATTTTAATATGGACGGTGTAGGTAAAAATTTGTTCATATAGTCAGGATGAGATAAAATGTTCTCATAAGTGGACGGGCCACACTTAAAACCATAAAAATAATGTGGACGATGTAAATAAAATTCGTTCACACAAAGCATATAACATGTTCAACACCAAGTAAGAAATGAAAATAAAAGCAGACATTCATTCATAAAAATTAAAGGGTAGACGACCACCGTCCAAAAACCCTTAAAGTTTTAAAGCCAATGAAGGCAATTGTATTTGTTGCTTGTCCATAAACTGGGATAAACCACTGGGGGCATCACCCCCAGACTTAAGATCGTCTTGGTTGACATTAGTGGCATCCTGGGTAGGTTCAGTTGAAGCATCGTCCGTCACATTGATGTCCTCGGAGCTCGTTGGAAGCAAGGAACTCTCAACAGCAATAGGGATCATAAAGGAGTCAAAATCCATCTCAGGGTAGGCTTCCCTGGCATCAGCACGAAAGTCTTCATAGCCAGCAGCATAATGACGATCTAAACGAGTCTTGAACTCGGATGACCTCATGAAGGTTGTGACAGCTTCCTTTTGAGCCTTCTCCATAGACGAAGTAAGCTCTTAAACCTTCACCTTAAGGTGAGTGATACAAGTTTCCTTCTCAATAGAGTCTGCCTTGAGCTCCTCCACTTCATTCTTTAGTTTTTGCTCAATTCCCTGTAGACGATTGAGATCCTCAATCAATCTGATCACCTCCCCCTTCTTTAGAAGAACCTCATTGCTCAGCTCCTTGTTCTTCTCCTTGGCTTCCTTAGCCTCAATGCAAAGTTCCTTAGCTTGGGTGGACCTAGTGTAAAACTTGGACATGGCCAACGAATGGACGAAGGAGAGTTAGAAATTTTCCTTGAATTTTTTAGAAAGTAAAAGGAAAATAATGAAAACCACATACCTTGAAGAGGTCATGGATGGCAGAATGTTCAAAATCCCTCACTGACATGTTGTAACATGAGTTCACCTCATTGTCAGTAATGAGTCCTTTGAACGTCTTCCAAGCATAACCTTCGTCCAGTACCAAGTTAGGAGGACATTTGCCTTTCTCTGAAGGGTGGGCCCTGTGAGGAGCTTTGGCTGTAGGAGGAGTAGGATCATCAAGCTAGACGAGTGGAGTCGTCTAGACAGATGGAGTGGTTTGGGGTACCAAGTTCACTGTTGAGGCGTCCAGGTGTACAGTCGCAGAAGAAAATTTTGGAACCTTGGGAGAAGGAGTCTTGCCAGACTTCTGTTTCTTGGAACCTCGATGAGTAGGAAGGTCACCAAGGTCCACAAAGCTAGATATACCCTTCCTTTTTCCATCCTGGACGCCAGGCTTCCGGATGACCAGAGGAGTGACATCGTCCAAGACCTGAACATCCTCTTTGCCCTCAATACCATTTGCAACGCCTTTCCCTTTATTTTCCTTCATGGTGGCTAACCCGATGGGAAGAAGGACGAAGTTAGTTAGTTAAATAAAAAAAATAAAATAAAACAATGGACGATACTTACTTCGACGAGTAGTCTCCTCGTGTGCAAGGTTCTCCGTAGAAGGCTCAAGACCAAGTCCCCAAGTTGCTAGACGACTAAAAGTCACTAAGTTGTGGAAGGACCTTTCAGGGAAGGCACGTGCTTGGTCAATACAATCCAAATAAAATTTGTCCAAGCGTGGACGAGTAACAACTGCACCAATATAGACGAGGGTTAGACGAGTAAAAAAGTTGGATAAAATAAATAAAAGAAAGGAAGAAAGACATACTCTCAGGACGAAGACGACCTAAGGGGGCTGGTAAAAGGAGGGAAGGGGGCACTATCTACATCAACTGGGTCCCCAGCCCAATTTTCAGAAATAAAAAAGAATTCTTTCTTCCAAATCCTGTCAGAAGAACTATGGCCCTTTATCAAACTAAACTAAGGGCCCCTAGACGAGAACTGGTAAAAACCAGTAGATTGCTTTATTTCTGAGGGCTTATAACAGTAAAGGAACTCGTCAACTATGATTGGACGATTCCCTTCCAATGCCTCACGCCATAGCACTTGCATGGCAAATTACTGTCGTCCATTCGTTAGGGTTGAGCTGGTTTTGTCCAATACCCAACCTATGGAAGAGGTCTCTACAAAAGGAGTTTAAGGGAAACCTAAGACCTGCTAGAAGGTAAGAGGTATATACACCAAAATAGAAAAAGGAGAACAACACCATTCTCCCTTTTCAAGTAGACGAGGTCTAAACTCACTAGGAATTTGATATCTACCTACTGTAGACACCCCATTTTACAACTTGTATTTAACCAACCGGTAGATCTTTAGATTTGTGATACAAAATAAATCATGATGCTCTAACGATCATAATGGTATGTCATAGGTTTTGATCGGACCACCTGATCAAAAGTTATCATATAAACAATTTTCAATGATCATGGCTCATCTACACGATGGGCCTGATCACTTCCTATTCTAAACACTTAATTTTGATTGGTTCTCACAAGAATTAATTTAAAATTAATCAAGTGTGATTTTTGATTGGATTTCATTTTATTTCATTTTTTTAAAGAAAATAAAAAAAAAATGTTTTTCTTTATGGCATCTTATCTGCTCTTTTGAAAAAAAAATTGGAGATATGATCCCTGAAAAATTCAAAAAAAAAAGAAAAGAAAAATGCTCAGAAAACGTCATTATCTCCAGCAGCAACTTGAATCGCATTTTGGGCCTTGGAAAACATTGAAATTTGGATTTCTCTATTTCTATAAAAGTTATATAAAATTGAATTTTCTTTCAAAAAACATCAATTCCGAATCAATTGGAATTTTGAGCAGCAAGTTATGGCCAAAATACGAAACAGATGCAGAAGGTAACACAAATTCAGCATTATCTTCAATTTTCTCTCAAAATTTCAAATGGGTTCAACATCAAATCTATTCAAGCCTATCTAATAGACTTATCCTTTCCCTTTGCTTCAGAAGAAAATTTTTTTGAAAATAAATTGGATAAAGAAACAGATACATCCTCTGAAAAAAATTCAAAAATGCTTAAAAGACGTTACTATTTTCAGCAGCAATTTGAAACACATTTTTGGCATGGATAACGTTGAAATTTGGCTTTCTCTATTTCTGAAAAAGTTGTAGATAATTGAATTCCCTTTCAAAAAACACCAATCTTGAATCAACTGGAATTTTGAGCGGACAATTAGAGCCAAAATACGAAGCAGGTGCAGCATCATTTCAAAATTTGAATGGGGATCAACACCAAATCCGTTCCAGCTCATTTAAACAGGTTATCCCCTCCCTTAGCTTCAGAAGAAAGCTAATAACTTAGCTTTAAAGCTAAGCCATCCCTTCCCCTATAAATAGAGAAGACCTCTTCCATTTTCTGGACCCCGAATTCCCTCTAGAGAGCTAGTGAGAAAGCAAAAAAAAAAACTATTAAGCAACCATTGTTCTTACTTTGGTTGTAGTTGAGTATTTCCTTGCTTTCTCCCTAGCCCTTTAGGTGATCATTTCCCCTTTTAATTTATGTTGGTAAGTAGTTAACTTTTTTTTATTCTTTATACATGCTAGAATAAATGCGTACAAATCATTATTCACTTCTTTTATGCTATGCTTGGATGAACATGCCTATGTCTTATTGGTTTTCTCTTACATGCTTAGATGAACATTTCTAGGCCAATACACAATTTTCTTTTGAATGCTTAGATGAGCACTTCTAGGCTAAAACACAACTTTCTCTTTAATACTTAGATGAACATGTCTAGGTAGTTGTTTTACATTTTTAAATGCTTGAACAAACATGTCAAAGTATTTTGATTTTGTCTAGATAAACATGTCTAGGGTTTTTCTTTTACTTCTCTTCATAATTGCTTGGATGATCAAATATGCTTAAAGGTTTTATTTTTATTTGCTTCTCTTTGCAATTATGTTGATGACAAATAACATGACAATTTTGTTTTTCCTCACATGCTTAGATGAACATGTCTAGGCTAGGAATTCTTTATTTATATTGATCTCTTGGATGAACATGCCATTGCCTTCATTTTTTGTTATCTAACAAGTTTTATTTATTTATTTTTCTCTTTATGTCAAATTCCCCTAACATATATTTATTTACACTTCCTGCAAATCACATGTTTATATGACATATTCTTTGTATTTGTTTGACATGACATGACATTGGCCACCTTAACCTAGGAGACCGGTTTTACCGGGTGAGATGGGTGCTTAATCCCTTCCCATCTCGTAAATTAGCCTCCGAACCAAGATGAAGGGTTCTAGACTATGTTCTTGTATATACAATTTTACTTTTTTTTAAGAATGTAACTAGGAAATAAAGTAATGTAATTTACTTTTCTTAGATTGTATCTAGGACAAAAAAAGCATTGTAAATTTTTGTTACAAAATTTGATGTAAATTGTCATATACATTAATACAACAGAAGTATTTTTCATTAAAGGTTTTCTTATTTTTCCTTTTAAATTAAATAAGTGGCGACTCCATGTAAAACCCTCGATTTAGTGGGGAGTACATTTTACACCTACAAGGGTTTTTAACTTAGACGCGTCCAGAGTAGACGCTACCTCAGGAGCACAACTATAAATTATATTTTCTTCTTCTTCCTCCTCTTCGTCCTAAGGAGGACTAGGTTGTCTTCTAGACGAGCTAGCCCCTATCCCAGAAGCCATCCTACGTTGCATTTCCTGGAATTCCTCTAAAGAAAAACCAGGAACCCCAGACGAATAATGCTCGTCTAAGGAACTACTATCACTACTATAACCTGTATTACCCTCACTACTCTCATAACTACCGCCACTACTCCCAGAGGACATGTCCTGGTACTCGTCTATCTCTCTTTCTAAACTACTACTAGACGTAGACATAATTGGAAGCATGAACAAAGACGAAAAACCTAAGGATGAAGGGAAGGAAGTACTTGACGAGACTAGAAGACGAGGACTAGATGTGGCTCTTGGATGAAATGGCAGAAAAGAAATTATCAGAACAGTAAGAGGGCAAGAGGGAGAATGTACATATTTATAGGGCCCAGAGGTGGGTCAACGAAGCAATATGGATCAACCATAGGTTGACACATGGCATTCTCCTTGAAAAATAAATCGACATAACCAGCTAACCAATAAGATTATGACACGTGGCACAATTTGGATAATAAAATTCATCTAGAGTAAAGACGACACGTGGTATAACAATTGACCATAAAAATGTTGATGCATATCAAAAATCAATAGTTATGCTATAGTACTCTGGACGACCCTTGGACAAGGGGACAACTGATAGTGAACTAAAAATTGAACCATCTCCAATTCGTCCATAAGAGTCGTCCAGAGCCAGAAAGGTTAGCCCAACATAAGAAGGTTGTCCATTGTTAGGAGGTCATCCATGGGCATGAAGGTCATCCATCAAGAAAACACCTGGAAGACCCCTCAACACTTAGAAAATTTTCAGAAATGGATTTATGTACAAAAGCTTGTAATTTGAACCACGTTCTACTATTTTGAAGTATGAGCAAATTCTTGTTCATCGCTACAACTTCCCACTAAGTACTTAACTTCCAATGGCAGTTGTAGAAGATAAGATTGAACATTCTAACTTCTATAGCAGTTGTGGAAATTAAGTCTGAACCTTCCAACTTCCACACATGTTGAGGAAGTTAGTAAATAAGTAACCACTCCAAAACTCACTATATAAGGACTCATCCACACCAAACGAAGGTAAGTTTCCATTACTCCTAAAGTTGGAATTCTTGAGTTCTAAAGGGAAAACTAACTTAAGCATTGGAGGGTTCTTGGCTGATTCACCCCGGTCACATTTGATTTTGTGTTTCTTTCTTTTTAGGCCTTCCAAGCAACCACTAGCCCATTGAAGCCCGGAGCATTCAGCCTACTGATTTTCTTTGCATCATCATAATAAATTAACTAAACTTAACATTGCAATCTATTTTTTTAGAGCAAAGTTAGATTATCAAGTCAAATCATATCTTCCTTTTAAAAAAAAGTCAAATCATATTTGTAATTTAATTTGATAGCTAACTATGGGGATAAGAGAATTGGATAAAGGTATTGGGCCATGGGCCACACCCGAGGATGCCAAAGAGCCCGAGAACAACCAAGTATTAATAAGGGCAAGTAGGTTATGGGGCCAAGGACGAGGGCCAGCAACAACAAACAGGTGATGTTGTCCGAGGAACCAAACTTCCTCGGAAAATAGAACGGAAGTCTGAAACCCGACCACCCAACAAATACCGGGCGAAGGGCAACTATGCTTGGAAGGATAAGTTTCAGAGAGGTGAGTCAATAGAGAACTGAGAAATATCTAGGAAGAAGACTGCTACCATTACATTGAATGCACTACACCTAACACTGCACCTAACCAACTGGCCGCATTAATGTGGAGATGATACCTAAACAGTACTTTTCAGCCTTACAGCTACACACAGAGACTTTAGGAAGGTTTTGATGGGACAAGCATCTAGAAGATTAGTTGTTTGATCAACAAGTGGAATGTTAAGATGGGGGAAGGAGAAGGAATATAAAAGGGAAAGGATTCCTTTACATGGAGGGGGGCATCTGAGAAAAGAAAGAAAAGGGAAAAAGAACTGAACGTAACGAAGAACTCTGGGTATTTGTACAAGTTTGAAATATATATATATATATATATATATATATATATATATATATATATATATATATATATAAGAACATACCTTCCTCGGATTTGACCAATGAGTGTCTTTCTCTTCAAACTATACCTCTCAATCACTATAACACTAAACCAATTCACTGTAATTCTTACTTGATTCATTAAGTCTTCATCTTTTAAACCTACTCTCTAACAAATCTATTGTTGTGGGCTTATTGGGCCATTGTTCATATCCGTTGGGCTTTAGGTCAATTTGTGTCCTTACATTGACTATAATAGCTTACTTGTGCTCAAAACAAAATTAAACAAAGGCTAGCGTCAACATCCTACTAATCTTATCCAACAAACATGTAATTATAATTATAAAAAAATTAAATATAAATTGTTCACATACCATTTATTGTTTGCAATTATCAACATGTTTGTAGTGTTTATGGTTTATTGCGGATAAGTATTTATTTAATGATTAGGCTTTAGGTTTGGTTTCTGCTTTTAGAGGTTAGGTTTCTTTTAGGGGTAGTGTCGATTGTCCCAAAAGTTTAAGCTATTGGGATATGATAAATTTAATTATTTAATCACATATTTCTAACACTCTCCTTTACATATGGGCCGAAACTACCTTTTAATAGGTGAGACCCAACACGTGGACACGTGAGAATTTAAATTGGAGGTAGAGTGAAGGAGACAATTATCGAACTTAGGATCTCATGCTTTGATACCATGTTAAATTACCAATTCTCCTAAAAGTTTAGAAATGTGTGGTTAAATGATTAAATTTACCATATTCCAATAGTTTAAGCTTTTGGGACAATCAGTAATTTAACAATGGTTTGTTTAATGTTTATGGTTAGAGTTTAGTGTTTTATTAGGGTTTATGATTTTGGGTTTTATAGGATCACTTTTCTAAGGGTTATGGTTTGGGTTTATATAAGTTTACAGTTTGGGTTTTTTAAATAGCAAACACGTGAAAAGGATTGTCAAGAAAGCAATACGACCTTGAATTCAAAATTTGGAATTTTTAAAGAGAAAGAAGGAAAGAGTAACATGGGAGAGAGAAATAGGGAGGAGTTGGGATCTAATTGTTATTTGCAATTTTTAGGGCTTGTTTAGTACTGTTGTTTAAATAACAATTTTCATTATTTAAACAATAGTACACGTATTTTCACAGCATTTTTTCATCCACATGTATTTCCACAACACTTAAACAACATTACTAGAAATCCCTCACTAAACAAGTCTTTAAGAAATTGAGGCAGAATCCCTTTTTCTTGTATTTTTGTTTTTCCTTTCTTTCATAGTTACCAATGAAAGACATGAAGTTAGTTGACATTGCATGGAATATGGTTTTCGAACAACTGCATTTTGTATTAAATTCTTCAAAATTAGAATTTTAGGATTGCCATTTCATCACTCAAATCTCAAATGATGTATTGAATATTGAGATCTTATGCATGCACTAATTTTTTATTATATATTTATTTATTTTTATAAGCTACTATATTCATTCAAAGAAGAGAAACAAATGGGCAATCTACCTTACAAATAGGGTCTAAATTTATTGGTAAATTGTATTTATTAAAACAGAAAGACTCAAGGGATCTAAGAGAGAGCTTTGCAGTTGCATGAGCGGCCGCATTGCAGTCCCTTTTAACTTAACGAAAGCAACAAATAGACTATTCAACATTCATAATTCAATTGACACTTTTTAGTATTTCAAATTGAAATTTCTAAGCTTCAATTGCCCCTACCATGTAATTATCATGTTTTAAAAAAAAAAAATCCATTTCCCTTTTGTTTTAGCCAACCATAACCTGCCAATTCACGCTTGAAAAAACCGTCCTCACAGTTGGTCCGACCGACGCAAAAGAGCAAATTAAAATAATCAAAGAAATCATAACAAAAGAAATTCCCATCCCCAATCCAAATCCAAATCCAATCCAATCCAATCAAAATCCAAGAACAACTCTAAACCTGGCTCCGGATATCTGGAAACGCCTGTTCCCATCACAACCCCGAAGCAGGCGACAGATCTGGATAGCACGGCGTTCCAGTTGCAGTCCCGGAATGGACATAAACGCGTTCAAGTGGTGTTCGGGTCTCAGAGTGTTGGGCTACTTCATGATCCTCCTCGTCGCCGCAATCGTCGCCGTCTCCTACTACGCCGTCGTCGTCCTCACCTGGGGCCCACTGTTGCTTCGCGGCGGCCTCCGCACCCTCTTAGCCTCCGCCATCCTCTTCCTCTTTCATCTCCTGGTAATTTCCTCTCTCTTCTTTTGAAAAACACCGAAAACAATCAAAGCTATAATTTATCAAACACTTTGCAGCTTGCACTGTTATCTTGGTGTTACTTTAAGGCAGTGTTTAAGGACCCCGGTTCTGTCCCTGAAAATTGGAGACCTGCTGTGACAGAAGAGGATAATCTGGAGGCTGGTGCTAGTAGTTCCATCATGACATCGTCTGACCATGTCGCGCCTGATGCTTTAGTTCCCACGTGGTCTTCTGATGGACTCGAAAGAAAACAGGCTGGCTATTGTGCCCATTGCCAAAATGGCAAGCCCCCACGTTGCCATCATTGCTCCATTTGTAAGTCAATCTCCTTGTTAGTTTAATTTGTTTCTTAAACGAATGATGTTAAGGATTGGTGTGATGGCCTATATCCAAAAGATGTTATGCTTCTTTCAAATATTTGATATTGGGAAATGAATATTTCTGCTCTTTCTTCTATACCCTGTTAAAAAAGGAGGAGAGGAAGAGAGGTTTCTTGTTTCAGACTATAGCAGTAGTTTGCCTTTCTGTTCCTTTTGTGTTGTAAAATATTGCCTTCATCTACTCATTGGATGTACCAAAGGCCAATGCTTGAGAACTAAAAATCTTTTCTTTTTCTTTCTTGTGTTTCCAAGGCCAAAGGGTTTGTCACCATAGATACTACATAGTATTTGTTTTTGTTTCTTTTATATATTTATTTTGTTTGTAGAAGTTGCCATGTGACGTGGTTCTTAGTGAAACAAGAAGCATGTTATAGAGTGAAACTTATTCAAATTATCAGGTAATGATATTTATTAATTGTTTCCATTTTTAAAATGCCTTTCGACATTCTTTTTGATCTGCTTAATTGTAATAACTGACTCTGTACATATGCTCTTATCGCCTGTACGTCATGTCTGAAAGAATCAACTGTTGTAATATTAATTTACTTTTTGATGCTACCTAAAAAAAAAAAAAACTTTTGGATGCCCTTCACCCCTTTAGAATGTTGCTGCAGTCCTTTGTTTGCATACAGTTTACAGTAATTGCCAGAATCACGCATGATGATATTATAGTATACAGATTTTGTAATTCTTTCTGTTATGCATGTGTAGGCCAAAGATGTATTCTGAAGATGGATCACCACTGTGTTTGGGTTGTTAATTGTGTTGGAGCACACAATTATAAGTTTTTTCTTCTTTTCCTGGTAAAGTTCCCCACACACACCCCACACACCCCCCCCCCCCCCCCCCCCCCCCCCCGGGGTGCCTTTCTTTTAAGAACTATGTATTGATAGCTTTATGAGTTACTTCCAGTTCCACAGTAATAAATATGCCTGATATTTATCTTTGATTTGGAGGCTGGCAAAACCACATGACCAAGAGAACTGGGTTTTAACACCCAGTACATGATTTTGAATAAGCAGGATAAGCCTCAAATAGTTCTCTTCAGCATTGTGTTTAGAAGTTTTGGTATTTTTGGTAGCATTTTAAAGTAAATGATTAGAATGACTTCCAATTCTGTAGCCTACCTGAAATGACTTCTTTGAAGGTTAAGAATAATAGAATATGCCTATGAGACAGGGGTCTTATGGCCCAAGAAGAATGACTCCTCATTATTATTTTAATATATTTTGTAACTTAGAAAGGGGGGGAAAAGGGAGTAATTGGAACTCGGAAAATATTTTTGTAACCTATTTGAGATGTTTAATTTGAGGGCTTGAAAGTGAATTCAACCCCAGAATTTTCCCATTTCCTGACCCGAACTTTTTGAATTTTTGAAATCATGACATCAGTTAGGAATATAATATGTGGAAATAGACATTTTAAGTTTATCAGAAGAAATTAACTGGTATTAGTTCATTCTTGAAGTTGCGATCAAAAAAGCATTTAGATCAAAATTGATTTAGTAAAGTAAATAAATAATGAGTGGGATGGACATTAATGAACTTTAAAGAGGAAATGTAAGGTCTCTTAAGAGTTTATAAAGTTGAATATCTTTGGCTTAATCTAAATTTTTGTTAATTTAAATATTTTGAGTATTGCTTCTGCTGCTTATATTATTTTTATTTAGATAACTAAAAATGCATAAATGAAGTCTCTTCTCAATTTAATGACTTGTACTTTGGACATCAGTAAAGTTGACTGAATTATGGTGGTTCTGAATTTTTAAATGAAAAAGGAGAGGGGTGGCAGGAGAGTGGTGGTTGGATGACTAGTTTCTTTTCCTGTTCTTCCTGGCTTACTTTTTTCCCCTCTTATCTTTTCCATTGATAGGTTTATACATTCCTGGAGACGACAATGGATACCTTGGTTTTGCTGCCTAATTTTATCCAATTCTTTAGTGAAGCTATGAATCATTCTAGCTCTCCTGGCAATCTTGCAATAATTTTTTTGGCTTTTGGTAAGTGTTTTGCCTGAATTGATCATTTCTTTTTCCTTTTCCCATTTCCATGTTTAGTTTCCGCTTTCTCATTGTTACCATGTTCCTTACAGATTGTATACCTTGATGCAGTTCTAAATTTAGCCTTTGCCCTGAGTCTTCTTTGTTTTATAATCATGCATGCGTCTCTTGTGTCAAGCAATACCACATCAGTAGAGGTAATAAACACACTATTTACTTGTTTTTTTCTGGATTTTGATTCTGTAAATTTGTTCATGGCTTCTTGCCCTCCGTTGCTTAGATTTGTTTCTGACATTTTGCTGTGACCTGCAATTAATCTGTTCTTGGGGATGTACGAGAAACTGTGTCAGCTATTTTAAGTTATGATAGCCTAGAAATGAGTAATTATTGCATAAAGAGAAATACTAGAGGCAACATATTTCACAACCTCATTCACTATTCAATGAGGTGGCAAGTTGTGATTGGTGGGCATAAGCACCACCACTATCCATACTTTTTCACCCACCAACCAAAGTTTGGCAATTTAACATGTTGTGAAAAGTGCATGAATTATGTTGTGTAACTGGATATATTGTTGCATAATGCATGGGCTATGATGTCCGCAATGACATTCAATATATAAATAATCTCATTTTCATTATTTCAAAATTTTCTCACCCCTTATGGAAACAAGTGCTGCCTGATTTTTGATGGTTGAAGCCTCAATTAAATATCGTATCTAATCATCTGAAAACAATGTTTCAGGTTTACGAGAAGAAAAAAACAATCAGGTGGAGGTATGACTTGGGCAGGAAGAAGAATTTTGAGCAGGTGAGACCTGGTGGACATGCTATCTGGAATTTCTCCTATTACTTTGTATTGACACAAAATTTGAGGAAGAATTGACTTCTGAAAGATGATTTTAAAGAGAGAGAGAGAGAGAGAGAGAGAGAAGGCAAGCTTATAATCATGTTTAGAGGGACATCATTCAAAGAATATGATAATCACAGTGAATTTTTTTATTTTATTTTAATATATGTCCTACCAAAAAGAAATATAAGTCATTTAATATCTTGACTTGCAGCCTTGGATGGCTTTTTATTGGTCTTCTGCCAAGAAATCACTTTAAAGTCGTTGTCCAAGCAAATTTTAACTATCAATAATAATATTAAGTGGCTCGTGGATCCGATCAATTCTTCATTTTTGACCCTGTATTGGTCTCATTTTATTGTGGTGTGATCTTTTTTGTTTCATCTTGAAGGTTTTTGGCACGAAGAAGGCATTATGGTTATTACCTTTGTTTTCAAAAGAGGATTTAGAAAACATACCTGCACTTCAGGGTCTTGAATTCCCAACTCGTTCAGATGTTGAGGCTTGAGGCATGGTGAGCTTATTATATTTCATGCTGGCAGTGTAGCTTTCTGTATATAACTTTATGATGTTTGTAATGTTGGCTGTGAAAATCTGCGTTGATGTGTTACATTTAATTAGTTTTATGATCTTGATCAGGATGAATATAAAATTTTGAGCCTAGTGGATATTAATTGTGAGGGCTTATCTTGACAGGGTTTGAATTTTTTGGATTTGCCAATATAGACTGCACCAATATTTACCCACAATTATGTATTAGATATTACTTAATAAGCATGAGTTTAGAAAATGAACTTGTATGTACCATTAATCAATTACTAAGTGCCATTGTCTAGTTTTTTTCCATCATTTATGTTTTATGGTTTGTTTTTTATATTTAACATGGACAACTAAATTATGCGTCAAATTGAATCTTTCTGCTTTTGATTAAGGGAATGTGGTCATTTTATTCTATAGTGAATCTTCATTAACAGGTCTAAGCTTAATAGAATACTACAGCTGGTATCGTATGAATCTATTTTTCTTCTTAAAGACCTTCCTTGATTCACCGTGTGTTTAATTACAAGCTGTGACAGACTGCCATAAACTTGTTCCTGCATTTGATGCCTATATTAGGCAGTTTCATGCTATATCTACTTCCAGTCTTCCATGACGCATTATTGATGGATTTTTATTGAATTAGGTGGGTTGAAAGTTACATATTTGGACCTAAGGGTGTTTTTCTTTCGATACCATAGAATTTTGCCTTATAGTGTCTACTTCATGATGATTGCTCTCTATCACAGGCTAAGGTATTAATTGTTTTTTTGTTGTAGGTGAGGTTTTAACCTGATCTCTTATGCATTCAAACAAGTCCATTAGCAGCCTAAACTGTAACTTTGGTGTATCTATAATTCAAATGGTTGATTGGGCATTGCGACTTATTGGGGTTTGCCTTTTGTGTAAATGAATTCTACCCCTTTATCTGTTTGGTGGAAAATGTTTTATGTGGTTAACGGAAATCAAGTTCTTTTTTTTTGCTGAATAACGGAAATCAAGTTCAACAGAGCAAAAAACGTTTTCTGAAATGTTAACTACTCAATAAACCATTATATATATATATATATATATATATATATATATATATGCTAATAGTAATTTCAAGTACATGTGATTTGATCTCGAGTCCTTTGTTTGACGATAATAAATTTTACTATTTGAGATAATTAGAATTCACTCAACCCATTCAAGTACAATAAATTTAACAGATAGATTTAGGATTCTTCTTTAATAATGGTAATAAACTCATGCAAGGCATGAGTTAGTTAATAAAATAGAAGATACAACTAAATTATCGAAATTGCTTATAAAAAATAGGCAATAAAAAAATGGCATACATCTGTGATGGAAGAATAATCAGTTCTCATAGTAACATTATGAAAGCAGATGTGACTAAATTTTAACAAAACTAAAAATAGATTTGCAAAGGACTAAGAGAAATTCTTTGATAGAGTTTTTGGGAAAGAATCATTAAGTAATTGCTGATTCTTTTTTTTCAATCATGACATTCTATCCTTTAAAAAGCCTCAAGTTTATGATTTTCTAAGAATAAATTTGACTTAAAGAAAGTCTTCGATTCATTTTCACTCCCAAATTGTTGAAGAAGTGTTGTTGCTTTGCTAAAATTCACGAAGAGCACTAAGAACATGAAGAATACGAGATATGTTTTCAAAAAGGTGTTGCCTGAACTCCGTTGATCTAAGGAGGTGTTGCCCATTTGAATCGAGCATTGATTCGAATTAAGGAGTCAAACGATCCTAAAATGCTGCTCAACTTCCCAAGCTTGAAGGAAGAACGTGTTGCACAATGATAAAAAGCCTTAAGAACATTCACGAAAACTTTTAAATCCAACATCACATGCAAGTATGAATCTCTAATTGGGTAGTAGTGTAGGCTCTAAAGCTTTAGATATGGGATATGCAATAATTTTTGTATTCAATAATATGGGATGAATACTATAAACATGCTCTTTTGTATGTTTGTATTTGATGACATGGGATGAACTCTAATTTTCATTTTAAAAAAAAAAATTATTTTTCAAAACCCTAGTCTTCTGATCTCTTTTGCAAAACTTAATATACTCTTTTATTGTTTGTGAAATGTTTGGATGATGTTTGCATGACGTGACTATATATGTTTTAGAAGGCCAATTCACTAGACGGGGTGAGTGCGTAACACCTTTTCACTCCTTAACTTATATCCAATCTTATATAAATGGTTCATAGACTTGGTGTTATCCCATAATTTTCATTTTTTAGAATGTAGTTAAAAAAATCTTGTAATTTTTTCTTTCCAAATTGTATCTAGGAATAAGTCAATGTGTGTATAATAATAATAATAATAATAATAATAATAATAATAATAATAATAATAATTCTATCAAATATAAATTCCAAATTTTCAATCAACAAAATGAGGAATTATTTTATTATATTGTAGGGATAAGGGCCAAAAATTGTATATTGGGCCTTGGGCTTTGGCCGAGGACGTTGATTGGTCTGAGGATGAATAAACAATAGTGAGGGTGTTAA
Source organism: Quercus tomentella (assembly GCA_028535165.1). NCBI lineage: Eukaryota > Viridiplantae > Streptophyta > Magnoliopsida > Fagales > Fagaceae > Quercus > Quercus tomentella. The sequence continues at coordinate 45,625,264 of JAPQVY010000100.1, forward strand.
GTTCAAAGTCCCATAAGTAACATACAAGTAGAAAGGTTAGGAAAGGTGGTCCGAGGAGGAGTGTCTCCTCGGATAAACAAAGCACAGGTCAAACGTATATTCTATTACTCAAAGTGACCTTCTAAGAAGTTTCGTTGAGAGGGATGTTCATCATGAACGTACTGGAAGAGTGGAAGCTAGGAAATATCTAAGGAAAAGCTGCTGCCACCATATTGAATGTCCTGTAGCTAACTTTCTAGCCGCATTTATGTAGAGAAGACCCTTGAACAGTGCTGCCTTAGCTACCACAACTCACAAAAAGCCAGAGAAAGTGTCTGATGGGACAGGTACTCAAGTAGCGGCTCAAAAGATCAACAAGTGTAGGATCAAGATAACGAAAAAGGAACTATATAATGTAAGAGATCATCCATGGATAGAGGATTGGAAAAAGGGAGAAGAAAGCACTCTAGTAAGCAAAATCGTATTTGTAACTATTTCCAATTAATATACACTAGAACTTACCTTCTCGGACCAAGCTGAGAGTGAATTTATTTAGGTCAATCCTTTTGGTTTTTGATTGATTATCTTTCAAACCTATTCTATTTGTTGTCCAACTCATTAGGGCCTAGTTTTCCAACCCACTCTCTACAAATTTATTGTGTTGGGCTCACTGGGCCTATATCCCTTTATATTTTGGGTTTGGGCTTCAAAACGTGTCCCTACAATTGGCATCGTCTGTGGGGAGAATTTGTGTGATAGTGAGTGCAACAATCAACTATGGTAGGATTAGGTCCCCAACAGCAAGAGTTCATGGGGTCCTAAAGACATGATAACTTCCTCAATCTTGAACGTAGGAGAGATCGCGAGGGGAGTGTACATACTACGCATACAAGCAGAAGCCACTCTCGAATTGGAAGTCACGTCTATCAAGAGCAACATAACAGAGCCATGCAACTGGAGATTGACCAGTTAAAAAAGAAGCTGCGCTATGCACGGCAAGAACGAACCCCCTCCAACTCTGACGTTTCCTCTGAAGGTGAAGAAGAGGCAAGTTATAGGCGAAGGTTAAGAACTCCACTCGGCAAATCTTTTTCCTACCATGAAGAACACCATCACAAATGTAGATACAAGAGCCCGCTACGCAGAGGCCTGAGAAATGACCCTATGAGCAAGGCATTGAACCAGATTTCCAAATCGCCCTTTACGCGCAAGATTGAAGGGGCAATACTTTCTCGGCGGTTCCATCAGCCAACGTTCACCATCTACAATGGTCGAACGGACCTTGTGGAGTATGCAAGCCACTTCAATTAGAGAATGACTGTCCATTCCAAAGATGAAGCCTTGATTTGCAAGGTATTCCCATCTAGTCTGGGACCCGTGGCAATGAGATGGTTCGACTGCCTAAGGGCAAATTCCATAAATTCCTTCAAAAAGCTCACTCGGGCGTTTAGCTCTCGTTTTATTACATGTAGCAGGGTTCCTCAGCCCTTGGATTCCTTATTGTTCTTATCCATGTGAGAAGGGGAGACCCTGAAGACCTACTCGGACAGATATTGGAAGATGTTCAATGAAATAGATGGTGACTTTGACGACGTGGCCATCAGTACTTTCAAGGTTGGCCTTCTAGCCGAGTACGGTTTAAGGAAGTCTCTGACTGGCAAACCGGTCATTAGTGTGCGCCAACTCATGGACCAGATTGATAAGTATAAGAGGGTCGAGGAAGACCAGCAGCAGGGGAAAGGAAAGGCTAAGGTTATCCCTCAAGAGAGGAGGAATTTCAAGTTAGACTGATACAACAATAACTGAACTCGGAGGGACTTTGCCGGGCAGTCGGGATCTGCCAGTACTCAAGCGGTTAATGTGGTGTTCCGAGAACCGGTGTAGCAAGTTTTGGAGAAGATTAAGAATGAGCCGTTCTTCAAATGGCCAAATAAGATGGCAGGAAACCCCATAAGGCACAACCAGAGTCTTTATTGCCAATATCACTAAGATTAGGGACATACTACAGAAAACTGTAGAAATTTGTAGGACCATTTGGACCAACTGGTCCGAGAGGGAAAGTTGAAGCAGCTTTTGCATCATTCCAGTGGCTAAGGGAGCCAGACAGGTTCGGAACCCCGGAGAGATGCTTCTTCAAGACCTCCTTTAGGCACGATAAATGTCATCTTCGCTGCTTTAGGGAGGACTGGGTCTTGTCCCTCCAGGGTAATGTTTGTCGCTCGGCTATCCGCCAAGGACTCAAATTCTGAGCTAAAGAGGACTAAAGTGAGTATCCAACTAGCGTTAAGTTTTTCGGAAGAAGATAAAGTTGGAACCATACAGTCTCATGATGATGCTTTGGTAATCACGCTAAGGATTGGGGGGTATGACGTGAAAAGGGTGATGGTGGATCAAGATAGTGGTGTTGAGATTATGTACCCCGACTTGTACAAGGGACTGAACTTGAGACCCGAAGACCTAACAACCTATAATTCTCCTTTGGTAAGTTTTGATGGGAAGGTTGTTATTCCAAGGGGTCAAATTAGACTATCCGTACAGGCTGGTTCAAAAGTGGTGGAGGTGGACTTCATCGTGGTGGACGCTTATTCCCCCTACACAGCCATTGTGGCCAGGCCCTGGCTTCATGCCCTGGGAGCCGTCTCTTCTACTCTGCACTAGAAGGTGAAATATCCGGCGGGGGGCCAGATTGAAGAGATTTTTGGGAGTTAATCCATGGCTAGGCAGTGCCTGGTGGCTGCCATCTTACATCAGCCCGAAGCTGAGTCCTCGGCCTCTACTGAAAGGGGCTTATAGCAATTAAAAGCTCCGGTGTTGCCTGTCAATGGATCAGCTGAGGAGGCCAAATGTGAAGATCTAGAGACGATTGTTGTTGGTGATGATCCGGAGAAGTTTTTTCAAGTCGGAGCTCAGCTGCCTCTTCGAGAAAAGGAGAAGTTGATAGAGTTTCTTAGGAGCAATATTGATGTGTTTGCATGGAACGCTTATGAAGCCCCAAGCGTCGATCCGAGCTTCATCTACCATCATTTAAACGTTAATCCATCTGTCACTCCCAAAAAGCAACCACATTGGCGTTCATCCAAGGATCATCCTGATGTTATTAGAGATGAGGTGATGAAGTTTAAACAGGCAGGGGCTATCGAGGAGGTTTTCTACCCTGATTGGCTAGCCAATACTGTGGTGGTGAAGAAGAAGAATGGAAAGTGGCGAGTGTGTGTGGACTTCACAGACCTAAATAAAACTTGCCCGAAAGATCCCTTCCCTATGCCTAGGATAGACCAACTGGTGGATGCAACTGTAGGCCATTCTCGGATAAGCTTCTTAGACGCCTTTCAGGGATATCACTAGATACTACTAGCCTTAGGTGATCAAGAAAAGACAGTTTTTGTCACCCTCACAGGAAACTACCATTACAAAGTGATGCCCTTTGACTTGAAAAATGTAGGGTCTACCTATCAAAGAATGATGACTAGAATATTTGAACCACAATTGGGCAAGAGTATCGAGGTCTATATAGATGATATGGTGGTGAAGAGTAAGGTGGTGTTCGAGCATGTAGGAGACCTCGGGAACATTTTTTAAATTCTAAGGAAACACAAATTATGCCTTAACGCTTCCAAGTGCTCTTTTGGTGTGGGATTGGGCAAGTTTTTGGGCTACATGGTAACTCACCGAGGAATTGAGGTTAACCCCGATCAGATTAAGGCAATTAACAATTTACAACTACCTCGGAATCCCAAGGAAGTCTAGAAACTAACCGGAATGACTGTTGCCTTGAACCGGTTTACCTCTTAGTCAACGGGTAGATGCAAACCCTTCTTCTTGTTGATGAATAAACGGAAGGGATTTGAGTGGACCGATGAGTGTGCTTTGGCCTTCAAGCTGCTTAAGGAATATCTCTCTCGACCACTTATCATGTCTAGTCCTGAGATGGACGAGGTCCTGTTTGCTTATATTGCTGTGGTCCCTCATGCTGTGAGCCTGGTGCTAATACGAGTTGATAGCGGCATACAAATGCCAGTTTATTATGTGAGCAAATCATTGCATGAAGCCGAGATCTGTTACCTACCACTGGAGAAGGCCATTTTGTCGGTAGTACATGCTACACGTAAACTCCCCCATTACTTCTAGGCACACATAGTTGTTGTCCTAACTCAGCTCCCGCTTAGAGCTTTGCTCTGAAGTGCTGATTACACAGGGAGAATTGCCAAGTGGGGTACAATCTTGGGGGCTTTTGATATCAAATACATGCCTCGTACCTCTGTTAAGGGCTAGGTCCTTGCAGATTTGGTGGCCAAGTTCGTTGAATCCCCGTTCGAGAAAGAGGCAGAAACACAACACATGGATGGAAAATCAGTTGGTACAATCACCTTGCAGGAACCTTTAATCTGGAAGGTATATGTTGATGACGCAGCAAATCGAAGGGGGTTCAGAGTGGGGTTAGTTCTGGTTTCACCCGAGAAAATCACCATTGAGAAATCATTAAGATTGGGATTCTTGGCCATGAACAACGAGGCTGAGTATGAAGCCCTACTGATGGGAATGGCCATGGTCCAAAGAATGGGCGGAAAGACAGTAAAGATGTTCTCGGACTCAAGATTGGTTGTTAGCCAGGTGAAGGGAGAGTTGGAAGCGAGAGATGAAAGAATGCAAGGATACTTGAGTCAAGTCAGGCATTTGCAATCAGGGTTTAAATCTTTCAACCTATTACACATCCCTAGAAGTGGAAACATACATGTTGATTCCCTGGCCATGCTTGCAACCTCTTCGGCGCAGAGCTTACCTTGGGTCATCCTCGTAGAAGACTTGTGCAAACCCACAGGGGTAAGAAAAGAGGTGGTCCATGTTCACCAAGTTAGAGTAGGGCCTAGCTGGATGGACCTCGTGGTACTATTCTTGAAGGAGGGTATCCTGCCCAAGGAGAAATCGGAGGCTAACAAGATACGAAGAAAGACTCCTCAGTTCTGGTTATCCTAGGACCAGAAACTGTACAAGCGCTCCTTTTCTGGGCTATATCTGCTCTGCATATACCCTGAGGCATCAGAACTACTTTTGGAGGAGTTATATGAAGGAATTTATGGAAGCCACACGGGAGGCAGATCTTTGTCTCACAGAGTCATCACACAGGGCTATTGGTGGCTAAATATGCAAAAAGAAGCACAAGAATATGTGAAGAAATGTGATCAATGCCAGAGATTTGCACCAAACATGCACCAACCAGAAGGAGTCCTCAATCCCCTATCCAGCCTTTGGCCGTTTGCCTAATGGGGCTTAAACATTGTTGGCCCTTTCCCCAAGGCAGCAGGGAACAAGAGATATTTGCTAGTCGGCATAGACTACTTCACTAAGTGGGTTGAAGCTGAGCCCTTGGCAAATATTAGGGATGTGGATGACAAGAAATTCGTTTGGAAAAACATTGTCACACGGTTCAGGGTCCCTCGTACCCTCATCTAGGACAATGGCCTTCAGTTTGATAGCAAATCTTTTAGGAGATACTGTTGTGACCTAGGAATTACAAATAGATATTCTACCCTAACTTATCCCCAAGGGAATGAACAAGCCGAAACTGTTAACAAGGTTATAGTGAATGGACTCAAGAAGAGGTTGGATGATGCAAAGGGAAGATGGGTGGAAGTTGTCACACGTCCTTTGGACATATCGGACTACGCCTCGCAGGTCAACAGGAGAGACGCCATTTTCAATGACATACGGGGCCGAGGCCGTTATTCATTTGGAGACTGGATTCCCAACACTAAGGATGATTTCTTTCACTCCGAGCAACAATGACGAGTTATTAGGGAAAAGCCTAGACTTAATTGAGGAGCGAAGAGAAAATGCAATGGTCCAATTGGCATATTACCAACACAAGCTCAAGCAAGGTTATGATGCTAATGTGAAGCTGAGACTACTAGCGCCTGGTGACTTGGTGTTGAGAACGGTTCTAGGTACTGCAAAAAACCTAGCATGGGGAAAGTTGGGACCCAACTGGGAGGAACTGTATCGCATCACCATGTGGCTGGTATAGGGGCATATTTCCTCGAAGACCTAGATGAACATGTAATACCATGCCCTTGGAATGCAAACAACTTGAAAATGTATTATTATTAATGAAAGTTTTCTTTGTCATATGCTATTTTATTGTGTAAATACATCGTACTTCTCATTATCATCTTTCTAAGTATTAAACAGAACCTTAGACATGCCTGGCTCCTTGGACCACATGCTTTGGGGAAATTAATACTTAATGACATCTTTCTAAGTATTGAATAGAACCTTAGACATACCTGACTCCTCGGACCACATGCTTTGAGGAAATTAATACTCAATGACATCTTTCTAAGTATTAAACAGAATCTTAGACATGCCTGGCTCCTCGGACCACATGTTTTGGGGAAATTAATATTTAATGACATCTTTTTAAGTATTAAATAAAACCTTAGATATGCCTGGCTCCTCGAACCACATGTTTTGGGGAAATTAATACTTAATGACATCTTTTTCAGTGATTAAACAGAACCTTAGACATGCCTGGTCCCTCGGACCACATGCTTTGGGGAAATTAACATTCAATGACATCTTTACAAGTGTTAAACATAACCTTAGTCATGTTTGGTCCCTCGGACCATATACTCTGGGAAAATTAACACTCAATGACATCTTTATAAGTGTTAAATAGAACCCTAGTCATGACTGGTCCCTCAGATCACATACTTGGGGAAAATTAACACTGTGATATCTATTGGTCTTTTATTAAGTGTTAAAATAGATCCAAAATTATATCCAAATCCTCGGATTGATGGCTTTGGGTAAGTTGAAGCCCTTATTTATTTATCTAAGTGATGAGCATGATGAAGGTTATTTGCCCCTTTTATTTTTTACGAAGTATGCATTTATCTCCATCAGATTCAGCCTCCATTGTAGAAGGTTCAATTCTCAATACAAATATGTGGTAAACCTCTTTATTGCTGGTACTTGATCAAATTACTTAGATTATTAGCGGTGTATTATTGTTAGCGGTGTATTACTTGATCAAATGCTATTTGTGACAATAATAAGCTTCAAAGCACATAAAGTAAAGGAACAAGAGATAAAAAGAAAAACATTTTCATTAAACAGAAGAAGGAATACATTATATACATTGATAGAATGTCATTACAAAAAAAAAGAAAAAAAAGAAAAAAAAGAAAAAAAAAAACCTACAAAAGAAACTTCATGAAAATCCTAAGTGCTAAGCCTTGGCCTTTGGAGGAGGAGGGTTTTCTTTCTGGCTCAGCTGAGAGGTAGGTGCGTCCTTGGCCTTAGGATCGGCTTCTTTAGTCTTGGCCTCTACTTCCTTTGCCTTAGCTTCAGCTTTCTTGGCCTTGGCAGCATCTTTGGCCTTTGAGGGAGGCTTGGTCCCCTTGCCCTTACCTTTGTCTTTGGCCCCATCAGCCCCTTGGCCTTGATCACCAGCTTGGTTGGGTCCTTTCGAAGCCTCAGGGAGGGGGAGAGTAGCCTGGGCAGTCAGGGACTGCTCTGAAGTCTCTAGAGCAAGGGCAGGGGGAGAAAGGATGGCTCCTGGAACTTCACAAATATCCGGGTGATAGTATATGCTCCTAGGTTGCCTTCACGCTGAGTTTAAAGGGAATCTTGCAACATTAAAGGCCTCATCCCATGTTGCATTGCAGTAATCCCTGCATACCTCGGCCAGCTCTTCAGTGAGCCTAGCTTGTGTTTCCTCCACGCCGAGGGCGTAAGATGCTTTCCTTTCAGCCTTTGCTGCCTCCTTGGCCAGTTGAGCTGCCTCATTTGCCTTCTGCAGCTTTATCCTCAAATCCAGCATAAGCTGCCTTGAAGTGGCCAGCTCTATCTCGGTCTGATAAAGCAACTTGCGCTAGTCCTCAGCCTGAGTCTGGGCATTTTTTAGTCCTGCCTCAGCACTCCTTCTATCCCTCTGCTCGGCAGTCAGCTTGGAGAGTAGCTCCTTGTTCTCCTCCTTCATGGCCCCCAAGGCCTTTTCAGTCTCGAGGCAGAGGTGGCCTCGTTCTTGACGTCATTTTGGGCCTCCTTAACCCATTCCTCGGCCATAAAGACCTCCTGGGTGATCTGCACAAAAACAATATAACAACCCCATTTAAAAAAAAAAAAAAAACTTACTACTACTTAATAAATAAAAAGTATGTAGCTGTGAACTTACCATGGCAAGGTTCCATTTTAGGGACATGAAGAGGTCTTGTTGTTTCAGCTTCCTCACAGCGTCCATATCTTTGGGTAAAAGAAGTGGCTGCTCCAAGGCCTCAGCTACGTATGCAGAATGACCTCTTTGGAACTCCCTAACAAAGGCGTTCCAAGGGATGACAACCCTATCCACCTCCAGCTGAGGAGACCAAGTACGTTGCTGGGTGCGCACCTTGGCCAAAGTTTTCTCCTCACAGCTGTCCACAGAAGTGGTCCTCTTATCCCTAAGGTCTTTGGACATTTTCTGTTGTTTTATGCCATTTTGAGGGGCCACCTCCCCTTCCTCAAGCTCCTGCACTGGCCTCTTCTTCTTTAGATTTGGAATGGCGTGCAGTCCGAGGTCAGTAGGGGATAGAGGGGGAGGAGGGGGAAGAGTGGGAGGAACTTAGGACTTGGGGATTTCTTGTGAAGTTGACCCCTTGTTCCTTGCAGCCATGAGGTCTCTTTGGCTTTTATTCCCCCGGTTCAGTGCCATCTCGTCTTCCTCTTCTTCGGAGGTACTGTCTGGACGAGCAATCACCAGAGTTGGGGCGTGAACACCTGAGTGCCTGTTAAGCTCATCCTCAGCGTCCGAGATGTGAACTATCTGAGCCCCTTGAGCTTCCTCTTCCTCAAAATGAAATTTGTCTATCTCCTCCTCAAGTGTTAGACATGAAGAGGCAATCTCCTCCTTTGGTGTTGCTGCTGCTGCTGCTGCCTCAGGCAAAACCTGTTGAAGTGGCAGTACAATAGGTGGAAGATCTCTCCGAGCCAAAAATCCAGGCACGGAGACGTCAATGCTGGCTAATCGGGAGTCACCAGCTTTTATCGCCTGACCCGCCTCCTGGAAGATTCTTGACAAGGGCTCGTAGTCAAGTACTAAGTGAACGGTTCGCAATTGCCTATCCTCACTTACAAAGACCTCGGACCTCAGCAAATAGTTGAGAGCCGGAACGTTGACCAGGCTAAGTCTCGGAGTAACGTGCCTTTTATCTGCAGCAAAAACGTTCGAGGAGGAAATCATGATCAGACCAATGAAAATTATCATCAGAAGAAGATGAAGTGTTAAAAATGAAAATGAATAAAACTAAAAGGGTTAAATCCCCTACCAAAGGGACTAATCCTAAGGTACCCCACTTGGCTCTCCCGCCCGAGTTGGGCAGTGAAGACCGTCATGCCACTCCCCGGAGACAATCAGGTAGTCATCCTTCATGACTTTGTTAGACTTAGGAAGGCAGGATATCAGTCTAACGATGTCGAACTGACACTTGAGATAATATCCCGCACTGATAAGTTTGTGGCACTTATACATATGAACTACATCAAGCCACGTGAGCCCCTAGCCCATTTGCTCATTGAGAGCATCTACGCTACCTAAGATCCTAAATAGGTTAGGGGCGAACTAGTGGGGAGTCAACCTATGATTGATCAGATAGTCTCGGGTCACCCTGCCCATAGGGATTGTCATCCCTCCTTCTAGGGATGACTACCTCCCCTTCCTCCCTGTTTGTGACTATTTGGTCTGAAGCACAATATTGCAGGGCTACTTCTTACGGAATGTGGTACTTGGCCCTAAAACCTTCCATATCGGCATCAAAATCTACTAGGTGCTTAAACCTACCCATCTGGCTAATCTAAAGGGAAATGGGTGAAGTTTTTAAAGAAAAGAGAGCGAGTGGAAGGCCGAGGAGAAAACAACGTAGAAGAAATAAAGAATAAAAACTTACAGAAAAGTGAACAAGTGACGCTGTAGGAAGTTCTTGAATGATTGAGAGTTCTTGAAAGGTTGAAAGCTCTTGAGAGTTTGAAAATTTTTGTAAAGTGAGAAAAAATGAGCCCTTCATGCGCCTTATATAGGAAGGAAGATTGAGTGGGAGTTATCTCGCTCAAAATTCGAAGAAAAATATCCACCGTAGGATCTGCTCCTCACCATTGGATGCGGGGAACAAAGCGCCGCTTGGAGCAATTAATAACGCATTACGGGCTTTGAGGCGTCAGCAACAGTTATGAGAGGCGCCTGACAGTGCTCCCACGTGTGTAAATCATAGGAATTAGTAACTTTAACTCTTAAGAAATCAAAATCCCAATTCTTCTCTTCGGATAAGAGGGAAAAAATCGGAATTTTGAGGGGCTATTGTAGGAATAAGGGCCAAAAATTGTATATTGGGCCTTAGGCTTTGGTCGAGGACGTTGATTGGTCCGAGGATGAATAAACAATAGTGAGGGTATTAAGTTCAAAGTCCAATAAGTAACATGCAAGTAGAAAGGTTAGGAAAGGTGGTCTGAGGAGGAGTGTCTCCTCGGATAAATAAAGCACAAGTCAAACGTATATTCTATTACTCAAAGTGACCTTCTAGGAAGTTTCGCTGAGAGGGACGTGCATCGTGAACGTACTAGAAGAGTGGAAGCTAGGAAATATCTAAGGAAAAGCTGCTGCCACCACATTAAATGCCCTACAGCTAACTTTCTAGCCACATTTATGTAGAGAAGACCCCTGAACAGTGCTGCTTTGGCTACCGCAACTCACAAAAAGCCAGAGAAGGTGTTTGATAGGACAGGTACTCAAGTAGTGGCTCAAATGATCAACAAGTGTAAAATCAAGATAACGAAAAAGGAACTATATAATGTAAGAGATCCTCCATGGATAGAGGATCGGAAAAAGGGAGAAAAAAGCACTGTAGCAAGCAAAATCGTATTTGTAACTGTTTCCAATTAATATACACTAGAACTTACCTTTTCGGATCGGGCCGAGAGTGAATTTATTTAGGTCAATCCTTCTGGTTTTTGTTTGATTATCTTTCAAACCTATTCTATCCGTTATCCAACTTATTAGGGCCTAATTCTCCAATCCACTCTCTACAAATTTATTGTGTTGGGCTCACTGGGCCTATATCCCTTTATATTTTGGGTTTGGGCTTCAAAACGTGTCCCTACAATGATTTTCTCTCATTTTTTCCCCTTATTTAAAACAAGTGGCTACTCCAAAAGTAAAATTCTTGATCTAGGGGAAACGGTATCACTAGTTCAATGTCCATTTTGAGAGACAATAAAAACAATCTCACTCATTTACATAGGTTTTGTTCAAAATTTAAATTAACAAGTTGAGGTTGTGGTCTCTCACAATCATTTACTTTGCTAGTGTCTAACTTAAGAGCCATTTTCCCATCACCTCTTTGTCGTCTACTATTCATGATATGCCAAGCTTCAAAAACCACTAGCACGATATTTGTTATAAGTATACTTGGGACAAAGAAACTTAGGTTGGTGAAATAAGTTGGGGTAGGATTTTTACAATCTATTAGCTGACTTTTGCAATGATTCTATAAATGACATTGCAAATACAATGAGTGTGAAATTAATATCTTTATCCATAAACCCACTATGCAAATAATCAAGGATAGCTTTGGTTACTGTATCACCTTGTCTATACTCTTGATAGAATAAAACTTTCATACCAAAATATGATTCTTGTTTATATTGTTCACTAGTTGATAATTTGTTTATCCTTTACACTAGTCGATAATTTGTGCAATGCATGATAAAATTTAACAAAATATGATTTAAATTTTTTTTTTCTAAATATAAAATTTGATAATTTTAGTATTTATTAATAAATATTTATTTTAATTGTATTTGTATATGGAATTTTATATTTCAGTATTTAAAGAAATATAATGCATTAAAATTATAATGGAGGGTTTAAATATGAAATAAAAATTCAATTCAATTGAAAATATACATTTGAGTAATGCAAGAGATACAAAACTTTTTACTAATTTTTTTACTAATTGCTGATATGATGAGTGGTTATTGATAAATGAAAAAGTGATATTAATGGTGGGTATAGATAAAAACTAATAAAATATTGGTCACGTCAACATTTCGTAAAAATATTGTAAAATAGTTTGTGACCGTAATATTACTCTATATATTCTAGGATAATGACGAGTAAAATTGTGAGATTTAAAAAGTTTATGTGACACAAAATTATAAGTTCAACAAAAACTCTCAAATGTCTTCAGTTTTATTATATATGTCATAGATTTTACAATTTTGTTTTTGGTAGAAGTTATAGATTGTACATGCATCATACTTGTTTAATAAGATTTTGGATTTTATTTAAAATATATACTTGGATTTTGTTTTGGAAAGATATATATTGTCTCAAAATGTCCTAGTTACTAATCTTATTTAAAGGGAAATTATTGTGTACTCCCAGAGTACCATAAATGCGTAATCCTCTATCTTACATAAATTATGGGTCTCATCATGAATTTAATTAGTGAGACTCACCATTTATGTGAAAGGAGAGAGTACGCATTTATGGTACTTCGACAGTATCTAATAATTTTCCCTCATTTAAAACCCCACCTCCGTACATGCATCCCCCATTAATTTCTCTCTCTCTCTCTCTCTCTCTTGTGTGGAGTGGTTACATTTGGTCATCGTTGGAAAGCCGCGTTGCCTGTTAAAGATAAAAGAAAGCAGAAGACGGCAGGTAGATGCTTAACAGTTAATACCATTTAAAACTAATTGAGCTGGGGAAGGCTGCATTCATATGCCTTCCCATACTTCCCTAGCTAATATCATGGCAACCACTTGATTTCTATTGAATTCTTATCTTATATTTGCCATAAAATAATCATTATATTATAATTTCACAGCATCGCCATCATTGCATTGAAAATTAGTTTTTTATTTTTTATTTTTTTTATTTTTTTTTCATACTACTAAGCTAAGCTGTCCTCCGTTTAATTTAAAGAATTGAAAAGAATATTAATTTGATTTGTTGGATAGACTGCAGCCCACCAAAAATCAAGCTTTTGCACATGCACCACCAACTAATAATCAATCAGAACTACTATTTGATTAATATTATTGCCAAGTGGCATTTCCAAATCATATAAATATTGTTTCTTTGAATAAAAAAAAAAAATCAAATATATATAATATATTGCAAAAAAAAAGGCCTAAGGGATCAGCCCAAATGCTATTTGAGAATCACATTAATTTAACGCACTCTCTTTTTGAATTTTCTCTTAATCAAATAACTTATGATTCTGCGCAATGACGTGATACTGTAAAAAGAGAAGCGAAGTCTTACTGTCCTAGCTAGGACAGTAAAAAAAGATGCTCATAGAACAGAAAAAAGAGTCATACAGTAACATTAATCACAGCAGGTGGTAACTTCTTTGATTTGATCATCGATCTCTCAAGGTCACCTGCAAGTGGACGAACGGGTTGACTTGTTGCAGCACTCGGAGCATCTTCAACCTTAGAGCTACATAAATCGGAAACAAAGATGGAGAACCAAGCAAAGAGAGGTGTAATAAGCAGAACTAGACCAAATGGCACCATCCAAAGTTGACTATTTGTGGAGTGGTACTCGTATTCCCACCACCCCATTGTTAGACCTCCTATCATGCTCACCAATAATGACCATGAATAAACTATGCATATCTTCACTCTTTCTCTTCGTTCCCCGTGACTTTCTTCTCTCCCTTCCTTAAATGATCCCATCAAACACCAATTAACAAAATGAATTCCGGGTGTTTGCTGATAAGAAAAGAAAGATCAAGTGTAACTTTGTCACATATTTATAGAGCTTGAAAGCTAGCTGATCATGTGAATTCCGAAAGAAACAAGATCAAAATAAAGAACATACCTGTGATATGTAGTGGCAGTGAGAAGAAGAAGAAGAAGAACTAACAGTTATGGAAGTAGGTGGGTGCTATTTATGCTGAGAGAAGGGACAGTGACCTGAAGAAGAGGGCAAGATACTGAAGACCAATGCTTTGGATTTTGCAAGTTACACAACTAGTAATTTTGGTAACATGAGGCGTGCCTTTTGATCAAAGTTGGTATCTGTTAAAGATAACACCAAGTATAAGGAGGAGAAAGTGATTACGTCTCAGATTTTTGACACGGCTTATAAGTGGAGCTATCTGGGGGAGATTCTGTTTGTATTTCATTTTAGGTACCTAGTGCTGCATATGATAAGTAGTTTGTTTGTTTTTTGGGATATAAATAAATGGGTTTCGTATAAAACTTCCTTTAGTGCTTTCATGTGTTTGGGATGCACATCTTAACACGAAAGACATATCAAATTCACCTATATGACGAAACCCTACCCAAAATAATATAGATTAAATAAAATGAGTTTGTAGTGGATGTCTGTCAAAATATCATTTAAATAAAATATAAAAAATTAAATTAAATGAATTAAAAAAAATTAAATTGAACCATCAAATCCTAAATACTTTTCTTCCATATCTAAAAGAATTGTCCTCTGGCAATATTTCTTGGAAACAATTAATTACATGACAAATCTTTTTCAGGTCGAAGAAAACAACCGTGGCTCTTTTTGTCTCAAGCACACTTCCATGAATATCTGCCACATATATATATATATATATATTAGACTCAAGTTATACCATTTTTTATTTTTTTGAGAATTCAAGTTTTTTTTTTGAGAGAGTTTCAACCTATGACGTCCGCTCATGATGATAGCTCTTTATCATCAGACCAAGACACCAATCAGTTTTTGGTGTAGGCGGGAATTGAACCCTAGATCTCTTATACAACCATCAGAGACTTTACTAGTTGAGCTAACTGGAACCCACAAGAATTCAAGTTATACTTTGTTATGTTACACCACTTATTAATTGATATTGTAAATATTTTATTGTTGGATTGCATATTTCCTTTGTTATTAAGGTGTACGCAAAATTTTATCTTAATAAGATGTTATTTATTATATAATCTATAAACTCACGTTTAGAATAATTTGAAAAATATATATAAAAAAAATTGAAATTTAAAAGTTCTTATAACTATCTTCTTAAAAAATTATATATATAAGATAAGTATTGGTATTTCGTCGATATTTTGTAAACATGGAGGTATAAAGAGCTAATACATTCTATGTGAAGATGGTTGTTTTATAAGTTTTCCTATATTTGGTAGCTAGAGTAAAAAAAATGTCAAAAAAAAACTATCTTTTATTTATTTATTTATTTTGTATAAGATAAAAATTCTACTCTAACGAGTCTAGTTTAATCTAAGTGTATATGTGTGTGAATTTTTCTCTTGAAAACTTGAATCCCGACTTTTGCCCTATACATCTCACAATCACTTATACTTGTAAAGTGATCATCGCGCCAAGAGTGCGCGATGGTAAGATAGAGCTGTTTAGCTTAGTGTGAAATAAAGTTGTTTTCCACTAAAAATTTCTGGAAAACAACTTTATATCATGTTGAGCTAAATAAATGAAGTCAAAAGATAGTTTTATAACTTATTTTAAGGTTATGAGAGGGTTTAATGTGTGTATATATATATATATATATATATATATATATATATATATTGTTTTGCAAGCATCGACTTTTACTTTAGTAGTATACTGGGGCATGTTGTTACTGGCCAGAAGGATCTATCTAGTTTCTCCTAATTCCCTCATGGGTGCATATGAATTACGGGGGACATTATTCTTTTTAAAAAAAATTCTTTAATGGTTAGATAATTAGTTGCAATCGATAACGGGACGCACCTCGTCAAGAGTTTAGCCATATCTAGGGATGGTACACTACGCTCTACTTGTGATTAAAAATAATAATAAATGACCAGTCCTATTCATACACAGTTATTTTAACATGAAAAATTTGTTATGAGTTACAATTAATTTAAGTATTCTATTAATAAAGTCTTTTATTATTAAATTAGATTTATCACACGTGTTTTGGGCGGGGTATTAGATTTTTTTTAATTTTTTTTTTTTTATATATATTGGATTTAGTAAAATAACGTTTACAAGTGAGATAAAGATCATGTCCTAATTTTTAGGATTTTTCTCTATGTGGGAAATGATAAAAATTTGAAAGTCTAAAACTTAAAAATTTTGTTAAAAATAGTAAATTACTCTTTTATCCAATTTATATTTTTAAATTAAAAAATTATTTAACTAAAAGATAAGGGTATTTTAGAGAGTTACGAATTTGTGTGAGGATAATATAGTTCGCAAAATGATAAAACCCAAATAGGGAATCTTGTTATTAATGTGGCATTTGGTACAAGGAAATTCACATTACTCCTAATATCTAGATTACTAGGAATGTGATGTCTTGCAATCTAGATGCCTAGGAATGTAACTATTCTTATGTTTAGTTTAGCTGGAAATCTAATAAGATTTCTTGGAATGTGAGATTATAATGTTTGGTTTATTCCTAAGAATTTTAAATGAATTATTTTTTTTTTTCCATACTATCCTTAGATTTATAAATCCTATATCAAGTCTTCTTTCTTTCTTTTTTTAAATCTTCCTCCAAATAAATAATGACAAACAAAATGTAAACTATAAATTATGATAAGTTCATTAAAATTGTAGTATAACATTTCAAAATGACAAGTACAATACAAAAATAACTATTTAAATTCTTATTCTTTATGAAAAATATTGTTAATAAAAATAAATAATTTATTTTACTTTTGCATCTAACCAATCCCAAATAGGAGATATAAAAAGGGGAAAAATTAATTCTTAACTATAATTTTAAAAAGAGCTTAATCCATAACAAAACAACTTGACAACATTTAGGTCTATAAGATATTGATGATTTGTTTTATATTTTATTTCCATTGCTTAAATAATAAGAAAAAAGGGTTAAAATTGTCAATTTATAAAAAAATACAATTTCCTTTAAACTTGGGAATCTGGATACCCACCTGTTTTAAAGGGAATCCACATTCCTACAAAGAAGGGGTTAAGGGGGAATCCAGATACCTTTGGCATGTGATTCCCTAGGGTGATTTGCAATCAAACATGAGAATCTTAAAACATTACCCATACCAAATGCCACATAATAGTATAGATAAATAATTTAGAATTCCACCAACACCAATTGATGTCTTGGCTTAATGATAAATGATAATAATCATGGAGCGGATGTAATAAACTCAAATCTTATCATAGTACTTGATGATGCCGAAAAATCACCAATGAGCCACACAGTCCTCGTACGCTCGAAACAATACCTGCATAATAAAAATAGAAGACCTAACAGAGAGTACTGGTGTGGTACAGGCCAAATACCCTTCGAAGGTCAAGTTAGAGCTTCTCACAACTCTAGAGTGCCAGAGCTGGGGTGAATTATGTGTACCTGTTTTTTTAGGGTCTTTAGGTTTTTATAGTGGCGTAGAACTGAATTCCCTTGACTTGCATCACAAGTCTTTTCCTTATAGGGAAGATCCCCATTAATGAGTGTATATTCCAGAATCCTCCTTGTGTTAGAATTCCATTCATATCGGGACTCTATGGACTAGGGTTAATCGTGAGACACAAGTCGTTTCCCTTTAGGGTTTCTTGGAGACCACATAATGATTAATTGAGTGCCACGAGGCCTTTATGTCTGTCCACCCTTTCATCTGTTCACATAGGATCCGTCCATTACTAGCCTATTTATTTAGCAGCCCGTCCATATAATCTAATCCGTCACCTCTAATTTTCTCCCTTTTTAGTTGCCCCTTCACCCCGTGGATCCGTGCTCTCTAAGTGGAAGGACCTGCGGGGTGACGGTTTGATTCGGACTTTTGACGAATGCCCCTAACCTTGACAGGCTGGCCTAAGATCATTAATGATGAAAGACACATGGCGTTTACTGAATGGTCGCTCACTTGGATCGAAGCGCCCCTTCATCTTCCATGCCGTTCTCCCTAAATAAACTGAGCCATCTTCCTCTCATTTCTTTACTTTCTACTGGAATCCACGATCAGAGCGCACCTGTCATCATTGTCAGACGATCATACCGTTCAGCTATTGTGTTCGTTGTTTTTGTCAGACGACTACACCGTTCAGCTGTTGCATCCGTCATCAACACCTTTTCACCATTTGACTTCATCCTGGTAAACACTCTTTTCCTCTACTTTAAATTTTATGCATTTTTATTTTTCTAGACTCTTACACTTCCGTCAACCATTATAGTGCCGTTAGTCTTAGGATTTATCGTTACGTGTAGGTCATGTCTAGTGCGTCAAGTAACCAGTCGTTTGTTCGTGATGGAGCGGGCTACGATGAAGTATACCCGTCAAGTCATAAAGACCTTGACAGTCCCAGTGAAGAGAGGAGTCTGTCAGCTTCCTTTTTAAGGGATGAGGATTCAGAGATGGAAAAGTCAAAGGGTGACTCTAGTGACGGTCTAATTGGTGTCGAACCCCCAATCCAATCCGTCGTAGGACCTGATGGGCTCAGGGAGTTCATCCTACTTCCCTTATGGACGGTCAATGATTTCATTTCTAAAATCAAAGAATCACACTTCAAAACACTTAGGGATAAGTATCAAATACCCGCTCGTATACCCATGCGTCTACCATACAAGTCAGAGAAGTGTTGTTACGAGGGTCTTAAGGATGTAGGAATCTATGAGCAAATGCTAAAGGCAGGGCTCAGGTTTCCCTTAAGCACCCTCCACCGTCGTCTCCTCCAATACCTTGGATTGTCCGTCAACCAGATCTCCCCAAATTCCTGGAAGATCTTCCTTAGTGTGGAGGTCCTGCACGGTGCCATGTCAGATGGAGCACGGAGGCTGACGGTGGAAGAGTTTTTCCATTGTTACCATCTTGCTGAGGTCTCCCAGTCCAAGGGCATGTACAACTTCACGCCCAGGAGCCCGTTGCTAAGGCTCATCTGTGAGAACCCTGACTCCAACAGGGATTGGAAGAGTCGTTACTTCTTTTTGGAAGGTGACGAGTGGATGTGTCACCCCGGTGACAATGAATTCATGCCCGTTGACAAAACATGGGGCATAATGCCACCGTCGGGTATGCGTCCGTCTACTGAGATTTATTTTTGTTTCAACTTTTTCTTTAACATCTAATTGTCCGTCTCCTTATGCAGCTCGGGACTGTCCTCCAGTTTCACTTAAACAATTTAGCTTTTTGGAGAAGATTTTTAACAAAACCAAGCTTAAAGAGAGGACGTGGGCTAAACTGGTCAATTTGGATACCCTGTATTGGTATTGTGACAGACCAGAGCTAACCATAGCTACCCGTCGATATGACGCCCAAGTCCGTCAACGTAAGTTCGTCCTTCAAACCTTGGTTTCTTTGCTTTTCAATTTTACACTAAATATCCGTCCGCCTGCTTTGCTTTAGAAATGGATGCTGCGAAAAGGAGGGCCTACATCAAGCAGCAGGCTGCTATGCAAAAACAGTAAGGGGGTCAGTCCTCTAAGGGGCCTGGTTCAGCTAACCCATCCTCCAAGAGGAAACAACCTGAGAAAGGTGACCGTCACCCCCCTGAGAAGCCTAAAGTTGTCCCTGAACCTGTCGTGGGGTTGGAGGCTGAGGGTAAGAAGAAGGTTACTAAACCCGGCCCTAGGAAGGGTAAAGGGCTAATAACGGGTCCTGATCAGTCTGCTAAAAAAGAGCTCGTCCTCCTTTGTGAGGACTCAAAGTATGCGTTGGAGCAACTTTCGTCCATCATAACCGTTGACGACTATAAGGACCTGAGCAACCACGCAACCGAAGCTATGGGGGAGACGGGTCTTTTTTGCATTGCTCAGGTAATTTCGTAACCGTCTACTTTTAACTTTTTCTTCTTGCCAACTTTCCTGTTACTAATTCATCCGTCTTCAGACAATGCTTATGATGAAGGGGTTGATGGGCCGTTGCCTCAACCATGAGACGACGTTGGATCGTATACGGGAGAAGGCGAGGTTAACGGAGGATGAGTTGAACGAGTTGAGGGCCTAGAAGGTCGTCCAGGAGAAGAAGCTTGCCTTGGCAGAGCAAGCTAAGGATGATTTTGAGAAGATGACGGAGCAATTAAAGCAGGTCCTGCAAGACAAGGAAAAGAAAATCCATGATGCCAAGGACCGGCTTCGTCAGGCGAAGGAGGAAGCTGTACGAGAGTACCGTGACTCCAACGCCCTTCTGGCAGAGCTTGAAGGCTCATTTGCTAAAGGTTTTGATGATGCTCTCCGTCAAGTCAAGACTTCTTTTCTTGACCTAGACTTGTCTCATGTCAATATCAACATCCAGGACCAAACCTCAGTTCAGCCCGTCCATTCCGAGAGTACAGACAAACTTTTCGCTGATGATACCCTGGCCAACGATCCTCATGGTGACGGAGGAGATGTTGTTGACGGCCAAGTCAACCTGGACGCTGATCAAGCTCGTCACCCTGAGGACTTAACGATTGAAGAGAAGAACGAAACTCTTGCCCAGATCGTGTAGCTTTTTTTTTTTTTGGGTGGTTTGTAAAGATATTGGAGAACAGCTTTTTTTTTATTGAAACATTTCTCTTTAAGTAATATTTACTTATCTGTCTACTTTTATGGCCTTAGACATGTAGTCGGTGATTAAATAAGACCATCGTTTTGATGGATCTGTCCTCCAATGAATAAGTAGTGTTACTTTTATGTTGAACCAGTCCACTATAGTGATCAATTGTGGATTAGTGAGGTAAATCAATTTTATGTTGGGTCCGTCCACTAAATGGACCTTATAGTTTCATAGCATGAGCCCATCCCTTCATGGACTAGTATCATTAACCCAACGTTAAGTTGTATCCGTCCATTATATGGACTTTATAGTCACCTTATATGATGAGTTCGTCCACTTGTGGACTACTAAATTTACTCAAACTTTAAGTTGAATCCGTCTAATGTATGGACTTTATAGTTACCCGATAAGATGAGTCCGTCCACTCGTGGACCGACAACTTTAATCAATCTTTAAGTTGAATCCGTCCAATGTATGGACTTTATAGTTACACAATAAGATGAGTCCGTCCACTCGTGGACCGGCAACTTTAATCAAACTTTAAGTTGAATCCGTCTAATGTATGTACTTTATAGTTACACAATAAGATGAGTCCGTCCACTTGTGGACTGTTGAACTTACTCAAACTTTAAGTTGAATCTGTC
Organism: Quercus tomentella; assembly: GCA_028535165.1. Lineage (NCBI taxonomy): Eukaryota > Viridiplantae > Streptophyta > Magnoliopsida > Fagales > Fagaceae > Quercus > Quercus tomentella. The sequence goes on from JAPQVY010000100.1 coordinate 45,646,356, forward strand.
CAATATATGGACTCAATAAGATGAGTTCATCCACTCGTTGGACAACGATATTTTCACCCTCTTGGGATGAACCGTCCATCTTGTGGATTTTAGTTTCTCCATCCTTCGTGGATTAATCTGTCTTGTTTACGGACGGTTTATTCCGTCCTTTACGGATGAGTTCGTCCATTGTATGAACTCAATCCACTTTATGGACTTGAATAATTTTCCTTTTCAAGGACTTTAGAATATTTCAGCCTCATGGGAGGAACCGTCCATTTTATTGGACTTCGTTATAGACCGTCCACTTGTTGGACTTAACATTTTCACCCTCCTAGGATAAACCGTCTACAAGGATTTTAGTTATCTCATCCTTGACGGTTGAATTCGTCCAGTTTGCAGACTCAATAATTTTTCATCTTCTTGGATGACATCCATTTTATGGACTTTATAAAATTTTGTAAAAACACAAGTCATATCTGAATACTCCTCTTATTATAGTCTTTCATCCGTATGATAGTGATTCTTCAAGGAGAAGCTTAAAAAAGATACTTAAAAACCATTGTAGCAAAAATAAATTGTCTAAATAGTGAACTAAAAAAAAACTGGAAAATGTAGCAAAAATTGATCTGAAGATAAACTGGAGGTCTCGTGGATGTTGCTTTCTACGTCGTCATCTCTACTGGTAGTACTTCTGTAGGTGCTTTGCGTTCCATGGATGCTGCAATTTTCGACCGTCTAGCGTCTCAAGGTGGTAGGTGCCTTTTCTTTGGCATGATGTAATTCTGTAAGGTCCTTCCCAATTGGGGCTGAGTTTTCCTTGGGTAGGATCTTTAGCGGCGCCCATTACCTTCCTCAAAACAAGATCTCCGACCTGGAAGTTTCTGTGTTTGACTTTAGAGTTGTAGTGCTTCACCATGAGGTTCTGTTATCGTGCCAACCTTTGCTCAGTTGTTGCCCGGACCTCATCCATCAGGTCAAGTTGTAGGCGTATAGCCTCATCATTCTTGCCTCGTCATAGTTCTCCACCCTGTACCTTGTGAGCCCTACTTCTGCTGGGATGACTGCCTCGCTTTCGTATGCTAGTCGAAATGGTGTCTCCCTCGTAGGTGTCCTTGCAGTTGTTCGGTATGCCTATAAAACACTCGGTAGTTCATTCGACCATATGCCCTTTGCCCCTTCGAGCCGAATCTTGATGATCTTGAGTAAGGATCGGTTCGTAACTTCAACTTTTCCATTGGCTTGTGGGTGGGTTGGTGACGAGTAGTGGTTCTTGACCCCCAGTTCCGAACAGAAGTCTCTGAATGCACTGTTATCGAACTGCTTTCCATTGTCTGAGACAAGCACCTTGGGTATCCCGTATCTACAAATGATATTCTTCCAGACAAAATTCTGAATATTCTTCTTCATGATAGTGGCTAAGGCTTTTGCTTCCACCCATTTGGTGAAGTAGTCGATGCCAACTACTAGGAACTTTAGTTGCCTGACTGCTATTGGGAAAGGGCCCATGATATCTAATCCCCACTGAGCGAACGACCACGGGGCCGTCATAGGGGTGAGTTCTTCAGACGGTTGTCTGATGACATTGCCGAATCTCTGGCATTTGTCGCAAGTTTTGACATAAGTTTGTGCGTCCTTCTACACAGTAGGTCAGTAGTATCCTGCTCGAATCAGCTTGTTCACCAACGATCGTGCCCCTAAGTGGTTTCCGCAGATCCCCTCGTGGATCTCTCTCATGACGTAATCTGCCTTCTCGAGGCCCAAACACCTTAGATATGGGCGGGAGAAACCTCTTTTGTATAGGACGTCTTTTATTAGAACAAACTGCGATGCTTGGACGTTTAATTTTCTGGCGGTATCCTTCCCGTCCGGTAGCATGCCATTCCTTAGGTAGGAGACTAATGGCGTGGTCCAGTTGCTTTTAGCACCCATCTCCTGCACACTCGTAATCTCATCTATAAGTGAAGAGATTTGGACAAAGGATAGTACCTGATCGGGGATGAGCATGTTTTCTGCTGAGTCGGCCTTAGCTAGTCAATCGGCACACTTGTTCTCCTCCCTTGGGATTTGGACGAATTTGATTTGAAGACCGCCAATTCGACCCTTCACCTCCTCAAGGTACTTCTTCATTCTTTCATTCTTGCATTCGTAGTTACTATTAATCTGACTGGTTATGACTTGGGAGTCGCAATATACGACCATGTTTTCGGCTCCTGCCGCTCTTGCGAGGTCCAATCCTACCACTAAAGTTTTGTATTTTGCTTCATTATTAGTTGTAGGAAAGTCCAGGCGGATTATGCACTCGATCTTATCTCCTTTCAGGCTGTGGAGTACCACACCGGCTCCTCCTGCTTGCTTATTTAAAGATCCGTTTGTATGGACGCTCCACTGCGGAACCACTTCTGCCCCTTGGCCTTCCATGAGAGTGAATTCAGCGATGAAGTCAGCCATCACCTATCCCTTTATAGCAATACGCGGACGGTACCGTATATCGAACTCACTAAGCTCGACTGCCCATAACGCCATCCATCCTGCAGCTTCGGGGCTACTCATGGCTCTCCTCAGAGGCTTATCCATCAAGACAACAATAGTATGTGCTTGGAAATATGGCTTGAGTTTTCGTGCTGCGGTCACCAATGCGAATGCCAGCTTCTTCATCTGGGGATACCTTTCTTCTGCTCCTCGAAACCCTCGGCTTGTAAAGTAAACATGTCTCTGCAACCCATCCTCTTCTCTTACCAAAGCCGCGCTGACAGCAGCTTGTGAGACGACTAAGTACAAATAGAGCTCTTCCCCTGGCTTAGATGGGTTGAGTAACGGAGGAGACGAAAGATACAACTTTAGATTTTTGAATGCCTACTGGCACTCGTCCGTCCACTTAAACGATCTCTTTAATACGCGGAAGAAAGGTAGGCATTTATCCGTCGCCCTGGAGACGAACCTGTTTAGTGCTGCTATCTTGCCATTCAGGCTTTGCATCTCCTTGACCGTCTTCGGTGGGGCTAGCTCCATCATAGCCCATATTTTCTCTGGATTGACCTCTATACCCCTTTGGGATACCATGAATCCCAGGAATTTCCCCACAGTAACCTTAAATACAAACTTATTCGGATTTAATTTCATGTTGTACGCCCGGAGGGTATCAAAGGTCTCTTGGAGGTCGCTCAAGTGTTTGTCTTCTCGTAAGCTTTTCATCAGCACGTCGTCTGCATAAACTTGCACATTCCTCCTAATCTGGTGTGCAAACATTTTGTTCATTAATCTTTGGTACGTTACCCCTGCGTTTTTGAGCCCGAATGGCATCACTTTGTAGTAGAAGAGTCCTTGGCTAGTAACAAAGAGGTATTTTCTTGATTAGCCTCCTCCATTCTGATCTGGTTGTATCTTGAGAACGCATCCATGAAACTCAGAAGCTGATGTTTTGCGATTGAGTCTACCAAGGTATCTATCCGTGGGAGCGGATAACTGTCCTTGGGGCAGGCTCTATTAAGGTCCGTGAAGTCTACACACATCCTCCACTTTCCATTGGCCTTTTTGACCATAACCACGTTTGCCAACCAGTTAGGGTAGTACATCTCTTGAATGAAATCTGCTTCCAGCAACTTCCGAACCTCCTCAGCTATGGCTTTGTCTCATTTCGGGGCGAATACTCGCTTTTTCTATCGGACGGGAGAGGATGAGGGAGATACATTCAATCTGTGAACTATGACCGTGGGGTCTATACCCGGCATGTCCTCGTGACTCCAGGAGAATACGTCCTGATTTTCTCTCAGAAACGTCATGAGTGCTTGACGTATTGGCTGACTAGCCAACGTACCTACTCTAGTCGTCTGCTCAGGCCTTGAGTCATCAAGAGTCACTTCCTCTAGTTCTTCCACCGGTTTCGTTGTTGTTCGTTGTTCTTCTATGCATATGGTTTGCTGGTGATCATCCATCTCTAGCATGGCAATGTAGCATTCCCGCGCTGCCACTTGATCCCTCTTACTTCTCCTACCCCGTATTCAGTGGGAAACTTGATCATCAAATGGTAGGTGGATGTTACAGCCTTCCATGAATTCAAAGTAGGCCGTCCCAATATGGCGTTATACGCGGACGAGCAATCATTGACTAGGAAGGTTACATCCTCCGTGATTTGTTGAGGGTAATCTTCGACTATCACTGGTAGGGTGATCGTGCCTAGTGGATACACCCTTGTTCCCCAAATCCTACGAGCGGGGCGTTGGTTAGGATCAATCGTTCTCTCTCTATTCTCATCTGTTGAAAGGCTGGATAGTACAAGATATCAACGGAGCTTCCGTTGTCTACTAGCACCCTGTAGGTGTTATAGTCTCCCACCCGTATACTGACTACGAGTGCATCATCATGTGGGTGGTGGAGACGTCGGGCATCTTCCTCTGTGAACCCAATTATGGGATTGTCGACCCGCGCCATCTTCGAGGCATACCTTGTTAGTTGAATATTCTGAACCATCCGTAGGTATGTCTTTCTTGCCTTCTTAGAGGAACTAGAAGTATTGCCCCCTGCGATCATCCTTATATCTCCCATGGGTGGCCTAGGTCGCTCGTTTTCTCTTCGGGCTGGTGCTCCTTGGTTTTGTTCCATTCCTTTCTTGTCGATGAATTTTTGCAGTTTCCCTTGCCTAATGAGGGCCTCTATCTGCTGCTTCAAGTCATAGCAATCAGAGTTTTTGTGATCGTGGACTCGGTGGAAATGGCAATATTTATCCCTAGGCCTCTTGCTGGGATCACCCTTCAATTTGCCGAGGAATGTCAAGGCTCCTTCGTCTTTGATCTGCATCAAAACCTGATCAATCGAGGTATTTAGGGGGGTGAAGCTTGTGAACCTCCCTGTCGGGGGCTTGGATCGTTGATCATCTCTTTTATCTCCTGTTCTGGCCATCTTTCTATCCTTATCCTGCCGGGCTTCCTCCTGCCTCTCTCTTTTCTTGGGTTTCTCCTCACGGGCCAACAGCGCATCTTCAGCATTCATGTACTTAGTGGCCCTGTAAGCACATCTGACATGGTTTTCGAATCATTCTTGTACAAGGAGAATAAAAACTTACCCTTTCGTAGCCCGTTCGTGAAGGCTACTACGAGGTTCTTGTCGTCAGCCTCGTCAATCAAGAGTGCTTCCTTGTTGAAGCGGGCTATATAAGACCTCAGCGTCTCATCCTCCCGTTGCCTAATGCTCAATAAGCATGTGGCTGATTTCTTATATCTATGTCCCCCGATAAAGTGTGAAGCAAACTGGGTGCTTTGGTCCTTAAAAATGTTGATGGAGTTGGGCGTTAATCTACTGAACCAAATTCTTGTGGGACCCCTTAGTGTGGTAGGGAAGGCCCTACACATGATCTCGTCTACTACTCCTTGAAGGTGCATTAGGGTCTTGAATGATTCCAAGTGATCGAGAGGGTCCTTGGCTCCGTCGCAGCTTTCTATCTGCGGCATGTAGAACTTCTGTGGTAAGGGGAAGGAGTTGATGGACATGGTGAATGGTGAATCGGTTCGATGGACCAGATTGACGAGGTCACTAGACACTCTTCCCCTAAAAGCGTTCATCATAAAGTCCATCCGTTCTTTCATCATCTGCATCTCCGCGACAATGTGGGGTGGAGCCGTATCAATGATGGATGGATAGCTCATGTCTTGTAGTTCTAGTCTGCTCGGGGCGTTACTACCCTCCGGCCCCTCTTGGTTCCTTCGTTCAGCACTGGTACCTTCTTCGTCTTCCTCTTGGGTACCTATCCCCGCATTCTTCTGTCGTAGCTGTTCCTCTAGGTCTTGATTTTGTTTGGTAAGATGTTCCATTGCTGCTGTGAGGGTTTGGATCTGCCTCTCTAGGGCAGTGGGTCACGGCTCGTCTCCCTGAACGTTGTTGGTGGTTGTAATCGAGCGAGTAAGTACCATGCAACTCTTTGTCCGGGAAGCGTTTGTATGGCTTACAAGTTGTAGTCTTTCCCACAGACGGCGCCAACTGATGATGTTAAAAAATCACCAGTGAACCACACAGTCCTCGAACGCTCGAAACAATACCTGCACAATAAAAAGAGAAGACCTAACAGAGAGTACCGGTGTGGTACCGACCAAATACCCTCCGAAGGTCAAGTTAGAGCTTCTCACAACTCTAGAGTGCCAGAGCTAGAGTGAATCATGCGTATCTGTTTTCTGAGGGTCTTTGGGTTTTTATAGTGGCGTAGAACTGAATTCCCTTAACTTGCGTCACAAGTCTTTTCCTTATAGGGAAGATTCCCATTAATGAGCGTATATTCCAGAATCCTCCTTGTGTTAGAATTCCATTCATATCGGGACTCTATAGACTAGGGTTAATCGTGAGGCGCAAGCCGTTTCCTTTTAGGGTTTCTTGGAGACCACATAATGATTAATTGAGTGCCACGTAGCCTTTATGTCCGTCCACCCTTTCGTCCGTTCACATAGGATCCGTCCATTACTAGCTTATTTATTTAGCAGCCCATCCATATAATTTGATCTGTCACCTCTAGTTTTCTCCCTCTTCAGTACCAAAAAAAAAAAAAAAAAAAAAAGCTAAAATCTACCATTTGTCCCTAAAGTTTACTTGTTCAGCTCCTTTACTCCCTAAAGTTTAAAAAATGAGGTCTATTGGTCACTCTATTAACTTTCATATATGTGTATTTGTGTTTAACAGAATAATGATGTGACATTTTTTTTAATAACCCATGACAACTTATTTTTTATTTAAAAAATTACAACAGCAACTCTTGACGCAACAAAGAACAAACCCTTCTTCAACAATCAGACCAAATCATACACAACCACACTTAAACCAAAACACCAGCTGAACAAAACCAATCACAACCTTAATTGAAATGGGAAACAACCCCAAAGAAGCAAAGATTTTGGTGTCAAACGTAAAAGAAACCCAATCGGACTCGGTGGCAACGGACTTGCGGTGGTTGGATCAATGAGAGAGAGATGTAGCTTTTAAAAATGCCACATCAATAGATTTGGCATGAAACTCGACTTTTGAAGTGGAGCTCGACTCTTTGAGTTTCAAGAAATTCAACTTTTTTATATAAGTCCGAAAATTAAAATTATTCTATTTGGCCAAATAATTTGTGGAAGGGCATTATTGAGCAAAAATGGCCTAGTTATATGTTCACTCTCTGTCTCTCTTTAATTTTCCTTGAAGGTAGTCTGCCTCAGCATGCTTCCCTGTTGACGTTGTACGATTGTAGTTCCTTGCTAATCCCAATCTCGGATTCACATCAGGTGCAATGCCTAGGGTATTGCACCTGGTGCAATACCTCCACTTCCCTCACAATTTTTTTAACTTTTTTTACTTTTTAACTTTAACTTTTTAACTTTTTTTAATATATTTTATTTAATGGCTGAGATTGAAAGTTGCTTTTTCAACTTTCAATCTCAGCCATTGATTAGGTGTTGCACCAGGTGCAATACCCTAGGTATTGCACCTGATGTGAATCCTCCCAATCTCCACAACTCTCACGAATTTCAATCTCCACGACATCATTTCATTAGGCCCCTTTGTCGAATTTCAAATTCTCTATCTCTATATATATGTATATTCCATTTTTTTTATTTATGAATTTTTAAAATACCAAAGCGGCAGCATTATTTTCAAGGTTTCACAAAAAAAAAAAGGCATTATTTTCAAGGAACTTAATGGCAACCCACTTAATGGACTTAGTGGAATGAACATAAAATTTGAATTTATAAGAAATGAAAAAAAGATTGAAATGAACAAAATCAAAATCACAAGACTAACTTGAATTTTGGGCAAATTTAGAAAGTGTTGTAAATTGTAAATTTGTCTTTTATTTTTTCAAAAGAAAGAATTGATTTTCCGATGACATGCCAAGCTAGTCTAAAAGACGTGGGCCTGTTTGGCCACCAAGTTCAAACAACAATTTTCACATTTTAAACAACATTACACACATTTTCACACACATTTTTACCCACACGTATTTCAAAAAACTCTAAAAAACTCCAAACAACAATTTTCAAACTACTCTACCAAACACTCCCTAAAACTAGGCCTCAATACTCATCTCTCTTGCTTGATGGTTGATACTTGATGGAGGTAGATTCTAGGCGTTTGGGTCAAGTCTGGCCCAGTTTCCACTAACTCAAAGCTGAGTTTATCTGACCCGTCAAAGCCCACAATAATTAACTCCTGTCATTTTAGTAAAAAGTTTAATTTTCCTACTTTAGCCTGAACCTCAATGAAGCCCAACCTTGTTTAGTGAGGCCTAATGGAACTTTAGTGGGCTATTTGCAATCCAGGTTTCCAGAATGGACCCAAGCTAGGGATGACATTCAAATGGAGCCGAAACTAGGTTCCATTCTTTTTTTCTTTTTTCTTTTTTAAGTAAAAAAAAGTATTAGGTGTGGATTTATTGATTCTACGCCACATAACAACAATAATTAATATTACGTGTACTATCGGGATTTTAATAGAGCTATCATCGTGGTCTCACTACATTTGTTAAAGCACCACCACTCGGACCTCTTAACTCCTGTCATATATCATGTAAAGCAATAGGAGAACTTTTATTACTAACATGGGCAGTGCTAGCCATAGCCCAGGGGGTTCAGATGAACCCATTGACTTGGGCAAAACATATATAATATAAATTTTTTAATTGGTTTGATCTTCTAAAATAAAATTTTGCACACTCTGATTCTATTTTTTTTTTTTTTAAGCACAACTAAAATAACCTTAAATATAATCATCTTACCAATATCTTAGCATTTTTAAACAAGAAAAGAAAAAGAAAAAGAAAAAAAGCCCAACAACAAGCCAATTTAATCTAAAACCTTGAAAATAAAAAGTAGTTGTTAAATCTGAAGTGCTTTTAATTTGTTATTTGTTGAGTGAGGACCAGGCGCATGGGACAGGCCATGAGTGATTGAGTGAAGACAAAAGAAAATGTTAACACAACAAAAATTTTCTTAGTATCTATTTGGGAATAATTTATCTAACTTTTTGCTAAAAGTATAAAATAAGTAAGAACTCACATGAGACCCGCAAAAAGTAGGAAAAAAGATGAAGTAATAAGTTGGCTTATAATCAAGACCCAAACACACCTAATACAATTACAATGAACAATAGTTGTCAAAAAGTTGAGATGAATTATTAAATACAAGAATTGTAAAGAGTTAAAATAAACTAATAGATAAAAGAATTTTGAGCAATAATAATTAAAGTTCACTTAGCGATAATAATTAATATGTTTATTGTATTTGAAAACAATGTATGATTTCTAAGATTTTATTTTAGTAATAATAATTAGTATGTTCATTGTATTATGAAACTATATACCAAATGAACTAATAGTTTATATTTTATTTTCTTGCTAATACTATGGACAAATTTGTAATAAAGAAATATCGTAGACTACAAAATTCATTTTTTATCTAAAAATTATCTTCTTATTGACCCCTTTAAAAAAAATCTTGGAGCAGCCACGGATTACTAAGCGACACCTGATTAAAAAATTAGATTCCATTCTGATTATAATGGTTCGGTGACTTGCCCCCTGTGGAAAAATCTCTCCCGCTAATATATGTGGACAAAGTTCGACTCTCTCACCTCAGCGCAATAGGATAAGCCAACTTCAAAGACAATGAGCGAAAGTCTAGTCATCATCCAATAATGCTTTTTTGGACGTTCTCAATTATTGCACATACATGTGACACTTTTGGCCAGAAAATATTATATGCATATTAGCATCTGAGGGAAAATACATAACAGGAAAAAGGAAAATTCTATATCTGCCTTTTCGCAATCTCTTCGTTTTTTCTCCGTTAAAATTTACCAACTAGGCCATGCTCACAATTACACGATTGTCCTCAACTCGCTGGGATAACTACACATTTTGAACCGTCTAAGTTTTATTTACTTAATAGTATTTCAAAAAATTTATTTGCATGATAATTACTTTCTGTTATTAGAAGTTAGATCTCATATCTTTTATTCAATAATAAAAGGCTTTAACAATTGAGTTAGTTAGAACTCATTAGTACCATCTAAAATTAATTAGTTAAAGTTAGTTGCGGCCTTGTGGGTTAGATGAAAAATGGATAAAGTAATGAAACGAAAAAAATATTCATCCATTTTTCATAATTAAGGGAATCCTGTGGAGTGAGAAAATATATCTATTTGAAAATTTGTAATTTATAACATTAAATGTTACCATAATATCAATATGCCCGATTTTCATTAGAACCTTTTTAAGCACAAAAATGACCTCGTTAAGAGCATTAAAACATGACGTTTTTTGACATATTAAAGGCAAAATGTACGAATCATGACCAAAGGGACACATGCACACACATATATATTGAAGAACACCAAAGGAACATATTGACATTGTAGAAATAATATATTGCAAGTTTAAACTTTAAATATTAATTTTAAATGGACCTCAATCGTTATCTATTATTTGGTAGAATGAAAACTGCATGACATATAATTTAAGATTCATGAATATTCGTAACTATAGATTAATATTTGTTTATTTCAAAGAGAATAAAGATAATTCTACTCCCTTAAATGAATTATGTTTATTTCAATAATTTGGAAAATAGTTTTAAATAAAATAAATTAGAAGTATTTTTTAAGTTAGTTATGTCAGAGCATGGCATTTTTGTGGTTATGATTTATTAATAGTCAATTTGGATTGAGGGAGACTGAAAGGAAGTAGAGTAGAATAGAGTGAGATTGGCCCAAAATTAACTTATTTTTAGCTAATTCTACCCTACTCTCTTCCTCCGCTCCCCCCTCCCCTCTCAATCCAAACAGCCCTAAGTTATTAGTACCTACAATTAAAAAAAAATGTAAAAACTCATGATAGTAAGCACTAAGCAGTTGAGCCAGGCATTCAATATAACTCTATTACACAAATTTGATAGCCATTAGAAATAGAGGGAAAAAAGAGAACCAGAGAATTATGTTTGAAAGTAAAACTTGGAAAATACAGGACTACTGTTTGTACTCAGTAGCGTAGTTGAGTAAAATTCTTTGTTCTTCAAAAACCATTTTGTTGTAGGCTATGGTGTGATTTGTCATTTGTAGCGTACTTGAGTAAAAGCCATTTGTGTGGTAGGCTATGGTGGGCTTTGTAGGGCTAGAATTTTTGCTTTGATCACATGGACCACACCAAAGGGTGAATTGTCAAAACAAAGGCAGCGGGTCAATCGGTAAATCAAGGGTATATAGTGGGGATGTTTTCGGAAGAAGAAAAGAATTACTACTAATACAAAGCATTATTTCCTACAAAAATTACTTGCTATCGCACTATTGTATTAAGAAGACTCACCCATTGATACCCTTACTAATCTCGTGATGGTCACATAATTTTTCTAACCATGAAGATAGAAAGAAGAGTTGAAATCCTATCAGTGTTTTTGTATATTTATTTTTACAATTCGCTGATGTGATAAACTTTTATAAGTCCGGCTTTCACCGTTTGGCGGCCAAATGGCAAATAGCAAGGGGTGGGACCCAAGGTTAATCATTATCTAGTGGGGCCTCGCCCACGGCCAAAACGCGCACATGAGGTAAGCATTAACAGATAGATAAGTCGTGGTACTACATAAAACGTTAAAACCATGAAATATCATTTCGTGGTTTATGAATTATGATATGATTCAGTAATACTAGCTAGCATTTATCTTTTTCATCGTAAAAGTGTTTTTTTGCAAACAAAAGCAAAAGCAAAGGGGGAAATCCAATCTCGTAACTTGTGAGAGAGCCTGAGTGAGACCATCTGAATGCTCAAATTTTGAGTTAGTCTTTCGTTGGGAAAACCGAACACAACAAAAACACAGGTACACAACACACCTCTGATGTTTGTTTGATCGGACGGTGGGGGGAGAAGAAGATGAGCTCGAGAAAGACACCGGCGACGAGGACACGTGTGGGGAAGTACGAGCTTGGTAAAACTGTGGGTGAGGGTAGCTTTGCCAAGGTCAAGTTCGCCAAGAACGTTGAGACCGGTGACAACGTTGCCATTAAAATCCTCGATCGCGACCAAGTCCTCCGTCACAAGATGGTTGAACATGTAATTACTCTTTTTCTTTTCTCTCTTTATTTTATTTATTTATTTACGAATTATCAGTTCCTTATGCTTCCTTTTTCTTCTCTTTTTTTCCTTTTCTATGCAAGTACCATTAGGCCAAAAGATTTTTTTTGGACTATTAAGTACTAAATAAACAAATTAAAAAAAAAAAATGAACTGAGTAATTTTATTAAGGTCGGATAATGGATGTTTTTAGTATATTTGTTAATTAATAATTTTAGAAAATTTTAATTATTTTAGAAATTTTTTGATACTATTTTTAAGAAAAGTATAAAAAGGGTAAAAAAAATCCATTCGTTTTTGTGTTTTTTATTTTTTCATAAAGAGTTCAGTTAACAAAGTCTATTTTAATATTATTAATAAGGTGTAATCAATTGTACGACTGTGGCTGTGCTGTTACATTTTATATTAAGGGGCGCCACATGTGAATCTCTGGATGATTTGGATGCCACGTGTAATACATGTAGCCAAAGAGTGGAGTATGTGGGTCCCAATTGTTGGATAGAGATAGAGTCCACTGACCATTTGGAGAAATAATCTTTCACCAAAAAAAAAAAAATCTAATAATCATATTCGTTAAATTAATATAATATGTTTACTTTATGGAGCAGGGTGTGAACGTGAACGGTTCTTTTTATTAGTATCATTCTTATTATTTTCAATTTGATTGAAATAAAGATTGTTGTATTGCATTTCGCATTCCATTTGCTTCGTGATGTTAAGCTATAGAATAGTGTTGTATCTATAATTGATTACTTTTAAACCCGGAGCAAAGGGTCCTTTAATTTTTATTTTGTTGTTGTTGTTGATGCTTCTTCTGGCAGCTAAAAAGAGAAATTTCGACAATGAAGCTGATCAAACATCCAAATGTTGTTAAACTTTTTGAGGTAACGGCAGTCTCTTTATCTTTTTTTTTTTTTTTTTTCCAATTAAGATCATTTCTAATATGTTTTGTTTCAACAATGTGCATCGTGGTTTATTCAAATACAAATAGAAATTATGCCTAATACTAAATTCTAGCATAACCAGCTGGAGACTGTGCCTCATGAAGTGGAGGTCACTGTATAAACTAGGGGTGTGCAGAAAACCCACCAACCCGTCAAACCCGACCTGAACTAATCCAATCGGCCGGGTTGGGTCGGTTTTTAGGGCTTGGTGGGTTGGGTTGGGTTACAGAAAATTTTTTTATAGCGGGTCGGGTTGGGTTTGGGTCATAAAATTACAAATCCGCCAAACCCGACCCACATATATTTAATATATATTTAAAATATATTATATATTTAATAATTTTTTTTAAACCAGTTGTAGGGCACTTATATATATATATTTAATAATTTTTTTAAAAAACTAGCTGTAGAGCAACACTTCCTTGGTTCCTTCTACTAATACTAATTATATATATATATATAATATATTATATAATTAATAAATTTTTTAAAATAACCAGCTCTTCCTATCCTATATAAAAGTCAATTAGTTCACACAAATCCTAGTAAATTATTATTGTTGTTTAGTCATTAGTGTTGTTTGCCTTTAAGGAGTTACATTGATACTAATCTTTGGGTTTTTTTAATATATTAATATTTATATTCTTTTCTACTCAATTTAATAATAATAATAATAAAAATTTGTCAAACCCATGGGTTCAACCCGACCCAACCCAACCCATGTGGATTGGGTTGGGTTGGATTGGATTTAAGTGATGGGTTGGGTTGGGTTAGACTTTTTTTGACCCAACCCACCATGACCCACCCACCCATGGTGGGTTGGGTCAAAAAATCCTCTCAACACGACCCATGCACATCCCTAGTATAAACCAACTCTTTAGTCTTTTCCCTCTCTTTAAGGTCAAACACAAAAAAAAATGAAAAAAAGACTTTGTGTTTTACTTTTATGCCATTTTCCAATAAAAGATTGGAATTCTAATTGAATGGCAAGATTCCTACCCAATTAATTGTTAATCCTTTACATAATGTCCTTACTTTATGAGAAAATAGTGTTTGAAGTTAGGTGTAATAGTATAAGGTGGTAAGAATTTCATGATGAAATAAGTGGGTTGATAATTGGTCTATAGTACTTTCTTAAACAGGGTCAGGAAAAGTATTTTAAAAAAAATCATATTTGAGGAAAAATAATAAAGAATATGGGCAACAACCATATTTTTACTCTCTCTCTCTCATGCTAACCGAAGTAGGCCTTTAGAATCATGGACGAAAGCATTTAAGCATGTGTTCCATATATTGGTTTCGTTTTGTCATTAAGTGTGTTCAGAAGTTTGGAGGGAGAGGAGAGCAAAGAGTAAGGGAGGGAAAGAGAGGAAAGGGGAATGATTAGCCGTTCCCTTTATTTGGATGTTGTAAAAATTAAGTAGGGGGAAGAAGAATAGATATCCCTCCCCTTTATGTGGATGTTTTTAAAATTAAGTAGGGAAGGAGAAGAGAGAGAAATTATCATATAAAATGACACTTAGGACCAACTTTTACTAATTTTAGAGAATAAAAAATAAATTGACATCATAAGGGCAAAATGGACAATTTAATTTTTTTTTTTTTTTTAAACTTGAGTGGAATTTCCCTCAAAATTCCTCCAATTTGGGGGAATTAAAACAGTGGGGTTAGGGCCGAGAGTGTTATGCTTAATTGGTACCTTCTAGTGTTTCCAACTGAGACGTCTAAGATTCAAATTCTCTCACCTTCAATTATTGAATCATTAAAATAAAAAAATTAAAAAAAAAAAAGAAAAAGAAAAAAGAAAGAGAGAGGTTAGGAGGAGTAAGATATCCTTCCCCCCTAAAAGACATCTAAACTAGATTGATTAAACCCATCCCTTTTTCTCTACTCCCCTCTTCTGGGTCTTGTCCCCCTCCATCCAAAGCTTTAAAATGTATAGATTCTGTTTTGGGAAGGCTATGGATAGAGCATATTCCTATGATAGGAGTTTTACTATTGTACCATTTAGCTTGAAGGCTTAGTTAGTAATGGGTTGTAATAGCTGTGTGGTTGGTTAGTTAGTTAGTTAAGAAATTGTAACTGATTGTATAACAGAATTCATAACTTTACCAATGTATAGCAGATAGCTCAACTATAAGAGGGTGATCTGGATTGTAACAAAGGGCATTGAAGAATGATATGCAATTTCCTTCTCTTTGCTCTCTCTATTCTCTTCTCTATTATACTCTACTCTAGGAGGCCTAGTTCCCTTGAAGAACTACTGTAACTAATTTTGTTACTTGATTAAGAACTATGGAGTTCTTATCATCCTACTATATTTATCTATTCTATTCTAGACATCATAAACTACCCTAAGCTTTTTGTCAAGATACAATGCACCCTGAGTTGCACTATTTTAAGTAGGACACTTTCAATGTGTATGTTTAAAATTATGTGTGTTCTGCATGCATAGGTTATGGCAAGCAAATCAAAGATCTACATCATTCTCGAATTTGTTGGTGGTGGCGAGCTCTTTGACCAAATAGTAAGATTTTTTTTTTTTGAGCGTTATACTTGGATTATATTATGCATTCATTTAATGGTACTCATCTTTTGTGGTCATATTTACCTGTTCTTTTGCGTTCATGTTAAGTGTAATCAACAGCCAGTGGGCAATATTCTTCTATTTACACAAAAAAGTTTCCATCATGGGCTCTTTGATTCTCAGGCCAAAAATGGAAGACTTAAAGAGGATAAAGCGAGAAAATATTTCCAACAGCTCATTAATGCTGTAGATTACTGCCACAGTAGAGGCGTGTACCACAGAGATTTGAAGGTTTGCCAAATTTCCTACCTTTCCACATAAAGTTACCACTTAATGAGCGTTTTCAAGGATGGTGTTTTTGTTTCTTGGTAATTAATTCAACCAGGCTTTGATCGATCATTAATGAACTATACTGCATCTTTTGCAGCCTGAGAATCTTCTTCTGGATTCATATGGTGTTCTTAAAGTTTCAGATTTTGGATTAAGTGCATTTGCACAGCAAGTACGGGTGAGTGGTATTCAACTATTGCCAGGATCTTCGAGTTTACTTCATGTAATAGTAGCCTTTGTAGGTTGGTTTTGAATTCCATACAAAGTTCTTATATAAAAAATTCTATATTATAGTTGCTGATATATTTGAAATCACACTCACGCAAGGAATGCATTAAACAAACTAATAAGAAGCACTGGTTACAAGCCTGTCAACTTACAAACTGAAAGAATCTAAATCCAAGAAAAACAAAATATCAGAGGGAGTTACAGAATACAAAATGAAGTTCTACTGCTGGCATCCTCACTTCACGAATGATTCAGCACAATGTCTAGCTTTAAAATATGTTTAACCCGATGCTGAGGAAAGCTGTTAAAAGTTCCCTGCTGTCCGATAGGAAGCCAAAAAAGTTTCTGTTAGAATTCTGGTTGTTAGGATCATATCAAGCACGACTTTTGCATGTAATTTTACTTCAATAGCATTTATTCCTAGATGAATGGCTGACTGAAGACCATCCCTCAATGCCCAAATCTTATCCATGACATTGGTAGTGACACCAACAGCTCTAGAAAGCCTGCCACACAACTTGCCAGTTACTTATAATATCACCCCCACCTGCTATATCAGGGTTACCACAAACATCACCATCAGTATAAAGTTTGAACCAATCTTGGGTTATTCTATTCAAGCCTGACAAAACGAGAAATACTGATATACAAGCAAACTGTTGAGAATCTGAGATCCCTAGATTGCTACAAACTTGAAAGCTTTCTGAAAGCAGACCATCTGAAGATCTTTGTTAGGCTGAGCTTGCTGAAAAATGACTCTGATGTGGTGCAACCAGAAGGTCCAAACTCCAAATAGAAATAAATGTTAAATATTAGCATTGATACATCATGTTGAATATGCTAGTATAGATGCAGAAGCGAAAGCATAAAGTATAAAACACAATAACACACGAGGATTATGTGGTTCAGCCTAACGGCTTACATCCACGGAGGAAACCCTAAAGGGCTACATCAATAATATATTATAGTGTAGTATAAATCCTGTGTTATAATGAATCATAACATGTGTATATATAGTAGACTAAACCCTAGATTAATAGACTTTTAGTACAAGAAGGAGACTTGGCTTGCACACAAAGTAGAATTAAGCTTGGGCCTATGCTAATGGGCTAATATATCTCTAACAATAGAAAAAATACCTTTCTGATACATATCATCCCTATGGTATCCAAATTTGGTATTGGGGCAGCAGTTACCCTTTAACCAACCATGAAGGCTCAAACTAAATGAGTGAATAGCCACTGGGGGTATTCCTTTCCCAGTCTGTTATAGAACACCCGAGTGTCAGTGCAGTCCCTTAAAGCATGGAGAAGAGACTCAGAGTGGGCAAGACACAGGGATATTTGGGCCTTGTCTAGAAAGAATTTCTCTAACTGGTACGCTGTTATGTCTACTATTAAAGATTGAATGTTTTCTTATGTTGAATTGTATAAAATATTGTACAAGGGACCGCCTTTTGTATAGGCAGAGTATTTGCTATACAAGTAATAGGAGTGCAGTACAAGTGGAGTACAATAGTACAATGGACTTAAAGCATGTTGGGCTTGTATTCTAACATGTGCAAAGCCGGAAAAAAGACTTGGCCCGTGGATCAGATTTCATTTTCGAGAGCTAAGCGCCATGGAAGAAAGCTTTGATAAATGGATTTTTGACCATTCGCTATATTAAAACACTCTTAGCATCAAAATTTACATCTTTAGATGGTACCCACATCCACAACCGAGCAGGAATTGCTTTTATAGCTTGGACAATATTTAAAGGGAGAGAAGAAGATGGGAATCCCCAACTATGTCCTGTAGGGGAAGCAATATCAGCTACCCTCATATTATCCTCTCCTAAATTCAAAGGCCCTTTGATCAAACTTCTCAAAGAACCACCTTTAAGCCATCATTCATGCCAGAAGCTAATATATTTCCACTCCCAATAGGCTAACACACCTTTAGAAAAAATATTGTACCTGTATGAGTCAAAATATGAAGGAAAAATAAAATGAACGTTATAATTAATTTCTAAGTTATGGGAAGGGGATTCTCAATGGAAGATCTAAGCAAGAGATCAAATCAAAGACTAATAAGATTGAAGTAAATAACAAAGGTCGTTATATTCTCTTTGGCCTGGCCGATGAAGATTCTTACAAGTTAGGATTTACACTTCACACTCTCTCTCACTCTGTTGATTTTTCTACCCCCCATTCTAATGGGGGAGGGGTCCTATTTATTCAAGTTGAGATTTTCTCTCTCTGATCTTTTGTGTGGTGGAGGAGTGGGGAGGATGATACTTGTCCCATCAAAGGTCTCCTCCCTTCTTTTGAGGAAGAAAGTGGGTGTATGGGTGGAGGGCACTATTCTGACTGGTCATTCAGTAATAAATGTGGCCTGACTGGTGGGTACGGTTATTAATGCGGAGGTGAAAGTTGCTAAATTTAGGCGCTACCTTCCTTGGTTCATCAGCTGTACTTCTTTGTTGGTTCTCAAGTGCTCCTCGATTCTTCCTCAGTTAGATTGTACCCTTGGTAGTGGGCCAAGGATAAGATTCTTACCTAAAGAGGGAGAGAGGCTCCTTGGTGAGCTGGACCTTGCTACCCAATAAGATCCCCTCACTCTCTCCTCCCTCGGTGCCTGACTCATTCCTTCTACAACTTCCTTTGGCTAGACCTACAACTTCCCTGTCTTCTTTTCTTACTCTTGCAAGCCTTTGGGCCCATGGGCTCCTTGTACTTATTCCATTCCCCACAGTACCCATAGCTGGCCAGGTGATAGAGACGGTGAGCCCGTTTGGATTATTCGAATTTTGTCTACCAACTGTTCTTACTTATTTACAAGCACCCGGGCTCAAATCTTATCTTTTTCTTGTTCCAGCTTCCCATTGAGTTTGGCTAGAAGAGCAATATTTTTTGCTCTCCTGATTAAACTCCCAATCCTCCTTCCCCTTTGGGTTTGACAAGTTTGCTCCAACCAACAAGATGAATTGTTTTAAGCTCCTCTAAGGAGCCCCAGAGGAAGTTCCTATTAAGTTCATTGAGATTATTGCAGACTTTAATTGGAAGAGCTACTTCTTGCATAAATATTTTGGAATAGGGAAGGTGACATATTGGATCAAGATAGTTCAATAGCAGGCTCTTTCTGACGTCTAACTGAAAAATAGTTTATAAATAGGGGACAATTTGTGGCAATTGAGCTCTATCTCATTTGGCACCTTCTCCCTTATATGTCCTAGGTGGAGGTTGAGGTCTTGGGTTTAAGACCTATTGGGTGTATGTGTAACTTACCATTAAATAAAAGAAAAATAATAGGGGACAATTAGTCATCAAGGATCACCTACTGAAAGAATATGTTACAATGACAATGACCTGATTACGAAAGAGAGGAACTAGTCTCCTAGTCTCAGGGGTGGGGTTTGGGTACTTGGGTTGGTTGAGGAGATGGAGTTTGGTAGAGGTCATAGGTATTCTTGAATATGAAAACAGAAAAAATATGTAACTTTTAATTGTGTCTAACTGATTTTATTGAAGCTAGCCAGACCAATGTAGGTCAAACACTTATACCATGCTTTGAATTTCTAGGCTTCTCTCATTGTCTTCTTAACTAAAGAAGAGGGAAAAGAGGTTCCACAATTCGCTTGTAAATGTCTACTAGCACTACTTTTATATGGTTCAGTGTGCCACATAAAGACTTGTTTCCATTTTCATTTGATTGGTTAGTCGCAGATTGGGATTACTTTAACTCAGCCTGTACTATCTCATTTAAACTAGTGATTAGGCCAAATTTGGAAACATATTCTCTACATTGTTATGAGAAACTCACATATTTTCTACATTTACTCTGTCAGTTAACCAATTATTAAGTTGACTTGCCCAGAGTTGTGAGCAAGTTGAGGTTTTAGCGTTTTGGATGGTGATTTTAGCTTTTGAGTTGCTTTATAAGATTTTGAGACCCTCTCATTTTTAGTTGCTGTGTTTTAAAAAGGCTTCACACTCATGAGTCTAGTATTTTTTTTTTTTCTATTTTTTTTTACATTAATTTCTATTTGAGTTACACATAATTATAATGTTTCAGTGAAGATGTATGTACCTCATCTGTAAATAGAGATCACCCATTTGATTTTATTAGTGGAGATTGTACATTGCTTTTCTATGGAAAATGAGATTTTTTTTGTGCACTGGGGAGACCTTAGCTACTTTCTCCTTACTGCAGGAGGATGGGCTGCTTCACACTGCCTGTGGGACCCCCAATTATGTTGCTCCCGAGGTATCTACCTACAACTTTGTAAAATAGCAGAATGATTTTGTGCAACTCTATGTTCGATTTCTCTCATGTAATATTTTTGTTTCAGGTTCTACATGATAAAGGTTATGATGGTACAGCATCTGATATTTGGTCTTGTGGGGTCATTCTCTTTGTACTTATGGCTGGGTACTTGCCATTTGATGAACCAAATCTCATAGCTTTGTATAAAAAAGTAAGTCTTTCCAGATTTTGCATCCTCTTTTCATATGATGAAATCTGATTAAACTCATCAATGTATTGATATGAATTTCAGATTTCCAAGGCTGAATTCATGTATCCATCATATTTTTCACCTGGTGCAACGAAACTGATAAAGCGTATTCTTGATCCTAACCCTCTTACAGTGAGCTCCAAACCCTTTTCTGATTCAGAATTAATTAATGAACCTTTTCCTGAATTTTATTATTCAGGGGCATGGTTAGATTAGCAAGGGTATATGTAATGTTTAATATGGTGCATTCATAGCATTCATGCCTTCTGTGGTATATACGGTGGTGCTTTATTTCAGCGGATAACAATTCCTGAAATCTTGGAAAATGAATGGTTCAAGAAAGAGTACAAGCCAGCATACTTTGAAGAGGAGCAGAATGTAAATCTTGATGATGTGGATGCTGTCTTCAATGACTCGGAGGTGAGATGATTTAATCTTGTTTCTCTTTTATTTCTCAGTCAAGATGTCTGGTTAATGTGCTAGTTACTGACTTTTCACACAGATTGTTTTTCTGTCATTGTTTAGTGGTACTGATAGAACATCCATGTCCCAGTGCTCAAATCTAGGCACTGGATATTACTTTGGTCTCTTACAATGGGATTGTAAACTAACAATCTAGTCAGCCCGAATGCATTGATATGAGGTTAAGTTTACCTGAAGATTTATATATATATATATATATATATATGTTTATTATGCAGGAACATCTTGTAACAGAAAGGAAGGAGAGACCTGTATCCATGAATGCTTTTGAACTTATATCTAGGTCCCCAAGTTTCAATCTTGAAAATTTGTTCGAGAAGCAGATGGTATGTATATCAAATTTTCATTTTCTGGTTATGAATATTTCAAATATGGCGTTATGGGAAATTGATATCTCATGAAGCACAGTTTGTAAGATTGAAATACCAACTGTGTGCCAAACTGGTGCCTTGGGATTTTGGGTTGACTGTTCGCAATCAAGAGCTTGTGTTTTCTAAACACCTTGTGGTGACTAATTTTATCTAACCACAGACCAAATCATTCTGAACCTTAGTAGAACATGTTATTTATTTGTTTGGGGTGGATTTCACTTTCTGTGCTGATTTCTGTTATATTTGTTACCGATTGCTGTTATTGCTGCTAATAATCCCCTCTCTTTTGTTTGATTATAAATTTATCTATACAGGGTCTTGTGAAGAGAGAAACCCGTTTCACTTCCCAGTCCCCAGCGAATGAAATTATGTCTAAAATTGAGGAAACTGCAAAGCCTCTTGGCTTTAATGTTCACAAACGAAACTACAAGGTAACATTTCTCGTGTTAGATAAGTTGATTGGATTTGCTTTTTTTCATTTTCCTGTTTTATGTCCATGTTAAACAAGTTCAAAATTCCTGTGTATGTCTTTCTTAATTTCCAATCATTCCAGATGAAGTTGCAAGGTGACAAAACTGGAAGGAAGGGCCACCTTTCTGTTGCAACTGAGGTACTAAGTTATTCAGTAGACATTGAAGTTTAAAAATATTGGAGGCTGCCGCTTATAAATTTCAAATTCTTGTATAATTAGTAATTCTCAAATTTGACTGTACCATGTCAAAATAGTTTCTGTGCAATTGATTTCTTTTCAATTTCAGGTGTTTGAGGTGGCTCCCTCCTTGCACATGGTGGAGCTGCGAAAGACTGGTGGTGACACACTGGAGTTTCACAAGGCATGTAAACTTTTTTTCTTCACAACTTTGGTTGGTTCGTCAGAAAGTGTAGGAAACAATGGAAGTAAAATGATCTTTTGATTCTTGATTTTTCATCATTTAGAATCCTGAATCCACAATAACTGCTGCACACAACTGAATCTAATACAACTAGTGGCTTTGTTTTGTAGATTTTCTAAAATTTTTAGTAATGAAAAAAAGAGTAAACAAACATGAGCAGAATTTGCTTTGCTTAACTTTTTCCTCTATTTATTTCTAAATTAAATGGAAGGTTGATGTTACATTTTTTTTTTTTTTTGGTAATAAAAGGTTGATGTTACATACTAACATGTTTCAAGGGCTAAGGTTCACTATTTAATTCGTTTCTTGTCAATGCTCTGATCATATGGCAGTTCTACAAAAGTTTCTCATCAGGATTAAAGGATATAATGTGGAACACCGAAGAAAATACTGAAGGATTGAAGTAACCTCTCTCTCTCTCTCTCTCTCTCTCTCTATTTGTGTGTGTGCGCGCGCTCTCTCCTTTGTTGTTATGAAGAGCACCTATATTGACTAAAAAAATTGTGTACGCAGGTCACAACAGGAGTCCTGACCATTTAGCCTATTGTGCGTTTATGTCTGAGTACTGACTACCAACTATGAATAGTGATCCATGGAAGGGGTTTATGTTCTGAGAAAAGTAGAAGGATGTCTCCACTTATGTAGTTTGAAAAGGTCCTTTGTAATATGAAAACAAGCCGTCAGAACTAGGGTCTTGGTTTGGGTTTTTTTTTTTCCTACGAGAACTGAAACCAGTCCCTGAGAACTGGGTATTGGTTCTTTTTCCTTCGTTTTTCTTTCAACTATTTTGATGAATTGAAATAGGGTAAATTCTTTTACAAATTGATACAAGAATGAAGAAGTGAGCTATTTCTTGTTACAATGAAAAACGAGACATCGGAACTTTTTGTGATTTGTTGTAACTTGTAAGAGCATTCACATCTCATGGCCATAATTTCTCTATTTTAACCTACCAAATAGTCACTTTTTGTACTTTAACCACTCACTTTTAACATGTCCTACATCTCATCCCCTCATCACATTCTCTATTTTGCAATACATTTCATTAAAACAATCTAAAATAACTCCCAAAAAAAAAAAAAAAAAAAAAATCTCAAGCAAATCACTTGACCCACTCCCAGCCATTTTTTTTGAACAATGATTCACAACCTGGTGTAGGAGGTTGTTTTAATTTGGTATGTAAATATAATGAAAATTTTGTAGCAATATCAAATATAAATTTTCTTTCTCAAATGTATGCGGCACCTTTATTATATATTCCATTTTTTAAAAGATTAAAGTATACTTTTGACTTCTAATATTTTGATTCTTGATTTTATTTTTTCATTCTGGCCCTTAACTTAAAAAAATTTTAATTTTGGGCCCTTAATGTTTGGTTCCATTTCAAAAGAGCTCTATTGTCTATCTCTATTAGTATTCTTGTTGTTAAGTGCTAGATGGGCAATAACACATCACCCAAATAAGCAGCATCGCACAACTCTGTTAGATAATAAAAACGCCTAAATCTAAAAATAATACTGTATACTTAGGGCACGTTTGATACACTGTAATGATTATTACATGGGAATAAGAATAAATATTACAAAGAATACATTAAGTTGGAATGTAATAAGTATTACTATTCATTAGTTTGGTGATCATTTATGAATAGAATCCTGAATATGCATCCACAATTTAGTAAAGTATAAAAATAATGTGTAATTAAATTATTTTTAGGTCAAATTTTCTAAAATACACTTATTTTAGGGTGTTCAAAATAGAGCTAATAATTAACAAGAAGGAAAATTTATTTTCTTTCCTTTTGAAGATGTGACAACTAATGGCTTTTTAGGAATTTTTTTTTTAAAGTTATTACATAAGGTGAAGGAATAGATATTCAGTACTTTTGATAAGGAATAATTATTCCTCATTTTGAAGAATAACTATTCATAAGGAATAATTATTCATTGTAATAAAAACATAACCAAACAACCGAATAGTTATATTATAGGAATATCTATTACATTACAGTGTCTATTACAGTCTACCAAACGTGCCCTTAGGGATTGAAATCAACTCTGTTGACTCGAGTTGGGCTTGCGGGTTGGTTTTGTGACAATTTGATGGGTTAGCAATGATCTAGTGGATTTTGAGCGTGAATTTGGTCGATTTAATGGGTTGATGTGTGGATCAAGTGGGTTGTGAGATCGATTAAAAAAAAAAAAAATTACAACACGCCAAATACTTGAAAAGAATTTATTTTCTCTGAAAATATTTTTAGCTGAAAACATTTTACAACAAAACAATCAAAGCATTTAGAGAAAAATCTCGAGTATAAAACTGAACATGACTTAAAAAAAAAAAAAAAATATGCATCTTCACATCACATTATCTAATCTCGAGATAGCTGGCCACGATCATCAGTTAATAGTGATCCATTATTGGTTGAGAAAAAAAAAGTGTTTGTTGTCTTGAAAAATTGGACCACCAACAGTGTATGGATTAAGGTTTACGGAACTCCAAACTATTAATTACCAAAGCCTTTGGGTTCGACCACCGGTAGGAGCATCCATTTCATTTAGTCACTGCCATCAGGCCCACGCCGTGTCAAGTTAATTTTAATTAATTGTAACAGTTTTTGGTTAGCGGATCGTATGCTACTACATACAACACGTAATAATAATGATATTGAAGTGTCAGTTAGACTCGCATTAATTTGGCCAATTTAGCCCCTTGGATCGGATTTCCTAACCACTATCTGCAAATTATTTTCTACACTGTCTCTCAAAATAAATTATTTGGTACATTTGGTTGGTATTATAAGTCTTATTCTCACCTTTAAGGCTATGTCTTACTAAAGTTTCACTGATAAGACTGGCTCTTCTACAAGAAAAATGCGTAATATATTGGCCTACATAATAATTAATGAATCTGTTAAAAGGTGCCTTTAGGCGAGCCAAGAAATTTTTTCAAGAGGCCAAGCTAAATATTTAATAAAATAAATAAATCTAAAGAATAACACACATATATCAAATATTTATTTATTATTTATACATGAAATGTTTATAATTTTAATTTAATTTATGATATTTTCTTAAACAAAAATATTTACATCAAATAAGTTTTTTTTTTTTTTTTGGTTGTTGTTGTTGTTGTTGTAAACTAGGATCTTATTACACAAAGGGAAAATTAAGGAATAGAGTCAGGCCTAAGCCTATCAAAAAACATGCCAGAAAGATCATAAGACAATAGCAAATTGATCTTCGAAGGAGGAGAATCATAGATAACAAAATCTTGCTCTAGTTTAGCTCCGGATTTGGTTAGCTTATCGGCACACTGATTGGCTTCTTTGTAGCAATGCTTGATCTGTACCCTTGAAAATTGACTCACTAAACTTTTGTAATCTGCAATAAGGGAGGAATGTGCAGTATTTGACCTAACTTGACTTGAAACCCAGTCCATAACAACTTTTGCATCCAATTCTATTTGAATCCCAAGAGATAAATTGATTCTGAGCCCATCCCGAAGCGCCCACAACTCAGCATCCACATTAGTAGCAATACCAACAACTCTTGCAAACCCCGCAACCCAAGTACCATTATGATCTCATAGAATACCACCACCACCAGCCAAACTGGGATTATCTAAGGTTGAACCATTAGGCCCTATTTGGTTAATTTTTTTTCATCACTCATCACTCCTTACTCAATTTTCGTCACTCATCACTCATCCCTTATCACTCAAAATACTCCAATTTCTTATACCCACCCGTTTGGCACACATTACTCAACTTGTCATCACTCAAATTTTTCAACTTTTTGTGAGCCCCATATCTGTAACTTGGTCAGAGCAAAGTTGTTAGCCTACCTGCGGAAGGTTTCATCCCCATTTTTTCTCTTTTCTCATTTCCCCTTCCCTCTTTGCCGTTGTTTTTCCCTGTTGTTTGGTTGGTGAGAAAATAATAAAGGAGAAGTTCAAAATAATTTCTCCTCACTACTACTCTGTTCTTACAAAAAAAAAATCACACAAAATACATCAAAATAATTTCTTTCTTTTCTTTGAAACAAAAACAAACAATTTTGTTGATGACAGATTTTAGAGATTGCAAACGCAGAATAGTGGAAAAATCTTCTTCACAAAGAGCAAGTTCTAAATACCCATCAACGAATCTCAGTATCTCTCTACTAAAAAGGTAAAAAAAAACTCTCTCAGTTTTCTTTTTTTTTTTGAAAATTTGTTCTAGGGAGGAACAAATGGAGGAACAAGAAAAAAACAAATGGAGGGGCTGAATTTGGGTCTCACTAGAAACAAAAATCGGTGAACGGAGTTGTGAATGCTTGTCTCGAGCTGAAGGTGTTGATCGGCGAAACTGGAGCTTTGCTTTAGTTGTTGTGGGTTTGGGAGAAGGAAAAGGGAAAGTGAGATGAAGAAAGTGAGCTTGGGTAGTTGGGAAAGTTAAGCCAAAATATCCGTTGGAGCTTCTGTGGGTCTGCAGTGATGTAACTATACATTGTTGTGGGACCCATTTGGAAAGAAAAATTACGAAAATTGCCACTGACTTAATAAACTCATGACTTGAAAACAAGCTTCTGGCGTTTCCGAAATTGGTAACTCAAAACTCAAAAAACTCAGTTTTGTTAACTAAGTGAACAAACAAAAAATCATCCAAACAATGTTTCCTTATGTGGGCCCCACGGATTTTGGGTTATGAGTTAACAAAACTCAATTTTGTTAACTTAGTTTTGCAAAATCCAAACAAGGCCTTAGTGTTCAGCTTAATCCAATTCGGCTTGGGTTTTTCCCATCTCACCTCGGCTGGAGACTTTCCACTTGTAAGCTTCACCCTCCCAACACAATAGAAAAACTCAACTGCCAAGTTATTCACTTCTTCTACTGAAATTACACTATCATTATCAAGGTAAAAAAAATTCTCTTATTACATTTTTGCAAAAAAAGAAAAAGAAAAAAAAGAAGAAGTAAGTTTTGACATATATGTCAAAAAATATACAAATCAAATTAATAAAAATAAAATATAATTAAATTATGTATGATATACATTAAATTCACTTTAATTTAATGAGATACGTATGACAGAAGAGTAATTTGAAGGAATAAAAATTGCATTAGTGAACTATATACATGCATTACATGTTTTTAGTAAAAATTTCAGGGGGCCATTATTGAGATTTATGTTCAATTTTTTTTTTTTTTTTTTACCAAAAATATAAGAGGGAGGGAAGATTTTTAAAAAGTCAAGGGGGCCATGCCCCCCCCCCCCCCCCCTTTTCCACCCCTGCCCTTAAACATTTGTTAATACACTATTTTAGAAAAATTTTAATATCATTTTCATGGGAATTATAAAAAACTATTAAAAAAATCAATTGCTTTTTTCTTTTTCCATAAAAAGTTTTTAAAAATATTTTCTAATCCAATACTCTTAACTCATAAGGTATTTATTAACTTTTCACTTCATTTTTTAATATGATTTACCTTTATATTATATATATTTTTCAAAAAAGAAGTCTTAAATTATTTTATCTTTTATTTTTTTTCCTAACTTTAATAATTGTTATAGACGCTTTAAAGTCTAAAGACATAAGTGCCATTTATTAAAGAAAAAAAATGCCCCATAATAAAACTACATCAATACTTGGTTCAGTAGCCCATATTGGTAATAACATTATTTGTGATATTCCATGTTTGGAGCTTGAACTTCTCCCCCCTCTTCGACTATATACATTATCTAAAAAAAAAAAGTATATATATATATATATATATATATATCTATAAATACCAACTCAGAATAAAATAGACATTATTATATATTTTAAAAATCTAACCGTTATTGAATTACATGTTCTTTACCCTCTTAATACACTTGTCAAATTTTGTGTCAATCAGATATTGTTTATTATATGATCTATAAACTCATATTTTGTGCATAATTTCAAACTACAAAAGCTTGCAATTTAAATAATTTATTGATAATATAGCTATTGATATTTAATTTTCTAGAAATTTTGCAAGCATGAAAAATATAAGAAGAAAATATAATCCAATGTTGGATTGATCAAAATTCACCTTTAAGAAAAGGATATTGAGTAAGGTTGTAGCCTTAGATTACAACTAATTTTGTAACTAAATTTTGTCCTTATATATATATCTCAAGTTGCCAATGCCCTTTGTACGAAATAAGAGAGAGGGAGGGAAAGATTGGAAACACTAAACTGAATATTCAAACCATTAACTTGAGTTTTAATGAGACACAGCCGACTATATTATCTGTTGTGGTAATGCCGTAAAGCAAAGGGATTTGCTGGGAGTACGTTGGTTCATAAATGGGGAAGTTACTGAATAGAATAGTTCCATGCTCATCAAGCCCTAGCTTAAACTGCAGATTGTCATTGCCTAGCTAATTTGGACTTTTGGGGAAGGTCCAAGCTCCAAAATTTCTCTTAAATGAAGCTAGTAATCCATAGCCAACATTGGAGAGTACGAATGCTATTATGGTGGATTGAATATGTAATGCGCAGTTTGATTTTTTATTACTAATGTTTTGAATTAGAATGTACTAGAGTTTTAGAGTTAACACTACAACAAATTGGGGCTATAACAGCGTTTTTAAACTGCGGTTGTAGAACCAGTTTTTTGTAGTTATAACTCCACCATGAAGTTCAAATGTTATCGCATTATCAACATCTTAAATGGAAATAAAAATAACATTAGTCAATGCTTGCAAAATGTTGATAACTTGAAAAAAGTTTGAACTTAGGGTCCGTTTGGGATCCGTTTATTTTGCTAAAATTGAGAATTTTTTGCTGGAAGTACTGTAGATAAAGATAAAAGTTAGCTGAAATAGTACAATGAGATCCATAAATAGTACTAAAAGGTACAGTAGGATCCATAAATAATAACAAAAATAAGCTGAATAGTAAAATAAGACATAAGTTGACAAAAATAATTTTTCCAAACAAACACTTAATCAGATTGGTTAGGATTTAAATAATTTCATGGTGAAGTAACCTTAGAAACCTCCAAAAAAAAAAAAATAAAATAAAATCTTAATTCCCATATGTTTGTTTGCTTAGTTGTTTTTTATTCCCTTTCTCAAAAGAATCTTCTCAAAATTTTTTTACTCACTTTGGTAGGCAAATAAAAAGAAAAGGTTGGCGTGATGTTCTCTTTTAATGAGCTGGAGCGTCTTGTGAATAGCCTCAATTGATGGGCACCGCTTATTTTTGGGGTGAGTGTTGACTTTGTTTGAAGAATCGAAATAAAATGGTTCGAAAGTCCTAACCTATAGCTTAAAAACCATAAAATATTTGACTTTCCCTCTCTCAATAATATTAAATTATTAACTACTGGGGTGGTACGTATCAGCGGCCGGATTCAAGGTTGTCTTTGTCGGTAAATATATAAATGTTGAGTTTGGCATTCTTTTTGTACTTATTGAACTGGATATTTTTTTTCTTTTAATATATAATGGTAAGTAGTAGTGATTTTTAATATTTATATTTTATTTAGTTAGTGGATAATGTGACAATTTCTCATTAGAACAAAATGAGATTTCAGTTAAAAAAGTACTAGAAGTAAGGCAAACTTATAAATATTAGTCATAAATTCATAATCTAGAAAAATTGTTTAAGCCTTTTATTTTCTTTTGTTTGGACCTCTATTTGATTAGACCAATAAGCTTTTGCTTGTTCTTCAGGATCTACTTGGTTTTTTGGTTCTGAAAATAATTTAGAGAGATATTAAATAATTGATAGGGATTATCTCTATAACGAAGAAAAGTTCCTCAAGCCACTATGTGGCAATTAATTTAATATATTTGAATTGTTTTATGAATGAATGAAAAAAAAAATTTTCCTAAAAAAATTATGAAATTTTTTTATTTTTTATTTTTATAATTTGAAAGTTACTATAGGGAGAGAAGAATTGAATACAAATTCTCTGTTTCATTTTACCATATATTTGTTTGAAATTCCTTATGAAATAACCAAAGTTAAAAAAAAAAAAAAAAAAAAAAAAAAAAAAAAAAAAAACTTAAACACGTGTTAGGTTGTGATTGGTACAGTATAAAGTAAAATACAAAAAGTGAGACGTGCAATTTGTATTCAAAATATTTAAATTTTGAATGTCCCTGTTAAAAATACTACAAGATGGCACTTGGGTTACAAGGGTCTTAATTGGCAAATCATGAAAGATATATATTCATTAATTTCTTTCCATATATAACCTTCACCCCCCCCCCCCCCCCCCCTCCCCACCCCCCAAATATCAAACCATTTACTAAAAAAAAAAAAATTCAATACATGAAAAAAAACTTGAACAATTACATAAAACTTAGTTGGGCTGAACAACCACTGCACACATTTGGTGCGATGGTCACTCTATAAGTTTAAGTGCTTGTGGGGTGTAAGGGGTAAGGGCCAGGGTTCAAGTCTTCAAGAGGGAGCTTCACACATATATACACTTAGATTAGGATAGAGTAGAATTTCTATCTTGTATCAAAACGTTGGGCTGAACATATTATAAGAGTCCACCAAATTTGATTGTTGGATCATTCATATGATCTTATTAAAGACTTAGACTAACTAGGCATTGAGATATTGGTTGTTCACTTATCGAATTAGTCAGGTTAGTTCAGATTTAGTAATTTTGAGTAGAATCTTCATATTCGGAAGATGATATAGACTTATCTATAATCGATAATCTATATATAAACAAGGCCAGAGCCAAAAATTTTTGTTTGGTGGCAACTTGTGATATTAATTTATTAGTTTAAACAAAATTCCATACCCGTGCACAAACACATAGATCTATACACACACAAAATTTAGTATCTTCCACAGAGAAATCTTTCAAATTAAATGTTTAATTAAATTAAAATTGTCTACCAACGTGAGTAAATTTTTTTTTTTTGATTGAACTAATTAAGTGTTCAAAGAAGTGAATGATCTATAACTGTAACACATACAAGAACACATTTTATAATAAAAAATATGTAGGGGTATTGGGCCCAGGAGCCCATTATCTATGTATATATTGGGCCTAAGGCCCAAACCGAGGACTAGAGGTCGTCCGAGAAGGAGTAAACATTTTCAAGGAAGTCCGTATTAGTAGATGAAAATTTCAGTTTTGGTCATAATGACATAAGAGGGTAGGCCGAGGACAAATGTCTCTTTGGATAGCCAAAGCCGAGGTTTGAATAGGTGGTCTGTTATCTAGGGGAACGTTCCAGGGAGTTCTATTGGCACGGATAAGCATTGTAGAAATATAGGACATGGGGGAATCCTAAAATATCTAAGGAGAAAGTTGCTAGCACCACATTAAATGTTCTACAACTAACTCTTTGACTGCATTAATGTGGAGATGATACCTGAACAGTGGCTTTCAGCTCTACAGCTACTACATAAAGATTTTAGGAAGGTGTTGATGGGACAAGTATCAATACCAACCGCATCTGACTTGCACGTGAAGGGTAGAGATGAAAGGGGAAGAAAGTATAAAAGAAAGAGGAAGCAATGGGAGAAAGGGGTCGAGAAATTAAGAGAAAAAGACTGTAGCAATTAAGAACTGCATTTGTAACCAAACTTCAGTGAAATATATAAAAACTGAACTCTTTGGACTGTGCCGAGGACGATTTTCTTCAATATAAATTTGTCTATCTTCATTCTCTTGTCATCTGAATCCACTTTAGAGGTTGTCTGATTCATTAAACCCAGTTTTCCAACCCACTCTCTACAAATTCATTGTTTTGGGTTTTTTGGGCCTAAGTCCAGCCACTTTGTGGGCAAGGGACTCAAATCTGGTCCTTACAAAATAAATTTGAGATAAAATACTTTTTTTTTTTGGTTGAGAAACAAATACCTTCTCTTAACTACTAGACCAGTTTTTATTTTTATTTTTTTAGAACATCATTGGACTAACTCAAATATTAGGGGAGACCAAGTCCCATCATATGTTGAAACTCTCTCTCAAAAAAAAAAAAAAAGGTCCCATTTTTGTAGGCTAATTATTAAAATGTTAAATATTTATATATAGTATTAAGAAATTTTCAAAATTTTAGCTCCGCACCTTGTATATAAAACCGAAGATATTTAACTTTTAGTTGATTGCATAATATTCGTCACATAAAATTTTCAAGTCTCGTAATTTACATGTCATCATTCTATTATATATATATATATATATATATATATATATATATATATATATATATATATATATATATATATATAATTAATTTTAAATTTTATTCTATATTTTAACCCTCCATTAAAGTATTACTAATTCAAATTTTCTTTAAATAGTAGAATGTATACTTTTATATACACATATAGTAATAATAATAAATGCTTAATACTAGAAAATAAAGTTCCATATAAAAAAAGAATCATAATAAATATATATTAATAACTACCATAATTATCAAATTTCGTATTTAGAAAAAAACAAATTAGGAGAAAATCATTTTTTTTAAGGTCTTACATTTTAACACATCAAAATTCTAAATTCTATAAGGATGTCGTGTAAAACCCACATTTTACCCTTTTAATCCCAACATGCCATATTATCATATTACACATGTACGACCCCTCTCATCCAAGTCCATTTAGGCCTTGGGCCATGGATCAATAGTATGGCCCAGGGGCCCAACCTCCGTTCTGCTAGGGATCCCGGCCCGAGCCCACAAAAGCTACGAGACTAAGTTGGGTGTTGTTCAAATGCCTGAGAAGCCAAACAGCCGATTCCAGCTCGCATATTGCTCGACAAGTCGTCCCCGAACAATATGCAGATGTTCGGTTACACCGCTCTGTGTGTGCCCGGCAGTACCTTAGGAAACTTCGCCGCTGAGCACATTTGCTGTAGTGGGAACCATTTCTAAAGCCACTTACACCTAAACATCCACTTACAATTAACGACATTAGACCTCTCATTGCACTAGTTTAAAAGTAATGATAATCCCCTCACTAATAATTGGCTATAAATAGGAGAAGCTAAAGAATGGAAGGGGGTGGGAATTTTGGGGAGAGAAAGAGAGTCTAGAAAAAGAAGCACAGAGAGAAAGAGAAAAGTGATCTCATTGAGTCTCAAAATCTAGAACAACCCAAAGTAGGATACCCAAACCCACCATACAAATAAGTTGTGAGCCTAGTTGAGGTTCAGCCCAATAACCTCATCTTTGGCGCGTACAACACATTATAGAATATACACAACCACACTCGATCAACTATAATACTTGTAGGGGTGTTAAGCCCAACGATATATATGTCTATGTGTATATTGGGCCGGAGGCCCATTCCGAGGATATGAAGTAGTCTGAGGAAGGGCAAACATAATCAGAGGAGTCTGTGTTAGGAAGTGAGGAGGTTAGTTTTGATCATATGGGCCTATGAGGATGGTCTGAGGATGAATCTCTCCTCGGCCGAGCAAAGCCGAGGTTCGAAGTGGTAGTCTACCGTCCAGGGTAACGTTCCAGGAGATTCTATTAATATGGATAAGCATCACAGAAGCACAGAATAGAGGGAAGTCCTAAAATATCTAAAGAGAAAGATGCTACCACCGCAATTAATGCTCTGCACCTAATCGGCTGGCCGCATTAATATGGAGGTAATACCTGAACAGTAATTTTCAGTCTTATAGCTGCTACTAGAGACTTCAGGAAGGTGCTGATGGGATAAGGATCAAAGACCGGCAATCTGCCCTACATATGGATGGTAAAGAGGAAAGAAGGGAGATAGTATAAAATGGAAGAGAGACCCTGAGAGTGGGGGATCGAGAAATCAAGAGAAAAATACTGTAACAATCAAGAATTGAACTTGTAATCAAACTTGAGAATTAATATATAAGAATTGATCTCCTCGGACTGTGCCAAGGATAATTTTCTTTAGATTAAACTAGTCTACTTACATTTTCTTGTCATCTGGATCCACTTTACTTGTTGTTTAACTCACTAAAGCCCGGTTTTCCAACCCACTCTCTACAAATTCATTATATTGTGCTCTTTGGGCCTAATTTCATATATCCTTTGGGCTAGGGACCCAAATCTGGTCCTTACAATACTCATTTGAAAATCCAACTTAATTGTGAATTTATTAAGATGTTATTATATGTGGTAGAATATATTGAGTTTTAAGTAAAAGCTGATGTGGCAATCTCTTATTGGATGGTGTAAAATATGGGTTTTACACTCCATCCTTACCAAATTCGGACTATATATATATATATTATGAGTTCAATTATATCTTATAAATAAACCTCTAACTACAATCTTGCCACATTATATTTTATTTAATTAATAGAATAAATAGTTTCATAGATAAACACAATTATAATAAATATATTAAAATAATTATCATAATAAATATCTGTAAAAATACAACCATAATAAATTCCTATTCATAACCACCATTATTATATAATTTCATGTTTAATTTTTAATAAACAAACACATTAGAAATAAGTGTCTATTGATAACTATCATAATTTTCAAATTTCAAATTTATATATAAAATAAAAAGG
Organism: Quercus tomentella; assembly: GCA_028535165.1. Lineage (NCBI taxonomy): Eukaryota > Viridiplantae > Streptophyta > Magnoliopsida > Fagales > Fagaceae > Quercus > Quercus tomentella. The sequence goes on from JAPQVY010000100.1 coordinate 45,681,200, forward strand.
GAAAAATAATTTTTTAGATAAAATTATATGTTATTAAACTTTCTCATGCATTGTACAAGTTGTTGACTATATATATATATATATATATATATATATATATATATATATATATATATTTCATTACTCTCGTAATAATTTATGATAATTTATTACTTTCTACTCAATCTTATGGTGATATATATATGTAACATGTTTGTTAATCTTCAATTCACATGCAGCATTTTAAAAAATAAAATTAAAAGGATTACTAGTAGTTTTGCTAACTAATTTATATATTAAAAAAAAACTAGTTAAAAAAAAGTAATTATTAGGTAATCTCAGAGTATGGTGATATAGTACTCACTCCCCTCACATTCAAGATATATCTCATTAATTAAATTTATGGTAAAATCCACCATGATTGTGAGATGATGGATTGAGCACCACATTACCATATTCTTAGAGTATTTAATAATTTACTGCTAAACAATTACCTATATTGACAATCACAAAAACAAACTTGAGTAGGTTATTGATCTAACCATATGTTCAATTATAATTTAAATAAAATTGAGAATATTCATAAAATAGGGTTAAAAATATATCAATTTCTATATATATATTCAAAATAAAAGATCTAATTAAGCATATAAGTATTTAATGACATCTTAATACAATATTAATTATTGAGCTGTCTTTCTGCAATATAAACATAGAGAACTCAACATTTCTTTTTAACGAAAATATGTATTAATCCAGTCCTAAAATTATAATATATATATATATATATATATATAAGTATTGAGGAAATAAATTAAACAATACAATTATAAAAGTATATTAGAAATATATTATATAAGAAGATCCACACAGATATAAATGGAAAAAAATTGTTTAAAATATTTGCACTGCTATTAAATTGTTTAAAATTATACCCATAAATATGTTTATTATGTCAATTTTTTTTTTTTTTCATTTTAGTTTCTTAGGATAAATTATCAACTCATGTTTTAAGATACTATGAAATTTATGTACATTTTGTATCATATATATTTTATCTTGTATTGGAGGGGTTAAGAACGTTTTTATATTTGGATCCCAGGCTAAATACTAGATCGACTTTTAGGCACAAACTCCGACTAAGTTGTTCAATTTGACACATCCGAAGTCAATCGTGCATTTTGTTTCAGAGTGGGAGTCCTCCCGAAGAAGTTTTGAAAACATCGTTATGTGTCTAATCAACATTCAATTATCCTATTTGCAGTCGGGCAAACATTAATGGCCCGTTCGGATTGAGAGGAGAGGGAGGCGGAGTAGAAGGAAGTAGAGTAGAGTTGGCTGAAAATAGACTAATTTTACTCTAATCCTCCTTCCTCTCCCTCAAACCAAACGGACCATAAATACTATTGGACTCAATCCAACCAAGCATTTTAGGAGAGATTAGTGAAACCCTGACCTCATGTCACCTTAGCCAACTTAAGGAGATAGAAAGTCGTTAGGATATCCCCCTTTCCTTTGTAGGGAAACATTAACTAACTCCACTAATTCCACCAACCCTCATTTGTAAATACCTCCCTAATTTATAGAAAAATGTATGAAAAACACTATTGCCATTACTGATACTCATTTATTTCCTTGCCAAACTCTATTTTATTTATTTAATCTTTGAAGGATTAGAGATTGAGTGATTAATCCTTATCTCGGGAGTAGGTTCTAATTTACCCATATAGGAACAACCATAGTTGTTGATTTGTTGATTCCCTTTTATTTTGGTTAGAAAAGATAGAACTAGTAAGTAAATCGAAACAAGAAACACATTCATTTTGCCTCGAGCTAAATTATAGTAATTTCGGTCAAATTTTGATTTGCTCAAAAAACTATTTTTTTTTTTTTTAAAAAAAAAATTCCTTATCATTTCATTGATGATGAGTAAATATAAGTGTTAAATTTGTATTTGTGTGTGTATACATATAGAATTGACAAATACCAAAATATTCCGTTTTAATAAATAAAGCCATAAACGAGCATCTCCATTCGGCGGGAGTCCTTATTGTGATTCTCATCATGGGAAACATCTTTACCCACACGTAGATTACTAGTGATGCTCCCAATTAAAACATATGCTGATGTGATGTGCCTCGAGTTAATTTGGATCTGCAATTTGTTTTTTGGTATCTGTCTATTTGACGAATATTTTGTCCATCTTTAACTCACGCGGTGACATATAATATTGCAATGGATTCTTCTTTTATTATTATTATTATTATTTTTGTTGGGTTGAAAATATATTGCAATGGATTCTTGATAGGTTAGCAGTTAACAGCTACCTTTTTTGACCATCCATCGCCTCCATTTATTGTTCCTTGATTGCTAGTTACCTACACCACCCACTTGCCTTTTTCCTAATTCCACCTAAACACCCTTATCTTTCTTCCCCTCAACTTCCAACTTCCAACATCCCACTTCTTCAATAATCCTCCAATACCAATGGAATTGGAGGTGGACCCAATTTTTGTTTTTCACTTCTAATTTACATAGAAAAATATGGAGTCTATGCAAATGAAAATGGAAAGACCTTTGGGACTCTTCAGCTTTCTTGAACGTAATCGCATATACTCCCATATGGGTCACTTATAATAGTCAATATAAACCCCGCCCTGTCCCAATCAAACAGATTTTGAATAATGGACCAAAAAATAGAGTCTCTTTTTTATTTTGTATTTTTCTTTGTTATTGATTATCTTCTTTCTCCAAAGTACTCCTATGGTGGTTGAGCGATCTATACCTCATGGAACTACTCCCCATTAATTCAAGACTATCATCCCAACCCTTTTTTTCCAGTTACTATTCTAATAAGCTGTCCTGTACGTGCTTGCGTTCCAATATTGTTCAGCTTCAATTCTCTCTCTTGCTGTCTCTCTCTCATCCAACCAACTGTTCCAATTCGTGTAGCCCTGTAGGCCTAATTGCTTTTAATTCATTACTATTTCCTTTTGCTTTTTGGACGGAAATTACTTATTTATTATATTATATAGTTCAGCTTCTCATAGTCTTGTTGTTTATATAAGTAAACAACACAACGCCATTTCTTGTTCAAGCACCCAAAATCACTTAGAGAGATCACATATTCACATTTCAGTTCACACGACAGAAAAAAAGAGTCAGAGAAGGAAACCAAAAAAAATATGGAAAGTAGCATAGAGATGGATAAGGAGAGATTAACGGCGGAAATGGCCTTTAAAGACTCGTCTTCCGCCGTCATCAAAATCCGGCAACGCTTGCCGGATTTCTTACAATCCGTGAAGCTCAAGTACGTGAAATTAGGGTATGGGTATTCATGTAACCCTGCCACTATTTTCATGTTCCTTCTAATTGTTCCTCTACTGGTATCCATAGGGTTTCAGCTCACCGGTCTAGAACTGGACCGGGTGTCTGAGTTATGGAGAACCCGGGCGGTTTGGTTCGATGATGTCAATGCAGCCACAAGACTAGCTGGTTCAGCCTTTTTTGTCATCCTCTTAGGCCTCTACTGGGCCAAGCGGTCTAGACCGGTTTATCTCGTGGACTTTGCGTGTTATAAACCGGACGATGAAACAAAAGTAACCCGGGAATTCTTCTTGAAGATCTCTGAAGACACGGGTGCATTCGAAGAAGAGACTCTTCACTTTCAGAGACGAATAACGACCCGGTCCGGTTTGGGCGACGAGACATACTTGCCTAGAGGAATCACTTCCACACCACCAAACTTATGTATGGAAGAGGCAAGGTCCGAGGCTGAGGCTGTTATGTTTGGTGCATTGGATGCGCTTTTTGAACAAACTGGGGTTAACCCAAAAGAGATTGGCATTGTTATTGTCAATTGCAGCTTGTTCAATCCAACCCCATCTTTGTCTTCCATGATTGTCAACCACTACAAGCTCCGCACCGACATAAAGAGTTTCAACCTAGGCGGTATGGGTTGCAGTGCGGGACTTATTTCAATCGACCTAGCCAAAGACCTTTTGAATGCAAATCCTAACACGTATGCTATAGTGGTGAGCACAGAAAACATAACTTTGAATTGGTACTTTGGCAATGACCGGTCTATGTTGTTGTCGAATTGCATATTCCGCATGGGTGGTGCGGCTGTACTGTTGTCAAATCGAGCAAGAGATCGTAGCCGATCCAAGTACCAATTGGTCCACACAGTTCGGACCCATAAAGGGTCAGATGACAAGAACTACAACTGTGTGTACCAGAGAGAAGATGATAAAGGTACAATTGGGGTGTCACTAGCACGAGAGTTAATGGCAGTGGCAGGTGACGCATTGAAAACAAACATAACAACGTTGGGTCCCTTGGTTTTGCCAATATGGGAGCAATTGATGTTCTTTGTAACGCTAATGAGAAAGAAGGTTTTGAAAGCCAAAGTGAAGCCATATATACCGAATTTCAAGCTTGCATTCGAGCACTTTTGTATACACGCAGGAGGGAGAGCCGTTTTGGAAGAGTTGCAGAAGAATTTGCAGCTTAGTGATTGGCATATGGAGCCCTCTAGGATGACTTTGCATCGATTTGGTAACACTTCGAGTAGTTCTTTGTGGTATGAATTGGCTTATACGGAGGCTAAGGCTCGGGTCTCCCGGGGCGACCGGGTCTGGCAGATTGCTTTCGGCTCGGGTTTTAAATGTAATAGTGCAGTTTGGAGGGCGCTTAGGGAGATTCCGGTACCCACTCAGGACTGCCGGGCTAACCCATGGGTTGACTCAATTGATAGGTACCCGGTTAAGGTTCCTGTTGCATAGTATTTGCTTTAGTTGGTTGGGTATACGGTGTCAACTGTCTAAATTGAAGAGGATCTTCAATTTCTATCTCGATCTGTGGCTTTTTTTATTGTTATTATTATTATTATTTTTCTTTTTCCTTATCCTCATTTACCTTCATATGCTACAAGTGTACACAACAATGAGGGATTCTTTATACAGGACTTTCGCATGATGTACACACTTTAGTGGTTAGTGTTATATAATGCAAATAATATTGCTTGGTGATTAGAGGCAAGTCCACCTCAAAATGTTTTTTTTTTTTTGTTAATGAAATGTTAATGGGAAATAATAGTTTAGTTGTTTTTTTTTTCATTATTCCATAGTTACAGCAATGAAAAAAAGAAAGATTTGAACCATAATATTTTAAGAGCAAGTTATGCCACTAAGTTAGAAGGTTACTTGATTGAGTTGATTCAATCAATATAAACAAGAAACAAAGTAAATTTAGAGTTTGTTTGCGAATAATTTATTTAGCTGAAACTAAAAACTTTTTACTGAGAGTACTGTAGATAAAACTAAAAGGTAGTTGAAATAATATAATAAGATCCATGAATAGTATCAAAAAGTGCAATGGGTCCCATGAATAGTAGCAAAAATAAGTTGAATAGTAGGAAAAATAAGTTGAATAATAAAAAAAGTTGACTTATTAAACTAATGTCAAACGCAACCTTAATATAAGTTTTTTTGTACAAGTTATTCATGTGTCTAGTAATATTTTCCTATTATGAAAATCAAGATTTTAAGAAGTGCATTGTCATTGTTTACAAATTAAAAGCATGGTTAAATTAGCAACACAAGACATATTTGGGATTGTCATCCTTGGTGGGTAAGCCTAAATGCAATACTTTTCAAAATCTGAAAAAGAGGTTGGATAATAAATTAGCAAGATGGAAGAAAAAAAAAAACTTTCACAAGCTCAAAAGGAGATTCTTATTAAGGTAGTTGCACAAGTAATACCGACGTATACTATGAGTGTCTTTAAATTACCAAACACTTTATGCAATGAGATGACAAGTATGGTCCGAAAATTTTGGTGGGGGCAAACTAATGAAAAAACTAAGATGGCATGGCTTAGTTGGGACAAAGTTTGTACTCCAAATGAGGAGGGTGGCTTAGGCTTTCGAGATCTTAAAGCTTTTAATCTTGCACTTTTAGCCAAATAAGGGTGGAGGCTTCAAACAAATACATCATCTCTAGTCTATAGAGTTTTAAAGGCGAAGTATTTTCTAGACAGTGACTTTCTTGGGGCTGAATTGGGCTCTCGACCATCTTTTGCATGGCGAAGCATTATTGCGACACAGAATATTGTCAAAAAGGAGAGTAAATGGCAGGCGGGTGATGGAAAATCAATCGGTATTTGGATTGATAAATGGCTTAATGATCCGTCTTATTTACAAGTGTTGTCCCAGCCAAGCACCATCTTCGCTCAATCTACGATGAGTGTACTCATTGATCCCTAAACAAGTGCATGGCGTGAAGAACTAGTGCGTTGAGTTTTTATTCCAGCAGATGTCCATTCAAACCTCAGCATTCCTTTAAATAGTCATCTTCCATATGACAGGCTAGTGTGGGCTTATACTCCAAAGGGATGGTTTACAGTTTGAAGTGCTTACAAGCTTGCAGTGATTGAATTTCTAGCGGAGAGTATAGCGGGATCCTCCAATGCTGATACACACAAAACATTTTGGAGAAGACTGTGGGGCTTGAGTTTGCCAAATAAAATTAAGTCTTTTACCTAGAGAGTTTGTCGTAATATCCTCCCCACAAAAATGAATTTGCGTCAGTGACAGGTGTGAAGCTTGAGGTCTGGCGGAAGAATCTAGTGGCCATGCGTTTTGGGAGGGTGGGAAAGCATAGGAAGTGTGGAGTTTATCCAGTATTGTGTTTGAGACACAAGGAATCCATTGTCAAGAATTTGTGGACTTGGTATGGTATTTGATTTTCATCCAACACACTGGAGATGACACTTTGGAGATGATTTTTATGGTAGCTTGGTGCATGTGGTTTAATAGGAATGCGGTCTGACATGGGAGTGTTTGTCAATCGACAATAGTGGTGGTGCCAACAGCTCGGACTTTGCTTGCTGAATTTCAGGGAGCAAACCATGTTATTGCTTCATCGAGGATGGAGATGAATGATTTATGGACATTACCAACGGCCCCAAATTACAAGGTGAACGTGGATGTTGCAGTTTTTAGTCATATTTGAGGGTTTGGGGTTGGGGTGGTGATCTGTGATCATGAAGGAAGGGTTGCAGTAGCAATGAGTAAGAAACTTCTTCAACCTTTGGGTCTGCTGGAGATTGAGGTGAAAGCTATGGAAATTGGAGTGTTTTTTGCATGGAATGTTGGTATAAGGGATGTGGTAGTTGAAAGTGATTCGAAGATTGTAGCTGACACTCTATTGGGATTATGTACTTCTCCTATGGTTGTCTCAAATGTTCTGAATGGTATTGCATACAAACTTTAGGATTTTAGATCAGTTCAAGTGTCTTATGTGAAGCATCAAGGCAATAAACCTACACATCTTCTGGCAAAGTTTGCCAAAGAAATAGATAATATTGATAATTATGTAATATGGATAGAGGAAAATCCATCGCTGATTGAGTCAGCTATTGTTCATGATGTACTGAATTTATTTTCTTCTTAATAAAGTTACAAGTTTCTCATCCAAAAAAAAAAAAAAAAGCATAGTAAAAAATTATAATACATGGCATCAACATGTCAATTGACCCATAAAAAAAAAAAGTCAATTGAAAAAAAAAAATTGAAATACTCTTCCAGAGACTCTTAGCAGGAAAATGATGCCACGATGGCAACCCAATTGATGCCATCATTAATTTTGCCAATTAAACGCACACAGATTAATAATATGTGATGGTTGAGATCCACTGCACAGGGTCTAGCCTCCAACCGCCACAGAAATGTTGTGTGGTTGTAAAGAGTTAAGATGCTAGTGTAATGCCTGACTTGGCTTGTTAATGTTCAAACACTCAGAAGAGAGGTCTTTGGCTCTTACATATGAATTTGTTTTGTGGCTAGACAACATATAGATTATCAACTTTTTGTTCTAGATGTACAATATTCTGATTTGGATATATAGCTAAAGGTTGGCTCCCTAAAATTCGTCCAAGAACTGAGTCGATTTGGTTTGGTCAAATCAATTATCTTCCAACAATTTTCAGAAAAAAGAAAAAGAAAAAGAAAAGAAAATCCAACAATTAGCTGTTTCTTAACAATAAGTCGTAAACATGGTTGGTCTAATTTTTATAGCATTTTATTTCCTCTTTGAATATAGGTGTCCTTTTCGACAGGTTGAGTGTTATAAACGCAGGCTTACTTCGCAGCTCAATTGGAGAAACATGTTTTGTGTGAGTTTTACTTGATGTCCTCAACCAAAAGTTTGATTTTAAAGATGAATCAAGCAGTAGGAAAATACTTGTTGCACCACACATTTATGCATGGAAATTGTCTTGAAATCAGGACTTGAAGTCATGATTTTACTTGGAAATCGTGACTTGATGTTATGTTTTTAGTGCAATTTTTATGTGTGTAATAAACAGTATTTTTTTTTTTAATCTAAAAAAAAATTACTTTAATTGATACCGTGAAAGATCCGAAGAGACCCACTGAAAGAAATCTGCACTTTTTTTTTGGGGGGGAACTTTTTGGACCAATTAGGTTAGAAATAGTTGTCTTGTCTATGCTTTCCAGTACAAATGGTCTTCTTAACTTTATTATTATTACAACAAACTCTATTACTCTACAACTCACCATTGGTTGAACCCTTAAAAAATAATTTTTAATGATCAGAATAATAATATAAGATGTGGTACAAACTTTATAGATGCCAGAATATAATATAATAATGAAATTTAAAATTTAAATCGATAAAAGGTACTTTCTAACGATCACATCTTATATGGGTAGAACGTAGAATAATCATTTACCTTCATATTCATAGTTCTTCACTTCCTTGATAATTCGATAGTTGAGAGGGAAAGAATTTGAACCATCAATATTAACCACTTGAGTTACAAGGCTCTTAATATTCATTGTTTATTTCTCCTTCATGTTGTACACACTATCTTTGTTAGAGGAAATTTAACACACACGACTAAATATTGATTAGATCATTTTCAAGGTTCAGTGTAGTACCCGTTCTTATACATATTACTTTTATGGTATTACGGTTAGGTTGATCAGTGGTTGGTTTACTAATCTTCATTCATATCCCACAAACTTGCATTATGGTTTTTTCTTAACAACAAGGTTCTCTTTGTCTCATGTGTATCTCGATTTCAATCGGGGTAGATTAACCACCCAAATTGGCTATAATGTTCCATACTCGTACTAAGAGTTTAATTGGTGGAAAGGGAATGAATACATGGTTATATGGAAGGATATTTTGTGATCTATAGACCAACAATCATTAAGATTTTAAGGTGTGATTAGTCATTTATTTATGGTTAGTTCTATTACCAAACATAACTTAAAGGGAGGTCTTGAGCACTCCTAACCTAAGAACAAGTGATAATCATGTCTCAAACTAGAAGTACGAGTTTAGAATTTTAGTTACATGTGGGGAAGGCAATAAGCACACCCACAAAACTAGTCTTACGACATTACAACATTTTAACTGACTCTTGGGGTTTTATCTAGTGTAAATTAAAGTGTTGGCTTTTAGCTTTTAGGGTGAAATGATTGATTGTAAAATATTTGCACCAAGAATGATGCAAATGGTGGCATCGATGGTTTTAGTGTGATGTGTGTTTGAAACCTTGGGAGGACGCGTTTTGAATTTGGGAAATCATTTTAGAAAAAGGGAATATCATTGTGTTAGCATTAGGGAAAATTTTGTTTTATCATTTTTATTTTGGGTTAATTTCATCACATTTAAATATTTAACCTTAATCTATGCCCCATTAACTAATATCTAAATTAATGGTCATGGTATAATTTTTGAATAGTTAAATAGAATTATATAAATTCAACTATTGTTATAGTTTTAGTCTTTATGATACTCAAATGAGCAAGAACTTTGCCCTCTTTCTCTTTGATAACTTTTAATTGAGTTCGAGAAATCTCCTCTAACTCATTAGATGTAGGATCTCTTTTAACTCACAAGATAACGATCATATGATCATTGACGTGTTAAATCACCTACATCATTTAAACAACTTACCTATGATTATTAAATATATATTGTGCTAACAAAGTACATATAATACTCATTTCAGGCTATTTTCAGCTACCACTAAAAAGATTTGGATGAGAAATGTGCAAATGAGAACCCAAAGCATAAGGTCCAAACTAATTGATAAAGCCTGAAAAACCCCGAAGTCCAAGTCCAAGCCATGTGGGCTCTCTCCCAAACCATACCGTCTCTTCCCCACCACACCATCTCACCCAAGCTTCTTCCTCTCCCTCTCACCATCTCAGCCAACTCTCACCCACGGCGCCACCAATCAAAACCACCAAGAAACGACGCCGTCCCCACCAAAGACATCAAAGGCCTAGGCCACACCATCGTCGAAGTCACAGCAGTTAATTCCACCACCCCCAATCCCATCTCAAAACAACAAAAACAAGAAGACGAGGGAAGGCAGATTAGTGGGTCAGATGTGCTTCGGGCTCTTCAGAGAGCCGCTGCTCAGAAAAACGAGTTCAGTAAAAGTAAGAAAATGAAGAGTAAGAAGATGAAGAAGAATGCTATGGGGGTATCATCCTCTGTGGAAGAGGATAGTCTGGATTATAGTAAAGTGAGGCCCTTGTGCATTAAGAGTGAGTGGGGTGTGAGGTTGGTTGAGTTGGAGAAGCGCCTTCAGGAGCTTTCTGATACCCATTCATAATTCTAAGGCTTCCTTCTTTCTATGGTGTAATCAATTATTTTATGAATTTTGTTTTATAATTTGATAGTAACAACTATGAGATTGGGGTATTTGAATTCTGGTTTTCTTTGTAAAGTAGAGCAAGTTATGTTATCGTAAGAATATAAGAGACCCTGTTATCAAAGGTTTGGTATTTTCTTTTTTAATTTGGGTAGTTTGAACCTATAGACACTTTATTTAGGTGCTGTACCTGTGTGGTAATAATGGTGTTTTATCTGTTTTGTCATGTTATAATTTTCAAATATTACTGGCTGTATCGTATCTATACCGATACCGTTTCCGTGCATCTTTGAACCCATGTCGAAATGGCAGTTATTATATATATGGCATTACTGTTTTCTTCTGTTTAATAATTTGGTTGTTTGCTAAGATCCTTGCAGCTTAATGTACCATGAAAGCTGTCTAATAATTATGAAACAGAGCATAATGGAAAAGTAAGGCCTGTTTGATAGACGAGTTTGAATAATGTTGTTTGAGTGTTTTTGAATACATATGTGTGAAAATGTGTGTTGAAATGTGTGTAAAGTTGTTTAAAATGTGAAAATGTGTGTTAGAACTACACAACCAAACAGGACCTCTCAAAATAATAAATGGCAGCAGAACTTTGGCAAAGGAAAATGTATTATTGATATTCTAGAGAGAGTAACTACTACAGTGTTGCTAAATAATTGAAATGGAGAATGCATTTGTGGCAAGAGTGATGAAATGGGAGAACCAACAAGTGTCTTATTAAATAGTGCAGGTAAGTAGTGCAGTCCTTGTAAAAGGAGCTGCTAGCATGCTAGTCATAAAAGACAATATGCAGACCTGGGGAAAGACAGCAGGATACTTATGCTCTGACCCTGTTCTTGACAATAAAGGCGTAGAGGAACCTAATAAATCACCAGACCTTAATCCACTCACTATGAACACATTGGTTCAATTGAAAGTCCTGCAAAAGGAATAGTTTTGGCAAATTCCGTGTCAAATATTTCGAAAAATGTGATGGCGTATGTTTACATGACATTTTTTTTTTTTTTTTTGATAAGGACATTTTGTTATTTGAATTGTATTCAATTAGGTCATCAAGGAAAAGAGGATTGAAAGTTGAAGTTGTTGGTCGACCCAAGTCTGGTAGGTAGCTGACTCGTACAGTAGCTACCTGAGGCCCTAAGAGTGTTTGTCCCTTGAGGACATTGTTTTGTGCTAAATTTTGAAGGGCTCTTTGTGAAAAATCTAACTTAATCATGACTGTGGTTTTTTTTTTTTTTTTTTTTTAATAATTGTTTATAAAACCTAGATTTATCTAGTACATATTTGAAATAGGACTAAATACACGCCCACACAATACACACTCAACTAATTTATTTTAATATTCAATCAATATATGGTATCACTTGAGTATTATGAGTTATGCTAACAAAAGCATGAAAAACATATGGTTACAGTATTACAGATACTTTTTTTCAACCTTTGATCCTTTTGTTTTGAATTCGGCAAAGAAGCATGAATATAATTTGTGGGATGCAGAATTTGATGTGAAATTGAGTATACAATTCTTCTAAAAGTTTTACCGCCATAATAAAATCTTACAATAAATAAGCTAAGATACCTTGTTTCAACCTTTGATCTTTCTGTTTTGAATTCAACAAAGAAGCGTGAATACAAATGTGGGATGGAGAATTTGATGTGAAATTGAGTATACAATTCTTATAAGTTCTACCGCCATAATAAAATCTTACAATAAACAAGCTAAAGTGTCAGCCCGCTATAAGTCAAAATAAAATAAGATAAGATTATATCCAACCAAAGTATTTTGAAATTTTATGTTTTAAAACTTAATAGTGTTTTGGTATATGTTTCTTCAAGGCTGGGGAGTGGCGTGTGCGATTTAGATTCTCAATGTTCCGTCAATGATATATAATTTATAAATTTGGTCTTGTTTAACTTGCAAAAGATTAAGACTTTGTACCTTATCCTCAGTGTTCTTGTTTTGGGGTTGGTGTTTTTTTGGATCCTTTCTCGCTAAAGTCTTATTGGGTTTTGTCCAAATGCACTTTGGCAAATTGCATATTTTGCGTGTGGAGAATTTCATTTACTTAGGCATAAAGATTTTTGTTGAAGTGCATAATTGACAAGAAATTGTTTTACATGGGTGTAAAGTCAATTCAGTTGTTTGTTGTTCTTAAATACGTGCTTCATATTTGAGAAGCTTAGGCCCTATTTAGATTTTTTTTTTCATCATTTGTTACTCCTCACTCAATTTTCATCACTCATCACTCATCGCTTAAAATACCTTTCTAATACCCACCTGTTTGGTTTTTGTTTTCACTTCACATCACTCAAATATTTCCACCTTTTTGTGGGTCCCATACTTGAGCACTTGGTCAGAGACCCTTCTAATACCCACCTATTTGGTTTTTGTTTTCACTTCACATCACTCAAATATTTCCACCTTTTTGTGAGTCCCATACTTGAGCACTTGGTCAGAGACCCTTCTAATACCCACCTATTTGGTTTTTGTTTTCACTTCACATCACTCAAATATTTCCACCTTTTTGTGGGTCCCATACCTGAGCACTTGGTCAGAGACCCATACATGATTTCTGTTAGCCTACCTGCCTCACTCTACCTTGATCCAATCTTCAGCTCTCACTCCGCCTCTCATAAAATACCATACTGGCTTTGGCAAAAAAAAAAAAAAAAAAAAAAAGAAAAAAAAAAAGAAAGAAAGAACTGTAGCGAAGACCAAATGGGTTCTGTGATTAAGAAGAAAAAAAAAAAAAAGCGCCTAAGACCATCAAAAGAAAGAAAAAAGAATTGAAGGTAGCGAAGACCAGAGAAAGGAGAGAAAAAAGAAAGAAAAGTGGAGAAGAAAGCAGCGCCTGAGACCATCAAAAGCAGCGCCTCATGTGTGTTGCTCTGACAATGGGTCCCTCTGTATGTGTTTAATTACGAAAATGCCATTGGAAACTGAAAACACCTAAAATGTGTTTTCAGTTTCCATAACTCATCACTAAAAAATCAGAGAATTGAGTGATGGAAACAAAAACCAAACAGACTTCTCATCACTAGGTCCCACCATTTTTGAGTTATGAGTAATGGAAACAGAGTTATGAGTGATGGAGACAACAAATCCAAATAGCCCCTTAGTTCCTTTAGTGTAATTTGACATATCTGATTTACTAGGGTTTGGTCACAAATTCAAATGTTCTGTCATGATTTGCATTAAGAAAGTAGCAGTTTGTCCCACCAAGTTATATCCATGAGTTGTCTAAGCTCTTACTGTTGTTCACACTTATGCAATTACTAATTACGTTGCTTTAAGGTGGTCCAATTTTTGAAACGTTGGTTGATAGCTGCATCATTTTGTAACTATTTTGACTGCATGTTCAAGATATACTTGGCTATTGAGTTTTTGTTTCACTTTAACACTCATCTACAGCCTCTACAACATAATAAATCAGTAGGAAAAATTGGAAAGCCATACACCTGCACGTCAATGAAGATCACTCCCAACTAAGCTGCAGAACTACCTGATTTACTTCTTCACAAATATATGACTTACTCCCACCATTATGCATGCATTGTAGGTGGGTGGAAAGCGTAGAATCTGCATGTATGTTTCGGTTTAAAGCCCCACTATCAGAATCTAGCACAGAATTTCTGATTTGATCAACAGCCTGTAACTTTTGAAACATCTTACAATGGCATCTCTATAAGTGTCATGTCCATGCTAGCCTGATTATCAGAATGATGAGAAAGTTTTCATTCAGTAAATATATTCAATGATCCCAATTAGTGATTTATTTATTCAGACTTTTCTCTGGTAATTCCCTGTTAGTGGATTTAACCAAGAGCAGGTTTAACCTGTACCTGTCCCACATCTTCTCAGCAACCAAATAGTATATAACTAAATCATATTTTCAGAAAGTGAAACAGCAACATCATTCACGTCCCACTTCTTATTTCCTACTATTGAAATTGTAATATCATTGTGTAACCCATGCACTAAAAAGATTGCCTCAAGTAATATTTGAAGTTGTTCATCAACTTGTGGCGGCCATGAAATACAAAAACCACATGAAGAAATTAAGTTGCACTTGGATGCATAATCAGAAGCGTAAATTCTATTGATCTAGCAACAGCAACATTTTTCAGCAATGTGTCAAAAAAATGCCAAGAAAATGCATTTCACACATGAAAGTTAATATATAAGAAACAAATACTGTTAATCAAAACCTAACAGCACTGGGGCACCAACATTTAAGTTAAGGGATACCTCACTTCCTAATTCTAAAATCTTTTTTTTTTTTTTTTTCTTTCCCTTTTTTTAAGTCCAGAGAAACAGAGGGGGGGGGGGGGGGGGGGGGGGGTGGGGGGGGGAGAAGGAAGGGGTTATTTCAATTGATGTAACTAGTCATTCAACTACAACATGTTGCTTTCCCAAAAAGAAAAAAAGAAAAACAGAAAAACTAGATGTCTTCCCAGTCCTCTACCACTAATAGGGTCGGTACCTCCTGCCACGATTGCCTTCATCACCACCTCCTCCTCGACCTGGTTGTCCACTTGGACCATTGCTCCGATCTATTCTGCGAGGCCGAGGGGATGGAGATGGGGATGGAGATGGTACCTGCATGCCTGGCTGCTGGCTGAAAAGAACCCAAAGTCAAAATAAATTATTTAAAATGGTGGAATAATTAAAAAGTAAAAACCACTTTTGAATTTAATGGCAACTTACAGAACATAACCAATTCGACCATCTGGTAGAACCATTGGGACCATATGCATTCCTGCTGGCATTGGACCCCTACCGTATATCACTGGCTGTTAATGTGAGCAAATCCATGAGATGGTATTCAACCAGTAAAGAAACTATGTCAAGATACAAAAATCCATGCAAGTACCTGCTGAAAACTAGTGGCAACGCCATATCCAGCCCCTAGAGAACCATATGGATTACCAGCAAAACCGCCATATCCAGGATGTGGAAGATGGTTTGGATGAGGCCCAGCATTATGGGGATAAGAACCTTCAAACTTTTTATCAGTCTGAGGTTTAGCGAGTACAACCTCCAACACTTGGCCTGCAGTTCAAATCCCTTTGAATGAATTGCTGTTGGAACCATAACAAATCCAATAATAATGATAGAAAGTTTGAAACCAGTTCATTTGACAACTCAGCTTTTTTTCTAAGTTCCAATCACATCTAATTAAATCAAAAAATAAATTATGGACTGGAAGAAACCGGCCTATATTAGTAATTAGAAACCAACAGAAATAGCCCTGCCAAAACTATTATCATCATATCATCATTCCTTTTATATTTAAACTAACATCAATATGCTCCAAAGGTAACAATCTCTCGTGACAGTAATAACCATTGTAGTGAAATTTTCTAATTTTTCTTATGCTGAAGAAAGTTTTATTCCCCCCCACCCCACCCTCCCTCTATTGTTCTTTAGAAAAAGAACAAAGGCTAACAGCCATCACTTAGACCATAAGATAGCATTGAGGAAACCGGCATTAGATCTAATCATTCCACTTACGAGCCAAAATCATGATAGCATCACAATCTTCATTCTTGAATTCTATGATGACCTTTATGTCCTAATATAGCCTAAAGTCTACATTTGTCAATTATTTATTTTTAAATAATTGGTGTATTGGGAGGTCTCAAAATAGGTTCAGACAAAATTGACTCTGATCATTGTGTCTTCAAGTAGGCATCAGCTGTATGTATGTGCATTATAAGACAAAATTCCCATTGTGTGCTAAACCAGCAATTAATAGGTTTAACACGTAATGAACAAGGTTGTTGGCACATCTTTGAGGTTCCCTAAACAGCATTAGAGGATTTGTTGGAAAAATACCATCAATTTCATATTTCTCTGTATCTTTAACAGCCTTCAATGCACTTGATCTTTCAGCATAATGGATAAATCCAAAATCTCGTTTGCCACTAGCTTTGCCAGGTGGCATAACCACTTTCGTTACTTCTCCATGACGCTGAAATAGTTCCTTCAGTTTTTCAGTACTAGTGTTCTCCGGAATGTTTTTCACATAAAGAGCCTTAACCTGGGAATGGCAAAACAAGTAAAACCATTTATTAGACCAGAAAATCAATTTTTTAGGTAGCAGTGAAAGGCAGAATAGGGTCTTCACAACTTTTCAGAAAAGACGATGTAGCATTTATATTTTTAACTCCACAAAAATAGAAGCAACTATAGATTTCCCCTGTAAAGTTTGCCAGCGTTTTCAAGAAGTACAAGTTATCAAATAAACAATACCCGAATTCAGCCAAAAATAAAAATAAAATAAAAAATAAAGAGAATATAACTGAAACATAATGCTTGACAGAAGCCCTTACATGATATTTAGAATTGAGATATCTAGGTACAGTCTGCAACTTAAGAGATCAGGGTTAACTAGGTAAAACAATGTTTTACATGGAGCCTTTCAAGTCAGGGTAAAACCATTGGCATGGTGTTAATTTCAGACAAAAATATTCTCATGGGCACTCATAAAAGATCCATTAGGTTATTTGCATACTGTCAAGCATCCATTACCACCATACCTATATAGAACTTTATGAGATAAACATTGAATACCATTAAGTGAGAAATTTTTTAGATATAATGGTTTACTTCATCAGATGCTATACTACATATTTTAGATTTTTTTTGATCAGTAAGTAAAGAGCTTTATAATTGATGTAAAGAAAAAGGCCGCGAGTATACTAAGGACACTCAATAAAAGAGAGAAAAATAAAGATAGAAGACTGCACAACAATTAAGCCATTGATAATCTGCCCAGAAAATCCAGGAGATCCATCTCTGACCCATCAACAGAAGCTTGCTTCCATTCAAACAAAGAACATAACAGCTGAGATTTGATTTGAATAATTGACTTTATTCAGAGTTGGCAATAAATGTGTGTGTGGCTAATGTCCTACCAACATGAAATAAAAATAAAGCAAGTGAAGAGTCATAATAACAGGTTATCAACTAAGCAACTCAACAAGACAATGAGCGGCTCCATATTATTAGGTCACTATTAGGGCCATTAGTTAAAAAAGTTTAGATGAGCTCTCTTCTCTGTCTGCCTTCTATCCCCCACCCCAAAAAAGGGGGATCTAACCACCAAAATTTCCTTCTCATATTCAACTTCAGCAGTACTTTTTCATGTTGATCAAACAATGATCATATTTCATTTCAATTGTCTTGCTATGGAGCCATGATAACATTCCCTAATACTTCATACATCTTCAAGTGGAACTTATACAAGAAAAATCCACTTCTTCATGTCAATGAATCACGAAACTTTTTCTCCATATGGTTTTTGTTGGAAAAGTTGGCTTGAATTGTCAAAGCCAACATTAAATGAATGTTTTGTCTTGCATGCATTTTCAAAGAAAGTGGAAAGCCAACAACAACCAAGTTTGTCTACAGCAGATTGAAGAGCCATGTGCCTGGGGTGGTTTGCAAATTGGACATTGAGAAAGCCTATGACCATGTGAATTGGGACGCTTTGTTTTACTTATTGGCTAGGATGGGTTTTGGGGTGAGATGGAGGGGGTGGATTAAGGCTTGCATAACTACTGTTCGTTTCTCTATTATTGTGAATGGATCCCCGGTAGGCTTTTTTGGAAGCTCTCGTGGGTTGAGACAAGGTGATCCGCTATCACCTCTTCTTTTCCTCTTTATTATGGAAGTTCTAAGTAGGCTGCTGAAGAAAACTGAGGATTGTGGTCTACTTCGTGGCTTTCGTGTGGGGCCTACTAACTCTATAGGGGTACACATTTCACACTTGCTGTTTGCTGATGATACCATTTTGTTTTGTGATGCGTCTAGAGATCAGTTGTTGTCCATTAGGCTGGTATTGACTAGCTTCCAAGCTTTTACTGGTCTGAAAGTTAATGCGGGAAAGAGTAAGATTGTTCCTGTTGGGGAGGTTGAAAATATAGATGTGTTGGCTGCCATTCTTCGTTGTAGGGTGGGTAGTCTGCCTTTGTAGTACTTGGGTATGCCGTTGGGCACCCCTTACAAAACAGCATCTATGTGGAATCCTATTTTGGAGAGGATGGAGAAGAAACTCTCGGGTTGGAAGCATCTTTATTTATCTAAGGGGGGTAGACTTACCCTGGTGAAGAGTACTCTTTCTAGCCTTCCTACGTACTATCTATCCTTATTTGTCATTCCTGTAGCTGTGGCTAATAGATTGGAGCGCATTCAGAGGAAGTTTTTATGGGGATCTTCAGAGGAGTGTTTCAAATATCCTTTGGTGGCTTGGGAGAAGGTGTGTTTACCGATAGCTTTGGGTGGTCTGGGGATCAGGAAGTTAGTGCACTTTAATAAAGCATTGTTAGGGAAATGGTTATGGAGGTTTGGGCGAGAAGGCACTCATCTTTGGAGGAGGGTTATTGCTTCTAAATACGGTGAGGGTCAAGGGGGGTGGAGTTCTAAAAGTTGTAGAAGGGCTCACGGTTGTGGTCCATGGCATGGTATTCATGATGGTTGGGAGAGCTTCTCCAACCATGTGTCCTTCGTGGTGGGGGATGGCTCTCGTATTCTTTTTTGGCATGATAAGTGGGTTGGAGATAACACGCTTAATAGGCTTTATCCTCAGTTGTATGTGTGTTCTAACGACAAGGAAGCTTACATTTCTGATGTTCTATGCTACCAAGAGGGTGGTAACGATAGAATCTGGAATTTGAGATTTCATAGGAACTTTCATGAAAGGGAATTAGGGGCTGCCTTATCTTTCCTTGAGTTCATTCAATCTCGGATCCCTAGGGGTGGTGGGAATGACACCTCTCATTGGTGCCTCAAAGGGAATGGCATGTTTGATACCCGGTCCTATTACAATATCATTAGGGGTGCAGCTGATTCCAATTTTCCGTGGAAGGGTGTTTGGAAAGCTAAGATCCCTAGGAGGGTGGCTTTTTTTGTGTGGACAGCGGTTCATGGGCAGATCCTCACTTTGGATAATCTTAAGCTTAAGGGGCGCATTTTGGTGAATAGGTGTTGTATGTGCCATCGGAATGAGGAAACCGTGGATCATCTTCTCCTCCATTGTCCGGTAGCTCACTCTTTGTGGGTTTATATGCTTCAGATCTTTGGGATTCATTGGGTCATGCCAGGCTCTGTGGAAAGCTTGGTGTATTGTTGGAGTTTTTGGCTAGGAAAATTTAATTCAGACATATGGAATTTGATTCCCGGCTGTTTGATGTGGATTGTTTGGATGGAAAGAAATCGGCGCTCTTTTGAGGACACTGAGAAATCCTTGGTTCAATTACAAGCTCTGTGCCAGAAGACTTTATTTGATTGGTCTAGGTGTTGGGGCTTCTCGGAATGCTCCACTATCTTAGAGTTTATTTCTTCTCTTAGTATTGTTTTTTAAGTTTTTTCTTTTAGTTGCTTGCTATTTATTTTGTTTTTTGCTTTTCCTTGTGTTCACCATCATGAACACCTTGTATTGGCTTTTGTCTATTTTTTAGTTTGTTTTAATAATATTCTTATTACCTATCAAAAAAAAAGTTTGTCTAGCGTGATTTGTTGAGTTGCATGTCCATGCTTGAGTCCTCACATGCAAGCCAAATTCTATGACTAAGCAAGTTTCATGTGCTGAAACTGTTACAACTTTGGCTGAATAGGATGGTTATAGAGGCGAGATATGGGAATGTTTGGAATGGTGGGTGCATGAAAAAGGTGACAAGTGCTTATGGTGTTAGCCTGTGGAGATTCATTAGAAGTGGCTGGTTGAATTTTTCTAAACTCCTTTTGTGTGATGTGGGGGACGATACTAGAGTGAAGTTTTGGAAGCATGTGTGGTGTGGGGATTGTACCCTCCAAGAGGCTTTTCCGGAACTTTATTGTATTAGTAGGACAAAGGATTCTTCAGTGGCAGAGGTTATGTGTTGGTTTGCTAGGAGGATTCATTGGGATGTTCAATTTTGTCGACCACCGCAAGATTGGGAACAAGAATCTTTTGATCTGTTCATGGATATGGTCTACTCTTCGACTGTGCGGAGGTTTGGTCCTGATAAGGTTTGTTGGAAGCCAGCAAGGAGTAGATGTTTTGAGGTTAGGGGATTCTATCTTTCTTTCTACCCTCCTACTCTCTTATCCTTCCCTTGGAGAATAATATGGCAATTGAAGGTCCCTCCAAGGGTAGCTTTCTTTTCATGGTTTGCTTCCTTAGGTAAGATTTTAACAACAGACAACTTTCGCAAAAGACGTGCTAGTTCTTGATTGGTGTTATATGTGTAAGATTTGTGGGGAGTTAGTGGATCATCTTCTGCTTCATTGTCCCATAGCTTGTGAGTTTTGGTCGTTGGTGTTTTGTTTGTTTGGAAGGAACTGGGTTATGCCTCATAAGGTTATTGAGTTGTTTGAGTCTTGACAGGGTAAGTTTGGGCGACATCACAATATAGATTTTTGGAGAATTGTGCCTCATTGCTTGATATGGTGTATTTGGCGTGAAAGGAATGCTAGAAGCTTTGAGGGATGTGAACATTCTACGCTAGAGATTAAGTCTTTTTTCTTGCACACTCTCCTTGAATGGAGTGTGACTTTGTCTCATTCTTCTTCTTGTTTTTCCCTTCCTGTTTTACTTGATTATTGTAATTTTGATTCCTGATTTGTGCCCCCATAGTACATCCCCAATGTACTTGTGTTGGCTTTTTATTAATAATATTTTATGTTACCTATAAAAAAAAAAAAAAAAAAAAAAAAAAAAAAAAAACTTTGGCTGAAAACTTTTGCTATAAATAAAGGGTGAGCAAGAGAGGTAGAGGTGGGGGGAAGATGTAGGCAATAGAGTGAGAAGCTTAGGTGTTCAAAAGCAAAAGTGCTTCCTCTTTGTGTGAGTAACAAAAGAAAGAGAGTAAGAGTTTGTTGAAACTCTTGGCTAAATACAAAAGGGTGTTCTCTATTGATTTGAGAGAGAACCAAGGGTGTATTTGGGTTGGGCTTGTGAGAGTGCCTTCAAGCTATTGTTGTAATCTCCAAATTATAATGACACTTTTTTGTCGCCTTCCGTGGACATAAGCATATTGCCGAACCACATAAAATTTCTTGTGTCATGTTTTCTCTTCTCTCTTCTTTAGCCTTACATGAACAGATTATTTCACAATTTTTCAACAATAGTTTTTATAGATTTATATCAATGGATGTAAAAGTCAAATATCGGTGAAGGACCAGGTAACCTATTAAAAAACTGGATTTATACACAAATTTTTTCAAGTAAAACATCTTAATTATACACAATTTATTTTTGATAGATAGATTTATACACATAAATTATAACCCTAAAGCACATAAAAAAGAGCTTGTATAGGGTCTTGACCTACATAAGGGGGTTCCTTTCTATCATATTTGCTGAGCTCACCTGCTAGAGGTGTAGATTGGGTGTTTGGTTCAAGTCATCCCTCAAGATTTATGATATCTGAAAGAATTCCTAGATATTCCCTTGTTTGGTTAAAAATAGTTCAAGAGAATCCAAATCCAAATGCCGATACCCACCAAACCTCACTTTAGTGTGAATATGGATTTCTCTTCTTCTTTTTTTATATTTTTTATATTATTAAGTTACATAGCAATCGCAAGGGGTAGCAAAATTGACTAGGAATCACATCTTAAGAAGCAAAAATCACAAGTTTGAATCTTTCCTTGAAGCCAAAACTCAAAAGAAAAAAAAAGTTACACAAGCACCTGATGGATTTTAAACCCACGAGCTCACCCCACACCTTGCTCTTAAAAGGGGAAGGGGTGCCATTTGAGCAAGAGCTCAATGGGGTGAATATAGATTTCCTTTGAAAAAGATCTATCTCTATCTCCTCTATCTCTTTGCACTCTACCCAATTGGTGTCATTTTACTACATGTTGGAATGCTTTTGCTTCATTTGTGTACACCATAGTGACATTGCTCTTCAATTGGACATAAGCTGGTCTTAATCTACAGAATTCTTTGTGTTTCAGATTTATTTTGATATCTTAATTTTTTTTTTAAGCTCAATTTTGAATACCTTGCCTTCATTAAAATCTAGCATATCTAAATTGGGCTTATAAGATAGTAATGATACTAGTTGCCACCAACAATTTAAAAAAAGGATAGATAGTCATGATATCTAGTTATCTTTTACTTGAATCCAATTTGATTTAATATTTTGATATATTATTGATGTTTTAAAACAAAATTAAAAGATATTATGTATTTTAAGTTTACTTTGAACAAGAATATTTTGGGATGCATAAATAATTCCGATAAATAAACCAAACATAGGGATCTCATATTTTGAAGAATCTTATAAAATTCTTTATCAAACTAATGGTGGGCATGATTACATTCCAAGGAAACTAAATACCGACAGGCATCCCCAAACCAATCACTTCATCAAAGAATTCAAGTATTCAACTAATACCACAACTCTACATTAACATTCACCTGAGAAGCAGCAGCATGATCAGGCGTACTCTTTGGATCAGCCCAGGTGACAGTCGGGGTATTGCCATCCAACTTGAAATTCACACTTGACATTTTCTGCCTTGAATAATCGGCACAAGCATTATTGTAATACAAAACAAAAGCAAAGCCACGATTTCTGCTTGGATTTTGAGGATCCTGAAAATAACCGAAGCAATGTTGCTCACAAGGAAAGCATTTACAACCATCCAATCTTATAATATGGTCAGAGAAAATTCAATTTGAAACCCCACCTTTATTAGCTCAATGCTGTCAAGTCCTGGACCAACCTCCTCAATGACTTTTCTAAACTCATCCTCTGTCCAGCTCTTTGGAACATTACCAACAAATAATCTGTGCTTAGTTTCGGACAGTGAACACCTTAAGGTTTTACCCTGTGGTCATGAAGCATAGAGAGGAATACTGTTATCAGAACATTCTTAACAAAAGGACATTAGGTTTTTAAATGAGCACCATGATTACCTTGAATTCTTTGCTATGTATCTCTTCAATGGCCTTTTGTGCAACCTCTTTTGTTTTAAATGCTATGAAAGCATAACCCTTGGCATCACCAGTATCCTTATCTTTCATCAATCTTACCTGAAAAACAATTGTAAAATCAAACCCTTTTGAAAATACGAATGGAAAGAGGAAGAGTAAAAAAAAAAAAAAAAAGAGGCGTCGCAAGCAAGAGGGTACAACTCCAACCTCGAGAACTTCGCCTATTGGCTCACAGAGATCCCTCAAGTCTTCTTCCCGGGCATCTCGAGGAAGTCCACCAATGAAAACTTCAGACCCATGCGGAGGAAGGGCAAGAAGTTCAGCCCACTTCTCTTTTTTCTCCTCATCAATAGGAGCAGTGGGCCTTTCATCATCTTCAATGGATTCAGAGGCAATGTGTCCTCTATCTGTATCTGGTGACTGGTCTTTACCACTAGCCTCAGCTATAGAGTCCTCATGTACTTCTTCCACATTCTCTTCATCATTATCATACCCAGCTCCGTCTGCACCATCCTCATCATCATCTATCTGTTCTTCAACATCATCGTCTTCCATGTAATTGTCCTCATCAAGATCCACCCGCTCTTCAACTTCCGTACCTTCTGCCATAACTACTTCAAAACCTAAACTTTGTCATCCAATCACTAATCAGCACCAATTTCCTGAAGGCGCTCATGGTATTCACGAAAAATACAATGCTCCCATAAGATGCATAATTTTCAGTACAATGATAATGGCAGGCAGCAACAAATAAAAAAGGAATTTTGTGGTTGTATTTTGGGATGAAGGTAATAGAACTTTAAGGGATGTTTTAAGCAACGGTACAAAGAGTGAATTTAACCAAGTGCCCCAAATGCTACATGAGTCAAATTCCCCACTTGGTTGCTACAAATGCAACTTATCAAACAATTTATTAGATCCAAGCATGGTAACCAACTTCGAGCACAAAAGCCTGTATGTAACCAAAGATAAAGGGCTATTTTCTTCAGACTCAAGCAAAGTTCGACCAAAAGATAGTGTTTTTAAGATACCCAAATCCTAGAAAAGAAAAAAAGGTTGACTTAGAATCTGCCCTAAATGTTTGCATTAGCTCTTTTAGTGACTAGCCCATCTCAGTTTAAAGTTTGTGGGAGGGAAAGAACTCATTCAACGAATATGACAAAACCCCAGTATTCTAATTCTTCGAATTTGACAATTTGTTTCCAATAAAAATCAAATTTTTACAATCTAACTGCAAAAAACCAAACACAGATTTTTTATTTATTTTTAAGCATGAAAAAAAAAAAACCCATAAACCCTATTGAGGAAAGCCCACATAGAAAAAGATATCAAATCCAGAAACCAGTCATAGAAATGAAGGGTTTATGGAGGTAGAAGCTGCCGCCAATGAAACCCAAGAAAAAACGAAAGGAATAAGAGAGAGAGTGAGAGAGAGTTGTGCATACCAATACTACCAAAGCAGTTGGGGGTTTTGAGATTTGGGTTTTAGGAAGGGTTGCCCTTTGTGTGTTATGTTTGCTGCTTTGGTTTCTCCGAGAGAGTAGGTGGGTTTTAATCAGACGACTCTACGAGCAGCTGCAGCGAGCAAAGCAAAGCAAACCCCAAGTCGGGTGGGATTTCTTTCTTCTGTTCCAGAAACCCCTTTATTTGAGAATGAGAGCCAGGATACGGAGCGACCGGGTGTACCCCCTCAGGTACCTATCAACTAATCAGACTCTGCCACGTGTTTATTTGTTTTGTGTTTGTGTTTTTCTTTCCAGGTTAGATTTTGTCTCCTTCTTTTCCTTGTATTTTTTCTTTCAAAAATTGCACCATTAAAATTTTTGGTAAATTAAAATACTATAATTCAATAGTGTAATTAAAATTGAATAGTAGAATTTTTTTTTATTAGAATAAAAAAATAAAATTATTTTAAATTGTATGATGGATGTACTTATCAAGCTTTTAAACCAACTAAAAAATAAAACTCATATTTCTTGGATGTGGAAAAACATCATAAAAAAAAAAAAAAGCCAACCCAAAACTCTACCAAAGGTCATGGAGAATTGGAAATGGTCATAGCATCCCCTTACAACACCTTACATGGTTTCTTGTTAAACCCCAATCCTTAACTCAACATTTTTCTGTCACTATTGTTTATGACTTTATTAACTATACAACCAACTGCTGGAACATCTCCCTAATTAAAAATTTGTATGAATAATGAAGAAAGCAAAAAAATCCTTAACATTTCCTTGTCCAAAGCCAACCTTCTTGAACAAAAAGATAGATTAGTTTGGCCCTTCTCCCCTGATGGTCAATATCAAACAAGAATAGCCTACCAGATTAGTTTGGCCCTTACTTTTACTTGGAAGATTCTTCGTGAAGCCATCCCTCTCAATCTGTCCTCCCCAAGAAGGCATTTTGGCAGAGGACTCATATGTGTGTGCTGGGGCGACACAGAGACATTTGACCACTTATTTATGCATTGCCCTTTCACTAAAGTAGTATGGTCCCGATAATCTTACAATTAGGAGTCAATGCCATTTGGCTACATAAGAGAAAAAATCACCAAGTGGCTGCTAGAGAGTTAAGTATGATTCACTGCTCATGGAAAGCATTCTGGATCTACTCATAGCTCTCTGGTGTATTTGGAACCATAGAAACAATATCGTCTTTGAAAGAAAAATTCCCAATGCAATCGAGACAATACAAAGCTCAACAACATCTCTAGTTCACAGGTACACATGCTTTTAATATTGTCAATGCAGGTGCACCACAAAATGGAGAATGCATCATTCCACCAACCACAACAATTAGGAGGCATAAAAAAGATTAGCAGATCTTGATCTAAGTAGAAGTTGATAGGCATATCATATGTTTAGAGCAAGGAGTGGCATTGCTCTCATAGGCAAAGACAAAGAAGGCAACCAACTCTTTAACGGAGGACAGAGTGAGGTAATTGAGGATCATCGGTTTGCAAGATTAATAGCACTCAAGGAAGCTCTCATTAAAGCTACAACAATGGACTTCTGCAGAATGGTTGTTTTGACAAATAGTAGAGAATCAAATGTTGTGTTAGCGGATTGCAAGAAATTAGGGGTCCGTTTGGTATATGTGTTTAAACACATGTTTTCAGTTTTTATACAACATTACACGTATTTTCACACACTTTTTCACTCACATGTATTTTTATACAATTTTTCACCCACACGTATATTAAAAAATTACAAACAATGTTACCAAACGGGCCCTAGCTAGTTATTCAGTAAAACATTATTCCAATCTGGTATTGTATTAACTATGTAGATTTCCTTGATGAGGATATATATAAATTAAAGCTATACAAAACCAAATATTACAATATATTATAAAATAAGTAATAAAACATCTTTTAAATTTCTTGAAATTTTTTACAATTGAGCTTTAATTGGAGTAATAACTTTAAGGTTTAATTATGAATTGCACCCTCTATCCTAAAATTCAATTCAGTCTTGTAGCTTTGCTTTTGTTCAATTCAGTTCTTTAACTTTTAACTTTGATCAATTTAATCTTTTCGTGCACTTCTTTTAGAAAATTTTCATAAAGTATCCTAAAATGAGACCCAAAAACAACATTGTTTTAGGGCTTAATAACGGCACAATTCTAAAGGAGATTAATGGGAGGATTGAAAAGTTGAAACCTAAAAAACTGTATTGAACAAAATTGAAGTTACATGATTAATTGAATTGAATTTTTGGCAAAGTTAGATGGTAGAATTTGTAATTTAGCCTAACTTTAATTTTACAACATATTGTTTTCATCCATAAAGTTTGCTAGAATTTCATTTTTTTTCCCCAAAAACTTAAAAAAGTTTTTATTTGTCCCTAGACATTGAAAGTGTTACACTCTGTCCTTTTGTCCACTCTTGTAAACTTATCCTTTGTGACTAACTAGGTGACACTATTCTAAAGATTAAAAAATTTGACTTGTTTGGCATGAATCATTACATTTTAAAAAATAATGACATACATGAGATTAACATGTAGAACAAAAATATTGGTCACATGTACAATATGAAAGATGTTTTAAAGTTTAATGAAAAAGAATTTTTTTTTAATAGTTTAGGGACAATTTTTTTTTAAAAAAAAATTAGAGACAAAAAACAAACTTCATGCAAGCTTTATGAATGAAAACAATATTTTTGCCTTTCAATTTTAGTAAATCTTTGGTAATAGAGTTTCACTTAAAGTAAATCATGCTAATAACTTCAATATATTTATAATTTTAATCATAAATGGTGAATGTGTGACAATAACTAATTGATTGGTAATTATATAATTTTACAATTATATTTTACATATACCAGAGATCTTATAATTTCACAAGAATAAATCTTTTGCATTTGAGTATATGTTACTCACAACTTATGCGAATTTTGTTAATAGTGACTTATTGAGGGAGAAACTTAAAAAAAAAAATTCATGGTTTTAATTATTATTTTTTGTGAAATTTAGGGGTTTAATTTGAAACCACCCAAAGTAATAGGTGATTATGTAATTACCAAATTTTTTTAATAAATGATATCCATTTGGCACAATGAGATATGTAGCCACATTTTTTTTTTCTTTTTTGGAGAAATAAACATATACACAAAAGGGACAGTGAATGAGTTTTAACATAAAGCACACCACAAACTTCATTCAAAAGCCATGGTAAATTTTAAGGAAGTGTAAGACAAGTTATTCTACACACAATATACTCTTTTAAGCAATGTGGGACTATTACCCAACTACAACTTACAAAATTCAACTTTTATTATATAGTATATGATATAATATGATCTAAACATGAAATATATATATATATATATATAAATTATAATTTCATAATTCTTATATAGCATATTAGAGGTATTATTATTATTATTATTATTTTTTTGAGAAAAGTATATTAGAGGTATTATAATTTCACATGATGTTTTTTTCTTGTTCGTGTTTAGATAGGTTTTAATCGCAAATTTTTAAAATTTTTGTAACTTTTAATTAATATGGACTCTTTGAGGGCATTAAATGAAACGGCTTAAAAAATTTGAAACCTTTTTGAAATTCAAGATTTAGTTTAATTAAATCCTAAATTTAAGTAAACTAAATCCTAAACATTACGTCTCTCATGAGATAAATTTTCATTTCAATGGAATATTTATTTTTGTTACTAAATTTGTTAATTTATTTGTTCATAAACTACCCTAATGGGCCGTGCTATCCCAAATGAGGGAGTGGATTGGGCTTATTGGGCAGATTTTGTTAATCATTGATCCATCAAAAGTTATTTACCAAAAAAAAAGGAACGGTAAATACTATAACAAACTTTTTGTTACACAAACATTGCCCAAAATGGAAATTGATCTCTATTTAGGTTAGAGGAACAGTGACATGACAAGGGAAGTGAAATTTACATTTATTTAATATGCCAAGAAATTAAAATTTGGGCCTCCTAAGGTGAAATCTTGATTTCACCACTGTCAGCTGACATCACATATATTTATTTTAGAAGTTATACGAGTACAAACCTTTGCATCCTTGCATACTTTGCCTAGTCTACAATAATAGCCCTTCTTGGGTGCACAATGAATATCTTCTGAACATATACACAACCCCTCCAATGCACACCCCTCCTTAGCTATGGTTACACCATTTTTCAATCCAAGAATTTGGTCTGTCCAAGCACTAGAGAAGAGGCCAAAGGGATCATACACCTCCTTAACCTTCAAAAATTCTCTAGCATTTTTGTACTTGTTGATTGCTCCATCAAATGCTAGGTTTCGATTCTTTCCCCAATGTGGCAGTGCTCCATACTTGAAAAGAGCGAGTTGCTCAACTTCTTCGAGTATGTCTTCATAAAGCCTAGGAGTCATGGGGTTTTTGCTTCGATAATAAGTGATATCAAAATCAACTGCATCTTCTTGTTTGCCCAAATAAGCACTCGAAGCCTTAACATAGCGCATGAGAATTCCGTTATACAGTTCTACACCGCACATTGCTTTAGGCTCCATTTCAATTAACTTCTGCACATCTTGGATAAAGCTCTTAGCCAGGAACAAGCTAATACTAAATGTCGTTTGGTGAAAGAAAGCACCATTGACTCTGCGATCCCATGCACAAGCTGAATTGTGATGGCTATCTAGGCATGTTCCTGATGCTTGAAGGCGGTTGTGAAATCCAACTACGGGATAGCCCGTAAAGTCGTCATCTATAAGTCCAAAATCAAGAATTGTTTTTAGAATTGGGGACAAATAACAATCAGCAACTAATGGAAATAACTTAATTTGGTAGTTTTTTAAGCACATGAAAATAGCAATACCATTGTTATTTAAACCATAAGCAGTATTCAGGAGTTTTGAAGTAATTGTTTTTGCACTGGCGCACTTCCCATTGGCATAACTCAGGTGCTCTAGAAGTTCCTCTATTTAAACAAGCACAAAACAAACACTGTCAAAACAATTACACTTTTATTACAATACCAAAAATCAAATGGTAGTTCTAAAGTAGGTAAATGCTTTTTGGTTAACCTAAGGTTCTGATAGAGCCCAGTTCGAGTGAAGGTATGGGGCGGAATGAGGTTGAATTGTATAGACCATTGCCAGATGTGTTTGTGGAGACACGATCGTCGATACGATAGACTGCCTTGCGTTGACTAGGATACCAAATTATATCCGCAAACTCATGTTGATGACCAAAACTAGCCACTTGATCTCCCAAATCTGAATCATTTTTTGTCAAGTAGGTGATGGATCTCTTGAAGAGGGTTGTAGTTTTAGAGTGACCTGCAAAGTGAGTGTTTTCCACTTTGAGCTTTCACTTCGACAGTTTGACAGAAGATAAGATGAAGAGTCGACTGAATTTGTCACCCAAATCTTTATTAATGCTTTAGATGCAAATATGAACTAGACTTATAATTGGTTAGTTATAAAAGCATTCTCTCAAGAATCCCAAAAAGAAAGTTTGGCTTGATTAACAAATTCCAGCAAGCATTTTTCAAGCATTTTACTAAGATCAAACTTCCTGGATGACCCAGAAATTCCCTTTTGTCATATATATATCAAGCTACAAATCATACCTGTGAAATGACTCCAAGAACTCCAAGTGAAACTTTAGCTGCATTGGAATCTTTGTCACCATCTTTGAGCCTCTGAACCTTTACATAACCATCTTCAGCGCCACCAGGACTAACAATTTGAAGTTCCAGAAGGTAATCATGGACCGAGCTTCCGTTAGCCCACAATGTGCTACCATGTGCACCAGTACTCAATAGGCCCCCAATTGTCAAACCCCACCAATATGGTGTATAAGGCAAGGCTAGACCGGCCTTGGCAGCCTCATTGATTAGCTGCCTCAATGTCACACCACTCTCTATGGTCATGGTCATAGCTTCAACATCAATCTTTAACATATGATTAAGATACTTGATGCTTATTAACAGCCCTTCTTGGCCGTCTGGACAAACTAGCATGGGAATGCTGTGTGAAAAACATGTTGCCACTTTCATTTTCCTTGTGTTCTTGGTTGCTTCTGCCATTATTGAAATGAGCTCTTGCTCAGTGGTGGGGTACGCCACCTCAGCTGCTCGACAAGTGCTTCGATCCGGGAAGGCACCATAGGAGTTTGTGATGGTACAGTTTGTATTCTCTGATGAGCATTTGAGGGGTTCCTCTGGGGGGCTACAACTATAACACGCAACAAAGATTAACAGGAAGACACTTGTTGTTTTTGAGCGTAACAATACCATGTTTTGGAGTTTGGTGGTGCTTAGTTTTGTGTTGGTAATTTAGCAATATAGGTGCTTTTATTTATTTATGGGGTTCCAGGTTTGAATCCGTAGTCTGTAGAAGAAAGGCTTTGGTCCTAGCTAATTCTTGATAACTTTGAGATAAGCTTTTAGAGAAATGAGCAAGAAAATGTAAACTAATTTTCACTAAAGGTATCTTAATGATTACAAGAGAGTTCTGGCTCTGTTCATAATAGACTTAGAGCAGAGCCTGAAGCTGCCGTGTCTTGTGCTGTCTAGTGGCTTTTAGCCTGTGTTCTATTTGGTTGAATATGCAAATTTGTATTTTTGGTGAAAGACAAAATTTCAAAAAAAAATGCACGAAAGAAGCCAAAAACAGGTTCAGAATAACAACACAAAAGCAGCAGGGGAGGCCTGCTGGCAGGACTTGAACCTGCTTTCAATGAGTAAAATAACATGTCCAACATGCAAACTATTGGGTCATGCACATCTTTTTGGTTAAGAATGAAAAATTAATAAATATAAACCAATTTAAGTATCAAATATATTAAAAAATTAAATGACACATCATGGTTTGACCACAGTTGAACCTCGGTCCGACTTCAAAAATCTTGAACCTTTCTCTTTTCCGGTTTATTAAACGGTTTGGGTTTCAAAACCATGCTCAATAGTATAAGCCATTGATGTAGTCGCTTAAGGTCCCAAGTAAAAAAAAGATCCCTAAATTTTAACTTAATTTGGCCGAAATATTAACCAATAAATAAAGTAATATTTTTTTTATCAAATGAAAACAAACAAAAAAAAGAGAAAAAAAAATGTTATGTCCACAACATTTTTCATAACACTTATACAATAATCATAAATAGCAGGTTGTTACAGGCTGCTATTGATAGCAAAAAAATAATTTTAGTGGTGGGTTCAAATAGAAAACAAGAAACAACTTAACACCTAAAATTTATTGTGAAAAATATTGTGAATGTAGCACTTCTCAAAAAAAAAAAAAAAAAAAAGGAGTGCTACATTTTTCACATTAGTTGAGGTTTTTTTTTTTTTTTTTTTTTTTTTTGGAGAAAGTCACATTAGTTGTTGAGTTAACAAACTTTTGTTAGTTATCATCTAGATCCACCATTAATATCACTCTTTTACTTACCACTATCAATTTGTCACATCAACAAATGTAAAAAGTTTAGTCAAATTTTTTGTGTTTATAAACTTTCTTCCAAAAAAAAAAAAAAAAAAAATTCTACGTGGTTCATATTAATTAATAGTAATTTTGCATATAAAATAAGATAATAAATTTTTGCCTTAGATCCCAAATACATCAAGCTGCCCTTGCCTAAGCTAAGCATATATATGGGGGGAGCTTTATTACCCTAGGAGACTATGAAAACAAACAAGAATTCAAACCCAATGCTAAATCAAATTTATCTACACATTATGCAAATTACATCTCAGATAATCCAGCAGTTGAATCCAGCTTTTGCAAGAGAGCATCAACATAAACAAGGCAATCTCCTTCAATCTGCACCTTTGAGGCTTCCATGGAATTTGCCACTTGTCACGCCCATTTAAAAGCATGTACCTCTGCTACTGATGCTGGGATAGAAGAATTAGTCCTGGATATTGCAGCAGCTAATACAATCCCTTCATTGTTCCTAGCAACAACAGTAATCACAGCCCCAAAAGAATCAATGCCTAGCATCATAATTCAATTTTGTTGCCTTACCTGAATGCTTGGACCATCTGGTGATTCGGGTTGCTTGAGCAAGGGAGGACACGAGCTAGTGAATTCAAGTGGTCTTGCATATCCAGGCCGATTTGGAGACTTATTTGCTGCAAGTTTGGATCAATCTCTGGGAAAAGTAATAAATTTCTTGGCTTCCAGATTTTATCAAGCATCAAGGCTATGAACATAACAAAATGATGTAGGACAGAATTTACTATTTAATTTTTGTAATTTATTAATTTTGGTATTTTTATGTAAAAAAACGTTATTTTAGGTTTAGGACACTTATTTTCAGAAGCAAACGTGTTTTGTTTCTTATTTTCTAGAGGTAGACGTGTTCTACTTCTTTAGGTTTCCGCATCCCGCATCAGTTGGTATCAGAGCCTTGACTTATCCTGGTTTGGTGGCTGACGTATGAGACGGTAGCAATTCCGGTAACAGAAAACTTAGCAAGTATTACGTGACGTATAGCTAGTACTCACAAAAACTTTATTTGCTAAGATGCTGTCGTTGGAGCATGGAAACAATAGGGATAACTGTTGCGGAGACATAACTCACGGACAACCTATTGGTAAGCAAATTTCATATAGGCCTTATAAAAGAATTGCAAGTTTTAATGGTTTTTTTTTAAAAGAAGATTTTCTTGATTGGTTACTTGATCTAGGGGATTTATTTGACTATGAGAATATTTGTTATGAGAAAAAAGTTGGACTTGCTTTGTATAAACTTAGTAAGTATGCCTTACGTTGGTGGGAACGAGTACAATCTGATAGAATTTGACAAGGTAAAGACAAAATTCGTTTATGGCCAAGGATGAAAAAGATGCTTGCTATCAAATTTTATCGTTTGGATTGTGAAGAAATCTTGTCATATATAATGCAAGACTATTATTGGCCAAGAAGTTCATACTTGAATTATTTTAAAGAGCCAAATATTCCACCATTAAAGGAAGAGTTATATGTTGAAGAAAATATTGTTCTTGAAGAATATGTAGAAGTAAAATAAGAAAATATAGAGTTTCTGAGGAAATTGATGAAGGCCTTGTTATAGAAGAGGAACTTGAAATCAAGATTTTGAAGGAGATTAATGAAGACCCTATTTTAGAGAAAGATCTTGAGGTTGAGATAGTAGAAACCGTTAAAGAAGAAATTATAGAGGAAGTTGTCAATGATATCGATGAGGTCAAGTTAGATGATTGCAACGTTCAAGCTCCTACTATTTGGTGGGAGACACCGAAACAAAGTTTATTGATTTTATTGGGGTGGAAAGATTTGATGTGATTATTGACTCTTATTTGATGAATATTGTTTATTGCATGAAGATCAAGGGACAAGTAGTTCAAGTTGCTCAATTGACGACTTTCAAGTTTGGCAAGAAGACAAGGAAGATGAAGTATTCAAAGTATTTCTTTTTGGCATGGAAGATTTCAGATTTCAAAGATGAACTCGAGAATGAGTTTGTTTCAAGTGGAGGGGTCTGATGTAGGACATAATTTATTATTTAATTTTTGTAATTTATGAATTTTAGTATTTTTTATATAAAAAATGTTATTTTAGGTTTAGGGCATTTACTTCCTTGTTTTTAGGTGCTTTTAATATTTTTTAGGTCAAATTTGGTTCCTATTATGGTTAGGTTATTTTACATTATATTTTCTTGTCTGTCAAGTTTTACGGAGCTCTTAAATAGGCCCCTAAGTTTGTACACGTTTTTTGAACAATTATTCAATCAATAAAATTCAGACTTTTGTCTTTCTATTTTCTGGTGGATTCCAGACTCTTTCTCCTTGTGGATTTAAGAAACCCTTGTGGATTCAAGGTTATTTTTAGAAGCAAACATGTTTTGTTTCTTGTTTTCTAGAAGTAGACGTGTTCTACTTCTTCAATTTTCCGCATCCTGCATCACAAAATTATAGCAATCCCCACTTGGAACTCCCTAAAATTTAGATGGCTGTACTAGGCACCGACGTGACAAGCAACTCAAATATGGTACAAACTACTCTATTCCATATCATGTACACATTTCTATATAAAAAAAAATGAGTAAGACTTAAGTACAATACTTAGATGCTGTTCCTTAAATTCTCCTTTTAAGATTCTGCCATGTGAATTTTTTCTCATAGGATAGAAGTGTATTTTTTAGTTAAGCAGCCACATGGCTAAATCTTAAGAGGGGAACTTAAGGAATAGCACCTAAGGTACTGTACCTAAGTTTTGTCCTAAAAAAATAATGTACACATTACGTGCACATTTTGTTTGTTTGCTTGATTTGATGAATATTACACCCATTTCTAAAGATATTTCCACGTCATTACCTATAAACCCCAATACAAAGAAAAAGAAATTAAAAAAAATTGAGTATAAAAAGGTGGTTTGGTAATTGTTGTGCAAATGTCACTTTGAGGATTCAAATCAATAACAATAAAAATAAAAATAAATAACAAAGGCTCAGAGGCTCTTCTATTTTTTGGGTAAGGATTAATTTAGAGCATTTATTAGCACAAACACAAAAAGCACAATTATTTATGTGATTTGATAGTATGCTTGATTCTTTCGCTAAGTGAATTGCACACTGGCCAGCACCTTACTATCTTGCTTGAAACATGCTGGTTAAACAATCCTTTAAGCCAAACTGCTTCTTTTTTTGCCTTTGTATCCGCCATATATTCTGCCTCTGTAATGGATGGTGAAACTATATCATGTAGAGCATACTTCTAGTAGATTGGACCTTTAACAAACATAAATATGTGTCATCCCATGGACATTGTAGAATCAAGATCTTTTGCATAATCATAATCCACACAACCCACAGCTTCTGAAGAAGGTCTTCCCATAGCTTCTAAAGAAGGTCTTTAATTTGATCGAAAAGAATACCATAGTCTAGTGCTTGCAAGATATCCACTTTACTGAATTCCAATACTCTTTTCTTGGATCTATCATAGACCTACTGGCCACATTAACTGCATGATAAAGATCAGTATAAAAATTTAGACCCTGGAAAACACCATATGTTTAACCTAATTTATTAGCCAAATTGTTACTTAGGTTAATTATTCAGATTTAGGTTAAACATTCATCACACATAACATACACAACAGAAAACTAAATAACACAAGATGTGATGCCCAAGGAAACCAATGAAACAACTTGTTTCAAGGTAAAAAACCTAGGGGGAACTATCCCAAGAGAACAATCCACTATATCAAATTGAGATTTACAGTCAAGAATACCAATTCGTAGTAAATCTAACACAGTTATCAAACTGGACTCTGAACTCCTCAGACTTCTTTAAGCTTGGACTTACTATCACTTGAATCTCTAATTCACGTCTTGATCTTTAGTACGCTTGATAGCTAAAGTTTGACTGCAACTTTTACTCTAACGGTACTAGCAATATCAGTTTGATCTCTGGTAGGTGCTTGATAGAGTTAGAAGGTACAAAATCTCATCGATCTCACAAGAGTAACTCTCAAAACTTGAAAAAAGTGTATTAGAGTTTTCCGTTTATACCTAGTAGTGTTAGATTCAAACCCTAAACATTTCGCGAGCTGTTAGGCTTTCTTTAAAATTCTACAAATTTGCATGCAGTTCAATCGGTTGAGCCTTCTCTTTGATCAATAAAGCTTGACAGATTTTGAATTCTTTTTTCTGTAGCTTGTACATTCTTGAATCTTGACTTATATCAACTTGAGCAATGTTTGAAACACTTCAAAGATACCAAGATCTAATTCTAGACAAGTTTTTGTTCTCGGTTTGCCAACATACAACAAATTTAGAACCTAAACATTTATAACTAAATATTTAGAACCTAACAATTAGACCTAGTGAACACTATCAAGTACATGAGGTACCCAATTGGACTAGCAAACGACACTTAAACATATATTCTGACTTCTCATTTGAACTCAGACATAATTGTGAGGACAATTTGAAATGGGCAGTAAGCAGTGTACTAACAAGTTTGGCATTGAGGCACCGTGAGCCTCAAACTTCGCACTCTACTTTCTTCCACAAACCAAAAACCAAAAAATGGGACCTGCAATTATTGGTGCACTCTAATAGAGCTGATACACACAATGCCTATAGCCTAAAAACTTCGCACTCACACTTAAAAGAACGTTTTTGATCGAAACAAGTTTTATGAATTCTCATATTTTTAAATGCCTCCATGGGCTCCAATGGGTGGCCTGTATGGACACTTTGTATGGCGATGTAACTTCATTTGAGAAATGCCCTTGCCCTTGGCATTGCACCCATTTTTGTGGATTAACGCTTAGGCGTTACTCTTCTACTGAATGCCCACTCTAGTCATTCACTTACATCTCCCACTTGTACATAGTGGACATGATTTGGTTGTGCATCTCTCCATATGTTCTCTATATATTGTGTTTCATACATATAGATAGACTATGAGACCATTAAGCACGCCTACAAGAAAATTTTGGGAGCACCGCACCAAATCCTTTTTGAGAACCAGCATAGCAACATCCATAAAATGTCTTGTTATACCCTAGACTCATTCTAACACATTGGATCATGTATTTCTTATTTTATACTAATTAAATGTACTTTAGAGCATTCACAACAAATGTGGTATAATTGCTATGATGCAATTTTAGCAACTAAAACACTAAAATACAGGCTACAACAAAAATGCTATACTTAAAAAAAAGAAAAAAGCAATGAAGCTATAGGAGGTTGTCATCTTTGACAACTTATTGTAGCTACAAACTTATAATAAAAAATAATATTTTATTACTTCTCTCTTCTTTTCCTTAATTTTCTTTTTTCTCTATTTTTCTTCTTTGTTCTGTGTCGTTTCTCTCTCTCTCTTCTAAGCTATTTCTCTCTTCTTCTTTTTTTTTTTTTTTTTTTCACTCCCTCTTCTAACCGGTGGATCGTGGCTGAGATTTGGTCTAATTTAATGGATGTTGTTGGTTTGATTTGGTGGATCTGATTTGGTCCGATTTGGTGGATCATGGTTGAGATTTTGATCCAATTTCTTCTCATTGGTGGTAAATGCTGTTGTTTTTCCTGGGGTTTGTGGTGTTGTCTTCGAATCTCGTGGTAGATGCTGTTGTTTTTCTGGGTTTTGTGGTGTTGTTTTCGAATCTCCATCGGTCACCAATTTGGTCTTGGGCTTGTGATTTGGGTGGTGGCTAGTGTTTTTTTTTTTTTTTCAATGGTGGTGGCTAGGGTTGTGTAACATCCTAGCCTATTTGCATGATTAATTTTATGGATTTACATACTTATTATTATCTTTATTAATTTAAGTGCATAAGAGTTTTATTTTGATGTTATAGAAAGAAGTTTATAAAGGTAAGGGTATATATGCAGAATTATTTAATTAGTTGGGTCTTTCTCGAAAATAAAGCTTTTGGGGGTGGTAAGTATAAATTTTAACAGTGTGTTTGGTAATGCTAAAGGAGAGAGGAAGAGAAGAGAAATGATCTGAAAAGTGGTCATTTCTTCCGTTTGGTTAGCATGGAAGAGAGTAAAATGGTAGAAGCCATTTTCCTGAGCTCATAAATTTACAATCGGCCTAATTTGGCTAGATTTGAAGGGAGACAATAGTTTTTAAAAACTAGGGGCCCACATAAATAATATAATATGCCTTGAAGTTACATATTTGCCCATAATTTTTATTCATCTTTCACATATATATGGGCATAAAAGTAAATATATATATATATATATATATATATATATATATATATATATATTTCTTTTCATTTCCTTTCTTATTACAAGCCAAACAAAGGAAAGAAAAATTCATTCTTCTCCTTTCTTTTCCCCTCCTCTCTTTATTTCCAAACGTACACAAGAGATTTAATTTCTTTTCTTTTCTTTCTCATTTCCTTTCTATTATTCATTTCTTTTTTCTTCTCTTCCTTCATTTGTAACCAAACAAAGCATTAGTTGAAAGGATGAGTCATCAACCCTTTTCCTTATAGTGAGACATGTGCCCCACCACCTGCACCGAATTCAATTTTCTTTGTTTCTTTGTTCTTCTTTCATTGTTCTTGCACAACCATACTCCTCTCTCACACCAACAACCCCTTCTCTCTTTCACCTTTTCTCTCACTGAAACTATATAGATATATATCTCTCTCCAAAGAAGAAATCAAACACCTAACACTAAAGTTTGAGCTTCAAAGTTTGTGGGTAAGTAAATAAAACTACTTCTTGTTATGGATAATTTTAATGGTGTAGTTGTTTGTTTTATTTTCTCTTCTATATTCTCTAGTTTGATTATAGAAGTTGGAAATTGTAGTTTTATGTTAGCAATTTGAAAAGATTAAAGATATTATGGTTAATTTAGTATGAACAGGAAAACTGTGAGTTGAAATAACTGATTAGGGATTGTAAAGGTTGTTTAGTTTGTGAGTTTATTATGTAAAGGTGCTGTTTCACTATGAAATTTAATTATTAGTTGATTAAGTTTTCTTGTTGGCTTATAATTATAACTTGAATAACATGTTGCTATGAGAATTTTTTGTTTTGTTGCTTGGTGAGGCAAAAGCTTCATAAATTCAAAATTTAGTCTATGAATTTTACTGCTTTATCAAAATAATGAG
Source organism: Quercus tomentella (assembly GCA_028535165.1). Taxonomy (NCBI): domain Eukaryota; kingdom Viridiplantae; phylum Streptophyta; class Magnoliopsida; order Fagales; family Fagaceae; genus Quercus; species Quercus tomentella. Next base: position 45,720,864 of record JAPQVY010000100.1, read on the forward strand.
TTACAGTGCAATTTTACAAAGGGAAAACTGCTATTAATTAGGGAGTTAGCTAAGTGTGTCAAAGAAAGGAACTCAACTTTTGGACTTATCTTTTAATACAATATGGTTTGATATGAATAATGGATTCTTTTGATCATGTGATTTGTGTGTGCGTGTGTGTACATATATATGTATATATGTATATGTGTTGCTGTAGGAAACTTCTCTGAGATGGGAATTCAGATTTTCTTGAGTTTGAGAGTTAGGCTGTGATTCATGTGCAAGTTTATATACTTAGGAAGAATGATTAGTAATAAGTTTTGGTCTTTCATTTAGGTGACGAGAACGTGGACACTTGAACTCCTCTTATTCAAATCTCTCGCATCTTCTGCTTTCACGTAAGGGATATGTGATATGTGTGTTTGATAAGCATAAGGTTTATTTAGAAAAATTAATATTTGCATATAATCATGATTTAAGTAAAGATATATGTTCGTGAATTTTGAATCTTATATATATGATAATTTTTAGCATATTGATGCTATTACTTATACCACGAACATAATATTTAAGAATGAAGTGGATATGCTACTATTATGAAATATTTATGTAAAAGCATAATTGTTAGAAAAATATAGTTTTCAAGTTATTCCATTGTTATGATCTGAACTTAGCCAGTAAGGGTTAAAGTACTTGTATTTCCATGGAAATATTGATTGATTGACCATCAAAAGTGGCGAGGACTCTGCTGTACCCACCTTTGTTGGAAAATACCAACTTGTGGAGGATGCCAACCAACCCCCATGGTTAATGATCTGATCACACCGAAAGGGGTGTGATATTTTTTGATATGATCTTGAGATTTCCTAGCATTGTGGGGAATGTTGTATGCCTGGCAAAGTATGCTGGAAGCCTCCCAAAAGTTGTGACGAGCTTACAAATATTGGATTGACTAATATATTATTAATGAGCTATTAAGCTATTTAGAATTTATAAGAAAAGTATGATGATAAGGAAGGTATGCTAAATATATTATAAGTCTGATGGAAAGTTTGTAATAAAATGTTTTGCAGGCCATTTAAAGATAAAGTTATTGAATTATGTTAAAGTAACAAAAGTTTGTTATTATGTCCTTTTATTATTACATGAAAGGAAAAATGATGTACTTTCGTATGAAAGTTTCATAAGTTATTTTAAGAATAGTATGAAGACTATCGAGAACTATTTATCAAAGCTAGCATATCCATAAGATAATTTTTTTAAATGCACTCTTATTAAATGCTCGTGGAACTTGAAACCTTATTGGGCTTTGTAGCTCACCCTTTTTTTTTCTTTAGTGCACAGGTTATTTCTTGAAAATAGCAAGAGTATTAGAGGTGGCAAGGAATCTATGGTTCACGTTTGTTAGATTGTATAGTTCTGTTGTTGTATAGACGATATAGTTTTTTTTTTTGTTGTATAGGAGGAATCAAAATGTATTTGATCCCTTTTGAGTAGAGATGTATTTTTGGAACCTTAGTTTGTTAAGTTTGTTTTGAACCCCAATTGTATGTCTTTGGGGTTAGATTTGTAAATAAGAGTTTTTGCTAACGTCTAGTTATGTAATATTTACACAAACACCTTAAGTTTCAGCCAAGTTGTTAAACTTTCAAAGTTTGAAAGTAATGAAGTTTTAAAGTTTTACGAATTTTGTATATTATGGCTTTTATTCAAGGAAATAAAAAGGAATACGATAAATGATATTTGATAAGGACCTCCAGCTTTAGTTGGTTCATGTTAGTATTGAGTTAGACTTGATATTAACATGCCGTTCATGCTCTAAATTCTGAAGTACAGGTTTGGGTCATGACAGGTGGGTATGGGTTTGTTAGGTTGAGAAGGAAGAGTGTGAGTTTGTTGGAGAGACAAGTGGGTAAGGGTGGCTGGTGTTTTTTTTCAATGGTGGTGGCTGGGGTGGGTATGGGTTTGCTGGGTTGAGAAGGTAGAGTGTGAGTTTGTTGGAAGCTTTTGCATCGGAGAGAGAGAGAGAGAGAGAGAGAGAGAGAAACATATATTGAAGAATAAAATAATAAAAAAAGAATATTTTAATGAAGTGGTAAAAAATATAGAACATTTGATGTTAGTGTATTGTAAAATGAGTTGTTAAAATAGATAAAGTGGCTTTTTGAGTTGCTAAAAGCTAATTTTTTTGAGAATTTTGATGTGAATGCTTTTAGTCTCTATACATATTGTCAACAACTAAATTTTGGCTCCAACCCTAGCCTGTTTGTCTTTTGCGGGTCTTTTGAAATGCTCGGATACATATGAGGGAAGATGTTTGACACCCTACAATAACTTTCGAAGATACATTGTTTTGATTCATTCCTATGTTTATCATTTGGAAATAACTTCATACTTGGTGATTATGTTTTAAAAAGTTTGTTTGCAAATCACATTTTGATAATAAACTATACATTCATTAAATACTTAGTCAATTGCATTCAAAGTAAATATGACTAATGTTTTTCCTTAAGAAAATATTGGTAAGCTAAAATTGCAATTTAATCTTCAAGATGTTTTTCTCATACAAAAGACAACAAGAAATACAATGGTTAAATTTGGTGAGGGGAACTTATTGGCTTGATTTTGGTTTTTTTTTTTTTTTTTTTTTTTTTTTTTTTTTTGTGTGTGTTGTTGTTGTTGAGTTTTTTAAATTAACTTTTTTTAAAAAGGAAATTTTAATTGAAAATTAAAAAAATAAAATAAAAGGAACTTTCAAGAAAGCATTTTATTCATGTTTTCTTGGATTTTTTGAAACTCATTATTTTGTTTACGGAACAATGACATAACAAGGGGAATGAAATATACATTTAGTTAATATAAAAAATAATTAAATTTTATTAATTATTAAAATTCTTTATTAATTAATATTAAATTTGATCCCTCCTATGGTGAAATCTCGACTCCTTCACTGTTCACATGAATATTAGAAGTTATACGAGAGCAAACCTTTGCATCCTTATGTACTTTTCTTGGTCTACAATAATCCTTGGCGATGCTTTTAACAAAAATAACATGCATCTTGGTTTTTTTTTTTTTTTTTGATGGGAACATGCATCTTGGCTCATAAACATTGTTGTTGCAAATATTTATAGTTGAGTGTATATAGCATGGAAGCTACCGGATTTGTTCATAAATAAAGGAATTAAGCTTTTTATTTTTATTTTTTATAGGATAAGTGAAGAAAGGTCTTTATTTCTTCATAAAAGCATCCGCAGTTGGCACCGACGTGACAGGCAAAATAAATATGGTACAAAGACAACGTACAAACTATTCCATTTCATATCGGGGTCCAGGGTTGCTTCTGTAAAAGGAAGACTTAGATCCTAGCTAATCCTTTGTTGCTCTCTTGGGTATTAACAAATAGTTTTTTTGAGTGTACCGATAAGGTGTTGCTATGTCTTTGGAGTATGAACTACGGAGTATTGTTATTGTACGGTACGGAGTTCCCAAGCCCTTTGGGCCTTGGACCCTGACCCTATGGTACGGTCCATAACCCCAACCCCTTGTACGAGGCAGGGCCCTAGGCCCGCTAGGCCATGGGCCCAAGCCTCGTGCCATGATGCATGACCTAATGCCCATTGAGCCTGTAACCTTGACCCGGACACACCTTGAGGCACAATCCGAGCCTCTCTCGATCAACTGCATCTTGGACGAGAATGTGATTGCTTGGGGGTACCATGTCTTGGCTGCCCAGTATTGCCTTAGGGAATATCGCTGCCGAACAGTCTTTTGGAGATGGGAACTAGTTCCAATGCCATTACTACCACTCCCAATGGAACATCCACTTAGAAACGATGGAATTGGACCCCTATTCCCACTAATAATAAGGAATAATCGTAACACCTCCACTTATCTCAAGCTATAAATAAGAGAATAGAAGGAGAAGTGGGGGTTGAAAAACAAGGAGGTGAACGCAAGGAAAAAGAGTGACAACTTCAAGAAAGGGGAGGGGGGATTTTGGGGAGAAAAAGAGAGAGTAGAAGGGAGCCACATCAAGAGTGAAGGGAGCAACCTTGTGAGGGGAAGAGAGGAATTCGTAAAGACAAAAGTGAGTGTAACTGAGTTTCTGGGCAAAGGACTACCCATAGTAGGAAACCCAAAACCCACAATACAAATAGGTTGTGAGCCCAAGTACAAGCCAAGCCCATTGGCCATATTTTGGATGCGCACAGTTATGTTTCCATTTTTTCTCTTGTTTTTGATGGTTTGTCAATCGATTTTTACTCTCTTTGTGAAGGGGGTTTTTTGTACAGTGGGTATTGACTGTGGAAGAAGCCAGGCTTGTATATAGGAGTTAAGGACTGTGTTGTACCTGTCTATAGCAGCTAAAGCTACCATTTTCTGTGCAGACTTGGATCTGCGCACGGTGCATTATTAATACCTCTAAAAATCATTCACAAACCCGCTCAATGATTAACATGCACTATAGCAGAAGTCTTCTCTATTTGTTTCTGTGCTCGCAGGATGGAAAGGTGAAAAATGTTAGAATGATATATATATTTTTTGGGATAAATATCATTTTCATCTTTAAACATTTACGTTTTTTATTTTTAAATTTTCAAAAGTTCGCCTTTTGTTTTTAAACTTTGTAAAATATTTTATTTTTTTTGTAATTCTACTATTAGTTTAGGTTCTACGTGATTTAAAAGAGTGGTGACGTGTTATTTGACGTGGGCCAAATTAATTTCTTTTTAAAATTATAAACATGTGGCACACATTGATTGGCTCCCGTGGATTAAAAAGTTTTAGTGAGACAAATTTGCCCTCACAAGCTCAAACCTTAGCTGGTCAGCCTAGTCTAAAAAATTCGCATATCTAAAAAGCTTGAAACCCCAAACCCAATCTCACGGGGCATCCCCAGCTGGCAATGGAGTGTTCAACGGAAGCCTTCCTCCATCATTGAAGCTTAGTGTTACTGAAGCAACACAAAGACTTTGAACTTTCTTGTTATACACAAAGAAAAGACAATTTTTTTGCTTTGAAAGTTTCTGAAGGAACCTCTCTTGCGTTGTTGAAAGTTCAATAGAGATTTAAATATTGACTTTCTTGGTTTGTTTTGGAGTAAAAGAGTGAGAAATCTTTGAAGGATTCTTGGCTTCCTTGGAATGGCCGAAAGTTGCTCTTGGAGGTTTGTTAGAATTTTTTTTTGTTTTTTTGTCACTCTTTTGTTTTTGATCGGTTGAGTTTATTTATTTATTTATTTTTCCCTATGAAATTTACTTTTATTCCTATTTTGTTTTGAAGATGAGCCCATGATATGCCAAAATTTGATATGGGTGTATGGGTTTATGATTTTTCTTTTTTCAAGTTTAGTGAAGTTCATATGAATCGGTATTTGATTTTGTCACATTTCTTCTTGTATTGTTTGAAATTTGGGTTTAATGAGTTGTGTCTTGGTCAAAACTTTCATGTAGATTTCTTTTAATCGGCAGTGGGAGTTGCCTTTGAACACTCTGTCGTTGGTAATCCACTTCCGGGTTGGCGTTGCCGATTGAGGTTGTGGGATTGTTGGTTGTGGTGTTGGAGTTTCAAGTGTTTCAAATTTGGGGATTTTTTAGACGATTGAGAGGGTGTTTGGTATATGCACTTAAAAATTAAAAACATGTGTTTGAAAACATATGTGAAAATATGTGTGGGTGAAAAAATGTGTGGAAATACATGTAATGTTGTTTAAAAATTGAAAATATGTGTTTGAATGGGTGTACCAAATGGGGCTTGAGGTTTGAATTTGGGTTGTGTGGGTGTGAGGGTAAATTTGTCTCACTAGAATTGTTCAATCCATGCGGGCCAATCATTGTGCGCCACATGTTTATAATTTTAAAAAATAAATTAGTTTGGTCAATGTCAAATATCACATCACCACTTTATTGAGCCACGTAGAACCTAAACTAACAGACATAAATGTAAGGACGAAAAAACCGACATAGATGGAAGGAAAAAAAAAAATAGAATATTTTACAAAGTTTAGAGACAAAAAATGAACATTTGAAAGTTTAGGGATCAAAAACAAATTTTTGTAAAAGTTTAAGAACGAAAATGATATTTTACCTTTTTTTTCTTCATCAAGTATTTAGTTGGGATGAAAAAGTGAAATGATATAAATTTAATTTGTTTGGTGGAAAAAAAAAATGAGATAATAAAAAATATAATTTATATATAATATAAAATTTTCTCATATCCTTATTACATAAAATGTTATAATTTTTTTAGGGATAATTACACTTTACCCACCTGTGGTTTGCCTTTAATTTGACTTACCTACTCGTGGTTTCATTTTTGACATTTTACCCATCTGTGATTCCCTCCGTTACTTCTCTGTTACCCACCTCCAGTGCAAACGTTACTCTAACACATAAACTCATTAAAAACAGAACCTAAAGCAGATCAAACACTACTCACTAGGGAAGAACGAAGAACATAGTACTCAAATATTTTCTTTTCCAACATTTCTCATACACACAAATTCAACTAAATACAAAAAATTTCATCCCAAACATCTCCAAACCCAGTAAATCAAAACCCAACCAAATCAATAATAAAACATCCAAATCATCCAAAATAACCAACAAAGCTATAAACTTCACAATCAAACCAAATCAATAATAAAACATCTAATTTTTTCAAACAAGTTTTCTCTCTCAAACCCGCTGGAGCCCTTGGATTTCTCTCTCTCTCTCTCTCTCTCTCTCTCTCTCTTAATCAAGCTTTATCTCTTGGTTCAAGCCATTGCCACCACATTCGACGGCCGAAAACCCAAATCATTGGTTGAACACTGATTACACCACCACTACCGCCACCACCGGCCGAAAACCCAGATCTTTAAGGCTCTCTCGGTTCAAGCTCTTGATGTCTGGTCCTCTCTCCTCTCTCTCTCTAGCTCATCATCTTTATCTCTCTCTTTAAACCCATGGTTGAAAACCCAGATCGGTAGTAATTGGGTGGTCTGATTGGTCCAAATCTGAAAGAGAGAGAAGCACAGAGGGTCACTTGGATTGGGTTTTCTTCGGGGTTTGTTAAGGATTTGTAGTTTGATGATTTTGGCTGGAATTTATAGAAGCACAGAGGTTGGGTTTTGTTGGTCTGATCGGTTAGTAACATTTTGCATTTTTAGTTGTGATTCGACGCACAAGGTGGCTTTGATTGTGAAGTTTATAGCTTTGTTGGTTATTTTGGATGATTTGGATGTTTTATTATTGATTTGAGTACTCTGTTCTTCGTTCTTCCTTAGTGAGGAGTGTGTGATCTGCTTTAGGTTCTATTTTTGATGAGTTAATGTGTTAGAGTAACGTTTGCACCAGAGGTGGATAACAGAGAAGTAACAGAGGGAATCACAGGTGGATAAAGTGTCAAATATGAAACCACGGGTAGGTAAGTCAAATTAGAGGCAAACCACAGGTGGGTAAAGTGTAATTATCCATTTTTTTATTATATTAAATTAGTTAAAGACATGTTACACACAAATAATTGTAAAAATACTCTCATCTTGTTCCCCACCAAAAATAAGCCTCACTAACCATTTAAAACCCACACCTTCTCCTATAAATGGTGTTAGGTTCTAAAGTTTAGGACTTTATGTATTTAGAACTTTAATTTGTATTGTTGGCAACCATGATCAAAACAATGTGTTTAGAAGTGTTTAAAGCTAGCTCAAAGTTGTATGTCAATGTAAAGTTGGAATCGAGTTTAATGCAGGAAGCACTGTGGCTTTCGGCCTGGCTCGATCGATCGAAGCTTAGGCTCGACCGATCGAATCTCGGGCAGAATGTTTTTTCTGCAGAATTTCCAACTCAGCCCTAAGCCCATATGATGTGTAGGGTTAAGTGTTTTACTCCTAGTATATATAGGAAACCCTAAGCACGTTTTTATTAGGTTTTTAGAGAGAGAAGAGTGTACCTCTTATATATTAGGGTTTTGTACCCAAAAGCTCTCTAGAGACTTGGTTGCTCATAATTGCGGTTTGTGTAAATCTCTTGTGAGATCTAGAGGAGCTTTCCTTTACACAAACTTAGGGTTTTCAAGGAGGAGATATTCTCTACACCTTGATGATCAAAACAATTGCTGCCATTAAAGTTTAAAGAATACACAAGCGGGGGTGCTTGTAGCTGGTGGGAATCCAAAGAAAGAAGGAGTCCGTGGATTCGGAGATTGCATGTGGTCGTGTCAGTAAGTTCTACTGGTTGGTAGCATTAGGAAGTCGAGCGGGGGTGCTTGTAAGTCCTTTTGTATGAACTTCGATTCTTTCTGATAGTGGATTCAAGTTTACCTTGAGGATAGCTAGGTCAAATCCTTCCTAGGTTTTTACCGGTTTGGTTTCCTGGGTGATCATATCGTGTGTTATTTATTTTCCGCTGCTTTGCATGATTTGATCTTTATTATTGTGATAACCTAGACTTGTTTAATTGGACTAAGTAACAACTTGGCAAATTACCTAGGTTTAATCAATTGTTTAAGGGGTCTAAAAACTGTCAAATGGTACAAGTTTTTTTTTTTTTTTTTTTTAATTCATTTTGTTATTTTTAAATGGAATAGTACAAGCCTTTCTCCTCTACAAGTTTTTTTTTGGTTATTTTTAAATGGAATAGTACAAGCTTTTCTCCTCTATATATAATATTTGTAAAAATTTTATATAATATAAGCCTTTAAAATTGGGTTGGGCCGGCACTGTCCTCCAAACGAACTTAAATAAAACACATAGATTTTTGATTTCTTGTGTCTTGATCGAGCCTATGTCAAGAGTCAATCAAAAGGCTGGTATTGATCGATCAAGAAGTGTTCAAGGGTTTGTCGAAATTCCAAAAAATGCCTTTCTTCAGTTAAACTTTGCACTTTATTTTGTACTTTATTTTTGACACTAACAACTAAGAACGAGATACATTGTCATAGGTTTTCTCAAAAAAAAAAAAAAAAAAAAAAAAAAAAACATTGTCATAGATTTGCCAACACTAACCTAATTGTTCCCACTATCACAAACATTCATAAAACACACGCCCACAAACATAAGTGCCCATAAAAACTGAACTAAAGGAGCCCCAAATAGGAACGCTTGAAACTTGTAAACTTCTACACGAATCACACTATCAGGTTTTTTCCCATGTATCTCTCACACCATCAACAACCAAAAAAAAAAAGAAAAAAAATTCTTCCCATGTAGAGTACTAGAGAACATAATAACTTTCAACAAATCACAAGAACATTGTTATAAATTGAGACAGCAACTCAAAAGAAAATTAAGAGGCTGTTTGGATTGAGTTTTTTGATAACTCAATTCTCTGTTTCCATAACTCATAACTCAAAAATGGTGGGACCCATAGTAAAAAGGTTGTTTGGCCAAACGATAACTCTGTTTCCATAACTCAATTCTCTGATTTTTGAGTTATGAGTTATGGAAACTGAAAATAACAAAAGGTTGTTTTCAGTTTCCATAACTCATAACTCAATGGCATTTCCGTAAATAAACACACATGAGGGACTCACAGCCGTAACTTTTGACCACCTTTTGACTTTTTTTTTTTTTTTTTTTCTGGGTTGGCGTTGGCTTTTTTTTTTTTTTTTTTTTTTTTTTTTTCCTGGGTTGGTGTTGTTCTTTTTTTTTTTTTTTCTTTTTCTTTTTCTTTTCCTGGGTTGGCGTTGTTCTTTTTTTTTCTTTTTTTTTTTCTTTTTCTTTTTCTTTTTCTTTTCTTGGGTTGGCGTTGTTCTTTTTTTTTTCTTTTTTCTTTTTCTTTTTCTTTTCCTGGGTTGGCTGTTCGGTTTGGTTTTTTTTTTTTTTTTTTTTTTTATAATATATTAGCTTTGCTGAGTTGGGTACTAAAAATAAAAAAATAAAAAATGTACTGGCTAACAGGTGTGGGACCTATGAATAGTGTGAAAAAATTGAGTGATGAAAATAAAAGTGATGTTGCCAAATGAGTGTGAAAAAATGAGTGATGAGTGATGAGTGATGAGTTATGAGTTATGAGTGATGAGTGATGAGTGATGGAAATTGAGTGACGGAAATTGAGTGATGAAAAATCTTTACCCAAACAGGCTCTAATACTCCCTCCGTCCCACTTTGTTTGTCTTGTTTGAAAATTCAAACTTTTTAAGGAAACATCATTTATTGTCTTGTCTACCTTTTAAAAATGTGTAAATTTTCAAAACTATCCTTAAATAAATTTATCAAAAAATTGAATTAGTAAATTAATAGGGGTATAATAGGAACATTAGTAAATTAATGACTTTTATTTTTAGAAACAGGACAATATTTTGGGACATCTCAAAATGGAATAGAGGACAAACAAAGTGGGACGGAGGGAGTATTAGATTTTGATCCCTCCGAAGGTGAAATCTTGACTCCCCCATTGTTCTTCCTCACATATATTCATCTTAGAAGTCACACGAGCACACACCCTTGCATCCTTATATACCTTTCCTGGGCTACAATAATAGCCCTTTTTGGGAGCACAATGAATGTCTTGTGAGCATATACACAACCCTTCTAATGCACACCCCTCCTTATCTATAATCACACTATTTTTCAATCCAAGAACTTGGTCAGTCCACTCACTAGAGAAGAGGCCAAATGGATCATACACTTTCTTAACCTTCAAGAATTCTTTAGCATTTTTGTACTTGTTGATTACTCCATCAAATGCTACGTTTCGATTCTTCCCCCAATGGGGTAGCGCCCCGTACTTAAATAGTGCAAGTTGCTCAACTTCTTCTAGTATGTCTTCAAATAGCCTAGGAGTCAAGGGGTCTTTGCTTCGATAATAAGTGATATCAAAGTCTATTGCATCTTCTTGCTTGCCTAAGTAAGCACTCGAAGCCTTAACGTAGCGCATGAGTATTCCATTATAAAGTTCTACACCACACATTGCTTTAGGCTCTAATTCAATTAGCTTTTGAACATCTTGAATGAAGCTCTTAGCCACGGACAAGCCAACACTGAATGTACTTTGGTGAAAGAACTCACCCTTAACTCTAGGGTCCCACGCACAAGCTGTGATCATTGCATCATTAAGACTATCTAGGCAGGTTCCTGATGCTTGAAGGTCGTTGTGATATCCAATTACAGGATAACCCGTAAAAAGAATACCTATTAGTAAAAAAATATCATAAATTTTGTTATTTTGAGTTGGTAATATCATTATCAGCCACTAACGCAAATAATAATTGTAATTTCTTAGCACTGTTTAGAAGAAGAGGAAAATAACAATACCATTGTTACTTAAACCATAGGCAATAGTCTCGAGTGCTAGAATAACTGTCTCTGCACCTAAGCACTTCCCAGCAGCGTCACTTAAGGATTCTTGAACTTCCTCTAATTTAAACAAGCACAGAACGTACCATTTCAAAACCATTACACTTTTGTTATAATAATAGCTAGCAAAAATCAAATGGTGGTGCTAACCTGTGGTTCTGATAATGCCCAGTTCAACTGAAGCTGTTGCGCGGAATGGGGTGAAATCATATAGACCATTACCATGTCCATGTGTGTTTGTGTAGACTCGGTCGTCAATACGATAAACTGCCTTGCGTTGACTAGGATACCAAGTTATATCAGCAAACTCATGTTCATTGCCAAAACTAGTCACCATATCTCCTAAGTCCGAATCATTTTTTTTCAAGTAGGTGATGGATCGTTTGAACATGGGTTGTAGTTTTAGAGTGACCTGCAAAGTGAGATTTTCTCATTTTGAGCTTTCATTTTGACCATGTTGTGACCTTGGCTTATATATCAATTTATAACAGCTCAACAATTTATGTCTTTGAAGCCTATTACATGTGTCTTAACCGGGAGTGATAAAACATAAGCAACATGTATCAGATGCTGTCAAATCATATTGTGGCATTTTCAACATCACAATCCTATAGATGATGCCTACCATTCACGGTACCACAACAAGTAGATAACTTTCTAAGTTTTTGCCAATTCGTAGCTTGCGTTCTCTTTTCCTAGACTTGCTCTTTCCGAAGTTTTTGCCCCTATGTGGGATTGACACCTGGATCCCGTAGATATGGGACCCACATGTCAGTTTCACGTGTCGCATGAGATGGGTGTATATAAAAATTTTGATTCATCCTTTTAGATACATATAAATATGTTTATACTAAATGATAGAAAAATATTATTGATGTGTTTACATAGTAAAAATGATGCATCTAACATAGCCTATATAAGAAAATTACAATCTGTTTCTAATAAATAATCAGAAATATTAATATGTGGCGTTTATATACTTTCAAATAATTCAGCTAAAAAAGAAAAAAAGAGACAGAACTTTCATATAATTAAAAATTTAAAAGTATAGCATTCATATAATAAACATACAAGACATACAGGGGGGAAGAAGAGACCTATCTTAATTTAATCAGTCCAAAAAAAAAGGAACTATAATTTTTTAATTTATTATTTTTTTAAGTGGGAGAGACCTATCTTTCCTCTTGCTTCCCTTATTCGGTTATTCCCTTTCTTTTGGGGAATCCCTGTATAATGCAAGACATGACTGATCTTTAGACTTAAGGCTTAGGACAGTACTTACGATTTGGTTTAAAGCTCCCCATTAGGAAAAGGCTAGAAATTGTGGGTAAATAACTTGTTTCACACATGCACCAAGAAAATTGTAATTGTATATTCAATAAGATTAAGGCTAGCTTATGGGAAAGTTGCATAAGTGATACCAAGATAATTTGTAACTGTAGATTCAATCAGATTTAGGCTAATGGGAAAGTTCCATAAGAGATACCAATAAAATTGTAGTTGGAATGCAAGGCCAACCCCTAAAGGAAGAAAGTAGAGTGGCTATAATAGCAGATTCTAGGTTTTGTAGGGTTATACCAGCATGTAATAATAAGTATCAAGACTAATCCTTTGATTGGTATTTCCAAATAAGTTTTTTGAGAGCCACAACATTTGTCACAACTTGATAAAGTGGTTAACTGTAAGTTGTGGTTGTAGATAATTACTTTCATATGCCACTCACTCATATAGTCAACCACCTCATAATTGTAGTAAAAGTCGTATCTCTAAACTTTCTCTTTCACAAATATATATAGTTTCTTTTTACTACTTCCATGAATTCTCTCACTAATTAAACACAAACTTTAATGTTTATTTGTTTATAATAAGAGTGCCAAATTACTATGACCAATTTCTCCCTAATAGCTTGAGACTTTTATGTGTGTAAGTCAACATCCCACATGTAGAGTAAATTGTTAACATTATTCGCTCAATTTTCTGCATAGCCACACATGTAAGCAATCTCTCTCTCTCTCTCTCTCTCTCTCTACAAAAATTAAAATTGGAAATTAGATTTAATTTTTTCCTTCATCATGCATCACATTGCCAAAGCTAAAGTACAACTCATTTTTAATTCGAAAAGGTAATAAATTTTCATCTCTTTTTGTCAAGGGAGTCAATACCGTACCGGAGGCTGTACCAGTTTGGCCAGCGGTACGATATATTTCAGATACCGGTCAATACCGGTATACCGTTTCGGGTTTACCGCTATTTTTTATATTTATAAATAAATAAATAAATATATATATATATATATATATATATATATGTGTGTATGTATGTGTGTGTGTGTATATATATTATAATAGATATAAAATTTTACCATAAAACATTTCCTCAATTTAGAACTAATTATTCATTGTTTTAGACTTTAGTATCAATTAAAAGAAAAAAAAAACACAATATAAAAAATAGAAAGCTTAAAAGTTACCATTGCATACTAAGAAAACAAATAATATTAATAAATTAATGCAAATAAGTTACTATTCTGCCCTAACAAAAATTCAAAAATTACAAAACTTAAAAAAAAAAAAAAAAAAAAAAAATTTCTGTACCAGCCAATATGGTCGGTACATGGCCGGTACGGCCGGTATTTAAACCGGTACGAAATGTTGATGTTTCGATACCGGTATACATACCGGTACGGTACATACCGACTAATACGGCTGGTACCGGTACGGTATTGACTACCTTGCTTTTTGTTAGATTTTATGCTTGAATGATGATATTTGATTCTATGTATGAAAATAATCTTAGTTTGGTTACTATTAAGGCATTGAGATATGTGTTGAATTCATCTTTGTTTGAGTAGTTAAGCTGATCATGAGACTATTAGGTGATTCTATTTATGTGTTGCAATAGTACCTTTAATAAATTAGATTCTATTGTTATATTATACGCTTTAAAATTTATTTTATTCTTATTATATTGTAATTTATATTTTAGACAATGTTTATGCTATTTGTAATTTTTTTTTAAAATTAAATGTCTACTAGAAAATATCAATTTAAATGTCTACTTTAAAATTTTAATAATATAAAATTTAATTAAATTTTAAATAGAATCCCTTGATCAATTTGCTACTAGCAATATAGAAAACAAAATAATAAAACATTTTAGATAATAAATCTCAAAGATGAAAAAAAATTCAACAAAAAGAGTTAGAAATAATGATTAATACAATAGAAAGTTAAAAATGAAAAATAATCAAACATGACAGTTATTGGTTATATATATATATATATATATATATATATATATATATATATATATATCGTTGAATTTTATTGCCTTATTGGAATACTTGTAGTAGTATAGTTATTTTTTTTAGATGAATTTTTGCAAAATTAAAATTATTAAAATCATTAATTAGATGAATTGGATTAACCATGTTTTCAATTAAAAAGATGTTAACAAAACTTATTCAAGAAGATTCTCAAAAAACTTTGTATCTCAAGAAACAAGAAGCGTTGTCCTGTAAAATATAAACAAGAAGAATTTAAAATAATTTAATTGAAAATTTTTTAAAAATTTCTCATTAAAAATTATAACTTTAAATCTTGTTTCTCAAAAAATAGAAAAAAAAAAAAAATCTCAAAGTATATTAGGTGGACCTAAAGCAACTCAATTACTATCATTTATATTTGGTAATTGACGCTAAAAGTCTTGTATCTCAATTAATTGACATTTATTTTATTTTATTTTATTTTTATATTTTCAGTTGAAACATTAGGGTTTAAGCATTAGCCATTCACACCTATCATGAGTGTTATTGATTTTCAACATTGGGTTGAGACTTGGGATATATATCATTTATAAGAAAATCTATCATGCAACAAATGCATGTATTCACCCCCTCACATGGGGGTATATATATCATATGGGGGTATATATATATATATGATGCGCAACAAATGCATGTATTCACCCCCTCACATGGGGGTATATATATATATATATATATATATATATATATATATATATATATATATATATATATATATATTTATATATATGATGCGTGTAATACTACCTTCACATTCACCAGTTAGGCTAGAACACACCTACCATGTTAAGTGGAATAGTACATCCTTCCATTATGGTTCCTAATTTATTCTTTAATTTATTTCTTATATTTCTATTCTACATTTTATTTATTTATTTATTTATTTATGTTTTAGTCCCTTAAGAAATATATCTAGAGGCCCACTTTGAATTGGGGAAAGCAGAAGAAGTTGAAGGATGGCAAGTCAATCAAGATTTCATTAGTCCGCTACCTTATGTAAAAGTAGATAAGTGCATTGTACCTGAGTCTGTGAGATGGTGGTTGCTCCTTTTTTTTGTTAATTACTTAAAGCAACGCTACCATACAATTATTTTTACTACTTTTTTCATAAAAGACGAACTGACTAATATAACCTTTTTAATTACTTATTAATTCATCATCTTGACAATTTTGAAAATTTTTTTACTCTAAACTTATTGATGATTACTAAAGTTTTTTTTATTTAGTACATATATACAAACAATAACTACTACATATGCTAATTACCTCTTTAGACATGCTTTTGTCCTATCTTTCTCTTATGATTCGTTTGAATGAAGAGGAGGAAGTAAAGTAGAGTTAGTTATTGGAGTCTATTTAGTTCTTGGAAAATTTAAAGCTTGAAAAAAAAATACACTGCAGAGAGTTTTAATTTATAAGAATTAGAATTTTTAGATGTAATTAATAATTATGTTTTTTTATCCTTAAAATTTAAATTTATACTGACCATTAATGTTGATTGGGCTGAAAAATGTCCTCGAGCCTTGGTATTAAGCATAATCATTTTCTTTTATAAAATTAGCTCTAGATAGACATTTTTTAATAGACAAAAGAAAAATTTTAATGCATATGTAACAGTAGTAATTGTTGATTAAAAATACAAGAGATGTGATAATTTTTCTAAAAAAATTACTGTGAAATTTGTCATTTTCAAATAAAACATGAGACTTTAACATTTTCGTGTCTAATGATAAAGAGAATTTTGTCCCAAAAAAAAAAAATTTAATTTTTACGAACTTAAAAAAATTAGCAATTCTCATCGTGCATTCGTGTATATGGAACAAGGTTTTTTTTTTTTTAATTTTTTTTTATAAATTTTTTTTAACAAATAATTATTACTATTATTTATTTATGGAGGTAGAAGAAGAAGAAAAAAAATAAATAAATAAAAAATAACCAGTGTTTCCTTGTAGTTGGATCTCCAAAGTTTTGGAAGTATTCTTATCACATCTCAAAAAATTAAAACGGAATCTACTACAAAATTTCTCAAACATTACACTGCGATCAAACTTCGACGACCAGAAACACCTTTTAGCAAAAGTTTGTGTATATGGGATGAAATATGATGCACAATTAATTGAGACTCACCACTTCAAGAAAGTATACCAAGTTAAGTGTTAAATACCAATATGTAAAAAAAAGAAAAGAAAAAGAAAGAGTAAGAGTAAGTATTCCAAGTTATAATCCAGACCTGTGAAATGACTCCAAGAACTCCAAGCGAAACTTTAGCTGCATTAAAATCTTGGTCACCATCTTTGAGCTCCCGAACCTTAGCATAACCATCTTCAGCACCACCTGGACTAACAATTCGAAGTTCCGTAAGGTAATCATGGACTGCGCTCCCCTTGTCATGCAATGTGCTACCATGTGCACCCGTGCTCAGTAGTCCCCCAATTGTCAAACCCCACCAA
Organism: Quercus tomentella; assembly: GCA_028535165.1. Classification (NCBI taxonomy): domain Eukaryota; kingdom Viridiplantae; phylum Streptophyta; class Magnoliopsida; order Fagales; family Fagaceae; genus Quercus; species Quercus tomentella. The sequence goes on from JAPQVY010000100.1 coordinate 45,737,899, forward strand.
TATGGTGCATAAGGCAGGACCAGCTCAGCCTTGGCAGCTTCGTTGATTAGCTGCCTCAATGTCACACCGCTCTCCACGGTTATCGTCATAGCTTCAGCATCAATTTTTAACAAATGGTTAAGATACTTGGTGCTTATCAAAAGCCCATCTTCCCCGTCTGGACAAACTAGCTTGGGAATGCTATGTGAATAACGGGTTGCAACTTTCATTTTCCTTTTGTTCTCGGTTGCTTTTGCCACTATCGAAATGAGCTCCTCCTCCGTGGAGGGGTAAGCCACCTCGGCAGCTCGACAAGTGCTTCGATCAGGAAAGATACCATAGGAGTTTGTGATTGTGCAATCTGTATTCTTTGATGAACATTTGATGTGGTCATCAGGGGGACTACAACACACAACAAAGATTAAAAGGAAGAAACAGCTAAATTGGAAAACTCCGCGTAACAATACCATGTTTTAGAGTTTTGGTGATGCTTTAAATTCTTCTTGGTAATTTAAGTTGCATCTTAGTTCATTTACATTGTTGTTGCACATATATATATAGTTGTGTGGTTTAGACAGATATATATTAAAATAAAGAAACTATGATCCATTTTAAGACGCTTTGAAGAAAGGTTATTTTCTTGGTAAGTGTTGGCAGTTGGCATCAACGTGGCAAACAATTCCTATTCTTAAAACGTTTGTTCAAATGTGGAACAAAAAGAGATTAATATGCAGATGGAGTGATTAAATATCAATGACAAAGTCATCAATGGATTTAGAGACACAATTTTATACAACTATTAAGGCGGCCTATGGTGTTGCCTTGTGCTGAATGAGTAGTAGAAATTCAATGCAAACTTGCAGAAATAAGTTCAAATATGAGGATGCAGTTGGTAAGACTTTATCAAATGGCTTATTAATTGTGCTGATACACGGCAAGCAATCCACGCGAAGAAGTCTAAAAGTTAATTTATTTTCTTTGATGAATAGTGAACATTTGAAAACTATGGTAGACAAGTGTATCATTTTCTTTCACAATCACACCTTCATGATGTTCATTTGTCTTTACCGCAAAGACGAGGGCAAAGTTCACAAAGCCAAGCCCTATCCACTCGACACCTCATTGAAACTCACGTACGTCTCCAGACAGAATGGAGTATGTTAGGTGTGGCACACAGGATACTCTCCTGCTATAGTCGGTTAAGCTACCATCAAAACACAATATAATTATAATTTCAATCAACTCAATTGGTAAATTATCTTCTCAAATTAAGTTTTCAATTTTGATTATATCTAAAACTAAGCATTTGAGTGGTCTTAGTAATACCATCAAATCACAGTTGAATCATAATTCTAATTAACTCAATTGATGAATTCTTTTATGGTATTAAGTTCCAATTTTGATTATGTCAACAATAAATTGATATCTTAATCAATTTTGATTATATCTAAAACTAAGCATTTGACTGGCCTTAGTAATACCATCAAATCACAGTTGAATCATAATTCTAATTAACTTAATTGATAAATTCTTTTATGGTATTAAGTTCCAATTTTGATTATGTCAACAACAAATTGATATCTTAATGTGATGATAAATTAAAGAACAATCTCTAATTGAGAGGTTAATATAAAATATAAGGACACCACTTAACCTAAAAACTTAAATATTTAAGTTTGAGCTCAACTATGCTATATTAATAACTCACTCTTGTTAATTTTTTTAATGTGTGACTTTATTCACACACATATACCCAACAATTTTCCTCTCATGTGTAAGTCTTTACCTCTCTATGGGCTATGACTAAGTCCTATTAGCTTCTCCTTGCTTTATGAGTTTTTTTTCTTCATCAACACATCATCCATGGTCCTCCCATATGCCATCCATGATACCACAGGTCAACCCCACATGCTCATGAATGGGAACTCAAACTGCACTTCCATATCCATGGAAACCCGACGCCATACCATGATCTAGAACCATTGACAATACTATTTTGTTAGGTCTTTCTTCAAGATTGTTTATGTGAGCCCTTTAGGCTTACCTTGTCCCCGCTCCAACTATGAAAGGGATCTTGTACACCTTGCCACATTTGTTGCACACAGCAATGGACTCTCATACCATTGTGGAGACTTTAATTGAGAGGTTAATATAACATATAAGGATATTGTTGAGAGGTTAATATAACACATAAAGACATCACTTAACCTAAAAGTTTAAACCTTAGAGTTTGGGCCTAATTATGTTATATTAAACACTCTCTCCTATCATTTTTATTCAATATAGGACTTCACTCGCACCTATATACCCAACAAAAAAAATTACAGCAAAATCTCAATTTGTCTCTACCACAAATTTTAAAACTGAATTAACTTGTTGGTTTGGCTATGTGTTTTTTGTGGGTATAAGCATAGAGGTGGCTTCCATGGTTCTATATCTAAACAAAAGATTGCCTATTTTCTTCCCCATAAGTGAATGTCTAAAGACAATTTCTAACTGTAAAGTTGTAGTCAGCTAGTCCTAACTCATAAAAGCTTTGTCTCTTATGATATTAGAGCATTCAAAATGGTGGTTGTAATACCACTCAAAAGTTATTTTACTAACTCAAATCATTAAAATCATGCAACTGGTATTTTATTTTTTAATGGGTTTTATTGTCTCTCTCTCTCTCTCTCTAGTGGTCTGATCATAATGGCGATGGTGGTGGCTTAGTTGCAATCCGTGGGTCACGGTGGCAGTGGTTCGATTGCGGTTCGTGGGTTATAGCAGTGGTGGTTCGTGGGTTCGATTTGGATCATTGGGTTGTGGGTCACAATTTGGATCATTGGTTCTGGGTAATAATTTTGTTTTTGTTTTTGTTTTTTTTCTCTATTGGTGGTGGTGATGTGGTTGTAAGTTTGGTGGTAAATGGCATTGGCAATTGTTGGCTAGTTAGGTTGTAGTGGTCTCTGAGTTGCAGTGGTGGGTGTGGCTATTGTTGGCTAGTTGAGTTGTGGTGGCCTTTAGGTTGTAGTGGTGGCTGTGGTTGTTGCTAGCTGGTTGGATTGTGGTGGTATTTAGGTTGTGGTGGTGTTTGTGGCTGTTTCTTGTGGTGGCTGGTTGGGTAGTGGGTGGTTGCTATGGGTGTGTGTTTTATGTTATTTTAATAGTTGCTTAAATTATTTTAATGAATTGTGTGCTAAAATAGAATATTTGATGTTGGTTATATTGTAAAGTGAAGTGGTAAAACAAATAAAATAGTTTTTTGAGTTGCTAAAAGCTAAAATTTTTAGTTCCATCACTATGAATGCTCTTATAAACTTATTAATAGCGGCTAGGAAGGTTTACTTGTTTAGCCAGTTTGTTCTTCTTTTATTATTACTATTATTATTATTATTATTATTATTATTATTATTATTATTATTATTATTACTATTTTTTGGATAAGTGTTTGCTATGTAGCCAGATTTGATAAAAATGAAAATGCATTTTGTTATTTAATGGTTTGGGAAAAAGGTAGGTGGGTTAATCTAGGAAAATGACCATTCCAACCCACATTGTTGGGTCCTTGTGTCAAGTGGGTTAGGGTGTTTTTTGAACAAAGTTTGTTTGGAGAGTGTCAAGGGGAAAATTGATGTCCTCGAATGAAATATGGGGGGAGGGGGGGGGGGGTTTCAAGCTGAAACTCAATGTTGGGCTCTAAGATGATACCCAAAGGCTTTCGGTATAGTGATAAGCCTATCCAAGTAAGAAATAAAGGTTGCACCTTGGTAAGAACAATATCAAGGCCCAATAAAACATTTCATAATAGTTAATTAATAGATTAGAAGTCCCGTTACAACAATGCAAGAAAATAAAATTCTCTAGCAGTAGGGTAAAATTAAATTGATGGTCCAGCAGTTAATTATTGAACAAATTTAAGAAGGTGTTCACTTTAGGAAGTCCTTGTGTGTCTTGGTCAAAAAGGTCTAGGGTACTTTTTGCTACTACTACATCAATTTGAGGGAAAAATTCCATTGTTACAAACACATTATATCTTTCAATGGAAAAACCAAAAGTAAAGACCAATGGCTCCATGGTGAGAAGAAATGGGTTATTTGGCATGGTATGTAGGGAGAGAGAGATTCCAGCTCAGCACAGCAGATATTAAACCAAGATTCTTGTGGAATATGTATGTAGGGTATGAATGGGGTAGTAAAGGCTATTTTGAGTGAGTAGGTGTGTAAGCTTGTAATGAGATGGTGGAAATAATGCTAAAACTAAGTCTTTAATGGGAAAAGGGTTGTTCATGGATGATTAGAGAGCATTTATGAACTTTGGATATATAGAAAAGGAGAAAGGAATGTTTGAGGCTAGGTGGGTGTTTATTTGTATGGATTGAAATGATTCATTTGTGGGTTAGTGGAGCTAAACTACAAGCTAAATTATGGCAAAATGACAAGAATAGCATAAATTTTTAGAGGGTTTTTGTGTGCCTTTTGTGGGTTGATGTGATTATCCTTTTATAGTAGAGCTTAGAGGGGTGATTAGCAAGAATCAAAAAACGTGGGGCTAATTAGCAAGAAGAGGGGCAGATTGTAGATCATAGGATTGGACTACAAATGGTAGATTTTCTTTTAGGCTGCCTTGCTTCTTTGGGTAATATCAAACGTGGGTAAATATTTGGGTAATCTTGCATTAAATGTTGAGATTTTTGAGGTTGTGTTCAGCCAATGGGATTAAGGCAGGTATTAAGGTAGAATCTTGATGTTGCAACTGAGATTTGGACCCTAAAGAGTAAGATTCAGCACCCCAAGCCATGTGTTAAATTTTGGGCCTACTTTAGAGGGTTTTGTTGGAGATCCCTTTATACCCTCCAAACCACATTTTCCCAAATTTTCCCCTTTAGGATTCATGGGCTTGGCACATGAACTAACTCTTGAACATTTTTGGTATTTATAGAATTGATTTGTTGAGATTTGCATAACTTTGTTATGACTTCCTTCTGCTAGAGATAGAGCTTTGAGGAAGATGATGAAATCCCATTACCTATTAGACTTTAGCTGCTAGTACAACCTTTGGGAACTGTTCACGTCAGGGAGACAGTGGCAGAAAGTTGATGGGACAGCCCTCAGTTCATTTTTAGAGATTTGGTTGTCTCATAAGGAAATCTCCAACTGAACCTTGGTTAAGGATGAACAAGAAGGAAGTTGGCTAGCTGGTTTAGTCCTCTACCTTGGTTAGAACTTTTGATTGGGCTTGTTAACATGGGCTGGACCCTTTGGCTGGGTTGTGCTTATGCCCCTTTTTAACTTGGGTTTGTTCTCCTTTTATCACACATTTGGACCTACAAAATGGACATCAATGAATAGTGACCATAGAATCAAATAATCATAATTTCCCATGAATTTGGAAACATAATGAGCATTCAAGTTTTTATTTTATTTTATTTTATTTTATTTTTTTATAAACAATTGTGGTTATGGGCATTGGTAATTTAATCATATGGTATTTCCCAAGTATTAACAACATTGGATTTTTCACTAAATAGTACCAATATGAATCGGGCCTATTGATATTGCTAGCGAGAATTGGGCTTTTAGTGTTGTCAATTAGAATTGAGCTTTTTGATATTGCCAGTAAGAACTGGGCTTTTTGACATTGCTGGTGAGAATTGGGGTTTTAATGTTTCCAATGAGAATTGAGCTTTTTGATATTGCCAGTAAGAACTGGGTTTTTAATGTTGCCAATGAAAATTGGGCTTTTCAAATATTGCCAAGCATAATTATTCTTGGGCTTTAAAAAGAATGAGATTTAAACTCGTACAATAAAGTAATTGGGGGATGAGTCTGAATTATAGGCTTCACAAAAATATTGGGCCTTATAATGTTTTATATTTGTAGCCTAATTTTGTGGTAGCAAGAAAAATAGTTGTAGGCTAGCATAATAATAGGGCAAAAATATTTGGAGAAGCCCAATAATTTGTTGGTGATGTTTGAAAATAAATGGGTGGTATTTAAGTAAAAATTGGTGTAAAAAAAAATGTATCCTAACAGAGAGAACCCTTCAAACTCCTCATATATTTTTATATGGAGTGTGAATTTTGAAAATCTAATTGTTGGATTGCATATTCTTATTATATAAAAGATCAAAAATCAATTGCTATGTCCTTCATAGTTACTAACAATCAAAAGAAAAGAGTAATGTAAAAGATAATCAATTATATCCTTCATGTTTGCTTTTAAAAGATAATCTCAAATCCATAAGGTTCCTTGAATCCACAAGGAAAAAGAGGTCTTGAATCCACCAGAAAATAGAAAGATAATAGTCTCAATTTAATTTATTGATTAAATAATGTTAAAAAAATGTTTATAGACTTAGATGCCTATTTAAAGGCTTTGTAAAACTTGACATACAAGAAAATATATTCTAAAACATATCCTAATTAATACCTAACCATTATGGGAACCAAATTTGACTTAAAAAAAAAAAAATTAAAAGCACCTAAAAACGAGCAAATAAAAATCTTGAACCTAAAATTCTGAAAATTGCCATTAAAAATCAAAATTAACAAATTATAAAAATTAAATAGTACATTATGTCCTAAAGCATTTATCTGTTTATGCTTTTGTAATGACCTAAAGTTGTTGTGGAAGCAAGAAATTAGCCCTAGCTTAATGACTTGCCTATAATCACAATTAATTTTTATTATGGGCTTAATACAATTTGCAACAGGAGATTTGAACAAGAAACAGATAATTCTCTGCTTTATAAAATTGTGTCAAAGACTTTATTCATACGATTATTTTTGTTACATTCCTCACTCAGTGTTTCGCTCCTCTCTTTTTCTTTCTTCTATCTTTCTACTTTAATTAACTGCCCAAAAACTGCCTTCATTTGTCTGTCTTCTTTCTTTTTATACTCTTCCTCTTTCTTCTTCTTTATCCTTATCCTTTGCTTAATTCTCTTCATTTTCTTCTCCAGCCTATGCCATAGTAGGTGTTGTCCTAGTACAGTTGGGCAACCTTTTGTCCCATCAGACTCTTCTTTTCTTGAGGTTATGATGAACAAATATTTTTGAGACCTTTTGTTTTATTCTGATAAGTTATCTATTGCATTAAATGCAACTGTGTCAAGTGGGTTGTTGTGGATTCATCAGGAAGATCTTGAAGGACATCCTCAGATATTTTGCGCACACCCCAGCAGGATGTCTTTGATAGCTTGAAACATGGATTGGTGCAGGCAATGTGATCAATTGGCTTTTATCTTGGGTGACTCTAGTGGTTTACTCATGCTCAGACCTAGGGTGATGGGTCCTATTAGGTCAGATTCTGAGGTTTGAGATCTTGAGGGTGTTTATGATGACTTCTTGTTTACCTTTGTGCTCTAGGGTAAGCGTCTTCATAGTGGGGCCCCATATCTTGGAGCGATATGTTCTAGGCCCGTTCTAATCTAAGGCCCAGTGCTTACTTGGGTCTTGGGTTTTATGTACCACTTCCCTATAGTTGTCATTTGATCCTAGCTACATACATGTGGACATAGACAATTATCCACCGTTTAGAACCACTGAAGAATATAAGAAAGTTGCTGAGGAGCAATTGGTCCATTTTGCTAATTCAAAGGACAGTCATATATTCTTTCTAGTCAATACCATCTTTAAGAGTCTCGACCAATGGCAAAGTTCAGTTTAGGGGGATAAGATTAAAAGTAAAAATAATCTAAATATACTAATCAACAACAAATTAACAATAAAAATGAAAGAAACAACTGTAAACAAATGTAATTACAAGTATATGTTTCGTATCATTAAAAAAAAAAAAAAAATAACCAATTCATAGTTACTAACAATCAAAAGAAAAGAGTAATGTAAATACACATAGTTTAGACATCTAATTGGTTCATTAAAATAAACTGAGAAAATAGATTAATCTAAAAGTATTAAGAGTATAGCAAATACTGTTTATAAATTATAAAAAAAAAAAAAAAAAAGAGAAGAGAGAGACTATAGCAAATACCTGTAAAGTTTTATACATATTTCACTAACTTGATTGCTTCTTAAATTATGTAGAATTCAACATTTATTTTGCTATCATTTTAAGTATTTAAAATTTGAGTTTATAGCAAAAATTCAAACTTGAAACAGTTAAAAAGTCAAGAGGCAGAGGAGAAGAAAATACAATGAAGGGTTGGAGGCTCTATGGTTTTGGTATAGTATAAGAAGATTAAGTATTTTTTTTAATACATATGGGACCCACTAATTGAATTGTATGATAAAAAAAGGATTATCTTTTTTTTTTTTTTTTTGAGAAACAAAAAAAGAAAAAAAGAAAAAAGGATTATTTTGAATTGTTCACGACAATCTATTAGCTAATTTACCTAATTTAGATTGGACTAGAATAAAATTTTTATCTTATATAAAAAAAAAAAAATTGGCATTTCACTATTCATTTAACTATCATTATCATAATTATAATATATATATATATATATATATATATATATATATTTATGAAATAAGCAAGAAATTCAAATGCTTGAATAGTGAAATGGATAAAAAAAGTTAAATGTGGGACAAGATTAAAAATTCAGAAAAAAATGATCAGGTTGGTTTGGTGCGCTAGGAAAGTTCTCAACTCTCAACTCTCAACTCTCAACCATCCAATTAAACGTTCATGCGAACGTACCCAAAAAAAAAAAAAAAAGTTGCAGCTAACAAATTTGGAACAACTCTCAACCATCCCATTAAACTTTCATACGAACGTACCCAACCAAAAAAAAAAAAAAAAAATGCAGCTAACAAATTTGGAAAGTGACTTGTTCACAGGTTTTTCACCTTCTTAAAGTAAGCAACTTATCATTTAGGCAATAGAAGTCACTTTAATTGGTTGTGTAGTCACGGTGGAGAGTGACTTACCTACAGAATTTCACCTTTTTTTTTTTTTTTTAATTATTCTAACACGGAAAAAAAAAAGTTATAATTCCCATTGAAGAAAAGAGGCTTATAGAAGTTGAAGTTCATTGCTTCCATGACACCAACTTCTAATAGTTGAAGTTTTATATAACTAGTGGTTTTTTTTTTTTTTTATAGAAAGACTAAAACTTTCATGGAATATAAACAATGATTCCAAGAGCATGTATAGCTAAAAGATGGACCGGTTTAGCTTGTGGTATTTGAATACCAATTTAATCATCTTTGATTTAGCCAATTTGTATTCAACTCCAACTCCTTCTCTGAAAAGGATACGTTGGCAACTTCTAATAGTTGAAGTTTAAATCAACTTGAATGGCGAAACTACACAATTGGTCCCTAAAATTTGCCTATTGAGCGTTTTTAGTTCCTGAAGTTTCAATGGAGTGCTATTAGTCCCTAAAGTTTTAAAACTAAACAAAATTGCTCACTTTACTAACTTCCGTTAGTTTCTTTATTTGTCTAATGGAAGAATGAGTAGGCATATTTTTAATGATGTGGCAACCCTGTCATATCAGCTGGACTGTCTAAAAGTAAAATCGTTGCAATGTAACTTAAGTGGCCGAATCAAAATTTGACACTTCATTTAAAAATACAACCCATAACCAAGTCACCAAAATTCTAACGGAACCTTAAAATCTCTTTTCCTCTCTAGTACTCCTTTCTCTCTCTATAAATTTTAGCCAAACATGAAACATAAGATAGATACGACAGTAGCCACTTGATTTGTATCAAAGTCTCCGAAAACCTTCAGATCTTCAAAGAGAGGCAGCACACCTGAAGCCTTATAAGATCCTAAACTAAAACATTCACGAAGCCCAATTTTTAGCGTATAAATCTCAGGAAAGCTATGCTCAAAGAATTTACCTAGATTGTCATAGTTTTCTTGTTCAACTCAAGCTGACTTTTTGCGCAGATATTAGGCCAATGATCAAGTCAAATACCAAGACAAATTATATAATATTAAAAAAAGAGAGAAATAGATGGAGAAAATGAAAGGGTCCTATTGGGTTATTGAGAAGTTTAATTTTAAATGTTCACAGCAAGAGATCTGCTCCAGATATTGCATACATGTAGGACTATGTAGGCTCTGCACTGATGTACGGAACTCTCGCTTGTGGATCTCCTTGTCTTGCTGTCTCTAGAGATTTTTGACATGGATTTCATCGAAGTTACACAGAGAGAGAATGAGAGCTAACGGAGAGAGAGAGAGAGGGGTAAACGGAGAGGATAGATTTTTGGGATTTTTTAAAATAAAAAATGTTGCCATGTCATTAAAAGTATGCCTACTCATTTTTTTCATTAGACAAATAAGCACAAAACTAACAGTAGTTAATAGAGAGACCAATTGTGTTTAGTTTTGACACTTTAGAGACTAATAGCGCTCAGTTGAAACTTTAGAGGCTAAATGTGTTCAGCAGGTAAACTTCAGGGACTAATAATGTAATTTTGCTTATTTGAATACCAATTTAATCGGCTTTGACTTATTCAATTTTTATTCAACTCCAGTTACTTATCTGCAAAGGACACGTTACTGAACTGACTTTGGCTTTTATACTAATCTTAAACGCATGTATAGATATGCATGTAAATTTTTAATATGATTCTTTATGGGATGGTATAATGTAGAGTTTGTAGATTAATATATTTCTTATTTGAAATAATTAACTTTTCATCTACGTAAGTTTTCTTTAGTCTAACACTTTTTCTGTTGTGTAGAACTTCATCCTTCCTTCCAATTAGTCACTTTGCTTTGATTGGAACACACAAAGATATTTTTTTGTCCAAATGGGCAGATGAAAGCTCCATTCAATTTATTATATAGCGAATATGATTTAGTTTAGTATAATTATGCTAAAGAACTATTATTATGCATTCTTACAGATAAGCATGTGTTTGACAGTTCCTTATTGTTGTGTGAACGAGTAATTTTTAGGTTATCTAATAAATAAATTATAAATTTATCACGAGTAGTTAGATCTTCTATCTTCTTAAAAAAAGGATCTTCTGCCTTGAGCAGAATTGTGTACCTACTACCTATACATATAATGAAATACTATTGTGTATTTTTTTTTTTTGCTGAAATACTATTGTGTACGTTGAGTATATTTATTTATTATTATTTATATTTTGAGTGTTCAGTTAGATAACATGTCAACCTCGAAACCTAGTAATTTACGTAGATAGGAATTTAAAAATGGGACTTGCAGGTTCATCAATTCTTTACTTCTTCTTACAATTTGTAAATGCTGGGTTATCTTTTGTTGCTTAGGATTTTAGCTTTGATCTCTGGTTTGTAATATTTTAAGGTCTTCCAATGACTGGACTAACGAGGCAAGTGACTGAATCGAATATAGATAACATGGCCTTTGCATTAAAATTTTGAATGACTTAGCAAATCACGAGTAACTCAATGCAATATCCTATATATGTAATTATGTATCTTAGTTTCCAAGAGTCCATTTTCTCGTATTTTATATGTTTCTTTCTTCACCTATCAGGATTTTATCCGCAACAGTGCAACATTTAGATTGTACGTTATTCAATAACACATTTAGTGACCGTTTGGAAAGCGCGTTTCCTAGTGGTTACGTTTTTAGTTTGTGGGTTATGTGTACTGTTTATAAGACCTACAAGTATTTTTTCAGTAAAAACAATTTTAAAACTGGGTCCTACGACATTATTCATATATTTAGAAATTATTTTGTTACAGTGTTTTTAGTTTTCAGCAATAAGCGGTATCCAAACAGATCCTTAGTCAGTGTAAAAACTTTTTTGGAAATTATTAGTAAAAGTTTTGTCATGTTGGTAGTTTATCCTTCTTGAATTTGCCTACTTCGGTAATTTAAGCTCTAAGGTTTGCTATACTCGCTTCAGCAACGGCTTTAGGAATTTTTTGCAGGGTGATTATTATAAAACTTAAATTATACAAAATCTAATAAAAAGAGAGTTTCGTATATTGAAAAAAAAAAAAAAAAAAAAAAAAAAACACACACACACACACACACACACAAATACATAAAGGGTAAGTTTGCTATTAGCTTTAACTTTTAGTTTTTAACTTTTATGTGCAATTTTATAAAACCTCGTTTTTTCCAGCCTTTTCTAACTTTTTAAAGTTTTTTCAAGGTACAAGTATACTTTAGCACATTTTTAGCAAAAAGTTTTCAACAAAAAACTAGATAAGCTATTTCCAAATGGACACAAAATCTTACAATTTTCTTTTACGAGTTTTTGTATTTTGAAGTCGTTGCATGATATTATTAATGCTGTAAGTTACATTGCTTTCAAAATTTTAGTTCGATAAAAATTTTCTTATGCTTTTCATTTTTGTTTGTAATGGCCTAATATATAATTATTAAAAGGACCAAAGATTAAGGACAAAATTTGACTACAAACTTAGTTGTAGCCTAAAACTATAACTCTCGTTGAACAAATTAACATGACTACATATTTTGAAAATTTAATTGTTGAATTGCATGTTCTTTATGTTTTTAAAACACATGTCAAATTTCAAGCCAATCGGATGTTTTTTATTTATAATTTTAAACAACAAAAACTCGAAATTTAAATATTTGATTGATAACATAGCTATTGATTTTTGATCTTATTGAAATTTTGCAAGTATGGAAGATATAAAATGAAAATGTAATATAATGGTAGATTTGTCAAAATTCACACCAAATAAAAAAAAATTAAGTGGAGTTTTAGCCTTAGGGCTACGTTTGGATTCGGCTGAAATGTTTGCATCTGCGTTTTTCCAATTTTTTTTTTCACGCTTTTTTGAGACTTGTGGCTACTGTTCATGTACTGTTCAATGAACAGTAGCCACAAAGTTGGACTTTTCAAACTTTTTTCAGCCAATTAGTGCATATCGTGTACTATTTACGGACCCACAAATTTCACTTTTCAACAACTTTTTCATTAAAAATGGATCTCACGGTACTATTTACACATTTAAAAATTATTTTGCTACAGTGTTTTTTAGTTTTTAGTTTCAGTTTTCAATTTTCAGCTGTATCCAAACGGACCCTTAGTCTACAACTAAGTTTGTTGTCAAGTTTTGTCCAAAGTTTAATTATATTGGGCCTAAAAAAATTTAGGATGGTCACAAATTTTTTTTAAAGGTAAAAAAATTATAAAATTTATAAAATTTATATATAATAATTTTTTTTCCAAATCATAGTGATCCTGTAACCACTCTGACTTCAATGTGTAGCCACCCCTAAAAGGCTTAGTTTCTTCCTTCAATTTAAAAATAATAATAATAATAATAATCTTATATGCTTAGCAAAAATAAAAATAAAAATCATGATCTCCTCTAGTCTAATGCCTTTAAATTTAGAACCAAAAGATACATATAGTCGCTTGATCCATAAGTGAAATCGAACCAGCATCGTCATGGTCTAGATATTTTGATAAATTTAAGTAAAATCTCATCATATCCATCTAAAACAAGTAGAGCTAGTCTGGTCTGCTCACTAATCAAACATGATATCCCTGTATCTTTTTTTATAAGTAAACATGATATTCCTATATCATCCAACACATCATCTTTCAAAATTACACTTTATCCTTTTAGAAAAAATTACAATAATTATCTCAACATTATATTTAGGGAAAATTATACTTTATCTATGAAATAGGATGCCAAATGTTACACGGATAATAATTTAGGAAGAATAAGTGTGTACTTTCATAGTTTAGTGGCGCAAGTGTCACGTAGATAATAATTTAGGGATAAGTGTAAAAATGGATATAATTTAGAGGGGTAAAATCTAATTTCTCCTTATGTTTTATTTTGACATAGATGGTTTAAATTTATTTTCAGAATTTAAAGTTTTAAAAGATGTTTTATAAATAAATGAAAAATACTCCAATTAATGTATTAGAGTATATAAACAATATTGGCTCCCTAGAACTTCTCATTCCCTCTAGGCCTCTCTCTAGCCTAGAGCATGTAGAAACCTCAAAGTGGTTGCTTACAAGATTCTAACCTTTCCAGGTCTGTCAATCAGATAGTGGTATGGATTTTTCTTGTTTTTTCTTTTTGACTTTTTGAGTCTTACTTTGTGTATGGGTTATTTTATTTTGGTGGATAGTTTTCTACTAGTGTAATTTAATGGAATCAGACATGGAGGAACTGTGGAAGAGGTTCCATTTATGCACTACAAAACACGCGGGTCTATAGCCGCGTTTTTTTTTAGCCACGTTTCTCAAAAACACGGCTATATCTAATCTATAGCTGCGTTTTTTTTAAAACGCGGCTATTGACTTAACCTATAGTTGCGTTTTCAAAACGCGACTATAAGTAAACCTATAACCACGTTTATAAGTGGTTTTAGCCGCCATTTTAAAACGCGGCTATAGGGTAAGTCTATAGCCGCATTCATAAACGTGGCTATAGATCTAGTCAAATATATATATATATATATATATATATATATATATATATATATATATATATATATATATATATATATATTTTAAAGGACCTATAGCCATGTTTCAAACGTGGCTATAGACTTACATAAAATAAATAAAAAATAAAAACCACCCACCGAATGGGTTCAGCACTTGTAAACAATTTTTTTTTTTTTTTTTTAAAGGAGGACCTATAGCCATGTTTCAAACGCGGCTATAGGTCCTCCTTTAAAATAAAAAAAAAAAAATTGTTTACAAGTGCTGAACCCATTCAGTGGGTGTTTTTTATTTTTATTTTTTATGTAAGTCTATAGCCACGTTTAAAACGCGGTTATAGACTTAACCTATAGCCGCGTTTTAAACGTGGCTATAGGTCCTCCTTAAAAAAAAAAAAAAAAAAAAAAAAAAATTGTTTACAAGTGCTAAACCCATTTGGTGAGTGTTTTATTTTTTATTTTTTTTATGTAAGTCTATAGCCACGTTTAAAACGTGGCTATAGACTTAACCTATAGCCGCGTTTGAAACGTGGCTATAGGTCCTCCTTAAAAAAAAAAAAGAAAAAAAAAAATTGTTTACAAGTGCTGAACCCATTCGGTGGGTGTTTTTTTTATTTTTATTTTTTACGTAAGTCTATAGCCACGTTTAAAACGTGGCTATAGACTTAACCTATAGCCGCGTTTTAAACGTGGCTATAGGTCCTCCTCTAAAAAAAAACACCCACCGAATGGGTTCAGCACTTCAACGTAAAGGAGAATGTGGAATATGCCATATTCCAAAATATTCCATAAAAATAAAAAAAAATAAAAAAACTCTGAGATTTAAAAATATGAAATCTCAGACTTAACCACTCGTATGGTCCTAGCAAAAGGAAAAAAAAAAAAAAAAAAAAGCTCCCTCACAGTCTCTCTCTTTAACTCTCTCACAGACTTAACCACTCGTATTAATCTCAAAACTCTCTCAATCTCTCTCTTTCTTGCTGATGCTGTATGAATGGGTTTGTGAAAATATGGAGTTTTGTTCATTGTTGTTTGAGTTTTGTTCATTTTTTTTTCCCTTTAACTTTCTGTCTCTCTTTGCAGTAGATCTGAAGATTGAGTCTCTCTTTGCTTTAGATTTGAAGATTTTGAATCAATGAAGCTAAAGTGCCTTAAAAAATTATCTCTCTTTGCTTTATTTTTCTTTGACCCATGGCCGAAAATTATTTTCTTTTGTTTGATTGTGTTTTGATTAATTTTTGGTTTGAGCATATGGACTCTTTTTGGTTGTGTTTTTGTTATGGGGATTTTTGTATTTTTGAGTTTGTGCTTTTGTTTTCCTTGAATAGTTTGTGTGTTCAGTTTGGGTTGATTTCGTTGAAGGAGATGTTCTGTTTGTGTTCTTGTACTGTTTTCTTGTATTTTAGAGCATGTTGTGTTTGTATTATGAGCATGTTGTGGTTGATTAATTTTGAAATTTTCTGGGTTTTTGTTTGAATTTGAATTTGCTGGGTTTGTATTTTTGTTTTGAATTTCTTAATTTATTTAAAATTGAAATTTTAAAGTTTGAAAGTATTGATTTTAAAAATTAATATTTTAATTAAAAAAAAAACTTTTGATTACAGAAAATTAATTTTTGGTAATCAAAGTTTTTTATTTATTTATTTTAAATTTTAAGGGTATATAGCCGCATTTTTTAAATGCAGCTGTAGATTGAGGACCTATAGCCACGTTTTAAACGTGGCTATAGCTTTCACCTATAGCCACGTTTTAAACGCGGCCATAGGTCCTGGTTTTAGGCCGCGTTTGAAAAGTGCGGCCATAGACCCCCTCAGGCCTATAGTCACGAGGTTTAGGCCACATTTGAAAACGTGGCCTAAAAAAACACGGCTATTGGCCAAATCGTCCTATAGCCACGTTTTTTTGACCTATAGCCGCGTTTTAAATCAAAGGAAATTGCATACTCCCAGAAGCATGCTCAGTTCAGTGTTCTAGCAAAACTTCAGATCAATAAGGATTATAATAAAGAAGCTTTTAAAGCTACTGTTAAATAGTTATGGCACTGCTCAAGTTGGGTTTCAATCACTGAAGTGGGAAACAACCTATACATGGCCATTTTTTTAGAAAGAGAGTGATATGGAGGAGATTATAGTTAAAGGCCCTTGGTCATTTAATAACCATCTCATTCTTCAGAAAAGATTCCATGGTGATACTAGTCCCAATGGTGTGAAGTTTCACAATGCTCAATTTTGGATTTGTGTTTTTAATATTGTGTGAAGTTTCACAATGCTCAATTTTGGATTTGTGTTTTTAATATTCCCATTAAAAGCATGAATAGAGACATTGGCATTCGATTGGCAAATGAGATCGGTGACTTAGTCGTAGTCGATGTTCTTACTAAACCTTTGATTAATTAGGTTAAATTGCATGCAAATCGTGCAGACACAAAACAAATCACTAAAAATACTAAATGCAACGGAAATTAAAAGATGATTTGTTGACAAATGGGGAAAACCTCTTACAAAGCAAAACCCTCCACCGAGTGAATTTAAGGTTACCACTCTCAAGAATCCACTAATCAATAATCAAGCGGTTACAAGTATAAGGAATCTTACCACTATCCTGGCTTATTCCAAAATACCAACCTACAGTTGAACTTGAACCTTCGCTCTAATACCCAATTGGACTTGATCTTGTAGTAGTCTTCTTTCCTTTGCTGCACAAATCTCCAATCTGTGACTAACTCCTTTGCAAGGATCCCAGTGCGTGACTAACTCCATAGCAACCCTTTGATTGTTGTAGTTGATTTGCTACAATTTCACATAGAAACACCAATAAGATCTTCAATATTGGTACTAGAGAATTTGCTTGGTTATAGAATCCAAAGGCGTACAAGAAAAAACATCAAGAACTCTTTCTTCTGTAAAAGGAGGCTAGGGTTTCAAAAAGAAAACCTTATGAAGCTTTCTAGGGTTAGGGTTTTCTTTCTCCACCTCCTTATTTAAATAGGAGCTTAATGGGCCTTTTAAATAGGCTCTCTTATTCCAATTAGGTTTACACAAACCTTGAGCTTTCCTAGTCTTATAGAGATTATACAAACCCATAAACAAATAGTCTTTTAGAATTAATATTGCAGGCTATATCAAAAATTCCGTAAGCTCGATAGATAGAGAGGTATTGAGACAGGTATCAAGCTTTAATAAATCTTGATAGATCGACAGGTATCAAGGAGGTATCGGGACCTACAAATTCAGCTTTTCTTGAGCAGTTCTTGAGTAATTTTCATGTCTTCAATGTAACCACTTGTAATGATCATCTTGAACTTACTTAGATTTATCCAAATACAAGTAAAGTACGTTTTGTCATAGGATATGCCAATTACATAAAAATATGGACCTAACAGAAGGCTTGAATGTTGGCTAGGTTTGTTTTTAGTATGAGAGACTACCTATTTTTTGTTATAGGTGTGGTATTCTCAATCACAATGTCCCCAAAGAAAAACAAAGTGGTTGTCGACGAAGGATGGGAATTTTCAATAAGGATGTTGGTTGCGAGCAGTGACATTAAGACCAAACAGCACAGGCAATGGTCCACCAGGTTCTTCGTGATGATGAGGGTACAACGGCTTCGAATGTTGATCCCTACATTCATAGGGATAACAGCTCATCTCATTTGGAAGTATGAGCCTATTTCAAATTCAAATTTTAGAACTGACTCAGAGAAATGTAGTGACCAAGATCGAGGAGATTTTTTGAATAAGCCAACTTCACAAGGGATTCAAATCCTCAAGATTTCCTATGGTACTTTACCAATAGATTTACTTAAATCTTAACCACTCTTTTATGATTTAAGAGTCGAGATTCTATCATGTTAGTATTTCACTAACAATACTCTTCAAATAATAAAATAATATTACAAACAAAATAATTAAGAGACTTGCAATAGGATGGGGTGGAATTTCTATTTGTGATGTAGGTGCTTGCATATGGGTAGTAAGGTTGAAGAAGGTTAATCATGTACTTTATTTTTTACACTCACAAACTTTTTAAAATATTTTTTTTGATAAGATTGACACTTACAACTTTTTCTTTTTTTTTTTTGGCTGAAGATTGACACTTACAACTTAGAACTTAGAACAAGATACATGATCATAAATTTGCCAACACTAAACCTTATAGTTACACTAAAAAAAGGAATTCCTCAAAAAAATAAAAAAAGTTACCACTAAAAAATGCATTAAAAATAGGACCCACTAACATAAAAACTCATAAAACACATGCCCACAAGTATAAATGTCCATAGACACTGAGCCGAAGGAATCCACAGATACGAACACTTAGAAGTTGTAAAATTCATCACCGCGCACCCTTGGTGTGGTGGTTACTCTATAAGTATAAATGCTTGTGAGGTGTGGGGGGCAAGAGTTAGAATTCAAATCTTCAGGAGAGAGCTTCACATATATATACACTTAGATTAGGTTAGAATAAAAATTTTATCTTGTAAAAAAAAAAAAAAAAGGTTGTAAAATTCAGCAGGTTTCTTCCCATGTATATGCATATATCTCTCACCCAAAAAAGGGGGGGTGGGGGGTGGGGTGAAAATTGTATTTTGTAGGTTGGATTTGGAATTAGGGACATCTGATTTGTGCGAACATCTTGTTTGGTGGGGATAATTGGGGCTGGTTTAGAAGCCTATGTAAACATGCACCTTGGGCCTTGGAGTTGGTGTTTGATCAGCCTGTAACTGTAGGCAAGCAATATAATGAGAAGAGAACATAGTGACTAATTTTGAATATTTTAAAGGCTAAAATGATATCTTTTTTGTTTTTCGCTTTTTAGTATATACTTCATACTTCTAAATTTCATGGACTAAAATATAGTTTGGACCAAATTTCACCACACATATTTTTTTCTGCCAAGTAAATATATTAGCCGAAAATATAAATCCGAGGAAAAAAAATGCGACAACATAATTAGCATTTCTATCTTTTTATATAGTCCTCCATATATAATAATATAAGCACAGTGACCACCTTGTCACTGAATCCTTTGGTTTTTATTTGCGAATTTGCATCCTGATCATCCATCTCAATCTTTATCAATCGGACCCAAATATCACAGCACAGAGGAATTTCAGATACAACTTTGCAAATAATTCGTTAACTTCCTTTGAGAGCCCAATTCAATTAAATTAGGCCATTGGCATCACCAATGTTCTACTTAGAAGTTACACGAGCACACACCCTTGCATCCTTATATACTTTTCCTGGTCTACAATAATAACCCTTGTTGGGAGCACAATGAATGTCTTGTGAGCATATACACAACCCTTCTAATGCACACCCCTCCTTATCTATAGTCACACTATTTTTCAATCCAAGAACTTGGTCAGTCCACTCACTAGAGAAGAGGCCAAATGGATCATACACCTTCTTAACCCTCAAGAATTCTTTAGCATTTTTGTACTTGTTGATGACTCCATCAAATGCTACGTTTCGATTCTTCCCCCAATGGGGCAGCGCCCCATACTTGAACAGTGCGAGTTGCTCAACTTCTTCTAGTATGTCTTCATATAACCTAGGAGTTAAGGGCTCTTTACTTCGATAATAAGTGATATCAAAGTCCACTGCATCTTCTTGCTTGCCTAAATAAGCACTCGAGGCCTTAACGTAGCGCATGAGGATTCCATTATAAAGTTCTACACCACACATTGCTTTAGGCTCCAATTCTATCAGCTTTTGCACATCTTGAATGAAGCTCTTAGCCACGGACAAGTCAACACTGAATGTAGTTTGGTGAAAGAACTCACCCTTAACTCTGGGGTCCCACGCACAAGCTGTGATCAATGCATCATCAAGACTATCTAGACAAGTTCCTGATGCTTGAAAGCGATTGTGATATCCAATTACAGGATAACCCGTAAAAAGAATACCTACTAGTCCAAAAAAGTCATAAAATTTTTCGTTATTTTAAATTGGTGATATCATTATCAGAAATTCATAAAAATTTTCATTATTTTGAATTGGTGATATCATTATCAGAAGAAGGCATCTTATGCACCTGTCTCATGCGCCCTATATGAGATTGACACATTGAATCCACACGTCAATCTAATTATATAGAGCGCATGAGATGGACAGATGAAAATTTCACCATTTTCACCCCTAACGCAAATAACAATTGTAATTTCTTAGTACAGTTTAGAAGACGAGGAAGATAACATTACCATTGTTACTTAAACCATAGGCAGCAGTCTTGAGTGTTAAAATAACTGTCTGTGCACTGAGGCACTTCCCAAGAGCATCACTAAGGGATTCTTGAAAATCCTCTATTTAAACAAGCACAAAACAAAACACCATTTCAAAACCATTACACTTTTGTTATAATGCTAGCTAGCAAAAATCAAATGCTAGTTCTAAAGGTTGTAAATATTTGTTGGCCAACCTGTGGTTCTTATAACGCCCAGTGCAACTGAAGCTGTGGGGCGGAATGGGGTGTAATCATATAGACCATTGCCAGGTGAGTTTGTGTTGACTCGGTCGTCAATACGATAAACTGCCTTGCGTTGACTAGGATACCAAGTTATATCGGCAAACTCATGTTCATTGCCAAAACTAGTCACTTTATCTCCCAAGTCCGAATCATCCTTTGTCAAGTAGGTGATGGATCGTTTGAACATGGGTTGTAGTTTTAGAGTGACCTGCAAAGTGAGATTTTTATTTTTATTTTTTATTTTTTATTTTCAGCTTTCACTTTAGCACATTGACATGGTTTATTTATCCTGACTTATAAATTTACAGCTCAACAATAAAACTTCACCAATTTATGTCACTCTTGTAATTGCATGTTTTAACTTAGGGTATGTTTGGTAGACTGTAATAGACACTGCAATGTAATAGTTATTCTTATGGTTTAACTATTCGGTAGTTTGGTTATATTTTTATTACAGGGAATAATCATTATTTATGAATAACTATTTTTTAAAATGAGAAATAACTATTTATCTCTAAAATATTTTTATTACAGGGAATAATCATTCTTTATGAATAACTATTTTTTAAAATGAGAAATAACTATTTATCTCTAAAAGAGATGTAATAGTTATTCCTTAGTAGGTGTATTAATTTCTACAATTAATATATTTCTAAATAAACAAACTTTCTATATGCACGTAACAATTATGAAAATAATTAAAAAATCATAAAAAATAACTAATCCCTCTTTCAAATTTAAAAAATATTATTTTTTAAGAAATATAATTATATGAGTAAGATATTTTCTAAAATATATCTTAAGTTTGGTTTAAAATACTTTCATCCCATTGTCTTCAGGGTTCTATTATTGTGTTGTCATCAAACAAATAAATAGTAATAAGCATTATATTACAACATTTTGTATTCCTTGTAATATCTATTTTTATTCATATACAATTATTATTACAGTCTATCAAACGTGTCTCTAGAGATGAAACATAGCCTGCATATATTAGATGGAAAATGTTTCGCTACAAATTTGGTTGGAAAATTTTTATTGAATGTGAATTTCAAAAAATTCACTATTGGATAACATTTTCTTCTTATATCTTCAATTCTTATAAAATTTTTCTTATAAAATTTTCAGAAAATCAAAGATCATGAATTATTTTATCAATCAAATATATAAATTTCAAGTTTTTGTAGTCTAAAAGTATGCATAAAAAATAAGTTTATAAATCGAATAGTAAATTCGGTTGACACAAAATTTTACATGCATATTAAGAATATAAAAAATATTAAATTCATTTTCAAAATATATAATAATGTTAATTTTTTTACGAAAGTTTGCTGCAACCAATTTTGTTCAAATTTTGATTTAATTAGATGCTATCAATTCAAATTCTATCATTTTCAATGACACAGTCCTATAAATGATGCCTACCAACCGCCACAAGTAGGTAACATCCAAAGTTCTTCCAAAGTTTTGCCCAATTAATTGGTAGTTCGCATTCTCTTTGGGCTGTATGCATGTCGGCTATTGATAATTGTTTAGTCCACAATTTACCAACAACATGATTGAATCATTTAATAGTTGTATTGATTAGCCAATCTTGACAGTTGTAGATTTAATAAGATTTAAGCTGATTCTCAAAATCATCGCCAGTTCAACTGAAGCTGTAAAAGCGAATCTAAAGTACACATCTCCCATTCCGTATATATGGATGGGAAGAAAGACACATATCACGGACAAAATTGACTTTTACCCTTTTCTGGCAAAATAAATAGTATTCTATCACCTTTCCTAAACTAATTAGGAAAATGTCCCTTTTTTTAAAATCGATTTTTCCAAATCGAGTTAAGTTTTATAGTAACGCTTTTAAGGATCTATAGTGACGTTTTAAGGACCTATAGTAGCGTTTTTTAACTCAAGTTCCATGAAATCAAGTTATAGGTAAAAAATTGCATGTAACTCAACTTTATGGATATCGAGTTACAAAACGCCACTATAGGTCATTAAAACGTTACTATAGGCTCCTTAAAACGCCACTATAAGGCTCTAGAATTTTTTTTTTTTTTTTAACTCGATTTTGAGAAAGTCAAGTTTTAAAAGAAGGACATTTCCCTAATTATTTTAGAAAATAGGGTAAAATTCTATTTATTTTTCCCGAAAGAGGCAGATGGCAATTTTGTCCCACATATCACACATGATTTATGAGTTATGACATATCTTCTATTGGTCCCCCGAAAGGAAAGAAAAAGAAAAACCTATATATCTTTTATTATTATTATTATTATCACACACACAGCATACTCAAAAGACCCTCAAAATTACTGTGAGAGTGTCAAATAATTATTAATGACCAATTTCCCCTAATAACTTAAATCTTCAGTGTTTGTAAGTCAATTTTCCACAGTACTACACACATCTAATTACAATCTCTCTCTCTAACTCAAGGTTAAAGTTAAAGGTGAAAATTATATTTCATTTTTCTTTTCCCATGCATCATATTGTCCAAGGTAAAGTAAAATTCATTTCCAAAAAGGTAATTAATTTTCATCTCTTTTTTTAAAATTTATTTTGGAACAATGATATTTGATTAGCTTTATGAAAATAATCTTAGGGCATGCTTGGATTGAGGGATGAAGGAGGGAGAGTAAAGTAGAGTTGGCTGAAAATAAGCTAATTTTGAGCCAAATTTACTTTACTCTACTCCCCTTGCTTCCTCCTCAATCCAAACGGGTCATTAGTTTGGTTAGTGTTAATATATTGAGTTATATGCTGAATTTAGCTTTATTTGGTTAGCCAGGTTGAGGGTCTTCAGACTATTAGGTGATTTTATTGTTATGTTAAGTTGCAATAGTATCTTTAATAAATTGGATTCTATTATGTTATGTTTTAAATTTTATTTATTATTTTTATATTATAATTTTAATATTGTAGACCGTGCTTATTTTATTTGTAATTTTTTTTTAATTCTGAATGACTACTAGAAAAATCAATTCAGATATGAAGAACTAATAATAATAATAATAATAATAATAATAAAACATTTAATTGCATCTAAAATAGCATCCCTTGATAGTTTTTACAAAAATATAGAAAATTATAATAAAAAAATAGATAAAAATATAATAGACGAATAGCGAATTTATCAGAAAGAATTAAAAATAATGAATAATACAATAAAAATTTAACAATGAAAATAATTTTAATGATATTCAAATATGTAATATAAAAATGTATTGGTTATATAAATAAATCAATAAATAAATACCTAGCAAGATTCTTTTCTAAATGCATATATTATTGACGGAATTTTATTGGCAATAATTGTTATAATTTTTTTTTCATAAAGAAATATTTAAAAATTAAAATTGATGAAATTCTACTTTAGATTAATTGGATTGGCCATATTATCAACTAAAAAGATGTTAGCAAAACCTAAACACAAAACTTATTTAATAATTTTGTACCTCAAGCAACAAAAAGTATTGACTTTAAAAAAAAAAATAATATATTATAATTTGCAGTTAACTTAATTAGTAAATTTTTATATTTTTAAATAAGAGATATGAAATATAAACCCCGCATCAAAAACAAAAACCGATCGAGTATCTTGATTTTATGATAAAAAGTAATAATTATAAAGCAAACATAATTTTTTTTTTTTGGATGAATTATAAAGCAAACATAATGCAACTTAATTTCTATTTATATTTGATAAATTATAAAAGGAATTAAAAAAAAAAAGTTATCTCATTGAATTACAAAGCTTTTTGACCGTAAGCAATATCTATTTTTGAAGGTTGCCATGTAAAGTGGAATCGTACATCCTGCCACGATGTTCCAGTGGAGCTGACCACATTTATCCTTTAATTTATTTCTTATACTTTTTTATATGATTATTTCTTTGTAGATAATGACTACAACTTTATTCAATATATATTTTTTTTAAATATGAATTTTGATAAATTCGTCATTAAATTACATTTTTGTTTTATCTCTTTCGTGCTTACAAAATTTCCATAATACTAATGTGGGGCCCAATAATCTATGGGCCAGGCCCATTTGCTCGTGGAGAGCCCGAAGGCCCAGGCCGAGGAGAGCTATGGCCCAAGCCCGATAACATAGAGCACAAGACTGTTTTTGGAATACAGCCGAGGACAGTTCAGCCCTCGGCAGATCCAAAATCCCATCGGAATAAAGGGGTAAAACTGGTATAGGAACAAATTTGTAAGGAGATCTAAAATATCTTGGGGAAAGTTATCCTTACTACCCTTCCAGATAAGACTCTGCACCTGACAGAGCCGTACTCTGCAGCCTTATCAACCATCCCCAACAATTCTGGGATTAGACTGATGGGACAAACGTCAGTGTTGTAAAGATTGACCCTACACTTGGACGAAGGACAGTGAACGCAGACAAGTATAAAAGAAGAAAGTAAGTAAATCTAAAGGGGGGGAAGGAATCCCACCTAAGAAGGAGAAAGACTACATGGGGCAGAACCTCTCAACAACACCGGACTTCACTGAAAAAGTCCATCATTGGGTAACCGGGGTAAAACCTCAATGGTCCTCGGATCAACTCTGAGGAGTCCCATCCCAGGGGGTGCGACGCCTTAGGGCTTAAATGTTCAAGCCCAACTCCTTTTTTCTACATAAATTCCTCTAAAACCAAGACCGGGCATCACCCCGTGACCAACGGCTAGCCTTTCAAGCCCACTCTCTACAAATCATATTGTGAGAGATCTTTTCATATGCGAGTCCAACATCATTATTGGGCCGCAAAGGAATTGTGTCCTTACAATTGGCGCCGTCTGTGGGGAAGGCTCGCGCGTTGGCACAGGGGATGGCAGAGACAAGCCTCTGTCAAATGGGAATCTGCGAAAGCTCCTCCGTTTCCGGCGACATACAGTTGCTGCTCCAGCATAAACTTCTGCTAGGGGCTACGCCTTGCGGTGCCAAGGGCGTGGGAATCTCTAGGGGCTTCCGGCCCCAAGTCAGCTTTTCCCGCCCTAGTATAGGGGCTTATGGTCGAAAAGGGAAACCCTACAAGTTTTGGACAGAACCAAGGCCTTGCATGGTTCTCGGACTCAAGCCTATGGGGAAACCAAGTACAAAAGGGAAACCCTACAAGTTTTGGACAGAACCAAGGCCTTGCATGGTCCTCGGACTCAAGCCTATGAGGAAACCAAGTACAAAAGGGAAACCCTACAAGTTTTGGACAGAACCAAGGCCTTGCATGGTCCTCGGACTCAAGCCTATGGGGAAACCAAGTACAAAAGGGAAACCCTACAAGTTTTGGACAGAACCAAGGCCTTGCATGGTCCTCGGACTCAAGCCTATGGGGAAACCAAGTACAAAAGGGAAATCCTACAAGTTTTGGACAGAACCAAGGCCTTGCATGGTCCTCGGACTCAAGCCTATGGGGAAACCAAGTACAAAAGGGAAACCCTACAAGTTTTGGACAGAACCAAGGCCTTGCATGGTCCTCGGACTCAAGCCTATGGGGAAACCAAGTACAAAAGGGAAATCCTACAAGTTTTGGACAGAACCAAGGCCTTGCATGGTCCTCGGACTCAAGCCTATGGGGAAACCAAGTACAAAAGGGAAACCCTACAAGTTTTGGACAGAACCAAGGCCTTGCATGGTCCTCGGACTCAAGCCTATGGGGAAACCAAGTACAAAAGGGAAACCCTACAAGTTTTGGACAGAACCAAGGCCTTGCATGGTCCTCGGACTCAAGCCTATGGGGAAACCAAGTACAAAAGGGAAACCCTACAAGTTTTGGACAGAACCAAGGCCTTGCATGGTCCTCGGACTCAAGCCTATGGGGAAACCAAGTACAAAAGGGAAACCCTACAAGTTTTGGACAGAACCAAGGCCTTGCATGGTCCTCGGACTCAAGCCTATGGGGAAACCAAGTACAAAAGGGAAATCCTACAAGTTTTGGACAGAACCAAGGCCTTGCATGGTCCTCGGACTCAAGCCTATGGGGAAACCAAGTACAAAAGGGAAACCCTACAAGTTTTGGACAGAACCAAGGCCTTGCATGGTCCTCGGACTCAAGCCTATGGGGAAACCAAGTACAAAAGGGAAACCCTACAAGTTTTGGACAGAACCAAGGCCTTGCATGGTCCTCGGACTCAAGCCTATGGGGAAACCAAGTACAAAAGGGAAATCCTACAAGTTTTGGACAGAACCAAGGCCTTGCATGGTCCTCGGACTCAAGCCTATGGGGAAACCAAGTACAAAAGGGAAACCCTACAAGTTTTGGACAGAACCAAGGCCTTGCATGGTCCTCGGACTCAAGCCTATGGGGAAACCAAGTACAAAAAGGAAACCCTACAAGTTTTGGACAGAACCAAGGCCTTGCATGGTCCTCGGACTTAAGCCTATGGGGAAACCAAGTACAAAAGGGAAACCCTACAAGTTTTGGACAGAACCAAGGCCTTGCATGGTCCTCGGACTCAAGCCTATGGGGAAACCAAGTACAAAAGGGAAACCCTACAAGTTTTGGACAGAACCAAGGCCTTGCATGGTCCTCGGACTCAATCCTATGGGGAAACCTACTTAAAAGGAAAATTGATTGCATGAACCTTAAAATCCATCCGAGGAGGACTCCCCGTCAACAGTTGGGTTAATCCCTAAACTGCACGGATTTCCCAGTCTACCCTCGGATCCCCGATACCAAAGTGATTGATGTAATATAGTGCAATATATTACCCAAAAACACAATCGAAATCCCTCTCTACTCGGCTACCCTCTCGGACGAATTATTCAGAGATCATCGTTCTCGGACATTTGTTTTGCATGCATCACTCAGTGCTCAGCCATTACTCCGGTTAGTTTCAAGAGTTTTATTTATTGAGAATTGCCATTGTGATACTTGATAACATCGATAAGTTTAAACTAATAGGAATTGATTTTAAGGCATTGTTCTGCTCCAAGTATTATTAGAGACGAGCGTATATTTAATGTCCATGCACTAAGTAGTTGTTGCAGAAAAGAAAAATATTTAGAAAGAGACAAACTCATCTTTTACTAAGACAAAGAAATAGTACAGTGTACAATGAAAAGCTGAGAGAAGCTTATGCTGAAACTAACTACATGAGTGAAAAGAAAAATACAAGAGAATGAAGGTAAAGCCGAAGAAGAAGCACAGATGAGAGGGTGGCTACTCCTTCAGGACTTTGTTCTTCCTCAATGCTTTTGCATGCCCATAACTCATGCAGCAAAAGAACCCAGCTTGGGGCCTGCACCGCGGAAGGAAAGGTGCAGGGAGCTGGAAGTTGAGGGGCCTTCACCAAAAATTTGTCTGCAACAAGGCAGAGGCGCTGATGGCGGAGAATCTTTCTTCTGACACACCAAAATCCTGGCGTGAACAGAACCTGCTTCGGATTTTGACTAAAAGAGGGAGAAACACCCTTTCCCCTCTGTCGAACTGGAATATTCTCTTGAATTTATGCCGCCTTTGCTCGTACCTCACTATCTGGAGTCTCAGGAGGACACGGCGCCTTTGTGGCGGAGAGAGTTCCTTTGCCCCAACCCACGCCTCAAACATGATGTACTAGGAGAGGAGGTTGAAGGATTTGTGTGAAGGTAAAGCAACTTTCTCTCCTATTTATTTATTTAAAAGATAAGGTGGTGGCATTTAATTCACGCAGCGTCCCAAGGAACGCTACAGACAAAACGTCTCCGGCTCGATCTCCAATGCCGTCTGCAACCCTGAGCTTAAAGGAGCCTCGTGAAGGCGCACCTCGAACACTGGGACGCCAAAAAGTACCGCGTGACCCAAGACTACGGAAATACCCCCTAATTTATGGGCCCAGTAAATTCGCGGCCCAGGCCCGTTCAGCATAGGGGCCCAAGGACAGAACCAAGGCCTTGCATGGTCCTCGGACTCAAGCCTATGGGGAAACCAAGTACAAAAAATAAAAATTACAAGTTTTGGACAGAACCAAGGCCTTGCATGGTCCTCGGACTCAAGCCTATGGGGAAACCAAGTACAAAAAATAAACCTTACAAGTTTTGGGCAGAACCAAGGCCTTGCATGGTCCTCGGACTCAAGCCTATGGGGAACCAACTGCTCGGATAGGGAAAGTCCTCGGCCCAGATACTGTAAAATGTTAAGGCCAATAAGAGTGTTAGGATGATGGCGGGACGCTCCGCTACTCGGCAGCCTACGGGGGCTGTTCATTTTTTGCGGGTGATATGCCTTCGAATAATTACCTCCTACACCACGGAGAACATCCAGTTCTAATCTCGGCTTTGTTTCGGGCAAGTATCGCTATTTACAGGTACGCGTTGCTATGTCAAACAGTTCTATTAAAGTTATGGTGACATCTTTTTATTAGCAAGTATTTTGGCTTTAGTTATCATTGATTCAAATGCGGTATTATTGTGCCGAGCAGCGTTTGCAAATAAAAAAAAAAGCATAAAGACAGAACATGCGAAATAAAGTAACAACAATTTTTATTAATACGAAAAGTTATTACAACGTACAAAGAGGGGCTCAAACAAGCCTATACAAAATGTGAACTGCCTAAGCAACTATAACATCCGCAATACAGATATGTAAACAGTCATGCGTCTTTTAAACTCGTCTTCAAAGTCTCTCAAATCCCTGCCTCAATACTGCTCATATTACGATAAGAACCTTCTTTGGAAAGAGATGAAGGAGAAGGAAATAGTAAGGAAGAAATCAATGAAGAAGATGGAGGAGATGAATGAAGAAGATGGAGGACATGAGTAAAGAAGGAGGAGAAGAAGAGAGAAGAGATGAAAAGAAAGAAAAGGAGCAAAAGAGGGAGAAGAGAAAGCACCAGAATGGATCTGGTGCTGGGAAGACTAAGAGAGGGAGGCGGAGAGGGCCATCAGTGAACGAAGAGAGGAAGAAGCAGAGACACTTAGTCCCTGCCTCGGTCCTGACTCCTAACACGCTGGGGCCATATTAGGTGAGCTCATAAGAGAGCGGTTGGTTACGATGATGGGAATTCTCGACTCAGTCACGCCGAAAGTTGGACGTGATGAATCCCTGCTTCGGATTTTGGCTGAAGGGAAGGTGAGATGAATCTTGAGTCTCCGCCACCCTTGCCCTGACCGAGCC
Source organism: Quercus tomentella (assembly GCA_028535165.1). Lineage (NCBI taxonomy): Eukaryota > Viridiplantae > Streptophyta > Magnoliopsida > Fagales > Fagaceae > Quercus > Quercus tomentella. The sequence goes on from JAPQVY010000100.1 coordinate 45,767,787, forward strand.
ATTTCGAGCTTTATTAGAACACGGTGCTTTGAGGGGGGGTATGACTCCTTCATCACTCGTTAGGGTAAGCGTGTCACGATTTAGTGTATAAACTAGTGGGTAAAAGAAACTCTAGGGGAGGCCCAGTATTTCAAATCTTAGAAGGATGAAAAGGGACTCTTTACAAAAACAATAACCTCCTACCTTCCCTCTTATACGGAGGGTGGAGCGGGGGGCATTTAATAGGATCAGATCTACAAAGGAATCTGCAAACACGGATGTGCCGGTTCCACTTCTCCGCCTCATCAGAAACCGACGAATTAAAGTAGTCTCGTAAATAGAGGTCATTAAAAACATGCTTTGGATAACCAAACGTCAAGAACGCATCAGGGATAAAATCAAAAAACTGTCTCGCAGACCGGTGCGTTTCCTGGGCAGTTGGAGAACCGTCAGCATTAATGGAGGGCTAAATTAAAGGAGCAGTAATAAAGGCTCAGCATTGCCAAAACCCCCCTTTCCAACCAGGAGGTTAGACAGCCGGGTTTTGAGGGGCTATTGTGGGGCCCAATAATCTATGGGCCAGGCCCATTTGCTCGTGGAGAGCCCGAAGGCCCAGGCCGAGGAGAGCTATGGCCCAAGCCCGATAACATAGAGCACAAGACTGTTTTTGGAATACAGCCGAGGACAGTTCAGCCCTCGGCAGATCCAAAATCCCATCGGAATAAAGGGGTAAAACTGGTATAGGAACAAATTTGTAAGGAGATCTAAAATATCTTGGGGAAAGTTATCCTTACTACCCTTCCAGATAAGACTCTGCACCTGACAGAGCCGTACTCTGCAGCCTTATCAACCATCCCCAACAATTCTGGGATTAGACTGATGGGACAAACGTCAGTGTTGTAAAGATTGACCCTACACTTGGACGAAGGACAGTGAACGCAGACAAGTATAAAAGAAGAAAGTAAGTAAATCTAAAGGGGGGGAAGGAATCCCACCTAAGAAGGAGAAAGACTACATGGGGCAGAACCTCTCAACAACACCGGACTTCACTGAAAAAGTCCATCATTGGGTAACCGGGGTAAAACCTCAATGGTCCTCGGATCAACTCTGAGGAGTCCCATCCCAGGGGGTGCGACGCCTTAGGGCTTAAATGTTCAAGCCCAACTCCTTTTTTCTACATAAATTCCTCTAAAACCAAGACCGGGCATCACCCCGTGACCAACGGCTAGCCTTTCAAGCCCACTCTCTACAAATCATATTGTGAGAGATCTTTTCATATGCGAGTCCAACATCATTATTGGGCCGCAAAGGAATTGTGTCCTTACAACTAAAATCAATAATTATATCATTAATCAAATGTTTAAATTTCAAGTTTTTTTTTTTTTTTTTGTTTTAAAATTATACATAAAAAGTAAGTTTATAATTGAAAATTAAATAATATCTGATTGATATAAAATTTGACATATGTATTAAAAATATAAAAAACATGTAATTCAACGATTAAATTTTCAAAATATGTAATCATGTTAATATTGTAGCTATTGGTTATAAACCAGCGTGTAACCAAACTTAATTCAATACTAATTAAGTTATTATACCCTAGACATGCTTTTGTCCTATTTTTCTTTTAGGGTTTATTTATTTATTTATTTATTTTAGATTCCTATTAGGATCTATTTAGTTCTTGAGAATGACTGCCTCTCTTTTTTTTTCTTTTTTTTTAATGGGAGAATGATTGCCTGTTGGTAGTTTAAGTTTACAAGAATTAGAATCTTTTAGATTTTGATAAATATGTTGATTGGTTATGCTTAAAATTTAAATTTATAGCAACAATTGGGCTAAAATTTTCCCTCTTTCATTTTTGTGAAGGAAAAAATATTATTGACACACAACAAAGGACTACAAATTAAGAAAGGGCACTTCTAACATCTTCCAAAAGGGCCGAAGCCTGGACGACAGATTCCCAAATCAAGAGAACCTACAAAAGTACAATTGCAAGGCTGTCCTGGAGAACTGATATTGTAAGATGAGTATGAAGCATAAACATCTTCTTTTATAAAATTTACTCTAGATAGTTAAAAAAATTTAAAAGAAAAAATAAATATAACAGTGGTAACTGTTAATTACATATACAAGATATGTAAAAATTGTCATTTCCAAATAAAATGTGCATGAGACTTGACGTTCTCGTGTCTTATCATAAAGAGAATTTTGTCAAGAAAAATAAATAAATAAATTTGTACGAACTCTCAAATATTAACAATCCTTATCGTGCATTCGTGTATATGGAACAAGTTTGTTTGTTTGTTTGTTTGTTTGTTTTTTTTTTTTTTTTTTTTTTTTTCACGAATTTTTTTTTTTTTTTTTGACAAGATGCTTTCTTTTAGTTGGATCTCCAAATTTTGGAAGTATTCTTATCACCTCTTAAAAAAATTAAACGGAATATAACAAAATTTCTCAAACATTATACTGAGATCAAAATTTGACTACAAGAAACACCAAATATATATATGAAGCACAATTGAGACTCACCACTTCAAGCAAGTACACCAAGTTACAAAGCATACCTGTGAAATGACTCCAAGAACTCCAAGTGAAACTTTTGCTGCATTAAAATCTTTGTCACCATCTTTGAGACTCCGAACCCTTGCGAATCCAGCGAACCCCGGAGTAACAATTCGAAGTTCCAGAAGGTAATCATGGACTGAACTCCCATTAGGCCACAAAGTGCTACCATGTGCACCTGTGCTCAACAGGCCTCCAATTGTCAAACCCCACCAATATGGTGTATAAGGCAAGGCTAGCCCAGCCTTGGCAGCCTCGTTGATTAGCTGCCTCAATGTCACACCACTCTCCACCGTTATGGTCATAGCTTCAACATCAACTTTTAGAGTACGATTGAGATACTTGGTGCTTATCAAAAGCCCATCTTGCCCATCTAAACAAACTAGCTTCGGAATGCTATGTGAATAACGTGTTGCAACTTTCATTTTCCTTTTGTTCCTGCTTGCTTTTGACACTATGGAAATGAGCTCTTGCTCGGTGGACGGGAACGCCACCTCGGCGGCTCGACAAGTGCTCCGATCAGGGAAGGCACCATAGGAGTTTGTGATTGTGCAGTCTGTATTATCTGATGAACATTTGATGGGGTCCTCTGGGGGTATACAACACACAACAAAGATTAACAGGAAGAGACAGCAAGATTGGATAAGTCCGCGTAATAATACCATGTTTAAGAGTTTTGGTGGTGCTTTCTTCTTTTTCTTTGGTGGTGCTTTCTTCTTGGTATTAAATATGCATCTTAGTTGATTAACATTAATGTTACGCATATATATAGTTGAGTGGCTTAGACGGTAATATATTAAAGAAAATATAACCCATTTTTAAAATGCTTTGAAGAAAGGTATTCATTTTCTTCATTACTGTTGGCCAAGTGGCTCTAAAGTGACAGACAAGCCCCACTCTTAAAACCTTGTTCAAGTGTGAAACAAATAGCAAATGATATGCAGATGGAGATTTAGAGAATTTTTTTACACCGTTATATATTTGAGGTGACCTATTGTGATTATTTCGTAATAAAAGTGGTGGTTAGTGGTTAACATGTGTTGCCTTGATTATGCCAAAGGACTCATAAAAATTCAAAGCAAACTTCTAGAAATAAGTTCAAATGATAAGGATGCATGCAATTGTGTACTCTCTCAAAGAATGGACAATTCTTGTACTGATATGTACATGGCAAGCAATTGCCTGCCATAAAGGAAAGGTATGTAGCAAATCCTCTCACTATAATCAGTTAAGCTGTAATTAGCAATTGATTGGTATTAAAGGAATGGTATGTAGCAAATCCTCTCCCACTATGGTCAGTTAAGCTGTAATTGCATTTGATTGGTACTAGTAATTCCATCAAATCACAATACAATCGTAAGTTCCATTTAGCACAATTAATAAAATTTCTTATGGTATTGGGTTCTAACTCTTATTACACCAAAAATTAATTGAATTTTTGAGCTAATGATAACAAACAATCTCATGAAAAAGATGTTATAGCTGGATTGAAATCTTATCATATCTTAGAAAAAGAAAAGATCACAATAAAATCACAATTTATTTCTCTACCACAAAGTTTAGAACTGATAATACTCGTTGCTCCGACTATATGTTTTTCTTGCGTCCAAGCATGGAGGTGTCTTGTCTACATCTAAACAAAAGATTACCTAATTTATTGTATAGCCAGTAATGATAAAAACGAAAATGGACTTTGTTATTTAATGGTTTGGGACCGAAAAGGTTGGTGGGATGGGATAATCCGGAAAAACGACCATTCGAACCCAGATTGTTGGGTCCTTGTGACTGGTGGGTCGGGGTGTTTTTTAACTTTATTTTTTTTTTTCCTGAATCAAAAAAAGTGTCTTTGATGTGGAGTGTAGACTCATCGACCCTACGTCATGTGACTATAATAAATAATAACATATATACACAATAGATGTTTTGACGTGATTCACTCAAACCGTTCTTCAAGTGAAGTAATTCGAGGATTTTTATTGTAAGTCACACCTCATAGTTAGTTTGAAATTGAAATCATGGAGATTTGTTGCTTTATATTGGGTTTTCAAGTATTCACTTCTTCACCTGTCACGCCCGACATTCAATTTTGCAGTCTTTGTTGTAATGGAAGTGTGATACAAAGTGGACAAAGTGAGAGATCCTACAACTACAAGGAAGTTGCACTATGAGTATGAGTGCGTACTGTGCTTTGACGCCAAGTAGTTTATTTGGCCCAACACTTTTTTTTTTTTTTGACGAAAGAAGATAGTGGCCCAACACTTCAACACACTATACCTTCGCTTCGCCCATACGTTTCAACAGGTTCTTGCCACATCAAAAGAATTTACTTAGTGGACACCTTAATGATTTTCCCATTCGTTTCTTGAGTGGAAAGAGTCATCTGAATTGAATTCTTTGTGGAACTCTCTCGTGGCTTCGGGGTGACACCTATGCTTTTATAGTGATCCGGTGTTAGGTAAAGAGAAGCTTCCGTGTTACATAATGATTAAGTTTAGCAATGCTCCAAGTGTACAATTAACTTGCCAAATGAAGCTAATGAAGTGAAAGCCAGTTTACATTATGCTAATTAAGGTAACAATTAATTCACACTTTTGTATTTTCTTTGTGCTCCACAATTTCCTTTATAACCAAGTCTTTCCAATTCCATAAGTTGTTTTTATCTATTTCTGTTTTTGTAATGATCTAAATTTGTCATTGACCCACAGCTTCCTACACGTATGTGGACAGAAAATTTACCCACCTTTTAGAACCACTGAAAAAAAAAAAAAAAAACACCACTGAAGAATGTAAGAAACCAATAATCTCTGCTTTCATATACTCCTGTTTTAGTCAATACCATCTTTAAGACTCTCAACTCTCAACCATCCAATTAAATGTTACAGTTAACATGTTTAGGAATTTAAGAGTACTCACATCATGTAATAGAAAAAATACCACATTTGGGTCTTTGTCAAATGCTGCTGCTCATGTTTTAGCCAAGTGGTCTTTGTCAAACAACTACTTGGCTCTTTTGATGTGGGGTTGGGGCCTCCTTGTTTTGTATCTATTATTAGAGTTGAGGCTCTTTCTCTGTCTGTGTAGTTTTGTTTCTTGCTTAATAAAATATCTAGTTCATCAAAAAAAAAAAAAAAATCACATTTTAACTCAATTGATAAAGTCTCTGATGGTTGAATAAGAAATCAGGGGTTCAATCTCCGCTTACACTAAAAACCGATTGGTGTCTTGATTTGATGATAAATAGCTATTATCAGAAGCGGATGTCATAAGTTTGAAACTCTATAAAATTAAAATTAAAATTAAAAAAAAAGGTCCAAAATTTACCTACATTAAACTCATACAAAGTTATGTAAAAATACATATTTATTATAGTAACCATATAAATTTATTAGCACTATTTATTTTTCATTTTATTATTTATTATTTCTTTATGTATTTTGAGATAAAGAAAAAAAGTAGATGGTGGTGGTTGTGTCTGAAGAAAGAGAAATAATTTAAAATATAAAAAGGAAATTAATATTTAATCAAATGTAGTGTAAAATAAATAATCTAATATGGAGTGTTTTGAAAAATGAGAATGTAAAATAGGAAAAGTAAGTTTTTATGAGAAAATAGACAGAAAATTTTGCACATGTGCTCTTATAATGCTAATCTCAAAATAAATAATGCTACTAAAACAAAGAGTGTTTAAAAATAATAAAGCACTTATCAGAATAAATAAATATTAATGAATTTTTTAAATAAATATAGACAAATGAAGCTACTAAAATGTAAGGGTTTGTTTAGTTGGAGGGGTGGAAAAGTGGGAGGATAGAAAATATTTTAATTTCCCTCATTTTTTGTTTGGTTGGGAGTGAAAAAAGTGAAAGGTTGGAAAAAATGAGTTTGCACAAATTTGCTCATATACTCTTGTTAAAAAATGATGCCCAATTAAAATAAAAAAGTGACAAACAACACCCCCCCCCCCCCAAAAAAAAATACCCAATTATGTTCTTATTAAATAAAGCAAAAAAGTAACACATTTATTTAGCAAAAAAATTGTGTATGTGCAAACGAAAAAAAAAAAAAAAAAAAAAAAAAAAAAAAAAAAAAAAAAAAAAAAAAAAAAAAAGGTATAGGCTATTGTTGTGGACGAAGCCCATGTACATGTGCACATGAATATTTTCCTCCATTAGTAGCCTCATTTTCTCTCTTTAGTTTTCTCTCCATTTTGGAGAGAACTTTTTGGTGGACTCGGGGAGAAAACACCCGGGCCCCACCATTTATTTTCCTTCCTCCCTACTCAACCAAACACATTTTTAAAATGTTTACCTTCCTATTTTCCCTCCAAAATTTTCCATCCACCTTATTTTTCCTCAAAAAACCACGGTCTAAGAGTTTAAAAATAAAATGCTCACTTCATAAAGGGCTCATGATGCCCTTACACAGATGATACTTGCGGCCCCAAGGTTTGAAAGCCATTGGTGTTGATCCAAAGAGGATAACATTTCTCTGAGGTAAAAATCTTATGCAAATGATCTTTCTAACATTCCTTTGTACCTACTACTTACGGTGGAAAGTTAGGACTTTAGTTCTAAGATTAAAGATTAAAATAAAAAGTTGATTGATGATGCCGAAAAATCAACAGTAAGTCACACGATCCTCACGTGCTTGAAACAACACTTGCACAACACAAAAAGAGAAGACCTAGCAGAGAGCACCGGTGTGGTGTCAGCCAAATACCCTTTGAAGATCAAGTTAGAACTTCTCACAACTCTAGAGTGCCAGAACTGGGGTGAATTATGCGTACCTTGGTTAATGAGGGTATTTGGACTTTTATAGTAGTAAAGAGTTGAAATCTTTTCCTTAGTTTAGAAGCCTTTTCCTTATAGGAATCCTTATGAGCGTATTTTGCGGAACCCTTTCCGTGTAGGAGTCTTTCCAAGCGTGGGGCACAAGATATTTCCTTGTATACGCATGTGTGGAGGCCAAGTAAGGTTATGTTAGAACCGTCAGTCTCATGCATACCCTCAATGTCGTCAGCTTTCCATCTTCTCCCAAGTTGACCTCGTTAGCTTCAAGTTGTAGACTCCTTTACTGTCGTCACCTATCAATGGCCACAAGTAAGACTGACGGGCTTATTTGGTACGTCGTTCTATGCCTTTTTCGTCAGTGAGTATTCATATTTGCAATATTATCCATATCAGTTGCCCCCTACTCCATAGCTTTGTCACCTTAAGCTGACGGGTTATGGAGTTTGAACTTTATTATTTAATTTTCTTTTACCCAGGAGAGAGAGAAAATCGTGTATGGGCGATTGCCCGAAGCAGCCTTTATTTAATGCTTGGACACGTGGCGCAACCCCATTAGCTCCGCGTCTGGACGAGGGCGTTGCTTCGTCTTCTGTACATATTCTTCCTTATATATATCTCATTTCCTCCTTCATTTTCTCCTATTTCATTCTTGCTAATCATCAGAGAGAACCCGTCACTTCAAGGACCACTCACATCATTGTGCTTCATTGCTTTTGCTGAGACCATCTCTTTTCACGAAACCGTCTGCTTTACTTGGTATGTCACTTTTACTCTTACTTCCTCTCATTTTTATTTACTTTTATCTTAGTTGAATGTGAAACATTTTAGACAGGCCATTAACTTAGGTTCTTAAAATACCTCCATCGGTTGTAGGTAAGATGTCTAGAGAAGCGACAAGTGAACAGTCGTCAGTTCGCGAAGGAGCGGGCTACGACGAGATTTTCCCATCAGGTTAAGAGCCCAAGGAGGGCTTCTCCTGGTCGTTAGAGAGGGAAACGTCAGCCCAACCTTCTGACGAGGAAATGGAAAGTTATGGAGAAGAGGTAGTAAGTGAGGGAGGGAAGGAAGATGATGAGGAGGAAGGGAGAGAGAGTGACGGGGATGAGGAGGTCATAAAGAGTACCTCAGGGGGCCCAGGAGATGTCCATCCCTTCATTCTTCCTAAAGAATGGACAGTTAATGACTTTTTGTCGATGATGTTGAAAAATATTTTCAAAAATTTACGTGCCCATTTCCAAATTCCGAACAACATCCCAATCCGTCTTCTTGGAAAGTTTGAAAAGTGTTATACAGGGAAGACTGCGGATGTCGGCATGTATGATGCCATGTTCGCGGCAGGATTAAGACTGCCTATGACTTCACTTCACCGTCAGTTGGCCAATTTTTTGGGTTTGTCCATCAGCTAGATCGCCCCCAACGCTTGGAGGATATTCATTGGGGCTGAGATTTTGTGGGGTCGTTTAAGTGGAGGGAACTGTCAACTAACTCTTGACAAGTTCTTCTGGTGTTATCATCCTCAACACATTGTCTCGTCCCAAGGAATTTACCATTTCTCCGCAAGGAAGAAACACTTGGGCTTTTGTCAAGAATTTAGGTTGACCCCGTCTGCTTTTTTCTCTTCTTCTTTAGTTTACTTGTTTCGAATTTCTAACATCGTCTGCCTTTATTTTCTTTCAGCTAGTGTTCGTCCATATATCACAGGCGAGCAGAAGGCTTTTATTCGTAGGGTAACAAAGATCCCGTTGGACAAGCGGAAGTGTCGGGATCTTATTACACTTGACACTTTGCACGCCTACTGCGGGGGACTCGAGCCAACACAAGAAGCCCGTCGACTTAACGCTTATTCCCGTCGGCGTAAGTCACCTACTTTAACACTTTCTTTCTTTCCGTCGGCTTGACTAAAGTCTTTACTTGTCTTAATCCTTTATTTGCCTTTTTGTAGAAATGGAGGCAGCTAAACTAAGAGCGCAAGTAAAAGCTATTGCCGCACGCAAGAAAGAAGAGGGAAAGGCAAGTAAAAGGAGGGGGCGTCCTCATCAACTCCCAAGGCCATCACTAAGGGAGCAGCTAAGAGGAAAGGTGACGGGAAGGGCGACCACCCGTCCAAAAAGGCGTTCGTCACTCCTGAGGAGAAGCTTCCCATGAAGCCATCGCCTCCCCAACCTAAGCACGAGGCAGGCAAAGGGCTAATGTCAACGTCAGGCCCCGTCGTTCAGGATCTTGACCGTCATCTTCTCACTCACAAGGATTATGCCTTGGAGATGGTGGAGTCCATCATCAGGGACAAGGATGTTGACTCTTGTGCTTAGCAAGGGACGAATGAGCTGGGGGCGTCGAGTCTTTTTGACCTTGCTCGGGTATGCTTCTTCCTGTGTTTCTTTGTTTATTTCTCTCTTATGCCTAAAAGCTTATGGAAGTCTTGTTTTGTAAGCGATGGTTTATATGAAGGCGTTGCAAGATAGGGGCGTCGCCAAAGAAGGGGTGATTACTCGCTTGCACAAGCGCATCAAGAACATGACCGATGGGCAAAAACAGTATAAGGAGGCCCTCCGAACCATTACCAGGAGGTGAAAGAGTTGAGGGAGAAGCTGAAGGAGAAGGGTCGTCAGAAGAAGAAAGAGCAGGAGGCTAAGGAGACGGTGGAGAAAAAGTTGGCGGCCCTTTTAAGCCAGGTGGAGACGGCCAAGGCTGACGCCGTGAAGGAATTCAAGGCGTCACAAACATTTGTTGATTCCTGTGCTGAATACTAAGGTGACAGGTTTGAGGATTGCTTTGAATAGGTCAAATCTGTCTACCCTCACCTGGATTTGTCTAAGGTTTCAATGGATGCCCCCTTGCAGTCGACACTTGCAGGTGATGCTACTCTTGAAGAGGACGACGACTTCACTGAATCTGAGGCGAATCCAGAGGATAATGGCGTCGTTCTTGCTTAGCCTACTACTGTGGATAAGCTCGTTGTTCTTCTGACCCCGTCGGCCAATACTCCAACTCAAGAAGCTCAAGACCTTCCTCCAAAGGGCAACAAGGTCCCATAAGACCCCTCGGCCTCTTGAACCTTGTTTTTTGTTTCCTTGTAAATTCAATCTAATTTTAGAACAATGTTTCAATGCCCTTTTGTTTTTTGGGCTCTATTTGTAGAACACCGTTTTATTTATGGTATGTTATATTTGTTGCTTTCAATATGTGTGTATGTTCCTCTCTTGCCCTTGTGAATTCGTCTATTTTTTGACTTGAGAATTTTGTTTCGTCTGCTCCGAACTAGCTAATTTGTGGGCCAATAAATTTTACAATAGACTCGTCCACTTTGTGGGCTAAGAAACTTGTTCCTTTGTGGATTTTAATTTCTTCCTGTGATGTATCTTGTCCAATTGTAGACTTTGTAGCTTTTAACTTATCCTTAGGGGATGAACCTGTTATCTTTATTGACTAAGTTATGAACCCGTCTACTTGTGGATTCATCCACCTAAATTATGGGTCATATAAAGTCATGTTAAGTCGTTCTTGTAGATATTAAGTCATCCGTGCATGATGAAGCTGTCCACTTTAGCGATGAACTCATCCTCTTTCTTGTTTTTACGAACTCGTCTATTTGTGGACTTCACAACATTAACTCATTCTTATAGAATGAACTTGTTCGTTCTATGGACCTTAATCCGTCCATTTGTGAACTCGTCCACTTTTATGGACAATTATTAATTCATTCTTTTAGGGTGAACTCGTTTATTTTATGAGCTTACTAATGAACTCGTCTACATTATGGATCTGGTAGTAAACTCGTCCACTTTATGGACTAATGAACTCGTTTACTGATGAGCTCGTCCACTCTATGGACTTAAAATAAACTCGTCCACTTTTATGGACTGACGAACTCGTCCACTTTATGGATTTAGTAATAAATTCATCCTTTTTATGGACTTAATAATTTTTCATCCTTCTGGGATGAAGTCGTCTACTTTATGGACTTAGTAATCAATTCGTCCTCTTTGTGGAGTTAATGATTTTTCATCCTTCTGTGATGAAGTCGTCCACTTTATGGACTTAGTATAAATCCATCCTCTTTGTGGACTTAATGATTTTTTGTAGGTAGACACCTTAGCCATTCTTGAATAAACTCCTCTTATTATGATAAACCACGCATTCGTAGAAAAAGTACTTTAAAGGAAAAAAGATCTGCCCCTTGGGCTTTAAAAGAGTATTGTAGCAAAAACTAAAGTAAATGAAAAAACTGAGGAGCATAGCTAAAATTAACTAAGGTAAACTAGAAATAAAAGGGTGTTGCTCTCCATGCTATCTTCTCTACTGGTAGTACTTCTGCAGGTGCTCGGCGTTCCATGGATGGTGCAGTTTCCGTCCGTCCAGTGCCTCCAAGTGATAAGTGCCTTTCCTCTGCCAGGACGTGATTTGGTAAGGTCCTTCCTAGTTAGGGCCGAGCTTCTCATAGGTAGGGTCTCTAGCAGCGCCCATGATTTTCCTTAGAACAAGATCTTCAACCTGAAAGTCTCGGTGTCGGACTCGGGAATTGTAGTGCTTGGCCATGCGGTCCTGGTACCGTGCGAGTCTTTGTTCGACTGTCACCCCGACTTCATCAATTAGATCGAGCTGTAGACGCATAGCCTCGTCATTTTTGTTTTCATTATAATTGTCCACCCTGTAACTTGTGAGTCCGACCTCGGCTGGGATGACTGCTTCGCTCCCGTATGTTAGTCGAAATGGTGTCTCTCCAGTAGATGTCCTTGCTGTCGTTCTGTATGCCCATAGTATGCTTGGCAGCTCTTCGATCTTGTCGTCTATAGAACCTATCTCCTGCACATTGATGGAATCTATTGGTGGAGCAAGCTGAACAAAAGAAAGTACATTATCAAGGGTGATCATATGTTCCGCTGAAGCGGCTTTGGCAAGGCGGTCAGCTTGCTCATTCTCTCCTGTGGGGATTTGGATGATCTTGGCCTGTAGGTCGTCCACCCTCCTCCTTACTTGCTCCAGGTACTTCTTCATCCTTTCGCCCTTGCATTCATAATCCCCATTCACTTGGTTGGTGACGACCTGAGAGTCACAATAAAGAACCACACTTGCAACCCCTGCCGCTTTGGAGAGATCAAGTCCCGCCACCAGAGATTCGTACTCTGCTTCATTGTTAATGGTAGGGAAGTCGAGGCGAACCATACATTTAATCTTGTCTCCTTCAGGAGAAAGAAGCACGATACCTACTCTGCCGGCCTGCTTGTTAGACGACCCGTCTGTATGAATACTCTACTAAAGATGCTCATCTGCCCTCTTGTCTTCTTCATTGGTGAACTCTGCTATGAAGTCAGCGACGACCTGTCCCTTGATGGCGGTGCGTGGGCGGTACTGGATGTCAAACTCACTCAACTCTATCGCCCATAGTGCCAATCGACCAGCAACTTCCGGGTTGTTCATTGCCCGTCGTAAAGGCTTGTCGATTAGAACGATCACCGTGTGGGCTTGAAAGTATGGTTTGAGTTTTCAGGCTGTCGTAATTAAGGCGAAGGCGAGCTTTTCCATGGGTGGGTATCTTTCCTCTGCACCACGAAGTGCTTGACTGGTGTAGTACACGGGCTTTTGAACCTTGTCTTCCTCTCTAATTAGGGCTGCGCTGACGGCTGCCGAGAAGACAGCTAAATAGAGGAAAAGTTCTTACCTAGGTTGTGAGGGACTTAGTAGCAGTGGGGAAGAGAGGTAGGCTTTTAGATCCTCGAATGCCTGTTGACACTCGACTGTCCACTTAAAAGACTTTTTTAGCGTGCGGAAGAAAGGTAGACACTTATCCGTTGCTTTTGACACGAATTTGTTCAACACTACTACTTTGCCATTGAGGCTTTGCACTTCCTTCACATTCCTTGGGGGCGCCATTTCTACTATGGCTCGAATCTTGTCAGGTTGGCTTCAATACCCCTTTGAGACACCATGAATCCTAGGAATTTTCCTGCTATTACCCCGAAGGCACACTTACTCGGGTTGAGTTTCATGTTGTAGGAGTGAAGGGTGTCGAATGTTTCCTTGAGATCCTCCAAATGGTCATCCTCCTTTCGGCTTTTTATCAGCATATCGTCAACGAAGACTTGAACATTCCTCCCAATCTGGTTCGCAAACATCTTGTTCATGAGCCTTTGATACGTCACGCTTGCGTTCTTGAGGCAGAATGGCATTACTTTGTAGCGAAAGAGGCCTTGGCTGGTAACAAACGAAGTCTTCTCCTGGTTCGCCTCGTCCATCCAGATCTGATTATAACCCGAAAAGGCGTCCATGAAGCTCAATAGTTGGTGTTGAGCCGTAGAGTCTACTAGTACGTCGTCTCAAGGGAGAGGGTAACTATCCTTGAGGCATGCTTTGTTCAGGTCCGTGAAGTCTACGCACATCCTCCATCTCCCATTGGCTTTATTGACCATTACCATGTTTGCCAACTAGTCGGGATAGTATACTTCTTTGATGAAGCCTGCCTCTTGCAATTTGCCAACTGCTATTGCTCGGTCCCGTTCCTAGGCGAACACCCGCTTCTTCTGATGGATGGGTGGAAAAGAAGGCGATACATTCAGCCTGTGTACCATGACTGAGGGGTTGATTCCTAGCATGTCTTCATAGCTCCAAGCGAATACGTCGTAGTTCGTTCTGAGAAAAGTCGCAAGCTCTTGGCAAACCGTCGGGCTGGCGAGGGTGCCGATCCTTGTGGTCGGATCTAGTCTAAAGTCGTCGAGGGGTATCTCCTTGAGTCTTTCTACTGGTTCCACCACTGTCCGCTGCTTTTCTATGTTCATGGTCTATAGATGGTCGTCCATCTCTAACATTGCGATATAACATTCTCGCACTGCTGTTTGATCTCCTCGCACTTCTCCTACCTCATGGTCGGTGGGAAATTTGATCATTAAGTGGTAGGTTGAAGTTACAGCCTTCCAAGAGTTAAGGGTAGGTCATCCCAAGATGGCGTTATAAGCGAACAAGCAGTCGACCACCAGGAAAGTGATGTCCATAGTGATTTGCTGTGGGTAATCTCCGACCGTTATAGGTAATGTGACTGCGCTGAGGGGGTATACTTATATTCCTCCAAATCCAACAATTGGAGTGTTGGTTGGGACTAGATGTTTTCTGTTAATCCGCATTTATTAGAACGCCAGGTAGTAAAGAATGTCTGCGGAGCTTCTGTTGTCGACCAAGACCCGGTGTGTGTTATAGTCCCCTATCCGGATGCTAACAATGAGTGCATCATCATGCGGGTGGTGAAGACGTCGGGCATCCTCTTCTGAGAAGTCGACATCGGGGTTGTCAATCCGTATCATCTTCAGGATAGCACCCGTTAGCTGAACGTTCTGAACCATTTTGAGATAAGTCTTTCGAGCCTTTTTAGATGAATTAGCAGTCGCCGTGCCTCCTACAATCATCCTTATGTCGCCTAGGGGTGGCCTTAGGCACTTGTTGTCCCGTCGGGGAACCTGCTCTTGGGGCGGATCCGCTCTCTCTCTACCTTCAAGCTTCTTTAACTTCCCTTGCCTAATGAGGGTTTCGATCTGCTGTTTCAAGTCGTAGCAATCGGCTGTGTCAAGAACGTGGTCATGGTGGAAACGACAGTATTTGTCTCTGGACCGCTTGTTGGGATCTCCCTTCAGCTTGCCGGGGAAGATTAGGGCTCCCTCGTCTTTTATTTGCATCAAGACTTGGTCGATTGGGGCAGTCAGTGGGGTGAAGCTCGTGAACTTCCCCGCAGGGGGCTTGGAGCGCCTGTCATCCCTTCATTCTCCAGTTCTCACCATCTTCCGCCCTCTGTCCTGCCGTGTGTCCTCCTGTCTTTCTCTCTTCTTGGGCCTCTCCTCTCGGGGCAGAAGCACATCTTCAGCATTCATGTATTTGGTCACCCTGTAAAGCACATCTGACATAGCCTTTGGGTCATTCTTATATAATGAAAATAGAAACTTACCCTTCCGTAACCCATTGGTGAATGCGGCTATAAGTATTTTATCATCGACCTCATCAATTGAAAGTGCTTCTTTGTTAAAGCGAGCTATGTAAGACCTCAAAATCTCATCCTCTCGTTGCTTGATGCTCATCAAACACACAGTTGATTTTTTATACTTATGCCCCCCAATAAAGTGTAAGGCAAACTAGGCGCTTAGCTCTTTGAAAGTGTTGATGGAGTTAGGCGTTAGTCTGCTGAACCATATTCTTGTCGGCCCCTTCAGCGTAGTAGGGAAGGCCCTACACATAATTTCGTCCACGACCTCTTGAAGGTGCATCAAGGTCTTAAAGGATTCTAAGTGATCTAGAGGGTCTTTAGCTCCGTTGTAGCTTTCTACCTACGGCATATGAAACTTTGGCGAAAGGGGGTATGAATTGACAGACGTAGTAAAGGGCGAATCAGTTCGGTGGACCAAGTCATCAAGGTTGCTGGATACTCATCCTCTAAGGGTGTTCATCATAAAGTCCATTCGTTCCTTCATCATCTGCATCTTTGCAACCATGTAAGGTGGAGTCGTATCTGTGATGGATGGTCGGCTCATGTCCTGTCGTTCTGGTCTACTTGGGGCATTGCTACCTTCCGACCCTTGTTGGTCTCTTCTCTCAATGCTGGTACCTTCTTAGTCTTCCTCTTGGATACCCATCGCTGCGTTCTTCTGCCGTAACTGTTCCTCTAGGTCTTGATTCTGTTTGGTGAGACGTTCCACTACGACTGTGAGGGTTTGGACCTACCTCTCCAAGGCAGTGGGTCGCGGCTCGTCTCCCTAAATGTTGTTGGTGGTCGCCATCGAGCGAGTAAGTACCATGCAACTCTTTGTCTGAGAAGCGATACTATGGCTTACAAGTCACTAAGAGATTCCCACAGACGGCGCCAACTGATGATGCCAAAAAATCAATAGTAAGTCACACGGTCCTCACGTGCTCGAAATAACAACTGCACAACACAAAAAGAGAAGACCTAACAGAGAGCACTGGTGTGGTGCCGGCCAAATACCCTCCAAAGGTCAAGTTAGAACTTCTCACAACTCTAGAATGCCAGAGCTGGGGTGAATTATGCATACCTTGGTTAATGAGGGTATTAGGGCTTTTATAGTAGTAAAGGGTTGACATCTTTTCCTTGGTTTAAAAGTCTTTTCCTTATAGGAATCCTTATGAGCGTATTTTGCGAAACCCTTTCCTTGTAGGAGTCTTTCTAAGCATAGGGCACAAGATATTTCCTTGTATACGTATGCGTGGAGGCCAAGTAAGGTTATGTCAGAACCGTCAGTCTCGTGCATACCCTCAGTGTCGTCAGCTTTCCATCTTCTCCCAAGTTGACCTTGTCAGCTTCAAGCTATAGACTCCCTTATTGTCATCACCTGTCAATGGCCACAAGTAAGACCGATGGACTTATTTGGTATGTCGCTCTATGCCTTTTTGGTCAGTGAGTATTCATATTTGCAATATTATCCATATCATTGATGATTAGGGACGGGGTTAGGATTTTCCCTTAAGGGATCCATGTATGAAAAAAAAAAATCATTCAAAAATATAAAATATATTGTTAAAATTCAAATTCAAATTTAAATTAATATACAAAAATAAAACTAGTATTGAGTCAATATTAACACATAAAAAATAAATTATTGTTTCTTGATGCATTTTACTCAATCATTTATGATCCATCACAACCAAATTAATTTGATGTTCTTTAAAATCATAAATTTTATCTATAATTGACTTTGCATTAAATGTTTTAGGAATTTTTTTTTTAATGTATAAAATGAAAGAATATATTCTTTAAAAAATTATCTTTTATATTTTTATGAAGCGTAGTTTGACAATATTCATGATTCAAAATGCTTGTTTTAAAATTGCAATAAAATTGGAATAGTAAATAGAAGTATAACCATTCTCAAATCAAAATAACATGAACCACAAAAATCGAAATCATATTTATTATAACTATTTCCAAAAACAAATTAGTGTTGTCAATTAAACAATTTCAAAAAATGATAAATTACACATACCACCATTGTGGTTCACCCTTCAAACATGGCACTACCATGTATTGTTGTTGTTGTTGTTGTTGTTGTTTTTTTTTTTTTTTTTTTTTTTTTTTGAGAGAGAGAGAGAGAGAGAAAACATGTGTTTTTTTTTGTGACAATTACCTTTTTGGTATTTTACTTTATGAAGTGTTTCCGCTATTTCTAATGAAATTTGGTAATGTAGTAAGTGCCAACATCACATACAAACAACAAAACACATTTAGAATATTGTTGAGGCTTGTACATTGGTGTTTGTTACAAGAACAAAGCACACAACATCCATAATCTAACTGTACTAATGAATCTTAAAAAAATATTTAAAAAAAAAAAGACTGTACTAATGAAATTGACGACAAAAAGGGCTAGCAATGTTTCTCTGTTTATTGCCCATTTTATTATAATCAACCAACGAAGTTAAGAGATCGAACTCTTGGGCCTCTGGTTTACCAAATAAAAATCTCTTGGGCCTCTTGGCATTGGGCAGAGTTTTGATATTGGGTTGAATTAGTCCACTATGGGCACACATTTTTTGTGTGTGGTCTGGCCAATATTTATAACAAAATTAAAATTAAAATCCTTCTTTCTTGATACTTCTATTAAAATCCAAATCTTTCTTTTTAAATGTTTGGCCACCGCGCACATTTGACATAATAGTCACTCCACAAATATAAGTACTTGTAGGGTGTGGTGTGTGGGATTCAAATCTTCAAGAAGAAGCTTTACATATATATGCACTTGGATTATTCTAAATTAGAATTTCTATTTTGTATAAAAATAATAATAATAAATAAAAAAATTGCTTGCACATGTAATGATGTAAATTTCAAAATGAACTACATCATTTCTCACTCACAAATTGTTAGTGGCACCTATTTTTGGTTGAAGCTCCGATATCTGGTTTTTTGGACAGACATTGATCAGCTCATGAAGAAAGTAGAATAGTATGAACTCCAAACTTCTCAAAGTACTTAATGCATTCTCATTCTCAAAGTACTTAATGCATGTTATTTAGGTAAAGATTAGTTCGCTTGGTCTCAAGTGAATATCTTTTGATAGGGACTTGCTAAACCAGACAGATGGATTTGGAGACTGTGACATCACTGCACCAGAAAGAGTCGGGAAGTAGAAGCATGACATAGTGCCAACAGCAGAAAGGAGAGACTTAATGGGCTAATATGACCCATCAGAATCAAGTAAATATGATCCTGAAATGGACCCTTATGAGCTATTAGAATCATTCATACATGGCTGCCAATTCATTAATTGCTTTCTTGCTATAGCTGGTTTTTATATGTGGCAACAAAGGTAAATAATAGTACCTCCTCAAAAATAAAAATAAAAAGGTAAATAATAGTAAAGATATTCCATTGGTTTAGACTTTAGAGCCTCTGCAAATCCTTTTTTTTTAATTCTTTTTTCTGCTATGAAGAAAGGAATCTCCTGCAAATCAGTATTGCTTAGTTCATGAAATACGGGTTTCATGTTCAAAAATTTTCAGCCCTTAAAAATATATATTTTTTTATTTGATAAAGCTTGTTCTTCAGACTTTTGGGTGCGACAATTTCATGAATGAACATGATTTATTTTTTTCGAGCACTTCCGGGTCATCATGATTTCTCAATTTCCAAGTTATTGCGTTACTCTTTTAACTTGGGAGCTACAATTTCGTAGGACATCTCATAATAGTCAATGCAGGAGGTTCTTTTACTAGTTTGTCCTATATATGAAGAAGGTTCCGGAGGTTAAGTAACAATCAACTTCACGATCATTATGAATTTCAGTGAAGAAAAGACTAGTACAAATCATTACGCACCCCATTTCGGTTCCTATTTTGTCATGCAAGGCTGCACCTTTAAATGGGCTCCCATAAACGCAACAATACAATTTTCGGGAACGACTGAAATATAACTGCAATTTAAAAGCCTGTTAAATGTAAGATGGCTCCAACAGCTGCTGGAGGTCCATTAATTGCTGTTTCTTACATTAGATGCAAAGGTCCATTAATTTCTGTTTCTTCCATTAGATGCAACACGAGGTGTCTTTTAACACTTCCTCGGGGAGTTGGTAAAGGAATTGAATGGAATATGTTTAAGTAATAGAATGAAATAAAAAGTATTTAAGCAGTTGAACGAAGTAAAGTAATCTTATTTAGATGTTTTAAAATAAAAAAATAAATAATAAATAATTTTGTTTGGAAATAAAATAGAAAAAATAAATAAATAGACTCATTTAACAACAATACTATATTGCTATTAGACCTATATATTTAAACAGTTTTAGTGAAAATTTCTTTAAACAAGATTTTGTCCCCTTTAATTTCGGGTAGAATGAAAATTTGAAGTTTTAAGATAATAAAGATAAATGATTGTTCCCTTTTTACTTATTCTATTCTCTCACACTTAAGTTTTCAAACAATTGAATGATCTTTCTATTCCTTCCATAAATACTTCCATTAAAACTCCCAAACAACGAACATTCCATTTATTTCTATTCATTTCCTGTCAAAGAAATAGTGGGAAACATTTACCAATAATTTATGGTTAAACTTTGGAGTATACAAGTTAAAGGATGTTAGGCGATTTATTATTATTAATTTTTCCGAGGTTAAGAAAAAAACAGGACAAAGCAGAGCATGCAATAGACCTCACTTTTATCTTCAACTTCAAATAAAAATATGAAAGAAACAAAATTACCACTTGAATTATCCAACTACCTATCCAATAAATACTTCACACTCTACTCCCTACGCCAAATCCCAACTGCATCTGGGTAATCTCCTTTTCTGATCAGAACTACATATCTATCACACTCAAATTAAATTGAAAAACCTTAAAAAGTCATTAAGTCAAAGCTCATATCCTATCATCAATACCCGCCATTAATCACCTCAACCACCTTCTAAGGTCACTGGTTGAAGAAGGAGAAATCTCACCCCCAAAGCTATCAGTGCAGCATGATGAATAGTTAGATTGTTGCTCCAACCCAAAATGTGCTCCACTAACACTCTTAAAGCTTGGACTCCTCAAGTTATGCCCATAACATCCATACCCCATTCCCACACTATAAGGGTCTGGTGGTGCCGGAAATGAGAGCCTTTTCTTTGCTGATCCAACTCGCTCCCTCTCCGGCGTTGATGGCCTCTGCCTCGGTGCACTCTGAGACCTCACTCGAGCCTTAGCAGACTCGGTTGCAGCCATGTAATTAGGCAATGTAGAACCACAACTTGCACTACTACTTGCCCCACCCCTGACAGCATGTGGATGCACATTACCATTGTAATAATAGTTGGACCTTAAGCTTGGTGTTTGAGATGTAGGGTAATTTCTATCTTCTCTAGAGCAACGAGGGCTCGCTGACCGGACTTGGATAGGCCGGGTTTTCGATGGTGAGGGTGTGACAGGGGAGTGGTGAGGGTGCAGATTTTGGTGGTTTCTATGGAGTGGTGAACTGGGTCTTTGTTGTTGGTGATGTTGATTTTGATTTGGTCTCCGTAAATTAGGTGCCAAGTATGAGTAAGGCTGGGCTGTATCCATTTCCACGGTTTTGATGGGGTCTCTTTGATCAGTTGAGGCTCTTCCCCGGGTATCCCATGGCTTTGTGGCCATCCACCGGTCCAGCCATTTGGGTCTCTCTTCGAGCTCATCTTCATTGCCAACTGATGGGCTCCTACCAGACCTCCAAATCTATGAATGGGTGTGGAAATTTCAAAATAGGACTAATTAACTCACGTATATAACAAGAGTAAAACAGAGGAGGCATTGAAAATGAGTGTGAGAGTGAGACAGAGTAGTGGATGAAACCTGTTGAGAAAAGGCCTGAGACAATGTCTTTTCACGCTTCATTGCAGCTTCCTTTCTTTGCTGCAACATAGCTTTCACTTCCTCAACTGTGTGTGGCCTGTCGTCCCAATCATCAGCTATGCTACTTCCTTCTCTTGACTGTGAAATACCCACAAATTAACTTTGAAATACTTAAAATCTTAGAAGCTCAATAGTGTCAAAAACCACAATAAGAACTATTTCTGTTTGATTGACATTTTGGAAACAGGAAAAAGGGGCTTGGGTTTGTTTTACAATCATTCCACTTTTTTACAGAACAAGAAAAGTCCTTTCAAAACATTGACTAAGACGTTGACTTAGGATCAAAAACCAAACTTACAACTGATTTCCTGTCTGAAATGTCTTGAAGATACCTCGACTCCCAAACGCTGTTTGTGTCACTGAATGTAGATTTTCTGCTGCCTTCATGAGAGAGCCTCATACGCTGGTCAAGAACCCTAGATTGCACACGAACCAGTGCTTGCATGCACTTAAGAGTCATCTTCGCTTGCTTTCTAACATTATGACCCCTCACTAAAGCTTGTAACTTTACTAAGCCCTTAAGCGCACGAAGTGCTCTCCTCGCCTACAAGTACAACACACGCAATGCTAAATACTACTAAATAGTCTCTTCAACTATAAAAAAAAATAGAGGGTTAGACTTAGATCTATATTTGGCTTACCAAATATCCCCTAAAAGCTGTCTGAATAACTATGGCAGATTTGTGCTGTTTAGCATGATTAGCAGGCCTGGACAGCCGAGCTACCTCCGCCGCCGCTTGGGCTGTGGCCATTGCAGCCTCGGCGGTGGCCACCGCCACCTCAAGCGCATGCTTTCTCTCCGCAGCCGCAGCTGGCGTCGCTGTCGACTCATGGTTCGCCTGTGCAACAGTGGAGTCAGGCGTGGGCTTTGGTTGCTGGGTTTGCTGATGTGCTACTGTTTCTTGGTTTGTGGGTTTCCTGAATGGCCATCTTCGCTTTTCTCTCTTCTGCTTAAAAAAACAAAAAACAAAAAAAGACCCAGTTAAAAGATGTGGTTAAACAGATCAAGAAGCGAAAGAATGTTGAATTTTTGAGATTTAGTGAGGTACAGACCTTTTCATCATCATCTTTAGTAGGAGATCTGAAAGCTCTTTTGACTGCAGTTAACCATGAAGTGCCTCCCTTCTTCCCCATCAAAAAATGAGGTAAAAAAATCCGAGCTGCATTTACAGCTAAGCTGCTAGAATAGATGACAAAGACCAGAGAGAACTTTTGAGAGTTAAAGAAAGATGATGCGCTCTCTGGTTTGTACAATAGCGCCCACCTCTTTAACCGTGCATGTGAGGTGTTTCGTTGTGTATGAGAGAGATAGGAGAGAGAAAGAGAGAGTATAATAGTCTGAGTCTGAGAGCATTTCATTTATCAAGAAATAAAAAAATTTTAAAATTTTTTTTAAAAAAAAAGGAAAATATATGGGAAATATGAGTGAGGATGAAACTGCGGACTGACGTACTAACTGTTGAGATGAGCTGAGAAAGAATCTATCTATTGCATTGCATGATTGCATCTGTTCCTGGAAGCAAATAGCAAAGCTTCTGTGGGGCTGAGCTCACGCTCCATGTCACCAAAAATCAGCTCATAAATTGTCATAAAAAATTCAGCTCATAAATTATTCTCCCAGTGCTCATAAATTATTCAAATTTGATTATATTTTCAGTATGTAGACTTTTTTATCATTAATAAATAAAAGAGGTTAAATTTTATGGGAATTTGGTGTAAATGCTTTGGTTTACATCTTTTAAGAACATGCTACATCATCTTATTAGTAAAATATAAATACATCTAACCACATAAGATAACATTTTAATAAACATCATATTTTAGGTTTTATTTAAAGAATAATATTGTGTTATTAGATGCAGTAGAATATGTGGGCGCCAGTTAGTCAGGAAGTATTATTAAAGCCGTACGAATTGGGCCTGTGGCCTAATCCAAGAACATTAACTAATCTAAGAATGGCCAAACGAGGGTATAATGGGGATGGTATAAATAAAAAAATGAAGATAGTACGAGAAAGATCCAACATACATCCGAGGATAAAAGCCCTCTCGGGAACAAAGATCCGAGGTCAGTAAGAATGTCATATTATCCTAGACCTTCTTCAAAGTTATATCACAACTAGGAGTCGGACGTTAAACCAAGGGGTAAGTAAAGGGAGACAACAAATATCTTCAAAAGCCGCTACCTCCACATTAAATGCCTCTCAACCAACTCTCTGGCCGCATTAACGTAGAGGTGATACCTGAACAGTGATCAAGCAGCCTTACAGCTACTAGTTGATAGTTTTGAGAGGTGTTGGATGGGATAAGAAGGAGTTCCTAAAATCCAACCTACACGTGTGCGGTAAAGATGATACCAAGATTGTGGTATATAGCATGGGAAGGTGGCCCAAAGAAGGGGATCGCAAAAAATCAAGAAATCTTTGTAATAATTCTGTGAACTCTTGTAATTTTGTGAAGAAAGAAGGCATTATAGTATAAACTCCTCAGGCCACTCTGAGGATAGATTTTCTGACTTTTTGTGTTAAACGATCTTGAATCAGCAGTTTTTATTGTCTTTTTTTGGAGTAGAGTTAGTTTTTTCACCCACGCTCTATTTATTGTTTGGGCTTGTTGGCCTAAAACCCAATCCTATATTGGGTCCAATCCAAATCCAGTCCTTACAGAATATATTGAGTTTTTAGTGAAATTGTGATGTACCTTTATGTGAGTACTCATTTTCCTCTCCCTTATGTGTGTGTTTGTTTCTCAATAAATATATATATATATATAGAGAGAGAGAGAGAGAGAGAGAGAGAGATTTAAGTAAAATGCTAGTATGACAATATCTTATTCAACAAGATAAAACATAAATTTTACACGAAATCATGGTCATATTACTAGCTCCAAATAAAAAGGTAGAATAGAGTGATCAGAGTGGCTTCCTCCACTTTAACTTTACCATTGTGGCATCCACAATGTAGACTTTTGTTTATGTTCTTATTCCATCGTTTTGCGTATTTAAGTTTCTTTTAATAATGTTCTTTTTCATATTATTAAAAAAAAAAATTGCTTATATTTTTCTAGTCAAAATATATTGAATTTTCTAGATTTCGAATTTAAAATTGTGAGAAGTACTAGACAAAATAATGATCAAGCCTTCACTAATGAAATCATTTCTTGAGCACGTAAATAGTTTGAAGTAGTGGGCTTATCAATTTTGTACTCTAATTAGATAAATTTGCAGGTGAGAATAGGTTATTATAGGTCCACTTATTTTCTTTTAAAAAAATAAAAATAAGTAATGTTAGGAGAGAGCATATCAAGTTTTAAATGTATACACATAGCCTTTTAGAACACGTTACGCGTGGGATCTACCAGTGTATGGGCACAACTTGTTATGAGAGAGTTGGATATATACACCCGAAACATAATATATATTTGCATAGTGCTAGAGCCACCAAAAAAATACATAGACTTTTTTACTTCCCACTCACAAGCATTTACATCACCTAGGTCCCATTGCAGTACAAATTTGAGAGGAGGGTGAAAATTTTATGAACATTTTCAGTGCCTCCAGCATTTTTGGCTGAAAAAGTTTGCTTATTTGGTATTTTGAATCATTTTAAAAGTTCATTATTTTTTTAGATATACTTTATTTAAATTTTCACTTTATTCTAACCTCACTTTTTTTTTTTTAATAACTAAATACGTGATAAATTTCAATTGTAACACGTGAATGCTAACTAAATTTTCAGGGCCTTTTTTACTTAATAAAACTTTTTTTAAAGGAACAAAATAGAACCATTTGAAACTTATCTCAAACAATAATCGTCTTTAGATCTTGTCTTTTAAAGAGATGAGTCCCTGTTGCCTCTTCCAGACGTTCGAAGAGAAGAGTTTTACTTTAAAAAAAAGCAAATTTGAAGAGTCAAGATGGAATGGGAGTCATGAAGCATTTGTCTCTCATGGCAATATCGCAACCATAATTGCAACAAAATTAAAAATTCAATCACCAAATCCCATCACCCTTGTAACCAACCAAAAAAATGCCCTTGCGAACCATAAGCCCAAAGATTGTGGTGGTTCTTCTCTCTCTCTCTCTCTCTCTAAATAAATATTGTGATACAATAATATTTTAATAATTATTGTTGGGGGCGGGGGGGTGGGGAAGAACGCAGTTGTGTCTAAACGAGCTTGAGCTTGTGAGCCCCAAAGGCCAAACGAGAAAGCCCAGCAATGTAAGCTTGGTCAATTGGGGTAGAGCAGGCCTAACATTGAAGAACCTCAGAGGATCTCCTTATTCTCGGATGCGAGTCAAGAGCCCTCCCAGCACCGAAGAGGTAGAGAAAGGACTGAATGGATCAAAGAGCAAACAAATCTGAAGGCCTAAAGAAGAAGGAAGAGTTAGAGTTAAGCAACCAATCCCTCCAAATTAATTGCAATCCACCCACAGCAATGCTGCATTAACTTGTTGAATGACCATCTAAACAATGCCCAATATCCTGTTTTCCACTCATCTTGACCTTAAAAGAAGGGGGAAGTGGAAGATGGGACAAATATCCCCCCTCACGCAAATATCCACTCTATAGGTGGACGGTAGGGGAAGTACATTATCAAGTGATCCATAAAGATCTAAGAAAAAAAAAGTGTTAAGTGTGAACTTGAAAGTAAGAGAGAAAAGCTGTATTAATCCAACGCCTCCTCGGGCCTTCCGAGGATATTGATAATTTTTTTCAACCTGAGAGTTTTCCATCGCAATCCATTTGGTGTTTTCTTTTTCTTTATTAAACTCTTGACCCATCCTATTAATTGTGATGTTCATTTTAAGTAATTCTTACTGAGTAGTACATTTTGACCCACACAATTGAATTCTTTTTAATTTAATAAATTTGAAGAAAAATTTTAAAAATTGGAGAATTAACCACAACAGTTAACAAAAATGGATGAAAATATCTTAATTGAATAAGCTTGAAAATTAGAGTACTAAAATGAACAAAAACAAAATTAAAAAACTAAAATGAATTTTGATAAAAAATAGAAGTTGAGTTTAGCATTTTAGTTTTTTTTTTTTTGGGTTAACATATAAGAGGGTTAGTACAAAACAGAACAATGGAGAATGACCAAGTCCCTCCGTTGTGAACACAAAAAACAGGCTATTTTTGGCTACATTCTTTAAATTATCTCTGGGCAAAGGAATGGGGTCATCTGTAACCTTTACTAAATCTACATTTATAAAAGAGCATGTGGTTTAGTGATCTGTCTGCGGTCATGGTCATGGACTACAGTTAATGGGGGTGTCAGAAAGTACATCAGCAGCTTTTATATATATGTATGTATTTATTATCTTATAATTATATATATATATAGAGACTAGAGAGAGAGAGAGATAGAATAGTGAGGACGTGAGAAAAAAATGGGTCGGGGAGGAGCAGTGGCCGACTGAGTGATATCGAGGAGAACGTTGAGAGTTGAGAGGCACGAGAGCACGTTGATAGTTTGCACAATAACCAAAAGTGCTTTTAAAAGGACCCAAACAAAACCAAAAGCCCTTTTTTTTTTCTTTTTTTCTGGTTTTTCTTTTACTGGATAAAAAAAAGGCTTTGTGCTTCTCACTTTCTGCTCAGAAACAACTGGCCACCTCTCATGCTGTCACGTGCTGGCAGAAACTAGTAGAGCATATCCAGTGGTCATTCACGGTGGTCCTCAATTTCTATCACTTATTTTATTACATCTTTCTCAAATCAAATCTTGTGGTTCGTAGACTAATAAGTAATAATACTATCAAAGTCATTGTTGGGATCCTAGTTGGCAGGTTGCTTTTTTATTTTGGAAGACTGGTCAAACTGTGGATCATCATCTTGGTCTCGTTTTTCATTTGGTCATTATCTCGTTGGGTCATTCCAATTGCCCAAACTAGTAGGATTCTTGGGACAGTGTTTCTCTTACTTGATTTTACCAGACCAAGTTTAGATTACAGTACTAGAGTTGTTTGTTAGTTGAGGAAGGTTATACCAACTCACGTCACATCTCTACGAAATTAAATGGCCTAAATATATTTTTGGTTGTTAAATTTTGGATTTGTTTTCAATTTAACTCTATTTATGTTTCAAAATTTTCAATTTAGTCTTTTTATATTTGGTTCATTTTTATATTGGCTTTTTAGGTTTAAAAATTTTCAGTTTCACTTTCACTTTTAGTCCTTTATGAAAATGAAAATTTTGAAATGTAAAAGGCCAAATAGAAAATTGAATCAAACATGAAATGTCAAAATTAAAATTTTGAAATATAAAGAGACAATATGAAAACAAAGAGCACATGAAGGGAAAAAAATGAAAACAATTCTGAACTTTAAGGCTTCGTTTTGTTAGAAGGGAAAAGTGGGAGAATAGAAAATATTTTAGTTTTCCCCTTTTGGGATTTGGTTAATATATGAAAAAACGGAAGGATGGAAAAATCTTTTATTTGGTTGAGAATAAATATAAGAGAATAGAAAATAAAATTGGTATAAATTTACTACCATATCCCTATTAAATAAAATAAAATAAAAATGTAGGGGCACAAAAATCAAACAGCCCAAGCCCACTTAGAATAGTGAGGACTGTGCGGCTCAACTAGACCCAAATCAATAGATATTTGTAAGAAAGTGGGTTAAACAGAGTTTATGTATATATAAGGCTTATCACAAGCTTACCCGAGGAAGCAATTCTTACACATAATGATACACAGTTCACTTTCTTGGCCCTCTATCTCCACCTGCCCAGGCTCTCACTATGACACTTATCCCCTTAAATTTCTGTTGAAAGTGGTAGAAGGAGCTGCTTAGCTGTGAATTCCACTGTTCAAGTCATTTCCTCATCAATGCAATTGATAAACTTGTTGCCAGTCATTTAATGCGGAGGCAGTAGGATAACTCTCACTGGAGACTTCCCATACTTTCCATGATTCTCTCTCTACACCTCATCTTCCTTATCTGGACTTCCCAGAAGTCTCTTGTCTCTTCCCCTCCCATCCTCAGGTGGATCCCCTCTTCGGGCTTATGATGCCTTAATAATGACGATAACAGCTCATCGAACCTTTCCTTGGTCCTCGGGCCCCCACAATAGCCCCCTAAAACCTTGCTATTAACCCTGAGGTAAAAAGTAAGGTTTTAGTCATACCTTTTCCACGTGATACGTGCTAAACTCGTTCCCCCGTGACAATGTCTCTTCAGATGTCTCTAGCACATCCCTGACGCTTTAAAATCCACGATCTCATATTTATTGTGTCAGGCGGTTGCTTCTCCCCCTACGTTCTACGGTGCAATGATAATCCGACGGTCCTTATTTACTCGTATTTATGAGCGGGAACTTTACCGCTCATTTTTTACCACTATATAAGGAAAGGGTGAGGCTAAATCTTCTCCATTTACTAATTTAGCCATTTTTTGTTGAAGCAGTAGTCCGAGGAGAGATTTTTTCATTGCTTATAGGTGCGTCTGAATTTATTTTACTCTTATACTTAGACTCCTTATTGCCTATACAATAAGTTTCCATGGGTAGATTTGCTAGGTTAGTGGATACCCCCGAAGGCATGGCCGCTTTTAGGGCTCAATATAGGATCCCTAACGGTGTTGAACTTCGACATTGCGAATTGCGCGAGTGGTTGGTCTTGAATAGACCTCCCGGCTCAGTAGTGATTCTGATGATCGCCTTTATAGAAGGCGGGATAGAAATCCCCATGGGTAGGGTTACTAGAGACTTCCTTCTGAACTATAGGCTGTCTCCTACCCAATGCACCCCCAACGTTTTTAGGGTTCTTGGTAGCGTAGATATGATAAACCATAAAATGGGGACCAACCTTACATGGCATGACGTAAACTGGGTATACAATTGCGAAAAAAGGGAAGGAAACAAATTACTATATTAAATGGAGGGTACCTTCCGTTAGGCTAATCTCTTGTATGCCTGAGCCCAACAAGACCATGGACAAGGACTTCCTCATCGTCTCGGGAGATTGACATGATGGTTTGCATTGTCCCACCCAAGAGGGGGAACCAAGTAGGGTTCCCATAAACATTAGATGTGTGTAGGGTTTTTCTTACATCAATAAAATTTCCGTAAAGGTTTGTTTATTTATTTATTTATTATTTATTTTTATGACTTATGCTATTTGTTCACTTACAAACGAACATTACACTGCCCTGAACAAGAACTTCGTAAACTTTCCCGAACTCAACCAAATCTTGAGATCAGCAATTTTCCTTCATAAGGATGGTCAACTTCAAGTGGTACACGTGATCCTCGGTTTCACCCCTATTTCCAAGTGTTTCCAAGGTCCCAAGCACGTGATTAGAGCTAAAGACCCCAAGCTAGCGTTGATCGACGTAGTAGTCCCCGGTTTTCTGTTAATAGAACCTCCTTTAGCTAGAACCCAAGATGCTCAACTCCTAGCCCCACTTGTAACTAAACTCCTCTACTCCTAGGAGCCTCCCATTCCTTCCGACAACGAAGTTCAGGAGTCCATTCCCGAACTCGTCTAGGAAGTGACAGATAGGGACTTTGAAGTCTTCTACTAGCAAGAGGACTCCAAAGACCTTCCTAATACCTCCTAACGCCGCTTACTCCCTGCTCAAGTAAGCACTAGCCAAGAGGAAGCTAGCATACCTAAAGGGATGGTGTTCGAGGAAAAGACCCCAGATTTGCTAGCACTGCTCATTGCTCATACTGGGGGTGCCTCCCCAGCAGTTCCTGTGGTCCCCCGACCACTAACTCCTGCCCCCACGGGCGCGTCCTCTGGTAATGCCGTGGATAAAAAGAGGAAAAAAGTACAAAGAGGCAAAGGATCCGAGGACACTGAAGAAGGGGAAGTTACACGCTTTTCCCAGTAGCCCCCAAACAAGGAAGTCCGAACTACTAGGGCTCAGCAAAAGAAACGTGTTTCCTCTAGGGCCTCCTAAGGAATTGAAGGGGAGCAATAGCTAAAGGCCTTTGCTTGGAGGCCTTCTTTTGTGCTAAGTTCAGGGAACCCTATCATGGATAATGCCAACCTCAAGAATACCCAGAAGGGTAGGTCGGGCATCCTAGCTGAATGCCTGGAAAAGGCCTTCCTTTTACCCGAGGACATGCAGGAGCTCCGGTCCTTCCAGAAGCGTGAGGTCTTCCTGTCACTAAAAAGAGATCTTGCCAAGGTATATAATCACCTTCTTCTTTGTATAACTTAACATAAAACATGTACAAATCCTAACCCTTAGTAATTTTGTAGTCTGTACAAGTAGCCTTTGTGGCTGAAGAATGGGTGGACCACGCCTTTGGTCAGGCTCGCGAGGCTGAAGGCAAGCTGGGAGCAGCTGAGAGGGCCAATGAAGAGACTAATAAGAAGCTCAAAAAGACTTGCTCCCAACTGACCGAAGTAGAGAATTCTCGGAAGAATGTCGAGGCTGCCTTGGCCAACTATGAGAAACAAGCTGCAAAGTCCCTAGAGGCTCAAAAGAAAGCTGAAAACCAACTGGCCTCAACCATGGTGAAGGTTAAACAGCAACAAAAGCAGCTGGAGGTAAAGGATGCCGAGAAGGCTAAGGCCAAGCAGGAGGTCTATGATGCGGGCATGATTAAGACTGTCCAAAGTCTGACTGCCCAACTCAGGGATATCACTCGAGCCTTTTGCCTTAAGGTATGGGGTCAAGCCCTCACTGTAGCTGGGATTAGCACTGAATCAGAGCTTAGAGCCCTTGATAGAGTTTATTACCCCCCAACCTAGCACCTGGCCCCCAGCCTCTCTAAGCCTTCAGCTGATCCTAGCTCTACCTCTACCTCTAACTCAGTCCAGCTTGCTACTACCCTAGCTGCCACATCTACTACAGAGAAAGGGCAAGAGCAGCCACCTCCAGTAGCTGTTATGGACGTGGAGACAGAAGAAGCAACTGAAGTGGGATAGCTGAAGAGAAAGAAAAAGGAAAAGGAGAAAGTAAAAGAGGGAGGGAAGGATAAAGAAACATCACCATAATTGAGTCCTAGGTTAAGATACAATTAGTCAATTTTGTAATTGGGCTTAAATTTAGTTGATGCCCCTTTTCCTTCTATTGTAATCCAACTCCTAAACTTTAATGAAAACACCCAACTTTTACTTTATAAATTTTCATCCATCTAAGTTTAATCTGTTTGAGTATATCTCCTGCTTTATTTATTTTTATTATCTATAACATACTAACCTTTGACTAACTTAATTAATTACCCTCACTATCGTATTCAACATGAAATGAACTTTGAGGAAGTTACTAAACTGAAACTTAGGGCAATTTGTAACCATATTTTGACACTTAGTAAAAATTTCAAACAACACTTACCTTACCTTGGACTTAAAATGCTAAAAGACCAATCTGCCTTGAGCTTGTAACCCGAGGAAGCACGTAAGACTTATGGTTTTATCCAAGACTTAGGGAATTCCATGTAAATGCTAACTTGTCCAAGGTTTGTGACCCGAGGAGCCAAACAAGACCAAGATTTTGTTAACACTTAGAAACTTTTTCCACAAAGGTTAATTTACCCAAGGTTTGTGACCCAAGGAGTCGAAAAAGATCGAGGTTCCGTTTAACACTTAAAAACTTTTTCCACAAAGGTTAATTTACCCAAGGTTTGTGAACTGAGGAGTCGAACAAGACCAAGGTTCTGTTTAACACTTAAAAACTTTTTTCCACAAAGGTTAATTTACCCAAGATTTGTGACCCGAGGAGTTGAACAAGATCGAGGTTCTGTTTAACACTTGGAAACTTTTTTCCACAAAGGTTAATTTACCCAAGATTTGTGACCTGAGGAGTTGAACAAGACTGAGATTCTGTTTAACACTTAGAAACTTTTTTCCACAAAGGTTAATTTACCTAAGGTTTGTGACCCGAGGAGTCAAACAAGACCAAGGTTCTGTTTAACACTTAAAAGCTTTTTCCACAAAGGTTAATTTACCCAAGGTTTGTTACCCGAGGAGTCGAACAAGACCGAGGTTTTGTTTAACATTTAGAAACTTTTTCCACAAAGGTCAATTTACCTAAGGTTTGTGACCCGAGGAGTTGAACAAGACTGAGGTTCTGTTTAACACTTAGAAACTTTTTTCTACAAAAGTTAATTTACCTAAGGTTTGTGACCTGAGGAGTTAAACAAGACCAAGGTTCTGTTTGACACTTAGAAACTTTTTACTTAAGCAACCACCACATTACTCACAACCATAGTAAGGCATAAATGAACCATATATGAATAAAAAGAACTTCATATCATTAATAATAATAATGCCTTAGATTATTTACATTCCAAGGATGTGGAACTACCTTTTCATCCAAGTCTTCCAAATAATAAGCTCCAATACCAGCCACTGATGTTATTCTATAGGGGCCTTCCCAATTGGGACCCAGCTTTCCCCAGGTCGAGCCCTTGACTGTCCCTACTACCTTCCTCAAAATTAGATCTCCTGGGGCCAATGACCTTAGCTTCTCTCCCTTGTCATATCCTTGCTTAAGTCTCTGTTGATTCAGTTGTGCTGCTGTTTACACTTGCAATTGATAAATGGTAGTTAGGTTGAATTTGTTGTCTTGGGCAATATTTTTGTAATTGGCTGTTTTTATGTAACTTTGAGCAATTTGTTTAGTTTGTGTTTTGTCACGAATTGCCAAAGGTGGAGTTTGTTAGGTTCTAAGGAATTAGGAACTAATGTATTAGAACTTCATTTTGTATTGTTGGCAAACCATGATCAAAACGTTTTAGTCTTGTTTAGACTTGCTCAAAGTATATGTTTTTATGTAAAGTTGGAATCGAGTTACTGTAGGATTTACTGTGTAAATCTGCCTGGCTCGATCGATTGAGAATTAGACTCAATCGATCGAAAGTCGTGCAGATTGTTTTTTCTGCAAAATTTCCAACCCAGCCCAAGCCCGGTTTGACGTGTAGGGTTTTATGTTTTGTCTTAAGTATAAAAGGAAAAACTCTAACCACGTTTTAGTGTTGCTCTTTATACTGTGTGTGTGAATCTTTTGTGAGATCTAGAAGTGTTTGCCTTCACATACACTTAGAGTTTCCAATCTCAAGATTGATGTCAAAAGCTTGGTGATCAATTTAGTTGCTGCTTTCAAAAGCTTAAAGATATACAAGCGGGAGTGCTTGTACTTGCTGGGAATCCAAGAAAGAAGTAGTCCTTGGACTTGGAGCTGTCACATGGTCGTGGTAATAAGTTTCCTACTCGAGGTAGCAATAGGATGTTAGTGGTCTAAGTCGCTATTGTGTAAACTTCAATTCTTTCATAGTGGATTCGGTTTACCTTGAGGATAGCTAGGTTAAATTCTCCTCAGGTTTTTTACCAATTTGGTTTTCCTGGGTTATCATAATGTTGTGTTCTTTATTTTCTGCATTTTACAATAATATGATATTTATGTTAACCTAGATTTGAATAATTTAACTAAGTAATCACTTGGCTAATTAACTAGGTTAATCTAGTTTTGTTTAAGGGGTCTAAAAACAAACATCATGTGCAAAAATCAAATATAGATTGTATAAGATATTTTAAAACTTTATTAATGCATGACTCTCAAGCAATTCATGTGACTTTGGTGTTGTTGGAAAACTTGCATGACAAGCGTTGTTTGAATGGGTAACAATGGTAAGGATTTCAAGAAACACGTCTTAAATCATGAGAAAAAAATCCTTAAATATATGCAAATAAATTAGCCATGTGTTGGGTTATAGATTGACCCAGGTTAATTAGTTTAATTACCTAAGTTGATTAATTATGTCAAATTACATGCAAATTGTAGGGTCACACACAAATCACCAAATAAACTAAAGTGCAGAGGAAAATAAATTAACACAGTGATTTGTTGGCTAATGGGGAAAACCTTTTGTAGGGCAAAAACCTCATTGAGCGATTTTCAGGTCACCATTCTCAAGAATCTACTAATCAATAATCAAACGATAATTTTATCACTACTCTAGCCTATCCTAAAATACTAATCTATAGTTGAACCTTCACTCTAATACGCAATTGGACTTGATCTTGTATAGACTTTTTCCTATATACACGGATCCCAATACGTGTTTGACTTCCTAGCAATTGATGCTTGTTGTTGAATTTATAGTTTAAATCACTTGAATATATTAAGAAGTTTTAATATTTTTTTTTTATTAAATGAAATTTATGAATGGAATTAAGCTCTATTAATATGTGAATTTGAAATGATTAGGTGTAAGAAGTCATTTTAAATTTCTAATATATAAGAATTATATTTGTTCAGCAAAACTACCACAACTCAATTACCATATCCATACGTTGTTAAATTTATAAAACATTTTATAATAGCAATCATTCTTTAAATCCCTTGATTTGAGCCTTCAAATCCAAGGGCAACCCAAATGAACAGGTACTTCAATCCACCCAGCACTACAAGGTGAGTTTCTTTTTATTTATTTATTTTAAATACACGGCTAATTAGGGGTGGAGATACATGAATCCGGGATGTTCTCATTAAAAACACTAAAAGATATCAGCCACTTAAGTTGGGCTTTTGGCCACTATGAGAGGTGAGCTCGATCAGCAACATGATATACAATTTGAGCTGGGCTGAGGCATTTATGTTTTGGGCGGTACTTGGACGAGACTTATCTCATCTCAGCTTGGTCCGTTGACAGGCCTGGTTGTGAGTTGTGGTACTATGTAGAAGTTTTCAGTTGCTACTTGAAGCAAAGCCCATAATGCATAAAATAATGACGTTTTTGGAAACAAGCAGGGATTTGCTCTCCAGCTTTCTGGATTTGGTTTTTGAGAAGAGGAATGTTACATACACCAACTATTTTACAATATTTTTACAAACTGCTGAAATAGTTTTAGTATTTTTCAAATAGTTATTGTAAGTAAAAATGTAATGCTCATCAAAAAAAAAAAAAAAAAAAATGTAATGTTAGTGATGGGTCCATATTAAAACTAGTAAGAATTTGCCATATCAACAGTTTATAAAAATGTTGTAAAATATTTTGTGTATGTAACATTACTCTTTTGAGAAACACTCTTGACTTCCTCAAATATTCCTTCAGTGGACCTCTGAGCATCAATCCATCGCAATAAAGTTGAGGTATGCATATAGCAAGGCAAGGATTCAAGTGATTCCTTATGATCTGTTTGAATGGCATGGGATTTGGGGCTAGGATTTGAATTTGAGGGGCCCAAAAACAAAGAATTTGGATTCGGCCCAAATCCATCCTGGATTTCAAGGTCCAATCTATTGATTTCAAATTCCCTCACTAACCGTGGAATTTGGGAAATCCTCCCACAACACTGGCGTCTTCTCTGCCTTAAGCTGCAACAACAACGTTGAAGCCGCAAGCACCATGGTGTTCAGGTTTGTCTCTCTTAGCCTAAGTTCGCACTAACCCTCTCTTCCTCCGAGCCTATCCATCTCTCTCCTCCTTCAGTTCCTAATCTGCATCAATAAAATATCAATGGGATTTTGGGTTTTTTTTTTTTTTTTTTTTTTTTTTTTTTTTTTTTTTTGTGTGTGTGACTTGTTTGTCGGTTTGTCTGTATTTCTGTTCTTGTTTGTATTTGGGTTGTGTGGATTTCGTTTGGATTTTTCTATGTGGGTCTGTATCTACTAGTATGCATGGGTTGGTTTAGTTTTGTTAAAATTGTTGGAGATTTTATTTTTTTTAGAGTTCGAAGTTGGTCTAATTGAAATGCAATGAAATGTTTGATGAAATGCCTCTGTGAGTTATGTATTTTAATGCAAGAGTTTTTAGTCTGAGATTTTGAGCTACTTTAATGTACATACATTACAAGGAAAACATCCAAGTCCAAGGGAAATTGGGAACTAATTTTTTAATAGCTTTATACATTGCTAACAAGAGATATACAGTTTGCAATGCGTGCCTCCAGTTGTGTTTCCCTGTGGTTGAATTCGTAAAGCACAGTCAGGCTTTTCTTTGACCTGATGATGATTATTAGATATTTAGTAGCATGGGAAATATAATATGGTTCTCTTCTTTCTTTTTTAGATTTTCTTTTTTTTTTCAAGACTTGTATAATATTTATCATGCAATTGATATGTGAAAGGGACTAGCTAAGCCATTTACATGAGTAATGAAAGAGTTGTCTAGCTGGAACTTGCATGGACCAAACTTTGCACAAATGCTTCGGAAAAAAGTTTTAGCTTTTCTAGTCCCCTTGAAATCTACTATTTGCCTATTACATTGTTACATTAACTACACAGTATGCAAGATGCTGACAGTTATTTTGATGCAAATGCAATTACTCAGTTGAAACTGGTTGGTGATGCATGTACTGGTTGGTGGTGCAAATGAAATTACTCGGCATACCCTTGCACTTAGCACCAGTTGTGTGTTTAGTGTGCCTAGTATATATTTCGTAAAAGGATGCACTTAATTTGTCTCTTGTTCTATTCTCATGAGAAGAGAATATTATAGTTGTAATGTAAGGAGAAGAGAATATTACATGTGTACCATTTTTTCTCTCTCTCGTCCAGAAGACTAATGTATTGTTCTCTCTCATCAATGAAATGCTGTTTGATTTCCCTGTATGCTTCTGTTATATTAATTTATTCTCTCCTCCCCCTCTTTTTCTCTTCTTAGTAGTTCTTTCATAGTTTTTTTCCCCTTATATTAATCGCCATGTGTGGGATGCTTACGTTAAGGTATGGTCCCAAATTATGATGGGGGCATTCTTTGCATTTGCAATTTTGGTACTGGTTGGTCTGGTTTTTGGGTTATGTTATACTACCTGAGGTCCTGAGTTGGTTTTATTTTCCTCTTGTTATACTGTCAAGGGATTGCCATTGGCCATTGCATTGGGGCATTGAATTTTTCTGATTTCGTTTTTACATACTGCTGTCAATATCTGTGAATTTAAGATTCATTTGCTCTGTTTGCTGGGTTTCTCAATTTGTTTATTTGCTTTGATGCGTACTATTGACATTCTTTGTGATGACTTATGTTTGTGGATTAAACTCATATATATATAGAATTCAATATATACTCATGTAATGCCTTTAAAAGTCTAAATTTATATACAAATCCTCAGTCTGTTAACTGAGGTTTTTTTGTTTTGTTTTGTTTTGTTTTGTTTTTTTGTTTTTAATTATCATATTGCTCGGTATTGTTAATTTATATTCACTAATACATTTTTTGACCGAAGTATATTTTTTCACCTTAAACTTTTATCCCATTAACCGAAACCCTTGGGGGATTGAGAGGGTTGTTTCTATATAATCAAGCACCTCAGTAGGAAACCTAACATCTTTAATCTTCGACTGCAAGCATTCACAAAAACAAGCAGTTGAAAAGCAAGTCATATTTCTAATCTTCCAAGCTATCAATAAAAGTAGTTATATATCATTTGATACCTTTATTGGTATTCACAAAAAAAATAAAAAAATAAAAAAATCTATCTCCACCAAAATGTCCCCCTAAACTATCAATTTGAGAGAACTATATCAATATACTTTGTATTGTCTAAATTAAAAGTTAAATTAAATAAAAATTGTTGTTTTTCATTGCAACAAATGATGGTAATTTGTAACCACACCCAATTTCTGTCTTTTTTAATGCTTAATTTAAATGGCAATGGACACATTGATACAATTCTTTCAGATTGTAGTGTCAATCAAGCAAATTGATAGTACATTGTGAGGGTATTATAAACAGGGCAAAAGCCTAGAGTGAAAAAGCGTAATTTACCTTTACTAATGAAAACACGTTAATAACATTTACATTCTTCCTATAATAATAATAAAATAAAAAAAAACATTTACATTCTTATAAAAAAAAGAAAAAAAAAAGAACATTTACATTTACATTGTGACTCAATACCATTGTCTAGTCCTCTCGTAGAGAAAAACATACACTTGTTGTAAGAAAACAAATTAATTATAATGAGAGAGAGAGAGAGAGAGAGAGAGAGAGAGAGAGAGAGAGAAGCCCTGTTTGGTAACACATTTTCAAATTGCAAATTTTGAAAGTGTAGCTTTTTTAAATTTCATTTTGTTCTAAATATAACTTTTTCAAGCAAACGTATTCTCAAAAAACTTAAAAATATACTGTATTAAACGAGCACAAAAGTTTGTAGCTCAAATGGTACATCATGATGTTTCTAACGGAAACATCTAGGATTAAAATTTTCCATTCCCAATTATTGATTCATAAAAAAAAGGGGCACAAAGGAGTTACCTTAATAAAAGCCCTAAAATTATCCTTAAAAAAAAAAAAAAATCCTTGAAAGATAGGCTACTTCCTGGTTGAGCTCTCTTGTAACGGTCTCTAAGGTCTTCAGTAGAATTGGACTTCTTTCCTGTAGTGGCTCATCTGATGAGTTCGTATCGCAATTTGTGTTTAAGCATCGGACTTTTGAAAGCTGGATCTCCGATCACCTTGTATCCCTGTTGATCAATAGCGCAAAAATCAATGGCTTTCGCTAGGAGTTCAAAAAAACTAAGCTTAACCCAAAGCATTCACGATGGCAAAAATATGTCTGTGGCTTAAGCTAGAAGGCTGAATGGAGCCTAAGGCCCACTTAAGACAAAAGGCATTGGTTACCAATCCTGGACCGATGAATGAGGGTCCATACTGGAATTGACTGGTTTCAAAGCAACATCCTTCAGCCGAGCCCACAATTTCTTCTACCCAATGTTCTCTCTCTATCTTTAAATTAACGATATTTATAAAACTGAATTACTTGTCCAGGTACAAGTACAACATTACATCCCCAAATGTGAAAGCCATGGTAGTGCTTCTAGCTCTAGTTTAGGTGTTTCAAGTCCAGAAGATTCAAATCATGAAGAAGAAGTTCCAACGGCTACTCCCAATTCCAAAACGCTGTCGTGTATAAGGCTGGGAAAGCATAAAGCAAAGTTGAAACAAAACGCCACCGTTTCTCATTAAATAAACGGTGCCGTTTTGTGTGTGTTGTAATATTATTAACTGAGTTTGTTATTCCTGGTAATGCACGTGTGTGAGTTTGTTAGAGCACGTGTGAGGCAGTTACCACTCTCTCTCTGGTTCTACTTTCTTACTTTATATGTATATATAGATTGGTACATCCATTGTATCTGTATCTAGACAGTTTTCAGTGTATAATACTTGAAGCATTTTCAATCTCCTTTTTTTTTTCTCTCTCTCTCTCTCTCTGTATTTCTTTCTTCTCAAAGTTTTTGCTATAGAATTTGTGGATTTGAGAGAAGTTTTACATGGTATCAGAGCTCTGATCCATATCAATGGCTTCTGCTTACTCTGGTTCATCTTCTTCATCGTCTGCTTCAACTGCTTTGCCTGCTATGGCTACTACGAGTTTACCAGTGAATTCTTCATTGCTATTGTTGTCAAATATGTCATCCATGATGATTGTGAAGCTTGATTATGGAAATTACATAGTTTGGAAACATCAAATTGAGGTAATTCTTGATACCTATTCAATGATTGATGTTCTTAATGATTCAATCACTGCTCCAGATAGATTTCTTAAAGATTCATCTAGTAATTTCACTACTGAGGTTAATCCAGCTTTCATAGCTTGGAAGAATTGTGAACAAGCTATGTTCACTTTCTTGAATTCAACTCTTTCCCCTGCAATTCTTGCTCTTACAGTTGGGTAGAAATCTGCTAGAGGAGTTTGGAGAGTGTTAGAGAATAGATTTGCATCTATCTCAAGGTCTCATGTTATGAGTTTGTGTAATAAATTGAATGCAATTAAGAAGGGTGTTGATTCAATTGATGGCTATTTTCAAAAAAATAAGCAAGCTAGAGATAGATTGGCTACTGTTTCTGTGTTTGTGGATGATGAGGAGATTCTCCATATCATTCTTGATGGTCTTCCCTTTGAATATGATTCCTTTAGTTCAGCTATTAGGACTGGAAGTGATGTGTTATCAGTGGAGGAGTTGAATGCTTTGCTCAATGTTGAAGAGAGAGTTATCAAAAAAAGGTCTAATACTGTTGATTCAGCTTCTATGGCTATGGCTGCAAACTTCCATTCTCAAGGTTTTCTACGAGGAAGAGGAGGTAGAAATCATAATCAGAGAGGAAGCAGTTGTGGTAATAATCATAATTTTGGAGGTTCTCACTATGGTGGAAGTGGTTATCCCAGTCCTAATCAGTTTAAGAATTTCAATCCAAGCAATTTCAATTCAGGCAATTCAGGGTTTTCTCCTCATTTTTAGACCTTCAATCAAGCTAAGCAATCATCTAATCAGAATCCAGGTCAATCAAACAGGCCAACCTGTCAGATCTGTGGCAAGAGTGGCCACTCAACTCTTGATTGTTACCATCGTATGGATTTCACATATCAAGGGAGGCATCCACCTGCCAAGCTTGCCTCTATGGTGGCTAATGCTACTCAAGTTCAAGCTTCTAATGCTTGGCTCACTGACACAGGTTGCTCAGACCAGTGACTCCTAACCTGTCACAACTCTCTCTTCTGCAGCAACCAGTTCAAGGGTCTGAGACTGTCACAGTTGGCAATGGTCAAGAATTGTTAGTCACTCACATTGGCAATGGTGAGCTTCGAACCCTAACTCATAACTTTAGGCTTGATAACATTTTAAGAGTGCCTGACCTTGCATCTAATCTTTTATCTGTTCATAAAATTTGTCTCCAAAATAATGCTTTTTGCTATTTTAATGCACATAAGTTCTTAATTCAGGATTTACCCACGAGGAAGATCCTCTACACAGGGTTGAGTAAAGATGGAGTTTATCCTATTCCATCTGTCACTAATCTGTCTTCAACTTCTTGCTTCAATCCTGTCCAGACTTCTGCCTTTGTAATTGTCAAACCACATCAAATTCTGCTATGACATCACAAACTTAGACATCCGAGTTCTAAAATCTTACTTTCTGTTTTAAAGCCTGTATTTCCTTCTCTTTGTTTGTCTTAGATTGATGAAGTTTGTTCATCTTGTAAATACTGTATAAGTGCTAAAATGCACAAATTTCATTTGAATAAAACTCCTCTTGTTTCCACTTCACTTCTTGAACTTGTGCATAGTGATGTTTGGGGTCCTTCTCTAATTACTTCTTTACTTGGCTATGTGATTTTTGTTGATGTCTACTCTCGTTTCACTTGGTTATTTCTCCTCAAACATAAAAATGAAGTTCTTTCTGTTTTCAAGCACTTCAAATCCATGGTTGAAACTCAGTTCAGTTCTAAACTTAAGGTTCTAAGGACTGATAATGGATCTGAATACATTAATACTGAATTTAAGTCTTTTTGTTCTACTTCTGATATTCTCCACCAATCTTCATGTCCTCATACTCCTGAATAGAATGGTGTTTCAGAGAGAAAAC
The DNA here is from genome assembly GCA_028535165.1 of Quercus tomentella. Classification (NCBI taxonomy): domain Eukaryota; kingdom Viridiplantae; phylum Streptophyta; class Magnoliopsida; order Fagales; family Fagaceae; genus Quercus; species Quercus tomentella. The sequence continues at coordinate 45,809,250 of JAPQVY010000100.1, forward strand.
ATAGCATACTGTTGAAACTGGTCTTGCTCTTCTCTACCAGTCTCATCTTCCTCTCAATTATTGGTCTTATGCATTTTCTGCTACAACTTACCTTATCAATAGAATGCCCTCTTCAGTCTTAGGTTTTCACTCACCTTGGGAGAAAGTCTATTCCAAACCTCCTTCTCTTCATGCTCTTAAAGCTTTTGGCTGTGCATGCAATCCATATCTTAGACCTTTTAACAGAAACAAACTACAGCCTAGGTCTAAACCTTGTGTGTTTCTTGGCTATCCTCCACTTTCTAAAGGATATATATGCCTTGATCCTACTTCCAACAGAATTTACATTGCATGTCATGTTTTGTTCAATGAGTCTCTCTTTCCCTTTGCTCATGATTCTAGCTTTACTGATCCTAATATTCCTTTCTCCTCATTTTTCTCTAATTGGTTTTCTCAACCTAAGCCTTCCTGATGAGTCTGTTCTTGCTTCATCTAATGAGTCTGTCATTGCTTCCACACCTTCTGATCTCACATCTTCCCTTATTCCTTCTTTCCTTTCTCCATCACTTCCCATTCTTGTTGTTCCTCCTCCTTTGGATGTTCCTTCATCAGTTTCTGGTCCCTCTTCTACTTCCACTTCCTTACTTGTTTCTGTTCCTGTCAATCCTCCATCTTCCTCAGAGTCTGCTCTTATCGTCTTTGACTCTACTGCCATTGTTCCTACTTCCACTAATTCTCATCCTATGCTCACAACGTCAACGCATGGTATCTATAAGCCTAAGGTTATGCAGGTTCATTCTGATTACACTGTGACAGAACCACCTTGTTTCACTATTGCCTCTAAACACCCTCAATGGGTGGCTACTATGGATGCTAAATTCCAGTCGTTACAGAAGCAACATACCTAGTCTCCAGTTCTTCTTCCTCCTCATAAAAATGTTGTCACTGTAAATGAGTTTATAAGTTGAAGAGGCATGGTGATGGCTCTATAGCAAGGTATAAAGCCAGGTTAGTTGCAAGAGGTTATCTTCAACAATTTGGCATGGATTATGATGAGACTTTTAGTCCTGTGGTTAAGCCTGCTACTATTAGAATTCTTCTTGCTTTGGCTGTGCAGTTTGGTTAGGAATTGAGGCAGTTAGATGTCAGTAATGCATTTTTCATGGTGTTCTTAAAGAGGAAGTTTATATGACACAACCTCAAGGCTATGTTGATCCTGCCTTTCCTAAGCATGTCTGTCTTCTTCACAAGGCTCTTTATGGTCTTAAACAAGCTCCTAGGGCTTGGTTTAAGAGGTTCACTTCTCAATTGCTTCACATTGGCTTTTGTGCTTCTGCTGCAGATGGTAATATCTTCATTTTGAGGTATGGTTCTTATATTGTCTTTCTGTTGCTGTATGTGGATGATATAATCATCATAGGCAACAAATCTAGTTTTGTATCTTCTATTATCAAGTTGTTGGGGGTGGATTTTGATCTTAAGGATCTTAGGTTACTTCATTACTTTCTTGGACTGCAAATTAATTACACTTCTTCTGGGTTATTTGTGCATCAAACCAAGTATGCATCTGATCTCCTTAAGAAGTTTGGTATGACTGACTGTAAGCCATGTAAAAGTCCTTCCTCCTTTAACTTTCATCTTCTCCCTAATGAGAGTCCCTTGTTATTTGATCCTACATCCTATAGGAGTTTGGTTGGTGCCTTACAGTATCTTACCTTTACAAGACCAGATCTCTTCTTTGCAGTTCAACAAGCTTGTCAATATATGAGTACTCCTACTCAGAATCATCTTTAGGCAGCCAAACGTATTCTTAGATATCTTCAAGGCACATTGCATTTTGGTATTGCCTTTACTCCTGGTCCTATTTCCTTATCTGCTTATAATGATTTTGATTGGGCTGGAGATCCTGTGGATAGGCATTCCCTCACTGGTATGGTGGTCTTTTTTGGCAATTGCCCTATCTCTTGGTCTGCCAAGAAGTAAGGCACTGTTTCTCGTTCATCAACTGAAGTTGAATATTGTGCTTTGGTTTCCACTACTACTGAGTTATATTGGATTAGGATGCTTTTTTGTGATTTTGGTCTTTTCCTTCCTCATCCTCCTCTTCTCTAGTGTGATAATGTTAGTGCTTTGGCTATTGCTTCTAACCCTGTGTTTCATGCTCGTACCAAACACATTGAGGTTGATTATCATTTTGTTCGTGAGAAAGTTCTCAGGCGTGGTTTGTTGATTAAGTTCATCTCTACTCATGATCAACTAGCTGATCTGTTTACTAAAGGTCTTCCTTCTCCTCGGTTTAATTAGCTTACCTCTAAACTCATGTGGAAATTCCCTATTCGTTTGAGGGGGGATGAAAGCCATGGTAGTGCTTCTAGCTCTGGTTCAGGTGTTTCAAGTCCAGAAGATTCAAATCATGAAGAAGAAGTTCCAATGGCTACTCCCAATTCCAAAACATTGTCGTGTATAAGGCTGGGAAAACATAAAGCAAAGTTGAAACAAAATGCCACAGTTTCTCATTAAAGTAAATGGTGCAGTTTTGTGTGTGTTGTAATATTATTAACTGTGAGTTTGTTATTCTTGGTAATGCACGTGTGTGAGTTTGTTAGAGCACGTGTGAGGTAGTTACCACTCTTTCTCGTGCTCTCTTTGGTTCTACTTTCTTACTCTGTATGTATATATAGATTGGTACACCCATTGTATCTGTATCTAGACAGTTTTCAGTGTATAATACTTGAAGCATTTTCAGTCTCTCTCTCTCTCTCTCTCTCTCTCTCTCTCTCTCTCTCTCTCTCTCTCTCTCTCTCAAAGTTTTTGCTATAGAATTTATGGATTTGAGAGAAGTTTTACATGAAGCTATTATTGAAAATGTAAAGCTTCCAAAAAAATACGTGACATCACAAATTAACCATAAATCTAGTATCAGCCTTCATAACCACTAACAAAGTAACTAGTAGTGATACCTCTATGTTGGAGTCATTACTTCTGTTTTGTTTTGTTTTGTTATTTATTTTTTATTTACATTCCATTTGGGGTAAGCAAATTATGTATTTCTCATTTTGAGTAATGCTACGTTCTCAACTTTTTTAAAATATCTTCACAACAAATCTTAGATGACGGGCTTTTATTGGTTATAGTTTGAGCTCATCATTGACATTAGTTTTCCCACCACCAGTAATAACTTGACATTTATAATTTGTTGTAAAAATATTGTGAAAGTGTTGTGAAAACAGCATTTCTCATTTCGAAAAGTATCATCACTTCATGGTTATGAATCATACTTTTCCTATATATATTTAAAATAACCTCATAAGAATTACATTTTGAATGTTGAAACAGTCATTTTGAGAGGGGAGTTTGAAATAGTCATTATAATAGAGTTTTTTTTTTTAATAGTTAGGGAAGGTGAGATTTGAATCCTAAATTTTTCTATTAAAAACACCTAAAGGTACTAACCAGTTAATCTACAAGGTTTTTGACGGTTATAACTAAGTTTTAATACTAATCAATTTGAAGTCTTAACTCCATAAATTTGCCATTTTGGATATACACCACTATCAGTTTCTTTAAGACTTTCTCATCTCTTCTCATGTGTGTGTGTGTTAAAAATACTTAGTATTCTCAAAAAAAAAAAAAAAAAAAAAAAAAAAAAAACTTCACAAATTTTAATTTGTGCAAGTATATCTATAAATTGCATAGGTTTTTTTTTTTTTTTTTTTTTTTTTTTTTTTTTTTTTTTTATAAATTTATTTATTTATATAATGTTTCATTACTTAATAACTTTATCCTTATTTAATATTTTATCAAAGGATCATAGTAGGTCTCTCCTCGCTAGTAGGAGCTCTCTCTCTTGTTGCTACGAGGTATCCCTCCCTTAGGTTTCCTAAGGATTTGCTTTTTTCTTTTCTTGTCTTGGGTACCATGGCAGATGATGTAACAAATATATTGGAGAATATGAGGTTGACCACGAAGGAAGAAGAGGTTATTGATATTCCAGATGAAGGACAAATGGAAGGGTTAGAGAGCTGTGCGCTTAGTCTGATAGGGAAGTTTCTCACTTGCCACCCCTTTAATAAGAAGGCAGCTATGAGTACTCTGAAAAGGGCATGGGGATTAGAGGAAGGAGTCAAATTGTAGAAGTGGGATCAAATTTATTTCAACTCAAATTCAAAACTGAGTTTGAGATGAATCGTGTGCTTAAGGGTGGGCCGTGGACGTTCGATAATTAGGCGTTAATGTTACTTAGATGGCAAGTTGGGATGACGGGGGGAAACGTAAAGTTTGATTCGATCCCTCTTTGGGTGCAAATATGGGGGGCCCCTTTTGATATGGTGTCGCCTACAATTGTAAAGGCGATGGGAAGCTGCTTGGGTACAGTGGTTGAGGTTAAGAAAAGACAAAAGCTTGATGATCAAAGTTTCTTCATGAGGGTTAAAGTTGCAATTCCAATCACAAAACCAATCTGTAGGGGTGCATTTTTGGCTGGTTCGGATGGAAAGAGTAATTGCGTTATTTTTAAATACGAAAAACTTCCCTTGTTTTGCCATCACTGCGGCTTACTGGGACTTGATTTAAGGCACTGTGCTTCATACTTTGCCCTAACAAAGAATGGTGTGGAGGTGGCATGTCAATACGGGGACTAGCTGAAGGCTACGGGTAGTCAAAGTTGGTCACCACCCCGTCGGGATTCTAATAAGGAAGAGGTCTTAGGGGAGGACGGAAGGGGGGAGGATCGGAATGGTTAGGGCGGTCATAGAGCAGTGGCGGTGGATGGCTACTTTACTGCTAATAACCCTAGGGAACAAGGTGTGATACGTATGGAGGGAAACAACGGTAATGTAGGAACAAATTTGGAAGTGGGACACGATAAAGTTGAGATTAAAGGGATTGGGACTACAGATAAAGAAGGTGTGGGATTAGGCTCATCTGATACTAAAGCTACTCTTTCAAATTCAAATGTGGGAGAGAGTTTGGACTTGGAGGAGGATCCCATGCACATGATGGTGGCTGAGTCTAGGGATGGGCCTCAAGGCCCAAAAGTAATGCTAAAGTGGACCAGGTTAACACGCATGGAGTATGGGTCTGTGGAATTAATTAAAGAAGGGGCCAAGTCAATTTTGGGTAAGAGAATGAAGAGTAAGGAGGAGAGTAGTCTGGATAGGGATGAACAAGATGGAGTGGTGAAACAGGGAAAAATCAGTGATGATTCTAATCAAGATGAAACGGAGGGGGTGCCAGTGCACCCTTGTCGAGCACAATGAGGCTTTTAATCTGGAACCACCAAGGGCTTGGGAACTCTTGGACAGTTCGAAGCCTTCACAAGTTAGTGAAGGATCAAGCTCCCACAGTCTGTTTCTTAATGGAAACACGACTGGATAAAGATGGTTTTGAAAAACATGGTAGAGAGTTACCTTTTCCGAATAAGTTAATTGTGAAGAAGCCTTATTCTAGGGGAGGTATAAGCTTAATTTGGAAAGCAGATGTTCAACTAGATGTTATTAAATTTACAGAGAATCATGTATTGATGAAGGTGGTGGAAGAGGATGGCTTTACTTGGTTTTTGAAAGGATTCTACGGGTGGCTGGAAGCAAGCGAAAAAAGGAAATCTTGGGCACTCTTATCACACATCTCCTCCTTTGTGAATGTACCATGGTGATGTGTTGGGGACTTTAATGCGATTCTCCATCCGTCCGAGAAGCAATGTCTACATCCACCACCGTACAAGCAAATGGAGGATTTCTAGGCAGCTTTGGAGTCATGTAATCTATATGATTTGGGCTTTCAAGGGTACAAATTTACGTGGAACAACAAAAGACCTGGTGCAACAAACAGTAGAGAAAGATTGGGTCACGCCGTTGCAAACTGAGAGTGGAAAGAGAAATTCTCCGCTAGCACTCTCAGTCACGGATTCAGCCATGCATTAGATCATGTCCCGATTCTACTACAGACCAAGACAGATCGAGATTTTAGAGGGAGAGGACCTCGTGGGTTCAGGTTCGAAGAATCTTGGTTGTTGTGGGAAGAATGCGAAGGGTTGGTCATGGAATCTTGGTCTAACTCGGGTGGAGGTGCAACTGACTTGCGTGATACAGCAAACAAGATTCGGAGTTGTGGGGCAGATTTGTTAGCCTGGGGGTTGTCCAAAACAGCACCTAAAACTAAAGAGATTAAATGTCTTAACAGTAGGATTGAGATGCTTACTTCATGTGAGCTAACGGAGGAGAGCAGGAAGGAATTTTTAACAGCAAGTCAAAAATTGGATGATCTTCTTCTCAAGCAGGAAATTTTTTGGAAGCAACGGTCTCGGATATCCTAGTTAAAGCATGGAGATAGGAATACCAAGTTTTTTCATTCAAAAGCTTCCCAAAGGCATAAAAGGAATTTTATTCAAGGCATTAAAAATCAACATGGAAATTGGGTGGAGGATATTGAAGATGTTGCAGAGGTGGCAACCAACTATTTTGAGAACATATTTCACTCAGGCACATGTGACCGGATGGAGGAATGTCTAAACATAGTCCCTCATAGGATAACTTTAGATATGCAAGAAGTGTTGTCCAGGCCATATAGCGTGGAGGAAGTCAAAGCAACATTGTTCCAAATGGGACCAACAAAGGCTCTTGGACCCAATGGTATGAATGCTCTTTTTTATCAAAAGTTTTGGCATATTGTTGGCAATGATATTAGTACTGCTGTGTTGGATTTTTGAATTTTGGTAACATGATACCTAAAATTAATTACACTCATATTGTTCTCATACCAAAAATTAAGTCACCAAAGAAAATGATGGATTTTAGACCTATTAGCTTGTGCAATGTAATTTACAAAATAATTTTCAAGATGTTGGCTAATAGGCTGAAGATAATTTTACCCTAGTTGATTTCTCCCACCCAAAGTGCATTTATGCCAGGTCGCCTTATCACAAATAATGTGCTGATAGCATATGAAACATTACATGCCATGCATTGGAGAAAAAAGGGGAAGAAAGGAGCTCTAGCATTGAAGTTAGATATTAGCAAAGCTTATGACCGGATAGAATGGCCTTTCCTGAGAGGTATGATGGTTAGATTGGGATTTACTGAGGAATGAATCAACAGGGTGATGAGTTGTGTCACCACATCCTCCTTTTCAATCTGTATTAATGGTAAAGCCTATGGAAATATTGTCCCATCAAGGGGGCTCCATCAAGGGGACCCTCTATCACCTTATCTGTTTCTTTTATGTGCAGAAGGGTTCACTTCTTTGCTATCTAAAGCCGAAGTTGATGGGATGCTTCATGGTGTCAACATTTGTAGGAGGGTGCCTAGTATTTCTAACTTGCATTTTGCAAATGACTCTCTAATTTTCTGCCAGGCAAATTAGAAAAAAGTGCAGGTGATTTCTGATACTTTATAGTTATATGCAGAAGCTTCTGGACAATGTATCAATTTTGAGAAGTCGTCTGTCTATTTTAGTAGCAACACACCTGATGGGCAAAAGCAGTGGATCAAACAAGCTTTGGGGGTGAAAGAAGTGGATAGGTTTGAATCCCATTTGGGTCTACCGACCCTGATTGGCAGGGCAAAGTACCATACTTTTGCCTTCCTCAAGGAATGGGTTTGGAAAAAACTACAGGGGTGGAAAGGTAGATTGCTATCTTGAGTGGGAAAAGAAGTGCTTATTAAAGCAGTGGCCCAATCAATTCCAATGTACACAATGAGAGTTTTTCTGCTGCCGGTAAAGCTTTGCAATGAGCTAGATGCCTTGTGTGCTAGGTTTTGGTGGGGGCAGAATGGAGAAGAAAGGAAAATCCATTGGAAGAGTTGGAGTTTTTTGACGCAACCTAAGAAGGAAGGTGGTATGAGATTTCGGGATATTAGGAGCTTTAACTTGGCTATGTTGGCAAAGCAAGGTTGGCAGATGCTACAGTATCAAGGCTCACTCCTATCCAGGTGCTTCAAGGCCAAGTATTTTCCACATTGCAGCTTTATGGAGGTGTTAGATTGCCCAAATAGTTCCTATATATGGAAGAGTCTGTTGGCTGCTCAATAGATTTTAAAGAAGGGTTGCTACTAGAGGGTGGGGACAGGTTTTTCAATTTGGGTTTTGGAGGACAGGTGGATACCAAATCATCCAATAAACAAGGTACTGTTTTCACTAGCAATTGATGAGTAGGAATGGAGGGTTTCAGATTTAATTGATTGGAGAGTGAACCAATGGGATAGGGAGTGGATCAACATGGTATTTAATCGGTTTAATGCTGAGGCAATCCTGAAAATTTCCCTTGAGTAGGAGGCAGGTACAAGATACAATGGTGTGGCTTCATTGTCGAAATGGATAGTACACGGTAAAATCGGGGTATCACATTGCTAGGATGTTGGTGAGAGAGACCAATGGAAGAGAAGAGAGCTCAGAGCAGAGGGCAGATCACCGGGTTTGGAATAAATTATGGAAACTTCATGTTCCTAGTAAAATAAAAGTCTTTGGTTGGAGGGCATGCCTTAATATTTTGCCATCGAAGGTGAATTTGGTTTGTAGGCAAATAATAAAGGAGGATAGTTGCTGTATATGCCAACGTTACCCCGAAACTGTTATCCATGCAATCTGGGAATGTAGTGCAGCACAAGATGTATGGGCTGGGTCTAGTGTTCAAATGCAGAAGTGTGGAGGTGAGATGGAAGACTTTTTGCAGCTATTTCAGTTTATGGTGGCTAAATTGTATAAGGAGGAACTTCAAGTTTTTCTAGTCCAATGCTAGCAAATTTGGCACCAATGGAACTTACTTCTACATGGGGAAAAAATACAAGATCCTAGGCAGCTGAACAGGAGGGCTACGGATTACTTGATGGAGTATAGAGAGGAACAAACTTGTCTAGCAGCAGTCTCAGGTTCACCTGGGATTTTGCAGAATTGGAAGCCACCGCCAGGTTTGCTTTACAAGCTAAACTTTGACGTGGCTATATTTGCTAGCAAGAGGGCATCAGGTGTAGGCGTGGTGATACACAATGCAGAGGGGAAGGTGATGGCAGCATTATCAGCGAGAGGGGAAGCTGTGGATGACAGTGAGGAGGCGGAGGTATTAGCATGTCGAAAAGCACTGGAGTTTGCTGTAGATGCTGGGTTCTTGGAATTGATTGTTGAGGGTGATAATGCGACAGTAATGCAAGCTATTTCCTCCACACATCCAAACTTGTCTCGACTGGGTTTAATTTACGAGGATATCTGCTGTTTGGCAGCTGGTGGCTACGTTTGGATTCGGTGAAATGTTTGCATCTGCGTTTTTCCAATTTTTTTTTTTTTTTTTTTTTAGACTTGCGGTTACTATTCATACACTGTTCAATGAACAATAGCCGCAAAGTTGGACTTTTCAAACTTTTTTCAGCCAATCAGTGCATATCGTGTATTGTTTACGGACCCACAAATTTCACTTTTCAGCAACTTTTTCATTAAAAATGAGTCCCACGGTACTATTTACACATTTAAAAATTATTTTGCTACAGTATTTTTCAGTTTTCAGTTTCAATTTTCAGTTTTCAACTGTATCCAAACAGACCCTTAGTTGTGTTTGTCGTAGTGCCAATTCTGTGGCCCAGTCCTTAGCACGTTATGCTAGTCTGTTAGATGATGAAGTGGTGTGGTTGGAAGAATCGCCACCACCAGCCCATGAGGCCTTGTATTTGGATTCTAGCTTTTTAGATGAATGAAGTCTGGTTTGATTTTCAAAAAAAAAAAAAAAATTATCAAATCTGCCATCACATTTTAATGTTCTTTACAGTTTACACTTTCGTTATGCACACCAAACACCAAGATAATCGAATATTATGAACTATCTTATCTATAAAAAAATATTTGAAATAATTGTTTTCTTATAATTTAAAACTAAAAATATGAATTTAGAATTGGATAATAAATGATATCTAATTGATATAAAATTTAGCATACATGATAAGTATGTAGACAAATTTTAATCCAATGGTGTGCTTAATAAAATATTAATCCACTAAAAAAGTTATTGAGTGGTGTAATTCAAAAAAATGTTGCGCTAAATATACTTGAATCTAAATGCAATATTTATTTTAGTGGTATTCTTATGCATTGATTAATTGAAGATCACATGTAAATTAAATTAAATTATATATATAATTCATTAATATCATCAAAATGGAACAAAAAAATAGGTAGTTAAAACAAAAGAAAACAATTATCTTAAGTTACGTGATCAAATTACATTGCATAAGACTGAATTTTAATCAAAATTAAAAAAAATTTGTTGATGTGTATAAATTAGACTAGAATTTGTTACAGCAGAATTTTACTTAAATTATTATTTAAACCTCTTGAAACTTTGATAATAAACTTTTACCTAGAAGAGAAGACTATATTAATAATTTATAAACCTCTTAATATTCTGTCACATGGGAGAAGTATGTCATCTATGTATGATGTCTATGCTTTCATTAAGAGATATGGTATAGGCATGACATGTAAAAATCCAAGTAATATTATATTAATATACTAGCAGTATGCCCATGTGATGTAGGGAATAATTAAAAATTATATGTAAATTTAAGAAAATATTTTATTAAATTCTCTAAAACTGAATAGTAAATAGTAAATAGTAAAAGTAAAACCAAAAATACCCTAAAATATATATGTTGTAGTCTTGTAGAAACACATCGTGCAAGATCTATATTTATCAAGATAAAAACTGACATTAGTTGATTAAATAATTTAAAATAAATCACAAAAATTCTTTGAAATAATCTCACAGCTTCAATTAATACCGCTCTACCAATCTCAATTTGGAGGGTGGGGAAGGAAGATCTTGCCATATGATTATCCCATAGACAAGTGAATTAAAAATAATATGTAAAACAAAGAAAAGATTATACTAATATTATTGGAATTGAACAATAAAGTAGTTAGTAAAAATAAATGAAAAAAAATTACCTTAAAGGCACGTTTGGTACACTGTAATGATTATTACATGGGAATAAGAATAAGTATTACAAGGAATACATTAAGTTGGAATGTAATAAGTATTACTATTCATTAGTTTGGTGACCATTTAGGAATAGAATTCTGAATATGCATCCACAATTTAGTAGAGTATAAAAAGAAGATGTAATTAAATCATTTTTAAGTCAAATTTCCTAAAATACACTAATTTTAGAGTGTTCAAAATAGAGCTAATAATTAACAATAAAGAAAATTTATTTTCTTTCATTTTGAAGATGTGGCAAGTAATGGTTTTTTAGGAAATTTAAAAAAAAAAAGTTATTACATAAGGTGAAGGAATAGATATTCAGTACTTTTGATAAGGAATAGTTATTCCTCATTTTGAAGAATAGCTATTCATAAGGAATAACTATTCATTGTAATAAAAACATAACCAAACAACCGAATAGTTATGCCATAGAAATATCTATTACATTACAGTATTTATTACAGTTTACCAAACGTGCCCTAAGTTACATGGTGTAAGTGCATCCTGTAAGGCAAAGCAAAAAGAAATTTCATATGTAGGGCGAGTTTATTAAAATTCATATCTAAAAAAAATTATTAAATGATGTAAAATTGTTTAGAATTACACCAGCTGTAACTTGAATCAAACCCACACACATATATGCATCTCAAAATTCCAATTTTGGCCATTAACCTTTGGTTCCATATTCAAAAGGCCCCTATTCTCCACCTCTACGTGGTTATCTCACCATTAAGTATTAACTACCAAATGGGAGCTTAGTCACTAAGACATGTCATTCATTCATTGTTAACTGTTATAACTGTCACTACAAGAGCACATCACCCATATGCTTGCGAACAAGGGCCTAAATCTAAAAATCACGCTTAACATATCGTGGCATTACATTAGGGGGAAAAAAAGAAGAAGAAAAAATCCAAGTCAAAACCCTAACCAACAAAAGCATAGATTCAATGGGAATACAAATTTTTTATGCCACCATTTGTGTTCCACTTTATGTTCCACCATCACAACTTGCCTTGTGTTTGATTTTTTTTTTTTTTTTTTTTTTTTCATTTTAAATTTTGGTTATGTTATAAGGAAACTCAAACAAATATATGGTAAGTTGTGATTAATAAAATACAAAAAGTAGTCTAAATGATTTGCATTGATTGGATGGGTATTACTTACTGCTTAGCTAAAGAGCATGGATATTGCTCTTGAGCCTCATTGAAGCTTGTCTAGCTCGATTCGAGATTCGACTTCTACTTTTCCCACTCTGTTTTTGACCTCATTTGCCACCCTAGGTGGGTGGATGCAAGTCACAGTGCAGTGCGTGCCCGTTAGACATCATTAATAAGACGCAGTGCATCTCATCCTTAGCTCCCATACGCAGCGCGCTAGCCATACAACAAGACATCACTAAGCCTGATCATTATAGATTAAGGGCTAAGAAGCTCATGGATTACTATGGTTGTGCAGCCTCAGACTTGGTCTTACACGATGGCTCGCTGAATGTTGTTGGTGCTTATTGGGCTCATTTAATTTCAATCCCTCAGTTGATATGGCATCTTTAAATTGTTTGGGCTCCTTTTTGTCCAAGCATATGGGTGACGTGTCTTGTAGTGATAGCTGGCATTAAATGGATCCATAACATGTCTTATTGACTGTGCACTTATATATATATATATATATATATATATATATATATATATATATCATATACTATATAATAAAAGTTGGGCTTAAAAGTCGTGGTTGTGCTAAGTGATTTTACCAAATTACAGAAATTTTTTTAGATTTTTAAAAATATATATAATTTTTTTTTATCTTCTTATCCTATAATTTCTAAATTGATAAAATCTTAATTTGATTAAAAAAAAAAATGCAACGTGAAAAACAACAACATAGTGTTTGATTTTGTTCTATAGATCTATTTTAAAATTTTATTCAACTACTTTTAGTGTTTTAATAAAACACTAAATTCCCTTCCCTTTTTTTTTTTGTATAAACACAAAGCTTAGTTAATATCAACTTTTTTTTTTCTACACGGTTTTACTTTTTCTTTTTAATATTTTGTGATATAAACTTTTTTTCATTCTATCGTATTACACAATTTCTTCATTTTTTTTGTCATCTTTTTTATACATTAAGTTTCACAATTAAAAAAAAAAAAATCATTAGATAATTGATACAACTTTTTTTTTATAGGAATAATTTTTTTTATGAGATTTGGACATGCTGCAGTCCATCTCTCTTCAATTTTTTCCTTATTTATAGAAATTGAGTTGAACTAAAACTCTACTCTGCTACTTAAGAATGCTAAAATCAATCAATAAAAAAACCAAAATTAAGTGAAGAATTACAAAAGGAAAGATATGGCTTTTCGGTGAGAAGAATTATCTTTATGTGAGAAGAGCTATCTTCTTTTTATTTTTATTTATTGCGTTTCTATTTTTCTATTGACGTAGTACAATTATTGCTTAAATTCTATGATTTGTTAAAAATATTTTAGATAATGCAGTACATCTTAATTATTGATATATATTTTTGATTTGGTGTTCTTAATTGATTGTGCAGATTATTTCTTCACTAATAGCAATATCAAAATGGCTTGACACAAATGTCAATATCAAAATGGCTAGAAATGGGTAATTCATATTTAAACTTTTACATTTACATTGCAATACAATATTTGTTTTCTTTTTATGTACCTTTATTTATCTATTTCTGAAATTATTTTGAGTGTGGTACCCTAGAAGGTCTAGATACTAACGTAGTTCAATTATTACTTAAATGGTATGATTTTTTTTAAAAAAATATTTAGATAATGCAATTCATCTTAGTTATTGATATTATTTTTTTATTTGGTGTTCTTAATAGATTATGCTGATTATTTCCTCAGTTATGGCAACATTAAAATGGCTATGATTAGTAATTTATAGGTAAACTTTTACATTTACATTGCAGTCTAGATACTTATATTTTTGCATCAATTTCTAATTCTTGGTCATTGAGATTCATGGGCGATTCGGATGTTTATTTAGGTTTGGAACCCTCTCTTTTTTCCCCTTTCAAACAAATCAAAATGATTGAAGTTTTTCTATTTTGAATTGTGTTAGGTATAATTCCTATTACTTTGGTTAGATTATTCGTAACTACATATTTACAAGACAAACGCGGTGATCAGTTGGACCTTTAATTAATTAACATCTATTTTGTTTTTTTACCTTCCCCTTTTTTTAATCCACAGGAGGTCAATTTCGGGTTGCTGTTCAAGTTAGTTCCATTAAAGAGCGTTTCCACAGGGTAGAACCTCCTCAGGGAATATAAGGTTTTCATGAGGCTGATCTTGAGCCGCCATCCAAGCACAAATGCCTTCATTTAAAAGAATATTTTTGGTGTAGAACGTCTCAAATTCAGGGAAATATATATATATATATATATATATATATATATATATATATATTATTTATTTATTTATATATATGGTTAGCACTTCTACTACTCTACATGTTAGCAAGTATAATGGAAAGATTTTTAAGTGCCACACACACACACACACACACATATATATTACTACTAAGAGCTTTTAGAAATTTAAAACTTGCCATAATTTTTAAGTTATTAATACTATTTTATTTGTAATTAATTTTAATTACATTATCAAAAAATATATATTTTAAAATTTATATATAATTTTTTTATTAAGTCGTGCATAGCATGTGCATAATACTAAGTTGGGCTTAGAAACCGTGGTTGCGCCAAGTGACTTCACCAAATTGCCAAAATTTTTATAGATTTTTTTTAAAAATAAATATATTTTTCTTCTCCTATAATTTCTAAGTGGATAAAATTCATAATTTTTTTATAAAACCAGCAACATAGTAGTATAGTACACGTTTATATGATTTTAACTTCTCTTATAATTTCAGTTGATAAAATTCATAATTTGATCACAATCCAAATTCTATCTTAATTTGATTACAATTCAAATTCTTCATCTAATCTTTTATAAAAAAAATCTTCATTAAAAACAAAAAAAAACCAGCAAAATGTACATGTTCAAGTTGAAAAAAAAAAAAAAAAAAAAAAAACTTAATTAAAAAAAATTTGGCTGCCCCAAATTGCAAGAAATTTATAGATAAAATCAAAAAATAAATAAATATTAAGTCATGTGTATATCACTATATCCTACTTGAATTTGATCTCAATTGAAATACTAATCCGAGTCAAATACCACCTCCAAAACTAATTAGAAAAAGCGTGAATACAAAAACTTCTAATTAAAATGAATTACAAGGATCAACAAACCTAATTTGATAAAGCCTAAGACACCTAAACAAAAATGAGAATATGCAAACACTATCTGCATCAAATACCTCTTCTAAATATTAATGTTTTAGCTATTATATATTGATTTCTTTTTCAAATGATGTCTCTCTCTCTCTCTCTCTCTCTCTCTCTCTCTCAAAAAAAAAAAAAAAAAAAAAAACTTTCACTCCCTCTCTAAGAAGCAGTTTGACATGGAAGACATAACCACCATCACAGCCAAGTATTTTTTTTATACTTTACATGCACTTGATTTGTCTTTCAAATATGCATACTATTAAATTTATGACTATCAAGATCTTTAGATTCAGCCAACAAAAGACAAAGAAACACTATTCTTGTGAACAAATCATATAACAATGAACAATTGAAGTTAATCAATATAGTCATACATTTATTTTACATAATAAATTTGTATCGATCTGCTTCAATTGTGCACATATATTTAATAATAAATTTGTTTCCAAGTAAAATTAATTTTCTTGACGAATACTTCAATAAACCAAGATGCTAACACTGTTGCAAATTTGCAAAGACGTGAAATACCTAATATTGATCAAGACTAGAGTCTTCAAAATAAAATTGGATTAATTGATAAAAGATACTGTACAAGGTCAATAGTTTAGGAGATGGAGCCTTGTAGGTATAATGAAAAACTAAATATTATCAAATAAAAAGCATTCAAATTTCAAAATGACAATTTTTGCATGATTACATGTTAATTATAATAATTATATTAAAAAAATATTATCACAATTAATATTTTTATTTACAAATAATAAGAAATATATTGTTTGTTCTATGTAGTTTTGTACACTATTGAATTTCTAAAAAAAGGATTTCTTGTGCACATATTTTGATTTCGCTTCACCATCGGTAGAAATTCCAAACAAAGATACAGACCTTGATACATATGAAGTAGTAGCTCAATTCATGATGCATGCATGGACCATGTGGCATAACAATTAAAAACTCATTATTCATTTCTTTATAATAATAATTTATTTTGTAATTTTTTTCAAAAAATATATATATATATTTTAAGATTATGATAAAACCGTGCAACGCACGGGCCTTTAACTAGTATATATATAAAACCGAAGCTTCTGAAACTCCCACAATTTTCCACATCATCACAATTTTCTTTTTCTTTTTAGATTCTTTTTATTTTAGGTTTTATATCTTATATATTTATTATTTTTCTTCAACATGTAATTATCTTATTAAGTGCTACAATAGTTTAGTATAAGTAAAACTCTATTAGATATATGTTTTAAGAGCTTGAAAATTCTACTTCAACTAAAATTTTATAAAAAAATTTTTCCAAAGCTTGCCACATTATCATTATTTTTTAAAAACAAAACTATTAAGAAAAATTGACTTGCACGAAACTTTTTTTTGAGAAAAATTGCACGGAAGTTTAAACATGTGTCTGGTGGGCAATATATATTTTATTATATCTACAATTCTACATTATCCATCTAAAAGTTGAAAAAGATCTCGTGTTGATAAAGTAACTGTGGGGTTGGGTTTATCGGATTAGATCAAGCTCACAAAACATCAATTATTGACAATGAATTGTATGAATTTATTTTTTTATTTTTATGTCCTTATTAATCTATATATATATATATATATATATATATATATCATATCATATACTATATAATAAAAGTTGGGCTTAAATGCCGTGATTGCGCCAAGTGGTTTCACCAAATTGCAGAATTTGTTTTAGATTTTTAGATTAAAAAAAAAATATATATATATATATATATAATTTTTCTTTTCCTATAATCTCTAAGTTGATAAAAATCTTAATTTGATTACAATCCAAATTCTTCATATAATCCATCTAATCTTTACTTAATCTTAATTTGATTGCAATCCAAATTCTTCATCTAATCCTTATTTTTTACTTGTTTGACACTAAAATGGACAATATGTGTGTTTTAAATATATACGAAATTAAACATTAAAGCCCAAAATGAAGTTTTTGAAAAGTTAATGGCGAAAATGAAATGAACCCCAAACATTAAGGGCCAAAAGTGTACTTTACTCTCTCTCTCTCTCTCTCTCTCTCTCTCTCTCTCTCTCTCTCTCTCTCTCTCTCTCTCTCTCTCTCTCTCTCTCTCTCTCTCTCTCTCTCTCTCTCTCTCTCTCTCTCTCTCTCTCTCTCTCTCTCTCTCTCTCTCTCTCAACTTGATGTTTTAAACTTAGTTATAGAATTTTACATAAAACAAAATATTTCGATTATTTGAGTGTATATATAGTGAACCCAAAACAGAAGTATGTCATATAAGATATGTCAGTCATATTGAGTTACAAGGTGTAAGAATAGTGTTTAGTAGGGGGTGTGCATTTAAACAACCAACACAATTCGACATGACCCGACACCTCGATGTGATTTTTCTTGGGTTGATGGTATAAGTTGAGTTGGGTTAGGATTAGCAAAATTTTCAACTCATCTAACCCGACCCAACTGACGCTATTAATAGTTTATAAAAATATTTTTTTTGTTTGATTTGTTTTGAATTTTGGGACTTTATTTAAATTTATTAGTTTGATTTATTTTGGTATTTTGAGACTCAATTTTAATAAAATTATAATACTAAGCTCAATTGTTTAAATTGTAATTATTTATTGAATAATAGACTTATATGGTTGAATGAAAACTCAAAATTTTTATTAGACATAAAATGGTCTCAACCTAACAACCTATCCTTGAGTTTGTTTTTAGAGCTATCATTGGTTGGGGATTTTTGAGGGTTGGATTGAAAAATACCTGAAACCTAACCGAATCCAACCCATGCATGCACACCTTGCCATTTAGAGCATAATTTTTTTATGAAAAATTTATTAATTAAAACTTGATACAATAAATTAAACAATGGGGAATAACTTGGAAAATTGATTGGAAAGCCAACTACGCATGGCTAACTGAATAAAAACCATTTCCCCATTATATAAATTGTAGGGTCTCGTTTTTCAGCCCAATATCACACGGTGTGTGGGATCTTGGACCAGCGGGCCCTATACAATGAATTTATAGAGAGTGGGCTAAAAAGCTAGGTCTTAGTGGACGGATAATCGTTAGTCATGGTGTTCATAGCGATTACACAGAGGTGAATTGAGCTTATCCAAGAAGATTTTCTCCTCGGCACGGTCTGGGTGGCTCCGGTTCTTGGACCTGGTTCAAGTCGCCCTTTTCTGGATTGCTTCTTCCTCCTTTTATACTAGCTTTTTCCCTCCCTTAAGCGTCCACGTGTAGGTTTAGATTCATAAGGCTGATACTTGTCCCATCAGCCCATACCCAAAGTGATTGGGGGTGGTTGTAAAAGCTGAAAAACATGGCTCTATCAGGTGCAGAGTACTTAATACAGTAATGACAGCTTTTCCCTCAGATATTTCCATTACTCCCGCTGTCCTCTGCTGTTTTAGTACTTTTCCTGTTCAGTGAAATGACCCGGGGTGTCATTGCTAGCAGTAGGTTGCTCCCTTTGTCCTCGGCTACATCTACGGCCGAGGAGGATCCTTCCCGTGGCCGAGGAGGGGGCTTTTCCTTGGGTTGGGCCCTTGGCCCATCGTAGACGTTGACATGGGCTTCTCGGTATTGTACTCCCCACATAAATATTAATGCATATTTTAAGTTAGCTGTCTGCTTGTGGTTCATTTTCAATAGCGGAATAGCCTATGCTCCTGCCATTTTTATCCTTTTTGAATGATAAAATTAAAATATTATAACATCCAGCTCAAATCTAGAAAAAAATTACTATTCTGTTGGATGGCATGAGTTTAATGTATTTGATAGGCCAAAAACGTATTGACCCCTTGTGATGAATTAATTGATTAATTAGCTAAGTTTATTAATTAATCTAATTAACATGCAATGTACGTGGCAGCACAAACAAACCACCAATTAAACTAAATATGCAGCGGAAATTAAATTGACACGGTGATTTGTTTACGAATGGGGAAAACCACCGAGACAAAACCCCATTGGGTGAATTTAAGGTCACCACTCCCGAGAATCCACTATTATTAAAACAAGTGGTTACAAGTAAAGGAATCCCAGTACCTTATACCAACCTACAGTTGAACCCTTACCCCAATACCCAATTGGATTTGTAATGTAGCGGCAATCTCTCCTTTCAATGCACGGCTCCCAGTACGTGACTAACCAATGATGCACGGATCCCAGTACGTGACTAACTCCACAATAACCCTTTGATTGTTGTAGTTGATTTGCAGCAGCTTCACGTAGAAACACCAATAAGATTTTCAATGTTGGTACAAGAGACTTTGTTTGGTTACAGAACCCAAAGGTGTACAAGAAACGCAGCAAGAATTCTTTCTTCTGTAGGAAGAGGCTAGGGTTTCAAAAAGAAAACCTTATGAAACTCTCTAGGGTTAGGGTTTTTCTTTTTCCACCTCCTTTTAAATAGGAGCTTAATGGGCTCTCCTATTCCAAATAGGTTTACACAAACCTTAGACTTTCCTAGTTCAATAAGGATTATACAAACCCATAAACCTTGGGTTTTCCTAGTCCTATAAGGATTATACAAACCCATAAACAAATAACCTTTTAGAATAAAAACGTTGCTGGCTATAGTCTGAATCACGTAAGCTCGATAGATCGAGATATGTGTCGAGCTTTAATGAATCTTGACAGATCGAGCTTTTGTTGAGGAGGTATCGAGACCTGCAGATTGCACTTTTCTTGAGCAGTTCTTGAGTAATCTTCATGTCTTCAATTTAACCACTTGTAATGATCATCTTAAACCTTCTTAGATTTACCCAAAAACAAGTAAAGTGCGTTTTGTCATAAGATATGCCAATTACATAAAAATATGTCCTCAACAGTATTAATGTGTAGTTTAAGATTTGACCATATATAATGGAGGTATATATGAAACCAAAATGAACTATGAAGAGTGGTCAAAATGGTAGGTTAGCTAGGTACAGCAAGAGGTACGTACGTAGTGCCCACATATCTGACCATTGGAGCCTAGTATTTGAATCTAGTGAAGCTCCAAGCATATAGGGATCATCTTTGCTTGGTATAGCAACAATTTAAAGCTTTTATCAAATATAATAAATAAGTAAATAACACATGCATGCACCAAATTATATTGGTATTATCCGTTGGATCGGTTCTAATATCATTATCCTGTTCCAGTGAGACAAAATCTCTTGCGAAATTGAATCCAGCCGTATAGATATTGCCACTTTGTGATCTTTGACTTGACTTCATACATGAAAAACAACCCCTCTCCGAAAAAAAGAAGATTTCATATAGCTAGATAGAAACAAAAGCAATGTAAATTACTTTCAATGCTCTTAAAACTAGATTTTTGTCCAGTACTAGTACTTGTCGTATTCTTTGTTGGTTTTCAATGTTACAATGCATTGAGGGAAAGGGAGAGGGACAGGAAGAGGAAATTGGTAATTTTGTGAGTCCTAAGGTTAGAACTTTTTTATGCATAATGATTATGTGTAAAGAAATATATGCTCACATGTTTTTTTAGCTTGTCTTTCAAGCCTTGGTTCACTAGCTATTGTAGGTGAAAAAATTGCACCATGCTATGAAGGCTATGAATATGATCCCATCATTCCCATGAGGCATGAGCAGGAGCGCAGCCAAAAATTTTTGTTTGGGGGGCCGAGTTGCGGCACTAATATATTTATCAAGACAACCCCCACATACATATATATATATGTGTGTATGTGTATATATACACACGTGTTTTTTGTTATACACACACACATATATATATACACACTTTTTTATTTGATAAGTTATATATATACACACACCCAACAAAAAAAAAAATAGAGTTTAGTATTTTCAATCAAAATTATGTTTGATGGTGATCTTTTATAAAATAAAATTCATTTTTTCCATTTTCATAGTGAAATTCTTAGAAAATTTCATTTTAAATACAAATTATCATATTTTATACTAAAGTAAGTAAAAAATCTTTCAATTGAACAAATGAAATTTTCAAAAATATGAATGATCCAAAACTTGGAGGAATAAATTAGTCTCTAAACATATTTGAAACTATCTTGCTCTAACATATTATGTGGCAACTAAAAACACATTTCATGTATAGTTTTAATGACAAGATTTTTTTAATGAGTCAATAACTTGTTAATCGCCACATAACGGGTTAAAAAAGATAGATTCAAACATGTTTGATACCAAACTTTATCAAATATTAAACAGATATAAGAGCACATTTTACAATAAAAAATAAAATTGCGAAAAATAAAGTTATATCTTTATTACTATTAGACCAATTATTTTTTTTAAGAGCATCATTGGACTAATTCAAATATTTGAGGGGGTCAACTCTTATTTTTATAGACTAAATTTTGAAAACATTAAAATAATATATATATATATATATAAATTTCAAAATTTTGGAGGGGCCATGGCCCCCCCATCCTTCAACACAGCTCCGCCCCTAGGCATGAGCAATGACACAATGGTATGTGCATGATTGCATTTTACTTAGAGGGTAGGAGTTTATGTTGGGGATATTACACAAAGTAATAATGGAAGAACAAAGTTAAGATAAAAGACAAACATAAAATAGATAACTTGGAGGCACAATATCGTTTTCCTTAGATAATATTTGCCCCCAACACTATTGTTGCTAAATGATTATCGCAAATTTGTCCCTAGGATACAACCAAGATGTTAGGTTCTACAAATAGCAATTTTGGAGAATAACCACAGGATTTCTTATGTTTCTCTCTACCTTACTATTTTTGTGGAGTTAGTTATTTTTCAAGTGAACATCAGCCTCTATTTATACCCATAGGGTTATATTTCATCAAAAGGCACGTATGGAGAGTTAAAATATTTCATAAAACTATTCACAAGGCTTGAAACCTCTTCAAACTCTCTGAACAGTCACTAGAAAATTCTGCAGAAAATCTTGTTTTGCGATTTTCGATTAGTCGAAAGTTCCTTTCGATTGATTGAGTGCTCTTTTCGATCGATCGAATAGGAATCAAATAGCGATCAATTCATCCAGAGACTCTAGGATTATTTTCTTACCATTTTGATCGATCGAGCCAAAGTTTCGACCGATTGAAAATGCTATATTTTGAATTTTCACATAGAAATTCCAGAACTTGAATTTTCACTTTAACAACTTTATAAAACAATATTCTCCAAACTCAAATATCATTAGTACAACCTATCCATGTATATACCTATATATACAACAATCCTCCACTAGGTTGTAATAATATATGTCACACTTGATTGATATTCTATTAGGCATAGTGGAAGGTGTCTTTCAACTTAAACCTCCCTTTAGTGTAAATGCTCAAGAAATCAACAGAGTTAATTGTGGCTTTGTGCTTAAACCAAAACTTTTATGTGTTGAAATCGGAAACAACACACACATGAGAACATTCACAACACATTTAGAAATCCCTTTACTCTTGCTAGAAGCGGCATCATTTCTATGTTCATAAAGGTGAAGTTCCTTCTTATGTCCCTATTACACAGACATTTATACTTTATGAACTTCATTAAGAGTGTAAAACTCTTCCTCAATTACATCGTAACAGTTTGCACTAATCCATCCTGAATGAGACACAAAATTAGTGCTCTTACTAACCACGTATCAATAACTTATTGTTACCCTTTAAACCTCTTAGATTAAATCAATTCGAGGTTGGGTTCCCACTATTGGTGATTCTCTTAAAAGAAGGGTTTTAGTCCCATTCCAATGGATGTTACCACAACCATATCTCGAGACACTACTTTGGTTAAAGAGTCTACCAAATTACTATTTGACCTTACATAGACAATTGAAATGGTACCCGATTCTATTAATTGTCTTATGTAATCATGTCTTAGACCTATATGTCTAGATTTTCCATTATACATTTTACTGTATGCTTTGCCTAAGGTGGCTTCACTATCACAGTACACCGAAATGGCTAGTATTGGTTGTGGCCATAACTTTATGTTTAACAACATATTTCTTAGCCATTTCGCTTCCTTACCTGTTGCTGCCAAGGCTATGAATTCTGATTTCATGGTGGAGTAAGAAATACTTGTTTGTTTCTTTGATGCCCAAGAGATGGCACCCCCACTAAGAGTGAATAACCTTCCAACACAGCTGGAAATTCAAAATAAAAGAGTCTCAAACTTATGGTTTTCTTTAAATAACCAAGAACTCTACCAACTGCTTTCCAGTGATCCACACTTGGATTACTTGTAAATCTAGAAAGTTTGCCCACTGAAAATAATATTTCTGGTCTTGTACAATGCATAGCATACATCATGCTACCAATAGCGCTAGTATACTCGAGTTGTGCTATTGCTCTTCAGTGTTTTCACCCAACTTTATGCTCAGATCGAAAGGTATATTTGCTTCCTTTATATTTAGATGTTCAAATCTTTGAAGTACTTTCTCAACATAATGAGATTGACACAGTACAAATCCTTCACTATGTTTTTTAATTTTGATTCCCAAAATAGTATCTACTTCATTTAAATCTTTCATTTGAATATAGAAGAAAGATACTTTTTGGTTTCACATACACCTTTCATATTTGTACCAAATATGAGCATATCATCCACATAAAGACATACAATGACTCCATACTCCTTTGTGAATTTGAAATACATACATTTGTCGGAACTATTATGCACAAAGCCATCCGACAAAATTGTTGAGTCAAACTTCTCATGCCATTGTTTTGGAGCTTGTTTCAAGCCATACAAAAACTTGACTAATTTGCAAACTTTCTTTTCATTTCTAGAAATTACAAAACCCTCAGGTTGTTCCATGTAAACTTACTGATCAAGATCACCATTTAGGAAAGCTGTCTTAACATCCATTTGATGTACAATTAACTTGTATATTAATGCAAGAACTAACAACACACGAATAGACGTGATCCTAGCCACCAGTGCATAGGCATCAAAATAGTCTACTCCTTCCCTTTGTTTAAAGCCTTTTGCCACTAACCTTGCTTTAAAGGTTTGTATTGATCGGTTTGTATTATATTTTCTTCTAAATACCTATTTACAACCAATTGGTTTAGAACTAGTTGGTAGATCCATTAGGACCCAAGTATTATTGGATAATATTGAGTCCATCTCATCATTAATACTTTCTTTCCAAAAAGCTGAATCTCTAGAAGTCAAAGCTTCCTCAAATGATTTAGGATCATCCTCTGTGTTAAACATTATGGGTATTTTATTTAGAACCACTTGTCTATTTCCTTCAACAAGAAACAATTGAGCTTAATAAGAAATGAAGTTTGGACCAAAGTCCTTTACTTTTCTTATCCTTTGACTCTTTCTTTGTTCACTTGGTGAACCACTTTCAATCCTTTTAGTACCACCCAAAGTAGTATTAGGATTAGAGTCACCTTGTTGTATTTGAGTAGGTATCAAAGCATCCATGGAATTTTTATTGAATTTATCCCCAATAAACTCAACATCTCTTTATTCCACCACTGTATTAGAACTTAAGTCTAATAGCCTATATGCCTTTGAATTTTCAGCATAACCTGCAAAAACACTTTTCATAGCTCTTGGTTCTAACTTTGTTCTTTTTGGATCAACTACTCTATAAAAGGCTAAACACCCTCACACTTTGATATAATCAAGATTTGGTTTCTTTCCATTCTATAACTCATATGGAGATACTTTAATCTTCTTAGAAGGTACTCTATTGTGCACATGACATGCTGTAAGCAATGCCTCTCCCCATAAACTTAAAGAAAGCTTTGCACTCAAGATCATGGCATTTACCATGTCTACAAGAGTCCTATTTTTTCTTTCAGCCAAACCATTTTGTTGGGGTGTATAAGGAACTAAACTTTAATGTATTATACCATATTCCTCACAAAACGTAGAAAATTCATTAGGAAAATATTCACCACCTCTATCACTTCGTAGGATCTTTATTTTCCAATCCTTTTGATTTTCTACTTCAGTTTATAGCATTTGAACTTGTCAAATGATTCATCTTTATTTCTCATTAAATACACATATGTAAATCTAGAGAAATCGTCAATAAATGTAATGAAGTATCTTTTACCTCCTCTAGTTAATATACCATTCAATTCACATATATCAGAATGTACAAGTTCAAGCATAATAGAATTTCTATCTAACTTAGAAAAGGGTTTCTTTGTCATTTTTGCTTGAATACAAATCTCACATTTCTTTTCATCATCATGCTTATATGAAATCATACCATGCTTTGACATAAACTTCAGGTATTTGAAATTTAAATGTCCTAATATAGCATGCTACAAATATGAAGAATCAACAATATAAGCATAACTAGAAACTTCTTTATTAATAATACTTAGTT
Organism: Quercus tomentella; assembly: GCA_028535165.1. Lineage (NCBI taxonomy): Eukaryota > Viridiplantae > Streptophyta > Magnoliopsida > Fagales > Fagaceae > Quercus > Quercus tomentella. The sequence goes on from JAPQVY010000100.1 coordinate 45,834,858, forward strand.
TGTACATGCCATCAGTAGCATATCCCTTTCCTACAAATATCCCATTCTTGGACAAGATTAACTTGTCCGATTCAAGTATAGTTTTTACACCACTCTTACACAACAAGTTAGCAAATACAAGATTCTTCTTGATATCGGGTACATGAACAACACTGGTCAAGATCAGCATATTGTCAGAACTCATTTTCACTTTAACGGTGCCATTTCCTAGAACCTTTGCTTTATTGTGGTTGTCCATCAGCACTTGTTGTTCTATGGAAGACTTATCATAAGTCCTGAATTGTTCTTTGTTGTTGCACACATGCACCGTTGCACCCGAATCGAATCACCAATCAAAAGGATTTGCAATAACAGCCATATGAACTTCAGTGATTATATCAATATGTATGCCACTTACCATAACAACAATGTCCTCAATGACATTCGTTTCAATGGCATTGCTTCCTTCATCATTTTTTATGTTCTTTAAGAGTTTACATTCGCGAATGTAATGACCTTTCTTTCCACAATGGAAACAAGCCCAGTTCTTCTTGTTCTTGTTGGGATTCTTGGAGTTGTTCTTCTTGAAACTACTCCCACTTTTGTTAACTTTCAAGTGCTTATCGGTCTTACTTGAACTCCTACTTTGAACATTGCTCACATTGTTCACATTCACTTTAGAATCGGTGTTAGTCACATCTCTAACTTGACTTTCCTCTTCAATTCGAAGATGTTGTCCAAATTGTTCTAAAGTGAGATCTTCTGACATATGCAGAAGCTTCTTCCTAAAATTATTCCAACTTGATGGGAGTTTCGCAATGATTGCACCCACTTGGAATGATTCAGGAATATTGATTGACAAATCACGGATTTTATTGACCAAAATCTGTAACTCATGCACTTGATCCAAAACTGAGATATTATCAAGTATTTTATAATCAAAATACTTTTGAATAATAAACTTATTCGTACCTACTTTCTCAGTTTTGTACTTTGCTTCCTAATCATTCCAAATCTCCTTTGGTGACTTTATTGATGTGTAGAGATCATAGAGACGATCCAAAAGAGTATTGAGAATATGCCCTCTGCAAATCAGTTCGTCTTCCTCCCATTTCTTTCTTTGTGTCTTTATCTCATCAGTGTCTTCATCACTCGCAGTAGGAAAAGACATCAAATTCGAGTTCAAGACATAGAAAAGTTTCAGTGCAGTAAGTAGGAATTTCATTTTGTCTTTCCATCAAGAGAAATTGGTTCTATCAAAGCGATCTAATTTCACCAACTCATGATTCAACATCTTCAATGTTGAAACATCACTTGTTCCTTCCATTGTTGGGGATATTACACAAAGTAATAATGGAAGAACAAAGTTAAAACAAAAGACAAATAGAAAATAGATAACTTGGAGGCACAATATCATTTTCCTTAAACAATATTTGCCTCCCACACTATTGTTGCTAAAGGGTTATTGCAAATTTGTCCCCAAGATACACCCAAGATGTTGGGTTTTACAGATAGTAATTCTAGAGAATAACCACAGGAGTTCTTGTGTTTCTCTCTAACTTACTATTTTTGTGGAGTTAGTTATTTTTCAAGTGAATATAAGCCTCTATTTATACCCATAGAGTTATATTTCATCAAAAGACACGTATGGAGAGTTAAAATATTTCATAAAACTGTTCACAAGGCTTGAAACCTCTTCAAACTCTCTGAACAGTCACCAGAAAATTCTATTTTACGACTTTCAATCGGTTGAAAGTTCTTTTCAATCAATCGAGTACTCTTTTCGATTGATTGAACAAGAATTGAATAACGATTGATTCATCCAGAGACTTCAGGATTATTTTCTTACTATTTCGATCGTTCGAGCCAAAGTTTCAACCGATGGAAAATGCTGTATTTCGAATTTTCACTTAGAAAATTTCAGAACTTGAATTTTCACTTTAACAACTTTATGAAACAATATTCTCTAAACTCAAACATCATTATTATAACTTATCCATGTATATATACCTATATATACAACAGTTTAGACAGTGGGAAGTAAAAATAATGCGTTTGTAAAAAGGAATAGCTTGTGTCCAAAGTTTAGACACTTTTTATGGCCTTGATAGCGAAATTGAACAATCAAATGCTTCAAATGATTGTTAAAGTAGCAGAAACCATCGTGCTCTTTTGAATTTCAGATAATGCATCCGTATTATATTCAAAAGAAAACGAAGAGCAAATTAATTGGCTTATCGAAAAGAGAAGAAGCTAGAGCAACATAATTGGTTCCAATATTGGCTCTGCGTGTTCATGAATATTACAAAGAATCTCATGCTTCTCACATGTGGATTGTAGGGTAAAGGGTGTCTCTACTTTCGAATAAATATCATGTCTTATTGTTACCTGGAAGTTAGTGAAAAGAGAATATATGTCTGAATATATTAGTTTTAAGAACATCGAATGGAAATGTATGATAAAATTCAAAGAAGGCATTAGCCTTTTCCCACCTTTTAATCCCATCAAATATCCTTTGAGATATGATTCTTTGGCCTTGTTTTTCAAAAAAGATTGGCTTCTAAAGGTAACCCTTCAATTCATCTACAAATTAGAATTATTGTATGTGCACTATTTCGATTCAGATGTAACACCTTGCCCGCTTGGCTTGACCCCACCTCACCTACCGTGATTAATTCACTAAATATGAGCTCTAGTTGTACATTTATAGTTGTTCCAATTATATTTTGTTTGGAAAGGTCATGACAGAACGATAGCAACAGAGGCTCACCAAAAGTCATAGCCAACAACCGTTTTATGCCTGGAGAGCATGATTTATAACATTTAACATCAACTATATATATAACTAGGACTATATATATAAGCCAGTTGTTATGTGGGGTTTGTCGGCTAATCCCGTAACGCCAATTGGCTGCACCTTTCTCATTTCTTTTTTTGGATCGCCATGTAACGAAAATTGTTTCCCATGGCATGAAAATGGATCGTGATTAGAACATATGTGGCCTTCAACGAATTAAAATTGATCACAATGGTTAATTTCTTTAGTTCACACTCATTAACTTTCTCTTCCTATCTATTTCTCTCTTTTTTTTGGGCCTCTGCACTCATCACAATTGGTTTATTGTATAACTTTGTGGTTGACTTCCACACCCCCTTCACCCCACCAAAAGGTAAAGAGAAAAACGGTGAACATGTTGATGAGATTTCCTAGGTGGTGGTTCCAATTCTAAGCTCATTGATTAGAATTAAAGAGAATCTTTTTAAATATGTCCATAAGCAATTTTGTCTACATTTAGCTTATCAAATTAAAAGTTGGCCGACGAAAGGGATGCTCTATAAGGATAGGTATATAAATAGCATATAGGTCTTTTGGTGGACCTTTTCAAGAAAAAAGGTTGATGGGAAAATAGCACCTGCAAATCTCACCATCAAGAGAAGACTTTGCAGAGAGAAGATTACAACGAGAACCTGCATTCCATTGAACTATTTATCTCTATGCACTGCATTTGCGTCCTTCTCGTACTTGTTTTGTTTTGTTACTATTGTATAATAATGATATATGTTTTGGTTTCAGCAGACTCAAAAGAATTAATATTCAATGCAAGTGGAATCTTGTAAAGAAAGTTCTCAAAATTGACTTCAAATCATTTCTACTCAAACGACTAATTTTAAATTGCATAAACCCAAAAGGTAAACAATCTCGGCATAGATCGGAAACAGAGGAATTGAATGTATGAGTCCCTTACTTTTGATATGTTGTGAACCTAGCTAAGTCTTTTTTTCTTTTTCTTTTTTTTTTACAAAATAGAAATTTTACTCTAACATAATCCAAGTGTAAATGTGTGTAAAGCTCCCTCTTGGAAACTTAAATCCCAACTCCAACCCTTCCCTCCACCTTCTCACCCTATAAAAATTTTGTAAGTGACTATCACGCTAAGAGTGCACGATGATAATACTATTTTCAGTAATAAGGCATGCATGAGCATAGTCCGGTGATACTCAAAGAATTGTAGATCTCCCCCACCCCCCCACCCCCCCCAAAAAAAAAGTTCACCTTCTATGTAGAATGACCTTTTCCAATTATAATAACTCATAATACTTAGGCTATCACTAGAGTCAGAGATTTATTTTGAAAGGATCAAATTATAACTTTGATTGTTTTATTAACAGGTGCCTTTAAGAGATTTGTTAATGGATCATTTTAGAAAAATTTTAATACATTCATGGAAAATATAAAAACTTGTCAAAAAATTCAGTTTTTTCTTTTTCTTTTTCTTTTTCCGTAAAAAATTTCTAAAAAAATTTCTTAAACCAATACCCTTAAGTTATCCATTAGTTTTTTTCCCTAAAAGAAAACAAAAAGTGTCCTACTTACCTTTCATCAATTATCATAGAAGAACTAGGTAGACACAAAAGGAAACAAAACCATAAAAATTAAGATTATATTTAGTAACAGTTTTTGTTTTCTATTTTCAAAAACTTGTTTTTGGGAATATAAATAAAAAACAATTTTCTTGTATTTTTGAAATAAAAAACATGTTTGGTTAGTTGAAATTAAAAAAATAGTTTTTTGAAGAAAAAAACAGAAAATACTAAAATATATTGTTACTAAGATTTGAACTCTAATGCTAACTCATTAAATAAGACAGATTCATTAAATTAAATGCGTATTTTCATTGACTTTTGAAAATTAAAAATTGAAAACAGTTTTTTACATGTTTTCAGTCTCTTTCATAAATTAGGTTTTGAGAACAGTTTTTGTTTTCTGTCTATTTTGGGTTGCTAAACAAGTTTTTTAGTTTCAAAAATAGAAAATTGTTTTTGGAAATAGAAAATAGGGGCAAAAAACAGTTACCAAATATACCCTAAACATCTTATACAGTATACAAGCCGGTGAAAATAGGTACAAGGATTCAGCCACGAAAGAGAATTTCAAATTAAAATTCTATTCAAATAGGGTAAGCAAAACTTGGCTCGCTTGAACGAAACTTGTTATAGTGCCGTTTGAGGGAAAGTCTTGACTCCTACCTTGATTCATGGATTAATTCTAGTTGATCCATCGAAATCTTAGTGTGTTGATTTCATGACATTTTGTATACTCGTTACATTTCTCCATAACATGGTAGAGTATATCATTTTCTTCAATTGTAATGGTGCTTGGGATTAATTCTTCCAGCCCCGCAAAGAAAACACATTGATGAGGAAAAGAGAGCTTGGAAGTGAGACACAAAATTGTCTCAAATTTTTTGTCTACTTAAAATCCATGCACCATTTAAGTCTTTAAAAAAAAAAAAAAATTTATGGAGTTTCTTCTTTTGATGATGATGGTTGAGAGATGGGCAAACTAGTGTTGAGATTGGAAGAGGTCAACAATTGCACTTTGGATTTCTGCTTCCATAGTGTCTCTTCCCTCATTAAGAGTTCCTATATTAGTCTACCAGAAACAAAACCTGATTGCCAAGGAGAAATGATATTTGGGAGAATGGACTTGAGCCTATTTGCTAAGATTGGAAATGGTTTTGTAGTCAACATTACATAGGTTTAGTGGTTTGCAGTCTTTTACTTGGGAGGCTTTTTTTGATTTACATGTGAGGGTGATGAAAGTATTATTGAGCTCATTCTCAAAGAAATTTGTGACAATAGTAGTAACATCCATAACAATAGTAGGCTAATAATGTTTAAAGAAGATAGGAGACATATCATCAGATCCAGGATGCTTGAAGGAACTAAGATTGAAAAAGCACTAATAATTTCCGTTGGATCTGGAATTCTTCCGAGTATATAATTTCTTCAACTGTAATGGTGCTTGAGATTAATTCTCTTAGGGTCCGTTTGGTTAGAGGGTGGAAAAATGGGAGGATAGAAAATGGTGGAAGGATGAAAAAGTGGGAGGATAGAAAATATTTTATTTTCTCTCTTTTTTGTTTGGTTGGGAGTAGAAAAGTGGAAGGATGGAAAAAATGAGTTTGAATAAATTTATGCATATACCCTTATTAAATAATGATGCCCAATTAAAATAAAAAAGTGACAAATAACCACACAAAAAAAAGAACAATCACCCAAATTTATTAAAAAATAAAAATCATGTCCCAAAAAAAATCACTGTCTAATTAAAAAAAAGGCCCTAGAAAATCAAAAGAAAAAAAAAAGAAAAAAAGAAAGAAAAAGAGCCAACGTTACTGCCTAGAAGAAAAAAAGAAAAGAAAAAAAAGAAAGAGCAAGAGCATGACAGGCCCTTAAAAAAAAAAAAACACAAAACACAAAACACAAAACAAAAAAAGGGCAACAATACTGCGTGGAGAAGAAAAAAAATAAAGGTAACTTGAAGAATGTGCACATGGGTATTTTTGTCAATTAAGAAAAAATTTATCTCCGTTAAGTTTTCTCTCCATTTTGGAGAGAAAACATTTTGGTGGGCTCGGAGAGAAGACACTAGGATCCCACCATTTATTTTCCTTCCTTTCTACTCAACCAAACACACTCCAAAAAAATTTTCCTCCTTATTTTCTTACCAAAGTTTTCCATCTACTTTCACCTCCAAACAAACACACCCTTAGGCCAGAAAGGAAAACAAGATTTGATGAGGGAAAGAGAGCATAGAAGTGAGATACAAAGTTTTTTTCAAATTCTTGTCTACTTGAAATCCTTGCACCATTTGAGTCTTTAAAAAAACTAGTGGAGTTTCTTCCCCTTCTAATTATGGTTGAGAGATGGAAAAAATTAGTGTTGACGCTAAAAGAGGTCAACCACTGCACTCTGAAATTCTAGTTCCATAGTGTCTCTTCCTTGATTAATAACTTCTAGATTTCAACTTTGAGAGACTTTTTTGCTTCAATATTTGTAAAGGAAGACTCAAGCTTCGGACTAATTCCAAATTGTATTTTGCAAGTTTCGACTTTTCTTGGATGCTGCAAAGTTTTTTTATTCCAAATTCTAATCTACTTCCTTACCTCCCTAATCTTGTTAACTAGTTTGTGGGCAAGGGAGTGAAATTGAGGTTTTTGCCAAGCAAGATATACTATTGTTAAGGTCATATTTGTGTATATATGTTGGCAAACACATGATAAAACACACTTTATATATATTTGAGTCTTAGTATTTAAGATCATCAAGTGGTATCAAAATAGGCACATTTTGATTAAGTTTAAATCTTTGCTGTGTGATCTACTTACCTGTTGTAATGAAAACTATTAATTGTTTTGATTTGCATAACCATGTTTTGTTGAATGATGATGACCTTCAAGAAGCCTATGATAAGCTTTATAAAGAATTCGTCAAATCTTTTAGAAAATCAACAGAGGCTAAACTAGAGAATGTCTGATTGTAACCTTTGCTAGTAGGGTCTTTAGTCCAAACAGCTTCAAACTTGAATGGTTTGAGGCCAATATTTTTTCCCCTTATGTATAAAGGAGAATTAGAGCATGGTCTGAAATTTCGATAAGATAGTGTTTTAGTAGAGCAGTTAAAAATATAATGTTCTACGGAGAATCGGTAAGCTTTATCTAGCATTTCCTTAATGTTTGCTCTAGGGGGTCTATTGTTGCACCAAGTGAAGGGGTTCCCTCAAATATCCTAAATCAAAAAGCCCTTTTAGTTTCCATTAAACCACCATTGGAGGATGATGCAAAAAGGCACAGCCCCTATTTCTCATCACTAGAAAGCAAGGCATTAAAATCACCCAATCCTAGCCAACGGTCATCGAAAGAACCTATTACTTGTTTTAGAGAATCCCAAAAAGTATTTAGGTAAATAAGGGAAGGTCAAAAAATATGACTAGTTTCATCACGAAGTTGTTTGTCTTCTAAAAAAAGGTCATAATGGCATTACTTTTTTTTTTTTTTTTTTTTTTTTTTCTGTTGAATAAAAAATGGTAAAAGAAGGTGATCAAAGTGACCTTATCTAGGCGTTATCATAACAATATATTACTTGTTAGATTATAGTTTGCAAATAAGAGAACTAGTAAATCATAATTGTAATCCCATCTCGTAAGGACACTAGTGAGCATTGAGCCCGGGCATAGAAATGCAAAATAAAAGAATAAATGTATTTGGAGTAATTTTTTAGAAGAAAAAAAATAGGGGAGGGGGGAAAGTGAAGTGAACAAAATTATAAATAAAAAGAGATGAGGGACGCGAGGTGAGAGATGGGATGAAAAGGACGAGGTGGCAAACATAACCTTGATGTAAGTGCGTATGTCATTATCCGACAGCAGGGAAGAGTACGTAAAGCTTTTCGTATCCCGCGGTTGGTGGCATGGCCTAGAATCTCGCTACTTTGTTGGTTTTAAAGTTTTCGTCTATGCATATGCAGCTCCGACCAGAAAATAAATAAAGTGTTCGACTATATATGTATTTTTCTTAATCCTATGGAAAAACAAATCACATTGTTCTATCATCTATGCCCTCCGAAGGAAAATTAGTAAGCTAAAAATAGTGGGCCTATCAATCATCACCAACACTAAAAATACGGCTACGCATATTGGATTATTTGTTTACTTTTCTGGTTGACGTGACGAGGTCAATAGGGTTTGTTGTTTTTTTGCTGGATGGTCAATATAGGCATAGGCCCTATTTGAAAAGTCTTTATAGGCACCAAATAAATGTATGATATAGATATGAAATATGAAAAGACTATTTCTTGAACTCAGAATAAGATGGTGAAATTTGTTTTTCTTATTACATTCAAATGAGGTTCTCTTGGATAATTTTTTTTTTTTTTTCTAAATAAATATTTTATCTGCAACGTCTTTGAATTAAGTGGCACATCTACTCCCTATAAGTTCTAGCTAGGGTTTGATTGCCTTGTTTTTACCCAATGAAAAAACATATAAACCTTTTATTAATGGCAAAACTATAATTTTTTATGGGGGGTTAATATATATATATATATATATATATATATATATATATATAAATAAACTCTAAATACAACATATTATATAATATATACACAAAAACAATGTCTTAACATAATTCAACAAATATTATCTTCGCATAGTTCAAGTAGAGCATGATAATAGTTTTACAAACTATGAAATGTATTAAAAATTAAATAATTTCAGATAATGTTAATAAAAAATTCACCTTTATATGCCTAAATATAAACAAACCAATATAACAATAAAGAAAATAAATGCAACAATTAAGCAAGAAAGCATCGGAGCCCCCCCCCCCCCCCCCCCCCTCTCTTTCCGATAGAGGTTGAGATTTCCTATTCTTTTTTTTTTAATCCGGTTGGTGAGAAGCTTTATAGGTGCATGTTTATTGTGTTTTAGGGCCTTATTTTAATGAAAATTGGAATATAAGATTCCATTCAAATAATGTGGTCAAAATCCATACTAACTTGTTTCTCAAAAAAAAAAAAAAAAAAAAAAAAAAAAAAATCCATACTAACTTGATCAATGGTATTGCCACTTGGGAGCTAACCTAGCGGTGTAAGGGATAGGGACGGGACAGAGATCCAAGTCCGGATTTTTTTTTTTTTAAAGGAAAAGTGTTTCTTCTAATATGGTAGGTACGTAACGTCGGATCATGCTTCACTTTTTTATTAGTGCCTTTTTTTTCTTTTTTTCTTTTTTTAAATAACTAGTGCATATATATAAATATTAAGGGCTTTAAAATTTAAACTTTGCTTCTTCTTCTTCTTTTTTGTTATTTTTTTTTTTTGTTTTTGTTTTTTTGTTTTTTGTTTTTTTTTTTAAATAGAATAATCCTTATTTTAACTTCCACGTGAATTAAATGTTGAATCCAAAAAGGCAACTTCTACCACTGTGCGAAAAGGATCAATCATGCATGGAACACAAGATTATGCAAGGAGAACCCTTCCCCTCCACCTCTATCCAATTATCCGTTAAAAGTTTAGTTCACTACTAAATTTAAATTATTTAATCATTATTTTAACACATAATACAACTAATGAATTAATAAATACATGAATATGATCTTGTTTTCTCAAAAAGAAAAAAAATAAGAAGGTGTTTGTTATATTATACTACAACCAACTTTCATACTCTTTGAACTAATTAAGTACTATTTATTTATTTTTTAAATTTATTATTCGATAGTTATGTGAAAAGTTATAAGATTCCTGGCTTGATTAGGATATGTTAAGTACTATTTAGACTAACATTTTATTGACCGCTGAAATTATTTAAGGAAGCTTGCTTCCAACAATTTAGACTACTTCATCAAACCCCACTTTTCCATTTTTTTTCCCTGTTTTCTTTGAAATAAATTCAATTTTCAAAACATTTCGCTTCCTATGAAGGAGAAAATAATTTAAAATCTGGAAGAAATATTGAAAGACTAGAAAACAAGGATCCAATAAATTCTTTTCCAAAATAATCCAATAACTTTATTTTATTTATTTATTTATTTGACTTTGTCTTTGTTTGTTTTTTTCCTGCTTTACGGGACATTGGTGTATACTAATTTCCATTACAAGAGGGGAGACTATGTACTTCAAAACAATAAAGAATTTATTATAGTAATTTTGCGAAATGCTACAGGAGGCAGGAAGTCAATATAACTTTTATTTATTTATTTTAATAAGTGAATATGATTTTAAAAGGAAAAATGAGGGAATTAATTATATTTAAATTAATAACCTGTTTATATCCCTTTTTTTTTGTTTTTGAAGAGTAAAGACTTTACCAATTTGATGTTCATCTGGTAATTTCGTAATTGGTTAATTAAGTTATCTTTTGAAAAAAAAAAAATTTTGATGTTCAACTTTTGTCTAGTTATATATTCCTTGATCATGGACACCCTTGTCACCTCCATTTTATGAGAGATCCCACTCAACTTTGTTAGAGTTTAGGGTTTTTTGATTTTTGGCCGGAAGCTATCGCCTGCGTTAGTAAACCTTGTCATTTTGCTTCCAACATTTTTGTTAGTGAGTAGTGACGGGACTAAGATGCAAAGCTTACGTTTCTCTTTCATTCGTTTTTGACTTCCTCCGAGTGGGACAACGTCCTTCCTCTCTTTCTTTCTCTCTCTCTCTCTCTCTCTCTCTCTCTCTCACTCGTTCTCTCCACATGCATTAGAAAATTATTCAATATTCCTCTAATAATGACTAAAAACTCTGTACTAAAAGTTTTGTAACTTTATTGACACTCTATAATATTTTTAATTGGAAGGTTTAAAATTCAAATCCTCTAAGCAATGCGCTCTCTCTCAATTGGAGAATTATTTGATATTCTCTACTTTCTATTTTCATACGAACAGTAGATTCTACCATAAATTTAATTAGTAAAACTTAAGGAGAATGAAATAATGTCTCCAAAGTACCACAAAATTACTCTCAACCATCAGCATTGGATGGTCATGCAAGTTGTGCGGAGCCCATGTCCTGCACCCTTTAGTCATTGTGTATGGACCAGCAGAGCCATGGGCTCAGCACCTTCCTCAAACAAACCGACAAACCACGTGACCAAAAGATAAATGATAATTAAGCACATGACCATCTTGATCATCTTAGAAGATATTTTTATTAAAAAAAAAAAAAAAAAAAAAAACAAACAAACAAAAAAGGTAGACCTATAATTGCAGTTAGAAAAAGAATATCAGAACCACCCAGAGTATGCCAGGCTTCTAGAGGGCAAAACTCTAATATTAATGGTAGACATAGTGATTAACCGAAGATAATGGTTGACAATGCCACCCCATCTAAAAGTTGTTCACCTTTATTTATCTAACATATCAGGTACTAGTAGCATTATCACAAATAACTGCCTGTAATTATGAGTCTCTCTGACTTCAAGAACTAATATTATATGATTATACATAATATATATCGAAGGTTATTCTGTTATACCGGGGCGTTTGACACATGGCATAGTGTGTCGTCAGAGGATGAGAATGATGATGATGATCGAGCAAAACTCCAGAGGTCGATTTCGCTGTTGTAGTCCTGTGTGGGATGGTAGGATCTGTTGGAAGAGGATGATGATGATCGAAGGGTTGAAAATTGGAGATCATGATCAGTACTGCAATAAGGCATGGTGTTTGTGGGGTCATTGAAGCAGGCTAATTGCCTAGAAGCCTCTGTTTGGCCATTGAGCTGAGAAGCTACAAGCCTATCAAGGGCTGCCCAGTTGGTGAGAGCAGCTGAGTCCATTTGACTATAAACAGAGTTGGGATTGGTGACTGAGGACCCTTCATTTTCTATGATCATCTCCGGATGAATATTGTGCTGGTAATAACATTGGGTGCTTGTGGAGTTTGGGCTCTCTAGGCTTGGAAGCTTCATGAATCTCTCATGGTAACCATTTTTCATACCCGTCTCGATGGGCCTGAGATATGTTCTTGCGCTGCTTTTTGCTTCATTCATCTCTTCCTCCTTACCGTTTCCCATGTATTGGAGCATTTGCTCCAAGGCTCCACCATTACATGAATCAAACATCTGGCTTCTTGTTTCTGCAGTGAATGATGAACTCACAGGGCTGTCTAGGGTTTTGTGCAGATTTTTCTTCTTGAATATACGGCACACCACCCATCCCTCCTCCTGACTTGCCTCTCCCATAGCATTGGAGATCTTAACACATATAGTTACAAAAACTATGATCAGTCAAATGAAAATATGGAAATTTGGCATTTTAAAAAAAGACAATTAAACTTTATCCGCTTTATAATACATATATCAAAATATAAAAATAATACAAATTTTACTCTATATATATATATATGATAGAAATTATTAAAAATATTGGCTTACATCGGTATCAGTGACGTTGTCGTCTAGCCTATACTCGTGCATGATCCAATCGGATTTTAGGCCGTGGGGGGCTCGGCCTTTGTAGAACACAAGAGTCTTCCTCATTCCGATCCGCCTACAATTGCTTTGTATCACCTTGTCACGGCCAGTGGCTTTCCAGAACCCAGCAGCAGTGGCACGATTGGTGCGCGTCCCAGTGGGGTACTTCTTGTCTTTGTGGCTAAAGAAGTACCAATCATTTTGAGGGGTGGTACCTATTTTACACACCTCTGCAACAAACCAAAAATTAAACCCAACATCCATCTCTTAGAGACAAATCATTCCAAGAAATACATTCAGCTAATTATAGAAGAATATGCTCCAAACAAAATGACCCTTTGTTATTTAAATTAAAATTAAATAAATAAATAAATAAAAAATCAATCAAAGAAAACAAAGGGAAATGAACCATATTGAGGCATTACCTTGTATATCCCATGGCTCGAGTTTGTTGAGATCGACATCACGAATTACATCGAGGTCAATCTTCTCATATGAAACTTTCTTCCTTAAATAGTACTGCAAGAGTTCCTCTTCGGTAGGATGAAATCGAAAGCCCGGGGGGACTTGGGATTGTCCATTCACAGAAATACTCATGTTTTCCGGCATTCAGACCGAAAGGGTTTTCTGAGAAAGAGGAAAAAGAATGCAAACAAACTAGGATAGTTCAGTTGAAGAGGTAGAAGATATAAGAGTCTAAGAAGTAACTAGTTTGTATACACGAATGAGTATGTAGAGCACTATATATATGTGTTGAAGGACATAAAGGGCCAAAGATACAAGAGAAATGAAAGCTTTGTTTTCAAGAGGACACACAATATTGGCACTTATTTATTTTACTTTTATAATTATATATATAAATAAATAAATAAAAAGTGGGGTTAGTTCTACTATGCTACGAGAAGAGCCAGCCACCTAGATAGATGGAGAAATGGCACTGTTTTTGGCAATTTGCCGTGCATGTAGGGCCCAAAAATGTAGCTATCAGTATTGGGTCCCATGCACAAAGGACGTTGTAGGCAACTAAGAGATGTGTAAGGGCGCACGCACACATCCACAACTACGACCCTCGACCTTAAAATCTCTTCAGAAAAGCACCTCTTAAACAACCATGACCATTTTCTCTCTCTCTGGTTTGGCCTGTGCAACCACCGCAACAATTAAAAGGTGATGGGGTAGGGACTGCGCTTTCATGGCCCGTTAGATGAGAAGAAAAAATGTCATCGATGGGAACATGTGGGATTCACATTACGGTTGTGGATGCTCCCTTGTCAATATTCAATTTTTTTTAAAATTTTTTATTTTGAAAAAATAACTAATAAATAATTACTCACGCTTGGTTCTTTAATTGATTTTTCGTGAGAAACTCCGCGATTATTTCATGGACATTTTGCAACTGATATAATGCATTTGATACCTAATTGATAATCTGTCTCCCTCATGGTACTCCTTTTTCTGTTCTTATTATTTTCTACAAACACGTTTTACGTATTGGTAGGTACGCAATTAGGATCATACTTTGACTACGTAGTACGTGAATAGTAGTGATTTATTGATGTATAAAATCCAAATTTCCTGACCTCCTATATATGAAGTCTTTGTGTACTGTCCTCTTCCTTTCTTTCTTTCTTTCTCTTTTTTCTTTTTCTTTTCGGGTGGGGTTGGGGTTGGCGTGGAGCATGAACTTTGCTCTCTAATATTCTTCATGCTTTGCACTTCCATTATTTCATTGTTTATTTAAACTACGCTTAAAAAGAGTGCCACCTTGCTCAAAACATTAAGTATAAATTAACCAACGATTTGATTTCAGCTCATTAATTATCAGCTTAATCACCCAAAATTTCAAGAATATTAATGTTCTAAGATAACGAGTAGAGACAAGTTATTTGGGGTTCATCCTAAGTATCCTAGATATTATTTGGGTTCAACCGTTGAGCTCAGTTGAGTTTAGCCCTCTCAAAGCATATAATTCATTATCGGCTGGTAATGTTAAAATTTTGTTTCTAGAATCCAACAATGCATGTCTCATATCATTTAAAATTTTTAATGAATTTATAATTTTTAAACCTTTAAATTTATATTATTTAATGTAAACTATAAAATGAATCTATTTGAAGCTGAAAGATTCATATTGTAATTATTTGATGAATATTTAGTTGCTAAATAAAAACAGGGGAAAGATATGCTTTGCTCTTTATTTTGAGCTAAGAATAGAGTTTACCCTCTAGTGGTTAATGTTTACGTTTACATTTTTTTGGGTATCAGAAAAACTTAGAAACAGCTTCTTAGATAGTATATCTAAGTTTAAATTTTCAATCAAAATTAAAAAAACATAGTTGTATTGAAATTAATTGCCCTTAAAAAAATAACATTTTTGTGTTATATTGATCAATGCATTCATATTTCTAAATTTTTTTGGTGAACCAGTATAAGATATAACACCTAAGAAATTGTTCCTAAATTTTCCCTATTTGACTAAGTAATTAATGCATATTAGCTTGGCTTGAGATTCAGCTAATGTAAATGAAACAAAATCTCCCATTCCACTTGAAATGAAGAAACTTCATTTTTAGTAAAAATTTTATTCTTTGAATTTGATAGTGTATAAAATGGCATATCATAAAAAAAATTAATTGATGTTAAAATGTCACATCATAATATTAATCTTAATTATGAAAGTTCCATTTTATATAAAAGGAGAATATCATAATATGAAGTGAACATAGTTTATGTTTTATTGTGTCAAAGCAAGTTATGTTGTTTGATTATTCTTTAATATTATCAGTTACCCAACTACCAGGTTCTCATGATATTTCTTTGGTCAGAGGGAGTACTTAACAAGCCAACATCCATTATGTGAACTTCATCAATTTACAAATCTCATTTTAGCCTTCCCCCCCCACCCCCCCCCCCCCCCCCCCCTCTTCCTTTTCTGTTTCTTATAACAAAGTGGGGTGGGGAATTCAATTCCAAGTTCTACTTGTAGAGCACAATATTCTTAACACACTTTAGACACCCTGTCTACAATTGGACATGGAAGTAAATTGAAGAATACTATATTAGTTATAGGCTCAATTATTTTTATATGACAAAACATATAACTTGCATTAGTTTTTAGCCCTAGAAGAAGTGAAATTGCAATGAATTTTTCCTACAATCAAGTCAAGTTTCAAATTTCAACCTATGATACTCTAGATCACTATGAATTGGATTGAATTAAGTGTGTGCTATGTGTGGACATGTGTTTTGTCTTATATCAAGTGTATACGCGGTTGAATTGGATTATATAAGTGATTATGAGGAGTCTAATTATAACTTCAATTAGTCTTTTTGGGGTACAGCACAAATGTTGCTAGTGACAAATAGTATTAGAGTTAACTTCGGAACTTCATGTGGCTTGAGGGTACTACATTACAACATGGGACCCAATGAGAATGTTAAGCATTAAAGCGTAGGAGATTGTGATACTCTGAATTATGTGAATTGGTTTGAATAAGTGTATGTTATGTAGACACATACTAAATCTCACATCAAGTGTTTACTAAGTCGAACTAGGTTATATGAGTAATTACAAGAAACTCAATTGTAATTTGACT
This sequence comes from Quercus tomentella, assembly GCA_028535165.1. Taxonomy (NCBI): domain Eukaryota; kingdom Viridiplantae; phylum Streptophyta; class Magnoliopsida; order Fagales; family Fagaceae; genus Quercus; species Quercus tomentella. The sequence continues at coordinate 45,851,186 of JAPQVY010000100.1, forward strand.
AGCCTTCTGTGGTATAACACAATGTGGCAAATACTTTCTTTAATTGTAACACAACCCATTAAGAATGTACCGTACTATTCAAGAAGCACTTTTAAACCATGTTTTGCTTAAAATTTTTAGAAAGGAAAAATAGTGCGTGTTTCCTAGGTATGATCTATATTTATATTATGTATATAATTATTTTTTCATTCATAATTTTTTATATGGGTTAGCGATTAGTTTTTTGAATTTTTAAGTAATCAGTGCCATTTGTTGAGCTCATGAGGTTACACATGTGGCTTAAATATTGGTTTTTTCTTCTTGCGTAGCACATTATCACACCGGTCAGGTACGTAAAGCGAATTTATAATTTGCCATGAAAAGTGATGGTATATATTATGTTATAGTTTTGGTCATGGAATGGTCATGAATAGTCCTGATTCAGTATCTAATAATATATATATATATATAGATTCGTTAATTAATTGCTATTTAAACGTATATTTGCTTGTGCCAGATCCTGCAGGACTCTGCATGACCAACCTTGATATGATATTATATTATACATGCACCAATACACGGGCTACTGCCCTAGATATCAAACGTAATGTACACCTTATATTAATTTTGTACTTTATAGGGAATTAGAAGGAATATATATTAATAATTGAAGCGTAATGCACACAGTATTTACATAAATTTTTTTATTTATATATTAATATTGAAATATTTATACTGAAAATCATATTTTAAAATTTTTTTAAATTGACATATTGTTATGTCTGCATCGTCTTATACATATTTCTTATCCATATGAGTGTTTTCCAAACTCCATATATGTAATTTTACATTGTAAAAAGTCATTAAACATTTACTGACGTTTGAGAGATGATATGCTTGATACATCTATATTATATTCTATAAATATATAAAATTGAAGTCGTATGACTTTTAATTGATCTCATAATATTGCGTCACATAAGTTTTGAAATCTTATAATTTTTACACATTATCATTTTAATATATATTTTTAATTGAATTTAAATCATATTCTATATTTAAACCATTCATTAGAATTTTTTTTGAAAGGGAAAAAAACTGATCAAGCTTTGTTGAAAATAAGGAGTTACATCAAAAATAATTTGGTTATGCAAGAAAGTCGGAACTTCCTTGAACTAGACTACAAGATTTAGGAACTGCTTTAATAAGAATCTCCTTACCCACTCTTGATAGTAGTTTTTCTTTCCACTCCTATAATTTTTTTTTTCCACACTTTCACCTTAATATTTGCAAAGACTTGGGATTTTGAGCAACCAATGATCAGTGGTGGCTCTAGGAACTTTTTTCAGAGTGGTCATTATAAACTTAAATTATACAAAATCTAATAAAAGATAATTTCATAAATTGACATCAAAACCAAAAAAGAAAACATGCAAATACAAAAAATTTTACAATTTTCTTTTACAAGTTTTCTTATTTTGAAATTGTTACATATACGATAGTTTCATTATCAATGCTACAAGCTACATCTTATTTTGAAACTTTAAGGTTACATCTCTTATATGATAATTTCATTATCAATGCTACAAGTTTTCCTTCTTCTTCTTTTTTTGTAAATGCCTAATATATTGTTAAGGGGACTAAACTTTAAAGATAAAATTTGGCTACAAACTTAGTTATAGCTTAAAGCTACAACTCTCACTAAACAAATTACCATGACTATATATTTTAAAAATCTAACAGTTGAATTGCATATTCTTTATATTTTTAAAACATATATCAAATTTAATGTCAATCAAATGCGTTTTACTATTTGATCCATAAACTAATTTTTTCTTTATAATTTTAGATTACAAAAACTTAAAATTTAAACATTTGATTGATGACATAACTATTAATATTTGATTTTATTGATATTTTGTAAGTATGGAGGATATAAGAAGAAAATATGATCCAATGGTGGATTTGTCAAAATTCACATTCAATAAAAAAATATATTAAGTAGAGTTGCAGCCTTAATGTACAACCAATTTTTTTTTTTTTTGGGGGGGGGGGGGGGGGGTGGGGGGGAGAAGAAATACAACTTACTTTTATTAAGAAAGATCAGCTAAAGGAAGCTCCGTTGAAAATAATCTTGAAATGTTCTAGAGAAGACAGTTTCTAGGAAACATGAGTTCACAGGTGAGGGGTTGAATGGGGGACTTGCAGAGCTAAGAATTCCTCGCATCTATCCTTTGAAACCTGTGCAAGATGGTGAAGATTACGGTATGGTTGAGCCAAACGCCCTTGATTACGTTGGGTCCATATTGACCACACAACCGTAGCGATTAAGGGTGCATTTGTTTTGGCTTCAAACCATTTTAGGAAATCCTTTTACACCTTTCCGTGTGTTTGGTTGCGCATGGAAAATAGAGTTTTCCGAAAAAGCATTTCATTTGACCGTAAAATAAGCCCCTTTGACTCGTAAAATGAATTACGCTTCTGTTTTACCTTCAAATCATTTCCAGACTCACAGACGTGCAAAGAGAGAGAGAAATCCTTTTACACCTTTCCGTGTGTTTGGTTGCGCATGGAAAATAGAGTTTTCCGGAACAGCATTTCATTTGACTGTAAAATAAGCCCCTTTGACTTGTAAAATGAATTACGCTTCTGTTTTACTTTCAAATCATTTCCAGACTCACAGACGCGCAGAGAGAGAGAGAGAGAGAGAGAGAGAGAGAGAGAGAGAGAGAGAGAGAGAGAGAGAGAGAGAGAGAGAGAGAGAGAGAGAGAGAAGAGAGAGTAGAGAGAGTGGGATAGATCGTGCCCCAACCCCAGACGCGCCGGCAAGATTGCGCCATCGAGTTCGCGCCGCCGAGATCTTCCCGCTGAGATCGCGCCGCATGAAGCCTGCCACCGCTTGACCGGTCTCATCACCCATGACCCACCCATGATCGATCTCTCTCTTTCTCGATCTCCCTCTCCCTTTCCCTCAATTTACGATCACTCTCTCGTCAAGTTCTCAATTTTGATTTTTGAACTGGGTCTAATCATCGCCGCCGCCTGAAGTCCATCGCCGCCGCCCTCTAGATCGCCTCGTCCTCCTCTGGGTCAAATCATCTCCTCTTCTGGGTCGATCTCGTCGTCCACCACTCGCCGATCTATCTCCTCCTTTGGGTCGATCTCGTCGCCGATCTACTTCTCTCTTTGATCTCTGATTTTTTTGTTGTTGTTGTGGTGGCGTTTTGGTGGTTTCTGTGTTGTGTGGTGGTGGGTTTTGTGTGGATAGTGGTGGATTTTCTGTGGGTGCTGGTGGATTTTCTGATATAAAATTTGTTTGGAAACTGAGAAAATGTGAAAATTTTGTAAGAAAATAGCATTTTCAGAATGTTACCAAACACTAAAAATCGTTTTTCGGATTATTTTCCATTGCACACCCAAACGTTCGGATTTTAATTTCCTTACGGGAATTCATTTTCCCTTGCATTCATTTTACACTCAGAATTCGATTTACATCGAACCAAACGCAGCCTAAGGCCGAGTCCTTGTTCTCTTGAATTATCCAAGAAAGCAATTCTTTGAAATCAGTAAACTGACATGATCTTCGAAAGCCCCACTTTACCTAATTCGACCAAACCACATCCAATTCAGGGCAAGACCAATGTGCATGTAATGTACAACTAAGTTTGTTGCCAAACTTTGTCCAACGTTTATTTATGTTAGGCCTAGAAAAATTTAGGTGGTCACAATTTTTTTTTTAAATATAAAAAATCATAAAATTTTGAATTTATATATGATAATTTTTTTTCCCAGGTCATGGTGATCCTGTGACCATCTTGACATCAATGTAGAGCTGTCCCTGCCAATGATGGATGATAGACCCAATTATTTTTCATGTTACTGGATTTCCTGGACTCCTACCATTCTCTGAATCTAAGCTTGAATATTTGGATGTATTTTGAAGAAATTGTTGTCTTTCACATAATAACTTGTTGACCTGATGCTTGTCTATAAGAATGTATGATAACCCACAAATGTTGACATTCAGCTAATTAATGATATACTCTACTAAACATGAGGCTACTATCTGCCTAAAAAAAACAATGTGATTTATGTGAAATTTTTAGATAGTTCCAAAGCATTGTTTTGAGCTCTTATGAAAGGGATGGGCCCCATACATAGGTCCTTACATGGGCCCACACACTTTGTGTAAGCCCGGAGCAATATTGGTCCGGAATTACCTAAGTTTTTTCCGTATTTTATCGGACTTGCTATGCTACTCGGAGTCTTGGACTCCATGAATTTGTTGTGAAACTGAAACGGTACCTACCACGTGCCAATTCTCTAAATTAACAAAACATAAATATATTCCATTCAGGAAAGCTATATTTCCTCCATTTATGTTTAGACATCTATATTGACATTATTTTTTAATGATATACACCAAATTTTCCAATTCATAATTATTAAACCCGACCAAGCCTATAATGATTTTTTAAAAATATAAATACAATGAAATTTAAACCTATGACATGATCTGCTCAATAATTATTTTTCCTTATTATTAGGTCAAGATATCAATTAAATTTTTATGTAGGCAGAATTTGAACCCTAAATTTTTATTCAATGACAAGAGACTTTGTCAATTAAGTTAACTAAAATCCATAATAAATTATATATATATATATATATATGACAATAAATTTGCGTCATAACTCATACAATATTACGACACACAATTTGTTTCATAATCTATACATCAGTTAATTGTCTCCATCAACTCACAGTTAACCACAGCAATAATTGTGAAATATTCGTTACAGTAACTTATAATACCAAAGCTGTGTAGCTACCAGCCTACCAGCAAAGCGAGGGTCATTGGACACGTGTTTGACAACCACAGCGAGCCTATGAGAAGCCAAAGGGCAACCCATGTGTAAGTTAAGCATAAATAAACTAGCAGACAGACCATTTCCTTTTAACCAATTTTATTGTGAAACTTGCAAAATATATGACGCTGGCCTTAGTTTGAATTCTCAAGTAACGATCGCCCCCATCTATTTTTATATATGTTTCATATATTTCACTTTCCCCATGTGCTCAGCAACAGTGGAACATATGTATTTCGTTAGGGGAAACTTCTTAGGAGTCTCTAGACTAATCATTTTCAAAGCCACTCTGAATTCCTGATCTCTAATCATTATTCTGTCTGATAAAATGACCTAGCAACCACTATATACTTTAGTTACTAACCGACACTGGTTTTGATAACAATGTCTTTTTTCTTTCTTTCTTTTGTTTTTTTATTTTGTACACACCAGAATTGATATTTTTATTTTCACATGTATAGTTGCTGCATGTGGTTGGTGTTGGAGAAATAATTTGTTAATATAATTGTTTTAAGTAAATTAAAGAGCAAAATTTGAATGCTGCAGATACTGATTAATGTGATCTTGGCAACTTGTGATAATATTAAGTTATCCCTAACACTAAGATCAAGTACTTCTGATCAGAAATTTACCTTCAAGATCTGATAGTGCATTGAGAGTTACAAGTCATTATTATTTTCAAACCCCATCTGCTTAATTTCCACATACATACGTACCATTGCTTGGTTTCAGCTTTATGGGAAATTCATGCGTTTTGTCAATTTCAATTCCACAATATTTCACGCAAAGTGACAATTAATATATAGCTCCTAGCTAGTAAAGTGTATCCCAATGACATACCCGATTTCCAAATGACAGCGACAGAGGGTGGTTCTAAATTTTTATTTCATATAAATAACATAACTGGCTTCTAGATTTCCGAGTTTTATTAACAAAAATAAAAAATAAAAAGATGCCCGAGTTTTTGAATTCTCGTTTTTACTTGAGTGTTTGGAAATAGGGTCAACATAAATTAAGATGCATTTTTCTTATTCAAAGTTACACATGTATTATTCTCTATAAAATTAAAGAAAAAAGTTACATATGTATGACACTTAGAAAGACATACGTGGTAGTTTGCATGGCAAGCAATCATATATGTCCATATTGTGGTTAGGGTGGTCGTAGAAGTGGTTAAATGTCAACATTTAGTCACAGAAAATTAGATTAGATACCATTCATTCTCTCTGAGAAGACAGACTCCCACCTATATATTTAGACACCAGAGCCTTTTTTTTTGGGATTGTCTTTTCTTTCCCACGCTTCTTTTCCTCGACATGCCCCATATTCCTCAAAAAGAATGGTGGTAAATAAATAGTTAAAAACCATATAGTTAATTCTAGTACAGTCTTTGGCAATAATTTGACATGATTTGATTGGATATATCAAATGAAATAAAATCAGCTGTTACTTTTGCAGCTATTCTGACGATGTAAAGTAAATTGCGAGCTCTAAATAATTTTTGGAATGACACAATTCTTTTCTTTCGTAGGGTAGATTTTCCAAACCATGACTTAAAGCCATGAAAAAACTATCTTTTCAATTATTTTATATTTAAAATTTTGATCCGCTATTCATCGGAATTCCTAATGGTTCTCAGAAAAGGTGTATAAAATAATCTTGCCTTTAGTAACGATAATTTAGGTGATATGCTATGAAAATAATTTGACACGATATGATTTCTTTTTCTTTTTTTAATTTGTGAATATTCCTTTGACACGATATGATTGGATAGGTCAAATAGGAGATATTGCATGTTTTACTGTTTTCAAGTTGAGAGTGTAGGTGAAATCTTGTTACAGTGTTTGAAATTGATTTTGGCTGCGACAAAGTATCTCCTCTTACTTGTTCTCCCTCTGAAAAAAAAAAAATTGGAGAGAGAGAGAGAGAAAGAGGGGTTGTACCCTTGGGACAGAGAGAGAGAGATAGGCGGGTTAAACCCATGACACGGAAGAATTGGGAGCGGTAGGTGCCATTGGGTTAGACGTCCATTCTTATTCTCTCTTTTCCAAAAACTTCCTTTGTTTATTTATATATTTTTAAATAAATAAAAAATTCAATAAGTAAAAATAGGAGAATCTAAATTTTGAATGTCTCTATTAAAAATATCAAAATATGCAAACTTATTGAACTACAATTCTTTTTTAACTCTTTCTTCTACCTACACTATAAATGAAAATCATGTGATAAAATTTTGATAAAAAACGTAGTCTCTACACACGTTAATTAAGTTGATGAAAAGTTTGATCAAACACAGTTGAAGAGAGTGAACATTTTTCTAATGCTCATTTAACTTTTACTATATCGTGTGATTAATCATCACTTAATATAATGCTTGCCAGTAACCAACACAATTAGGATAAAAGCTTGCCGTGTGTAACGTACTTATGCAAAATATATTGTAATGGTGAGACTGAGACACATGACGACTGTGTGCCCTATCACATAGTGTGACATGATAATGATACTGAGGAGAATTCATAGCAGCTACCAAGAAGGTGCTCTCTTGGTAGCTTTTTGCCCTTTTCCTTATGGCACATTCTCCTAATTCTTACTGGAACTCTTTTTTTTTTTTCTTTTTTTTCTTTAAATCGAAAACCTAGTCTATTGCTTCGTACGGCCCACCTTTTTCTTTTCTTTCTAGTTTTGCGTTTTTTAACCCTTCTTTTATCAACTTTTTCATATATAGATCTCCAAAATGAATGGAATTAGTATCCTGCTTTTAGCAAAATAAGGTATGTATGGCAACATGCTCTTTATTGGGGTTGTCTGATCTAAGATAAATTACATATGCCAGTGTTTCTATTTCAACGGATTTTTTTTTATTGGAGAAACGTTTCAACGGATTAGAGTACTGTCGTATTCATGTTATGGTTTTTGAAATTTGGAATAAGACATTAACTCTCCCAACTAATTACTCCTATGTAAATTGCTATTAATTTTAATTATTTATTAGGATCTGCCTTCTTTTTTGGGGGGTCTTTTTCGCTTAGTTTTTGTTTCTCTTTTTTTTTCTTTTTTTTTTTTTGGTCAAACAATTAGTTTGGCATTGGTAGGTTAATTTGACTCTACATACACCAACCAAAGTAACTGAGATTTAATTTGTCCAAAAGCATTTGCCTCAACCAACACCTCTAGGTCCCCAATTAGGAGAGATCAAGATCGATCCAAAGGTAGGTGTTCCATGCAAAACACCTACCTTTGGATGCATATACCAAATGAAGATGCTCAATATTCATTCGAAAAATTAAAGGATGCCTTAAAAAAATCATTTGATAAAAGGAAGTAGCTAGTGTAAGCCTAATGGGGAAACACTTATATAAAATAAAATAAAAACACTAAAGGGCAAACAGAGCCCTGAGGATGAAATGGACAAAGATACATGAAGACATAAGTGCATTATAAATTTCCCATCAGGTGCTTTATAAATTTCAAATTTTTATGCTTAAAATGTGAATGCAGTCATTGTGGAGCATTTCCCATCTGGTGCTCTAAAATGTGTCTTTAGCTATTTTTCATTTTAATGTAACACCAATTGCTAAAAAAAAAACCCCTCTGTCGGTGCTTTAATGTCGTTGAGATGTTTATATATGTTGTTACAGTAACATCTAAAAACAAATGTCTATTGTAGAAACATCTATATCTTAAACACTATTATTTTATTCCACCCCTAATTATTTTAATTTCACAAAAAAAGTATAAAATAAAATAAATTATATTTAAGTAGAGTGGTAAAATAATAAAGTATTAGATATAAAATGTATTTTTAAGATGGTAATATAAAATAGATAAAATAATTTTTTTATTTTTTATCTATTTTTCAGAATTTTTGCCGTACATGAATGCACTAAATGGTAATTTAAAGAGGTCTAGCCGAGGCTATAAAACCACGTGGCCAGAGCACAAATGGTGGCTAGGGACTACGGAGTAGAAACATAGACTACTATCTAGATAGCAAATTAAGCTGTCCCCTTCAAGTAACAATACACCTAAAAGAAGGATTCCTCACGGCAATTATATATATAAAGTTTTTGCTACATGCAAGGGATATGATATGCTAGACGATATATTTGATAATTGTAATCACCCTTTAAATTAAACATGGATAGATGGATATATGCAACAACCTTCTCTCATAAAGACAAGTGATCCATTTTTATTTGAGAGAATGGTTACATATACCTGATTCGCTATATGTGTTTTGAGTGAATGGAAAAATATATATCAAGAAAGACAAGATATAAATTTATATATTTACAAAGATGCAAATGTTAATAGTTAGTGTACACTTGGATATACTTATTTTATTGATTGTATTTTTCATTAATTTATATGTCTAATATATATTTACAAGAACTATTGGTAGACTGGTACGTACCAAACCTCTTCCCAATCAGCTCGCCCAAAGACGCACCACTTGTGAGGCTTCCTTCCCCAACACTTAAGTTGTTTGGGTAAGGAAAAACTCACAAGCATGACGTATCTCATTCTTATTCCAATTATCATGATCTTTGTAGGGTATTCATTGCATATTAAGCATTACATTCCCATGCATTGAGCATCATGCATCGTACTTCTTTTTTATTCTTTCTCTTTAAAGTTATTTTTCTTCTGATATGCCTGATCGGATTTGTTGTTTTTACCCTGTTTATACTACGTACATGCATTCAATATGTTTGTTCATGTTTCAAGAAAGACATGTGGTCCCAAGACTCTGTCTCTAGCATGGGTGTGGTTTCATAGACCTGCATAAATACTCGAGTCTGTATTAGGGTGTCTCGTCATGGAATTGCCTAATAGGGAGTTTATTAGGAAATTACATGGAAAAAAAAAAGTGTCATGTTTCTAGTTATTTGCTTTGTAATTTGTAAGGGGGTAACAAGGGTTCAAGATTGAAGCTATTGTCCATTGTACAAGATTGAAGAACTCGCTCGAGCGAATTCTAGGGCTCAGATGAGCGAAATTGAAATTCTAGTAAAAACTTTTGGCAATCACTTGCTCCACAGTCAATTGAGGGAAACATTTATGGAATATTACATACTTACCTTCTAGTGCAGATTATGTGGCAACCTCAATACTAAACCCTTCACATATAAAATCCAAATTTTAATCCTAATTTCTAGGGAGGAAGACAGATGCAAAAAATAGAGAGAAAATCTTGAGAGAGATTTCAATTTTCTTCTCAACCTCACCATTAAATATACTTGAAAGTTATTTTTTCCAACCACCTTGATCACCCATATGTGTTTAGGACTTTGATCATTGGAACACATAGACATCTTTGAATTGGGTCTACAAGTGGCAATAATTTGTGAAGCAAATCACATAACAGGAACAAGGTGGGAATTAGTAGTTACTAGCAAATCACATAATGTCTATTTACATATATGGTAATGTTGTGTGAGTATAGTTAGGCTTGTCTAGGGGTCGGTCCAGGTAGAGTTTGTGCCCAACCCAAAACCAACCCGCTAGCTTTGGGTGGCAGAGAAGTTGACCCGTCGCCAATCGTTGGAAACCACGGGTCGAGTTGGTTTCAGTTTGGGTCAGCAGTGATTTGTTTCGGGTCGAAACCAATGGAGAGCAACGATGGAGATCTCAACTGATCTCGTCAAAATCTGGCCGAATCTCAATGGATCTCGTCGAGGTTTGGCCTACTCTGACCGGATTCACGTCTGGAGAGAAGAGGAGGCCAGTCAGGTCAGTTGGACTCGGTTTTTCTTGTGAAGACCCACCAACCGACTTGCCGGTTTCAGTTCCAGGACATGGAGACCCACCGCCAACTGTCGCCGGAGTCGGATCAGATGATTTTCGGTTCAAGCTGGGTGGTTTGGGCAGGTGGGTCAGTAGTGGGTCAGACTTGGACACCCCTAAGTATAGTATGTACCACAACAACCTTTTATAATGGATTTGCCTTTTGGGGTTCTACCCCCAAGTGTTTTTACAAGGGTTTTCATTTTGTGAACAAAATCTTCTCTCTCATGTGATTGTGATACTATTTATGCTTTAGTTGTGATTCAAACATTTTGCCAAGTAACTATCTTAACTGATAAGTGGATCAATCGAATTAAAATTGGTAATTAAGCTGTCTGGGGTCTAAATTGTAATTTTCATAACACTGGATTTAACAACATGCCGACTTTGGAATTCGATTATACCATTATATTGTTTAGTGAGAGTGTGAGACGAAAAGATAGATTATGATTTATTCCAAAATTCGCAAAGAAATTATTTCATTTACAAAATTCACCACCTCAATCCGTTTGAATAGATTTGATGGTGGTGGAAAATTCTCGCTCAACCTTACATTCAAATTTAAGGAAAATTGCCTACATATAAGATTTTAACGAAAAAGGAAACTTCCCCAAAGAATAATCATCATAAAAAAATACAAAGTAATGATGACCCTCACTAGAAGGCGCACTTGGGAGGAAGCCCCAAACATCACTAAAAAGTAATTACAAAATATTAGAACTAAGAGCAATCGTTACTGGTAAATTAATGACAAACAACACGACCTCCTAGACTGACATAGACTTCAACTTAATGAATGATTACTTGAGCTTATTGGATGCAAGAATTTGACACCGGACACGCGAATCATGAGGTTTTGGTTGGGTTAATAGTGGAGGAAGTATTGGAATTTGGAAGCCATGAAGACCGAATGGTTTTGATACCAAATTGACACGCATGATTTGATTGAACAAATATTTTACTAACATTTTGAAGTACTGTTTTATACATTTGTATTTATGGATTGGAGAATACAAAATAAGATTTACATTACAAAAGTTCCAAAAATGCTAATGATTAAATATAAATACATAAGGGTTTGGTCAATAAGAAGAAAGGAGATTCGCACGAGTTTGAGCCACAATCCTATGAGAGATAGAAATTCACTGTTAAATAATTTCAACAATTCTTATCTGCTTAAAATTTTAGAGGGTGATAGCAATTTATTATGATAGTAAACTAGATGGTTTTGAATTTAAAATTTTAAACCTTTACTCTAACTAGTACCTCCATTTTACACACATATATATAGTCTTTACTCTAGGTTTTATAAGTAAAAGTCTTCACTTTACAACTTCCATTTTGAAAAAAGAAAAAGAAAAAAACTACATATATAACATGTATTGAGTAATTATTATTCTCAGAATACGATAACGTGATACTTTCTTCTCTCACATTTATAGTATATTTCATTTGTTAAATTTATAATGGAATTTATCATTAATGTGAAAAGAAAACATACCGTATCACCACATTTTCGGAGTAACTAATAATTTTCCTTATTAAGTATATATGGTTGATCCAATAAAGTATCTGGTGGAATCCTTACCATAGAAAAAGATACATTCATCTGATCTCATTTCTTGCAGAAGTTACCTAGTACTGACTGATTACGGCATATGCTCGTTAGTGAGAGAGAAAAAAAAAAAAAAAGATTATGGCATTTGTTTATATAAGGAAAATAACACAGCCATACAATAATTGAAAGTCGTTGGTTGAAGCGAAAACATCGATCTGGGTTCCGCAAGAGTTCAAAATCCATGCTTCTTGTTTTCTATTTCCCCATCTGAGAGCTGCTAATTGTTGTTAATTGAGTACCGACATACATTCATACTGTGATATAATAACGGCTTTGTTTCTAGCTTTAACGTGTATTGCATGTTGTAGGAGTTATTCATGAGATCTAATTTTATTTGGTTTTCATGTTCTAGATGCTTTGCCCTGTCAAGTGCTAGATAAAATACTTGGCCTACAAAATTATCATCACGTATTTGTCAGTTGGTAACCATTGACCCAGTTCATTTCTTACGTAATAAAAAATTGAACACACATATACTTCTTCATACTTGGAACAGATATTTACCGTTTTTAAAGAAACCAAGATTACAAGATCTAGTTGGGTGTAGATGAAGATGATGAAGTTGAATTATGAAGAGAAAATGACTGATGAAAGCTACAATGCAACTTTGCTCTGTGAAATAGTTTAAACTATGAAGAGGAATATGTAATTTCACTAAGTTAATAATTAAACATATAATACTAATAGTTCTGTAACTTAATTAATTGACACTTTCATAGTGTTTTTAACAAAAATATCTAAAATTCAAATCTACAATCTCTCAACTATCAAATTATCAAATATATATATATATATATATATATATATAGATTCTTTGCTTTATGGTTTTGTTTTCATCTTTACTTTACAAGAGAGTGCAGTCCAAATATATTTCTGTGAACTTTTCTACTTTAATTTTTAAACTTCTATATATTGCCACGGTGATAGCTTAAAATGCTGCTTCTTTATTGTAAGTTATTCAAGGAAAAATATTAAATTTATGCCCCCAGTTGGAGTGTAGGAGACTTATAAAAAACTAGATTAAATTAAACTTAAATCATGACCTCAAAACCTTGTACGTACACCTTTTTTGCAGAATAATAATCTTTTTGCTTTCTGTTCATAAGATTCGTTCCGATCCATTTGAAGGCATTTAATACTAGCATAGAGACAGATAATTAATCTTTTCATATAGACAAAAGGCTTTGGAAGGAATATTGTCAAAGCATCTTTCACAAAAGTGACTAATCTATCAATCTATCATCAGGAAATTATTCAAAACTGATTTCTTTTACATTGTCATGCATTTGGAGAACATTTAGATTCAAAGGGCCAGTGGTAATTAAAGCTGAAATGAGTGATGATTCCCTTGGTTAGGTGAGAAAGCTTTCTTAGGTACTCAAAGTTTGACCACAGAATATTTCTGCTCTCTCAAGGTGTTCAAATCCTGCGGTTACTCCTAGATAATAAGTTATACTATGCTCTTTCTATTGTTTTCGGGACTGATGAGAGTTGATGCTGCATTCTATTGCAGACCCAAAAAAAAAAGGGGAATTTTCCTAATGAAAAACGTAGCACTTTATGCATGCATTGCACATCATCAAATGGGAATTTTTTCAAATTTTCAAAACCTTCTAATTTTGCAGGGTATATATGTAGTATACGTATGTGGTAAAATCAATAAACCAATTGTCAGTTGGTTTACACATTTGCCTTTCCTATCTAACACATTAATTACATGGTAATGATTTCCCATTTTTTGTTTTATTACATTTGTTTGTTTTCGTTTTTTTTTTTTTTTTTTTTTAATAAAAAAAGTCAAGTATGAACGAATATTTGATGTTTTTCACCCGCAGGTTTATCAGCATGTGGAAAAATTTTTATAATGTTGAAATTTTCTTAAATCGCTTAAATCTCAATCTTTTCTTTTGATAACAACGTCCTACCAGAGAGAGAGAGAGAGAGGTCACACTTTGTTTCATAATCTTGAAAGCAGAAAAATAGAGTAATAAACGAAAGCAAAAAAAAAAAAAAAAAGCTGCTTAATATAATTATTTTACAGTAAGATTTAAGAGTATTGGACTATGAAGCACGGGTGTGTTTTGGGACTTGGGTGCGGGTGTGGGTGCAGGACTCGGCAATTTTTGAAAAAGGTGGGTGCGAGTGCGGCGGGACTTGACGATTAAAAAATTATTAAAAATATTTTTATATAGTGAATTTAATATTTTTATATAAAAAAAATTCAAATAAATGGTAGAATTTATTATTAAAAAACAACTATTTATGATTTTTTTTTAATAAAATGAAAACTTTTGGTAATTGTAAACAAAAAACCACATTTCAAATAGGTTCCTTTACTCATTTTCCAATTCCCAAGCCCACCCACATTAAATAATTGACTTTCCCACCTACTTAATTTATATTCTTTTGTTGCATACCTTTATTCTTCTTCCATCCTTTTTTTTTTTTTTTTTTTTTTTTTTTTTTGTCTTCTCATCTTCTTCTTCCTGCTCTTTCTTTTTTTTTTTCCTCTCACAAGGCCACATGAAGCAGAAGAATGGCAGCCGTTGCCCATTTCGGCCTATTTTAGCGGCTGTTTCGGCCAGAATCAGCCTATTTCGGTGGCTGTTTCGGTGGGAATCGGCCGTATCGGTTCCCGTTTCCGCCGGAATTGGCCCATTTTGGCTCGAATCGGTGCGAATCTAGCCGAGTCGGTGCGAATCAAAAAAAAAAAAAGGGAGAGTCGGCGAGTCAGATGCTAGAAGCCGCGTCGGGCCGCGTCGGACTCCGGTACGGCGACCTTGGAGCCGCGTCGGTGCTTTCTAGGTCTTGGAGGAATATTAGCTGAATTATTGGTAGTCTCTCTTTGCATTGAACTAGTCAGTTCAGTAATATTTACAATAGTTCAATGCTAACATGCAACATTAATGAGACGGGACGGACCAAGCCATGTCCGTTCTCATCCTTTTGGCTCATATTATTGTCCTTGATTTCTAATTTTAGCTACTCTTAAAAACTTACGATATTTTGTTTTATTCTTCATTTCAAATCACAATTTAATACATGGTCATCATCAATCTAGATCGCTGACAGTGCTAAGTTACCAAAAGTTGGTTAAGTTATTGATTTCAAACTAAAACAAACTCAAATGTGAAAAAAAGTAAATCTAAGTTTTGCTTTAAAAAAAAAAATTACAATACCTTCTGATGCAACGAAAAACAAAGTGAGACAACCATAAGTTCAAAGTTAGCTCTGATTTTAATTGTTAAATTATTAATTCTTCCAAAGGCTTAAAATTTTAAATGAAAGGTATAGTGAAAAAGACAAAAATCGAACTCAGAACTTCTTGTTTTGATTCTATATTAAATTATCGATTTTCCTAAAATTTTAGCTATTATGAAATTGTGAACCTAATCATTTTATCACTTAATTCTAACATAAATCATACTCCAAAGAAACTTAAATAATGCAAATCGTTTTTTGCTTGTGGAAAGAAGCAAATTTAGATAAAAAGAACAACAAAATGAGACAATTTCATGGAAGTTTTCCTGATATATTTATTTACAAGCATCACTATTTTTATTTTAAACTTAAAAAATCACACTTCACAAGTATAAAATAACCTATATATGCTGATGTGATGTTCGAGGGTTTGTTTCATTATCCTTTTGGTCTTTTATGGTTGGTATGATGCGATGGTAGGGGGCTCCCCCTTGGATCCTTATGTGCCTATTGTTCAGATCTTGATTCGATTCTGTCATTTATTTAGTCAGTCAATTTGTTGGATCCATTCCCCCATTTAATTACTAATTATGCTGTTGAATATGTTATTACATTTATCAGACAACTACATTTTCTAGTAAATTTACACATAATATTGTTTTAATGCTTAAAAATTTTAATTGTATACTTTGAAACTACTAGATGGATCCAAATGGAGAGAGTTTGATTACTAATTCGCAAATCAAAGTAGTCTCATCATTAGTGGGTTCAAGAGTTATAGTTCAATATAATAATAGTATCTTTTGTGATGCCTTATTCATATTTATGGTCCAAATCTTACATTTCTCACACACACTATATACATTACAAAAAAAAACTGGTCTACAGCTGCGTTTTAAAAACGCGGCTGTAGCTCCTAAAAAATATAATCTTATCAATTATTTTTTTTTACAAAATATTCATATGAAGCCATTGAATGGTAGGATATATGACAAGGGACAACTATTTGTTAATAAAAACATAAAATGAAATCTATGTTTCTTGGTATTATTGGAATTGCAATGAAATTATTTGCAAATGTTCATCATCAAGACATTAACAACTGTACGCCTTGCATCACAATGTTAATAATACAAATATGCAATACTCATTTTTAGCTACATTTTCTTGTCCCAAGAAATTAAGTCTAAGTGGTACCTTTCCATACACTAATGATCCGTTTGAATTGAGAGGAGAGAGGGGGAGTAAAGTAAAATATAGTAGAATTGGCTCAAAATTAGCATATTTTCAGTTAACTCTACTCTATTCCCCTTCACTCCCCCTCCCTCCACCCTCAATTCAAACAGGCCCTAAGTGCTTGGATCTATCGAGCAACAAAGTTGCATGGTAGTTTAGTAATTTCAAATTATTATTAAAAAAATAAAAACTTATTATTATTAAGTAGATAATCAATATGCATGCGTGTGTGTAAACAGTAAAGACACTGCTAAGCTTTATGAATAGGATTTTTAAAAGTATTTGCATGTGCCTCATAGCACGACAAAATAAATTATATAAATACTGCCAAGCCCCGCATGACAACCGGTACCTCTCTCTCTATCTCTTATTGCATAATAAGACTATTTTTAGGGGTTCTATTCATTCATAAAGCTTAACAGTGTCGTACATATATTCTACCTATTCGATGATTAAGTTTGGACTATTGCAAACGTTTTAGTACGATTCCTTACTGACAAAAAAGAAAATTTGGTCCTATAAAAAAAAAAAAAAAAAAGAAATTTGGTCTCTATTCAAAGAAAAATATTTGCACGCGTAGGCTGTATCCATCTACACGTCAATGCTTATCTATTTGTTGTATTTATTTATTGTGGTTCATGCATAACGTGTTCAAAGTGGCAAATATTTATCTTTAGAGACACTGAAAAATAATCTTTAGGCCCTAGAACATGACAAGATCGATATGTTTTCTACTATCAATTTGGTGTTGCCGACGGATGGCCTAGGTTTTCATGTTTTATATATATAACCTGTAACTGTTACTTGTACAGCATATTATTACTTTTTTTTATCTACATAAAAACAAAACTACATGGAACGGAATCTCTATTGACACAAAATTGGATTTGGACTTTGGAGGCCCAACAGAGCCCAGATTATATATGTTCATACAAAATGGAGGGCAAAAGGGTATTAAAGCTTACCTGTTGACTACCAAAAATTGGTCCAAAATATAAGCTAACTTTGTCATTGGGGAAATTGTGTTGAAGGATTCACCCACCAAGTTCGAGCCAATAGTTTCTCACTGTTCTCAACTAGAAAAATTTAAGGAGATAGATTAGTACTGTAAGAGATAGCTAACTTTCAGAATCTGTTTCAAGCCTAATGTTAACAATGACCCATGTGTCATGTCATTTGATGCCCACTGCCAATTGCTCAAATTTCCAATTGCAGGGTCATCCTAAATCCCAGACTCCCTAAGGCCCTAACCATCTTCCTGATGTGTACCTAATTACTTTTCATATTTCATTTCACCTCAGAACTAATATATATTCATATCCATGTTTGTGTGTTTGTAACCATAAAAGAGGGAAAAAATAATATTAATAATCTACTAGCCTCATCACACACACTTGCGAAGGCTTTTTTTTGTGGAGCAATTAGAGAAAGAGAGGCAAAGACAAAGACAAATGGAAAGAGAAAACAATATAATGAAATTTATTAAAAACAAATGGTATTATATGTTCATGCCTTATAAATTGAGTTTTGAGAGATTGCCTTTGTTTGAAATTAGTGGAAACCTGGGAATAGATGTCCAAGATTGGATTTTTTTTTTAGAATTTGAAGAAGAAAGAAAAAATATGATAAAAATGGAGAGACATGTAGAATGAAATAACTGCTTGTTATTGGGAGTATATAGTTAGTGGAAACGTGGGAGTATATATGTTCAAGAGAATAAATGAACATAACTTTTTTATTTATAGGAAAAACTATTTGTTAGTAAACTGCTTTTTTCTAAAATTTAGGAGCTTCAAAATTAGTAATAATTTTACATGTCTAACCCTACTATTTAAACTTTCTAAATAAGAGAATTTGAAGGTATTTTGAGCATCAAAATGTAGAAGTCTATATAGGGTAAGCCCCGTAATATATAAAACCAAAGAGGTTTGAGTTTTTTTTTTTTTTTTTTTTTTTTGTTGACCTTGTTAGGTTCTAAAGACTTAGGATTTTATGTATTTAGAACTCTAATGTGTAATGTTGGCAAACCACGATCAAAACAGTTGTTAGTCTTGTTTAGACTTGCTCAAAGTGTGTGCGTTGTATGTAAAGTTGGAATCGAGTGGCTGCAGAAGTATTAGTGACTTTCGGCCTAACTCGATCGATCGAAGAACAGGCTCGATTGATCGAATCTCAGGCAGAATATTTTTTCTGCAGAATTTCCAACTCAGCCCTAAGCCCGTATGATGTGTAGGGTTAAGTGTTTTACTCCTAGTATATATAGGAAACCCTAAGCACGTTTTTATTAGGTTTTTAGAGAGAGAAGAGTGTGCTTCTTATATATTAGGGTTTTGTACCCAAAAACTCTCTAGAGACTTGGTTGCTCATATTTGCGGTTTGTGTAAATCTCTTGTGAGATCTAGAGGAGCTTTCCTTTACACAAACTTAAGGTTTTCAATGAGAAGATTTATCTACACCTTGATGATCAACTCAGTTGCTGCCATTGAAGCTTAAAGAAAACACAAGCGGGTGTGCTTGTATCTGGTGGTGAATCCAAGAAAGAAGGAGTCCGTGGATTCGGAGCTTGCACGTGGTCGTGTCAGTAAGTTCTACTGGTTGGTAGTAATAAGAAGTCGAGCGTGGGGGCTTGTAAGTCTTATTGTATGAATTTCGATTCTTTCAAGATAGTGGATTCAAGTTTACCTTGAGGATAGTTAGGTCAAATCCTCCCCAGGTTTTTATCGGTTTGGTTTCCTGGGTGATCATATCGTGTGTTATTTATTTTCCGCTGCTTTGCATGATTTGATCTTTTATATTGTGATAACCTAGACTTGTTTAATTGGACTAAGTAACAACTTGGCTAATTACCTAGGTTTAATCAATTGTTTAAGGGGTCTAAAAACAAACAGACCTTTTAAAATTGTGCCATATAATCTTTAAAGACCCAACAATTTTATATATTACTATTCTAATATATATTTATAATTAAATATAAATTCTAATTCATATTTAAATATTTTATTAGAATATTAACACATCATATTTTCTTGAAATTGTAGAATAGATAATTTTATATACAAACACAATCATAATCAATATCTATTAACAACTATCATAATTATCAATTTTATATTTATACAAATAAAATAAATATTCATATTTTATTAATATTTCTTGTGCATTGCATAAGTTACCGACTAGTTACACTAAAAACCATTTTTCTTCATGTCTCAAAATAGTCCATCTCCTTCAAAATGTTTTATTTTAATCTCTATAATTTTAAGTTTGCGTCAAAAAATGCCTATGCTATTTTTCTTGCTTTAATTTTGAGTTGAGATTGTTTGACAAAATCTCAGAGATTTTGATAGCAACAAAAAAAGAGAATATGTTGAATATTCAAATACTTTGTTTGTTTTATATATTTGTTTGGAGATAGAGAAAATCAAAGCAAAAGTTAGAAGGGATGACAAATGGGTAATGTTAAATAACAGGTTAAGTTAGGTTAGGCTTAGGCCAATGGACTTGGTTTTGAACTAGGTTTGAGCCGAATGGCTTTAAGGGTTTAAATGGGCTTGGGTTATTGGACTAAAAAGTTGATTGGCTTGGGCTTGTGGGTTTTAAAGAAAAATTATTTGGGTTGGGTTTTTAAAGAGGAATAGACTGAGTTTTTATATTTCTACATTATAGAATTTTAATATAACTTCATTATATAAAACTAGATTCATCATAATACTCTTTTTTTTTTCTTTTTTTTTTTTGGTTTAGTGTTTGTTGAGGGGGAAATTGATGCCTCTGAATAAAATATTGGGAAGCCAAGCCGAATCTCAACTATAGAATATTTCTACACTATAGAATTCCATTGTTACAAATACATTATATCCTTCAATGGTAAAACAAAAAGTAAAAATTAAAGGTTCCACGAGAAGAAGAAAGGGGTTAATTGGCATGGTGTGAAAGGAGAGAGAGATTCGAGCTCAGTACAGCAAGTACTAAACTAAGATTTTGGGGAATATATGTACATAAGGCATGAATGGGGTGATGTGGGCTGTTTTGAGTGAGTGTGATGGAATTAATGCTGAGATTAAGGCTTTAGTAAGAAGTGGACTATTTGTGACTGATTAGGGAGCATTTATGAGCTGTGGATATGCAAAAGAAAGGAAAGGAATGTCTGAGGCTAGGTGAGTGTGGGCTAAGAGGAATGAGTTGTGAGCTTGAGGAGAGCTAAACCACAAAGCAAAATGGTAAACAAATCAGAAGTTTCAGAGGGAGTAGCTGTGTGTTTGTGGGCTGGGGTGCTTATGTTTTTATAGTGGAGTTTAGGGAAGCATTAATTAACAAGAATCCAAAAAACGTTGGACTGATCAGGGGCAGAGAATCAGGCTTAATCATCCTAGGATTTGACCAGAAGTAGGAGATTTGCTTTTGGGGCTGCCTTGCTTCTTTGGGCAATATGACACATGGTGGGTTTTTGGGGTGTTTTGCATTAAATGTCAAGATTTTTGGAGCTGAGTTTAACCAATAGGATTAAGGCAGGTGTACGTTTTTAGACCCCTTAAAACATAAGTTGTTTAACCTAGTTATTTAGCCAAGTGATTACTTAGATAAATTATTAGTTCTTGGTTAACACATCCAAATCATATCATGTAAATAATACGGAAATATAAAGAACACACGATATGATAACCCAGGAAAACCAAACCGGTAAAAAACCTAGGGAGGATTTAACCTAACTATCCTCAAGGTAAAACAAATCCACTATGAAAGAATTGAAGTTTGTACAATAAGACTTAGACCACTAACATCCTATTGCTACCTCGAGTAGAAAACTTACTACCACGACCATGTGACAACTTCGAGTCCACGGACTACTTCTTTCCTTAATCCACTGCAACCACAAGTACTCCCACTTGTGACTTTAAGACTCCACTCAAAGATTTCAGATCTTCTTTAAATTCTTTATGCAGCAACTGAAGCGATCACCAAATTCTTGACATGAATCTTGATCTTGATAACCCTAAGTGTGTATGAAAGTAAACACCTCTAGATCTCACAAGAGATTCAACACATAGCACATCAAAGACTTCTAAAACGCAGCTAGGGTTTTTCTTTTTTATACTTGGAGTAAAACATAAAACCCTATGTAAGGTCGAATTTATTCAATCATGTGTTGGCTTTATTCCGTGCCAAATTTGCTTGTAATTTAGCAATTAGATACCCTGTATTTAGGTGGGATTTATGTAAGGGTTGTGTGTGAGAGTGTGTGAAGAAAACTCAAGATGTGTGCAATCAAAGGAGTCTCGTGACTGGCTCACGATTGGCAAGTCACCAAAATGGCACATGTGTGAAGCATGCAGGGGAGCTAAAGGGTCACAATAGCTGGAGCACTACAGGACAAAAATTCTAGTCTGGTCAGGCAGTTAGCTCGCGACTCACGAAATGTAGAGAGCTTCCAGAGAGAATTTTGAGGAAAAACAATATTGACTCATCCATAATCATTATCATTTGATTCTCCAAATTCCTCTGCTCTCACCCTCTCCATTGACATATCCTTGAGAGGTACATTTGCCAAATCCTTATCTCACCATACCCATATTAGTGAGGAAGTGTTTTGGTGCTTGAGAAGCAGTTCAGAAGGGACCAATTTACTTGGTTGATGCAATGGGCTTATTGCTGGATCCAGGAAGTTAAAGAAGACAAGGTTCGACGTAACTCTGTTGGAGCAAAAAGCTTGGAGGGCTTAGGTGCACTGGTTAGATTAGGCTTGGAGAGTCTTCTGCTATTCATGTATCCCAAATTTATTCTTTAGTGGATCATTTACCGCTTGAAGGGCAATGAAGAGGTTTTTCGCCAAGATCTTCAGTTTCCTCTTCGATAATACATCGCCATGTTATTCTTGTGTTTGTATCTCTCTTCCTTTACTCTTTACCTTTTAATTGCTGCTGTGTTTGTGATTAATTATGGTTTAGAGTGGTTTACCAATTTGGGGTTAGCTTATATTCATCATTCTGCACATATATTGTTTGTGTATAAGCTTGTGTTGGTAATTTTGTTTTTGGAGGTCTAAACGTTCATTGGTGCTTTATACGCTAATTGAGCTTTCAATTGGTATCAGAACGGGTACACTTGTTGTGGTTTAATCACCTAAGTGTGATCCTAGACCCCTTAGCTATGGATGAAGCTATGGAAAAGGCTATGTTGAATTGTGGTTTAAATATTTGTGATAATGACTCTATGAGTATGTTTGAAGATTGTCCTAGAAATGAACTCCTAGAGTTATTAAAAACAAAGAAACATGCTAGAATGTTTGTTCACATGCTGAAATATTTTGAAAATGAGAATCATATCCTACACAATAGTCTATGTGAGTCAAATTTTTTGATTAAGAAGTATAAAAGAAAGAATAGAATATTGTGTAATAAGGTTGATAATCTTAAAAAGAAAATTCAATCTAACAAGAGTGTGGAAAATGAAGACAATTTTCTATTTGAAGGTCAAGAGTGCTTGTCCCATGCTTGCTTATTTGTGCACACTTCTTTGAAGGTATTTAATTCATGTTTATGGTATCTTGATAGTGGTTGCTCTTGCCATATGACAGGAGATAAATCACTGTTTAAGTCACTCAAAGAGAAGGTGTGTGACTATGTGACATTTGGTGATGAAAGTCATGCTCAAGTACTTGGCAAATAGACTATTGAGATACCGGGATTACCTCTATTGAAGGATGTTTTATACATCAAAGGGCTTAAGGCGAATCTCTTAAGCATCACTCAAATATGTGATGATGACTTCCTTGTTCAATTTTCAAAGAAGGGGTGTGTAATCATTGATGAAGAAGGGATTCAAGTCTTGGAGGGAAATAGGACTACCGACAATTGCTACGGAGTAGTTCCTACGTCAAAGATTTCCTACAGAAGTGCTCGTGTTGACATGTTGGAACTTTGACATCAAAGATTTGGGCATGCAATTTCAAACAAGTGGCTAAAGTATCTAAACTTGAAGCTGTTGATGGACTTCCAAAATTTGGAAAGGTGGAGAAGACCATTTGTGGTGCATGCTAAATGGGGAAGCAAACAAAGGCAAATCATCACAAGGTGAATGTGATCGCTACTTCACGATGTTTAAAGCTTCTTCATGTTGATCTAATGGGGCCCACAAGAACTGAAAGCCTAGGAGGAAAAAGGTACATCATGGTCATTGTTGATGATTTCTCAAGATACACTTGGGTGGAATTTCTTAGAGAAAAACCAGAAGCATGTGAGAAAATGGAAATTCTGTTCAAGAGACTTCAAAACGAGAAAGGGGCTCCTATTGTCAAGATAAGGAGTGATCATGGCAAGGAGTTTGAGAATGCAAGATTTGAGTCTTTTGTGAGAAGAATGAGATCAAAAGGGGATTTTCAACCCCTAAAACTCCTCAACAAAATGGGGTGGTTGAGAGGAAAAATCGGGTGATTCAAGAAATGGCAAGAGTAATGCTACTTAACAAGCAAATTCCTCAAAAGTTTTGGGGAGAAGCCATGAACACTTCATGTCACATTGGTAATAGAATATTCTTCCAAGCGAGAACAAAGAAGACCACATATGAAATTTGGAATAGAAAGAAGCCAAAAGTGAAGTACTTCCGAGTATTCGGAAGCAAGTGTTACATTCTAAATGATCAGGAGAACCTTGGAAAATTTGATGCAAAAAGTAATGAAGGCATCTTTCTTGGGTATTCTACTACTAGTTGGGCATATAGAGTTTTCAACAAGAGAACAAAAACGGTAATGGAGTCCATCAATGTGGAAATTGATGATGCTATAACAAAAGTAGAGATTGATGATGATGGAGAAGGACCAAGCTCCAAAGAACCCACCGTTGAGGTCGAAGCCCAAGATATTGAAGGAGAAGGACTTACACTGGAAAAGGAATCGACTCCCGTGAACTCAAGAATGGAAACAAGGTCAATGTCTAGAACATCAAGTCCTCTCGCTCTTCCGGAAGTTCATCCTCCTATCTGCCGGAATGATGAAGTGTCCACCTCAAAGAAGCCATCGTCAAGAGTGGCTAAAAACCATTTAAACAGTAACATCATTGGGTCTCTAGATGAAGGTCTTCACCTTAGAAAGGGAAACATACTTCTGGCCAATCATGTAACATACCATTGCAACCTTGCCCAATTTGAGCCAAAAAAAAGTAGAAGAAGCTCTTCAAGATGAAAATTGGGTTAAGTCAATGCATGAAGAGCTGAATCAATTTGTAAGAAATGATGTTTAGGAACTTGTTCCTAGGCCTGAAAATGTTCATGTCATCAGCACCAAATGGATCTTCAAAAACAAGACCTACGAAGATGGAGAGATTATACGGAATAAGTCTTGGTTGGTGGCTTAAGGATTCACTCAAGTGGAAGGAGTAGATTTTGATGAATCCTTCGCTCCTGTAGCAAGGCTTGAGTCTATCCGCATTCTTATGTCAATTGCATGTACTATGAACTTCAAACTCTACCAAATGGATGTGAAATTTGCATTTCTCAATGGATACCTGAATGAAGAAGTGTTTGTTGAACAACCCAAAGGTTTTGAAGATCCTCATTTCCCTGATCATGTGCTAAAATTGAAGAAAGCTCTTTATGGCTTGAAACAAACTCCTAGACCTTGGTATGATCAGCTTACATATTACCTCTTGGATAGAGGATTCAAAAGAGGATATGCCAACCGGACTCTATTTGTCAAGAATGATGAGGACTGCCTTCCCATGGCTCAAGTATATGTTGATGACATAGTATTTGGAACTACCACTGATGCTCGAGCTATAGAGTTCTCCGAGGAGATGAAAAAAGAACTTGAGATGAGTATGATGGGGGAGCTTACATTTTTCTTGGGCCTTTAAGTCAAACAAAAGAAGGAGGGCATATTCATTTCACAAGAAAAATATGCTAGAAATATTGTCAAGAAGTTTGGATTAGATTCCAAAAAGCATGCCTCCACTCCCATGAGTTCATCTACAAAGCTTAATCTTGATCCTTCCGAGGTAGAAGTGAGTCCAACTTTGTATAGGAGCATCATTGGGAGTTTACTCTATCTTACGGCTAGTAAACCGAATATTGCTTTTAGCGTGGAAGTTTGTGCTCGATATCAAGCTGCTCCAAAGGAATCTCACCTGACAACGGTGAAGCAAATCATACGATATGTCAATGGCACTCCGGATTATGGCTTATGGTAATCAAAGGATCCTAATGCTTGCCTCGCGGTTTATTTAGATGCA
Source organism: Quercus tomentella (assembly GCA_028535165.1). Taxonomy (NCBI): domain Eukaryota; kingdom Viridiplantae; phylum Streptophyta; class Magnoliopsida; order Fagales; family Fagaceae; genus Quercus; species Quercus tomentella. Next base: position 45,877,099 of record JAPQVY010000100.1, read on the forward strand.
GAATAGGTTGGAAGTGTGGATGACCAAAAGAGTACCTCAGGTGGCTATTTCTACCTTGGGAACAATCTTGTCTCTTGGATGAGCAAGAAACAAAATTCCGTGTCTCTCTCTATGACAAAAGCAGAGTACATAGTTGCTAGAAGTTGCTGCACATAACTTCTCTAGATGAAGAAGTTACTTCATGACTACGAGATTCCTCAAGATACAATGTGTGTGTTCTGTGACAACACCAGTGCTATAAATCTCTTTAAGAATCTGGTTTAGCATTCAAAGTTGAAGCACATAGAGATACATTACCACTTCATCCGGGATTTGGTGGAAGATAAAGTTGTGTGTCTTGAATTCATACATCCGGACAATCAAAAGGCGGACATCTTCACCAAACCTCTCGATGGTCCACGGTTTGAATCACTCCGTAAGACCATCGGTGTTGGTACAATTCCTTAAATCTTATGTGTGATGTGTGCTTTACTTATTTATCTTGATTTGATCTCCCTAGTGTAGAGCACACACTACTTTGTTGGTTACATGTATAGCATGTTTTGAGAAATTTTTATTTGTTTTCTTTTCTTACTTTGAATTTTTTTTTTATCAATCTTTACTTGTTTTTGTGTCAAAAATCCAAAAACACATAAAAAGTAGAAAATCAAAAAGTTTGATCGGCATTATTGTGTTCTGTCACACACATGTTTTGCCTTGTACCTTCGTACAAATGGCTTTGTGCATTAACAAGCGTAGCTTGTTCTTTATGCATTCATATCATTGTGGGAAAAATCTTGACATCTATTTGATTGTTGTAAATAGATCTTCAAACTTGTCATGAATGATTAGTCAATGGTTTTGTTAATCTTGAGACTTGCATAGACTTGTGCCTATATGTCTTCCCACTCTTTTATTTTTTGCTTAAAGAGCTCAACCAATGTAAATCTCAAAATAAAAAGAGATAATGAGCTGCAAAAGTCGTCGCACATAATAGTATTCGACTAGGAAAAAGGGAAAGCGACTTCTATGATAATGTATGGTGCCCAAAAGCCAAAGGCTTATTGATCAAATTGAAATATTAAAAAGTTCAAGCATCAATCTCAAAATGAGATGTATTGTTCAAGAATGATCAATTGATATGAATTGTAAGAAGCCAAATGAAAAGCTTCAAACTTATGTATTCAAGTTTTGTGGGATGTCATATATGCATATTTCTATAATTGAGATTGATAACTTTTCCTCTTGCTAATTGTGTATGTCTTGGTTGAATTGATCATTGAAGTTTCACATTAGACTAAGGACTATCTCATCTTTGATACCCACACACATCACTCATGCCTATGTTCAATGAATGCCTTATTCATTTGTGTGATTGTACTTGTTTAAATGTGTTACGCTTACTCAATCATATGTTGGAAAGTGTTTTTGTTTTGAAAATTTTCAAAAATTTCAAAAACTGTGCAACTTTGTTTTGGCGACTCCGTCTCGCAGGTCAAGCAAGTCGCGAGACCCCAGTCGCGAGCTTACTCAGAAGCTCTCGCGACTCTCTGATGAGGCAAGCCCCCAATCGCAGAAAAGACTTAGAAAAATTTCAAAAATCTGGGTTTTTAGCATTTTTGTGACTCAATTTGGCGACTGGTTCGCAAGTGGAAGCTCCAGTCACGAAGTTTACTCAGAATGCTTCACGACTCCCTTTGCGACTTACTCACGAGTGGACCTTCCAGTCATGAAAAATACTTAGACAAATTTTTCAAAATTTGTCACACAGTTTTTTGCGACTTGGCCTGGCGACTAGTTCGCGACTCATTCCAGTTGCGAAAAATGCGTGTTTTGCACAATGAAGGTTATTTTCAAGGCAGTTTTCAAAAAAATTTCATTTTTCCCTCGCATCTCATGACTATTCATCGTCTTGTCCGTCCCTCCCTCTTCCAAATTCACCGTTTTCATACACAAAACCTCAATTTTCTTCATCATCTCTTCACCAATCTTCAAGAAAAGGTATGGGTTTTGTCTCTTTCTCAATGTATTTCACATTTCTAGCCCTAGATTTCTTAGATTGTGTTTTTGTTGAGATTTGAAAATATGATGTTTGAATATGTTTTACTGATGTTTTGTTGAGCTTGATGTATGGGTTTTGTTGGTTATGTGTTTTTACGCTTTGCCCTAGGCTGCACATGGTGACATTTGTTGCACACACACACACTCTTTGACATGATTGAGACCTTAATGTCATGATTTTAGGGTTTTATTCAAAAATTCTAATTTGGGACTAACTTAGTGCTAATAAAGTTTGTTGTCATGTGTGGTTTCTCTTGGTCTTTGATATTACATGATACAGCTTGGAAATGTCTCCGTTCAAGAGATCAGTCGTGAAAGGAAGTTGTAGCAAAGGAAAAGAACTAGTGATTGATCTTGAGAGCCTCACTCCTAAGTCCAAGAAGTCTCAATCATCGATAGGATTCTATGATGTCAGCAAGTTCAGATCATATGCAACATCACACGCTTATAAGAACTACTTCAAGGATGCTCCCATGTTAGTGGAAAGGGTGCTTGAGCAGGGTTCTCTTTTGGATACAAACATTCTGAAATGGTTTGCTAACAAGGATTGGAACTTCCTCCTATCCAGCTTAGAAGAACCGTATGAACAAATGGTGAAGGAATTCTATGCAAACACCATTTCTGAAGTGGATGAACTGAAATGTTGGGTTAGAGGACAACACTTCACTGTAACACCTTACTATCTTGCTAATATTCTGTACATCAATCGGCCAATGTTTCCAAAGCCACTGATGTATGATGACTTGAATCCAGAGGAGGATTTACTTCGGGACACTCTTGGAGATAACTTGGAATTCTCTCCGAATGGGAAATCAATAAGTGTTTCCTCACTATCTCTAGAATTGAGGGTGCTTACAACAATCATGTTCTACAATCTCTATCCTCTATCAAGCATTGGATACATGAATCTCGGTAGAGCCTTGTTCCTTCATGACCTGATTATTGATGAAAAGATTGATATTTGCGCTCATATCTTCCATATTTTGCGCAAAACTGCTACGAGAACTGCCTCAAGGAACTGCATTCCTTTCTGCTGCCTCATTTCAAAGATTTTGAAACTCAAAGGCATTCATCCATTGGAAGATGAGTCTCCCTACCCTAAGCCGAGTCCAATCAACATTCATACACTCAATGCTAGCGTTGCTCATAGTCGAAAGGGAATCGAGACAAAGAGTCCAGCTCCTCATGGTGGTTCATGCTCTAGCTCACACTCCTATGATGAAAAGTTAGACAACATCATGGCATCCATCCAAGACATAAGCACTAAGATGTCCGAAATTTCCTCTCTCCTGTACTCTCACAACATCCGTTGTGATACAAAGTTCACTTCTTTCCAAACTCAATTGGACCAAATTCAAAGAAAGCTAGAAGAAAATGAGGACTAACTATTCCATGACAAAAAGGGGGAGATGGTGCGTGATAGGGGGAGTGTAATGATATGGGGAGAAAGAGTTTGATCAAAGGGGGAGTATTGAAGTTAAAGAGCAAGAGAAAGAAAAGGCCTACGCTTAATATTTTGCTTCATATTATCATATATCAAGGTTTATGTTGTGTATTTAAACTATGTTTTTTTTATGTGCCCATGCTTTGTAGCTTAGTACTTTTCGTTAATGTTATGCATTTTCTTTAGTACATCACACTTGTGCCCTTATTGGATTTTATATCCTTGGTGCAACTACTTTATGTTTTTGTATCAGTTGAGTATTGGACATGTAAATGATAGTTTGCATTGAGCTTATTAGCTTGCATGTCCGGATGTTCACTCCTTGTGTAAATGATAATTGTGATCACTATTTATAGTGATTGTTCTTGTTTGGTCAAGTCATGCTTTTTTGCTATATTCTTTAGTACTTGATCGCATTGTGCTTGCTCCATATGCATTTCAAGATTTCTGCTTACAATGATCATCTTGTGTTATTGTTTTCAGGTTAAACTTGTTCGTATGGCTCAAGAGTTTCACAGTTTCTAAAGTTAGGTGTGAATGAGTTTTAGTAACTGCTCCCAACTCACATGTTAAGTCTAGAGTCTGTTTTAGGGTTTTGTCACGGAATAGCCAAAGGGAGAAATTGTAAGGTTGAATTTATTCAATCATGTTTGCCTTTATTCCGTGCCAAATTTGCTTGTAATTTAGCAATTAGATACCATGTATTTAGGTGGGATTTATGTAAGGGTTGTGTGTGAGAGTGTGTGAAGAAAACTCAAGATATGTGCAATCAAAGGAGTCTTGCAACTGGATCTCGCGACTGGTACGTCGCCAAAGTGGCACACGTGTGAAGCATGCAGGGGAGCTAAAGGGTCATGACAACTGGAGCACTACAGGACAAAAATTCCGGTCTGGCCAGGCAGTTAGCTCGTGACTCAAACTCGCGACTCGTTCCAATTGCGAGGTTGAGTGGCCAGAATGCCCTGTTTAGATGAAAACTAACTTTTCACATTCCTCATACACACTACTATAAATACCCTCATACCCATGAAATGTAGAGAGCTTCCAGAGAGAATTTTGAGAGAGAAACTCTAGAGAAAAACAAGATTAACTCATCCACAATCTTTATCATTTGATTCTCCAAATTCCTCTACTCTCACCCTCTCCATTGACAAATCCTTGAGAGGTACATTTGCCAAATCATTATCTCACCATACCCATATCAATGAGAATGTGTTTTGGTGCTTGGGAAGCAGTTCAAAAGGGACCAATTTACTTGGTTGATGCAATGGGCTTATTGCGAGATCCGGGCAGTTAAAGAAGACAAGGTTCGACGTAACCCTGTTGGAGCAAGAAGCTTGGAGGGCTTAGGTGCACTGGGTAGATTAGGCTTGGAGGGTCTTCTGCTATTCATGTATCCCAACTTTATTTTTTAGTGGATCATTTACCGCTTGGAGGGTGGCGGAGAGGTTTTTCGCCGAGGTCTTCGATTTCCTTTTCGATAACACATCACCATGTTAGCCTTGTGTTTGCATCTCTCTTCCTTTACTCTTTACCTTTTAATTGCTGCTGTGTTTGTGATTAACTATGGTTTAAAGTGGTTTACCAATTTGGGTTTAGCTTATATGCATCATTCTGCACATATATTGTTTGTGTATAAGCTTGTGTTGTTAATTTTGTTTTTGGGGGTCTAAACGTTTATTGGTGTTTTATACACTAATTGAACTTTCACCCTACACACCAAATGGGCTTGGGCTGAATTGAAAATTCTGTAGAAAAATAAATCTGCACGAGATTCGATCGATCAAGTCTAATTTTCGATCGATCGAGTCTTGCTGATTTAAACCAATAAATCCTACAATCACTCGATTCCAATTTTACAAATAAACACACTTTGAGCAAGCCTAAACCTAGACTCAATGTTTTGATCATGGTTTGCCAACAAATTACAAATTGAAATTCTAATGCATTTAGTTCCTAAAGTCTTAGAACCTAACAACAGGTATTAAGAACGAATTCTAGTGCTACAACTGAGATTTGGACCCTAAGAAGTAGGATTCAACACCCCAAGCCAGGTGTCAAAATTTAAGTCCACTTCAGGGGGTTCTGCTGGAGATCCCTTTATGCCCTCCAAACCACATGTTCCTAATTTTTCCCGTTTAGGATTCATGGGCTTGGCACATGAACCATGTCTTGAACGTTTTTGACATTTATAACATCAATTTGTTAAGATTTGGATAACTTGGTTTTAGCCCCCCTTCTGCTGGAAGTATAGTCTTGAGGAAAATGATGGAGTTCCATCACCCATTAGACTTCAGCTGATATTACAACCTTTGGGCACTATTCACGTCAAGTAGAAGGTGATACAAAGTTTATGGGACAGCCCTTAGTTCATCCCTAGAGACTTGGTTCTCTTGTAGAGGCCTCTAACTATAGCTTAGTCAAGGATGAACAAGGGCTGGTTGTCCATTTTCAATACTCTGCCTCTTGTTGGGGTTCTTTGGATTGGGCTTGCCCATGTGGCTAGTCCCTTTGGGCTGGGTTGTGTTCATCCTACAAAATGGGCATTAACAACACATGTTGCCATAGGTTTTCATCCCTCATGGACTTTTATTATTAGTAAATACTTTGGGTTTTCATAGACACTTGTAATGGGTCTTTAGGCAATGAGTTGTAATATTTGAAATAATAGGATAAGTTTCAAAATGTGTTTGTAAATAACATTTACTATTTTTGAAAGTGATGAATTCCACATCATAAGTAATGTTCATGATTTCTAATAATCACATCATAATTTAAATGGTGAGTTTGTGGGATTGAATAGTTACCATGAGCTCCGAAGATGCGATGTAAATGATGACACCACATGTTCATAGGTTTATAATATGAGATGAGTATCATAATTTTCAAGATAACTTTCTGTTGAACTTTTATAAAATGATTGCTGTGGTTTTTTGTCATAGTAATGTTTAAGAAACATTGTTCATTTTTAAATGAAATAAACATGATATTTTTTGCCAAGCATTAATATTCTTGGGCTTTTGATAAAATAGTGTCAACGTAAATTGGGCTTTTGATATTGCCAGTGAGAACTGGGCTTTTGATGTTACCAATGAAAATTGGGATTTTGATATTGCCAATGGAAGTTAGGATTTTTGATGTTGCCAACGAGAACTGGGCTTTTGCTATTGCCAACGAGAACTGGGCTTTTAATGTTGCCAACAGAAATTGGGTTTTTCGATGTTGCCAACGAGAACTGGGCTTTTGATGTTGCCAATGGAAATTGGGCTTTTTGATAAATAATTTGCCGTGGGTTTAAATCATGGACTTTGATTATGGGGTTTTATCCCATTGATAAGATAGTGTTGCCATGAATTTGAATCATGGGCTTTGATTATGGGGTTGAATCCCATTGATAAAATAGTATTGTCATGAATTTGAATCATGGGCTTTTTCCAAATATTGCTTAGCATAAAAATTCTTACGCTTTAGAAAGAATGAGATTTTAACTTGCTCAATAAATAATTTAGGCTTTATAAAAAATATTGGGTCTTATAGTGTTTTACATTTGTAGCCCAGTTTTGTGATGGAAAGAAAAAAAAACGATTGCGGGCTAGCATGGTAATAGTAAAAAAAATTTAGGTATGCCCAATAATTTGTTTGTGACGTTTGAAAAATGAATAGGTGTTATTTAGACATCATTAGGTATATATAAAAAAATGTACCCTAACATTCAGCCCCTGAGTCATGTGTGATCAGATTTTTACTATATATTTTTTTGAAAAGAAAAATATTTGGATTGCACGTGCAAGTGCTTTCGTTTTATTATTATTATTACTATTGTCATCATTATTGCTATATATATACACATTTTTTTTTTTATTATCATCGTTATATATATATATATATTGTTGTTTTTGTTTCTTCTTTTTTTTTTTTTTTTTTGAAAAATTATCATTGTTATGTTATATACATATATATATATATACATACAAATATACGTTGTTGTTATTATTATTTAGTCATTTAGTTTTTTTTTTTTTTTTTTTGAAAAATGGTGACCGTTTGTGGTGTTATGCGTGAACCCTTGTAAAACCTCACCTCAGATACTAGGGTCGTTACTGTTGCCTGCAATAACTGTAGCCCCCCTAGCATGTCTTTTCAAGGCTGGGTTTCACGTTTCTCAGTGCAACCAAAAGAGTTAATTATGCCCTTTCACCATTATTCAAGGCCGAGAAATAAAGAGAGGGAGAAGAGGAAAAAAATAAAAGAGATAGAGAAAGAGGGAGTTTCACCTTCTTCTTCCTTGTTTTCAACATCACCAAAAGGGAAAGAGAGATAAAACTTCTCTCTTTGCATCTTCCCTTCTTGATTTTTGGCAACAGAGAAGAAGAAAAAGAATCTTCTCTTCATATATATATATATATATATATATATATATATATATATTTTAGCCGTTGTGAGAAAAAAAGAGGAAATATTTTGTTCTTCCTTCGTTGCTCTCTTTCTCTCCTTTTGTGTGTGTGTGTGTGTTTGAGAGGATTTCATCATCAAGTTGTGTTCATGGCTGAAGAAGAGGAAGCACCCACTGCCGTTGATGTCGAAATTGCAAGGAAGTCACTCTTACCATTGCAAGACCCGTGGTATTGCTCTTCCCTTTTATTTCCTATGGTTCCAACTGACATTGGTGCACCTAATGCTCTACCTCAATGGAATATAAGAGGTGGAGCCCCCAATCCTGAAACTGCATGGGTACTAACAGCATTTGGGGTTATGGATTTACGCCTCCAGCGGAAGGAGCTTTTGCCTTCACCGATGCAGTTTTTGTGTCCCAACGGATTGATCAATGGTTAGTCTGATTGGCTTGATAAGGAAATTGAGGATGATGGATTTTGTCAGTCTCTTCGCGATGCCAACATTTTTGAAGTAGTACTAATCTCTTGAGGGTGGCATGTATTTGGAGACATCATTGCACTCCGGTACTTTATTTGCGCTGTGGCCCTGAAACCCACACTTACTTTTTCTCTTAGGGCGAAACCACCGTCACCCTTGAAGATGTAGAGAGGTTATTTCTACTACCAAGCATGGGGAGGTTGGATCCAATGGATTTAGAGTTGGATAAAGAAGAGACCAAAATCGAAGGGAGACTCTATAAGGCATTTAGGGGGCGTACGACATCGCCCACCGGTCAAAGGGCTTGGTTTTCTTCATGGATTCTTGCATTTAAGAAGCCTGGTAGTCGTGAGTTCAAGAGGGCTACATTCTTAGCAATATGGTTGAGCAAATGCATTTTTAACTGCGGCCCAATTCAATTCATCAAATTCTTCACTTTTCGTCTGCCATAAAGCTTTCCTATGGTATGTCCTTACCGCTAGGTGCTTTATTTTTGGGCTACCTTTACTCAACATTAGACCAACTTCATTATAATGAATTAGCTGGTTCTCCATACCATATTGTTGATTCTAGGGTAAACATAGTGATATTGCAAACTTTTGCTTGGGAGCGTTCAAGAAGTTACCTTAATGTAGGGAAGTGTAAGTGACATCCATGAAACTAAAAGGGTGATTTTGATTAGAAATCCTGATAGTGAAGACAGATTTTTCAGGTTTGAGCATGGCCTTCCTTTGTTGATGAAGTGGATGGCTTTGAAGGTATGGGGTTTGCCGATGATTGGTTCGCTAGATACTGCCTCTTATTTCATTTGGAGGCCTTATGCCTATCATGCCAACGGTTTCTTTTCTCCATCCCCATTTCTATGTGCTAGGCCTGATTCTCAAATGTTTAACTTAGGGGATGGCAGCAAGGTTATGAATTTTCTACACATTACTTCTCCATCGTTGACCCCTTGCCTCAATAGTTTAGGTTTTAGCCTTGTGAAATACAATTCTCATAGAGTGTCACGCCAATTCTGGCTTGACCAAGATGTGCCTGTAATTAATGACATGGAGTATGACATTCGAGAGGCAATGAGGCCTTTACTTCATGGCTCGGTCATGGGATATTGGCATGAGAGGGAGCAGGATGTGTTGATCCTATGTAGGCAAAGGGAAGGTCCTGTTACCTAAAATATGTGTACCTACTGGCGGAAGGTAATGAACACCTTTGTTGACTTTGTTGCTAGCCAAGAGTGTGAAAGGGTAATAATTGGCCCTCCAGGGAATGATATCCCTCCTAACCGATGCTTGATTCCAAATACCCGAGCTATTTGTTCATGGCAACTAAGCAAAAAATAAGTTTTGCTAAATGGCATGCTGACCTTGATGGTTGGGTCATCTATGGAGAAGACATTCCAGAAGAATGGAGCAAAAAGAATAAGATAGTGGAGGCCCCTAAACCCGAAATAGAGGAGCATAAGACACCAAGTAAGAGGGCTCGAAATGAAACTCCTCCGGCTAAAGGTGTTTCTAGGAGGACAAGGTCTAAGAAAGAGTATGATGTTGGCAGCAGTAAGTAAGATGAATCCAAGTCTTTGGTGATTGTGCTGCATGATTCTCCGATTAAGGACATAAGTCTTGCTTTCACAACTCCAGCAGTAAAGGTTGTTAGGCCCTCATCAGTGTAAACTGTTGAGATTGTTCCTTTCTTGAGCCCAGATTTTGAGGCAAAAACATATAGGAGAGAAACCACTGCTCATAAGGCGAAAACTGTTGGGCCTGATGTTGGCTGCCTCATCAATCTAATGACAGCGAGAGGACGCAATCAGAAGAGCATGGAGGTGACTTTATGGACACCACCATGGATTCTGGTAACCTTCTACTACTCGCCTCCTTATCATCCTATGTTTCTGCTGCTGCTGATGGCATTTCTATCGTAGGTAATGTTGCTAATTCCTCAATGGCGCGCAAAGAAACAGTGGAAATCGGCGAGATTAGGGGTGTTGTTGGCCCTTTGCTAGTGCCTAGCATGGTTGTTGATGCTGGTGCAGTTGAAAAGAGAGGTTGATGTACCACTGTTGGTCCTTGAGGAAGTTACTGGAGGTGGTGCAACTGGAGGGGGTGTTGTTCATCCTTTGTTGTCACCTGAAGGAGTTGCTTATGCTGGTGCGGCTGGATAAGGTATTATTAATGAACCTACCGTGCCCACATTTGACCTTGATCCTCCCAAGAGCAGAAAAACCACAGGTATGGCTTTTGATGCCCATGCTTCAATAATGTATAAAGATTTACCTCGAATTTGCCTTATAAAGAAAAGCTTCCTTTTTGTTTCTTTGTCAAATAAATTAATTCCACCAATCTTGTTTGACAATTGTGGAAGGAGAGTCATCAAGTGTTGCGTTTCCTAGGGTTAATGTTCAAGATTTCATAGAGATGTTTAATCAAGAAGGGGAGAACGACAAATCTGCTAAGGATTTCTATACACTTTCCGGAGCCACGGTGAAATTTCAGCGGTTTGATGTTCCTGTTAAGGGTCTACCACTACTGGAGAAAATACTGTCAAAGCATCCAGGTTTTATGTCTAGGTGCACATATGGTAATGCTGTGAGGAAGGTGATGTTCCAATCCTTAGTTGTGGTTTTGCTTGACATGGAACGCACACCTCTCAAGAGTCTCAACTTGCACCAAGTACTTGAGTAGAAGAATGTACTTAGTGAGCTACAATCCACGAAATTTGATGTTGAGTACATTCTTGATTGGCTCAAAACTACTGTTGCATCATGCATCATTCTTGATGGTGAGATAAAGTTGGCCGAGCTTGCGGTGAAAATTGCAGATTTAGAAAAAGAAACTGCAACGAATTCAGTGGAACTATCCTCTTTGAAAAATCAGGAGAATTCCATCATGCTATCCTTATCCACTAGCGGTGGCTCCTCCTCTGCGGAAACCTTTGGCGAAGGCTTGTTGGATTAGGCTACTTATGCTTTAGTATATATTACTAGTGTTGTGTGGGTAACTCTATTGGAATGTAATATGTATCTAATGTGTTATTACATGTTTTGAGACTCTCTAGTGATAAAGACTTCCTTTTTTGTTCATGTAATAGGAGGAAAAACTCTTCTAGCAGTAAGTGCTGTTACTATTTATGTACGTGAACTTATTCAGCTATAGAAAAACTTACTTAGTTGCGACTAACTATGGACATTGTTTGTAAAAAAAAAAATAAATAAAATTTTAAAAAAAAAAATCTGTGCCTAAAAGAAATTTTTTTGTATAAAAAGGGTTGTTCATTTATCATTATTTCATGTATATATGTGTCTTTCCTAATTGTTCATGTAAAAATATTGCACTGTTAATAGCAAAGGACACCTCTAGCTATAACTGTTATGCCCCCCTTTTTTTTGCAAAAACGATTTTTGAGGCAAAAAGGAAGGGAAAAAAAATGTTTTGTGATAAAATAGTGTTTATTCATCTATATATATGTATACACATGTATACAAACATACGTATATGCATTATTACTTTTTTTTTAGCCATTCATGTGTAAATATTGTACTTTTCATGGCAAAAGACACCTCCAACCGTAGCTACTGTGTTCCTTCTTTTTTTTTTTCTGCAAAAACCATTTTTAGCCAAAAGGAAAGGAAAATAAAAATGTTTTGTGATTTTGAAAGAAATAAAATAGTGCCCATTCATCTACATATGTATACAAACATACGTGCATGCATTATTATCTTCTTCTATTTTACTATTCATGTGTAAATATTGAACTGTTCATGGCAAAGAACACCTCCAGCCGTAGCTACTGTGTTCTTTTCTTTTTTCCAAAAAACCTTTTTTTTAATTTTTTTTTTTTTTTTTTTGGAAGAGAGAAATAGTGTTCACTCATATACATATTTATACATATACATACGTATATGGCAAAGGCGATGCTTACTTCTTTTTTTAGTAGTCGTTGTGATCTTACAAAGGAGTGGCAAAAGACCACATAGCACAAGCATGGTAGATTAAGCATAATACAACTTAAGCCATTTGTCGTTGCTAGGACTTCACCATCCGTTGTAGCTAGGTGATAATAACCACTATCATTGGCTTCCCTTCCAAGGTACGTCCCCTCCCAACTTGGGGCAAATTTAGAGGGGGCAGAAAGGTTTCTTCTCACATGGTCCATTGCCTTCAAAGCCATTTTCCCATTAACAAAAGTTCTAGCCTTCATGACCTTGTTATAGGCATTGGCCATTTGTTGTTAGTATCACTAGATACAGCCAAGGGCCAAATTCCTTGCTTCCTCTAAAGTTTCAAGGTCAGAGACCTTGAATTCTGCACAAGTGGCTACACCCATTTTAATTTCTTGACCATGGATCAACCTAGGGGTAGGAACTAATAGCTCGATCGGTGATATAGCCTTAGTGCCATACACAAGAGAAAATGGCGAAAAGCTGGTAGCAGTCTTTATTGAACTTCGATAGGCCCATAAGGTTTCCAACAAATGTTCACTCCATCCTCTCTCATATTTGTGGGCCATCTTGTTGAGAATTCTCAATAATACTCGATTAGTTACCTCTGCTTGGTCATTGCCTTGGGGATATTAAGGAGTAGACTTCCTATGCTTGATGTGGCGATGGTCAAGTAGTTTACGAACATCTTTATTGACAAAGGAAGTGCCATTATCACTGATGATCTTATGGGGAATGCCAAATCTACAAATTGTGTGCTCACAAATGAAATTTGCAACCGCTGGACTGGTAGCTTTCTTCAACGGGATTGCCTCAACCCATTTTGTGAAATACTATGTAGCTACTAATATCCAAATATAACCATTAGATGGTGGATTGATTGGCCCTATCAAGTCTAGCCCCCAAGTGTGGAATAGCCATGGTGTTGTTATATTTTGGAGACTAGTGGGGTGAGTATGAATCAAGCTCCCATGGACTTGACAAGTGTCACAAGTCTTCACATGCTTGGCTATGCCAAAAATATCCAAGGTTGAGCAGTTGCTAGAGAAGTCACTTCTTGCCTTGATGGTCCCCACATTCACCCGCATGAACTTCTTGCATGACAGATTGTGCTTCGGGGTCCCTAAACATCTTAAGGGCTCCCCATTGAATCCTTTTTGGAAAAGGACACCTCCTTCCACAAAGTAGCGATTCGCCATCCTTTTTAAAAGATATGCCTCATCACGATTGTTAGGCAAAATGCCTTCTATGAGATATTCAAGAAATGGGATTTGCCAATCATTGGAGGTGAATATAGTATATGATTTTTCATAGCTGGGGATGTGTTGACACTTTTCACACTGACTTTGGATGTTGGCAGCCTGCTTGTCCATGTCTAGCCAGTAATACCCTGACCACTGGAGGTGCTTGTAGAGGCTTACTGTACTACTGGAGCTGCAGGATTTCTCATGGACTTCTCTTAGTTGCTTGCTAGACTCACTTAGGCCTAAGCACCATGCCAAGACTCCTCCTGGAAATTTTCTATATAACTCCCCTGCCACCAAAGTGTAATCTTTGAAGCATATCAATTGCTCTTTGCTAGATGGAGATAATAGCGCTTCTTTGATGGGGGACAGCCAATCTACATGGTCTAGTGGTTGACCAAAAAACTCCTCTTTCAACACCTATATGACTGGAATTGGTTTCTTTATGATTGTAACTTCAATAGCCATGCCTTCAAAACTAATCCTAGCCCCCAAAGTGGCTAAAGCGTAGGCAAAACGGTTGTCGAACCTTTGAGAATGTTAGATGTCAAAGTCTTCAAATGAATCTTCCAACATTTGAGCCATCACTCTATATGGTGCCAACGATGGTTCTTTAAGTGCAAAATCTCCCTTAGCTTGACAAACAATTAGGTTCGAATCTCTAATCACCTTAAGGCATTTGATTCCCATTTCACGTGCTACCACCAAACCTATGAGGTATGCTTCATACTCGGCCATATTGTTGGTACAAAAAAAGTCAAGTTTGAAATACATGGCTACTACTTCCCCTGTTTCTTTGATTAGAACAATTCTAATTCCTCCTTCAGCAGCAGTGGAGGACCCATCAAATCTAATAACCCATCTAGCTCCAGCTACCTCGACAGTTGAAATCTCCGGTAAATCTCCAGGAACTTCATCAATAACATCCCAACTTTCTTCTCCTGGGAACCATGCTAGTAAGTCAACTATAGCTTGCCCCTTTACAGCTGTAGGGGTGATAGGTGTTAGGACATATGTGATTTAATGTTAGGAACATATGTCAAATTAGAATTGGCTAATCCTTTGACAAAATGCACTTTACTTGTGATTTGGTAGATCTAGGATGTGTTTAATGCTTCAAGGAACAAGGTTTCAAGTTCTAGTGTTAAAGCCATGCAAATCTGTCCAAGAAACAAGTGAAGAAATGCTGGATTTTAAAGGTCGACAGTTAGTATCTATCGAGGTTTAAAAAGCTGCTGAAACCCGATGCTCGACAGCTAGCTCGATAGATACCTTTATGAAATTCAATTTTTCAGAGCTGATTTTCATCCAATCCGTGTGTATATATTTGGGCTTTCTTTTCTCAAACCCTAAACATATATAAAGATTATTTTAAGGGCTGTCAAAGGTTGCGCAAGTGTGAAGCAAAGTTTTGTTCATGCAAATTATGACCGGAGACAGAATTTGTCCTAGTTCATCTTTCTCTTGAAGAAGTTGCTGTGTTTGTACATCGTAGGGTTTTGTGACCAAGGAGCTTCGTGATCTTCATCGTGTTATGAACTGAAAAACTTTGCAACCAACATCTTTCTCAAGTTGGTGATTAAGTCGCGTATTAGGATCCGCGCATCTATTGATTAGTCACGTACTAGGAGCCGTGCATAAAAAAGGAGAGATTGTCACTACAGAACAAGTCGAATTGGATATTGGGGTAAAGGTTCAACTGTAGGTTGGTATAAGGTACTTGGATTCCTTTACTTGTAACCGCATGTTGTGATAATAGTGAATTCTCGGGAGTGGTGACCTTAAAATAACCCGGTAGGGTTTTTGTCGTGTAGGTTTTCCCCATTCATAAACAAATCATCGTGTCAATTTAATTTCCACTGCATTTAGTTAATTGGTGATTTTTTTGTGCTACCACGCATTTTGCATGTTAATTGAATTAATTAATTAACTTGGCTAAATCAATTGGTTAATTTATCATAGGGGGTCAATACATTCTTGGCCTATCAATAAGGATAATTTCCAATTCAGAAAATTGCAAGAGCCATTGTGCTAGCCTTCCATAAAGAACAAGACACCGCAAAAGTAAGCGTATAGGGTGAGATTTCATCATGAGGTAAATTGTATGAGCCAAAAAATAATGCCATAGTCGCTGTGCAGCATATATGAGAGAGAGGCAAGCCTTTTTAGCTCTTGAATATTGAGTTTTAGCATCCTTCAACATCCAACTGACATAGTAAATTGGCTGATCAGCCCCCTTTTGATCTTCTTGGGCTATTAATGCTCCTACTACCTCACTGTTGGTGGCCAAATAGAGCTTAAGGGGATTTCCTAATGTGGGTGCACATACTGTTGGCAACTTGGTCATGAGTTGCTACAACTGAGAGAAAGCTTGCTGGCATCTCTAATTCCAGCGATAAGGCCTTCCCTTCTTCAGTAGGGGGTGAAGGCAGCAGTAAGAGCAGCTAGACCGGGAATGAACCTCCGGATGTATGAAAGCTTAACAAGGAAGCTTTTAAGCTCCTTGACTGTGGCAGGGGGCTTCATGGTGGCTATAGCTTGTGCCCTACTAGGATCAACATCCATCCCCCATTCGTGAACAAGAAAACTGGTGTGCTATCATAGGCAACCAAAAATAAAACCTATACTCCTAAAAATATATGTAGTGGTATAAGTAAGGATCGTTCCCACGGAGAGTATCTAGCCTAGTTATATGCTACATGGACAAGGATTGGGGGGGGGGGGGGGGTCGAGTATAACTAAAACAATTTTAAGAAAAACAACTAAGGAACAATTCAAATTTAAATATCAAAATCAATCAAAAGAACAAACCTTGGTCTAAGTCAACATCCACCATTGGAATTTTACAACTGATCATCGATGCAGGTATATATCAATTCATACTTTGAATATTCACCGTTGGAACTATTTTCCTATTTCTCCTTTGTCGTAGTTAATTAGAAAACAAGCGAACTAATAAACCCTAACTACTGAACAACCCAAGACAAGCACTAAAGGTTTAATCTAGTAGCAGCCTTAAGAATTAGAGAGATTGATGAAACTAAACAACACAAGCACAAGCGGTTGCAATTAATTTAGTCGAGCATTCTTCATAAGATCTAATAATTCTGACATAGCAAATCATTAAATCTTGGTTGCTTCACAAATTAGAGAGATCAAACAATTACAGATTTGATATCTAACCTAGCAATAGATTGCAACGGATAATAAACTAGTAAGCCTCCTAGAAATTAAACGAGACAATCATGAAAACAGGCACAGAAGAACATCCGATATTCAAAGCATAAATTGAACAATAAAAAACAAATCAGATCTCATAGTTTTATTGATTCTGAGGCTTCTGTTTCCTTCGACCAAGCATAAAAGTTTAGCCAAGCAGGGCCATGATGAAAACTCGAAGGAGAAATTAGAGAAGAGGGGAAAGAGAGACGTATGTGTCAAGTCTAATTTTTCCTCTCCCTTTACACGTTAATTCCCCATTTTCCAAGCCTACAAGATCTCCTAAAAATAATCTAAATATTATCCTAAAATAACAACATCCAAATCTGACTAATTAAAGAAAATATAAAAAAATAAAATAGAGTCCTAATATAACTAGGAAAGTGGTGTTTTCAGCTGAAAATTTCGTGCACCAGATCTAGAAACTTCCAAAAATAAACCGCATCAGATCCGTGTATTAGAATTGTGGGCTAAGGAATGTTCCAGAACGTCAGCAGTGTAGGTACAGCAACGTCAAGCCCAATTTCGACCTTTATGCATCCAGTATCTCTCAAACCCGAAAACATGAAAGTTGTAGAGATTTTTATTGACGTTCCATAGGATCTTGAATCATCTCAATCGGAGCTCAGATGAGAGAGTTATGCACTTAATGCCTCCATTTGCATCCTAAATCAAAATATAAGAATAATGAGTACATTTAGGCACCAAATAAGTATAAAAGACTAAACATTAAGAGAGAAAAATATGACATTTTGCATTCTCATCAAAAACCCAAAAACTTCCCAGCAGAAACACCGAAAGCTCACTTAAAGGGGTTCAGACAAAGATTGTAAAGGCGGCATCTTTCAAAGACTTTCCTTAGGACATCAAAATGGTTTTCTCTTGCTTTTGACTTCACCACAATGTCATCCACATAGTCTTCAATTTCTCTACGCATCATATCATGAAAGATTGCGGTCATGGCCTTTTGATAAGTGGCACCGGCATTCTTGAGGCCAAAGGGCAGAACAGTATAGTAGAAATTCCCAATGGGGGTTCAGAAGGAGGTCTTGGCTGCATCCTTAGGCGACATCCTAATTTGGTTGTAGCCACTAAAACCATCCATAAATGAGATTATAGCATGCCCGGCAGCTGAGTCAATTAGCATGTCCATGTTTGGAAGTGGAAATTCATCTTTTTGGCATGCTTTATTGAGAGTTCAAAAATCAACGCAGCACCTTATTTGACCATTCTTTTTCTTGATAGGCACTATGTTTGACAGCCATTTCGAGTGCTCAATGGGACTAATGAAACTAGTTGCAAGGAGTTTCTACACAGCCTTGATGATTTAAGCTTCAATATCTAGATGGAAGGTTCAGATGGGCTGTATCACTGGCTGCAACCTGGTTTAATATTAAGAGCATGTGCCACTAAATTGGGATCCAAACCAGGCATTTCATTGTATTCCTAAGCAAATACATCAGCATATTCCTTCAAAATTGCAATGAGTTAGGTTTTCTCCAACTATGACAGATTTGCATTAATTGAGGTTGTTCATGGAACATTAGGGTCATCACTAAGATTGAAAATTTCTAGCTCCATATCAGCTGGCAAGGATAGATTGGGCGTCGATAATAACTCTTCATATGGTTTAGCAATGTTGTTAGAAGAATGCTTCGCTGGAGCTGCTGTTTCAGCAATGTTGTTAAGAGGATGCTCCATTGGAGCTGCTATTTCTTAAGTGCAGCAGCAAGTTGGTGTTGTATTGGCTACATTCAGTCTAGGACCTTTCTGTTTAAGATAGCTAGGCCCCGCGTACTGTCATAATCGGTAACCAAGACGCCCATCTGGTAGTTGGACTTGCACACACCTTAGTTGTGACCCGCTGCTAGATGCTTCCTTACTCTCTCTTTTCTTTTTCTTTTGATCAAGTATCCCCTTCAGATCTACCTCAAGTTCTTCCTTAATAACCTCTCAATCAGGCAACGGGGTCCTAATAAGCTTTAATGTGGCATCTTTCCCACATGAAGTGAACTCATTATAAAAATATGCTTCAAAATGGTGGGCTTCAGACAAATCAAACGGAGTATGGTTGGTTGGGATGTGTATGGGCTTGCCGTTGAACCTTCCTTTAACACATTGGTGATATGTGGACGAGACCAATTTGTGTCTATGGAGCCAAGGCCACCCAAGCAAGACATGGTATGATCCGGCTGAATTGATCACATGAAACCTCGTAAGTGCCACAATAGGTCCCACTTTGAGGACAAGTTGTATGCTCCTAGTGGTATGCTCTTGCATTCCAGCGAAACCAGCAACTTCTATAGGAGTGTCGGTGACTCGACTAAGAGAGATTTCAGCTGCTTTGAGTGTACTAGTTGGGATAAGATTCAAGGATGCACTGGTATCAACTAATGCCCTTCGTATGTGGACATCATTGATTTGAGCAGCGACATAAAAGGGTCTGCTATGATCAGGGTGCTGCACTTCCATGTCTTCATTAGTAAAGGTGATGGCATTAGTAGTTTCTAAGAAAGCCCTGCTAGCATGGGCTTCAGCGGTAAGACAGTATGTACCAGAGTCAGAGGCAATGGACATTAGTGCTTCGGTTACTGCCTTCCTTGCTTCTTCATTGAATCCGAGCTGGTTGAACAGGGCATGAAAGGCTGGGCTTCTTTGAAGTTCTGAGATGGGTGCAAGTGGTAGTTCCCCGCTATCACTCACATCATCCTCGATATTCCCTACATGAATCACCACTGCCGTTGTAGCCTTCCCTCTGTTATGTTGTGGCAGCGGATTCCGCTGGACCTCTTGTTCTTGGGTTAAATCAAGGGTTCCGTCTGTGATTTTTTTTATGAAACATCCTCCGAAGAGCCCCACAATCTCTGGTCTTATGATGCACATACTAATGATAGTGACAATAATAAGGACTTTGCTTATCTTCCTTAGTAGGCTCTCGGCTTGGCTTGATGATTCTAAGGACTCTATCAGCTACCCACTTCTCAACTATCACCTTGATTTCTTCGTCAGTACATGGAATGGGAGGCAACCCCTGTTGTTCTGTACCATCATCCCTCTTGCATTTTACCCCTACTACCAGTTCACCGCTAGAGATGGCAAAAGCTTGAGGAGAGCTTCTTTTTTCTGCTCTAGGCTTGTCAGACAGATGGCTTAACTGATAGGGCTATCTTGCGAGCATTTTGGAGTAGTTGGGCAAATTGATGAATGTCAAGGTTCTCCAAGTGTGCTCGATATTCCAGGAACATGTTGTCGATACAAATCTCCACTAACTCTTGTTCTTTGTACTATCCATAACAATCAAGGGCAGTATCTCTAAATCGCCAGATAAAATGAAGGAGCCCTTCGGAAGGCTTTTGTTTTGTATTGTGAAAAGTGATGATGGTGACCTTTTCCTCACCATGGAAATACTTTGTACAAAAACTTTCCTCCATATCTTCCCATGTGGGAATGGAATTAGGTTGAAAAGTAAAGTACCATATGTAAGCACAATCGGTGAGGGATTTTGAGAGCTCCCTTAGACAAAGCTCCCCGTCTCCTGCAAATGGACCCATGGAATACATAAATTTGCTAACATGCTCCATTGCATTCCCTTTCCTCCCATCATAAAAGGCAAAGGTAGGTGTTTCATACTTCTTCGAATATGTTTTGCTAAGTAGCTCCGCTGGATATGGGGGTCTGCAAATATAATGCCTAGGCTCCTTCCGCTGCCTGCCTCTTTCTCTCTCCAGCGGAGAAGTGAGATCAAATAAAGTGACAAACTGCTGTGCAGAAGTGTCCTATTCACTAAACTGATGATTTCCAGTTGCTGACCCCTTTTCTTGCTGCGTGCGAGGGTCTGGTTCTTCACGTGGCGGTTGGAGACCTTGACCTTGAGCCTTCCTTAGAACTCTAATAGATTTGGCTAGTTCAAACTGAGCTTGTTGCATTCCTTGTAGCATTTCAAGGAAAAAAGCGAATCGATGATCAGAATTCTCCTAGTTGACTTCAAGCTGTTTAGATTAGTCATCTTGTGCAACTCGACCCTGGTGGCTTTGTGCCATGCTTCTTGTCGGCTATTGTGCAACCTTGGAGGCATGTTAGACTTTCACTTATTGATTGGCTCCCCAATGGAGTCGCCAAAATGTTAAGGGGGAAATTAATGCCCCTGAATAAAATATCGGGAAGCCAAGCCGAAACTTAACTATGGGCTATTGAAATGGTGCCCAAAGGCTTTCGGTGTGGTGATAAGCCTATCCAAGTAAGAAATAAAGGCTGCACTTGACAAAACAGCAACAAAAGCCCAATAAAAATACTTCACAATAATTAATTAATGTGTTAGTAGTCCTATTCTGATAGTGCAAGAAAAATAAATTCTCCAGAGGTAGGAGTGAAATTGCACTTAAGGTCCAGTAGTCAATGATTAAATAAATTTAGGAAAGTGTTCACTCCTGGGGGTCCTTGTGTGTCTCGGTCAGGGGAATTTATTGTACTTTCAGCCATCATTACATCAATACGAGGGAAGAATTTCATTGTTACAAATACATTATATCCTTCAATAGTAAAACAAAAAGTAAAAATTAAAGGTTCCATGGGAAGAAGAAAGGGGTTAATTGGCATGGTGTGAAGGGAGAGAGAGATCCCAGATTAGTGCAGCAAGTATTAAACTAAGATTTTGGGGAATATATGTACATAAGGCATGAATGGGTTGATGTGGTCTAATTTGAGTGAATGGGATGGAATTAATGCTGAGGTTAAGGCTTTAGTGAGTAGTGGACTAATTGTGACTGATTAGGAAGCATTTATGAGCTATGGATATGCAAAAGAAAGGAAAGGAATGTCTAAGGCTAGGTGAGTGTGGGCTAAGAGGAATGAGTTGTGAGCTTGAAGAGATTAGGGAAGCAAAATGGCAAAAAAATCAGAAGTTTCAGAGGGAGTAGCTGTGTGTTTGTGGGCTGGGGTGCTTATGTTTTTATAGTGGAGTTTAGGGAAGCATTAATTAACAAGAATCCAAACAACGTAGGACTAATCAGGGGTAGGGAATCAGGCTTAATCATCCTAGGATTTGGCCAGAAGTAAGAGATTTGCCTTTGGGGTTGCCTTGCTTCTTTGGGTAATATGACACATGGTGGGTTTTTGGGGTATTTTGCATTAAATGTCAAGAATTCTAGAGCTGAGTTTAACCAATAGGATTAAGGCAAGTATCAAGAACGAATCCTAGTGCTGCAACTGATATTTAGACCCCAAGAAGTAGGATTCAACACCCCAAGCCAGGTGTCAAAGTTTAAGTCCACTTCAGGGTGTTCTGTTGGAGATCCCTTTATGCCCTCCAAACCACATGTTCCCAATTTTTCCCCTTTAGGATTCATGGGCTTGGCACATGAACCATGTCTTGACCGTTTTTGACATTTACAGCATCAATTTGTTGAGATTTGGATAACTTGGTTTCAACCCCCCTTCCACTGAAGATATAGTCTTGAGGAAAATGATGGAGTTCCATCACCCATTAGACTTCAGTTGATATCACAACCTTTGGGCACTATTCACATCAGGTAAAGTGTGACAGAAAGTTGATGGGACAGCCCCTAGTTCATCCCCAAAGACTTGGTTCTCTTGTAGAGGCCTCCAGCTATACCTTGGTCAAGGATGAACAAGGGCTGGTTGTCCATTTTCAATACTCTGCCTCTTGTTGGGGCTCTTTGGATTGGACTTACCCATGTGGCTGGTCCCTTTAGGCTGGGTTGTGTTCCTCTTACAAAATGGACATTAACAACACATGTTGCCATAGGTTTTCATCCCTCATGGACTTTTATTATTAGTAAATATTTTGGGTTTTCATAGACACTTGTAATGGGCCTTTGGGCAATAAGTTGTAATATTTGAAATAATAGGATAGGTTTCAAAATGCGTTTGTAAATAACATTTACTATTTTTGAAAATGATGAATTCCACATCATAAGTAATGTTCATGATTTCTAATAATCACATCATAATTTAAATGGTGAGTTTATGGGATTGAATAGTCACCATGAGCTCCAAAGATGCGATGTAAATGATGACCACATGTTCGTAGGTTTATAATATGAGATGAATATCATAATTTTCAAGATAACTTTTCTATTGAACTTTTATAAAATGATTGCTATGGTTTTTAGCCGTACTAATGTTTAAGAAACATTGTTCATCTTTTAAATGAAAAAAAAAAAAAAATGATATTTTTTGCCAATCGTTAATATTCTCGGGCTTTTGATAAAATAGTACCAACGTAAATTGGGCTTTTGATATTGCCAGTGAGAACTAGGTTTTTGATGTTGCCAATGAAAATTGGGTTTTTGATATTACCAATGGAAATTGTGCTTTTTGATGAAAATTGGGCTTTTGATATTGCCAATGGAAATTTGGCTTTTTGATGTTAGCAGCGAGAACTAGGCTTTTGATGTTGCCAATGGAAATTGGGCTTTTTGATTTTGCCAGCAAGAACTAGGCTTTTGATATTGCAAATTAAAATTGGGCTTTTGATGTTGCCAATGGAAATTGGGCTTTTTGATAAATAATTTGCCATGGGTTTAAATCATGGGCTTTGATTATGAGGTTGAATCCCATTGATAAGATAGTATTGCCATGAATTTGAATCATGGGCTTTGATTATGGGGTTCAATCCCATTGATAAAATAGTATTGCCATGAATTTGAATCAAGGGCTTTTTCCAAATATTGCTAAGCATAAAAGTTCTTGGGCTTTAGAAAGAATGAGATTTTAACTTGCTCAATAAATAATTATGGCTTTATAAAAAATATTGGGTCTTATAGTATTTTACATTTGTAGCCCAGTTTTGTGATGGAAAGAAAAAAAACGGTTGCAGGCTAGCATGGTAATTGTAAAAAAAAATTTAGGTATGCCCAATAATTTGTTTGTGACGTTTGAAAAATAAATAGGTGTTATAATGCTTAAAGGTGATATATATAAAAAAATGTACCCTAACAGTGTACATTGAAATAACAATGTGTATTTATTTTTTATTTTTAAAAAAGGAGGTAAGGTAACATGAAATAATGTTTAAAATTGAGAAAGAGAACTCTAAGAAATTGAAACCCAATAGGACATTTGAATTTATTGATTAGGATAAGAATTGTGATAAGTAAAAAATTTTGAGATTTGAACAAAAGAAAAATGATATACGTTAGTGTGGATGGATAGGGATTTGTGATAACTGTATAGAATTTGGATAACAAAAATTTTGGAATGTTTTAAAGAATTTAAAATAAATAAATAAATAAACCATAGAAATTTCGAGATAAGAATGAGTAGTTTTTACGTGAGGTAGTAGATTTTTTTTTTTTTGGAAGAAGTAATTTTGTTTTTTGTTTTTTGAATAAAGACAAT
The DNA here is from genome assembly GCA_028535165.1 of Quercus tomentella. Classification (NCBI taxonomy): domain Eukaryota; kingdom Viridiplantae; phylum Streptophyta; class Magnoliopsida; order Fagales; family Fagaceae; genus Quercus; species Quercus tomentella. Next base: position 45,901,214 of record JAPQVY010000100.1, read on the forward strand.
TGAAGTATTTGAATTCAAATAGATAACAAATATAAATAGGAATCAGACATTTGAATACAAATGTGATAGCTCAAGAATGTATTGACCCATTGTGATAAATTAATCCAAGTTAATTAACATGCAATATGCGTGGTAGCACAAACAAATCACCAACTAAGTTAAATGCAGCAAAAAATAAAGTTGACACGGTGATTTGTTCTTGAATGGGGAAAACCTCTAAGGAAAAAACCCCATTGGGTGAATTTAAGGTCACCACTCCCGAAAATTCACTATTATCACAACAAGCGATTACAAGTAAAGGAATCTGAATACCTTTTACCAACTTACAGTTGAACCCTAACCCTAATACACAATTGGACTTGTTCTGTAGTGACAATCTCTCCTTTTCAATGCACGGCTCCTAGTACATGACTAACCAATCGATACACAAATCCAAGCACGTGACTAACACGCCAACTTGAGAAGGATGTTGGCTTCAAAGTTCTTCAGTTCATCTACACGATGAAGATCAAAAAGCTCCTTGGTTACAAAATCCTACGGCGTACAAACGCAGCAGCTTCTTCAAGAGAAAGATGAACAAGGGTAAATTGTCTCCGATCACAATATGCTTGCAACAACAAGTGCAACAACCTTATGTCGGCCCTTAAAATAATCCTTATATATATTTAAGGTTGTGAGAAAAGAAAGCCTAAACATCCCACATGGATATGCATGAAATCAGATCTGAAAAACTGATTTTCATAAATCTCGATAAATAGGTTATCTATCGAGCAGCAGTCGAGCATCAGGCTAAAACTACCTTTTAAACCCATCCTAGTTGTTGAGTTTTAAAATACAGCACTTCTTCACTTGTTTATTGAACAGATTTGCATGACTTTAACTCTTGACTTGAACAACATGATTCTTGAAGACTTAAACCCATCTTAGATCTACCAAATTACAAGTAAAGTGTATTTTGTCAAAGGATTAGTCAATTCTAAATGACATATGTTCTTAACATGTATAAAGCATTTTGATTCTTTTTGCTTTTATCGTTCTTTGCATATTTTTCTTTTGTTAAGTATATCATGCATAGGCATATAAGAGAGAGAAAAGAAATACCCAATTATGTTAAACTTTTGACATTGTACTTTTGCTATACCGAAGCATACAGATGTCATTTCATGATTGGCAGGCAACAGTGATGAGATAGTTATTTATGCATTTCTCTTAAGATGTCCTTCCTGTCAAAAAGAGTGATACGAGTGTTAAGTACAAAAAATTACTTAATCTTACTCATCACAAACACGAGCCACAAAGCTCACTTGTTTAATTGTGCATAAAGATACTCATCTAAGCTACAAAAGATACAAAGTTTAGAACACTTTGTTTCAATGGTCATCCAAGGTACACAAGTACCAATGTACACAAAATGCAACTATTTTTGTACTTTTATTATTTTTATGAAAAAAAAAAAAAGCAAAACTGAAAATAAACAAATAAAAACATGTTAAACAAAGCAAAGCATAAAACTAGACTGACTCAAAACTAGAAAGCAAAACACACAAGTAATGCAAGCAAAAAATAGAGGGAGAGAGAGAAAAGTGACAAAATCACTTCGAGCCTTTTTCCCTCCACACCTTGGAAATACCTTTCCGTTTAGCAAACTCTTGATCTGACAGTGAGGGGGAAGAATTGAAATCGTTCAAGTTCGAAAGAAACATGAGAGCTTTGAAAAGATCTCCAAGAGGAGCAAAAGAGGATGGAAACTAATTCTAGTTTCCCGATGAGATTATACTGTTGCTCTGTTGAGTGGCTAACCACTTATAGCAATTAGGCCGAGTATGTCCAGTCACTTCACAGTGATGACGAGATGTTGCTTCTTCTGTTTAGATTTTTAAGTATTGTCCTTCTTAGCCCTAGGGTTTTTAGTCTCTTTCTTATCAAGTTTAGGAAGTGCTCCTAAGATAGGTTTACCCTTATCTATGTTCTCACTAGCTAAAACAGTTTTCACATCATTATTCTTATATTCAACATTATTAGCAGGTGAATAAAAAACAGGAGTATTAGAAGAAGCGATATTAAGAGAAGAGAAATCATACCCTAAACCGGTTCGATTAGAAGCAGATTTCTGGAAGCTAAGCATCTCGTCAAGCTTTGCACTTGAAGTCCTCTCCAACTAAGCTCCGACTTGGAACAGCTTTGCCTCAAGCTTCTTGGTCTTCTCATCCAAGAAATTGTTTTCAAACCGCAATACTCCAATAGTCTGATTAGCTTCATCAAACTTTATGGAGATTTCTTCTTGTTCAAACTCCACATCACTAAGCTTCTTGGTGGCCAACCTATACAATTTCTCGTGCTTTTACAAGACCTTGTACAATTTTACATAGGCTATGTGGATGTCACCCTGTTCATCCATCTTCTCAAACTTAGACTGCCCCAAGTCCTCTTCTTCATCCACTTCTTCATTAATCCCCTTATTAGGATTCATAGTGGCAATGAAGGCATTCAAGATTCCATCATCCTCATTATCCGGGTCATCCTCAGGCTAGGTGTCACTCAAGGTTGCAGCAAGGGCCTTGCTTTCCCAATGGTCTTGAGATACGTTAGGTACTCTTGTTTCATGTGTCCAAAGCCTTGACATCCGAAACACTTAGGTCCAAAGGGAACAGTGTACTGGCCGCCTTCCTTAGCATCCTTCTTTCCTCTGTCTTGGTTTTGAACTGAGACGAACTAGACTGCTTGCATCTTTATCAAATCCTCTTGTATTGGCATTCTTCATGACCTTTTTGAACTACCTTGTAATATAGGATTTCATCTTAGAATCTTCATCATCAAAAGACTCATCAATATCACTGTTTTTGGCCTTCAGTGTCATGCTCTTGCTCTTGCTCGATTTCTCGATCCTAGACAAACCCAATTCATAGGTCTGCAAGTTGCCAACCAGCTATGTCAAAGGAATTTGATCAATTTCCTTTGATTCCTCAATAGCGGCGATCTTGGCATGAAATCTCTCAAGTAGAGATCTGAACACATTTCTAACAATCTTGGGTTCGGGAATGGTTTCCCCAAGATTAAAGGCTGAGTTCACTATGTCCTTGAGCTTGGCATAGAACTTATCGATTGACTCATCCTCCTCCATCTTGATCTCTTCAAATCTTGTAGTAAGCCTCTGAAGCTTCGAATCCATGACAACCTTAGTTCCTTCATAGGTTGTCTGGAGGATGGTCCATGCTTTCTTTGTAGTTTCAGTAGAGGATATCTGCTTAAACTCCTCATTCATGACCGCTTTGATCTTAGCATCATCCCAATCAGCCGGCGCTTCCTTTGGCTTGGTCTAGCCTATCTCCATAGCTTGCCAGAATTTTTCATCTAATGACTGCAAGAAAACTCTCATGCGTACTTTCTAGTATGCATAGTTAGTGCTATCAAATAAAAGAGGTATAATTAGAGACTATCCTCTATCCATGACAAACAAGGGTCAATGGATCACACAGCAAAAATTAACCCTAATCAGAGTGTGCCTACTCTGATACCACTTGATAGGCCAAAAATGTATTGACCCCTTGTGATAAATTAACCAATTAATTAGCCAAGTGAATTAATTAAGTTAATTAACATGCAATACGCGTGGTAGCACAAACAAATCACCAATTAAGTTAAATGCAACGGAAAATAAAATTGACACGGTGATTTGTTTTCGAATGAAGAAAACCTCTAAGGCAAAAATCCCACCAGGTGAATTTAAGGTCACCACTCCTGAGAATCCACTATTATCACAACAAGCGATTACAAGTAAAGGAATCTCAGTACCTTATACCAACCTACAGTTAATACACAATTGAACTTGTTCTGTTGTGACAATCTCTCCTTTTCAATGCACGACTCCCAGTATGTGACTAACCAATCAATGCACAGATCTAAGTACGTGATTAACACACCAACTTGAGAAGGATGTTGGCTGCAAAGTTCTTCAGTTCATCCACACGATGAAGATCAAGAAGCTCCTTGGTTACAAAACCCTACAGTGTACAAACGCAACAGCTTCTTCAAGAGACAAATGAACAAGGGCAAATTGTCTCCGATCACAATATGCTTGCAACAACAAGTGCAACAACCTTATGACGGCCCTTAAAATAATCCTTATATATGTTTCGGGTTGTAAGAAAAGAAAGCCTAAACACATATACATGGATATGCATGAAATCGAATCTGAAAAATGATTTTCATAAATCTCGATAGATAGGTTATCTATCGAGCAGCAGTTAAGCATCGGGCTAAAACTGCCTTTTAAACCTCGATAGATGCAATCTATCGAGCTAACTGTCGAGCTTTAAAATACAGCACTTCTTCACTTGTTTCTTGAACAAATTTGCATGGCTTTAACTCTTGACTTGAACAACATGATTCTTGAAGACTTAAACCCATCCTAGATCTACCCAATTACAAGTAAAGTACGTTTTGCCAAAGGATTAGCCAATTATAAATGACATATGTTCTTAACATGATTTACATATGTCCTAACAAAATAGATGGTGAGAATAATGGTTTTTTTTTTTTTTTTTTCGTTTTGTACATGAGATAGTATTACTGTTTTAACAATTTTTTTCTTTTTTTGAAGGAAAAATCAAACTAAAGGGTATGTTATTTCAAAATTTATATGAGGATATTTTGATATACCAAAAATTGAAGACGAAATAGGGAAATCCTCTTATTAATAGTATAGATGATTCAATAAAGAAATAAAATTAAGTTTTATAATTATGATTATTCTATAACCTTTATCCTTAGAACCAATTTTGAGTGCAAATCAAAACTAAGATAAACAAAATCAAAAATGTTGGATAAATCAAAATTAAACAGACTAAGCAAAATGCAATAACTAAATAACCTAGTGAAGCCAGAAACTAGTAAGAAAAAAAAAAGTGTGGAAAAGGGAAAAAAATGAAGACAAAATAATGAATTTATTGGAATACACACACTATAGGAATTACTTGTCAAAAAAGGCACATCACACGTACACAACATAAACTTCTATACCAAAAATATAATTATCAAATTATTCTCAACCTAAATCGATATCCATAATTTGTAATAACTGAGATTGCCTTAGTAATTCGGGGTTTTGGATGAAAAGGTTTTCGTCAAGGTCATATATGATAGCTGATTGCAATGTGAAATCGTAGACATCTTTCCTGGTGAAGAAATATAGAAACATATATTTTTCTCCTTTAACTACTAAAGCAAGACCAAAGGTCCAAAGGTTTGAAAAGAGATGATGAGTTGAAGAGGAAAAAAGAAAAGGTAAGGGCCCTCACTGGACTCCAGTTGTCGTAGAAGATAATATTGTGAAGAAATATTGAGAAATAAAGAGAAGAACCTATTTAAGAGAAAAAGTGAGATTTGAAAGGCTAAAATAGATGGAGACAGGAAAATTGGATTTTCCCCAACCAAAAAAACATGGGTTGACCTGCGTTACATAGGTGGCCAATTTAACCAACAATCTTTAGTTTCAAAAACTGGTAATTGCTGGATTTTTTATATAGAAATCCTACTCTAGTTTAATACAAGTGTATATATATGTATGAATCTCTTTTTTGAAGACTCAAACTCCGGCGCCCTTACACCCCCCCCCCCCCCTCCCCCCTCCCCCAACCCCCATCCCACATGAACTTGGACTTGTGGAGTAACCATCACAACATTGATGCACGATGATGATTGTTGGTTTAGACCTATGATCACCAATTCAAACTGACAATCATGAAATTTTCACATAATCTTCCCCAAATAGGGATGAGTTGACCTTTTTGGCTAGATATAATTTTCCTACAATTTAGGGGGATTTTTGTGGTCCAAAAGATTTTAGAAAAGTCTAAAAATTGACCATAACTAACCAAAACATCCGTGATTTATTTGGACATTAGATTAAAATATAAAATCCTAATTGTTCATAGAAGGCATGCTTCTTGTAAAAAAATGTAGGAGGATTTTCTGAAGAATGATTGTTTTTCAGAGAGGAGGGTACAACTAGGGGATTTCTGAAATTTTTCCTCTTTCTTTCCCATTATTCTTCTTCTATTTTTCCTTGTTTAGAAATTATTCAAGCTTGCAAAGAAAATAGGTAACTAGTTCCTAGTTCCTACTTTAGAAATTAAGTCAAGTTTGCAAAGAAAATAGGTAACTAGGCAAACTATACGTAACGTCTAAATTTGATTTGAAACTTTTTTTTTTTTTTTTGTCATGAGTTTGATGTTGGAAAGTTATGTTTATGGTGTCTTGTTCAGGCCTCCTTGAATATTTTGAGAATTATATGATTGTTGTTAATGTTGCATGTTAGTTTTAATTTAAATATATATTTTTTGATAATTCAAAAGTTGGGGAGAGGAAATTTGAGTCAATGACATATTCCTTGAAAACATCAAGAATTGTTAGTGAAATCAAATAACATGATGGACTCTTAACAATTTCAATTTATAGTTATTATGCAAGATGCCTAGTTTAGGTTTCATATTTAACATATTTAGGCCTAGATTTTTCATTGTTATTCAATTATATGGATGATTAGAATTAGGGCTTTCCTATTGAGATATATATATATATATATATATATATATAGAGAGAGAGAGAGAGAGAGAGAGAGAGTTACACCACTCAATGTTTTTTAATTGGATGCGAATATTGACAAATCCACCATTAGATTACATTATATTTATATGATCTCCATGCTTGCAAAATTTCAAGGTGATCAAAGATTAATAGCCATGTCATCAATCAATTGTTAAAATTCAAGTTTTTGTAGTTTAAAATAATGTATAAAAGATGAGTTATGGATCAAATGGTAAATAACATCCGATTGATATGAAAATTGGTATGCATGTTAAGAATATATAAAACATATAATTCAACAGTTAGATTTTCAAATGGTTAATTTAATAACAAGTTATTGAGTGATGTAACATTACTTAAAGTTATACCGGGTGTAATTTGAACCCAACTAATATATATATATATATATATATATGTTTTAGATTGGTACAAACTTCGGGAAATAATAATAATAATAAATAAGGCCTAAATGCAAAAACACCTTCTAGGACTTTAATTATTCCTTTTAACTCTTAAGATTTTTATATACACCAAATTGACCCATGTGATTAAATTTTGTTAGCTTTTATAGATGAAAATAAATCACATGATCATTACATGAGTAGAGTTACAAATCTGTTAGCGCATGAGTCTTCTTAATGTAGTCACATGATGGTCACATAATTTTTTAGTCAAAAATCGTGTGTGTTCTAATAAGTATTACTGTTTACTCAAAAAAAATTGTTAAAATTTTTAAAATATACTATAAATTATGGTCAACTTTTGAATTTGGCAAAAGGGGATATAATTGATACCCTATTTTGAAATTGTTGTTTAATCTTACATTATCGGCAAAAACATAATTTTACAATGAAAGGGCAAAATCAACATTTTAACCGTTGGATAAATAAGATCTTAATTAAAAACAAAATCATAAGTCTTAACAATCAAAACGAAATATCTAGTTCTTATGTTAGACCTTCAGATTAAAAGATCACGCCATCACTACTTTTCAATGGTTAATATACATTCTTATGATTAGGATTAGCTACATGTAATTATCAGTGATTAATTATGATTGATTCTTATAATTGGTTTGAACCTAGCTATGATAGTTTTTTTTTTTTTTTTTTTTTTTTTTGAGAAACTATGATAGTATAATTCTAACGGAATTAATTTGTCATAATTAAAGTTTCATCAGGTTGCTACCTTCCAAGCACCAAAAATTAAATTCAAGAAACAATTATGAACATTAGAAAAGAATTTATTTACTTTTCACATGCATAGCTGATGGCACTATCTGAAGCAGTAATACTAATAATATAACCCAAGGGGAAAATAAATAAATAAAAAAGCTAGAAAAAGCAGAGAAATGAAAGTTCTGTCTTTTTTTGCACTAAGTATCTAAACCATACTTCTCCGACGATCCCTTCCAACTACTGGACACGCTCCACTGGTCTGAGTTAGCCGCCGACGGGACCCCATTTCCGCACTTCGCCACCGTCCTTACGCTCTCTATCAACGCCTCAGTGCGAGACTCCTGTGACAAAATCTCAGACAACTGCTCAGGGCTAATCACCAGCTTCACCTTCCACACCCCACTGCTATTATACCTGGGTACAACTTCTGGGTCCGAGAACCGCTTCATGATCCCTTGGTTATCGCATGAAGACATGCGGTACGGCGTGGTTACATTGATAGACGAAGAAGAAGACATGTTGTTGTTGTTGATGGCTGTGTCAGATTGCTTGGCGTTGGTGTTGTTGGGTTTGTAAGGGTTGAGAGGGAGGAGATAGTATAGTTGTCCCACATGGAGTTCTTCGTTGTGGAGAAGTGGCTGTGCAAAGAGGTCTCGGCTTCGGAATATGGCGTGGCCTGGGAACTCGTTTGTTATGCACTCTACGGTGATGGGTGCGTAGAGTTCCATGATGCCACCACTTGAGGTTATTACCTTCACCATCTCTTCCATTCCTCCAAACCCTTTAAACACACAATTCCCCATTGATAATTGAACAAAGCTTGTTATACTTTCTCCAAAGAAAGATCGATGGTGGATGAATTAAAAGAAAGACTCAAGGACTGATATTACATGGAATATTAGAAGATTGTTGTGAGAACATAAATTATGAGGTAACTGTGAGAAGGGTATTTCTTGAGGGTTTCTTGTGAGGCCATTACCAGCCGACACAAGTATCCCTTCCTTTGTAATCTAAAAGTCCTTCACGGGGGTTTTTAGGGTGTTGTGGCCCCACCTTTTCTATACTAGGATGCATGGTACATGGACCGTTTGATAATCACAATCACAACAAATTTGAGAGAGGGTGGCAACCCATGGTAATAGGAAATAGGCATCAACGCGCCCATGAGTGAGAATCAGGGGACTCAAACCAAGACCAAAGTTTTATAGGCCTAAAGCATTGCCGCTAGACTACTTATCGATTTGGTTGATTACATATATTAGGACTGATACAACATTACTTTTTATTTTTTATTTATTTATGAGTGAATAACTTTTAATTCAAGTGAAAACTAATATAATAAAACAACAAACATGCAACATTATCTAAAATTATTATTGACATTATTTTTATTATAAACCAATTATAATAGGCTATTTTAAATTTTTAGAGGAAAAAAAATTAGGAAGTATATTGCGTATTTAAATATATGATTTACAATCATAGTTTTCATTTATGCACCATTGTGTTAATAAGGTGTAAGTTGAAGTTAAAGGTGATATATGAGTCATTTTAAATTTTTGATGAACATATGAGTCATTTTAAAACTACAACATTTGCTACACATTATTATATCTATCATATGTGACACTTATAATTGATCCTGTATTATTTTTATATAAAGCTATCACTTTTTTTTTACCGCTCAAAATCTATCTCCTCACATTTGTCGTAAAATAAATAGTGATCTCATTATATGATTTCAGGAATTTTCTACTTTTGTAGGTACAGTGCATTGGTCAACGATTTTTTAGGACAGATGAGAATTTGACCATACTGGTGTGGATCATGATGGACATGGGGTTGATGGTCAATTGGCAACATCATGTGTCCACAACTTTTTTTTTGTCTTTGCTTTAAAAAGTGGACCCACTTTTTGGGGCGACTCTCGCTTAAAAAGAAGGGATAAATTAGACTTTTACGGGTTGGAGGGGCCTACCATTGATTTCGATGTGTGGATCTGTAATCGTGTGCCAGAAGAGAAGAGCTACAATGGACAAGACAATAGTAAACGGCACACGACGCCGTTTATTAACCCATCTGGAAACCCAATATTGAGTTTAGAGTTCTGTATTCAGTGTATTGGACAAGCTAGGAGAGAATAGTACAGGAGAGAATAGTGCAGGAGGAGATACTGATTAATCTTAACAATACTACAACACGCTGAATTTCACAACTTGTTAATTTATACAATAATAAGTGATGAATCAAAAATTGTGAGTCCATATAAACAAAAGTGGACAAAAAGTTTTAACCATTTACAGTCACGCACATTAACATATTGTGAAATTGAGTGTAGAATTAAATGGGTCCCCAAAGTTATTCATCCTAATGACAATGAAAGCTCAACAATTTCCTTTGTCCCATTTCTTTAGATACCAAATCCGGGGATTAGGCTTAGGCAATAATCAATAATGTCCTTTCCCAGCAACCTCTGAAGAATCATGTTCCGGCCCATATGCAGGGCATAACCTACGACCTTGGGGTCACTATACCCCACTGAGCAGATGGGTCAGGTAACTTGTCCAAATTCTTAGCAAATCATGGGGCAATTACAATATAATTCAGTGCTAGCAATAATTGAGAGTTTTTATTTTCCCCAAGCTTTTTTATTTTGTTGAGGGGAAAAAAAACTATATATTCCACACCGAACACAAGCTTCATTGATTTTGGTATTTCACATGTTTGATATGTTTGTATGGGAATCCTTATTAACGTATTGTGTATATGTATGAACTATGAAACACTCCAGGTATACATATTGCAGTCTCCTTATTATGAGGCCCCCACCGTCACTTAGTGCTTTCGGTGACACTCAAGTTTATTTTGAATCCATGTTCTTTGTTTGTAATGATGTTTTGATCAGAAAAATACATAAAAATAGTTTCGGGATGGCTGGACCTAGCTAGCACGGGGTGAAGAGGAATATATTTGTTAGCAACAATAGAACTTTAGATTACCGTTTGAGATTTTGAGTACATGACAAGAGGGTTAAAAGGAATCTATATTCCATAATTACATTAGCGTTTTAAGCATCATTTCCTACGAGATGGTGCTTTCAACTCAGTACAACGTCAAATTAGACACCATTCATTATGTCTATTTTAGGCTGTAAAAATAAAGTTGAGCAAAAAGGATAATGCTAAAAACACAACAGTAACAACAAAAATCATAATCTTTTTCTTTTTTTTCCATAAAATGTTGATAAAGTTTGTTAGGATTAAAACAATATTATTTTAACATTATTTCATCACTCATATCACTTTTATTATACACTAATCACGTAGGTCATGATAGTAATTATGAAAAATATCATAAAATTTTTATGCTCATTTTGTATTAGTTTTCTTTAACCCTAATGAACACTGTAATTAGTTGATCCATGATAGATTGGATTTTCATCTATTCCCACGACCACTATCGGTTTGAACCATGGCCTTTCGCTATAATTTTAAAATTCTAGGTCGAATGAAGAAGAAGCCTTTTGCAACCACTTAGAAGTTTTATATTAAACGTAATGCCTCTAGAATCTACAAAGGGACTAGGTCGTGGAAGTTATGTGTAACACAAACCTAATGGGCGACATAGTATGATTTGGTTGTCTAAGATTCGAAACACTACTTTTTATGTTTGGCCAGAGATTTGACCCGAGAAAGAAGATCAAAAAGCAAAGTTTCGGCCAAGTGCAACTAATAATAAAATTAAATTTAAAAAAAAAAAAATCTGTTAATTATATAGATGGAAAAAGCAAAACTGTGCACCTTGCTACAAAAGTTGCTGTTTCATTAAATTATATTATTATATATGGTAATAATAGTGCATATGTTGGAATATCACCTTCATAAAGATTTTTTTTTTTTTTTTTTAAGGAACTTTGGAAAGAAGAAGAGAAAAGTGGGCAAGTGCAACTACTTAAAAATTTGCTGTTAATCATATATAGATGGGAAAAGCATAAAAGTACACCTTGTCAAAAATTTATCATTTCATGAAGCTAAAGCCTAAAGATGAGAAATAACCGTGAATTTATATTCTTTCGCACTACTTTTTCACACACTCATATACAATATTTACAATTACATGGATTGATATATACATTTTAAAAGTAAAAGATAATGTTCACATTTAAAACGTGAAAAGTAAATATATACAAAATATATTAAATAAATTATGTGAGATAATCATTACTCATGTTATGATTTTCATTTAAAAAAATAAAAATATTTTTAAAAAAGAAAGAGGCTTGAAAAGAAGAAGTCAAAATGAGTTTGGCAAATTATTAAGTAGCATGGCCGTTCCCATCCCGAACAATTGTGTGACGTCTCCCTCATTCGGCCCATGTTTCACATCTTTTAATATCACCATCATGAACCTGTTTGAAATACATGAAGATCCAAAAACCAAAACAAATATATGCGGATATGATAATTTTGAAGAAGTCTACGTAATTACAATCTTAGAAAGTGGGACCATCTTTAAATGCATGAGATTAGATGTCTTAAAATGGCTGCTTGTTTATCTCAACAAATATCCATCTCCTATTCTACATTAATTAAACAAAATATGACTGGTTGTTCATTCATGCATTAACAAGAACAAAATCAGATGATGGTTTTGTGATTGTGAGTAATCTTAAGAGAAATAATATATAAACAATTTTTTTTATATAGACTACGAACTATATATTTAAAAACTTAGATATTTAAAATAAATAAAAAAAAATTAAAACCATGTACTAGAAACCACATTTCAAGTACTTGAAATTCTGGACCCGTTTGATAAAAGATTTTTAAAATATTGTTTAAGTTTTATGAAAATACATGTGGATAAAAAAATATATAAAAATACGTGTTATCATATTTCAACTATAGCTCTTTTTGTTTCTCAAAAAAAAAAAACTACAGTTCTTTTTTTTTTCTTTTTTCCTTTTTTTTTTTAACACTGTTTTCGAATGGGCTCTATTTTCATGCTGCTGATTGGCAAGAATTTTGTCAAATTGGTATACGTCAACCTTAACCATGTATTTCTTGTGGGCCGCATGCGTATTTATTACGGTGTTGGTTTACGGTTTTTCAAATGACATAAGCACACTCACATCCACATAAAATATATTGATTGAGAGCAACCCGAGAGAGTAGGGAGAGAGCTAGTGCTAGAGCCTAGAGCTAGAGCTAAAGAGAAATAGAATAGTAATGGGAAACTTTTTTGGGCGAAAAAAAGGGGTGCATCCAGTGGACCAAGCTGATGGAATAAGAGTCCCATCGAGTTACTTAAGAATTAGAGTGCGAATGAGTAAGAGGAAACTCAAGGAGATGATGGCTCAAGTGGATTTAACCCAAGGTAACTCAGACTTAGGTGGCTTGATCATGCAAGAGTGCTTGGAAGGTAGGTTAAACGCTCGTGCTCTTTGCTATGGGATTGAGTTTTAATTAACAAAGAAAAGTACTGTGATTGTAAGTTAACAAAATAAGAATTGTTCAATGGTTTGAGTTCTGTTTGTATTTTATATATGCACGTCTGTGACGTGTGTGTGTCTGTAATTATATATTGTGTAGAGAGAGATTTATAGATTATATATTAATATGAGATTTTAGTTACGGTGGAACCAAAATAAAAATTGTATTGTATTGTTGTGTGATCATCTTCTTTAAGGGATTATGTTGATTGTTTTACTTTGGCAAAGCAAAATTGTATCACCTGCGCAGTAGAAGAAGTTCTCATATTGCTTAAGAGTACGTGCAGGTTTTTTTTAAAAAAATTTATGGAACTATAGATTTTTTATTTTATTTTATAATTTGATACTTACAAAATTGGTTGATGGCAATTTGAACCATGAAAGTTTCCACTATAAAGCACTGTTTTTTTTTGGATGAATGAACCATAAAGCTCTGTTAAAACTATATAGTCGGTGTTTGCGTAAATAAAATTATAAAAAATACATAAGTAGAAAAACAAACGGTTCTTTCAGACCAAAGGTTGATCAGTTGGTCCAACTTCCACCGTTCGCTCTAGGTATGCATAATTTAGGGTGCATGATCAAATTAGAGGCTCGAAATCTGTTGAGAATTTCTTCGTCAATATAGGCATAATGAAGTTGTGAGGTCCATGGGCTTACAATCCAGTAGCAACCTTCTCCCCATCCTTTATTGCAGATTTGATAATCCCTTCTTTAAAAATAGAATTAATAATTTGAAGCATAAGTTAGGCCCAAATTCTTTTCTTTTCTTTTTTTAATTATCAGAAACAGTAATTTTTTTTCATATCAAGAATGAGAAAACTAGGTTACATCTGCAGTCACTTCAGAGTCTATGATGGTTGGAGTCCAAGTTACAAAATCATTCACAAATTGGGCATATCGTCGGCCCAAATTCAATTGAGTGTGTTAGAAAGCACAAAACTTATTACAACTGGTTTATATTCCTTGAATACGCACAAGTGCAATAAAAAAAGAGCTGATTAATATATATATATATATATATATACACACACACAACGACGGAGCTATTGTTGGACGTAGGAGGCAGTGGCCCCCAGATTTTAAAAAAAAAAAAAATTGGTAATATATATAATATATTATTTTTAGCAATTTTTTCAATAAAATTGCACATTGCCCCCCTCAACAATATTATTGATATTTTTAAAATCTATAAAAAAAAAAATATTAACCCAACAACAAAAATTAAGCCCAAACAAAAACCCAAAACGAACACAAGCAAAAAAAATATTCAAAGCCGATTCTAACTAAAAGGGGATTTCTAAGCCAACTTACAACAAGACACACATATAATAAAAGGAAAAAAGAAGGGGATTTCTAAGCCACTAAAAAAAAAAAAAAAAAACCTAACTTACGCCAGAAGACCTCAGAACTGAGGAGTTGGGCAACGGCATGACAGCAGAATAGCAGTGTAGCAAAAGTAAAGGCAGACCAGTGCATCACGCTTGACGCCACTGGCCACCACCAGTCCACCACAGCAATCAGCACCACCCAAAACTAGTAAGATTTTTTTCCTCTCTCATAACTGAATCTCTTATACTTGGTTAGTTGGTTGATTAACTTAGATTTAATCATATGTGTTGATAGTGTTGTGAAGAAAATTGAAAGAGAGACAAAGCTGAGAGACTCCACCACATCCAAAAATAGAAGAAGAGATTAGAAAGAAAAAGTCAAAAAGAGAGAGGTAGAATCTAACTCCATCTTTGATCTTTCTCTTTCAATCTTTAATAAGGCCTAAATTCATTTTTTTTTTTTTAATAAATGGTGGTCAGGTGGTGTCTTGTCTCTATTCTAGTGACTAACAACTGTGAACTATGTAAAACAACACAATGCCCATCACTGGTGGCTCTACATAGGGTCCAGGGTGAACCTGTGACCACTCTCGCCTGGAAAAAATTAATATTATTATGTATAAATTTTAAAAATTTATGATTTATTTTAGACAAAATTTGGCAACAAACTTGGTTGTAAGCTAAGGCTACAATTCCATTCAATTTTTTTTTTTAATTGGTTGTGAATTTAACAAATCCACCATTTAATTATATTTTCTTCTTATATCCTCCATACTTGTAAAATTTCAAGAAAATCAATAATCAATAATAATGTCATCAATCAAATGTTTAAATTTTGAGTTTTTGTAGTCTAAAATTATTCACAAAAAATAAGTTTATAATCGAATAGTAAATAACATCCAATTGACTTGAAACTACATGTATTTTAAGAACATAGAGAATATGCAATTCAACGGTTAGATTTGCAAAATATGTGGCAATGTTAATTTGTTTAGTAAGAGTTGTAGTTTTGTGCTACAACTTAGTTTGTAGCCAAACTTTATCCTTAAATTTCAGTCCCCTTAACAATATATTAGGTCCTTACATAAATTTTTTTTTTTTTTAAGTCCAAGAAAAATTTTATTTAACTATGTTAGTTTTTTAGACCCCTTAAAACACAATTGATTTAACCTAGGTAATTAACCAAGTTGTTACTTAGTCCAATTTAACAAATCTAGGTTATCACAATTACAAAGATCATATCATGTAAAGCAACGGAAAATAAATAACACAAGATATGATCACCCAGGAAACCAAACTAGTAAAAACCTGGGGAGGATTTGACCTAGCTATCCTCAAGGTAAAACACAAATCCACTAGAAAGAATCGAAGTTTATACAATAAGACTTACAAGCCCCCACGCTCGACTTCTTATTACTACCCACCAGTAGAACTTAATGACACGATCACGTGCAAGCTCCGAATCCACGGACTCCTTCTTTCTTTGGCCTTTGCAAAACACAAACACCCCCGTTTGTGACTTTAAGATCCCACTCAAAGGTTTAGCAACACAAACTCTCCTGTTTGTGACTCCAAGACCACCCTTGAAGGTTTAGATCATTAGCACCTTTGATGACTAGAGAAGGCAGCAACTTCTACAATACCGGATCTTGAGATTCTTCAAGTAATAACACTGGTAGAAGACATAAGAGAGCTTTTTAGGAATAAAACCCTAAATACAAAAGAGGCACACTTTTTTCTCTCTGAAAAAAGCCACACAAAAACGTGCTTAGGGTTTCCTTTATATACTGGGAGAAGTAGATTAGAAACCCTAATCCTTAATGGGCTTGAACTGCTGTTTGGGTTTAATTAAAATTCTGCAGATACGACTTTCGATCGATCGAGCCTATTCTTCGATCGATCGAACCAAGCAGAATATGAAGTCTTCTTCCTGCAGCTTGTATGTTCTTGAATTTTGACTTGAATCACCTTGAGCATTGTCTAATAAACCTATAGACTCTAAGATCTATATCTAAACAAGTTTGTGTTCACGATTTGCCAATTGTTCTAAACATTTAGAACCTAACAAACTAAAATTTTAAAAGAGATGTAGCTTGCAACATTGATAATAAGACTATCATATAACGATTTCAAAATAAGAAAATTCGTAGAAGGAAATTATAAGACTTTTATGTGTTTGTATGTGGGTGTTTGTGTGTGTGTGTGTGTGTGTGTGTGTTTTTGTTTTTTTGTCATCAATATATGAAATTCTCTTTTTATTATATTTTTACAATTTAAGTTTCTTAATGATCACCTTCAAAAGTATTTCTGGAGCTGCCATTGATGCCTATGTGATGTTCTGACAGTTCTATGCATTTTATTGTAGATTTGTAGTTTTGTTTGTTATTGTTTTTGTCTATTAGTGTCTTTTAAAAAATTAAAGGGATTTTTTTTAGGTAAATAATTAAAGAGATTATTTGCAACTTTAAAATTTATTGGTTATTTGTTGACTGCTTGTGTGCATAGTGCTTATCTATTGTGTATAATGATTGTAGATTTTTGACCATATAATGACATGATAATTTCAAATTATATTTTATTTATGGATTATAAAAAAGTCAACTACCATATTTTATTTTTTCAAAAAAAAAAGCTTCAAATGATTTAGAAGTTAATACTAGTGGTGCAACATTGTCAACTACTAATGTTGAGGAAAATCCTAATGTCCCATTTTCATAAATAATTGCATTGTAATATCTTAAAAAACAATAATTTTTTGTATTTTTCTTTGTTGATGGTTTATTAAATGAATGTTTATTTGGAGTTTCAAAATTTTTTTTTTTTGTTTATACTTTTGCCCCCTAACTCCGAGTCCTAGTGGCTCCGTCCCTATATATATATATATATATATACACACACACAAAACGTGTGCGTGGAGGGTTGGTGAACTTTTCCATCTATTAAGCAATCAACTATATACATTCATCCAATCAAAAAAATAAAATTAAAAAATTGTATACATTCATAGTATTGCATTTTTTTTAATTTTAAATGCATAAATTTGTACGTAAATATAATTGACGTAAAATTAAAATATAATTGCAATGACAATTGGCATGAATTGGAGTCATTGAATTCTAAAAATGAAAAAACAATTGGCATCAAACATTAGTTTAATTAGGACATTTTTTTTTTTACATGAAAGAGAGAAAGTTCAATTAAGACACTAGATACAAAATTAGAGTGCAATTAAAATCTACTTTGAATTTTTAATTGAGTTTTCACTTAATATATTACATATAATATATAATTTTTCTAAAAATTTTATTACCACTTTGTTAGAAAATAGAATGGTGGTTGTTAAGCAAAAATAGAATGGTTGTAGCCACTTGCCACAGGATCTTAGTGCGCAGGTTTTTTTGATGTCTGAAATTCTTTAATCACCTAATTAAATCTAGACAAGTGCTGGTATGCAACTCACCTCCAGCATACCTCAAATAATAATTACTGGTAACCTCAAATTTTTGTCATTTTTTTTTTAAGAATCTGTAGTCTCAAATAAATTGGTAGTATGCTAGGAGAGTCACATTTTGTCATGGTGATTGAGCATACTTTTCGTTGGAGAGTATGTTCATCTTTAAAGAGTTCTCATAAAGTCTATGAATACAATAGAATTTCACAATATATTTACAACACATTTGCTTTGAGTTGTAGAAGATTTGGAATTAATTTTATTTTAGGTAAAAATGCAAAACTCACCCATAAAGTTTCATTAAAATTCATTTCATGTCTAGTTTACTTTTATTCAATTAAGTCCTCTAAGTTTTAAAATTGTTCAATCGAGGCCTCTCGTTAACTTCTGTTACACTCCACAGTTAAAAATAAAAGAGATGTTTACCCCACATTAATTGTATGTGTTTAGTATCCGCTGTTTATAACTTCAATTTACAACAATAAAGGTTAGACCTTTTTGTAATTGTACTCTGGTTATATAATATATTATAAACCTGGTTATTGTTTACTCAAAAAAAAACACCAATAATGGGTGCCCTTTTTTTTTTTTTCTAATATTTAAATAAAATAATAATTTTAATCTTATAAAAAAACCGGTTTTTCAAAAAAAAAAAAAAGAAGGAAAAAAAAACCCACACACATGACACACCCACACAAAACAAAACAAAACAAAAAAAAAAAAAACAGAAGGGCCAGAACGATGAAATGACGTTTCCATTGTAACTAAAATCGCCCCAAAGTTCTACAATTGATAACAAACACAAGCACCGTATCATCAATATCTAGTATCTTGACAATCTTCCAAGCTTTTTTCAGAAAAGATCTAGTATCTAAATTACAAACAGAGCAACAGTAAAAAAACAGCAACAATTACATCCTTATATCCAATGAGAGAGAGAGAGAGAGAGAGTTACTATTCAGTGGTTGGAGCAGAGGAGAGTCGATGGGGTGACTTGAGGCCGGGGCAGGCAGCAGAAATCAACTTACCCAACACATGGCATAAATCTCCTCTTTTTACACTTTCAGAGGCTCTATGATGACCCAAATGGTTAGGTCTTTGCCAGAAACTCAATTGTTCTCTCGAAGATAGGTTCCTAATTTTCGTTACAATGGCAACAAAACAGTCTTTTTTATTTATTGGGTTTTTATTTTTATATTTAGATTAAGAATAAAATTATTATTTTATTTATTAATTGAAATTTGGAGAACTCAATTGCACAAAAATAAAGTTAGAAACCTTAAACAATTCTAATAAAACTAAGAGGGTGGTTTTTGCCTTTTTTTTTCTTTCTTTCTTTCTTTTTTTTCCTTTAATTTATTTTGATTTATGATGGGTTGACACTTTAACTTCTTGTGATATTATGTTGTGGGGTAGAACTCAGGATTCAAGAGTCCTAGCCTTTCCAAAGTTACAAATTTTGAATAGTTTCTAGTGTTCTAACTTATGTTTAATACTTGTGTTAACTGGACATGATCTAATGTGGACACCTCTCCACATTTGACCGTATCCTGAATGTAGGATTATGATTTTGGAATGCTTTAAGCAATAGTTTTTCTTCAATGAGAATAGGAAATTGAGAATAGAGAATGAAAATAGACTTCACATTTATCGCTACAATTACAATAGTTTTTTCTACAAACACGAATTTTTGAAGTAGTCAATTATGATTGGTAGATGATCATCCTTCACAAACTGGTGCAGATACTCTAACATACTGTCTTTGTATTTAAAATATTTACATTATATCCTAGTGTGTAATATATTGTAGATCATGGACGGAGTGCCCCCAGATTTTTTAAATGCCATAAAAAATAATAAAATAAAAGAAAAAAATTTTAAATAGTTATATTATGTTATTTTATTTATTTTTGTACCATCTTTTTTTTAATATACTATATGTTACACTTGACTTTTTACAATATCAGTGATCTAAAAAAAAAAAATTATACTTGATCTCTTAGCAATATCAATGATCTTTTTTAGAAACTATAAAAAAAAAATTATAGATCTAAAATCTAAAACAAAATTAACAAGTTCAAAAAAATTAGTTCAACAACAAAAATTACTAATAGCAAAATTTTTAAAAGAAATTAAGCTCAATTGACCAATTTTATCCAAAAAATAATAATAATTTATTCTTTAAAAAATTTTTAATAAAATCATTTTCTCTTACCCAATCAGTTACTTATATATGCTATAGAAGTTTTCGTATTAAATTTTTTTTTATTATTTATAAACAGTTCTCGTATTAATTAAGCGTATGCTGGTTTTTTGTTTTGTTTGGATGTTGGAAGTTGGAAGTTGGAAGTTGGAACTATATTGGTGTTTGGGCTACCAGAAAAATAATAGAAAAACAAACGGTTCTTTTAGATCAAAGGTTGACTTTTTTTTTTTTTTTTTAAAGGGTGAACAAAGGTTGACTTGAGTTGGTCGAAGTTCCACAGTTTGATTAAGGCACCTTTGGGCTGCTGGATCAAATAAGGGGCTCGAATCTGTCAGAATACCTCCTTCGAAAGGTAGAATAAATTTGTGAGGCCAATGGGCTTATAATCCAGCAGCATCCCACTCCTCTCTATAAAATAAATAAATAAATAAATAAAATAGAATAAATTCCAAGTATAAGTTAGGCCCAAATATAAAAGGCCAATGTTTAGTTACAAAAGTAAATGTAGCTTAGGATTACAACCTTCCTTAATATCATTAAAATTACTACATGTGGGGGTTAGTTAATCAGGAAGTACTGTTAAGGCCGTGCTAATTGGGCCTATGGCCCGATCTGAGGACATTAGATCATCCGAGAAGGTCCAGATAAGATTATAAGGAGAATGGAGTAAAGAGAAGAGTAGAGATAATATGAGATAAGTCCAACGAGTGTTCGAGGATAAAAGCCATCTCGGAAACTAGTGTTCGATGTCAGTAAGAGTGTCATATCATCATGGACTTTCTTCGAGGTTACATCCCCACCAAGAGTTAGACGTTGGACAAGGGATAAGAAAGGAGAATGGCAACAAATATCTACAAAAAGCTGCTACCTCCGCATTAAATGACTCCCAACCAACTCCCTAGCCGCATTAATGTGGAAGTGATGTCTGAACAGTGATCAAGTAACCTTACAGCTACTAGTTGATGGTTCTGGGAGGTGCTGGATGGGACAGGAAGGAGTTCCCCGAATCTAACCTACACGTGGGTGGTAGGGATGATACCAAGATGGTAGTATATAACATGGGAAGATGTACTAAGAGCAAGGGAGAAAAATCGGGTAATTTTTATGAGAAGACTATGAACTCTTGTAACTTGGTTGTTAAGCAAGACAATATAATATAAGCTCCTCAAGCCACTCCGAGGATAGATTTTCTCATCTTACCTGTGTTTGATAGTTTTAAGTTAGCAAATTTTATCGTTTTTCTTTCGAAACAGATTTAGTTCTTTCATCTACGCTCTAGAAATTTATTGTTTGGGCTTATTGGGCTAAAACCCAACTCTATATTGGATCCAATCCAATTTCAGTCCTTACAATTGGCGCCGTCTGTGGGAAGAGCTTGATCTTTCTAAAGGAAATTCGGGTGCAACGTTCACGATGGAGGAAGCAGGTCCACACCATGCAGCAGCTGAGCCACATCAGGTAGACGCAAATCTACATCAAGCAGAATCATGGGGGTCTCAACATGACAATCCGTTTGTGAATCTCGAACGGAAAAGGGATCATGAGGGAAGTATGCACACAACCCATACCAGTAAGAGCCAGTCTCGGGGGAAGAGTCATGTTTCCCATGCGAAGAACGATAGAAACATACAACGTGAAATCGACGAGTTAAAGAGGGAATTGCGCCACGCACATCGAAGACATTCGTCGCCCAACTCCGAGCTGTCCTCTGATGAGACAAATGGTGCTAGTTATAGACGGAGATCCAGAACTTCGCCTAGTGAGACTTTCTCCTACGACGAGGAGTACCACCATAGACGTAGATATAAGAGCCCACCTCATAAAGGCCTGGGGAACGATGCCATGAACAAAGTGCTGAGTCAGGTCTCTAAATCACCCTTCACACGGAACATAGAAGGTGCGAGGCTTCCTCGGTGATTCCATCAACCCACGTTCACCATTTATAATGGTCGAACAGATCTAGTGGAACATATCAGCCAGTTCAGTCAAAGGATGGCTGTTCATTCTAAAGATGAGGCCTTGATGTGTAAAGTCTTTCCATCTAGCTTGGGCCCGGTGGCGATGAGGTGGTTCAACGGTCTAAAGGCGAACTCTATTGACTCCTTTAAGAAATTCACCCGGGCTTTTGGTGCTCGCTTTATTACTTGTAGCAGGATTCCTCGACCATTGGGATCCTTATTATCTATGTCCATGCGGGAAGGTGAGACTCTGAAGGCTTATTCTGATAGATACTAGGAGATGTTTAACGAGATAGAAGGGGAGTGCGATGATATGGCCATTAGCACTTTTAAGGCTGGCCTCCCGACCGAGCATGATTTGAGGAAATCTTTGACTGGTAAGCCTGTTACCAGCGTACACTAACTGATGGATCGGATTGACAAGTACGGAAAGGTAAAAGAAGACCAACTGCAGGGGAAAGGAAAGACTAAGGTGATTCCTCAAGAGATGAGAGATTTCAGGTCGGACCGGTACAATAATAACCGACCTCGGAAAGACTTTGTTGGGCTGTCAAGATCTACCAACACCCAGGTGGTTAATGCTGTTTTTCGAGAGCTAGTGCAACAGGTACTGGAGAAGATTAAGAACGAACCGTTCTTCAAATGGCCAAACAAAATGGCAAGAGATCCTATGAGGCGCAACCAAAACCTTTACTGCCAATATCATCAGGATCATGGGCACACTACCGAGGATTGCAGAAACTTGTGGGACCATCTAGATCAATTAGTCCGAGAAGGGAAGTTGAAACAACTCTTACATCATTCCAGTGGTCGGGGAAGCTAGACGAGCACGGAGCTTCGGGGAGATGCCTCTTCAAGACTCCCCCTTGGCACAATAAATGTTATCTTTGCTGCCCCAGGGAGAACCGAATCTTGTCCTTCCAGGGTGATGTCAGTGTCCAGTCATCCAGCCGAGGATTCTAATTCAATGCCTAAGAGAGCCAAAATGGGCATCCCGTTAGTGTTAGGTTTTTCAGATGAGGACAAAGTTGGAACCATACAGTCCCACGATGATGCGCTAGTGGTTACACTGAGAATTGGTGGGTACGACGTCAAAAGAGTGATGATTGATCAAGGCAGTGCTGCTGACATAATGTATCCTGACTTGTATAGGGGGTTAAATTTGAAAATTGAAAACTTGACAGCCTACAGTTCTCCTTTGATGAGTTTTGAGGGTAGAATGGTCATCCCAAAAGGTCAAATCAGATTACCTGTGTAGGCCAGCACGGATGTGGTGGAGGTGGACTTCATCGTCGTAGACGTTTTCTCTCCTTACACGGCCATTATGGGTAGACCGTGGCTTCATACCCTGAGGGTCGTCTCCTCTACTCTTCACCAGAAGGTGAAGTATCCATCCGGAGACCAGGTTTTAGAGATAGTAGGAAATCAGACTGCAGCCAAACAATGCCTGGTAACGGCTATCCAACATCGGCCTGAGGCAGAGACCTCGGCCACCGCTGATAATGGTTTATAGCAATCAAAAATCCCGGCGTTGCCCTTCAACGGACCAACCGACGAGTCGAAATGTGAAGATCTGGTGAGGGTAATCGTTGGCGATGATCCAGAGAAATTCTTCCAGGTTGGAGATAAACTGCCTTTGCAGGAGAGGGAGTAGTTGGTTGAATTCCTCAAGGAAAATGTTGATGTGTTCGCGTGGAGCGCGTATGAAGCCCCGGGTATAGACCCAAATTTCATCTGTCATCACTTAAATATTAATCCTTCCATCACCCCGAGGAGACAGCCACCTCGGTGTCTGTCAAAAGAGCATACCGAGGTTGTCAGAAATGAGGTAGTCAAGCTCAAACAGGCAGGGGCTATCAAGGAAGTTTTTTATCCTCAATGGTTAGCCAACATAGTTGTAGTGAAAAAGAAAACTGGGAAATGGCGTGTATGTGTGGATTTCACGGACCTCAATAAGGGTTGTCCCAAGGACCCTTTCCCTATGCCTCGGATAGACCAGTTGGAGGTTGCAACGGTAGGTCATCCTCTGATGAGTTTTTTGGATGCCTTCCAAGGATATCACCAAATACCGTTGGCATTGGACGATCAAGAAAAGACAGCCTTTGTCACTCCCATTGGAAACTATCACTACAAAGTGATGCCCTTTGGTTTGAAAAATGCAGGGTCTACTTATCAACGGATGATGACTAAAATGTTCGAACCATAATTGGGTAGGAGCATTGAAGTCTATATCGACGATATGGTTGTAAAAAGCAAGGTGGTGTCAGAGCATGTGGTAAATCTTGCGAATATTTTTGGGATTCTAAGAAAGCACAGGTTACGCCTGAATGCTTCTAAGTGTTCGTTTGGCGTAGGCTCCGGAAAGTTCTTGGGCTATATGATGACTCACCGGGGGATTGGGGTGAACCCAGATCAGATTAAGGCCATTAACGGCTTAAAAGCACCTCGGAACCCCAAGGAAGTCCAAAAACTGACAGGGATGACTGCTGCTTTGAACTGATTTATCTCCAGGTCCGTAGATAGGTGCAGACCCTTTTTCCTTTTACTGCATAAATGGAAAGGATTTGAATGGACCAAGGAGTGAGTTGTGGCATTTCAATAGCTAAAAGAGTACCTATCTCGGCCGCCAATCATGTCCAGTCCTGAGGTGGACGAGGTTCTGTTCACCTACCTGGTGATAGCCTCTCATGCGGTAAGCTTTGTTTTGATACGAGTAGACAACGACGTCCAAAGACCCGTCTATTACGTAAGTAAGTCATTTCATGAGGCCGAGGTGCGGTATTTATCACTGGAAAATGCCATCTTGGCAGTAGTGCATGCAACACGAAAACTCCCCCATTATTTCCAGGCGCACACCGTGGTTGTTTTAACTCAATTACCGCTCAAGTCAATACTTCGAAACGCGGATTATACCGGGAGGATTACTAAATGGGGCATGATTCTAGGGGCTTTTGACATTAAATATATGCCTCGTACCTCTGTGAAAGGCCAAGTCCTCGCCGATCTAGCAAAGGTGAAGTAACATGACATGGATGAAAAATCGGTTGGCCTAATCTCCACACAAGACCCCTCGTCCTAGAAAGTATATGTGGACGGAGCAGCAAACCAACAGGGAGTAGGAGTGGGGCTAGTTCTAGTATCCCCTGAAAAGATCATCATTGAAAAGTCCTTGAGGTTGGGATTCTCGGCTACAAACAACGAGGCGAAATATGAAGCTTTGTTGATGGGAATGACTATGGTCCAGAAAATGGGCGGAAAGGTAGTGGAAATGTTCTCAAATTCAAGACTGATTGTGGGACAAGTAAAAGGGGAACTGGAAGCCCGAGATACCAGGATGCAGGAGTATTTGGGTCAAATTAGGCGTATACAAACGAAATTTGAATCTTTTGACTGTCACATATCCCCAAAGGTGAAAATACCCATGCAGATTCCTTGGCTACCCTTGCCACCTCCTTGGCACGGAATTTGCCCCGAGTGATAATTGTCGAGGATTTATGCACCCCTACCCCAATGAGAAAAGATTTGCTTTAGATCCATCAAGTCAACTTAGGGCCGAGCTGGATGGACCCTATACTGCTATTCCTCGCAAGGGATATATTGCCTGAAGGCAAGTCAAAAGCCGAGAAAGTACGAAGGAAAGCTCCTCAATTTTGGTTGTTCGAGGACAAAAAATTATATAAGCGTTCTTTTTTCTGGGCCATATCTGCTTTGTGTACATCCCAAGATGTCAGAGTCACTCCTAGAGGAATTACATGAAAGAATTTGTGGAAGTCACACAGGGAGAAGATCTTTATCTCACCGGGCTATTACCCAAGGATACCGGCGGCCAGGCATGCAAAGGGATGCGCAAGAATATGTTAGAAAATGTGATCAGTGTCAGAGATTTGCGCCAAACATTCACCAGCCCGGAGGAGTCCTTAATCCTCTATCCAGCCCTTGGCCTTTTGCTCAATGGGGCTTAGATATTGTAGGCCATTTCCCTAAGGCACTAGGAAACAAGAAGTATCTGCTGGTCAGCACAGATTATTTTACCAAGTGGGTCGAAGTTGAACCTTTGGCTAATATCAAAGACGTAGATGTCAAAAGATTCATCTGGAAGAATATTGTTACTCGATTCGGGGTTCTCCACACCCTTATCTCTGATAATGGCCTTCAATTCGATAGTAAAGCCTTCAGGCAATACTGTTCTGACTTAGAGATAAAGAATAGATATTCTACTCCGGCCTATCCTCAAGGGAATGGGCAAACTGAAGCTGTCAACAAGGTTATAGTGAATAGACTTAAAAAGAGGTTAGATGACGCAAAGGGAAAATGGGTGGAGGAATTACCACATGTCCTTTGGACGTATTGAACAATACCTCAACGATCAACAGGAGAGAACCCTTTCTCAATGACATATGGAGCTGAGGCCGTAATCCCTCTGGAAACAGGCTTCCCAACGTTGAGAACAAATGCATTTTCCCCAGACGATAATGATGGCTTGTTGGAAAAAAGTCTGGATTTGATCGAAGAGCGAAGAGAGAATACAATGGTTCAACTGGCTTACTACCAGCACAAGCTCAAGCAAGGTTACGATATCAATGTAAAGCTAAGGCCGTTGGCCATAGGAGATCTGGTGCTGAGGAAAGTTTTGGGGACCGCCAAGAATCCAGCCTAGGGAAAGTTGAGGCCTAATTGGGAAGGACCGTATCGGATCACTTCAGTGACAGGAATAGGTGCATACTATTTGGAGGATCTAGATGAAAGAATTGTACTCCACCCTTAGAATGTAAACAATCTAAAGAAGTATTATTATTAATAAAAATAGTCCGGTTTAGTTTCCTTTTAACTTATTCCGATCATATATCATGTGTTTCCCCATCTATTGAAGTATTAAACAGAAACTAAGTTATGTCAGGTTCCTCGGACCACAAACTTAGTGGAAATTAATACCCTATGACATCTATTAAAGTATTAAACAGAAACTAAATTATGTCAGGTTCCTCGGACCACAAACTTAGTGGAAATTAATACCCTATGACATCTATTGAAGTATTAAACAGAAACTAAGTTATGTCAGGTTCCTCGGACCACAAACTTAGTGGAAATTAATACCCTATGACATCTATTGAAGTATTAAACAGAAACTAAGTTATGTCAGGTTCTTCGGACCACAAACTTAGTGGAAGTTAATACCCTATGATATCTTTTGAAGCATTAAACAGACTCAATAGAAGTTAATACCCCCTAGTGCCATTAAAATGCTAGTTCAACGTGAATTTGAGCATTTAAAGGGAGTAAAAACTTGATTCCCATTCTCGGATCACAAGGTTTGTGATCACCTAATAAAGATGTGAACTTCAATAAGCCTATGAGCATCACTTAAACTATTCTGAGGTGCCCTGGACTTAACTTTATTTAATCAAACGTTTGGGTGTTTTCTTGAGGTTAAACTTGTTAAAGAAGATATATATGTATTCAAAATATGTCTATGTAATGTTACGGATTCAATGGTTATCGTCCATTTTAACTACCAATTAAAAGCATGTGTAAATTATGTTTCTTCTCTTGTACAGACAAAGGGCAGTCAAGGTGAAAACTACTCAAAACCAAAGTAACAAAACAGATAAGATAAAAATGAAATAAATGATAACTCAAACGAATTCAAGAGAGTAAAAATGCATACTTCATTAAAATATGTCTAAAAACAAAAAGGGGACAAAATCCCTTACAAAAGTCATAATTATATTACAAAAGAAGGCTCATTTTTTCAACTTGATCTGAAGCTTGAAGGTTTTGATGGCTGGGTTATCAGCCTCTGAGGTAGTTGTTCCTTCTATATCTTTTGAGGCTCCCTTAGCGGGCATGACAGTTGAAGCCAAGTCTTGCTGAAAGCCCTGGGAAGCTGCTCCCACCTCTGGAACCACTACAACCTTGTCCGAAGGTACTTCTTGGGAAGCACCGGCTTCTTTTGTTGGCCCTTGCTGGCTGGGAAGAGGAGGATCCTGAGGCTGTACTTCTTTATTTGGATCAACAGCTGTAGAAGCCACCTCATCTTGAACAGAAGGAAGACCCGAGGCTCGTATTGCAGAAGGGTAAAACACGTTTTCTGGTTTCCTCAACTCAGATAAAGCCTCAACCCCAGCTCGGTTAAGGGCTTCATCCCAAGTTTGGGCGCAGTAAATGCGACACACAGCTAGGACCTCTGCCCTAAGGGTTTCCTCGGTCTCAGCTACTCCAAGGTCGTAACCCTTCTACTCAGCCTCGTCCCTAGCCTTCTCAGCCTCATTCCTTGTCTTCTCAACTTCAGCCTTGGACTTCTCAACCTGATCTTTTAGCCTTTGGGCTTCCTCCAGTTGTTTTTTGAGTGCTGTCATTTGCTCCCTGGCAGCAGTCAGTTGATCAGTTGTCTTGCGCAGACGCTTCCTTTGGTCCTCGGCTTGCCTCTGCACGCCATCCAAGGCCAAGTCAGCACTGCGGCGAGCATGCTGCTCCTCGGCCATCTTTTTCTTCAGCTCGGCATTGCTATTTTCTGATATGGTCAATGTTTGCACAGTCGCTGTCCCTTTTTTTGCTCATCTTCCAATTGCTGGTAGTAGTTATTGGTAATTTCTTCCAGCCTGAAAGTGGCTTGGACAGCCTAAAAGAAAAGGATTAATACCATAGCCAACAAAAAGTATATGTCTATAAATAATAATTATAAGTAAAAAAAAATGGGGTTAACATTTTACCATGCCCAAATATCTTTTACAGTTGAGGAAGACCTCATTCTTCCTCATGCTTCGTAGGTCGGACATATCTTTTGGGAGCAGCAAGGCCTCCTCCACGGCCGAGGCAACGTGGCACCCAATGCCCCCGTTGAAGTCCCTGAGTGATGCATCATCCCTCAGGGGCTCCCCGCCGTGCATGGGTGTTGGGAGCCAGGCTCGTGGCACTGGAGGCTGAGTTTCCGATCTCTCCAGGCCCCGTTGCGATGCGTGGTTGACCTTTTGCTGTTTCGCAACTCATTGAGCCTCATCTTCCCGGGTCAGACGGGATCTTTCGGTCTCAACCACATCTTTCCCTTTCTACTCCCTCTTCCTTTTTGGATCAGCAGGTTCAAGTCTGATTGGTTGAGGTTGGTGAGGAGCAGGAGGAGGAGATTTGGGAAAAGGAGGGGGAATCTGAGACTGTGTGGATTTCCCCGATGAACCTTTTCCAGGTTGATTTTCTATCAACTCCATTAAACTCTTCTGGGGTTTCCTCTGGACACCCATATCGTCTAATATGTCCTCGGCTAGGGGAGTCTGGTTGAATACCTCAAATTCGTCCGAGGAGTCTAGCAGATCTACAACCTCCTCTGGATTTCTTTCTTCTTCTTCTTCTTTTTCCTCTTCCTCTTTCTATTCTTCTAGGAGGGGTTGAGACGAAGATGCTCCTATCGAGAGAGTTGCTATGGAAAGTGGCCGAGTAATGGGTGTACTTTCAGGAATGGGAACACCCTCTGGAACAACGAATCCCTCGTAGGCAACACTAATATGGTGGAGCTGAGGATCACGGGCTTTTATCACGTGCTTAGGGGCTTGAAAGGCAAGGGAAATTGGTGTGTACCCAAGAATTAAATGCGCCACTCGCAGTTGATCGTCCGCTTCGTTTACATACACCTCGGCTCGTAAAATCTTATCTAAGCTCTCTTGGTTGACTAAACTGAGATAGGGTTTAGTAGAATGCTTATCTGCAAAATCATTAAAATGGAAGAAAATTCTGTCAGAAGCAGGGACATTGGGAAATAAAAGAGAAATACAAACCAAGACATATTCCCCCACCTGGTTTTCCCTCCCTAGTCGAACAGGGTAGACCATTATGCCATTCCCCAGAAAAGATTAAGAAGTCTTCCTTCAGGTTTTTGTTTGATGTGGGAAGGCACTGGATCAACCTTACTGCGGGATACCTTGACTTAAGGTAATATCCCTGTCCCGTCAAGTTGTGTAAGTTATATACCCAATTTACATCGTGGTGGGTCAAATTCAGGTTCATTCTCTCGTTTAGAGCTTCTATACTCCCTAATACCCTAAACATATTTGGGGCGCACTGTGAGGGAGATAGCCTAAAGAACTTAAGATAGCTCCTAGTAATAGGGCCCATGGGGATGGTCATCCCTCCCTCTATGAAGGCGATCATTGGGATGACCATCTCTCCAGTTTTCCTAGTATCTACCCATTCCCCCTGGGCAGCGTATCTCATGCCTACTGTTGATGGGATCCTATACTTAGCCCTAAAACTTTCTATGCCCTCCTCGGACTCAACTAAACGTTTGAACTTACCCATTTTTCTAAGAGGTTTTGAAGGAAAATTAACAAGTTTAAAATGAAAGTTGAGAGAGTTTAAGAAGACTTACAGGTTTGAAAAAGGGGTCCTCGGACAAATTTCTAGTGTTTGTAGACGCACAAGGAGATGAAAGAGAGAGACAGGTTTAGTGTATGAGCTCTAGGATTGTGTGATTGCTGAAAGTAAGAAAAAGAATTGATTTGAAAAGCTATTTATAGTGGCACAGAAGTTACAGGCGGGAAAGTTCCCGCTCGTAAAACAAGAAAAACCTTTCACCGTTAGATTTACATCTTACCGTTGAATGTGGGGGACAGGGGCGTCGCCAAAATTTAATGCTAGCGCGCTCTGGATGCCGAAGCGTCAAGAGCGTGCTTGGGCAGGTAAAAAGACATATAGGAAGTCAGGAATACGGAATAGAACCATAGACAAGATAGGCTGAAGACGTCAAAATCATCCTTTCCTCTCGAGAAGTCGAAAAGCAAGATTTTGAGGGGCTATTGTGGGGGCCAATTAATCAGGAAGTACTGTTAAGGCCGTGCTAATTGGGCCTATGGCCCGATCTGAGGACGTTAGATCATCCGAGGAGGTCCAGATAAGATTATAAGGAGAACAGAGTAAAGAGAAGAGTAGAGATAATATAAGATAAGTCCAACGAGTGTCCGAGGATAAAAGCCATCTCAGAAACTAGTGTCCGAGGTCAGTAAGAGTGTCATATCATCATGGACTTTCTTCAAGGTTACATCCCCACCAAGAGTTAGACGTTGGACAACGGATAAGAAAGGAGAAGGGCAACAAATATCTACAAAAAGCTGCCACGTACGCATTAAATGACTCCCAACCAACTCCCTGGCCGCATTAATGTGGAAGTGATGCCTGAACAGTGATCAAACAACCTTACAGCTACTAGTTGATGGTTCTAGAAGGTGCTGGATGGGACAGGAAGGAGTTCCCCGAATCTAACCTACACGTAGGTGGTCGGAATGATACCAAGATGGTAGTATATAACATGGGAAGATGTGCTAAGAGCAAGGGAGAAAAATCGTGAAATTTTTATGAGAAGACTATGAACTCTTGTAACTTGGTTGTTAAGCAAGACAATATAATATAAACTCCTCAAGCCACTCCGAGGACAAATTTTCTCATCTTACCTGTGTTTGATAGTCTTAAATTAACAAATTTTATCGTTTTTCTTTCGGAGCAGATCTAGTTCTTTCATCCACGCTCTAGAAATTTATTGTTTGGGCTAAAACCCAACTCTATATTGGGTCCAATCCAATTTCAGTCCTTACACTACATATTTTGAAAATCTAACTATTGAATAGCATATTCTTTACGCTACACATGTCAAATTTTGTGCCAATCGAATATTATTTACTATATGATTTATAAGCTTATATTTTATGCATAATTTTAAACTACAAAAACTTGCAATTTAAATAATTCATTAATGACATAGCTATTAATTTTTAATTTTATAGAAAATTTTCAAGCATGGAGAATATAAGAAGAAAATGTAATCGAATGGTGGATTTGTCAAAATTCACATCTAATAAAAAGATATTAAGTAAAGTTGTAATCTTAGACTACAACCAATTTTATAGCTAACCTTTGTCCAATTTAAATTGAGTGTGTGAATTGACAAAGCTTATTAAAATTGAAAAGGCGCAATTAAAAATATGACAAAATTTGGCTACAAACTTGGTTATGGATAGTAGCTACTACTCTACTCAATATCTTTTTATTAAATGTAAATTTTCACAAATCCACTATTGAATTACATTTTCTTTCTATATCTTCCATGTTTGCAAAATTTTCAAAATATCAAATATCAGTAACTGTGGGACCAATCAAATGATAAAATTTCATGTTTTTATAGTATACATAAAAAAAAATCTACAAATTGAATAATAAACAACATTTGATTGACATGAAATTCGACATGCATGTTAAAGACATAAAGAACATGCAATTTGAAGTTGGACTTTAAAAAAGACAAAATTTAGCTACAAAATTGGTTGTAGCCTTAAGTAACAACTTTACTCAATAAAATAAACATTATTATATATTTTGAAAATCTAATCGTTTAATTGCATGTTCTTTACATTCATAATATACATATCAAATTTTGTGTCAATCAGGTATTATTTACAATATAATCTATAAGTTTATATTTTATGCATAATTTTAAATTACAAAAACTTATAATTTAAAAAATTTATTGATGACATAGTTATTGATCTTTAATTTTCTAAAAATTTTGCAAGCATGAACAATATAAAAAAAAGATGTAATCCAATGGTTGATTTGGCAAAATTCACCTCCAATAAAAAAATATTGAGTAACAACCAATTTTGTAACTAAACTTTATCCTTTTAAAAATATGTAATCATATTAATTTTTTTAGTGTGAGTTGTAGTTATTAACTACGACCAAGTTAATTTATAGTCAAACTTTGTCCTTAAAAATAACCCACAGGTGTGTGAAACTTTTCTACCTCATAAGTAATATAAACTATATGTATTTATATTATTAAAAAAAATTAGATCTAAGTTTTTTTTTTTTTTTTTGAGTTTAGGTACATGAATTTGTATGTAAATATAGTTGACACAATTAAAGAATAATTGCAATGGCTCTTGGCATGAAATTGGAGTGCAATGAAGATCTAAACACTCTTGGCATGAAACTATAGCTTAATTAAGAGAACACTTGGCAACAAATTGGAGTGTAATTAGAATTAAATTTAGATTTTTAACTAAGCTTTCACTAATATATTAAAGGTTACATTAAGGAATGCCCTTAATTAAAACAATTGTTAATAAACCATTTTAAGAATGTTTTGACACCACTTTCATAGAAAATATAAAAAGCCGTCAAAAAATTAATTACTTTTTTCTTTACACATAAAAATTTTCTAAAAATATTTTATAAACCTATGCCCTTAGAAAATTCCTTAACTTTTCCCATATATTAATATCAACATTATGCCAAAAGTTTATTAAATATTAGTTATTACCACTTTGTTAGAAAATAGAATTGTTGTTTTTAGCAAAAATAGAATGGTTGTTATCACAGAATCTTTGTGTGCGTAGTTTTGTTATTTGTATTTTTTTAAAAAAATAAATAAAGGTGTTCAAAGTTCTTCAAATCACTTAAATTCTCAACAGTAGTTGCTGATATGCAATATCCACTTCCCAAATAAATAGTTAGTAATAGCCTCAAAAAAATGGTTGTATGCTGTTTAGGAGAGCCGTGCTTTGTAGTTGTGATTGAGCTTGTTTTTGTTAGAGATTATGATTCATCAGTCCCGTAAAAGTATGTAATTACGATAAAATCTTACAATATTCAAAACAAATTTATTTTGAGCTATAATAGGTCTAGGTGTACTTTCATTTTATTTTATAATTTTTATTTTTATTTATAGTAAATTGACACTTCCAACTTGTTTTGAAAATATATATTGCAAAATTTTGTTGTGGGAGTAAGACTCAAGCCCTAACACTTCCAAATTAAGTTACTAATTTTGACCTCTCATAAGGGTTTGAGCCATTTGGGTTGGCTTGTGTTTGATTCTTGTGCTAATTAGTGATTATACATGATTGGATGTGGACACATATCCACACTTGACTAAGTCATGAATGCTGGATGTGAACACATTTCCACGCTACAATTACATTATTTCTTTTACAGTAATATTTTTTCTCACAAGTGGTCAATTGTCATCGAAAGAGACTACTTTGGTCACTTGCTGTAGTGGTGACTCGATGAATTTTTTTTAGAGAGGTATTAAAAAAATTTAATTTAATAATTTAATAAAAAAAATGAATATATCAAGTTATAAAAAAAATGCAAATATATGAAATTTTATAACTTCTATGAGTTTCATATTTTAAAATTGTTACATGATAGTTAATTATCAGTTTTTATTATTTATTGTCAATGTAGCCAGGTGTGACTATTTTATTTTGTTAAGTTTGTATAACATTTATTTATTTTTATGCATTTGTCATTATTTTTATAAAAATATTTAAAACTAAAATGACAAAATGCAACCCACTGACACTATATTATTTATTAACTCACACATCCATATTTATCTATAAATATTACACTAAATTACACTATATTATTTGAAATTTTCTAACTTTGCTATTTTTTTTCCTTCAATTACATACTAACATAAATGATACACTAAATGTCTAATTGTTGTTTAATTTTAGGTTGTACTTATCTATGATCATGGTGTGCAAGATTTTAACCAATGTATGCAAAAATATTTTGAAGCATAAAATAAACTAATAAAATATATATATATATATATGTATACACACACACTAGCCTCTGAGTACACTTCTATTTTTTTAGTAAAGATTAATAATTTGCATCTATTATAATTTAGAAATTTTTTTATTTTTCAAACAAATAAAAAGAATAAATTTTAAAGATAAGTAGTAACTATAATTTATTTTTTGAATGTGAAGGGAAAAAAATCCTAAATTTTAGGAGTTCTATTTTTGAATTCAAAATGAGATTTGTTATTTGATATTTATGACTTTATTTCTAAATGAAACTGTCCTTCATTAATGAGAATATTTTTAAATTACATAAAAATTCAGTTGAAAGAAGGGAAACATCTTTTATATATAGAAAAGTAATATATATATATATATATATAATATGGAAATTTATTAACGTGTATTCTTAAAGTATATATTTCTTAATTCATTTTAAGAAATTTTTTATAAAAAAATAATAATAATAATTCACTATTTTGAGAACTTTTTAAATTTTTCATAAAAATTGGCATATATTAACTGGATCTATATATATATATATATATATATATATATTTAAGTCAGGGGTTCGTACCCGTGAACAAGAAGTGCCGCCTCTAGCTGTCACCACTATCTCTCCAGCCAACCCCACCTGTCATTCCTTTTAGCTCTTAGCAGCAATTAGCACTTCCTTCACATTTCTTATAATCAACTCTGTTTCTCAAAAATAAAAAAATTAAAAAAAAAAAAAAAAAGGTCAATTCTATGTTAACGTTAATCATGTGTACATTGTTGAGGGTGGTGACATCCAAACCGTGTCTGCTCTGTTGATTGGTGGCTCTGTCCATGTACATGAAATCAAATTGAGTTCTTTTACGTCCATAATAAAATCTTACAATATTTTTACCATCATGTTGAGATGTCAAACCTCATAACAAAATAAAATAAGATAAAATATTAAAAAAAAATTATTTAAAAAAAAAAAAAATGTTAGACCAAGACTCACAGCACCTCAAAATAAAGTTGTAAAAGTTTTGTAATAAGTAAAAGTATAACTTTTCAATGGAATTTATTTCAGGCGTGACGTTAGGTTCAATTGTTCTCTTTTAATAATTACATGACAAAAATTTCCTTTTAATACATTTTCTTCCGTTTCACTTTTTATTTTTCACCTAATTTCACTTTATCAATATTTTACTTCTCATCTCCTTTAACTTTACCAATATCAAACTCACTTTCTTTCACTTTACCATTATCAAACCCACTTTAAAGAAAAGAAGAGATGAAGAAAAGTTCAAATGTTCAATGAAGGATTAAGCAATTATTTTATAAGGTACAATAATTTTATTTCATTAAATTCATATTTATATTTTTTAAAATATTTGAATATGAGGTTAATCTTTATGTTAATACATGTTGTATATTATAGCACCAATGGATGAGAATTTAGTTGTAAGTGAGACTCATCAAGTTGTTAAAAGGAATTGTTTTGACTTAAATGAATTACTTCAAGAATTTACTATTATTTTATTTTATTTGTATCATGCTTTTTTCATTTATCCTAAAATATGATGTGGATTGTTTTAATCTTGTTTTAATATAGCACTAATCGATGAGAAATTAGTTATAAGTGAGACTCATCAAGTTGTCAAAAGGAATTGTTTTCACTTAAATGAATTACTTCAAGAATGTACTATTATTTTATTTTATTTTTTGTATCATCTTTTTTTCATTTATCCAAAAATATGATGTTGATTGTTTTAATCTTGTTTTAATGTAGCACAAATGGATGACAATTTAATTGCGAGTGAGACCCATCAACTTATTCCAATGAATTACTTTGACTTAAATGAATTGCCTCAAGAAGGTACTATAATTTTTATTTTATTTGTAATCCATATTTCATTTATTGTATAATATGATATTGATTTTATTTTTAATTCTTGTTTTAATATAGCACAAATTGATGATGATTTAATTGCAAGTGAGATTCATGGAAGTGTTTCAAGGAATTGTGTTGAGTTAAATGATGTCCCAAATGATGGAAAAATAATAACACTTGTGAAGGGGAAATAATTGATTGGAATGAATGTCCATTAGATGAAATGAGGGTTATTGAAAATTTGAGCCTTTTGTTGGTCAATGTTTTCTTAGTGAAGAAGAAGATTTCATTTTCTATAAAAATTATGCAAATCGAAATGGGTTTACAATTCGAAAAGGCCATTCAGAGAAAAAAAAAATTGGAAAAATAGGAAGACGTAATTTCTTTTGTTATCAGGAAGATAGACAACCACTTAAAATGGTGGATCCATCAAAGTTCGTCTAACTATTGTATTGCAAAAGTCAATAGACATTTGTCCAAGAGACTGGTATGTCACTATTTTTGTTGTACATCACAATCATTAATTGTTGTCTCCTTCGGGGGCACGATTTCT
The DNA here is from genome assembly GCA_028535165.1 of Quercus tomentella. Taxonomy (NCBI): domain Eukaryota; kingdom Viridiplantae; phylum Streptophyta; class Magnoliopsida; order Fagales; family Fagaceae; genus Quercus; species Quercus tomentella. The sequence continues at coordinate 45,938,406 of JAPQVY010000100.1, forward strand.
TTTGGCCAATCGAGTTATCACTGAAGATGATAAAAATTGTGTTCTCCTATACAAAGAAGTTGGACTTTCATTTAGAGAAATAATACGTGTTATGGAATTTAAGAAAAATGTGAAACATGGACATCTTTCATTTTTTTTTAACGGGATATTCATAATATTTATGTGAAAATGAGAAAAAAACATGGAGTGAATGATGCCATGGATCTCTTACAATTTTGTAAAGTTGCTAAAGAAATGAATTCTAAGTTTCAATATGCATTCACAACCGATGAAGAGAAAAGATTAGAGCATATTTTTTGGTCGCTTCCTCATAGTTATGATTGACACCAAAAATATAGAGATTTTGTTTTTTATACTACTTACAAGGTAAATGCTTATGATATGCCTTTTGGTATTTTTGTTGGTGTCAATAATCATGGAAAGATGATTCTCTTTGGTTGTGCAATTCTTCGAAATGAAACAACTAGCGCTTTTTGGTGGTTAATGAAGGCGCGCTATTTCTTTTATAAATTTGTACAACTATTTTTCCATTTTATATAATTAATTAGTGGAATAATATTAATACATATCATTTGAAATGTTTACATATTCTAATAAATTTTTGTTCGATTAGCAAAATTTTGCATATTTAATGAAGAAACAACCCAAGGCAATTTTGACGGATCAAGATCCACGGATTATGGAGGCAATATCAAAAGAATTACCAATCACAAAACATGCCTTTTGTATATGGCATATTACCGCTAAATTTAGTAGTTGGTTTACATCAATTCTTCGTAATCAATATTCAAATTGGTGCATAGAGTTCTACAAGTTATACAAGTTAGACTCATGTGAAGAATTTGAGGGTCAATGGACTCAAGTTATGGAAAAGTATGACATGTTTACTAACAAGCATCTAATTGGTTTATATCAAATCAAGCACTTTTGGATACCATGTTACCTTCGTGGGCATTTTTTTGGTGGAATGACAACAACTGGAAAATCAGAAAATATAAATGCATTTATTAAACAGGTTTGTTAGTTCTCACATAAACTTGATCCAACTCATTAAACAAATAAGTCAATACTTACTGCTGATTTCTTTTGTTGTATAATTTTTTTTTTTGGTTAATATTTGTAATCTTTATGTGTCACAAAAAAGTTTTTTATTTTATTTTACTATTTATAATCTTAGGTTGATCTTCCATTGAAGATATTGAATTTTGGGGTATACTTTGTCGTCACATTCTTAGTGTATTCCTTCACAAAGATTGTTACCATATTCCACCCTTGTATTTATCATCACGTTGGTGTTGTGAAGCCTCATTAAGTGAAAAAGAATTGCTAGTGTTGGATGATGAAAATTTAGTAGGAAGGAAAAAATGATGGTGCGATTGATGGAGATTTTTTCATTAATTATCCTCCGCTATCAAAGACAAAAGTCATCCAAAGCAAAAATAAATGAAAGGCGGAAGAGAATTGGGAAAACAAAAGAAGACTTTTGGGCTTTGCAAACATGTTGGTCATAACATCTTTGTATGTTCGGAGAAAGAGATTTGTACTTCCTCAAATGGTGCAAAAAAAAAAATGTACTTCAAGTATGATGGAATTGAATCCAATATTTTGTTTCGAATGTTAGGTAGAAGCACTTATGCCTGTAAAACAAAAATTATGACAATATTATTTTTGTTATTGTTGAAAATATTATGCTATTGTACTAAAACCCTCCCCCCACTCTCCCCCCACTATGACAATATTATGCCATTGTTAATTGATGCTTTTTTTGTCTTCTTTTTTTTTTTTTTTTTTTTTTGGTGTTACATTTTCATTTTGACAATATTATTTCATTGTACTTAAATTTTTTTTTTCATACATTTTAATGAATTTACCTAAACTTACTTCAATAAATATGGGGTTGAACTTTCGAAATTGGTTAGCTAAGTACTCTTATTGATTTTGACCAATTGTGATCATGATATTTTAAATTATACTAATTATGATTAAGTATTCTTTAAAAATGAGCATCAAAATTAAAAAAGAAATTAATTTTAATAAATGTAAGACTACATTTGCAAATTAACCCTTAAATTTTATATTAAATCAACAACACTGAAAGAAACAAGGAAATTTTAATAAATACAAAAGGACATTTGATAAAGTCACTATCTTCAAGGAATATTTTCTCTTGCACAAAATTGTCAAGGGGATATCAAAAAGCATATGATAGGATAGAATGAAATTTTCCAGCTCTTAGTGTTTGTGGCTCTTAATTATCATAGTTTACTGGCTAGCTTTTGCTTTTCATTGCTTTGATGTTGCTATTTTTGTGTATATTGTTGTAGCTTTCTCTGTTTTGTTGAATGATATCTACGTTTAAGAAGAAAAGAAAAAAAAAAAAAAAAAACCAATTCACCTCTTTCCCCTATACTACATCTCACCAAGCACAACAAAAATCACAAACTAAAACTATTTCATCCTCCGTTGGTAAAATTTGGTTTGAGATAACAAAGACCATTTTATTATGTGAAATGCAAAATTACTTTTTAAGCTTTGGTTACTAGTCACACTCTACAAATTTTAAGTTACATTGAATAAGTACCGGTCTACTCCTGATGATTGTTTTTTATCATTAGGTTAAGATACCAATCGATTTTTTGAGTAAGCAGGAGTTGAACCATAAATCTCTTTATCATTAATAGATGAAGTTTAAAGGTTAATCTTCCAACAATGAAATTTGGACGTTAGATTACTGCTAAAAAATCTCATTATTTAAGGGGGTGGGATTAGAAATTTCTCCCCCTTAACCCCTAACATCATCTATGTTCAAGGGAATAATCAAGTATTCGAAAATTTTTACATGCATATGTTAATAATAAAAAAGATAAAAATAAAATAAAATTACTACTTGAGTTTATTATACTAATTTCAATGTGAACTAAATATTTGCTTTGTGGCGGTGAACCTCCTGACTTCTAAATTTTCTTCCCTCTATTTCTATCAATCTTGTAGAATTGCACCTCATCATATCAATTTTGTAGAATTGCACCTCTTCATATTTAAAAAGAAAAATTATACAAACACTCATTCAAGTATTATTGTCTTTTTTTCTTTTTTTTCCTTTTAATATTTACTTTACACCACTTATGTTTTCAAGATACAAAAAATATTTTTAATGATATAGTTGTAAATAAATTAAAAATAGTGAACCCCACTAATTTTTCTAAACTTTTTTATCTTTTAAATTAAGGAGCTAACTTTATCACAAAAAAATGATCACACTTCAAATTTTATCATTGTCATAAATATAAAAAATATATATATTAAAAAAAAGGTATATGAGCTCTGTTGTTTTATTAATATAAAAAAAGAAATTAATCTACACATTACTTTTCATAAAATAAAAAAATAAAAAAAATAAAAATAAAAATAAAAAAAATCTTAGAAATGGCCTCCTAAACACATTTTTTTTTCAGCATTTCGAAAATTGTTCTTAAAATAGGAGCTAAACACATATAATGTAAAAATTATTATCTAAAAACTAGTTTCAATTTCAATTTTTTTAAACTTGTTTTCGTACTGTTAAAAAATAAAGTCATTCTACCAAACAAACCCAATCTTATAAAATTTGTTGTGAAAAAACAGTTTTCATAATATTTTTGTTTTAAAAACAGTGGGAACCTAACATTAATGAGGGAAGGGAAAAGATTTTAAAAGTTAAAACTTAAAACCAAAAAATAAAAAGTCAATACTCAAGTTAAGATAAAGCTTTTTTTTCTTAGAACAAAGTCAAGACAAAGTTAAAAGACATTTTGGTCCCCCGTTTGGATTAAGAGGAAAAATGTGAGAGTAGAATAAAATAAATTTGGTTCAAAATTAACTTATTTTTACACACTGCTCCCAATCCAAATTGTCCAAAATGGCTAAAGACTTTGTAGCTGAATTAGCGCCTTTCTACATATAAAGTGCTTGAGGGCTTAAGAGAAAAAAATTCAAACAGTAAAATTAACAGTATATTATAATTATTTCTCAAAAATTATCCAAAAATGATTTAATTTTTCCCATGAAAACTGGTACACGCCTAAATAGTAAATACCTTTTCCCATCTAGCTTTTTCCAAATCCCAAAAAGCATGAATATTTTGTACTTGTTTATACCACATTAACGGGTTTTGTTCACCACGGCCCGTTAATAATAATAATAATAAACAACATAAGCACATGTGAAATTTCAAAAAGATTTTAACCAAAAAAAAAAGAAATTTCAAAAAGTTATTTCAAGTTTCAAAACACTCCACGTGAGACGAACAAGAGCCACAACAAAAGAAAAATAAAGAATGGTCTGACTCAAAACTCAAAATAAAAGGAGAAACGGAGGGGCGGACTGAGAAAACTTGAGTAGTCAGAGAGGGAGATTACCAGCGACGTGGGAGGACAACCGGAAATGTAATAACGACGGCAACGACGTGAGTTCTGCTACTTCTTTTTTTTTTTCACTCTGTTGCCCTCTTCCCTTCATTCAAAGTGAGAGGTGGGATGCTTTGTTCAAATGCAAAGAAGTTGTATGGATCAACCTCACCCTTAACAATCGCCAACCTACTGAAATTATTCTTATAGTACTTGAGACCCCATCTCGCAGCTTGTGAGTAGGTTGTGTTTTCATTATCATTCCGACCCAAATCAAGATCCCTATAATTAAGATAAGCAGTCCTTGGAGAGTGTGATACGTAGGGAGTCATGTGCTTATACACCCTTCTTATCCATTCTATGTGCCTCTTTGATGGCCCAACTCCTTCATCTTCCCATTGGATAAAGTACTGAATATTATACAAATTTCCTTTTCTATGTGGAAAAGGAATTTCAGATTCTGAAATCTCATTCATTCGACCACCATAAGGGTCCATGATCAAGACCGAGTTCTCTTCTTCTAAACACACTTTCCATATCTGTTACCATGCCGCTTCTGGTATGGGTTTCTTGACATAGTCTGATGCACCCTTGAAGTAGACTATTTCTTGTGGAATCCTATCTCTCAGCGCTTCAATACTCGTTCCTTCTGGGTAATATGAAAAATAAAGTACGGATTCAATCCAGCTCATTTCCGTGCAGTTACTCGGCTTCAAACCCAATTCAGGGAAGCTATTTTCCATTATCTTAAGGAGCTGATCAGCTTTCCCAAGAAACATGGAATTAAATGTCAATTGTAGTATGTTATTCCTGAATCTTCCGTCAGTCGTACTCGTTGCTTGAATTTTGGCTATGCTGAACACAGTTACCGTGCGTGGCACATCAACAAGCTTGATTTTCCATGAAATAACGACACCAAAACTTGCTGCTCCACCACCTCTAATGGCCCAAAAGAGATATTCTCCCATGGATGCTCTATCGAGAATTCTGCCATTAACATCAACAAAATGAGCATCAATAATATTATCAGCAGCCAGGCCATATTTTCTTAACATGGTACCAAAGCCACCGCCACTTAAGTGCCCACCGACCCCAACTAGTGGGCAAAGCCCAGCTGGAAATCCATGGATGAGACTTTTCTCTGCAATTCTATAATACACTTCACCTATGGTTGCTCCAACCTCAACCCAAGCGCTGTTATCTTCAATATCAACGTCAATGGATCTAAGGAATTGGAGGTCAAGGAGGACAAATGGGAGACCAGCAGTGTAAGAGAGGCCTTCATATAGTCATGGCCACCGCTTCTAATTCTGACTTGCAGTCCAAGTTGTCTGCAACAAATGACTGTGGCCTGTGCATGGGAATCGATGAAGGGTGTGACTATAATAAGTGGTTTTGAGGTTGTAGGGGAAGAAAATCTGAGATTCTTAACATTGGATTCAAGGATGGATAAGTAGGAAGAATTACTTGGGGAGTACTATACAATTGTGGAAACTGGAATATGAGGTGGGGAATTCAGGGAAAGGCATTGGATGAATTTTTCATAGAATGAATCCAAGCATGATGATGAAACTGAGAGGATGAGTTTTGGGCCTTTGGCAATAGTTTTCAACTTTGTCTGAAGTCGGATTAGTGTGCTTTTCTAATATCAAGACAAGTGATATATATAAAAAAAATAAAAATAAAAGTTAGATAGAGCTAACACTAATACACTATTATCTCCAGGTCAATCACAGAGAAAGTTTGGTGCATTTTCTGGTGACTTATTCTATATTTAGAATGCGTTTGGATTGGGATGAAAACTTCTGCGTTTGCGTTTTGCTTGGTTTTTTTTTTTTTTTTTTTTTTTCACGCGTTTTTGAGCGTTTTGAGTGTTGCGGCTACTGTTCATGTACTGTTCAATGAACAGTAGCCGCAAACTTTGACTTTTCAAATTTTTTTGGACCAATCACAGCACATCGTGTACTGTTCACGGACCCACAAATTTCACTTTTCAGTAACTTTTTCATTAAAAATGGGTCCCACGATACTATTCACACATTTAAAAATTATTTTGCTACAATGTTTTTCAGTTTTCAGTTTCAGTTTTCAGTTTTCAGCTGTATCCAAACGGACCCTTAGTGTGTGTTTGTATTCAGCTTCTGCGTCCACGTTTAGCGTTTCCTGCGTTTCAGCTGTTTTTTTTTTTTTTTTTTTTTAGCCGCACTTGTTGACTTTTTGTCCGTGAACAGTGCATTTATGCACTGTTTATGGACCCACAAATTACACTTTTCAGCAACTTTTTCATTAAAAATGGGTCCCACGATACTATTTACACATTTAAAAATTATTTTGCTACAGTGTTTTCAGTTTTCAATTTTCAGTTTTAGCAAAATAAGTTCTATCCAAACACACCCTTAGGTGATGTTTGGATAACGCGTTGCGTTTGCTAGTTTGCACGGTTTGCGTTTTTCTCCTTTTTTTTTTTTTTTTTTTTGGGTTTTCACGCGTTTCAGGGAATACGGTTACTGTTTATGCACGGTTTCATGAACAGTAACTGCAAATGTTGACTTTTCCACTGTGAACAGTGCATCTGTGCACTGTTTACGGACCCACAAATTCCACTTTTCAGCAATTTTTTCATTAAAAATGGGTCTCACGGCACTATTCACACATTTAAAAATTATTTTACTACAGTTTTTTCAATTTTCAGTTTTCAGTTTCAGCAAAATAAGTTCTATCCAAACAGACCCTTAGTGTGTGTTTGGATTCCACTGAAGCTGCGTCTACATTTGTCTTGCTGCGTTTTCATTCTTTTTTTTTCTTTTTCTTTTTTTGTTTTCACGCGTTTTGGAGTAAAGCGGTTACTGTTCATTGAACAGTAACCGCAAATATTGACTTTCCACAGTGAACAGTGTATACGTGCACTGTTCACGGACCCACAAATTACACTTTTCAGCAATTTTTTCATTAAAAATGGGTCACACGGTACTGTTCACACATTTAAAAATTATTTTGCTACAGTGTTTTCAGTTTTCAGTTTCAGCAAAATAAGTTCTATCCAAACAGACCCTTAATTCTACTACCCACATTTTGATACAATTGGCATAAATGTTAACTTGCAAATTGGATGACACTACGTATACATGAAACTTACATGCCTACTTTGTTGTTGATGTTTGTAGATGGAAAAACGTGGATCAGATTTGCTCAGGGCAGCGACACGTTAAGGCCAAGGTGGTCTTACTACCCACATTTTGATACAATTGGCGTAAATGTTAACTTGCAAATTGGATGACACTACGTATACATGAAACTTACATGCCTACTTTGTTGTTGATGTTTGTAGATGGAAAAACGTGGATCAAATTTGCTCAAGGCGGCGGCACGTTAAGGCCAGGGTGGTCATAGGACCACCCTGACCTAAAAAAATATATATATATTTTATATTTGTCTATCCTTCAAAAAAAATTTGTGAATACCTTCAGTTTTTTTTATTTTATGCCAATAAAATTAAATTTTGCTCCATAATTTGTTTTACTTAACAATATATTAGGGGCTTTCAAGTAAAAAGAAAAAACCCAAAAAAAAATTTTGAACTAAAATCTGAAAAAAAAAAAAATATATATATATATATATATATATATATATATATAATATAGCAAGCCCAAATGCCCAATAGACCCAGGGAAAAAAGCCCAAGATTAATCCTCACTCACTACTCAGACAGATTTTTAAATCAACAAAAATAATAATAATTAAATTTTTATAAACTAAATACCCAATACACAATACGTCAATTGATCAAATTTTAAAGCAAAATTGAGATCCTAACCTAAAGGGAAAAAGAACCTCATCCTCAGCCCTCAGCAATGAGTAGTTAGCATCTCAAGCTCTCAGCGAGTAGCGCCTCTACCTCAGACTCAGCAACAGCAATAAAGCAACTTAATAAGACCCCGCCCCTGGTCCTAAAGCACATCGGCTACGGCGAGATCGGATCGGAGATAAGAGATTGCCTTGGCCTTGAGCAACAGCAACAGAGCAACTCAGTAAGACCCTGCCCCTGGTCCCAGAGCACATCGGCGATGGCGAGATTGGATCGGAGATTGCCTTGGCCTCAAGTCCTCGACGTGCTACAGCAGCGCCGTCCCTCAAGGTATTTCAGTTCTCTCTCTTTTTCTCTATCTCATCTTTGCTATGCTCTGAGAGTGAGAGCAAAGCTCTCTCTCTGTTTCTCTTTGAACTGAAAAACGAGATTCTCTTTGTCTTTGGAATTAAATAACTTTACCTAATGTCTAATTGCCTTTATTTGACATTTTGACTTTATCGGTTTTGTGAGTTTGGATTGGGGAAGTGGACAGGCAGAGGCAGTAAAGGCATTAAAAGTAATTGAACAAGACATTATAAAAGACAAACAAATTAAATTATGTTAGGTAGTGGGTTAAGCCGAGTGGATAATGCACAGTGGGGTGTGTGCTAGATTGCTAGTAGTCAGTAAAGAAAAATAATGAAACAACTAAACAACAATAATTAATAATTTTATTAATATTTCAAATAAACTTATAGTTTATTCTTTATTCTTTTGCTAAAATTATGGACAAATATTTGATAAGAAAACCACATACCCAAGATTCATCTCCTGTGCAAGATTCATCTTCATCTTCTAAGAGAATTCGTGTTGACTTTAACTTAGAAAATCTTCATTCAGATCTTAGGCTACGAGAAAAGATATCATCTTATCATCCTAATAATCATGATGAAATAAGAAGATTTATTTACAAAAAAGCCCTTGTCAACCTATTCTCCATGAATACCCTTTAACAGATTTTTCTGGAAAGCCCCGTCAATTTAGATTCAATTGGTATGTAAATAGAAACTGGTTGGAATATAGTATAGACAAGGATGCAGTATTTTGTTTATATTGCTACCTATTTGGGCAAGATGTTAGTAAGCAAGGAGGAGGAGAGACTTTTGTAACAAAGGGATTCAAACTTTGGAATCATAAAGAGAAGTTATCATCCCATGTTGGAGGAATTAATGGTGCTCATAACCAAGTTGTCAAGAAGAGTGAAGATCTAATGAAGGAAAAGCAACACATTCAAGGTGCTTTGGTTAAGCAATCAAATCAAAATAAAATTGAATATCGAGTTCAATTAAATGCAATAGTTGATTGCATAAAATTCATTTTATGTCGGGAGTTAGCTTTTCGTGGTCACGATGAATCTCATGGTTCAAGTGATAAATGAAATTTTCTTGAGCTTTTACAATTTTTGGCGGATCACAATGAATCTATCAATGAAGTGTTGCAAAAAGTTCTGAAAAATTGCAAGCTTACCCACCATGGAATTCAAAAGGACATTGTGAATGCAGTTGCATGTGAAACATCCAAAGCCATCATCAAGGATCTTGACAATGGGTTCTTTTCAATATTAGTTGATGAGTCACGTGATATCTCAGTGAAAGAGCAAATGGCCCTCGTTCTTCGTTATATGAACAAAAAAGGAATTATTATAGAGCAGTTCTTTGGTATTATACGTGTAGCAAGTACCACCGCTTTGTCACTCAAATATGCTGTTGAATGTTTACTTTGTGAACATAATTTGAGTTTATTGAAACTACGTGGGCAGGGTTATGACGGGGCTAGTAATATGCAAGGTGTTATCGATTGTCTCAAAACTTTAATTTTGAAAGAGAATAAGTTAGCATTTTATGTCCATTGTTTTGCTCATCAACTTCAATTGACTCTTATTGCCGTTGCTAAAAATCACATTAACATTGCTGAATTTTTTTATCCGGTTAGTAATTTAGTAACTGTTGTTGGAGACTCTTGTAAGAGACAAGATGCTCTTCAAGATGCACAATTTGCCAAAATTAAAGAAGAATTAGAGAAGAGTGTACGTAGAAGTGAGCAAGGTTTGAATCAAGAGACAAATCTTAAACGTCCTGGTGATACACGTTGGTGATCATATTATGGGACTATTCTCAACTTGATTTTAATGTTCTTTGCTGTTGTTGATGTACTTGAGATTATTGAAGAAAATAGCCTCTCCGACCAAAAAGTTGAAGCTCGATCTATTATGAGGTCAATTCTATCTTTTGAATTTGTCTTTGCTCTACATTTGATGAAAAATATTTTAGGGATCACATATGAGTTGTCAATAGCATTGCCAAAAAAAAAATCAAGATATAATGAATTCTATGGATCTTGTTAAAGTATCTAAGTAACGATTGCAAGTGATAAGAGATGATGAATGGAAATCTTTATTGACTAAAGTGTCTTCATTTGTACCACACATGATATTCCTATCTTGAACATGGATGAAATATTTGTAGTTAGTGGGAGGCTGCAATGCAATGTAGCATTACTTTTATTTTTGTTGAACTCAAATTCTTGTGATTCTCAAGTCAAGGTGTTCAATATTATTATTAGGGTAATCAAAATATGTTATTTTAGTTTTTTTTTTTTTTTTTTCAAGTATATATATAAATTTTTGGCAATCAGGATGGTCTTGTGACCACCCTAAAATATATGTGGAGCCGCCATTGTCGGAAGGTTGTTAAGCTTCAGCCTGACATTTTATCTGCTGGCAATCTGTTGAAGGTGTAAAATGGGAAAATCTGCTAGTAGATATATGTATGTAAGTGATAGGCAGTCATATTCATTCATAGTCTACTATATAGAATTGTGATAAAAATTGTTAGACAAGAGTTATAGTCATAACATAATTCATATAGAATTAAGAGTGACATCTTTCTGTACATAAGAATATTAGAAATTTAGAAAGTCTAACACGTCAAAAAAAAAAAAAGCTTACAACATCCCCTTGACTCCAGCTCCAATGGCAGTATGGCGTGCTGCGCGATGAGTCGCCTCCTACTTCACCCTCTGACTTGATCGTGGTGGCCTGATAAGGCTCATGCTGTGATGCTTGTAGAGGTATTCTTCTCTGAGGAGTGAGGACCCTACTTTATTTTTCAGAAGGAGAAAAACAAAACAAATAAAAGGCCACTTTTATTTACTTAATTCATTTATGTCTACGAAATATGAATTTTAAAATATTACAGATTAGAGATTACAGTTGGATTTGGATCTCCCAACTCCCAAGCATTTCTTCAAAGTTCAAACGGATTTATTAATCGTGTAACACTTTGTAAGGATATGCTTCACTTTATGCTTCACTAATCATAGTTTTTCACAAGTCTTTTCTCTCTAAAATAACCAAAGTTTGGATTTCAGATTTTGATTTGGTATTATCCGTTACTTATCGTGTCAAGTATTTTAGTATTAATAAGTTTCTTGCGTGTAAAATAATTTTTTCATTAAAAAACGTCACACTTGAGGGAGATAACATTTCTGTTATGAACTCAATTTCCTCAGCAGGTATTAATAGAGCTAGGCTTGGGTTTGTGTATGATGATATCAGATGTATGGGGAGGGGCTTTAGAACTTTTCATGTTAACCATGTGAGGAGGACAGCCAATACCGTGGCACACTCACTTGCTAAGTATGCTGGGTTGATAGAGGGTAAAATGGTCTGGTTGGAGGAAGACCCACCTCCAGCCAGAGATGCTTTGTACTCCAGTTCTTGTCATATTTCTCTTTAATGAATGAATTGATTCCAGTTTCAAAAAATAAAAATAAAAAGTCACTTCATTAAAAAAAAAATGCGAATTCATTATTCTATTAGCCATGTAAACAACACCATTTTCAGATTTAGACCCCTGAGACAAACAATGTTTAACCAGTTTTAAGGCCAAGTTGTTAATTAGATCAATTATGAGAGCCTTAGGTTAAACAATCAAGCATAGCAGAAAGTAAAAATAACACAAGATGTGATAACCCAGGAAATCAATGAAACCAAACCAGTTTCACAAGGAAAAAACTAGGGGGACTTAACCAAATCAATCTTGAGGTAATAGTTTCACTATAAGCTGGAGATTTATAAGAAATCAAGAATAACAATTTGTAATAAATCTAACTTTAGTTACCAAACTGAGATCTGAATCTCACAAACTTCCTTTTCAATGAACTGCTGCAACGTGAATCTCCAATCCATGCACTTTAAAATCCCATTGAAGATTTTCTCCAACATAGACCTCCAGTCTACAACTCAAAGATCACACTTGAAGGTTTAAATCTAGCACATTTGATGACTGATTTGAGGTAGCAACTTCTACAATACCAAATCTTGAGTTTCTTCAAAGAATATCATCGGTAGAATATATGAGAGAGCTTTAAATACAAAAACCCCAATCTAGAATAGGAGGCACAAGAGGCACTTCTCTCTCCCTATTTTTCCAGTCTTATAGAGTCTCTTTTAAAGTGTAGAATAAAGGGCATGAAACCCTAGTAGATTGGGTGATAGGCTAGGCTTTAAATCTGCAAACTAATCTAATTTGCGATTTTCAATCGGTCGAACTTCAATTTTGATCGGTCGAAACTATGAGAAATCCAAATCCTTGAATCAGCTTCTTTCCTGCTCTTACAAACTGAATACCAACATCTTGAGCATTGTCTAATAAATTCTATAGACTCTATAAGTTATATCTAGACAAGTTTGTGTTTACGTATTTGCCAACAAAACTATACAAGTATAGAACCTAACAACCACAAACGGTGGTAAAGATAAGGACTTATTCCACATATTTTTCAAACTTGAGGGACCAATAGCGCCCATTTAAAACTTGAGAAATCAATTGTGCTCATCGAGTAAACTTCAATGACCAATAGTATAGTTTTACCTAAAAAGAAATAAAGTAATTCTCCAAGTTACTATATATTTGTTTGGAATGAAAAAATCTAAATGTATCTTTTAAGAGACATTATTCTTATTAATTTAAATTGTTCTATATATTACTTATTGTTCTTTTGTAATTGTACTCTGTTTGGCTGATGTGCCTAGGAAAAAAATGTTACTATTTGTTTCTATCACTTCTATCAAATTTTTATCCTTTTCTTTTTCTTTAATATTTTATAATTTTGAAGCTTTTCTTTGGGTTATGATGCTTCTTTTTTCTTTTTCATTTTGTCCATGTGCATAAACTCAACATGAAAATGTTATGTTATATTTAGAGTTTTCAATTCTTTACATATGATGGAATTTTCAATAATGGTTTAGATTTAAAAAGCTTATTTACAATATAAAATAATTGTAAGTAAAATAAGCATAAAGGATGATAGGATATTGGGCATATTTGTATAAGTATCAAGGCTTCAACAAAAATTTGTTTAAAAATGTGCAAATAATGAAATATTAAATCTGTTTAAATCTCAAGACTTACATTTCTTAATTTTAAATTGCATGTTTAAGGATCAAGTTTTTTTTTTTTTTAAATGGGATATAAGTTAGGTAAAGTTTTATAAAGTTTAAACTAAATACTTTATAAATAAAATTAAAGAAAAAGCCGTGCGAAACACGGGTTAAGAACTAGTAAGGCTATATAAGGAACAAATACACATTCGCATACTTTGATATCACTAGTTAGGGCAACACGTGCCTTGCCGTAGAAAAAAAAGTACTGTAGTAATTAAGGTCAATTCTAAATTTTATTTGTATTACAAAACAAATATATGAATCATTTGATTTTTAAAGTATATAGAAATTTACATTAATCAAAAGAGACATTAATTTTAAAAATTTTGATAATTATGTCGTAAAAAGTTAATCTCATTCGTTTAAGAATTTTGATCAACCACAAAGTTAGGGTAACTATTTAACATATAAATATTTATTTAACTATAAAAGTTTTTTAGTACCTACTTGCTAAAGACAATATATCTATTCTCTAAAAACTTCTAAGAATAATAATGAATATCATCATCTTCCAACAATAAATAACTGAGTTTTGCTAAGAAATAAAAAAAAAAATTAAAAAAAAAAAAAGAGATAACAAAAGGCTTGTGTCATCAAATATCATCATTCTAACTTTCTAAGAATTTTTATCATTTAAAACTCAAAATAGTAAAGAAAATTTTTAGGATGTTAAAATTTAGCATGCGTAATTTAGACATTACACAATAAAATATTTTAAGAATCATAAACTTTCATTAGGGTTTAACTGAGAGAATAACAATATGACATATTTGCTCTTTTCCAAAATATTAAGGGAAAAATTGTTTGATTTTAAAGTTTAAGTAAGAATTGTAAACTACCCCAAACATAAAGGATGAAAAAAAAAATTCCTAAGTTTTTGTTTTTGTTTTTGTTTTTGTTTTTGTGTGCAAAACTATGTGTTTTAACTTAAAATAATGTGTAAAGAAAAAAAATATACAAAAAATCAACCTAGGAAAATTATATGTGGAATAGTGAATTTTGGCTCAACAAAGTTGATTAAACCAACAAAAAATTTCTAAAAATACAACAGAATGACGCAACATTTTCATCATACCTTTATAATTTTGTTATATTTTATTTTAACTTGTAAAGAATTGACAGCTCAGCAGTTTTGAAAATATTATAACAACATCTAGATGTCTTAACATTTTTCACACAAAAAAATGTTTTGTCTATGACATTTTCACAACAAATTATAAGTAGTAGATTATTACAAATTGTTATTGGTGGGCAAAAAAGTAGTTTCATTGGTAAGTTTAAATTAGAACCAATAACAATTTACCATATTTGATTTGTTATGAAAGTGTTGTGAAAATTATTGTGGACAAACCAAAAATTATATAGCAAATACACTACAACTTTATGCATTAACAAAAAAAAAAAAAAAAAGAGCTAAACAATAAAAGTTAAACAAACCAAAACTACTGTAGCGAAATTACTGTAACTTTTCTCATTTACTCTTTTTATATAATATTGTGGGGCCCGGCCCAAAAATAATGGGCTATTCCAAATCCAGGCCCGTCCGAGGAGCGTCCTTGCCGAAGAGAAACCACATATGAAGCATTACTCAACCCCAATAACGCCACGGAAACCTGTCCGAGGAGTAACTCCTCCTCGGACATCACGAAGTCCATACGAGGAACTCTCCCCATCCATTTCAGTCCATCCTCCCAACATATAAAATGAATAAAATCCAAAATATCTCATGGAAAGCTGCCACCACCACATTAATTGCGCCCCAACCATCCTCTTGGCTGCATTAATGAGGAAAAGACCCCTGAACAGTACCACCTTGGCCTCTGCAACTCACAAAGGGAGAGATGGGGGCGTCTGATGGGACAGGTGCTCAAGTAGATGCTTAGATGATCGACAAGTGTAAGGTTGAGATGAGAGGAGGGGAACTATATAATGTAGTGAAATCCCCCAAAGAGGAGGGGAGAAAAACTGTATTAAGAACGGGAGAAAGAGAATCACACGTGGAGATCCATTCTTGTGTTTTTATTTTCTGCAACTACATTGTCCATGTACAAGACCGAACAGGCTCACTGAGGCGAAGTTCTTTGACCCATCCTCTACAAATTTTTATTGTGGGTTGCGCTTTGGGCCAAGACCAGATCAATAAGATTTGAGCCAGGAAAATCGTGCAACTACAAATATATATATATAGAAATATACATTGCATTTACAATGTAAATTTATATTGTAAACACATAAAAATTGGTAAATGTTGTACACATTTGTAAAATTTGTACAATTTTTTTTTGCAAATGTATATAATATTTGCTACTTTTTGTGTGTATGTAAGCTTACATTACAAGTAAAAAGTAAACATATAAAGATCCTTTAAAAGAAAAAAACAAGCTCAAACCAAGTTGGTGAACTTGAAGGAAAAAAAAGGAGGAAAAAGACAAGTCACTAAACCAAAAATACAGTTCATAACACTATTCATGAGCCTATTCGCTCTTTTTATATATAGAAAAAAAGAGCACAAATCGATGACTAAAAAAAAAAAAAAGATTAACAGTACATATTGAACAAACCAAAAGTATTGTAGCTTTTATACATTCACCCAATAAGTGTCACAACATTTTCACAAAACATTTATTTTCAGTTATGGTTGGTCACAGTTTCATATTTATTATTTTTACTTATAAGAAATTGACACTTCAATAATTGTGAAAATATTGTGAAATTTGTTATGTCAGTATAACAATATATATAAAAGGAAAAAGAAAAGTACAACCAGAAGATTAAAAAAAAAAGACAAACTGGCTTTTTTTTTTTTGAGAAAGAAAAGACAAACTGGCTTAATAAACCAAAATGGCCCTGTAGAGGCATTGAGGGGGAAAAAAATACAAAAGGAAGACTGAAAAAAATGTAGCTACTGTAGCTACAGTGCCGCTTGGTACTGTAGCTACTGTTTCAAAAAAAAAAAAAAAGTGGCAAGTGGCTCAATAAACCAAAATGGCACTGTAGACTTGTCAAAGTTATTAGGGGTTGACGACACTTTCGGCTCATCAATAAAAAGGCATGTAACCCATTAATATAGCCTATGAGTCACCAACCATTCAAATCAAAGGCCCATAAATTTGGGCCTTGGAATCAATAAGTAAGACCCACAACTTGGCCCAGACAATAACCCATAAATTCAGACCAAGCTGCTAACTAAGGGTTCGTTTGGATACAGCTGAAAATTGAAAACTGAAAACTGAAAAACACTGTAGTAAAATAATTTTTAAATGTGTAAATAGTACAGTGAGACCCATTTTTAATATTTTTTTCTGAATAAAGTGATTGTGGGTCTCATGAATAGTGCACAAACAGTAAAATTTGTCTTACATGAACAGTAATTTTACTGTTCATTCGCTGAAAAAAAAAAAAAAAAAAAATTCTTAAACGCACTCTAAATAAGCACTTGGACCAAATTTAAATTGGATCCACAAAGCCAGCAAGCACAGCCCACAAGTTTGGGTTGAACCAGCACATAAGGATGACCAAAAGGAGCCCCACGAAGATAATCTCAAGGCCCATTAACATGGCCATGCAGCAACACCTCTAAACCAAATTGATGAAGTCAGCTATCTAAAACCCAAAAAATTAATAATAACCAACCTAAGACCCACAGCTGGAAGCCTGAAACAAAACCAAAATTTATGGGAGGGCAAAAGGGTCATTCCAAATCAACTTGGGCCCAGCTAAATTCTAACAAATGAGTTTAGGACACTCGTGAAACCCCACGGCGGAGTAGACGAAGTAAAAGAAGAGTTACCTTTTTCCTTAAGTGGAGTTCATTATTTACATTTGACAAACCTCATTTACTTTTTTATTGTTATTTTTACTTTTTATTTTATTCATTTATTTAAGGTAAGGTTATAAATGAATTGAGTTCTTAATAAACAACTTTGCCTTAAAAATATATATTTATATTCATTTATTTTGGAAAAAAAGTCAATATCAAGAGTCCATTTGGGAACAACTTAAAAACTTTTTGCTAAAAACACTATAAATAAAACTAAAAAGTAGTTGAAATTATACAGTGTGAATCATGAATAGAACCAAAAAGTGCAATGAGACTCATGAATAGTAGCAAAAATAAGTTAAATAGTAAAAAAAATTGATTTTTAAGCCAACGTCAAACGCAACCCAAGTCTAAATTTAGACTTAACTATTAAATGAGTAAACATAATGTGTATATGAACAAGCTCATGAGTATAAAGTTCAATAGATTTGAATGCATATAATATTATATAGGCTAAATTGTAAACTATACCCCTAAATTTTGGGGGTTTTTGGATTTTACAACCTTTAAGTTTCAGAATTTAAATTTTACCCCCGCTGAAGTTTTAAGATGTTTGGATTTTTCACATCATTTTTGTAGCCTAAAAAAATTAAATAAGTAAAAATGGTACAGCATAATAAAATGACGTGGTATTATTTTTTTTAGATGAACTAAATATGTGTAGCAAGTTTATGTAACATTTAACAGAAAATATGGACGGAGGGGCTGCTGATGCAAACATAATAGAACTTCAAAGGATACAATCTAAATTTTAAAACTTTAGAATATAAAATCTAAACACCCTCAAATTTCAATAGATAAAATTCAAATTCTGAAATTTCAGGGTATAAAATCCAAACACCCTCAAACTTTAGGGATGTAATTTACAATTTAACTTATTATACATTTATAGGTTTATAAGTATTAAAATATACTTATATAGATTTGTGTGGGTGGGACTTATCCATATTTTGCCCGCCTACAATCTGATTATGTATTGTTTGAACTTGTAAATAAGTTAATAAGATATTAAATTATTATTTATAATTTACTGATAAATATATATAGCACATTTCTTAGTAAAAATATAAAATTCTTTACAAAACATGGTTGGTGAATCAATTTTTTCATAAGTTCATAAATGAAAATTTATCTCATTAACTCTAATAATATAATATTAACTATAATTTAGACATATATTAGCCTATTAGAATAGGCCCAAGCCTAATTTTACTTTGTGTGCAAGCCAAATCTCCTACTTGTACTAAAAGCCTGTTAGTCTAGGGTTTAATATATATATATATATATATATATATACATATATCCATGTTATGGTTCATTGTAACACAGGTTTTGTACTACACTGTTATATAATAAAAATGTAGCATTTAAGGGTTTCCTCCGTGAACGTAAATTGTAAGGCTAAACCACGTAACCCTTATGTTCTTGTGTTCCTATTTTATGCTTCCCTCTTTCGTATCTATTCAAGCATATTCAACATGATGTATCAATGCTAATATTTAACAACTTAAACTATAACAATAGATTATTTTTTATATTTCAGCTAAGTAGACATCAAATACTCTACTATTTAATTATTTGTCTATATTTACTTCCTGGACAAAATTCGGTGACAAACTTGGTTGTAGCATAAAGCTACAACTCCAACTTAAAAAATAAAAATGTCTACATATTTTGAAAATCTAACTATTAGATTGTATGTTCCTTATATCCTTAACACACATGTAAAATTTAATGTCAATCGGATTTACTATTTGATCTATAAACTTATTTTTTATGCATAATTTTAGACTACAAAAACTTAAAATTTAATGATTTGATTGATAACATAGCTATTAATCTTTGATCTTCTAGAAATTTTGCAAACATGAAAGATATAAAAAAAAAATTAAAATTAAAAAAAAAAAAAGTAATTCAATGGTTGATTTGTCAAAATTCACATTCAATAAAAATATATTGAGGAAAGTTGTAGGCTTATGCTACAATCAAATTTATTACCAATTTTTTTTCTTACTTTTTTTTTAAGCTATATAAATGACATTTTTAGGGGTATTTTTGAGATCATTTGTGGAAACCAATGACTTATATTCTAATCATATGTATAGATGTACATTCAAATTCAAACGCAATATGTGACACGCACAAACAAGTTTTGTCAAAGGCGATCATTATTTTGTTTGTAATTATTATAAAAGCTGGTACAAACTATTTTGTACATGTGATGCTCATATGATGATATGAAAACCATCTTTCACCTGTTTAGGAGAAGTCTGATAAAGTTAATATCAAGAGAGACATTCTCTGTAATAAGAAAAGAATGAATTATTAAGTTTTTTTTTTTTTTTTAAGACATACATGTAATTAAACTCTTATTTAATTGGATTAACAGGTTTGGTAAAATTATATGTCCATCTAAACTTTCACACTGTGTAAGTTACATGATCAACTGCGGGAAATGATAAGTACTTTTCAACCTTTTAGCACTTAGCAAAACAAAAACAAAAAATGAATTTAACCTTAGAAATGGTGGCTAGAAATGATCGAGGTATATATGATCATCAAAGCCTGAGATCGATAAAGAGCAGTCAGCTATGGATCCTTTAATGGAAAAAGCAATTGTTGTACTCTAAGCTCTTCAGCTGGCTACGGGAGAAGGGTTTTTCTGAGATCGTGCTGAAAGGTGACTCAAAGTTGTGCTTTGATACCATTTGCAAGATTCTCTCAAATGTGCAGGACTTGAGAAAGTTATTTTCCATTTGCTCTTTCATATGGGTTAGTAGAGATTTTAATGGGGTCGCCCATGTCCTTGCTAAATGTTGTTTTTGATGCTTTTTATTTCTTACTTTGTAAAGTTCTTTCTTCCCTCTCAGTGTTTGTGGAAATTAGACCCTGTTGTCTGTTCTTGTTTTTTCTTAATGAAAGTTTGGTTTAGAAAAAGAAAAAAAATAAAAAAAATAAAAAAATAAAAAATAAAAAATAAAAACAAAAACAAAAACAAAAACTAGAAATTAGCAAACTCAATTCTCACACAGTCACACCCACTGTCCGAAGCCCAGCTAGCTAGTGGTTGTAGTAGTAGAACAGAAAAATAGCCGCCAAGAGAGCCGACAAATGAAGAGAGAAAAATGTGAATAAACAAAAAGAAAAGCTCAGCCAAGAAAATAAAAAATCAAAATCAAAAAAAAGGAAGAGAGAGTGTTAAAAATTTTTAAAAAAAATTAAGAAAAAGGAGGGGAAAGTGTTAAAAATAAAATTTAAATAAGGAAAAGGAGGAAAGAGTGGTAAAAATATGTATATAAAAAGAAATATGATATAAAAATAAAAAGAGACTAAAAGAAGAAGAAGATGAAAAATGATGATTAAAAAAAGGAGAAGTTTGACCGATCTCTTCGACAGTCCAAAGCCGTTGTGTGGTAGCGACAGTCATGATTCGGTTTCAGTGTTTTAATTTATGTCTGGTGGAGATAGATCTCTAATTACCTCTTCTCTCTCCTCCCCCTCACTTTAATCTTTATCCCATTTCACCATTTTAGATGCCGCATACCACGCTAACACGCTTACCACTTGTTTTTCCCTATTTTTTTATTTGATCATTAAATACGCTACTCCTTTTCTTACTATTTTATTCCAAAAATTCATTTTTAAATAATCAAAATGGGTGCCCCTATATTTCCACCACCGTCTTCAAAAAGACAATATTCTCCTTCCTTCTTGTATTATTGCCTCTCTACTTGCCTTCAATACAATAATATGAGTTTATTCTGAGTTATAGTTAACTTAACTAATTGAATAACAGATTTGAAATTCAATTTCTGCTTACATTAAAATTCAATTGTTGTCTTGGTTTGATGGATAGAGAGGGTAATTATCAGAAGCGGACGATATAAGTTAAAACACTACCCAAAAAAAAATTAATCTGTTAAAAACCATTAAAAAGTGTCCATTAAGCTACATATTTCTTAACAAGGTCTATAATATTTGTTGAGATTCAAAATGGTATTACTTACAGATGTTCACCAAATTGTTCAAGACCGCACCCAAACAACCAAATGGAATAACCGCACCACACCCCAAGTGGTAGTGTTGCGGTGTGGTGTGCGATTTTATGATAACAAAACTATACCACGCTACACCCATATATATTTATTTTATATTAAATTATTATTAATAATTTAATATTATATAAAGTAAGTGATCAGCTTAGTTTTATTACATTCAAGTTTCACATTAAAAGAATATCACCGTGCACCCTTAGTGTGGTGGTCACACACATATACACTTAGATTAGGCTAAAGTATAAATTTTATCTTATATCAAAAAAAAAAAAAGTTTCACGTTAAAAGGAGATTAAATTCGGTAAGGATATGGTGTAAAACTCATATTATACCCCTCCAATCTCAACATGCCACATTATCTTATCACATTCACATATTTAAGAATATATACAATCATACCCAATCAATTCTAATACCCATATACAAATCCAACTAAATTGAGAGTTTATTGAGATGTTATTAGGTGTGATAGGATGTATTGAATTTTAAGTAAAATGATGATGTGGCAATCTCTTATTAGATGGTGTAAAACATGAGTTTTACACCCATCCTTACCAAATTCAACTCCGTTAAAAAATAAAAAATAAAAAATAAAAAATAAACTTCATTTTGGTTAAATACTCCATCTCACACTCTCACTCTCATAAAATCAAAAGTTCAAAAGTTTAATAGTATTTTTTTTTTTTTTTTTTGTATTTGTACACCATACCAAACCACACCGCACTGCACATGTGACCACAAAACTGAAGTTTAGTACGGTTATAGTTTTGGCCAAACTACACTACAAAAGTGCGGTGCTTAAATTGGCTTAAAATTGCACCGCAAACATCCCTAATATTCTTTATTATGATATATAATTAATGAGTAATGCTACAGCCACAAACTATTTTATAATATTTTTATAAAATATTGATATGGCCAACCTTTTATAGGTTTTCATCTAGGTCCACCATTAATATCACTTTTTCATTTAACAATAATCACCCATCACATCAACAGTTTGTAAAAATCACAAATTATTTCACAACATTTTTACAAAATATTGATATGACCAATCTCTTATTGATTTTCATCTAGATTCACCATTAATATCATTTTTTTTATTTACTAATAATCACTCACCATGTCAGTAGTTAGTAAAAAAATTTGTAAAATAGTCTATAAATTAAGTCATATTTCTATACATGTCAACTCGAATTTTAAATCCTAATCCAAGCTTAAGGTCAGCTGTTGACAACTCTGTCTCACGCGGTTGCAGAACTAATTATAATAATGATAATGCAGTGCAAGTGAGTGTTATGTATGTAACGTACGTAGTTAGATTAGGAGGACTTTGAAAACCATTAATTAGAGATAAGAGAGGGGACCCCTTTAGACAAATTTGGAAAAGGCAGGAGGACCATGGACCACGATTGATGGAGAAGTTTTGGTGCCATAGATTAGTGCACAATTTTGCCCACAATTCGTCCATGTGGCGAGTTATGGTTGGTGAAAGGATGACCATCCTTGTCACCTTTCCACCAACCACAACTCGCCATATGAGTGAATTGTGGATAAAATTGTGCACTAATTTGTGACACCAAAATTTTTCCGATTGATGTTTTGGTGAATCTAGGATGTAGATAAGATAGGTTAAGGTGAGTAAATGCTTTACAGTTTACCCCCATTTTAGACTTTTAGTGAAAAAAAGGAGAGGGTAGTTTTGAGTTTTCAATTAGTGCTAAATTCAGGGAATGACACTGATTAACTATCAAAACCTGAGGTGCCCCCAGAATTACTCTCAGCTTAATTTCACTTATTTACCCATCATTTTTTTTAATACTAAAAAAGAGAGAGAGAGAGAGAGAGAGAGAGAGAGTTTAGAAGGTTGTGCCAGAAAGTTTTGGCCCACCAAAACATAACCCCATTTCTTGTACTTTTTCGGTTAAGAGAATTGCTGCAGCTCCAGAGAGGAAGTTGAACAGGACCAAACAGAGAAAGAGAGAGAAAAGAGAGAGCGTGTGTGTGTCTATCAGGGGCATCATTCATATCCTGGAGCATTGAGCCCCACCAGATGCCATAAACAGAAGAGGCAGGCAATAACAAGAGGAGGTTGGAGGAGAAAAAATGGAAGGTTGAATACAGCGAAGCACAGATATGTTGTAGTAGTTGTTGTATAGCGCTAATGCTAATGCAAATGCAAAGGCAGAGAGGCAACAGTGAGCACTGAGCAGACCCACCTCCCACAAATATATAAATATATATATATATATATTATTGTTATTATTTAACATGTACAACAACAATATTATAGCGGAGAGAAAGTGGTGATACAGCAAAAAAGGTTGGTCTTTTAGTCTTTAATACAGTGCATGTTCATTGGACACCTTCTCTTTCTCTCTCTATCTCTATGCTTACTATTGTCGTGGGTGCCCACTACTATCCTTTTTGTCGCTCTCCCTTTTTTTCTTCTTCTCCTTCTCTTTCTTTATAATCTCTTTCTCTGTGTCATATAACATTATTAATTGTGTTGTATATAAATATTTTTTCTTAGATAGTTTTTTCTTTTTCTTTCCCTTCCTTTCCGACCTCAACAGTAATCATATTCTCGTTACGGAGTATCGTTGAGGAATCTGAGGAGTTGTTGTTGTTGTTGTGCTTGTGGAAAAAGTGGCAGTTATTATAGGCCTCTCTCTAAACCCAAAAAAAAATATATATACGAAGTTAAAAGAAGAAGAACAACAACAACAAACGGAATCGCAAGTGCACGAGTGTTTGTGATTTCATTGATGTGATCTTAAAAAAAACAAATTGGCTCTTTCTGCTTTTAATTACCAAAATCTCTGCCTCTTTTTCTTTTTTTTTCCTTTCTTCTCTCTCTATATTTGGGTTGTGGAGAGAGAGATCATTTGGTTTTGTTCTTCTGCTGGGTTTTCGTTCTTATTCTTTTTTATCTTTGCCTTTCCTTTGGGGGGTTTTTGCCACTTTTGCTTTGCTTCTTTTGTGTGTGTTTGATATTTTTCATGTCTCAACAAAGGCAATTTCAGATGGTGGGTGGTAACAACAACAATCCGGGGCAGTACAATGACACAACTTTAACCAAAATCTTTGTTGGTGGGTTGGCTTGGGAGACTCAAAGGGATACGATGAGAAGGTATTTTGAGCAGTTTGGTGAGATCTTGGAGGCTGTTGTTATCACGGATAAAAACACTGGGAGATCCAAGGGTTACGGTTTTGTAAGCCCATTTCCTTTCCTCTTTGGATCCTTTATAAGTTTTCCAATGGCATTTGCCTATATCTATATTTTTTTCGTTTGTTTGTCTGATTAGAAAAAACCGGGTCTTTATTTTGTTTTTTTGGTTTCTTAGGTTACATTTAAGGATCCAGAGGCAGCCATGAGAGCATGTCAAAACCCATCTCCCGTGATTGATGGAAGGAGAGCAAACTGCAATCTTGCATCTCTTGGTGCCCAGAAGACTCGTCCACCAACTCCTCAACATGGTCTCCCATCTTTCTCATTTCTTTTTTCCTTTTTTCCTTTTTTTTTTTTTTTTTTTTGGTTGAGAAAATGACATATAGACAATTAATGGATACCTGCAATATCAACTTTCTAGCCAAGGTCAATGATCATTAAGTATTCATCTGATATGGATTCATGAGACAATGTGGAAATGAGTAATGTTGGATTATAGGTATCCAACACAACATGCTCATTATCATTCCAGTCTCTATTTCAACCTTAGCAAGCTATTGCAAATGGATTTCACTGAATATGTATTTTGATGCTATAAATATATATGGATCTGAATGCCATAGGGTACCCCCCAAAAAAAAAAAAAGTGATTTTGTTTTAAATTAAAATGTCAGGTTCAGGAAGGTTTAGACCGGCAACTGGCTTGGTAGCTTCACCTGCTTATCATGGATCCTCATCTGCATATTACCATCAACCAACTGGTCAATACACATTTCCTTATTCAGCTTATGGGTAAGCTAGAAAGATCCTAGGAAAAAATCTTAGACTAATTAATACTTTGTTATATTCATTGGTTTGTTATTATTCCCTATCAATCTGTGTTTTTTTCACCCTTTAAAAATCTTTTTGGTCAACTTTCAGGTACACTGGATATTCCCAAGATGCTATGTATCCTATGGTTAGTACAGTTGTGTGTGCATATATTGCAAATGGTAAATACTACATTACATTGCTTGATTTTGAGTTTGATGTCAATATTACAGAACTATTACAGTGTTTATGGGGGTCAACAATTCTCTCCTTATTATGCCACCTCTGGGGCAGCAGGACCACCTGGGATGTACCACAATTTTTACCCATTTTATGCACAATACGCACAAAGTAGCCAGGCTCAGGGTTTTGGAGTTCAATATCCCCAAATGGTACAGTACCCATATTTGCCTCAGAACTATGGCTCTACTGGGATACTTTCTCTTCCTTCTTCAATGCCAACAACTAATAGCACAGGTGATATATTTTAAACCATTCTCCAGTGTTCATTTTTAAGTAAAATACAATCCATTCTTACCATAGAATTTGCATGCGAAATGCAATAGGTGCAACATCAACAGCAGGGGTGAGTGGAACAGCTGCAGGTGCTACACAAGCCTCTGGGACAGCTTCTGAACAGAATTCATCAACTTAAAATTCCATTGGAGGAAAAAAAAAAAAAAACAATGTCTTCTTACAAGACTAACAACATGGATAAAATGGTGAAAAGGGTCACAAGCAAAAGGAGAAAAAAGTGAATAAGGAAAGAATATTAAGTTACTGATATGATTCAAAAGGATGTCTGATCAGCTAGCATAACAAGGGAAAGGAATCCAAGAATTCAGCATGGGGATCCATTCATACATGGAACAGGCAAATAGAGCTATGTTAAAGCTTGTTCCACTAACCATCTTTGCTTCGTTTTTCAATTCATGCCCCAATATTACCATCTTCATCATCATATACATGTTTGGTCTAGAACTGTAGGGAGTCTTTTTTTTAATTTTTTAAGTAGTTGTTAGGATTAGGACAACCATATTCATTTGTGTATTGGCATAAGGTAGAAACTAAATATTGGCTTTGGATTCTGCCTTATAGACTAATTGCTAGATGGTAATGTCTCGGACGCAGAGAGCATCCAATGACATTAACTTGTTTATACTGGCAGTAATGGGTTCAAAAGATTGATTTTGTATCTTTGAACCCCGATTGGTTGGTCAAGAAGAAAAGGTGAGCTCGGATAGCTCAGCCATTTAACTTGTAATTTTTTTGTTTATTCATTTTTCATTATTGGTACTTTTTAAGATAGGATTAGTTGGGAAAAAGAAGATTGTGTCTCTCTTGGTTTCTTTTTCTTACAGACAATCATCTCTTTTTATCTTTCATCTTTCGCTTTCAGTCGGCATTCTTTACTCATTGTGATTCTTCGTTGGCATAGTCACATCTTTTGGGCACTATAGAATGTGTTTAGAATCCAAGGGGATCTCACAGTGGGTCAATGAGTGATGGCCCTTTTTCTGTTTCAAAGTTGGGCTTGCAGATCTTGCCGCACATGTATGCTTGTGATTCTTGAAATTCTATGTGCTATGATATGGTTGGATTTCCATGACATAATAATAATATCATATAATAAGAATATTTATAACAAAAGTTATCCTGCGGTAGATATATCTCCTTAAAGAAGTGAGGATGGATACACAAACCAAATTTTCCTTTGTCATATATAATAATATCATATATTAAATAAATTATATCATATACTATATAATAAAAAAGTTGATTGTACCAAGTAGCTACTTTTTACATAGAAATAATAAACAAAACTTTGCTCATTTTTTTCTTTTTCTAAATAAAGAGTAACAGAATTAGTGGTGACAATTTTACTTAGGCTTGATCATTATAATTATTAAGCAATTGAGGACTCAAAATTTTTTTTTTTTTTTGATATATTATTCATAACGAAAAGAAAATACATCTTAAATAAGGGCTTGTTCTAAAAAACAATGCATCTCTTCAACTCAAGTTAGGAAATTATCAAATGCCTAAAGCATGTTTCAATTCAAATGTTTGGAAGGGTTTACCGTTTAGACGATAAGGGGGCTGAAGAAAACAGTTTTTTGCTCTTTTTTTTAAATTATTATTATAGGAGAAGCGATCATGGCGAATAGATGTTCCACTTTTACTTATAAAGCTTCTTTCCTCATTGTATGAAAATGATAATAGCCCACTATACCAAAGCCAGACTATTCGGTCATGGAAAAGAGTGAGTGTTGATTGATATACTATAAGTTTCACTATTATTTGTTACAAAGGATAAAGGTGCAGCATCATCTTTTCCTTTTAAACAATTTTGAATTCGTTTTCGTTATAGTATGCAAGATGAGTGTATCATGCATCACAATAGAGAATATATCCTCCAAATTTTTTAGGATAAATTGTGGGTACTGGATAGAGTAATTTGGCTTATCTCAATTGTCGAATCTTAAAAGCTCCGAGCTTCTCTATGAAACCAGGTTGGGTTTATCTCTTGGCCAATATTTTGTTTAAGTACTTGTGTAGAATCTGTAACATATCTATTTACTAGGGGACAAAATCCATTGAACCAAGTCATCTTCCTCAGCACTAACAAAACCAAGAGGAGCCCAATTATGACTTGATACTCATACCTCTCAGAATTATCTTCCACTAGTGATAAAGCTGGCAAAACCCATCTAATGCTCTATTGTAGCCAGTTGGAGGAGGCATGTTGTCATCAATCAGTCTTAAGGATATAACATTTTTCACAATTCTTGACATAATTTGTTCTGATTGGTGCAAAATAAAAATGGACTAGCTTTAGGTGAAATTGATGTTGCTCTAATCACAATAAGTCATCGACAACTGGAAAAAAAAAAATGTTGTCTTAGTGTTACTTGACAGTCAAATACGTGTGCTCTGTCAAAGACGTTGAATTCAGTATGGCACTGCACTATATCTAAAGACAACTTTACTTGAATTATTATTTTTTACTTCGGGTCATTGACTGACTCAATGTATTAACTGAAATGCAACCAAGATAAAAGAGCAACCCAAAAACCTGACCTTCATAACCCATGTAAAATCCAAACACTTTAATAAAACAAGTGACGTATGTAGTCCATTGACTCCATTCGAATAACAAAACATTAAAAGGGGCCTGAAAACCGATGGTAGCCTAAAATCGAATTGCTACTATTTTCCATATTGCATTCCAACCCATTAGGAAATGCATAGGGAAAAAACCCCTGCCAAAAGTCACTTTGATTTTATTTATTTATTTATTTATTGGACAAAGTTTAGTTACAAAATTGGTTGTAACCTTAGACTACGAACTTACTTAATATTTTTTTATTAGAGGTGAATTTTGACAAATCTTCCATTGAATTACATCTTCTTCTTATATCCTCCATACTTGCAAAATTTCAAGAAAATTAAATATCAATAGCTATGTCATCAATACATTTTTTTAAATTGCAAGTTTTTGTAATTTAAAATTATGCACAAAATATAAGTTTATAGAGCATATAATAAATAATATCCGATTGACACAAAATTTAACATGTGTATTAAGAGCATAAAGAATATGCAATTTAACGGTTAGATTTTCAAAATATATTGTAATATTTATTTTATTAAGTGAGTTTGTAGCCTTAAGCTACAATCAATTTTGTAACTAAACTTTATCCTTATTTATTTTTCTTCTTCTTCTTATGTGTGCAGACTGCAGACAATGCAAGTAATTATGATTACTGAACTATGTCCTCGTATTAGATATGGCCGGTCATGCTTCCCACACAATATATGTCGGTAAATTAGTAAGTTACCAATAGGCAATAGAGATGAGGAAATGGGAAATTGAAGACCTCTTTACAAGGTTAGAATTATAGAATTTTCCACAACCATTTTAACTTCATAAATGTTTTTAAATTGATTTAAAAAAAAAAAGTTTCATGTGTTGAGTTTCTATTTTCAAATAATTTTTTTTTTTTTAAATCTAAATTGCGAATTTCACCCTTTAGCTTTGACTTGTTTTTTATTTGGTTGATTGGAAATTTGGAAAAATTTGATGTGTTACTGAATACAAATTTATGCGAGGAATTTGTAAGCCTATAATACAGCTTTGACTTGTTTCTAATAAATCGGAAGAAATTCCCCCAACCACCCCTCATATTTTCCACTAGTATGCATGATGATGCACCATAAGGACCACATACATCATATGGATTATGGACACTATCCTTGCCACTCTCAAGTAGTTGTAACTTTTTAGTCTAGTTCACAATATTCATGATCCTAGAAATTTATACATGTGGACATTTAAGTAGCACTTAAAAAGGTCCACTTATGATGGATTTATGTAACAATAAGCACACACAAATGTGGGAAGTGGCATTGGTTCCAACATCAAGCCAATTTAGAAAGGAATGGCAGCTCCTTATCAAAGCAGGTGGTTCTAAACATAAAAGAAAGTACAAGTGGCATTGCATTTCAAGGCATTGATAGGGAGGGAAACTTTTTTTGGAAGATTGTGATACCACAAAAGCCCAATCCAAAGCTATAGCTAGGCAGATAACAATACAAGCTGCAGTCATAAAAATTAAAAAAATAAAAATAAAAAAAGCAACACAGTTGGGGTTCTCAAATATCATCCTCCTCACCAACAGTAAAGGAACTGAAAAACGGTTAGCAACAAGTCCAGGAGACCCATTGGAGTAGTAGAGCACTGTTTGCAGATCTTAGACAATTATGCTGTGTGGCTAAAAGTGCAACAAATTCTCGCATTCATTATTTTTTATCAGAACATTCAAGGTGTAATGGATATGTCTGGTACTAACTAAAACATTTATGCTTTGTACTTTCCGGACCTGGTATTAAAAAAAAAAACATTAATAAGCTTTACAACCTCATCTTATTGCACTTGCACAACCCATTCTCCCTTCTTTTTTTTCCAGATTGACTACTGTCTCCCTCATCCAAGGGAAATTCAAGCTCATCTGGATGAGTTGCTGAGAATATTATGAAAAAAAATAAAGCTTTAAATCTTTAAACTATTGATTCCATATTACCTATGGGGCATGGGCTTGGGGAGGGAACCTTTTTTTTTTTTTTTTTAATCTATAATAAACTAGTAACTTTTCATTAAACTGAAAAAGATCCAACATCGGTTTCAAAAGAAAATCCAACATCAGCCTTCCAAAACTCCCAGACTGAAAGGGGAAGGGAAGAACTGTTACAGATCAGTACTGAATTATAGACAGCAGCACTTAGCCATATTATTGGCTACATTTTTGAACTCTCTCTTAACCCAAATAAAAGAAAAACTTAAGATCAAAAAGGCATGCAATATAAAACTTTCATCCAATGTCATGTACAGTGGCAAATTCATCTAGAGCTTACCTTATCTGTGGCATTACTAATAACACAGTAAATGCACTGTAAGTTATTAAAATGTCTACGAAAATTTTCTCCATAGTGCATATCACATGACACTATCTATAATCAACAATCAGTTCAAAGTGCATTTCAGGAATTGATAAAATAAATTTCAGCCTAGAAGGATATGCTTGTTTCATCACTATGATAATAAATTCTCAGAATCTAATCTAGACACTCCGTAGAACTCTTAAGTTCCCTCAACTGATTTTGGGGGTGCAATCATTCATTCCAGAAAAATATGATTAGCAGCTAAACTACTTCATTTTCACCCAATTAACATTAAAAAAAACAATTGCGTATTTACACCAAAAGCTACAATTCTTCAAAACAGGGTACCATGCTAGTCTTCATCAGAAATCTTTTGCTTCTTCCACTTATAGGCAGCTTCCAAGATTTTAAGATTAGTCGTCTGAGTTTCCTCAGGGAACATATAATCGATGTATTCCTCATACCTGCCAATTCAAACTTGTTAGTACTGGCAAATAAGGAAAAGCCTGAAGAATTTAAGGAACACAATTATATCAAATCTTAATAAGACTTTTATAAGTTAATTAACATACCCAGCCGGACCATCCTCAGACACCATCTGCCTCCTCTTTTTCAGCTTCTTTGGCAGCTTAGCCTGGACTAAACTAATATCACCAAGCTCCCCAAAACTGCTCTCCATGTTCAGCCACTCTTCCAGTAGCATTGCTCTTTCCTCTTTTAACTCAGGTGCAGATGTTCTGTAGTAGTTAATGGCTTTCTCAAAAACCCCTGATTCATAGAAAACAAAAGAAAAGGGTTAGAGCTTGTTTTATTTGTGATGGAATTTAAACACAATCAAATTATAAATTAAAAGAAGTAAACAATAAGATTTTGCCAAAAATTCCTTACTTCTAGCATGCTGAATGCATTGCTTCTTTTGTTCATGATGATGCTCCTGGAGATCATCTTCTGCCAAGTCTGAATCCTTAGCATCCTCCTCCATGGCAGACGCCTCAAACTTTGCATAGCTTATCCAGACCTTCAAGTGCTTAGTTCTGTCCAGAAGCCTCTCATAGAGCTCTCTGGTCCTTTCAAATTCACCCTCTGATATTTCAAAATCAATGTATGCCTGTCACAAAATAAATAAATGTATTATTACCAATTATCTAAAAATCAATTTGGTCAACAAGCTTTAAAAAAGTATGCCAAAGCTTTCTTACAATCAAGTCAAATTACTACACCAGTAACCAAAAAAGTGATCATCACATCCGCAGAATTATGGGATATCAAGTGGCAAAATAAATCAGACAATAAGACAGAACTGACCCAATTTAGGTCACAAAAAGAAATTAATGAACTTCAATTATTTATCAGCCTTTTTCATTATTTCTGGAATAGCAGGATTAAGAATCAAGAAACAATAACTTCTTTCATTTTTATGAGTAACAGAAAATTTACTGAAAAACTATGGAATGAATCAAGAAACAGCATCTACAAACATCATCCTGAAATAACTTCTTTCATTTTTATGAGTAACAGAAAATTTACTGAAAAACTATTGCATGTACCTTCCACAATAACTCTGGCATATCCAGTGCTGGTTGGGCAATTGCAAGCTCAAAGATTGCCCTAGCTCGCTCAGTCTCACACAAAGATCTCTCTAACTCCGCATACTTGCTCCATGCATAACAGTTTTCAGGCGCCCACTCCAAATACTTCTCATAAAGCTTTCGGCCACGGTCTATATTTCCAAGCTGCAGCTCTATCTCAATATACTTCTTGAATATCTATTGGGTTAAAAAGCAAAACCACAAGTGTGAGAATATGTGGAACATGCCAAATATAGTACATATTTAAACTCAATCAGTAAATGACCTTATCTTTAGGAGCTTTGCCAATTGCATTTCCCAGGATTTGTCGTGCAGCCTTGAGATTTAGCTGCCGGATCTCAAATTGAGCAGCTAGAAGCCATAATTTTGCAAAAGAGAATTTCTCATGAGGAATGAGCTTCAGACACTCCCTGGAAAAATTAACAGTAAGTGAGCAATCTCTTCAAAGTCACTTGGGTTTGTCCACTCGTGTGAATCATACATAGGAAAACCAGTTACAAGTGCCGTTGTGAATGACTGTGTAAGTAACTTAATTCACATTAACAGATTTCATATAGTAATTTTTATAATGAATGTACATCAGAGAGATTTCTAGGTTGTAAACACTTACAATTCCGTTTAATTGTTCATAGGAACCAAAAAAACAAAACAAAAAAACTTGAAACCAAATTGATTGTACAGCATAAAATCTCCTACATAACTGAAATTTATGATCATGTATTAAGTAATCAAGAGTCACATCGTTTATAAGTTATAACCATAAAGATAAACTGAAGTATTGAAAATGTAAACTAAGTTTTTTTTTTTTTTTTTGTGCTGTTTTCAACACTCATTTGTATAAACTAGGAAGCACAAACACAGACACGGGTATGGGTACCGGTACGACACAGTGATATAAGTAATTTTTGAAAAATTATAACATAACACAGCAGGTATGACACTAATACAGCACTCCAAATGAAGTATCCGTGCTTCCTAGTGTATAAACTACATTGTTTTCCATGGTTATAAAGAATGGAGTTCAAGCCATCATTAGTATATTTTTTCAGTTATAATTTTAAGTGTTTAGCCTACAAAATATGGGAAGAAGAAGCCTTTCTAAGCCTTTCTCTTATTATTTTTATAATTAACTTGAGAAGCCATTCCCTCACTCAAGACCTTTTTTTCTTTGATAAGTATTCCCTCACTCAAGACCTAATACATAGAAATTGTGTGTTAATGTTCCTGTGTGCAGCATTCAGCAGATGCAAGCACCATTGTTTTATGCGTATGGCAGCACAGATGGGATGTCCTATTTCGGCTTTCTCACCTAATCCCACATTGCCCTTATAAAATGGAGGATGAAGCCAAAATTGTGAATAATCTTTGTGAGATTTCAAAATGGCACAATACTTGGATCAAAGTGCTTTAACTAGGCTTAAGTGTAGTATACATATACAAAGCCTGAAAACTTGCAAATTACACAACCAATTCCCCCAAAAATGTTTCTTTCTCAATCGTCAGCAAGCCCAGAACCCCACCCATAGCAAATCACAACAACCACCACAAAGACTGATTATCCAACACCACTGCCAAGGCGCGACAGCAAAGTCATTCAGCATCCGCAAATTTGCCATCAAGCCAATATCACTAGTGTTGGACAAGTATCACATAGTCTCTGACCTGAGCTTAAGCAACATCATCATGATCCAAAACATTGATCACAAGTCCCTGTGCAATTGCCGACTACTAGCTACTCCCATTAAATAACAAAACAAACATTAGGTTGTTTGACCTCACCCCCTCCTAACACAGCTTTTATCACCCAGTATCCCAATGCCGCCACAAATAATGTTAGTTGTCATAACCCAAGTACATATATGGTATTTATTAAAAAAAACAAAAGATTGCATACCCCCACCCTCTATTAAATATAACAAATGTGTGGTTTGACTCCTCTTCAGTCTGCTGAAGTTTTTGACTCCTCAAAGGGGACATGGTCCCAAGTTCCAAGCATGCCATTCTCAAAAGCGCAACTGTTACCCACCGCCTTTTTGGTTGAAATGCTAAAGCCTATTGCCACCGGGTTGACTTCAAACATGGGAAGGTTATGCGTCCCTCAAAGTTTGTATTCATGGACCTTTTTTGTTGATGCTGGAGGAGAAACTTATGACCCTGAAACAAATTCACAGGTTGAAATGCCAAATGGCACCGGAGAGGGATGCCCTGCACAGCAGGGAAGTACAAAACTGAGTGTGTTGTAGATGGTGAATTATATGCATTTGAGCCTTCTAGTTCCCTGGATAATGGTAAAATCAAAGTATATGATCAAAGAGAACCTCATCCCCTCCTAATTTTAGGATATCATTTCCCTTTTTGAACATAAACCCACAACTTATAAAATGTGCCTAGGAGTGAATGTATTGGAGCATTAAGCTTCCCCAGCACCAGGATATAACAATAACAAACCTTAGTTCTCAAATGTCCAAACATTGAGGCTGTCTATAGATCCTTCACAGACTAATGAGGGTCATTTTGCATGTTCTTTTTCACCTTCTATCTTATACAAAAGTCATTCTCTCTTATCATGTACTTAATTACTCTTTGAAAGTATCACATTCCTCAACTAAAAGATTTCAGGACAACACATGTAGTAGCCCTTGTCATGCAATTGAATGCACATGCTTATCTTTAGTGCACATGTGTGATTGTTCACCATGAAACATGAATGAAAGGAACTCATAACGCACTTGGAATTTCACCGAGGCACTCTATGATTTATTCAGCAAAAAAAGTACTCTGATTTATATACACAGTCAGCACAGGCAGGAACAGTTAACTGTCATTGAATGTGTATTTAGAAATTAGAATCCCAGATAGACAAAAGAAAATGAGGGGTCCAGCTGCTAATTTTTACTTCCCTCAGATCTCTCTCTCTCCCCCCCCCCCTTTTTTTTATAGTCTCAGATCTCTCAATCGCTACCTTTTTTTCCTTAATAGTGGGAAACAGTGTTTCACTTAAAAGCCCCAAATTTTTACTGTTTGATGCTGAAACAGTGTTTGATTTCAATTGCCCATATTCATAATGCAAAGAAAGATTTGGAGCCCACTACTTCCACCTCCATTTCATCTATCTTTTCACTGACCTACTACATCACATAAACAGTAGAATAATTTCTATGTTTCCACTACTTTAATTCTACAACAACTTCTAACAACCTGTCTAATCGCTCTCCTCTTTTAACATAACCAAACCATCTTATTCTTCTTTTGAACATAAACAGATTAGAATTATTGACCACATCAGGGGTACTATTCAATTTATACTCTCAGAAAAATAAACCTAACAAATTTTTGGGTATGGAACTTGACATTTTGAGAAGTAACTGAAAAGAATTCAAAATTAAAGCACCTTTAATCGAATTTACAGATTTCTTAGAGCAAACCTGCATTTTCAATTAATTTTTTTAGTGCACTAGTGTTATTCATTTGGAGTTGAGTTTCACACCATATTAAATATTGCTACTAAAGGACACTCAAAGTTATGTTAGAGGATCCGTATACTATGCATGAAACAAGAACTACAAATGAAAGAGAACTGCATCAAAATAGCATGTGAAACACAACAACACCTCGTGTAAACATCTAAATTACAACCTTTTTTTTTTTTTTTGATAGGGGATCTAAATTACAACCTTGAATTTATTTTGGCCACACACAGCAACAAATACAAGTGAAGTATGAACAACATCATGCAAAAGCATACATTGAAAACAACACAATCTGTTAGAGCTATCTGCCACATTTTTAAGTCTAAACATAAACTTTATGCAGTACATCAACTTTACCAACCACAAAAATAAGTTTTTGACAATCACAAACTTACCTATACACATCTCTTGTGCGCTCCACATCTTCTGCATCAAGCTCTTCATACAATGCATAATTAATCCTATAAATCACACAAACAAAAAATCAGCAACAAAAATTGAGCATATGAACTCGAATTAATCGAACTTCAAACTGCATTCTCAACCACATTACTTACCACAGATAAATATATCGCTGCCAATACCGCTTCTCCTCAGCAGGAGGCACATTTGAAATGGCTCGCTCGTACACTTCTCTAATCCTATCCTTTTTCCCAACATTCTCTTCCAATCGAATATAATCGAACCATGAATCATAATTCAATGGATTTTTTCTCACTTCATCTTCATACTGAAACCTCCTCTTCCCCACTATGGCATCCTCAATACCTTCCTTATCTCCATACTGTTTCTCAAATGCTACAAATTTTCTATACAAGTCCTCAGCCCTTCCTTTCGGTATATGATCAAGTGCGAACTTGTAGATACACCTAGCACGCTCTGATTCCTTACACCGCTCTTCGAATTCAGCGAATGCAACGAATAACTGCTCGGCTTCTTCATCGTCAGCGAGTTTTTCAACGGCTCGTTCATAGACATTCCTCGACCTAGCAGCCTCGCCATTCTTCATCTCGAACTTGGCGTAGCGAATCCAAGCAGCGACCTTAGGGTGACACTGCACGAACCGCTCGAAAATCTGCCTAGCTCGCTCTATTTCATTGTAACGGAGCTCGAATTTGATGTAGGAAAGCCAACCTTGCTGGTCCGGCATCCAACTCATCCACCGCTCGAAGATCTGTCTGGCTCCGGCGACATTGCCAAGCATCTCTTCCATGTGGATGTACTTGTACCACAACTGATCCACTCTCGGCAAGAGAGTGACAGCACGGTCCCAAACGTTCCTGGCGTGGTTGATGAACTTGTTCTTCATCTCCACCTCTGCGTACTTCAACCACAGCGTGTGGTTCCGATAATCCACCTCGAGAGCTCGTTCCCAAACGGAGCGAGCTCGATTGAAGTCCTTCTGAGACTCCTCCCACTGCGCGTACTTGATCCAAACACTGATATTCCATCGCACGCGGCGGATTAGGTCTTCGAACTCCTTCCGCTTGCGAAGCCGGTACTCGGAGAGTTCAGTCGCGTCGGTGATCTTCTGCTTCGGGGGCCGAATCTCAGCCTCTTGTCGTTCACGCGCTTCACGGAGGATCTGCTCGGCGGTGATCTGAATCGGCGCTGGAGTTTTGTTCTTGACACGTGTCGGTCTCGGAAGCTTCACCTCCGTGTCTTTGCGGGTGAGGTACCCTAAGCTTGGGTCTGCTTCTTTGGCCATGGTTTTGGGTTTACGGGGGAAAGAGAGAGTGAAGAAGAAGAAGAAAAGCGTTGGCGGAAAATTCTGGAGGAAAAGGAAGGACTTTGATAGGTTCGTGGAGTTTTGATTTGGGAATAGGTTGAAATTGAATGGGCCCGTTACACTTTGCCCCTTAATATTGTCGAATACACTTTTTATACCCTAACCGATATGTTAATGCTCAAACCGACCGGAGCCGAGAAACCGCACCGCACCTGAAGCCGACCGCAGGAGACGAGGCCGGCAAGCGGAGACTAGTGGTCTTTCCGACGCCGGTGTGGTGATGCAATCGGAAATCAATTCCGATTACCGATATTTGTACCGAACCGATATGTTAATGCTCCAGTCCAGTTCTATAAGACGATAATGCTATGAATCTATGATTCCTATTTCCTAATATATGACTCAATGAAACGGAACGTTTCAGTTTCACAGGGCTATTTTAAAATTTAGGCGAAAAGCACATTTTGGTCCGTATATTTTTACACGATTCCCACTTTGGTTCCTAAATTTTATTTTTACCGCTTTTAGATCCTGTTTAGAAAAACGCATTCTGTTTTAGTTCTTTCCGTCAGCGCCGTTAGGGCACTAACCTACGTGGCAAA
Source organism: Quercus tomentella (assembly GCA_028535165.1). NCBI lineage: Eukaryota > Viridiplantae > Streptophyta > Magnoliopsida > Fagales > Fagaceae > Quercus > Quercus tomentella. Next base: position 45,976,773 of record JAPQVY010000100.1, read on the forward strand.
CGGAATTATTAAAATAATAATAAAAAATTTTATTTTGTCATTAAAAAATGCCAAGTCAGCATTTAAATTTAAAAAAATGCTTTATTAAATTTAATTAAATAAAAAAAATAAAAAACAGAAATAAAAATAAAAAATCACATTAATTAAGATTGAAGTGTGTCTTGAGCATGAACACAAACCCAGATTTAAGTAAACAAACCCATAAATTAAAATTCAAAAATTAAAATTTTCAAAATCACCATTTTCTCAACCCAGCAAAATCATCAAATCCTAAAACTCCAAACTACCAAATCAATCCAAAAATACATCACAACCAATCCAAATAAAAAAATCTCAAACTCAGAAAAACCCATCAACCAAACCACAAATGAATCAAGCATTAGTCAGATCAAAACTCAGAAAAACTCAAACTCAAAAAAACCTACCAATAAACCACAAACCAAACCACAAATGAAGAACCAAACCACGAAGCAAGCCACAAACCAAACCCAGATCGGAACCACCAACCACCACCACCCTGACCCAAATTCGATTAAAGGAGTGGAACCCGGTGGAGGATGACCCACGAACAATCAGACCCACCCTTCAATCCACGCTCACGACTGCTTCGATCCACGCCCCAAACCAAAAACCCACACTCCGACCCACGACTCCTTCGATCCATGCAGACCCACGAAGAGAGAACAAAGAACAGAGAACAGAGGGAGACCATCAGACCACATCGGACGCATGACTATCGGACCACCATTGCCAAACCAGAACCATCGTCGGACCAGAACCATCGCCGGATCACATCCATCGGGAGAGAGAAGAGAGAGAGGAAAGAGGAGAGAACTGAGTTCGAAGAGAGAGTTGTTAGAATAAAAAACTTTTTTTATTCAAACAGAGAGAGTAATGGATCTGGAAAGAATGAAGAAAAAGAAGTATAAAACAAGAGTGGGAGTGTTGTGCTGGTTTTATTTTAATTTTTTGGGTTTGTGTTTTGTGTTTGTTTTCATGTTTAATTCCTTGTTCAGGTTTAATTTGATGTTCTTATTTTTTGGGTTTGTGATTTTTGGATTTTAATTTTGTGTTCTTAGATCTAAGTTTGTGTTCTTACTCAAGACACACTTCAATCTTAATTAATGTGATTTTTTATTTTTATTTCTGTTTTTTATTTTTTTTATTTAGTTAAATTTAATAAATTATTTTTTAAAATTTAAATGCTGACTTGGCATTTTTTAATGACAAAATAAAATTTTTTATTATTATTTTAATAATTCCGTTTGCCACGTAGGTCAATGCCCTAACGGTGTTGACGGAAAGGACTAAAACAGAAGTCGTTTTTCTAAACATGGACTAAAAGCGGTAAAAATAAAATTTAAGGACCAAAGTGGGAATCGTGTGAAAATATAGGGACCAAAATGTGTTTTTCGCCTAAAATTTAATAATAATAATAATAATAAAACGACGTCGTTTTAGTTTAGGGTTACAAATTTTAGGGTTACAAATTTTAACAAGCATATAAAATGTTCTTTTCACATAACCTACCTCAGAACTCTCACGCCTCTCTGCTGCTGCAACACTGAAGCTGCTGCTCGGTGCTCCCCCCTGCCAATCCGCCGCAACACCGCCGGTGAGTTTCATAGTCACAAACAATTAATACGTTTCTTCTCTCTCTCTATACTCTAAGTCCACGAGTACTAACATCTTTTTTTTTCCCAACAATTTGATTTTGAGGGAGACTGAGAGAGCTATCACTCTTCAATCATTCACACAGAGTTTTGAGCTTTTTTGCTTTCTGGGATTTTGAGGGTTTTTGCTGTTGGAGGCTGTCACCTTTTGATAAGGTCGAAGTGATACGTGGAGGCCTATGAACCTTGCGTCTGTGGCTTGTACTAATATGGGAGTTTCTAGTACATTTGGGTCTTTTTCTTTCTTTCTTTTTTTTCTTTTTTATTGGATAAGAGTTTCCTGAAAATTCGTGATTTTTTTTTTTTTTGGTAATTTGAGAAAGAGCCCTAAACTTGGTGAGCAAGTTTCTGTTTGGCATATTTTTTGACTTGGGGATTTTGAGCTACTTAGTGGAACTACTGTGGTACTGCCATACTACCTATTAGGCATTGGCTCTTGTTTATTTGTTATAGTATATGTTCATTGTAAAGCATTTCTTTGGTCAAAAAAATTATTTATTTATTTATTTTTACATGGAAGTCGATATTAATTTTATTTGGATTATATTCTGATTTTAGTTATTTAGGTTCTGCCTCTCTATTGAGTTGACATATATTGAGATTGAGTAATGTATATTGTTAGTGTCTGATTGAGTAATTATGGTATTTTACTTTTCTTTTCTTTTTTAATTTGACTGTTCTTTTGCTTCTGTTTTATGCATGACTAGCTAAATAAAATAAAATAAAACTTTGTATTTACTTGAAATCTTGAACAGGTTGATGTGTTGATATTGGGCTTGAAAGCCCAATTTTTTTATTATTAAAAAAAAAAAGTCTTTTTTTAATATTTCAAACTGACTAAACCGACTGCAAAAAACCGCTTTGCTATAGGTCGAAAACTGACCCTAGGCGGTGTGCCTCGATTCCAATTATGAAAAAACCGATCTCTATCGGTTCGGTAATAAGTTTGGAAAAAAACCACATCGACCAAACCGCCCACACTCCCTAAATTATGACATTGGTTGCATTTTGCACTCAAGTTTATTGATAACTTGGATAGCAAAATATGAAACCACATAAAAAGACCTAATTGCCCCTCTTTTCAACGCCTTAAAAGCAAAAAATAAATTATACTTTACTTCCCTAAAATATACTCTTTATTATACTTTGCATCCTAAACTTTGAATTTTCATCTAAATTAACAATAAACTTTGAATTTTTATCCAAGTTAACAACAAACTTAATAGCATGGTGCAAAATATAACAAAAGTCATAGTTTAAGATGCAAAACGTGTATTCGAAAAGTTTAGGGTACAAAGTGTAACATGAGGTATAATTTAGAATGGTAAAGTGTAATTGATGGACTCTAGAACAACATCGTGTTGAGTTTGGGCAAACGGCGTGGTGTTGCAGTCTATGGTTTTGTGTTTCTTCTTCAGCAAAATGGCATAGTTTTGGGAGCCGCCAACAATTCTCTTTCGTTTTAAGGAAAATTACACTTTACCACTCTAAACTATACCTAATGTTACACTTTGCATCCTAAACTTTTCAAATGCACTTTTTACACCCTAAACTTTGAATTTTCATCTAAGTTAACAATAAACTTAACAACAAAATGCAAAGTGTAGAATGTGAAATTCTTACCACTAAATTACAGCCACTTCTAGTGGAATATGCTTCCTTTATATATTATATTATATTATATATATATATATACACACACACATACTCCACCTCGGCTCACCAATACCACCCATAATAAATGAGAAGCAGCCATGCAGGTCCATTGGATCGGAATTAAAAGATCCTACCCACAATTTTTTTTTTTTTTTTTTGAGAAGCTACTTACAATTTATTATTATTGTAAGAACTGAAATTGGATTAGATCCAATATAGAGTTGGGTTTTAGCCCAAGAAGCCCAAACAATAAATTTATAGAGCGTGGATGAAAGAACTAGATCTACTCCAAAAGAAAGACGATAAAATTTGTTAATTTAAGACTAATAAACACAGTTAAGATGACAAAATCCTTCCTCGGAATGGCTAGAGGAGCTTATATTATATTACCTTCCTTTATCACCAAAATTACAAGAGTTCATAGTCTACTTCTAAGAATTGCCCGCGCCCCTTTTTTGGCGCATCTCCCCATGTTATATACTACAGTTTTGGTATCATCCCTACCACACACGTGTAGATTAGATTCGAGCCTTCCCTCCTGTCCCATCCAGCACCTCCCAGAACCATCAACTAATAGCTGTAAGGCTGTTTGATCACTGTTCAGGCATCATTTCCACATTAATGCGGCTAGGGAGTTGGTTGGGAGCCATTTAATGTGGAAGTAGCAGCTTTTTGAGAATATTTGTTGCCCTTCTTCTTTCTTATCCCTTACCCAATATCCAACTCTTAGCGTTGATGTGGCTTCGAAGAGAGTCCATGATGATATGACAGTCTTACTGACCTCGGCCACTCGTTTCCGAGATGAATTTTATCCTCGGACATTTGTTGGATTTATCTCATATTATCTCTACCCTTTTCTTTACTCCGTTCTCCTTATAATCTTATCTGGTTCTCCTTGGATGGTCTAATGTCCTCGGATTGGGTTTTAGGCCCAGCTGGCATTAGGGGTGTGCATGGGTCGGGTTGGGTCGGGTTGAGGGAATTTTTTGACCCAACCCACCATGGTGGGTCAAAAAAAATTCAACCCAACCCAACCCATCACATAAACCCAACCCAACCCAACCCAACCCACATGGGTCGGGTTGGGTCGGGTTGAACCCATAGGTTTGACAAATTTTTATTATTATTATTATTAAATTGAGTAGAAAAAAATATAAATATTAATATATTAAAAAAACTCAAAGATTAGTATCAATGTAATTCCTTAAAGGCGAATAACACTAATGACTAAACAACAATAGTAATTTATTAGGGTTTGTGTGACCAAATTAGCTTTTACATAAGATAGGAAGAACTGGTTATTTTAAAAAATTTATTAATTATATAATATATTATATATATATATATATATATATTTATATTAAATTAGTATTAGTAGGAGGAACAGAGGAAGTGCTGCTCTACAGCTAGTTTTTAAAAAAAATTATATATATATATATATATATATATATATATATATATATATAAAAGTGCCTTGGTTTTAAAAAAAATTTATTAAATATATAATATATTTTAAATATATATTAAATATGGGTGGGTCGGTGGGTCGGGTCGGGTTTGGCGGGTTTGTAATTTTATGACCCAAACCCAACCCGACCCGCTATAAAAAAAAATTTTGTAACCCAACCCAACCCACCAAGCCTGAAAAACCGACCCAACCCGGCGGGTCGGGTTGGGTTGGGTCGGGTTTGGCGGGTCGGTGGGTTTTCTGCACACCCCTAGCTGGCATGGCCTTAATAGTACCTCCTGATTAATTGGCCCCCACAATTATTATTTATTTTTTTAGAGAAGACCCTACTTACAAAATTTAGAAAAGAAAAATAAACTACAACGTGATGGAATTCATTTTTGATATTAGACTGATTTACTTTTAGTGGTAATGTTGCCTCAAATAAAAAGAGGCAATGTGCAAACACACAACACAACTAGCAAGAGTACTACTTAGCCAAAAAGAAGGCAAAACTTATGTATCGATTGCTACCACAGATCCTATTTGTAGTATGTGTTTGGAAACAACTTATTTAGTATTTTTTTAGTCTGTAGAAAGTGTGTTAAAGTATACTTGTACTCTAAAAAAGTGAGAAAAATATAAGAAAAAGTGAAGTTTTAAAAAGTTGTATATAAAAATTAAAAACTGAAAAAATTAAGCTTATAAGTATTAGCCAAACAAGCACTTTACTAACTACAAAATGGAATAATATCAACAAAATTGATGCTCCTTAACCTAAAAAATAAGTTAAGACATAATGTTATATTTTTTTGTTTTTTTAACACTTTTTCATGGCTGTTGATACTTGACACGATTTGTTGTAATTTGTATACTGAAAGAGAAGGATGGCAACAACATCAAATAACCAAAACCAAAATTGACATTGATTTATTTTGGACAACTTGTAACTGGTTTAACAAAACCTGACCCTCTACTTAGGCTACTTTCCTATACATTTTTTTTAATTACGAATTTTCTATCATCCAACAAGTCATTTAAGTATGACATATTAACGTAAATAACATATCAAACGCATTTGAATAATCAAAACTCCCAATACATACTTATCAAAAAAATAAAAACTCTCAATACATATGTCTTTGCCAATATAACAAAATTTAAACAATCTTTACATTACTACATTTGGCCCATACGGTATAATGACTGGATTGTTTGAAATTTTAAATCCAAATTTGAATTTGTCCAAACTCAATTTCAGCAAGAGTTGTTCAGAATTGGTACTTTTGGAGTTGGACAAACAAAAAACTGTCACCCCTTCAAACATCAATGGATATACTTAAATTTAATACAGTAAGTAATATAAAACGCACTAGTAGTTGTGAACTAAAAAAGAATTATGGCAATGTTCTTAACAATTAAGGCAGGAGAATTAAAATTCTCATTAATCAATAACTTGTAGCCAGAGAATTGCAGCATGTTGGGAGCTTGGAATGGAATTTCAAGAAATCTCTCTAATATGGAAAAGGTTTCAGGAAAAATTTTTGTAGGTGGAAGTTGTTAAATCCAAATTGCTGGCATAAGCTGAGAAAGGTTTATTGATTTGTTCTCATGTCTTCCAAACACGAATGGTGCCATCGACGGAGGCAGTTATCATGCAGTTGTCCTTTGGGTGGTAACTCACACTTGTCACCTGCAAAATGAAACCCATACGCTTATAAGCCTAATCCAGTAATCTTTCAATTGTTTAGCAAAAGAAAAAGATCGATATTAGTAATAAAGTTTTAGTGGAATTTAAGCCAATTACTAACATGACTAGAAGACAAGAAAATAGCTAAATGTGAAAATTCATGACTCTGGAAACTAGTGATTATTACAAATTTTAGATGTCGTGTCAATTTATAGTCAACTAATTGAGGTTTATTTATTTATTTTTTGGATAAGTAAATTTTGGCCACAAGGGAAGGGAGAATGGGAATGGGAAAGGGAAAAATACCTGAGGATATTCACAAAAGATCTGCACATTGTCACAAAATTTGTGTCTCTACCATACAAAATTTTAATTTTTAAATTATATGTATACCATTGGGCTATTAAGATATTTTAGATTGATATGTGTAATCTTTTTTTGATAAACAGATTGATGTGTGTAATCTAGGACTCCAAGAGCTTGTGACTCTACTTCAACACGTTAAGCATCACAACCACATTGATGTGTGCAAAGAACACATTTTGGTCCCAAAACATTTCAATAAGCTTATCCAACTACTTTCAATAGAAGAGTTCAATATCTGAGGAAGGAAAAACCCTTTTGAAAATGTTAGTGGTATGAGTACAGGATATACCATGACCATTGAGCACCATCATATAAAGCGAAAGGCATTTCACAGGAAATGGGGAAAAAGATATGGAATGGGGGAGTACAGATGAATTTACCACTGAGGAATGAGCACGGAATCTTGACACTACAGATGCATCTACCAGATCCCAGAAGTAAATGAAGCCATCCTCAGATCCACCAGTTACATGTGCATCAGTGTTGGTAAGGCAACAATCCAGTTTGTAGGACTGATATGAGAGCACACAACAGAAATGATAAGATGTCATCAGTAATAAAAAATCAATAACTTGTTAATTTACAAAGCTCATTATGGATTCAATTAAGGGAACCTCAAAAGCTCATTATGGATGCATATTTGAAACATAGGAAGATCTTTAAACCATTATAAGCATGAGAATAAATGGACAGTAGCTTATCAATGCACATAAAAATAAATGTACAAAACTTTTATGTAAACATCTTTGGTAAATAACCATCGTTTCCAAAGAGGACTGCATTTCTTGATTAAATAAATTTAGGAAGGCACCTTGATCAAGTGTAAGAAATGAGAACTAAGAATTTGCTTGCTAACCTTACAAGTATGGCCTTTATATTCTTGCAATAGTTCACCAGAAGTTCTGTCATGAGAATGAACCAGTAAAAGGGCAGGAAAAGTAGATAAGATATCTATTGTAAATATATATCATTGCAAATATCAAAAACAGCATAGGAGTTTACCTGTCTAGAAGGCGTAAAGTAGAATCTAAGCAACTAGCTAATATGCAGTTACCGTCATTAGACATTGAGATACAGTTGACTGGTTGCCCCAAGTTATCAGATATTTCTCTATATGAAAAGGCAAAAAAAAAAAAAATCAGTATAAGAAGCTTCAAATATAAATAGACTGAGTTTGATGTACCACAAAAAGGAAATACCAAATAATTGTAAAGAAAAGCTACATCTTATTCACAAAAAGTAAGACATACAAACAATGTCCTGATATTAAACAATTCTGCAACAACATCAAAATGTGGGTTTTATGAAATTTCCACTAGAGTGCTACGTACCTACCAATACGTATGTCAAATGTCCGAACAGTTCCATCAACACTTCCACCAATAATTTCACTTTTTGTTAAACAGACAGACATAACACTGTCTGAAAATGAATCAATAATCTGCAAATCAGGGCACTCTTGAACATTAAGCCAACTTAAAAACTAATAAAGAGCAGCCATGAAAAAATTACTGATAGAAAAATAAATGTCAACCTGAATTGGCTCAGTGCTGTGAGATCTACAGTCCCAAGCACGCAATGATTGATCATAGCCTGCTGAAACTACGACAGACGAATACTCATTGAACTTTACAGCATTCACCTAAACCCCAAAAATAAAACAATAAAAATAGTGAAAGTTGGAAAACAAGTAGGAAAGATGTATATTCAAAAGGCTACTTTATGCAAGAAAAGCACAAAGCAAACCAAAAATTACAAAGAAAAGAAAGAAACAAAGAAGAAAATTAATTACAAAGGAGGAGAGAACAAAGGAACGAAGTGAGAGAATCACTAGATGTGAGTCCCCAAGATCGAGACCAGTCAAATAGAGATCAACTAAAAGAAGTAAGCAATTGGTCTCCGAAGCTATCCAAGTCCTCAAATATCCGCCTATTACGCTCCTTCCATAGACACCACAATAAGCACAATAGAACTAAATTCCAAATGTTAGACGAGTGCTTCCCCAACCAATTCCCCCAACCAAAACGCAAATCAGGAACTATTCTTGGTAGGACCCACGTAATCCAAAAAGATTTAAAAACAAAACTCCATAACCGATGAACTTTCTCACAATGAAACAATAAGTGATCCACAGTCTCCCCACAGCGACAACACATAATGCACCAGTCAACAAAATCAAAACCCCTAAGTCTCAAATTATCACCCGTAAGAATCCTATTCCAAGCTACAATCCAAACGAAGAAGGAAACACATCCAGGGGCCTTAACTTTCCAAGGAAAGACAACGGAAGCAACTTATTGTAAAACAAATGGATGCCAAACTCTCCATTAGGCTTCAACTTCCATCACATCCGGTCCCCAATATCCGTTGAAGTAATATTGGATACCAAGATACAAAGAAAGTCCTACCCTGTATCCAACTCCCATTCATTAAGATCCCGAATGAAATGAACATCCCAACTTCTCCTTTCCCCTAACCCCAGTCTTGTCAATGAAGACTCAACGGAAGCCTACCTACTAATGGCAATACCATACAACCCTAGGAAAGCCAGTTGGAGAGGTTGATCCCCACACCATCCACCTTGCCAATATCTCACTCTATTCCCCATCCCAATAACGAACTGAGTATTTTTGCTAAAATCCTCCCAACCCATACGAATACCTCTCCATAAACCACACCCATGATTAAAATTTCTACAAAAACAAAGCCTTAGTCCCAAAACTATGGAATCAACTATGGATTCTCAATAGACTGATTGGAATCACGCACGTGTGCGTGCACACACATATATTTGATAAGTAATAAACTTCATCGAAAAAAATGTAAGAAAATAAAGAGGAAAAAAGCACACAGGCAATGTGCTAGAGGCAACAAAGAAAAAAACTAAGCAACAAAGAAAGTACATAAATCAAGCATATTAGGTAAAGAAATGAAAGTAAAAACACCCGAAGCATTTGCAAAATCAAGCAAAGTCTGAAAAAAGAGAAGCTTCAACTCATGAATTGATCTTTCATTCCCTTCAAAGGTATATGTATTCATTTCCCTCCAAACAACCCACATTAGACAGTGAGGGATCATTCTCCAAAGCACCTTAGTTTTGAGTCTAATCATTCACATGTATTCTTCTTTGCCATTCTATAATATCCAAAATCATACTCTTTGTCACCTCCTAAATTAACATATCATTTCTTACTACTTTTATTAGTGTTATTTTAGATCTCCCTCTGCCTCTTTTCATTCCCACCATAGTCTTGACTTATATCAAATCACTCTTAGTCACTAATTGCTCTCCTTCACACACGACCAATATCTTAACCAAACTCCCTCATCTTTACATCAACGGAAGCTGCTCTATCTTCAATAAAAATTTCTTCATTTCATATCCAATTCTTCCCTCTATTTCAACTTATCCATCTTAACACTCTCATGTTTTAGCTACGCTAATTTTACATTAAAGTCAAACTTAATGTAACCGCAACAACCTCAAAATTACAGGTTTTCTTTGTTCTTCTTAACATGCACACCAAATATTTTATTGCTAGTAAAAATTTCCAAATTTAAAAAAATTAAAAATTCAACAAAAAATTATCTGATAAACTTTAAAAACAGTTAAAATTAAAAAAAGAAAAAGAAAACAAACCTCGCCATCATGGCCACGAAATTTACGAATAACACGACCTGTTGATACATCCCAGTAAAAGATTTGTCGATCTCCGCCACATGAACAAAGCTTCGAATTATCCCTAAAATAAATAATAAAAAAAAACAATTAGCGTAAAAAAATAGTAATTAGGGATTGAATTAACAATTGGTTTAGAGAGAGAGAGAGAGAGAGAGAGTACGGGGTGACGTGGACATCGCGGACTTCACGGGCGTGGGATTTGTAGGTCTTGATGTGGATGCCACGGTGGGGATTCCAGAGGCGTATGGTACGGTCTTTACCGCAACTCAGACAATAGTTTCCGTCGCTGTTGAATCTCGCCGCTAATACTGCTCCCTCGTGACCTTTCAACACGTTTGCCTCCTTCCCTGGAACTTCCGATTCGCTCATCTCTCTCTTTCTTTCTTTTTAAGGCGGGAAGGGAACGGCCGGCTGTCCTGCTTTCACCGCAAAAAGTAATAAATTACACTACTACTGTCTGTCTTTACTCTTTACTCTTTCAGTGTGTGAGTGTGATAATAATAATGAATGAAAGATCTTAACTGTAGTTAAAACGACATGTCGTTTATTTATTTATCTACCTATTCACTTGTTCATGTTGTAAAGATTCACATGACCATTTCATCTTCCAAAAGTCACTTCTTCATTCTTGGCTTGGGCCCCATACATCTTTATTAAACCAAATCTTCAACAAATAAATTAATCTTTATTTAGACAACAAACATGCATATATAAGTTTAAAACATGTACATACGTTCACACTAGATTAATTAATTAATAATGCCCACCACAATAATTTGCATTGGCTAGTTTCATTTCTAATGTGTCACATGTGTAACAACATCATATAAATTATAACAATTTGTTTCACAATCCTCATTGTTTGTATGCTAGGTCGTCCCAAACTACATGTGGAACCAGCAAAAGTAGGAGGCAAAATGGCCAGCCATTATGGTTATATTTGCATATATCTAAAGAGGCCAGAGACTGCAATGCAGCCAGCAAGGTTACAACTAAGTAAGATTTCATCTTCTCCCAAATAAGTTTCATAATTAACTAAATTACTTTTTTTTTAATAGTAATGAAAATTTATTGAATAAACAGTTCCAACTACAGAGGGGTTGTACTCAGGGAGCGGTACATCAAATTCTCAAACTACAATGCTCTTAACACATCTATAAAAGTAAAACGAGGAACAAATTGAAAAGCAACACTCCAATACAACAAAGTAAGACAGAAGAAATATTTAATCTTAAGAAAAGACACATCCCTCAAAACTTCTAGCATTCTGATCCCTCCAAAGACACCACATTATGCAAATAACTATGTGAATTTCACCAAGAAAATCTTCTATAAACATAAAATTGAGCTAAAGTTCCATAACAGTTTATTTATAGGGTCCTAGGGTCAAGGTAATTACAAAGTTTACTACATAAGCTGTACAAACTGATCTATTAACTTTTAAACACAGAACGAAAAAGTAAATAAGAAATTTTATTATGTTGCTAATATAGCACCAATCACAATTGTTGACATGTTAGTTTGTAAGATTTTTGTAATAAGATTGGTAATAACTTTAGCATTTTCCAAAAACAAAATAGAGACTATTAACACAAGCACGGAAAGAGGAAACAAAAATATTGGATGCAAAAAACAGGACCCTAATTTTTATTAAATTGAATTACGGTCACCAAAAGGAAACAACGATTTGCACATAAATTGTTCTACTTTCATATTCCTTATTAGAAAACCATAACTGCTTCAAAATCAATACAGTGTGATCTAAATTTGCTCAACATTCAATGAACTTGATGCAACTAAACTTTCTAAATCAATGAGGGGAGACAACAACTTAACCAACTAAATACAAAGACAACAACAAAGCCTGCATCCCAAAACTTTGGGATCAGCTAACTTAACTAAACTAAATGCATCCCCTAATTCAGAAAAACAAATAACCCCCAATTTCCAAACATCTCTAGTTTAACAAAAACTGGAGCATAATCCTCTATTTGATTTGACTGAGAAACTCCACGGTTTATATGTACCCAAAATGGTCAACACCTTTTTAATCTATTGCATTGGTTTTTAAAGTTAAGTTATTCAGATAAACCACAAAAACAATCTAGCCTGTTATAGATTTCTAGTTTTCTTAGTCCCAATTTTAACAAAGTACGAATTTGACAAACATCAATCTTTTCCAGTTTACCTACATTTTCTCGTCAACCAAACAGCACTCCACAAAACACAGAATCTAACAAAGCCAACAACAAAAAATAGTGACAAACAGAAAGATCAATACCAACATCTTCACTTCACTAACTGTTTTTCAAATTAAGCAAAGCAGTAACAAATCACAACCCGCAAATCTCACAATTCAAGATCAAAAGTCCCACTTTTACCACACAATCACATTGAGAAAACATCAATCTTTCCTCATTTTCCCACATTTTCTCATCAACCAAACAGCACCCACCAAAACCCAGATTCTAATAATGCCAAAAAACACAAAAAAAAAAAAAAAAAAAAAAACAAAACAATACCAAACTACAAATCTAAAATCTCACAACCCCAGATTCAAAAAATCCAAACTTTAACATAGAAAGGTAAAGAAAAGACTTTACCTTGAAACAATGATAGTAAGATCGTTTAAATTTCTCCATAAATCACGTTGTACACAAGCTTCGCTCGGCGGCGTGGATCGAAGCTCGACAATTAAAGATAAATTTCAAAATTAATCCCCATCCTTTGCACTATATCTCAATTTGGTCCCTAACCTTTTAATTGTGTCAATTTGATCCCTAATCTTTTAGTGCCATGTTAATTTAGACTTTGTCGTTATCTTTTGGATGAAAATTACTGATGTGACAAACAATCGAAATAAAAAATTATTTTTTTGCCACATCAACAGACACTATACTGCCATGTCATTTAAAAAAATCAAATTAAATCCAACACACGTGACAACCAAAATCCCTAACTCATCATTATCTCTTCTCCCTCTCTCTCTCTCTCTCTCTTTCGTTAGTCAGACTCACCACCCATCTCCATCTCTTCTCCCTCATCCTCAAGATCTGAAGTTGCAGACAGCAATGAGGACGACGACGCTTCTATCTTCTGGTGGCACCAGGTCTCTCAATTTTGGCAAAAGCACAAACCTATAGACAACCACAACCTTAAGACGCAACAAGAAAATGCATTGACTGGTGCTCCCTCTTAATACTAACTTTAGCCGTAGCATCGGATCTGGTTATTGGGGCCTTTAAAAGCAGATTGTTTAATGTTGAAACAGCCCAAGCCTTTCTCAAGGTATTGTTGATGGTATTCCTCTGCTCGGTAGTTTTTCTTGGTAGGTAGTATCTCAGTTACAATCTTCCTATTCAAGAGCTTCTGTTGTCGTTCCAAAGACTCTCGTTGCATTTTCTTGCTTAGGTTTTTAGAAGTATATACCATATCTATACTGTGTCCCCACATCATTTTCCTGCACACCAAGGAGTTTATTGTTAGCATCTGTAAAGTGATAAGGCTGTGAGACAAATGTGTGTGCAATAAGGTCAAATCAACAAAGCATCTGTTTTGAATATGGAAGTAGTGTGACTTTTTAGACTTAGCATATGGGCATGCAAAATTGAGAGACCATAAAAGTAATAATCTTAGAGATTTTGGATGGTTAGTCTGGTGACTAAGAAGAGAGAAGGGGAGAAGAGACAGAGATGAGTTAGAGATTTTGGATTTTAGGGATTTTGATTGTCAAGTGTTTCAGTGTTTCAGATTTAACTTGGTCTATTTTTTAATGACGTGGTGATACAGGTCTCGGTTGATGTGGCAAAAAAATAATTTTTTATTTTGGTCGTTTGTCACATCAGCAATTTCCATCTAAGATTAACGGTAGGACCCAAATCAACACGTTATTGAAAGGTTATAGACCAAATTGACACAATTAAAAAGTTAGAAACCAAATTGAGATATGGTATAAAGGATAGGGACTAACTTTGTAATTTACCCAAAAATTAAAAATCAGATGAACCTATAGCCGCGCTTCTAAACACCTATAAACGCGGATATGGGTCATCTTAAAAAAAAAAAAAAAAAAAAAAATCATGGTTAAAAAAAACACGGCTATAGCCCGCATGTTTTGTAATGTGTAACAAAAATCATAATTTAAGGTGCAAAACGTGCATTCGAAAAGTTTATGATGCAAAGTGTAACATGAGGTATAGGGTTCGTTTGGATACAGCTGAAAACTGAAAACTGAAACTGAAAACTGAAAAACACTGTAGCAAAATAATTTTTAAATGTGTGAATAGTACCATGGGACCCATTTTTTAAAAAAAAGTTGCTGAAAAGTAAAATTTGTGGGTCCGTGAACAGTGCACAGTGTGCACTGATTGGCTGAAAAGAGTGAGAAAAGTCAAACTTTGCGGCTACTATTCATGAACAGTAGCCGTAAGTCTCACAAACACATGCAAAAAAAAAAAAAAAACGCCAGACACAGACGCGCTGGGTTTTCAGCCCAATCCAAACGTACTCATAGTTTAGAGTGGTAAATTGTAATTTTTCCTTTGTTTTAACTAAGTGAAATAGTGTTTTGTAGGGTTGATTTGACAATATATATATATATATATATATATGTCACTTAATAATTGTAAAATTCAATTTTTCAAACTTTAGAATGTAAAATCTAAACAATCCCAAATTTAAGAGTATACTTTGCAATTTATGCAAAAAAAAAAAAAAAAAAAAAAAACAAACAAACAAACAACAAAAGAAAAAGGGAGAGCTCAAATGTCAATCAAGAAACATTTAAGCACAACATATGAAAGGGCAACGTAAGGAATTTGCAACTTGCAACTAAGAAAAAGATGAGAAGTTGTCATTAACTTTGCCCGCATACTGAATTTTCATTAATTCTTGATTCTTTACTTTCTTAGTGATGAAACTTGATTCATGAACCTTGCTAGTTCATAAAGACGGTAATGTCCATGCTCATTTTGGATACTTCTTAGAAGCTATATTGCTAAGCAGGCAAGGTAGACATAATTGATCATGATTTAGTGCTGATTCTTATAAGAAAAGCTAGCTTATGTTAGTAATTGGTTAAACAATGTATATCAACTGATTCTGTTAAATAATGATAACAATGCTGATGCTGATCTTGTTATTATAGAAACCTACCCCATCTTACTAATGATTAACAATGAAATCAGATTGGGAAATGTTTTTTTAGCAAATCATAATTAGCTAAGAAATTAAGAATTTAAAGATGTGATGCAAAGGCATCATACTTTGTTGGAGGATAACTGGATAACCGAGACGAGGTAAGGGGGACACTTGCAGATTGTAGAGTAATTGTTGGAATCATTAACAATGGCATAATGCTTGCTTGGAAACCAGGATATTAAAATTTTTGTGTTCTCCATGGCGTTTTAATGAGTAATTCTATTCTCCATTTTAGACCTTTTACTGAACTTAGTCTCAAAATTTTAGAGTTTTTTTTTTTTTTTTTTGGTCACCTCCCTAATTAGCAGCATGACATTTTTACTATTTCTACTAGTGTTATTTCAGATCTTTCTCCATCACTTTTCATTTGCTAGACTTGAATCAAATCCTTGCACATAACCTATCTCAATTAATTTTTTTCTCATCTTTTCAATACTACCCCTATTTTTAAACAAATTTCTTCATTTTGTATCCTATGTTTCCTTATATTTCAACTTATCAATCTTACTATTTTCATTTCAACTACACTCATTCTATGAACATGCTGTTTCTTAAACATGTTTGAACTGAAATCTTTTGCTGGAGTTATTTAAATGGAGCAGCATAAAGTAGTTATAGTCTATCGCTCCATTATTGTGTCCATTTATATTTGTGACAATGTGACATCTTTTTAAATCTCAGATTCGGAAATTAGAGATGAGTCTGAATTTCAAAATCCCTTTTCAAGGGTTGCCTGACGTGCTAGCACAAATATTTAAGCAAACAAATCTACGCGAGGGCAGTCCATCTTTGTCTTTATGTTATGGAACATTACTTTTAGGGTCCGTTTGGATTGAACTTATTGTTGTTGAAACTGAAAACTGAAAACTGAAAACACTGTAACAAAATTATTTTTAAATGTGTGAATAGTATCGTGGGATCCATTTTTAATATTTTTTAATCCATGAACAGTGCCAAACAGTGCTCAACAGTATGTGAACAGTACTCTTGTCCCCTAAAGCAGAAACGGTGCAGGAAAAAAAAAAAAGTAAAGTGCAAAACGCAGACTTGACTTTCAGCTGGATCCAAACCGACACTTAGAGAGCGTTTGGTTTGTTGTGATATACCCTTTATGTGATGCATATTACGATTATGTGACATTAAGATTTTTGGTTTATTTTATTTTTTCAAATATTATCATAATCTAAAATTACAAAATATATCAAATTACCTTTATTTCATCTCCTTCTTAAACAATGTAATATTGTATTCTTGTATTGAGATTATATTAACGTAAGACTATAATAATGTAATATTATAGTGTAACGTAATATCACGGCAAACCAAACACCTTCTTACAAGTGGAGAGTTATGGGGCAGTCCATATCGATATCGTGGGAGCTAAAGTCACAATGGAAGCAGGAGTCCAAGAAAGACTAGGAGGTATATTGGTAAATAATAGATTATTCTCTCTTTTTTCTTATACATTTTAAAAATATTATTATTGTTGTTTTTAATTGTTAGAAAAGGATTAACAAAAACTTCTGTTTTTTCAATCTCTTCCTACATAGTTTCTCATTCTGAAGGTGCTATGTTATGCAGGACGTCTGCTAAACAATCTAAATTGATCTGTGTTAAGATGGAGGTCCCTGCTAGATTTCTCTGGTATCTAAACTCAAATCTATTTAATTTTCTGCTCTTGAAAGGCCACAATATGCTAGATTTATTCTTCTTTCTAACCCTTTTCACTCAAATTTTCAGATCAGGAAGGAGGTCTGACTGACAATGTGTAGTAGTTAATTTGGTTCAACTGAAAAATACACATGAAGTTAGGCATAGTTACAGATTTGCATATGTAAGGACCACTTATTACTTATATGACATTGGATACCATATCAAGCATGAGATGACAATTAATATTGCAATAAGCTAGGAGTTCAGGTTTGAAAACCTATGGAAAGCTGAACAGCTTGAGGACTGATTGTCGATTTCTTAAAGAAATTAAATATGAGAATGCAAAGTTCTTAGGGATGTTTGGTTTTCTTATCAAGGTGGGGTGCTGGTATGTGAGTTTGTAATTAGAGGTGTGAAGATTTTTCTGGGAAGAGTCATTGATTCCATATTCAAAATTACTTTTCATTGGGATGCATGTAAAGTTCATTGCATGTTAAGTGCCTTGCACTTGAAGGAATTATTGCAAGAACTTAGATCTAGAATTGCTTCTGAACAACTAATTTATTTAATGCCTAATGTTCTTGATTACGAGCTGGATCTCTTGTTTGGTTTCTGCAAGATAGAAATGATTCTTTTAAATGTAAAAAAGAAAGATCAAATTTATATATGTAGTCTTTTTCTTGCTAATAGTATTTGTCTTAATTAAGCAATCTGATTTCTGCTTGATGACAATGAGAGGTAGCATCCCTATATGAGAATACTCCATGCAGATAACATATCTTGCTCATACTGTTCTGGTAATCACAAATTAATTCACATTGGTAGCTTACAGAAAGATTTACTTAAAGTGCAAGGGTAGCATTTATAATCTAAATTGCTAGAATTTGAATAAAAATCTAATTCAGAGGGTACACACCCAAATGGATTGTTCAAAAAAGGTTTTTATTATTATTAAAGCTAGGGTAGGATTTCAACTTATAGTGCGCTCTCCATGATGATTGCTCTAGGCTCAAAATCAAAATTCTTTCTCTGGTTGAGCTAAATCAACTCATGGTATATGATGGAATAGCTACAGTACAAAGTCACTAATTATTTTAGATACTAGTATTTGTGTTATTTTATAAACCCACAAAAGCTTTTGTAAACTTTCGATATAGGCAAGCCTAAGTTCAAATACAAACATAGTTCCACATAACAGTCTATAAAACGAACTTTTGCCTACATGTAGGCTCTTCTATTACTCGGTGCTTAAGGTCTACAAGAGCTCATCCCCCTTCAGCTGTTACGGAGGAGCAGCTGGTATGACTTGGCCAGTTGGCCTAAATATGGCATCCTACACCTGCGGACTGATATTTGGTGTTGGCAACTGAGCAAATAAGCCAATAATGGAAAATGATCAGGTCCCTACCATATTCTCTTCCTTCTCAAAAAAAAACCTAATTAAGTGTCTGTTTGGGAAGAGCTTATTTAGCTGAAACTAAAAACTTTTTGCTGAAAGTACCGTAGATAAAACTAAAAAGTAACTAAAATAGTATAGTGGAGCCCATAAATAGTATCAAAAAGTACAATAAAACTCATGAATAGTAACAAAAATAAGATGAATAATAAAAAAAGCTGATTTTTTAAGTTATGCCAAATGCACATTAAGGGTCTGTTTGGATACCGCTTATTGTTGAAAATTGAAAACACTGTAGCAAAATAATTTTTAAATGTGTAAATAGTGCCGTGGGACCCAGTTTTGAAGTTGTTTTTTTGAAAAAAAAAAAAAAGGTACTTGCAGGTCCCGTGAACAATGCACAGAACCCATCATTGTTTCAACTAAACGCTAGAACGCACATTTTCCATGTGTTCCAAACGCACACTAAATATATTCTTTGGTTTAAATAGTACATAGGGCAAAGTTAATGGATGACAGGCATTCGTTTATAAAATATTTTTAGAAATTTTTTATGATAAAATTTAAAAAAAAAACAATTAATTTTTTTAACGGTTTTATATATTTTCAATTAAAATGTTGTCAAAACTTTCCTAAAATAATTTATTAGCAATTACCTTAAACGCACCTATTAACATAACCCTAAGACATGGTGTAAAAAATCCCATTAAATTCCCAAGCGCCCCACACCTGGTGTAAAAAAAGTTAAGCCTCCATAAGACTCTAGGGGTAGCAATAATTAACACGACTTGTGAGCAAGACATTAAAGCCAATTTGATTTTTGTAGATTGATGTTTAGTTTAAATGGATTCGCGCCAAAGCGGATTGACATGTTTTAACATGAATAATAAATGGGTAGTGCTACATGTATCACAAGTTTTACTACATTGAGCTTACAGACTGATGTATCACCAATCTTAGAGAGACAGTTCAAATATTCAGTTATGACTTATGCGGAGGTTGAAGCCCACCACCAATCACATTCATTGTCACACCAATTAGTAAGTTTTATGTAGTAAAACTTGAAATACTTTTAGAATTTTTCTTAATAAATTAGTCAATTTCACGTTAACTTGCTTAATCCACAATCATCTCTTTCTTTATTCTCCCTTCCAAAAAAAAAAAAAAATCATCCATTTATTATTCAACAAGTTGACCCATTTTGGCACGAACTTATTTAACCTGTATTTAGAAGTGTCTGTGTCATTTTTATCCGCCATGTACATAAGAAAATTTTAGTTATATTGATAAAATTTTCATTGATATTCTAGAATCCTTGACTTTTCCTATATATATGAAAAAAAATAAAAAACAACTTTTGTGTAGAATAAGGTAATTAAAAAAAATGAAGATTGTCTCACCCTTAAGGATTTAGGGGAGAGGGAAGATGGAATGTATTCCAAGATTATCTTTATTATCTAAACATGTCCAAAAGTGATTATAAATCTTATCAAGACATTGTAATAGAAGGTCCATATTCAATGCAATAGATACTGTGCAATATAGAATCAATGACTGAGATTGAAAGTTAAAAATTCACTTTTAATCTCAGCCCTTTGATAAAAAAGTTTGTTTAACCTTTTAATTCTTAATTTTTTAATTTTTACCTTTGTAATTTTTATATCTCGGTAATTTTTATGGTACAATAATTGCAACAGATCCAAATTCATGTAAAAGGTAAAACTAAACTAATGCATTGTTATGATTCAAATTCTGTGTATTTTGTAATTTCAACCCGTAAGTTTTAACTTGTAAGAGTGTTGTTTCAATTACTTCTAGGCCTGGCCCATTTAGATAAACTACCTAATCTAAAATGGACCAAGCAACAAGTCATTTGAGCCCATTCAATTTTTCCAACCTTAAAAGCATCCACATCTAGGGTGTGTTTGGTTGGAGGAGTGGAAAAGTGGGAGGATAGAAAATGGTGGGAGGATAGAAAAGTGAGAGGATAGTAAAGATTTTAATTTTCCTCATTTTTGTTTGGTTGGGAGTGAAAAAGTGGAGGGATAGAAAAAGTGAGTTTGTATAAATTTACTCATATACCCTTGTTAAAAAATGATGCACAATTAAAATAAAAAAAATGACAAGCAATTTAAAAAAAAAAAATCACCCAAATTTATTAAACAATAAAAATTATGTCCAAGAAAAAAATCATGTCTAATTAAAAAAAAAAAAAAAAAACACTACGTACAGCCCAAAAAATCAAAAGAAAAAAGGATTAAAAAAAAAAAAAAAGTAAGCATCGTTCAGAAAGTGAAAATAATAATAATAAAATAATGTCTAAAGGATTTAGTGCAATGGGATGAAATTAGTCAGAAGAAAAAAAAAATTTGGACGAAAGCAGGCAGAAGAAAAGTAGTGGGCAATTTTGTCATTTACCCATAAAACTCCACCCACACTATTTTCTCTCCATTTTGGAGAGACAAGGTTTAGGTGGGCCCGGGTGGAAAATGCCTGGGCCCCACCAAAAATTTTCCTCTCCCTCCCTCCTTACCAAACAACACCCTTTCTCATTTTCTCTCTAAATTTTTCCATCCTCCCTAAAATCCACCCATCCAAACATAGTGCTAAGGATCAAGGATGTAAAAGAATATCTATTTTTTACATCCTCGAACTTTATTTTATTTATTTTACCAATTTATTTAACAATACACCCAATATTTCAATTCTTATTTTTACATATAACCTAATAAAATAATATAAATTACACAATCAAGTAATATAAAAAATTTATGTTTCTCTCTCTTCTCTTCCATCTCTCTTTCCTCTCTTCCTCTTTCTCTCTCTAGTAAACCCACACAACCACCTTCCACCAAAACTCAATCATAATCACCACTGAAAATCCGAACCACAACAATCAAAACCAACTAACCAACCACCACCACCACAACAATCCAAACCAACCACCATCACCATAGTCAATATTCATCCCAAAATCAAACCCCATAGCAAAAAAAAAAAAAAAAAAAAACGCAACCACAGTAACCGCCACCACCACCATCAACAACCACCAAAATCATATATCCATAACCACAAATCAAAAACAAAACCCAAACCCAAACTGGAACCGCTACCTACGCACCACCACCACCACCACTGCAACTCACCACCACAAAAACGGACTCACCATCACCATCCACCATAAACATTAACAACCACCAAAATCCACATCAAAACCCACCACGAAACTGACTATTATTGTTGATCAAAAGATTCAAAACCCACTACCACCATGATCAAAACACACCACAAAACCCACCATCACCGTTGATAAAAACCTACCACCACTGCCGATCTACCACCTCCCCAACACTAATTTAGCCACCAAGGTTCCAGAGAGAAGGACTAGAGAGAGGGGATGAAACAATGAGAGGAGAGGAAAAAAAGGAATGTCTGAGAATTAGAGATAATAAAGTTAGAGTGAGAAAGAATAAATTAATATATTTATGTTTACAAATCATGATCTTGTAGGGCGCATATAAAATACTCCCAATTTGTGCACAAACTCGATGCCTTCGCATCTTTGATCCATTCTCACGCTTTCCCTTCCATGTAACAAGAGGCAATGGAAATCATGCCATGCGGTGGTGTGTTGTATAAAGCAAATAATTCATAGAGCTTGATAAGCCACCAAAAATGATCTCCGCTTTTAAAATAAAACTCTATGAAGGCTTGATGAGTTGCAGTGGATTCGATCATCTCAAGATCGTCGGCTCTGATACCAAATGACAAGAACTTGCTAGAATATGAATATGAATTGTGGAAAAGAATGGTGAATGGTTTGTATATACACAAATTTACTATTCAAGGTTGCTAATTTTTTTTCACAACATATCCAGATAAAGTTCAAGCTCAATTTGAGCAAGTGGGTTGCTAAAATATCAACTTGGGGCTCTAATAAAGAGCTTATCTTCCTCTGTTTGCACACTCTTGAAACCCCAGCGAGTATATCATCTTTTGGAGTGCCACTCAACACAACTATTTAATTTTTAATCTCTCATATTCCTCAAAAACCAATTCCCAAAAAAAATTTTCTGATTCAGAATTAATAATATCATCTTTTCGTTTAATTCCCTCCAATATCTCATGAACATTTTTTACCTATAAATTGTCTAATATTTTTCCAATCAATTTCGTTTAATAACAAGCAATGCCGTTTTAGAATTATAGGTGATATACATGTCTTTTATGTTTTATGTATTTTCAATTTTAAAAAAAAGGGTGATAATCAAATCAGGTCAAATATGTTGATTGCTCAAATAAACTTTGTTTTGATATTTTGTAAAATTTACTCCTATTGCAGCGATTTATGAAGTGCTAGTGTTGAAATGCCGTAATAGGATTTCCTATACAAGCGGTTTCAAAAAGTGCTGCTATAAACTTTTCTATTACAATGGTTTTTAAAAGCCTGGGAAAAAAACGTTGCAATAGGATGATTTTTTTGTAGTGGTTTCTTGGTCTTAATATTATGTTAGACTAATATTATATCATAAGAAAAAAAAAAATTATTAAAATTTATTGATAAAATAGATAGTAAAAAAAATATCACTTTAAGTTAATTGGTGAATGCACATTGTATAAGATCAAGTTTTTATCTCTCTTTCTCTCTCTCTTTCTCTTCCTCTATATATATATATATATATATATATATATATATTACAATTGATCATAAAATAATTTAAATAAATAATAAAAAACTTTTAATTTTCTTGAAACTTTCGATAACTAAGTGTTAATCAGAATAGTATGTTAGTTTTATTAACTCTTTGCTAATAAAGTTTCATTTAAAATAAATTTGTTAAAAATATTATATACTTACGGTTAGTCATGTAATGAAATTTTGTTGTAAAACATGAATTTACATTTTTTTTTTTAGAAAAACATGAATTTACATTAGTTACATAGTTTAAGTGAGATGAACATGAGCACATAACTCAAATTTTATTATTAAAACAAAAAAAATATTTGATGTAGATTACTAAAAATTAAAAAATAAATAATCAATTTTCTATAAATAAAAAAAAAAAAAACTTGGTATGAGGATTTTAATTTTAGTATTCTGTAAAAAACTTTTAACAATTATAATAATAAAGTTTCACATTAGTTTTAATATATAATAAAAAAAAAAGGAGAGAACAATTTTTTATTTATTTTTTGCTTCAAGGAGAGAACTACTTGATACAACCATAATGTACAAGATTTAACTTTATATGCTATATAATATAATATTTTATGATTTGACATGATCTAATATAATATTAATATTACTGTAAATATATTGGTGATAATAAGTAAAAACTAATTGATTGACATTATAAATCTTAAAAAAAAAAAGATTGATATTATACCAAAGGTCTTATACTTATACGTGGCATGATTTTTTTTTTTTTTTGATAAGTTTAGTCACAACTTATGTAAATTTCTATTACATGGAATTATTTGTTTTTGTTTAGATAAGTTTTAGTTATAATTTAAGTAAATTTCTATTACTTTTAGTTAATAGTCCATCCATAATATTTTCATAACAATTCTTAAAGCACTTGCGTCAATCAATATAAAATAGTATAAATACAAAATTTTGGCAAACCAACCAAAAAAATCACCCATATTAGTTTATCTAAAATTATGCACATCTTGTTCATAACTATAGTACTAGTATGCTGTATGCGTATAAATTTACACAACTAATATTCATGTGTAAAAACATATTTTATTAATTTCTCAATTTACTTTTTCTGTTGGTGTGTGTGAGTGATGTGGGGTGTCTTAAGAAAGTGGTTATATGCATGAAGAATGAATATGTTATTGAAATAGTTTTTAAAATAAATAATTTGACGAAGAGTGATTTTGAAAAATGATTGTGTAAAATAAAAAAAAAAAAAACAGGTTCATATACTAAAATAGACAGAAGTTTTTATAGTACAAATACTCTTTTAAGTGACAAGCTATTATTAGTTATAATCTAGGCTCATAACTTACATAATTTTTTTACCAATCAATAACATCAAATAATTTATAAAATATTAAAAAAATAAAATAAAAGATTAAACTAAATACCAATTTGCATTTTATAAAACTAAGTTATGGGCCTAGTCCATTTACATAGACGGCCTAATATAAAGTGGGCCGAATAACGAGTGAGTCGAGCCCATTAATTCTCTCCCACCTCAATAAAAACCCTATCTCCCTCCCACATGCACATTCCTCAAACCCTACCTAACTTTGCACATCTCTTGGCAGCAGCCGCTAGGCATTCCATACAGCTATCTCCAGATCCCTCATTTCAGGTTAATCATCATCTCCTCTTCTTTTCAGTTATATTCAGTAGAAAAAAATAAACTGTAATTCGTTCATGTTTATTCATTTGTGATGTTGTTTGATTAGTCCTCTTTTTGGTTGAGTTTATTTCTCCTCATCTTTACCTTCATTTCAACTTATTCATTTCAGAGAAAAAGCCATGGCTTCAGAGCAAGCTTGCACTCTCGCCTGTTTGATCCTCCATGACGATGGTATTCCCATCACTGTATCCTTTTTCTCTTCGAATTTGATAAGGGGATCTATGTTTTATTTGTAGAGAAAATGGTGGAAATCAAAATAAATTTTTTGTTTTCAATATTTGCTAAACCCAATTAGATTTATAATCTTGTGTTGTTATGATCAAAAAGTTATACCCTTTTTCTTTGTTTAATGATCTCTGTTTAGTGTGGATGTTTCTGGAAGATTTGCGTGTGTGTGTGTGTTTCTTTCCTTAAATCGTTTGTAATAGTCGGAGAAGATTGCCACATTGGTGAAGGCAGCAAACGTGAACGTTGAATCTTATTGGCCAAGCTTGTTTGCCAAGCTTGCCGAGAAGAGAAACATTGAGGATCTCATTTTGAACGCTGGGTCCGCCGGCGGTGGTGCTGCAGTTGCTGTTGCTGCACCAGCTGCAGGTGGTGGCGGCGGTGCTGCTGCCGCTGCTCCTCCACCTGAGGAAAAGAAGGTAAATAGGAGCAATTAAGTAATTTTTTGCTGAGTTGGTTTTCCACGTTGAAAGTGTTTTGGGCTTTGAGTAATCTGATTGTTGTGCGTCTTTCTTTTGTGATTTTACAGGAAGAACCAAAGGAAGAGAGTGATGATGATATGGGATTCAGCTTGTTTGATTAGGAGTTGTTTTGTTCTAGCTGGATTTGTACTTTCAAGGGTTTGACCCTATCAATGTAGTAGTGTTTTTTTTTTTTGGTTAGTTACAAAGTTTTCTCCGTGCTGAGAAGTGTGTTTTTGAACGTTATGTGATTGTGTTTTTGAAGATATGTTAGTATTTCAATATTTTTAGACAATAATTAACTCTTCTTTCTGTTATTAATTGAATTTGTGTTGTTATGTATGCAATTATGAGGCTAACAAGTTGCTATAGTAGTTAAATAGTTTTACCTAATCAAGATATATGTTTAGCAGTTGAATGTTGGTAATGAGGCGCCATTGACCTGTTATGTGCATTACATCTTTTGGATGCTGTCTGCTCTGTTCTTCATCCATACATTTTGTTGTGTATGGTTTTGAGATTTCAATTTAGGGCCTTGTAGTCAGCTTCCTACACCATGTTGTGTTGGGAGTAGTCAAAAAATATATATTGTTGTGTTGGGGGTTGATTTATCTTTTGCTGTTGATAACATTAATGTTCTTTGGATTTAGGGCTATGGATCCTGTAGTGTTTCTTCACTGGTGTATTTAAATGGTCCAATGTCATGCACACTGGATATATGTTGTGAAAGATGCCTTTGTGTGATTGAATTATTTGTATTTTGCTTTATCTTAGTAGATGTTTTAATGCTGGTGTATGGTTCTTTTATGTGTATATGAAGCTACTTCAAATTGCATGCCATCTCCATCTAACTAGTGATAAAGGAAAATAAAGGAAAAATGCATTAGCTTACCATGTTTGCCAAATCTTGGCTCCATTGTAGCTACTTCAATTTTTTTTTTCTTTTATTTTAACTTTGGATGTGTGAATACTCTGTAAGCTAGTTTATGCTATAATTGGCTTCTGAATCAAACTGAAGGTAGAACCTAACCTCCAAGAAATTTAAAGTTAGATTTCTGCTGTTTTAGTTTAAGTGGTCATGTTCAGGTAGCAGCTGCAGTCATGCCTCTTTTGCCACTAGAAAAGAATTTTTATGAGGACAAAGTTTAGCTATAAAATTAGTTTCAAGACTATAATCTTAATAAAATAAATATTATTACATATTTTGAAAATCTAATTAATTCGTATGTTAAATTTTGTGTTAATTATATATTATCTACTGACATAACTATTGATTTTTAATTTTTTAGTAATTTTGCAAACATGGAGAATATATATTTTATTTTTTGCTAAACCAAACATGGAGAATATAAGATGTAATTTAATATCGAATTTGTCAAAATTGAAATGAAAAGATATAGAGTACTGTTATAAGGCTATAACAAATTTCTAGTTAAATTTTGTGTTCCTAGAGCATTTTATTGCTGTAGAAAGCCCTGTATGCCTATGTTGTTATGTAGCCATGTGAGCTTTTGAAAGATTGTTCATGTCCAAACGTGTCTGTTATGTTATGTAGCCATGTGAGCTTTTGAAAGATTGTTCCTGTCCAAACGTGTCTGTTATAATCGGGTTAAGAGCTTCCAGCAATCCTACGAATTTGAGTCGGTGACATCTATTTTAAGTGGAGTGGATGGCCCATTGACATGTAACTTCTTTATTGTTCCTTATAGCAACAAGCCAACGACCATGGGAAAGGGGAAGTTAGTGTATAAGGAAAATCATATAGTTTGAACTTGTTGGCATGTCTGTTTATAACAAGATGATTGGTTTATTCATGACGGAGAGAATTGAGTGAAAAATCCATAAAAATGCAATTGTTGGTTTTGCCTACCTGCATGTAATATGTATACTATTAAAATCCTTATACTATATAATGGCTGTTGGTGTCACATTGTTCGGTCGAACTATTACTACCATCTAAGACCACCAACTAGCTATTACTATAACATTTTCCCCAGCGAGAATGAATAACGATAAAGGAAGGTCTGTTGACTGTTAGACAAACAGTAGCAGATACTTTGTTAGTCTTTGGATTTCTTCTTGCTTTATGGCTGTTAGTCTTTGGAGTTCTTCTTGCTTTAGGCCTGCCATAGCTCTTAGGGAGTTGCAACGTTTTCCTTTGCGAGTGGAGCTATTTCCTCACCCTCAATTCCAGGTTCACTTCCTGCCACCCCCAAACTTAGCAGCACCTCCTCCCACTTCTTAGCAGGTCCCTGCGCCATTACAACATGATTTACAGATTAGCATATCTTCTATGGACTTTGAATCAACCAAACAAAAATTAATAACAAAAGGAGAAATGTTCTATTGTAGCTTCATGATGCTAAACTATACTTGAATGATCTACTTGGCAAGAGGTTTCACCCACCTTCCATGAGAGATCTTGAGCCATGCAATTCTGTATTATCTCAGAGAAAGCTGGAGTTCCGTAGGTTGTGAGGGCCCTTTTCACATTTGTAGCCACTGCAGTCACATCGGCGGGATCAACAGCTTCACACTGGAAGATCATTGGTTAGAATTCATGTTTAACTCAACACCAAAATACACGTAAGTTAAAGTTGCCATTACGAAGCATGTGAAAGGAAATGAGTTATTACTTCAACATTGAAGCTTCCCATTTGAAATCCTGTGAAACCTTCTTTAACAGTGTCAACCAATCCACCAGTTGAGGCAACAATAGGTACCTGCAGTGTCATTGGAATGGGGGTAAAGTAGTAAGAAAATAGAGGGTTACTTAGTTTTTGATGCAGAAACATATAGCAATAGGTAGCAGACTAGGGAACTTTGAGTAGGCATCATACAGTTCCATAACGCATGGCATGCAATTGAATGAGACCACAGGGCTCAAATCTACTAGGAACTAGTATAAAATCAGCTCCAGCAATTATCATATGAGCCAGGGGAACATTGAATTTCGCCACTCCTCGGGCCTTGTCAGGGTATATTTTCTCCAGCTGTTCAAGTTGCTTCTCCATTGGTTTTTTGCCAGTCCCCTTAAGAAATATAACAAAGCTCACAATAAATTTCAAATCTGTTTTTGTGGTATGATCACTATTATGATAAAAAAACAAAATGGGGAATATAAAAAGGCTTACAAGGACTATTATTTGAACATTCTCTTTGATAAAATGGGGAATGGCTGCTACAAGAATATCTGAACCTTTCTGCTCTTCGAGTCTACCAATGAAGCCTATGACAGGGATGTTTCTATCCACTGGCAATCCAACTTCAGCTTGGAGGGCTTCCTTCAAAATAGGCTTTGCATCCAACACCTATGAATGCCAAAAATTTGAGAAATATTGGGTAATGAAGCAGGGATGTTAAACAAAAACAATGATTGATGTGAACACACAGGTTAGTGAAAAGATTCTTACAGTTGAAGCATCATATTTGACGTTTGTATATTTGTCAGCTAAGGGGTTCCATTCCTGGACATCCATGCCATTCACAATTCCTTGAATGCCAGTTTTACGAATGATGTTATCCAATTCCACTCCTTTGTCTTCGCCAGAAACAAGTTCTTGGGCATAGTATGGGCTCACAGTTAAAACCTTGTCTGATTCTAAAATTCCAGCTTTCATCCAATTGATTTTTCTTCCCTTGACTGGCTTTTCATACCTGCAAAGTTGCTATTGTCATATGAAGTTCATCATATAATATTTTGTTATATTGAGTAGATCAAAATCATACCCATCAATAAAATCAAAAGAGCTTTTCAATTCATCTGGGAGATTGAGAAGTGAGAAATCTGTGAAGGCAAATCTGCCTTGGTAAGCAATGTTGTGAATGCAAAAGGCAACCTGAAAATTTTATAAAGCACAAATCCATTTTTGAGTAAAAGGTGTTTTAACCAGAATTCTTATATAGATAATTCAAGAGAGATAAACAAGGAACCTACTCTGGCAGTGCTGTATATGCCTTTGGGTTTGTATATAGTTTTCAGGTAGCATGGGATCAGGGCAGTGTGCCAGTCGTTGGCAATGAATATGACCTCTTCACCTGCACGCAGGAATATCAAAGAAACAATGCTTAAAATTTATATAATGGAAGGAGTTTATATTCTAATTTTCCTCACAAATGAGTGTCCGTACCATATGGTCCAGAGAAATATTCATTGCTGTTAAGTGCTAGAACCCTTGGTGCCTCTAGAGCTGCCTAAAAGCCAAAGAAGTTGATAAATTAGGGAACTATAACCAGAGTGAATGGTGTTTTTGGGTCGGATATGAATAAACATGATACATTAAAGAAAGGATAGATAATCAATACAGAAATATGAAACTAGAATAGACATTCATGGATTGCATACACGCTAATTTGTGATTGTTACTAAAACATACTATTCTCAACAGTTCTATGAACTCATTAATTTATTGTGCAACCTCTATTTCAAACAACCTTATTGAGCCACACGAAGGAAATTAAGACATGAGCAATACTAGAGACAACAATTTTCATAACTTTTCACAACTTGTTAAGATGATAAGTTATGATTAGTGTAAAATCACTTTAACATGAACTCATTACTGACATTACTTTTATTATACACCAATCATAACATGTCAACTTATCGGTTATGAAATTTTTTGTGTCACCTTATTGTTAATACATGCCTCAAGGCTCAAGTATGTGATCTATATATTTTGGTGCAAAACTTTTGTCTTTAACCCTTAAATCTTTGATGTATGCTAAAGTTCCATTATTGTCCTCTTTTTTAAACAATACCAGTATACCATAGAAGTCCCATTCTTTCTTGCTACTTCGGTTACTAAACATTCCCTTGGTATGGCAAAGGTTATGATGGAAACCTATTGTGCAACGAATTATGTTGCTCTCAAACTATTTTCCAGCGAAGTACTGCATAGATCAGAAAAGCATATCATATACAATTAGAAGGATGGAGATTATGAACCTGGCATAATAAGCTGAATCGAAGTTGGTTGTCCTGGAAATCCTCTCCAGCCATAGGCCCATAAATTTTGGATTTGGTTTTCCCCCACACCTATATGTTCAATTATCAATCGATTCAAGCCTATGTTAGTTTGACTCTCTAAAAGTCTTGACACATTAAAAATTGTACCTGTAAAGTAAGATGAAAGGATAATGAAATGGACCAACCTTTTCAAGAAACGCTGGGTGATCCACAAAAACGCGATCTACTCCTCTTTTGTAGCAATGGAAGAAGCGAACCTTTTCGGTTTTATCTCCTACTTTAAGCTACATATCAAGTGGCATTTCAATGTTTTAAACATAGAAAATTGCCTATTAGAGTGAAACCTCTAAGAAGGAAATGAAATATAAAGTTTGCATGCATGTAGACTAGAATATACCTCAATTACAACGTCTGTATCCCACGCATCTTTGTACTGGTCATAACGTGGAGAGACAGTCATAACACGATGCCCGTTGGCCTGGACAAGGATTGAGTTTAGTGAGTTATAAGTTATAGAGTGTGTCTCAAAGCATTTTTAGATGAAATTGCCAAAGGTTTGACAATTTTGCAAAAGTTAAAGAGGATCCTTAAAGATGAAAACAACATTAAGGCTAAAGCTTTTAAGAAAAATTAAAAACCTTTACAATATTCACTGTTTATATGCTTTATAAATCCAAAACTTTAAAACGCTAATTACTGTCATTTGTCAAACACACAAAATACTAAAGAGCTTTATAGTTAAACATCTACTACCAAAATTCTACAATTAAATCTCTACTTCCTAAAGCATTGCCAAATGGTGGCATATTCTCATGGAAACCTATATATATATGGCAATTAAGTCCATCCAATACATTCATCGGTTAAAGAGAGAATGAGGCAAAAGAGAATGCTAATTAAACTGACCGCCATTGCTGGTGGTAGACCTCCAAGAACATCTCCAAGTCCACCAGTTTTGCTCCAGGGACCTACTTCTGTCCCCACAAAGATCAAATTCATCCCACTTCCGCAAACAATGGTCCGTGAAGTCCATGCATTCCCACTCTTGAATGTTTTACTCCTGGTTTGCCTGGTAGTTAATTTTGCCATGGTTCTGACATGCACTAATTCATCCACTTTGTTCAAAGATCTTAACCCATTGTGAGTCATGGTGTGATTCATTAATCCAAATTTCATCAGTGCTGCTTTACCCTCTGATCCAGAAGTTACTGATCCATAGTTGACACGAGAGCTTGTTGATACAAAGTTTGAACCAGCCACAGTTGCCATTGGTGATATTTTGTTCTGGTAAAGACTGAAACAAGAAAATTACAGCAATTTGATATAAACCATTGATTCTTATTAACATTATATTGAAATATTCATGCGTGAGTGGTGTGGTAAGTTCCATATGGGTACTAACCAGTAACCACAAGAGTAAATGACTAATATATATATATATATATATATATATATAATATAGCTGGATTTATACCATTAAACTTTTGGGTCAAGTGATGTACAAGTTGTTAAAAACAAATTCACGGGCTGAAAAGCTGAAGTCATCTATTCTTGACTACACTCAAGTAGCCAATTGGACTTGGAGCATTAAGAAAAAAATACAAATTTACTACACGAAATAGGAAGGGAAAACACATTAAAAAACAGGTATAAAACAGAAAGCCACATACCAATCAATTAACAAAAGCAAACACAGATACTTACATTGACTTAATGGAGTTCAGCTCCTAGCATATACAAATGGATTATGCACCAATGCCTAGACCTGACTCCTACACGCTGCGTACTGAACTGGTACTGAGAATGAATTACGAAGAAGAAGTAGAGCTGCCATTTGTAGTGGTTTAAGCCAATAGTCCCACTTTCCACGTGGCCACCACACAACGGTTGGGAATTCTGAGACGCCCAGCCACCTCAGGATTCTTTTGAGGCTTAAAAATCACAAGACAAGAGACGAAAATCGTGGGGCCAACTATTTTGTGAATAAAAGTGGAATATGCTCAATGAAATTGTTTGCATTCTGTTTATATCTTCTTGGACTTAAGACTGAGTCCAGTGATATGCTAATTACAGATTACAAATTGCAATAAGCATGTGTTTTTCATGAAGTAGTCCTGAAATAAAGAATAAAAGGGTAATGAGGAATAGAATTCTTGTGGTTATTATCATCTTTAGCTATGATGGAACCCACCACAGAAAATATCTTTCCTAGGACTTTTCCCCTCTATTTATTTATTTATTTCATCTTAGTCATATAAAGATATGAAAAAAAAAAAAATGCTATACAGAAAACATTTTATTTATTTATTTAAATTGTGATAGCATAGATAAAGCATAATTACCTATAGATGGCTAACAACATGTAATTAATGAGCTTTTTATTGTTATTAATAATTGTATGAGCTTGGATCAAACTATGGATCGAACATGATACACTCTATTTCACTTGAAACATATTATAATTAAGATTTTATGTTTAGTACATGACAAAGTGATTTTCATTTAAAATTTTAAATGTTGTGACTTGTGACATTGAATACACCTTTAAATTTATAATTTATAATCTGAATCATGAAATGAGTAAATTTTATTCAGAGAATAGTGAGAATTTCATATCAACAATGTCTATGTTAAAAATTGTGTCACATTCCGATTGGATACCCGATCCCTATTTGGCCTTTTTTGATGGGAAGGTCAACTTGGTTACTTTTGAGGATATTTTTTGTGTGGAAGGAATGTCTAATCCTTGTCAAAAAAATAATGTAATCATTAAAAAAAAAAAAAAAAACTAATGAATATTTCTTGTTTACCAAGGAATATGATTTGAAGGCATATACAGAAGAGATCTTATAATTTCACATGGAATGATTTTTTGTATTTAAAGGAATTCTGTTACTTTCAATTAATGATAGAGAATTATTGAGTGGGTGATTAAAAAAGAGTTAAAGAATTCATAGTTTTAATTTAAGCATATGGTAAAACTATGTTATACGATTTGTAATTTTTATATTAAGTCACATAATGCAAACATGACATGTATGAAATATTTCTTGTTCACCAAGAAATATGATTTGAAGACTTATATATATATATATATATATATATATATATATATATATATATATAGAAGAGATCTTATAATTTCACATGGAATGATTTTTTGTATTTAAAGGATTTCTGTAACTTTTAATTAATAGAGAATTATTTAGTGGGTGATTTAAAAAGAGTTAAAGAATTCATAGTTTTAATTTAAGTATATGGCGAAATTATGTTATACGATTTTGTAATTTTTATATTAAGTCACATAATGCAAACACGACATTTATGAAATAAGTTTTATTATTAAAGCAAAAAGTTATGATAGATTATTATTGTGGAGGGACGAGGATCCAAAGCAGTAATAAAGTTGGCAAGGGTATGTTCGAGAAGGGGAATTTCATGAAGAATCCTTAGAGAGGACCTATTTAACTAATAAGGAATTCGGGATGTTGCCGTTGATGAAGATGTCGAGGACTCCTACTTAACCTTGGAAGGTCGAGAATCAGGTATGAAGGGAGCATGGTGCAATCCCAAGGGGAACAAAGGTAGCTTGGTGTTGAACAAGGAAGAGAAGAAAAATGAAGGACAAGGCAGCCATCCCCTCAGCATTAAATGCACTGCAACCACTTAGCTAGCCGCTTTAATTGGGAAATGAACATGAACAATGTTTCTCACAACTCATATTTTGGTGTAAAAACCTTCTAGTAAGGTCTTGATGGGACAAGTATCAAGAAAGTTTGATTATAACCCTCCAAATGTAAGATCCAGATGCATCCTTGCTAAATTATATAAAGCCAAGAAGCACCTGAATCAAGGGACTGAAAGAGGAGAAAAGAAACAAAAAGAGAGAAAAATCATCCAATTGTATCTTCTTCCTCACACTAAACCTGAGGACGAACACTTAGCCAATTGTCAAACTTTTTCCTGTTGAATGCTACTATTTCGCATATAGTTTTTGGTTTGACTGTCATCTCTTGTTACATAACGGGTATTTAAAGGTTGACCTTGCATTCCATCTCTAAAAATTAATTGTGTGAGTGAACAGTAACTGGATTAAAATCAACCTTAGTTATTTGATTTACATTTCGCCCACCACAATTAATATAATATATAATAAATAATGAAATTTATGTTACATTTCTGAAAATGCTTGAAGTATAATTTTATTTGGTGTATTATTTTTAAGCCTAAAATGCAAAATTCACTATCTAAGTTTTATTAGAATTCATTCAATCATCTAACTTTGCTTTTGTTTATTTCAGTCCTTCTAAGGGTGTGTTTGGATACCGTTTATTTTGCTGAAACTGAAAAATTATTACTGAAAGTACTGTAAATAAAGGTAAAAGTTAGTTGAAATAGTATAGTGGGCCCATGAATAGTGCCAAAAAATGCAGTGGGGCTTATGAATAGTAGCAAAAATAAGCTGAATAGTGAAATAATTTTAATTTTTCATTTCAATCCAAATGCACACTAAGTATATGTTTGGATCCGGATGAAAAGCCAGCATCTGCGTCTGGCGTTTCCTTCTTTTTTTTTTTTTTTTTTTTGAAGCATGCAGATTACACTATTCACACACTGTTCATGGGGACTCACAACCACTTTATTCAGAAAAAATATTAAAAATGGGTCTCACGGTACTATTCACACATTTAAAAATTATTTTACTTTAGTGTTTTTAGCAAAATAAGCTGTATCCAAACGGACCCTAAGTGCGTTTGGGTTCCCTGCGTTTGCGTCTAGCTCCTGCGTTTGTGTTTTTTTTTTTTTTTTTGAGCCAGCGCCTCTTGCCCATGAACAGTGCATTTAGGCCAATGAACAGTACCCAGCCAATGAATAGTAACTTTTTTATTATTTTTTTTATTGTTTTCAGTTTTCAGCAAAATAAGCGGTATCCAAACAAACCCTAAGTATCAAGTTATACAATTAAGGTTATTCATCAACTTTTGTTAAATTTTTCGGTTAATTGACAAAATTTTTAAATTAAAAAAAAAACCAATTAATGATTGAAAAATATTTTCCAAATTAAAAGAAAAAATTAACTAAAACACTAATTGGTTTTTGAGTGTAGACAAGGATCGAACCTTATATCTCTTATTCGATGATAAGAGATTTTACCAGTTGAGCTAATTGAAACCCACTAAAACCTAATTAGAACTCATTATTTACTTGTTAGAAATCTATATATTGACATATATAATAATAGGTGAAGTTGAGAGAAACTCAAATTCGAATTCCAAATTAGAATTCTAGTTTTGTGCCATATGTCCTTGATTATTTATTTTTTAAAGAGTTTTGTAAGGGCACGTTTTGGTTCCTGAGCCTAAAAGGTAAAAGGATTGAGGCCCAAAAATCTCAACACAATGAATTTGTAAAGAGTGAGTTGGAAATTAGACTTCAATGAGTTGGACAACAATCATAATAGGTTAAAGATGACAAGAAAACAAAGATAAACAAGTTTTGTGCAAATAAAATCTTCCTCGGCAATGTCCGAGGAGAGTAGTTTTTGTATATATTTCTCTTGGACTTGATTACAATTACAGTTCTTATTGCTATCGTGTTTTCTCCACAGATTCTCCCCTCCCCTAGTAATGGGGTCTTTCTTCTTTATATTACCCTGTTTTGCTTTATCCCAACCCTCCACGTGTAGATCAAGTTGCTGGCTTTCATCCTTGTTCCATCAGCACTTTCCTGAAATTTTTGGGGGTAGCTGTAAGGCTAAATAGTACTGTTTAGGTATCATCTCCACATTAATGCGGCCAGGGAGTTAGCTGCAAAGCATTTAATGCGGTGGTAGCAGCTTTCTCCTAGATATTTCTCAGCTTCCCTTTGTCCTGTTTCCTCTTGATATTTATCCTTATTAGTAGAATTGTCTGGAGTGTTGCTCTTGATGGCAGGTCAAACTTTCTGACCTCTACTCTACTTAGCCGATGAGGTATTTCTCCTCGGATTACCTTCCCAAACCTTCACGACCAAAATCCCTCCATAACCTATTGATTTGTACATCTTTGCTAATGTTTAACTGTCCTCAAACTGCTAATGTCCTCAGACAAAGCCCACGACCCAATATGCATTCCTGAGCCTTTCACTTTCACCCTTACAAGTTTTATTTCTTAATTTTAGAATCAAATGTGGGACCATATCATAAATATTTATACAAGTGAGTTATTAAGTACAAAAACCAAAGAGTTTAGAATAAATGAATCGTAATAAAAAAGTGCTTCACAATAATTTTTTTTTTAAAATGACAATTTACATTTTATACTTAATAATATTCTTACAAATTTTTTTAAAGAGTTAACAAAATATAAAAATGATTATCAATAGTATTTAAATTATATATATACAAATTATATATTATGCATCTTATTGTATATCTTTAAGTGTATCCATGTATATGCATAAGGTTACAAGCTAGTTTAGAATAAAGCAACCCTATACTAATGAAGTTTTAATTAAATTACTTTTGGTATTTTCTAAATAAATTCTAATTTAATTACATTACACAATTTTTTTTTTTACAAATTCTTTTTCTTATAATTACTTTTCATTAACTTTCTCATGCATTATTCATTAAATGGAAGGTCTTGTGTGTTACAGAAATTGCCAACCATTGGGACAGCCAAGAATTTTTGAGTGCGCGTACCACGAATGTCCCTCTAAATCTAGTAACTTACAGTAAGAAGAATTGTGATAAGAATTGGAGATGCAAAGAATCTGTACAAATATCTGTCACAAGGAAATTCAATGAAAATTTTTTATTCAAAAAATAAAATTCAATAACATTAAGGAGTACAAAGAAAAACCTATAGCTATAAGTATCTTTGGTAATATAATTTCAAATATGGAAAAGGAAAACTAATTGGGGTACTAAAGTTAATTTATCGTTTGTTAAATTTTCTTCCGACGGAAAACTTGTTAATTTCACAAAAAAAAATTCACAAAAAAAAAATGTGATATTGGCATTGCCTTGCTTTTTAGGAAATAGTCTGGATGATGTTAC
This sequence comes from Quercus tomentella, assembly GCA_028535165.1. Classification (NCBI taxonomy): domain Eukaryota; kingdom Viridiplantae; phylum Streptophyta; class Magnoliopsida; order Fagales; family Fagaceae; genus Quercus; species Quercus tomentella. The sequence goes on from JAPQVY010000100.1 coordinate 46,014,606, forward strand.
ACTTTGAAATATATCAAAACAAAAAATATATGCAAAGTATTGTTGTGTATTCCTTACATTTGCTTTATATAGAATGAAAATTAAATCATATGGTGAGTCATGTCTTTGCTTTTATGATAAAAATTGTTTCTTGTATCATAAAATTAACGTGATTTATAGGTTTTCTCACACTTCTTAAAGCCTATATAAATCCAACCATTGCAAATCAATTTTTGCACACTAAAAAGTAAAGAAGAAACGATGGTGTACAACAAAACATTGTTGGAATTAGTGATTGCAATGTTGGGAGGTCCTCGATTCTGGAAGGTGTATTTCTACAAGGAATTTTGCATCAACAACTAAAGATGGGAGGTTGCTCTTGGTATATCATGGAACGTTAGGTCCGTGAACTAATATTATTTCATTCAAATGGTATAGTCTAGTGATAATGACACTCTTTTGTGGTGTTTGATGTGTCTCTAGTTTGAATCCTATTCCCCCCTCCCCACTAAAAATAATAATATTTCAATAATAGAAGTTCTCTCTCTCTCTCTGTTTTGCTCTTCTGCTTGCATTTTTTTCGTTTTTTACTCTAGGTATCCCGAGGAAATAAATGCATTATAGAACCCTACGTGTTCTTATGAGAAATTGCAGCTCATAAATTTTTGCAAAAAATTGCAATCCATGTATACACTAGAAGTTTTTTTTTTTTTTTTTTTTGAGAAGGAATGTATGCACTTGAAGTTGAAATGCTATTCTCTTTCATGATCTATTAGTTGTAGGGCTCCTTATATCCTGGACCCCTTTTGTAACTGCGTTTTCTGGATAAGGGAAAGAAACGAAGATCCTTAAATTGGTTAAAAAATTCCTTCCTAAGTATTTTAACAAAATTCCCCCCTTTTACTAATTTATTATGCAAACCTATTATTAATGGATTATCTTCAAATCCTATCATCTTTGGAAGTCTAGATATGTTAACATATTATTCTGTCTTTTACATTACAGTATAAATATATGTGTGTGTATATATATATATTACAGTGTCTTTTACATGAAAAAAAGAAAAAGAAATACACATAGACTCATCTAGTGGAATAGTAACAATTTTAGAGAAGATTTCAAGGCTGGCCATCGAAGATTATTTGTCAATTTTTTTTTTAAGAATCAATTTCATTAATTAATCAATTAACAAATGAAATAATGAGATAAAATGATTTTAATTACAACCAAAACATGTAACTACTCCTACTAGTTGACCCAACTGGAGAAATACCCACTAATAAGCTAGGAGTCTTTTGCCAAATATCTTATTCAGATTAAATTCTATACAGATTTTAGTATAAAACCCTCTAATTACACCCTCCTATAAAATATTGTTACATCGATTTTTTTTTTTTTTCCAAATAAATATAAACAGAGAGTATCACATACAAACATCATCCAGACTTTTTTCTCTTCTTCTTTAGGAGATTGGACGAGGATTTTATCTGAGGGGAGGCAAATATAAAATTCAAGAATAAGAAATATGTTGAATTTTACCTTTGAGGACCAAATGTATTCGAGAATAATAAAGATAGAAATAAATTTACACATTGTATACCATATTTGTAAAATGCTCTTCTTCTTCTTTTTTATTCTCTTGCATAAAATTTTAATTAATTCGCGCATTATACATTTATACTCCTCTCAAAAAAAAAAAAAAATCGCGCATTATACAAGCATACTACTAGTGAAAAATAAAAGTAGCATCTATTCGTATAAACAAAATAAAATATACAAATAAATATATATATTTTTGAGAAATAAATACACAAATAATTGTTTCTTAATACATTCCAACTCAATAATTATTGACATATCAAAATGGAACATGACATTATTTTAAATCCCAAAAATTGTCTATGATTAATTTTGTACTAAATTTCGTAGCAATTTTCCCTTTAATAAACAAAATAAAAAAGTCCATTAAACTATTATCTTCCATTTTGTTGCAATACCTAATTTTAATGAAATTCATGGGTGAACATGTTCGTTTCAAAGTTGTAGCATAAACTGGAAGAGTAAGTACTACTACAACCATTTAAATTCTGAACCTTCTACACATAATAGTGAAGTTTCATTTTTCTTTCAAATTTTTTTTTTTTTCATTTGCAACAATAACTATACAAATGATTTAATTCTTGTTATTGAGTATTTATTACAATATAGAAACTATCTAATTGACTTACCCCAAAAAAAAATTATCTAATTGATAATGACGCTAATTTTTCTCAAGTGCCAACTCGCTTGAGTGAGTGTTAGGCAAAATATAAGCGAGACTTTATAACTTAATTGATTTTTAAAACTATCAAGCTTGCTCGGGTTGCCTAACATGGGAATTTCGGCTGAACGAAATTCCAACTTTAGCTCATAATCTTTTTGTTTCAATGCAAGTACAATTCAAATGAAATCAAAAGACAAAGAAAGTTTTGCAAATTTCAAAGAAAATTTAGTATTTAATACATATGATGTTAGTTCTCCAATGTCCTAACGGGAGGGGATCTTCTCCCATCTTAGTTAAAACTTATAAATGAGACAAAGTTGTGCCACTATATATATTTATATATATAATACTTAGGGTAAAATACTATTTTAGTCCCTAAACTTTATTAAAAGTTTGTTTTTCGTCCCTAAACTTTAAAAAAGTTTTTTTTTTTTTTTTTTTTTCATTCCTAAACTTTTTAAAGAGTTTTTTGAATAGTATAGAGACAAAAATAAGGATGAAAAAAGAACTTTTTCAATAATTTAGGGATAAAAAAAAATTTTAGTAAAATTTAAGGACATAAATAAAACATTTTCAATAATTTAGGGACGGAATATGAATTTTTCAATAGTTTAAAAACAAAAGAACTTCTTAAAGTTTAGAGATGAAAAACAAACTTTTAGTAAAGTTTAGGGACCAAAATAATATTTTACCATTTTACCACATCAAAAGCCTACTTTATTATTTTACCACATTATTTTACAACATCTCATTTATCAGATGTTCTATATTTTTACCACTTCATTTAAATATTATATTTTAATTCAGTTAGTTATAATTTGAATCATGAAATGAGTAAATTTTATTCAGAGAATAGTAAGAATTTCATATCAACAATGTCTATGTTAAAAATTGTGTCACATTCCTATTGGATACCCGATCCCTATTTGGCCTTTTTAGATAGGAAGGTCAACTTGGTTACTTTTGAGGATATTTTTGGTGTGGAAGGAATATCTAATCCTTGTCAAAAAAATAATGTAATCATTATAAAAAATAAAAAAAAACTAATGAATATTTCTTGTTCACCAAGGAATATGATTTGAAGGCATATATAGAAGAGATTTTATAATTTCACATGGAATGATTTTTTGTATTTAAAGGATTTCTGTTACTTTCAATTAATAATAGAGAATTATTGAGTGGGTGATTAAAAAAGAGTTAAAGAATTCATAGTTTTAATTTAAGCATATGGTAAAATTATGTTATACGATTTGTAATTTTTATATTAAGTCACATCATGCAAACATGACATGTATGAAATAACTTTTACTATTAAAAAAAAAAATTATGAAAGATTATTAATATAATATAGAATAAATAATGAAATTTATGTTATATTTCTAAAAGAGCTTGAAGTATAATTTTATTTGGGGTATTATTTTTAAGTCTAAAATGCAAAATACACTATCTAATTTTCATTAGAATTCATTCAGTCCTTTAACTTTGCTTTTGTTTATTTCAGTCCTTCTAAGTATCAAGTTTATTCAATTAAGGTTTCTCCATCAACTTTTGTTAAATGTTGTGGTTAATTGTCAAATTGTTTACTTTTTTTTTTCTTCAAATTTTTTGAATAAAAAAAAAAAACCAATTAAAGATTGAAAAATATTTTCCAGATTTTTTATAAAAAAATTTAATAAGAAACCAATTGGTTTTTTGGTGTAGGCAGAATCAAATCTCATGTCCCTTATTCAACAATAAGAAATTTCACTAGTTTTTTTTTTTTTTTTGGTAAAATATTATTTTGGTCCCTAAACTTTATTAAAAAATTTTTTTTGTCCCTAAACATTAAAAAGTTCTTTTTTCATCCATAAATTTTGTAAAAAAAAAAAAAAAAAAAAAAATTCCAATAGTTTAGAGACAAAAATAGGGATGAAAAAAGAATTTTTTTCAATAGTATAGGGATAAAAACAAACTTTTGGAAAAGTTTAAGGATATAAATAAAACATTTTCAATAGTTTAGGGATGAAAGATGAACATTTCAATAGTTTAGGGACAAAAAATAAACTTCTTAAAGTTTAGGGACCAAAATAGTATTTTACTTTTTTTATTTTTTTTTTATTAGAGTTTCAACATATGACGTCTACTTTTGATGATTGTGCTATTTATCATCAGACTAAAACACCAATCAGTTTTTGGTATAGACAGGAGATTGAACCCTAAATTTCTTATTCAACCATCAAAGACTTCACTCGTTGAGCTAACTGAAACCCATTTAGAATTCATTATTTACCTTTTAGAAACTTAGAATAAAGCAACCCTGCACTAATGAGGTTTTAATTAAATTACTTTTGGCATTTTCTAAATAAATCCTAATTTAATTACATTACACAAATTTTTTTTACAAATTCTTTTACTTATGATTACTTTTCAATAACTTTCTCATGCATTATTCATTAAATGGTCGGTCTTGTGTATTACAGAAAGAGCCAACCCATTGGGACAGTCAAGAATGTTGAGTACCACGAATGTCCCTCTAAATCTAGTAACTTACAATAAGAAGAATTATGATAAGAACCAGAGAATCTGTACAAAAATAAAGAAATTAGGTGGGAGTGACAAATAATCATCCAACGTTTGGATTACTGGATTTTGCATAGTCGCAATATCTATCGCATGAAAATTCAATAATGACATTTTGTATTTTTATTTAAAAAAGAAAATTTCAAATATGGAAAAGGAAAGCTAATTAGGGTACTAAAGTTAATTTATTGTTTGTTAAAATTACTTCTTAATTTCACCCAAAAAAAAATGATATTGGCATTGACTTGCTTTTAAAGAAATATAATCAGGATGATGTTGCACTTTGAAATATATCAAAACAAAAAAATATATGGAAAGTATTGTTGTGTATTCATTATGTTTGCTTTATATGGAATGTGAATTATATCATATGGTGAGTCATGCGTTTGTTTTAATGATGAAAATTGTTTGTTGTATCATAAAATTAGCGTGATTACTATCGCGCACTCTAAGTGCGGTGCGCGGTGGTCACTTCACAAATATAAGTGTTTGTGGAGTGTGAGGGGCAAGGATCGAGGTTCGAGGTTCGAGGTTCAAGTCTCTAGGAGGGAGCTCCACACACATATACACTTAAATTAAGTTAGAGTAGAAATTCTATCTTGTATCAAAAAAATAAATTTACGTGATTTATAGGGTTTCTCACACTTCTTAAAGCCTATATAAATCCAACCATTTCCAATCAGTTTTTGCATACTGAAAAGTAAAGAAGAAGTGATGGTGTACAACAAAACATTTTTGGAATTAGTGATTGCAATGTTGGGTGGTCCTCAATTTTGGAAGGTGTATTTCTACAAGGAATTCTACATCAACAACTAAAGATGGGGAGGCTGTTCTTGGTATATCGTGGAATGTTAGTTCCATGGTCGATTATTGATTAATTATAATGTTATTTAGATGATAGTTCGTGATGGTGACACCTTGTACAGTTAATTATATCATATGGTGAGTCACTGAGTCCTGCCTTTGTTTTAATGATAAAAATTGTTTGTTGTATCATCATAAAATTAACGTGATTTATAGGGTTTCTCACAGTTTTTAAAGCCTATATAAATCCAACCATTGCAAATCAATTTTTGCATACTGAAAAGTAAAGAAGATGTATTTCTACAAGGAATTATGGATCAACAACTGAAGATGGGGGAGGTTGTTCTTGGTATATGATGGACCATTAGATCCATGGTTAATTAATAATGAAATTGATAGTATCACCCTTTGTGGTGTTTGTCTCTGCTCTCTGGTTTGAATTCTATCTTCCCCATTCCCCCGCTGTCTATTTATAAAATAATAATAGCTTTTTTTATAAATATTTTGTGAACGATAATAGCACTTTTCTCTCTTTCTCCCTCACACAGTTTTGCTCTTCTGCTTGCTTTTTATTTTTTTGTTCATTTTACTTTTTAGGTTATAATTGAGTTTCTGAGGAAATAAATTTCATTTTATATAGAACCCTCATGTTCTTATGAGATATTGCAACTCGGAGCCTTTTGCAATCCATGTATACACTTGAAAAGAAGATCGTTAAAGTGGTTAAGAATTCTTTCCTATAATTCATTATGTGATGCAAAACCATTATTAATGGCCTTTTCAAATCCTATCATGCATCTTTGGAAGTCTGGAAATAGTAACGATTTAAGAGAGATTTCAAGGCTGGCCATCGAAGATTATTTGTGAACATTTATTGGATAATGTTCTCTCCTTAGAGATCATGCGGTTGTCAATTCATTAATCAATCAACAAATAAAATGAAATAATATGATTTAATTTACAACCAAAATATATAATTACTCCTACTACTTGACCCAATTGGAGAAAGACCCACTAAGCTAGGTGTCCTTCGGCAAATAATATCTTATTCAGATTAATTTCTATGAAGAGTTTGTATAAAATTAAAATCCTCTCATTACACCCTCCTATAAAATATTGTTAAATCGATTTCCCCCCAAATAAATATAAACACAGAATGTCACGTACAAACATCATCTAGAGATTATAGACTTTTTTATTTTATTCTTTCCGGGACAGCTGGGAGAGGATTTTATATATATATATATATATATATATATATATATATATTAAAAGAAAATAAAATAAAAAAGATAAAATTCAAAAAATTACTAAAATATACTAAATTAACACATTTGAGAATATTAAATATAGTAAAATTAAACAAATAAATTAACACATCGTATTCCATATTTGTAAAATGTTTTATTTCTTTTGTATAAAATTTTAATTTTAATTAATTAATTAAAATTAATTTCCATATACTAGCTAGCAATGAAAAATAAAACTAGCATCTATTTGGTTTTTAAAAAATATAGACAAAATAAAAGTCATAAATAATTTTTTATATATCAAAATGGAACATGACGTTATTGTAACAATTAATTTTGTACTAAATTTCATAACAATTTCCTTTTAATAAAAAAATTTAAAAAGTCTATTAAATCATTATTTTCCATTTTGTTGTGAATCTTGCGATACCTAATTTTAATAACATCCATGGGTGAACACGTTCGTCCAAAGTTGTAATAAAAATTGTAAGAGCAAGTACAACTACAGCAATATGATTCAATAATAGTGAAGTACAACAATTCAACTACAACCATTTTAAATGTGGAACTACATTATACTTATAATAGTGAAGTTCCATTTTCAACAATAATTATACTAATTAATGATTTAATTCTTGTAATTGATAATTTATTGCAGTAAAAAAAACATCTAATTGATAATGACTCTAATTTCTCTCAAAGAACCAACTCTGCTTGAGTGAGTGTTATGCAAGATACAAGTTAGACTTTATGACTTAACTGATTTTTGAATCTATCATGTTTGCTCAAAACTTGCCCGACATATATGGATTTTCTCTAGAACAAAATTCCAACCTCTGTAATTCCAATTTTAGCTCCTAATCCTCTTGTTTCAATACAGATAAATTTTAAATGAAATTGAATATAAGGAAAATGTTGCAAATTTCAAAGAAAAATTGATACGGAATTAGCCAACACTAAATATCCTAACATGAGGGGATCTTCTCAAATCAAACAAAGTAGTGCCACTACAAGGCTCTCGGTGATATATATGTGTATGTGTGTGTGGGGGTATAATTTGATTGACAGTTAGGGGAGAGGAATTTAAAACCTGAATGTCTCTATTGAAAGTATCAATTAAACTATAAAGCTCTTGGCGAGATAGCGATAAGTTAATGTAACAAAAGATTGAATTTATATAACATTATTTTGTTTTACATCTATTTTCTGATAGCACTTCCACTCCCATATGTTGCATTCTTCATCTACTACTTCATCTTAGTCAGTGTTTACTGTTCTTTCTTTTGGTGGTAGGCTGAGCCTCCCGTTCATTCAAATCTAGATCTGGGTTCCTAACCGGGTTTTGGACTTGTAAAGGATAATTCTCATTATCTATGGTCCAGTGGGTTGGGAAAGTAACTTCAGACCATTTCAGGGTTCCCTCCATCTATAAAAGGCACCCTTGGCTTCAGTCTTCAGTAGGCTTAGTAAGAACTATCAGAAATTAGGCTTAGTTGGTTACTACCTCAGAGCTCCAGTTTCACATTGTAATCAGAATACTTTGTAAACACCAATGGCTCTTTTCTTTTCTCCCCTAGCTTACACTTGTACTAGAACTACATCTTGTAACCTATTTATCCTTCCGCTCCCAGTGCCCTCCGAACGGCACTTCTGTTTGTAGCTTACCCCCATCTTGGTATCAGAGCCATTTTAAGCTCGATCGTAAGTGTTTGTAAGTTACTGTAATTATTTTGAATCAAGTTGGCTGGTTCAACCGCCATAGTTATCCATTATTTTGTGCATTACTTTGAAGTATGTTATCTCTAACAAACATTATTTTGTTTTACATCTATTTTCTGATAGCACTTCCACTCCCATATGTTACATTCTTCATCTACTACTTCATCTTAGTCAGTGTTTACTGTTCTTTCTTTTGGTGGTAGGCTGAGCCTCCCGTTCATTCAAACTGTTTATTATCTTGTGTTTATCTGTTTGAGCTAATCCTTTGCTTCCCAGATCATCTTTTTCTTCTTGTCTTTGTTTCTTTCCCAAAATTTGTTGCAGATGTGTACCATGCTAAGTTCTGTGAGGAAATGTTACCCAGTAGGTCTAGGAGTAAGCCCGGTTTTGTGTCCGTTTGCTACCCAGTAAGACTAGAGTACTGAGGTTGCGTGTGAACCGAGTGTTTCCCCTGTTAGCCGTTAGCCAGGAGGGCGTTGAGGCGTTGTTGAGGGAAAGTAAAGGTTCGTATACACCAATAATAGGGAATAGCGGCCGTTAGTAGTAGCAGGCATCACAAAAGGCGTCCTAGCGGCAGTAAGTAGGTAACTATTCACAGTAGGCGTCCATACACTCCCTGTTTCAGATCTAAGGTTAGATCCAGAAATTGGAAGATAGAGGCAATCTAGGCTGTAATTGATTTCTTAAGCTTTTAATCCAAGATGATGAATAGGATGTTTAGAAGGAGTGACTCATCCACCAGCATTAGATCTAGCAGTACATCCATCCCTGAGATTCCACAAGAAGATGGAACAATCAACTCGGAGTCGTACCAGCTTTCAGATCTAGATCAGAAGTTAGGAGATTGGAACATACCCAAAGTTCCCACAACCCAGGTCTATAAGTCATCTTCATGGTCCTTGAAAAAGTCTTTCAGAACGGACTACCATGTTAGAACTATAGAACAAATCTACAGCATCAACAAGGAGTATGAAACATGCTACTTGTTATCCCCTGCAGCCATGAAAGTTCATAGGGAAAAAGATCATAAATTCCTCCACATAGGACTTGTCCAAGTCGGAGTAAAACCATTGATCCGAGAAGGGTTGAACAACTCAATCCTCATGGCCCTTAGAGACACCCGTCATCTTAGATTTAATGACAGTCTTCTAGGCACCATTGAATCCAGTATGAGTAATGGTCCAATACATTTCGACTGTTTCCCAAACCTTACTGTTGCACTTGACGACCCTCACATCCTAAAGGTCCTCACCCTCAACATCAAAACCCATGGAACCCTTGTGTTACATGGCACCAGACAGCTTGCTCTTATATACAGAGTGTATTATAAGTGCATGAGGACAAACATGTCCATCCAAGCAGTTGATAAGAGAAAGGCAGGAGAAACCACTCTTATCCAAACCCCAGACGTTAGATCCACAGTTCAGGTACCCAGAACCCTGAAATGGTCTGAAGTTACTTTCCCAACCCACTGGACCATAGATAATGAGAATTATCCTTTACAAGTCCAAAACCTGGTTAGGAACCCAGATCTAGATTTTGTCCAACAGTTAGCCGATGGAACGGTTAGACTTAGCTTTGACCAATCTAGATTTAGATCACCCATAGGATATGATGATCTCCAACCCAGATCCTCATTAGATCTGCACCAAGAACCAAGGTCTAGATCCGTAGATCTATGCCAACCCCTTAGGCAGCCAACTATCCTTCTTAAAGATAGACCTGCATCCCAGTGTAGTTCGTCCAGAACGTGAGCTCCCACATCTAGAAAAGACTTAGGTCCTTTGTTTCAAGGTGTTAAAGACCACTCCCAGGTTAGTACCCCTTGTTACACAGCCAAGCAAGACTCAGTTGCTGATCAAGAAGAAGACAGCAACAGTCAGGACAGTATTAAACCTCCCTCACCATCAGGAACTGATATGAGAAATCCTATTCATCCAGAAGATGAATATGACTATCAGCTCTTAGTGTTGACAAAGGAGTTCACCCCTGATATGGATGCTCTTGAAAAGGAATTTAATTCTGAACAGAACAGAGTTAAAAGAGAAGCCTATAGAGCTAACCATACCAAGGAACAAAAGGTTGAAGTTTTGGAGAAATGGAAGCTATTCATGAAAGAGGTAAAAGCTGATTATCCTTTCTTTGAATACTTTGAGAAACATTTCAAATGGCATAAAAAGAACTATGTCAAAACTAAACTCCCAGGAAAAACCATTTCACCAACACAAAAAGTAGAGAAGCCCATCTCTCCTTCACCCAAAGTAAATGTCTTAGAAGCCCACATATCTTCTAGCAGTTCTAATGAACTCTCCTCTGATACAGAAAATGAGAAAGAACCCCTAAATAATCAGCCTAGTAATACAGCCCCACTTCCTCCTAAGAAATGGATATCCAAATACAGGGGAAACCCAGCCTTCAAGGATTTCCATAGGCAGAGAATTGTTTCCAAAGAATATAGAAGACAAAAGTTCAAAAACAATGATTTCTATAAGAAAGGAAACCCTAGTCCTATAGAAAACCTCAAACCTAAAGCAAAAGGAAAATGCTTTAAGTGTGGAAAGAAAGGACATTTCAAGAAAGAATGTCCAGGCATCTCCCCCACCCATTCCTTAGTATCTGAAGATATCTCTAAAACCCTAGAACTAGACCACCCTGAAAGTGAATATCTCAATAGTTCTATTGACCAAGAAATCTGTCAGATCTACAAAGACTCGTCCTCTCCTAGGATTTCAGCCAGCACCTCTAGTAGTCCAGATGAAGTCATACCATGCATAGATAGTTGTTATAGAAACAAGGCTATCCATGTTCTATCCAAGCAAGAAGAACTCCTCCTAGATCTCATAGAACAGATCAAGGATCCAGAAGAGAAATCTCAGAAACTTAGTGAGTTCCACAAAACCCTAGTTAAGGAAGCCAGTACATCCAACCCTAGGTTCCAGGAACCCAAAGTTGATTTGGAAAAAATCTACAATAGATTTACCAAATCCAAGAAAGATATTACTATCCAAGATCTCCAGAAAGAGATTAAGGATACGAAGACAGATGTGAGAAGCCTTAAGCAGGAATTAGTCATCCTTAGGGTTGATCATGGTCTTATGGACCTTAGGGTCAAAAATCTAGAGAACACTTCTCATCAAGGCAATGAGGACAGAATCTCATTACAAAATCCTTCTGATGAAGCAGTTGATGAAACCATTAATCCTACTGCTAATCTAGAGCCAGAGCCATCAAAAGGATCGTTCTTGCAAACCGTCAGTCGGATTAACTTCCAGAAATGGCATTCCAAAGTCAGGATTATCATAAGTAAAGATTTTGAATTTGAGGTAGTTGCCTTAATTGATTCAGGCGCTGATCTCAACTGCATTCAAGAAGGAATCATTCCCTCTAAATACTTCCGGAAAACCAGAGAACGGTTAACTTCCGCAAGTGGTGGGAAAATGCAGATTGAATTCAAAATCCCAAAAGTTCATGTTTGCCAGGACAATGCGTGTTTCAAAACCACCTTTGTTTTAGTCAAGAATATGACAGATAGAGTCATCTTAGGAAACCCATTCATGTGTCTGTTATATCCCTTCACCACGGATAGTGAAGGAATCACTACCCATCCTTTTGGCCAACCAGTCAAGTTTAAGTTTCTTAGGAGCCCAGAACCTAAAGACATCAATAGTCTCCAAGAGGTTTCCATCTCCAAGACTCTTAACCTTATCAAAGCCAAAACCCAACACCTCAAGTACCTTGGTAATGAGCTAAGCTACAGAAGGATTGATGAGCAATTAGCTTGCAAAAGTTTTCAATCAGACATTAGAAAGTTTGAAGAAAAACTTAGGCAAGAAGTCTGCTCTGACCTTCCCACAGCCTTTTGGCATAGGAAAAAGCACGAAGTTGCACTACCTTATGTCAAAGATTTCCATGAAAAGAACATCCCAACCAAAGCCAGGCCTATCCAAATGAGCCAGGAACTCATGGATACTTGTAAAGCAGAAATTGAGGATCTTCTTAAAAAGGGAATCATCAGAAACTCTAGGTCACCATAGTCTTGTCCAGCCTTTTATGTCCAGAAAAACGCTGAGATTGAAAGAGGTGTCCCTAGACTTGTCATCAATTATAAGCCCCTTAACAAAGTCTTAGAATGGATTAGGTATCCTATCCCAAACAAAAGAGACTTAGTTAACAGGCTTAGCAAAGCAGTGGTTTTCAGCAAGTTTGACATGAAGAGTGGTTTTTGGCAGATACAAATCAGGGAGTCTGATAGGTACAAGACAGCCTTCACCACACCCTTTGGTCATTACGAATGGAATGTAATGCCATTTGGTCTTAAAAATGCACCTTCTGAATTCCAACACATCATGAATGAGATCCTTAACCCATTCTCCAGTCATATCATTGTGTATATTGATGATGTTCTCATTTTCTCAGAATCCCTAGACAAACATTGGAAGCATCTCAGAACATTCTTCCAAACCATTAAAAGAAATGGTCTTGTTGTCTCAGCCCCAAAGATCAAGCTTTTCCAAACAAGTATCAGGTTCTTAGGTTTTGATATAAAATATGGAGTCATCAAACCCATAAATAGAGCCATTCAATTTGCTGAGAAATTCCCTGATGAGATCCTAGAAAAAACCCAACTTCAAAGGTTCTTAGGATCCCTCAACTACATTTCTGATTTCTATCAAAACCTTAGGCAGCAATGCAAGCCTCTCTTTGATAGACTTCGAACCAATCCTCCCCCTTGGACACCCACCCATACACTGGTTGTTCAGCAAATCAAGAAATATGTCAAAACACTCCCTTGTCTAGGAATCCCCTCAGAAAATTCCTTCAAGGTAGTCTAGACAGATGCTTCTAACATTGGTTATGGAGGCATCCTCCTTCAGCGTGTTAGTCCCACCTCCCCTGAACAGATTGTCTGTTTCCATTCTGGAGTTTGGACTCCCACTTAGTTAAATTATAGTACTATTAAAAAAGAGATTTTAGCTGTAGTACTATGCATTTCAAAGTTCCAAAGTGACCTTTTAAATCAAAAGTTTTTAATACGGATCGATTGTAAATCTGCAAAACATGTTTTAGAAAAAGATGTTCAAAACATTGCATCAAAACAGATTTTTGCACGATGGCAAGCCATCCTTTCAATTTTTGATTTTGACATTGAATTCATACAAGGAACTCAAAACAGTATCCCTGATTTCCTAACCCGTGAATTCCTGCAGGGTCCACTCCAAGATGTCCGGGAAGAAACCCGTACAACCCCAACCTCCTAAATTGCCTAAACCAAACACTAGGAGTACCAGTCAGGCACAAAACCCTGGCCCTCTAGTACCTTTCTCCAGCTCCCCAAAGACCTTACCTGTGTCCCCATCCATTGTAGCCAATCATTATTTGGTATCCACAATCCCAAAACCAAACTACCAAAGGCCCCAAGGACAACACAGTTATAGCTCTGCTTTAGCCACACCTCCCCCCAAGGCAATTTCTCCATATACTATAGAAGACCCCTTCGGCCCAATTGTGCCTAAGCAGTCCTCTACGACTTTTCCTCCCAGAACAGGAAAAGCTTCTTACATCAAGAAACCTTTTGTCCAGCATATCTCCTATATTGAGCCACATCTGGTTCACATAACAGATCCGTTGGCATTAGCTATGGAAGTTTTGCCTCAAGAATGGCATTTTCTTCCCAAAAGCCCTGAGAAAAACATCAAATTCTATAAAGGCATTCTCATCCAAGAAAAGTCTGCCAGAATAGAAGATATCAGAGATAGGAATGACCCTTCAAAAGTTCTCTTCCATAAATTCATAATTCAAAGTTTCGTAAGCAACAAAGATTGGGGACATCCCTCCTCACTCAAAACTCTTACTATACTCAAAGGATCAGAACCCTTGTATAATTATTATGACTATATGGATGCTTTTGAAAAGGTTTTATTTTTTCAGAATCAAAACTATGACCACTCATGGTTTATCCAATTCGACAGGAAATTCAATGGCCAGATACCCTCGTGGTTCCTCAAGTGGTGGGAAATGTTTGGATCAATCCCACAAAACTTCCCAGATGCCCTTCAGGATGCACTAAGGTATTTCAGCTCCAGATTTCAGGTGGATAGGCATTCTTCCCAGTTTCCAGCCATCTTGCATATGACAATACAATACAAGATCCACTGGATTAGCATGTGGAATTATGCTATCAACCAAAACCTGCTTGATAGGGAATTCTTTGTAAAATGGTGGGATAAGTTCAGACCTATTGACATCATCTCCAAAATCTACAAAGACTTTCCTCTTCCAGTACAGAGAACCATTGCTCATCACACAAGATCACAGTCCAGCCTAGACTCAGTACAACTTACAGGAAAATCTAGCAAAGAGCTCAAGGATCTTGCCCAGCAATTGCTTCTCCAATCAAAACATTTAGAGTCAGAAGAAAAGAACTCTCCTGCCTCTTCAGAAGCCTCTTGTAGTCATGTCCCAATTGACCCATTCCAGGACTCCCAGGATCCTTATGATGGTTACAATTTGGACAGTGATTGAGGCATTTTAGAAGTCACTCTTGGATGCTTCAGATTTGCTCCAGAACAGCTCCTGAAGCGCCAGAATAACCCAAGAACCACCTTTGCAGAACGGCTACTATTCAGAACAGTACCCGCCCCAGCAAAGCTGCCGACAAGCTACTATTCCCTGCACAGTTCCAGAACACTATGCAGAGTTACTATTCAGAAAAGTAAGGGGACAAAACACTGTTCATAAACAGTGACCAATTACTGTTCACTCAACAGTGCCCTGACAGAATCATTGAAGTTACTGTTTACTTTCGGCTGAAAAGATATTCACCTGGAGGTAAAAGCATTTCACCTTCCGTGATTCCCGCAGTCTCCTGATCTTATCCAAGGCTCCCTCCATCTATAAAAGGCACCCTTGGCTTCAGTCTTCAGTAGGCTTAGTAAGAACTATCAGCAATTAGGCTTAGTTGGTTACTACCTCAGAGCTCCAGTTTCACATTGTAATCAGAATACTTTGTAAACACCAATGGCTCTTTTCTTTTCTCCCCTAGCTTACACTTGTACTAGAACTACATCTTGTAACCTATTTATCCTTCCGCTCCCAGTGCCCTCCGAACGGCACTTCTGTTTGTAGCTTCCATTAGATCTGCACCAAGAACCAAGGTCTAGATCCGTAGATCTACGCCAACCCCTTAGGCAGCCAACTATCCTTCTTAAAGATAGACCTGCATCCCAATGTAGTTCGTCCAGAACGCGAGCTCCCACATCTAGAAAAGACTTAGGTCCTTTGTTTCAAGGTGTTAAAGACCACTCCCAGGTTAGTACCCCTTGTTACACAGCCAAGCAAGAATTAGTCATCCTTAGGGTTGATCATGGTCTCATGGACCTTAGGGTCAAAGATTTAGAAAACACTTCTCATCAAAGCAATGAGGACAGAATCTCATTACAGAACCCTTCTGATGAAGAAGTTGATGAAACCATTAATCCTACTGCAGATATGGAACCAGAACCATCAAATGGATCGTTCTTGCAAACCATCAGTAGAATTAATTTTCAAAAGTGGCATTCCAGAGTCAGGATTGTCATCAGCAAAGATTTTGAATTTGAGGTTGTTGCCTTAATAGACTCAGGCGCTGATCTCAATTGCATTCAAGAAGGGATCATTCCCTCTAAATACTTCCGGAAAACCAAAGAAAGGTTAACTTCCGCAAGTGGAGGAAAATGCAAATTGAATTCAAAATCCCAAAAGCTCATGTGTGCCAGGACAATGCGTGTTTCAAAACCACCTTTGTTCTAGTCAAAAATATGACAGATAGGGTCATCTTAGGAAATCCATTTATGTGTCTGTTGTATCCTTTCACTACGGATAGTGAAGGAATCACTACCCATCCCTTTGGTCAACCTATCAAGTTTAAGTTTCTTAGGAACCCAGAACCTACAGAGATTGAGCATCTCCAAAAAGTTTCTGTTTCAAAAAACCTTAATCTCATGACCCAAATCAAGCCAAGAACCTTGATCAAAATTGTACCATCCATCATATTTGATAATTCTCATAGATTATCATCTCATCACATTGCATACAAAAGTATTTACTCCATGACATCTCATGTTTTTAACAAATATGTTTTCAAAAATAACCATTTTGTTAATACATGGCAGGGCGTAAAGCAATTAAATTTCTATACTAGCCCCACTAGTAAGTGGAAAATGGCTTCTTCAAGCAGGAACAAAGGAAAGGCCCCTATTCAGGGTTCTCCTTCCCAAAAGCATGAAGGCGCTTCTTCTGGAACAAAACCCAGGGAAGTAACATCCCTTCTAGAGCATGTTCCGCTACAAATAACATTTTCAAGTGGTAATATAACCATCACTTTACATGAAGTTTTATCCAGGAAATTTCAATTTACAAATGGAGTATATTCAGGACTTCCACTCTCCATCAAAATTATCCTCGATAACCTTCAAAGAACCTTTACCCAAAATAACAATCGTCTTTTCCAAAAAACCCTCAGAGCACTAGAAATACACCTAGTAAACCTTGAGGCAGAAAATGAATTAGGACGAATGTCTTTTAGTCAACTCTTTGGCAAAGAGGATATCCATTCAATGGATAAGAAGACTATTATGGGCACTGATTATGCTAGGTTAAGTCTTAAGACTCAAAACCAGCTAAGAAGTGCTGTCGCCAACTTACCTTCCGACATACAAGCACGTATCTTGGAAAGTAAGGCTATGTCTGAATCATCCGACCTATGGTTCAAACATTTCAGAATTATGGTCATCACTCATTTTCCAGTTTATGGTGAAGACTCAGATGATACTGATAATGCCTTCATCCAGTCAACTTGGGAAAAGTATTTTGGAAGTAGCCACAGGGTCTATGAAAAGAAACATCCCTTCCCCGGCCTAATAATCAATTATGATGATTGGTCCGTTGAAGATGATCCAAGCTGGCTTTCACAGATGTTTGAATATGGCTTCATCCGGCTCATCAAGCTAACAAGCCACAACCAGATCAACCAGTTTCCACAGATCATCCAGCAGGTTATCTCAAAGACTAAAAGTCCTTTTGCCTCCATCAGATGTTGGAGTACTCTCCCACAATGGGACAGAAACAATTGGATGATAGTCCAACCTGCGCATCATCTTGTACTCATTAATGGGTACACCCACAATGGCCCTTGGTATGAAGGAGACTCTTATCTCCACAATGAAGACCCCGAAGCTCTTGCAGATTGCTGGAGAGGTTACTTCAATAATGAGATTATAGATGTCACCAGCGAGTTATGGCAGAATTACCATTTTTTCGGAAATACTGGCAGAATTTCAGTATTCACCACCAGACCATACTCCGATGCTCTCCATACCGAAAGGATTGACTACATTGAACCCAGACAGCTAGTTCTGCAGCAAGCAGATTATGAACCTATCCTGTATTGTGGTTTCTGTGACAAATATGCCAATGCCAATCATCATGAGCATGATTGTGACTACAACCCCCCATGGGATCCATATGACGGATACCCATCTGGCCATGATACTGACTAAGGCAACTTCAGATTTACTCCAGAACAGCTCCTGAAGCGCCAGAATAGCTCAAGAACCACCTTTGCAGAACGGCTACTATTCAGAACAGTACCCGCCCCAGCAAAGCTGCCGACAAGCTACTATTCCCTGCACAGTTCCAGAACACTATGCAGAGTTACTATTCAGAAAAGTAAGGGGACAAAACACTGTTCATAAACAGTGACCAATTACTGTTCACTCAACAGTGCCCTGACAGAATCATTGAAGTTACTGTTTACTTTCGGCTGAAAAGATATTCACCTGGAGGTAAAAGCATTTCACCTTCCGTGATTCCCGCAGTCTCCTGATCTTATCCAAGGCTCCCTCCATCTATAAAAGGCACCCTTGGCTTCAGTCTTCAGCAGGCTTAGTAAGAACTATCAGCAATTAGGCTTAGTTGGTTACTACCTCAGAGCTCCAGTTTCACATTGTAATCAGAATACTTTGTAAACACCAATGGCTCTTTTCTTTTCTCCCCTAGCTTACACTTGTACTAGAACTACATCTTGTAACCTATTTATCCTTCCGCTCCCAGTGCCCTCCGAACGGCACTTCTGTTTGTAGCTTACCCCCATCTTGGTATATATATATATATATATATATATAAAAGATAAATTTTTATTTTTTAAGTACTTGATTTTTTTTAACAATGACTTTTGAAAGATAACTAATCAATAATTACATATAAAATGAAAAATATATTTCAAAAATATAATCAAAATTGAATAAATAAATCTATATAAATTAAAATTTTTAATAATATAATTATAACTAATTCAATAATTATTTGAAATCAAAAATTATTTTAATAGTATAATCAAAATTGAATTGTAAAATATATAGTAAACTTAAAATAACAAAATTATTTATTTTTCATAATGAATGCATATTATGGGGGTAAAAAACAACAGGAATGATGAACAAACCCAATGAATATGATCGACATAACTAATTTATATGAAATGAGAAGATTATCCACAATGGGAAGATTGAATAGAAAGATTGAAGATCAAGATGAACTAATTGACTATATTTCACTAAAGTATGGCCTTAGCCAAGGTATACAAACGGTATTCAAACTAAAAAAAAGTGTTTTCTCTCTTTCTCTCTCTCTTCAAAAACCAAGATCCCCTCTCCTGAGGTTCAAGTCCTCCTTTTATCCTCTCATCTCCTCCCTGTATAGCTATTCATTATCTTGCTAGATGTCTTAGGAAGCTAGTCCCATTAGACACCTCTCCCCTTACTTTTTGAAAATGAAGGAAGACTTTTGGGGTGTTTTTACCATTCAGGTTGGTCATTCATCATTCAATGCGGCTGACATTAGATAAAAACATGTAATTAACGCAGAGGTGACTATTGTTTTAGGTTTTGTGTCATTCTCTTTGTGTCCTCAACAATAATTATGGGCCGAGCTACAATCCTCAACTATACTGTTTATCCTTCCTTGGCAAAATGATTCTCGAATTACCTCGAAGGGCAACTTGAGTCATCTTGCAGGTTGCGGCCCACCCAAGTCCTCAAGCTTATAATGTTAAGGTTTGGGTTTGGCCTAAGCCTTTTATGTTGTTGCTCTAATGGGCCCTCCTTGGCCCACTATTCATTTGGTGGGCACTCCCCCTACACATATAGTATTGAACCAAATTAATTAAAAAAAAATTATTTTATTATATAATAAGTTAAAATAAATAATAAAGTTATTTTTTAAAACTTTCAAAACTTTTGATAATTAAGTTTAGTTGGGTAGTATTTTAATTGTTTAAATATTTGATAATACAATTTCACTTAAAGTAAAATATGATAATAGTTTAATATATTTATAGTGAATCATTGGATAAAATTTTATAACCAATTATTTGGGAGGAATGAAAACCGTAACTTCAAGTCACAACTTAACAGGTAAGTAGAGTTAACGCATTAGGTTAGTTTGCCAAAAAATAAAAACCAAGTTGTGTCTTGATATTTAGTGTTGTAAATGAATTAAGTTGTTTACGGACAACTTTAATAAGTCAAATTTACTTGGTTTGACTAACGAAAAAACTTGTTTGTATTTGTCTATTTAACCAACTATCTAAGATTAAGCCCAATTTTAGATTCATCTATCAAAGGAGTTAAGCACGAATATAATAATGTGTTTGTGAATAAACTTGTGAGCATGATACTCAATTTTAATATATAATGCTATATGTTTTATCATAATTCATTAAGTCCTCTAATTTGTTTTCGTTTATTTTAGTTTTCTATGTATTAAGTTTATTCAATTAAGGTCTCTCTATCAACTTCTGTTAAATGTTGTGGTTAATTGTTCTTGTCCAAATTTTTAATTTTTTTCTACAATTTTTTTTTTAATTTTAAAAAATCCATTTAATAATTGAAAAATATTTTTTGATTTTTTTTTTATAAAAAATTTAACAGAAGTTGAATATTAATATATATTATTTAATTTTAAAAAAAATAATATACATTATTTGGCTTTTATTACATATTAATTAAAACAAATTAGAACTCATTATTTACTTGTTAGAAACTTAGAATAAAGCAACCCTGCACTAATGAAGTTTTAATTTAATTACTTTTGGTATTTTCTAAATAAACTCTAATTTAATTACATTAAACATTTTTTTACAAATTCTTTTGCTTACAATTACTTTTCGATAACTCTTTCTCATGCATTATTCGTTAAAATGGAAGGTCTTGTGTGTTACAGAAAGTGCCAACCCATTGGGATAGCCAAGAATTTTGAGAATCACAAATGTCCCTCTAAATATGGTAAATTACAATAAGAAGAATTATGATAAGAATTGGAGATGCAAAGAATCAGTACAATAATAAACAAATTAGGTAGGACTAGGACCACGATGAAACAAATAATCATCAGACAAAGTTTAGTTACAAAATTGGTTGTAACCTAAAACTATATCCTTACTCAATAAAATAAATATTACCACATATTTTGAAAATCTAACCGTTGAATTGCATGTTCTTTACACTCTTAATGCACATGTCAAATTTTGCATAAATCGGATATTATTTATTATATGATCTATAAGCTTATATTTTATGTATAATTTTAAACTATAAAAAACTTACAATTTAAACAATTTATTGATAATATAATTATTGATCTTTAATTTTCTAGAAATTTTGCAAGCCTGGGGCCGGGGGATATAAGAAGAAAATGGTAATCTAATGATGGATTTGTCAAAATTCACCTTCAATTAAAAGATATTGAGTAACCAATTTTATAGCTAAAATTTGTCCATGATCATCCAACGTTTTGATTACTAGCTTTTGCATAGCGCAATATCTATCACATGAAAATTCAATAATGATACTTTTTTGTTCAAAAAAGAAAATTCAATAACACTAAGGAGTACAAATAAAAACCTTTAAGCATCTTTGGTAATATAATTTCAAATACGAAAAAGGAAAACTAATTTATTACAGTTAATTTATTGTTTGATAAATTTACTTCCGACGGAAAAATTTGCTAATTTTATATAAAAAAATATGATATTGGCATTGCCTTGCTTTTAAGGAAATAATCCGGATGATGTTGCGCTTTGAAATATATCAAAACAAAAAATATATGGAAAGTATTGTTGTGTATTCCTTACGTTTATTTTATATAGAATGAGAATTATATCATATGGTGAGTCATGCCTTTGTTTTAATGATAAAAATTGTTTGTTGTATCATCACAAAATTAACGTGATTTATAGGGTTTCTTACACTTCTTAAAGCCTATATAAATCCAGCCATTGCAAATCAATTTTTGCATACTGAAAGTAAAGAAGAAATTATGGTGTACAACAAAACATTTTTGGAATTAGTGATTGCAATGTTGGGTGGTCCTCGATTCTGGAAGGTGTATTTCTACAAAGAATTTTGCATCAACAACTGAAAATGAGGGGGTTGTTCTTGGTATATCATGGACGGTTAAGTCCGTGGTCTAATAAATTTATATTATATTATGTTGTTCAAGTGTAAGTGCAATGATAGTGACACCCAATGTGCTATTTGATGTTCCTGGCTCAATCTTATTTTTCCCTTCCCCGCTAAGAATAATAAAATATCTGCTTTCTTTTTTATATATTTTGTAACAGTGATATAAGTATTTCGTCTTTTGCATCTGAGTTTTGCTCTTCTCCTTGCATTTTATGGTTTTACTCTTTAGGTTTCTCATGAAAATAAATTCATTATAGAACCTCACGTGTTTTTATGAGATATTGCAGCTCAGAACTTTTTGCAATCCATGTATACATTTGAAATGCTATTTTCTTTTAGAGTTGCATAGTTTGCTTCCCCTGGAATAACTCTTTCATAATCTATTAATTCTAGGGCTCCTTAATCCTTATCCTTAATCCCTTTTGTAAAGGCGTTTTCAGGGATAAGGGAAGGAAAAGAAAGATTGTTATATTAGTTAGGAAATTCTTTATTCCTAAGCATTTTCCCTTTAACAATCATCTTTGGAAGTCTAGATATATATTATTCTGTTTTTTACATGAAAAAAAAGTAATATATATACATAGACTTATCTACTGGAAATAGTAACGAATTTAGAGAGATTTCAAGGCTGGCCATCAAAGATTATTTGTGACCATTTATTGGATGATGTTCTCTCCTCTTAGAGATCATGCGATTGTCAATTTCATTAATCTATCAACAAATAAAATGAAATAATAAAATAAAATAATTTTAATTACAACCAAAATATATAACTACTACTACTTGACCCAATTGGAGAAAGACCCACTAAGCTAGGTGTCCTTTGGCAAATATCTTATTCAGATTAATTTCTATGAAGAGTTTGAATAAAATCCTCTAATTACACCCTCCTTAAAATATTGTTAAATCGATTTTTCCCCCAAATAAATATAAACACAGAATGTCACGTACAAACATCATATACCATATTTGTAATAAAAAAAAAAAAAAATCTTTTGTATAAAATTTTAATTAATTTGTGCATTGTACAAGCATACTAGCTTTTTTTTTTTTTTTTTAGATGAAAAATAAAACTAGCATTTATTCGGTTCTTAAAAAATATAGACTAAATAAAAGTCAAAAAGAGCTGTTCTTAATAAATTCAAACTCAATAATTCTCTTATATATCAAAACGGAACATGAAGTTGTTTATCCAAAAAAAAAAAAAAAAAAAAAGGAACATGAAGTTATTTTAACGATTAATTTTGTACTAAATTTCATAACAATTTCCTTTTAATAAAAAAATCAAAAAGTCTATTAAATTATTATCTTCCATTTTGTTGTGAATCTTGCGGTACCTAATTTTAATAACATCCATATATAGGTGAACAGGTTCGTCCAAAGTTGAAATATAAACTGCAAGAGCAAGTACAACTATAACCATTCAATAATAGTGAAATTCAACAATTCAAAGTGTTGTTCTATTTTCAACAATAATTATATATACTAATGATTTAATTCTTGTGAGTTGTGATTGATAATTTATTGCAGTATAAAAACAACTAATTGATAATGACTCTAATTTCTCTCAAGTACCAACTCCGCTTGAGTGAGTATTATCATATTATGCGATCAATTTTTTTTTTTTTTTTTGATAAAAATGCGATATACAAGTTAGACTTTATGACTTAACTGATTTTTGAATCTATCATGTTTGCTCGAAATCCGCCTGACATGGGTTTTCTCTAAAACAAAATTCCAACCTTTGTAATTCCAATTTAGGCCCTAATCCTCTTGTTTCATTACAATTAATTTTCAATGAAATTGAATATAAGTAAAATTTTGCAAATTTTACAGAAAAATTGACATGGAATTAAACAACACTAAATATCCTAACACGAGAGGATCTCCTCAAATGAGACAAAGTAATGCTGCTGTCCCACTACAAGGCTCTCGTGTGTGTGTATATATATATATAATAAATTTGATATTTTTAACTACTTGATTTTTTTTAACAATGACTTTTGAAAAGATAACTAATCAATAATTATATATAAAAATGAAAAATATATTTCAAAAATATAATCAAAATTGAATAAATAACTCTAAATAAATTAAAAATTCTAATAATATAATAATAAATAACTCAATAATTATATTGAAATTAAAAAATATTTTAATAGTATAATCAAAATTGAATAGTAAAATATATAGTAAACTTAAAATAACAAAATTATTCAATTTTCATGATGAATGCATATAGTATAAACCAAATTAATATAAAAAAATATTTTATTATATAATAAGTTAAAATAAATAATAAAGTTATTTTTTAAAAGTTTCAAAATTTTTGGTAATTTAGTTTAGTTGGAGTAGGATTTTAACATTTTAAATATTTGATAATACAGTTTCACTTAAAGTAAAAAATGTTAATAATTTAATATATTTATAGTGAATCATTGGATATAATTTCTTCTATAAGGGGGTTTGGTGAGGATAAGATGTGTTGGATTCCTAGCAAAACTAAGGGGTTCTTGGTGAAAGATTATTATAGAATTTTAGTTGGTCCTACTATCTTCGGTTTTCCTTGGAGAAGTATTTGGAAGCAGAAGATTCCCTCTACAGTAACTTTCTTTGTATGGTCTGCTGCCTTAGGAAAATGCTTGACGATTGATAATTTGCGAAAAAGGAAGGTGTGGATTTTGGATTGGTGCTACATGTGCAAGAGTAATGGTGAATCGGTTGAAAATCTCTTCCTTCATTGTCCCGTTGCTATGGATCTATGGTCTATGGTTTTGGGTTTATTTGGAGTATCTTGGGTTATGCCACATACTGTTTTGGGGCTGTTAGGGTGTTGGCAAGGCAGCTTTGGTCGTCATCGAAATGGTTATATACTTACATATGGTCCATCATTCCTTATGGCTTAATGTGGTGTCTTTGGAGGGAGAGAAATAGTCTTTGTTTTGAAGATATTGAGAGATCTATTCCGGACCTCAAGCTTTTCTTTTTTAGAACTTTGTTGGATTGGTTGTTTGCTTTGCAAAACAAATCTTTCCCTTCTTTTTTTGTTTTCCTAGATTCTTGCAATTTTTGTTTTTGATTTGTTGTCCCCTTGTTCACTCCCTGTGTACTAGGGTGTTTCCTTTTTGATATCAATATATCTTTACTTATCAAAAAAAAAAAAAAATCATTGGATATAATTAATTTTTTTTTTAAATATTTGATAATACAGTTTCACTTAAAGTAAAATATGTTAATAATTTAATATATTTATAGTAAATCATTGGATAAAATGTTAAAACTAATTATTTGGGAGGAACAAAAATTGTAACTTCAAATCACAACTTAACAGGTAAGTAGAGTTAACGCATGCATTAGGTTACTTTGCCAAAAAAAAAAAAAAAAAAAAAAAAATCAAGTTGTGTCTTGATATTTAGTGTTATGAATTAAGTTGTTTATGAACAATTTTAATAAGTTAAGTCTACTTGGTTTGACTCACGAAAAAACTTGTTTGTATTTTTTTATTTAAACAATGACCTAAGATTAAGCCCAATTTTAGATTCAACTATTAAAGGAGTTAAACATAGATATAATAATTTGCTTGTGAATAAACTTGTGAGCATGATACTCAATTTAAATATATAATGTTATATGTTTTATCAGAATTCATTCCGTCCTCTAACTTTGTTTTCGTTTATTTTAGTTTTCTAAGTATCAAGTTTATTCAATTAAGGCCCTTCCATAAACTTTTGTTAAATGTTGCGGTTAGTTGTCCTTGTTCAAGTTTTTAATTTTTTTCTTCAAATTTTTGAAATTTTAAAAAATCCATTTAAGGATTGAAAAATATTTTCCATTTTTTTATAAAATATTTAACGGAAGTTGAATAATAATATATATTATTTAATTTTTTTTAAAAAGTATTATTATTATTATTATTGTGGGGATATTGGACTTAGGAGTCCAACAATTGGTTTAAATTTCGGGCCTGGGGCTTGATCCGAGAACGGAAGATTGCCTGAAGAAGAAACATCTCTGTTAGAAAAGACTGAGTTAGTAAATAGAGGATAGTTCTGATCCAAAGGACCCAAACGAAGGGGCCGAGGATAAAGGCACCCTCGGCCGACCATTGCCTAGGTTAGAAGAAGGTGTCAATTGCTTAGAGTGACCTCACTAAAAAATCTCGTTGGTGTTGATGAGCATTATAGAAGCATCAGGCAAGGGAAAGACCTAAATATCTAAGGAGAAAGCTGCTACCTCCGCATTAAATGCACTTCAGCTAACTCCCTGGCCGCATTAATGTGGAGGTGATACCTGAACAGTGCATTTCAGCCTTACAACTACGAGATGAAGACTTATCAGTATTACTGATGGGACAAGTATCCACACCGACGGTCTGGCAAACATGTGGAGGAGATATGTGAAAAGAAAAGACAGTATAAAAAGAGGAGGAGGTGAAGAAGAAGAAAAGGATCGAGAAAATTGAGGGAGAAAACAATGTAGCAACCCATAACCAAACCTGTAACGTAACTCAAGAACTATATATCAGAATCAGTGTCCTCGGAATTTGCCGAGGACGTATTTTCTTCATATTATTGTTATCTAATTTCCTTTTGTTATCATCAAACTTATCCTATCCATTGTGAGATCAACCGAAGCCCAGTTTTTCTAACCCATTCTCTACAAATTCATTATTTTGGACTTTTTGGGCTGAAGTCCATCTATGTGTTGGGCTAGAAGCTCAAACCTGGTCCTTACAATTATTATTATTATTATTTGGCTTTTAGTACATATTAATTAAAATCAATTAGAACTCATTATTTACTTGTTAGAAACTTAGAATAAAGCAACCCTGCACTAATGAAGTTTTAACTTAATTACTTTTGGTATTTTCTAAATAAACTCTAATATAATTACATTACACATTTTTACAAATTCTTTTGCTTACAGTTACTTTCCGATAACTTTCTCATGCATTATTCGTTAAATGGAAGGTCTTGTGTGTTCCAGAAAGTGCCAACCCATTGGGACAGCCAAGAATTTTGAGAATCACGAATGTCCCTCTAAATATAGTAACTTACAATAAGAAGAATTATGATAAGAATTGGAGATGCAAGAATCTGTACAAAAATAAAGAAATTAGGTTGGACTAGGACTACGACGGAACAAATAATCATCCAACATTTTGATTATTGGATTTTTAATAGCGCTATATCTATCACAAGGAAATTCAATGAAATTTTTTTATTCAAAAAATAAAATTCAATAACATTAAGGAGTACAAAGAAAAACCTATAGCTATAAGCATCTTTGGTAATATAATTTCAAATATGGAAAAGGAAAACTAATTGGGGTACTAAAGTTAATTTATTGTTTGTTAAATTTAGATGAAAACCACATTTTGGTCCCTATATTTTCACGTCCACTTTGGTCCTTATCTTTTATTTTCACCGCTTTTAGTCATTATTTTGAAAAACGCGTTCTGTTTTAGCCCTTACTGTTACTCATTTAATAGAAATATCCTACGTGACAAACGGTCCAATAGTAAATGCTGACGTGTCCATTAAAATAATATTAAAAAAATTATTTACATTTTTAAAAATGCCACATCAGCAATTTAATTTTTTTTTTTTAAATCCACATCAGATAAAAATAATATAAAAAATTTTAACCTAATTATTTTTAAAAAAAGAAAAGAAATTAGTTAAATTATTATTTTTTTCTTTTTTTTTGGAAGAACCTGAACAACTCAGAACTATGTGTTCTTCATTTTCTTCCCCAACTAAGCTTACCTAGAAAATTAAAAATTAAAAATTTACTTTTATTTTCTTGCATTTTCTTAGCAACCAAACCCATAAAATCACTTAGATTTACAAAATAAAAAGACATGCCCATAAAAATTTACAAAACACAAACATTCAACAAGATTTTCTTATGCTTTGAAACCAAACACAAAAAACACAAAACTCAAACCCGGATTTTCGACCTCCATGCACAACCAAACCACAAACAACCACACAACCTTAAATTCGACAACCCACACACCTTTAACCCCAGATCTGAAGCCGCCGATTTAATTAGCCTATGGGTTTTGAGAGAAAGCCACTGCTGGTTTTGGCCATCAATTTAGAGAGAGAAAGTTTGGGTTTTCGTCCATGGGTTTAGAGAGAGAGCACTGGGTTTTCACAACCCACAAACCCACCGTCGGAATACATATCTCCACCACATTCTACACCACTGAGCTGAGAGATAGAGAGATGAAAGAGAGAGACTTACTGATCTGGGATAGAGAGACAACGATCTGTGAGTTAGAGAGAGTTTGAGCCATTTGGGTTTGAGTTTGAGCGAATCATGAGACAGAGAGTAGGTCGTTCAGAGAAAGAAAAGAAGAGAACCACCGCCGGTTGTGGTGGTGGCAATAGTGGCGATGAGTAGAGGAGGCCGGCCATGGAGTTTGAAAGAGTTGTGAGAGTTTTGGAAGAGAGAGGAAGGTTTGAGATTTAGAAGGGAGGGGAACCGGTTTGAAGGTTTTCTTTTGAGTGTGTGAAATTTTTTTGGGTTTGGATGCCAAGAAAATACATGAAAAAAATGAAAAAAGAAAAGAAAAGAAAAGGGAAGAAAATAAGGATTAATTTGTTAAGAATATGAGTCAATCTTTTGGGGAAGAACACAAAGAACACAAAGAAAATGAAGAACACATAGTTCTGAGTTGTTCATGTTCTACCAAAAAAAAGAAAAAAATTAATTTAACTAATTTCTTTTCTTTTTTAAAAAATAATTAGGTTAAAATTTTTATATTATTTTTATTTCATGTAGCTTTTAAAAAAAAATTAAATTGCAAATGTGGCATTTTTAAAAATGTAAATAATTTTTTTAATATTATTTTAATGGACACATCAGCATTCACTGTTGGACCGTTTGCCACGTAAGATATTTCTGTTAAATGAGTAACAGTAAGGACTAAAACGGAACGTGTTTTTTAAAATAAGGACTAAAGCGGAGAAAATAAAAGATAGGGATCAAAGTGAAAATTGCGTGAAAATGTAAGGACGAAAATGTGATTTTCGCCTTAAATTTACTACCCACGGAAAACTTGTTAATTAATTTCACAAAAAATATGATATTGACATTGCCTTGCTTTTTAGGAAATAATCACGATGATGTTGCACTTTAAAATATATAAAAAAAATATTTGGAAAGTATTGTTGTGTATTCCTTACGTATGCTTTATATAGAATGAGAATTATATCATAGGTTGAGTCATGCCTTTGTTTTAAGAGTAATGCTACAGTTACAAATTATTTTACAACATTTTTACAAACTATTGATGTGACAAATTTTTATTAGTTCTAATATGGGTTCACCACTAACATCACATTTATGTTTATCAATGATTATCTGAAAATTACTGAAGTTACATCAGCAGTTTGTACAAATATTGTAAAATAATTTGTGTCTATAGCATTACTCTTATTTTAATGATAAAAATGGTTTGTTGTATCATAAAATTAACATGATTTATAGGTTTTCTCACACTTCTTAAAAGCCTATATAAATCTAACCATTACAATTCAATTTTTGCATTCTAAAAAGTAAAGAAGAAAGATGGTGTACGACAAAACATTTTTGGAATTAGTGATTACAATGCTGGGTGGTCCTTGATTCTGGAAAGTTTATTTTTACAAGGAATTCTGCAACAACAACCGAAGATGGGAGGTTGTTCTTGGTATATCATGGAATGTTAGTTCCTTGGTCGTTTATTAATGTCATTCAAATGATAGTCCAGTAATAATTAATGACACTCTTTTGTGGTGTTTGATGTGTCTCTAGTTTGAATCCTATTTTCCCCCTCCCTACTAAAAACAATAATATCAACTCTCTCTCTCTCTCTCCTGCTTGCATTTTTTCGTTTTACTCTTTAGGGGTATCCCAAGGAATACCTAAGGAAATAAATTCATTATAGAACCCTACGTGTTCTTATGAGAAATTGCAGCTCATAAATTTTTGCAAATATATAATTACAATCCATGAATACACTTGAAGTTGAAATGCTATTCTCTTTCATGATCTATTACTTGTAGGGCTCCTTATATCCTTGATCCCTTTTGTAACTGCGTTTTCTGGATAAGGGAAAGAATAGAAGATCGTTAAATTGGTTAAGAAATTCTTTCCTAACTTTGTCCTTTTAAGGTTTCAAAAAAAAAAACTTTGTCCTTTTAACAATTTCTCCCCTTTTACTAATTCATTATGCAAACCTATTATTAATGGATTTTTTAAATCCTATCATCTTTGGAAGTCTAGATATATTAATATATAAATAAAACTTAGGTACAATACTTTAGGTACTGTTCCCCACTTAAGATTGTGCCATGTGGTTATTTAACAAAAAAATACACTTCCGTCCCATGAGGAAAAATTCACATGGCAGAATCTTGAAAGGGGAACCTATAGAATAGCACTTAAGTACTGTACCTAAGTCTTGCCCTTAATATATTATTCTGTTTTTTACATGAAAAAAAAAAGACTCGTCTACTGGAAATAGTAATGATTTTAGAGAGATTCCAAGTCTGGCCATCCAAGATTATTTGTGAACATTTATTGGATGTTGTTCCCTCAATAGAGATCATGCGATTGTCAATTTCATAAATTTTTTTTTTTGAGAATCAATTTCATTAATTAATCAACTAACAAAATGAAATAATGAAATATAAAATGATTTCAATTACAACCAAAATATGTAACTGCTCCTACTAGTTGACTCAATTGGAGAAAGACCCACTAAGCTAGCTAGCAGCCCAGGAGTCCTTTGCCAAATATCTTATTCAGATTAAATTCTATACAGATTTTAGTATAAAACCCTCTAATTACTTCAACCAAAAAAACCCTCTAATTACACCCTCCTATAAAATATTGTTACATCGATTTTTTTTTTTTTTCCAATTAAATATAAACAGAGAGTATCACGTGCCAACATCATCTAGACTTTTTTCTCTTCTTTCCTTCCGGGACAGGGCGAGGATTTTATCTCAGGGGAGCCAAAGATAAATTTCTTTTTTTTTTTTTGAGAATCGCCAAAGATAAATTTCAAGAATAAGAAATATGTTGAATTTTACCTTTGAGGACCAAATTTATTTGAGAATAATAAATATACAAATAAATTAACACATCGTATGCCATATTTGTAAAGTGCTTTTTTTTTTTCTCTTGCATAAAATTTTAATTAATTCGCGCATACTACCAGTGAAAAACAAAACTATCACATCTATTCAGTTTTAAAAAATATATATAAACAAAATAAAATATACAATTTTTTTTTTTGAGAAATAAATACACAAATAACTGTTTCTTATTACATTCCAACTCAATAATTATTGACATATCAAAATGGAACAGGAAATTTTTTTAAATCCAAAAAATCGTGTATGATTAATTTTGTACTAAATTTCGTAGAATTTTCCTTTAATAAACAAAATAAAAAAATCCATTAAACTACTGTCTTCCATTTTGTTGTAATACCTAATTTTAATGATATTCATGGGTGAACATGTTCGTTTCAAAGTTGTAACATAAACTAGAAGAGTAAATACTACAACCATTTAAATGCTAACTATGTTCTACACATAATAGTGAAGTTTCATTTTCAACAATAACTATACAAATGATTTAATTATTGTGATTGATTAGAAATTATCTAATTGATAATGACACTAATTTTTCTTAGGTGCCAACTCGCTTGAGTGAGTGTTAGACAAAATACAAGCGAGACTTTTTAAATTAATTGATTTTTAAAACTATCAAGTTTGCTCAAGTTGCCTAACATGGAAATTTCGCTTGAACGAAAATCCAACTTTAGCTCATAATCTTTTTGTTTCAATACAAATACAATTCAAATGAAATTAAATACAAGGAAAGTTTTGCAAATTTCAAAGAAAATTTAGTATTTAACACATCTGATATTAGTTCTCTAAATGTCCTAACGGGAGGGAATCTTCTCCCATCTTAGTTAAATCTTATAAATAAGACAAAGTAGTGCCACTAAAAGGCTCATGGTGAGATATATATACGTATATAGTTAGGGGATGAATGATTTGAAACTTGAATGTTTTCATTAAAAGTGTCAATTAAGTTATAAGGCTTTTGTTAGAATAGTGAGAAGTTAATGTAACAAAAAACTGGGAAAAAGAGAGATAAATTTGTTGTTTTTTAGTTTTAATTACTTGAATTTTTATTTTCTTTTTATTTTAGAATTTTAACATTGACTTTGGAAAGATAACTAATCAATAATTATATATAGATTGAAAAAATATATTTAAAAAATATAATCAAAATTGAATAAATAAGTATAACTTTATATAAACTAAATTTTTAATAATATAACAAAAAATAAATCAATAATTATATATAATTTAAAAAATATTTTAACAATATAGTCAAAATTGAATACTAAAATATATAGTAAACATAAAATAAAAAAATTATTTTATTTTCTTGATGAATGCATATGGTATAAAACCAAATTATATAAAAAAAATTATTTGATTATATAATAAGGTAAAATAAATAATAAAGTTATTTTTTAAAATTTTCAAAACTTTTGATAATTATGTTTTAGTTGGAGTAGTATTTTAGTTTTTTAAATATTGATAATATAGTTTCACTTAAAGTAAAATATGTTGATAGTTTTATGTATTTAGAATTAATCATTGGATAAAATGTTAAAAATAATTATTTTGGGAGGAATGAAAATTACAACTTCAAGTTGTATCACAATCTTTAGGGTTGTAAATGCACTAAACTATTTAAGAACAATTTTAATAAGTAAATCTACTCAATTTGACTCAGGAAGAAAACTTGTTTCTATTTGTTTAATTGACCATCGAGCTAAGATTAAGTCAAATTTTAGATTCAACTATTAAAGGAGTTAAACACAAATATAATAATGTGTTAGTAAACAAACTTGTGACTGGTGTTCGCCAAACCACAAAAACCACATCAAAATCACCCGCAAAATGGCATAAGCGTACCACACCGTAGGTAACAGTGCATTGCACTGCATTGCATGGTGCAATACAATTTACGGTTTTATAATAAGAAAATTGCACACTTTCTATATATTAATATATTTATTTTTTAATATTAAATATATTATTAATAGTTTAATAACCCTAGTTTCCAATAAATATATATATATATATATATATACTTTTTTTAATAGGCTGAGATAGTGATATGTTCAATTTTTGTTACATACCAGGTGTATTATAGTTATTGAAAACAAAGTTACAAAGTTTTGGGCTGGCCCAAACCAACCTAGCAAGTGTTGATTAGGAAAGTTAGCCCAAAATAAAGAAAAACCAGCTCAATAATTTAAAACTTAGGCCAAAACAAAGGGAAAAATCAATTTTGAGCTGGGCAGGAAAGACCTAAAATTTGAAAAATATATTGACTTCAAACCGTATCTTATACAACGTACTGCATATGTGACCGCAAAAATGAAGTGTTATGTGGTTATGGTTTTGACCAAACTATACACCGCACTGCACATGTGACCACAAAAATGAGGTGTGGTATAGTTATGGTTTTTGCTAAACTGCATCGTAAAGTGCGTGCTAAATATTTCTAAGGTATCAAGCTGATATTTTTAATTTATTGATAATATAAATATTTTATTTTATAGTAAAAATTTAAAACAATACAAGTTTTTTTTTTTTTTTTTTTTACGAAAAAAAAAAACAATACAAGTTGGTAAATTATTTTGTGTAAGTAGTTTAATTAATATAATTTCAACTATAATTTATATTATTAATGTTAATTATTAGTAGAGTTTATTAAGAGATTAAAATTCTTAATTTTATATATAAGATTAAATTTTTGGGGAAATTTAGGGTGCAAAAAGTGCATTCGAAAAGTTTAGGATGCAAAATGTGTATTTGAAAAGTTTAGAGTGCAAAGTGTAACATGAGGTATAATTTAGAGTGGTAAAGTGTAATTTCTCCTAAATTTTTTAAGTAATAAAAAAGAATAAATTAATAAAGTAGTTATTGAGAACCCGTTTGGTAATGTTATTCTAGTAACGTTGTTTATATTTTTTGAAAATATGTGTGAGTAAAAAAGTATCTGAAAATACGTGTAATATTGTTTAAACATTGAAAATTGTTGTTCAAAATACATTACCAAAACAGCCCTGAATCACTTCAAATAAACTTAAACATTTTCTCAAAAAAAAAAAAAAACTTTTTTTTTGAAAATTAATTCTCTTATAGAATACGTAAGAAGAAATTTCTTTTGAAAATATAAATAAATAAACTTAAACATGTAATTTTAGTTGGATGGAACCAAACTTGAATATGTAATTGAGTCCGGCTCCTCTCCAGTCTTGAAGTCTCCCGTTCTCTCCCATTTAAAACTGATGAAGGACACGTGGCAAAAATAAAATCCAAAGGTTACAAAAATGCCACGACAAATACTTCTTTTTTCTCACATAAGAAGTCTGACCACCCTCTCTCTCTTTCTCCCCAGCAAGCCTTTCCTCTCTTATTTGCCTCTCTCTTCTTCTCAATCACCACCACCGCCTGAGCATCATAGGTACCGAAATCAGAGCTTGCCAGAGAAGAAGGGTAAAACAAGATAGTGGATTAGCAAATTAAAAAGAGCAAAAGATCTTTGTGACCTTTTGGGAAGCCAAGCAAGCTATACTGTGAGAGGGAGGTAGTTGTGCAGTTTGCCATTGTTGTCTTAAACTCCACCTTGTCTTGAACGGAAGCCAATGGCGTTACGGCTAAGCACACCACTCAAGTCCTTGTCCAACATGCCAAGAATAATATAAATTCCCCAAGTATAGACTCACATCTTGTCCATTTTGGGTTATTTTTTTTAATAATTTATTCTCTCTGATCAAATTGTATTTCTTATTATCTTTTTCTGGTTGTGGAAATTTTTGATTTTGTAAAAGCTTTTGAATTGTTCTTTTCAATTAGATGTTAATGTTATGATTGATTTTGTGGTAACATTGGCAGTGGGTATTATTTATATTAAAAAGATCTTTTTGCTCTTTTTAATTTCCTAATCCATTGTCTTGTTTTACCCTTCTTTTCCTTTAGGGTCCGTTTGGTTGGGAGAGTGGAAAAGTGAGAGGATAGAAAATGGAGAAAAGATAGAAAAGTGGAAGGATAGAAAAGATTTAGTTTTCTCTCGAATGTGTTTGGTTGGGAGGATAGAAAAATGGAGGGATGAAAAACTCTTTTGTTTGGTTGGAAAGAAAAGTGAGATGATAGAAAATAAAGTTGGTATAAAGTTACCATTATATCCAATTTAGGTAAAAAAAACATTATATTTTATTAAAAGAATATGTATGAATGATTTCTTCATATAAAAAGAGGATAAAAAGTTCAAAAACCCAAAACTTTTTTTTTCAAAAAATAAAAAATCAAAACAATTTTTTTTATATTAAAAAAAAAAAAACCAAAACAATTGAAAAAAAAGAAAGAGTGTTGTACGAACATAAAAGAAAAGAATTAAAAAAGAAGAAGACAAATCAGAGACCTGACTCACATCCATAAAAAAAAAAAAAAAAGACCTGACTCATAAGTCAGGCACGCAACACACAAGGGGGGTAAATATGTAATTTATGTGTTAAGCCCCCCCCCCCCCCTTCTCTTTCCTTCCCAGTTTTCCTCCCAAATCGGGAGGAAAAAAATTTGTGGGCTCGGGTGGATTTTTGAGCTCAGCATTTTTCATCCTCTTTGTTTTCTTTCCTATACCAAATAAGTTGGAAAACATCATTTTCTCCCCTGCTTTCCTCTTTTCATTTTCCATCCCTTATATTTTCACTCCAACCAAACGGAGTGTTAAGGTTTGATTTCGGTGCCTATGATGCTCAGGTGGCGGTGGTGATGGAGAAGAAAAGAGGGGCAAATAAGAGAGGAAAGGCTTGTTGGGGAGAAAGAGAAAGAGGGTGGTCAGACTTCTTAAGTGAGAAAAATGTTGTATTTGTCGTGGCATCTTTGTAACCTTTGGATTTTATTTTTGCCACGTGTCCTTCATCAGTTTTAAAATGGGAGAGAACGGGAGACTTCAATACTGGAGGGTAGCCGGACCCGATAATCTGATGGAGTTGAAACTGATTCCTTAAGCGGAAAGCAACAAATTCAAAAGCAATACCAACAAAACCGACATGACCAAGAATCTCACCACTACCTCCGAAACATTACCTGCGGCTGCGGCTATGGAACTCGACCTCGACTCCTTCCTTAACTCACCTCTCACCAGCGACGACGACGACGACGACGACAACAACAAAGGCAATCACCACAACCTCTACTCCATCCCTCACCGCACAATCGACGAAATCCTCAACGCCTCCGATTCCTCTACCTCATCTCCCCCTACATCTCCACCGTCCATTTACTCCCGCGTCTCCGATCCCAAACACGACCAAGACGACACCGTTTCAGTCTCCACAGCTAAACAACCCTCCTCAGACTTTTCCTCCATACCGGCCCAACATCATGATGAAAACCCCTCGCTCCACTCCCGACCCGGTTCGTCTTCGTTCAGTCGGGTCAGACCCGGAATTAATTACCCGGACGATCCGTTTAAAAGGCTCTCGAACTCGAAGCCGTTACCGTCGCTATTCGGCGGTGTGAGATCGAATGCGAAGCCGGGGGCAGCGCTTGCGGCGGCAGTGGCAGCCTCCAGGGCTCTCCCGACCCCGCACGCCGCCGCGATCAAGTCGAGGAGGGCTGCCAGTGGAAGCTTCCAGAAGGTTCTTGAAGATTCCGATGCGGTTTCGGTCTCGGCCTCAGATGAATTGAGCTCTAATAGTGAAATTCGTAATGCGAAAGAGGATGAGGTTTTGGAAGGTGTGATTGGGAGTGAGGGTTTTGCTCAGGGTTCTAGTGTTAAAGAGGTCGAAAGCGAAGCCGAAAATGTGGTTCAAGTAGACGGATTAAAGGTTAGTAGTAATCATGAAGAATTGCTGCGAACAAGTGCTGATTCAGTTTCTAATTTTGATATCATTGAGCCGCGGATTGGTTCTTCGTCCATAAGTGTTGAGGAGGACAAAAACAATGTAAATGTAGATGAGAATGCTTCTGTGCTTGACAGGAGCTCTGAAATTTTGAACTCAGAAGAAGAGAAGGTTGATCGTTTGGAAGAGAAGGTAGAGGAGGAATCGACAATTGAGGCATTGGAAACACAGCAACAAGTGAATGTTTTGGAAGATACTGAGGTGGGTGGTGGCGATGATGATGACGCGAGTTCATTGAGTGATATTACTGAACTTGTGGAAGAGAGAATTGGGCAATTGGAGAGCAGGAGGATTAGTAAGAGAGCGGAGAAGAAATCCCGGGCTGCTTCTATGAAGCCGTTGGAGTTAGCTGAGGAGCTTGAGAAGAAGCATGCTTCTACTGGTTTGCATTGGGAAGAGGGTGCAGCTGCTCAGCCAATGAGGCTTGAGGGCGTACGGAGAGGATCAACCACATTAGGATACTTTGATCTTGATGCAGATAATGCTATTACAAGGACCATTTCTTCTCAGGCATTCAGGAGAGATCATGGTTCCCCTCAAGCTTTGGCTGTTCATACTAATTATATTGCAATTGGAATGTCAAAAGGGGTCATTCTCGTTGTGCCCAGTAAATATTCCGGTTATAATGCTGACCACATGGATCCAAAGGTTACTTTCGCATTAATCTGCTTATATTGCTCTTACTTGTTAGCCTTTCATGTTCCTTCAGGATTCTATGTTTCTATATGTTATTTGTTCATCTTTTGGTTGAAACTTGAATAGATTCCAGGAAATATATTTTGGGTATAATTAGAATCAAGGGAGAATGTTGTGCATGTGCCCTTTAAAATAATAGTCAATTCCTGGTGTCATCTTTGCAGAATTGCTTAAGTATCAACTTAATTACTTATTTCAATCTCTAAAATGCCCCAATGAATTTCACACAAAACAGCAGTACATACTTGATTTTGTACAGGATGACTTCCATACACTAATAACTTGATATTATTGAAAAGAAACACAATGTATCAGCTTTAAAAATTAAAAAAGAGAAACCTTTGGTGTGTGTACTTAGTATGAGTATATTCTGTAAGGATGACTTATATACATAAATATAATGTGCATACTTAGCATGAGTGTGTTGGTACTTCCTCAACAAAGTTCTTATTCAGATATGCCCTTGGTATATGGTTATCCGTTAAGATACCATTGATTGGTAATATCTAAATTT
This sequence comes from Quercus tomentella, assembly GCA_028535165.1. Classification (NCBI taxonomy): domain Eukaryota; kingdom Viridiplantae; phylum Streptophyta; class Magnoliopsida; order Fagales; family Fagaceae; genus Quercus; species Quercus tomentella. The sequence continues at coordinate 46,052,893 of JAPQVY010000100.1, forward strand.
CTTCTGTTACAGAAATCAAACATGTTAAGTGAGGAATTTGGCTTTTTATGGTAATTTCAGTATGCAAACATCTGGATGTTTAATTAAATTGTGAAGCTTCTAAGTACATTTGCTTTTGCTATGTGCCACATTGTAGTTACGACAGAAATAACTTTACTCAATAAACCATGCTGTTTATGTTCCAGATGTCGATGCTCGGTATGCAAGGGGATAGGTCTCATGCCCCTGTAACTTCCATGTGCTTTAATCAGCAAGGGGACCTGCTCTTAGCTGGTTATGGTGATGGTCATATTACTGTTTGGGATGTGCAGAGATCATCATCAGCAAAAGTTATTACTGGAGAGCATACAACACCAGTAGTACATACGTTATTTCTGGGGCAGGATTCTCAGGTTACTCGTCAATTTAAAGCAGTTACTGGTGATAGTAAGGGTCTCGTTCTGTTGCATGCTTTCTCAGTTGTTCCCTTGCTCAATAGGTTCTCCATCAAAACCCAGGTAAAACGTTAGTATGCATTAATATGTGATTTATGATTGTGGCACTATGTATAATATGCTTATGAGTTGACATCATCTCCAAACTAATGATCATTTTGTTAATTGAAATAGTGTCTTCTTGATGGACAAAAAACGGGAATTGTGCTATCAGCTTCACCGGTCCTTTTTGATGAATTCTCTGGAGGTGCTTCCCTGTCCTCTCAGGGAAACAATGCAGTTTCATCCAGCAGTCTTGGTAGTATGATGGGAGGTGTAGTAGGTGGAGATGCTGGCTGGAAACTCTTTAATGAAGGCTCTTCTTTAGCTGAAGAAGGTGTGGTCATATTTGTCACCCATCAAACTGCTCTGGTGGTATGAAGCCCTCAGATGATTGCACAAATTTCATGTACCTTTTGTCTTGTGAATTGATGTTGTTCTTCTTAGTGGTTATACCTTGTTCAAAATGTGTTAAAGCCACATTTGCATGTTACAGGTAAGGCTTACTCCTACTTTGGAAGTCTATTCGCAGCTTTCTAAGCCAGATGGGGTTCGAGAGGGTTCTATGCCTTATACTGCGTGGAAATGCATGACACAATCACGCAGTTTGCCTAGAGGTATGCATTGAGTGAATTTTGGGCATTTATGTTGAGATATTTCTTCTTTCTAAGATATGAATTTGTTACAGAAAACGTGCCTGTAGAAGCATCAGAGAGAGTCTACTTGCTCGCAATTGCTTGGGACCGAAAAGTTCAGGTTGCAAAGTTAATCAAATCAGAGCTAAAAGTATATGGGAAATGGTCTCTTGACAGTGCAGCTATAGGTGTGGCTTGGTTGGACGATCAGGTACGTATTTAGTTATTCATATATTGTTGATTTGTCTTTTGTCGTATTTAAATAATGTTATTTAGGCAGCGTTGCCTAGTAAATAATTGTAAATGCTTTGCATGTAATGAGATTTTTGTACTTGACCAGATACTGGTTGTTCTTACATCAACTGGACAACTCTGTCTGTTTGCTAAGGATGGAACTGTGATTCACCAAACAAGTTTTTCTCTGGATGGTTATGGTGGAGATGATCTTGTTGCATACCATACCCACTTTATTAATATCTATGGAAATCCTGAGAAAGCTTTTCACAATTGCATAGCTGTAAGAGGAGCTTCAGTATACATCCTTGGACCTATGCATCTTGCTGTTTCTCGCCTTCTCCCATGGAAGGAACGGATTCAGGTTCTGCGGAAAGCGGGTGACTGGATGGGTGCACTGAACATGTCAATGACACTTTATGATGGCCAGGCGCATGGTGTTATTGACCTCCCTAGAACCTTGGATGCTGTACAGGAGGCCATAATGCCCTACCTTGTGGAGTTGCTTTTGTCATATGTAGATGAAGTATTTTCTTATATTTCGGTGGCATTTTGCAACCAAGTTGAGAAAATGGAACCACTGGACAACCCAAATAGTAGAAGCAGTTCTGTGCACTCTGAAATAAAAGAGCAATACACTCGAGTTGGTGGAGTTGCTGTGGAATTCTGTGTTCATATCAAGAGGACTGACATCCTTTTCGATGAAATTTTCTCCAAGTTTGTGGCGGTCCAACAGAGAGGTATCATTACATCTCTGAGTCTTCTTGTGTTGAATGCTTCAATTAGTACGCAGTTTGATCTTTGATGTCCAGGTTGAAGTTCATTTTTTAAGTGAAACTTGGTAACTCAATTTGTGATAGCCATAACTACATAACATGAGGCTAGAAAGTTTAACAAACTTTAAGGTCAGACTGTTTGCTTAGAGAGCTTTCCTTGTGATGAAGTTTTTCTAATGCTATATTCTATTTTACCTTTGCCTTTTAAGATTGGGTTTGTTACTAGGAAGGGTGCAAGTGTTATTCAGCTCTCCTAGCACCTTGAGAGTGATGTATTCTGTGTTGACACTTTGCTAGTACAAAATTAGGTTGAGTTAGTGTCTGCTGTGGTCTAATTGCCTGTGAAGTGTGTGTATTCTATATATATATGGCAGCCCTTCACTTGCAATAATTTGTCCATATTAGCAGTCCTTAGACATTACTCTTTCGGTGATTTACCTTTTGTTTCATTACATTTTCCAGACACATTTTTGGAGCTTTTGGAACCATATATATTGAAGGACATGCTTGGATCATTGCCTCCTGAGGTATAGCTTGATGTCCCAGTGCTTAGCCTTATTGGCAGCTTAATCATAAATTCTGATATTTCTTTTTCTTTTTTTGTTTTATTTTGTTAGATTATGCAAGCACTTGTAGAACATTACAGCAGCAAAGGATGGTTACAACGAGTTGAACAATGCGTCCTTCACATGGATATCTCTTCTTTGGATTTCAATCAGGTCTTACCTTCAAAACCTTTGTTAATCATTTTTGTTGTTGGAGTAAATTTATTTGTTATGATTTATTGACTTGATTGGATAATGATTATTATTTTTCCTTGTAGGTTGTTAGGTTATGTAGAGAGCATGGATTATATGGTGCTCTGGTGTATCTCTTCAATAAAGGATTGGATGATTTTAGGGCTCCTTTAGAGGAGCTGTTGGTGGTCTTGCGAAATAGTCAAAAGGAGAGTGCTGCTGCCCTTGGGTATGTATATTGTGTTCCTTGTGTTCTTATTCATTGAATATGGAAGATTTTCTAATATCATGTTTTCTCATTCTAGTTTTGCTTCTCTTCTATGAATGCTGTTATGTCAATATTTATAAATTGACTGGATTTAGGGTCTGTTTGGGATCCGTTTATTTTACTGAAACTGAAAACTTTTTGCTGAAAGTACTGTAGATAAAGGTAAAAGTTAGCTGAAATAGTACAGTTGGACTCATGAATAGTACTAAAAAGTGCAATGGGGCTCATGAATAGTAGCAAAAATAAGTTGAATGGTAAAATAAGCTCGCTTTTTAATTTGAAGTCAAATGCACATTTATTTAGAAGTTTATTTATGGGAAACGTTTTCTACTTTTAAGGAACTGTAATCAATGTGCAGGTATAACATCATATTAAGAATGTAATTTTATAGGAGCTGCAAATAACCCTAATCTTAAAAGATTTCAATCAGCTGGTTTGAATTAGGCTCCATCTGGGCCTATGTGGCATGGAGTTGGAGACTTGGAGTCAAATTTCAATCAGTGTGCAAGCTTGCTTCTTCCTTCTCCCTTCCCCTTTTCTCCCTCACATTAATTTTCTTATTCTACTTTGTGATAGTATTTTTGTTTTCATTGGAAATACATGTATCTTAGCTGTGCCTTAGTGAAGTGTTATTCATAGGGGGCATATGCTATCCAGAGGTTACAAATTTAAGGTTCCTATTAAGTTGGTTTTTATTTTCTAAACCGCGAACGAAAACTGTCAAATATTGCATCAAAAGCACACTTCTGGCTTGTTTGTATCTCAACTGTGCCTTAGTGAAGATTTATTCATTTGGGGGCATATGCTATTCAGATGTTACAATAAAAAAAATTTCACATTCGTTTGGTTATGATTTTTTAAACCATGATCAAAAAGTGATAGATAGGAAAAGATATCTCATGAGACCTCCCTTTCACATCATGTGTGGTTCTCACTTGTTGTGAGAGGTATCAGGTAAGTCTTATAAGATAATTTTCCATCAGATAGGGCTGGAAAACAGGGAGGGCTTATTCCTCTACTGGTTGGTAGTGTAAATAATTACTGGGAAGAAAAAGAGATAGTATGAAATATTTCTGGGGAAAGGTGGTTTAAAATTTTGATCGAATAAAACTTCTTGAGGCATTTGACTATATGGAATATCTTTAGTTGAAAAGAGGTTTCTTTATTCAGTATGGTATTGATTGAATTTTAGAAAATGTCTTGGATGGCTCACTTGAAATGTTCATTTTCTTTAGATTGGTTGCCCACCACAACCCCCATTGGGGCCTAGCCCCCCAAAGATAAATTATAATGAGAGAGAGAACTGCTTTACCACTTTTTCTTATTTGCAGTCTTATGGTAATCGTACTGAAAGGTGTTACAAGCAGGATTATATTGTTTTATACCATTATTTATGTTTTATCTTCTTATAGTTGGTTTTTTATTACCACTTTGTAGTATTAACCTTTGCCTTTTGTTCTTGCTTACAGGTACCGGATGCTTGTTTATCTAAAATACTGCTTTTCAGGTCTTGCTTTTCCTCCAGGTAAGGAGTTATTATTGGTGGCACTTTCCAATTGATCAGTTTGAAGATCCTTTGTGCAAGTATGTGAAAATATCTCTATAAATCTTGAATTGACTAAATTATAGAAAACCAAATATATGTGACTGTTTATCTTGTAATATTTGTTTTGGCCATTCTGTGTTGTACGTATACATATACTAATTTCTCAGAGTGTTATATTTTTGTTTAGCTGTGTTACTACTTTCTTACAGGTCTTATGTAATTCTTCAGGAGATTAAATTCAATAAGGATGTGACATAAAAGACCCTATTTACACCCTCCAATAAAATATTGACACTGTCAGATTTTCAAAATGAAAGCATAGTGATTAGTACATATGATAACAACCCATTAAAAGCTAATATAATCAAATATTTATTAAGAAAACAAACAAACCGATAAAAAAAAATTACTGTCATCTGAAGACTCTGAACACACTGAAAACCCAACCACTGTAAACTCCATTTTTCTCATCCTCATAAGCCTTGTCAGAATCAGAATCATACTGTTCCTCCCATTGCATTCTTCAACACCCCATATTATTCCAAGTTCCCAAGAATCACACTATTCCCTCCTCAGAATCACACTTTTTCTCTAGTTAACCTCAGCCATCTCTCCAAGGCGACAGTGATGGTTGTTGGTACTTATTGGGTGAGTTGGATTGCAGTCTTGTGACAATTATGATGTGGTCAGCGACTCCTCTATTCTAAAGGCTTTTATTTATTTATTTATTTTTAATTTGAGGATTTTAATGTGATTTGGATTGTGTGTAGTGGGTCTTATGCTTGTTATCACACAAATCTGATGTGGCATTGATTGGATGGTGAAAACCATGGGTTTTGTACCACATCCTTATCAAATTCGGATTCATTCTTTAAACATGCTGCTGTTACCTTTTTAAATGTGTGGTTTTTAAGTGGTGATATTGGTATCTGTATTTGTTTTGTCAGTATATATATATATATATATATATATATATGTCTGTACTGGTTACTGACTCTGGAAGAACAAGGCCTTTTTCTAATAAGCCAATTCATTGTACAGCTTGAAACCAGTATTATGACTCTATTTGATAATTTTTTTTTATACAACTTACTATTGATAAAGAATGGCAACCTGTTTGGTTTCATCTTTTAGTGTTTATGGGAGTTTACATAATTCTTAAATGTTGTTTAGATGCTATGAAATGAGTGTGAGGCATCAAAGCAAGAATACCTTGTTTCTTTTTACAATCCACATGTTTTGAAGCTGTATCACTTGTACAACTTCATTTCAATGTATGCATGATGGAACTGATTTAGAAACATTGAAGCCAAAAGTTTCCCTTTTGCAGGACAAGGAACTCTGCCCCCTAAACGCTTGCCATCTCTTAGAACAGAACTTCTGCAGTTTCTGTTAGAACATTCTGATGCCCCTAACTCAAAAGCTGTTTCTAGCTTATCATCTGGAGGAGCATACCTGAACCTGTATCATCTCTTACAGTTAGATACTGAAGCTACTTTAGATGTTCTGAGATGTGCTTTTGTAGAAGATGAAATCCCAAAACCAAAACTTGCATCGCATGATTCAGCAGATGAAAATACGGAGCCAAAAATAGAGAATGACAATGGATGTCAAAATATATTGGTCCAAGATATAGTGAACTCTATTATTTGTATTCTTAATAGGGACATTTCCCAAACAGAGAGGTCAGATAGTGAAGATGTCAGTGGATTGGTTGAAGAATGGCCTTCTAAGAAAGACATAGGCCATATGTTTGAGTTTATAGCATACTATGTTGCATGTGAAAGAGCTAATGTCTCAAGAAGTGTCCTGAGTCAGATTTTAGAATACTTGACATCACAAAATAATTTTCCAACTAGTGTTTCCTCACATCACATAACTTCAACAAGAAGAGAGAAGCAGGTGCTTGCCCTTCTAGAAGTAGTGCCTGAGATTGACTGGAATGCTTCTTATGTATTAGGCCTATGTGAGAAAGCACAATTTTACCAGGTATATTTAAATATAGTTCTTATGATGTTTACCTGGGAAGCATATTGCTGCAATCTAGAAATCCTCTGTTTTTCTTACCTGTAATATTAGCTTTGTTGTAATTTTATAGGTTTGTGGCTTCATTCATACCATCAGACATGAGTATCTTGCTGCTTTGGATAGCTACATGAAGGATGTAGATGAACCCATTCATGCTTTCTCCTTTATCAACAAAACATTATTACAGCTGAGTGATAATGAACGTGCTATTTTTCAATCGGCGGTCATTTCTCGTATACCTGAACTGGTTGATTTAAGCAGGTGATGTTTTTTTTTTTTGAAGTTATCTGGGGATCTTGTTTAAATGGTACATATGATCTTTTGTTGCACAGAAATTAATTTATTCTGCAATCTCATGCATTTGTTTATCCTTTGCAGAGAGGGAACATTCTTGTTGTTCATCGGTCATTTCAACAAAGAAGGTTTGCATATCCTGTCTGAACTCCGCTCTCATCCAAGAAGCCTATTCCTTTATTTAAAAACGGTCATTGAGGTTCACTTATCTGGCACTCTCAATTTTTCTTCTTTAAGACGAGATGATTTTGTGGATCCTTCTGATGGAATAAGGTTGAAGGATCAGTCAAAAGGACTTGAGGCTTACTTGGAAAAAATCTCTAATTTCCCCAAGTTAATGCGTAATGATCCGGTTGAAGTGACTGATGATATGATTGAGCTTTATCTGGAGGTGAGCACTTTTACAACTATATTTATAATTCAAGCTAGAATTCATTTTACTCCCTTTAAGTTCAGACTTCTTGTCATTTTGGTCCCTATAGTTCTGCTTTTTGCAATTTCATCCAAAAAGTTTTAGATTGTTGTCAATACCTGTCTAACTTAGTTAAGGGTCTGTTTAGGATCCGCTTATTTTGCTGAAATTGAAAACTTTTTGCTGAAAGTACTGTAGATAAATGTAAAAGTTAGCTGAAATAGTACAGTGGGACCCATGAATAATACCAAAAAGTGCAGTGGGGCCCATAAATAGTAGCAAAAATAAGCTGACTAGTAAAATAAGTTAGCAAAAATAATTTTTGCCAAACACACACTAAGTGTCATCAAACTATGTCATCTTGGTGAAACGAAAAAAAAAAAAAAGATTCTTTAAAAGAAAAAAGATACTGTCAGAAACAATGTAAGAAAGCAAATTGCTAGCAAACCGAGGATTAAAGTTATCGTTAGGACCTCTCTGCCATGGTACTTCACATCCTGCTTGATCTTAATGAATGAAACTCAAGCTATGGAGGAAAGGCAACAGAATATGTAGTTACCACGAATAATTTTAAGAACTTACCCCCTTCCCCACCCAAAAAAGGGAAAAAGGGGAAAAGGGCAAGGCATTGTTCATACCAACCAAGAAGATGGTGGTCCAAGTGAAAAGCATAGAAGCAGCTGAAGGCACCTATGTGAACAAAAGGAATTGGAGCTCAAGGACTATTGAAGTGTTCTAGATGTGAATCCACTTGAACCGAAGCGAGGCCTAGAGCTATCAAGAAATTTGTCTTGGTGTAGAAGAAGGCAGTGAGGATGGTGAGAGAGATGGAATTGAATGAGAGGCAGAAAGAAGAATAAAAAAAAGGTGATCTGGGCGAAGAGAAGGGAAAACTTGACTGCAAAGAAGGTTCTGGGACTGGAGTTGAGGGAATTGAGGATGTTAGAGAACATGATGCCTAGGAAATTTACCGTATTATTTTCCTTAAAATTCTGAGTTTTTTGGATTTACCTGCTCTTTTCTTTTCCCTTCGAACTTCCTCTCTCTTCTTCTTTTTTATAGCATTTTTATATAGTTTTTCTCACAAATTATTATTATTTTTATGTGGAATTTTCACTAAAACATTAATGGCAACCTTTTGGTGTTACATACAGCTCATGACATTTGATGGCACTTGGTTAAAGGAATTGGAACTACCACGTTGATAACAGTCTGAAACTTTAGGATGAAATCGCTCATAGTGTCACTGTAGAGACGAAACTCACAATAAACTCAAACTTGGAGGGACCAAGATGTAATTTAGCCTAAATTGAAATATGAAGTGGTTGAATGTTTTCTTTCCCCCAATGTCAAATGAATGTGTTTGTTCAGTGTTATCCTATGGTCTTTGAACTTCTTGTTATATAGCTATTGTCAACTCTAAATGTCTTCCCCCACCCCCACTTTATATGTGACAATGATTTTGGGTTGTCAATAAACTAATAAAGATCTTGTTTCATCAGTCTGCTCATCATTGGGCCATATATCATACTCCTTGTACACATATTTCTAGACTATGCAGATTGTGCACCATAAAGGGTGGTTGTTGTTATGGCCTCTTAATGGCTTACTTTAGTTTTAGTTATTGCTCAGATTTCCTGGTAGCACTTCTCTATCTGGTGATAGCACCTAAGGTACTGAATGTTTTGCATATCACTTTTGCAGCTATTATGTCAGTATGAACCTGGTTCAGTTCTCAAATTCCTTGAGACCTTTGATAGCTATCGTGTGGAACACTGTCTACGCCTGTGTCAGGAATATGGGATTATAGATGCTGCTGCCTTCTTGTTAGAAAGGGTTGGTGATGTGGGGAGTGCTCTTTTACTTACACTTTCAGGCCTTGACAGTAAATTTGTTGAGCTTGATACTGCTGTTGGAAATGTGGTTTCTGATGTGGCTTTGAGTTCTGCCGCTGATACAAAGCATCTCAGGACTGTATTAAATATGAAGGAGGTCTGTCGATATGACTTTTAATGAGATGATATGTTTAAGCTTCTTGTGTGTGTGTGTACAATTGTTTTACAACTTTATATTACCTCTGATATTTCTCTTACAGGTGAATGAAATACGCAACATATTGAATGCCTGTATTGGATTATGTCAGCGGAACACCCCTCGCTTGAACCCTGAGGAGTCAGAGACGCTCTGGTTCAGATTACTTGACTCGTAAGTTGAACATCAATCTTTCTTTTGCTTTCTTTTATTATGGTAGATTTACCATAAGTTTTCTTCATTGCAAAATCGTCGCAGCAGTATATAATCATCCACTATAGCAGTTTGCCTCATGCTGATTAATTGATTATCATGATTATATGACAGACATCCATTTGTTTGTTATATAATGGAGTAGATCTATACTTGCAATTAAACAGGAGTGGTATATTGGTACTTTACCAGAAGCACATTCATTCTATGACACTGCATTTATTTCTTTTAAGAAATAAAAAATTGAGAATGCCAATGAGCTTTAGCTCAACTGGTGCTTCCATTGGGTGCATGTGTAACTTATCATTGAAAAAAAGGAGAAGAAAAGAAAAAAAGATTTAGAAGAAATTACATTATTTCTATGATTATGTTGTTTTGAGGAACATAAAGTTCTATGAACTGTTTGTTCTCTACTTATTAAAAAAAATATGTTATGCTCTCTATTCTTTTTGTTTAATTGTGGCACAAACTCATACTAAACTTCTGTTCCTCAATCTTGTTTCCTGGATTTAATTGCTCCTCTTACTGCCTAAGCACTTGGTGTTTCTCTTAGATCATTATATGTTTTATGTCATATTTATGCTAGGGTGTGAGTCTTGTGGTGGGGGTGGGGTTTCATGTGATTGGTATGAAACATTAGCAAGTTTCAGTCACCAATTTTGATTCTTCCAAGAATCTGGAAACTATATAAATTTTTTTTACCAAGTGAACTATCAAATGACTGATATCCATAAACTTTGGTGGTAATATTAAATAATTTTTGTACAATTCCAATATGTTTACCAATATTTTCCTATGAGTAGTTAATGCAGTCTAAGATATGTGAGCTTATATGATTTATTTGCATTGCATGTGAAATGGTAGCAATGAACTTTAGCTCAATTGGAACATCCTCCCCCTTCCCCCCATAAAAATGGAGTGGAGGATAAGGTGTGAGTTCAAGACGTACTGTATCCCTAACTTAATAATAGTTGAGTTGTAAAATATCAGAGATTAGGGTTACATTAATATGTCCCTCGCCTTAGCATATATTTATTAGAGAAATAGCAAGATTACAAAAATACCCTTACACTAATACAAAATAACAAGTTAATATAAAAGAGTGATGCAGGACAACCTAGGCTTCCCACCTAAATTAGTCCTACAGTAAACCTTAGGCTTCTCACCTAAGGTGTTTGGATTCACCACCAAACAAACGCAATGCAATTCTACAAATAATCTGAATAATAATAATCATAGTCTGAAAATACAAAAGAAATCATTTGGAGCTTTATATGCAGCTTCCAGGAATCACAATGATAGGGATAAACTCTCCTAAACAAATCCTAAACAATCTCAAATGCTAATCCGATAGTCCTAAACAATCTCAGATACTAATCCGATAATTCTAAACAATCTCAAATACTAATCAAATAACTATGTTACAATCTGAAATTATCCATTGAAAATCTAAAATAAAATATCGAAATAACTTCTGTTTGCTCCTGCATTAAAGAGTTTCTTCTCAGTAAAACAAAAGGTTTTGAAATGGTGAACTGCAGTTGCTCCAGGATTAGGTAGCCTCTAAAAGATTAAAAATAAGGTAGTGGAGTAGGTTTCTCTCTCTCTCTCTCTCTCTCTCTCTCTCTCTCTCTTATTTTTAATTTTTGTCAGGTCAGAGTGGAGATTGAATGAGATAGTAGCTTCTAGAAAATCAACAAGGATAGATATAACTAGGAAAGACTTGAATATGTCATTAAGGCTCAGGTTGTCATCATGTATGGTTTGTTTGGCTTTTACATGACCTTGAAAGATACTGAGAATATATTTCCATATGCTTAGTTTCACTTGCTTTGTTTTCATGTTAACAACTGTTCTGCTCTTTATAAAGTTGCTAAATAAGCAACTTCTCTTAGGAGGAAGTTATTATATTGTTAAGAATTAAGATAAATATATATACATATGCAGGAAAAATAATAAATAGTGCTAATTCTTCACAAAAATTCATTTCAGGTTTTGTGAACCTTTGATGGATTCATATGGAGATGAAATGGTATCTAGAGGAGAAAATCATGTTCCACTGCTGACCGAATCATCAGTCTCACATGAGGATGAAGCACGCATAGTTAATTGGAGAATATCAAAATCGCACAGAGGGGCTCATATCTTGAGGAAATTGTTCTCTCAGTTCATCAAAGAGATTGTTGAGGGAATGATAGGATATGTTCGCCTTCCAACCATCATGTCCAAACTCCTCTCTGATAATGGCAGCCAGGAATTTGGTGATTTTAAACTTACCATACTGGGCATGCTCGGAATATATGGCTTTGAAAGGCGAATTCTGGTAGATATACTTTTTAAACTCATCATTTGCTTTAGTCATGTGGTCAGCCTTGTGTATACTTGTTGCATTAGTTTATACAATGGAAATTATTTTTTCATCTTTGTTGAGATTGAACTATGCCAACATGCATGATTAGGTCATAAAGCTTCTTCTTGTGAATTTGAGTTCTTTAGTGCGATTCTAGGACCTTTGTTTAGGATCATGAATGAACTTTTCTCCCATCTTTGGGATATTAACGTCTTCTCATAGCTAATGCAAATAATTTGAAAGTTGCTTATATAATTGTTGCAAAGAGTTGCATGGCACGTTGCATTTAGTATTTCTGCTGTACAGAAGTGAGCAGCAAACTTGCATCAAGGTATCTGGTTTTAGATACAAGCTACTCTTGTACAATGCTCAAGCACACTTATATTGATATTTTAGTTTGATTGTAATTTCTGATTGCATGTGCATATTAATTGTTGACATTCTAGTGGATAAATGACTTTCTTTTTAAAGTTAGATATAAGGCTGACTCACTCGACTGTAATTATAAAATATTGCAGAGTATAAAATTTTCTATTGATTATAATTATTTAATTTGTTGTTTTAGGACACTGCCAAATCCTTAATAGAGGATGATACATTCTATACCATGAGCTTACTTAAGAAGGGGGCCTCTCATGCGTATGCACCCCGGAGTCCTATATGTTGTATATGTAATTGCCTTTTCTCGAAGAATTTTTCTAGCTTAAGCATTCGCGTTTTTAATTGTGGTCATGCAACACATCTTCAATGTGAAGTTCCGGAAAATGAGGCATCAAGTAGAGGTGCCTCATCTGGATGCCCAGTTTGTATGCCGAAGAAGAAATCACACAAAGCAAGAAATAAATCGATTCTTGCAGAAAATGGTTTAGTAAGTAAATTTTCGTCCAGGCCACAACCATCACATGGAACTAGTATTCTACACCCCCATGAAAGTGATGCATTAGAGAATTTCTATGGGCTTCAGCAAATTTCACGGGTAAGCATTGACTTATAATTGTCATTATCTTTTCCATTTCTTGGACTTCACAAACATTGAAAATTAATCAAAAGTGAATTGGATGCTGCAGTTTGAGATCTTGACTAATTTGCAAAAGGACCAGAGATTAGTTCAAATAGAACACATGCCTCAGTTGAGGCTTGCACCGCCAGCTGTTTATCATGAAAGGGTAAAGAAAGGAACAGATATTTTTACAGGAGAAAGTAGCAACGGCCTAGCGAAAATAGAGAAACAAAGTAAAAGCAAGCAATTAAGGGAGCTAAGAGTAAAAGGATCATCTCTTCGGTTCCCTTTAAAATCAAGTATATTTGGTGAGTTGTGTTATAAATTCAATTTTAGAGTTACTAAAATTTTGTGATACCTTCCAATTCTAACATATGGGAAACTCTGCTATAGGCAAGGAGAAGACCAGCAAGCGGTAATGCGAGTGTCATGTATAGAACATACCGGAGATGATGAAGACCATTTTGGCTGAGATTTTGACTTACTTTATTCTTCTTCTTTTTTCTTTTTTGTATATTTTCATAATTGATTTGTTTATATTAATTTTGGGAGGCTTGGTTGTTGCTGGTTGTTGTATCTGTTTATATCTTAGAGTAAAATTGTACATGAACCATGGAGAGGCACTTGTAATGAAATTGAAATAGAATGCAATCAAATAATGAAGGAATATTTTCACCAGCCTATTTTTAAGAACGTGGACATATATATGAAAAGACGAGTAAAAAGCAATGCTTTTCCAGGGAGGAAAAAAAAAAAAAAAAAAACTAGTGATGTGCTAATATCAATGAGATTGAGTTTTAAAATTAGCAAATTGGTTTAAAGCATTTGTGGAAGAGGAGAAAAATGAAGCTGAAATGTATCAGAAATTGTAGAAGTTAAAAGATATGATAAAAATGAAAAAGTCACTTTGAAGAATAAAACAATTGCAATGGTAATGAGTACCGACCGTGTGGGAAGTGGAACACCGAAAAAAAATTATATTGGAGAAATAGAAAGGGTGGAGAGACGGAAAATAATATGGAAAATTAAAAAACAGGAAAAAAAAAATACTAATACTAAGGGCCCTACCGGGTTCGAACCGGTGACCTCTTGATCTGCAGTCAAATGCTCTACCACTGAGCTAAGGACCCTTTTGATAGTAGCTCCTCCTATTTATTTATTTAAATAAAATATAATCGTACTACTGATAATGACACCGACCTCATCCGGTGGACGGTGCCACGTTTGAACTTTGGAATCTAATCGCTATCCTTATGGTCACACACCGTAGAATCTCCTCAGTGGGACCCACGGGTGTTAGACATTGCTCATTTTCATTGCACTCCAAAAAAGTAATTTGGTTCCTAAACATTTGTGATTGGTTACAATTTCAGTCTCGTCCTTATGAATTGTATCAAATCTGTTTATTATATTTCAAATCAATATTTATCAACTATTAATTTTATCAAATCCATTTTGTCTTTCTAAAGTGATTTTTAATTGACTTGATTTTAAAAGTTAAAGATATGAAATTAATACAATTAATAAATAAAAGTACAATACTATTTTGACTTTTAATAAAAATAAAATAAAAAAGAACAATACTAAAGCTACACATATTTGCAGTTTTGCACGCAATAATTTTTGGACAAGGGGTTTTTTTTTTTGGATAAATTACATATTTGATCCCTATCTTTTATAATATATTTTAATTTAATCCTTGACTTTTCAATTGTGTCAATTTGGTCCCTAACCTTTCAGTGTTGTGTCGATTTAGTCTCTTCCGTTATATTTTAGATGAAAATTGTTGACATGATAAACGGCCAAAATAAAATTTTAGTTTATTTTCACATCAACGGAAGCTAGTTTTTTATTTTGGCCATTGGACATGTCATTAATTTTCATCTAAAAGATAATGGTAGGGACTAAATTGACACGGTATTGAAAAGTTATGGACCAAATTGACACAATTGAAAGGTTAAGGATTAAATTGAAATATAATGTTTAAAATAGGGATAAAAAACGTATTTACTCGTTTTTTTTTTTTTTGGTTTTTTTCCCTCACTTGCTGGCTTGCTGCAAATGTGCACTTGATCCCTTTTTAGCTGCCAGCACGAGCATCGCTCTTGGTGGGTTTGCCCTTGTTCAAAATGGTGGGCCTTTTTCCTATCAAAAAAAAAAAAAAACAAACGTGGGCCGTTTAACCTCTATAATTTGTGTTTTGTTATCAGATTGATATTGTGATTAATCTAAATGTTCCCATTATACTTTTGTTGCAATTCTCTCTTGAGAGACTATGGTTATCTCCCAGATTATACACCATGTAATTTTGTTTTTTAGCAATAAATTTCAACTGATTTCATTCAAAAAAATGCATAGAAAATAAATTGAAAACATTGTTGTTGCAACATTTTGTTTACTTTATAAAGGTTTTTGTTAACAGGTAATCTTGTGCACTCGTTAAGGAGGCTTCAAATGGGTATCACTTATTTTGAGAAAAGTCATTTAAATTAGAAGTGATATGCTTTCTATAAAAAGTTAGTTGATTTCATTAGAGGATTCCCATCTAGTTATGCATAAAATATGCATTTTATCTCCCCAAAACACCATTTTCTTTATTTTACATTCTCACTTAACAATACATCTTACATCTCATTCTTTATTTTACAACCCGTCTCATTAAAATAATTTATTTTCTTGCGACATCAACAACAATAACACTAGAAACAACTCACGGCCAAACCCACCACTACTACCACCTCCAACCAAAACACCACCGTTGCACACAGTGACCCATCATGACACAATGCCGAGAACCACCCCACCAATTTGAATTGGAGAGAGAGAGAGAGATTTGCCACAGTAAAATCCATATTTAAATTTTACTGTGTAGCTGAGTTGTAAATTTTTTTGCATTTTGCATTTTCAAATATGGGGTGATTTTATGTATTTGGTAATATATTTTGCATTTCAATAAATTTTACATTCTCACATTTGTATAATTATATAATAATTCAACCTTAACGAATGTCTTAGACACCCATTAACTGAACAAACACAAAAACATCCATGGAAAAATCAATAATGTCGAATCACAAGACACAACAAATGCCACACACATCTTTATAACAAAGAAAAGAAAAGATGACATTAGCAATAAACACACTCAACTGACTTTACAAAGCCCCAATTAATAGCATTTGTAATGAGCTATTGCAAATGGTGCTAGTGTGCTACTACTAATATAAGTAGGTTGGGTTAGGTCGCTTTCCCTTTCCCTTTCCCTTTCCCTTTCCCATTTTCACAAGCCTTTGTTTTTCCATTCAATATAAAATCCAAATCTTGCCCCCACACCCACACCCACACCCACACCCACACCCCAACGCTCCAGGCGGTTATTTCCACATTTCCCTCCCTCGTTTCCTCCGCCCAAATCTTTTCCCTTCCCTTCATATACATAAACTCTCCTCTCATTTTCTTTCCATTCATTTCCTCAGCTCTTTCTCTCAACCCATTTTCTCAGCTCCCAAACACGTAAAAAAGAGAGAGAAGGGAAAGAAAATGTCATTGACGACGTCCACCAAGTTCGCTCAGCCCCTTCCTCTGAACACCACTTCGTCCAGATCCAAGGAACACAAGCTCTTATTCGATCCTTTCAGAACAAACTCTTTCCTTGGATCTGCTCACAAGCTGCGCTTCAATTCTCTCTCCAAATCCAATCAAACTAATCTCCACCGTCGATCCGCCATCGTTGCTGTATCCGATGTTGTCAAGGAAAAGAAGTCCAAACCCAGCACCAATCTGGTAATCATTCCACTACCCCATTTCTCCTTTTTGTTTTTGGTTTTAGTTTAATGCGAATCATCAACAGGCTTATGAGAATTCAATCATGCAAAATCCTCACTTTCTGGGAAAATTTTATTTACCCAGAAAGCTGACTGAAGGAAAAATTATTTTAAAGGTATTACCTTTGAAGGTTAAAAAGTATTGGGTAGCTGAGTTTTATTAGTATTGGGTAAGTGAGTAATCAAATGGTGCGTACTTAGAACTAGTTGTTTAATTAGGTGGATACTATGTTCATAATTTGCAACCAAAATGACACAGATCATAAACCTTTTTCCTTTTTTTTTTTTTTTTTTTTTTTAATTATTTTAATTTAATGCGAATGATTAACACGCTTATAATAATTCAATCATACAAATCCACACTTTCTGGGAAAATTTTCTTTACCCAGAAAGCTGACTAAAGGAAAAGAGAATTTTAAAGGTATTTACCTTTGAAGGTTTATACGTGTTGGGTAGCTGAGAGAGTAAATGGAGCCTAATTAGAACTAATTGTTTAATTAGGTGGATTCTTTGTTCATAATTTTCAACCAAAAGGATACAGATCATAACATTGAAGTTTCTTTGGAAAAAAAAAAAGTTTTCATTTTGATATTTGTTTTAAATGTTACTGATATATTTCTTAAACTTATATTTGAGAAGATTTTATTATATATATATATATATATAAATATATATGTTTCATATGAACTTTTACTAGTAAAATGATCTCTTTTATTGGAAAGAAGATTTCGGTGGAAGTATTTTCTAGTGAAACAAACAAAGTCTGAGATTTGTCTTTGCGTTTGGTTAATTGGGTATTCAGCTGATCACGAAAGAGGAAGGCTTGGAGCTCTATGAGGACATGGTATTGGGGAGAGCTTTTGAGGACATGTGTGCCCAGATGTATTACAGGGGCAAAATGTTTGGTTTCGTTCACCTCTACAATGGCCAAGAGGCTGTGTCAACTGGGTTTATCAAGCTTTTGAAGCAGGAAGATTCTGTGGCCAGCACATACCGTGATCACGTACATTCGCTGAGCAAAGGGGTCTCTGCTCGTGCTGTGATGAGTGAGCTCTTTGGAAAGGCTACTGGGTGTTGCCGAGGCCAGGGTGGTTCGATGCACATGTTCTCAAAAGAGCACAACGTGCTTGGTGGCTTTGCTTTCATTGGTGAAGGGATTCCTGTGGCTACTGGTGCAGCATATTCCTCCAAATATAGGAGAGAGGTATTGAAGGAGGCAGATTGCGATCATGTGACAGTGGCATTTTTTGGAGATGGGACTTGTAACAACGGCCAGTTTTTTGAGTGTTTGAACATGGCAGCATTGTGGAAATTGCCGATTGTGTTTGTTGTGGAAAATAACTTGTGGGCTATTGGGATGTCACATGTGAGGGCGACTTCAGATCCTGAGATTTGGAAGAAAGGGCCTGCATTTGGGATGCCAGGTGTTCATGTTGATGGTATGGATGTTTTGAAGGTTAGGGAGGTGGCAAAGGAGGCAATTGGAAGAGCTAGGAGAGGAGAAGGGCCGACATTGGTGGAATGTGAGACATATAGGTTTAGAGGACACTCATTGGCTGATCCTGATGAGCTTCGTGACCCTGGTGAGCATTTGACATTTTTTTTCCTCTTTTGCATATTTACCTTCGGTTATATTTAATTCTTCAATGTGACATGTCTACAGATTGTGCATTTAAACAGCTAGTTTTAGTTATGCCTCTTGGTATTGTTGACTTTTGTTTATTTATTTTTGGTCTATTATGTGGTTGAACTTGAACCAATTCAAATGACGCTGCCCCATCCTTGGTGTTGCATATGCCATTTGTGTTGGAAATTTTAAATATTCTGATGTTACATCCCTTGTCGGATTATTTACTTGAGGAGAATTTGGGATGGCTGCTTAAATGCTAGATAGAGCCTGCTGGGTCTTTGCCTCATCGACTAGATCATTAACTTTTATTGGAAGAGGCATGTCAATTAGCATGGTTGCATACAGGGACGGACCCAGGTGGGGGCCCAAGGGGGCCCGGGCCCCCCCTTGGGTCCAAAAAATATATATATATATATATTTTTAGTTATAATATTTTTCATTTTTGTAGTTAGGCTCGTTCCAAAACCTTAGACCCCCTTTCTCCACAATAAGCCTAACTAACCTTACCCGAATAGCAACCATCTAACCAAAAAATTTAACAAAAACAATAAAAATATTCACAATGGTGATTGTATTTTAGCAAAAAAAAAACTATTTTACCACCAAAGAACCAAAAAATTATGTGTTATTGGAGAAATTAAAGCTAAATTTTTTGCAACTACAGTAAACTAGTATAAATACCAGTTGACTGTAGCAAGTTGTTAAAAATAAAATACATTGTGGAAAGGCTTTGAAATTACGGTGGATCATTTGTTATTATATTGTGGAAAGGCTTATCGGTTGTGGAGTTTGGTGTTTAGATCTTTTGGGTTTTCTTGGGTCTTGCCAAGATCAGTTGCGGATACTTTATTCGGTTGGTGGAACTGGCCTGGAAAGCATTTGTCTAGCATTTGGAATTTAGCCCCTTTATGCTTGATGTGGTGTCTTTGGAGGGAGCGAAATAGGAGGACGTTTGAGGACATGGATAGTTCGGATGACCAGCTTTTAGCCTCTTTTAGTGGCACTTTGTTTGACTGGTCTAGGGTTTGGAGACTCACCTTTAGTGATTCTCTCCCTATGTTCCTTAGCTCTCTCTTATGTACTTAGTTTCTTTTCCTTTCTTTCCCTATGCACTCTTTCTTCACCCTTTGTATTTTTCTCCCTGCCTTATGTTTTTCTGCATAAGGTGGTGTTTTTGAATATAAATCTCTATTACCTATCAAAAAAAAAAAAAAAAAAAAAAATACAATATTTTATTAAGATTATATCTCTTCCTTCAATTAAAAACTCAAATTATCTCGCTTCCTTTATTGTTCTAATGAATTGTTTATATTATTTTAAATGAAGTTATAAAAAAAAAAAAAATAGAACATTTGATATTTGGTGTATTGTAAAGTGAGGTGGTAAAATAGATAAAGTAACTTTTTAAGGTGCTAAAAGCTAAAATTTTTAGCACTATCAATGTGAATGCTCTAACTTCAACAAAAAAAAAAATCCTAGACAGCCTAGTATTAAAAAAAGACATTATTTTGTTTTTGTTTGTCTTTGTTGGTAAATAATGACATCTTAATGTATTTAGAAACAACGATTTTGAGTATTTATAATTTTTTAATATTATATGGATGCTTATTTGGATTTTTTTTTTTTTCTTTATACTCCAGCCTCCCGCTAGTTTAAAATCTTGGGTCTGTCCTTGGTTGCATGGCATTGTCAAGTGAAAAAATTTTCTGGTCAAAAGTAAGAGGATTGAGCTTTTGGATTCCTAGGACATGAGCTGGTTTGATTGTATTAGGATCAGGGATTCCACCCCCCCCCCCCCCCCCCTCTTAAAATGGAGGATGCATTTTTAGGACTTTAAAATAATATTAGACCCTGTGGCCTATATGAACTGGATGACCTTTAATTTCTTCTGGTATATTATTTTTCTCTTATGCGGTGATCAATGTTCACCTCAATTTTTGGTACAATTTTTGCAGCTGAGAAGGCACACTATGCTGCTAGAGATCCCATCACAGCATTAAAGAGATACATGATTGACAACAATCTAGTCACTGAACAAGAGTTGAAGAATATAGAGAAGAAGATAGATGAGGTGGTTGAGGATGCTGTTGAGTTTGCAGATGAGAGCCCTCATCCACCTCGCAGTCAGCTATTGGAGAATGTGTTTGCAGATCCAAAAGGTTTTGGAATTGGACCTGATGGGAGATATAGATGCGAGGATCCCAAATTCACTCAAGGTACTGCTCATGTCTAACCTTTCAAGCTCGGACGTCAAGCAATATGTCTTCTGGTTTTAGTCCATGGATGCGTGGTTTATATTTGAGCTTTCACTAGTGAACTTTCAAAAATGTGTCAGCTTTTCTAATATAAGCAGGATTTGTTATTTAGGTTGCATTCTATATTTCCAATTTTGTATTTTTACTTTACTTTTTTGGTATAATTTATCACGTTCTTTGGGACTAGCATTTGGAATGGCAAGCTCTGAAGGCCAGTTTCATATTCTGTGTGCATCAAGATGTTCTATATCTTTGTGTTCACGAGGGTCCCGTTTTTATAAGTTCTGTGTTTTCTTGTAAGTTCCTACAGTGGTGCTCCTTCACTGAATAAGATCGTTACTGGACAACATTTCATTTACCTTTCTTTTCATGATGGTCCGTTTGGATTAGCTTTCTACTGATTTTTTACTTCGCAGGCTTTTAAAAAACAGTAGATAAGCAATGAATTGAAAAATTAAAGCTAATCCACGGCCACAAATCTGTGCAATGCTATTTGGGAATCCCTGTCCTAAATCATGCGGGCCGCCTCATGGGCCCAAGTTGCAGTGCTGCTGGCTGCTATGCAAATGCAAGTAACACATGGTGGCACTATTGATTCATATTTTATTTTAATTAAATTTAAGATCCCTATAAATATGTAGTTTCATTAAAGATTTCAAAAAAAAAAAAAAAAGTTGTCCAACAGGAAGTCAAGTCTTCCAATCTAGCAGAAATCTCTTGCAGAGGAGCATGAGGCATGAGGTTCTACCGTATGATGCTTTATTAGAGTAATTTTACATTTAGTCTTCTATATTAATTTCTTCCTATTGTATTCCAAACAATGAGCTGATTTTTTAAATTAGCCAAACAACTAATATGCCTTTATTATTTTAAATGCGTTAGATAGATTCAATGGATAACTTTTCAATTTTCTCTTCTTTGCATAAAAGCTAAGTTCAACGTAGAATTATAAGAGTTAGATTCAATGAATTGGGTAATATGATTATTTGTCTTTACACATTTGTCCAATCAAAGCATAAATAATTCTATCAAAAAATAAAAATAAAAATCAAAGCATAAATAACAATCTCTTTAAGAGTTGTTCTTCAAGAACTAAATTCAACGTAGAATTGCAAGAGTTAAATTCAATTAATATGATTATTTGTCTCTACACATTTATCTAATCAAGCATAAATAGCAACATCCTTAAGAGTTGTCCTTCAAGATAAAATTTGATGGAGCGATTTTTAGAGAACAAAGTAGGAGTAAGAGTTTTGATTTGAAATGATAATAGGTCACTCATTGCAGCATTGAGTTACAAAGGGAAAGCAATTCGGATTCAGATGAGACAAAACTAGCAACGACCATCCAGGCTATTAATTTTGCAATTGAGATAGGTGTGAGAGATATTAATTTAGAGGGAGATTTAGCATTATTTTAGAGGGAGATTTAGCATATGTTATTGACATGCTTTGATCCAAGGAGGAAGATTTAGCATATGTTATTGGTATGGTAGAGGCAGCAATAGGTATTATCCATGGTCATAAAGATAATTTCATAGATTTTTATAAAATATTTTAAAATAAAATTATATTGTACATGTGCATTATTGCACAGGACATCGGCTAGTTATATATAAGTAGTGTGCGGCCTAAGATCATTTATCCCATGAAAAAGGTGCTACTATTTTCTTCAACTAGAATTCCCAAGCTTTTAACTGTTTAACCAGGACAATGACATATGGAACAAGAAATAATTACCATCTGTGGGAACTCAATTTGTATAAGGTTTATTGAAAGAACAACTGAATAGCTTTGATACTGTCTTGCTAGTAAAAAAAAATTTCTCCTTCCACCAGGAACTTTGTTTTAACCTGATCGGAACGTATAAACCAGTTCACTACAATGAACACAGTCTGAAACACAGCATAGATTAAAAGTTGCATGTGAACAGTAAAAATGTGTATTACTACCAATTTGACTCGGGAATACATACTATTGTTTTTTTTTGTTTTTTTTTTTTTGTTTATGCTAATTGAATACAACTGCATTAAGCTCACACCCAAAGCTACGTAGCCTACGTGGGGAGTTGGACCAGGTAGAAGCATTGATAAAGGCCTTGCAGAGCTTGATTTTCCTCTAAGCTCACCTCCACTTAACTTCAAGACCTAGAAATCCATAGAGTATGATCTAATTAATCCGGAAACAAGAACGTGGAACCCTCTGATTTTGCATCAAATCTACAACTTTTAGGAGGCCAAGATAATTAGCTCTTTACCTATTTCCAAAACTGAAAACGAAGACAAGCTAATCTGGCCTCTATCCAATGGGTATATATATGAAGTAAAACAAGGATACCAGGCTCTCTTGTAAACTACCCAGCAGAACAAAAGAGTTAATATTGGAAGAAAAGGGGGTTTGGAAGATCTTATGGAAGTTGAAAATTCCTTTCGGACTTGTCATTTTTTTATGGAGAATCCTGAACAACATTTTGCCTGTTAAATCTCTTTGCCTAGTGAAAAGAAACATTGCTACAGATCAAATGTGTATCCTATACCAATCAGAGGAGGTGGACATGGATCACCTATTCCTCTCCTGTCCATTTGCTAAGGTAATGTGGCTCTAGTCTAAATATTAAGTCAGATCTTCTACAGCCTATCTCAATCATTCATTGGGTGCAACAATGGCTGCTGAATATAGAGAAACTTGACGTCTTAACCCTCAGTTTGAAAATACCTTAGCTGTAATATTGTGGTCTCTCTGGAAGAGCAGGAATCAACTACTATTTGAAGCTAAGACCCCCAACCCTTATAATACATTAATGGCTTGCAATGTTTTGAATGACAGGTACTACAAAGCATTCAGTTCAGAGAAGATCAAAACCAAGCAGACAGTAAACACAAAAATGGAGGGCCCCAAGTTACTCAACCAGATTGGCAGATACTTCTGATAGCTGGGCATAACAGGAGAAAGTTGAAAAGGGGAGGCATGTCTTATCTAGCAAAAGACAGGGAAGGAAAGGAAATCTTCATAGGCTGCCACTCCTTTAAAGACGCAACGAAAATGCAGGCAACACTTCTAGCCGCAAGGGAAGCAGTGCAAAAAATAACGATACCTTGAAGAAAAGTTACATACCTATTAATGAAATAAAGCAAGGTTTGTAGAACAATTTTTTTCCCTGCATTAAAAAAAAAAAAAAAAATACATGGTGGTTGTGTTTTTTATTTTTGAAGGAATTTCTATTGATTTTATTATTATTATTATTTTTTTCTAAACAGCCTTGTTCTAGGTCCAGTTAGAAAATGGGCCAATCAGGCCTCATTATTTTGAGTAGATATCCTGGAACCGCAATGTTGATGTTTTCTTTGAGGTATCAAAGAAAAAAAGAAATTGTCGTCGTCATTCCAAGAGCCTTCTTATCCTTATCCATCTATATAGCCCATACATTCTGCATTTGATTTAAATGATATAAGCAAAAAATAATCATGAAAGAAATATTTTAAAGCATACAAAAATGATAAATAAACATAAACACGATATGAGAAAGGACAATGGGCACATTTTATATTAAAGCATGGATTAAGTGAATAAAATAAAGAGTTGTTCTAAAAGCAATGAAACATGATACATACCAAAACACTGACTTGAGGTATATCAATGTATAAAATATGTAAAGCACTAAATTGATTTGATAAATATTTCCAGTTGTACAAGACGATAACTGGAGAAATTTTTTGATTGGAACTTCTGATGATGTTTTCTTGTAATTTTGAATAAACTAATGTAGTTCTAACTCAGCAACAATATGCTCTTTAAAGAACTGCACTGCTCAATTTTTAAAAGAACATAGAACCACATTGATAACATTTATAAACATCCTGCATTGGCCATAACATAAAATAGCTAAAAAAATGACAATAGTGTATAGAACAAGTCTACATGCCTTGATATATATATATATATATATATATATATAAACTGACTAACAACATAGTGCTACTAACCTGTGAATAATGGTGATGCCAGCCCTTTTGTTCCTACTAAAATGATAAAGAAAATTGGAAGAAGAAGCTAACACCATTTTAATCTAGAATCCAAAAAACGCAATTGAGTTAAGCTCTTAATGCCAGGGGGAGGGGCAATGAGGGGAAGAAAATTAACCATAGGCCTTAATACATGTTAGCATACATATTGGAATCCACATAATGCAAATCTTTAGGTATGTTATATGTATTTGGTGAGCATATTTGGTTGCCCAGGATTAACTGAATATGGTTTAGACTTCTTTTTTTTGATATGTCACTACATTTTAATCTCTCATGAGAGGAGTAACAATGCCATTTCAGTCAAGTCATGGCAGTCCCCATTTCATTTGCCACATTGACATTACTAAAGAAAAAATTCAAACAGATAATCATCTCCATCCCAAAATAGTTTGCATGAGCAAATAGTTCAAATCAATCACTGATCTTGGTCTTGATTGTATTAAACAGTAGTTATTACTAGACCGATTTTTCTACGATCCATAGTACATATAGGCCTCATTTCACAAGGCCTATAATTCTCAAAAGCTTGCACCAGGTATTGGCCTAAACAATGCATAGCAGTTTGGTTTCCTGTGGTTTAGAATTATTTTGCTACTAATGCATGGTTGATTTTTCAAATTCTCAGAAACCAATTGCTTAAGAAATCAGTAATTTGTCTTTTTGAATGCATTTCTTTCTAAAGTTCCCCCTTTTTCTTGTATGAATGAGAAATTTTATTTAAAGAAAAGTAAGCTGCAACAACAGCAAAACAAGAATTGTTCAAGCAAGTAGCAACAAACCAGTTGCACCACCCTTTGAGATCTAATCTACACCTCTAGGAACATAAATACCCTTACATAACTCCAGCGCCCTAATATCCCCCTACATAAAAGTCTTAATGGCTTGCAACGTTCACCAAATCAAAAGAAAACAAATCCAAATCCCAAATCTCACCCTCTTCACCATCCCCATCTCAAAACACGCACACAAATATATTCATTTCTTTTTGTTTTGTTTTTTTTTTCTTTTTCTAATGTTTCAAAGCAAAGAAAGGAGCATGGATATAGCTGTATTCATATGAAAATGTGAAATCTTACCATGGGAAAACCTTGGAATACTTCAAGAACACCTTCTACAACTGCAATTTACATATGGTGATTTTAGAAGCACAATGAAATAGACTTGGAATCATAATATACTCTTAAGGCTTTGTCAAGACTGGTAGAAGCTGACAACACAAAGGAGGTGACAATGAAAATCCGTAATTGGAGTAGGGAGTGAGTCTGTTTTATTTTGTAATGAATCAATCAAACTTCAACTGGAAATTGAGAGAGAGATTACCTGTCATGCATGTTCGCCAAAATACCAAAACAAAATAAAAATCCCAACTTGTGTTGCTCGTCTGCCTCCGCTCTGCCAACCACACTACAAGGTTGACTCCATCCCAGCAACCAACCATGGCCTTTGCCTTGTTGCCATGAATTGATGTGTATTGACTCACAAATATCTCACTCAACAAAAATAATTATTCACGGGTTCTTTGCTCTTTTTATTTTAGGTAATAGATATAGATCGTAATACACTTTTAGGTTTAATCAAAATTAATTCATCTATCCATTAACAAAGGACATAGAATAATGTATGTGACTCACAACAATAATAACTTTCAGTATTGTGAATGTAAAGAGACAATATCAAGAATGTTCTAACTTCCAAAACAACAAAGGTAGTAATCGAGACAAAAAAAATTGTAAAGGCAAAATTCCCATATTTGCTGCATAATTATGCTTTCACATTTCTTGAAGTTCAAATGAACTCAAGGCAATGTAGCATGAGGATACTGAGAGTATTTCATTCTGCTGAACAAAGACCAAGAAAAATGATACTAACAACAATAATAAAAAAATATGAAGGGAGAGAGGGGACTAGACAAATGGGAACTACAACTTAAGAGCAGCAATTGCTTCAGGTTTAAAATCAACCCTGAGACCCAATACTCGCCTAACTTCGGCTGGGGTTAATCTCCAGGTCATAGGTCCCGAGTTCTCACCCCAGAAATCTAGAATCTCAGAAACCTTCTCCAAGTTGAGGATTGTAGCCATTTGAGTAATACGAGCGAACTTATCCCTAACAGTCCTCTGAGTCATGCTTGAGAAATGGCTTACCAATGCCCTTGCATCTCTGTCGAGCTGAAGGCCTCCAAGTTGACTGAACCTTTTCTGCATCATGATCACTTCGAGCCTCTTAACGATGAAGTCAATGACCAAATGAACAAATGAGTCATAGTTGCTGGCAGTCATTAGTGGCTGAAGCCATGCCACATTTGTCTCAACAGCATGAAGAAGCCTCTGAACCCATGGATCATTCACCTCATTGTCTGCATATTCAGCCTCTGACAGTTCATAACTGATGGTTGCTACATTATCTAACACTGGACGGATTCGGGGTGTCACAGTTGCCACAAGCTGTTCCATGCCAGCATTTAGAGCTTGCTTGAAAGTGTTGCTCATATCACTCAATTCAGACAAACAAGATTTCACTTTTTCTCTATCAGCTGGTGCGGGGAATACCTGATAAAAATAATTTAAGTCTATTTAATGCAAAAAAGATGGGAAGTATTTTAACAGATAAGCAAGTTAATATTACTTGAGCATAGGAACCTAACCAGGGGTATAACCACATCAAATAATATCTCACACAAATATATAAAAATGAGAAGAACAAAGCCTAAGAGAAGCATCCAGTATAAGAGCCAAGTTTTCACATAGGGTCACACAATACAAAAAGGATAAGAAGAAAAAAAAAAGGGGTCGAGTATTAAACAGGAGACCTGATTGATTTAGTATGGACTGATGGAACAATTGCTCCCTCATAAGAGTTGACAATATAAACCCGAACTCAACCCATACCGGACATTGTATAAAAAGCATAAAGTACTAGTGCAACCAATTGAAACAAGTATGTCCAGAAAAAAAGACAATGATCAACACAAGATACCAAAATTTCTTTCCACGGAAAAAAATAATGAAAAAAATAAAGAACTACAGTGTCAAGCCCATTGTTATTAGTCTCAATACCCAAATAGTTCTTTATAGCTAGTTCCAAGTGTCAGTGTATCACAGCTTTCAACAAGCAGCAAAACTAAGCATTAAGGGATGCTAAAACAATGGTCTCAGTAGGTTGAAGGATCTTTCTAAATCTGATTAAATACCAGCAATAGTGAACAAAAATTGCCAAGACAAACTGGGCATTAGAGCATTATAAACATGACCAACTATGTTACATTTGGAATGGATTAACAATGTTACTTTTACCCAATCTTTTTCAGATCTCAGTAAATGCTCTAGAGCCTTGTCATTCTGTCTTAAAAGTCACTCACTGCCTTTGTTTAGATTACTGGGTTTCAACATATCTCATAAGCCAAATCCATATAGTATGAAACAGCTGCTATACAGCTTCAATTGGTTCAAACTTCAAACTAAGCATAGTTCTGTTTTAACTGGGTGCTAACTTGAAACTAATAAAACTTCAATTGGTTCAAGGTTCAATCTTCAAACTAAGAAGCATAGTTCTGTTTTGATTGAGTTTAAACTTGAAACTAATAAAACCACATTGTGACAAAGTAAACCACTAACCTCAGCACATTGCTCTTCAATCTCATGTTTAAGCTTGAGAACATACTCGCCGCTGACATCTATATTATTCAAAGCAGTGGCAATCTCCGTCCCAGTCTTGTGAACCGCAACACCAGCCAAGAACAGCTTGGCACCAAGGTTGGGCTCCCTGGTCTTGTGCTGCAAAGCTTCATGATACTCATTGCTCAACAAACTACTAGCACCACTGAGCACCGCAACCACAGAGCTGATATTGGAGGTGAAAATGGCCCTCCGCAAGCAACTCTGTAGAACATAAAAGACATCATCTACCATTGAAGTGGTCAAGCTATCTGGAACCTCCTCGTCAATCCTTATAGCCTTCCTCACATTCTCCACCATAAAGAAACCTTCTAGAACCACATAGAACCCGGTGATCTCTTGCACAACTTTGCTAAAGCTTCCACTCCGAAACGCCTTTGTGGCTCGCGGAAGTAACTCTGGATCAACTGAACTCAAGGCTTTGATCTTCGACACCATGAATTCCGTATAATCCTCACCCAATTGCATCAACGATAGTATCTCTTCCAAGTATGATTCAATCTCCCTCGGGTCAGGACCTTCGGATCCTCCTCCCACAGCAAGCAAATTCTTGTTCTGAGCATTGATCTCAGATGATAACCGGCCTAACTTCCTGAATTCCATATATTTCTTCAAGATCAATGAACCTCGCGAGTCACATTCTTCTTGAAGCTCGCAAATCGCATAAACGATCCCATCCTCACCACATAGACCTCTCAGAATCTCACTGTTCTCTTCAATTGCCAAGACTATATCCTTGAACAGATTCGTCAAGCACGAAATGAAATTCACTTGGCTCGTCTGGTTTCCTTTTTGTTCCATCAACTCCACCATGTGCTCGAACTCCATTCTCGCTCTCATTGCAATCACTTTCTTCAAGTAACCGACATAGACCTGTAATCCCTCATCCTCCAATCCAAGCGGCGGGAAAATCCGGATAAACCGCAAGATCGCGGTGTGGTCACGTTGATCCACGGCTGCAGAGAGCTTCTTCCGTACAATTCCTTCTAATTGCTTCTTGAATGAGAGCATTTGGTCCCTCTGATGAGATCCAGAGTCCTTGTACTTGGCATCGATCTGGAAAAAGGTCTGAACGTAGTTTGCGGCAGACTCGAAGTCTTCGGAATCGAGAGCCTTGTTGACTCCGTCGATGCAATTGGATCGCTCAACAATGGCGTCGATGCGGTGGAGAGTGGAGTTCACGCGCGACTGTGCAAGGTCAAGTTCTCGAACCTTCCGGCTCACCTGATCAGCCAGCTTAGACGTGGAGGACACGTTGGAGAGCATGTACTCCGAGTCGGCAGAGACTATATCGAGTACCTCCGAAGATTTCTGGAGGTGGAGGAGTTGCTTGTCCAAATCGGAGCGCTGCGAGAGGAGGTTGTCAAGGTCGAGGTCCAGTGAGCGCTGGTACGCTATGCACTCGTGGAGGAGTCGGGTCATGGCTCCGACATCGGTGAGTGTCCGAATGTGGTCCATCGCCTCCGCCGTACCGAAATCGATGGAGGAGGACTTCGTTCCCTCGTCGGATTCCATGGCTGCAGATCCGTTTGGCGTCGACGCCGTAACCTTCTTCATCTCGGGTCCCCCTCTCTTTCTCTGTGATAGCAACTCATAATTACATAACAATTCACAATCACAATCAATATCAAAAAAAAAAAAAAAAAAAAAAAACGTGAAACACAGAGCTTATTAAAGTGACGGATTCTATTCTGAAAATTAAAGAAGAAAAAAAAAAAAAAAAAAAAAACGTACCAGCTCTGCTTTTGGTTTTGAAGTAAAGGAAACGAAAAACTAGCTGTGAAGAAAGTTACAGAGAGAGTGTTTAGAAAGAGAAAATGCCACCATCTCCATACCCATTCACAATCGCAGTTACAAAACCCATCTCCACGGCGAGGTCTGAGAGAAATGTGAGGGGAGGGAGGAATTGAATAAAAATCTACAAAATTACGCATATATCTTTTAGCACTTGGTGTCCGTACCCAAAATTTTTAGCATTTAAAACAAACGATGTGAAGGGTCTTTTTGGTGTTTGACGTGACAAATGTCAAATAGTTTGGCATTTAGCATCGCTGATGTTGAAGCTATTTATAAATCCTAGACTTGGCAATCAGTGGGTTCGGGTTGGGCAAAAAATAGTCGGTTTCGGAATAATTCTGGACAATCAGGTTGTAACAGGGTCGGGCTGACAAGTATTTTCATATGAAAAAAATAAAAAATAAAAGTCAAATTTTTAGAGAAAATGAATCAAATCAATCAAGAAAATGAATTGTCCATGATACTTTTTTCTTTCATTGAGTGGACACCTACTATTATTAAACTACTAGCTTGTAATTCTATGCATATACATAGATATACTTAAAAGATATATATTAAGATGTATAGTATAATTTTTACATATATAATTTAAATATTATTGATAGTCATTTTTATTTTTTTTTAAAACTCTTTAAAAAGTCATGTAAGAATATTATTAGGTAAAAAATGTAAATTGTCCATTTTTTTATTTTTTTAAATTTTTTTATGTTCATTAATTTTAGACTTTTTGGTTTTTGTATGCAATAACTCATTTAGATGGATATTTATGATGTGATTCCACATTTGACTCCAAAATTAAGAAATAAAACTCTCTCTAAAAATAAATAATTTAGGATACATGACGCAAAATTAGACTTCAATTGTAGAATCTAATTGAATTTTCTCTAACCTTTACCTATTAATATATACTAGTATATAACCCGTGCTACCGCACAGGAATGGTTAATTGTAATGATGCTATTAGTCAATTTTTTTTTTTTTTTTTTTTTTTGAGTTAATCACATGGATAAAACGATGAATAAAAAAAAAAAAAAATTGCATTTTATTATTTAAGTCGTGCTACAATGAAAAAAAAAAAAGAATTAAAAAAGCCTATTAACCAACTTAAACATTTCATGGTAGATTGAGCATCTTTTGCATGTAATCACAAATTCTTCATAGCCATAAAAAATAAGGTTCATCATGCTTCAAATTTCTCAAAATCCATAATCATTGCTTTTCTCAAACCATTAAGGAAATCATAATTGTAAAACTTTCACCAAGTTCAACAAATAATTAATAAAAAAAAGAATATTGCATCTTATTATTTAAGTGATGCTACAATGAAAAAAAGAAAAAGAAAAGAGAATTAAAAAAACCAATTCACCAACTTAAACATTTCAAGGTCGATCAAGCATCTTTTGCACGTATCCACAAATTCTTCATAACCATAAGGATAAGGTTCATCTCGGTTCCAATGTTCCATTCCAGTTTTTTGGCATGCTTGAAAGTTTGGAATTTGGTACAGGGCGGTGCCCACAGCAAGTAATTGAAGCATTTTTGGGCATTTTAGAAGCCAATGTTTCCCATGTTCATCGTTTAAAATTTCCAAAAGTTTAATTATGCCTTTAGGATTTGATTCACAAAGCAACAGGACTCCATGAGTATAAGTTGCGATAAAATCGCCACATGCAAGAGCTTCTTCAATCAATTTTTTTCCTTCAATGACTTCTTCATTCAAGAAGTATTTGTATGTTCCCACTATGAGTAGTGCAAGGAGATTCTTTGCTTCGTAACATGAAAAATTGAGTATTTTTGCTTTGTCATTTAGTAGGGCTGGGTGACTAAAATATGGAGTGAGTCGAAATTTTTGGAGGACCAATTTGTTTTCTGTTAATTCGTTGAAGCTTTTGCAACTAATTAAGAAAAAAGAAAAAATTGAATAAATAGATTGCATAACTTATATAGAGGGAAAAAAAATAGTATATATAAATTGAAAAAGTTGTTTTGTTATACCTTAACTTGATATTTCCCAATAATGTTGCTGAATCATGTCCCACCTTCGAAAAATATTTCCACCAACATTTCATTAGGAAGATTTTGTAAAGTATTCATATTTTTTTGTTTGTTTGAAATAGTGTTCTAATATTTCATTCACTGTTTATAATAAAATGATTTTTAAAGATTCATAGTATCATATTAAATAA
Source organism: Quercus tomentella (assembly GCA_028535165.1). NCBI lineage: Eukaryota > Viridiplantae > Streptophyta > Magnoliopsida > Fagales > Fagaceae > Quercus > Quercus tomentella. The sequence continues at coordinate 46,085,280 of JAPQVY010000100.1, forward strand.
CAATACATGATAATTGTAGGGGTATTGGACCCAAGAGCTCATTATCTATGTATATAATGGGCCTAAGGCCTAAGCCGATGACTAGAGGTCATTCGAGGAGGGTAAACATTGTCAAGGGAGCCCATGTTAATAAATGAAGAAGTCAGTTTTGATTATAACAGCCCAGGAGATTGGGCCGAGGATGAATGCCTCCTCGGCTAACAAAGGTCGAGTTTCGTAGAGGTGGTCTGCCTTCTAGGGGAATGTTCCAGGAAGTTCTGTTGGCACAGATAAGCATTGCAGAAATAAAGGACAGAGGGGAGTCCTAAAATATCCAAGGAGAAAGCTGTTACCACCGCATTAAATGCTCTGCAGCTAACTTTTTGGCCGTAATAATGTGGAAGTGATACCTGAACAGTGGTTTTGACCTTTACAGCTACTACCTAAAGACTTTAGGAAGAGGTTGATGGGACAAGGATCAAGCACCCACCATCTGGTTTGCACGTGGAGGGTAGAGATGAAAAGGGAAAAGAGTATAAAAGAAGGAAGGAGTAATGAGAGAAGGGGATCGAAAAAATCAAGAGAGAAACATTGTAGCAATTAGGAACCAAATTTGTAATCAAACTTGTGTGAAATATATAAGAACTGATCTCCTCGGATTGTGCCGAGGACGATTTTCTTTAGAAAAGTCAATCTATCTTCCTGTTCTTATCATTTATTTTACTGTCCAACTCATTTTAGCCCAGTTTTCCAACCCACTCTCTACAAATTCATTGTTTTGGGCTTTTTGGGCCTAAGTCCATCCATCTTTTGGGCAAGAGACTTAAATCTGGTCCTTACAATTGGCGTCGTCTGTGGGAATTCTGGTGTTATAATGAGTCTGATTTCCAACTATGGTAGGGTCAGGTCCACACTAGGTAGAATATAGAGGGTCCCAATGTGAAGATCATTTTGTCAACCTCGAGCGAAGAAAGGACCGGGAGGGGAGTGTGCATACTACCCATACTAGTAGGAGTCATTCTAGGGGTGGTAGCCATCTCTCTCAGGAGAAAAATACTAGAGCCATGCAGCAGGAGATTGATCATTTAAAAAGGAAGTTACGCCATGAACGGAGAAGGCGAACTCTCTCCATTTCTAATTTCTCATATGACGATCAGAAGGATGGTAGTTATAGGCAAAGATCAAGGACTCCTCCTAGTGAGTCTTTCTCGTATGATGAGGACTACCACCATGAGCACAGACACATAAACTCATCTTCTAAAGGCCTAGGGAACGATGCGATGAGTAGAGCGCTCAAACAAATTTCCAGATCGCCTTTCACGCGTAGGATTGAGGAAGGGAGACTTCCTCGACGGTTCACTTAGCCCACATTCACCATGTACAACGGTCGTACAGATCCTGCGGAACACGTAAGTCACTTCAACCAGAGAATGACTGTACACTCCAAGAATGAAACCTTAATATGCAAGGTATTCCCATCCAGCTTGGGGCCTGTGGCTATGAGGTGGTTTGATGGTCTAGGTGCAAGTTCTATTGGCTTCTTCGAGGAGCTCATCTGAGCATTTGGGTCTCATTTTATTCAAGGAAGTCAATAACGTACTGGAGGCTGTACCGGTTTGGCCAGCGGTATGATATATTTCAGGTACCGGTCAATACCGGTGTATCGTTTCGGGTTTACCGTTATACATATAAAATCCTATATATATATGTATATATATATTTGTTGAATTTAAATCCTATATCTTTTAAGTATATTTAGGCCCAATTCATCATTATCTTTATCCTTCTACAATGGGCCCAATCTATTACAAATAAATCTAAATTATCTAATCATTATATTAAAAAAAAAAAAAAACTTCAAACAAGTGTAAAAGGTCAAACATCCTACCTAACTATCACGTGAATTTTGAATAGAATTCAATACCTTGAGAAGCCAAATGCTTAGAACCACATGTTACTTTCAAAAAGAATAAACACATCCCACATGTTTTGAGAATGCACTGAGAAGCCAAATGCTCAGAACCCAGAAGTCTGGTCTCTAGTGTTCATGAGCGGAGAAAAGGAGAAGACAAAAAAAAGAGTCTAGTCTGAGAGATGCAAATTAACTGAACGAGGCCATGATGCAGAGGTAGGCTTCGCCAGAACTTCGTCGTTGTCTCAGTGTCATGGATCTATGGGTTTTTGCAAGCAAACATTAGTTTCAAAGAGGTAATACCTGTTCTTAAATGATTTCAGCCGGAATGACCGAAATGCCCCGAAATGGCTGAAATCACCTGAAACAGTCCGGCATAAAAACCGATACGAAATGGGAGGGTCACCTGTACTGATTTGGTCTCCGGAACGAGATATTTCGGCCGTACTGGCCGGTACGGTACGAAATTATCTCCCTTGGTTTTATTACGTGTAGTAGAGTTCCTCGGCCCTTAGATTCTCTCTTGTCCATGTCCATGCGAGAAGGTGAGACCCAGAAAACATACTTGGACAGGTACTGGGAGATGTTTAATGAGATTGATGAGGATTTTGATGACGTGGCTATAAGGACCTTCAAGGTCGGCCTACCCACAGAGCATGATCTAAGAAAATCCTTGACCAAAAAGCCGGTAAGGAGTGTGCGCAGGCTCATGGACCGCAACGATGAATACAAGAGAGTCGAGGAAGACCAATAGCAAGGAAAGGGGAAGAGTAAGGTTATCCCTCAAGAGAGGAGGGATTTCAGGTCGGACCGCTACAACAATAACAGGTCTAGGAGGGATTTTGTTGGGCAATCTGGATCTACGGCTCCTTAGGTGGTTAACATTGTGTTCCGAGAACCAGTGCATCAAGTCTTGGAGAAGATCAAGAATAAGCCATACTTCAAATGACCAAACAAAATGGGAGGAGACCCCTTAAGGCGCAACTAGAGCCTCTATTTCCAATATCACCAGGAGCGAGGGCATACCACCGAGGACTGCAGAACATTATGGAATCATCTCGAGCAACTGGTCAGAGAGGGAAGGTTACAATAGTTTCTATACCGACCTAACGGGTAGGAAGACCAATCAAGGTCAGGGGCTCAGGGGAACGCTTCTTCAAGACCCCTTTTGTGGGCACCATTAACGTCATCTTTGCTACCCCTGGGAGAACCGGCTCGCAACCCTCCAAGGTGATGTTTGTGACTCGGTCGCTAGTCGAGGACGTTGATCTTATGTCGAAGAGGGCTAGAGTGGAGGTTCGACTGGCGTTGAGCTTTTCGGATGAGGACAAGGTTGGAACCACACAGCCACACGATGATGCTTTAGTGATCACGCTCAGGATAGGAGGGTATGACGTGAGGAGAGTGATGGTAGACCAGGGCAGTGGTGCAGAGATTATGTACCCTAATTTATATAAGGGATTGAAATTGAAGCCCGAGGATTTGATAGCATACGATTTACCTTTGGTAAGTTTTGATGGAAAAGTTGTTATCCCAAAGGGTCAGATTAGACTACCTGTACAAGTGGGATCAGAAGTGGTGGAGGTGAACTTCATTGTGGTAGACGCCTACTCTCCCTACACAGCCATCATGGGAAGACCTTGGCTTCATGCCCTGGAGGCCGTTTCCTCCACTTTGCATTTGAAGGTGAAATATCCATTCGGGGACCGGATCGAAGAGCTTGTTGGGAATCAATTCATTGCTAGGCAATGCCTTGTAGCTGCCATTTTGCATCAGCCTGGGGCTGAGTCCTCGGCCTCGGCTGAGGGGGGTTCATAGCAATCAAAGACCCCGGTCTTACTTGTTAATGGGTCGGCCGAGGAGGCAAAGTGTGAGGATTTGGAAAAAATTGTTGTGGGGGATGACCCGGAAAAGTTTTTTTAGGTTGGAGCTCAGCTACCTCCTCAGGAGAAGGAAGAGCTGATAGAATTTCTCAAAAGGAATATCGATGTATTCGTGTGGAATGCTTACGAGGCTTCGGGGGTGGATCCGAGTTTCATCTGCCATCATTTGAATGTCAATCCATCCGTCACCCCCAGAAAGCAACCTCCTCAACGCTCATTTAGGGATCATTCTGACGCTGTCAAAAACGAGGTGATGAAGCTTAAACAGGCTGGGGCTATCAAAGAAGTGTTCTACCCTGAATGGTTAGCCAACACTGTGGTTGTGAAGAAGAAAAATGGAAAGTGGCGGGTATGCGTGGACTTCACAAATCTGAATAAGGCCTGCCCAAAAGATCCTTTCTCCATGCCTCGGATAGACCAGTTAGTGGATGCCACTGTAGGTCATCCTTGGATGAGCTTTTTGGACACCTTTCAAGGCTACCACTAGATACCTTTAACTTTGGAAGATCAGGAAAAAATAGCTTTTGTCACTCCTGTTAAGACATATGTGTTTCACATGTTAAGAACATATGTCATGATTTTATGTAATTGGCTTATCTTTTGACAAAACGCACTTTACTTGTATTTGGGTAGATTTAGGATATGTTTAAATACTTCAAGAAACCATGTTTTAAGATTAAGTGTTGAAGCCTTCAAGTCTGTCCAAGAAAACAAGTTGATAGTGCAAATTTATTAAAGCTCGACAACTGTATCTATCAAGCTTAAGAAAGCTGTTTAAAGTTCGGTGTGATTGACACCTTCTCGACAGCTGCTCGACACCTCCTATCTGTTGAGGTTTAAGATTTTCAGAATTCAAATATGATTTTCTTGGGATCCGTGAAGGTCTTTGGGTCTTCTTTTCTCCTAACCCTAGACATATAAAAGGATTGTTTTAAGGGCCGTCAAACAGTTCACAAGTTGCACAAGTTTTGAGCAAACTTTGTTCAAGTAAATTGTGACCGGAGACGAAGTTCTTGCCCTAGTTCATCTCTTTCTCTTGAAGAAGTTACTGTGTATGTGCACTGTAGGGTTTTGTGACCAAGCATCTTCTTGATCTTCATTGTGTGGATGAACTGAAGAACTTTGCAACCAACAACCTTCTTAGTTGGTGATTGAAGTCGCGTACTGGGATCCGCGCAGTTGGTTAGTCACGTACTTGGGAGTCGTGCATCTGAAAGGGGAACTGTCACTACAGAACAAGTCCAATTGGGTATTGGGGTAAGGGTTCAACTGTAGGTTGGTAAGGTACTTAGGATTCCTTTACTTGTAACCGCTTGTTGTGATAATAGTGGAGTTTCGGGAATGGTGACCTGAAAATCACCCAGTGGGGTTTTTGCTGTTAGGTTTTCCCCATTCGTAAACAAATCACCGTGTTATTTATTTTTCGCTGCATTATTATTTTATTGATGATTTGTTTGTGCTATCACGCGTTTGTATGATAAATTGATTAATTAATAACTTGACTAATTAATTAATTAATTTCTATCACAAGGAGTCATTCAGTTTGTGGCCTATCAACTCCTATTGGAAACTACCATTACAAGGTGATGCCTTTTGGGTTGAAAAATGCAGGATCTACCTATCAGAGGATGATGACTAGGATGTTTTAACCATAACTGGGCAAGAATATTAAAGTATATATAGACAACATGGTGGTCAAAAGTAAGTTGGAATCTGAGCACGTTAACGACCTCGGGAATATCTTTGAGATCTTGAGGAGGCATAAGCTACGACTTAATGCTTCAAAATGCTCTTTTGGGGTCAGATTAGGGAAGTTTTTGGGGTACATGGTTAAGCACCGTGGAATTGAAGTTAACCCTGACCAAATTAAAGCAATTAGCAATCTGCAGCCACCTTGAAATCCCAAAGAGGTCCAGAAGCTAACAGGGATGACTGTTGCCCTAAACCGATTCGTCTCTCGGTCAGCAGACAGGTGTAGACCTTTCTTCCAACTGTTGAACAAGTGGAAGGGATTTGAATGGATTGAGAAGTGTGTTTTAGCCTTCTAGCTGCTGAAGGAGTATCTATCTCGGCCACCCATTATGTCTAGGCTCGAGATGGACGGGGTCTTGTTTGCCTACGTCACAGTGGCTTTTCATGCGGTAAGCTTGGTACTAGTACGAGTTGACAGTGGTGTGTAGATGCTAGTTTATTATGTGAGCAAGTCACTACATGAGGCCAAGGTACGTTACCTACCACTGGAGAAAGCCATTTTGGCAGTGGTGCATGCCACACGTAAGCTCCCCCACTACTTCCAATCACACACGGTTATTATCTTAACCCAGCTCCCACTTAGATCTCTACTTCGGAGCGCTGATTACACTGGGAGAATTGTCAAGTGGGGTACGATCCTAGGGGCCTTTGATATCAAATACATGCCTCGCACCTCTGTCAAAGGCAAGGTCCTCGCCGATTTGGTAGCTGAGTTTGCTGAAACCCTATTAGAAGAGAAAATGGAAAGGCAGAACATGAATAAAAAATTGGTTGGTGCAATCTTTGTACAGGAACCCTTATCCTGGAAAGCATACGTTGACAGCGCAGCGAACCACAGAGGATTTGGAGTGGGGCTAGTTCTGATATCTCTAGAGAGAATCATAATTAAGAAATCCTTGAGATTGGGTTTCTCGGCCACAAAAAATGAGGCTGAGTATGAAGCTCTATTGGCCTAGATGACCATGGTTCAGAAGATGGGTGGAAAAGCAGTGGAAATATTCTCTGATTTAAGGCTAGTTGTAGGCCAAGTTCAAAGAGAGTTATAAGTTAGAGATCTCAGAATGCAGGAGTACTTGAGCTAGGTTAGACATTTACAGTCAAGATTTAAATCTTTCAACTTATTACAAATCCCTAGAAGTAGAAATACACATTCTGACTCTCTTGCCACACTGGCAACCTCTTCGACACAAAGTTTTCCTCGGGTGATTCTTGTGGAAGACTTGTGTAAGCCTACTGAGGTAGGGAGCAATGTGGTTCACATTCATCAAATTAGGGTAGGACCTAGCTGGATGGATTCCATAGTATTGTTCCTTAAGGAGGATGTCCTACCCAAGGATAAGTTAGAGGCAGACAATGTACGAAGAAAGGCTCCTCGGTTTTGGCTGTCCGACGACCAAAAATTGTATAAGAGATATTTTTCTGGCCCATATCTGCTATGCATACACCTCGAAGCGGTTGAACTACTCCTAGAAAAATTACATGAACGAATTTGTGAAAATCACACAAGAGGCAGATCGTTGTCTCACAGGGCCCTTACTTAAGGTTATTGTGGCCAAATATGCAAAAGGAAGCACAAGAGTATGTGAAGAAGTGTGACCAGTGCCAAAGATTTGCACCAAATATTCATCAACTTGGTGGAGTCCTTAATCCTCTGTCCAGCCCTTGGCCTTTTGCTCAATGGGGCTTGGACATTGTAGGCCCTTTCCCTAAGGCAACAGGGAATAAGAGGTATTTATTGGTCGGCACGGATTACTTCACCAAATGGGTTGAAGTTGAACCATTGGAAAATATCAGGGATGTGGATGCTAAGAAATTTGTTTGGAAAAATATTGTAACTCGGTTCGAAATCCCTCACACCCTCATCTCGAACAACGGTCTTCAGTTTGATAGCAAGGCTTTCAGGAGGTATTGTTGTGACTTGGGCATAACAAATAGATATTCCACCTCGGCATATCCACAGGGGAATGGACAGGCTGAAGCTGTCAATAAGGTCATAGTAAGTGGACTTAAAAAGAGGTTAGACGACGCAAAGGGAAAATGGATGGAAGAGTTGCCACACGTTCTTTGGACATACAGAGCTACCCCTCGTAGGTCCATTGGGGAGATCCCCTTTTCAATGACTTATGGAGCCGAGACCATTATTCCTCTAGAGACTGAATTCCTAACACTGAGAACGAGTTCTTTCACTCTGAGCAACAATGATGAACTGCTAGAAAAGAACATAGACTTAATTGAAGAGCGAAGAGAAAATGCCATGGTCCAGCCTATTATCAACACAAGCTTAAGTAAGGATATGATGCCAATGTGAAGTTAAGGCCACTGGTGCCTAGAGACTTGGTACTAAGAAAAGTTTTGGGTACTGTGAAGAACCCAGCATAGGGAAAATTGGGGCTGAATTGGGAAGAGCCATATCGGATCACATCAATGGTTGGAATAGGCGCATACTATCTTGAAGATCTAGAGGAAAAGACTGTACCACGCCCCTGGAATGTAAATAACCTCAAAAGATATTATTATTAATGAAAGTCTTCTTTGTCACATTCTCGTGTATTACCTTATCTGTTGAGCTACATATTATTGTCTTTCTAAGTATCAAACAGAATCTTGGTCATGCTTGGATCCTCGGACCACATACTATGGGTAAATTAATACTTCATATTATTTTTTAAGTGTTAAACAGAACCTTAACTATGTCTGGTTCCTCAGACTATCTGCTTTGGGTAAATTAATACTTCCTATTATTTTTCTAAGTGTTAAACAGAACCTTAACTATGTTTGGTTCCTCGAACCATCTGTTTTGGGTAAATTAATACTTCCTATTATTTTTCTAAGTGTTAAACAGAACTTTAGCTATGTCTAGTTCCTTGGACCATTTGCTTTGGGTAAATTAATACTTTCTATTATTTTCCTAAGTGTTAAACAGAACCTTAGCTATGTCTGGTTCTACGGACTATCTGCTTTGGGTAAATTAATACTTCCTATTATTTTTCTAAGTGTTAAACAGAACCTCAGCTATGTCTAGTTCCTCGGACCACCTGCTTTGGGTAAATTAATACTTAATGGCATTTTTCTAAATATCAAACAGAACCTTGGTCATGCCTGGATCCTCGGACACATACCTTAGGTAAATTGATATCTTTTAATTATTTTTCTAAGCGTTAAATAGAACCTTAGCTATGTTTAGTTCCTCGGACCACCTGCTTTGGATAAATTAATACTTAATGACACTTTTCTAAGTATCAAACAGAACCTTGGTCATGCCTGGATCCTCGGACCACATACCTTGGGTAAATTGATATCTTTTAATTATTTTCCCAAGTGTTAAATAGAACCTTAGCTATGTCTAGTTCCTTGGACCACCTGCTTTAGGTAAATTAATACTTCTTGTCATTTTACCAAGTGTTAGGGCAAGGCCTTATTTATTTCAGACTTCTCGGACTAAATACTTAAGGTAGATCAGTTCTTCTTATTAATTACTTGGATGTCAAAAATGATTAGCCACCCTAAACAACAAAGATTTTCACTGTGATAACAGGTTCAAATGGATGCCCATGAGCATCACTTAAAAAGCATTTACAGGCATACCTATATTTGTTTGAGAATTGGTTGTCCCTCTAATCCTTTAAACTTGATAATGATTAAGGAACAAAGTAAGTTTAAATTTGTATGTCCTTAAGGTTAAATTTATGCTTTGCCGAGATGGTGGACTTGGTGGATTTCACTTGTTTTGCTGCTGACCATATGAGATGGGATGACTTTTCTGTTACTTATGCAGATTAATGAAAAGGGTTTTTATCTCATTACTACGTTTATTAAGTGCTAGATAAGATAGAAATTATATCAACACCAGAATGGGAATCATAGGAAGAAAGAAAATATACATAACTTTCATTAATCAAAGAAGCAAGGCAAATTGAGTACAAAATAAGCAACTTCATTACAAATTTTGAGAACCAAAACAGAAGTTGCAAATAAAACAAAAGAAAGGAAAAACAAAAAAAAGACTACACTAAAACCTGTTTCTTTTTTATTATAAGTTTTTCCTTGGGAAGGCCTTTGATAGGCTAAGTAGGTGCAGCCTCTGAGGCCTCGGGGCCCTTGCTTATAGGATCAGCTTTGGCAGGCAGAGGTAGAGAAGCCAGGACAATCTCCATCGTTTTAGGAGCTTCTTTCTCTGCAGGAGGGTCCTGGGTGATGGTTAAGGGCTTAATGGCATCAGGGGCCACTCCTTGATTTGCGTTCTTTTCTTTTTATGTGGCCCCAGGCTGCTCAACCCCCTCAGAAGGGTTGGTAGAGGAGGTTGGAACATTGGCTGTGCTGTCCTTGCCCACCTCTGCCACCTCGAGCTCAATATCATTCCTCAGACCAGAAGGGACAGACACTCGGATGGCAAGGGGTAATATACATTCTCTGCCTTCCTAAGCATATGTAACGACCCCCCCCCAACTATGTAGATATTGTCCGCTTTGGGGCCTATACCCCTCACGGTTTTTGTTCTCTCCCAAAGCATATAGCAGTGGGGAAAAGGCCCCTACACTTTAAAGGGAGGTTATTCCCTATAAGCACATCCTTATGTGCTTCCCTAGGCGATGTGGTATTCCATGAAATGCAAGACCCCCTTTTGGGTCACTACAATCCACCCCCTTTACGGGCACACGCATCCTCGCTTGTGGGGCCTACACTTCCGGCTAGGGCACGGCTCTGATACCATCTATAATGACCCCCTCAACTATGTAGATATTGTCCGCTTTGGGGCCCATACCCCTCACGATTTTTGTTCTCTTCCAAAGCACATAGTAGTGGGGGAAAAGGCCTCTAAACTTTAAAGAGAGGTCATTCCTTATAAGCACCCCCTTTTAGGTCACTACATGAAGTAGTGTCTCCGAGCCCACATGGGGTTACTAGGCCGGCTCTGATACCATATGTAACGACCTAAGGAAAAGCGCTAGCCACATCTGCGCTATACCTCAAAAGGACTAGCCATAATTGAGGCTCCTTGTAGTTGTTAATAAAGCCCAGATCTACCCAGTAAATACCCGATGTGGGACTTATTACATATCTACACACATCACACAATCAATCAACTTGGGGTATCATAATTTCCCCCACTTAAATCCCTAATGTCTTCGTTAGGGTCCATTTTATGGGGTAGTGTCTCCGAGCTCACACGGGGTTACCAGGCCGGCTTTGATACCATACGTAACGACCTAAGGAAAAGCGCTAGCCATATCTGCGCTATACCTCAAAAGGACTAGTCACAATTAATGCTCATTGTAATTGTTAATAAGGCCCAGTTCTACCCAATATATGCCCGATGTGAGACTCATCACACACCCATACATATAACACAATCAATTAAATTGGGGCATTATAATCTCCCCTACTTAAATCCCTAATGTCCTTGTTAGGGCCTACTTTGTGGAGTAGTGTCTCTGAGCCCACATGGGATTACTGGCTCGGCTCTGATACCATAAGTAATGACCCAAGGAAAAAAGCTAGCCACATTTACGCTATACCTCAAAATGACTAGTCACAATTGAGGTTTCTTGTAGTTGTTAATAAAGCCCAGATCTACCCTGTAAATATCTGATATGGGACTTATCACACATCCACACACATCACAAAATCAATCAAATTGGAGTATCACAACATAGATGAAGCCTCAACCCCAGCCTGGTTGAGGGCTTCGTACCACACTTGGGAGTAGTAAGTTCTACATACCCTCGAGACCTCAGCCCTGAGGGCTTCCTTGGTCTTCGCCATTCCGGCGTTGTATCATTCTTACTCGGCCTGATCCTCAGCCCTCTCTGCTTGCTTTTTTTCCTTCTCGGCCTCCTCCAATTTCTTCTTAAGCATGATGACTTGTACTTTGGAGGCGGCCAGCTGATCCTCGGCATTGCGGAGGAGCACCCATTGGCCCTCGGCTTGCCTCTCAGCACTATCAAGGGCGGCTGTGGCGCTTTTCCTCTCCTTGTCCTCCTCAAATAGCTTACTCTTGAGCTCTTGAATGCTCTTTTCAGCTACGTTAAAGGCCTCCATGGCAGCGTAATGCCTTCCTTCCTCTTCCTTCATCTATCGGTGGCAGTAGTTAGTTATCTCCTCCACCCAGAAGGAGGCTTGAACGGCTTGTCGAGGAAAGAAACATGAATTAGAAAAAGAAGGAGAGAAAAGCAGCAAAAAGAAGAAAAGAAGAAGAAGGGGTAAAGTAGAATACGTACCATCGCGAGGTACCTCTTCAAGCTGAGGAAGACCTCATGCCTCCTCATGAACTGGAGCTCGGCTATGTCACCGGGGAGCAGTAGAGCTTGCTCCACCGCGTCGGCTACATAACTGGCCGTCCCTCCTTGAAAGTCCTTGATGGAGGCATTGGCTGGCAGTGGAGCCCCATCCAACATTGGGGTGGGGGTCCAGGTTGAAGGGGCAACCTGAGGATCACTCATCTTCTCAGCACCCTTTTGCCCTACTTTGGCTTGCTTGGCCGCTCTTTGGGCCTCGACCTCTAGGGAGGGGTGGGTTTTTCCAACTTCCACCACCTCCTTGCCCTTCGGCTCCCTTTTTCTTTTCAGGTCAGCAAGCTCAAGCCTGAGGGGCAGGGCAAGCGGGGGGGGGGGGGGTGGGAGGCTTATTCTAAGCTGCCTTCCCAGACGCGTCCCTCTTTGGTTGGGACTCTATTAGGTCTAGCAGAGTGGACCTAGACTTACGTTGAATCCCCATTTCGTCGAGTATCGGTGTGAACGGATGGCCGAGGTCAATAGATGGGTGACCGAGGTCGAAGGTTGAAGTTTTTAGGGACAAAACTTGATTAAAGACTTCAAACTCGTCCTCGGAATCGGGCACTTCAATTACTTCTTCCTTTTCTTCTTCTTCTGTGTGGGTAGGATAGGAAGAAGCTCCCTCCTCGGCTATATGTTGTGGTGGCAGGGTAACCTTTGGGATGCCCTCTAGTATCGGACCGATGGCAAGTGTGCCCTCTGGGATCGGACCAGTGAGGAGGAACCCTGGAGCGGCTACACTGATCCTTTATAGACGTGGGTCCTTTGCTTTGATAACGCACTTAGGCGCCTGAAAACTCTTGGAAATTGGAGTATAATCCAATATCAAGTGGGCTGCCCTAAGTTGGCCGTCTGAGTGGATAAAGACCTCGGCCTTCAGGATTTTGTCCAAACTCGCCTGGTTTACAAGGTTGAAGTTGGGCACAGCAGCGTGTGGATCTGCAAAGCCATCAACAAAGACAGAAAATCATCATTAGCAAAATACAATTTTAGGTAAACGAAAGTTAAAGAAAAAGAGAAGGGGATAACTTTGAATTTGTGAATTTAAACCTAGAACCCCACTTGGTTTCCCCTCCCTCGTCGGACAAGGAAGGCCATTGTGCCACTCCCCTGATAGGATCAAAAAGTCCTTTTTCAGGCCTTTATTGGAGTCAGGAAGGCATTGGATGAGCCTAACCTCAGGATACCTAGATTTTAGGTAGTACCCCTACCCGGTTAGGTGGTGGAGGTTGTAAATCCAGTTTATATCGTGGTGGGTAAGGTTTAATCCCATTTTCTCATTTAAGGCATCTACACAGCCTAATATTCTAAACATATTGGGGGCACACTGGGTGGGACCTAACCTATAGGCCCTAAGATAATCCCTAGTGATCGTGCCCATAGGATTCTCATCCCCTCTTCTTTGAAGGCGATCATTGGGATTACTACCTCTCACTCTCGCCTTTCTTCAAACCACTGCCCTTCCTTACAATATCTAATGCCTACTTCTGGAGGGATCCTATATCGAGCTCTGAAGCTCTCTAAACCCTCCTCAGAATCTACCAAACTTTTGAATCTACCCATTCTTATGAGAGAGATGGAGGTACTGAAAAGATAATAAGAAGGAAGTGGAGCCGAGGAGGAAAGAATGCAAAGAAAAGAAGAGTGTATGGAAAAATAAGGAGTAAAAGTTTAGGAAGACTTACAGAGAGAATAAAAGTGTCCTCAGATAGGCTTTTGGTATTTGTAAGGGCACGGATGAGTTGGAAAAATTTGCAGGTTCAAAGTATGTGCGCTAAAACAGAATGAATGCTAAAGTGAGATGAATGGTTGATTTGAGAGGTATTTATATCCAAAAGGGAGTTAGAAGCGGGAAAATTCCTGCTCGATACCCAACAAAAACATCAGCCGTTGGATTTGTATCACGTCGTAGAACATAGGGGACAAGGAGCCGTAAAAATTTATTGAAGGCGCATCTTGAATGCCAAAGCGCCAGAAGTGTGCCTTGGGCAGTTAAAAAGGCGTCTTCACAGGCAGAGGTGGGATGCAAAGAGCACAAGGAAACTACAGTGACATCGAAATCATTCTTTCTTCCTGAGGAGCTAGAAAGAAGAATTTCGAGGGGCTATTGTAGTGGTATTGGACTCAGGAGCTCATTATCTATGTATATAATGGGCCTAAGGCCTAAGCCGAGGACTAGAGGTCGTTCGAGAAGGGTAAACATTGTCAAGGGAGCCCATGTTAGTAAATGAAGAAGTCAGTTTTGATCATAACAGCCTTGGAGATTGGGTCGAGGATGCATGCCTCCTCGGCTAACCAAGGTCGAGGTTCGTAGAGGTGGTCTGCCGTCTAGGGGAATGTTCCAGGAAGTTCTGTTGGCACAGATAAGCATTGTAGAAACAAAGGATAGAAGGGAGTCCTAAAATATCTAAGGAGAAAGCTGCTACCACTGCATTAAATGCTCTGCAGTTAACTCTTTGGCCGCATTAATGTGGAGGTGATACCTCAACAGTGGTTTTGAGCCTTATAGCTACTACCTAAAGACTTTGAGAAGAGGCTGATGGGACAAGGATCAAGCACCCACCATCTGGTTTGCATGTGAAGGGTAGAGATGAAAAGGGAAAAGAGTATAAAAGAAGGAGGGAGCAATGAGAGAAGGGGATCAGAAAAATCAAGAGAGAAACACTGTAGCAATCAGGAACCAAATCTATAATCAAACTTGTGTGAAATATATAAGAACTGATCTCCTCGGATTGTGTCGATGACGATTTTCTCTAGAAAAGTCAATCTATCCTCCTGTTCTTATCATTTTATTTTACTGTCCAACTCATTTTAGCCCAGTTTTTCAACCCACTCTCTACAAATTCATTGTTTTGGATTTTTTGGGCCTAAGTCCATCTATCTTTTGGGATAGGGACTCAAATCTGGTCCTTATAATAATAATGTGTTTTAAGACTTTTGAAATGAATATACTTGAATTTGATGGTCAAATGGTTAAACTTATCTAGATTTTTGTATTGTAATTGGTTTTTAATGAATTTAATTGTTTCTATTCCTTAAAATTAACACTCTAAAGTTAATGTTAGTGTTTAATTAGGTCCATTGAACTCCTCTCTCAGTCCCCTAACAATTCACAACATTACAAAGTGGCCAACCATTCAAATCCTAAGAACGTAAGACATACCAGGCCCGGTTATTGGTAAAAAAAAATGAATCAAACAAAAGGAAAATAAATCTAAAACATTGAATCTTAATCAAACCTCATGTTGATCTGTTCAGTAACTCAACTCTTTAACTTTTCAATAATGACACTTTCGAAATTGATAACTTCTTAGGTAAACTACTGATCATTAAAAACGAAGCCACCTCTCACATTAGCCTTGTTTGAATGGTGGTACGCTGTACATGTGGTTATTCAACATAGGATCCTAAGTAAAATTTACATACATTTCAAAATTTTAGTTAATTTGTCATGTTTTTAAACAATCAAAGAGTGCATTAATAGATATCACAAACTTTATTAATGTAGCTCAAGACATATGAAATACAGTAGTAACTCATGTTTTTAAATTTCTGTTTTGTTAGACCATTGTAATTTGAGGACTTCGATAGTATTGCCCCCATACTACATCTCCAATGTACTTAGGTTGGCTTTGTTTTTTAATTAAAAAACCTAATCATTACTTATCAAAAAAACAAAAAAATACAATAACCAACAAAAACATTTTTCTTAAGAAAATAAAAATAAATCCTTTCTGGATCTCCTATGAAATGTTTTGTTAGAGCAAAAATTAACTAATTTACTGAATCTTCAATTGGTTGTTCTGCTTCATTTTTTTATTGCACAAATACAATTTACTGAATCTTCAATTGAACCTTAATTGTTCTGCTAATAGCATCACGATTATATTACCATGATCAAACTTTTTAGAAATTGAACTTTCATTTGGAAAATGAAAATCATGTGACTTTTTCTGATTATGAAAAAAAATTTGAATAATTAAACTAAATCTTCTCGTTGGTATTTCAAGTTGAAAGCAACAAATAACTTTTCTATATTGCCAACCTTGGAACTGAAGTTCTTGAAAAAGTTAGTCATTCTATCAGCAGCACATTGTAGTTTATCAGCTTGTACATTAAGCGTTATAGATTTATCATTTTGAATGGCATGCAGATGGACAGAACAAAAATTGGAGTTCTAGTGGGAACAGGCATGGGAGGCTTAACAGCATTCAGCACCGGAGTGGAAGCCCTAATCCAAAAGGGATATAAGAAAAGCACACCATTCTTCATTCCTTATTATATCACCAACATGGGTTCAGCATTGTTAGCATTAGGTACATCTTACCCAATAGAGTTTGGTTAAAGCTGTTTCCCACTGTTGCAGTCAACTACTTAATTGTTGATGTTGCATGTGTTCATCCAGGCTTGTTCATAAATGAATGATCAATGTGTAGCTTTGATCATACAGCTTTGCATAGCCCTTGCTTGTTTTAAGTGTCTTAATTGTGTAATGTGAAGGCGGGCTTAATGTCAACATAAATATGAGTGGTTAGAGAGAAACATCTAGAAGATTGAAAAAAAAAGCAGAATTTGACATGGCTTTGTTAAGGATGCAGGTCTAATGTAGATGCAAGATTGAAAATTCTATGCATGACTGCTTGAGAGTCCATTGGGATGGGGTAGTGTCTGTGTTTACCATCCAGTTGGTGTGCTTTTGGTATTCCTTGCGCAGCCCTTGCATTCTCTAGGCCCTCTTAGGATAGTAAGGAATCCCAGTATTGAAAATTTACCCTCCTTCTAAAGCCTTGATAGTAAACACATGATGAGATGTTCTAGTCTTTACAAATCCCTTCACCTATTGCTGACAGAGCAATTGCTAGCATTCACTTCCCCCCTCCCCCCACCCTTTTTTTTTTTGGGGGGGGGGGGGGGGGGGGTGGTGTTAGCGTGCTTTTTCTGAACTATTGCTTTGAATTGCGTGGTCTAGAACATTGTTATTGATTCCGTTCTATTCCGGCCGGAACGGCCGGAATATTTCGTTCCAGCATGAAAACCAGTACCATAATACCCCTCATTCCACCTCGGATCAAATTTCGGCCTATTTTAGAGTATTCCGGCCAATTTTGGCCGGTACCAGATTTTGGCTTTAAAAAAAAAATCTTTCCTCCTCCTTCTTCTTCTTCTGGGTTTCGGACCCTTCTTCTTGTTATTTTCTTCTTCTTTTGGTGGGTTTCGAACCCGTCTTCTTCTTTCTTTTCTTCTGGTGGGTTTCGGTCCTGCCAATCTCCCTTTTGTTTTTATTTGTGTGCTGTACAACCTTAACCTTCTTCCACTGTACAACCCTAGACTTCCACCTTTGCGTGTAGTATTTTTTTTTTTTTTGATAATCATTGCGTGTGGTTTGCCTTCAGACCCTTCATTGCCTTGTATTGATTTACTATTGTTTAACAGTTAATACTTTAATTTCTTTTAGTTTTGTGAGCCCTTCACACGTGAGTCACTTATTGGGAAAGTTGAAAGTTTCAGCCTTTAGCCACTTGTGTTGATTTCTAAGCCACCCCACTCCACATGGCTAACTTATGTCTCACCATTTTTAATTTTTTTCCTCTTTTAATTTTAATTTTATCACTACTCTTGTTATAATCTAAAAAATAATTATTAATTTATTATTATTATTATTATTATTATTGAGTGATATTTGGGATTTGGGCTTAATAAGTTTGACATATTAGTTGAACTATGAACTTATAATTGTAAAATTTTTAAAAATTTATATGGGTTTTGATAAATAACCTACAATATATAAAAAATAGCCATAACCCAAAATGACATACCGAAATAGACCGGTATTAAACCGGTATCGAAATATTCCGTTCCAATTGACAAACTGAAACGGACTCCGAAACAGTATTCATAACATTGATCTAGAAAGATGACTTTTCAGCTAATGATTTTGACATATATCTTTTATGGAGATTTCTAGACATCCTTTAACAGATGTCCTAATGCTAATTGTTTTATATGATATCTTATTTAAGACAATTTGATATGTGGTCTCTTGTAAGTTTTACTGCTTATTATTAGCTGCTAATCAATTAGAAAAGGTGAGGCAGAAATCACGGTAGCTGGTGGGACTGAGGCTGCAATCATGCCTATTGGGGTTGTTGGGTTTATAGCTAGATACTAATTTCAGATAGTAATAATGGTTTATAAAAGACAAATACAATGATTTCTTCAACATCTACTATCATTAAATGATGAATATTAAGAAATTTGAATAATTAAACTAAATCTTGTCTTTGCCATTGCAAGGTTAAAACAACATAACTTTCTTATATCCTTTATGCAACATAAATTTCAATGAGGTTGATGGCATGCTAAGCATGGCTGTAGTTCTATACTTTTGATTACATTAATGTACTTACATAATTGTATTATAAGAGTTCCAATTAAAACAAAGTAGAGATTAATTATAGTAAACAGTTTCTCCTCTATGTGATATAAAATCAACTAAAACGTAATCGATCATAATGCATCATGAAAAGGTATAGCTGAAATTCTGTGCATTTCAAACAACTTATGAGAAGCTGTCCAATACATAGCAAATAGATTAATGACACAAACACATGCAGTGCCAAACAACTAGTGCACCATTCCAAGTCTCTCCAAATCAAAATCAAAACAAAAGAAACACCCAAAAGACAAAAATCCTCAGCACCAAATCTCAACAGAAAACCAAGAAATTAAATAGACCCACTTCCCAAATCCCATTGATTTCACCTCAATCCTCAGAAATTGGAAAGAGAAATTGTTATAGATCATGAAGTTCATGAACAAAAGCTAACATAAAATGCAAACCCAAGAATACATTGTTAAGTTATAGTAACTCAGTTATCACAAACCCACAACTTAATCCACAAGTTTATTTTTTCCATATGTATTACATAATAGAAGTAAAATTATTAGGACATATGATATGCAATACTTCTTCTTCTTATTCTGGGAGCTGCCTGTGTTGTTGTTAGAAGTCTGCTTGGAGGTTCTTTTTTTTGTAAGATCTTTCTGCACAGTAAGGGGAGAATACATTTTCAGATTGATTGTTCATTGTGCATAAATATTTAAAATTCTAATAAGGGTAATGAAAAAACATTATGAAAAAGAAAGGTTATGATGAAGCAATTAATAATGAGTTTTTGTCTTCTTACCAATTGTGTATTTCCAAAGATGTCATCTATTATGTTGTCATCAATTACATCCTTCAAGCTTGTAAGTAATTTAATATCTGAAGTACTGATAGGATCGTTTGTAATAGTTTGGTTATGGCTGACCAGCGTTTCTAATTGTTTCATCTGAATGTTGTCAGCAACATCTCCTGAGTGTTTGTTAGACTCAGATTTAAAGACACTTGTGACAATGTAAACTTCCCATCCCTCTTTGACATTGTAATCATCAACTTTTATTTGGAATGTATAAGATTTTCCAAGCAAGTTTTGAATTTCTTGAGGTACTTTATTTGGCTCTTGATTCTGCACAATATGATGTAAAGACCAAAAATTGTTAATACAATAAAAACATTAGGTTTAAGCATAAAACTGGAAGAGGTTAAGAATTTAGATTAGATACTTTTGAAGAAAATTCCATAGCAGTTTTTTGAATTATTTTTTCTACGTCTTTATCAAAAAGAACAAAAGAAACTGTAGCAGTATGATCCTTCACTTGGATTTGTACTTTGTAACTGAATAGAATAATGAGAGAAATTAGAAAGTGTAATAAGGTTGTTTGTACATTTATAATTAAAGCAATTATCATTTGGTTTTCCTATGCAGTCATTTTAACAGTTATATAGTATAAGCAATGAAGAATTTGGTCACCTAGGCATAGGGAATTGAGATTCAGATTTGCAAGTATCACACCAAAACATATTATTTTGTTGTTTTACTTTTTGTTTGCAAAGTTGACATGAGATATAATTCCACCCAAATTCTGTTTCTATGTTTACAATATCAGCATAATAGGTAAAAAACCTTTCTTGCAAAATCAGTCCCTGTAGTTAGTTTTAATTGAATAATAAAGATTTAGATTTGAAATAGTTCAAGATAAAGAAAACCTTGACTCCTTCCACCCATTACAATGCTTTAATTTCTGCCAATGACATCGTAGTTTGCAATATCAGTTTCTGATTTAGATTTTTGTTTTTTGTTACATGCTAGTATATATCGAACAACATTATTGTATTCATCCTCAACAACTTTATACCTGAACAAAGCAAGAGATCAATTTTTTTAAAAATCCATTGATAATCCATCATAGAGAATTAGTAAAGTAAATGTTTATGAACCTGTCAATAAGCTCAGAAACCTCTGTAATGTCCAAGTGGACATAAACTTTACTTGCACTTGTGGTGTTAAATTCAGTTTGCCTTAGAAAAAAAAAACCATAAAACACGTTGAAGAATTTGTTATACACATTATATATATATATATATATATATATATATATATATATATATATATATATAAAACGTTATATATACATCTGGCATACACCCAAAAGAAGGTTACCCTTCCAAACCCTATCAACATTTGGCATATGTATCCAATGCCCATCGGACAAGAGGGAAAAACTGGAGTTTTGAGGGGTTATTGTGGGATACAAAAATTTGATAGGATAATAATGCCACGTGTCATACCCGAGGCCGAGGAGGCCAATGCAGTTTCGAGGGGACCATACCCTCGGACGATAAGGCCAATGGCACAATACCAGAGGAGCCCACACTGTAGAGGAAGAGCTTCAAAGAGGGGGTTAGCCCTGACGTGATTGGAGGGATGGTAGTTGCCACCACATTTAATTCACCCCACCAAACCCCCTGGCTGCATTTATGTGGAGAAGACCTTTGAACAATGCTGTCTTGGTTGCCGTAACTCACAAAAGATTTGGGAGGGTGTCTGATGGGACAAGCACTCGAGTAGTGTCTTGCACGATCAACAAGTGGAAGGCCAAGATCAGCTGAAAGAGGCTATATAATGAAAAAGATGCTCCTGAAAGAAAGGGTGCATGGATGATCCCTGAGAGAGAAATACTGTAGAAAATCGTTCTTGAGATCAAACTAATATAAATATCTGTCCTCGGATCTTTGCCAAGGACTAAGACTCTTCATTATTCCTTGTCTTTTTCTTCTTCTTCAACTGTGCTAGGTTATTTGATTTAAGTTCCCGCCTCTACAAATTCATTGTATTACGTCAACTCATTTTTGGCACTTACAAATATATATATATATATATATATATATAGAGAGAGAGAGAGAGAGAGAGAGAGAGAGAGAGAGAGAGAGAGAGAGAGAGAGAGAGAGAGAGAGAGAGAGAGAGAGAGAGAGATTTGTATAGTGTTTATCTTTGATGTTTTGGGGTACTGATAGATTCTTGTCGCCAATTTAGTTGGATTTGGAAAATTTTGAATTTGATTTGATTTTTTTATTTTTTTTTATAGATGTTCTCATTGTGGAAATTGTAGAAAATTGGTATAGAAATGGTAGAAATTGGTTGAATTTTTTAAAATAATTTTTGGAAATTGTTGATTGGTATATGCTTTTCATTAAAAGAATTTCTTAATTTCTTTTGTATAAAAATATTTAATTAAAAAAGAAGAAGAATTACCTCTATTCTTTTTACTTTGAAATATTTATATATATATGTCACCAAAAACCACTTTATATAATTGGGTCCGGTTAATGTATGCCCTTAGGGCATACAGTAAAAAATCCGTTTTTGGAAAAATTTTATCGGGAATTGAAAAAACTGTCAAAACTTTTTTAATTTTCGATAAATTTTTTTCCAAAAATCTTATACTATTGTGTGCCCTTAGGGCACACGTTAGTAAAATCCTATATAATTTTACATATATATTTTAAGTTTTTTTTTTAACAACGTATCATACATCTCATTATTCATTTTAATTGAAGCCAAAACCAAACCTGCCATTGCAACCACTGTTTTCAGAACCGGACCGGACCGGGAGGTCGGACCGTAAAAACCGGGAACCGGGATGAAAACCGGTTTTTTAAGCCTAAAGAACCGGATTTTTTGTTAATTCTGTGAACCGTTAAAACCGGGGTTGGACCGCTTGAACCGGTGAGAACCGTGCGGTCCAACCCCTTAGCAAATTTTTTTTTTTTTAAATTTTTAAAAACAACTTAACACAATTTTATTCTACTTAATTAAATTATCCATCTCTTACAAGGAATAAAAAAAAATTATAATTAAAATCTTTCAAAGATATTCAACTTTACTTCAAAAATTAATTATAAATTTTAATGTTTTCATGGTTATTATTTTATTTTATTAACTTTCTTATTTAATTATTAAATATATGCTTGAAAATCATTAAATTTCTCTCGCATATATAGATATATTGTCAATTTTGCTAGTTTTATAAATTTAATATCTATATTAGGCTTTAATTAATTATTAAATTAATTATGACGTCATCACGGTTCGACCCCGGTTCGACCTCGGTTCGACTTCAAAAACCTTGAACCTCTCCCTTTTACGGTTCAATGAACGGTCCGGGTCTGAAAACCTTGATTGCAACCCAAACCCACCCCCGACCTAGCAACAATCCACACCAACTAAGTAATGACCATCAACACCGACAACTTACCCCAGCCATGGAAACTATCAAAATCACTGCCACCAAAACCCAAAACCAAATAGAGTTGCTGCCATCAACATTAAACTCACCAATATTATCACTGACGACCCACACTTTAGCCACGACGACCACTGCAACAACCAAATATGAAAGGTGGGGCCTGAAAAAAAGGAGGAAAAGGAAGGACGAGGGACGGGGGATAAGGGAGAGTGCAAGAACAATGACAACGAAAATGAAAACGTGGGAGATTTTGTCAAAAAGGCATTGTACTATAATGTATTATCTGCTAGTAGAGTATCAAACACTACCTTATTCATTGGACCAAAAATTAATTAATTTTTTTTTTTTTTTTGTAAAACTTCAATTGAAAATGATAGCAAATAAAATAAATCTAGAGGATTAAGATGAAGTACGTGAGAGATTTTATTATTTAATTTGGGTTAATATATGCTAAAAAAAAAAAAAGTAAAAAACATTCAACCCAATGTGAATTTGTGTACATGGGAGTGTGCTTAATAATGAACCAATTGATA
The DNA here is from genome assembly GCA_028535165.1 of Quercus tomentella. Taxonomy (NCBI): domain Eukaryota; kingdom Viridiplantae; phylum Streptophyta; class Magnoliopsida; order Fagales; family Fagaceae; genus Quercus; species Quercus tomentella. The sequence goes on from JAPQVY010000100.1 coordinate 46,108,240, forward strand.
TTATCCAAAGAAGAAGATGAATGAAAAAAAAGTTTGGTAAATGTAATATTTCCTTTTAACTATCATGCACATGCAGTAGCTATTAATGGAGTTTTATATACTTTTTTTTAAACCAAAAGACACCTATAATCTGTTAGTGAGTTTCAGTTAGTTCAACTAGGAAAATCACTTATTCTTGAATAAGAGAGTAAGAGTTCAAAAATTAATCAGGGTTTAAATTTCCTAACATTCTCTATGTAATAAGGAATTTCTTTTATCAGCTTCTACTTGTTTAAAATTCTTAATTGGTTAATTAATAAAGTTGTATGTTAAAATATTTATTAATATTATTGGCATTTCTTTATGTTTCCAAAAAGTTCAGAGTTTAAGGTTCAAATTTCTCTCCTCAACATATTGAATTATATATATAAACAAATAATGTTGCAATTGCCAATTGATGTCTTGAGATCATGAGGAATCTTCGCAATCTCAATTAAATCCTAAACGAGCGTATATCAAGATGTAAATTACCTATTATATTTTGTATGACAGTAAAGCACTTGTTTTATAATTACTTTATGTTATTAATTATATTATTTAATTTTTTTTGAATCATTTATATGTTTCTTTTTGTGAAGTCAATTAATCATATATATGTTTCATGCTTATGTTTTGAACGTCTTGTTTGCCTAAGCTAAAAGCTTAGCTCCATGCCTCTATCACCTTAATTGGGGAGCAGGGTTTAAATTTTAAACATATCCATTAGAATTACCCAGAGGAACTAATTGAATTATAAAACTCTTAATTAAAGGATTGGTTTTCATGCCTTTACTAGACTTGCTTTCATTATGTTAATAGAGCCAAAATGCAATACGGTAGGCCAAGACAGCTAACGTGGTAGACCAGGAAAGACTGCTATTACCATGAAAGCAATAAAGATGTCTTGCTTGCCGTTGATTAAAAAACCCCTCAATTTTCTATAGTGTTGTGATCAAGCTTAGAGCCGTCACCAGGTATAGTATAAGTAACGTCCAGGTATTATTGGCAATTAGAGAGAGTGGTGGTGGTGATGGTGGTGGCGACAGTGAAAGTGATGATAATGATAGTGGTGATGATAGTGGCGATGAAGACAACAGTAATTATGATGGTAGTGGTAGTAGATATATGGGATGATTTTGGCAACAATAGTGGTAATGGTAACATTAACTATGTAAAGAATCCTGATTATGGTATGAGAATGGTTTTATTGATAGAATTCGTATAATGACACAATTCTCCTTAATATTTAAACTTGGGACTTTGATATGCTTAAAAATACGGAGATCAAGGTTTCACATACTCATTGAAATAACTCTTTTATTAACCCAAACAAAGGAAATCAACATTAGAAATTTTCAAATTACAGCTTTGAATAAATCTCACACCAAAATCCCTTGTTTGGACACAACATAAAAGTTCATAAAAAGAAAGAGGGCATCTCTAAATAGTAAATATTACATGAAGCAAATCGTTTACTTGAAAAACTCCATAACCCACAAATCACAGACAGAACATTCAAATTTGATGCCACTAAATCCAGCCATGGTTGCCAAGGCCATGATTTCTTCTTGGGTCCTTTCCTTTCCTCCAGTGTATTGAGTCATCATTAACATATCCAATTGATAGGTGCTCTTCATAGAAGTGCTAATATTGGGCATAGTTGGAATAACTGCCTCTACAACAATAACCTTTCCATCATTTGGGATAGCATTGTAGCAATTTTTTAACAGCTTCAAGCAGTATTCGTCACTCCAATCATGAAGTATCCACTGAAAAATCATCCAATTATGGCATCATTTTTCTTGAAAAATTATACCATATATTATTTATTTAGTATAAATTATATATATATATATATATATATATATATATTTATATGTATCATTTCTACCTAATAAATAACCAGTTTCTTATAATATTTTGCGCCATTACCAAATCAATTGGATGGGGAATAATTGAGATAATCAAATAAGAAGAACAGCATTTCCTAGGGAACACAAATCAGTTTGTAATGTATTTGGGTTTATGTCAAGGGTAACATAATGCCTTTTAGATATGAAACTAACCTTCATAAAAATGACATGCCCTTCAGGAACGTTCTCAAACATATCTCCTTCTACATGTTCCACACCTGTAACATAAATTAAAACCTTATCTACATATATTGCGTATAATAAATACACCTTAGGCTATTAAGGTTTTCAAACTTATGATCCAAAATTATTATTCCTCAAAAATATTAAAACATTTGATCGAATTTTAACTTTTAACTTATTCTTCTTCTTCTTCTTCTTCTTCTTTTTTTTTTTTTTTTTTTTTTTGGGAGAATCAATCATGTTTTAACTTGGTGAAACAAGACGACACCTGAAAAATGAAAATTATGAATTGAAATAATACCAGGATAAGGTGGAGCATGTTGTATAACATGAGGCAAGTCGAAATTAATGCCCTTGATATTGGGGTATCTAGTAGTGATTAGGTTAATGGTAACTCCTAGACCACCACCAACATCGACTAGTTGCCTGAGTTGCTCAAAACCTTTGTAAGACTCAAGGATCTTCTTGATGACAATAGTAGTGTGGTTGAACATTGCTACGTTAAACACCTTATTAAATCTGGGGTCCAAGTTTGTATACTTGAAGAAATGCGTGCCATAAGTCCTATTGAATGGAATTCCTCCCTCAAGAATTGCATCGTTCAGTTGGGACCTATGAAGAGCTTTGGTTAGATACCATATCTTTCATTTATCTATATTCAAGGGCGCTACACAATTACAATAGCATATTTAATTTTTGAAAATTAGATTGGGGAACTGGGTATGCTTTTGAGGTGGTACTGGACCACATAAGCGGAACTACCAAATCTTATGAGATGGTTTCATGAGACCATCCTCTCTCTATGTAGAACCCATACGCATAGAACATACACATGTTATGAAAACGACATCTTATAAGATATATTTTTTCTCTCGATAAATGACCATATGATATATCTATCTCCATTTTGTGAAATTTAATTTTGGTTTTGAATTTCGTCCTTTACACTAATAAAAAATAATTAATTTTCTTTACTATTAAAAGAATAATGATTAACTTTCAAGAAAAGTCAAAGTTGCAAACCTTTTGTATCGACAGGCTTTCCCATACAACTAAACAAAACTTTGTTTTGCTTTTGCCCATCAATTATTTGACCCAATTTTTTTTGATACCAAGTTTTGTTGATATCAAATGTAATTATTTGACCCAAATTAAGCAATAAACGAAGTTATTAAAAAGGGCATAAAGCCTATCATAATAAAAATAGTAAAATATAGGGGCAATTACATATATGCATATAGCAGATAGTAGACTTTGACCTTAATTTCAAATTTAATTCAATGTTTAATTATATTAACCACCATTTTTATAGTTTAAAAGTGTTATAATGTTTTGAAAATTTTGTAATTTCACTAGTTGGCACCTCCTATTATTTTAAATAAAAATATTCAAGATTCAAATCATCTCTACCCTAATTATCAAATTATATATAATAATAATAATAATAAGTTATGGCACAAAAAAAAAAACATGGTTTAGATTTTCTCTTACTTCACACATTCGTAACCAATTACCAAAGGTAATAAGCAAAAATAAATCAAACAATCAATGAAGACCAAGTAAAGGGAAAATATTCTTAAAAAAAAAAAAGTAAAGGGAAAAAAAGAAGTAATTTTATAACTACAAATTATTTTATAACATTTTTACAAAATATTGATATGGTCAATTCTTATTAGTTTTCATCTGGGCTTATCGTTAATATCATTTTTTCACTTACCAATAACTATTCATCATATAAAAAAAAAAAAAGATGTAAAATAGTTTATAATTATAGTATTTTTCAAATTCAAATTCAAAAAAAAAAAGAAAAAAAGAAAAAAAAGAAAAGAAGGTACCAGCTTTTTATAAAGACTTGGTCTTGAGCCAAGGCCGTGTAGGGACCCAATGACTCGCCATCTTCCTTAGTCACGAAGTACTCAGACACAGGAGTAAGACTGTAGAGCCTCTGGAAAGACCCAAAGTCCTCATCAGCAACCACAGTGCAACCAAGCACAGAGTGGCTGACCAGCAGCTTGAGAATGCGGTCCAGCATCATGGCTGCGTCGGGGTTCTTGGTGGGCATCTGAGCTACAATCTGCGAGGGAGAGAGCTTGGCTCCAGGACCCGCTTTGGTTAAGATATCAAAAACCCCAAGCTCAATGGCCGAGTGCAAGACCATGGGCAGCACAATGGAGGTCGAGAGCTGCATGGCACAGGAGAAACTCTTTTCTTCTCTTTGATCATTATCAAGATTTCTTGGATTGGATTCTTTTAGAAAGGCCATAATATTAGGACTAAAAGTGAACTGATCGAACTCTTCTTTGTTTTCTTCACGTACTAGATATTTAATTGAATGGTTGACATATATAGGCATTCAAGAATGGGTAAAACTTATTGGGTTGTGTTAACGGGCACCGCAAGGTGCCCGTTAACCACAATATTTTTTACTTTTTTTCTGACAAAATCTTTGTTTTTTTATTTATATATTTTTGTTTTGTATTTTTTTTGGTAGTTTATGTCATTTTTTCAGTTTTATAGGTACTATTTGGTTTTTTTTTTTTATACTATTTTTGACAAATTTCCGTCTTTTTATGTACTTAACAAGCACTAAGCGGTGCTTGTTAACATTTTCCATACAAGCACCAAGCGGTGCTTGTTAACATTTTTCATACAGTTTACTAGGAAAAAAAAAAAAAAACATTTTCCATACATACATGGTTTTTGTTGGGTGCATGTGACATCCTTGGATTCAAGCACACACATTTGTCAAAGCCCATTTTATGTACTTAACAAGCACCAAGCGGTGCTTGTTAACATTTTCCATATAGTTTACCAAATATATATATATATATATATATATATATATATATATATATATTCCATACATACATGGTTTTTGTTGGGTGCACGTGACACCCTTGGATTCAAGTACACACATTTGTCAAAGCCCATTTTATGTACTTAACAAGCACCAGGCGGTGCTTGTTAACATTTTCCATATAGTTTACCAAATATATATATATTTTCCATACATACATGGTTTTTGTTGGGTGCACGTGACACCCTTGGATTCCAACACACACATTTGTCAAAGCTCATTTATGAGCTTGTTCCAAAAGTTTGGCGAGTTGTGGTTGGTGGAGAGATGTCCCCACATGGACCCACCACCACCCCTCCACCAACCACAACTCACCACATGGGCGAGTTGTGGCATTTGTTGTGCCACTTAATGTGGCACAAGACTTATTCTTTCATTTATTGAGAAATTACCAAAGCTTGGGAGAGGTCTGACTTCTCATAATGAAAAGTGATGCAAGGCGTGTGAGACACGCTGAAGTAAAAGAAAAGAAGAAAAAAAAAAGAAACTAAGGCCATTCGGCCTTGTGGGAAGCTAAAGCAAACAGAGAGCCATTTTGGCCTGGAGTTCCATAGTGAGCAAAAAACACAGAAAAGAGAGAGTTTCAGCTTGAGAGGTGCAGTCCAAAAAGATAGAGTGAAACACAGCGAGAGTGTGAGAGAGTGAAAAAGAAAAAGGAGACATTTTTCTTTACTCAAGTTACACACAAGGAAGATAAATTGGTGGAGTTCCCTTGGAGTTTTTGAGTGCTACAACTATGGAGAGTTGGAGTATTCAGAGGAAGATTTTGCTACTGGTATTGTGGTGAGATTGTATTTTACTCCTTGAGATTTAATTTGTTGTTTATCCAATTTATTGTGGACTTAAGTTTAGCATAAACTTGATAGTTGTAATCTCTATTTCATAGTGGATATTAATTTACACATAGACATAGAGAGGATTTGGGATTTTTCGCTAACAGTTTTCAAATCGGACAGTTCAATAAAACCATTAAAGCGAGAGGTTCAAGGTTTTAAAGGTTAGACCAAAATCGAACCGTTATGACGTCATAATTAATTTAATAATTATTTAAAATATAAATAAATATATTAAATTAATACAAATTGAAAAATAAAATAAAATAATCAAATTAAATGTATTTTTCATAAAAATTCCATAACTTATTTAACATGCTTGTGCCTAGATAAAATGTTATCATCTCATTAACAAAAACAAAACAATAGATGCACTTAGATATTTTCAACAAAAATTGAAGTATAATAATAATAATAATAATAATATAAAGCTTTTTGTTCCATGTTGACAGATTCATGGCAATTATAGACTTATAGTACAAAATTTTGAATTGAAGTAGCATTGTGCAATCAAGGGACGTGGGTGGGTGGCTCAGTAGGCTAGTTATAGGCACTAGCACACTACACTGCATACTTAAGAAAAAGACTCAAAATTAAGTTAAAAAGAAACGAAATGCATTGTGCACCACACACTAGGGTGGTCATTCGTGTTCCTAGATCGGATTTGTGTCGTGTCGAGTTATGAGTATTTGGCTATATGGGTTGACTCGAATCCAAACTGTTTAGTAACATGTCAAAATCCTCAACTTGAACATGATCTGTTTATTAAACAGGTCGACTCGACATGTTTAACTCGTTTAATTAACAAGTCATGTAAAGGTTAGTACAAATGGCCTATTTAATAATCTATTCAATTAATATGTCATACTAGACCTATATAATTTTTATCGATTTCCATATATCTAAAATTAATATAAAATTACAACAATAAATATAAATATAGTAATAAACATATAAAAACAACAATTAATTAAGCATTAATATCAAAATAATTAATAACTTTAAAAGCTAAATGGGTCAGACGGGTTCACATGTTGAACATGAACACGACCCATTTATTAAATGGGTTAGCCGTGTCAACCTGAATATGACTCGAACTCGTTTAGCCTCAACCCATAACTTGTTTATAAACGGGTTAATTATGTCGGGTTCGCGAGTTGTGTAAGATCTTGCCACCCCTACCACACACTACAGAAATAGAGGGTGTGATTCTGGTCTTCACGAAAGAAGAAGAAACACAAAGACATGCTCCTCGCAGAAGTCAATGGCAGAGCGATTGACGTAAGCTGTTTCATGTGTGTTATTTTATTTTTATCTTTTTATAGTTTCCTTTGTTTTTCTTACAGGCAGAATTACTTTTTCCTGCCAAAATCTGAAATGTTTCCCAGTAGCTGTGTTTCTTTTCCTTTTTTTTATTATTATTTTTATATATTTTTATTTTTTAAAGTTTTTTGGTGTACAGATTCAAAGGGAAGTAAGGAACTGTGAGAATCGTATGGTTGGACTACGGTTCGAACGGTTCCCTGCTTTTTTGGTATAGACTGGTTCTTAGGATTAAAAGAACCATGTTTATGAGAGGTTCATGGTTAATCGGGTTGAACCATATGATCTAGTTTGGGTTTGAAAACCATGTTTACACATTAGTGTGTATACACACAAATGTTAAATAACATTAAAATCATGAATTTAATTCATGTCATGATTTATTAAATTGGTTGATACAGATATAGATATTCAAGGATTTAACCTATGCATGTGTTTGTGTCTTTGCCGTTGACAGTTTGCTCTTTTGCCGAGCAAATGATAATGATTGTCAAACAATTTTGGACATCCTTGCAACATATGAACAAGCCTTGAGCCAGTAGATCAACAATGGTAAAACCCAATTGTTCTTTAGCATGAATACAAATCATCATACAAAAATCAGAATTTCAGATTTTTTTGGTGTCTTGGTTGCTTCTCAATATGAAAAATATTTAGGCCTCCCATCCTTTGTGGGGCAAGCAAAGAAAAAGAGTTTCAACTATATATATAAGAGAGTGAGTTTGGCACAAAATACAAGGGTGGATAGAAAAACTTTTGTCTCAAGCAGGCTGCGAAGTTCTCATCAAATCCGTGCTACAAGCAATGTCAACTTTCACTACGAGCTGCTTCAAACTACCAAAAAGCCTATACAAAGACATTGAATCTCTGATCTGAAAGCTCTGGTGGGGATATAAGGGAGAAGCAAGGAAAATTCACTGGAAAGCTTGGGACAAATTATGTTTACCAAAATGTCAAGGCGGTTTGGGATCTAGAGACATTAACGCTCCGTTTGTTTCAAAGTAAAATATTTTTCGTAAAATATTTTCCTATTTTCAAGTGTTTGTTTGGATGTAAAATATAGTCAAAGCTGTAAAAAATTTTCAGTTTGACCAAAGTTTGTGCCTAGAAACTTGTAAAATATTTTACCAAAAAATCAACAGTAAAACATTTTACAAAATTCTCACTCCCTCTCTCTCGATGCTTTCTCCCTTTTCTTCTCAATTCCTCTCTCCCTCTCTCACACTTCTTCTCTCCCTCTCTCAAACTCTACCAAGCCAAATTAGTGAGACCAACAACAACACCCACCAGAGACAACACCCACCAGCAACAGACCACCGGTGGCGCCACACTCCCTACCAAATCTGATCTGGTTCTTCAGCTTCGAAATCACCCTTCAAGACCAAGATTGAAGAGATCAGAATCATTCATCAAATAGTTCTAAAATCTCCACTTGCTCTAAGATTTTCAAGTTGAGTTTCTGGAGGTCAGATTGTGGCGGAGCTGCTTTTGGTGGGTCGGATTGCTGTGGATATGGTGAGTGGATGATTTTTGTGTTGATGGATTTTGGGTATGGTTTGCATTTGTCGACGGTGGCAGAGGCGAGGTGGCTTGGTGGACGGCGTGCGTGTTTGATGGATTTCAGGTATGGGTTTTGTTTGTCATGGTGGTGGGTTGACGGTGGATTCACAGATGACTTGGATTGTTTGATGGGTTTCATGTGTAGCTTGGTGGGGTGGATCTAACGATTGTTGCTGTGTTTTTCCTGAGTTGTGACTTTGGATTTACTGGTGATGCTTCAATAGCTCCAACTAGACAAAATTTTGCTTTGATTTGGTTGGATTTGCTCTGATTTAGTTGGACTTTGCAGTGATCTGGTGGGTTGTGAAATTGAAAAATTTTTACAAAGTGATTTCCTGAACATTTTCATGTAGGCTACCAAACACTGTAAAATAAAAATATTTTCGGAAAATATTTTCAAAGTAAAATATTTTATATTTGAAAATATTTTACATCGAAACAAAGAAAGCGTTAAGAACTTCAATCTTGCTTTATTGGGCAAACAGGTTTGGCGGCATGTTCATAACACCGAGTCTTTATTCTATAAAGTCTTCCAGGCAAAATTCTTTCTCAACTGCTCTGTGTTGGACAGTGAGGTGAAGCTCACTGGTTCCTATGCCTGGCAAAGCATCCTAAAAGCGAGAACAGTGGTGCAACGTGGCTCGGCCTGGCGCATTGGTGATGGAAGGTAGGTTCGCATACGTGGAGATAAATGGCTTCCTGATCTGCACTCAAGTCGCATCTTATTTCCACAAACAAACCTGCCTAACAATGCTCTAGTTTGCTCTCTCATTGACGATAATGGTCCTCGCTGGGACGAGGAACGGATATGGTCTGAATTTTTTCCTCATGAAGCAGTGACCATTCTTGGCGTTCAATTCAGCTCTCGGCAAACACCAGATACACTCATCTAGACTGGTACAAAATCGGGGCGATATTTGACCAAGAGTGCATATAAAATCCTATCTGAAGCTCCCAGTTCTGGCCCATCAAATCCGTCGGCTCACAGCAGGTTCTAGAAGAATATCTGGGCATTGGCAGTCCCAAATAAAATCAAACATTTTATTTGGCGAGCATGCCGTGAATTACTCCCCACAAAAAAGAACCTCTACACTAGGAATGTGACCCAAAATAGCACCTGTGACTTGTGCCAGGAGGCTGTGGAGGATGTAATCCATGCGTTATGGGGCTGTCAGGCATTGAAAGAAGTTTGGTGGGAAGAACCATGCCTTAGAAACCAGCTCATGGCTCGGTTTGTGGACTTACGTGATTTATGGACTGGAAGTACAGGCAGCGACGAGCATCACTTAGCGGAGAGATTTGCCTTTGTGGCTTGGAGTATTTGGCATACCCGAAACGCTTCCAGACTAAAGAATTCGTGCCTACCATTTTCGAGCATTTACCGAGACTCAATGTATCGGCTGCAGGAATATCTAACAACCCAACTTCAAGGACTTTCCGAGGCATTGACTGCTATGGACCGCATGTCACTCACAACCTATAGCAATTGGATGCCACCACGAAGCACGCAGTGTAAAGCAAACTTCGACGGAGCTGTTTTCTAGGATACACAAATGGCATGTGTTGGCGTGGTGATCAGAAACTCGTGTGGCCATGTGATCGGAGCACTTTCAGTGAGTTTGTTTCTCCCGTCAACAGTGGACGACGGCGAGGCAGTAGCATGCAGGAAAGCAATCAGCTTTGCTCTGAACCTTGGCCTTGATAATGTGGTGTTTGAAGGCGATTTGGAAATAGTCATAAATTTAAGGCCCCCAACTCTGACTCCAGATGTCCTGGTTCCTTCGGCCATATTGGTGATATAAATATATATATATATATATATAAGCTTTATTATATATAAGTCTTACAAATTAATGTGTTATCAACCATAAAAAATATTATCATATGAGTATCAATTATAAGTGTGATAATGGGTATCAAATTGAGTCATATACTAGGCAATCATCATGGAGTGAATGATTATCTTGTTGAAATGACACCAATTATATTCATTGTTAAATCAGTTTGTAATTTTTTTTTTTTTTTTTTGTCTTTTTAAAAAAGTTTGTATGCTTTTTGTATTAAAATTTGTTGTAACTTTTTAATATTTTTATATGGAAAACGTTAGGGCTACAAATTTTACTATAAAAGTTTTATAAGTTTTTTTTTTTTTTTTTATAAAAATAAAAGTTTTATAAGTTGATGTGTCACAATCATAAATATGTATTTTAGACCTACATTTATTATGTTGTTGAATTCTATTAGTCACATTGATTGCCACCTCTCTTTATAAATATTATATAGTAAAATTTGTAGTATTTGTAGTACTTTCTTTTTATAACAGATGACATTTTAGTTTGTTAAATTTATAATATTTCTAGCATCACTCATTAAATATATTGTCCCATGTTTAAAAAAAAAATTATAACTGTGTAAAACAATATAAACATCAATAATTTACTGCTAAGTGTCTTGCAGCTTATAATGTTTCAAGCGGAGATATTCAGGATTGAAATCCTCCTATCTAATTATCGAATCATAAATAAGTAAATAAATAAAAACAAATAAATTATTTAGAGAATTAAGGACTATGACATTATAATATGTGTGCGCATGGTGTGGTGATGCTTTAATGGTTGGACTGATTCAATGTATTTTGGAGCCTAAAGCGACAACTTTAAGTGGAGTCTTTTCTTATATTTAAACTTTTTTTATTCTCTTCTTTTTAGACTCAACATGATCTAGAAAATGTATTTACTAGTAAAGAGAAAAACCTTGTCCCTCTAGTATTTGGTTACTTAACTTAATAGATAGTATTTTTTAGTTGTATTATATTGTGTTATCTAAATTCATTGAGTAATTTGATTTTATTTATGGGTTGAGACTATTAGATACTTTCATGGTTAGGTGAAGTTGTATTATATTGCTTTATCTAGTACATTTTATAATTATACTAGCTAGCATAATGATTTTTTTCACAAATATATATATATATATATATAAATAAATTTAACAACTAAGATATTAAATACTAAAAGACCAAAGAGAAAAAAATAAATAGAGAAAGTGTTAACGTGGACCCTATAGAGGAGTATACAGGTAAAATTTTATGTAAAAAATCAAAGGAATTACCCGAAAAAGAAGGTGAAATTTATTTAAAAAATTAAAACCTTAAGAGATAATAAGTACAAACGTAATCCCATAATTACTCTTAAAAACAAAAATCTATTGTCCTATGCTACCCCACGGCCCTACCCAATTTGTTAAACGAATGAATGAAAACGAATACAAACATTAATCCCATGATTACCCTTAAAAAAAAAAAAAAAATCGATTGTCCTATGCTACCACACGGCCCCACCCAATTTGTTAAATGAATGAATGAAAATGAACTTAGGCATGTGCTGTGTCAGAACTCAGAATGGTAATTAGCAAGAATAAAATAAAAAGAAGGTACAACAAAAAAGCTAGAATAATGAGAAATTCAAGAAAGAAACAAAGGTTCTAAAAAAGTAGACACCTGAGAGCATTTACATAAAAAATGTGAAAATTGTTAGAGCAACCACATCAGTCCGTTTAAAAATTTTCGTTTATTTTACACTAAAAACTTACTTTTTCTATTTTACACTACCACATTTTCAAAACACTCATATCAGTTAATCTATTTTACACATCTATTCTAATTAAATAATATTATTTATTGTTTATTTATTTATTATTATCTATTAATACCCATTCTCTCTCATAAACACCCACAACATCAACTCTCTCACACGTTCCTCTCTTTCCCTCACTCTCTTCCTCACAGCCGCCTCACCCAGCCCACCGTCGCCGCCGATCCAGCTCGTCCCCGATCCAGCTTTCCGCCTCAACCCTCCGCCGATTCGGCCTCCCTCTCACTTTTGCCCTCCCTCTTTCCTTCTTCCCTCCCTTTCTTCCTCCACCACCGACCCTTCACCTCCCACCCCCAACTGATGATAGCAATAGAAGATCCAGCGACAGCAATGGAAGACCATCGGGCGGCAGCAGTGGTAGCAGATCCGGCTCCGTTGGGCATTTCACGTGAGTTTTCCGTTGAGTATGGTTTGGGCTGGGTTTTCCAGTGGGGTTGGACTGTTTTTGGGTTGGGTTTACCAGTGAGTTTTGATTGATTTTGAGTTGGGTTTTCAGTGGGTTTGTCTTGATTTTGAGTTGGATTTTCTAATTGCTTTTCCGTTGATTTTGGGTTAATTTTCTGTTGATTTTGGGTTAATTCTTTGTGCTAGGTTACGGTGTTTGGTGGTGGCGCTAGGTTTGGTGGTTGGGTGGTTATTCTGGCGCGCTGGGTTGTTGTAAATGTTGGGGAAGAGAAGGAGTTTGATAGAGGAGAGAGAAAAAAGAATTAAAAAATCGTTTACACGGTGAACAGTAACCGTGTATATATGCACGGTTACTGTTCATTTGCAAGATCATCATGTATATTTAGACATTTTTACAAAGACTGATGTAGAAAGTTTTTGGGATAAAATGTGTAAATTGGAGCACTTTTTGTATTTTAGATAAGTATCCACAAGCTGGTGTGGATGCTCTTATATTCTTATTTTAGCACCAAAACCACAATAAAACCTTCTATATCAAAGCTTTCAAATGTAAACAAATTTGACACTCAGTTACAGTGAGCTGCCGTCTCTAGCAGCTCACTGTAGCTGAATGTTATAAGTAAATATTATTTTTTAATCCCTTCACATGCATGCCTCTCCTCTTTCTCTCTTTCTTCTCATACGAGCCACCTCCTCTCTTTCTCTTTTTTGTTGCTTTTCCTTGACTATCACCCACGCCGCCAGCCCTCTCGCCCCAGGTCATCCTGTCCTTGCCTTGAACCATCAAACCAAGCCTCCATGGTTCCGGTTTGTGGGTTTTTTTTTTTTTTTTTTTTTTTTTTTTTTTTTTTTCCCGAGTTCTTCGGTTTCCTCTTCGTTAACACGTCTTAGTGTTATCTTGTATTTGCATTTCTCTTCCCTACTCTTTAAGCTTTCTTTTTATTGTTGATAATGGATGAATATGGCTTAGGGTAGTGTTATCGGTTCATTGCGCTTATTTACTCTTATTCCGCACTTAGTCTAAGTAGAGTAAAAGCAATCTAGCCGTAATTTTTATTTGGGGGTTTGAACAAGCTCTTGTGTTTTAGCACAAATTCGAACTCTCAATTGGTATCAGAGCGGGTACACTTGTCGGATTTCAAAATCCTAGTGTGAACCTAGACCCTGTGTGAGATGGATAGATCTCAATCCCTTAATGCTCCTCCCTACTTTGATGGGAGTAACTATGCTTTTTGGAAAGTATGTATGCGTGCTTTTCTTTGTGCAATTGATGAGACGATGTGGGATTCCGTCGAAAATGGTTGGGTAAGACCCACAACAGCCAAATTTGAATGGGATAAGGCTGCTTTTACTTTGGCAAACGCAAATAGTAAAGCGATTAAGTCTATTTTCTGTGGTGTTTCTACTAATGAGGTTTACAGGATTTCGCATGTAAAGACCGCCAAAGAGGCGTAGACCATCCTTGAGACAACCTACGAAAGTACCAAGAAGGTTAAAGACACCAACTTCAAATGCTCACTACTCGGTTTGAAGAAGTGAAAATGAACGATGATGAGTCGTTCGATTCCTTTTATGGAAGACTTAACGAGATAGTGATTGCCAAGCTCAATCTTGGGGAGAAGATTGAAGACGCCATGGTGGTGAGGAAGATTTTGAGATCCTTACCTAAAAGCTTCCGAGCTAAGGTCACCACCATAGAAGAGCAAAGATTTGGATGAGATAAAGATTCAAGAACTCATTGGATCTCTCCAAACCTATGAGCTCGGACTACCCTCTCACAAGTCCAACAAATCACTTGCTCTTAAAACTATAAATGAGAGAATGAGTGATTCCTCTGATGAAGACGATGTAGAAAAGGAGGTGGCGTTTCTAGCAAAGAACTTCCAGAAATTTCTTAAGATGAAGAATAATGGGAAGTCGTTTGGCAAAGGGAGATTCTCATCATCCAAAAATGATAAAAGAGAATACAAGAAGAAGGATGGGAAAGAATCATCATCAACCCAAGGAATCGTGTGTTATGAATGCAATGGTCATGGACACCTAAAGAAGGAATGTCCAAACTACTTGAGAGGAAAGGGTAAAGTGCTTGCTACTACCTTTAGTGACTCGGAGAGCTCAAACTCCGATGCAAAAGGAGAATGTAATAGTGATGGAAATCATTCGGCTTTCATGGAAATTACCACCGTTGATTATAAAGATGAGTTAAGCGACTTGGTTGATGAGCTAGGTGCACATTTCAAAGGTGAAGAAGTTAAAGATTCAGAAGATGGGGATGTGTACCTAAATAAAGGTGAGACGAACCTTCAAGAAGTGTATAATGCATTGCTTGAAGATTGTGGCAAATATGCCAAAGTTGCAAAGAATGCTGTTAAAAGGATGAAGAAAATTGAAGAAGAGCATAAGTTCACATTTGTGCAATTTAAGGAAGTTAAATGTGTAGTTGAGGAGTTAAAGGAAGAATTGCTGAATGCCTACTCTAAAATCAAGTTCCTTGAACTTGAAATAATCCAAGCAAATGTCAAAGTGGAGTGCATTTCCACCAAGAAACTTTACAGTGTGCTGTCTTCACAAAAACCTTCAAATGACAAGACCAGACTAGGCTATATTGGTGAAGGAAGCTCAAGCAGCGAACCCAAGAAGGAAGTGAGGTTCGTGTTGGCCAAAAATGTAGAGAAGCCTAAGGTAGAAAAGCCCAAAGTGGAAAAGCCCGAGGTTGAGACCCTTGTTGTTGCAAAGAGAACCATTGGTGCAAAACCAAAGAAAAAAGGGAAGTTATTACCCGAAAGTCAAAGAGGACCTCATGTGAAGCATTTTTGTCATCATTGTGGTGTATGAGGACATACAAGACTAAATTGCTTCAAGCTTCAAGCACTCAAGAGGACTGATTCTTTGCGTGGCCAAGACAGCTCAAGAAGAATGCCAAGGGAATTCAAGCTAAAGGAGGAAATGAGGGACAACTCATTGGAGATGTTATGGAGATGTTGAAAAACATTTCACTATGCCTAGCTAGCTTCACCCCAAGGTTTGAAAGTTATGTCAGTCATACCATTCCTTCTAAGGATCTTGCCCAAAACACTCATACTGTGTGGGTGAAGAAGGGTACTCATGCATGATCACTCACTATGCCCATGCATTAATAGTACCGGCATATTAGGGTTATAGTTTTATGCATCATGACATATGCAATCTTCCTGTGTCATTGCTTCTGTTTTTAGCATGTTTCTTCTATAGGTCTTTATTTGTTCACCGTGTTGTTCTCTTGTTTTTACTTTATTGCTTTATTTTTTAGTGTATTGAAATATTCAAAACCTATAAAAATGAAAAATCTCAAAAGTTTGATCGCTTGTGTTGTGTAATCACATGTTGAATTTGGCCTAGTACCTCCATACTAATGGCGTAGTGCATTTATGAGCTTAGCTTGTTATATATGCACATTTTTTTAAGTGTGAGCGACATCTAGAAATCTACGTTTGATTATTGTAAATAGATCTTCAAGCTTGTCATGAATGATTAGTCAATAATCTTGTTTGATCTTCATACATGCATAGACTTGTGCCTATATATCTCCTTACAATTTTTTTTTTCTTTTTCAAAGAGCTCTACAGATGTTCATCTCTAAAAGGAGAAAAGGGCTGAAAAATCCTTGTTTTGAAAACTAGTTTGACTAGGAAAAAGTGGAGTAAATATGTATTAAAATGTATGGTGCCAAAGCCAAAGGCTTATTGGTCAAAGAAATATCAAAACTTCATGGCATCAGATCTCAAACATTTGAGTTGTATTGATCAAAAGCATGAAAAGTGAAAGCCACCTGAAAAGCTTTTAATCATATGTAAACACACTGGTGAGGGGTCATATATGTTCATTTCTACAAGTGAGATAGGTCACTTGACTTCGTGCTAGTTATGTATGACTTGATTGAATTAATCATTGAAGGTTCATACTAGACTATGGACTAGTTCATACTTGATCCACACACACAACACACATGTTTAATGTTCAATGAATGCCTACTTCATTTGTGTGATTGTACGTATTCAAATGTGATATGTTTATACTCAATTGCTTAATGATTGAACCCAAAAAGATTTTTGAGTATCTTATATGTTTTTGAAAGTGTTTTTGTGTAGCATGTTTGTGTTATGAGTTTTTCCAAAAAGCCAAAATTGTTTTGTTGAAAAACTACTTCAAAGGCATTTTCGCGAGTAAGTTGCAAGTAAGAACTTATCCACAAAAATGAGGAAGTTATTTTCAGTTCTTCCTGAATTTTACATAGAGAGTTTCGCGACTCTCTCGCGACTCTTTTGCAAGAAATGGCTTCCCACGGAACAAACCCTATGCTTTTGAGGCCATTTCGCGAGTAACTTTGTGAGTACCTTACCCACGAAATGAACAGATTTTCAATTTTTAAAGGGCAAACAGTGACAGTTTTTCAAAACATCTCTTTTGCCTCCTCCGTGCCTCTCTCAACTCAAAACACATTTTCACTAAAAAACTCAACCAAATCTCAAGGGCTTTCATCTCTAAGACTCATCTAAGATATGTTTTAACATTATTTCTCTTTTATTTCCTTAGATTAAGCCTCATATTCTAGGATTTCTCGGGTTGGGTTATTTTGAAAGGGGTTGGGAAAAACTTAATTTCTTGTCAAATTTTTTTTTATTTTTCTTGATTGGTTTGTGTCACATTGTGGTTGTTTGTGTTTGTGTTGGCCCCAAGTGGCATTTTAACTTATATTTAGGCAAGATTTCGACATTTTCATACATTGTTTCACATGTTAGAGGTTTGTATGCACTTTAAGTGTTTGATAAAATGCCCAAATAACATTTTCTCATTGTTTTGGACTCCCATGAGTACCAATTTTTAGGGATTACTATGTTATTACATACTTAACATGTTTTGAACATTGGTTGTGTGGTTTACACACTTTGCCCCATGAGTACTTTGTCATGCATTGCTTATACACACCACAAGCATACTTGATGCACACACTCTATCACTTAACATGTTTTTACTTTTCACTCATGCTAGGTAAATCTTGTTACACCGTTAGCTCTTAAAACATGTTTTTATGACTTTGTTTGCTTGTCTTTATGCTTTTTAGGACTATTTTGTTCGTTTTTATGGACTAACTTGTGTCTCATCAAGTTTGTTTCCATGTTTTTTTGTTTGTTGTTGTTTCTTTGTGTTGGTGTTTGTTTTACAGATGTCTCCTATTAAGAAAAATGGCACAAAGAAGTCTTTAAAGCGTCCTTGCACCTCCTTGGACTCATTTAGAAACGACGAAGCTAACATGGCCTTCCTTGATCACTACAAACGGGCCCCAATCATCCTAGAGAGGTTTGTGGACTTAGAGTCCCTAGAGGGCACTTTCATTCCGGATGTGTTCAAAGAAAGGACATGGACAAAGTCGCTAAATCCGATGGGCGATATGTTTGAGGACATCATTCAAGAATTCTTCACCAACGCCATTGTGGAAGGTGATCACATTAATTGTTGGTTAATGGGGAGAGAGTTCTTTGTCTCAAGAGAGTCAATTTAGGAAGTTTTGGAGATTCGACCGACGGCTCCAAACACATCTTTTCAGTATGATGAGAGAAAGGAGAAACTAGAGCCTCTCGCAGAAGTTCTTGGAGGACAACTTAAGAAAAAGGCTTTGTACACGATTGCGTTCACCCCCGAAATACGAGCCTTGGCCTACATCATGATCTTCAACTTCTATCCAGTGAAGAACTTGACAACTTTGTCAGGACCAAGGACGGTGTTCCTATATGATCTCTTCACTCACAAGGAGATCGACATCTACGGTCACATCTATCACCTCTTTGTCAAGAGCATCAAGAAGAGGAATGTAAGGCCACTTCTACTGTTTCCAAGCCTTGTCATGTCTCTTAAAGTAAAGGCAAAGGTAAAGATTCCAAGTGGGCTTCTAGTCATGCAAAGGGAAGACCTTATTAGTGAGCAGACCATCATCCGAAGCAAAGCTCACATCCCCGGACCAAGCGTTGGTGTTTCTCAAATTTCGAGAGATGATGCTACAGAAGAAGGAGGAAACACTGATGAAGAAATTGAGCATTTCACTTCAATTCCGGAGGATACAGCATGTCCTTCTTCTCAAGTACAAGCAAGAGCACCCGATCGCCGTGATCATCTACTTGGAAGAGTTGAAGAGTTGCATTTGATGCTATCTTGACACATCAACTACTCCACGAATCAATTCACATACCTTCAAGGCCAGATTACTGCCCTCTCGTCCCAAATTGATGACATGATGCAGAAATCGGAGTCAAACTCGAACTTGGAGTTTGATGCATTTTAGGACCTTTGGCCATTCCGGTAAAAAAGGGGGAGTAGTTTAGGCTTGAGGGGGAGTACAGCCTGAGGGGGAGTACAACCTGAGGGGGAGTAGTATAACATTGGTTTATTTTGGTGGTTTCTAGTTTATTTTACGCTTTTATAACTATTGGATGTTTACAGTGCTTTCGTTTAAAGCTTTCAAGTACTTTAGTTTAAAACTTAGTTTTCTTTAGTACTGCTTTGTATCTTGGTTTTTATAGTCGTGTCTTGATGCTTACTGTTTTCTATTGCTTATTGCTTTAGTTTCTTTAATGCATCATGTGTTTGTTGGACATGCAATTGATTTTAGCATTGCTCTTAATTGCATTGCGTGTTCAGATGATCATTTACTTGATAAATGTTCATTGTAGTCATTTCCTAATGACTGTTTATGTTTGATCAAGTTATGCTTATTGTCATATATCCCTTTGATATCTTGATCGCATTTTACTTGTTCCTTATACATGCCTTGTGTTCTACTTGTCTTTGAGCTTAATGAAGTTTTGTTGTTATATGCAAGTGTTTTAGGATACATGTGTATTTTGGTGCAAATGCTTCACAGCCTTTAGATTTAGGTGTGGGTGAGTTTTGCCTATGTTTCGAAACTCACGTTTAAGTCTAGAGTCTGTTTAGGGGTTTTGTCACGGAATAGCCAAAGGGGGAGATTGTAAATTTGTGATTTCCAACTATATTGTGTTGGCTTTAATTCCGTGCAAAATTTTATTGTAATTTCTTCAATCATTTTTCCTGTATGTATGTGGGTTTAATTGTAAGGGATGAGTGTGAGAGATCGGTAAATAATCAAGCTTCAAAAGTTGAACAAGTGGATTTCACGACTGGCTCGCGAGTAGCTTGCGAGAAGTAACCCGCGAAAAAAGCATATGTAGAGCACATGACTAGAAGATGAAGAATTGTGCCAGGCTATCAATTTTGCGACTGTCTCGCAGGAAGGGCCAACCCGCGAAGGACCCGCGAAAGTCTCTGTTTGGCAAAAAGTTGTGTTTTGCTTTACCAAGTCTTTACCCACACTATATATACCCTATTTACCCACAAAGTGTAAGGAGTGCTTTTCAGAGAGAAAACCCTAGAAAAAAAAACTTGAGAGTTAGAGATTGTTATACCCACAATCATCTACACATTTCTTTGTGGTTTTCCTTAACTTTTACCTCTCCATCTCTAGATTTTTGAAAGGTTAATAGCCCAAACACTTACCACACCCATTCTAAGTGTAAAGTAAGATTTTGGTACTGTTGGGAAGCAATGGAATGAGTCATTCATTGGCGGATGCAATTGGGCTGAATTGTGGGATCTGGAAAGTTAGAGAAGACAAGACTCCTGCTCGTCCCTAAGGTCCAAGGTGTATCCTCAGAAATAACCTTGGCTACCCGTTTAAATCAGACTCGGGATCCTCGTCCTCATAGTTTGTTTGTTACCCTTCATGTGTATCCTCCACATTAAATACAAGACAGCCACTCCTCTGGCCGCATTAATGAGAAAATGACCATGAACAGTGGTGGCAAAGCTAAAATTGCGGGATAAAAGCTTACTAGTATGTTCCAGATGAGACAGAAGTCCTGGGAATGCGAACTCAGCCCTCCAAGTGTAAGATTAAGATGATTTGTGTTTAGATATAAAAGGAAAAGGAAGATCCATATGGGAAAAGGACAAAAAAAAAGAGGAAAAGAGAGAACTTTGTAACCAAGAACTGAAACATTTGTATAAGTGAGAAAGACATACATATAAAAAAAAATAGACCTTCCTCGAGCTTGACTGAGGAGTGTTTCTCCTTTTAAACTTGTTGCCTTAGTTATTTCATTTGCTCCCTATCTCATTTTAATTAACCTTTGACGACATATATATATATATAAAAATAGACCTTCCTCGGGCTTAACCAAGGAATGTTTTTCCTTTTAAACTTGTTGCTTTAGTTATTTCATATGCTCCCTATCTCATTTTGATTAACCTTTGACTTATTGAGTGTTCAATATCTAACCCACTCTCTAACAAATCTATTGTGGTGGGCTTATTGGGCCATCGTCCGAGTCATTTTTGGGCCGTGGATAAAACTGCACCCTTACAATTAGCGCTCTGTAGGAATATTGAACAGACTTGAATTAGTTCAACCATGATGAGTTCAGGGCCAAACCGAGAGGAATTTGTGGGATCGCAACGTCAAGATCATTTTCTTAATCTTGAGCAAAGGAGAGATCGTGAAGTTAGAGTGCACACAACTCATACCGGTAAGAGTCATTCTAGAAGTGGGAGCCATGTGTCTTATAGGGAGGATACCAGAAACTTGCAACTGGAGATAGATCATTTACGTAGGAAGTTATGTCGAAAGCAAAGGACGGGGTCTCCATCAAGCTCAGGGTCTCCATCTGATGATGATGACAGTTATAGACCTAGATCCAGGACCTCTCCCAGTGAGTCTTTCTCCTATAATGAGGAGCATCATCATAGGCAAAGGAATAGAACCCCGACTTATAGGGGCTTGGGAAATGATGCTATGAGCAAGGCTTTACGTCAAATCTCAAAAATCACCGTTTGCACGGGGATGAGAGGGCAAAGCTTCCTCGACGGTTCACGCAGCCAATGTTTACCATGTATAATGGTAGGATGGACCCGGTGGAGCATGTCAGTCATTTTAACTAGAGAATGGTTGTTCATTCGAGGAATGAGGCCTTGATGTGCAAAGTATTCACATCTAGTTTGGGGCCTGTGGCATTGAGATGGTTTAATGGATTGGAGGAGGGCTCCATCAACTCCTTTTGAGAGCTTACTAAGGCCTTTGGGGCTCGATTTGTTCTATGCAGCAGAGTTCCTCGTCCTCTGGATTCCTTATTGGCAATGACAATGGCAGAGGAGGAGACTTTAAAGACTTACTCTAATAGATACTGGGAAATGTTTAATGAAATAAATGGAGGCTTTGAGGATGTGGCTATAAGAACCTTTAAGGTTGGCCTTCCTGCTGAGCATGAATTAAGGAAGTCCTTGACGAAGAAACTAGTGCAAAATATGCGTAAGCTCATGGATCAGATTGATAAACACAATCGAGTCGAGGACAATCAACAACAGGGCAAGGGAAAGGCCAAAGTAATTCCCCCTGACCGAAGAGACTTTAGGTCTAAGAGGTACAATAACAACCAACCTCGGAGAGACTTTTCTGGACATGCTGGCCTTCCTGCTGCTTAGGTGGTTAGCACAATATTCAAAGAGCTTGTGCACCAAATTCTTGAGAAGATAAAGGTCGAGCCATACTTCAAGTGGCCAAAAAAAATGGAGGGTGACCCCATGAGGTGAAATCAAGGTCTTTATTGTCAATATCACCAGGACTGTGGACACACTACAGAAGATTGCCGGACTTTGCGCGACTATCTTGGGCAACTGGTTAAGGTTGGGAAATTGGGACAGTTTTTGCACCAACCTCCAGGACAGGGGAATCATAGGAAGAATGAAGCCCGACCAATCTTGAGTTTTTCCGATGATGATAAGGTGGGAACGGTTCAGCCATATGATGATGCCTTAGTGGTTACTCTTCGTATAGGAGGGTATGATGTGAGGAAGGTTTTGGTGGATCAAGGTAGTGGTGCAGAGATTATGTATCTTGATATGTACAAGGGACTTAATTTGAAACCTGAGAATTTAGTTAGCTATGACTCCCCTCTAGTTGGGTTTGATGGGAAGACCGTTATACCAAAGGGATTGATCAAGCTACCTATTCAAGCGGGGTCAGAGGTGGTGGATGCGAACTTCATTGTGGTGGATGCTTACTCACCATATACTGCCATCTTAGCAAGGCCATGGCTTTATACTATAGGAGCTGTTTCCTTATCTTTGCACTTAAAAGTGAAGTATCCCTCTAGGGACCATGTTGAAGAGCTAGTCGGAAGCCAAGCCATGGCAAGGCAGTGCTTGGTTGCTGCTATTAGACAATAGTCCGAGGATAAATCCTTGGGAATCACTGAAGAGGCTTTGTAATAGTTAATGGAAGTGGAAGTGTCCTTGGAGGATACCACGAACGAAGGAGTGAATTGCGAGGAGTTGGAGAAGGTCACAATAGACATTGATCATGAAAAGTACTTCCAAATTGGAGTCCAATTGCCACCTCGGGAGAAAGAGGAATTGTTAGCTTTCCCTCGAAAAAATGTTGATGTGTTTGCTTGCAGTGCTTATGAAGCTCCTGGGGTGGATTCGAATTTCATTTGTCATTATCTGAATGTCAATCCATTTGTCACCCTTAAGAAATAACCACCTCGGTGCTCTTCTAAGGAACATTTCGAGGTTGTTAAAGAAGATGTGGTAAAGCTTAAACAGGTAGGAGCAATAAAAGAAGTTTTTTACCCAGAGTGGTTGGCTAACACGGTGGTGGTGAGGAAGAAGAATGGGAAGTGGTGAGTATGTGTAGATTTCACAGACTTAAACAAGGCTTGCCCCAAGGATCCCTTCCTAATATCTCGAATAGACCAGTTAGTGGACGAGACGGTTGGTCATCCTTGGATGAGTTTTTTTGATGCCTTTCAGGGGTACCATCAGATACCATTAGCTCTGACCGACCAGGAAAAGACTTCTTTTGTAACGCTCACGGGGAATTATCATTATAAGGTAATGCCTTTTGGATTGAAGAATGCAGGGTCTACTTACCAGAGAATGATGACTAGAATGTTTGAATCCCAACTTGGCAAGAATATTGAGGTCTACATTGATGATATGGTGGTGAAGAGCAAGGTAGTGGCTGAGCATATGGGTGACCTCGGAAGTGTCTTTGAAGTGTTAAGAAAACATAAATTGCGCCTTAATGCTTCTAAATGTTCCTTTGGTGTTGGCTCGGGTAAATTTTTGGGCTATATGGTCACCCATCGTGGAATTGAAGTTAATCCTGATCAGATTAAAGCAATAAATGACTTATAGCCTCCTTGGAATCCTAAAGAAGTGCAAAAGTTGACTGGAATGACCGCAGCCTTAAACAAATTTATTTCTTGATCTGCAGATAGATGTAGGCCATTTTTCCAACTTTCGCACAAGTGGAAAGGGTTTGAGTGGAATGAAGAATGTGCCCTTGCTTTTCAGCAATTGAAGGAATACCTTTCTCGACCACCCATTGTTCCATAGCATTGGCCACATAGCCCGCTTTTCCGCCATCAAAATTGCGAATGGAAGTATCCTCCCCGAGAGGCGAACCATCCAACTCAAAGACCGGGTTCCAGTTCAGAACCCAAGATCTTCACTCAGAAGCAGCGTCCGAGCTTTCCACGCCCCTTCTTTGTCGAGCTCGGGTCACTTTTGCCACTTTGGTGGGCTCATTAGGGGCTTCCTCTTGGACTTCACCCTCTTTAATAGGTCCTTTGCCCTCTTTCTTATCCCTCTTACGTTTTTTGTCAGCTGCCTCGGTCTGTACAAGGTCAGGAGGTATTGGAGTTGAAGGCCTAGGAACTATTGGGACCTTTGGAGTTGCAGTCCTAGCATGGGACTCCAACAGAGAGAATAGGTCTGGTAATTTTTTCTCTATCACCATCCCTTTAGGCACTTCGGTAACCTCTTGGTCCTCGCTAACTAAGGCTGCAGCTAGATGGGGGCTGAGTCCTTCCTTCTTGAACTCGTTTGCACCGTAGAAGATCTCGAAATCCTCGTCTCGGACAGGATCTTCAGTATTCTCCTCTGAAGAATTGTCCTCAGTTTCTGTCTCAAGTTCTTCTTCCGAGGATGTAATATCCTCTACGGTGGGTTGAGGATCCTTGAAGGTGGGAAGCTCGACCACTTGTGTTCCCTCTGGAGGAGGCTTGCTTATAAATCCCTCGATGGCCACGTTAACTAGGACAAGGCTAAAGTCTCGGGCCTTGATGACGTGCTTGGAAACTTAGAAGTGATTGGATATGGGTTTGAAGCTTAGGATCACGTGAACTGCTTGGAGCTGATCGTCCCGGTGTAGGAAGATCTTGGACTTTAGAACTCGATTCAGTAGATCAAAGTTCACCAAGCTTTGTCTCTTAGTAGTGGCTTTTTTCTCTGAGGAAGAACAGTTAAGAGTTCACATTAGTTTGCAAGTTGGACAAGCCCAAATCTTAGCAAGTAAAAGAAAAATATACGTACACAAAGGTAATACAATGAAATGGCCAGTGAATAAATAGCTTTTTTTAATTTCCTAAGCTAACATAGATTTATTTTTTAAGGATCCCTAAGCCATCCCACTTAGAGTTCCATCCTTAGTAGGACAATGGAGCACGTCGTGCCACTCCCCTGAAACGATGAGAAAGTCCTCGTCCATGCCTTTGTTCATCTCGGGGAGACAGGATATTAGTTTAATGGTAGGAACCCTAGTCTTTAAGTAATATCCCCTATCGACACCTTTCTGGCAACTGTACACCCAGTTTACGTTGTGATGGGTAAGACATATACCCAACTTTTCTTTCAGTGCATCTACACAACCTAGTATTCTGAACATGTTTGGAATACATTGGGTGGGGCACAGCCTAAAAAGGTTTAAAAAAATTCCTAGTGACTCTACCCATAAGAATCCTCATACCCCTTTCAATGAAGGCAATCATGGGAATTACAACGTCACCAGTAGGCCTCTTCTCGTGCCACTCACCTGGATTGCAATGTTGTCTTGACACATTGCTAGGAATCCTATAATATCTCTTAAACTCCTCTTAGTGCTTGGGAGTGTCAACCAAACTAAAAAATCTACCCATTTGGGAAAAAGAAAAAAAATCTACTAGTTTGAAAGAATAAGGGAAGAACTCTTGTTAACAAAAATGCACATTTACAAATTCGGGGAAGAAGGGCTCCTCGGACAAGATCATCAAGTGTGAGGAGCGTATTTATGTTCTTTTCTGCTTCTAAAGAGGCGAAATGGAGGTGAGGGCCTCACGTTTCTCTATACATAGGCTGGGAAAAAAGGAGCGGTAATCTTCCCGCCCCTTCTGATGATGAATTTTGGGCCGTTCGATCATGATCTCATCGTAGAACGTGGGGAATAGTAGGCCACCAGTTGCATTTATTATGGAGTTGGGGATTCCAACGCGTTAGGAATGGGTCGCAATTAGTTAAAAAGACATGCTCGTGTGGGAACCTATTTACAAACGTACCCTTGTCAATAACTTCTGTTGGCCAAAACCTCACTTTTCTTGGTCGGGAGTGAAAAATGAGGTTCTGGGGGCTATTGTAAGGACAAGGATCCCAACTTTGATTTAAATGGGCAGCCAAGGCTATTTCTGAGGATACACCTCGGACCTTGGGGACGAGCACTAGCTGTGTGAGGCGTATGAAGTTAAAACATCAAAAAGGAAAGAAGGCAGACTTGGCACGGAACACGAGAAGGATGAAGGAAGAAGGGTGTAGAAGCCATCCCCTCCGCATTAAATACAAGACAACCACTCCTCTGGCCGCATTAATGAGGAAATGACCATGAACAGTGGTGGCACAGCTAAAATTGCAGGGTAAAAGTTTCCTAGTATGTTTCGGATGAGACAAAAGTCCTAGGAATGCAATCTCAGCCCTCCAAGTGTAAGATTAAGATGATTTGTGTTTAGATATAAAAGGAAAAGGAAGATCCATATGGGAAAAGGACAAAAAAAGAGAGGAAAAGAGAGAACTTTGTAACCAAGAACTGAAACATTTGTATAAGTGAGAAAGACATACATATATAAAAATAGACCTTCCTCGGGCTTGACCGATGATTATTTTTCCTTTTAAACTTGTTGCCTTAGTAATTTCATTTGCTCCCTAGCTCATTGCGATTAACCTTTGACTTATTGAGCGTTCAATATCTAACTCACTCTCTAACAAATCTATTGTGGTGGGCTTATTGGGCCATTGTCCGAGTCATTTTTGGGTCGTGGATCAAATTGTGCCCTTACACAAACAAACCAAAAAACATATCCTTTCAATTCAAAATTTACAACTTGAGAGAGATTCTGAGGAGCATAAAAAAGTATATATTTTAAGTTTACATACTTCAGATTCAACTTGACAACTTGTGGACTCTGCAGGTTCCAAAAAGTAAATATTTTAAGTTTACAACTTGATATAGACTTTATAGACTTTTGGATTTTTATTTTTATTTATTTTTATTACTTTAGTTTTGTTTTGTACTAATTAGACTTAGTGTTAGTAACTTAGTCTTAGTATTTAACTACTATTAGACGTTTAGTACTGTAGACGTGTAGTTGTAGATACTTTTTCCTTTTAATTAACTCATTTTTTTTTAATAAATGGGGGCATGGCCACTGCCACTGGTGGCTACTAAATGACTAGATAGTGTCAGTGCAGTGCTTTTTGTTTGTATGTATATGCACCTAATACCTTGGCATGTAGTCTAAATATTTTTTAGGGAAAAAAGTTTTAAAAAATTAGTCAGGTCATAGGTTAGCCTGTAAAAAGGGGGGGGGGGGGGGTGGGGGAGATCACAAGTTGGCCATGTTTTTTATTCGAATAAAAAAAAATCAAGTTCAGGTTGGGTCGGGTCAACAAATTTTGACTCATTTTGCCATGTCTAATAAATCCTCCCATTTCCTCCTATTTTAAAAATGGATGAAAGACACTTGGCATCCAATAAATCTAAAAGGTAGAAAAATACCACGTCAAACACAATTTATTTCTCACCTTACAACATACTCTTCTTCTTCTTCTTTGTCTTTCTCTCTCAGCACTGCATATCTATTACAATTTTCTTTAAACATGTTTCATTAATATAAATAAACTTAAAATTACAATTAAACTTATTACATGATATTAAACTAATTTTTAGTAAGGACTGAATAATATTATCTAAAGTGTTTAACAAGATAATATCACAATAAAACAAAAAGTCTAATATTCATGCATTTAAATACTTAGTAATACAAATTAAGTCTTTAATATTAATAGAATTGGGTGAGGCTAAAAGGCCTAAACCCATCCTCGCTCCACCTTGAGATGCGGGGAAAATATCTAGCCCCATCTCGCCCCAACACCTTTGTGGGGCAGGAAAAACCCTAGTGGGGCGAAGTGGGTTAGGGTAGGGTGGGGAGAAATTGCCATCTCTAGCTCCATGTCTTTGGTGTGGGTTTGCCAA
This sequence comes from Quercus tomentella, assembly GCA_028535165.1. Lineage (NCBI taxonomy): Eukaryota > Viridiplantae > Streptophyta > Magnoliopsida > Fagales > Fagaceae > Quercus > Quercus tomentella. The sequence goes on from JAPQVY010000100.1 coordinate 46,136,370, forward strand.
GGAGGTTGATGAAGGGGTTGGATTGGGAAAAAGAGAAATAATTTATATTTTGAAGTGGCATGTTTTTGACCTTCAGATTTATTATTTGCCAAATGTCTTTCATTTGTTTAGAAGTGGGAGGACTTACGCTCCATTTGTTTTGATGGAAAACCATGTGTGAAGATAAATTTCTGTATTTTCTAGTATTTGGTAGCATTATAAAAAATGAGTCAATTAAAAACTATTTTTTGTCAATATAAAAAGTATGAATTATTTTCTAGAGATTGTTTTCTACTAAATTTTTTTGGAAAACAATTTTATCTCATTGCAATTTAAACAGTAGAGTAGCTACGCCTCACCAGGGTCACCACGATTTTTTTTTTTTTTTTTTCCTTTTCTTCTTTTTCTTCCTTTATTACGTGTTTAATTTTTTTTCTTTTTTTTCTTATATATAATATAATATAATAACGTGTAAATTTTTTATAAATGTTATTTTAATAATTTTAATTGATAATAAGTGATATTTTTATTATTTAATGAGTATAAAATAAATTATTTCATACATATTATGTAATAAGGCTACATTTTCTATTCGTCTTATTTTTTTCTCAACCAAATAAAAGAGTCTTCGATCCTTCCAATGAAACACACATGAGGAAAATTAAATTTTTTCTATCCTTCTACTTTTTCATTTTCTCAACTAAACAGACTTTTTTCCAAAAAAAAAAAAAAAAAAAAAAAAACTAAACAGACCTATTGCTACCAATCATAGAAAAATAGCATAATTTTATAGAAAATATGCTTCAAAAAATTACACATTTTCTAGAAAATATTAAAGCCAAAACATTTTAATCTCTGCCCACATAAAAAAATCGATCGGTATAAAGAGCTATCACCCTAGCGATCCAGAATCTCTTAAAAAAAAAAAAAATTTCATTTTTATAATCCGGACTCAATTTTTGAAAATCCCTAAAAACTCTCTCATTCTCTCTGCCCGGACCGAAAAGTAGGCTAGGATAGCATTTCTCGCATACACAGTGAGAAAGGGGAGCTGCGTATGGCAATGGCGAGCACTTCCACTTGGTTTAGTTTAACGCCTTTGTCTACGTGTTTAGTTCAGAACAACAGAGCTGGAGCTACAGCAAAACGGTTCGTTTCGTGGTCGAACGAGTTTTGCCACCCAAGGCTGTCTTGGTCTTACTCAGTCTCGTTGAGGCCTGCGAGCAAAGCTAGGGCTTCAACGGTCTTGTCAGTTGTGGGTGAAGAGAAAGCAGGAAGCGAGGAAAATATCGTGAACGCCCTACACGACGGCGTATTGGTGCAGGGATGGAAGCAATCGCAGTCAAGCTCAAGACCTTGTGAGCTTTACGTGTGTAATCTCCCGAGGAGTTGTGACATTGCCGAGTTGCTTGACATTTTCAACCCTTTCGGAACAGTACTAGCTGTTGAGGTAAGCTCTAGTCTTAAATTTGATTATGTCAAAAAAATTCAGCCAAAACTTTCTTAGTAATGCTTTACTAGTTGAAGTGAAATTCAAAGCAAAATATCATTGTTGATGAATTATTGAACAATTTAGATTTCACGGAATGTAGTTGGATTATTTATGATTTGGTAATTTGGTTGCAGATTTCACGGAATGCTGTGACGGGTGAAAGTCGGGGATGTGGTTATGTTACAATGAGTTCAATAAACGCTGCAAAAGTTGCAATTGCCGGATTAGATGCATCTGTCAGTGTGAAGCTAGTTACCCTCTATGTTTAATCTCTCTGAGTCTTTTGTATTTTTGCCTGAAATTGTTCTCTCTTTTTATTCGAAGGATGTTGGTGGCAGAGAAATGCGGGTTAAATTTTCGGTTGATATGAGTCCTAGGATGAGGAATCCTGAGGTATTGAATTCCACACCCAAGAAACAGATAGTATATGAAAGTCCTTACAAGATATATGTGGGAAATCTTCCTCGGGCTGTTAAACCTGAAGATTTGAGGAATCATTTTAGCCAGTTTGGAAATTTGGTTAGTGCAAAAGTGTTGCATGATCAAAAAGCACGAACAACCCGTTGTTATGGGTTTCTCTCCTTTTCTTCAGCTGCAGAACGTGATGCAGCCTTATCTTTAAATGGAACAGTGAGTCTATTTCCACCACCGCTGAAAGTCTGAAACTTATTTTTTCTTCATTTCATTTTGTGTCTCTCTTACTTACTTGATCTCACTTGTAGGAGTTCTTTGGTAGAGCACTAGTAGTTAGAGCAAGTGTGGAAAGGACCAAGCCCTGACTGGAGTTTTAGCCTGCTGCATACACGCTTGATTGAAGTTTCTTCTGTTAAAGAAATCGGATGATTTGGAGCACCTGTTTCAGTTGAGACATTTAGGCAGAATAGGTAAGTTTCCTTATGTGTACCAAATGACAAAGTTTGTATACGATTAAAGTTCTGTTGTTTAATATTATTTCCTTTTCACCAAAAAGGAAAAGGTTTTGTTGTATTTCAACTATGCATTAGTAATGCCAATGCGTAGTGTTCTTTTGGAGGTAATGGTCGGTTTGGTTGAGTGAATTTCAGCCAACAATCGTAGCTTGATCAATCTTTGTGGATTATCATGTCTTAGAATGATCTCTTGATTACTGGACTAGTAATGATTATGAAAATTATCTTTTGTGTGTTTGATTATACACTACTTATGGCAATTTCAATGTTTGAGCATACTATCGGCCCCAGACTGTGGTTCACAGACATAAACGAGTCTTCTGTTATATTATATAATTTTGAATAAAAGTGAAGTAGTCCTGGTAGGAGATGTTGGGGGATTGGAGGAGTTGGCTGATATTCTCAGTTGTAAAATTGGGAGGTTGCCAATGAATTATTTAGGTATGCCTTTAGGCTCTTCTTTTTCAAGGCTGCAGTAGTGTGGAGCCCCATTGTAGAGAAAATGGAGTGAAGATTAGCAGCGTAGAAGAAGCTATATATATCCAAAGAGGGAAGATTAATGTTAATTAGTGAGTGGTGAGGAGGACGTGGAGATGGAGAAAGAGGAGGGAGAGATGCAGAAGAAGGATGGGCCTTGGGAGAGGTTTCTGTGGAGGATCGCACATAGGGTTCTGCTCATCAAAGCTGGTGATTCCACTCGACAGATTATCCCTGCACTTCTCTGGAAATGCAGCTATGAAGGTCAGTTCTTTTACTCTCTCTTGCACTAATTTTTGTTTGATTGCTCATTGCTGCTGCCAATTTGTTTTTTTTTTTTTTTTTGTTTTTTTTGTTTTTTTGTTTTTTTGTTTTTTTTTAACATGAAAGACAGGAAAAAAAAAAAAACTATGTTAACTCAGTGGATTGGATGGGAGGGGGGGGGGGGATTAATTGCACTTTCCCTGCTTAATATGGTCTGATCCTAAACTTCAAAACTGAGCAATGTCCTTCCTAATTTATTGATGATAAGCACTTTGCCCTATGTTATAATTTCAGTCAAATTCAATGGAGAAGTCAATTTTTTGAAAATAATTTTTTTTTTGAATTTTTGGTTATTTTGATGGAATCCTAAGGCCATGGGGCCAAAGTGCTTATTACCAATAAAACAGGAAGACATTGCTTGGTTGTGAAATTTAGGAGGACATTGCAACTGCGCCATATTTAAGGGAGGTGCAGTTTGCCTTTTTTAAAGGAAATTTTACGCTCAAATAATATTTCTGAAGAATTGAGAGGCTGGATAATTGTGGTGATTTTGTAGCTGAAATAGATGGTTAGTCTTTATTCTGTTTGAGTGATGACTCTGCTGATGGCTGAGTGTGACTAGTAATGATTAAGGATTGAGCCAGTCTCTTTCCTGTTTGGGAAAGGCTAGCCAGTTCCTCAATTACTTAGCAAACTTATATGCACATTTTGTGGTTATAAATCAGTGCACCCAACATAGGTGTCTGTGTTACATATGACAGGATAAAATTTGTGCGTTATGTCTATGCCTTATTTGTTTAATTTTTTTTTTTTTTTTTTTTTTTTCAATTCTGCACAAATTGGCTTTTGTTCATCAAATACATTTACCTGTCACCAAGGCTTCAGTAAGCCTGCTTACTTGGAATTCAAAAATTTGCTTCAGCCTATTGCAGTTCCTCTTTCCCTGTGAAAAGCACATCTTGCTTTGATTGCTAATTTCTGTGGAACTCCAAAATTTATTTTGTATGCTTATACTCAAGAAAGTTTGTTGAAGATATGAGATCTTCACTTTTTACATATATAAAAAAAAAAGATCTTCACTTTCAACAAATCTCAGTTTTGTAACTTAGCATAAACTCTATTTATCAAACAGTTGCAGCAGTTTCTGATGCATTAAAAGCATGGGAGACATTGAAGGGGAGACCTCATAACATTGATCTTGAATTGACTGAAGTGGAGCTCCCATCAATATTCGGATTTGCACTTCTTACTTTAGTCATGGAACATGTATGGAGAAGGCAAACTGTATGTTTCTATCCTTTAACTATGCTCAATTTTTTTGGATTTGTTATGTTTCTTTGTTTTGTTGTGGCATACAAATCAACATGTGAACTCAACCATTTTTTTAAATATCTTTATTACAGCTGACTGATGGACATGTTCGTCAGAAATTAATTGCTCCACATCAAAAAGTTGAAGACACGTCTCAAAATAATGCGGCAAGAAATCAATCAAATGATTGTGTAGCTTCTATGCAGGAAAATATCAAATGCAGTGAGAAAGGGAGTCATGCTCAAGTAAGTACCTTTTCATGTTGTACATTTCTTAAAAAATAAAAATAAATAAAGCTTGTAATATGTATGCTGTGCCTTGTGAGGGAATTATTGTTTTCAGTTGATGACATACACATTATGCTAGCGTCTATCACTTTCTCAGATGTCAGTCTCCTTTCAGTATTTTACAACCAAAGAAAGTATTAAGAATTTCCATTCCGACTTGCTAACTATCAAATGTTTCCCATTTCCTTTTATTTGTAAACTCTCACGGATTGTACAGTTGACATGAAAATAAAGAAGTTGTTAAAGTAGAGTATCCAGGATCCATGGAATAGAGTAAGGCCACTTCTAGAGAGAAAAGTTTCTTTTTTCCATTCTAGGTTGGCTTCATGAAGTTTCACATAGAGAATGCATGTTTTGCCACCTCTTGTCCGGAGCTCTTGTATGACACCTTACTAGGAAGCTGAGAGTGCATACATGCAAAATATGCAGGGTCATTTACAGATATAATGTGGTAGAACATCAAATTTGAGCAATAGCAATATGGACAAGCATGGAGGGTGTGCTCAGTTGGATAAGGAAGAGAGTGAAAATGGAGGTCCATCATATTATCTTGTTTTGCTATCTCCCATATTATCTTGTTTTGCTATCTCCCTTTTTCAACATTAAAAATAATAATAATAATTTCTCCCCTATAATTAATTATAACGAAGGGAAATTCTGACAAGCTAATTACTGCAATGATGAACTGTTAATTACTGCAATGTTAAAATGGGATTCTATCAAAGAATTTTGGAAGGATATTCAAGATTAGGTGATAAGGTTACCTATCAAAAAAAAAAAAGATTAGGCGATAAGGTTGAATAGAGGATTTTGAGAGTTCACAAACTCTTAAAAAAAACAACTAATAATGTAAATATATCTTAATGAATTATTGTATTTTATTAGATGTCAGCTCTCTAGTCTAAAACATGCTTAAACATACTAATGTTCTGTTAAAGAATTTCGTGAGCTTCATGCTGCTGGAATTGGGGTGGTTATTTGTGACTAGGGTGAAATAATTGGTGCCCTTCAATGTGTATTCCTCTTCTACAGATGATGGCTGAAGTTGAGGCTCTAGCTTGTCATAGAGCAGTTGAATTTCCCAAGGAAATTCAGCTAAGTGAAGTCATTTTAGAGGGGGATGCAGAAGTCATAATTCAGCAGCTACAGAGTAATACTACTGGTGTCTCTTCATATGGTCATGTGATTTGAGGATATTCTGATGATGGCAGTGGAACTACATTACTTCTCGAGCTATGCTAGGGCCACATAAAGTGGCACAACTTATGCCACAACTCGCCCACATGGTGAGTTGTGAGTGGTAGAGAGGTGATGGTGGGTCCATGTGGGGTCTCCTCCTTACCACTCACAACTCGCCACGTGGGCGAGTTGTGACACTTTATGTGGCCCTAGCATAGCTCTTACTTCTCTTTCTCTCATGTAAAAAGAAATGGCAACGTTGTTGCTCACTCTTTGGTGGTGAGTTGTGGCACAAGTTGTGCCACTTTATGTCGCCCTAGTATAGCTCTTACTTCTCTCTCTCATGTAAAAAGAAAGGCGTAAATGCACTTTTAGTCCCTATATTTTGACGTTTTTCCATTTTAGTCCCTACATTTTAATTTTTCCACTTTTAGTCCTTGATTCAAATTAACGCGTTCTATTTTGGTCCTTTCCGTTAAGCCACGAACGAAAATTGCTTAGGTGGCAAACTGATACTAACGTGGTCAATTAAAAAATAATAAAAAAATTTAATTAGCATTTAGAAAATGCCATGTCAGCTTTTTAATATAACAAAATTTATAAATGAATTTTAACAAAATTAAAAAAGAAAAAACAAAATTAAAAACAATAAAATACATCAATTCAGATCTAATTCATTTTAAACAAGAACACAATCACAAATTTAAACATCAACACAAAAGCATGAAGAACAAACCCAGAACAAAACACAAAACACAAACATTAACAAAACACAAACATTAACGCAAGATCACAAACACAAAGAACACAATTAAAAAAAAAAAAAAAACATAAACTCCTGAGACCCATAAAACAAGATCACCACCTAAAACTCACCATCAACACCGTCACAACGCCATCCACAACCCACAATCCAAAATCAACCAAAGAACCACACCATAAACCCACGAAATCAACCCACAACCCAGAAACTCAGATCGGTGAGGAGCGAGACCAGTGGCGAGTTGGCGGCATGTAAGGTCGACGGCGCTGAGATCGGCAACTTGTAAGGCAGTAGTGGTGAATGTATTCAACCTCTGATTCAATTCCAAAACTCAACCCAAAATTAAAGTTGAGCAGCACCCAAAACTCCTCGAACAAAATCATCCACCACCACCGCGAACAAAACTCCAGCAACCGAAACTCAAACAAACCCCCAATAACAACCACTGAAACTTAAAGAAACCAACCCAGCAACCACCGAAACTTAAAGCAGCTGGCCGATTTAAACCCAAAACCACCGATTCAAACCCACCCAGCAATCACAAGCAAAACCCAGCCAATCCATTATCATCGCTAACTCGCCTCCACCACTGCCTATTACCCACCACCACCACCACCACCACCAAACAGCCACAAACACAGCAAATCCAGATTAACAAACATGTCCCACATACAAATCGACGGACAATCTTGGTCTTCGTTGCTCTTTGGGCTTTGGTTTCAGAGAGAGAGAGAGAGAGGGGGGGCGAAGGATGATAGAGGAGATAGAGGTGAGATTTACTGATCGATTGATTGAATCTAGTGACTAGTGGGTTCGGCTCTAACGTGGTTTGCACAACTTTGAAGCCCAGGTATCAATGTATTGATGAGAAAGTTGTCGCTGGGTGGTTTTGTTCAGATCTGTTGGTGGTGTGGGTGGTCAGTGGAGTGGTGGTGGGTTGGGTTTTGCCAATTTGTTGGTGGTTGCTTGGGTTTGCTGGGATGTGAGATTTGGAGGCTCAGATTTCATTTTACTGGGTTTGAATTTAATTTTTTTGGTTTTAAATTTGCTGGGTTTGTGTTCTTGTTCAAATATATAATGTGTTCATGTTTAATTTATCAATTTTATCTGGGTTTGTCTTTTTCATGTGGATTTTATTATTTTTCTGGGTTTGTGGGTTTGATTTGTTGGAGGATTCGGTGGAGGAAAGGGATTTTGATTATTTTAATTTTCTGGGCAACCCCGAAGAACATGAAGAACATGTTACTTTGTTCTTCCGAAAATAATGAAAAGAAAAAAAAGAAAAAATTTTAATTACTCTTTTTAATTGGTTTATGTTTGTTATTGTGTTCTTTGTTTGTGTTTATGATCTTGTGTTAATGTTTAAATTTGTGTTTGTGTTTTTTGTGTTTGGTTCTGGGTTTGGTTCAAAATGAATTAGATATGAATTGATGGGTTTTATTATTTTTAATTATTTTTTTGTTTTTTAATTTTGTTAAAATTCATTAATAAATTTTGTTATATTAAAAAGCTGACATGGCATTTTCTAAATGCTAATTAAATTTTTTTATTATTTTTTGATTGACCACGTTAGTATCAGTTTGCCACCTAAGCAATTTCCGTTGGTGGCTTAACGGAAAGGACCAAAATAGAACGCGTTAATTTGAATCAGGGAGTAAAAGTGGAAAAATTAAAATGTAGGGACTAAAATGAAAAAACGTCAAAATGTAGGGACTAAAAGTGCATTTACACCAAAAAGAAATGGCAACGTTGTTGCTCACTCTTTGGCTAGGGGGGGCTAAAAATTCTGCAGACTTGCTGGTCTGGCTTGAAGATACCCCTGAGGAGTTTGTTCCTCTAGTTTTGTATGATGTTTCTTATAGCTCAGTTCAATAAAAAATTTGTTGGCTGTTGGCTGGATTCTAGGGGAAAAAGAAAAAGAAATTCCATTCAACAAGCTGAGCATGAGGAAAATTGATTTGGGGTCTGTGAAGGAACTTAGACATGGATCATGTGCTGCTGGTCAAACAACTACAAGTAGTTTATGAAATAGTGCAGTAGATAATATTAATGGCTTCAGTATGGGAGCACAGTTCCACTAGAAGAGTAAGTGGTCACTTTATTCATGATGGATCTAGAAGACTGGACTCTTTTCCTTCCAGCCAAAACGAAGCAGCTCTCACAAAGTTCCGACTGAACCGGGAAGATCGGTTCTATGAGAAAAAAAGGGTACTGTACTTTCTATATTTGATTCATCTGAGGTTGGATTTATGGTCTTGGATATTCCAGTTTAATGCAGAAATTGATGTCTACTCTAATGCAGCTAAGAGTGGGCTTTTTCCATCAACTACTTGCTGCTACCCTAAGTACGTGGGCTCTTCCATCTACTACTTGCTGCTACCCCAAGTCCTTTTCTGTTCTCTATGGACAGTCATTAATTTTTTCTTCTAACAGTTCTTTATCCCAGTGATTCTTGTTCCTGTATTAAGCTACATTAGTAGTTCCAACTCTAATTTTTAAGTCTTTCCCACTGCTCCCATGAACCTAGTTTCAGAAACCCATCATGGCTCAGCTGCTTAGAACACCTTCAGATGCATGTGGTGAGAATACCAAATCACACAATAACCATAATTAATGTCAAAATTCTTGCACATATCCGATTTCACAGCCAGAAAAGACTGGCAGAGCAACGTCCTCGACAGTTTGTAAGCCAGGTGCAACGTAATATAATTAGTTGTCAATTTAAAATGATTAAAATCTGTAATATCATAAATATTTATATTTGAGTAAAATCCTCAACATTCACGTTATCAAATATTGTAAAATTAATAGACAATTTTTTAATTTTTTTTCCAAATCTTCTGGTTTTAAATGGTCAAATCCAAATGAAGCAAAACCTTGGAACTTATATACAGGAAGCAAAAAAAGAGAGTAAAATACATGGAAGTGTGACGTGTAAAAAAATGGAGAAAGGTCGTTCGCAAAATTGGTGGGGCTAATTCAAAAACCAACAAGCTGTGGGATCTGAGTCTGACGACACATGATCCAAAAAGAACCAAAGTTTGTGTAGAAGAATGAAGATAGAACCACGGCCACATGCAGAACCGGCTGAAACTTATCAACAATGTCGGTGAAGGACCAAAGGTGACGACATTGCCTTACCCTTCCCTTCTTCCCATAGAAACCACGTCTTCTAACGACTTTGCTCTAATGTTCATGACAATATCAAAATATGTTTTTCAAAATAAATTGTAAAAAAGAAATGTTATGCACGTAATACTTTCACAATAAATTTTAAGTAAAAATTACAATAAATTTTAAGTAAAAAAATATTGTGAATGTAACATTTTTCAGTAATAATTTTTATTTTTAATTTTTTTTTTTGTTTTAATTATAAATTTAATGTTATTAGGAGTAGGTGTGGGTAAACTAGTAATTTAATGTTAACTCTCTTCATTTGCTTTGAAATAGAGAAGATCTTTTTTTTTTTTTTTTTTTGAGAAAGAAATAGAGAAGATCTAAATTCGAAAAATTGATATCTTCCTTAACTCCATTTCCCCCCTCCTACCAAGGTCAGTTGTTCCATTACACTAAGACAATTAAGACTTCCAAATGTAAGAAGGCCTAGCAAAATCTCTCTTTCCATTACATGAAGAAAATTACTCTTTTTTAATTGCCCGTACTATTTCATGTGGATATGCATGGTGTAAAAAAGTGTGTGCACTTTTATTTTATTATATATATATATATATATATATATAAAATAGAAAAAAAAAAAAAGAATTTGAAGTAATAAATACCCTTATTTATTTTAGGGAAAGTGATCCATGTGTAATGATAAATAAGAAGGGGCTCGTATATATATCTTTTTGCACTCTCTTTGTATGTGTAACTTGACGGACTTTCTTCCTTATGTACCAACAAATAATTTTTTGGTTTTGTTAATCTTTTCATCAAGGTTTTCTCTCCCTCTTTTGAGTCTATCTCAAAATATATATATCTACAACAAATCATCTTTACCATAGATAATATTGCTTTTACTCGTAACAAATCGGTAGTCTTATTGACTTATTACAAGACTCATAAATATTAAATAAAAAAAATGAAGTTCTAAAATTTTTGCCTTAAACCTCAAAATTCAAGTTTTACCAACTCTATCAAGCAATCATCATCAATCCAAAATAAAATAGTAAATTGAAATTTATCACAATTAAAAATAAGTATATTATAAAATTTTGTTGTGTCTGTATACAAAATAAAAATTTGTATTTGTAAAATGACATTAAGGAAATGCGGTGGTTTCATAAAACTATTCTTAATAAATAAGGAAAGGATAAAAAGTTTGCTTAGTCCCAAAATAATCCTAAAAAAGAGGAAAAGATAAAAAGCCACACCGCATTGATATGAATTAAATGGGAAAAAGACTACTTTAGTTACTTTCAACTTTCATTTTTTTTTTCTTCCGATTCGTCTTTTTGTTCCAGTAGTACGAAAGGTTCTTCTTTCTCAACTTTTTCCCCCACCTTCTCTCTCACGCACCTCCCTTTGCTTTATCTCTACTTTTAAACCATTATAATACGTCTAGTACCATGGCAGAAGAGCAAGCTCTAGAACAACCCCACCCCACAATGACCCAAGGAAAGCTCAGAAAAAAAGGCATGGCTCCAGACCTATACAAAGGCCCACGCCGAGCTCTCTGCACTTGCATCACTATCTTTCTCCTCTTAATTGGTGTAACAGCCCTCACACTTTGGCTAGTCTACCGTCCCCACAAGCCACAGTTCAAGGTAGTCGGCGCCGCCGTCTACGAGCTCAACATGTCAGCTCCACCGCTCATCTCCACCACCATGCAGTTCACAGTCATCACAAGGAACCCAAACAAGCGCGTGTCCGTTTACTATGACAAGCTTTCAACTTTTGTGTCGTATAAAAACGTACCCATCACACCCCTAGTGATGCTGCCTCCTTTGTATCACAGGAAGCACAGCACCGTAGCAGTGTCACCGGTGGTGGGAGGCACGGCGGTGCCGGTGTCTCTGGATGTGGCAAATGGGTTGGTGATGGATATGGCATATGGGGTGGTGGGGTTGAGGTTAGTGTTTTTTGGGAGGCTGAGATGGAAAGCCGGAGCTATAAAGACTGGGCATTATGGGGTTTATGTGAAATGTGATGTGTTGGTGGGATTGAAGAAAGGTTTTGTGGGTCAAGTACCCTTGCTTGGAGCAAGTCCTGGTTGCAAAGTCGATATATGAAGAATTATCAAGATTGTATTTGTCGGTGCAAGTTCTTATTTTATTTTTTTTAAGCTTCTCATTTTACTCTTATCATATAGTATATGTTTTAGTTGTTTATTTTGTTAAAGTTCTTTGCCATTTAATCTGTAAGTGTAACTATAGTCTATAGACGTGGATTGAACAAGTTCAGTTGCAAAGTACCATGTTAAAAGCTTTCTTCTTCTTCTTCTTCTTCGTCTTCTTATTATTATTATTATTATTCTCTCTCCATTCAGTCCAGCTAATTGCTTAAGAATTTGGCTCTGATTTTTTTGTTGGTATTCACTTTCTAGCATGGCCACAAGGCACCGACGGCTTTGGACGCGTGGCAGTACATGCAGCGAATTTGGTACCATCTGTCTTTGCCTTCTACTTTCTGATCCCAATGTACATCCAAATTCCAAGATGCTCTAGTGGCTTTTTTTTTTAGTGGCTCTCTCTATGAGTAAGTCTAGAGTACACTCATTCACAACATTCTTAAACATTACTTAATAATAATTTGTGATTGATGCACTTTATTATTATTATTTTTTCAAAAAGTATCTACGGTAGTCTCATCTCATATGTAATTGCTGAAATTTAATTACAAATTAACACTCAAATATGTGAAATGAGTGTGAATTCGGGTTTGTCCACGGGTAGATTGATTTTTTTTTTTTTAATTGAAAGTTAGAACTCTAATGGCTTTCTTTGGGTAAGTCTAGAGACACACACAAATAGGCACTCAAATCCACAAATCATCGTAAGTTTGGGTGTGTTTATAGGCAAACTTGTAACAGACATACACATATACAAGTTATGGTTATCTTGGTTAACTTTTATGATAATTTTTTTTAATTAACTTTGAAGATAATATTTTAAGAAATAAGTTCATAATATTTTTACAACAAATTCTAAATGTTTGGTTGGTACTAATTGTTATTGGTAGTTAAAAAAGTAATTTCAGTAGTCAGTTTAGATTAGAACTAATAATAACTTACCACCTTAAATTTATTGTAAAAATATTATAGACGTCATTTTTCAAAATTGTTTTTAGATAAATAGTTGGGGAGGAGGGGTGGAGATGGGTTCGAAGTTTGAACCACTAACTCCAACAAAAAAAAAAATGTTTAAACAAAAATATTTTATATTTTGTAAACATATTAAGTCCTCCAATTTTTTCTGTATTATTTAATGCAAAAAACTTTCATATCTACATCTAGGTTTCATGAATTAATTTGCATCAAAATTATGCTTGACACACACACAAAAAAAAAAACAAAAAAAAAAAAAAGATAAAAAGCTTAGCTTCTTATCTTGCTTCAACCTACTATATGACAATTTACTCTTAAAAAAAAAGCCTACTATGTGATAATTCAAAATGTCATTCATATGTACTATTAATCACATAACATTTTTAATGAGACGTATAACTTGTTTAAATAATACACATATATAGATGGCCATATAATTTACCATGTAATGAGTTGAAAAAGATAACTTCAAACATTTTGGAACCAAACTTTGACTAGAATAAAATACAAATATAAAAACGTGAACAAAAATATTGAGATTTAAAGCTAACCGAAGTCAAGAAATTGGATCAAAATTATGACTTTATGAGCAATTGAACAAAAATTTTTGGGGTTAAGCGAGACTCATGCCTATCCTAAACCCGCCAATATCCCGCCTTCCAAAGTCTCAACAGCCAACAAATATCATACGGTAAATAATCTTCATGCAAGATCACTTTGTCAACTTCATTGTTTTGGTCGATCTGGGATTGATCATTTCATTAATGTCGTTAACCCATGGTTTAAAACTCGAATCGAATCCGCCAGTTTGTTCAGATTTTTGGTTTTTGTCTTACAAGCCAACCACTAAACTACATTTGCGTCTTATTACAATTAAATGAAAAACTAATTTATTCAATTTAAAGAGCAAATATTTATACATTTTAGAAACCTTAGTCACGTTAATGGAAAATCTTCAAATTGTTAAATATATTAGTAACTCGATGAGCCATACAATGTTGTATATGTTAGGTGGATGCGGAAAGGGAAGCATAGAATAGGAACACCAAAAACACGAGGGTTACGTGGTTTAGCCTTATCAGTCTACATCCACGAAAGAATCCCTTAAGGGTTATATCTTTATTATGTAAAAGTGTAGTATAATACCTGTGTTACAATGAACCCTAATATGAGTATATATAGACGACTGAACCTTAACACACTAGACTCATCACATGCACTTTGTGCGTGCAATAATTTTCTTTTTTCTTTATTTGTTTTTTTGGTTTAGTGTTATAATATTTAAAAGTGATATATAAATAACCGTGTATTTTTTTTTTTTAAAGAAAGAGATAAGATAACGTGAAATAATGTTTAAAAATGAGATAGAGATAATGTTTTAATTTTTAGGTTGAATGGAGAAAATAAAGGAAAAAACCTAAAACTTAGGAAAAGTAAATTACTCTTTTAACCAGTTTGTGTTTTTTTAATTTAAAATTATTTAACTTAATGATATAGGTATTTTAGAGAGTTTAAGAATTTGTGTGAGGGTATTTTAGTACGCAAAAAGTTGAAAACCAAATCTGAAATCTTGTTATTAATAGTATAGAATATATATATATATATATATATATATATATATATATATATATATATTTGAGAAAATTAAGCATTTTTAACACACACTGGGAGAGGGGAGAAGATTTTAAAGAAATTGACAGTAGTGTATTCCTTCTATTGTAAATAATATTTTATTACTGACAAATATTTTAAGTTGGTCGAAAAAAGAAGTATGGCATGTACATATCCCTTGAAAATAAATCACATTTATGATAGAATTATAGGTATTTTTATGTAGAAACTTTTTCCGTCGCAAATGTTTCAATATTATTTGACAAGATATTTTTGACAAAATATTTGCAGTTGAAAAAGAAAATTTTTTTCGACAATTTTTCTTTTCCATTATAAAATTTTGTTGCAAATAGCAACTTTTTTGTAGTGATACCAGTAAAAGAACGTGATAAGATTCAGCAATACACACACATCTCATGTGATATATAAGTCTCCATGATACACCTGTATATCATGGAGACTTAGAGCCTGTTTGGGCAAGGTTTTTTCATCACTCGATTTCCATAACTCATCACTCATCACTCAATTTTTCACACTCGTTTGGCATCATCACCCAATTTCCATCACTCAATATTTTTCACACTATTTGTGGGTCCCATACCTATCAGCCAGTGCAGCTTTTTCTCTTTTTTTTTTTTCAGTACCCAAACTCACCGAAGTTAAAAAAAAAAAAAAAAAAACCCAGAACTGAAGACCGAATAAGTGAGAAAAAAAAAAAAACCCCAGAATTGAAGACCGAACAAGTGAAAAAAAAAAAAAAGTCAAAAGGTGGTCAAAAGTTGCGGCTGTGGGTCCCTTATGTGTGTTTAATTACAATATTGCCATTGAGTTATGAGTTATGGAAACTGAAAACAGTCTTTGGTTGTTTTCAGTTTCCATAACTCATAACTCAAAAATCAGAGAATTGAGTGATAGAAATAGAGTTATGGAAATAGAGTTATCGTTTGGCCAAACAACCTTTTTGCTATGGGTCCCATTATTTTTGAGTTATGAGTTATGGAAACTGAGAATTGAGTTATCAAAATATTGAATCCAAACAGGCTCTTATATATCATAAAAAAAAAAAAAAAAAACAATGTTAAGAAGTTCTCTCTCACCGAATCATATGATAGCCAAGATTTATCATTGGGTGATTTTTTTTTTGTTTTTTTTTTTTGGCTAGGAATCATTGGGTTACTCTTGAAAGGTATGTAAAGTGCTTTTTAAGTATTATTTTTTTTCACTAAAAATAATGGCTATATATCCAATGGTATTTTGTTCACTTATATGGGGTATCTCACTAAGGAAAATTATTGTTTCACACTGATTGATGTGCACTCCATCTCCATACACTCAATAACTATACTTCCATACTTAGTGTTCACATTTTTTAAAGGGAAATTATACTTTACCATCCTAAACAATACTTCCGATTGCACTTTGCATCTTAAACTTTTTGAATGCACATTTTACACCCTAAACTATATATGACATTTGTTACATTTTGCACCCTGATATTAAGTTTGCTGTTAACTTGGATAGAAAAATATTGCACCACTTGAAAATACCTAATTGCACTTCTTCTCAATTTTTTAAAATCAAATAATAAATTACACTTTACCATTCTAAACTATACTCTTGATTAGATTTTGCACCTTACACTTAGAATTTTCATCTAAGTTAATAGCAAACTTAATGTTGGGGTGTAAAGTGTAACAATGATCATAATTTAGGATGCAAAACATGCATTCAATTAATATGTGGTATACTTTAGGATGATAAAATGTAATTTCCCACATTTTTTAAGAATATCTGCATTTAACACATGAAACTAATGATGTGTGTGGAGAGTGTATACAAATGAACGTGAGATAATCAATACCCATTTGAACCATGAGGTTTGAATCTTCTGTCTTGTCTAACTAAAATCAAAGAATAAATAGAAATATTGTTTCACACTAGATGATGCACCACTTAATACCTATACTTTCATACCTAGTGTTCACATTTTTATTTTTATTTTTATTTATTTTTTACAATATAGAATTTCTACTATAGCCTAATTTAAGTGTATATGTGTGTGAAGTTTCCTCTTGGAGATTTGAACCCCAACCCTTACCTCCCACATCCCACAAGCATTTATACTTGTAGAATGACGACTGCACCAAGGGTATACGGTTGTAGTGTTCACATTTTTTTAAATGTCTACAATTAACACATGAAACTAATGATATGTACAAACATATCATTAGTTTCATGTGTTAAAGGTACATCGTCCCCATTTCTGGGGCTTAAAACTAGAATTGATTCCCTCACTTCATCAAAAAGAAAAACAAAGCATTATCATTTAATAATCTTATACTTTTCCATCTCATATCATTTTAAAAGATCTACCATGTAGACAATGACTGCGTGAAGATGGCAGTGAACTGAAGATGTAGTTGTGCATGTAAATAGCAAAGAAACTACTCCTTACAACTCAAATAGATTGAAAATGGGGCTGTAGCTATACTGCTAGTGGCTTATGATTGAAAAATTATTAGGTATAAATATAGCTGACATGGTACTCTTAGTCAATTACTTTTGGAGTACTTTTTATGTCCTATTTTTCTATAAATTATTTATTTTTATTGATATAGAATACTATGTCATTTTACCACAAGAATAAAAAAAATTTACTCACTCATGACTTAAGAGCATTCACATCCGAAAATGTAAAATAAATGCATTAATTTTGCATCACAAAAAAGCTATTTTATTTATTTTACATACGTACTTTAACAATCTACCCTACGTCGCATTCTCTATTTTACAATATACTAAATTAAAATAATCAGAGAGAGAGAGAGAGAGAGAGAGAGAGAGAGAGATGAAAAAAAAAATTAAACGAGCTAATTTGAGATGAATGAAAAAAATTAGATGAGCTAATTTTTAGAGAAAATTATACTTTACTCCATAAATTATGCCCCTTTTCACACTCACCCCCCTAAACTATTACCCGTGTAACACTTGTCCTCCCTAAATTATAAGAGTGCACACTTACTCCCCTAAATTATTATTCGTGTAACAGCACTTTATATCTCATTCCGTGGGTAATAGTTTAGGGAAGTAAATGTGCATTCTCATAGTTTAATGGGTTAAGTATAAAAGAAGTATAGTTTAAGGAGGTAAGGTGTACATTATCATAGTTTATGAAGGAAAGTATGAAAGGAAGTATAGTTTAGGGGGATAAAGTAAAATTTTCCATTTTTACACAATACATTACCAGGCGTGAATGATCTTTGGTGTGATTTTGTATTTTTGGACATCTATTTTGCATTTTTGGTGCTTTTGAAAAACCGAATGTGAATACTCTTAACAATAACAAATCTCACTCTTAGTTTAGGAGATAAAGAGCTTTTGGTTATCCAAAAAATAAAAAAGATAAAAACTACTTTTCCACAAAGAATTCACATCCACACAATGCCTAACTTTTTGAGTCGATGCTTCACGCTTTCACTTGAAAAGTAAGAAGTCGACAAAGTAAGCACTCTTTAGTTAGGTGCCAAAGAAACTTTAAATTAAGACATGGTTAGTTTATTTGTTTGTTGTAGGTTTTACAATGTACAACTCAAACAAATGACAGTACATGTCAAGATAATTTGGTTGCGTGTAGTAGAGTTAAAAACATATTTGAAATTATAGGCATGTATGAGAAGCACTCATAAATGTGAAAAGATTAAAACAAAATATACCAATAAAATTGGTATAAATTATGGATGCTTAGGCCTATTTTTTAAATAGTCCACACTCCACAGCCAAAATAAATGACTTTTCAAAATAAAATATGATATTTCATGGAGTGTGTATTGCTTAACAGTGACATGATATTCATAAAAGATACCATGTATAAATAAGTAAACGACCAAACTTTGATGTATATTTCCAAATTGAAACAAAGTCAAAACACAATGCATCTAAAATTAAGCACAACTATTAGATTATTTTTCAAGATATTAGATTATGAAATTAGTTTTCAAGATTGTAAATTTCTTATATGTTTTTATTCTTTGTCAAATTAGCTATCCAAAATGGCATTTGTAATTTTGTTTTATGTTTTGGGATGTTTAATATTGTCTAGAAGTGAAAATTGTGTGTTTGTTTTAATCAGATTATGAATTGATAGACTAGACTTCGTTGTATTTGTGCTATTTTATTTTCGCTAGCAATGTTGGGATTTATATAATTTTATAATTATTGAACAAGTATCAATTTGTTGAGTTAAGCTATTTCTTTATATGGGTGGTGAATTCAAAGTAATGCATTTCACACCAAGTAATTTGCTACATGACTTACCAAGTAGCAAATATATGTCGACCTAACCTAACCCAAAATCCAATTGACCTATCCTGTTTCTAACCAACTTAAAATGACATGTTTTTTACTCGAACCTAATTAACCTAATTTGACCCGCCTGTTTTGCCACGTCTAATGATAATAATCTTGTTTTAAATGATTTCATTCCATTTCTTCTACATTCGATTAATTTTTTTTCCCCTTTCCTTTCCATTTATTAAAAATGTTTCATTCTATTCAATTTTTTTATGATTTACTCATTCCAAGCCGATGGAGAATTTTAAGTTTGGAACATAAGGAGAAGTATTCTAGTAGGTAGGAGAGTGATTTTTTATGAGTGGAAGAATATATAGCTATCCCCTTGGTTAATTTGTTTGCTTGGAACACATGAATTACGAGTTTGACTCCATTCTAGGGATGGAGCTAGGTGGGAGCCCGGGCCCCCTAGTCTTGATAATATATATATATATATTTATATGTATGTTTGTATGTATGTATGTATGTACAAAGTTTTATTTTATTTTTTATAATTTTATATTTGGACCCCCTCCCTTATCATTTGACATCGATTTCAATAACATTGCATTTGCATCAATTGTAAAATAGCATAAGCCCCCAAAATTTTCCAATCAATTCTAAAATACACGAACATCAGTCTTTGTATCATTGTGCAAAAAGAAATTTGTGCTACAAAACTTTGTAAATTTACACAATTACTGTAGCACAAATGTATTTTTGCAAATTTGCATAATTATTGTAGCACAAATGTATTTTTGTACAATGATACATAGACTGATATGTGTGTATTTTAGGATTGGAAAAATTTACACAATTACTCTAGCTATGCAAATGAATGTTTTATAAATTATTTAGATTGAGGGCAATGGTTTTTGGTTGAGGAAGAGAGAGATGATTTGAGATAATAATAAAAAATTGATAAGGAAATAGTATTCTGATGAAATGTAGCGTAAAATAAATAATTTAATGTGGAATATTTTGAAAAGTGAGTATATAAAATAAAAAAGTAGGTTATTATGCTAAAATAGACAGAAATATTTGTATGAGCTAATGCAAATGCTCTAATGTAGTAAGAAACAATGGTGTTTTGTATCTTTGTCTTTGTTTGTAGATGGCTACATTATAATGTATTACAAAACAATAATTTTGTATATTTTTCTTTGTTGATGATTTGTTAATATTAAATAGATGCTTATTTAAAATTTCATGATTTTTTTTACTTATACTCCGACCCCCTAGAAACTCGAAATCCTAGATTCATACATGCTCTATTCTATCGCATACATGACAATTTCTTGATTGTTTCCTCTTAATTGTCTCTATCAATGCAATCACCCACTACATTTAATGCCCCTCACCGAATTTTTCACTTTTCAAGAAAGCGTATTCTTTTTGTAACTAAAGCCAAGCAAGTTATAATTTCCTAACTAAGTTAAGTCTATCACAATCATATGTCCAACGAAAAGCCACTTGAACCCCTTAGATTTATGGTAGAAAGCCATGGCTTATCTAACAAACCAAATGCATCTCAATTCTGTAGAAACCAAACCAAACCCATCATAAAAGGAAAATCAAAGGGGAATGGCCTAGAAGAGAAAGAACATGAGAATGCAAAATATGAAGGGTACTCATAGAACATCAAGCTATCTATCTTGCATCATTGACAAATTTTCGAAAATGCAAAATAAATCCATTTTTATTACCAAAAAAACTACTTTATCTATTTCACATATGTACTATAACAATCCACCCTACATAACATCATCTATTTTACTAAATTAAGGTAATCTTTAAAAAAAATAAATGAGAGAGAGAGAGAGAGAGAGAGAGAGAGAATTGAATAATTTATTTTAGAAACAAAAAACAAAAAAGATTTAGATGAGCTATAGGGATGAGGGAACATGTAAATATACATGTCCACTATATAATTTTCGGTGTGATTTTGTATTTTTGGTGCTTTTGAAACACCGAATGCCAATACTCTTAACAATAACAAATCTCATTCTTAGTTTTTTTTTTTTGGAGAAAATCTCATTCTTAGTTTAGAAGATAAAAAGAACTTTTAATTATCCAAAACAAAGAGGAAGACAAAATAACTTTTCCTCAAAGAATTCATATCCACACAATGCCTTACTTTTTGATTCGATGCTTCACGCCTTCACTTGAAAAGTAAGAAGCTGACAAAGGCTAAGCAAAGATTCTTTAGTTAGGTGCTGGAGAATTTTATATTTGATGCTTTGGTAACTTACGTGCCTGTTACAAACTAATGAGTGCTCCATTCAGGAAAAAGAAAAAAAGAAAAAGAAAATACAAATATTTAATGACTGCTCTAATGATTTCATCTATCATGTTCATAAAAAAAAAGATTTCATCTATCATGTAGTTTTTAAAGTTAAAAAAACAGTAGGTTAAATCTAGTACATTTAATCTACCGTAAGGAAATAAATGGTGTACGAGAGCATGGACAATGGGCATCGCATCAATCGATTCTCGATTTTCAATATCAACAATCGAGTGGGTCTAGGAGGTATCAGATTCATATCACAAATTGGTCAATTGCTCTATTAATTACTAATAATATGGAGATGCTTTGGGAACAAGGCGTTAAGCTTGTCAATCAATCTTCTAAAGAATTATAAACCATGCACATTGCAAAAGATTTGCTAAAAGCCTAAAACTTGTGAAATCCAGGAAACACATTTCACAAGACTCAAACGAATGTTTTTTCCCCCTTACTTTCTCCTCTATGCCTTTTCTTCTCTCTTTCTTTCACACTTCCCTGTTCAGACAACTTTTCCTCCTCCTCCACATGTACGCAAGCAACTGCTGACCAAGAGAATTGAGAAAGTCAATCACTGGGGCCAAAATGGGGTTTTACCCATTTCTCACAAACTTTCCAGCAAAATGCTCTCTGTCTGAAACTATATAGGAAAATGCCCCCGTTTTGAAACTCGATTTTTAGAAAATCGAGTTTCAATGTAAAACTCGATTTTTGGACAATTGAGTTATAGCGAAATGAAACTTAAAAAAAAAAAAAAAAAAAAAAAAAAAAAAAAAAAAAAAATTGTGGAACTCAAGTTCCATTCAAAGAGCTTGAGTTCATGGAACTTGAGTTCCATTTGAATATTTTCAAGGAACTCAAGATCATGGAACTTGAGTTTTACACTAGAAACTCGAGTTCCATTTTTTTTTTTATTTTATTTTTTTATTTTTTTTTTATTTTTTTAAGTTTCATTTCGCTATAACTGGATTATCGAAAAATCGAGTTTTATATTTGAAACTTGATTTCTAAAAAATTGAGTTTCAAAATAGGGACATATTCCTAAATAGTTTCAGACAGAAGACATTTTGCTGGAAAGTTTGTGAGAAATGGGTATTTTGCCATTTTGGCCCAATCATTGGTGTGTGGCATCAATTGGAAGCTAGGGCTGGCTTAGGGACTAAGGCCCCCATTGAAACCAAGAAAAAAAAAAAAAAAAAAAATCCCCCAACATGTTTAAAAAGGCTCAAAGAAGTGTAGGATGATATTTAATTTTTTTTAAAGAAAAAAAAAAAAAGTGGATTTTGCATTCTTCCCCCTACCTCTAAGTAGGCCCACGAAATATTGGATTAAGAAATTCAACCTAACTAAAACTCCAAAATTGTTTATGAGTGTGTTGATTGAGTGGATATTGGATAAGATATAAAAAAAAATGTTAATTAAACCTAAATAAGAAAACTTATTTAGTGAGTTCCAGTTAACTCAACTAGTAAAGTCTCTGATGGTTGAGTAAGAGATTTGAAATCCAATCCCCGCCTACACTGAAAACCGATTGATGTCTTGACTCTATCAAAAAAAAAAAAACTTATTTAATAATTTTGCATCTAAAAAGAAAAAAAAAATTAATTAGAAAAAACATACGTTTTATAGAAAGTTAAATAAAAATTCTTTAATGTGGTAGTTATGGTGTTTATCTTTGATGTTTTGGGGTACTGATAGATTCTTGTCACCAATTTAGTTGGATTTGGAAAATTTTGAATTTGATTTGATTTGATTTGATTTTTTTTTTTTTTTTTTTTTTTTGATGTTCTCATTGTGGAGATTGTAGAAAATTGGTATAGAAATGGTAGAAATTGGTTGAATTTAAAAAAATAATTTTTGGAAATTGTTGATGGGTATATGCTTTTCATTAAAAGAATTTCTTAATTTCTTTTGTATAAAAATATTTAATTAAAAAAGAAGAAGAATTACCTCTATTCTTTTTACTTTGAAATATATATATATATATATATATATATATATTTTAAAATAACGTTATATTTATGTCACCAAAAGCCACTTTATATA
The DNA here is from genome assembly GCA_028535165.1 of Quercus tomentella. Taxonomy (NCBI): domain Eukaryota; kingdom Viridiplantae; phylum Streptophyta; class Magnoliopsida; order Fagales; family Fagaceae; genus Quercus; species Quercus tomentella. The sequence continues at coordinate 46,159,586 of JAPQVY010000100.1, forward strand.
ATTTTAAATATCTATTTTAAGTTTCTTTTAACAACATATCATACATCTCATTATTTATTTTAATTGAAACCAAAACCAAACCTGCCATTGCAACCCAAACCCACACCCCCGACCTAGCAACAATCCACACCAACTAAGTAATGACCATCGACACCGACAACTCACCCCAGCCATGGAAACTATCAAAATCACTGCCACCAAAACCCAAAACCAAATAGAGCCGCTGCCATCAACATTAAACTCAACAATATTATCACTGACGACCCACACTCTATCCACGACGACCACTGCAACAACCAAATATGAAAGGTGGGGCCTAAAAAGAGGAGGAAAAGGAAGGACGAGGGACGAGAGAGAGTGCGAAAACAATAACAACGAAAATGAAAACGTGGGAGATTTTGTCAAAAGGCATTGTACTATAATGTATTATCTGCTTGTAGAGTATCAAAAACTACCTTATTCATTGGACCAAAAATTAAAATTTTTTTTTGTAAAACTTCAATTGAAAATGATGGCAAATAAAATAAATCTAGAGGATTAAGACGAAGTACGTGAGAGATTTTATTATTTAATTTGGGTTAATATATGCTAACAAAAAAAACATAAAAAATAAAAAACATTCAACCCAATGTGAATTTGTGTACATGGGAGTGCGCCTAATAATGAACCGATTGATATTATCAAAAGAAGAAGATGAGAGAAAAAAAAAGTTTGGTAAATGTAATATTTGCTTTTAAATATCATGCACAGTAGCTATTAATGGAGTTTTATATACTTTTTTTTTAAGCAAAAGACACCTATAATCTGTTAGTGATTTTCAGTTAGTTCAACTAGTAAAATCACTTATTTTTGAATAGAAGAGTAAGTGTGTGTTTAGATTCACGTTTGCGGGCGTCTATGTTTTCACTTTTTAGCGTTTTCCTCTTTTTTTTTATTTATTTTTTTTATGCGTTTCAGGGAGCGAGACAATTATCACTGTTCACACACTGTAGCAGCACTATTCATGGGATTCATAGCCACTTTATTCAGAAAAAATATTAAAAATGGGTCCCACGGTATTATTCACACATTTAAAAATTATTTTGCTATAATGTTTTTAGTTTTCAATTTTCAGTTTTAGCAAAAATAAATTGTATCCAAACGGACCCTAAGAATTCAAAAATTAATCAGGGATTAAATTTCCCAACATTCTCTATGTAATAAGGAATTTCTTTTATCAGCTTCTACTTGTTTAAAATTCTTAATTGGTTAATTAATAAAGTTGTATGTTAAAATATTTATTAATATTATTGGCATTTCTTTATGTTTCCAAAAAGTTCAGAGTTTAAGGTTCAAATTTATCTCCTCAACCTATTGAATTATATATATAAATAAATAATGTTGCAATTTCCAATTGATGTCTTGAGATCATGAGGAATCTTCGCAATCTCAATTAAATCCTAAACGAGTGTGTATCAAGATGTAAATTACCTATTATATTTTGTATGACGGTAAAGCACTTGTTTTATAATTATTTTATGTTATTAATTATATTATTTAATTTTTTTTGAATCATTTATATGTTTCTTTTTGTGAAGTCAATTAATCATATGCTTCATGCTTATGTTTCAAATTTGAACGTCTTGTTTTCCTAAGCTAAAAGCTTAGCTCTATGCCTCTATCACCTTAATTGGGGAGCAGGGTTTAAATTTTAAACAAATCCATTAGAATTCCCAGGAGTAACTAATTGAATTATAAAGCTCTTAATTAAAGGATTGGTTTTCATACCTTTACTAGACTTGCTTTCATTATGTTAATAGAGCCAAAATGCAATACAGTAGAGGCCAAGACAGCTAAAGTGGTAGACCAGGAAAGACTGCTATAAAAGCAATAAAGATGTCTTGCTTACCGTTGATTGAAAAACCCCTAAATTTTCTAGTGTTGTGATCAAGCTTAGAGCTAGCCGTCACCAGGTATAGTATAAGTAACGTCCAGGTATTATTGGCAATTAGTGAGAGCGGTGGTGGTGATGGTGGTGGCGACAATGAAAGTGATGATAATGATAGTGGTGATAGTGGCCATGACGACAACAGTAATTATGATGGTAGTGGTAGTAGATATAATATATATGGGATGATATTGGCTAATGGTAACATTAACTATGTAAAGAATCCTGATAATGGTATGAGAATGGTTTTATTGATAGAATTCGTATAATGACACAATTCTCCTTAAAATTTAAACTTGGGATTTTGATGCTTAAAAATACGGAGATCAAGGTTTCACATACTCATTGAAATAACTCTTTTATTAACCTAAACAAAGGAAATCAACATTAGAAATTTTCAAATTACAGCTTTGAATAAATCTCACACCAAAATCCCTTGTTTGGACACAACATAAAAGTTCATAAAAAGAAAGAGGGCATCTCTAAATAGTAAATATTACATGAAGCAAGTCGTTTACTTGAAAAACTCCATAACCCACAAATCACAGACAGAACATTCAAATTTGATGCCACTAAATCCAGCCATGGTTGCCAAGGCCATGATTTCTTCTTGGGTCCTTTCCTTTCCTCCAGTGTATTGAGTCATCATTATTAACATATCCAATTGATAGGTGCTCTTCATAGAAGTGCTAATATTGGGCATGGTTGGAATAACTGCCTCTACAACAATAACCTTTCCATCATTTGGGATAGCATTGTAGCAATTTTTTAACAGCTTCAAGTAGTATTTGTCGCTCCAATCATGAAGTATCGACTGAAAAATCATCCAATTGTGGCATCATTTTTCTTGAAAAATTATACCATATATTATTTATTCAGTATAAATTATATATATATATATATATATATATATATCATTTCTACCTAATAAATAACCAGTTTCTTATAATATTTTGCGCCATTACCAAATCAATTGGATGGGGAATAATTGAGACAATCAAATAAGAAGAAAAGCATTTCCTATGCAACACAAATCAGTTTGTAATGTATTTGGGTTTATGTCAAGGGTAACGGAATGCCTATTAGATATGAAACTAACCTTCATAAAAATGGCATGCCCTTCAGGAACGTTCTCAAACATATCTCCTTCTACATGTCCCACACCTGTAACATAAATTAAAACCTTATCTACATATATTGCGTATAAATACACCTTAGGCTATTAAAATTTTCAAACTTATGATCTAAAATTATTATTCCTCAAAAACATTAAAACATTTGATCAAATTTTAACTTATTCTTACTCTTTTTTTTTTTTTTTTGGGGAGAATCAATCATGTTTTAAGTTGGTGAAACAAGACGACACCTGAAAAATGAAAATTATGAATTGAAATAATACCAGGATAAGGTGGAGCATGTTGTATAACATGAGGCAAGTCGAAATTAATGCCCTTGATATTGGGGTATCTAGTAGTGATTAGGTTAATGGTAACTCCTAGCCCACCACCAACATCGACTAGTTGCCTGAGTTGCTCAAAACCTTTGTAAGACTCAAGGATCTTCTTGATGACAATAGTAGTGTGGTTGAACATTGCTGCGTTAAACACCTTATTAAATCTGGGGTCCAAGTTTGTATACTTGAAGAAATGCGTGCCATAAGTCCTATTGAATGGAATTCCTCCCTCAAGAATTGCATCGTTCAGTTGGGACCTATGAAGAGCTTTGGTTAGATACCATATCTTTCATTTATCTAGATTCAAGGGCGCTACACAATTACAATAGCATATTTAATTTTTGAAAATTAGATTGGGGAACTGGGTATGCTTTTGAGGTGGTACTGGACCACATAAGCAGAACTACCAAATCTTATGAGTTGGTTTCATGAGACCATCCTCTCTCTATGTAGAACCCATACGCATAGAATATACACATGTTATGAAAGCGACATCTTATAAGATATATTTTTCCTCTCGATAAATGACCATATGATATATCTATCTCCATTTTGTGAAATTTAATTTTGGTTTTGAATTTCGTCCTTTACACTAATAAAAAATAATTAACTTTCTTTACTATTAAAGGAATAATGATTAACTTTCAAGAAAAGTCAAAGTTGCAAATCTTTATCTACACGGCTTTCCCATACAACTAAACAAAACTTTGTTTTGCTTTTGCCCATCAATTATTTGACCCAATTTTTTTTGATACCAAGTTTTGTTGATATTAATTGTAAGAGGTTTCTCTGTACCAAGGAAAGCTCTCCAGCCAGCTTTTCTTATACAGTAGAATAGAGGTCCCTTCCTTAGGAAGGAGCGATAGTAATCCTTGGGATAATAAGGTTATCCTAAGGCTTGTTGGGTTTTTTTCAGGGGTACTGGGAAACAGTGAAATTTTATATCCGTTCGTGGGTTGGTGTTTTTTTCTCACCACCATGGATGATCTGACCTCTAATTGGAATCGACTTACTTTGTCAGAAAAAGAAGGTCTGGGTTGTTGCCTGGATGAGGAATTGAGCTCACCAGAGTTCAGTATTGTTACAAAATTCCTCACAAAAAGAGCTTTGAACATTGACGCTATTGCCAAAACTTTCATTCCACTTTGGCGCTCAAAAAACAGATTTAGGGTACGTCATTTGGGGGACCACAGAGTTTTGTTTATGTTTGATAACGAAGTGGAAGTGGATAGAGTGCTCCAGAGTGAACTATGGACTTTTGACAAACATTTGGTAGTTATGGAAAAATACGACACAAATTCCTCTGTTGACGAACTTAAACTGGATAGGACTTCCTTTTGGGTGCAAGTACATGGCCTCCCTATTAAGTTTATGAACGTGAGGGCAGCGAAGAAGATTCGTGAAGTTTTGGGAAGGGTCATACCTACTGCCAATCCAAGGGAATCAGAGGGAGGAAACTTTATTTGGGTTAGAGTTTCAATGGATGTTACCGGTCCATTATGCCATGGACATTTGGTTTCAATTGGCCAAGAAAAATAGGTCTGGATTAGCTTCAAATACGAGAGATTACCGAATATATGCTACTGGTGTGGTTGCTTTGATCATGACGACAAGGATTGCGAAATATGGTTAAACAACGAAGGCTCACTTACTCAAGATCAGAAGCAATTCGGACCAAACCTCAGGGCAGCATCATTCTCTTTTTCTCATAAACAAGTCGTTTCTGTTCCTGGTTTTTACAAGTTCAAACCAACAAAAAATCACACCTCGGCTGAGAAGGTAACAGTGGGGAATAAAAACAACGGGGAAAGAAAGGGGCAGACTGGTGTTCAGGTAGAGGAATGCCGTGCACCACCGTCGAGTAAAGATGAACAGGACGAACACATTCAGAGCCGATTTGACTTAGACGATGTGGAAGACCTGGAGTTAAGGCGGACCGTTATGCAATTAAATTCCCCATTGACAGAATATTCCAATGTTGCCCAGGATTTAAAGCGCAATGATGTCTCTCCTCCAAATGCGCGTAATAATGATACTCACCTTAAAGAGATTGAGGTGGTTTTAAAGGATTTTGATTCCCCATAGAATCCTACTAAACTAGGGAACTCCACATGCCCTGAATTACGTCCACATGCATCCACTGAAGACAGTCATGCAAAACCAAAACTGAAGGGTATTATTTCCTCAGTAATAAGTTCAGAATTAAACCCAGATTTGAATTCAAATGAGATTAGCAGCAGTGCACGTGACAACCAAAAGAGTCCTAGGGTTTCTTTGCAAGCCACCAAGCCACGTTGGACTAGGGTTGCACGTGTAAACAACAAACCATCGGAGGAAGTATCACTTGGTAAGCCGAGTAAGAAGAAGAGAACAGCAACACTCAATGACGATCAACAGCAGTGCAAGAAGACAGTCATGCAAAACCAAAACTGAAGGGTATTATTTCCTCAGCAATAAGTTCAGAATTAAACCCAGATTTGAATTCAAATGAGATCAGCAGCAGTGCACGTGACAATCAAAAAAGTCCTAGGGTTTCTTTGCAAGCCACCAAGCCACGTTGGACTAGGGTTGCACATGTAAACAACAAACCATCGGAGGAAGTATCACTTGGCAAGCCGAGTAAGAAGAAGAGAACAGCAACACTTAATGATGATCATTCCGAGTTACCCAATAAAGGTTATCAGGTTCAAAGGAGTGAGGAGGATGCTGGTATTGAATTGGCGGAGGTTGACACCCTGTCCCGCTAGTCGCCATGAATTGCTTAGTATGAAATTGTCACGGGCTTGGGAACCTACGTACAGGGAAGGAGCTTGGAGAAATAATCCGGGCAAAAGATCCCTTTGTCGTGTTCATTGCTGAGACACTGGCAGACGAAGCAAGGCTAGATACGATTCAACAAAACATAGACTTTGAAAATAAGTGGGTGGTTCCAAGAGTGGGGCACGGTGGTGGCTTGGTTCTTTTCTGGAAAGCCACAGTTAACTTGGTGGTGCTAGATTCATCCAAGTATTACATTGATACCTGGATTGACAAAGGCTCCCCAAATGAATGGAGATTCACAGGGTTTTATGGCGAACCAGACACTTCAAGGCGTGGTGAAGTGTGGGATAGTTTAAGAAGTCTAAATCACCACCCCGATATCCCATGGTTGTGTGTAGGTGACTTCAATGAGATTGCTAGATAGGAAGAGAAACTTGGGGGTGTAACAAGAAATCAGGGTCAGATGCAGCTATTCAGGGATGTGTTGGATGAGTGCGGGTTTCTTGATCTTGGCTTTCTAGGAAACAGATTTACTTGGAGTAAGCATTTTGTAGATGGACATTCTATTTGGGAGAGACTGGATCGAGGTGTGGTCAATGCAAGTTGGTTTCTTAAGTTCCCAGGTACAATTGTTCACCACCTCCATTGTACTTCATCAGACCATATGCCTCTATACATTAACCTGTCAGGTTTGGAGATTCCATCACGAAGGAAAATATTTAGATTCGAAGAGATGTGGTTATCAGATGAGCGTTGTGGTGAAGTGGTGGAAGCTTCATGGTCATTTTACAATCAAGGTTTTAGTGATAGTGACATCTTGAAAAGGGTTGATAAGTGTGGTCGAGATCTTGAATGGTGGAATTACAACATTTTTGGAAATGTGAGGAAAGAGTTGGCCAAGAAGAAGGAGCTTTTGATTCAAGCAGAACAAGAAGCCCAAGAAATTGGGCTGAACACACGGGTTAGAGCACTCAAAGAGGAAATCAATATTCTCTTGGATAGGGAAGCACACATGTGGAGCCAAAGATCACATACACTATGGCTTAAGAATGGAGATAAAAATACGAGATTCTTTCATTGCCAAGCCACTAGGAGATTTTGGAAAAATGTTATTCGTGGGATTATGGATGAATCAAATAATTGGAGAGTGGATCCGAATGACATAGCAGCCCTTATGATCAAGTATTATCAGGACCTCTTCACCTCCTCAAGGCCGAATGCACATGGGGTAGCCTTGGATCACATCCCTAATGTCATCACCGACCACATGAATGTAGCCCTTGTTGCCCCTTTCAGAGATGATGAAGTTAAGGAAGCCCTCAAGCAAATGGCCCCCTTCAAAGCCCCGGGACCCGATGGCATACCACCATTATTTTATCAACACTTTTGGGGGGTGGTGGATAGGGATGTAACAAATTCAGTCCTATCTTGGCTCAATACAGGTACAATTTCTCATCCAATAAATCACACCTTCATTACATTGATCCCTAAAACAAAAAACCCTAAATTTGTCACTCAATTTCGCCCTATTAGTTTGTGTAATGTCCTCTATATGATTTTCCCAAAGGTCCTAGCAAATAGACTTAAAAATATTCTGCCCACCATCATCACTGAGCACCAATCAGTCTTTACCAAGAATAGATTGATTTATGATAATATACTTGTGGCTTTTGAATCTCTACATACCATGAACAACATGAGGTCGGGGAAAATTGGATACATGGCTATTAAACTGGATATGAGTAAGGCATATGATCGGGTGGAATGGGGTTACCTTGAAAATGTTATGAGAAAAATGGGTTTTAATGAGAGGTGGATAGGTCTAATCATGGCATGTGTAAAAATAGTCTTTTACTCCATTTTAATCAATGGGCAACCTCAAGGATTAATCCAACCCTCTAGAGGTATTCGCTAAGGTGACCCACTATCACCTTTCCTCTTCCTACTTTGCACCGAAGGCCTCCATGGCCTAATTCAACAAGCAGCAAATTTGGGAGAAATCAAGGGCTTCCCTCTTTGCCGGAGAGGCCCAGTACTAACCCATTTATTGTTTGCAGATGATAGCCTCCTCTTTTGTAGGGCAAGTGGTGATGAATGCAGGAAGATCATTGACATCCTTGACAAATATGAAGGGGAGTCGGGCCAAAAGGTGAACAAAAACAAAACAACCATTTTCTTTAGCAAATCTACCACATAAGCAACCAAACAAGAAATCATGGCTATCTTAGGTTTACAAGAAATTGTGCATTTTGAGAAATACCTTGGGCTGCCATCATTGGTGGGTAGAAGAAAGAAAGAAGGCTTCAATTTTATCAAAGAAAAGGTATGGAAAAAAATTGTAAGGATGGGAAGGGAAACTCTTGTCTCAAGCTAGTCGAGAGGTGCTCATTAAAGCGGTAATACAAGCCATCTCAACTTATGCTATGGGGACAAAGAGGAGAAAAAAGAAAGATCCATTGGTTAAGGTGGGAGGAACTTACTAAATCAAAATTGGAGGGAGGCATGGGGTTTAGGGACATAGCTATGTTCAATGACTCCTTGTTAGCTACATAAGCATGGAGGTTATTGAAAAATCCGGACTCATTGTTACACAAAGTTTTTAAGGTGCGCTTCTTTCCAAATTGCACCTTTTTGGAGGCTACACACTCTAGTAGCGGCTCTCATGCTTGGAATAGCATCTTGCATGGAAGGGAGGTATTACTTAGGGGCTACCAATGGAGAATTAGGAATGGGAAGGCAGTAAGTATATGGCAAGATCACTAGCTGCCAAGAAAAAACATGCCACAAGTTTAATCACCTTGTGTGGAATTAATGGTTGATGCTAAAGTGGAGATCTTGATTAAGGGAGACACAAGGCAGTGGGATCACGGTTTGATAGAAGGAATGTTCACCCCTGAAGAAACTGAGTTGATCAAATCAATTCCACTCTTAAGGCGCGAGGCAGAAGACAACTTATTTTGGCCTTTCACTAGCAACGAAGTTTACACAAGTAAGTCTGGATACAGATTTTTGAAGGCCAAAGTACAGACCGAGTGGGATGAAGGATAGATGGAGCATGACAAGGTATTGTGGTGGACACTTTGGTCTTTTCAGGTACCAAACAAAATCAAGAATCTGGTGTGGAGGGCATGCAGGAACTCGTTGCCAACTAAGGATAATTTGGTGAGGCGAACTATCATTGAAAGCTCGACATGTGACCACTGCAAACAGGTACTTGAATCAGCTCTTCATGCTCTCTGGACTTGCAGTGAACTGGACATGGTGTGGGAAGAAGAACCATTTTGACGATGCTGAAGAAGACACACCTTTGTGGATTTTAAGGAATTGTTGTCATGGCTCATTACAAACGATCACAACTTGGATTTGTTCTCAACTTCGGTGTGGTTAATTTGGACTCAAAGAAACCAGGTCCATATGAGCCAACCAAACATAAGTGTCCATCAGATTCCGTCGTCGGCAAAGGAGCGTGTCACTGAGTTCGAAATGACCTAACCTGTGCCTTTTGTCACTCGGCCTGATCTCACTTCATTTCGGGCTAAATGGCATCCTCCAAACCCAGATGTGGTGAAGATAAACTGCGACGGTGCTACTTTCAAAGAGCAGAAAAAATCGGGCATTGGTGTCGTGATCCGGGACAACAACGGCTTGGTCATGGCTTTAATGTCTAAATTACTGCCACAACAATATACCCCCCCGGAGATTGAAGCACTGGCAGCCTCATCAGCCCACGTGTTTGCAGCTGAGTTGGTTTTTAGACAAGCAATATTGGAAACATATTCTTAGGTGTTGTCAAATGCCTTGAGAAATAACAGCCTTTACATGTCTTCCCTTGGTTTATTAATTCATGATATCAGATGTAATGCTAATTTGTTTAATCAATTACTTTACTCTCATGTAAAGAGAGAAGGTAATAAGGTAGCACATAATTTAGCGAGACATTCCATTTGTATTTCTGATTTTTTGATGTGGATGGAGACTGTTCCACCCCCCTTTGTTTCTCTTGTACTAGCTGATATTGCTGAATTTTCTTAATAAAGTTGACTGTATTCTTTCTCAAAAAAAAAAAAAAAAAAAAGTGTTGTTGATATCAAATGTAATTATTTGACCCAAATTAAGCAAGAAACGAAGTTATTAAAAAGGGCATAAAGCCTATCATAATAAAAATAGTAAAATATAGGGGTAATTACATATATGCATATAGAAGATAGTAGACTTTGAACTTAATTTCAAATTTAATTCAATGTTTAATTATATTAACCATCATTTTTATAGTTTAAAAGTGTTATAATGTTTTGAGAATTTTGTAATTTCATTGGTTGACACCTCCTGGTATTTTAAATAAAAAACATTCAGGATTCAAATCATCTTTACCCTAATAATAATAATAATAATAATGATAATTAGTCGCTAACCCGTGCGATGCACGGGATAGTTAGTTAAATAACAATTACAAATAATCATACAAAGTGCACAAAATATGTTCTTTGATTATAAATGTAGGGTGTTTCACATAACACATAAAGATCACACCTTGGTTTCTCTATGTTGATGAAAAAATTATTGCCAACATTCCAATAGCTCATACACAAATTTGGGCATAATATGAAGTCACATAATGCTCAAATGCAAATCAATTTATAGTCTACCACCAATATAAATCATATAAAAAAATTTATTGATAACATGAATATTTAAATGTGTAAATAATCTCATGACAGCATTAGCAAGACCATGCATTTGCTACCAGGGAATAATATGCCACATAAACACATGGGGCACTATGCCACTATCTCTTATAAGAAGCAACTCATAAACACAATATTCAAAACTTTGAAAAGAAACAGCTGACAAATAGTCTAAGTATCTCTGCTTATCTACTCTTTATGGCCCCCAATTTTGATTATGCTGGCTTCTTGGAAACTGTTGAAGAGATCATTTGTAGCAACATATATTTGTGTCAGATGCATCTAATTTCCTTTAGATACATCTTAAGTACATGCAAATAATAGTAGTAGTTTGAAAGAGTGTCTATTTGAAAGGAATCAAACGAAATGCCTATATATTTCAGTTTCAACTATCTCTATAAACAATTAAAAGCAAATTTCATAAACTCTTTGGATACATCTTAAGTAAGACATACAATCAATTTCAAAAACACCAAATGTTGGGTTGAAAGTAATACACAATTATTCGAAGCAGTGCTATTAGGCTCAGCCAAGCCACTCTCTATGGAAAAAATTTAAAATACAGTAAGGTTCAATATTTGAAGCAATTGCTTGAAATCATTTAAGTACATGCCATCAATGAAGCTGCTTGAAATCATTTTAAGTACATACCATCAATGAAGCTACAACATTAACATTTTTCATAACATTATTTTATTATTTGTAGCACAAGTTCTTGGTTCGTGATAAGCAATGTGGGCATGTAAGATATACATCGATGCATGGAAATCTACAAAATCACCTACACAAAAACAAAAAAGGAGAGAGTTAAATCAATGATTGTGTAATAATCATAGTGCAGTTTAGATAGAGATGAATTCTAAATGCAGGTTTAGTCTCCTCCTTTTTTGGGTCTATAAAATTTACAAAATCATAGATGCATTGCAAACAAACACCAACTGATTTGATCAATCTATGATCAAATTAGAATGGAGTATATACGTTCATATTATGCTATTCTTTTTTATTTATTAAACAAATTAACAGCTTTCCTAATACCTGAACAACATGAACTTTTAAAAAGGAAAGAAGTGAGAGACCAACCACAACAAATTAATATCTTTCCTGATATTTAGTTTTTTTAAAAGTTGGCAATATCCTGTAAAGGTTTGCATTTTGAATTTCTCAACTCCAAATATTTTCCTTGTTCATGACCTTTATTTATTTATTTTTTTTGTATATAATACAACAATCACACTCATTACTTAAAATTAGGAATCAGATTTATTAACTTATAATTAGAAGATTTTTAATGCATCTATCAAAATGAATACTCATGGCAGTCTCAATTTTCAATCAATCTTGTATTCCCAAAATAAGGCTTAGGAAATGAAAAGATGGAAAAAATGACATCAACAAAGACAAATGTAAGCAAGAATCTACCTAAAAAACCCTATTTCTATAACTGAAATTTCGTAACCAACATTAGGAAAGAATTATAGTTTGATTCAAAACTGGAATCACGTATATTATAGCACTTGCAACTCATGTTGATATAAGAGTCTTAGGATGCTCAGAACATCCTATGACAAAACTTAAAATTGAATGAAAAAAATGGCATAAAGAAATTGAAACAAATCCTCTACCAATGACAAAACCATAACCTAAATAAAGAAAACTTTAAAATCTCACAAAAGTATATCAAACAGGGAAAAATATTCTAACCAAAAAACAATAATTGACCAAACAGATCCCCAGAAATTGGAAAAATAAAATGGGAAATCAGGGTACCTTTAACCCTGATTCAATTATTATTTTTGGCATAAGACCCAATGTCTGGTACAAAAAACACGGTATACTGCAATTGGAGAAAAAGACGAAAAAGAATGAAAATAAGAAATCAGAAATTTATTAGGAAGATGGAATCTTAACAATAGTGAACAATATAGAAGTATTAAGGCATAAATAATGTAAGAATGGAACCTTTGTTGTTGCAGGGAAGGAACGACACAAAAGCAAGAGAAGAAACTATACAGCATGAAGGAAGGAAAAAAAAGAAGAAGAAGCTATACAACAGTAAAAACTAATCTGAACCGTAAATTTAAAACTATCTTCACATTAAGACAGAGTTTTGATTGAAATTAACAAAACCCACTACGGGCTCCAAACCCATCAATCTAAAAGAGAAAACACTCCCAAACAAAACCCTAAATCATATTTAACAGGAAAACTTATAAAATAAAATTAGAAAACTTACTGGTAATAGTGTCTGAGAAAGACTGGTCTTTGATGGTGGTAAAAAGAAATCACAGAGTGGGCCTAATTTCTGAGCTTTTCTCAACAGCCAACGACAACAACTAAAAATGCAAAAAATTGCAAACCATAAACTCAAACTCAATAGCCAAACGGAAAAACACAGAAGAATTAACCCCAAAATTTTAAAATGTACATAGAAAATAAAATTTAAGTATGCCTCAACTTGACATACAAATGGGTATGTTGAAAGTTGAGGCTTTGGTTGATTTTGGAACTTGATAAACAGAGAGGCTGAGAAAAAGGAGGCTGTGGGATCTGAAAATTTAAAGCAACGCAAATCAAGATTAATAACAAAATCAAAAACCAAACCTAACATACCATATCGTCCCCCCAACGGCTAGATGATTCTGGCGAAAACCCATTAAGAGAAATAACTGCAGCCTCTCTCCAACAGAATCGTTTTAGTCTCTAAAACTTGATTTGTCCCAATGTCCCATGAGAGGCGGTTTGTTAGATCTTATTGGCGTTTGGGTTTTGGGGAAGGAGAAGGGTAGAGAGATAGAGAAAGAGAGGGAAGGGTATGGGTCTTGCAGTGTTTGTTGGGTTGAGTTTGCGTTTGAAGGAGAGACAGAGACTGAGAAATAGGTTTTTGTATCGGGTATTGTTTAGAAGTTGAAGATTATTGGGTTTGTTTTGGGGAAAAATAGATATTGGGTTAGACATAATTACGGTGTTTAGGGTTTTATTTATTTTTAATAATTTTATTTTTATAAATAATGCTAACATGGAAAATTGTGGGAGCTTCAAAAGCTTCGGTTTTATAATAATAATAATAATAATAATAATAATAATAATAATAATAATAATAAAGTTACGGCACAAAAAAAAAAAATGGTCTAGATTTTCTCTTACTTCACACATTCGTAACCAATTACCAAAGGTAATAAGCAAAAATAAATCAAACAATCAATGAAGACCAAGTAAAGGGAAAATATTCTCAAAAAAAAAGGAAGAAAAAAGTAAAGGGAAAATAAAAAAAAGTAATTTTATAACTACAAATTATTTTATAACATTTTTACAAAATATTGACATGGTCAATTCTTATTAGTTTTCATCTGGACTTATCGTTAATATCATTTTTTCACTTACCAATAACTATTCATCATATCAAAAAAAAATGTTGTAAAATAGTTTATAATTATAGTATTTTTCAAATTCAAAATACTTGCATGGCTAGCTATAATTATAGTTATTTGTTGAGCTAGCTGTCGAGTTTTAAAATTCAGCACTTCTTTACTTGATTCTTGGACAGACTTGCATGGCTTTAACACTTAAACCTGAAACCTTGTTCCTTGAAGCATTAAACACATCCTAGATCTACCCAATTACAAGTAAAGTGCTTTTTGTCAAAGGATTAGCCAATTCTATATTGACATATGTTCCTAACATGATTCACATATATCCTAACAACTTTATGTTATTAATTATATTATTTAATTTTTGTTGAATCATTTATATGCTTCTTTTTGTGAAGTCAATTAATCATATGTTTCATGCTTATGTTTTGAATGTCATGTTTGCCAAAGCTAAAAGCTTAGCTCTAGCCTCTATGCCTCTATCACCTTTTTTTTTAATGAGTTCTTAAATAAAAAATAAACAACTTATTTTGTTTTGATAATTTGATAATTGGGGAGCAGGGTGTAAATTTTAAATGTTTCCATTAGAATTATCAAGAGGAACTAATTGAATTATAAAGTTCTTAACCAAAGGATTGGTTTTCATGTACTAGACTTGCTTTCATTACATGTGATTTTTTTTTTTAAAAAAATTTGTAAATAATAGACTTTTGCTTTCATTATGTTAATAGAGCCAAAATGCAATACAGTAGAGGCCAAGACAGCTAACGTGGTAGACCAGGAAAGACTGCTATTACCATGAAAGCAATAAAGATGTCTTGCTTACCGTTGATTAAAAAACCCTTCAATATAATTTTCTGAAGTGTTGTGATCAAGCTTAGAGCTGTTACCAGGTATAGTATAAGTAACGTCCAGGTATTATTGGCAATTAGTGAGAGTGGTGGTGCCGTGGTGGTGACAGTGGCAGTGACGATAATGATAGTGACGATAGTGGAGATGACGACTACAGTGATTATGATGGTAGTGGTAGTAGATATATGGGATGATATTGGCAACAATAGTGGTAATGGTAACATTAACCATGTAAAGAGTCCTGATAATGGTATGAGAATGGTTTTATTGATAGAATTCGTACAATGACACAATTCTCCTTAAAATTTAAACTTGGGATTTTGATGCTTAAAAATACGGAGATCAAGGTTTCACATACTCATTGAAACAACTCTCTTATTAACCCAAACAAAGGAAATCAACATTAGAAAATTTCAAATTATGGCTTTGAATTCACGTCAAAATCCTTGTTTGGACGTAACATAAAAGTTCAAAGAAGGAAAGGGGGCATCTCTAAATAGTAAATATTACAAGCAAGTCGTTTACTTGAAAAACTCCATAACCCACAAATCACAGACAGAACATTCAAATTTGATGCCACTAAATCCAGCCATGGTTGCCAAGGCCACGAATTCTTCTTGGGTCCTTTCCTTTCCTCCTGTGCATTGAGTCATCATAACCATATCCAATTGATAGGTGCTCTTCATAGAAGTGCTAATATTGGGCATAGTTGGAATAACTACCTCTACAACAATAACCTTTCCATCATTTGGGACAGCATTGTAGCAATTTTTTAACAGCTTCAAGCAGTATTCGTCACTCCAATCATGAAGTATCGACTGAAAAATCATCCAATTATGGCATCATTTTTCTTGAAAAATTATACCATATATTATTTATTTAGTATAAATTTTATATATATATATATATATATATATATATATATATATATATCATTTCTACCTAATAAATAACCAGTTTCTTATAATATTTTGCGCCATTACCAAATCAATTGGATGGGGAATAATTGAGACAATCAAATAAGAAGAAAAGCATTTCCTATGCAACACAAATCAGTTTGTAATGTATTTGGGTTTATGTCAAGGGTAACATAATGCCTTTTAGATATGAAACTAACCTTCATAAAAATGGCATGCCCATCAGGAACGTTCTCAAACATATCTCCTTCTACATGTTCCACACCTGTAACATAAATTAAAACCTTATCTACATATATTGCGTATAAATACACCTTAGGCTATTAAGGTTTTCAAACTTATGATCCAAAATTATTATTCCTCAAAAACATTAAAACGTTTGATCAAATTTTAACTTTAACTTATTCTTCTTCTTCTTCTTCTTCTTCTTTTTTTTGGGGGGGGGGGGGGGGGGGGGGAATCAATCATATTTTAACTTGGTGAAACAAGATGACACCTGAAAAATGAAAATTATGAATTGAAATAATACCAGGATAAGGTAAAGCATGTTGTGTAACATGAGGCAAGTCGAAATTAATGCCCTTGATATTGGGGTATCTAGTAGTGATTAGGTTAATGCTAACTCCTAGACCACCACCAACATCGACTAGTTGCCTGAGTTGCTCAAAACCTTTGTAAGACTCAAGGATCTTCTTGATGACAATATTAGTGTGGTTGAACATTCCCGCGTTAAACACCTTATTAAATCTGGGGTCCAAGTCTGTATACTTAAAGGCATGTGTGCCATAAGTCCTATTGAATGGAATTCCTCCCTCAAGAATTGCATCGTTTAGTTGCGACCTATGAAGAGCTTTGGTTAGATACCATATCTTTCATTTATCTAGATTCAAGGGCGCTACACAATTACAACATCATATTTAATTTTTGAAAATAAGATTGGGGAACTGGGTATGCTTTTGAGGTGGTACTGGACCACATAAGCGGAACTACCAAATCTTATGAGATGGTTTCATAAGACCATCCTCTCTCTATGTAGAACCCATACGCATAGAACATACACATGTTATGAAAGCGACATCTTATAAGATATATTTTTTTCTCTCGATAAATGACCATATGATATATCTATCTCCATTTTATGAAATTTAATTTTGGTTTTGAATTTTGTCCTTTACAATTATAAAAAATAATTAACTTTCTTTACTATTAAAAGAATAATGATTAACTTTCAAGAAAAGTAAAAGTTGCAAATCTTCTGTATTGACAAGGCTTTCCCATACAACTAAACAAAACTTTGTTTTGCTTTTGCCCGTCAATTATTTGACCCAATTTTTTTCGATACCAAGTTTTGTTGATATCAAATGTAATTATTTGACCCAAATTAAGCAAGAAACGAAGTTGTTAAAAAGGGCATAAAGCCTATCATAATAAAAATAGTAAAATATAGGGGCAATTACATATATGCATATATATAGCAGATAGTAGACTTTGACCTTAATTTCAAATTTAATTCAATGTTTAATTATATTAACCACCATTTTTATAGTTTAAAAGTGTTATAATGTGTAAGGTTGAAATTTATTCAACCATCTAATTGGCTTTATTCCGTGTCAAATTTGCTTGTATTTCAGCATTTAGTAACCCTGTATTTAGGTGGGCTTGTTGTAAGGGTAGTGAGTGAGATAGAGTGAAGATTGCTCAAGAGTGTGCAAAAAAACAGAGACTTGCGGCTGGGTCTCGCGGGTGACTCGTGGCTTCAAGCCGCCAGACGCAGCACACGTGCCAAGCATGCCGGAAGGTGAACAGTCATGCCAGCTGGAGCACTACAGGAAAAAACAGGACAACTGGCTATACGGTTAACTCGCGACTAGATCTCGCAACTCAGTCAAGCCGCGAGGACAAGCCGCGAGCCAGCCCTGTTTTGAAAAACCTGACGTTTCACATTCCTCTCTCACCTCAGTATAAATACCCCGTTTACCCACAAATGAGAGAGAGCTTCCAGAGAGTATTTTGAGAGAGAAACCCTAGAGCAAAACAAGATTGAACCATCTACAATCTTTACATTAGAGTCTCTTCAAATTCCTCAACTCTCTTCCTCTTCATTGCCAAATCCTTGAGAGGCCTTTTTACCAAAACCTTGTTCTCACCATGTCCATTACTGTGAGAGGGTTGTTTGGTGTTCTGGGAAGCAGTTAGGAAGGAACCAATATTCATTGGTTGATGCTATGGTCTAGTAGCGGAATCCGGGAAGCTAGAAAAGAAATAGGTTCGGGGCAACCTCGTTGGAGCAAGAAGCTTGGAGGGCTTAGGTACATCGGGTAGATTAGGCTTGGAGGGTCTATTGCTGTTCATGTATCCCAACTACATTTTCTAGTGGATTATTGACCGCTTGGAGGGCGGCGGAGAGGTTTTACGCCGAGGGCTTCGGTTTCCTCTTCGATAACACATCGCGTGTTGTCCTTGTGTTTGCATCTTCCCTCCCTTTATCTTTGCCTTTTATTTTTCTGCTGTGGATGTGATTTTAATTGGCTTAGATTGTTTACCAATTCTGTGTTATGCTTTAGTTCATGTTCCGCACATTAATTGTTTGATTTAAAGCTTGAATTGGTAATTTGTTTATTGGGGGTCTAAACGTTCAAGGGTGTTTTTACACATATTTGAACTTTCATTTGGTATCAGAGCAAGTACACTTTTATTGGTTTCAATACCATTGTATGATCCTTGACTCCCTTTTGAGATGGATAGGTCTCAATCCCTAAATGCACCTCCATATATTGATGGTAGTAATTATGCTTTTTGGAAGGTTCGCATGAGAGCATTTCTGTGCTCCATTGATGAATCTGTTTGGGATGCAGTTGAGAGTGGTTGGACCAGACCTGAGGCAGCCAAATCCACATGGGATAAGGCAGCACTCGCTGCATCTAATGCTAACAGTAAAGTTTTAAATGCTATTTTCTGTGGTGTGTCTCCTGATGAATTTCACAGGATCTCCCACATCACCGTTGCCAAAGAAGCATGGGAGATATTGGAAACCACCTACGAAGGCACGAAGAAAGTGAAAGACACCAAGTTGCAAATGCTGACCACTCGGTTTGAGGAGCTCAAAATGAGTGAGGATGAGTCCTTCGACTCTTTCTATGGGAAGCTGAATGAGGTGGTAGTCAGCAAGTTTAATTTGGGGGAGAAAACGGAGGACTCTAAAATCGTAAGGAAGATCCTTCGATCATTGCCGGAAAGTTTTCGTGCTAAAGTGACAGCAATTGAAGAGAGCAAGGACCTCGATGACATCAAAGTCCAAGAGCTGGTTGGTTCTCTTCAGACTTATGAGATGTCGCTGCCCAATCAACGGAAGAGTAAATCTCTTGCTCTTAAGACCATTAATGAGAAGGTAGAAGTCCATGACTCATCGGAAGACGATGTGGTTGATAAAGATGTTGCATACCTTGTAAAAAATTTCCGAAGGTT
This sequence comes from Quercus tomentella, assembly GCA_028535165.1. Classification (NCBI taxonomy): domain Eukaryota; kingdom Viridiplantae; phylum Streptophyta; class Magnoliopsida; order Fagales; family Fagaceae; genus Quercus; species Quercus tomentella. Next base: position 46,179,016 of record JAPQVY010000100.1, read on the forward strand.
CTTGAAATTCAAGAATAATGGAAAATTTGGTGATAAAGGAAAATTCCAAAGTTCAGGAAGGGAGAAAAGGGAATTCAAAAGGAAAGATGGAAAAGAATCCCAATCTACATAGGTGTCACTTGTTTTGAATGCAATGGGCATGGACACTTTAAGAAAGAATGTCCGAATTATTTGAAATCGAAAGGCAAGGTGTATGCCACGACATTAAGTGACTCGGATTCATCCGACTCAGAATCAGAAGAAAGCTGTGATGGAGAGGGGAATTATTCAGCTTTTATGACTATTGCCCATGTTGAGTCTTCAGATGAATTGAATCTGCTTGAACGAGACCTTGGAGAACATAGTGATGAAGAATCATTGGGAATTGTCGAGGAATCAGATGTTGAAGAAGATGTAAGCACAGCCAATCTTCAAAAGAATTATAACTCACTCCTTGAAAAGTCGGGTGAGTACACAAAGGTGGCCAAGGCAGCTGTGAGAAAGATGAAGAAGGCAGAGGAGGACTATAAAAGTCTCCTAATCCGATATAGGGAGGCCAAATGTGAGATAGAAACTTTGAATGGTGAGCTGTCAGAAGCTTACACAAAAGTGAGATTTCTTGAGCAAGAGGTTGTGCAAGCAAATGCTAAAATAGACAGGGTCACCACCAAGAAGCTAGATGATGTTATTTCATCTCAAAAGAGATTTTCAGACAAATCCGGATTGGGATATACCGGAGGAAGTAGCTCATCTGGAAATGTCACTAAAGAAGTGAAGTTTGTTAAGGCTAAAGATCCAGTTGATGTTGGTCCTACTGCTGAGAAGCCCAAGATAGAAGAGAAGACAAATGTGGGGAACGAACGGTTGTTGAATTCCCGTAATCAATCTGTGGGCAGGTCAGAATCTCGAGCTAAATCTCGTCCACGACCACAAAGAGGTCCTAGATCAACTTATGTGTGTCATCATTGTGGACTTCAAGGGCATACTTGACCAAATTGCCAAAAGCTGAGAGCAAAGAATAGTGCAACACCTCAAAGGTCACGAGGACCTAGAATTGATAGAAGAAATTGGGCAGATGAACAATCTAGAGATCAAAATGGTGATCCCGGAATGATGAACGTGATGAAGATGATTGGTGCATTCACCAACTGCTTGGAAAGCTTCTCACGAAGGTTTGAAAGCCCTAACCCCCGTACCCAATCCTATAAGGAAATCACCCCAAACGCAAGTGACGTGTGGGTGAAGAAGGGTACTCATGCATAAGCATTACAACATGTCCATGCATTAATACTTCCTATGCTTTGCGACAATGTTTGTTTGTTTGCTTATTGTTTTTGCTGCTGGTTGTTTGCTTGTCTTCTTGTGCATATTTTTTTTGTCTTGTTTTTTATCAATCTTTTTCTTCTTATGTGTCAAAAATCCAAAAATCACATAAAAATTAGAAAATCAAAAGTTTGATTGACATTGTTGAGCTTTTGTCTCAAAACATGTTTTGCCTTGTACCTTTGTGCTAATGGCTTTGTGCATTTTCGAGCATTGCTTGTTTCCTTGCATTCATATCACTGTGGGAAAAATCTTGAAATCAATGTGATTGTTGTAAATAGATCTTCAAACTTGTCATGAATGATGAGTGAATGGTTATGTTGATCTTAAGACATGCATAGACTTGTGTCTATATATCTTCCCACTCTTTATTTTTGTTATTGCTAAAAAGAGCTCACCAAATGTAAATCTCCAAATGAAAAGAGATATTGAGCTGCAAAAGCCTGTCGCACATACTAGTATTCGACTAGGAAAAAGGGAAAGCGACCAAAAATTGAAGAGAAATGTTTATTCAAAAGGCCAAAGGCTTGTTCATTAAAGAGATTTATCAAATATCACTCTCACAATGAGAGGTGTTGTCTCAAAAGGATCAAAAAGATCAAATGTTATGACTGAAAGTGGAGTCAAATGTAAAGCTCCAAGCCATTTTATAAAGTTTTGTGGGAGGTCATATATACATATTTCTATAAGTGAGATAGATCACATGATCTAGTGCTAATTGTGTATGCCTTGGTTGAATTGATCATTGAAGCTTCACATTAGACTAAGGACTATCTCATTGTTGATATCCACACACAACACACAAGTTTATGTTCAATGAATGCCATAATCATTTGTGTAATTGTACTTGATGAAATATGTTTTTCACATGCTCAATCTTTGTTGTTTCAAGCACAAAAAGATTTTTGAGTGTTTTAGGTGTTTTTGGAAAGTATTTTGTTCTTCAAAAATGAAAATTTCAAAAAAAAAAAAAAAATTTTGCCCTGTTTTGGCGACTCAGTCGCGGGTATGTCAAGTCGCGAGCCTCAGTCGCGTGTTCGGGGTCCATTTTGGCGACTTGGTTCGCGAGTGAAAGGTCCAGTCGCGAGGTTATTCAGAGATTTTCGCGGCTCAGCTCGCGACTCCCTCGCGGGTAGACCTTCCAGTCGCGAAAAACACTTAGAAAAATTTTTTCAAAATTTTTCCTTTGAGTGTCTTGGCGGCTCAACCTGGCGACTTGCTGGCGACTCACCTCAGTCGCGAAAAACGCGTGTTTGGCAAAAATAGGGATAGTTTTTAAAAGCGTTTTCCAGTTTTTCCCTCGAACTCTTGTGACTGTTCATTGTCTTTCTAAAACTGCTCTTACCCATACACTGTGCCTCCAGTTTCAAACATCATTTTTGCTCCATTTCTTCTCAAAATCATCAAGTAAGGTATGGTTTTTCTATTCCTCACTACATATTTATGTTTTGAGTTTCATTTTCTTGCTTTGTCTATGAGTTGCTATTGTTGTTAGAATCTTAATGTGCTCGATTTTTGTTGAATGTACTGTTTTTTTTTGTGGGTTGTGTTTGATTCTGATTTACTCTATTGTTGGTTACATTGTGCTTTGTCGTTTGATGGGTCCTCTCACTCATTTGGGATATGGGTTTGATAATGTCTTCTGGGTTTTTACTCCATTTGTGAGTACGTATGACTTTGATCTGTCTTTTGCTCTATTGTGGTTGTATGAGTTGTTTTGTGTGCATTTCATGGTCATGGTCGACTGTCTCATTGACAGTTATCTTTGAATATGTGTTTATCTATGCTCTTTTGCACTATCACCATTTTGCTGCACCTGTCGTATTATGCACATTAGTATTGATGGTAGTTTATTTGGGTCTATCCTGTCTCAAGTCTGTAGTTATTTGCATCACATCATGTTGATATTTATCTCATGCCGTGCTGTTTTGGTTCTTTGCTGTGGGCCTATTTTCTTGCAGATGTCTCGTCGATCTTCTAAGGGTAAAGACATTGTTGCTGACAATCCAGCAACCCCAGTTGCTAAAAGGACTCGCCTCTCATCACAGGCCTCTCAAGACTCCAATGAGGAGAGGTTTAGAACCCCGCTTACTTCACACATCTACTCCAACATATTTGACAAATCAACTGCCATAGTGGAACGGGTGGTGGAGTTTAACACCTTAGGGACCACATTCATTCCTCGAATCTTTGAGGCACGAGACTGGGCAAACTTGTTTGGGAACTTTGACGATCCAATGGCTGAACTGGTTAAGGAAGCTTTCTCCAATGCAACGGATCTTGGAGCTGAACTAATTTTCTGGGTCAGAGGAAAGGAGTTTATCATCACTCCGAACTCCATAGCCGATACTCTCCGCATCACCAGGCCTCAGAATGTGGATCTAACTCCATATGATGATCGAACTCCAGAGATTCAAGATATTCTACATATCCTAGGTTCTGATCATGAAGTATCCAATACCGGCACATCCATCAACACCGCAAAGTTTGCACCAGAGCTGACCACACTGAAGTTGATCATGTTCACTAATCTTTACCCACTGTCCAACACTACATTCATCAATCTTGGGAGAGCTCAATTCCTCTGTGATCTTATTACTGGAGCCCCCATTGATATCTGTGCTCACATCTTTTATACCTTGAGAAAGACCGCGGTTCGAACTGCAGCTCGAGGAATTATCCCATTTTGCAGTCTCATCATGAAGTTCATTCTTCGTGAAGGCATTGTTCCTCCTACAGATGGCAAAATGTTGACCCGTCAGCGTCCTATTTCCATGCTCTCTCTTCAAGCCAGCAGAAGTCACTCCTCTAGAACTCCAAAGAGTGCACATATCTCTCCAGTTACTCCATCTGCCCCTGAGTCAGAGACACCTGCACATACCACATCTACTTCGCATGCTATTCCTGAAGTTCCACAAGCTAGTACTCCGCAAGCACAGACTGATTCTCATACTGATAAAATGGGGAGTTTACTTGATCATATTCAGAAACGCATTGATGAGATTGTGGCACTTCTCTACTCCACAAACAATCAGGTTCAAATGCATCTCGAGACTATGGAGAATCAGCTAGACGATATTCAACGAAAGTTGGACGACAGCCTTTAACTATTCGTGCCAAAAAGGGGGAGAGCATGCAGTAAGGGGGAGAAAATTCAAAGGGAAGTGTGCATAGTGATAGGGGGAGTACACACATACTTTTGGCATACTTTTGTTTTTAGTCTTATCCTCTAAACTTATAGGTTTAGTGTTTATATGGGTTTGATACACTGAGGTTTTGGTGTACTTTTGTTTCTAACTCATAACTTATAATCTTGGTTTAATCTTTCATATATATATTGTTTTTTTTTTCAGGATTATATTGTGTCTTGTACCCATGTTGCTTTTGTAAGCTTTTAGGGTTATGTTTTATGCATAATTTTGTAGGCTTTTTGGTTTGTACCATGCTTTATGCAGCCTTTTTATGCTTTGTTTAAATCAGTACTTCTATTTAAATGTATTGCATTTTCTGTAAGTACTGTCACTCTTGTGCCCTTGTAGGATTGTTCCTAGATGCATATACGTAGTGTATTATGCATTGGTTGAGTGTTTGGGATGCAAGTGACTTGCATTGAACTTGTTACCTTGTATGTCCTAGTGTTCATTCCAAGTGTGAATGAGCATTGTGGTCACTTCCTTGTAGTGATTACTTGGTTGATCAAGCCATGGTTTGTTTCTTAACTCCATCTTTGCTTGATCACATATTGCCTGTTTCATATGCATTTCATAATTTTCTGCTTACAATGATCATGGTGTATTGTTGTGTTTCAGGAGTCTTTTGTTCATATGATTCAAGTGCTTCACAGCTTCTAGAGTTAGGTGTGAGTGAGTTTTGATCAACTGTTCCCAACTCACATGTTAAGTCTAGAGTCTGTTTTAGGGTTTTGTCACGGAATAGCCAAAGGGGGAGATTGTAAGGTTGAAATTTATTCAACCATCTAATTGGCTTTATTCCATGCCAAATTTGCTAGTATTTCAGCATTTAGTAACCCTGTATTTAGGTGGGCTTGTTGTAAGGGTAGTGAGTGAGATAGAGTGAAGATTGCTCAAGAGTGTGCAAGAAAACAGAGACTCGTGGCTGGGTCTCGCGGGTGACTCGCGGCTTCAAGCCGCCAGACGCAGCACACGTGCCAAGCATGCCGGAAGGTGAACAGTCATGCCAGCTGGAGCACTATAGGACAAAACAGGACAACTGGCCATACGGTTAACTCGCGACTGGATCTCGCGACTCAGTCAAGCCGCGAGGACAAGCCGTGAGCCAGCCCTGTTTTGAAAAACCTGACGTTTCACATTCCTCTCTCACCTCAGTATAAATACCCCGTTTACCCACAAATGAGAGAGAGCTTCCAGAGAGTATTTTGAGAGAGAAACCCTAGAGCAAAACAAGATTGAACCATCTACAATCTTTACATTAGAGTCTCTTCAAATTCCTCAACTCTCTTCCTCTCCATTGCCAAATCCTTGAGAGGCCTTTTTACCAAAACCTTGTTCTCACCATATCCATTACTGTGAGAGGGTTGTTTGGTGTTCTGGGAAGCAGTTAGGAAGGAACCAATATTCATTGGTTGATGCTATGGTCTAGTAGCGGAATCCGGGAAGCTAGAAAAGAAATAGGTTCGGCACAACCTCGTTGGAGCAAGAAGCTTGGAGGGCTTAGATACATCGGGTAGATTAGGCTTGGAGGGTCTATTGCTGTTCATGTATCCCAACTACATTTTCTAGTGGATTATTGACCGCTTGGAGGGCGGCGGAGAGGTTTTACGCCGAGGGCTTCGGTTTCCTCTTCGATAACACATCGCGTGTTGTCCTTGTGTTTGCATCTTCCTTCCCTTTATCTTTGTCTTTTATTTTTCTGCTGTGGATGTGATTTTAATTGGCTTAGATTGTTTACCAATTCTGTGTTATGCTTTAGTTCATGTTCCGCACATTAATTGTTTGATTTAAAGCTTGAATTGGTAATTTGTTTATTGGGGGTCTAAACGTTCAAGGGTGTTTTTACACATATTTGAACTTTCATAATGTTTTGAGAATTTTGTAATTTCACTTGTTGACACATCCTAGTATTTTAAATAAAAACATTCAGGATTCAAATCATCTCTACCCTAATTATCAAATTATATATTATATATATGTACAATAAAAAAGTGTTATAATAAAATATGTTAAGGCACAAAAAAAAAAAAAAAAAAAAAAAACAACATAGTCTAGATTTTACTCTTACTTCACACATTCGTAACCAATTAACAAAGGTAATAAGCAAAAATAAATCAAACAATCAATGAAGACCAAGTAAAGGGAAAATAAAAGAGGTAATTTTATAACTACAAATTATTTTATAACATTTTTACAAAATATTAATATAGTCAATAATTTTTATTAGTTTTCATCTGAACTTATTATTAATATCATTTTTTCCACTTATCAAAAACCATTCATCATATAAAAAAAAAGTTGTAAAATAGTTTATAATTATAGTATTTTTCAAATTCAAAATAAGAAAGGAAAAAAAATAATAATAAAAAACGAACCAGCTTTTTATAAAGACTTGGTCTTGAACCAGGGCCATGTAGGGACCCAATGACACGCCATCTTCATTAGTCACAAAGTACTCAGACACAGGAGTAAGACTGTAGAGCCTCTGGAAAGACCCAAAGTCCTCATCAGCTACCACGGTGCAACCAAGCACAGAGTGGCTGACCAGCAGCTTGAGAATGCGGTCCAGCATCATGGCTGCGTCGGGGTTCTTGGTGGGCATCTGAGCTACAATCTGCGAGGGAGAGAGCTTGGCTCCAGGACCCGCTTTGGTTAAGATATCAAAAACCCCAAGCTCAATGGCTGAGTGCAAGACCATGGGCAGCACAATGGAGGTCGAGAGCTGCATGGCACAGGAGAAACTCTTTTCTTCTCTTTGATCATTATCAAGATTTCTTGGATTGGATTCTTTTAGAAAAGCCATAATATTAGGACTAAAAGTGAACTGATCGAACTCTTATTTGTTTTCTTCACGTACTAGATATTTAATTGAATGGTTGATACTTGATATATATAGGCATTCAAGAATGGGTAAAACTTATTGGGTTGTGTTACGGTGACCGTTAACCACAATATTTTCTACTTTTTTTCTGACAAAATTTTTGTTTTATTTATTTATTTATTTATTTTTTTGGGTAGTTTATGTCATTTTTTCAGTTTTATAGGTACTATTTGGTGTTTTTTTTTACTATTTTTGACAAATTTCTGTCTTTTTATGTACTTGACAAGCACCGAATGGTGCTTCTTAACATTTTCCATACAGTTTACCGGGAAAAAAAAAAAAACATTTTCCATACATACATGGTTTTTGTTGGGTGCACGTGACACCCTTGGATTCCAACACACACATTTGTCAAAGCCCATTTTATGTACTTAACAAGCACCAAGCGGTACTTGTTAATATTTTCCATACAAGCACCAAGCGGTGCTTGTTAACATTTTCCATATAGTTTACCCAATATATATATATATATATATATATTTTTTTTTTTTTCCATACATGCATGGTTTTTGTTTGGTGCACGTGACACCCTTGGATTTCAGCACACACATTAGTCAAAGCTCATTTATGAGCTTGTTCCAAAAGTTTTCAAAATTAGCTCTTTCATTTAGAGTAAGTCTTGTGCTACATAAAATGGCACAACTTGTCTATGTGGCAAGTTGTGGTTGCTGGAAAGGTGTCTCCACATGGACCCACTACCACCCCTCCACCAACCACGTACAACTCACCACATGGGTTAGATTCTTTTAGAAAGGCCATAATATTAGGACTAAAAGTGAACTAAACTCTTATTTGTTTTCTTCACGTACTTGATATTTAATTGAATGGTTGATATATATAGGCATTCAAGAATGGGTAAAAGTTATTGGGTTGCGGTGCCCGTTAACCACAATATTTTTTACTTTTTTTTGACAATTTTTTTTTTTTTTCCGTTTATGTCATTTTTTTTCAGTTTTATAGGTGCTTCTTAACATTTTTCATACAGTTTACCGGGGAAAAAAAAAAAAAACATTTTCCATACATACATGGTTTTTGTTGGGTGCACGTGACACCCTTGGATTCCAGCAGACACATTTGTCAAAACTCATTTTATGTACTTAACAAGCACCAAGCGGTGCTTGTTAACATTTTCCATATAGTTTACAGAAATATATATATATATATATATATTTTCCATACATACATGGTTTTTGTTGGGTGCACATGACACCCTTGGATTCCAGCACACACATTTGTCAAAGCTCATTTATGAGCTTGTTCCAAAAGTTTTCAAAATTAGCTCTTTCATTTAGAATAAGTCAGTGGCACAACAAATGCCACAACCCTGGAGGTTTGTCCCCACATGGATCCACCACTACCCCTCGACCAACCACAACTCGCCACATGGGCGAGTTGTGGCATTTGTTGTGCCACTTTATGTGGCATAAGACTTATTCTTTCATTTATTGAGAAATGACCAAAACTTGGGAGAGGTCTGACTTCTCTTAATGAGAAGTGATGCAAGGCATGTGGGACATGCTGAAGTAAAAGAAAAGAAGAAGAAAAAAAGAAACTAAGGCCATTCGGCGTTGTGGGAAGCTAAAGCAAACAGAGAGCCATTTTGGCCGTGAGTTCCAAAGTGAGCAAAAAACACAGGAAAGAGAGAGCTTTAGCTTGAGAGGTGCAGTCTGAAAAGATAAAGAGAAACACAGTGAGAGTGTGAGAGAGTGAAAAAGAAAAATGAGACATTTTTCTTTGCTCAAGCTACACACAAGGAAGATAAATTGGTGGAGTTCTCTTGGAGTTTTTGAGTGCTACAGCTATGGAGAGTTGGAGTATTTAGAGGAAGATTTTGCTACTGGTATTGTGGTGAGATTGTATTTTACTCCTTGAGATTTAATTTGTTGTGTATCCAATTTATTATGGATTCAAGTTTAGCATAAACTTGATAGTTGTAATCTCTATTTCATAGTGGATATTTTTTGGAGTTGCTCCATGGTTTTTCCCTCTACACCGGAGGGTTTTCCATGTAAGATTTGGTGTTCTTGTGTGGTTGTGTTTATGTGATGCTTGCTGGAATTTTTTTGTTTCCATAATATTGCTATTGCTTGGTAGATATATATATATATATATATATATTTTAATTTACACAGACATAGAGGGGATTTAGGATTTTTCCCTAACAGTTTCAAACCGAACAGTTCAATAAAACCATTAAAGCGAGAGGTTCAAAGTTTTAAAGGTCAGACCGAAGTCAAACCATTATGACCTCATAAATAATTTAATAATTATTTAAAATATAAATAAATATATTAAATTAATACAATTGAAAAATAAAATAAAACAATCAAATTAAATGTATTTTTCATAAAAAAATCCATAACTTATTTAACATGCTAGTGCCTAGATAAAATGTCATCAACTCATTAACAAAAACAAAACAATAGATGCACTTAGATATTTCAACAAAAATTGAAGTATAATAATAATAATGATGATGATGATAATAATGATAATATAATAAGCTTTTTGTTCCATGTTGACAGATTTATGGCAATTATAGACTTATAGTACAAAATTTTGAATTGAAGTAGCATTGTGCAATCAAAGCATGTGGGTGGGTGGCTCAGTAGGCCAGCTATAGGCACTAGCACACTGTACACTGCATACTTAAGAAAAAGACTCAAAATTAAGTTAAAAAGAAAAGAAATGCATTGTGCATCACACACTAGGGTGGTCATTCGTGTTCCTAGATCGGATTTGTGTCGTGTCGAGTTTTGAGTATTTGGCTATATGGGTTAACTCGAATCCAACCTGTTTAGTAACATGTCAAAATCTTCAACTCGAACATTGATCTGTTTATTAAACAGGTCGACTCGACACGTTTAACTCGTTTAATTAACAAGTCATGTATAGGTTAGTACAAATGGCCTATTTAATAATCTATTCGATTAATAAGTCATACTAAACCTATATAATTTTTATCGATTTCCATATATCTAAAATTAATATACAATTACAACAATAAATATAAATATAGTAATAAACATATAAAAACAACAATTAATTAAGCAATAATATCAAAATAACTAATAACTTTATAAGCTAAACGTGTCAAACGGGTTCACATGTTGAACACGAACATGACCCGTTTATTAAACAAGATAGTTGTGTCAACCTGAATATGATTCGAACCCGTTTAGCCTCAACCTATGACCTGTTTATAAACGGATTATTCATGTTTGGTTCGCGAGTCGTGTTAGATTTTGCCACCCCTACCACACATACAGAAATAGAGGGTGTGACTCTGGTCTTCATGAAAGAAGAAGAAACACAAAGACATGCTCCTCGCAAAAGTCAATGGCGGAGTGATTGACGTAAGCTATTTCATGTGTGTTATTATATTTTTATCTTTTTATAGTTTCCTTTGTTTTTCTTACTAGCAAAATTACTTTTTCCTGCCAAAATCCAAAACGTTTCCCAATAGCTGTGTTTCTTTTCCTTATTTATTTATTTATTTTATATATATATATATATATATATATATATTTTTTTTTTTTTAAGTTTTTTGGTGTACGGATTCAAAGGGAAGTAAGGAATTGTGAGAACCGTACGGTTGGACTACGGTTCAAATAGTTCCCTACTTTTTTGGTATAGACTAGTTCTTAGGATTAAAAGAACCATGTTTATGAGAGGTTCACAGTTAATTGGGTCGTACCATATGGTCCGGTTTGGGTTTGAAATGTTAAATAACATTAAAATCATGAATTTAATTTATGTCATGATTTAGTGTTATTACACACTTGTGTAGATACACATAAGTAATAAACATTGTCCATTTAACCTATGCATGTGGAATTGTCCTAGCTGGTTGTTGTTAAAAATTTAGCTATAAATTTGTCATTTTTGTTTAAAATATGGATTGAATAAAGTTAGGAATGTTATAAATTTTACTATATAAGTCATATAATTTTATCATCAAACATAAAATAATAATAATAATAATAATTTAAATACTTATTTGTTGTTTAATTGAAATGACACCAATTACATTCATGATTTTGTTGAAATGATATCAATCACATTTATTGTTACATAAGTAGGTAAACTTCTTTTTTCTTCAAAAATAGAAAAATTGATGGTATATTTTAGAAGGTAAACCGTCACATCTGGATGTTTATTAAATTAGTTGATACAGATATAGCTATTCAAGGATTTAACCTATGTATGTTTTTATGTCTTTGCCGTTGACAGTTTGCTCTATTGCCGAGCAAATGATAATGATTGTCAAACAATTTTGGACATCCTTGCAACATATGAACAAGCCTCGGGCCAGTAGATCAACAGTGGTAAAACCCAATTGTTCTTTAGCATGAATACAAATCATCATACAAAACTCAGAATTTCAGATTTGTTTGGTGTCTCAATTGCTTCTCAATATGAAATATATTTAGGCCTCCCATCCTTTGTGGGCGAGAAAATAAAAAAGAGTTTCAACTATATAAGAGAGTGAGTTTGGCACAAAATACAAGGGTGGATAGAAAAACTTTTGTCCCAAGCAGGCCGCGAAGTTCTCATCAAATCCGTGCTACAAGCAATGCCAACTTTCACCACGGGCTGCTTCAAACTACCAAAAAGCCTATGCAAAGACATTGAATCTCTGATTCGAAAGCTTTGGTGGGGATATAAGGGAGAAGCAAGGAAAATTCACTGGATAGCTTGGGACAAATTATGTTTACCAAAATGTCAAGGCTGTTTGGGATTTAGAGACATTAATCTTGCTTTATTGGGCAAACAGGTTTGGCTGCATGTTCATAACATCGAGTCTTTATTCTATAAAGTCTTCAAGGTAAAATTCTTTCCCAACTGCTCTATGTTGGATAGTGAGTTGAAGCTCACTGGTTTCTATGCCTGGCAAAGCATCCTAAAAGCGAGAACAGTGGTGCAACGGGACTCGGCCTGGTGCATTGGTGATGGAAGGCAGGTTCGCATACGTGGAGATAAATGGCTTCCTGATCAGCACTCAAGCCACATCTTATTTCCACAAACAAACCTGCCTAACAATGCTCTAGTTTGCTCTCTCATTGACGATAATGGTCCTCGCTGGGACGAGGAACGGGTATGGTCTGAATTTTTTCCTCACGAAGCAGTGACCATTCTTGGCATTCAATTCAGCTCTCGGCAAACACTAGATACACTCATCTAGACTGGTACAAAATCAGGGCGATATTTGACCAAGAGTGCATATAAAATCCTATCCGAAGCTCCCAATTCTGGCCCATCAAAGGTGGACCCTATAGAGGAGTATACAGGTAAAATTTTATGTAAAAAATCAAAGGAATTACCCATAATATATAAGTACAAACGTTAAGAGATAATATATAGAAGGTGAAATTTATTTAAAAAATTAAAACCTTAGGAGATAATAAGTACAAACGTAATCCCATAATCAATATATATATATATAACCGAAACTCTGAAGCTTCCACAATTTTTAACGTCAGCGTAATATTAAAAAAAAAACATAAACACAAAAACAAAAAAAAAAACTTTTTCACGCAACATAAAACTTTTTTAAACTCCGATAAACGCAAAACCAGCTCTCTGCCTCCTCTTTCCCCAAAAAATAGCTCTCTACCTTCTCATTCCTCAGATCCTATTTCTCCCATTCCCCTAATCCTTTCCCACTCCACCCACAACCACCATAACTCAGCAGGCAGTAGCAACACCACCACCCACAACAATCGCAACCTGCAAACCACTATAATCAGACCATATCAAACCCACAACCTAAAACCAAAAAACCATTTTGAAGATCTGCGATTGTGAAATCTAGGGGAGTTCGATTCTAGATGAACGCTGCGAAAGAGAGACAGGAGAAGAGTAACATCAAGATGGTAACTTCTAGATGAAAGCTATTCTCTTCTCCTTTAAATTAATAAAAATTTTACTGACTCCAATTGCTCTTGCTAATTTCCGTCAGCTTGGGCATGTATACTAATCTGAAATAACAACTTATATGGAGTTCAATGCACAGGGGAAAATTTCATATATTTTCCTACAAACTTTTCTAAAACCCAATAAACTCTTCTCCATAATCCCATGTTTACATAGCTTTTCCTACTTCATTTGTTCTTGACTTTCTATCTTCTGGGTGTTAAATTTTCAAGATTGACTTGAAGAATTAGGATCCTTTTCTGATGTTGGACTATTTTTCATGTATGAAAAATTACAATCTAACCTTTTTCAAATTTCAAATTTCTTTTATTGATATTGCTGACTCGTTGTTGATCAATTGGAATTAGAAAATTTATGTTAGAGCTTTATTATTTGAAACTTATTCCTCTTCGTTTCATAATAAAAGGGATTTTAGGGTTGAATGGGATTTTGAATTGTGCATGATGATCTATAGAACAGATGGGGTTTGATGGAACTGATGTAACAGAGGGTTTTGAGAGGCTAGCATAAGCTATAGGTGATGATTCTGAAACTGTGATATGTGCTACTGGGTTTAAGCTTGGATGGGATTTGTTTGCTCCATGGAAGGTCAGTAAATTTTGTGCCTGTGTGATTGATATCTATGCTCATTTGGCCTTTTGTAGCCTGTTTCATATTTGTATTTGTATTTTGGCCTTTTATGCTGTTGTCTTTGTTAATTGTCATTCACAATGCTTTAAGAAAATAATGAGATTTATACTTTAAGTCCTGTGACACTGTAATGTAGTTGTCACTAAACATTGGCTAATGGGGTTTCAGCTGTTACTTTGATATATATGTGTGTGTGTGTGTGTGTGTGTGTGTGTGTGTGGAATTCTCTAGCATTTTTGTTTACCGACGTATTTTTGTATCCATCAACATACTTTGATGTCATCCATAAGCATGTTTGATAGTTTTTAGACCCCTTAAAACTACAATTGGATTAACCTAGTTAATTAGCCAAGTTATTACTTAGTCCAAATTCCAGATCTAGGTTATCACAATCAAACAATCATATCATGCATAGCAGCGGAAAGATAAATAACATAATGATATGATCACCCAGGAAACCAAACCGGTAAAAACCTGAGGAGGATTTAACCTAGCTATCCTCAAGGTAAACCTGAATCCACTATGAAAGAATCGAAGTTGTTCAACAGGACTTAGACCACTAATATCCTATTGCTACCCACCAGTAGAAACTTACTGACACGACCACGTGCAAGCTCCGAGACCACGGACTCCTTCTTTCTTGGATTCTCCAGCAAGTACAAGCACACCTGCTTGTGTTTCTTTAAGTTCTTATGGCAGCAACTGAATGATCATCAAGTTCTTGAACGAATCTCCTTCTTGATAATCCTAAGCTTGTGTAAAGGAATACTCCTCAAGATCTCACAAGAGATTTACACAAACAGCAATATGAGCAACACTAAAACGTGGCTAGGGTTTGCCTTATATACCTAGGGCAAAAACATAAAACCATAAACGTTTTAAATGAACTAGGGCTGAGTTGGAATTCTGCAGAAAAACGCATCTGACCCGATTTTCGATTGATCGAGCCTAAACTTCGATCGATCGAACTAGGCCGAGAAGCAATATTAATTTCTGCATCAACTTGTTCCAACTTTACATAAATGAACCAACTTTGAGCAAGTCTAAACACGACTAAACATCTTGTTTTGATCAAGGTTTGCCAACAATACACATTAGAGTTCTAAATACATAAGATTCTAATTCTTTAGAATCTAACAAACTCCCCCTTTGGCAATCTGTGACAAAACACAACCAAAAGCTCAAAGTTTACAAAGAAAAGCCCTTTACAAAAAAAAATGCTCTTAAAAACAAATCCAATCCTAACTACTATCTATCAGTTGCAAGTGTAGACAGCAACTCAATTGAATCAACCTATATATTTTCTAAAACACTAAACAAAATGCATAACCGCATGTGTGGAAAACACAAGTAAACAAAATAAATTCTTAATTTCAACCAACACATAATAAAGACATATATCAATGAATAACTCATAAATATAAATCAATAAACAGTTGAAACAAGAAACATATAAAGCAATAAGAGTATCTCCCCCTAACATGAACAGCCCAACAAAAATATGACAAGAGCTAAAAAGGTAAAATACAATGTGAAGCACCTAGATACAATCTAAACTCCATAAGCTCCAACCAACAAAAATGCTCTCCCCCTAAAAACAAAAACTCTACAAGTGCTCAAGTATGCTCAAGTATGTACTCCCCCTTTTTGTGACGGAATGCCAAAGGGCAATCAAAATCCATCATCAAAAGGAGGTGGTGGTGAAGATCGTCGAAACTGTGCCAACTCTATGCGCAAAGCACGGATCTCATTGAGCATGTCCACCAAAATCTGTCCATGAGCCGCCTGAATGGTCAAGACAGGATCCAACGTACGTCAAATGTCTAAATCATCCGAAGTAGTCGGTGGAGGAACATCAGCATCAACAGCAGCAGCACCAGACGCCTCAGCAACATCAGCACCTGTAGAAGAGGGAGGAGGGGGAACAACACCAGTTGACGCACCTCTAGGACGTGTAGAGCCAACTCTCAAGTGAGAAGCCCTCTGCCTAAGGAAGGTGGCACCTATGGGAGCTATGACATGAACGGGCTCACCGGTAGGGAAATCAGCTAGACCAAGAAACAACAAAATCCTATGAATGAAATTAGGATGGATAAGAGCATGTGCTATGACAGAACTCCTATGAACGTCGTTCAAAGAACGAAGAAACAGATGTGGAAAGCTGATTGACGCACTAGACACAAAAGCGTACAAAAACACACATCGCTCAAGAGGGATGGTGTGGAGATGAGAAATAGGCCACAAAGAATGACACGCTATCCTAAAGAAAAGATAGGCAGTCTCAGTAAGCTCAACAGACGTGATCCGAGAATCAGAACCCCACTGGATAGAAGACCCAGTGATGTATGACATAACGTCATCTAAAGGTGGAGACTCCTCATAGGGATAGACAGGCTCCCTAACGACCGAAACCCCAAGAGCATCAGCCACTATCCGAGGAGTAATGGTGAACTCAACACCTCGTATCCAACTCCTAACAAGGGTGTTGGAATCATAGACGTGGCAAGAGAGATTTGAGAAGAACTTTCTAATCAGGGCAGTCGAGGGTGGATGATCTACCTCTAACAAGGACAGCCAACCTCTACTTTCAAGGTTTACTCTAATGGCAGGATCTACCTCATCTAACACAACAGAACGCTCAGCCCAAATCTTATGCTTACAATTCAGTTTCTCAAAGGCCTCTCTGCTTTTGTCATTCCTAAACACCTCACTCCTAAAGGGAGACCCAGAGGAAGTGGAGGGGGTCATATGGGCTCTAGTCTTCCTAGGCATGGTGCTAGGATAAGGACCAAGACACAAAGAAAGAAAAACAAAAACCAAGGGCAGACTGCAAGTTAGCACAAAAAAAATATAGAACAAAAAATCTATATGATGCATGAACAGTTAAATGTCATGATGCATGCTCTAAAGTAGTGAGACTAAATCCAAGTTAAGTTCAAATGCACAAAATTGGCCTGAGCATAGAGTTTCTAACAAAACCCCCAAAAATTGAAAAACCACTTGTTCAATTTGTAATAAATTGATGAATGATCATTACACATGAGAGAAAACAGATATAAATGATCAATTACATCAAAACAACAAGCCAATTTCATCAATTAAACCTAATTTGAACAAAATCCCCAATTCGGGTTCAATACAAGCCCTAGAATTTTTAATTTATCACAAACCCCCAAATTGATCAAATTAACCATCATAGATCATGAATATATCAATATAGAAACAAAACCCATTGATCAATTTCACAAAATAAGGCTTGATTAATCAAGAACCCCAATTTATGCATAGTCCGAAAATTCACCCATAAATCATGAAATAATGCGTGAAAACATGAAAAACAATGCAAAAGAAAGGGTAATATGGACATACTGGCTTATGGAGAGAGAAACCTGGGATGAAATTAGGAGGAAAACGACAAAAAATTTGTTGTGGAGCCTTGCCGAGTCGGAGAGAGAGAAAAAGTTTTGAAAAGTTTTTGAAAAAGTGGTTTGAACAAGTCAAATCTGAATTTTCAAAAACCTTATTCCCGAAATTCGATTGATCGAAACAGACAGAGACTCCTTAATAATTTTAAACGCAACTTCGATTGATCGAAAAATAGATTGGATCAATCGAAACAGGCAGAGGCTCACTAACAAAAAGAGTTTTGAAAATTTTTAGAAACATCTCAAAGCATTGAAATTGATGAACAAAATGCATGAGTATGTGATGATATGTTTTTCAAAAAAACCAATAGTTTTAAGCCCAGTTTTCCCAAAGTCAAAATTTCATACATTCTCCATAAATTTTTAAGCATCAAATCTGTCTTGCACAAAAACTCAAAGTATTTGCAAACTTGGTTGGTCAGACCAAAGACACACACAGTAACATGTACAATGTTTAGCAAAGAGTAACTTGTATAGTGTGTGCAACTAGCAAAAACTTGAGATACATGTGAGGTGATATGAGTATAGCAATTAAACGCAAAGTCTACAAAATTCATCACATAGAATTTAAAAGAGACTATTACCAAAAGAGTTACATCATATAACTCCCACATCTCCTAGATCATAAGCTTGCAATCATGTAAGTTTCTTGATTTTGCCTCATATTGTACACACAAATTTTAATTATTCAGAAACTTATTAAAATAGCCAGAATAATGTACACACCAATTTTAGCAATTATTTGATTTAGCATTAAGTCCAATAATGTACACACCAATTTTAGCAATTAAACCGAGGCTACACCTTATGATCTTTTTGTGCATGTGTTACACTTTCTCGAGCACAAAATCTTACGATATGCACTAAGGTGTTCATGATTGGTTAGTGAACAGTGGTGAGATGGCTATTTATGCCTTTCTCAAAAGGTTTAAGTCCGACAGTCAAAGAAAAGTGACTTCAAGATCAAGACAAAGTGATCAAAACCATAAACATCTTTCCCACACAACATGCACTGCAAAGCTTCAACTAGTAAAGTGCAATAAGTAAGCTCATCAAGGCTAAACAAGGTATAAAAGACATGTTATGTGAAAATAATTGACCAACCTTGTTTTCAAAAACCAAGAAAATAGTGCAGAACACAATTTGCTTCCTTTTTTTTTTTTTTTAATTTGAAAAAGATAAAAAAAAAAAAAAAAACAACCTAGAATGAAATGCATGAATCTTATGCAATGCAAATCCTAGAAACAGAGAAAACAAAAACCAAAGAACAATGGTCACAAAGAATAGCAATGAAGCACAAGGACCATGTCAGAAGGACTCAATTAGATTGAGCCTTTTGCATCCAAAACCTTTTAGATGCACCACGTGCATTGGAGTTCTTATTCACATGGGAATGATTTCCAACTCCAGAATTGGAATAAAGGTTTAAAGCCTTTACCAATTCACCAATGAGTACCATAGGATCTTGTGCTTGAGGCACAGGTACTTTTGGTTTGTTTGCTCTCTTAGCAGCTTGCAGCTTGTAACAATTTGGACGAATGTGTCTAGACTTTCCACAAAAATGACAAACCCATGCAGGCTTATCATGTGACTTGTCTTTGGAAAGGTAGGCTGCTTAGGTTTAGACTTTTTCAGTTCAACCCTAATCTTCCTAGGAGGTGTAACTTCTAAGGGTTTAACAACCTCACTCACAGGGGGTTCAGAAAAAGATGAAGGAGCAAAGATAGTGGAATTGGGTGCAGACACATTGATGCTTTCTACAAAACCTAACCCAATTTTGTCAGAAGGAGACTTTTGAACACTCAGCATATGATCAAGTTTGGAACTAGCAGACCTATTAGATTGTTCTCTAGTAACAGAAAGCTCATGTTCCAAATTCTTAACTTTATCAAGTAAAAGCATGTTCTCAATTTTCACATTATTCAAAAGTTCAGTAGCATCAAACAGTTTAACAAGCAAATTTTTCTTATCAAGCTCAAGAGATGCAATTTTCTTCAAGCCTAATTCAACATTCATAGCATCCTTTGCAGCAACTTTGCAAAGTTTATTGTAGGCTTCTTGAAGATCTGCATCCTCAGAGAGTTCCTCATCAGAAGGGTCCTCTTCAGCAGATACGCTTTCATTGACTACAGCAGTAGCAGTGAAAGTAATGAAGTTTCTGTCCTCGTCACAACCGGACTCATCATCAGAAACTTCACCATCACTAAGGGTTATGGCCATAGCCTTACCCTTAGACTTCAAGTAAGTTGGACATTCAGATTTCATGTGACCATAACCTTGACATCCAAAACACTGAGGACCCATAGAATTATTTGAAGATTGGCCTACTTTTTCTCTAGGTTTATCAGTGTTGTTAACCTTAGTGGGATCATTCTTCCTAAAGTTTCTAGGTTCAACAATGTTCTTATCTCTTGCCCTTCTGTTGTTGTTTCTAAGGAAATTCCTAAAGTTCTTGGCAAGGTAAGCAATCTCTATAGTAGATAGCTCATCATCAAATCCACTAACATCAACATCATCAACTGACTTAAGAGCCATTGATTTGGATTTGCTAGTCTTAGGTAGGTCCAACTCATAGGATTGAAGAGATCCTACAAGTTCATCAACAGGGATGGAGTCCACATCCTTGCTCTCAGTGATGGCAGTCACTTTGGGTGTAAAATCTTCCTAACAATTTTAGGTTGATCATAGATTTCACCCAAGTTATAAGCAGAATTAACAATATCATTAAGTTTAACATAGAATTCATCAAAAGATTCATCATCAGACATCCTAATGCTTTCAAATTTAGAAGTTAATTGTTGCAATTTATTGATTTTGACAGCCTTTGTGCCTTCATGCACAGTTTGGAGGATATTCCAAGCAGTATGAGCAACCTCATCATTTGAGATTCTTAAATTCCTCCATAGAAATAGCGTTAAAGATAGCATTCATAGCTTTGCTATTGAACGCAGCTACTTCTTTTTGAGAAGTTTGCCACTCACTAACAGGAGTAGTGGGCTTCTCCCATCCGTATTCGACGGAGTTCCAGACTCTCTCATCAATTGATTTCAGGAATGCTTTCATCCTTACTTTCCAATAAGCATAGTTATTCCCATCAAAATGAGGAGGAATAACAAGAGAATGTCCGTGTTCTATGACAACAAGGGTTAAGGATCAGCTCAGTGATCAAAAGATCAACAACAAGAGAGCAACCCGCTCTGATACCACTTGATAGTTTTTAGACCCCTTAAAACTACAATTGGATTAACCTAGTTAATTAGCCAAGTTATTACTTAGTCCAAATTCCAGATCTAGGTTATCACAATCAAACAATCATATCATGCATAGCAGCGAAAAGATAAATGACACAATGATATGATCACCCAGGAAACTAAACCGGTAAAAACTTGGGGAGGATTTAACCTAGCTATCCTCAGTGTAAACTTGAATCCACTATGAAAGAATCGAAGTTGTTCAACAGGACTTAGACCACTAACATCCTATTGCTACCCACCAGTAGAAGCTTATTGACACGACCACGTGCAAGCTCCAAGACCACGGACTCCTTCTTTCTTGGATTCTCCAGCAAGTACAAGCACACCCGCTTGTGTTTCTTTAAGTTCTTATGGCAGCAACTGAATGATCATCAAGTTCTTGAACGAATCTCCTTCTTGATAATCCTAAGCTTGTGTAAAGGAAAGCTCCTCAAGATCTCACAAGAGATTTACACAAACAGCAATATGAGCAACACTAAAACGTGGCTAGGGTTTGCCTTATATACCTAGGGCAAAAACATAAAACCCTAAACATTTTAAATGAACTAGGGTTGAGTTGGAATTCTGCAGAAAAACGCATCTGACCTGATTTTCGATTGATCGAGCCTAAGCTTCGATCGATCGAACCAGGCTGAGAAGCAATATTAATTTCTGCATCAACTTGTTCCAACTTTACATAAATGAATCAACTTTGAGCAAGTCTATACACGACTAAACATCTTGTTTTGATCATGGTTTGCCAACAATACACATTAGAGTTCTAAATACATAAGATCCTAATTCTTTAGAACCTAACAATGTTGATGAAGGCAATCTTATCTTAGTGTCAAACTAATTGCCTCAATGCATAGGTAACTTAGAGTTTGATGTTTTTATTTTGAGTAGGAGAGTATCATATTTTTTCAATCAGAGAAGGGTTGTAAATACCCTTTTATTTTATTTTATTATTTTAAGGATGATCTTCTATTGACTGTTCTGCATTTTGTGTTTACAATTTCACACTTATATTAGTTTGTGTGAAAATCTTCTGGTATTTACAACTTCTTGTCATGTACTTTCTTTTAGCTTTGTTTGGATTCAGCTGTTAATCAATCGTAATTAAAATTTATCATGGAAGGATGTTGGTAGAAAAGGGTAACGAGCCTAAAGTACAATATAGAAAGAACTATTGACTCACCACACTATAGGTTGTTAAACAAAATCAAAGTAAATTGATAACCTTTATCTATTTTGAGAATGATAAATTCTGTTTTGGACAAAAAACACTAAGAGGGCATTGATACCAATGAAAAACGTACAAAGTCAAACAGTAATTTTTCTGTACTAGACATGCTTCCTACCTCCAAGCAGTTAGGGCCTCTCTGATGGGAATATTGCTTTTCTTGCAATTGCTGTGTATTTATCTTGATCTTGAAGAAGCATGAAGTTAGCATTGCTCCTTTGTTACTATCTTTAACTTTTTTCCATTCTCAGGATTAAGGATTTCTAACTTTCAAGCAGAGTAGCACACTATTTGTGATAACTAATGACTATAGTCCTTTAGTTGAGTAATACAATAGTCTTCTTGTATTTGAACATAATCTTTGGACACTTTAAGAAGACAATAGGATTCCATGATCTTCTTCCTGAGAAAAGTTAACGCAAGCAGAAATGTCTTCAATTAATGGTTGTAATCTTTTCTCAAATAAGGGCATCTGTGCATGACATGTATACAGGTTACAGTCTAATAAAAAGAATTGTTATGGGTGTTAAAATACAGTGATAATGACTATAGTGTTGATTATTCTAATGTTCAATAGGAATTTAGGAATGGCAATTAGGTAAGTCCTGATGTATGGTGCCTTTGATATTTGATGGCCCTAAAGTTGCAGATGCACATGTTTCTTTATGATGTTGTTTGGTAATTTAAGTGTTGCTGTCTGAAAAATACAATGGTTTTACAGGTTGATAATTTTTTAGGTTGATTTTCAATCCACATGCTCATATCTTTTGATTTTCATGATGGAAATGATGGACTGTATGTAATTCAAAGTCTTTGGTGTTATCTTTAATGCTAGTTACTAAATTCAATTGTGGATTAGTGAAACTAAATAATATGATTCTTATTTTGTTGAGTGGACATTTTCATGTGGTGGGTCTTTGTTATTGTCAAGGAAGTTAATAAGTTATTTTCTTTTTCAAGGCATATAAGCTACACTTTTGGGAGATCTAGGGTACCATGGAAAAGAAAGAACACTACCAAGGGCCTGAAAACAACTTTATGTTGCCCTTTGGGACCATGATTTAACTTTTCCTTGAGGTTAAAAATGAGATTACATCATACAAAGATACAATTGTATACAGTAATGAAGATTTTCAATCAGAAGAAGTGAAAGCATATTAGCATAAAAAAATTATTTTTGTATTTATTTGTATGTAAGTTTTTGGTGTTATATTATTGCAATTTTAATGTGGAAATTGTTACTATAAACCTTGATTTATTTGTTCGAACATAAAAAATTTATTTATTAGTGCTTAATAAAGAACAAAAAACATATAATATATTAAAATAAATTTCCTGAATTTTTCCGTGTATAGCACAGATTAGCGACTAATTACTCTTAAAAACAAAAATCTATTGTCCTATGCTACCCTACGACCCCACCCAATTTGTTAAATGAATGAATGAAAATGAATGCAAACGTTAGAGCATTCACAGTAATGGAGCTAAACAGCTATAATACTATTTTAGCTCCACCAAAACACAAAAAACCTCCTACAGCAGTGGAGCCATACTTATAAATTTTAGATGAATTGCTACAGTACACATATATCTATAGATGTGCACTGTAGCTTGGAGCAAAAAAATAATAATAATTTTTTATTCACAGCCGGTACAACTTTTCTCTTTTTTTTTTTTTTTTTTTCATTTCACTCTCTCTCGGTTAGAGCACTCATTCACTCTCTCAAGCTCACTGTCATCTCTCCTCTCAAGCTCACCGTCATCGCCGGCCCGTCCACCTCAAGCTCAATCCGGTACAACTTGCTTCTTCTTTTTTTTTTTCATTTTATCAAATCCGGTCTCATTCACTCTCATTCACTCTCTCTATTTCACTTTCAGCTCTCATCTCAAGCCTCTCAAGCTCACTCTCTCAACGTCGCCGGCCCGACCATTGTCAACGTCGCCGCCATCGTCAAGTTCAGACACACGCCGCCGATTTGCCTCGACGCACTTCTCTTCTACCGATCCACTTCAGGTCAGTCTCTGTCTTCTTCATGTGGATGCTTTGGGTTTTTGATTTGGGTATACTTTTCCGCCGATCTGCTGATCCACTTTGGGTTTTTGATTTGGATCCACTTCATGTGGATGTCTTTGTTTTTTATTTTTGATATATGATTTTTTATTGTTGTTCTGGATTATTGGCTTGGTGATTTTGGTAGATTATTTTGGTAGATTGATGATGATTATGGTCTGGTAAGTGTGAGTGATGATGATGATGATTAATGTTCTTAATGGATGAATACGTAGTTTCTCATTGATGATGATGATGATGATTATGGATTTTGTGATATGGATTTTGTAAGATGGTGTGCTCTGATTTGGGTGGATTTTGTTGGATATGTCCTGTTGCACAAAACTAGAAACAATGCACACATTTCTTGTGGTCATTTTAATGAGAAATTGTTAGTTTGGTTTTGAGTTTTGATATAAATGTATGTTTGGGAATTTTCTGTGTGCAGGGAAGTTTTGAGTTTTGATATGCATAATCATGTTCTATTGATATAATTCTAAGTATTTTAAGTTTTGATATAAATGTAAGTTTGGGAATTTTCTGTGTGCAGGGAAGTTTAGAAGAGTCGGTGGCGGTATTTTAGAATTTTCTGTGGCAACGGTGGCGGTAGAAGAGTCGGCGGCGGTGGCGGCAGTGGTGGCGGCGGCGACAATGGCGGCGACGGTAGCGGTGGCGATTGCAGGTGGTTGTAATTGTTGTTTATTGTAGTGGATATATTATTTTATTGTAGTGGATATATTATTTTATTATGATGTTTATTTTATTTTATTGTGTTGAAAGCTAAAATAGATCCACTGCTGCAGCATGTGTGTAGGTAAAATAGATAAAATAACTTTTGGTGGAGCTAAAAAGCTAAAATTTTAGCTCCACTACTGCGAATGCTCTTAATCCCATGATTAACCTTAAAAATAAATAAATAAATAAAAAATCATCGATTGTCCTATGCTACCACACGGCCCCACCCAATTTGTTAAATGAATGAATGAAAATGAACTTAGGCATGTGCTGTGTCAGAACTCAGAATAGTAATTAGCAAGAATATAATAAAAAGAAGGTACAACAAAAAAGCTAGAATAATGAGAAATTCAAGAAAGAAACAAAGGTTTTAAAAAAGTACACACCTAAGAGCATTTACAAAAAAAATGTGAAAACTGTTATATTCTTATTTTAGCACCAAAACCACAATAAAACCTTCTATATCAAAGCCTTCAAATGTAAACAAATTTGACACTTAGTTACAGTGAGCTGTCATCTTTAGCAGCTCACTGTAGCTAAATGTTATAAGTAAATATTATTTTTTAATCCCCTCACATGCATGCCTCTCCTCTTTCTCTCTTTCTTCTCACACAAGCCACCTCCTCTCTTTCACTTTTCTGTTGCTTTTCCCTGGCTATCACCCACATCGCCAGCCCTCTCGCCCCAGGTTGTCTTGTCCTTACCTTGAACCATCAAAACAAGCCTCCATGGTTCTGGTTTGTGGTTTTTTTTTTTTTCACCGAAATCTTTAGTTTCCTCTTTGATAACATGTCTTAGTGTTATTTTGTATTTGCATCTCTCTTCCCTACTTTTTAAGCTTTCTTTTTATTGTTGATGAGGGATGAATATGGCTTAGGGTATGTTATCGATTCATTGCGCTTATTTACTCTTATTCCACACTTAGTCTAAGTAGAGTAAAAGCAATCTAGTCGTAATTTTTATTTGGAGATTTGAACAATCTCTTGTATTTTAGCACAAATTCGAGCTCTCAATTGGTATCAAAGAAGGTACACTTGTCGGATTTCAAAATCCTAGTGTGATCCTAGACCCCGTGTGAGATGGATAGATCTCAATCCCTTAATGCTCCTCCCTACTTTGATGGGAGTAGCTATGCTTTTTGGAAAGTATGTATGCATGCTTTTCTTTGTGCAATTGATGAGATGGTGAGGGATTCCGTCGAAAATGGTTGGGTAAGACCCATAACAGCCAAATCCGAATGGGATAAGGCTGCTATTACTTTGGCAAATGCAAATAGCAAAGCGATTAACGCTATTTTTTTGGTGTTTCTACTAATGAGGTTCACAGGATTTCGCATGTGAAGACTGCCAAAGAGGCGTCCACCAAGAAACTTTACAGTGTGCTGTCTTCACAAAAACCTTCAAATGACAAGACCGGACTAGGCTATACCGATGAAGGAAGCTCAAGCAGCGAACCCAAGAAGGAAGTGAGGTTCGTGTTGGCCAAAAATGTAGAGAAGCCCAAGATAGAAAAGCCCAAAGTGGAAAAGCCCGAGGTTGAGACCCTTGTTGTTGCAAAGAGAACCATTGGTGCAAATCTAAAGGAAAAATGGAAGTTATTACCCAAAAGTCAAAGGGGACCTCATGTGAAGCATTTTTGTCATCATTGTGGTGTACGAGGACATACAAGGCCAAATTGCTTCAAGTTTCAAGCACTCAAGAGGACTGATTCTGTGTGTGGCCAAGACAACTCAAGAAGAATACCAAGGGAATTCAAGCTAAAGGAGGAAATGAGGGACAACTCACTGGAGATGTTATGGAGATGTTGAAAAATATTTCACTATGCCTAACTAGCTTCATCCCAATGTTTGAAAGTTATGTCAGTCATACCCTTCCTTCTAAGAATCTCGCCCAAAACACTCGTATAGCGTGGGTGAAGAAGGGTACTCATGCATGATCACTCACTATGCCCATGCATTAATACTACCATCGTATTAGGGTTATAGTTTCATGCATCATGACATATGCAATCTTCTTGTGTCATTGCTTCTGTTTTTAGCATGTTTCTTCTATAGGTCTTTATTTGTTTACCATGTTGTTCTGTTGTTTTTACTTTATTGATTTATTTTTTAGTGTGTTGAAATATTCAAAATCCAAAAAAATGAAAAATCTCAAAAGTTTGATCGCTTGTGTTGTGTATGTCACATGTTGAGTTTGGCCTAGTACCTCCATACTAATGGCGTAGTGCATTTACGAGCTTAGTTTGTTATGTATACACATTTTTTAAGTGTAAGTAACATCTAGAAATCTACATTTGATTGTTGTAAATAGATCTTCAAGCTTGTCATGAATGATTAGTTAATAGTCTTGTTTAATCTTAATACATGCGTAGACTTGTGCCTATATATCTCCTCACAATTTTTTTTTCTTTTTCAAAGAAAAAGGAGAAAAGAACTGAAAAATCCTTGCTTTGAAAACTAGTTTGACTAGGAAAAGGTGGAGCAAATATGTATTAAAATGTATGGTGCCAAAGGCTTATTCGTCAAAGAAATATCAAAAGTTCATGGCATCGGTTCTCAAACATTTGAGTTGTATTGATCAAAAGCATG
The DNA here is from genome assembly GCA_028535165.1 of Quercus tomentella. NCBI lineage: Eukaryota > Viridiplantae > Streptophyta > Magnoliopsida > Fagales > Fagaceae > Quercus > Quercus tomentella. The sequence continues at coordinate 46,206,230 of JAPQVY010000100.1, forward strand.
AAAAGTGAAAGCCACATGAACAGCTTTCAATCATATGTAAACACACTGGTGAGGGGTCATATATGTTCATTTCTACAAGTGAGATAGGTCACTTGACTTCGTGCTAGTTATGTATGACTTGATTGAATTGATCTTTGAAAGTTCATACTAGATTATGGACTAGTTCATACTTGATCCACACACACAACACACATGTTTAATGTTCAATGAATGCCTACTTCATTTGTGTGATTGTACGTGTTCAAATGTGATATGTTTATACTCAATCGCTTGATGATCAAACCAAAAAGATTTTGAGTATTTTATATGTTTTTCAAAGTGTTTTTGTGTAGCATATTTGTGTTATGAGTTTTTCCAAAAAGAAAAAATTGTTTTGTAGAAAAACTCCTTTAGATGCATTTTCGCAAGTAAGTCACAAGTAAGAACTTATCTGCGAAAATGAGGAAGCTATTTTCAGTTCTTCCTAAATTTTACACAGAGAGTTTCGCGACTCTCTCGCAACTCTTCTTTCGCGAGAAGTGGCTTCCCACGAAACAAACCCTGTGCTTTTGAGGCCATTTCAAGAGTAACTTTGGGAGTACCTTACCCACGAAATGATGGATTTTCAGTTTTTAAAGGGCAAACAGTGACAGTTTTTCAAAACATCTCTTTTGCCTCCTCTGTGCCTCTCTCAACCCAAAACACATTTTCACTCAAAAACTCAACCAAATCTCAAGGGCTTTCATCTCTAAGACTCATCTAAGGTATTTTTTAACATTATTTCTCTTTTATTTCCTTAGATTAAGCCTCAGATTCTAGGATTTCTCGGGTTCGGTTATTTTGAAAGGGGTTGGGAAAAACTTAATTTCTTGTCAAAATTTTATTTTTATTTTTCTTGATTGGGCTGTGTCCCATTGTGGTTGTTTGTGTTTACGATGGCCCCAAGTGCATTTTAACTTGTATTTAGGCAAGATTTCCACATGTTCATACATTGTTTCACATGTTAGAGGTTTGTATGCACTCTAAGTGTTTGATAAAATGCCCAAATGACATTTTCTCATTGTTTTGGACTCCGATGAGTACAAATTTTTAGGGATTACTATGTTTTTACATACTTAACATGTTTTAAACATTTATTGTGTGGTTTACACACTTTGCCTCATCAGTGCTTTGTCATGCATTGCTCATGCACAGCACAAGCACACTTGATGCGCACACTCTATCACTCAACATGTTTTTACTTTTCACTCATGCCATGTAAATCTTGTTAGACTGTTAGCTCTTAAAACATGTTTTTGTGACTTTGTTTGCATGTCTTTATGCTTTTTAGGACTATTTTGTTCATTTTTATGGACTAACTTCTGTCTAATCAAGTTTGTTTCCATGATTTTTGTTTGTTGTTATTTCTTTGTGTTGGTGTTTGTTTTACAGATGTCTCCTATTAAGAAAAATGCCACAAAGAAGTCTCTAAAGCTTCCCCACACCTCTTTGAACTCATTTAGATATGACGATGCTAACATGGCCTTCCTTGATCACTACAAATGGACCTCAATTGTCCTAGAGAGGTCTGTGGACTTAGAGTCCTTAGAGGGCACCTTCATTCCGGATGTGTTCAAAGAAAGGACATGGACAAAGTCACTAAATCCGATGGGCGATGTGTTTGAGGACATCATTCGAGAATTCTTCGCCAACGCCATTGTGGAAGGTGATCACATTAATTGTTGGTTAAGGGGGAGAGAGTTCTTTGTCTCAAGAGAGTCAATTCAGGAAGTTTTGGAGATTCGACCGACGACTCCAGGCACATCTCTTCAGTATGATGAGAGAAGGGAGAAACTAGAGCCTCTTGTGGAAATTATTGGAGGACAGCTCAAGAAAAAGGCTTTGCACACGATTACGTTCACCCCCGAAATGCAAGCCTTGACCTACATCATGATCTTCAACCTCTATCTGATGAAGAACTTGACAACTTTGTCAGGACCAAGGACGGTGTTCCTACATGATCTCTTCACTCACAAGGAGATCGACATCTGTGGTCACATCTATCACCTCTTTGTCAAGAGCATCAAGAAGAGGAATGCAAGGCTACTTCTACCATTTCCAAGCCTTGTCATGTCTCTTAAAGTAAGGGCAAAGGTGAAGATTCCAAGTGGGCTTCTAGTCATGCAAAGGGAAGACCATCATCCGAAGCAAAGCTCACATCCCCGGACCAAGCGTCGGTGTTTCTCAAATTCCGAGAGATGATGCTGCAAAAGAAGGAGGAAACACTGATGAGGAAATTGAGTATTTCATTTCAATCCTGGAGGATACTGCACGACCTTCTTCTCAAGCACAAGCAAGAGCACCCGATCGCCATGATCATCTACTTGGAAGAGTTGAAGAGTTGCATTTGATGCTATCTTGACACATCAACTACTCCACGAATCAATTCACATACCTTCAAGGCCAGATTACTGCCCTCTTGTCCCAAATTGATGACATGATGCAGAAATCGGAGTCGGAGTCGGACTTAGAGTTTGATGCATTTTAGGACCTTTGGCCATTCCGGTAAAAAAGGGGGAGTAGTTTAGGCTTGATAGAGAGTACAGCCTGAGGGGGAGTAGTAAACATTGGTTTATTTTGGTGGTTTCTAGTTTATTTTATGCTTTTATAACTATTGGATGTTTACAGTGCTTTCGTTTAAAGCTTTCAAGTACTTTAGTTTAAAACTTAGTTTTCTCTAGTACTGCTCTATATCTTGGTTTTTATAGCCGTGTCTTGATGCTTACTGTTTTCTATTGCTTATTGCTTTAGTTTTTTTAATGCATCATGTGTTTGTTGGACATGCGATTGATTTTAGTATTGCTCTTAATTGCATTGCTTGTTCAGATGATCATTTACGGCACGTTTGGTAGACTGTAATAGACACTGTAATGTAATAGATATTCCTATGATATAACTATTCGGTTGTTTGGTTTTGTTTTTATTACAATGAATAGTTATTCCTTATGAATAACTATTCTTCAAAATGAGGAATAACTATTCCTTATCAAAAGTATTGAATATCAATTCCTTCACCTTATGTAATAACTTTTTAAAGAAATTTCCTAAAAAGCCATTAGTTGCCACATCTTCAAAAGAAAAAAAAAAAATTTTCCTTTTCTTTAATTATTAGCTCTATTTTGAACACCCTAAAATAAGTGTATTTTAAGAAATTTGACTTAAAAATGATTTAATTACACATTTTTTTTATACTCTACTAAATTATGGATGCATATTCAAGATTCTATTCCTAAATGGTCACCAAACTAATAAATAGTAATGCTTATTACATTCCAACTTAATGTATTCCTTGAAATACTTATTCCTATTCTCATGTAATAATCATTACAATGTACCAAACGTGCCCTTACTTGATAAATGTTAATTGTAGTCATTTCCTAGTAACTGTTTATGTTTGATCAAGTTATGCTTATTGTCATCTATCCCTTTGATATCTTGATCGCATTTTACTTGTTCCTTATACGTGCCTTGTGTTCTACTTGTCTTTGAGCTTAATGAAGTTTTGTTGTTATATGCAAGTGTTTCAAGATACATGTGTATTTTGGTGCAAGTGTTCGCAGCCTTTAGATTTAGGTGTGAGTGAGTTTTGCTTATATTTCCAAACTCACGTTTAAGTCTAAAGTCCGTTTAGGGGTTTTGTCACGAAATAGCCAAAGGGGGAGATTGTAAATTTGTGATTTCTAACTATATTGTGTTGGCTTTAATTCTGTGCCAAATTTGATTGTAATTTTTTCAATCATTTTCCCTGTATGTATGTGGGTTTAATTGTAAGGGATGAGTGTGAGAGATCGGTGAAGAATCAAGCTTCAAAAGTTGAACAAGTGGATTTCGCGACTAGCTCGCGAGAAGCAACCTAAAAAAAGCCACGTGTAGAGCACATGACTAGAAGATGAAGAGTCGTGCCAGGCTGTCAATTTTGCAACTGTCTCGCGGGAAGGGCCAACTCGCAAAGGACTCGCAAAAGTCTCTGTTTGGCAAAAAGTTGTGTTTTGCATTACCCAGTCTTTACCCACACTATATATACCCTATTTACCCATAAAGTGTAAGGAGTATTTTTAAGAGAGAAAACCCTAGAAAAAACACTTAAGAGTTAGAGATTGTTATACCCACAATCATCTACACATTTCTTTTTGGTTTTCCTCAACTGCTACCTCTCCATCTCTAGATCTTTGAAAGGTTGCTAGCGCAAACACTTACTACACCCATTCTGAGTGTAAAGTGAGATTTTGGTGTTGTTGGGAAGCATTGGAATGAGTCATTCATTGGCGGATGCAATCGGGCTAAATTGCGGAATCCGGAAAGTTAGAGAAGACAAGACTCCGAGAAGTCCATTAGTAGCAGGAGCTTAGAGAGCTCAAGTACATTAGGTAGACTAGGCTTGGAGGGTCTTTTGTTATTCGTGTACTCCAATTTTATTCTCTAGTAGATCGATTTCAACTTGGGGGGTCACGAAGAGGTTTTTCGTCGAGTTCTTCGGATTTCTCTTCGATAACACATCTGAATGTTATCTTGTATTTGCATCTCTCTTCCCTAATCTTTGAGATTTCTTTTTATTGTTAATGATGGATGAATATGGCATAGGGTAGTGTTATCGATTCATTGCGCTTGTTTACTCCTGTTCCGCACTTAGTCTAAGTAGAGTAAAATCAATCTAGCCTTAATTTTTATTTGGGGGTCTGAACAAACTCTTATGTTTTAGCACAAATTCGAGCTCTCAATATAAAATTTATAAAAGAAAAAAAAAAAGTGAAAGAACAATTTACGCAGTACTTGATTTCTTGAAATTAAAGTCCTATACAAAAAGAAAAAAGAAAAAGAAATATATTTAAATCACTCCATAGTCCACAAGCTAAATAATAATTACTATCTTAAATATTTGTAATCCACTTAATAATATAAAATTTACATAAAAAAAAAATGAAAAAAAATTACCCGGTACTTGATTTCTTGAAAGTAAAGTACCATACAAAAAAAAAAATAGGAAAAAGAAAAGATAAATCACTCTGCGGTACACACTCTAAATACTAATTACTATCTTAAATATTTATAATCTACTTAATAATATAAAATTTACAAAAGAAAAAAAAAAAGTGAAAAAAAAAATTACCCGGTACTTGATTTCTTGAAAGTAAAGTACTATACAAAAAGAAGAAAAAAAAAAAGAAAAGATAAATCACTCCGCAATCCACACTCTAAATACTAATTACTATCTTAAATATTTGATAGGTCAAGAATGTATTAACCACTTCGGTAAATTAATCAATTAATTAGCTAAGTGAATTAATTAGATTCAATTACATGCAATAAGCGTGGTAGCACAAACAAATCACCAACTAAGTTAAATGTAGTGGAAAATAAATTTGATATGGGTGATTTGTTTATGAATGGGAAAAACCATCGAGGCAAAACTCCACTAGATGAATTTAAGGTTGTTGACACCTCATTTTGCAACCCGCATTTAACCTCACCTAGAGGGTAAAAGGGTAATTTTGCTTTGGAAATATGCATCTTGATTCTGGCCATTAGATCATTAATCTCATTTCACCAAAATGATCTTGATGTTGTAAGGATCAAATCGACTGGTCATAAGCCCTAATCGGACCACCAGATTGAAAGTTATCATCAAATCAAGTTTTAATTGTTGAGATGCACTATCATAAATTGAGTCCGACTATATGTGATTATGAATAATTGATTTCAATTGGTTATAAGTGTAATCAATTTGAAATCAATGATGTGTCATAATTTGATTGGTTAGGACTACATTTTATGGTGAGGTTGCATACACCTAATTAATTAGATAGTTAAACATTAATTATTCAATAAGTAATTTGTGCAATTATCTTTTAATTAGAGTAAATTTGGAACCAATTAAGTCTGAAATGGGAGTGATTGAAGTCATTTAATGTTAATTGGGAGCTAATTTGGAACCTATTAATGTTAATTGTGCTGAAACCATTTTCTAACAAATGACCTCTGCTCACCATTTCATTGATACCTCTCATAATATTTTGAATCTGTGAATGAGATTAATTTTCCCAGAAACTAGACATCCGGAGCTTCAATTTGAGTAAAAGAACGAGACAATTCCAATCAGAATTGAGTTAGATATGATTTTTCGAAATTGGCTCTACAGGCTGTTACAGCAGCTACGGGAAAACCGAATTTTGGCTTGCTCCTCACTCCCACCAATCTTTCCATTTAATGCACCAGATTTTCCCAAAGGCTAAAATGAGGTCTAGGTTCATGATTCTTTGTCAACCCTCATTAAATGGCATTTCATTCATATTTCCTCAATCATTACTATTTAAACCCCCCCTCTCCTTCATTCCAAAGCACACAAAAAACTCCCTCTCTTCCCCTCTCTTGAGTTCTAGTGAAATTGAGTAGTCTTGTCATATCTTGGTCTTCCTAAGACTCAAGGTATTGAGTGAGACTCACTCTTCCTCTCCTAACTCTTTTTTTTCCTCCACCCTTAGGACCTCTACCAAGAGTTTCCTCCTCCACCATATGAATCTTGCATGAAGGTATAATATATTTCCCTAACTTGTTTTTTGTGTTGCCATAATGAGAATTTAGGATTAAAGCATGATAATAATCATTTAAATTCCTTTGAATATGTTTGAATGTTCTTAATTGTTCTTATATGTTCTTCACATGTTCTTGGTTGTTCATCATATGTTCATGCATAACACTAGTTTTGATCTTAAATCCACATCAAAAACATGAAAAAGATGTTTGTTTAATAATTCTTTTTAATTATTGAATCTAAGATATCACCATCTACACACATTCACTAAAGTTTATTTTTTAATCCAAATGCAATGCTTAATAAATTGAATTAGGGTTTATCACATGCACACACATTAAATTCAACATGTAAATTGATTGATAACATATTGGATGATGTGATATGAATGTTGGCCACCATAGTCTAGAAGACTGGTTTTACCAGGCAAGGTGGGTGCCTAACACCTTCCCACCTTGTAACATAGCCTCCGAGTTTAGATCAAGGATTAGTAGATCAAATGCTTATCCATATAATTTTCGATTTTTAGATTGTAATTAGGAAACAAAGCCACGTACTTTATCTTAGATTGTATCTAGGACCAAAGCCATGTAATTTTCCTATGATCAATGTAAATTAAATTACAAATTAATAAAATGAGGAATTTTTCAATTTTGGTTTTCTTATTTATCCCAATAATTAAATAAGTGGCGACTCCATTGTAAAACCCTTAATCTAAAGGAGAAAATATAACTAGTCGAACCTCCATTTTGAGAGGCAATAACATGACTCCACCCATTTACGTGGAATTGGCCCAACATACTATAAAAACGGGTCGAGGGTGCAGTCTCTCACAAAGGTCACCACTCTCGAGAATCCATTGTTATCAAAACAAGCGGTTACAAGTAAAGGAATCACAGTACCTTATACCAACCTACAGTTGAACCCTTACCCCAATACCCAATTGGATTTGTAATCTAGTGACAATCTCTCCTTTCAATGCACGGCTTCTAGTACGTGACTAACCAATCGATGCACGGATTCCAGTACGTGACTAACACACCAACTTGAGAAGGATGTTGGCTGCAAAGTTCTTCAATTCATCCACACAATGAAGATCAATAATTTCCTTGGTTACAAAACCCTCTACGCACAAACATAGCAACTTCTTCAAGAGAAAGACGAACCAGGGCAAATTGTCTCCGGTCACAATTTGATTGAATAATCACTTTGATCAAATTGCATCACCTTTGACGGCCTTTAAAATAATCCTTATATATGTCTAGGGTTTTGAGAAAAGAAACCCTACACAAATAGCTTGGATATGCGTGAAAAAAAGATCTAGAAATTTGAATTTTGTAATTCTTGATAGATATAGTTTCTGTTAAGAGCTGTCGATAATCACATATTAAATCTCGATAGATATATATGTCGAGCTATTTATCGAGTTTTAATGAATAGCACTTCTTCACTTGATTCTTGGACAAATTTGCATGGCTTCAATACTTGGACCTGAACTTTTGTTCCTTGAAGTATTAAACACATCCTAGATCTATCCAATTACAAGTAAAGTGCGTTTTGTCAAAAGATTAGCCAATTCTATATGACATATATTCTAACAAGTTCTACGTATCTCTTAACAATCTCCACCTTTGGCAATCCATGACAAAATCACAACGAACAAATAAAGTATGAGAGAAGTCACAAATCACTCAACTTATAATCACTTGTTGAATACAATAAAATCTAATCCTAACATAAACTTTTTAAAAACTTTGCAAGAAGAGAGTTCATGGCATGATAGATTTTGACAACCTGTCTTTCTGAAACACTTTAAACAAAACTTATCAAGGCATCTTAGTGTGAAATAGAAATAAAATATTGCATAGATAATAAGATACATGTGTATAAATAGAGAAAATAAACAACACATGGAGAAATAGGTGAAAATGATAACAACATCATCATATATATATAAAAGAAATATAAGTACAATGTTTGCTATCACTAAATTGTCACAAGACCATTATACAAAAAGATAATGTATCTAAAAAGAAAGAAAAGAAAAGATACATAAATCCTCACTACATTCCTCATAAAAATGAAACACTCCCCCTATCAAAAAGTCCTATGCTAACTCTCCCCCTAAATACATGACTACTCTCATACCCAAAACTATTCCCCCTTTTTGTCACGAATGAGAAAGGGCAAGTCACTAAGAAGCGGTCATCTCCTTATCATCGGAAGAGTTAGCATCCTCATCCTCATCATCATCATCATCATTGTCCTCTGAAGCCCATGGAGATGGAGAAGGAGAAGCAACGAAGCCACCAAGGTGAGCCTGACGTCATGCAATACGACCCAAACGAGAAGTCACCTGACTCATCTCATCAGTGAGAGTGTCAAGACGAGCATCCATGCACTGAAGCTGTGCCATAATCGCCTCAAGAGTCACACCACCACTCGAAGAAGAGGAAGGAGTAGGGGTGGATGGAGTGGAATGGGCTGGAGGAGTCACCATCTCGGTCTGTGGCCGCTTCGGTCGAAGCTGGGCCTCACTCCATCGAACAGACGCTGCGTTAATGGTACCCATGATGGTGAAATGAACAGACTCGGGATAGGAGACAGAAGAATGACGAATGATCCTCGTAATAGCAGAAGGAAAGATAAGCTTATCATGGGTCGCTGTATCTCTATAGACATCCAAGAGAGAGAGAAGGAAATGAGAGGGTGTCTGACCGTGTGCCCTACCGATCCATCCAACGACCAATTGGTGAATGTTGAGGGGCATAAATATTTTATAGCATTCGATCGTAGACCAACCCATTGGTATTGGAATGAATTGTGAAATCCCTTACAATCCCTCCTTTACAATGCGACTCCAATGACTCGAACCTATGACCGGGCTCTGATACCACTTGTCCAACTGTGTGCCTTACTGATCCATCCAACAACCAATTGGTGAAGGATGAAGGGGCACAAATCTTTTATAGCATTTGATCGCAGACCAAGCTCATTGGTATTAGAGCAAATTATGAAATCCCTTCATAGAGGGAAAGTCTATAGTAAGGTCCTCAATGAGGGAAAGCAAAAGGCGAGCATGAGGCTCGGTAATAGAATTATAGTGAGGCAAGGGATGGAAAAAAATGCCATCACCATATTCAAGAACCTCAGACCTTTGCAAAACCCGATCATGAGGTGTTTTGATGATCACCCCCATGAAGAAGGTGTTTCACAAAAGTGAGACTGAAGATCGTCTTTGGACACAGTCCTCAGACGTGGACATCCGGGGTAATTAGGATGCGATACCCTCGGAACAAGTAGCACATCGAAGATAAGCTCAAGAGTGACTATTATACATGTACCTTGAACAGAAGTAATAAATTAAGGCATAGAAGAATCAAAACCGTGCATATTGGAGTAAAACTCCTATATGATCACGGAGGGAAAACTCACAGGTATCTCACATACAGATTCCCAACCCCGACTGTGAATGACAGTGGGTAGAGCGGTATCAAAAAAGTTCGATAGAACCACGTGGTGTTCTGAATGAATGCCACGTTTGGAGAAGTTCTCCGAGAAGTCTTAATGGGCCTTCTTATCACGGAACTTGACAAAAAGAGGAGTAGGATCAGAAGAAGATGTCCCGGAATGAAAAGGGTTCTAGGACAGAGAAGTTTTGCGCTTAGGTGCCATGCGCGGACTATCTGAGAGAGAGAGAGAGAGAGAGAGAGAGAGAGAGAGAGAGAGAGGAGACAAACAGAAAAACACCATCAACAGAGAGTACCAAATATGAGAAAGAAGAGGTACGTATGCATGAACAATGCATGAGCATGTGACGTGTAAAGAAAAAAAACATCATGGGCTTAGCCCAATCTAATCCTACCAGCACACAAGTTTTCAACATGGAAACACACATCTAAATGCATGAAACATTGTGAAAATGCAAATGTAATGCAATGCATGAGCATATAACAACATATAAGCAAAACCTAACCCAAAATTTTCATAAAATACTCAAAGATATTCCAAAACCCCAAAAATTTTACAAAAACCTAAAACCTATGTCTAAATGCGTGAAATGCATGAAGAATGAGGGAAAGAGAGATCATACTAGAGAAGAAATGATCACACTAGGCCGAAATCCAAGTGGGTTTGAGGTTTAGGGAGAGTAAAGAGTGTTTGGGAGGTGAAAAGACAAGTTTCTATCGAGAGAGAATGAGAGAAATGAAATCTAAAATTGTGCTAAAGCTATTTAAAGAAAACGTGTCTCGATGGATCAAGGATCTATCCAGAATCTGTAGAGCACTAATTCTCAATAGATAAATCTGTCGAGGTGCTATCGAGAATTTGTCGACGGCAAAAATTCCTCAATGGATCAAAAAGCTGTCGAGAAGCTATTGAGACAAATAATATAAGTACTATCTTATATTTTTATAACCTACTTAATAATATAAAATTTACAAAAGAAAAAAAAAAAAAGGAAAAAAAAATTTATCTAGTATTTGATTTCTTAAAAGTAAAGTACCATACAAAAAAAAAAAAAGATAAAGATAAATCACTCCACAGTCCACAATCTAAATACTAATTACTATCTTAAATATTAATAATCCACTTAATAATATAAAATTTACAAAAGAAAAAAAAAAGTGAAAAAAAAATTACTTAGTACTGGATTTTTTGAAGTAAAGTCCTATACAAAAAGAAAAGGGGAAAAAAAATATAAATCACTCCACAGTCCACAATCTAAATACTAATTATTATCTTAAATATTTATAATCCACTTAATAATATAAAATTTACAAAAGAAAAAAAGTGAAAAAAAATTACCTCGTACTTAATTTCTTGAAAGTAAAGTACCATACAAAAAGAAGAAAGAAAAAGAAAAGATAATTCACTCCGCAATCCACACTTTAAATACTAATTACTGTCTTAAATATTTATAATCCACTTAATAATATAAAATTTGCAAAAAAAAATAAAAAAGTGAAAAAAATGACTTAGTACTTGATTTTTTAAAGTAAAGTCATATACAAAAAGAAAAAGAAAAAGAAAATAAATCACTCCACAGTCCACAATCTAAATACTAATTACTATCTTAAATATTTATAATCCACTTAATAATATAAAATTTACAAAAGAAAAAAAGTGAAAAAAAAATTACCTAATACTAAATTTCTTAAAAGTAAAGTACCATACAAAAGAAAAAAGATAAATAAAAGATAAATCACTCCGCAATCCACACTCTCAATACTAATTACTATCTTAAATATTTGTTGTAGGGACACGATTTGCAGCCTAAGCCCAAAATGTATGGGATCTTGGCCCAGTGAGCCCAGTACAATAAATTTGTAGAGAGTGGGTCAAAGAACTAGGCTTTAGTGAATTGGACAACAGCTAATATGGATGAACTCCTTGTCCGAGGAGGCAAGTGTTCACATCCGAGGAGGCAAGTGCTCATATAAATCAAGTAAACAGAGTACAAGTGCAATTGTGATTGCTACAGTGTTCTTTCTCTATCTTCCGATCCCCTTCCTCTAGGGTCTCTATTCTCATTTATACTACATCTCTTCCTTCATCTTTACCCTGCACGTGGATAGTTGATGACTTAGGCTGATACTTGTCCCATTAGCTTCCTCTAGAAGTCTTTGCATGATAGTTATAAGGCTGGAAAAGTACTGTTCAGAGGTCACTTCCTCATTAATGCGGCCAGGGAATTAGCTATAGAGCATTCAATGCTCAATGCTGTGGTAGCAGCTTTCCCTTAGATATTTTTGGGTTCCCATCTTTCTTGAACGTTTATGGTGCACATTCCTATCACTAGAGCTTCTTGGAAGGTCACTTTGATCATTAGGATCTATACCTGATCTGCGTTTAGCTTATCCGAGGAGATATTCCTCCTCAGATTCGAACTTCTCACGCTCCCGACCATAGCCCAAAACCCAATTGTATGATTTGGGCCCATGACCCCACATTCGTAATCTACTTAATAATATAAAATTTACAAAAGAAAAAAAAAAAGTGAAAAAAAAAAAAAAAAAAATTTACCCAATACTAGATTTCTTGGAAGTAAAGTACTATACAAACAGAAAAAGGAAGAAAGAAAAAAGATGAAAATAAATCACTACACAATCTACACTTTAAATACCAATTACTATCTCAAATATTTATAATTCACGTAATAATATAAAATTTACAAAAGAAAAAAATAGTGAAAAAAAAAATTTACCCAGTACTTTATTTTTTGAAAGTAAAGTACTATACAAAAAGAAAATGAAAAAAAAAAAGAAAAAAAGATAAAGATAAATCACTCCATATTCCACACTCTAAATACTAATTACTATCTTAAATATTTATAATCCATTTAATAATATAAAATTTACAAAAGAAATAAAAAAAAAAACAAAAAAAAAAAAAAAACAAAACAAAACAAAACAAAATTTATCCGATACTTGATTTCTTGAAAGTAAAGTACCATACAAAAAAAAAAAAAGATTAAAAAAAAAAATCACTCTACAATCCACAATCTAAATACTAATTACTATCTTAAATATGTGTAATTCTACCGTACACTCCTTTTTCTTTTTTTTTTGGTATGGTACCAATTAGTAGGCAACCTGCTATACCAAATTACCAAAATATCACATTTGACGGTTTCATCTTTACACTGTGCAGTTCTAACATCACATGTGACAGTTCTTTTGTCACATTTAATGGTTCCATTATTTTTTTCTCACAGTTGACGATTTCATCCTCACATTGTGCAATTCCAATATTACATGTGACAATTCTTTTGTCACATTTGATGGTTCCTTTATTTTTTCTCACATTTGACGGTTACATCCTCACATTGTGCAGTTCCAATATCACATATGACAGTTCTTTTGTCACATTTATTGGTTCCCTTATTTTTTTCTCGCATTTGACAGTTCAATCCTCAAATTGTGTAGTTCTAACATTATATGTGACAGTTCTTTTGTTATATTTGTTGGTTCCCTTAATTTTTCTCACATTTAACGGTTTCATCCTCATATTGTGCAGTTCCAACATCACATGTAACAGTTCTTTTGTCACATATAGGGGTTCCTTTTTTATCTCACATTTGACGGTTTCATCCTCACATTGTGTAATTCCAATATCACATGTGATAGTTCTTTTGTCACATTTGATGGTTCCTTTATTTTTTTCTCACATTTGACGGTTTTATCTTCACATTGTGTAGTTCTAACTTCTAACATCACATATGACAGTTTTTTTGTCACATATATAAAAACCAAAGCCTTTGACTTTTGGTTGACCTCTCCACAATTTTCCACATCAACATTTTTTATTTATATTTTTTAATTTGATTTAACTCTTTTGATTTTATAGCACCAAATTGCAGAAAATTTATTAAATTTCTTTTTAAAAAAATTAAATTTAGTTGTTTGGTGCCATACTATCACTATACTTAAAGGAGACCTAAATTATCACCTAATCAGGGAATTTTTAAATAACCTTAACAAATTATATAATAACTCTATTGATATAAATCTATCCCAAAAAACGGAATATATCTCCATTAATTTGATAATTTCTATGTTGATGACATTTAAAAAAAAAAAAAAAATTCTATCATATTTCATTTAATTGCAGTTGAGTATTGTGTGAAGTCATTACCATATAATAGCCCACGCTAGGATGTGTTATGTGAAACTAATACTATGAAAGAAAAAAAAAATTCTAAATCATTATATTGAACAAAAAATTGCTTATTTTCATTCATTTTTAAGTTATACTTTTGTTTTTTTAAAGTCAAGTCATAGACCTTTAAGCAAAATAAATATTTTTGATTTTTATTTAACTATCACGTGCATTGCACGAGTTAGTGACTAGTTAAATATAAAGCTGAACCAAATTGACTCTAAGATTTTCATGTTTCAACGGTAAGTATTATTACTATAATCAACTCATTTAGAAAGCTTGGGTGAAATCAAATGCCACTTGGACATAGAAGGGAATTGTTTTTGTTAAAATATTTATTTGTGAGTATAATCCCACATTGAACAATAACAAAAAGAGTGAGTGATTATTAAAATATAATTGGACAGTCAAACACATAAACATAAACTTTTAGGTTATGTGCTATCCCTATGTGATTTCACATAATTTTAATGGTCAATATATTGTGCTCGCTCTATAGTCTTATGGGTTACTTATTAGTTATAGTTGGATTTTAATTTAGACCCTTGTTAAGAGCATCAGTATCCGGCCTTGAAAAGGCATAATATGCTATATTTTAGCATCAAAGCACAAAAAACTTGGATTTTAATTTAGACCCTTGTTAAGAGCATCAATATCCGGCCTTGAAAAGGCATAATATGCTATATTTTAGCATCAAAGAACAAAAAACATGCATTATCTGATCTTGCAATTGCAAAATTTTTACAATATTACTACAGTACCATCCTATATTAAAGATGGCACTATAGGAGGATTGTATAATAAAATAATGTTTATTTTATGATTCTTCTTCTCTCTCTCCCCTCTCTCTTTATCTCCTCATTATGACATTTGTCTTTCTCTCTCCTCCTTCTCTTCAAATCATTCTGCTCTTTCCTCTTCAAACCCGAAGCACTTCCTTCCTCTCTCTCAGTTTCAATGGTGTTGGAGTGGGTTGTTGTCATGGTGGTGCAATGGGTGGTGGGTTTCGCGAGGTGGTGGGTGTGTTGCCGCGAAGGTGGGGTGGGCAACATGGTTGTTGAGGCAGCAAGATCGACATGTTGTGAGTTTGTATAATCGGATTTGGTCATGGGTTTGATGAGTTTGATGAGTATGGGTGTGGGTGTGGGTGTGACTAATGTAATGGTGGTGGTAGGGGTTTGCCATAGTGGTGGGTGATTGATGGTGGTGGAGGTGGTGGCTGCCGTGTTGGTTGTAAGGGGTGGTTTTCACTTTGTTTGATGTTGTGTTGTGGGTCAGGTTCATGGAGGTGATGAAGGATTGCCTAGTGGTGGGGATGGGTGATTAATGGTGGCAGTGGTTGATGTGGCTTCATGGTACGGTGATGGTGGCATGGTAGTGGCATGGTTCTGGGGTGGTGGTGGCAGTGTTGTTGTGTTTTTTCAGTGGTTTTTTTAATGGGTTGTTGTGCGGTGGTGTGGTTCTGGCATGGTGGGGGCATGGTGGTGGAGTTATTGTTGTTGTGGTTGTTGGTTGCTTTAAGGAAGAGGGAGAAAGAGAGGAAGAGGAAGAGAGATAGAGAGAAATAGTAATAAAAAAAATAATAAAAAAGAATATTTAAATAAAATGGCAAATAAAATAGAGTTTGAGATGTTGGCTATGTTGTAAAATAGTATAGTATAATAGATAAAATATCTTTTGAGATGGTAAAATGAGATAATTTGTAGAAATCGGATGCTAATACTCTTAAACCAAGTTTTGAAGCTAAGTGATTACCTTTTCTTTTGGGGGTAATTACACTAAACCCACCTATGATTTGGCCCGAAATCACTTTATCTACCCGTGATTTAAAAAGTGTCACTTTACCCACTTGAGGTATGTTCTATTTGTTTTCTGTAACCCACCTCAGTTAAAATCAAGGATAAATAGGTATTTTTGCTCAAATTTTATGTCTCTCTCCTCCCAAAACAAAAAATAACACAAAAATGTAAGAGAAACAAGATCAAAAATTGGTATTGGTTTCTCTCCCAATTCACATAAATCTTGAACATGAAGAACATACCAAAAAAAAAAAAAAAAAAAACCCAGATCTCCTATGGCTACGCCGTCTTCGCCGCTGATCTCCTCGACCACAATAGATCCAACGGCCTCCTCTGCTACCTAGGCGACATGGAGAAAATCGCTGGAAGTTCCCTATATTTCTTGACTATACATGGTACCTCAGATGGGGTCACGTGCCCCACATCGTCGAAGCTCTTGTACGAGAAGGCGGTGAGTGAGGATAAGAGTTTGAAGCTTTATGATGGGATGTACCATTCGTTGATTCCAGGGGAGCCAGATGAGAATGCGAACCTTGTGTTGAAGGATATGAGGGAGTGGATTGATGAGAGAGTTGAGAGGTATGGGTCCAAAAATCTTTGATCAAATATTGCCACTTTGTAATTTTATTTCTTTATCTTTCCTTTTTTTGGGTTTAAAAAAAAAAATTAATACTGTCTCCAAATAACCCAGATCTAATCCACCGTGACTCTCCAAACTCTCCCTTCTATGACCCTTCAGAAACTCCTTCACAGCGCATAGCCAAGGCTTTGCGTCGTTCCGTTAACTGTGTCAATCATTTTAAGCCAACTTCTTCACTCTTTACCAATGCAGCTCAAGCAGATATAATCTCAAATCGAGGTGAATACCTCTTGAAATACTCTGTTGGTACACCACCAGTCTAAATCCTAGGCATTGCTGATACTGGTAGTGATTTGATTTGGCTACAGTGCAAGCCTTGCAATGGCTTCTACAAGCAAATAGCTCCACTTTTTGATCCTACAAGGTCAAGAATGTACAAAGAAGTTTCATGCTCTTCATCCCAATGTCAGTCTCTAAAAGGAACCTTATGCTCAGGCAGCGATGATTCAAATATAGGGTCCTCTGTGAAGGGAGAGGTGAAAACAGGGGGGGTCTTTAGAATATAGGGTCCAAATATAAGAGTTTTGAATACAGGGAGAGGTGAAATTAGGAGTTCTGAATATAGGGTCCAAATATTAATTTTCACAAAACCCTCCCTTTTGATTTCTCTTGCATTTTTGTGATATTTTTTGTTTTGAGAGGAGAGAGACATAAAATTCAAGCAAAAATACCTATTTACCCCTGATTTTAATAGAGGTGGGTTACAAAAAACAAACGGAACATACCTCAGGTGGGTAAAGTGACACTTTTTAAACCATGAGTAGGCAAAGTGATTTCGGGCCAAACCACAAGTGGGTTTAGTGTAATTACCTTTTTTTTTTATTAAGAAATGCTATGTCCACAACATTTTCACAACAAATTCTAAGTGGTAGGTTGTTATTGGTTGTTATTGTTGGGGCAAAAAAGTAATTTCAGTGGTAAGTTTAAATTTGAACCAATAACAAGTAACCACTTATAATTTGTTATGAAAATATTGTGGACGTAGCACTTTTTTTTTTTTAGTTGGATTAGGATTTAGGAGGGAAATTCAGTTCTTGGTCTTGATCTACACTCAGTGTCTTGGCTTAATTGACTACACAACATCGTTTTTGCCTCTCTATCTAATGAATCCATGGCTATCCATTTCAAGATCTGTATGGACACGGCCACATTAAGTTATTTATTTATTTTTATTTTATGTAATGTTGGGTTTTGGAAATTGGGTCGGTTTTTGGTTGGTCAAAAAATTTAGGAGGAAGGTTAGGAAAGGGAAAAAGTTTGATTTTTTAAAGGTCATTATTGTGGATTAAAGTTGATTAAGCATATGGGGTTATGTAGGAAAGCCATGCATTTCCGGTTAGAGACATGCATTTTCGGTTGAAGATATTTGTTAATAGTCTATTTTAAAAACGTTTTGATACTACAATCATGGAAAATATAAAAAGCTATAAAAACAAATCAATTACTATTTTTTTCCCATAATTTTTTTTTTTTTTTTTTTAAATTAATAGTCTTAGGACATTCATTCACTTTTCCTCTTCTACAAAAAGAGTCCAAGAAATATGAGTATTATTTTGAAGGTTGGGTTTTAAAGCTTGGGTTAGTATTTGTTTCGTCAAAAAAATGTAGGAAGAAGTAAAGGAATTTCTTTTCTTTTCTTTTCTTTTTTGTTAGGGTTTTGAGGGCTTTTTAATTAATGTATAATGATACATCAATTCCATTCCAACAAAATTATTTGGATTAAATGACTTGTGTTTTTCACATCACCCTTTTCCATTCACAACTTGATGCCAAGTACATTTTTGGAACAATTATTAAAGTATAGGGATTAAAATGAAACACTTTAAAGGATAGAAATCATTTCGAAATATGGTACAAAGTTTGATGAAAGCTCGAAAATGTGTTAAAAACACAAGAGCTGTTTAGACCCCCAATTAAAATTACGACTAGATTGCTTTTACTCTAACTTATCTAAGTGCGAAAACAAGAGTAAATGAAGCGCAATAAACCGATACTACTCTAGTGCATAAACATGAACAACAAACATTAAAAGTAAAGCACAAGAGTAAAGGAAGAGAGAATGCAAACACAAGATAACACGCCGATGTGTTATTGAAAAGGAAACCGAAGAACTCGGTAAAAAATCTCTCCGCCGCCTCCAAGCAGTAATCGATCCACTAGACAATCAGTTGGGATACATGGGTTAGCAAGAGACCCTCCAAGCCTAATCTACCCGCTGTACCTAAGCCCTCCAAGCTCCTACTCCAACAAGGCTTTTCAGAACCGTGTCTTGTCTAGCTTTCCGGATCCCGCAACAAGCTCCATGTTGCATCCGCTATCCTTGGCATTTTCCAATGCTTCCCAACAACACCAAAAACACTCACTACACTGAAAAGGTGTGGATTGTGTTTGGGTAAAAATCTCCTCTGAAGGTATGACAATGGGAGAGGGATGAAGAAGAGGCTACAATGACTTCTCACTAAGGATGAGTAGCTCTCTTTCAAAAAGATGGGTGTGTGTTGTAGAAAACCTATCTAGGGTTTTTTTTTTTCTCTCTGAATGGCCTCTTTTACATTTGTGGATAATGAGGATATATATAGTATGGGTGAAGGGTAGGGAAGTCACACTTAAAAATCCTCCAGGCAGAATGTTTCGCGACTGTCTCGCTGGAAGACCTTACCTGCGAGACACTCGCAAAAACAACAGCCTGGCATAACTCTTCAGCTTCCAGTCATGTGCTCCTCACGTGGCTCTTTCGCAGCTTAGCTTCTCGCAAGTTTCTTGCGAAATCCACTAATTCTTCATTTAAGCTTGAGTCTTCACTAACTTAATACTAAACCCAATACAATAAAATCCCATAAAGTACAAGGAAATAAATTAAAGCAATTACAACACTTTTTGTCATGGAATAAAGCCAACATAGAACATAGTTGTAAATCACAACTTTACAATCTCCCCCTTTGGCTATTCCTTGACAAAACACTCTATAACAGACTCTAGACTTAAACGTGAGTTTGGGAACAATGGTAAAACTCATTCACACCTAAATCTAGAAACTGTGAAGCACTTGAAACATATACCTGTATCCTAAAACACTTGCATAAAACACATTAAACCCTCAAGGTAAATCAAGTGATAAAAGGACAAGTATAATGTAACAAGTAAACTGCGATCAAGTAAACATTTTGTAAAACATATGAGCAACTTGATCAAACACAAAACAGTCATATGGAAATGACCACAATGATCATATAGCAAAGCAAATGATCATCCGAACATGCAATCAATAAAGCACAATAGCATAAGGATAAATGCATGTCCAACACATAAGCATGATGCGATGAGAGCAGCAAAGCATAGATGATACTAAACATAACTCAAAGCACCATGAAGCAATGAGAGAACAAGCATAAAGTAAAACAAGGTTTTCTCATAAAAGAATGTCTTCTCCCCCTTGGTATATGCATCTCCCCTATGACGTTCTCCCCCTACGAATGTGCATGAGGTAGAATTACTCTCCCTAAGAGTGTGCACATGAGTCATATAGAAATGACGATACAAACCTGTATACTCTCCGGTATACTCTCCCCCTTTTTGTCACAAATAGACAAATAAGATAAGAGGAAGGAGGGAAAGAAAAGAAGATATGAACAAGGGTGAAAGATGATGCATGAGGGGTGCAAGATGAATGAGAAAATGAAGCTCAAACGAAAGACAAAAACATCAAAAAAAAAAAAATGCTACAAAGCATAAAGAACATGACATACTAAGGATGATGGAACATGATGTAAACCTAGGCATGACATAGACACAAGAACATGTTAAGTGCTAAAAGGTCTAAAAAGACTTAACTAGCATAAGAGGAGTGCAAAACATGTCAAGTGTTAGAGTGTGTGCAGCAAAGGTGCATTTAGTGTGCATGTGAGATGCATGACCAATGCATGAATAAGCACTCACGGGGCAAAGTGTATAAAACACACCACCAATGATCAAAACATGATAAACATGAATGATTATGGTGATCCCTAAAATTTGGTACTCATTGGAGTCCAAAACAACGAGAAAATGTCATTTGGGCATTTTATCGAACACTTAGAGTGCACACACTACACATATATGTTAAACAATGCATGAACATATAAAAATCTTGCCTAAATACATGTTATTTTTGCTACAAGGGGCCAACATCCAAAGTAAATCATCATTTAAAACAAAGCCCAATAAAAAAGATTGACAAAAAATAAGTTTTCCAACTCCCATTTGAGAAAATCCCAACTATGAACATAAAACCCCCAAAGACATAATCTAAGGATCAAAATTAATGAAAAGAGTTAAAGATCACCTTAGAGATGTTAATGGAATGAAAAACACTTGAATTTAGTTGGGTTTTGATGTAGAAACATTAAAACAGGGGTTTGGGAGAGGATGTGAGACGTTTAAAACAAATGACCCACGAAATGCCTTTTAAAAAGCTGATCTGGAAATTTTCGCGAGAAGCTTACTCGTGAAACAGTCGTGAAACTATCTGTCCAAAGTTGAAAAACTTGAGATTTGGACCTTTAAACTCCCAGTTGAGCTTACACATGAAATGGTCATGAAATCACCCAGAAAACATGTTTTTCACACAAAAATAACTTGAAAAATTTTGAAAAACATGGGTGATACAAATCACTTCCAAAAGTAAACAAAAAGAACAAAAATCTTTTTGGTTTGATCCATATATGGTTGAGCACATACACATCACATTTGAACATGTACAATCACACAAATGAGATAAGCATTATTTGAATCAAAGTCTTGTGTGTTGTGGGTGAATATCAAATGTGAAATAGTCCTTAGACCAAAGTAAACTTTCAATGATCAATTCAATCAAGTCATACACAACTGGCAAGAAATCAAGTGGATTATCTTAATTATAGAAATGAGCATATATGACCTCCTACAAGAGAATGAATACAAATCATAGAAGCTTTTCATTTGGCTTCTGCATAAATCATAACATTTGGTCCTTTTTGGATAATACATCTCTTTTTGAGATCGGTGCTTGAAATTTTTGATATTTCAACTTTTAGATTTAGCCTTTGGCTTTTGAAAGCACCATACATTTTGATACAAAAGTCGCTTTCCCTTTTTCCTAGTCAAATACTAGTATGTGCGACAAGCTTTTGCAACTCATTATCTCTTTTCATTTGGAGATTTACATTTGGTGAGCTCTATAGCAAAAACATAAAAATAAAGTGGGAAGAGATATAGGCTCAAGTCTATACAAGTATCAAGACCATCAAGACTATTTGACCAATCATTCATGACAAGCTTAAAGATCTTTACAACAATCACACGTAATTTTCAAGATTTCTCCCACAAAGATATATGTGCATACATAACAAGCTAAGCTCGTAAATGCACTATGCCATTAGTACGAAGATTCTAGGCCAAACTCGCATGAGATATGTGCTCAAACATATACAATCAAACTTTTTGAATTTTCCACTTTTTATGTGTTTTTGGATTTTTTACACACACAAAAACAAAAGCATAAAAGTAAGATCAAGAACAAACACAAAAACAATGCATATAAAGAGATGCACAAATGCATGACAATGAAGCATCTAATGCATAAAGAGTCTTACAAAGATCGAAAGAATTAGATCAAGGACCAAATGAGCAAATGCTCAACCATAGGAACCTTTCCTCATCCAAACGAAACGATTGTTTGGAATGAGTGTCTCATAAGAAGTGAGACGAGGGTTGGAAAAATGAGAACCGGAGATGCACATAGACAAGGACTTAAGAGCATTAAACACTTTCCTTAATAACATGCTATGTTCACTCAAATCTGGTTTACCCTTTTTAGTACAACTTCCAAGAAGCTCAAGTTTCTCTTTTCTTTTGATTCTTTTAAGAGCATGAAACTTAGAGCAATGAGGTCTTAGATGACCAAAGGCACCACAATGGTGACAAACAATGTGTTTAGGGTCACTAGGCTTTTTAGGGAGGGATCTAGCACCATGGTTTTGTTCTTTCTTCAGCATGTAGCATTGAGGTCTTATGTGACCGATCATACCGTAATGGTGGCAAGTAGGAACAAACTTAGATCCACTCAATTCCCTAGGATGGGACCTAAACAGAGGCTTAGGCTTAAGAGTCTTTTTCTCCACTTTTTGATTTCTTTTGTGTGAAGGAATGTACATCGATTTGTCCTTTGAGGTAGAACACACAATAGGCACAAAATCGAGTACCACAACATGATTGCAACATATATTTTCTTTCGTTTTAGCAACAGGTTCAGCAATCAAACACTTGGCATGCATCTTAAGAGATTTATTTTCAGATTTAAGATCATCAACAAGTTTGTTAGACAAAACAAGTTTAGCATCCAAGTCCATATTCAAACATTCAAACTCTTTCAGCTTTTCAAGAGAAATTTCAGCAAGATTCTTATATTTCTCAACCAATTTGTTGGATTCATTGAGCTTAGCAATCAAATCATTATTTTCACAAAATAATTTGCTCAACTTCTTTTGAAACTTCTTAGCATCTTTCTTCAAGAGTTTGATGTTAGGAATATCAACAACATTCATAGATTCATGTAACATGGCATCACAATCATAAGGATAAACACCCATAGAGGCATTTTCATAAACACATGGCATGTTACAATCAACAACATCCATAGAAGCATACAAAGCATTATCCATGGCAAAACACACAAGGGGTCAAGGATCACACTTAGGTAATGAAACCAAATCAAGTGTACCCGCTCTGATACCAATTGAAAGCTCGAAAATGTGTTAAAAACATAAGAGCTATTTAGACCCCCAATTAAAATTACGGCTAGATTGCTTTTACTTTAACTTATCTAAGTGCGGAAACATGAGTAAATGAAGCGCAATAAACCAATACTACTCTAGTGCATAAACATGAACAACAAACATTAAAAGTAAAGCACAAGAGTAAGGGAAGAGAGAATGCAAACACAAGATAACACGCCGATGTGTTATCGAGTGTTATCGAAGAGGAAACCAAAGAACTCGGTGAAAAACCTCTCCGCTGCCCTCCAAGCAGTAATCGATCTACTAGACAATTAGTTGGGATACATGGGTTAGCAAGAGACCCTCCAAGCCTAATCTACCCGTTGTACCTAAGCACTCCAAGCTCCTACTCCAACAAGGCTTCTCGAAACCGTGTCTTGTCTAGCTTTCCGAATCCCGCAACAAGCTCCATGTTGCATCCGCCATCCTTGGCATCTTCCAATGCTTCCTAGCAACACCAAAAACACTCACTACACTGAAAATGTGTGGATTGTGTTTGGGTACAAATCTCCTCTCAATGTATAACAATGAGAGAGGGATGGAGAAAAGGCTACAATGATTTCTCATTAAGGATGAGTAGCCCTCTCTCAAAAAGATGGGTGTGTGTTGTAAAAAACCTATCTAGGATTTTTTCTCTCTGAATAGCCTCTTTTACATTTGTGGGTAATGAGGGTATATATAGTATGGGTGAAGAGTAGGGAAGTCACACTTAAAAATCCTCCAGGCAGAATGTTTCGCGACTGTCTCGCGGGAAGGCCTTACCCGCGAGACACTCGCAAAAACGATAGCCTGGCACGACTCTTCAGCTTCCAGTCATGTGCTTCTCACGTGGCTCTTTTGCGGCTTAGCTTCTCGCGAGCTTCTTGTGAAATCTACTAATTCTTCATTTAAGGTTGAGTCTTCACCAACTTAATACTAAACCCAATATAATAAAATCCCACAAAGTATAAAGAAATAAATTAAAGCAATTACATCACTTTTTGTCATGGAATAAAGCCAATATAGAACATAGTTGTAAATCACAACTTTACATTTGAAGACCAAACGTGCAATTTAATTAGTTGTACTCTAGTTATATAATGTATTATAAACCCGGATTAAAACACTAGTACTACTATTTGTGTATATTCTAATAAGTATTACTGTTTACTAAAAAAAATGCAATTTAAACTTTATTTTTTCTTCTATGCTCGATTGTTTTATACTCCTTACAGAATATATTAAATTTATATATGAAAAATTATGAGTTTTTATTATACTATCAATATATAAGATTTACATTGTAGACTAAACAAATATTTATAACACTATACATTTTTTCACAAATGTGTATAATATTATATTCTTTTTGCAAATGTATATAATATTGTTTAGTTTACAATTTAAAATTTACGTTGATAATTGTTCCTTTATATCATATGGCTTTCTTGATTGGTTCACCAAATTATAAAATTTAATATAGACTATAAGAAAGTTCAGTATAATTTATTGGGCCAAGATGATAAAAAGTGTAGCTAGAACTACATATAAGTAGACTTGGCATATGGATTGGGTCAGGTGAATGTATGTTCGCCTGGCTTGATTCGTATCAGAAAGAAAGAGTTGCTATTTTTATGATACTTATCCACATTTTGCTGGTTTATAGAGCTGCAAACCAAGCAGCCCATGTACGTATTTGTAGTCTGGCCCTTACATAATTCCCATTCCCATGAAGGGGTGATAGATCCATGTATTATGTATAATAAGGCCTTCTGTTTTTGTTGATGTCATTAAGTAGGACGTAGTTCCTGGGATGTCTGTTTCCTTAGTTCCTTTAAGTTTCTTTCAATAAAGATTTTCAGATTTTTTTTATAAAAAAAAATTATCCGAATTTTGCTAGTTGATCATACTTGTTTTTTACATTCAAAAAATAAATAAGTAAGAAATTTGAATATATTTATTTCAATAACAAATAAGGTAACATAGAAATTAAACTACTCAAAAAAAAAAAAATAATGAAAGTTAGAAAATACATAATTTTTTTAAGTCTAGATACTAATAATTAATGTCAAAGTTCACTAGTCAAATGATTTCATAAAAGAGGAAAAGAAAAACTACATTTCATATTGTAGGTTTCAAATCTCAATTATATATATATATGTCGTATGTAAAACTTAAATAAAGTTAAATCACCTATAAATATAGAGTTTTAATATATATAACAAAGGTTAGTAACTTATGAAAAAAATACTCGATATTAAAAATATTCATATTTAAGAATCACAGCTCAAGCTAATAAATAATATCATCAATATTTTCATCTACAATATAAAAAATTTAATATAACTTTATTATACAATGAGTCATGCAATAATATGAAATTAACATCTTAAATGTTATAACTATTTTCTCAAAAAAAAATATGTTATAACTAAATTGATCACTTTAAAATCAAACCAATAACGATTTTTGGCATAGATTAAACATTACCTTTAAATCCAATAATAAATTAGAAAAATAAATAAATAATCCCGACACAACATGTTTTATTGGTCGGGTATTAGTTAAGCTTTTTTTTACGGGTTCAATACCCATTCTAATCTTTCGGCTTCAAGCAAGTTAACCGATTTATGTCCCAATTTTCCGGTCCAACTACGAAGAGGTAAGTTATAATTTACAATATTTTTACAAATAATAAAGTTTCATTGTATTTGAAAATTACACATTCCAAGCTCTAGCTAGTACTTATACGTACGGCAAGAAATGAATTAAAAATTTACATCAAATAATCCACTTTGAATCTTCTCCCAAAACAAAAAAGTCCACTTTGAAAGAATGACTATGTGGTTGTCGGTTTGAAGATTCTTTTGACAATACCTATGAAAGCAAAGTTTTGAAATGGTCAAATGTTACTAGAAATCTTGGACCGTAAATTAAAGATGGGGAAAAAGGAAAGAGCAAAGTCTTGAAAAGTCCCTAAATTACCAACCCCTGGGTCCCCCGCATTTCTAGTTTCTTCATTTTTAATTATAGATTTTTTGGCTTGCTAGGAACGTATTATATACATTGTGAACCTTACAATCTTTGAACGGTACAGAATATGCATTTTCTAGAAGGGACTGTTGGCAAAAATAGTATTAACTTCTTGGAGGCAAATTGAAAATGACCTCATTTGAAACTCAAGTACTATATTGGATCCAATAAATGAATCACTTGAAGACGGGTACTAATAATAAGACTTGTATTATAGATTACACTATCAATTTACATAATTACATGGGGTAGATATTGTAATAATTTTAAACTTACTACATGCATAGTATTTGCCGAGAAATTTATAACTCATGTTATTGTCTAGTCTTTTTAACTATAGAATTATAAATAAAGAAAAAGTTATATAGTTCTTATTGTTTAATTACTACAACAGTGTTAATTATTTATTTATTATAGATGAATTGATACCTTTCCATACATAAAATACTTAGAAGTTACAAGAGAAAGGGTTCAATTTGTAGAGTTAATGGTATATTGCAATTATTTCTTAACAAAAAAAAAAGTGAACCCCTGCACACGTGTTGGATCATTTGAAATTCATTAACACGCAACTAATTCTATTATCCTCGTGACCTTACTTGGATCAATGATACATACATAGAGTCAAACACACCAACGTGCGGTACTGTCATGAAAAATTGAAAATACAAACAAGATAAAAACACTATCCTAGCACATAACATAGTCCTCACCAAAGAGATAAGCAATCCTCTCCATCCTCCATGGATCTTTCTCATCTTTCACTTCCTCAGACAGTGCAGGCAGTAGCTGAAGTCTGCACAAAGGGCACGTTACCTGACCATGATCCACCCACCCATCTATGCACTCTCTATGATACACATGACTACAATTTGCAGGCTCTCTAATTTCTTCACTTTTCTCAATGCAATTCAAGCATATTGCACATAAAATGGAGTCCTCTCCCTCTTGAGCTCTTGATTGTTTGAGAAAATTGCTGAGTTCTACCACTGGTAGCTTCTTCTTTATCAACTTTGAGACAACAGAACCTGTGAATGGTACCTGAACCATCAAGGGTGAGGGGCTATCTATATCTTCTTCCTCAACAGAGTCTTGGTTTGAGTTGCAATCTTGGTTTGACTCCTTACACTTATGTGGATAAAAGAAGGCCACCAAAACAAAGAATATGAGCCTACCTAGGAAGTTTAGGAGATTTGGCATAAATTTTGGCATTTTCATGTATTCAGATACTAATATCACTTTGAGAACTAAAATTATGAGATTGATGAAAGTAAGGAACTTCTGAGGGAGGACATATATATATGGGAGCCTTAGCTTGATGCTTGAGTAGTTGGTTTGGGTATTAATATATATATATATATATATATTGAATGAAAACACGTATTTATAAACTATTCAAGAATTTTGTACTCTTTCTTTAGAGTGTGAAACAATATTACGATATTATCCATTAAAATAATAACCTTGGAAGGACTGAAACCATATATATATATATATTTTTTTTTGGAGAATATGGAAATAGTACTAATACTGAAACCTGCTACGATGGTTACGTGTGCTTTATTTACTTATTTTTTTTGTTTTTATCTTACCTCCCTGGCTAACTAGTGAGAATGACACTCCACCTCACATATATCAAAAGTCAAAACCGAATAGAAATAGAACCTTCTTATTTATTTATTTTTTCTTCAAAAGTAATTAATGCTGAACCATTATCATTTAATTGACATATTAATATATACTTGGCTTACATAATGTTTCAATTATATATTGGAATTTGGAAACCTCCAATAATGCAGTGTGCATACTCACCAATCACTATCCAAGAAAATATATATAATACCCAGGACAAACCAAATTTGTCAATATCGGAGTTTCGGTTTGATATAAAAAAACGAAATATTTATATACTAGTATACTATTTTGAGGTTACCATTAAATACATACATATACACATATATATATATATATATATATTTTTTTTTTTTATTTATTTATTTACATATTTATAAACGTAGAAGTTAAAACACACATATTTTCTAAGTCTAAAAACATATCAGCCCAACATATTTTATAAACCTTTGTCATTGTTATTTCTTTTTCTTTTTTTTCCTTATCCAGGCTAAAATATTAATATCAATTCATACGCCTGAAAAATTCCCAGTAGGACAGATATACAAGCCAATATAGATCGGTGTTTTGATCATTTTGGTGGAGTTCAGGAGTAATCTGATAATTTTTGTAGAGTGCAAGGGTAGTCTAGTAATTCTCATGAGCTTTTAGCACAATCTAGTAATTTTGAAGGTTTTAGAGACAATCAAATATCTCTAACGAAGTTCAGGGTTAATTTGATAATTCCAGAAGGCTCCAAGGATGATTTGGTAATCTTGGTGAAGTTTAAGAGTTTGTTTGGTTGGATTGGTGGAAAAGTGAAAGGATAAAAAATAAAAAAGGCATAGAAAAGTGGGAGGATAGAAGAGATTTTAGTTTCTCTCATTTGTATTTGGTAAGGGGAGGAAAAGTAGAGGGATGGAAAAAATGAGTTTATATAAATTTACTCATATGTTCTTGTTAAAAAAAATGATGTCTAATTAAAAAAATAAATAAATAAATAAAGTGGCAAACAACCAAAAAAAAAAGCAATCACTTAAATTTATTAAAAAATAAAAATTATGCCTAGAAAAAAAAAGTAAAAAAAAAAAAAATTCAAGTCTAGTTAAACCCTAAATAAATAAAGAAAATAAGGAGCAAATCTGTATATGCCCCAGAGAGAGAGAGAGAGAGAGAGCCAACATCAACGCCTAAGAAAAAAAAAAAAAAAAAAAGGAGGTAATTCAGTCATTGGTTGTAATTATTTATCTCGTCTATATTTTCTCTCCAAATTGTAGAGATAGAATTTTGGTGGATCAGGGGAGAAAATATATGGGCTCCACCAATTTTCCATCCTCTCCTTCTCTCCAACCAAACACCTATAAAATCAGTTTTCTCTTAGACTCTAAGGGGTTTTCTAATAATTATGAAAGATTTCAAGGGCATTGCCATAATTTCCATGAGGTTTAGAGGGGTTAGGTGAAAATAGAGATTATATAGTAATTTATGTGAGTTTAGGTGATGTTCTGGTAATTTATGTGTAGCGTAACAATATTAAGGTAATTCAATGTTGGGGTAATCTAGTAATTTCAATGGGGTTTCAAGCTAATTAGGTGATTTTAGTGGAGTTCAAGGGTAATTAGGTTTTTTTTTTTTTTTTTTTTTTTTTTTTTTTTTTTTTGTGGAGTTTAAGGGGTACTCATGTGATACGGTAAAGTTTAGGGATTATTGGTAATTTGGGGTGGAAGGTAAGGCAATTCTGTAATAGCATGAAGTTTGTGGCATTTTTGTAACTTTGGTGAAGTGGGGGGGGGGGGGACATTTCTATAATTTTGGTAAAGTGGCATTTATGTAATTTTCTTAAGGTGTAGTGCATTTTTGTAATTTTATATTGATTTTAGTAGACTTTTGGGGTAGATTTGGGCAAATTTGGGCTCAAGATTTTGTTTAACTTGGGTTTGGACTGGGCCTTAATTGATTTAAACTCAAGTTAGAAGTGTGTGAATTAAGCCAATTGAGTGAGTACCAAAACTAAATTGCTTATGAACTAGAACAAAACTAGCCTAAAATTTTCACCTAATAATTCTAAGAGTATCCATATAAAATTGCTTCTTAAATTTTCTAATAGTTTAGGAACTACACATTTTAGGCTAAATTTTCACCCAAAGTGGAGTCTATTAGTCTTTTGGGGGCAAATGGGTCATAATGGTCTTTTGCCAAACCTAATTAAGCCATAGGGGAGAGCCATACTCTCCCCCTAACCATGTGACTGCAAATGGACTTTGTTTGGAACCTTTAATTTCTATAACTCCTCACAAAAAAACTCTGGTTCCCACTCAATATTTTTTAGTAGAATCTAAATATGAAATTTTTGTTAGGGAATTCTATGTATAGATCATATTTATGACTACTTTCAGTACTAATCCCCTCCAAAAATCAAGTTATTAATAATCTAATAATAAGACCTTAAATCCATCAAAGTGTGATGTTATTTAAACTCAATTAGCCTAATCATTGTCATGAAAATCCCCAAATTCCAAAACCCTAAATAATGCAAATATGAAAAAAAAAAAAAAAAAAATTTAAAGATATTAGATAGGATCTCTTACCTTAGGGATATTTTTGATTGATTTTATCTCCAAATATTCAAGTTCAATCTTCTCCCTTTTGCAAATTTTTTGTTTGTGTTGAATGTATAACTCCAAGAGAAGTTGATCTTAAGAGTTAAATAACCTTATACTACATACGGAACAAATACTATTTTGATCACCTCCAACTACAACCAAAGGTTATCTTTGACGGGGCTACTGGACTACTGGCTGAATAGCAGTTCCTCATGGTGCCACAGCAAAAACCTCCTTAGAGTTTTTGGGTTTTTTTTTTTTTTTTTTTTTTTTTTTTTTTTAATATTTCTGCAGACCCCTAGTTTTGTTTCGGTTTCTTGTTGTTTTAGGCGTTCTTTTTAGTATTCCTTGTTTGACTACGTTTTACCTTTCAGACCTCCTTTGTATACTTTTTTTCTTTCTTTACATATCAATATACTTCTATCTTTTATCTCCAAAAAAATTACTTATTGACTCATTAAACCTTTAATTAATTTCTTAACTCAAATATTATAAACGTGTCTTTCTATTTTTTGGGTTCAGGTATTATAGTATGATTCTCCTTAATTATAATATCTTTTTTTTTTTTTTTTTTTTTTTTTACTGAAATGATAGAAGTATATTAACCAAAAGGAAAACAAACAAAAGAAGCCCGGCCCAGGAGCTTTACAAACAAAGAATGGCCCAGAGCAAACCATGGACCTATAACTCCAAAACCTATAAGGCTTTAAAAAATAAATAAATTAAAAAAAAAAAAAAAAAAAAAAAAAAAAAAAGGCCATGCATACTACGTAAATGTATAGGTCATCCTCCGCTGGGGGGGGGGGGGGGGGGGGGGGAGACTTTGCAAGTCTCTGGTATCTTTTTAGTATTATTGCCTATGAACATGTGTTAAGAGTAAAGACCAATCCATTCAATATTTCACATTCTCATACCCTAACTTTGAATCTAACTCTGGTAGGACTAGTAGACCTCTATTAGGGATCAAGTGGTTCTTAGACCAAAACCAATAATTGACAACTCCTCTCCATCCTAATTCTCAAGGCTAGTGATGTACTCTTGAGCCCATATTTGGGTGAGCTTACAGTAGCTAGCACTAAATTCTATCTTAGGTGCTCACGGTTGACACCAATGGTAACACAAGCTGTGAGTGTTAGAGGTGTGCTCTCACATGGATCCACCACCACACGTCACAAATTGCCAAGTGGTGAGTTGTAACAAAAATTATGTAAGTTAATGTGGTTCTAACTTGCTTAGGACATTAATAAAAAATAAAATAAAAAAGCTTCTATTGGCACTCTCCAAAACAATATTTTAAGTCTCTAGTAAAACTCAATAGATACAAAAGGGGTAACATAAAAATCATGTGACCATCACATAGTCTCCAACCAACTATACTTTTTTCCACAAACTTTTTGCTACTTTGATTAAAATGTGTTGGTGTTCCAATTTGTAGGCAGATTTAATTAAACGTAACACAACTCTATCAAGCCTTGGAACTTCTAGGAATTGAAATATTTATGATATCAGATTCAGTCATGTCTTCATCGAACCCCTCTCATAGTGAATCAGATTAGCCACCACCATCATTTGCTCCCTCAAGATTTCTTCTTTGGGCCTCAGCTTGAACCCTTGTAGCCGAAGGGACACAGCACATGACTCTTGAATAGACACTGGACTCAATTCAGTTATGCCCAACTTAAACTAATGGGCACCCCCACCAACCCAATTTAAAACGAACCCAGAAACAAATAATAAATCAATCAATCAATAATTGCACGGTTTGTCAACGCTCACTCATCATAATTGCTCATCATCATGTCTTAAAAAAAAAATATCATCTCTTTTTTGTTGTTACTTATAGATGGTTTTAGTGAGTATTGACTCGTATGACCACAAAATTTCATTTTCCATAATTGCCCATGCTTTTGTAACTTCTTTGACTAAAATGTCTGTTGGCCTGAATCTTTGAACTGCTGGTAAGGTTAAAACGGTAATCTCACGAGTCCTAGAATACCCACTAACAGTATTTTGGGATCCATGAAACCCGGGTGGCAGAATCCATTACTACATAAGACCAGACAGGTCTCTCCTCGACCTTGTGTTCGATTTTAGAGAAAACCCCAAAGGTACCCTTTTTTTCATTTCATTTGTATGCTCGCTCAACTTCAATTTATTTATTTTAATTCATATATATTTTTATTATTGATTGTGAACATTTCTTTATTCTTTAACTCATTAAAACTCTTTTTGTTGTTTTCAATATTATATAATATATTTGTGTATCCTGTATATGAATTTTGGAATAGGATGATGGTTCTGATACTTACACAGTCACACCAATATTAGTTTTATGCTGGACTTTAGTTTCCATTGTTTCTGGGTTTCTTTGAAATGCTTTTGTTCTTTGGTTTTTATTTGATTGGTGCCTGCATACACATTTCGTGTTAAACTTAAATCCCAGGACTTTGATATTCTATTTGAAATTGAGTATCTTATTGAATTGTTGTTGCTTTTGAGTCATGCATTTTGTATGTTTCTTTTTGTTGTGTTTGTGAAGTGTCATGCTTGTAGTTGTTAATACTAATTGTATATTAGTAATTTAATTAAAAAAGGCAAAATATAAACCAAATTATGGTGTTTGGTTTTGGTTTGGCATGTATTGAATCTGGGTTTATTGTATTCTTTTGTGAAAAGGACTCTAGGTAAAGTCTTTCACGTAATGCACAAAATAGTTAAGAAAACAGGTTTTTGTCTTTAGTTGTATGTGAAAAGGTTTTAATCAAAGGAGCATTTACTTGCATTGACTTTTGCCAGAGTTACTGTTATTACTCTTAATCATTGTTCTTTCTATTCTCTGTTTCGCTGTGCTGCTTCTGATCTTCAAGGCTCCTGAATTTTTTAATGCTGTACGGTAGAATTTCCTGAAACTAAATATTCTTTTTTCTTTTTTAGTGAATGAGTACTGAATTACCTTGTCATTTCTATACAATTTGATTATTTGTTTTTACGTATGAAAACCGGTTCCCCCTATAAAAGAAATTGCTTGCTGGGTTTTATTGATTCATTGAATTATTTGTGGTACTAGAAATCTTTTGCATAACCTGTATTGTTCTGAGCAGCTACTTTTGACTTTGTCTAAGCTTAGATCTCTGTCTTTATTTTTCTTCCTTCATTTTTATATGTTAAAATTCTATTGTTCAAAGATACATGGATTGCTGCATGTTAAGGAAAAACTCAGCTCAATGCTTCTTTTGTCTCGGTTTATGCTATCCAGGAATTGCTGGCAAGTAAACTGCCTCTGATGAACATCTCTATGTATAAACTGCTCATGGATGATCAGTTAGGGGGACATAAAAAAATGTTATTTTGGTTGGTTTTTATAGATTAAGTATGTGATCCTAACATCATAAGTTTGATTTCCTAATCCAATCAAGTTTGTTGATTATAATTAAATGGGTGTTATCACATCTCAACTCAACAAAGTGTAAGTCCCATCTAACTGGTGTTAGATGAGTCTTTGACTCTTTGTACAAAAAATACGAAGGCCTTGTTTTTCCCTCTGATATTTGTTTGAGTTAGTATTTTTTTTAATCACTTAGACTTGAAACATTATTGTATAAACATAGGTTGGCTGCAGAGTATAGTAGATAAATTAAATGTCTTCTAAAGTAACCTGTCCTATAGGTTTTTCATCCTATACTATAGCCTTCAATAGTAAGGCAGTAATGCTAGCAGAGGATTTTATAGGTTTCTCCCAATGGCCTGACCACTATAAATAAAAAGGATGAATTAGGCAGGTCTTTGGGAAAGCAATTATGCATTCAACAAGTTCATTATTCATTTTGTTCTTGCAGGTTTTGATTGTATAATTTCAAAGTTGTAACACAAAACTATAAGATTCAAGCACTTGGTGCATAATTATGGTGCTTGGCTTTTAGTCAATGAGATCTAGCTCGAATGGCAATTCCTTCTCCAATAAAAAGGGATGTGTAGGCTGAGTTTATGGGCCTACTGGATGTGAGTGTAACTTAGCAGAAAAAAAATTGGTGATTGCCTTTTATCTAGAGTAACCATTTGTTCTTGAATGCCATTTTTCATTTGAACACATGACACATTTTTTGTTTATTTGACAAACTTCCAATGGTTTTGGTTATTACTAGCTCATTTAACAATTCAATAGTCTGTTGGTGATGTTCGTTTTTTAGTTCACTGGGTCTTATTCTGCTTCTGTGGTGATTTATGTGCCATTAAAGTCATCAGTGATATAATAAATCCTACTGTTCTATGTACTGTGCTCAATGTAGAAAGTGCGCATCTACTCACACTTATGATGTTTCTAAACAATAGCATCTTTTTTTCCAGTTAAAGATAGGACGGAAAGGCAATAATGCTGTTTGGCCAATTTCATACAATTTAGTGTACATTCATATGCGTACATATAGCTGTGAGGATTCACTTCTTTCATAGTCATTCTCATCTCCTTGAATTTTCAGATGGAAGAGCAACATTCTCAAGGTAGGCAGATTATTGAAATCAGTGTGGATGTTCCTACTGGAGAGGGGAGCACTGTAGGGGGTAAGTTTTGTGGGGAAGCACCCTGTGGATTCTCGGATGCTGTATCCAACTCTAAGGATGCTAAAGAACGATCAAGTTCAATGCGCAAGCTTTTAATCGCAGTGGCACTTTGTGTTGTCTTCATGAGTGTTGAAGTAGTTGGTGGCATCAAAGCTAATAGTCTAGCAATATTGACTGATGCAGCACATTTGCTTTCAGATGTTGCAGCTTTTGCTATCTCCTTGTTCTCCATATGGGCTGCTGGCTGGGAAGCTACCCCCCGTCAGTCCTATGGATTTTTTAGGATTGAGATCCTTGGTGCTTTGGTTTCTATCCAACTCATTTGGGTGCTTGCAGGGATTTTGGTATATGAAGCCATTGTTAGACTTATTAATGACACAAGTGAGGTGAATGGCTTTCTAATGTTTCTTGTTGCTACATTTGGTTTGGTGGTTAATATCATCATGGCTGTGTTATTGGGCCATGATCATGGCCATGGACATGGTGAACATGGTCATAGTCATGGTATTAGCCACAGCCATGGAATGACAATTTCTGATCATCATCATCATGAGGAGCACCCAGGAGATGAGCATCATCATGCTCATGACAGTCCTGCACACCAACATGCTCATGAAGATCCTTCACACCATCATGGTCATGAAGATCCTGCACACCAACATGCTCATGAAGATCCTGCACACCATCACGCTCATGACCATCATGGAGATCTTGCTGAGCCACTGCTGGATAAACCAGAAAATGCACATGGAAAGAAGAAAAGGAACGTAAATATACAGGGAGCTTATCTCCATGTACTCGGGGACTCCATCCAGAGTATCGGAGTAATGATTGGAGGGGCAATCATATGGTATAAGCCTGAGTGGAAGATAGTTGATCTTATATGCACCCTAATCTTTTCTGTTGTAGTATTGGGGACTACATTCCAAATGCTGCGGAGCATTCTTGAAGTCCTGATGGAGAGCACACCTAGAGAAATTGATGCAACAAAGCTCGAGAAGGGGCTATTAGAAATGGAGGAAGTGGTGGCCATTCATGAGCTACATATATGGGCTATCACGGTGGGGAAAGTCCTGTTGGCATGCCATGTCAAAATCAGGCCAGAAGCAAATGCAGACACGGTGCTAGACAATGTGGTAAACTATATCAGAAGGGAATATAACATCAGTCATGTAACTGTACAGATAGAGCGTTAGCAGGCTCTTTACAGGGGAAATTATCATGGGGGGAAGTTTAAATGTGTCCATGCCTCATATTTCTAAGTCACTGCTTCATACTCTTT
Organism: Quercus tomentella; assembly: GCA_028535165.1. Classification (NCBI taxonomy): domain Eukaryota; kingdom Viridiplantae; phylum Streptophyta; class Magnoliopsida; order Fagales; family Fagaceae; genus Quercus; species Quercus tomentella. The sequence continues at coordinate 46,242,734 of JAPQVY010000100.1, forward strand.
CTGGTAGTAGGTGTTACACTTCTTAAAGGTGGGACTGATTTTGAGCACTAAAATTGATTTTAAGCAGCAGATTTCTCTCATTTTATCAAACCTGCAAATGTTTAGTATCTAAGAACTTCTCTTTTGTGCCTTGGAATTTACATATATTATTTCCTTTAGCTGTTAAAGTAGAAATGCATTCTTTACTACCACCAAGGATATGCATCAGCTAACACAGATTTGTCTATACTGCCCTTTTCGGAGTGTCACAAAGAGTATAGATTGGTTTGTGCCTGGGAAAAAAATTTATTCAACTATTTTAACAAGAAAACCTTATAAAGAAAAAAATAGTTAAACCTCCTAATATAATCCACTCTTCATGGAAGTACTACTTCAGATTTAGAAAATTAGAATTGAAACTTTGATGGCAGAATGCCAATATTGTTTCTAATGCGCACTTCGGGAGCTTTTAGTAGTTTAACAAGCACCAGGCCGCCAGTTACAATGGGTGGGAACAACTGAACAAGAACCATCTCTATATTGTGGCACTTGGATGAGATGGGGATATATCCCTCCCTACAACACAGAAGAGCCCATTTGCTAAATTATGGGCAACAAAACTAGCTTCCTTGTATCCATGAATAACAAACCCAATCAGTGAAGGAATTTAAAACAACTTTACTATCATCTAAAATATGTTTGATAGCCCATTGGGGATCCAAGCATGATTTCTGAAGTGGGTGAGTATCATTAAGGGTCCGTTTGATTTGAAGGGTGAAAAAGTTGGAGAATAGAAAAGGGTAAGAAGATGGAAAAGTAGGAGGATAGAAAAGATTTTAATTACTTTCCTTTTTGTTTAGTTGGAAATGGAAAAGTGGAAGGATGGAAAAAGTGAATTTATATAAATTTACTCATACACCCTTGTTAAAAAATGATGACCAATTAAAACAAAAAAGTGACAAACAACCAAAAAATAGAAGAAGCAATCACCCAATTTATTAAAAAATAAAAATCTTGTCCCAAAAAAAAAATCATGTCTAGTTAAACAAAAAAACAAAAAACAAAATAATTATCACACCCATAGCCCCCCAACCCCAAAAAAAAAAAAAAAAAAAACTAAAACTAAAACTGGACATGGGCATTTTTGTCCATTAAACAGCCTCATGTTCTCCATTCGAGGAGAAAATTTTTTGGTGGGCCTGAGGAGAAAACACCCAGGTTCCACCATTTATTTTCCTTCCTCCCCACCTAACCAAACACACTCAAAAAAGTTTTCCTTTCCATTTTCTCTCCAAAGTTTTTCATTCACCCTATTTCACCTCCAAACAAATATACCCTAAGATTGTCTACTTCGCAGATAACTTGTTCATAACCTGCATTTATAGTTGTAGAGGCAACATATTTTAGTTTTCTTCTGCTCTCTTTACTAGTGGTTTAGCTTTATACATACATGCCTTGTTTCCTTTCGACATGAGAAGTATTTTTCAACCTGAAAAAGGGAATCCGAGATTGAATCAAGCATTAGCCGACACCGAGTATTGGGGTCAACCACAAACTAGTTTTAGTTTCAAATGACTCCAACATCAGATGGAGTGAAGTTCATCCAGTTACTGCCGATAGAGTAAGCTCAGCATAAGTGAAACTTGTCAATTACTTTGTACCATGCCTTGTTTCTAGAAAATTGCAACAGCATCCTCAGTACATTTACATGGCTGTTGGTGACCACAAGAAACTGGACAAAAACCAATTGAGCAGAAGCTCCACCTTATAAGTTAAGGATTAGGTTTATAGATTCCATTTCCAATGACTTCAGGGGTAATTCTAAGACTTACTATCTCTCATTATTTTGTTCACGTGCAGTGAATTTAATCCTTTTTGTGCTGAACCGCTTGAAGACAAGTCCAAAAGAAAATGCCTCTAGTTGTGTGGCTAGAGGTGTGCCCAATAGTTTTCTAGAGATATGGAGGCCACGGTTCCAAAAGATAAGATTCCTAAACATTATCAAGTGAGATTGGGTGTTTTCAAGTAGGGGATTTCATTCGATTGAATTTGTCTTCTTTGTGAATTGAGTATGTCATACATATCTGCTTCTTAAGTTGTAAACACAATCATAATTCATAAACAAATCTTTCTACTTTCAAATTGTGAAATATGAATGGATGATTGAGCTGTTGCATCATTTCCTATTATGCTGAAGTGAGACTCGTATCACATGTGAAATGGTTACCAAAGCAAATCATAGAAGAAATAGGAAATCGCCTTACAGGACAAGGTACATGTTCATATAACAGGTGACATAGTCACTGAGGTCTAAAGATAAATTAGAAAGAGGTGGCCCTTCAAAAATGTGTTTTTTAGTTAGACTTCTCAGAACATGATGGTTTGTGATACTGTATACTGCCTTGATACTCAGGTAATCCAGGTTATTTCTTCCCACGTTTTAGAGGTCGGTGTCGAACCAAGAAGGCCATTTTCTCTGCAAGAATAATTTTTTGGACCTACTTAGAAAACTGGGATTCTAGGCTCTTGGGAACAATGACAGCTCAATCATCTATATATTTTTAGCTTATCTTGTAATGCCTACTCATTAGAGCAACAAACCATGGATTGATTTAATGTAAATATGTTTTTGTCCTTCCTACTTAATGTGTGTATAGCCTACTATGATTGAGAGCAAGTTTTATTGGCATATTTTATAGTCAATCGTCATCGTAAAAGAGCTGCGGAATGATTGTGAGGAATTGAATGGAGAAAAAATATAAATTCGATCTTGGATTCAATCCTATCATCTGTTCCCCTTTGAGACAAAATTTCTGTTCCCGACACAATTAATGCAAATTATGCCCACGACTAGTGGTACAGGTCCCATATAAAATAAATAAATAAATCAATTATTGAGAGTGAATGCAATGAAACCAGACAATTTTTTGAGACATCTAGCAAAATAAAATGACTGACAATTTCGTGAGACACCAAGGACTCTCGTCTATGGATGAAAATACGAATGCGTGACCGAGGTTTAACTGTACTTGAGCTTTAATTGTTGAACCTAATTGTCAGCGAATGTTTTTCTAAGATACTTATGATTTTTCATTTTTACTTTTATGTTGGTTAGAATTATTTACATGCTATAAATATACTGTCCCGCAACTTGAATTCTAGCCATCCCCTTACTCCTTCAAACGCTTAGTACTTGGGGAGGTTCCAATTTTTTCAAATGGAGTGGTGATTCATTCTAGACCTTTGAACTTACACTCCTATAATAAACACTATCTCAAAATTTATGCAACTTTTAACGGATATAGTTTGTAATGCTACTCAAAAAAATTTCTTGAAAAAAACTCTATTTCAACATTTAATTTCGATCTTCACCTTATCATTCAAAATTAGTGATTACTGATTAGTGCACTATTCTCTTAAGGGGAAAAAAACAGTGCACTGTTATCATTTTAGTGACTTGGTTGGATAGTTCGGTGGACTAAAATGTTAAAATTATTTTCAATACAAAAATTAATAAATTAGTTTGCAATGTCCATGCTAATCAGTCAACTAATTTATTGATTACAATTCACCCGGGTTTTTATTACTATGTTAGTGATGATGGCAAAATCTACAAAATAACATATTTTTAATATTACTTATTTAAATTAGCAATATTTTCAAGTTATTTAGGAATTTAGTTTTTTTTTTTTAAATCATTTTTCAAAATATGATTTGAGCTAATATTTTAACACTTAGAATCATATTTTTGGAAAACATGATTTAAAAAATAATCAGATCATCAAATAGTTTTAAAACAGTGTTAATTTAAATAATTATTATAAAATTATTATTTAATAAATTTTTTCTAGTGATGATATATATATATATATATATATATATATATATATATATATATATTTCGATACTAACATTTGAAATTTGCTATAAAACTTAAGTAGTGACAAGTGCAATTATTTTTCTGCATTTGGTTGGATCAAAATGGACAATATGTCTTCTCCAAAAAAGAAAACGTACATATATGATTGATCAAAATGGGACAATATGGCTAGTTTAATGATTCTCTTCTAGCTAAGTAAAGCTTGGAGACTCTTGCAAAACAAGATGTCTCTTTTCTATAGAGTTTTCAAGGCTCGCTTCTTTCCCAATTGCACAATCATGAAGGCTAAAGATTCGAGATCCAGGTCTTATGCATGAAGAAGTATACTCAAATGGAGAGATGTGATTCAGAGGGGTTTATGTTGGCAGATTGGAAGGTGACTGAAAGACGATAATTAAAGCCTTTACAGAAGATGATGATTCTTTAACAACTTATGGTTTGTTGATCTAGGATGCAAAGGTTTGTTCTAGATCCTTTACTCAATTATGTTACTCTCACACTAGGAGAGAAGATAATATGGTTGCACACAGTCTAGCTAGGTATGTAATAAATGTCTCAAATTATGTTGTGTGCATAGAGAATGTTCCACCACAAACTCTTAATGCAATTCAGGCTAATTTAGCTGCCTTTTCTGAATAAAAATTTTCAGTCTTTCCCCTCAAAAAAAAAAAAAAAAAAAAAAAAAACTAAGAGCATTTCCATGTGATGCATATTAACTAATAAAAAAAAAAAATGATAACATAAACCACTGTAGATTGCATGAAGAAAGAAATGAGTGTTTTTTTTTTTGTTTTTTTTATGTATATGAGATGGTATGTTAATTAAAAATATTGTGAACTTATTGTAAATTTTTATTGTGTTGTTAACTTTATTGGAAAGTGTAAGGACCAGATTTGAGTTCCTAACCCAAAAGATTGATGGATTTAGACCCAAAAAGCCCAAAACAATGAATTTGTAGAGAGTGGGTTGGAAAACTGGGTTTTAGTAAATCAGACAACAAATAAAGTAGATCTTGATGACAAGAGAATGAAGATAGACAACTTTAAACTAAAGAAAATCGTCATCGACATAGTCCGAGGAGATCAGTTCTTATATATTAATCCTCAAGTTTGATTACAAGTTTTGTTCTTGGTTGCTATAGTGTTTTTCCTCTTTCTAATTCTCGATCCCTTTCTCTTATTGCCTCTCTCTCCTTTTATACTCCCTTCTCCTTTCATCTTTACCCTCCACGTGCAAGCCAGATGGTTGGTGTTGATACTTATCCCATCAGCACCTTCCTGAAGTCTTTATGTGGTAATTGTAAGGCTGAAAACCACTGTTCAGGTATCACCTCTACATTAATGTGACCAGAGGGTTAGCTGCAAAGTATTTAATGCGGTGGTAGCAGCTTTCTCCTTAGATATTTTAAGACTCCCCCCTATCCTATATTTCTGTAATGCTTATCCATACCAATAGAATTTCCTGGAATGTTCCCCTAAACGGCAGACCATCTCTTCAGATCTCGACTTTGGTCAGCCGAGGAGGCATTCATCCTCGGCCCACCCTCCTAGGCCCTTATGACCAAAACTAACTTTCTCTTTTACCAACACGGACTCCCTTAACAATGTTTACTCTTCCTCGGACGACCTTTCGTCCTCGGATTGGGCTCTAGACCCAATATATACATAGATAATGAGCTATTGGGCCCAATACCCCTACAATAGCTCATTGAGATTCTTCTTTCTAGCTCTTCGAAAGGAATGGAGGATTTCGATGTCACTACACTTACCACTTGCTCATTATACGTCACCTCTAATTGTGTAGGTGCCTTTTTAATTGCCTAAGGCATGCTCCTGACGCTTCGAAATACAAGACATGCCTTCATTAAATTTTTACGGCTTTCTACTCCCCATGTTCTACAGTGCGATGCGAATCCAATGGCTGAGGATTTTGCTGGGAACCAAGTGGGAATTTCCCTGCTTCTAACTTCCTCCTTGATATAAATACCATTCAAATCAATCACTCATCTCACTTTAGCATTCATTTCATTTAACGCACATACACTGAACCTGCAAACTTTCCCAACTCACTCGTGCCCTTACAAATACCAAAAGCCTATCCGAGGACACTTTTATTCTTTCTGTAAGTCTTCATAAACCTTTACTCTTTATTTTTCTATACACTCTTCTTTTCTTTGTGTCTTTTCCTCCTCGGCTCTTTTTCCTTCTCTTTATCTTCTTAGTATCTCCAAGTCTCTCTTAGGAATGGGTAGGTTCGCTCATTTGGTAGACTCCGAGGAGGGAATAGAGAGTTTTAGAGCTTTGTATAGGATTCCTCTAGGAGTGTTCATTAGATATTGTAAGGAAAGAGAATGGCACGAGAAAAGGCAAGAAGGAGAAGTGGTAATCCCAATGATTGCCTTCATAGAGGGTGGAATGAGAATTCTCATTGGTACTGTAACCAGGGACTACCTTAGGGCTTATAGGTTAGCTCCCACCCAGTGTGCCTCAAACATGTTCAAAATTTTAGGAAGTGTAGACGCCCTTAATGAAAGAATGGGCTTAAGGTTGACCCACCATGATATCAACTGGGTTTATAACCTTCACCACTTAAAGGGACAGAGGTATTACCTAAAATCTAAGTACCCTGAGGTTAGGCTCATTTAATGCCTCCCTGAATCCAATAAGAGCCTGAATAAGGACTTCTTGATCGTGTAACGGGAATGGCACGATGGCCTCCCTTGCTCGACGAAAGAGGGGCACCAGGTGGGGTTTTAGTCTTAGGATGATTATTTTAAAGTTACCCCCCTTTTCTTTCTCTTCTGTTTGTGTTTGTACATAAAATTTCTTTTAATTTGCATTATTTTGTTTTGCTAATGATATATATATATATATATATATATATATATATATATATATATATATATATATATATATTTTTTTTTTTTTTTTTTTTTCTTTCTCCTAATGGTTTTGCAGATAGGAACGTGGCTATTCCCAACTTCAACCTCGTGAACCAAGCGAGTTTGGATAAGATCCTGAAGGCCGAGGTGTTTGTCCACACAAACGGCCAACTCAGGGCAGCCCACCTAATATTGGACTACATTCTAATATCCAAGAGTTTCCAGGCGCCTAAGTGCGTCATTAAAGCTAGGGATCCTCGACTGCAACGGATCAGTGTTGCTACTCCAGGCTTTCTGATCACCGGCCCAATTCCAGAAGGCGTTCTTACCACCAACCCCATACCAGAAGGTATACCCAAGGTAAAGGCTTCCTCTTCCCGTCCCATCATCAAGGAAAAGGAAAAAGAAAAAGAAGAAGAAGAAGAAATAGTTGAATTGTCCGACTCTGAGGACAACTTCGAGGTATTTAATCAACCTTTGTCTCCGGACACTTCACCTAGTGATCTCGAGCAGTCTTCCCTACCCCAATCCAGCCACCACTAAAGATCTACTCCTATACCAAACGACATGGGGATCCAACGAAAACAAAGGTCAACCCTGCAAGAACTGCTGGAGTCTCGGCCAGGGAGGGATGCTCCTGAGAAAGCGGCCCAGACAAAGCTCCCCCCTTCTCCACCCACCCAAACCCTTCAAGCTAACCCTACTGACCATAAGAGGAAGAGGGAGGAGAAGGGTAAGGAGTTGGTAAAGACATGGAGAACCCTCCCTTTCCACAAAGTTAAGCCCCAGGGGGGGGCCGAGTAGCCCAGAGGCCTTCAGACGAGGTCAGCCAGCGAGGCAGAGCAGAGGGGCGACCACAGAGCTGTAGCCCCAGCTTGGGCCCCACGCATGGAGTTAGATAGGGCTCCTTTACCTAGTGACGCCTCCATCCGAGACTTCCAGCAGGGCACGGCTGGGTATGTGGCAGACACAGTGGAACAATCCCTGTTGCTGCCTAAAGACATAGCTGACCTCAGGTCTATGAGGTAGCATGAGGTCTTCCTCGGACTGAAGAGGGACCTGGTTATGGTAAGTCTTCTTTCTTTTTTTCTATCTCTCTCTCTCTTTTTTTTTTCTTTTTTTTTTTAACTGTACTTCTTTTCCCTTCCAAGCCATCCAAGCCACATTTAGGGCCGAGGAGATGGTGAATTATTCCCATCGAAAGATCAAGGAAGAAGAGGGGAGAAGGATAGCGACCGTGGATGCCTTCCACGTAGCTGAAAAAAGTAATCAAGAGCTCAAGAGAAAGCTGCTGGAGGAGGAGAAGGAAAGGAAAAGTGCTGCAGCTGCCCTAGACAGTGATGAGAGGCAAGCTGAAGGCCAACGGGTGCTTCTTCGTAATGCCGAGGACCAGCTAGCCGCCTCCAAAGAGCAAATCACTGCCCTGAAGAAAAAATTGGAGGAGGTCGAAAAGGCCAAGGATCAAGAAGAGAAGGCCCAGGAGGAGGCAGAGAAAGCTAAGAAGGAGGCCGAGCAGCAAAGGTATGACATCGAAGTGGCTGAGACCGAGGAAGCCCTTAGGGCTGAGGTCTTAGGGGTATGTAGGACCTACTGCCTCTAAGTATGGAATGAAGCTCTCAATCAAGCTCGGGTTGAGTCTTCTTCTGTACTTAGGAAGGCAAAGAGTGTCTACTACCCTTCAGCCATTCAAGCCTCCCCCTCCAGCAGCTCCAAGGCAGACACCCTTCCCGAGGTTGCAGATCCCGAGAAGAGCAACCCCAACGAGGTCCATCCCTCCTCTGGCAGCCTTCCAAAAGTGGTCGAGCAGCCTAAGGTGAATGGAAAAGGCGCCTAGGTGACTAAGGGAGTGGCCCCTGATGCCACCAAGCCCCCGGCTGCTCCCCAAGATCCTACCAAAGATAAGAAGGCACCTAGGATGGAGATTGTTCTTGCAACTCTTCCAATACCTGCCAAAGGTGACCCCAAAGGCACAGACTAGGGATCCTCGAAGGCTGCAATTTCTCAGTCCAAGGCCCCACCCCAAGGAAAAATTGTAATAAGAAAGAAGTAGATTATAGTATGGTTCTTTCTTCTTGTTTTTCTTTTCTTTTGTTTTGCTTGCAACTTCTGTTTTGGTTTTCAAAGTTTGTAACCGAGTTGCCCCTTTTGTATTCAATCTACCTTGCTTTAAGGCTTTAATTAATGAAAGTTATGCATATTTTCTTTCTTCCTATGATTCTCATGCTGGTGTTGATATAATTTCTATCTTATCTAACACTTAATAAACGTAGTAATGAGGTAAAACTTTTATCATTAATCTGCATAAGTAACATAAAAGTTATCCCAACTCATATGGTCAGCAGCAAAACAAGTTAAATCTACTAAGTCCATCATCTCGGCAAAGCATAATTTTAACTTTAAGGACATACATAGTAATGTAGCATACATACAGGTTTAAACTTAATCTATTCCCTACTCATTAGCAAGTTTAAAGGACTAGAAGGATAATCAATTCTCAAACAAATACAGGTATGCCTGTAAATGCTTTAAGTGATGCTCATGAGCATCCACTTGAGCCTGTTATCACAGTGAAAATCTTTGTTGTTTAGAGTGGTTAATCATATTTGACATTCAAGTAATCAATAAGAAGCACTAATTTACCTCAAGTATGTAGTCCAAAGAGTCTGAAATAACTAAGGCTTTGCCTTGACACTTGGTAAAATAATAGGAAGTATTAATTTACCCAAAGTATGTGATCTGAGAAGTCAGGTATAGCTGAGATTGTGTTTAATACTTAGATAGATGTTAGGGAGTATTAATTTACCCAAAGCATGTGGTCTGAGGAGCCAGGCATAGCTAAAATTTTGTTTAATACTGAAATAGATGTTAGGGAGTATTAATTTACCCAAAGCATGTTGTCCGAGTAATCAGGCATTGCTAAGGTTCTGTTTAATACTCAGAAAAGTAACTTAACATATCAACTTACCCAAGGTATGTGGTCCGAGGAGCCAGTCATGACCAAGGTTCTGTTTGATACTTAGAATGATACCATTAAGTATTAATTTACCCAAAGTATGTGGTCCGAGGAATCAGGCATAGCTAAGATTCTGTTCAATACTCAGAAAAGTAACTTAACATATCAATTTACCCAAGGTATGTGGTTTGAGGATCCAGGCATGACCAAAGTTCTGTTTGATGCTTAGAAAGATGCCATTAAGTATTAATTTACCCAAAATATGTGGTCCGAGGAATCAAGCATAGTTAAGGTTCTGTTTAATACTCAGAAAAGTAACTTAACATATCAATTTACCCAAGGTATATGGTCCGAGGATCCAGGCATGACCAAGATTCTGTTTGATACATGGAATAACAATAATATGAAGCTCAACAGATAATGTAATAAACAAGAATGTGACAAGGAAGACTTTTATTAATAATAATACATTTTTAGGTTATTTACATTCTAGGAGCATAGTACAACATTCTCATCTAGGTTTTCAAGATGATACGCACCTATCCCAGCCACCGAGGTGATGCGATATGGCCCTTCCCAGTTGGGCTCCAACTTTCCCCATGCTGGGTTCTTTGCAGTACCCAGAACCTTTCTTAACACCAAGTCTCCAGGCGCCAGTGGCCTTAGCTTCACGTTGGCATCATACCCTTGCTTGAGCTTGTGTTGAATCTGTTGATAATAGGCTAATTGGACCATGACATTTTCTCTTTGCTCTTTAATTAAGTCTAGGCTCTTTCCTAACAACTCATCATTGTTGCTTAAAGTGAAAGAACTCATTCTCAATGTTGGGAATCTAATCTCCAGAGGAATAACAGTCTCGGCTCCATAAGTCATTGAAAAGGAGGTATCTCCAGTGGACCTACGAGGTGTAGTCCAGTATGTCCAAAGGACGTGTGACAACTCTTCTACCTATTTTTCCTTTGCATCGTCCAGCCTCTTTTTAAGCCCACTCATTATGACCTTATTAACAGCTTCAGCCTGTCCATTCCCCTGTGGATATGCCGGGGTGGAATATCTATTTGTTATGCCCAGGTCACAGCAATATCTCCTGAAAACTTTGCTATCAAACTGAAGTCCGTTGTCCGAGATGAGGGTACGAGGGATTCCAAATCGAGTGACAATATTTTTCCAAATGAATCTCTTGGCATCCACATCCCTGATATTTGCCAATGGTTCAGTTTCAACCCACTTGGTGAAGTAATCCGTGCCGACCAACAAATATCTCTTATTCCCTACTGCCCTAGGGAAAGGACCTACGATGTCCAAGCTTCATTGAATAAATGGCCAAGGGCTGGATAGAGGATTAAGGACACCTCCTGGTTGGTGAATGCTTGGGGCCAATCTTTGGCATTGGTCGCATTTCTTCACATATTCTTATGCCTCCCTCTGCATATTTGGCCACCAATATCCCTGAGTGAGGGCTTTGTGAGACAAAGACCTACCTCCTGTGTGACTTCCACAAATCCCCTCATGTAACTCTTCCAAGAGTAGTTCAACTGCTTCAAGGTGTATGCATAGTAAATACAGTCCAGAAAAATATCTCTTATACAACTTTTGGTCCTCGAACAGCCAAAATCGAGGAGCCTTTCTTCGTACTTTATCGACCTCGGCCTTAATCTCGGGCAAGATATCTTCCTTAAGGAACAATACTATAGAGTCCATCCAGCTAGGTCCCACCTTAATCTGATGAATATGTGCCACGTTTCTCCTTACTTTAGTAGGCTTACACAAGTCTTCCACAAGGATCACCCAAGGTAAACTTTGTGCCAAGGAGGTTGCTAGCGTAGCAAGAAAGTCGACATGTGTATTTCTACTTCTAGGGATTTGAGATAAATTAAAAGACTCAAATGTTGACTACAAGTGTCTAGCCTAGTTCAAATACTCCTGCATTCTGAGATCTCTGGCTTTTAGCTCTCCTTGAACTTGGCCTACCACCAGCCTTAAATCAGAGAATATCTCCATAGCTTTTCCACCAATTTTCTGAACCATGGCCATCCCTACTAATAAATCTTCATACTCAGTCTCATTATTTGTGACTGAAATGCCCAATCTCAAGGATTTCTCAATTGTAATCCTCTCGGGAGATATCAGAACTAGCCCCACTCCAGATCCTTTATGGTTCACAGCACCATCAACGTATACCTTCCAGGACAAAGGTTCTTATAAAGAGATTGCACCAACCGATTTTTCATCCATGTTCTAATTCTCTACTTTCTCTTCGAATGGGGTTTCAGCAAACTCAGCTACCAGATCAGCGAGGACCTGACCCTTGACAGAGGTGCGAGACATGTACTTGATATCAAAGGCCCCTAGGATCGTACCCCACTTGGCAATCCTCCCTATGTAATCAACACTCCGAAGTAGAGATCTAAATGAGAGCTGAGTTAGGACAACAACTGTGTGCAATTGGAAATAGTGGGGGAGCTTATGTGCAGCATGCACCACTGCCAAAATGGCCTTCTCCAGTGGTAGGTAACGGACCTCGGCCTCATGTAGTGACTTACTCACATAATAAACTGGCATCTGCACATCACTATCAACCTGTACCAACACTAAACTTACTGAGGAGCCACGGTGATGTAAGCAAATAATACCTTGTCCACTTCAGGCCTGGACATGATGGGTGGCCGAAAAAGGTATTCCTTAAGCTATTGAAAGGCCGAGGCATACTCCTTGGTCCACTCAAATCCCTTCCATTTATTCAACAACTGGAAGAAGGGTCTGCATCTATCCGCTGACCAAAAGATGAACCAGTTCAAGGCAGCAGTCATTCTTGTTAGCTTCTGGACCTCTTTGGGATTCCGAGGTGGTTACAGACTGTTAATTGCCTTAACCTGATCAGGGTTGACCTCAATTCCCGATGAGTGACCATGTAGCCCAGGAATTTGCCTGATCCCACGCCGAAAGAGCACTTGGAAGCATTAAGGCGCAGCTTGTGTTTCCTTAGTATCCCAAAAATATCCTCGAGATCTCCCACATGCTCGGACACCACCTTACTCTTTACCACTATATCATCCATATAGACTTCAATATTTTTGCTCAATTGTGGCTCAAACATCCTAGTCATCATCCTCTGATAAGTAAACCCTGCATTTTTCAATCCAAAAGGCATAACCTTGTAATAGTAGTTTCCAATAGGAGTGACAAAAGTTATCTTTTCCTGATCACCCAAGGCTAGTGGTATTTGATGGTACCCCTGAAAGGCATTTAAAAAGCTGATCCGAGGATGACTTACAGTCGCATCTATTAGTTGGTCTATTCGAGGCATAGGGAAAGGGTCTTTTGGACAAACCTTATTTAAATCTGTGAAATCTATACACACTTGCCACTTCTCACTTTTCTTCTTCACCACTACAGTATTGGCCAACCATTCAGGGTAAAAAACCTCCTTAATAGCCCCAGCCTGCTTGAGGTTATCACCTCGTCTTTGACAGCATCGGAATGATCTTTAAATGAGCGTCGAGGTGGTTGCTTTTTGGGGGTGACGGATGGATTGACATTAAAATGATGGCAGATAAAGCTTAGATCCACCCCCGGAGCTTCGTAAGCACTCCATGCGAACACATCAACGTTCCTTCTGAGAAATTTTATCAACTCTTCCTTCTCCTGAAGAGGCAGCTGAGTTCCAACCTGAAAAAACTTCTCCAGATCATCACCCACAACAATTTTCTCCAAATCCTCACATTTCGCCTCCTCGACTGGCCCATTGACAGGTAACACCGGAGACTTTGACTGCTATAAGCCCCCCTCAGCAGAGGCCAAGGACTCAGCCGTAGGCTGATGCATAATTGCAGCCACGAGGCACTGCCTAGCCATTGATTGACTCCCCATGAGCTCCTCAATCCGATCCCCTGATGGATACTTCACTTTCAAATGCAAAGTTGAAGAAATGGCCCTCAAGGCATGAAGCCAGGGTCTGGCCACAATGACCGTATAGGGAGAGTATGCATCCACTATAATGAAGTCCACTTTAACCACTTTTGAACCTGCCTGCACGGGCAACCTAATTTGATCCCTTGGGATGACAACTTTCCCATCAAAACTCACCAAAGGTGAATCATAGGCTGTCAGGTCCTCAGGCTTTAAGTTCATCCCTCTGTATAAGTCAGGGTATACAATCTCTGCATCACTGCCTTGGTCTACCATCACTTTCTTCACATCATACCCTTCTATTCTGAGGGTGACCACCAAAGCATCATCGTGTGGCTAGATGGTTCCCATCTTGTCCTCATCCGAAAAAATTAGTGCCGATTGAATCTCCACTCTAACCCTCTTCAACTCAGAATTAGGGTCCTCGGCTGGTAGCCGAGCTACAGACATCACCTTGGAAGGATAAGAACCAGTCCTCCCAGGTGCAGCAAAGATGACATTAATTATGCCTAACAGGGGCCTTGAAGAAGCGTTCCCCTGAGCCCCTAACATTGATTGGTCTCCTTGTCCGTTGGGCCGATACAAAAACTGCTGTAACCTTCCCTCTCTGACTAGTTGCTCCAGATGGTTCCACAGGGTTCTGCAGTCCTCGGTGGTATGCCACCGCTCCTAGTGGTATTGGCAATGGAGGCTCTAGTTGCGCCTCAAGGGATCTTCTCCCATTTTGTTTGGTCATTTGAAGTATGGCTTGTTCTTGATTTTCTCTAAGACTTGATGCATTGGTTCTTGGAACACAGTGTTAACCACCTAAGGAGCCGTAGATCTAGATTGTCCCACAAAATCCCTTCGGGGTCTGTTATTATTGTATCTGTCCGACCTGAAATCCCTCATCTCTTGAGGGATTACCTTACCCTTCCCCTTGTCTTACTGTTGGTCTTCCTTAACCCACTTGTACTCATCAATGCGATCCATAAGCCAACGAACACTCCTTACCGACTTTTTGGTCAAGGATTTTCTCAAATCATGCTCGGTGGACAGCCCGACATTAAAGGTCCTTATAGCCACATCATCAAAATCCCCATCAATCTCATTAAACATCTCCTAGTACCTGTCCAAGTACGTTTTCAGGGTCTCACCTTCTCGCATGGACATGGACAATAAAGAATCTAAGGGCCGAGAAACCTACTACACGTAATGAAACGAGATCCAAACGCTCGTGTGAGCTCCTTGAAGGAGTCAATAGAACTTGCACCCAGACCATCAAACCACCTCATCGCCACAGGCCCCAAGCTTCAAGGTCTCATTTTTGGAGTGTACAGCCATTCTCTGGTAGAAGTGACTTATGTGCTCTACAGGGTTTGTATGACCATTGTACATGGTGAACGTGGGCTAAGTGAACTGCCGAGGAAGTCTCCCTCCCTCAATCCTGCATGTGAAAGGTGATCTGGAAAGATGAATTTCCTAGGCCTCTTGAAGATGAATTTCTGTTTCTGCGCTCATGAAGGTAGTCCTCATCATACAAGAAAGACTCACTAGGACGTGTCTTTGATCTACACCTATAGCTACCGTCCTTTTCATCGTTGGAAGAGAAGTCAAAGTTGGAAGGAGCTCGATTTCACCGTTCGTGGCGTAAGCTCCTCTTTAAATGATCAATCTCCAGTTGCATGTCTTTAGCATCTTTCTCATGAGAGACACGACTCCCACCCCGAGACTAGCTCTTAGTAGTATGAGTAGTATGCACACTCCCTTCCCGGTCCCTTCTTTGTTCGAGATCACGGAAGTGATCTTGACGCTGAGACCCCATAGATTCTGCCTGGTTTGGACCTGAACCTACCATCGTTGAACGTTAGACTCACTATCACACCAGTAATTCCCCATAAACGGCGCCAATTTTAAGGACCAGATTTGAGTCCCTAGCCTATAAGATGGATGGACTTAGGCCCAAAAAGCCTAAAACAATGAATTTGTACAGAGTGGGTTGGAAAACTGGGCTTTAGTGAATCAGACAACAAATAAAGTAGATCTTGATGATAAGAGAATGAAGATAGACAAGTTTAAACTAAAGAAAATTGTCATCGGCACAGTCCGAGGAGATCAGTTCTTATATATTAATCCTCAAGTTTGATTACAAGTTTTCTTCTTGGTTGCTATAGTGTTTTTTCTCTTTCTAATTCTCAATCCCTTTCTCTTATTGTCTCTCTCTCCTTTTATACTCCCTTCCCCTTTCATCTTTACCCTCCACGTGCAAGCCAGATGGTTGGTGTTGATACTTGTCCCATCAGTACCTTCCTGAAGTCTTTATGTAGTAGTTGTAAGGCTGAAAACCACTATTCAAGTATCACCTCCACATTAATGTGGCCAGAGGGTTAGCTGCAGAGCATTTAATGCGATGGTAGCAGCTTTCTCCTTAGATATTTTAGGACTCCCCCTTGTCCTATGTTTCTGTAATGCTTATCCGTACCAATAGAATTTCCTACAACATTCCCTTGGATGGCAGACCATCTCTTCGGATCTCGGCTTTGGTCAGCCGAGGAGGCATTCATCCTTGGCCCTCCCTCCTGGGCCCTTATGACCAAAACTAACTTTCTCTTTTACCAACACGGACTCTCTTGACAATGTTTACTCCTTCTCGGACGGCCTTTCATCCTCGAATTAGGCCCCAAGCCCAATATATACATAGATAATGAGCTCCTGGGCCCAATACCTCTACAGAAAGAATTACATGTAATTCTGACAATAAAATATATATATTGGAAACATGTGTAGCATGAATTTCATTATCAAAACAATAAATTATCTTCAAAATAAATAATAAAATTTCATGGAATTTTTAATAATGGATTTCAACCAAAATAGTTTTTTTAATTTATTGCAAGTTTGAATAACAAAGTTTCATCTAAATTAAATTATCTTAATAATTTTAATTGATAAATTTTGAAAAAAAAAATTCAGAAAGGAAAATCATTGTAAGTCACATGTAGTGATATTACTCCAAGTTACATGGAAGGAGGAAAAAATAAAAATAAAATAACATGTAAAGGCTAAATATTTAGGCTATGTTTAATTGGATGGAAGAGGATAAAATTATAAGGGAATGGAAAAGAAAATGTTTTTGGATGTAAAGAAGAAGAGAAAGAAAAGAAAAAGAATGTCTTTTACACTTTTATCATTTTAAATTATAAAGTAATAAGGATATAAAAGAAATTTCACACAAAAAGTCAAAACTTTCTAAGGGTATAAAAGTAATTTTACAAATTTGGAGAGAGTAAAAAAATGAAAAATTGGTCGGATCCATGAAAAACCATTTCTCTCCCCTTTTCCTTTTTCTCCTCTCTTTCCTTTTAATCAAACAAATGAATTTGAGTCTATTATCTTCCCTTCTCTCTCATTCCTTCTAACCAAACATAGTGTAATGGATATAACTTTTCCAACTATGTTTGTTTGTGGCATAAGGCAAGTAGGACGTCCTTCCATTGACCTGTCAAACGTGGCTGCTCGCGGCATAATGATGATGGAAGGACCAACTATCCAAGTTTAGGTGATTGACAATCGATTGATGGCCAAAGAGACATAGATGATGGTAAGAGCATTCTCATCAGGTGTGTCAAATGCCAAATATTTGGTATTTGAAACACCAAACACCAAAAACCAACCTTCATCAGATATCTCAAATCTCAAAATTTTTGACACACAGCTACAGTACCGTCTCAAATATGAGACAGTACGGACAAATGTGCCAAAATTTTTATTATTATTTTAAATACTTTTTCTCTTTCCTCCCAACACATATCTCTCTCTCCGTCTGGTTCTCTCTCTCCGTCTAGTTCTCTTTCTCAACTCTCATCTCTGTCGTATCTCTCTTTCCTCAGTCATTCTCAAACGCAAATGCAAACTCAAGGTCTCCCTCAAAAACAAAACCCAAAAACTCTCTAAAGATCACTCAAAAACAAAACCGCCGATCAATTTTCTTTGTTGATTTTCCTAATTCCCCATCTCTCTTCGGCACTCCCTCTCAACCTTTGATCTCTCTAACTCTGACCCAAACTCTCATCTCTGTCTAGCCCTCTCTGTTGCTCTTTCACAGCCATGCCGATCTCACCACAGTGACCACCACGCCGTGCCAATGAGATTCGTGCCATCCACCACGTCACGCCACGTCGCGCCGTCGAGCTTGCCGTACCATCCGCCACGCCATCGAGCTTGTGGTGATGGCTTTTTTTGTTGTTGCCGGTAGATTGAAGGTTGGGTGGTGGTGGCGGGCTGTGCTTGGGTATGGTGGGGTTTTGTTGAAAGTTTTGAGGTTTTTTTTTTTTTTTTTTTTTTTTTTTTTTTTTTTTTTTTCTCTCTCTCTCTTTTGTTGAGGTTTCTGGATTTGGAATTTGTTGGAGGACCGGTGATTATGGTTGTAGTTTGTGGTGGTGGTTGTAGTGGTGGTTGTTGTGGCGGTGGTTGTAGCGGTGGTTTTTGGTTGGTGGTGACTGTCGGGGCTGTGTTTGTATATTGTTGGGTTTTGAGTAAATATATTATTTTAATGTGTTGTATATATTATTTTAATGTTTAGAATGAAAAAATAGAACATCTGATAAATGGTGTTGTGGGGCCCGGCCCAAAAATAATGGGCTATTCCAAATCCAGGCCCGTCCGAGGAGCGTCCTTGCCGAAGAGAAACCACATATGAAGCATTACTCAACCCCAATAACGCCACGGAAACTTGTCCGAGGAGCAACTCCTCCTCGGACATCACGAAGTCCATACGAGGAACTCTCCCCATCCATTTCAGTCCATCCTCCCAACATAAAAAATGAATAAAATCCAAAATATCTCATGGAAAGCTGCCACCACCACATTAATTGCGCCCCAACCATCCTCTTGGCCGCATTAATGAGGAAAAGACCCCTGAACAGTACCACCTTGGCCTCTGCAACTCACAAAGGGAGAGATGGGGGCGTCTGATGGGACAGGTGCTCAAGTAGATGCTTAGATGATCGACAAGTGTAAGGTTGAGATGAGAGGAGAGGAACTATATAATGTAGTGAAATCCCCCAAAAAGGGAGGAGGAAAAATTGTATTAAGAACGGGAAAAATAGAATCACACGTGAAGATCCTTTCTTGTGTTTTTATTTTCTGTAACTACATTGTCCATGTACAAGACCGAACAGGCTCACTGAGGCGAAGTTTTTTGACCCATCCTCTACAAATTTCTATTGTGGATTGCGCTTTGGGCCAAAGCCAGATCAATAAGATTTGGGCCAGGAAAATTGTGCAACTACAATTGGCGTCGTCTGTGGGAAAGAACTAGGGCATCAGCTAGCACAACGGTCAAGCATGGCAGAACTAGGTCCGCACCCGGAGAATCCTCACCAGGCTAACCCCCAACAGGCACAACCCGCCGAGTCCCAGAGGCAAAATAACCCCGTCAACCCAGGCCACGGGGGAAATCAGGAGGGAAGTATGCATACTACCCGGACAAGCCAGAGTCACGCTCAGAAAGGTAGTCACGTGTCCCAAAGGCGAAATAGTCACCAGGCCATGCAGCGAGAGATAGACGATCTAAAGAGGAAGCTACGACGGGTACAGCGAAAGCGATCTCCTTCAGACTCAGACGGGTCTTCTAACGCGGAGGATGCGAGTTACCGACGGAGATCAAGGACCCCCCCAAGTGAAACCTTTTCCTACGAAAAGGAACCACCCCCTGTGCGGAAGTACGAGAGCACATCCAGCAAGGGTTCGGGAAACGATGCCATGAAGAAGGCGTTGGACCAGGTTTCAAGGTCCCCCTTCACGTACAGAATTGAAGGGGCTAAGCTGCCTCGACGGTTCAACCAACCAGCATTCGCCATCTATAACGGTCGAACAGACCCGGTAGAGCATGTGAGCCAATTTAACCAAAAGATGGCGATCTACTCGCAAAATGAAGCCCTTATGTGTAAAATCTTCCCGTCCAGCTTGGGATCGATGCCGATGAGGTGGTTCAACGGCCTAAAGACAAATTCCGTAAACTCATACAAGCAGCTCACTCAGGATTTCTGCTCCCGCTATATCACCAACACCAGAGTCCCCAGGCCCCTAGGTTCGCTGTTGTCCTTATCCATGTACGAGGGAGAGACTCTGAAAGCATATTCGGATAGATACTGGGAAGTGTATAACGACCTGGATGACAACCATGATGCTGTCGCTATCAGCACATTCAAAAGCGGGCTCCCCACCGACCATGGCTTAAGGAAGTCCCTCACTGGCAAGCCGGTTACCAATGTTGATCAGTTGAGGGATAGGATCGACAAATACAAAAGGGTGGAGGAAGATCAGCTGCAAGGGAGGGGAAAGGAGAAGGTTATCCCCCCCAAAGCGACTGATTTCAGGACAGAACGACACAACCCTGGTCAGCCGAGGAGAGATTTCTCGCGACAGGCTGGGCAGAGCATCCCGCAAACAGTGAATGCCGTATTCCGAGAACCAGTACAACAGGTACTGGAGAAAGTAAGGAATGAGCCCTATTTCAGATGGCCGGGGAAGATGGCTGGAGACTCTTCCAAACGTAACCAGAACCTGTACTGCCACTATCATCAGGACAACGGGCATACTACTGAGGACTGCAGGAACCTATGGAATCACCTAGATCAATTGGTCCGAGAAGGAAAATTGCGCCACCCGCTGCACCCATCGAGTGGCCATCCCGGCCAAGCAACACAAGAGCCTCGAAGGGACGTGTCCTTAAGACCCCCCACCGGGACGATACATGTCATCCTCGCTGCACCAGGAAGAGCGGGGCCACCCATCCCCAGGGTGTTAGCTGTGGATCGGCTCCTCTCCGGGGGCAGGCAAAAGGAACCCAAGAGGTCAAAAAAGGGAAGCTCTTTGATACTGGGATTCTCGGATGAGGATAAGAGAGGAACTATTCAACCTCACGATGATGCCTTGGTGGTCACGCTGAGGATTGGGGGCTTCGACGTGAAAAGGGTGTTGGTGGATTCGGGAAGTGCAGTGGAAATAATGTACCCCGATCTATACAAGGGGCTGAACCTGAAGCCGGAAGATTTGACAGCCTACGACTCTCCCCTTCTCAGTTTCGAGGGAAGGACAGTTACGCCAAAAGGGCAAATCCGACTACCCGTGCAGACTGGGGCGGAGATAGTAGAGGTAAATTTTATTGTGGTCAACGCCTATTCACCTTACACCGCAATAGTTGCAAGGCCGTGGATCCATGCCCTAGAGGCCGTGGCCTCCACACTTCACCAAAAAGTAAAATACCCATCCAGAGGACAAGTAGATGAGATCCGAGGAGATCAGGCCGTATCCAGGCAGTGTATGGTGGCCGCCGTCTCACATCGGACCCATGCCGAGTCCTCGACCTCTGAAAGTTTATAGCAATCAGCCGCCTCGGCAAAACAAGACGATGGGCTAGCCGAGGAAATAAGGTGTGAAAGTTTGGATAAAATCGCTATCAACGACGACCCGGAGAAGTTCTTTCTGGTCGGCTCTGAATTGCCTTCTCAAGAAAAGGAGGAACTGGTTAGATTTCTCAGAGAAAATGTCGACGTGTTCGCATGGGACGCCTACGATGCCCCGGGCGTTGATCCTAGCCTCATTTGTCACCACCTGAACGTCAACCCCTCTTCCACTCCGAAGAAGCAGCCACCCCGACGCCCTTCAAAGGAACATGCTGGTGCCGTAAGAGACGAAGTGGTAAAACTAAAGAGAGCAGGGGCTATTAAAGAGGTCTTTTACCCGGAATGGTTGGCAAACACGGTGGTGGTAAAGAAAAAGACAGGGAAATGGAGGGTCTGCGTGGACTTCACGGACCTGAACAAGGCGTGCCCAAAGGACCCATTCCCCCTACCCCGGATTGATCGATTGGTGGATGCGACCGTGGGGCACCCTCGAATGAGCTTCCTGGACGCCTTCCAGGGCTATCATCAGATACCCCTCGCGCTAGAGGACCAAGAGAAAACGGCTTTCATGACGCCCATCGGAAACTATCATTATAAGGTGATGCCGTTTGGGCTAAAGAACGCAGGCTCAACCTACCAAAGGATGATGACTCGGATGTTTGAACCGCAGCTGGGCAAGATCATTGAGGTTTATATAGACGATATGGTCGTGAAGAGTAAAAGGGTGTCCGAGCACGTGAAGGATCTCGGAACAATCTTCGCTATATTAAGGGAGCACCGGTTGCGGCTGAATGCCTCCAAATGCTCATTCGGGGTCGGATCTGGGAAATTCCTGGGGTATATGGTCACCCACAGGGGAATAGAAGTAAGTCTTGACCAAATCAAAGCCATTAACAGCCTACAGGCTCCTCGGAATCCGAAGGAAGTACAGAAGCTCACTGGCATGATTGCGGCGTTGAACCGGTTCATATCGCGATCGGCGGATCGATGTCGGCCTTTCTATCTCCTGATAAACAAATGGAAAGAGTTCGAATGGTCGGAGGATTGCGTTCAGGCTTTCCAACAGCTTAAAGACTACCTGTCCCGACCACCCATCATGTCCAGCCCTGAGGCAGATGAGGTGCTGTTTGCCTACATCGCTGTAGCCCCCCACGCTGTCAGCCTGGTACTGATACGGGATGATAATGGGGTGCAGTGACCGGTGTACTATGTGAGCAAATCACTACATGAGGCCGAGGTGCGATACCTACCTTTAGAAAAGGCAATTCTGGCGATAGTGCATGCAACCCGAAAACTTCCTCATTACTTTCAGGCGCACACGGTCATCGTTCTAACTCAGCTTCCCCTCCGAGCAGTGCTTCGAAGCGCTGACTACACCGGAAGGATCGCCATGTGGAGTGCGCTTTTGGGGGCTTTTGACATTAAATACATGCCCAGATCCTCTATCAAAGGACAGGTCCTCGCAGACTTGGTAGCGGAGTTTGCTGAGCCCTCTATAGAAACAATAACCGAGAAGAAAGACATGAATGGAAAGTCGGTTGGTGCGATTTCAATAGGGAGAAGCCCGCATTGGAAGGTCTATGTAGATGGCGCAGCTAACCAGAGGGGGTCAGGAGTTGGGATAGTTTTAATATCCCCGGATGGGGCCGCCCTTGAAAAATCGTTGAGGCTCGGATTCTCGGCTACGAACAATGAAGCCGAATACGAAGCCTTACTTCAAGGGATGACGATGGTTCAAAGATTGGGCGGAAGAATGATAGAAGCGTTCTCGGACTCCAGACTGGTTGTCGGACAAGTGATGGGTGAGCTGGAAGCTCGAGATACTAAGATGCAAGACTATCTGGGACGAGTCAAACGGCTACAGACGAGTTTTGAATCCTTCAGTCTGACGCACATTTCCAGGAGCGTAAACACCCATGCCGATTCGCTGGCCACTCTCGCCACGTCCTCGGCGCATAATCTGCCGCGAATGATCCTTGTTGAAGATCTGGCACAGGCAAGTCCCGTTGGCAGAAACCCGGCTCAGGTCCATCAGATCAGAAAAAGTCCTAGCTGGATGGACCCCATAAAGAGCTTCCTCCAAAACGACCTCTTACCGGAGGAAAAACTGGAAGCCGAGAAGATACGAAGGAATGCCCCTCGGTTCTGGCTATCAGAGGATCATAAACTATATCGACGCTCTTACTCTGGACCGTACCTACTCTGTGTGCATCCAGAAGAGTCCGAATCTTTACTCGAGGAGTTGCACGAGGGGATTTGTGGAAGCCACACCGGAGGAAGATCGCTGGCGCACAGGGCACTCTCCCAAGGGTACTGGTGGCCGAACATGCAACGAGAGGCCCAAGAATACGCTAAGAAGTGCGACCAGTGCCAAAGATTCGCCCCGAATATCCACCAACCCGGAGGGGTTCTCAACCCCCTCTCTAGCCCATGGCCGTTCGCACAATGGGGCCTTGATATAGTCGGACCTTTCCCCAAAGCTGCGGGGAACAAGCGATACATAATAGTCGGGACTGATTACTTCACTAAATGGGTGGAAGCTGAACCCTTAGCCAACATTAGGGACGTGGACGCCCAGAAATTCATCTGGAGGAACATCATCACCCGCTTCGGAACTCCGCGGACACTCATTTCCGACAATGGTCTGCAGTTCGACAGTAAGAACTTTAGGGAGTATTGCCGCGAGTTCGGAATCATTAACCGATATTCCACCCCCGCCTACCCTCAGGGAAATGGGCAGGTCGAGGCCGTGAACAAGGTCATAGTGAACGGACTGAAGAAGAGACTGGATGAGGCAAAGGGGAGATGGGTAGAGGAACTCCCCCACGTCTTATGGACTTACCGGACGACGCCGCGACGATCGACCGGTGAGACCCCCTTCTCGATGACTTATGGAGCTGAGGCCGTGCTCCCGATCGAGAACAACTTTCCCACACTGAGGTCTAGATCGTTTACCCCAAACGATAACGACGGTTTATTGGAACGGAGTCTGGACGTAGCCGAAGAAAGAAGAGAAAAAGCGATGATTCATATGGCCTATTATCACCAGAAGCTGAGACAAGGGTACGATGCTAACGTCAAGCTGCGGCCTCTGGGTCCAGGTGATCTCGTGATGAGGAAGATTCTTGGCAGCGCGAAGAACCCCTCTTGGGGCAAGTTGGGGCCTAATTGGGAGGGGCCATACCGTGTCACATCCGTGGCCGGAATAGGCGCCTACTACCTAGAAGATTTGGATGAAAAGCCTGTACCTCGACCCTGGAATGTAAATAACCTCAGAAGATATTATTATTAATAAGAATGGCTTAGCATATGTTTTCTTTCATGATTACCCGTTGCTTGCTGGTCCCCTGACCACTATTCATAGTTTTAAACAGAACCTAAGTCCTGCATGGCTCCTCGGACCACAGACTTAGGGGAAATTATTACTCATGACAATCTTTATAAGTTTTAAACAGAACCTAAGTCCTGCATGGATCCTCAGACCACAGACTTAGGGGAAATTAATACTTAAGGTAACTATTCATAGTTTTAAACAGAACCTAAGTCCTGCATGGCTCCTCGGACCACAGACTTAGGGGAAATTATTACTCATGACAATCTTTATAAGTTTTAAACAGAACCTAAGTCCTGCATGGATCCTCAGACCACAGACTTAGGGGAAATTAATACTTAAGGCAACTATTCATAGTTTTAAACAGAACCTAAGTCCTGCATGGCTCCTCGGACCACAGACTTAGGGGAAATTATTACTCATGACAATCTTTATAAGTTTTAAACAAAACCTAAGTCCTGCATGGATCCTCAGACCACAGACTTAGGGGAAATTAATACTTAAGGCAACTATTCATAGTTTTAAACAGAACCTAAGTCCTGCATGGCTCCTCGGACCACAGACTTAGGGGAAATTATTACTCATGACAATCTTTATAAGTTTTAAACAGAACCTAAGTCCTGCATGGATCCTCGGACCACAGACTTAGGGGAAATTACTACTTAAGGCAACTATTCATAGTTTTAAACAGAACCTAAGTCCTGCATGGCTCCTCGGAACACAGACTTAGGGGAAATTATTACTTATGATAGATTGGGAGATTATTACTCAAAGGAAATCGTTTTAATACGTGCGCGCAGTCTGGCACCATTGCAACCCTCAAATGCGCAGCCCAAAAACCCATTTTTATTTTGGCTATTTGCCTATATCTACATCGTTGCAAATACTTTAAAAAAAAAAAAAAAAAAAAAAAAAAAAAAAAAAAAGAGAGAGCGCTACTGACATACATCCATAGTAAGCAAAGCGAACATCTTATATTAATATCCCGAGTACATTAGAAAGATACGTCCTTACAGAAGAATGGAAAAATAGGACGACTCACATTCAAAAAAAAAAAAAAAAAAAAAAAAAAAAGGGTACAGAGATCAAAAGCCTAAGGGGCTAAGCCTTAACAGGAGGATCTTCTTTCTGCTCGGGCTGAGGGGGAGGAACCTCGATGGTAGAGTCTGCAGCGGGATCCTTCGCCGTATCAGGCACAAGGACGGCATCAGGCGCCGCCGGGTCCTGCTCTGAGGCCACTTGGACGTCATCAGGATTCTCTCGGATCTCCGGAGGATAGAAGATGTTCTCGGGCAGTCTTAGTGCGGAATCCGCAGGAACTCCTGCAGCATCGAGAGCATGAGCCCATGAAATACTGCAGTAATCCCTGCACACCTCGGGGATCTCCTCAGAGAGCCTCGCCTCCGTTTCTGCGGCCCCGAGCTGGCGAGCAGCATTCTTCTCAACTTCTGCAGCCTCTCGGATCAGCTGGGCCTCCTCTTTGACTCGCCTTAGCTCATCCTCGACCTTTTGCAGGGCAGTCTTGAGATCCTGCACTGCCTGCCTCTCTGTGGCGAGGTTAATCTGTGTCGAGTACAGCTCTTTGCGCTGGTCCTCCGCCTGGGTCTCGGCACTTTTCAAACCAGCCTCTGCACTTTTGCGCAATCTCTCCGACTCCTTAAACTCGTCCGTGAGTTTAAGGTGATCGTGCTTAAGGGACCCTAAGGCTTTCTCCATCTCCGTCCGAGCCTGGGTCTCAGCGTCAGCCCGACTACGATTACCTCGGCAGAATTCCTCAGCCACAAATACCTGCTGAGTGATCTACGAACGAAACAAGATTGCTTTAAAAAAAAAAAAAAAAAAAAGAAAGAAGAGGGGGCCCCTCTTAATGAAGCAGTAGAGGGGTTACTTACCATCGTGAGATCCCTTTTAAGGGATAAGAAGATCTCGGGTTGAGAGAACCGCCTATAAGCCTCCATATCCCGAGGAAGGAGTAGGGGCTGCTCTAAAGCCTCGGCCACATACCCTGCCCGGCCTCGGTTGTACTCTCGGACCGAAGCATTATAGGGGATGGCCACCCCATCCAGCTCTAACTTGGGGCTCCATACACGCGGCGCAGCTCGTACCTCCGCAAGGCTCTCTTCGTCCCGATTCTCCACGGAGCTGCCCCTTCTGCTCCTTGGTGCACGAGCAGTCTTTTGCTGCTTGGTCTGCTGAGCAGCCACCTCACCCTCCTCAGGGGTATCAACCAGCCTTTTCTTCTTCAGGTCCGGAATAGCCTTAAGGCCAGGTTCCGAAATACCCTGAGGGACAACAGGAGGAAGGGTTTTGACTTGTGATGGAGGTGGTCCCTTCGATGACTGGCCTTTCCCTCGGGAGGCCATCAGCTCCTTCAGAGACTTTCCCTTTCCTGCCATGGGCTCTGTCTCTTCGTCCGAGGTATTGTCCGAGCAGATAACAATGGAAGGAGCGCCAACTGCAGAATGACGGTCCCGCTCTCCTTCAGGACCGGAAAGTTCCACCAAAGGGGTTTGCTGAACTTCCTCCTCAAAGTAAAACTCGTCTATCTCTTCCTCAAGGGAAAGACGAGATGATTCAGTCTCCTCTTCAACCTGAACGGCAACACCAGGCTCGTTTGGCGGAGGCAGCTGCTCTGCTAAGTAAGGATTTCTAACACCAGGCAACACAACTGGTGGCAGATCGTGTTTAGCTAGGAACCCGTCCTTGGACACGTCAATCCTAGCCAACCTCGGACTGCCCGCCCTTATAGCGTGGCCAATAGCCTGGAAAGAAGTGCTCAGAGGTTGATAGCCCAGAACCAGATGGGCCGCACGCAACTGTTTGTCCTCGGAAACGTAAATCTCCGACCTAAGAAGATAGTTCAGCGCGGGCACGTTCACAAAGTTTAGCCGAGGAGCGACGTGAACTTTATCTGCAAGCAACCAAGAAAAGTGGGGTTAGTTCACGAAATTTTCCAATTACAAAGAAAGCAAGAAAGATAAACCCTCAACACTAAATCCTTTCCCAAAAAGGACCGATCCTAAAAACGTCGCACCTGGGGTTCCTGCCCGAGTTGGACAATGAATACCGTTGATCCACTCCCCAGAAGCAATAAGGAAGTCATTCTTCACGGTTTTATTGGATACTGGGAGACAAGAGATCAACCTAACATCCTCATTCCGGGATTTAAGATAATACCCATCATCCCTGAGGCGGTGACATTCGTACAGATAAGCCACATCGTGCCAAGTAAGGCCTAGATTCATCCGCTCGTCTAAGACATCTACACAGCCTAGTATCTTGAACATATTCGGGGCACACTGATACGGCGTCAACCTATGGTTGAACAGGTAGTCCCTTGTAATCCTACGCATGGGAAGTGTCATCCCTCCCTCTATAAAAGCAATCATAGGGATAACAACTTCTCCCATACCTCTCTCTGTCAATACTCCTTCAAGAGGACAGTACTGCAACCCAACCCCCGGGGGAATGTGGTATTTAGCCCTAAAGGCCTCCATAGCGGCTGGAGTGTTTACTAATTTTTCAAATCTACCCATCTGGACTGAACTGGAGAAACGAAAGTAAGGACCGAGAATAAAAGTAGAGTCCGAGGAGGGAATTGAAACGGCGAAATGAACGAAATGTACTGGTACCTTCGCAAAACGCTCAGTGGGACGCCTGGAAATCTCTCCTGGAAGGAACGCTTCACGAAAGACGGCTACGGAGGCGTAATGGGCGTGAGTATTCATATGTCTCTAGGGTTCGATGGAGTTCTCTGGAAGCCTTTGAGGTTTACGAAATGCAGATAAAAAGAACTGAACCCCTCTGACGTCTTATATAGCCGGGAGGAGAGAGAAAAGATCATTCCTGCCTAAAAATACGAGAAGAAACGATGGCCGTTCGATCCACGCCACACCGTTGGATGGAGGGAACATAACGCCTCCGGAAGTTAATGACCACGCCTCGTAAATTGTAACGCGTCAAAAGTAACGGTCCGCACGCGCGCCCCAAGCTCTCCTTATTTCCACCCTCTCACTAACATCAAAACCCCGCTTTTCTCCTCGGAAGGAGATAAAAACCGGAGTTTTGAGGGGCTATTGTGGGGCCCGGCCCAAAAATAATGGGCTATTCCAAATCCAGGCCCGTCCGAGGAGCGTCCTTGCCGAAGAGAAACCACATATGAAGCATTACTCAACCCCAATAACGCCACGGAAACTTGTCCGAGGAGCAACTCCTCCTCGGACATCACGAAGTCCATACGAGGAACTCTCCCCATCCATTTCAGTCCATCCTCCCAACATATAAAATGAATAAAATCCAAAATATCTCATGGAAAACTGCCACCACCACATTAATTGCGCCCCAACCATCCTCTTGGCCGCATTAATGAGGAAAAGACCCCTGAACAGTACCACCTTGGCCTCTGCAACTCACAAAGGGAGAGATGGGGGCGTCTGATGGGACAGGTGCTCAAGTAGATGCTTAGATGATCGACAAGTGTAAGGTTGAGATGAGAGGAGAGGAACTATATAATGTAGTGAAATCCCCCAAAAAGGGAGGAGGAAAAATTGTATTAAGAACGGGAAAAATAGAATCACACGTGAAGATCCTTTCTTGTGTTTTTATTTTCTGTAACTACATTGTCCATGTACAAGACCGAACAGGCTCACTGAGGCGAAGTTCTTTGACCCATCCTCTACAAATTTCTATTGTGGGTTGCGCTTTGGGCCAAAGCCAGATCAATAAGATTTGGGCCAGGAAAATCGTGCAACTACAGGTGTATTGTAAAATAATGTGGTAATGTGGTAAAATAGTAAAGTAGGTTTTTGGTGTGTCAAAATGGTATTTTTTATGAGAGAGCTGATGAGAATGCTCTAATTTATAATGAGATTCTTAAATGAAAAGACAAAATCTCCTTAATTTGAGGGATAATATTCTCACCCTATCAACTCACAATTTTAAATCATTAGTATCCCGAGAATTGTGTCTCGCTTAAATCCCATAGTCCACATTTTGCCATGACTTTAGATGATGGGAAAGAATCATGGAAGGAGTCACCAGGAGAGACCTCTATATAAGCATTAAACCACACCATCCCAAGGTTTCAGAGAAAGGCCCTAGAACCTTTTTATCCCTACAAATTTTGGTTTTTAGTGAGTTTTGACTTAAGCATTGGAGGGGTTTAGGTTAGCACCGCATTTATGCTCTCCAATTGAATTTCATGTTTTACAAGTCTTTCACGACTTTTGTTTGGATGAGTGGCTCACTAAGATCCTTCGCATCATCATTAGTTTGTTAATATTATATAAGAGTAATTTGATACTTAAAAGAAAAAACCAATTGTTGAGACATAATTTTGTTAATGTTTGGGTAATTCTCGAAGTTCATGGACATACAATTTCAAATTATAAGGATTGGAAATATGTTTGATTTTGATCCAAATTTTAGAGGATCCTTTTTTTTTCCCATAGCAAAAATAATCCTCAACACATTATAAATACATTAAACTTATTTAACTAATTCTATTTCTACACTAGGTAAAACTGTGTTTTATATATATATTTATAGTTTATTACTATTCTAGGAAAAACTTTATCACTTTGTTTTAAGAAGTTTCGATTATTCTTTTTAATTATGGTGTTCAATTAATAAAATTTAAAATAATTTTGTTATTTTTTAAAAATTATTTTAAAATTTAACATTACTTTTAGTTTTGACAAAAAAAAAAAAATCAGTTTTATAAGGTAGGTTTAGGGCATATAACATAATATTTTATTTTAGTTTGTCTCCTAGCAAAAAAAAAAAAAAATTTGTTCCAATTTGATAATTTTGTGAAATATTTTCTTTACATGGCATATTCATTCTAATTAAACTGCGCATTATATGGCAATACTGTTATATTAAGTCTCCATTTATATTTATTCTACTTTTTTTAATTATCAAATTCTCTTTTTTGTATGAATTACAAGCCCTTAATTCAAGTATAACTAATTAGCTGCATATCTTGATATCATTTTTTTAATGGAATTTCCACTTGATTTTTTTATTAAGATTATCAAATCCTTAAATAATATTGGCGTCTTTGAATTATAATAGTAAATTGAAATTTTTATCATTATTTATGCTTATAGATTTTGACTAATTAAGATTAGTATTTATTATATCATCGACAATTTGACACATGGCTATTCTAACTTATAGATTAAAAAATGAAAATAAAAATAAGCATGTAAATAGTAGTTCTTAATCACATATGAAGGATCCTATCAACTTCATATATTGTGTTAAATTCCTTATTCTGACCCAAATAGGATTACAAAGCTTGTTGATGAAAAAAAAAATTATTTTTATTATTTCCATATTGAATTTTGAAAATCATATCAATAATAATTATAAACAGATTTTTTGCTAAATAAAGTTTTTTTTTTTTTTTTTTTTTTTTGGAGAAAGGCTAAATAAAGTTTTTTTTTTTGCTAAACTTCAATGTCTTTGCATTAAAAAAGGAAAGAACAGGAGGGAAGTCTGCCTTACAAGCGGTGACTAGGACCAATGGCAGACTATCCAATGAAAAACAACATGACACAGGGGTTTGAAGTGCAAACTTGGCAGCTTCATGAGCTGCCATGTTGCAATCTCTTCTAACCCAAACAAATGAAACAGAAATGAACGACAAACAAACAGAAAAAACATCACTAACAATGTTGCTGATATTCCAAGGAGGCAGAGAGTCTTTGTCAGAAAGAGCATCGAAACAAATTTTGGAATCTCCTTCAATGATGATTCTCGTCCAACCTTCAGCAGAGGCAAGGTTGATGGCCCAAAGTACAGAGGCGGCTTCAGCTTGAACAGGGAGACATTTGACATATTTTTTAGCCCAAAGCTTAATAGGAACCCCGGTGTGATCTCTAGCAAGAACCGCCATTGTTGTGGATGTGGATCCAACCGCTGCATCTACATTAAGCTTGATGGTGTCCACTGGAGGAGGTGACCAGGCAGTTGGTGAGACAGGAGGGGGCGCTAGCACATCCGGGTTGTGCAAATTGGAAATTCTGCAGCTCTACGGGCGATACGGCTGCTGGATGAGAGAATGTCAATCCTTGTATCTTCGAAGACGAGTTGATTCCTCAAGAGCCATATTTCATCCAAAGCGAAAGCCAAGGTTGTAGTGATGTGCTCCCTATCTACTTCCTGAGCCGAGGGAATAGGTGGATCAAGGACCAACTTTACGATATCGGCGCTGTTGGCGAAGTTTTGGTTATGTACTCTCATTCCCCAGCAGGAAGTAAACCAGATAGCTCTGGCTACAGGGCAGAGGCAGAATAGATGGCAAGAGGATTCAGGGGCTTCATGGCAAAGGTCGCACACCTGATTATCTATTCCCATTCTTTGAGCCAGGATTTCTTTAACTGGGATGGTGTTTGACGTGATTCTCCACAACAACATCTTGATCCTTTCAGGCACTTTGATTTTCCATAGTCTACTCCACAGCTGGTCAGGTAGAGCGCTCTGTGAAGACTGCAGGTTGGCGACTTTGTAAGCCAGTTTTATAGCAAATACTCCTTTTGAGCAAGGCACCTAGATAAGTTTGTCAATGCCTCGGTGCGCAGCAAGTGGGATGGAGAGGATTGCCTCTGCAAATGATGTCTCAAATAGTTGGCGGATCAGGCTCTCTTTCCATTGCTGGGATGATCCATTGATGAGCATGGATACCATGAGGGGAGTCTCGGCAAAAGCAGGTTGTGCTGGCTTTGGTATGAAGTTTTGGATCCAAGGGACCCACAGGTCAAGTCAGACATTAATGGAGGCTCCATCTCCTATTAGATAGCATGCACCTTTGACAATGATTTCCTTGACTCCTTCAATGGCTTTCCAAACTGGAGAAGCGCTTCTAGGGGGTTCTCTTCTCAGCCAATCATCTCTGACTTTGTATTAGGCTAAATAAAGTTAAACCTAGCAAAGTAGTCCCACATAGGAAGAAAACATCTTATGTATTAGATATATACATATTTATTTTAATAGTGCATGTGACCTATACATGGCAAGAAAGAAAATTATCCTCTCTATTTCAAGTCTTTTCAATTCATCTATTTCACAGTTCATATTAAATTTTACAAATCTAAAGGTTGAAGAGCATTCACATCTAGTTATTTATAATTTCTCTATTTTAATCGTCCAAAAATTCTCCTTTTAAAGATTTTTTTTTAAATAATCATTTTTGTAATACACTATACATATCATTCTCCATTTCGCAATATATCATATTAAAACAATCTAAAATAGCTATTTTAAAATTTTGTTTTATTCCAACAAAGCAACAACTCAAATATGAGACATCCCACCTAACCGCTACAAATCCAAGACACCCACCCTAAACAAAGCCAAAACATACAAAACAAACCCAAACAAATCTAAAGACACCCACCCAATACATACAAATCAAACCCAAACCATTTATCTTCACTTTCGACAATGCCAAACACAAATCCATCAAAATATCCATCAAAATACCGAAAAACCCAAACTTAGCTCCTTTTACCACCCACGATATCGTTGCTCATGTGAGACAGATGCAAGAGGAAGAGAATATTATTGTAGCTTTTGTATTATTTCGTTTTGCAAAAATAGTGATCGAATGTAGCATGTTTTCTTCTCTTTTTATTTGCAATACCCTTTATAATAGTAACAACTCCAATTTAGAAAATCCAATGTGAATGCTATCTTATACAAAAATTTAATCTTCACAATGGTAAAGAGAATTCATATATTCAAATTATGAGATAATAACCTTCACTTTAGCGAGATAGATAATTCCAACACATAAAACTTATGTCTTACTAGCATGTTGGCCCCAAATATGGGCCTCAGGTATCAATAAACATAAGTGTCTGTTTTGGGCGCATACAAAACTTTCGCCACTTTTAACTAGGTGCAAGGCCGTTCGCAAGGTAAATAACAAGATTTTTTTTTTTTTTTAAATTTTTTTTCATCCATGTGCAGGTACAAATTAAATGGTAGGTAACAGTAAATAAGTGAAACATTATGGATAAAAGATGGGAGATCGAATTGGGAAAATGTGGGAAACGGGAATGACCTATCATCAGACTAATGTAGTGATGAGCATGACACAATACATAGAAGGACTTTCCAAAGCCTTTCTTTCTTTCTTTCCTTTTTTTATTATTTTTCCTTCTTTCTTTGCCGTACTCTCTCTTCCAGCTCTCTGAAGAGAGAGAAAGAGAGTCCCCACAACTCTCTGTCCCCGCTGCCGGACAAAACTGCCTCCGCCAATAATGCTCAGGACCTTGTAAACCAGACAACCCTACCTTTCTTCTCTCTCTCTCTCTTCTGCTAAGTCTCACCAACTCCCAGAGTTTCAAGTATATCTGTTAATATCTTCAAACTCACTTGAGTAATTTCCACCTTTCATTTCTTACCACATCCCTTTCTGTTTCCATTTTCTTCACCTTTCTATTAACCCTTCTTCACCTCTCCCCAAGCCCTATTTCTAGTTCTTGTTACTCTCTCTCTGTCCTTCACTGTGAGTTCTTCAAAGCAAAGCATTTAATATATTCTATTTAAGGGTATCACTAGCATGTAGTTTCTGGAACAAAGGAATAAATTGTGGGCTGTGGATATGGGGTCTCGTTCTGCTTCTTGGAGGTTACATTTATTACAATTGTTTTGTTAGTATCACTATATGGAATGTTGGTCACTGAAGGAGAGAGAGAGACATAGAATTTAAGGCATACTGTAACAACTACTGCTTAGCTGTGATGGAGAGGCTCCAAGGACCCATGAATCCCTGTGTATGTTAATGTTACTACCAAGCATATTTCGTACTCTATATTTCTATATATCTTTCCCTTTTCTTGAACCCCTTCTCTAGAATCAAGAAATGGACTACATTTACTTCTCAAAATGCTTGTATTTAATGCCTTGTGTTATTTTCCTGGAAAAGCTAACATATTCCAAGCTGTTTTCCTCCTAAATATTCTATTCTCGTCCACTTTTGTTCTCTCTTTTCACTGGGGAGACTGGAACCCCCCAACCCAATACATGAAAGTGTTTATCTTGCTCCCATTGGAGGTTGGGTTTAAACTTTGTAGCCCAGAGAAGAAAATTTCTTCTTCTTTTTTTCCCCTCTTCTTTTATAGTCTAATTTTCTGTTTTTTTTTTTTTTTTTTTTTTTTTTTTTGCAGTTCTTTGGGGACCATTCAGACCTGGGTTGTTTAGAGCAAGAATTTGTGACCACGGAAAGCTTGAAAGTTGAGGAAGAAGCAGCACACTTTTCAAACTCAATGTTAGAGGACAAAGTGCCATTTCTTCATATGCTACAGAGTGTGGGATCCCCTCACTTTTTGCCTTTCAAAGAGCCTAGTTTTCAAACACTGTTGAGATTGCAACACCTAAAGAAGCCTTGCGAGGTTTACACCTATTTTCCTGAAATGGAAGCCCAAATTCAGGCCCTAGAGCTTGAGAGCTGTGTCACCAATGACATGGTGGAGCTACACTCACCAATGAAATCCGAGACCATGGACTTTCAACACCCACATTCAGCTTCATGTCTCGAAGCTACTGTGAGCTCAGAGTGCAACCAAGAAAAACCCAACTCGGCTGAAAAACATTGCATAGAAAGTAACTCGGGCTCTCCACCTCCTTGGGCTAACCCACAATCCTGGCCTAAACACACCCAGTTCTCCAAATCTCTACCAATAGTAACACGGGAGAGAAAAAAGCGAAAGCGAGCAAGACCAACCAAGAACAAAGAAGAGGTAGAGAACCAGCGCATGACCCACATTGCTGTGGAACGCAACCGGAGACGCCAAATGAATGACCATCTCAATGTCCTCAGGTCTCTCATGCCCGCCTCCTATATTCAAAGGGTAATTATATATCATTAAATTCTATAAAGTTCCAATCTTTAGTTTTACAATTTTGAAGGATTGAAGCTTTTTTCGTTTTGTTTAAAATTAAGGGTGACCAAGCTTCTATTATTGGAGGTGCAATAGACTTTGTGAAGGAACTAGAGCAGCTACTTCATTCCCTTGAAGCACAAAAGAGAATGAGAAAAAACAAAGAAGGAAACGAAAGCTCCACTGTGGTCCCATCCAATGTCTTCTTTATTTTGCCACAATGTAGAATTGGTTCTGATGAAGGAAATTGTGGAGAAGAGGTGAAGGCAGAGAACAAGTCTGAGGTGGCGGAGATAGAAGTGACAGTTATTCAAACTCATGTTAACCTGAAAATTCATAGCCAAAGGAGGCCTGGCCAGTTGCTCAAAGCTATTGTTGCATTGGAGGATCTTAGGCTCACAGTTTTGCACCTTAACATTACCTCCTCGGAGAGCTCAGTACTTTACTCTTTCAATCTCAAGGTATTAGTCTGTCTTTTCCTGTTTCTTTTTAGTCAACCATTCTGACTTGAAGATCAAGCAACCCTAGTACTAGTTACTTTTTTTTTTTTTTTTTTTCTGCATAATTTTAAGAGTATCTGTTATATTAATATATTGTAGTATTATTTTGGACTGGTGTGATTTGGTGTGGGTTTTGAATGTGGTTGGTGATGCAGATGGAGGATGAGTGTCAATTAGGATCTGCTGATGAGATTGCATCGAAAGTTCATCAAATATTCAGCCTTATCAACGGTAGCTGATTGTTCAAAGACTCAAAGCAAATAGAGAGGCAGCCGACTTCATTGTTTGGAGAGGGTAGGACTTTTAGGATAAGGCAAAAACCAAAAAAAAAACAAAAAGGGATAGAGAGATTAGAATATGAAAAATGTATGGTGCTTTATGGGATGGGGGTATCGGGGAACAGAGGGCACCTTCAAATCCATTGTCCCCATTTCTTCTAGTCTGTGTGAGTTGTACCACATATGCAATGGGTGCAGTGCAGGACAAAACAGATGATGTTTACAGCCTAAACTGAAAAGTTCCCATGTTCTTAGCTTCTCTTTTTTCTTTTCTTTTTGTTTAAGAGACCCCATGTTCTTAACTTAATTAAATAATAAATGTTTAATTTATTTTTTTTATTGTAGGGGGTGTAAACTGTAGCATAGATATTTAGAATGGGGTCCCGCATGCTTGGTTAATGAGGCTTGGTTTGAAACATTGAATATTTTCAGATTCTCATCATGACATATATTGCGAATGATGTTTCTGTTTTTTACATTGACTTTTGGAGCTTGCCGTACAAAATATAGATATTTTCATCATTATATATTTGTCCTTCAGGCTTCTAGGCCTTTTTGGGTTTTCTTTAGGTGATGATCATCTCTATCCTGCATATGGGTTTTTGGTCTTTGGGGTTCTAACTTTCTAAAAAATAAAAATGAAAAAGTTTATGAGAAAAATTCTTTTAATCCACCATTAATAAAATTAGCTAAAGTGCATTATGTAATGTGATTTGTTTAAATAATGCATATTAATGGTTATATAAATTGTCACGTAATAGAATGAAGAAGAATTTTTCAAACTAATTTATAAGAAAATTTTACCCAAAATAAAAAAAGAACTAGTTTAGATCCCAATTATGGTTAATTACTAATTTTAGCAAATTAATCGATTAAGCCTAGATAATTTAATTAGCCAATCACATAGTTGCGTGGATATGCACAAAAGCCCACACACCCAACACAAGATGTGTTATAGAGAAAAACCTAAAACGGGCTTAAACTCTCTATGTCCTACCCATCGAATCAATTTGCTAACAAAGATAGTTGCAATACATTACTCTTATAGACCTTCCAAGTTTTAAATAAGTGTAGATGTACCTGAGCTTCCAACTTTTGCTGGCACTTGATTGCACCAACTCTTTCTGTTCACTGGCGTCCGATTCTACAAGTTGGGTTGTCAATCACAGGTCCAAGCACTTAGGCATTTCAAGGCCTCTTGAAGATTTCCTAGGATTGCTTCTTTGATTTCCAGCTCCAAGCTTCAATTCATGATCACTTAAGGTATCAAGGTGTATGGCTTGGGTCTCCTCTCCGTGAATGAGGCAATTTGGAGAGGGTAAAGGTATCGAGATTACAATGAGTTTTGCTCTAATGGTGTCAATAGCTCTCTCACTCTTCAATATGAGAATTTGGTGTAAAAATAGTGGGTTTTATGAGATTTATAAAATGGATTAATTGGATGGGAACAATAGAGGATTAAACCAACTAAATTTTCTTAAGTTCTTAACTATTGAAAGAAAAATTTTACAAAATTAATTAAAAAACACCTTCTAATTGTGCTCATTTTTATCTAGGTTCTACAAAGAATGAAGAAATTTCTTTGAGATTAATTTTTTTTAAAATTGAAAATATTTAATTCGAGCCTATTTCCTGTGCATTATAAATATTTGGTTTTATTGCCTAGAAAGTCGCGTTTGGTTTTTTTTTTAGTCAATTTATTTATTTAAAAATTATTTTCTCACTTTTCAATAAATAAACAAGTAGAAAATACGGGATGTAAAATTCATTGATTACCTATTTACTTCATGAAGGACGCCAGCTACTTTAAATTCTAAATTTGTTTTTTGGTATTATAAAAGTTATATTATTATCCGATTTACAAAATATGTATTTAACTTTAAAACTAAACAACTGATCTAGTGGCAGAGTCAGGATTTTGTGTGGGGGGGGCGATTAGAAGATGAAATTATTAATTTTTTTTTCTCAAAAGTCTTTGTTGGAGTTTAAGTACTTTATAAGTCTATATAAATCAATATTATTTGTGTATGGTTATATACATACATGATATATTAGGTGATTTATATTTTATATTATAGAACATATACAATTAAACAAAACAAATATATACCATTAAACAAAACAA
Organism: Quercus tomentella; assembly: GCA_028535165.1. Lineage (NCBI taxonomy): Eukaryota > Viridiplantae > Streptophyta > Magnoliopsida > Fagales > Fagaceae > Quercus > Quercus tomentella. Next base: position 46,280,850 of record JAPQVY010000100.1, read on the forward strand.
AAAAAGGATCTTCTTAAAAAAAAAAAAAAAAGAAGAAATTGAAGAGGAGTCACATCACCCACAGGGAGAGTAGATAAAATAGTGTTTATTGTGTACCTTTTGAAGTGTCTAATTTTTTACCACACACGTGGAGGGCATCCTCTTAGAATTGGAGAGTAAAAAGCCCAAGGCTTTGGCAATCAGTACTGAAAAACTCGTAGAATAAAACAACAAAAAGCTAATAAGAGAGAGTGAGAGAGAAAGCCAGAAAGGAGAGAAACTGAAAAGATCTTAAAGACCCACCTATTAGCCCAAATGCAAAAAAACTGGTGTTGTTTCCTGAAGTCGATGGAAACAAGCGTACGGAACACAGCCTCCTTCGACCTTAATTTCAAAGTAAGCCAAGTAAATTTTTTGTGAATGAGGAAGAGCAAAAATTGAAACCCCTTTTTGTCTCCTTTATTTTATGAGATAATTGTAAAAATAAATACGTGCTTTTATTGTATAGATATCCTGATAATAATTACTGTATTTGTGTTTTTGAAGTGTTATGTTCACAATATTTTTATAATAAATTTGTCATTTTAGATTTAAGTGGCGGGTAAAAAAAGTAATATAAGTGGTGGTTTAAAAACAATAATAACTCATCACTTAGATTTATTGTGAAAAATATTTAGATTTATTGTGAAAAATATTGTGAACATATTATTATTATTATTTTTAAAGAAAATTTAAAAAGGAAAATAATTTTAATAGCAAGATTGGGGGGCCGGGAGTTTATATTGGGAGATTGGTTTCATAGATTTTGGGATCTCATTTATATAAATGATTTTTTTTTTTTTTTTTTTTTTTTTATAATTTGGGGGGGCCATGGCCCCCTTCGGCCCAACGTGGCTCCGCCACTGAACTGATTCTCTTAACTTCATTTAAATACTACTACGTAAATAAAATAACCCATTAGTGTTAAATAAACTTTCATCAAAATAGTTGGAGATAAGTCTACCAAATAGCATCAAGATTGGAATTCTCAACCATGTTAAATATCTTTTATATCTACAATGGGATTTTACCATAAACAGGCCTATAGAATGTTTGTGAGGTAGGAATTTGAACTTATTGTATCTATATTTATCTATATATATTTAAAAGTTGAAACGTAACATTTATTGTTGCTACGTTCCTACTGAGTCACATTAACGGCCACTTCATCTACTTATTTTCTATCTTTTATTTTCTCTTTTTAAACTTTTCTTTTCCCTATTCTAAAAAAAAAGAAAATTTTTTTTTTTCATCTCCCTATTTGTTCACACTTACTGTTACATTTTTTTTTTTTTTATCACCTATTGTTATACTTCTTCTAACATTTCCCCTCATTTTTTGCCTCTTTATCTCCTCACTACTCTCTACTTTACCGTTACACTTCCTTCATCCTTTTATATCTTTTTTATGTTTTGACTTTTTTTTTCTCTATTTTATTTTGTATAAATTTGATATCATTTTGTCCATTCAATCCTTATTTTTTCCACACAAAAACTATGAGTTCTCTCTCTCTCTCTCTCTCTCTCTCTCTCTCTACTTTTTTTGGTGGATTTTTGTTCTTTAATTTCTCATAACTCTAATTAAAGTTGATGATTCTTTTTTTTTTATTGTTATATTTTTAATATGTGTTTTGGTATTGTGTTTTATTTTTTATTTTCTAATAAAAAAGTTTTCTTTTTCCCATTTATAGCTTTGATTGAATTTTGGTTTGGGTTAGGGTTAATACTTAGTTTTTTTTTTTTTTTTTTTGTGGAAATAGGTATTGGAATTTATATCAAAACGCAATCGACATGGTTATGAATTTGAATATGCCTACTGATTGTTTGAGTAATAAGTTACTATTATAAAGTCTATTTTTTATTCTTTTGGTTTTATTTTAATTTTGATTACGATAACATTATAATTTTGTAATGAGTTTTGATTATTATGATAATTTCCTTATTCCTTCAAAGATGAGAGATTTGAATAATAAATTTGAAACTTATAAAATTTAGTTGTATATTAGGCAAATATAACACATTATAATAGAAGTTAGAAGAATAGGGTTCACCTTAAAAAAATAGTAACCAAACACAAAAATATGTGTATGTGTGTGTATATAGAATGATGTATTTGTATAGATAAAAAAGATAAAAAAATATTTATAGAAATTTTTTTCAAGTAGATAATACTTGAAGTAATTATTATTTTTTATATATTATATTCTATTACATAACTCTATTACATAATATTTATATTTTCATACATCGCGTGAGTCTGCCGCTAATTATGAATAAAATTGCATTGTATCCCATGGTAAAGATAAATGGATAATTACAATATTTCATTGCTTGTTTGTCTTGTTGTCTTTTTATTTTTATTTTTTGTAAGTTTGTATATTATCGGGATCTTCTTGACATCTTATTCATGCTAGTTGGACTGTCATGGAGACCGGTTCTATCACTTCTACTAAAATCGTGCCCTCACTAGTCAGATTCAGATTGAAATAACACATAGCAGAAAAACCGTATTGGGTGAGACAGGCATGGCATTCTCTGCTATACGAATGCATGGTTGAAAATGGACTTTTTCTTTTTTAATAATGAAAATGAACTTTTTTTTTTTTTTTTTTGATAAGATGAAAATGAACTTTTATTTGGTCACAACTTCGTCAAGAAATAATAATGTAAAAGACAGATATGAGTGACGTGGTCGTGGTGGAAGCTTTGTTGACGAGAATGAATGGCCAAAGTCAAATAGAAATGAGCATTTGGCAAATCCTATTCCCAATTTCCCATCCCACACACCGAAGTGCCACAGAGAGAGAGAGAGGCTCTCAGTCTTTTAGAAAGGAGAGAGATGTACAGTGCAGGAGCAAGCTCATATCCCCATGTGAAAAAGTATAAAGGGACAAATTACCCTCCTAGTTTTTCTTTTTGGTATTCGTGTTTTCCTTTTCACAGGCCTTTTTTTATAACTATTTTGTGTTTTCTTCTTTTTTTTTTCTTCGGTTTCTCCAAGGGTTAGTCTCAATCTCCTAGCATACAATTGAGGACCCTTTTCCCACTCCTACAGCTCCATGATAACAACCTTTTTCTTGGTTTTATTCCTAAAGAGAACCTTTCTCATTCCAATTCCAAATTGAGTCAATGCCAATCGGCTGTCTAAAACTGTTCTTTCAACAGGGATTATTAATTAATAATTACCTCCATTCAACACATTTTTTCATCAATATTCATGTTTTGTAGCACGATAAATTGCTTTCCCATGAACCAAATTAAGCTAGAAAGACCATAATCTAGTTTAATATTAAGGATAATTTAATCTCTCGTTAGAAGTTGAGCCTCAAAGTCCACATATAATACTCCATTAACCTTATAAATTAAGTGTTGCCACAACCTCGGGCAACACATTGAAACATTATTAGCAATGGAACCAAAAGGAACTTTGGTCTCAGATTTTTCGTAACTAGTGTTTGTTTTATTTGGAATGGCGGGCCATCATTGAAGAACGCTGGCATATAATCAGTGTTTTCATACTATTATCATTAGCATTGGCTTCTTCTTAATATCGCATTTCCACACTATCATTAGCATTAGTTTATTTCCTTGAAGAACATAAAGCTCAATTTTTATAACACTATAGACGAGTGGAAACTTGGGGAGTCCCAACGTATGAGTGTCTAGTGTTTACCAAAGAAAACGCCGTCAGCTGTCTAGGCTTTAGAGACCAGATAAAGATCACATTACCAGAGGCGAACAGTTCCTTTGTTTTCTCGCTATGTTCTTTTTCAACATCAGCCTCAACTTTCATTGGCAGGTGGTGTGTCTATAATATGACTACGTCCCTCATGGGTAGAGGGATCTGCATATAGATATTAATGAAGGGTCCTGTTACTGCCCCAATACTCCTTGATATTTGAAATTTGAAAAAACTGTTAATACATTTTTAATTTTTGAGAAAATTTTTTTCAAAAATGAAAATTATTGTATGTCCATAAGATACACATTAGCAAAATCTATTAATGAATGCTCTATGAGAAGATAGTGTTAAGGAGTTAATGGTATGATTGGATGGAGAGAAAGAAAGAGGAAAAAAAAGGAGAAGATCATTTAATACATTTTGTTTGGATCTTATTTTAATTTGGGTGGAGAAAAAAGTTTGAGGGTATTTGAAGCCGTATATATCTTACCCCTTCAAACTTTTAAAGATTATGATATTAATTTTAACTTAAATTAAAAATTGGTACAAAATTATCAATTTATATAATGTCTTACCATTTTTAATTTATAAAACATCCAAATAAAAGTGAAAGATATTAATTCTCATTCCTTTACTTAATTTTTAAAACATCCAAATAAAGGAATAATTAACAATTTCTCCTTCCTCCTGATGGTATTTTATCTTAACAAACTTCTAAACATGCTATTAAGAGAGGGAAGGGAAGTGGGCATGCTTCGGGTTTTTTTTTAATAACTAAAGTACACTTTTGGCCATAAAGTTTGTAATTGCAACGATTTACATATCAAAATTTCTATTTTGACTATTTATGGTATGATTTCATTTTTATATTATGTCGACAATTTCTGTTAGGAATTTGATAGTTAACTACCAATTAAGTTGCCTCCATTAAATTACATCACCCATATAATGTCACATGTCCCTAGATTACTAATAGAAATGGACAGTAAGACCAATATCAAAACAAAATTAAATATGAAGGACTAAAATATTGAAACGTTAATGATCAAAATGAAAACAATCTCAAACTATTAGGGTTAAGAGTGTACTTTAGTTTTTTTATGGTCCAAATTATTTTTAGAATTACTTCTCTTTTTTCATTAATTATATATTCACAACATATTTTACAACTACAAAGGGATCAAATTATTGATGATAGTCAATAGAGTGATGTTAATGGTAGATTTATATAAAAATTAATAACTTGTCAAGTCAACTATTATGAAAATATTTTGTATTTAGCACTACTTTTTTCTTTTTTTTATAAATCAATTTTGTGTTCGATTTAAACCTATTTTTTTATGGGCAAAATTTAGTTATAGTTCCTTACGTGTTATACTTTATGTTTCTCAATTGAATTGAATTTAATTATATAATTGTATCGAACAATACAGCAAAAACAATATTATATTTTCTAAAAGAAAAAATATATAAATTTAACGATATAGTTCATTGAGCTTTACAACCATATGATTTTAATGTAATCGGGAAAATTAACCTCATATACAATAACTGCACAAAAGTTTTACCCTATTCATATGCTTGTGTGAGTTGTGTCATATGCAAGAAGAGAAAAACCTTCATCTTGTGTATTTACAGAAAGATATGTGTTGATGTCTTGTCTTCCCATATACCTGAAATTCCTTGGAGAATCAAGAGTGTCTACACAGATATCACTGTCACCAGGTCTCAAAATACTAATATCTCCATTCGATGGATTGCTAGAGAAGCAAATTGTGCAGCAAATGCCCTGGCCAAGTGGTCATTGAAAAATAATGTATTTGGTAATTTTGATTTAGGCAGTGGCCTTCCTTGTTTTGTTTCTGCTATCAGGGCTGAAGCTTGCTACTCTCCTTTATATTCCCTTTTTGTTTTTGTTTTTTAAATATATCTTTTCAGTTCATCAAAAAAGAAAGACAAGTGAAAGTAACAATTTCTTTGGTTTGTAAGGGCTCTACAACATAGGAGTATAGGACTTAGTTAGGAGCCGATTACCCAAGATTTAAAAATAAATGCAACTTGAGCTGTTCAGCATTTCTCATAAAAGTGCAATTTTTTTATGTTAGAATTATGCATAGGATTTCATTTCACTGATTTGTTTATTTCGCACAGTTTATATGTATAATTAGTATAATACTACCTCTCAACACAAACGGAAATGTCATTGTTTCTTAATTTTAGTCTTGTGAGGTACAAATTAAAGTGACAGTGATTTTTCCAATGAGATCTTGCTGTGTTTTCAATTTTCAGTAATTTTTTTGGGGTAAGATATCATGCTAATTTTGACCCATAATATTTTTTCGTCTTCTTAATATTTGGCCTTACTGAATTCTGAGGTTTGTTGCGTGGTCCAATGGTCTGAATAGTATGTGCTAATTTTGACCCATAATATTTGTTCGTCTTCTTAATATTTGGCCTTACTGAATTCTGAGGTTTGTTGCGTGGTCCAATGGTCTGAATAGTATGTTCATGGGTAAATCTTTTTTTATCATTTTCAAAGACAAAAAACTACCAAAACCTTCCAAGTTCCAACGTGGGAATGGGGGTGTGATTCAGATGCTAGTACTTTAAGAACCAGAGAGTCTTTAAGCTTCAAATTCCAAAGAGAACCTCTCTGTCTCTCATAAAATCTGACTCCCATCCCCATTGCGTATCCAAGTTTCCTCTAAATATGTTATTAAATAGGGGGCACTTAATAATCCTAAATTAAAACAACCAAACAACCTTTCTAACCTTAGGCCTGAGTCTCAGTCTTTCACTATATATATATTTATATTTGTTTTCATTTTGAGTTGAGAAGTTTTGGCCAAAGTAAAAAGCCGACATAGTAGGGGTATAGAAGTACATACAATTCAATATTCATATATTGGTGTGGGGCCAGGGGGATCACAGATTCCGATCATAGGGCATCCAGATCTTAACAGAGTGCCTCAGAGATCTCCTTGGAGACTCTGTGTTTTTGGAAATCTGTAATAACCCTACTTAATGGGACCCCTTTCTACACCTACAAATTTCGGACCACCTGGTCCTTCTAACTTCTAAAGCCTTCTGTTCCTCCAAAAAAAAAAAAAAAAAAAAAAAAAGAACTTCTAATTTCTAAAGCCTCCATCACCGTACAATCAATAAAAGATCAAATGGAACAGAATCCCATCATACCTCACTCTATTCAGAGGTACATCACACCATGTATTATATTAATCCATGCTTTGACCAACGGTCAACCTCACCTCCAATCAAATACACTTTACAGTTTAGTTCATTAAATTTTCATTAAACATGAAAAAAAAAATGTGAGCCATAAATTTCATTAAATTTAGTTCTTTTTATTTTATTTTTTATGTTAACCAAATAACGTAAAAGATTTAATTTCTTTCTATTTTTCCCATTTTTTTCTCAAACTAAACATAGCTTTATTGACTACGGCACATGTTATAATCATTCCACAATAGTGTGGAAAGTAAAACTGAGGGTTCAAATTTTCAATAGAGAACTTTATATATTTATACAATTAGATTAGATTAGAGTATAATTTTTATCTTATATAAAAATATTAAAAAAAACATAACGTCAGTCTTTCACTATTTCAGCATTCTTATTTATTTTTTTATATACAATAATGCCACACACAAATACATATAAGTAATGGGTCCATGAAATTATTACATACAACTGATAAAGTAAAACAGTTATGATAAAATACATATATATATATATATATATATATATATATATTAATATTATTGTTTTATTTTTAAATTTTCTTTTAAGTTAGAATTGGAAAAAAAAATGGTCAAAGGTTTTGTACAGTCAATCACGCCTTGATGGCCTGCGCTTATGTCAGAGCTGTGAGGTGAGGCCACTATTAATATGAGTAATTTTAAGACCATTAAGAGCCTCCACAACAATAGTACTAAATAATTATATTGTTATTTTTAGCACCATTAAACATTAAAATATACCCTATTATAATGGAGCTAAATTTATATTTTTTGGCTTCACAGCTATAATGCACAATCAAAAATAGTTGTGCACTGTTTTTATGCGTTCACATTACTTTTGATTATTTAACTATTTTTTCTCCATGTCTCTCTCCTCACTCTCTCTCCATCTACTTCTCTCTTCCTCCATGCTGATTTGCACGCAGCCGACCCACGTTTCGCCGTCAACCACGTTCATCGCATTAACCCACTACACTCCTCCACTCCTCATCGGCCCAACTCCCCTGCCCCATGCCACTGAATTAACTCAATGATCTGGTGAGTAATCCACACCACATCACTTCCGCCATAAACAAAAACAATCCCCAACCACCACAAAACATAAACCCACATCACAAATCACAAACCCACGGTAGATTGGTTAGAGTAGAGAGAAAGATCATAAACTTACAGCATAACCCACAAACTTGCGACCCCGATTGGAGAATGCCGGCGTTCTTAGCGGTCCAAGAGGCCTTCATCCATGACAAGATATTCGAGAGCTTTGACGAGTTCGTCTCTAGTGCCAATGAGAAAAGTTTCGAGATGGTGATAGGTGGGAAGGAGAGAGTGGCGACGAGACTTGCTGGGAAAAGAAGGGAGAGAAGTGAGAAGTGAGAGTGGAGAGTGGAGAGAGGCACGACACACCGATAGAGAGAAAGAAAGAAATTAATAAAATAATGTAGTAGATATATTATTTTATAGGGGTGAAAATTCGTGTTCACCTATCGAGTTCATGTCGTGTTGACTAATAAGTATTCGACTATATGGGTTAACCCTAGCTCGATATGTTTATTGAACGGGTCAAGATTCCTCAAATCTAAGACAACCCATTTATTAAACAGGTTAGTTATGTCGACTTGTTTATCGAATTTTATCAAAATGAATTTTTTTTTTTTTTTAGTATTAACTATTAACCAAATTGATATGAATTATGAAAAACCAAACAAATAAATATTTTTAATATAAAATTCAGAACTAACGAGTAATTGCATCACAAATAATCATTCAAAATTAAACCATATCTCAATATCACAAATAATCAATCATAATATGTCAAAGAAAATAAATCACAACAACTAATAAGTTTATATACCTAGGGTTTGAAAGGTATATTGATAAAATGTCATTTAATTAAACGGGTTAGACAGGTCAAACGAGTTCTATATGATGAACACTAATCCAACCTGTTTATTAAACGGGTTAATCGTGTCAACTCGAATATGACACGAATCCATTAAGTCTCAACCCATAACCTACAAATTTCGCATCGTGTTGTGTTGGGTTCGCGGGTTGTGTCAAATTTTGCCACTCCTAGATGTTTATATTATTTTATTATGTTGAAAGCTAAAATAGATCTACTGATGTTGGATGTTTTGTAAAGTGAGTAAATAAAATAAATAAAGTAGATTTTTGTGGTGCCAAATAACTAGAAAAGTAGCACCACTGCTGTGGATTCTCTTACAACTACACAACAATTTTTTTTTTTTTCTCAATTATTTTGTGGCATGTTGCCCTTGATCATTTATTACTTTTACCTAACTCATTATTTTTTCTCTTCATCGCTCACAGTTTATCAAATCAAAATTGTGATAAAATTGTATCATATTAAAGTTGTGGCAAAGTTGTATAATATAACATTTGAGTTCCAAATAGTTCAACTAATAAAATGATTGAATAAAAAATTTGGGATCTAACCTCTGTCTACACCAAAATTAATTAATGTCTTACTCTAATGATAAAAAGTTACAATTAAGAGCGGGTAGTTTGAAACTCTCTCCCAACAAAAGAAAAAAGTTGTATAATATAAGTTGGGGTAATACAGTTTTTGCTGATAAAAAACAAACTTTCCGTTGTTGCACGGTTGCACGAAGATGCTGCGGAAAAGCCGTATGAAAGCTTTCGGCGTATGATCTTTTCCCTTTAGCATGGCTGATTATTATTTTTTTGTTGGTCACAGTGATCAGGTGAGGTTGAATTGGGATTGAGATCCGATATATCAAGCAATTACAGTTATTTATCTTATTTATATTTTTTTAAGGAAAAAAGCAATTACAGCTTGTTATAAGATCCAAAGAGTAAAGATGTATTTATTTTTAACCTTTTTTTTTTTCATTTTATTATTATTTTAATTTTTTTTTTTTACTACCTTAACTTTTACATCTCACGTGGTAATTACATAATATAATAGCTCAAAATCCAATAAATTGTACTTTCTTATATCAATTTTAGAATTAGAAGATTTACATTAAAATAGACATAAATAGCATGGGTTCTAAGGATTTTCATTCAAATTTCAAAAGAAAATGTGAAAGTTTAATTTTACCATTAATTAACGGAATTGTGGGTCTTGTTGCTTAAAATGAGATATCTCAAAAGAACTTGCTCAATGATGTGGACTTCTTCATGAGAACCTCATGTGGTCATGTGCAAATTTTTTTTTAAAAATTGTAACTTTATTTTTCCTTTAAGAAGGGTTGGATTTTAGCTCAGCTAGTTGAACTTGAAGGTTGAAGCACAGAGAGTGACGGTGGGTCAGGGACTTGTGGGTTGGGTTTGGCAGAGGTATATACAAAAGTAAGATGCCACTTTGGGAGAATTTACCAAACAGGAGAGATGCAAACATATATATGCACAAAGATAAGTTAAACAAGAGGACAAGGTTCTTGTGATGTGGGGACATAGGAGTTTTGTATTTGGATCCAAAACAACCTTTCTCTTCACTGTCCACCCTTTTTAACCAAGAAATTATTCACCTCTAAATGGTGTGTCCCCTCTCTTTCCTTCTTTCCTTTTCTTTCATCACTTTTTGATTCTTTTATGCTCTTTGTGAAAACCGTCCTTGTCTTCACATGTTCTTTAATCTTTACTTGGAAATGGGCCCTTAGATTAGGAAACGCCCTTCTTTCTTAAGCCAGCACCATGAAATATCCTCACCACTAGTATTATTCATTATATTTTCTTTGATAAATGTCTAAGTACATACCAGAACTTAATTCATGTGTCACGATTTCGAGTTTAAAAACCAGTCTTTCTAAGATTAAAATTACTTACTAACCACATTTAAAAAATAAAATAAAAATAAAAAAATTTATTGCACTCACTAACCACATATTTCAAATCCTTAAAAAAAGAGAACCTTTACCTTTGTTTGGAAAAGTGTATATTAAGTTAGGAAAATACTAAAAGTATTACAAATTGTATTACAAAATGTTTACAAATTGATATGACATTAACTGTGATTGGTTCTATTTTAATTAGATAATAAATTAGTGTTTAAATTACTTATGATTGGTGACACATCATTTTGTAAGACCTATGTAGTAAAATTATAGTATCATTATACCACCTAGCTGGCAAGAAGCCAAGGATCAAAAATGACATTCATCCAAAGTTTTTTGGGATTTTTTTTTTCCGACAAACCTTGAATTTTAATCTTGCTACTTTTGATTAAGATCTTATAGAATTTTTAAGAAAATTTTACTGTAAAGTTCCCGAAATCATATTCATTGCATTGGATTTGTATTGGGTTTGGGCCTTCGGGGGTATGAGCTCATGGGTTTTGATCAGTAAAGATGCCAATGGTTTTTGATTTGATGGGTTTGAGGTTTGGGCTTCTATTCCAGTGTGTTTGATCCGCTTTCCATCAAGGCCTTGAAGGAACTCCAGATTCAGTCTATTCTTTTTTTTATATTTTATTTTATTATTAATATATAGTTAACGTTTAAGTAACAGTGTTACACCAATTTTGACACCAGAGTTTAATTTGATACATTTCAGAAGTTTGGGGTTTATTTTGATATTTTCAAATTATAGGGTTTAATTTAGACTACTCCAAACTTAATAGGGTTTGAAATGAATTCCCCTAGAATTTATGATTTCATATATTGTATAAGTTTACTTGAACCTAATCCAGTTAAAAGACCAACTTAACCCAACCCGAGATAGCGAGCTAGCCAGAGCCCAAAACATTAAAAACAAGCTGGGCTTGGGCTGATTTGTTTGGTTAAGGTGGGGTTAGGGCCTGAGGTTGAAAAGCTTAGGCTGAGTCTGGTTTTAGCCCCCAACCCAAGTTGTGTTTTAGCCTTATGACATTCCACATTCATTCTTCTATGAAGTCCATAATTGAGAAGCTGCAACTCAGTTGGCTTGCACTATGTCAAACCAAGCTTGTAAACTATGGAAATAGAATATGTAATAATTTTTCTTTGCACTTATAATCACATTTCTTAGGACACTACAATATGAATATAAAAAACAGAAGGGAAATGAGAGAGGAAAGAGCTTTCACAGCTTAAACAAGCTATAAGTTTTAGGCTAATAAGAGCAAAGATGATTGATATACATGTCTTTGTTCTTTGTTATGTTGCTTACATGTATCACCATCTTAACAATTTCAAGAGAAATTAATTTTGACTAGTTAAAGCTGGCTACCCGAATTCCTTAGTGCTTTTCATACAGTTCACTTCTTTCATATTATTTTCAGAAGATTTGCCTTTCAACACAAAGTCTCATATATGTTGAAGTCTTACTTTATGTATTCATTTTACTCCTTGTTGGTATCATTGTTTTTAACTTAGTTGAGCTCATCTCACTGAAATTAGACGCTCTTTATCATAAAGCATAGACTACTATCAGAGTGTAGATAGTAATGAGGACAAGGTAGTAGCAAGAGCAGAGCAATAAGAGCAGTAGAGCTTGATCAGAAGAACAACACTGCATAAACGACACAAGATAGTTATATACTGTAGATACGGCTTGTAGTTTAGTAGCTGAATTAATTCCATTAAGTGATGGCACGTGAGAATGTTAGTTATTACTGTAGACACACGTGTAAAGTTAGTTTTTCTGTTCTGTTAGTAGCAGTTAATTGGTTAGCTTGCTTTACTCATTGTATATAAGGTTTTGTAATCTTTCTTTCCTAATTAATGAAAGCATAGACTTCTTCCATTCATTACGTGATATGGTATCAGAGCAAATTTCCAAATCTTTCTAGGATTTTGCATTTTCTTCAGTTTCTTTTTCAATTTTCTCGAGAAAAACACTCTGTTTTTGAGAATTTTCTTCTTTTGCCAACAATGGCTTCTGCTGCAACTACTATGACTACAAATGATTCTGCCAATGGCCCTGCACCTAAGAATCCATCTTCTTCTTCGCAAGATTCTCCAATGGATGAACCTTTGTTCTTACATCATGTAGGGTGTCCAAGTTTAGTGCTTGTTACATAGCCTTTAACTGGTGGAGAAAATTATTCAGCTTGGGCTCGAGCTATGAGGAAGGCTTTGTTCACCAAGAACAAATTAGGGTTCATTGATGGGACTCTGACTCTCTCATCACCATTGGTATCTACTCCTTTAGCTGTGCAAGCATGGATCAGGTGTGACAACAAGGTTGGAACCTGGTTGACCAATTCAGTTTCTTCAAAGCTTCAAGCAAGCATCATTTATGAGGACACTGCCTTAGTGATCTAGAATGAGTTGAAGAATCATTTTGCCCAAACCAATGGACCAAGGGTTTTCAATCTTCAAAAAGATATTGCACAATTACATCAAGGTCAAATGTCTATCATTGATTTCTTTACTCAATTGAAGGTATTTTGGGATCAATTGCAAAACCTTAGTCCATTTCCTTCATGCACTTGTGGAAAGTGTGTATGCAACATTAACAAAAGGCTTACTGATTTACAAGTCAGAGAGTCTGTGATGAAGTTCCTAATGGGATTGAATGATTCTTTCTCACAAGTTAGGAATCAAGTGTTGCTTATGGATCCAATTCCATCTCTCAGCAAGGTTTATTCTTTGCTAATTCAAGAAGAAACACAAAGATCAATCCCAAATGCTTATGTTGTTAAGGTTGATTCTACTATTTTAGCTGCTAAAATGCCCAATGATCATGTTACTCATGGTTCCAATCTTGCTAATTCTGGTGGGAAGGGTAAAGATAGACCAATTTGTTACCACTGGTCACATTGTGGATAAGTGCTACAAATTGCATGGTTTTCCACCAGGGTTTTAGTTTAAGAATAAATCTTCCATGGCACATCAAGTATCCTCAGGTTCTAGTTCAGAATGCTTGTCATTTGTTTCTCCAATGCATCAACCTTCTGCCTTCACACTTGAGCAGTGTCAGCAGCTACTTGCTTTGTTTGGTGCATCCAATTCCTCTCTTGCAGCCACACCTCAAGCATCAGAAGCCCTAATGGCCAATGTAGCATCTTCTTCCAACTCTACCAATGTGGGCAATGGTAGGTATTGATTTTTCTCATAGTGTCTTTGCAGCACAAGTGGCTAATAGAAGGGCTTATGGTAGAAATACTTAGGTGTTGGATACTGGTGCCACTGATCATTTTGTCTGTTCAGTTGATTTGTTAACCTCAATTACTGCTACTAAACAGTCTTTGGTTCAATTGCCTAATGGGTAATCAGTACAAGTAACTCACATTGGGAATGTTGTTCTATCTTCTTCTCTTATTCTCAAGAATGTCCTTTGTGTCCCATCTTTTACTTTTAATCTATTATCTGTTAGTGCTTTGACTCAATCTCAGCCATATTGTCTTGTTTTTCTCTTTGCTTATTGTTTTGTTCAGGACCTTACCTCCTGGAAAACGATTGGGGTAGGCAAGGCACTTGATGGATTGTATCTGTTGCAGTCTGATAGCCTTCAACATTCATCTAGTTCTTCCCTTGTTGCTTTCTTAGCTGCTCATAACATCAATGATGTTTTTAGTCATTTCACTGTAGCAACTTCCACATGTGTTCATACTCAATCTTCTTCCATTTGGCATGCAAGATTAGGTCACCCCTCTGACATCAAACTCAATACTTTGTGTCATGTTATTCCTTCTTTACAACCTTCATACAACCTTCTTATTTATAGGCTTATCACTGCAATCAGTTATATTCTGTTCTTGATGCCAATCCTCCTCATTTAGGTACTTCCCATCCTCTTTCTTCACGTGTTTCTTATCACCACCTCTCTCCTTCTTACAAGTCTTTCTGTTGTTCAATTTCTTCCCTTGTTGAGCCTACTTACTATTACCAAGCTGCTTTTGATCCCAAATGGCAAAAGGCTATGGCTGCTGAAATAGCTGCACTTGAGGCTAACAATACCTAGACATTGACCCCACTGCCTACTGGTAAGAAACCTATAGGATGTAAATGAGTGTACAAGATTAAGTACAAGGCTGATGGTTCAATTGAAAGGTACAAGGCCAGGTTAGTTGCTAAGGGATTTACACAGAAAGAAGGTATGGATTACTTTGAAACCTTTTCCCCTGTGGCAAAGATGGTTTCTGTCAAAATTCTTCTTGCTGTGGTTGCAATTCAGGGCTGGTTTCTTAGTCCATTGGATGTGAATAATGCCTTTCTTCATGGTGATTTAGAAGAAGAGGTGTATATGGCTCTTCCATAAAGGTTTCATAGCCAAGGGGAGGTAGTTTGTAAGCTCAATAAATCCTTATATGGCCTTAAACAAGCTTCTAGGCAATGGTTTTCCAAGTTTTCTGGTACTTTGCTTCAGCTTGGTTTCACTCAGTCCAAAATTGATTATTCCTTATTTACTAGAAGGCAAGGTGATGTTTTCATGGTTCTTTTAGTGTATGTGGATGATGTCTTAATAGCTTGTAATGATAAAACTGAGATAGTCAGGTTCAAGGTTATGTTAGATGACAAGTTCAAGCTAAAGGATCTAGGTGACTTGAAGTACTTTCTTGGGTTGGAGGTTGCCATATTAGACAAAGGGATTGCTCTTTGTCAAAGAAAGTACACACTTGAAGTTCTTAATGATGCTGGTATGCTTGGATGTAAGCCAGCTAAGACACCTATGGAACGAAATCTCAGATTAAGTAAGTTGGAGGGAGAAGAGCTTAAAGATCCAAGTAGCTACAGAAGGTTGATAGGCAGGCTATTGTATTTGACAATCACAAGACTAGATATCACTTTTGCTGTCCATAAACTTAGTTAATACATGTCTAGACCAAGAAAACCACACCTAAATGCAGCATATAGAGTCTTGCAATAGCTGAAAAGTGAACTAGGAAAGGGTCTTATGTTTTCCTCTAACACAGATTTACACTTGAAGGAGTTTGCAGATGCTGATTGGGCCTCATGCCCTGACACAAGGAGGTCTGTGACAGGTTATAGTATCTTCATTGGGGACTCTTTGGTGTCTTGGAAGTCAAAGAAGCAGTCTACAATATCAAGATCCTCAGCAGAAACTAAGTACAAAGCCATGGCAGTTGCAACATGTGAGATTGTATGGATTTTATACTTTTTTAAAGACATTGGGGTCAAACATGATAGAAAGGCTTTGTTGTTTTGTGACGGTCAGGTAGCATTGCACATTGGCTCCAATCTAGTCTTCCATGAGAGGACAAAGCATATTGAAATAGACTGTCATGTGGTCAGGGACAAAGTTTTGGAAAGGGTTATCAAGCTAAATCATGTTAGGACTCATTGTCAATTAGCAGATATGCTTACCAAAGTATTGAGTTACAATCAATTTTCTAATCTTGCTTGCAAGATGGGAATGATAAACATACACAAACCATCTGCTTTTGAGGGGGAGTATCAGAGTGTAGACAGTAATGAGCACAAGGAAGTAGCAAGAGCGGAGAAATAAGAGTAGTGGAGCTTGATTAGAAGAACAACCGTGCATAAACGACACAAGATAGTTATATACTGTAGATACGCCTTGTAGTTTAGTAGCTGAATTAATTCCTTTTAAGTGATGGCACGTGAGAATGTTAGTTATTACTATAGACACAGGTGTAAAGTTAGTTTTTCTGTTCTGTTAGTTGGTTAGCTTGCTTTACTCATTGTATATAAGGTTTTGTAATCTTTCTTTGCTAATTAATGAAAGCATAGACTTCTTCCATTCATTTCGTGATAACTACCAGCACCAAACACTTGTTGATTATTTTTTGGCCCCCTCTTTTCATTGCCTAATTTTTCTGGTACAGAACATCAGAAACCAGAGTAGACAATTATCTTGGAGCTATCAACATTTATTAAGATGTTTAATATAGACGTGGAGTCGGGTGGTTGTGATAATCTTATCTGATTCAGCAGCGTGTGGGTTTTATTTTCCTTCAACTAAAAGAGATTTTTTTTGGGCAGGCAGATACAAGTAAGTAATTTTAGCAGAAAAAAAAAGGTACTAGTGGTAAATGCACAGGAGGCAATTGAAGAGATATTTTGATGTTTGGATATGCAAATTATGTACATAGTATACACAAACATACAGACAGATACATTATGCAATTTCCAACCTAAGCACTCCCTTTAGATGCAGGAGATATAATTTATTAGCTACAAACCTGGAGCCTCCTATCCAATAAAACACCATAAAATACCTTATCCTACAGCCATGTCAGCACACTATCCTGATAAAAAGTAATGAGTGGTTGTCCATCTTCAACTTGGAAGAACAGGGATCTCCACTTTTCATCGCAAATTATCACCTCCCCAAAAACCAAAGTAATAAACCCAGACAAACAAAGAAAGCTTACCTATTAATCCTTTCTCCAAACTCTTCTCTCTCTAGTGGCCTCAGGATCTCTCACAAAGTATAATCTGTAGGGGTTCAGTAATAATGGCCTCAACCTCCTCCTCCACACTCACAATCTCCTCCTCATCCACCCTTGTTGATGTCAAGGCTCCTCGCCAATCAGCTGCTTCATCACCACAGTGTGTGTCACTCCCCACACTGCCCCCTCCTCCTGTGCAGCAATCTCAAAACAAACCTTGGAAGACCACAGCTTATTGTGAGTCCATCACATACACATACACATACAAGAGCACCCTTCAACTTAAACCTGCTTTATCCATGTTGCTACTAGTGTTTACAGATATGGATGGCCATGATAATAGTTATTTATCTTCCTGGTTTCAGGCCGTAAGCTAGCTCGCAATGTCATGGCCATGGCCACTGGAGAGGCGCCAGCAGAAGTTGCAGTAGCTGAGCTGCCAGAGATTGTGAAGACAGTTCAAGAAGCCGTAAGGATTTGACATTATTATGAATGATCTAATCAATATTCTCTAGTGTTGTAAGAGAATTCGGTAATTGTAGACATGAATTCATGAAAATTGATTCCCTTGGATGCACAGTGGGACAAAGTTGAAGATAAGTATGCAGTGAGTTCACTTGCAGTAGCTGGTGTGGTTGCACTGTGGGGCTCCACTGGGATGATCTCGGTGAGGTTCTCCAATTGCTAGTTAATAAATTATTATTGCATTTGTTAATCTTTCTTCAAAATATAATTTAACATGATTAGTAAGAAGGTTTTTGAGAGATGGGTATTACTTTTCCAGGCAATTGATAGGCTTCCTTTAATTCCTGGTGTTCTTGAGCTTGTGGGCATTGGCTATTCTGGGGTAAGTTGAATTTGCTTTATTGCTTTATTCTTTTACAACTTTTATACAAATATAAAACTGCTAAGAACCTAGGGGGCCGTTTCATTGTCTTCCCTGCTGAACAATTTGAATTGTTCCAAGTATGTGGTTGTCAACATTCATTGACTGTTTGCATCTCAGGAATGAATTCCTGAATGGAAATTAAAATTTTCCCCCAGATCAATTCTAGGAATTTCCTACCAACTATTAGGTGGATGATCCAAGACAATCCTTGTGTTTTAATCACACAATTACTATCTTAGCCAAATAATCTAGGTTCGTCTTGATAATCAATTTCTATGACTCGGATGAAGTCTAATGCAAATAACAGCATGCAAAATTTTACACCCTTGATCCCCCAATCTCATTGACTAAAATTTATTTGATCAAAGACATATTGATAAAATCATACTTGTCACAAAAGTTTAAACTATTATGAAATTGATCATTTTAATCATTATTCTAAGTTGTTTTGATTCTATGTTAAATTATTATTAGTCTTAAAAAACTTAAGCTATTAAAAAGTGATAAAATAAATTATATAACTGTTATTCTAAGGGACATTCTTAGAAGAAAATCATTTTCTGGAGTGCTTAATTTGGAATTTTTGTGCTTTTGTCTATTTCTTATGCATCCATCTTCATTGTCTTTCTTTGCAGTGGTTTGCATACAAGAACCTGGTTTTCAAACCAGACAGGTTAGTGTCAAATTGGACTTTACCATCAAAAATTTAGTTCCAATTTTCATGATAACTAGCATCATTTTGAAGAATTGTTTTGTACAATTTTTTCACCATGCGTCATCAAATAAATTTCAGGGAAGCTTTGTTAGAGAAGATAAAAGTTACATACAAGGATATAATTGGGAGCAGCTAGAGGAACTCAATAGGGAATGCTGCTGAGATTAGGTGGACCTCTGGTTTTTGAAGCAAATATCTTGCAGCATTGTCATGAAAATGTAACCATAGTTCGTTTTCTTGGCATAAGCTTCTAACCCATTTAATATGTACTCCATCTTGATGATATATGAAACCATTATATTTTATTTCCCCTTTACCCTTAGCACCAATTGAATCCCATGATCGCCATTTTCTGTTACTTTGGAAGAGCTAGAAGAACTTCACTGACTACAAATATAGTATACATCTAGCATATAATTTGCTTGCTTGGAAATTTAAGCTTTAGAAATAATTCACTTGATTTTGAGGAAGCAAGGGAGGCATTTGATTAATAACGAATTTGAGTAAGATATTCAGCACAATTACTTGCAATAGCTAATAGGAAGTGAAAAAATCTGAAGGGTATGGAGAGACATCCACAAACAAAGAATTTGAGTTTCGAGCCACATAAAATTGGTGGGTTTGAACCACTTTTCCAATGGTAAGAGTGTAGGCTAGGATTAAAGTCACCATGAAGAGCAGCAACACCACATGCATGTTGAGATAATTTTTAGCATCTAGGGAATTCTTATACTGCAGTCTGAAACTGGAAAACAGGGTTGTGAATTCTAAGCAAATAAAATTTACCACTCAGGGTTTCATGGCAGAAAACACAAGGATTATAGGTATAAAAGAGAGAGTTCACCAATCACAGTGGAGCTATAAACAGCTCTTCATGATAGAAAGCTCATTAATCTTGATTTTCACGAATTTTCAAACTGACTTACCAAAACAAAGGGATTTAAACCCAAAAAGAGCTTGAAACAAAGCTTATAAACATTCAAACCTTTTCACATATTTCTCAAGAAGAATGATTCCCTTTGGTCCCAAAATTTGACTCTGACCATATATCAAACACTTCCAAACAGGTGCACTTCAACAGTGATAATAGACTCACTTATCAGATATATAGTAAATTAGCAATTACCAAATCCAGAACAAAATCCTAGAGCAATGAAAAATAGGAAGCTAATTCCATTCTCATAGAATGAGTCACAAACATCCCATATTGAGATAATAATATCATCAGAAACAGATCCTTAAGTCTCAGTGATTAGGCAAAACATTTAGACTGTCAGCTCCTACAAAAGATGTGTTCAACCTACACCACAATTGATACGGAGTTCAAACCCTTCTTGTAGAACTCCATCACATGCGAATTACAGAAATAGCAAGGAAGAGCAAAACTCATAAAACCAGATCCAAATGCCAATGAATCAAATTCATGTTGCTTCCGCTCCTTTCCTCCCGGTTTTTGAGTCATCAAAAGCATATCAAGTAGGGATTTGCTCCTTGCAAAAGTGGAAATCTCTGGATAAATTGGAAGAATTTGCTCCACAACAATCACCTTTCCATCATTTGGAAGAGAATTGTAGCAGTTCTCCAACAATTTCAAGCAGCGATCGTCACTCCAATCATGAAGTATCCCCTACATAACATCAACAATCTCATAATTTTTCATTCAGGAAAAAAAAATGCATAACTTTTTACTGAATTTCAAAAATGGATTATTTACTGACACAGCATATAATGTTTACGTCATCAGTACAAGTACTAAATTTCAAAAAAAGAAAAGAAAAAAAAAAGCATAAGACCAAAGAAAATCAGGAAAGAATACCCAACATACTCAAAAGTCAAAACTCACCATCAAAAGTATGGCATCTCCTTTTGGAATGCTTTCAAACATATCTCCAGCTACATGTTTCACACCTGCAAGATAAATTAACTCACCCTTTAATCGAGGCACTCAATGAACTAATCACTGAAGACCATCTAGGACACTCAGCCATACATTAACGACCACAAATGATAGATGAAGACCATCTAGGCTCCTAAACACTCAGTTATACATTAACAACCACAAATAACAGATTAATTGGAATTACTCTCTCTCTCGTGCAGTTTTGGAAAGATGTGGCACAAAGAAATTGATAATATGAAGGTTGCAGAGAGTACAGCAGCAGAGACCAGGCGAACCTGCATCTAAATCCACTCAAGTGATGAAATATAAGATGCAATGTATCACCAACCATTTTGTTGATCATTTCATTCTTATAAGCCAATAAGCTCATCAAGTTGAAAATTACCTTCAATGAACAATTAACTCCACAATACTATTTAAAGAAGTTACATAATGGGGAGACATCATACCAGGATAGGGTGGGGCATGTTGTATAACATGAGGCAAGTCAAAATTAATGCCCTTTATATTGGGGAATTTGGAAGTGATTAAGCTAAGAGCCACTCCAATGCCACCACCAACTACAACCAGCTGCTTGTGGTTCTGAAAACCTTTATAGGACTCGAGCATCTTCTTAACAAGTATGGTAGTGTGGTTGAACATTCCTGTGTCGAAAACTTGACTGAACCTGCCGTCCCTGCCAGCGTACTCATAGGCATGAGTTCCATGGACCCTGTTAAAGGGAAGTCCGCCTTCAAGAACGGCATTCTTCAGTTGAGACCTAACATCCATTCAATTTAGCAATAAAGTTAGCCACCATTACAAACTTCTTATAAAATCAGGGAATGACTTCTCATATAGGGTTAGAATGAGGCATCCAGGTATCCCTTTGAGCTGGGCGTTAGACAACCAGATTATTACCACTTGACCATTTGCATAACTTTCCCAACATGCCAAACAATCGGCCACAACTACATCTGCTCACAGGTAACAATGATGATAATAACAACAATGAAAATAAATCTAAGTACCCAAGTGACTTGTAGTCAGATGGTACCTAGGCCTCCCGTCTACCATGTTGCAGGTCGACCACCTCCCCAAAAATCAAAGTAATAATAATAATAATAATAATAATAATAATAATAATAATAATAATAAATCTAAGTATTGATTTAACAACACTTTGGCTTGTAGCTCAACTAGCATCTCATGTGTTTCTAGATATTAAATTCCTTGTGTATTTTGTTTATATATATTTATACAAACAAAATAGAAATAGAAAAAAGAACACTTTGTCCGTATGCATGTTTGTCATTGTCGTTATCATTCCACAGTTTCTACAATACTGTTGATGCAAAAATGCTCCAACAAATACAACTATTTATTGAAAGTTCAAATACTTAACAAACATGACCAGCAGTGGGGTTGATTAAAGAAAGATTTGGGTGGCAAAAATAACAAAAATAATTGACAAATCAACAAGCTATATCAAAAAGAAGTCCGCCCTAGTCAAAGCAGCAGTAAGCTTTGATGATTTGGTTCATAGGTTTTCCTCTCCTTTATTACTGTGAATTCAAGAAAAATCTCAAAGAAACTCTCATACTATGGACATGAAGATTGCAAAGCAAAGCTAACTAAAACGAATATACAAATAAAAGGGATACTTATGATTAAAGAAAAGATGGGATTTTTATATGATTAAAGAAAAGATGGGATTTTTATATGATTAAAGAAAAGGAAAGAAAGAAAGAAATGAGGAGTGGAGTAATGACTGACCAACTATCCATGTAAACCTTGTCATGAAGCAAGGTCATCAATGGTGCCAAGGAAACCCCATCTTGGTTACAACGCGCAAAGTACTTGGACACGCTATTCAGGCAGTAGTTTCTGTGAAAAGGAAGCCTTCTAACATTATCATCCACAGAGACACCAAGCACGCCGTGTTGAACCAGTAGGCTACAGATGCGGTCAATCATGGCCGGTGCGTCTGGGTTTGTAGTGGGCATTTGGGTCACGATCTGCTCAGCGGAGAGTGTAGCATCTGGACCCGCATTTCCCAAGATGTCAAAGACACCAAGCTCCATGGCTGCGTGTATGGTCATGGGTAGGACTGACCCGTACACCAGTTCCATGGCCTGAGAGAATGCTTCTTCTTCTTGTTCTTTCTTTTTGTAGTCTTGGTTGGCCATGGTTGTTGTTGGGGTTTGTCTTGAAGGTGAAGAAGCCATTTGTGCTTGCTTTTGGTTTGGCTTCTGCTGTTTGTGCTTCTTGTCCATTGGTTTTTACTCTTCTTTTTTGTTGCTTTTGGTGAGAAAAAAGACCTAATATTTTGTGTCAGAGAAAGTCTAAAAGGCTGTCAAAGATCTCATTATCATTTGAGTAGCCTTGCACAACAAGGTATATGCCTTTTTTCAAATCAACGGGAAAAATGGGTGAGTGTGTGTACGTGGAGTGTGCCTCTGTGAGTTGAGAAAATGAGGGGAGAAAGTAAGGGGGAAAAAAATTAAAGAGTTCGAATTTTAATTTTTAGCCTTGATCAAGATAAGTAAATAGAGCTTATTTTTAAGTATTTAAGGCTTGGTTTGAGAGTTCATAAAAAAATAGAATGAAATTATCATAAAAGAATAGAAAATTCATTTCATACCTTTATATTTTTTACATTAAAACTTATTTTTCATTCATTAAAGAAGAAAGAATATTATAAAATTATTTTTTTCCATTCATTTCTATTCTATGTTGTATTGCTTCCTCTCAAACTAGGAAATAGTGATTTATCCCGCAATACACTTTCGTTTTCCTATGCATCATTTGCTGCCAGACCCTGCTTGCTCTTGCTTACTTTCCAATGTAAACAATTTGTTTTATATGAAAATAACATGAAAAAAGAAAAAGAAAAAGGAAAAAAGAAGAAAGAAGAAGGTGGTTTAAGCTAGATAAAGTCTAAAAGGATGTAAAATATCTACTCATCATTTAAGTTGCCTTGCACAACAAGGTGTCCTTTTATTTATTTATATTTCTTAAATAAGATTTTTTTTTTGAAAACTTTTTAAAATAAGATTTTAGAAAGTTTTATTGATAAAGATTAAAGAATACTATAAGATAATCAAGATGCTATTGCTTGCAGCCATAAAATGTGGAGGTAAATCCTCCATTAAGCAAACTTGAAGGAATCCTTTTATCCTGTATCAATGGGAGATTGAGTGAATGGAGAGAATGGGAGGAGAAACTACAGGAAAAATTGAAGATAATGTCATTTTTAAATTTTAAGCATGTTCAGGTATTCGACAAAGTTTAGATACCTCCTTTTTTCAAAAGTTAAAATATTAATAATAAATAAATAAATAAAAATTTTAATTAGAGTTGTCACTCTTCCGACTTATATCCTTGTATTCCAATTTCTTTGCAATGAACCCTAGAAAAAAAATTCTGCCTCAAAGTAGCTGTATCAGTTCCTATTAAAAAAAACTTGGCTGTATCATTCATCCAGAGAATGTGAAGTATGTCGGGCACATGGATTTTATCAATGGGTCAAATAATGTCTACTTTTTTTTTTTTTGAGGAAAAAATAATATGTTTACTTAGTGTATGTTTGGATTGCATTGAAATAATGTCTACTTGCGCGTTTGCGTTTTTTTGTGTGGGCCCCGTGCACCGTTCACGGGACCCGCAAGTACGGATTTCAGCAAATTTTTCTTTAAAATTAAGTCTCACGGCACTATTCACATATTTAAAAATTATTTTGCTACAGTGTTTTCATTTTTTAGTTTTCAGTAATAAGCGGTATCCAAACAGACCCTTAGATGCTCAATGATAAGGCTAATGAAGTAACTTCTTTTTATGTTTGCCTTAGAGAATCCAGAAGAAGATCCAACCTCAATGAGCCAAATTAAAATGTAATGGAGTCATATGAAGATAGTGATATATGTTTCTAAGCACCTTCATCAGCCAAGAAATGAGGACTTTTCCCAAAAAATGGGACTTACGTTTATGTTAAAGCTCATCATATCAGAGTGTCAAGGATCAGAGTGCATAGAATAAGAAGAAAGGGAAGAAGAGCAAAACGACACAACAGACAGCTGCAAGTATTTTAATTCAGTAGCTAAACTACAAGTAGTTTAGATGTTAATTTAGTTCAAGTTGTATTACATGTGTGTTGTAACTAATCTTCCTACGTGCAGTAACTAATTTCCTTATAATTTGGTTAAGTAGTTATGCTCTGGTTTGGGAGCTTAGATACAGAGATTAGGGATAAATGTATATAAGTCTATTTACTGTACAGATTCA
Source organism: Quercus tomentella (assembly GCA_028535165.1). NCBI lineage: Eukaryota > Viridiplantae > Streptophyta > Magnoliopsida > Fagales > Fagaceae > Quercus > Quercus tomentella. Next base: position 46,305,858 of record JAPQVY010000100.1, read on the forward strand.
TTCAATATATGAATTAGAGAAAATTCTTCATCTTTTCTCTCTCAATTTCTCTCTCTATGTTCCCACATCTTTTCCTTCCTTCATCTTTACATTCTTACACATCATAATATGTGGAATAAGCTCTTCCATGAGAAGTACAACATTGATCTTTCATGCCTTTGGCAGGTTCAAATTTAGGCATTTCTAAATGATGGGCTTTCATTTTACGACATAACTTGAATTTAGAAATTTAGGGGCAATTTTATTTTGCAAGCATCTTTATTTTAAGGTTCAGAGAACTGAATGATGCCCATGCATTTTTTAATACTACAAGCCAGCCTTACTTAAAAAACTCCATAACACAAACATTACAGATAAAACATTCATATCTAATGCCGCTAAATCCAACTTTTGTTGCCAAGGCCATGAATTCTTGTTGGGTCCTTTCCTTCCCCGCTGGGGTTTGAGTCATCATAATCAAATCCATTTGAGAGGTACTCTTTGTAGAACTGCTAGTCTTTGGCGTAATTGGAAGAACTGCCTCGACGACTATTACCTTTCCATCATGTGGAGTAGCATTGTAGCAGTTTTTCAACAGCTTTAGGCAATGTTCACCATCCCAATCATGAAGTATATACTACAAAATTAACCAATTATGATATTATTTGCCTTGAATTCTTTTTTTCTTTTTCTTTTTTGCGCGAAATTTTTAATTTTAAAGGACATTACTGTCACACAAAAACAAATTCAAAGAAATCGTCCATAATTATATATATAAAATTGATTATAATGCTAATAAAGCAAGATTATATGTCATAACTTTAATCCCTATCGCAACTGATAGTGGCTATTGAGTTCTTGTCACTTGGTCCCACTTCTCCTAAGAATGCCACTGCCACATCAATTGGACGTGATATAATTTATTTATTAATGTTGAGGGTGACAAAACTTTTTGAATACTTGACTATTTCACTGAGTGTGTGTACTGTGTACTCTCCACCCCACACACATCACATAATTATAGAGAGAAATTCCTTGAGAGTAACCATAAGATGCTGACTAGAGGTTTTAAATCCAAGATCTCATGGATCTTATGGAACTTTAAGAACGGCTATACCAATCCAATGAAGTTTTTGGATGAAGTCTAATTGAGAGTTTAAGACAATCTGATGGAAATAAAAGCATTTCCTGTATCATATTTAGATTTAAAACCATGTTTTTAGGTTAATCAAAACAAAATACTTACAAATTAAATCTAAAACTTTCCTTCATAAAAATGTTGCCCCATTTAGGAACGCTTTCGAACATATCTCCTCCCACATGTTCCACACTTGCAACATAAGTTTTTTTTTACACCTCTCTTTATCTACACAAATTGTGTATTTATAAACCCTAAGCGATCCAAGCCCTTAAAATTATGTTATTAGCATTATTTTTACATGAAAATTGTATATTCGTCAAATTTCAAACTAGTGAAATAAGAAAATGCCTTGACATGACAACATTATGAAAAAAAAAGAGACTTACAAATTTAAATAATACCGGGATAAGGCGGGGCATGTTGTATAACATGATGCAAGTCAAAATTAATGCCTTTGATGTGGGGGTATTTGGAAGTGATGAGGTTTAGAGTGACTCCTAGGCTACCGCCAACATCAACAAGTTGCCTAAGTTGCTCAAAGCCTTTGCAAGACTCAACAATATGCTTAATAACAATATTAGTGTGGTTGAGCATCATCATTTTAAAAATCTGATTGAACCTGGGGTCCAAAGAGAGATACTCAAAGACTGAAAAAACTTAGGTGCTTTAGGAGCATGTAAGAATTACCCCTCAAAGACATGCATGCCATAGACCCTGTTGAATGGAATTCCTCTCTCAAGAATTGAGTCTTTTAGTTGGGATCTCACTACAAAAAAATCGTCCTATTGTAGCGTTTTTTTTCCCGGCACTTTTGAAAACTACTGTAATAGAGGAGCCTGTAGCAGCGCTTTTTGAAACCGCTAGTATAGGAAATCCTATTACGGTAGTTCAAAACCGATGCTTTATTAATCGCTGCAATAGGAGGCCTATAGCAGCGGTTTCCAAAAATGATGGTATAAGAAGCCCTATTGCAGCTTTTTATAACTGCCGCTGTAGGTTAGGTTTAGCAACGTCCAAATTAATTTATTTGAGGTATTAGCTGAATAAATTTGGGTTAACTGTAGTATATTAATTATTCATTTTTTTTTAATAATAAAAAAAATTCTTTACATACCACTCATGCTTGCATGTTAAATGTTGCTAAACGTGATGGACCACTAGAGTAGTACTTGACTAGCATTTCATAACAAATTCACTTGCAGGCAATGCCAAAGTTGTCATGTAATGAGCAAGGTAAATAAAATAGGAAAGAAAGGCAACACAAAGAAAACCTTGTCATGAGGCGAGGCAATCATGGGGGCCAATGACACACCATCTTCATTGCGCACAAAGTGTTTAGACACAGGAGAAAGAGTGTAGAGTCTCTGGAAAGAACCAAACTAATCGATAACCACAGAGCAACCAAGCACAGAATGGCTGGCCAGCATTCTGGGTATGCGGTCTAGCATCATGGTAGCGTTGGGGTTGTTGGTGGGCATTTGCGCTACAATGATCTGTGAAGGGGAGAGGCCATTATTACATATTCTTTAAATTGAATTGGCTCTCTTTTGTTCACAAATTGGAAATCTTGTTAGTGGATTTATAGACATTGAGAATGTTTTGGCCAATATATCTTTTTTGTCCCCATATTTAGGGTTACGGTTAATATTGTTTCCTTGGCAACATTAAATTTTTGGTATATATCATTAACTCACTAACAGAAATGCCTACATGTCAAAAAGATTCACAATTGCACAATTGACACACTTGAGGCTCAAGGACATGTTTAGTTATTCTTCAAAATGAGGAATAATTATTTCTCTTTAAAATGGTTGTGATAGTTATTCCTTAGTAGGTGCAATAATTTCTAAAATTAATATATTTTCAAATAAACAAACTTTCTATATATATGTAACAATTATAAAAATAAAAAATCATAAAAAATAACTCATCTCTCTCTCTTAAATTTAAAAAAGAGTAATGCTACAGACACAAACTATTTTACAACATTTTTACAAATTGCTGGTGTGGCTTTAGTATTTTCCAATTAATTATTGGTAAGTAAAATGTGATGATAGTTATGGGGCTCATATTAGAACTAATAAGAATTTGCAACATCAATAGTTTGTAAAAATGTTATAAAATAATTTGTGCCTGTAGTATTACTCTTTAAAAAATATTATTTTTAAGGAAATATAATTGTATGAGTAAGATATTTCCTAAAATAAATCTTAAGTTTTATTCTAATGTTACAACTCACAATCAAATTTATGAATAAGTTTAGTTATTCCATTACAACACATTTTATTCCCAGTAATAAATATTACAATTCCTGTTGTAATCCTTATTCAGTGTATCAAACGTGCCCTAAGTTAATAATAGAAACCAGACCAAATTGACTGTAAGTTGAAAATAACAAAAATCAAATTAACTGTTATAAAAATATAGGAATTAAATTAACAAAAACACCTAGATATATGAACCAAAATGATATTTTGGCCATGATTGTATCAGTAGCAAACGACAACTATAATTACTATGGACCGAGGGTGGAAATTACGTGGAGATAATTATATATTGCTCATAAACAAACAATCGTGATGGAACTCCTAGTTATGAAGATAAGTCAATCACTGCCATATTTGGTGGAGTAAGTTTACTACCACAACAATCAACACTACTTTTTTTAGAACTCGTTTATATAATGAGTTGTAAGTGGTGAAAAAAAAAATAGGGGATCTATGTGGGTCTAAAATTCCACTACTTAAAGCATTCACAGCAGTGGTGCTATTTTTTTAGCTATTTAACACCACAAAAATCCACTTATTTATTTTACCTACTTACTTTACAAAACATTCAACATTAGTGGATCTATTTTAGCTTCAACACAATAAAATAATATAAACATTACAATAAAATAATATATCTACTACATTATTTTATTAATTTCTTTCTTTCTCTCTATCTCTGCGCCGTGCCTTTCTCCACTCTCACTTCTCACTTCTCTCTTCTCTCTCACATCTCTTCCTTCTTTTCCCAGCAAGTCTCGTCGCCACTCTCTCCTTCCCACCCATCACCATCTCGAAACCTTCCTCGCCGGAGACGAACTCATCGAAGCTCTCGAGGATCCTGTTGTGAATGAGTGCCTCTTGGGCTGCTAAGAACGCCGGCATTCTCCGATCAGGGTCGCGGGTTTGTGGGTTTTGCTTCTCCGATCGGGGTTGAGAGTTTGTGGGTTGTGTTGTGGGTTTGTGATCTTTCTCTCTACTCTAACCAATCTGCCTTGGGTTTGTGATTTGTGATGTGGGTTTGTATTTTGTGGTGGTTGTGGATTATTTTTGTGTGGAGGTGATGTGGTGTGGATTACTCACCGGATCATTGGGTTAATTCGGTGGCGTGGGGCAGGGGAGTTAGGCTGGTGAGGAGTGGAGGAGTGGAGTGGGTTAATGCGATGAATGTGGTCAATGGCGGACCATTGGTCGACAGCGATGGCTGATTGAAGCCTGGGTCGGCGGCGATGGCTGATTGAAGCGTGGGTCGGCGGCGATGGGTCTGTGGCGGCTGGGCTCGTGCAGATCGGCGTGGAGGAAGAGAGAAGTAGATGGAGAGAGAGAGTGAGGAGAGAGACACGAAGAAAAAATATTAAAATAATAAAAAGCAGTGTGAACTCACAAATAAATTTTTTTTTTTTTTTTTAACCTTTCAGCTATGGTGCACAACCAAAAATAACTGTGCACTGTAACTGTGAAGCCAAAAAATATAGATTTGGCTCCACTATTGTAGGGCATATTTTGGTGTTTGGTGGTGCTAAAAATAGTAATATAGCTATTTAGTATTACTGCTGTGGATGCTCTTATAAATTGCCACATGTGCAAATTATGGCATGACAAAGTTTATGAAAATAGACTTATGGCCTGTTTGGATACTTTAGATTTAGATTTGGATTTGGATTTGGGGGGCTTAAATCCACCAAGAATTTTCAATACTTAAAATGCTTGAATTTGAAATAACTTCTAAAATCAATAGATTTGAAATCCCTTGATTTCAAATCTATTAATTTCAACTCCAAATCCAAATCCAAATCTAAGTTCCCAAATGCAACCTTAGAATATTTTGTGATTGTTTGTAAATAATGCTAGGAAAAAAGTGATCCACGTGGCTATCCTCTAGAAGTAGAAGGAAAAATCCAAGAAGAAAAGTCTCAGCAACAAGCCAACATCTGAAAGAAAGAACGAAGCTGGTTACCATACAGCAAATGTGAAGGCCCGCCTCCTAGATTATCTTTGGTTTTTCGTACTCTTTGTTAAAGGACACAATATTAGGACTTGTCAGTAATTCAGAGGGTCTAGTCTCATCCATCTCTTGAGGAGCATGAGATGGATAGATATCTCATGTAAGAGGATATATATCATGTATAACATGAGGGGAAAGATTCAAGTTACAAAAATATAATGTATTTTTTCCTCATTGTAGGATATGCAGCCAATCCATCAATTGACCAAAAATAACTCATCCTCATGAGTTAGGTCGGTTTTTGGGGTTGATACGTTGGGTCAGGTTGCCAAATTTACCTTGGTTGTTTTAGTTGATCATAAATATTTTACTTTTGACCAAATATTTACAAAAAAAAAAAAAAAAAAAAAAAACCTGTAAATTTTACATTGAAACAAATTCAGCATTAGTTGCATAATACATTTTTTTTGGCTGAACATTAGTTGCATAAAACATTATCAGTAGGGAAAGACATCTTGTGCATCTCCAATACGACTAGGAAAGCGTGCATTCTCTCCCCTTCCATCAGTTTAAGGCAAGCTACCTAACCTTAAAAGATTAAACTTGTTCTTAGGCATCACACGGAGAGCTTAATTTGAACTTTTTGTGCTTTCCTTTATTTCTTTTTGAAGAAATTCTTGATATTATGAATTTCAGGTTGAAACAAGATCAATGCAGTGAGTAGAAAAAATTGTAGTAGTAACAGTGAGAATCAAGAAAGAAAACCGGTGAGAAAGAGAGAGAATTTTGAGAGAGAATCACTATGATTAAGAGAAAAAATATCTTTGCTTAATATTACAACTGATCACTAGCTCACTATTTATATCACTCACTCTACAGATCTTAACAGAACAATAATTAGATCCAAATTATGCGGATCAATCCCGTAAATCACGGAAGAACTAACAGCTCTCTACAACTGACTTTCGCGCCATTAACACCTGAAGGGTGAACAGATTCAAACCGACACCGTTTTCAATTCTTTTACCACTCAGGTTCAGTATTCTCCAAAACGGTGCGTTGCTATGCAACCTTTTAATGAAACTGTGCGTTTTGTGACACAGATTAAGTACCACCGTTTTGCTTTCCTTTCTCTGTCGTTTTGATCTTCGTTGATCTCAAGCCTCTGCCTTCAACACTTTTATGCAACCATCTATGTTGTCTTCCTTTCCAGTGGTTTGCATACAAGAAACTGGATTTCAAACCAGACAGGTTAGTGTCAATTTGCTATTTGGACTCTTATCACCAAAAACTTAGTTCCAATTACATAATTGCTATCATTTGGAAGAATTTTTAAGACCATTTTTTTCAGCATGGGTCATCAACAAAATTTCAGGCAAGCTCTAGAAATAATTAACTTCATTTAGAGGGAGCAAAGGAGAAGGACCCTGATTAATAACAAAGTTTGAGTAAGATATTCAACACAATTACTTGTAATAGGTAATAGGAAATGAAAAGAGCTGAAGGGGATGGAGAGACATCCGCAAACAAATATTTACATTTCGAGTCACATAATATTAGTGAGTTTGAACCTCTTTTCCGATGGTAAGAGAGCAAACTAGGATCTAAGTAACCATACACTACATCACGATCAGTTAAGAGTAAATGTGGTATGTTATGATGATTTTGAGCATCTCGGGAGTTCTCATACTGCAGCCTGAAGGGGGAAAACTTGTCAATAGTTGTGCATACTGAGCAAGGTAGTTTGTGATCAAATGAAATTTGCCACTCGCGGTTTCAGAGCAAAAACCACAAGGATTATATGCATCAACAGAAGCTTCATGATAGCAAGCTTTAAAGATATGGGCTTTTTATAAATGTTAAAATCGACAACAAACCCAAAAAGTGATTGAAACAAAGGTTATGGCCATTCAAAAAACCTTTCTACATATTTCTCAACAAGAATGATTCCTTTGGTCACAAAATTTGGCTCTGACCAGATCAAACACCTCCCAACAGGAGCACTTCAATAGTGATAATAGACTCACAGAAATGTCGTAAAAATGCACTTCAATGGCTGATTCATGATTAAAGAAACCAGAACAAAATCAGAGAGAGATGAAAAATAGGAAGCTAAAATCTCAATTCTCATAGAATGAGCCACAAACAGGCTCCCCCTAGCTAATCTGAGCCTTGGCAATCCCTTAACATGAAAAGGTAGCCAATCACAGCATCCACATCCGAGAATGCAGGTGCTGCACCATTCGATGGAAGATACAAGGAGTGCCATCATTAGCTTGATTAATAAGACTAATTTCATTATCCAATATTTACACATAAAGCATCCCATATTGATATCATAATATCACCAGAAACTGGTCCTTACCCTATCTCAGTAATTAGGCAAAACAGTTTAGAAGAGATTGTCAGCTCCTACAAAAGATAAGTTCAACCTACAGCGCAAACGATACAGGTTCCTTATCTTTCTTATTGAACTCCATAACAGCCGAATTACAGACAAAACAAGTAAAAGAAATGGTCTTAAATCCAGCTCCAAATGCCAAGTCAAACAATTCATGTTGCATCCGCACCTTTCCTCCCGGGTTTTGAGTCATCATAAGCATATCAAGTAGGGATTTGCCCTTTGCAAAAGTGGTCATCTCTGGGAAAATTGGAAGAATTTGCTCCACAACGATTACCTTTCCGTCTTTTGGAAGAGAATTGTAGCAGTTCTTCAACAACTTCAAGCAGCAATCGTCACTCCAATCATGAAGTATTCCCTGCATAATATCCATAATCTCACGATATTTACTGAATTTATTTCTTAATTAAAGAGAAAGATGGTCCTTTAAGTCATCAGTACAAGTAAATCAGGAAATAATGCCAGAAAAACTCAAAACTCACATTCAAAAATATGGCATCTCCTTTTGGAACACTCGCGAACATATCTCCAGCTACATGTTTCACACCTGCAAGACAAATTAACACATCCTTTAATCTAAGCACTCAATGAACTAACCCCCAAAGGCCATCTAGGTTCTTGAAACATGCAGTCATGCATTAACAACCACAAATCAGTAATATTGAGTTGGCAAGATTTAAATAATCAATCTCAACAGACAATATGAGATTTTCCATTTTGGCCATCTCAAATGATAGATGATTTGGAGTTACTCTCTCGGTTTCTCTCAATTTAGAATGCAGATCTGAAGCGATGTGGTACAAAGAAATTGATAATATGAAGGTTGTAAAGAGTACAGTAGACAGTACAACAGAAGAGACCTGGTGGAACTGCACTTAAATCAACTCAAGTGATAAAATATAAAACGCAATATATCACCAACCAGTTAATTGATCATTTCAATTTCAAATGCCAATAAGAGAGCTCGTCAAATTGAAAGTTACCTTTGGAGAAATGACACAAAAACTCCACAATATTATTTCAAATATTATATATCGAAGAGACATCATACCAGGAAAGGGTGGGGCATGTTTTATGACATGAGGCAAGTCAAAGTTAATGCCCTTCATATTGGGGTATTTGGAAGTGATTAAGTTAAGTGCCACTCCAATGCCACCACCAACATCAACCACCTGCTTGAGGTTCTCAAAACCTTTGAAGGACTCAAGGATCTTCTTAACAACTATCGCAGTGCGGCTGAACATTGCTGTGTTGAAAACTTGACTGAACCTGCCGTCCCTGCCAGCATACTCATAGGCATGCATTCCATGGACCTTGTTAAATGGAAGTCCGCCTTCAAGAATGGCATTCTTCAGTTGAGACCTAACATTCATTCAATTCAACAACAAAGTTAGCCACCATTAGCAAAATTTTGATGAAGTCTGGGAACAACTAGCATAAGGCACACAGGTAATCCCTTTGAGATGGGTGTTAGACCACATTATTAAACTACTTGACTATGCCAAAAAACCAGCCACAACTACAATTCCTAATAGGTAACAATGATTAAATAACAACAATGAACAAAAATCCAAATACCCAAATGTCTTGTAGCCTGATGGCATCTACCACTCCCCTGTCTCCCATGTTGGGGTTCGACCCACCACCCCAAAAATAAAAAATAACAACAATAATAATAAATCTAAGTATTGAATTAACAACACTTTGTCCTTATGCAAGTTTGTCATTGTCGTTTATCATTCTACCATACAACTATTACCATAAAAGTTAACTGAAAGTCCAAAAACTTAACAAAAATGATCAGCACCAAGTGGGGGCAAAAGTAATATAACAAATTGACTAATCAACGAGTTATGTAAATCAAATAGTGCTGTGGATTCAAGCAAATTATCCAAAGAACATTCTCTATGGCCCATAAGGGAACAAATCACAAAGCATGACATGAAGATTGCAAAACAGAACTAATTAAAACGAATAAAGAAATAAAGGGATTTATTTTATGATTTAAGAAATGAAATTAAATATATATATATATATATATATATATATATCAAAAAGTTGACTGAGTCACTGACCAACTATCCAAGTAAACCTTGTCATGAACCAAATCCATCAAGGGTGCCAAGGAAACCCCATCTTGTTGGTTACCACGCGCAAAGTACTTGGACACTGAAGTGAGACAGTATCGCCTGTGAAAAATATCATCATCCAAAGAGACACCAAGCACGCCATGGTGCACCAGTAGGCTACAAATGCGGTTAATCATGGCTGGTGCGTCCGGGTTCGTAGTGGGCATTTGGGCCACAATCTCCTCAGCAGAGAGCGTGACACTGGGACCCACATTGGCCAAGATGTCAAAGACACCAAGGTCCATGGCTGTGTGTATAGCCATGGGTAGCGTTGACCCGTACACCAGTTCCATGGCCTCAGAGAAAGCTTCTTCTTCTTCTTCTCTTTTTTGAATGCGTTGTGATTCTTGGTCGTCAATGATTGTTGTTGGGCCGATGAAGATGTGGGTTTGTGCTGAAGATGATGAAGCCGCAGCAGCCATTTGTCTTGCCTTCTGACGCCTGTTCCTGCCCATGGCTACTTTCCTTTTTGCTTTTCCTCTTGCTTTTTCGGTGAGAAATGAAAATGAGTAATGAAGGGTCAAATAAAGTCCAGAAGGATGTCAAAAATTCATGATAAGTTGATAACTGCCCGCTTTTTTCTAGTCATTATTATCTAAATTTTAAAAATATTTTTACAAAAAATTTTAAGTGACTGACAAAAAAGTAGTTTTAAAAGTAATTTTAATAGTAATTTTAAATTAGAATCAATAACGTGATTTTTAGATAACTTAACTAGTAAAATTTATATCTCTCAAAAAATTAGAACCAATAATAACTATATATATATATATATAAAGCATTCATGTGCTACACAATGTATTTGGATTTAAATCATGGTTACCGGTCAATCAAGACAAAAAATGCCTACAAATTAAAATTGAAATTTCCCTTCATGAAAATGTTTTTTTATTTATTTTTTATTTTGGTCTTAGACCCGGTGTATCCCCAAAGCTTTCAACTAATGGACTAATCACTATCGCAATGGGTGGGCAGAGGTAAATCGCTAGCCTAGGGAGTTTTCCCAAAGTGCTGGGGCTAGAACTTGGGTCTTTCACTTCCACTCGAGACAGCCACTTTGGGACTGAATGCCCAACCACTCAGCCAACTCCATTTGGTTCTTCATGAAAATGTTGTCCCTTTAAGAATACTTTCGAATGTATCTCCTCCTAAATGTTCCACGCTTGCAACATAAGTTAACGCGCCTCTTTATCTACATAACTTGTGTATTTATACAGCCTATCTAGGCTTTTAAAATTATGATATTAGCATTATTATTCCATAAAATTCATATGTTGATCCCATCGTTTTAAAAATCGGACCGGCTGGTCGAATCGGTTCAATTGGGAATCGGTCACCAACCTAGTCCGATTAAAACCCCTGAAACTGGCCAGAACCAATTAAAAACTGGTAAAAAATGGGAATTGGGAGCAAAAATGGTTCATTGACCGTACCGGTTTTTTAAAACCATGGTTAATCAAACTTTAAATTAATAAGATACAAAAAATCCTTAACAATATTGTGAAAAAAAGGAGACTATGAGTTAAAATAATATTGGAATACAGTGGGGCATGTTGTATAACATGAGGTAAGTCGAAATTAATGCCTTTGATGTGTGGATATTTGGAAGTGATGAAGTTAAGAGTAACTCCTAGACCATCGCCAATATCAAGTTCATCAACCAATTGCCTGAGTTGCTTTTCATAAGAAACATTGCTTTATTCGCCTTTTGAAAAATTGAAAAAAAAGAAAAGAAAAAAGGCTTCCCCACTAGAATATGAGTAATTACTAAAGAAAGGTTTCAAATTGGTACGTGTTATTCAGCAAAAAAAAAAATTGGTACGTGCTGATACAAAAGAAAGGACTGAGGTGTCAGAATATGAACTTTATGTAGTACAAAATTGCTTTAGCAATCGAACCCAAGTTTTAAAGGTAAAAAAGAAAAAAGAAAAAGAAAAGCTAGGAGATAATTACAATGAACTTTTCATAAGTCCTCATTTCGTGGCCGACATTGAACTGTGGTTCACCAATAGGACTATTCAGGATTTCTTAAGTTCTAAGTATGGTTCGCCAAGCAACATGTACATAAGTTGTCCATTGCATCATAGTGATGCCATATTGTTTGTCCAAAAATCTTCATAAAAAATAAGGTTAGACAAAGTCCATGGAAGAAACCAATGTGAATTTGAAACTTCTTATAGACACAGAAAGCCATAGAGTGCTTTTTGCTGAAGCTGGCAAGGATTTCATCGACTTCCTCATTCACATTCTAGCCCTGCCGGTTGGAACTTTCATTCCTCCGCTTCTCAAAAAGCAAGGAATAGTGGGCAGCTTGGGGAGCATTTACGAGAGCATTGAAAGTTTTACTATATACGTACCTTCAATCAGTGGCGGCTTCAGAAATATTTTTCAGGGTGGTCAATAAAAAACTTAAACTATATAAAATTTAATAAAAATAGAACTTCATATATTGACCATAAAAAAAATAAATAAAAAAAAATAAATAAATAAAACACATACACACATACACACGCACACAAAGACATAAAGTCTTACAATTTTTTTTTTGAATTTTCTTATTTTGAGATCTTTGCATAATAGTCTTATTATTAATGCTGTAAATTACATCTTTTTTTAAATTTTAGTTTCATAAAAATTTTCTTGGCCTTTTTCTTTTTATTTGTAAGGACCTAATATATTGTTAAGGGGATCAAAGTTTAAAGAAAAGTTTGACTACAAACTAAGCTGTAGCCTAAGGCTACAACTCTCACTAAAAAAATTAACATGGTTACTATAGGGACTGGGTTTGAGCACTTCTTCTGGTAGATGAGTGGACTCAAGCTCAACTAGCCCAATACAATAAATTTATAGAGAATGAGTTTAAGAACTAGGCCTTAGTGAGGGTTACAACAATTAGGCATGGTTGTGAATGGATTGAATAATAAGGACATGTACTGAAGTGTGAAATTCTATCCTCAGCGTTCATCCGAGGAGGTTGTTGTTCTTATTATTTCTTCAGTGCTTGGTTATAAAGGTTTCAGAGATCATATAAATTGCTCCCGTATCCTCCCTTTCTAATTTCTTTTTTCCTCCCTTTCATGGAGGATTTCTTACATTATATATCTCCTTTCCGTTGATATTGGCCCTCCATTTGTTGATCATGCAGGTCACTACTTGAGTGCTTGTCTCATCAATCGTCTTCCCAAGCCTTCTGTGAGTTGTAGCAACCAAAGTAGCACTGTACAGGGGTCATTTCCTCATTAATGCGGCCAGAACGTTAGTTGTGGGCATTTAATGCGGAGGTGACAATTTCTCCTTGAATTTCTCCTCCACCATGCTCCCATGGCTGACCCATTATACCTGTCCTTTTTCTTGGGATGCTCTAGGAGGCTGCCTTTGATGGCGCGTCGCTCTTCCTTTCTATGATCTCGGTTGGCCGAGGACGGGATTGTCCTCGGCAATGTTTCTTGGCAATTTGGACTTTCTTCGTTTGTCCTCGGACATTTCTTCCTCCTCGGCGTGGGCCCTGGGCTTAGTATAAAGTGGGCTGGGGTTGCCAGATTCGTTGAACCCACAATAGCCCCTCGAAATCCTGCTGTCCGACTCCTCGGATGGAAAGGAGGATTTTGATGTCCTCAGGCCTTTGCCATGGCTTGTCAAGTCTTGTCCTCCGTCAGTGCCAGAGTCTTTTCATCTGTCCAAGGCGCGTTCCTAGTGCTTCGGTATACGGAGTGTGCCCTCATTAAATTCTGGCAGCTCTGTGCTCCCCACGTTCAACGGTGAGATGGTAATCTAACAGTGGGGATTTCTTTAACTTCATGGGCGGGAAAACCCGCACAGTTATTTTTAATTGGAGGTATAAATACCCATTTGAACCGATTTGCCTCTTTACTTTTACACTTAAGAGTTCTTTGCGCACATATCCTGAGTTCGGTTAAATCTCCAGCCAAACTCACGTCTCTTTTCAGCATAAAAAGCCTGTCCGAGGAGCTTTTCCTCATTTTTATAAGTTTTCTTCTCTCTCTAACTCGTGTTTTCTCTCTTCTAAGTTTCTTTTCCTCTTATTCCTCTCTTTCTTTCGTCCTTCCCTGAGTCTTTTAGCCGTTTCTAGGGATGGATAAGTTAAAAAAGTTGGTTGAGTCCGAAGAGGCAATGGAGAAATTCGTCGCCGATTATAGGATACCCCGTAATGTAGGTTTGAGATACTGTGAAGAAGGGGAGTGGCATTTTAGGAGGCGAGTGGGTGAAGTTGTGATTCCCATAATTGCCTTCATAGAAGGTGGTGTGAGAATCCCTATGGGACCAGTGATGAGGGACTACCTTAGGCATTTCCGATTAGCTCCCACCCAGTGCGCCACTAACGTGTTTAGGATCCTGGGTTGTGTGGACGCCTTAAACGAGAAAATGGGGTTGAGGTTAACCCATCACGATGTAAACTGGTGCTACAACCTCCAACACCTAAAGGGTAAATCCTATTATATAAAGACGAGGGATGATAAGGTTCGGCTTATTCAATGCCTCCCCGAGTCTAGCAAGGGGTTAAATAAGGACTTTCTCATCGTGTCTGGGGAGTGGCATGACGGCCTTCATTGTCCAACAGAGGAGGGGGAACCAGGTGGGGTATTCAGAGTAGGAGAGGGTTAATCTTTTGTGTTGTCATAGTTTGCATTGCTCGGTTGCTAATATGAACACGCTTTCTTTTTTGCAGATCCACACGCCTTTGAACAACACTTTCATTTAATCAGCCGGGAAGATTTGGCAACCATCCTTAAGGCGGAGGTTTTTGTGAACGAAGCTGACAACCAAGTTAGAGCCGCTCATAAGATCCTTGAGTACAATCCCATCCAGAAATCATTCTCGGCTCCGAAGTATGTGATCAGAGCTAAAGATCCTCGGCTTCACAGAATTACCATAGCAGAACACGGGTTCTTGCTTCCCGAAGGATCTCCTGTACCAGAAGGCATTCCATTGGTGGGCCCTTCCTCATCCCATCAAGCAGAAGAGGCCGAGGGAGGAAGAGAAAAGGCCGCTGATTTGGGTCCGTCCGAGGACGAATTCGGTGTATTCGACCAAGTCAATCTATTCGAGGATCCCTCTGGTGACTTGGGCGACCCCAGTTTGACTGAAGCGGATCTTCTATTAGTAGGGACTTCTTCTCAGGCTGAAATGGGTATTAAGAGAAAACCTCCAACCAGTTTGTTCGACCTAATTGAGGGCCAACCAGGGAAGGACGCGCCAGGGAAGCCACAGTCCACGCTTCAGCTTGTTCAGACCAGGTTATCTTCCACCCAATCAAAACCACCATCTCCACGGTCCAAACTTCCTCCCCCTCCTCAGTTGACTCTGCCTCTTCGGCCCGAGCCCGCCGACCCAAAAAGGAAGAGGGCTTCCAAGGGCAAAGAGCCAATGGATGGGGGGAAGTCTCGCTCCTCTCAGGAGGAAGATGAAGGTTGTCGAGCCTCAAAACAACTAAAAATAGGGCACCAGGGCCAAGAAAAAGAAGTGGCCACTTAGTCCGAGCCCCAGGCCTGGCTTCCTGCCCCAATGCTCCACGGGGAGCCTTTGATGGATAACGCCTCCCTCAGGGACTTCTGAGGGGGTGAAGGCACCTATGTGGTCGATGCATTGGAGAGGTCTCTTCTACTTCCCGCCGATATGGCCGAGCTAGGGAATTTAAGGAGGCAGGAGGTCTTTCTCAGCATCAAGAGATATTTGGGTATGGTAAGACTTCTAACACTTGTGACTCCGTTGATTTTTATTCCTTAGTTTCCAACTTATCGTGTGCTTGTTTCAATTGGCAGGTTGTCCAGGCCACTTATAGGTTAGAAGAGGCAGCTAATGACTAGAGCAGGGACCTGGAGCTCGAGCGTAACAAGCCCTTAGATGCTACGCGGACCCTCAAAAACTTTGAGGCCGATCTCTCGAAAGCTAGGGAGGATCTGAAGGAGATGACAAGGGCTAGAGATAGCGCTGAGTCAGGCCTAGCTAGCGCTCAAAAACAGGCCGAAAGCCAGACGAGACGCCTACTCGATACTGAGGATCAGCTGAAGATTACCAATGAGCAAATCACTGATCTAAAGAAGAAGCTGGCCGAGGTAGAGGGGGCCAAGAACGTTACGGAGTGGGCCAGGGATGAAGCCTTGAGGGCTAAGGCAGAGGCGGAATTCGCCAGGACGGAGGCTGAGAGCTTCAAGGAGAAAATCGAGGAAGAGGCTTATGACTTGGGAGTGGTTGAGACCCAGGCCACTCTCAAGGCCCAAGTACTTGGAGTATGCAGGCTCTACTGTTCCCAGGTTTGGAATGAAACCCTTAAACAAGCTGGGGTTGAGGCTTCATCTGATCTGTGGAAGGCGGAGAATGTATTCTACCCTCCGGCCATCCGGGAAATTGCCCCTGCTAGCTCCGAGGCTGAGGTTGCTCCTAAGGAGGCTGAGACTGCTCAGCCTGAAGCTGCTCTGGCCATAACCGCTCTTAATGAGCCAGCTGAGGAGGGTAAGCTTCCTGGGGCGACAGAAACACATGAAAACCTGAACCCTGAAGCGCCCCAGAAGACTGCAGAGTCTACAGTTGATGCTCAGGCCCCTCACGTCGAGGAGCCAACTCTCTCAGTTCAGCCCCTTCAGACCGTTCCCCCAAGTGAGGGCTCCAAGGGTCCTAAGGTCGTTTCTACTCAGCTCTCCAAGGAAGGGGTCAAGACAAAGTTGAAGAAATAGGCCATCCCGGCTAGCTTTTGTTTTAGTTTTGCCGGTTTTTTTTTTTTTTTTTTTTTTTTTTTTTTTTTTTTTTTTAAGAACATTGGAATCATTGTAATTAGACTTTTAGATTAAATGTATGAAATTCCTTCTTCTCTTTTCTTTTTACACTATGTGTTCATTGTTATTATTGTTATTGTTATTACTGTGAATCTCGTGTCTCATGAGTGGGTTATCCTAATGGGTAAAAATGGTTATGTACATACCATATTTGAAATCAGACCTTTAAATTCTAACTCACCAGCATTAAGGGGACACTTAGTTTGCGTTTGCTTACATCTTTAGAGGGCGGGGAAGATGATCCTAGGTACCGAGCGTACACTTAGGCTGTATTTGCAACTTGCATGAATGCTTGATCTTGCTAATTTCTTTAATGGTTGTGGTCCGAGGATCAGCTCAACATTTGGATTCCATTTGCCACCTAAGCTCTTGCTAGAAGTAACTAGTTTCCCCATAGGTTTGTGTCCAAGGACCATGCAAGACCTTGGTTCTGTCTAGATTTATAGTTTTTCATACAATGTAAGGTCTCAAAAGCAATAAGTATATTATTGGATATGAGTCTATTTTTAGAAAAGGTCGATTGGTTTCTAGTAATAAGGTTTGGTAGGAATTTTTTCAAGTAGTTTGCTAGGACTTTTGAGAAAACTTTGTATAATACATTACAGAAGCTAATGGGGTGGAATTCAGTAACTAATTCAGGACTATTAACTTTTGGTATAAGAGTAATAAAGGTGTGGTTAACAGGTGAAGGTAATGTACCTGTATTGAGCTAAGATAGGATAGAATTGGTAACATCAGAGTCTACCGTTGACCAAAAGTGCTGATAAAACAATGGCGGCATG
The DNA here is from genome assembly GCA_028535165.1 of Quercus tomentella. Taxonomy (NCBI): domain Eukaryota; kingdom Viridiplantae; phylum Streptophyta; class Magnoliopsida; order Fagales; family Fagaceae; genus Quercus; species Quercus tomentella. The sequence goes on from JAPQVY010000100.1 coordinate 46,323,293, forward strand.
CCATCAGAACCTGGTGCCTTCAAAGGAGCCATCTGCTTTAGTGCTTGTACTACTTCCCATTCCTAAAATTTGCCCACTAGTTCATCATTCATAGATTTTGTCACTAATTGTGGGATATTTAGGAGAGCTTCTTGTACCCCAAATGGAGATGAAGATGAAAATAAATCAGAGTAGTATCGGATAAAGCTTTGACCAATCGCTTTTGATTGATCTTCCCATCTTCCATCTTGTGCTCGAATTACCATGATCGTATTTTTTCTAAATCTCTTCGTTGCCTTACTATGAAAATATTTAGTATTGTTATCGCCCTTGCTCAACCAAAGGACCCTTGATCTCTGATTCCACATTTTGGACTCCCTATCAAGTAAAACATTTATCTCAGCCTTCAAAATTTTGATTAGAGAATTATTGCCACCCCTCATTGCTACTCTTTTTGCTGATACAGGCTCTTTTTTTTTTTTTTCTTCTCCAACTCCCTTTGAACATTCCCAAAACAATTGTGATTCCACCAAGTCAGGTCCTTCTCGCATTTTTCCACTTGTTTTAAAAATTTGGTTATCTGAATTTGCTCCCTCCGTATTTATCCAAGCAGCTTCAACTGTTTCTCCACACCTTGAATCGGATAGCCACATCTCTTCAAACCTAAAAAGTCTCCTTCTCATTGGTATTTCCAACCCAAACAGATTAAAAAATAGAGGCATATGATCCGAAGTAATGCAAGATATGTGTTGTACCTGAGCTCTTGGAAATTGCAAAAACCAACCTGATGATGCATAGAAAATCAGTAGGCTGAATGTTCCAAGCTTCAATGGGCTAGTGATTGCTTAGAAGACCTGAAAAGAAAGAAATACAAGGATCAAAGGTGACCGGGGTGAACCGGCCAAGAACTCTCTAATGCTCAAGTTAAGAGTAGTGAAAATTTACTTTCATTTGATGTGGATGAGTCCTTATATAGTGAGCTTTGGAGTGGTTACTTGTTTAGTAACTTCCTCAACGTGTACGGAAGTTAGAAGATTCAGACTTAACTCCCACAACTGCTATAGAAGTTAGAAGGTTCAATCTTATATTCTACAATTGCCATTAGAAGTTAAGAACTTAGTGGGAAGTTATAGCGATGAATAAGGATTTTGCTCATACTTCTAAACAGTAGAACGTAGTTCGAATCATAAGCTTTTGTGCGTAAATCCATTCTGAAAATTTTCTAAGTGTTACGAGGTCGTCCAGCTGTTTCCCTGATGGACGACCATCATACCCATGAACGACCTCCCCACGGTGGATTGGCCTTCCTATGTTGGGTTAACCTTCTTGGTCCTGGACGACTCTATGGATGAATTGGAGATGGTTCGATTTTTAATTCACCATTAGTAGTTCCTCAGACGAGCATTATTTATCTGGGATCCCTGGTTTTCCTTTAAAGGATTTCCAAGAGATGAGACGTAAGATGACTTTTGGGGCTGAGGCTAGCTCGTCCAGAAGGTCTCATAGTCCCCCTCAAGATGAAGAGGAGGAAGAGAATGTAATTTATAGTTGTGCTCCCGAGGTAGCGTCTACTCTGGACGCGAGTAAGTTAAAAAATCTTGTAGGTAGGTACTAAATTCCTAGCGAGTTTAGACCTCGTCTACCTGAAAAGGGGGAATGGTGATGTTCTCCTTCTTCAAGTTTTGGTGTATATACCTCCTATCTTCTAGTAGGTCTTAAATTTCTTTTGAATTCCTTTTGTAGAGGTCTCTTCCATAGGTTGGGTATTGGACCAAACCAGCTTAACCCTAATGGATGGAGGACAATAGTTGCCATGCAAGTGTTATGGCATGAGGCGCTTGATGGGAACTTGTCCACTATGGCGCTTGATGGGATCTATCCAATCACAGTGGACAAGTTCCTTTATTGTTATAAGCCCTTAGAGATTAAACAATTTGTTGGTTTTTACCAGTTCTCTTCTAGGGGCCCTTAGTTTAGTTTGATTAAGGGTCGTAGTTCTTCTGACAGGCTTTGGAAAAAAGAATTCTTTTTTATTTCTGGAAATTGGGCTGGGGACCCAGTTGATGTAAATAGTGCCCCCTTCCCTCCTTTTACCAGCCCCTTAGGTCGTCTTCGTCCTAAGGGTATGTCTTTTTTCCTTTCTTTTATTGATTTTATCTAACTTTTTCCTTGTTTAACCTTCTCTTGTATTGGTACAGCTATTACTCGTCCACACTCGGACAGTTTTTATTTAGAGTGTATTGACAGAGTTCGTGCCTTCCTTGAGAGGTCCTTCCATAACTTGGTGACCCTTAGTCTTCTAGCTGCTTGAAGACTTGGTCTTGAGCCTACTACTGAAAACCTTGCTCACAAAGAGACCACTCGTCGGAGTAAGTATCGCCCATTCCTTTATTTTTTTATTTTTTTTATTTTTATTTTTTATTATTATATATTACTAACTTTGTCCTTTTCAATATAGGGTTGGCCATCATGAAGAAAAATAAAGGGAAAGGCATTACAAGTGGTACTGAGGGTGAAGAAGACGTACAGGTCTTGGACGATGCCACCCCTTTGGTAGTCCAGAAGCCTGGCGTTCAAACTGGAAAGAGGAAGGGTATATCCAACTCTGTGGATCTTGGTGACCTTTCAACTCGTCGAGGTTCCAAGAAATAGAAGTCTGGAAAGACTCCTCCTCCCAAGGTTCCAAAGTTTCCTTCTGCGATGGTACACCTGGACGCCTTGGCAGTGAACTTGGTTCCCGTCTAGACTGCTCCTTCATTCGTCCAACTTGAGGACCTCCCTCCTCTTGCAGCCAAAACTCCTCATAGGGCCCACCCTTCAAAGAAAACCAAGTATCCTCCCAACTTGGTAATGGACGAGGGTTATGCTTGGAGGACGTTCAATGGAATCATCACTGACAATGAGGTGAACTTATGCTATAACATGTCAGTGAAGGACTTTGAGTGTTTTGTCATACATGACCTTTTCAAGGTATGTAATTTTTGTTGTCTTTGTTTTATTTTCCCAAAACTTCAATTTTTATTATTATTATTATTTTTTTTTTTAACTCTCCTTTGTCCATTTATAGGCCATGTCAAAGTTTTACACTGCGTCCACCCAAGCCAAGGAGCTTTATGATGAGGCTAACGCTGCCAAGGAGAAGAGCAAAGAATTGAACAATGAGGTTCATTTGAAGAAGGGGGAGGTGATCAGGCTGACAGAGGAGCTTAATCGTCTACAGGGAATTGAGTAGAAACTAAAGAATGAAGTGGAGGAGCTCAAGGCAGACTCTATTGAGAAGGAAACCCACATCACTCACCTCGAGGTGAAGGTTTAAGAGTTTACTTTGTCTATGGAGAAGGCTCAGAAGGAAGCTGTCACAGCCTTCATGAGGTCCAATGAGTTCAAAACTCGTCTAAATCGTCATTATGCTGTTGGCTATGAAGACTTCTGTGTTGATGCCAAGGAGGCCTACCCTAAGATGGATTTTGACTCCTTCATGATCCCCACTGCTATAGAGAGTCCCTGCTTCCAATGAGCTCTAAAGATGTCAACGTGGTGGACGATGCTTCAACTGAACCTATCCAGGACGCCACTGATGCTAGCAAGGACGACCCTAAGTCTGGGGGTGATGCCCCCAGTGGTTTATCTTAGTAAATTTATTTTTCCTTTTAGAAAAATTTTATCATTTTAATTTATTGGAAGTGCCCTTTGTTTTGGGCTTTTTATATTTAAAATTTATAAAAGTACAATCTATTCGTCCAAGTTTATAGACATGCAGTAGATACAATGGCCTTTCACTAGCTTTGAACAATATATGGGTTTTTGGACGATGGTCATCTACCCTTTTTATATTTTATGAATGAATATTCACTTCTATTTTCATTCTTTATTTGGTGTTGAACATGTTATGTCTTATGAAAGAATTTTCCCTTTATATCGTCCATGTTATTTCTATGGTTTTTAGTGTGGTCCGTCCACTCATGAAAACATTTTATATCTTCCTAATTGAATGAACGAATTTTCTTTCTTTACATCATCCATTTTAGGATAAATTTTTCATGCTCAACACTTCTACCATTTTTTGTTTCCCAAGTATAACTTGTCTATGAATGGTATTTCTTTTGCTAGCCTTATTCGTCCATAGATTTAACTTATAGCTTGCATTGTCCCTCATCCATAGGCCAGACGGTTTTTAATTCGTCTTTAGGTAAGACATTCCCAACATTTACTTGTCCAAAGATCGGATTGTTTGGCTGGTCAAATTCATCCATGGATTTTAAGTATTTTTATGTGCACATTTTTTCCTCGTTCATTAGTTAGACGAATATACCTTAGGTTTTACCTCGTTCATTGAATAGACAAATATACCTTAGGTCTTTCCTCGTCCATTGATTAGACAAATATACCTTACTTTATTTTCCTTTGCTTTATCCTTATTTTAAGAAAAGGTTTTAGACGTTAAATCTCTGCGTCCAGAGATTTTACTCGTCTTGGGTCTTTAGCCTTCTTGTGGATTAGTTTAAATGAAAACAACATGAAAATTAGAAATTCATACAACATATATACTTTGGGAATTCAAATTTTATATACACAATATAAACATCGTCCACAAGCATGGCACATGCTTAGAAGCTAGTGCCTTCAGGGAATTAAAAATACTTATGTTCAAACAAATAGACTAAGTTCATAACTTCGTCTATCATAAATTCGTCCACAAACAACACAAAAGTTGGAAACTAATGCACTTTTTAGGGAATTAAAATGTTAAAAACATGTAGAGTAACATAAATAAATATGAAGAAAGTAACACATAGCTTCAACTTCGTCCATGATGATGCTCGTCCATGATGATTTTTGTCCAGGCTGACCCTTCATTGATAGTATCTTCTTAGATGCTCAACGTTTCGGGGGTACTCTAACTTCAGTCCATCTAGGGCTTCCAAGTAGTATGATCCTTGTCTTTTACAATTGATAACCTTGTAGGGTCCTTCCCAATTAGGCCCCAGCTTTCCATGGGCCGGGTTTCTGGTTGCCAAGGAGACCTTTTTAAGGACGAGGTCCCCTATGTTGAAGCGTCTGGGTTTCACCATTGCATCATATTGTCTAATCATAAGATTTTTATATTTTTCTGTCCTCTGAAGACGAAGTTGTTCTTCATTCTCCTTATCCTGATACTTCATCACCTTGTGGTTGGCCATGTGCACCTCTGCAGGTATGACTGCTTCACTTCCATAGGCTAGTTTGAAAGGAGTCTCCCCTGAAGCCCATAGAACACCTGGTAGCTCGTCTAGCCATACTCCATTTGCTTGCTCAAGCTGAGTCTTGACGATCTTCAACAAGGATCGGTTTGCAATTTCTACTTGTCCATTTGCTTGTGGCTGGGAGGGTGAGGAATGATGATTCTTGATTCCAAGTTGCTCACAAAAATCTTTGAAGGGTGTGTTATCGAATTGTCGTCCACTGTCTAACACTAGGACTCTAAGTACCCCAAACTGGCATACAATGATTTTCCAGACGAAGTTCTTGACATTCTGCTGTGTGATCTTTGCTAAAGGTTCAGCTTCCACCCACTAAGTGAAATAATCGACCCCCATCATCAAAAATTTCATCTGTCTGGTTCCAATTGGAAAGGGACCCAAAATATCCAATCCTCATTGCGCAAAGGGCCATAGGGCCATCATCGGGTAAGGTACTTCGATGGTTGTCTAGGGACGTTATTGAAATGTTGACATTGATCACAAACCTTCACATAAGCCTTAGCATCTGCTTGAATGGTTGGCCAGTAATATCCTGCATGGACGACCTTGTGGACAAGTGCTCTAGCTCCTGAATGGTTGCCATATGCTCTTTCATGAACTTCTCTCAATACGTAATTTGCTTCGTCTGGAGCTAAACACCTTAGGTAAGGCTGAGAGAAGCCTCTTTTGTATAGCACCTCGTCTATAAGAACGTACTTAGCTAACCAGATCCTTAGCTTTTTGGCCTCGTCTCTCTCTTCTGGAAGCCTTCCATCTTTTAGGTAAGCGACCATTGGGGTCATCCAATTTTCTTCACCTTCTATGTGCTATACCTCTGGAAGATCTATGCTAGACATGTATTGAACTTCATCAAATTCGTCCATTGATCCATCTACTGATGCTTCCTTTGCTAAGACATCTGCTTCCATGTTTTCCTTCCTTGGGATTTGAAGGAAACTGGCTTCCTTAAACTTCCTAATAAGGCATTTCACCCTGCTAAGATACTTCTTCGTCCGTCCTTCTTTTGCCTCACATGTCCCATTTACTTAGCCTATGATTAACTGAGAGTCTCCTTGGACAATTATTGACTCCGCCCCTAAGGACTTAGCCAATTCCAGCCCTTTAAGGAGGGCTTCATATTCAACTTTATTGTTGGTTGTTTGGTACTGTAGGTGAACCTTATACTTTAACTTATCTCCTTCTAGGGATTGTAACACAACTCCTATTCCTCCTGCATATAGTGTAGATGACCCATCTACATGGATGACCTATACCTTAACCTCTTCCACCTTGTCTAAATCACCATGACTTGGAGTGAATTCTGTAATACTAGAGCTTGAGCCTTTATTGTATTCTTAGGCTGATACTTGATATCAAACTCACTTAACTTTGTAGCCCATTGGATCAATCATCCTGTGGCTTCCAACTTGTTCATCTCCTTCTTGAGTGGATGATCCATCATGACATTGATGACATGTGCCTGGAAGTAATGCCTCAGCTTCCTGGAAGCTATTATTAATGCAAAAGCCAAGTTTTCAATCATCGGATATCATCCTTCTACTCCCCTTAGTGCTTAGCTTGTATAATACACAGGCTTCTGCACTTTCCCTTCTTCCTTGATCAATGCTGAACTTACCGCATGTAGGGATACTACTAAGTATAAGTATAACTCCTCACTTGGTATGGATGGACTTAGCAGGGGAGCCGTGGTAAGATAAACTTTAAGATCCTGGAAGGCCTTTTGGCACTCGTCCGTCCATTCGAATGCCTTCTTGAGAACTTTGAAAAAAGGCAAACATTTATTTGTAGCTTTTGAAACAAACTTGTTTAGAGCTGCAACTCGTCCAGTGAGGGATTGGACTTCCTTGACATTCTTTGGTGATTCCATGTTCAGAATGGCTTGGATCTTGTCAGGATTCGCTTCAATTACTTTTTGTGAAACCATAAATCCTAGAAACTTCCCTGACGAAACCCCGAAGGCACATTTACTTGGATTCAGCTTCATATTGTATCGTCTAAGTGTGTCAAAGGTCTCCTGTAGGTCATCTAGATGTTTTCTCTCGTCCAAGCTCTTCACTAGAATATCGTCTACATAGACTTCTACATTCTGTCCTATCTGTAGACGGAACATGTGATTGACTAACCTCTGATAAGTTGCCCCCACATTCTTCAAACCAAAGGGCATCACTTTGTAACAAAATAGACCTTGACTAGTAATAAAGAATGTCTTCTCGAAGCTTAACAACTGATGACCTGCTGTTGAGTCTACCAACTAGTCAATGCGTGGCAACGAATAACTGTCCTTGGGGCAAGCCTTATTTAAGTCAGTGAAGTCTACACACATCCTTCACTTGCCATTTGCCTTCTTGACCATCACCACGTTAGCTAACCAATCCGGGTAATAGACTTCCCGAATAAATTATTCTGTGGTTAACTTCTAGACCTTTTCCTTGATAGCATTATCCTGCTTAGGAGCAAATACCATCTTCTTCTAATTAATAGGCTTGGAAGATGGATACACATTCAATTGATGAGTAATAACACTTGGGTCAATTCTTGGCATGTCTTCATGACTCCATGCAAAAATGTCGATACTCTTCCTTAAGAATTGGACAAGGTCTTGCTTCGTCTTCTCCTTTATGCTTGTTCCAATTCTGGTAAATTTCTCGGGATTACCCTTTTCCAGTGGGATGTCTTCCAGTACTTCAGTGGGCTCTGTAACAACTCTTCTTTCCTTTATATTCATCATCTACACATGCTCATCCATAGCCAACATGGCTAAGTAGCATTCTTTAGCGGTTGATTGATCCCTTTATACTTACCCAATTCCGTAATCTGTTGGGAACTTGAAAGATAGGTGGTAGGTAGATGTTATTGCCTTTCAACTATTTAAGTTGATCGTCCAATGATGGAGTTATAAGAAGATGAACAATCCACGACGAAGAAATTTACTTCTTTGACAATATGTTGTGGATATGCTCCCACCACTACAAGTAGTGTAATAGTGCCCACAGGTTTCACTTTCATTCCTCCAAATCCTACCAAGGGCGAATTTACTGGTCAAATTTGATCTCATCCAAGCCTCATTTGCTGGAAGACAGGGTAATATAGAATGTCTGCTGAACTCCCGTTATATACCAACACCCTTCTAGTCGTGTAATTCGCAATGAGCAAAGTGATAACGATTGCATCGATATGTGGGTGATGGACCCTTCCAGCGTCTTCGTCTATAAAAGTAATGGCCTGCTCGTCTGCCCCCCTTGTCCTTGGTGGTCGTCTAGAGAGTTGGACATTCTGTACCACCTTAAGGTATGTCTTCCTTGACTTGGAAGATTGCCCTGTCGAAGTTCCTCCTACAATAACTCTTATTTCTCCAAGTGGGGGCCGTGATCTACCTTTCCTTTCAACTTCTCATCTTTATGATCTCGTCCAATAAAATTCCTCAACTTTCCTTGCCTGATAAGATTCTCTATTTGCTGTTTTAAATCATAGCACTCGTCCGTGTCATGCTTATGATCTCTATGGAAGTGGAAATACTTGTTTTTATTGTGCTTATGGGGATCTCCCTTCATCTTTTCTGGTCACTTCAAAAATGGATAATCTTTGATTTGCATAGGCACCTGATCAAGTGGCGCGTTCAAGGGCGTGTAGTGTTGACTCCTTCTTGAAGACGATCCTATCTTCCTGTTATCTCTATCTTTCTTCTCTCTTCTCCGGGCCTTCTTTGGACAAGGCCCTGCTTAGGATGGCGTGGAAGGTCTGGTTCCATTCACTCTGCTCTCTTCCTCTTTTTGGCAATGATTGCATCTTCTGCATTCATGAAGTTTTGGGCTAAATGGACGAGTTCTGCCATGATCTGTGGCTCTTGATCATATAGCTTATGGATAAATAAATCCGAACTAACTCCATTATGGAAGGCTGCCAATAATAACTTGTCATCCATCTTGTCTACCGTCAAGACTTCCCTATTGAAGCGAGTGATGAAAGATCGCAAGCTCTCATTTTCTTCTTGCTCTATAGTCAACAAGCTGGATGAGGAATGTTTGTGCCTTTGTCCTCCGATAAAGTTGTTGACGAACAACTTACTCAACTCTTCGAAAGAGCCAACAGTGTTTGTAAGTATCTTGCTAAACCACACTCGTGTTGGCCCCTTAAGGGTAGTTGGGAAAGCCTTGCACATTATCTCATTTGGAACTCTTTGAAGGTGTATTGTGGTCTTGAAGGTTGCTATGTGATCACATGGATTGCGTGTTCTATCTTAAGAATCCAAGGAAGGCATCTTGAACTTGGAAGGTAGGGGATGACTATTGATGGAAGCTATGAAAGGGGAATCAATTCGATGAACTAAATCATCTACGTGATTCATCCTTCACATATTCTCCCTCATCTCGTCCATGACTCTATTCATTTGATCCATCTCCCTCTCCAAGTGTGGCACCCTACGTGAAGCGGTACCCCTTGAGTGGTTCTCACGCTCAACATTTTCTCCTTCTTTAACTTCTTAACTTTGAGCTTGTCCTTCCACGCATCGTTCATGATGTTGCCTCCTTTGGTTGATCTCCCGGGTCAACTCTTGATTCTGATGGGTTAATTCTGCCATGGTGGCTGCCATGGACTATATTTGTTGGATGGAAGGCGATTGTGTGGTAGGTGCTGATTGGTGAGCACGGTTGGGATGGCTAGAAGCGTTTCCACTCTCCTGATGGCCTGGACTAGTGGCCATTGACCTTGTCCGGACTATACAAACTTTTGTCTAAGAAAGATAAATTGCAAATCACAAATTTATTTTTCCCTATAGACGGTGCCAACTGATGATACATAGAAAATCAGTAGGCTGAATGCTCCGGGCTTCAATGGGCTAGTAATTGCCTGGAAGGCTTGAAAAGAAAGAAATACAAGGATCAAATGTGACTGAGGTGTGTTAGGACATATGTGATTCACTTGTTAGGAACATATGTCACTATTTTATGTAATTGGCTAATCTTTTAACAAAACGCACTTTACTTGTATTTGGGTAGATCTAGGATGTGTTTAATACTTTAAGAAATTTTGTTTCAAGATCAAGTGTTGAAGCCATGCAAGTCTGTCCAAGATTCAAGCTGAAAAGTGCCTGTCATTAAAGCTCAACAGCTAGCTCGATAGCTAGCCATCTATCGAGCTTGAAGAGCTGTTCAGCCCTGTGGCTCGACAGTAACTTGACAGATAGGGTATCTATCAAGGTTTATGAAAAACAGAATTTCAGTTCTGTTTTGACTCTAATTTGTGATTATGTGTTTGAGCTTTCTTCTCTCACAACTCTAGACATATAAAAGAATTATTTTAAGGGCCGTCAAAGTGAACACAAGTTGCACAAGTGTTGAGCAAAGTTTGTTCAAGCAATTTGTGACCGGAAACACAGTTTTGTCCTAGTTCATCATTCTTGTGAAGAAGTTGTTGTGTTTGTGCACCGTAGGGTTTTGTGACCAAGCATCTTCTTGATCTTCATCGTTGGGATGAACTGAGGAACTTTGTAGCCAACAACCTTCTCTAGTTGGTGATTGAAGTCGTGTACTGGGATTCACGTAATTGGTTAGTCACGTACTAGGAGTCAAGAATTCAAGAATTCAACAACCGATGCTTAAGTTAGTTTTTCCTTTAGAATTCAAGAATTCCAACTTTAGGAGTAGTGAAAACTTACTTTCATTTGATGTGGATAAGTCCTTATATAGTGAGCTTTAGAGTGGTTACTTGTTTAGTAACTTCCTCAACATGTACAGAAGTTAGAAGATTCAGACTTAACTCCCACAACTGCTATAGAGGTTAGAAGGTTCAATCTTATCTTCTACAACTGCTATAAGAAATTAAGAACTTAATGGGAAGTTATAGCGATGAACAAGAATTTTGCTCATACTTCTAAACAGTAGAATGTGGTCCAAATCATAAACTTTTGTGCGTAAATCCATTTTGAAAATTTTCTAAGTGTTGCGAGGTCGTCTAGCTGCTTCCCTGATGGACGACGTTCATACCCACGAACGACCTCCCCATGGTGGATTGACCTTCCTATGTTGGGTTAACCTTCTTGGTCCTGGACGACTCTATGGATGAATTGGAAATGATCCGATTTTTAATTCACCATCACAACCATTATTTGCTAATCCCCTATCTAGTCTCTCCCAAATGCACACAACATTTTCAAAGTGTCTACTCCATGTGTACTTTGTCCCGATGAATCCCAAATCCATAAAGCTACATTCATCAATTACCTCCCTAAATAGCTGCATCTGATTATTGCTTCTTAAAGCTCCCCCTAATTTTTCATCCTGGCTAGTGATTTCGTTGAAATCCCCAACAAATAGCCATGGTACATTCCTACCTCGATTAAGGCTTCTTAACTTATCCCAAGCTTCACCCCTCCTAGCTGTATCCGGCTCCCCATAAAAACCTGTGAATCTCCAAACATCTTCCATACCCCCATTGATAATTGCATCGATGTAATATCTATGTTAATCCACCACCTCTAATTTCACTGAATTATTCCAAAACAGAACCAGTCCACCTCCTCTTGTTGTTCTCGGTACCACCCATTTTTGATCAAAATTAATGGTACTAAGAGTTCGATTTAGCCTTGCTTCATTTGCCCATGTCTCGGCCATAAACACGACAGAAGGATCTTTTGCTCATAAAATTTCAACAAGCTCTCTCTCTCTGTCCGTGGGTTCCCAAGCCCACGATAGTTCCATACTAAAAGATTCATTGCTTCTGATAGGGCTGTGAAATAGCCTCCACCAATATCTGAGATTGTTGATCATTCTCCATAGAAACCAGTAGTCTCTTTTTTGTGACTTCCATTGGACTCCTGCTGTCATCCACGGATCTTTTGCCCAAGGCAATTGTTTCAAGAGACCCGTGGTGTGATGGAGTGGATGTTTGAAATCTAAGAAGGCGGGTCCACTTGCCGGTTGGGGGGGATATTTCATTGGAGTTCCCCACAGGTTTGCTTGATCGAGGATCCGTGGCCTTGTGTGCTTCAGATTGCTTCGGCGTGAACATGGTTGCCTGTGGGATTGGATTATTGTCATCACGTGGTACATTAGTGACTTGAGTGGGAAGCACGTGATTGATTAATGTTGGTGCTAGGGCTTCCACGTTAAAACTCCCCGAATCATGGCAATTGATTGGCATGTCAATCACAACAGTTTTCTGATTGATATTACTCTCATTCAAAGCCAATCCCGAATTATTAGGAGGAGGGATTTTCGAGATTGTGCTATCGTGGGAATTTAATTTTTCCGTTTCCTTCCCAACGTCTACCATCATTGATTGCTTTCTATATGAAGCCATTACCTCATTATGAGTTTCAGCCTCTTCACTATCAGCCCTACCTATCTCCTTCTCCACCGTGTCACTCCCATGAACTCCCACCTCCATTGGAACACCATTGTTAACCTCTGCCACCTTTGTTTTCATCATCTTGGGGACCTCTCTATCAAAGATTCCTGGAACAAAATATACATTCTTCCCTCCTGACTGGAAAGGTTCGGCTCTAAGATGGGGGCCGAATTGTTTTTGCTTTGAAGTCAATGTTCCCTTGCTTTGAATCCACCCTTCGCAGTCCCTATCATTGTGATTCAGCCTCCCACACCAATAACATATATTGGAAGTCGCTCATATTGAAACCGCACCCAAGACTTCTTACTGTTTTCCACCGTAATCACTCTCCCTCGGCATAGTGGAAGATAAATATCCTGTCTAACACGAACCCGTATGAATTTTCCTCCATCATCCTCAGTTGATTCCGGCGACCTGCGCACCTCTCTAATAATATCACATATGTTCTTTGCCACTTGTTTTGACATAAAATGGACTGGAATATCATGAACTGCACCCAAAACCACACTTATCAAAAGTTAACTCATTGAGTTTCGAGGACTCCTCAAATTTTTCCATGACCACCAAATACTTGTCAAAATTCCAAGGTTGATTTTCAATGATCCTTTCTACTTTAGACATATAATCAAAGATAAAAAGCACCACATGATTTCCCATGTTTCGAATTTTAAAGCCATTCGTCATTCTCCACAATTGTTTGAAAGTCCGCACCATTGCTTCCATAACAAGGTACGGTTGAAATTTTGCAGCTACAATGTATTCCTTGGACAATTCAACTTGTGGAAGAGCAAACCCCGAGTCCTCCTTTTCAGAGAGAGTTAAATTACTCCAATTCCTAGTAAGATCCTCCATAGACCAAAAGCTTGAAAGAGAGTACCAATAATGAAGGAGAGTCAAGTAATAGAGATATTTGTGTTTCCCTAGATCCCACAAAAAAAATAATAATAATAATAATAAAAACAATACCCACAACCTCGGAAGACACCCTTGGTGGCTCTGGAGAGAGTAACAAAAAAACAAAGACACATTTTATTTCCAATAATAAAGATTACAATTCTTATTGTAATTCTTATTCAATGTACAATGTACCAAACGTGTCTAAGTTAATAATAAAGACTAGACCAAATTGACTGTAAGTTGAAAATAACATAAATCAAAATAACTGTTACCAAAATATAGAAACTAAATTGACAAAACACCTAAATATATGAACCAAAATGATATTTTGGCTATGATTGTACCAGTAGCAAATGACAACTATAATTACTATGGACCGAGGGTGACAATTATGTGGGGATAATTAATTATTGCTCATAAACAAACAATCGTGATAGAACTCTTTGTTACAAAGGTAAGTCAATCATTGGCCATATTTGGTGGAGTAAGTTTACTACCACAACAATTACCACAACTTTTATTACAACTCGTTTATGTAACAAGTTATAAGTGGTGAAAAAAAATAGGTCTATATCGGTCTACAATTCCGCTACTTACAAATTGCCACATGTATAAATTATGTCAAAGTTTATGAAAATGGTTGTAGTAACAGACTTAGAATATTTGTGATTGTTTATATATATATATATATATATATATATATATGTATGTATGTGTGTGTGTTTGTGATTGTAAATAATGCCAGGAAAAAAGTGATCCACGTGGCTGTCCTCTAGAATTAGAAGGAAAAATCCAAGAAGAAAAGTCTCAGCATCAAGCCAACAACTGAAAGAAAGATACGAAGCTGGTGACCGTATAGCTAATGTGAAGGCCCGCCTCCTGGATTATCTTAGGTTTTTCATTCACATGGTACTCTCTGTTAAAGGACACACAATAATAGGTCTTGTCAGTAATTCAGAGGGTCCAGTCTCATCCATCTCTCGAGGAGCATGAGATGGATAGATATCTCTTGGCAGAGGATGTGTATCGTGTTTAACACGAGGGAGGACTCATGGTACGAAAATATGACGTATTTTTTCCTAGTATGGGTTGTGGAGCCAATCCATCAATTGACCAAAATTAATTTATACTGATGAATTAGGTCAGTTTTTGAGGTTGATATGTTGGGTCGAGTTGCCAAATTTGCCTTGGTTGTTTTAGTTGACTATAAATATTTTTTTAAAAAAATATTACAAAATATTTTACGTTGAAACAAATAGAGCATTAATTGTATAATTCATTTTTTTTTCGCTGAACATTAGTTGCATAAAACATTATTCATAGGGAAAGACATCTTGTGCATCTCCAATACGACTAGGAAAGTGTGCATTCTCCCCCTTCGTCTTCCATGAGTTTAAGGCAAGCTACCTAACCTTAAAAGATTAACTTGTTCTTAGGAATCACACGGAGAGCTTAATTTGAACTTTTTGTGCTTTCCTTTATTTCTTTCATGCAACCATCTATGTTGTCTTCCTTTTCAGTGGTTTGCATACAAGAACCTGGATTTCAAACCAGACAGGTTAGTGTCAATTTGTTGTTCGGACTCAATTCACCAAAAACTTAGTTCCAATTACATAATTGCTATCATTTGGAAGAATTTTTAAGGCAATTTTTTTCAGCATGGGTCATCAACAAAATTTCAGGAAAGCTCTGAAAATAATTAACTTCATTTAGAGGGAGCAAAGGAGAAGGACCCTGATTAATAACAAAGTTTGAGTATGATATTCAACACAATTACTTGCAATAGGTAATAGGAAATGAAAAGAATTGAAGGGGATGGAGAGACATCCGCAAACAAATATTTACTTTTCGAGTCACATAATATTTAGTGAGTTTAAACCTCTTTTACCCTGTACCAAATGCCACATTAGTGAGTTTGAACCTCTTTTCCGATGGTAAGAGAGCAAACTAGGATCTAAGTAACCATACACTCCATCACGATCAGTTAAGAGTAAATGTGGTATGTTATGATGATTTTGAGCATCTTGGGAGTTCTCTTACCGCAGCCTGCAGCGGAAAAACTTTTCAATAGTTGTGCATACTAAGCAAGGTAGTTTGTGATCAAATGAAATTTGCCACTCGGGGTTTCAGGGCAAAAACCACAAGGATTATATGCATCAACAGAAGCTTCATGATAGCAAGCTTTAAAGATACGGGCTTTTTATGAATGTTCAAATCAACAACAAACCCAAAAAGTGATTGAAACATAGGTTATGGCCATTCAGCGTGCGTTTGGATTGGGCGTTTTGCCAAATCCACGCGTTCTGTGTTTTTTAATGGGTCCAATGAGTACTATTTACTTTTCCACCAAATTCAGCAAAACACAAATTTTTAGGTAAGTTTGGGTCCTACAGTATTATTCACATCTTTAAAAATTATTTTGTTACAGTATTTTTAGCAATAAATTTTTAATTTTCAACAAGTAAGCGGTATCAAAACACATTCTCAAAAAACCTTTCTACATATTTCTCAACAAGAATGATTCCTTTGGTCAAAATAATTGACTCTGACCAGATCAAACACCTCCCAACAAGAGCACTTCAATAGTTATAATAGACTCACAGATATGTCGTAAAACCACACTTCAATGGCTGATTCATGATTAAAGAAACCAGAACAAAATCAGAGAGAGATGAAAAATAGGAAGCTAAAATCTCAATTCTCATGAATGAGCCACAAACAGGCTCCCCTAACTAATCTGAGCCTTGGCAATCCCTTAACATGAAAAGGTAGCCAATCACAGCATCCACATCCGAGAATGCAGGTGCTGCACCATTTGATGGAAGATACAAGGAGTGCCATCATTAGCTTGATAAATAAGAATAATTTCATTATCCAATATTTACACACAAAACATCCCATATTGATATCATAATATCACCAGAAACTGGTCCTTACCCTATCTCAGTAATTAGGCAAAACAGTTTAGAAGAGATTGTCAGCTCCTACAAAAGATACGTTCAACCTACAGTGCAATTCCATACCCTATCTCAGTAATTAGGCAAAACATTTTAGAAGAGATTGTCAGCTCCTACAAAAGATACGTTCAACCTACAGTGCAAATGATACAGATTCCTTATCTTTCTTATTGAACTCCATAACAGCTGAATTACAGACAAAACAAGTAAAAGAAATGGTCTTAAATCTAGCTCCAAATGCCAAGTCAAACAATTCGTGTTGCATCCGCACCTTTCCTCCTGGTTTTTGAGTCATCATAAGCATATCAAGTAGGGATTTGCCCCATGCAAAAGTGGTCATCTCTGGGAAAATTGGAAGAATCTGCTCCACAATGATTACCTTTCCATCTTTTGGAAGAGAATTGTAGCAGTTCTTCAACAACTTCAAGCAGCGATCGTCACTCCAATCACGAAGTATTCCCTGCATAATATCCATAATCTCACGACATTTACTGAATTTATTTCTTAATTAAAGAGAAAGATGGTCCCTTAAGTCATCAGTACAAGTAAATCAGGAAATAATGCCAGAAAAACTCAAAACTCACGTTCAAAAATATAGCATCTCCTTTTGGAACACTCTCGAACATATCTCCAGCTACATGTTTCACACCTGCAAGACAAATTAACACATCCTTTAATCTAAGCACTCAATGAACTAATCCCCAAAGGCCATCTAGGTTCTTGAAACATGCAGTCATGCATTAACAACCACAAATCAGTAATATTGAGTTGGCTAGATTTAAATAATCAATCTCAACAGACAATATGAGATTTTCCATTTTGGCCATCTCAAATGATAGATGATTTGGAGTTACTCTCTCAGTTTCTCTCAATTTAGAATGCAGTTCTGGAGCGATGTGACTCCACAATATTATTTCAAATATTACATATCGAAGAGACATCATAGCAGGAAAGGGTGGGGCATGTTTTATGACATGAGGCAAGTCAAAGTTAATGCCCTTTATGTTGGGGTATTTGGAAGTGATTAAGTGCCACTCCAATGCCACCACCAACATCAACCACCTGCTTGAGGTTCTCAAAACCTTTGAAGGACTCAAGGATCTTCTTAACAACTATGACAGCGTGGCTGAACATTGCTGTGTTGAAAACTTGACTGAACCTGCCGTCCCTGCCAGCATACTCAGAGGCATGCATTCCATGGACCTTGTTAAATGGAAGTCCGGCCGCCTTCAAGAATGGCATTCTTGAGTTGAGACCTAACATTCATTCAATCCAACAGCAAAGTTAGCCACCATTAGCAAAATTTTGATTAAGTCTGGGAACAACTAGCATAAGGCACACAGGTAATCCATTTGAGATGGGTGTTAGACCACATTATTAAACTACTTGACTATGCCAAAAAATCAGCCACAACTACAATTCCTAATAGGTAACAACGATTTTAATAACAACAATGAACATAAATCCAAGTACCCAAATGTCTTGTAGCCAGATGGCATCTACCACTCCACTGTCTCCCATGATGGGGTTCGACCCACCACCCCAAAAATCAAAATAAAAAACAAAATAACAACAATAATAATAAATCTAAGTATTGAATTAACAACACTTTGTCCTTATGCAAGTTTGTCATTGTCGTTTATCATTCTACTATACAACTATTACCATAAAAGTTAATTGAAAGTCCAAAAACTTAACAAAAATGATCAGCACCAAGTGGGGGCAAAAGTAATATAACAAATTGACTAATCAACGAGTTATGTATGTCAAATAGTGCTGTGGATTCAAGCAAATTATCCAAAGAACATTCTCTATGGCCCGTAAGGGAACAAATCTCAAAGCATGACATGAAGATTGCAAAATAGAACTAATTAAAACGAATAAAGGGATTTATTTTATGATTTAAGAAATGAAAAAAAAAAATTATATATATATATATATCTCAAAAAGTGATGACTGAGTCACTGACCAACTATCCAAGTAAACCTTGTCATGAACCAAATCCATCAACGGTGCCAAGGAAACCCCATCTTGTTGGTTACCACGCGCAAAGTACTTGGACACTGAAGTGAGACAGTATCTCCTGTGAAAAATATCATCATCCAAAGAGACACCAAGCACGCCATGGTGCACCAGTAGGCAACAAATGCGGTTAATCATGGCTGGTGCGTCCGGGTTCGTAGTGGGCATTTGGGCCACAATCTCCTTAGCGGAGAGCGTGACACTGGGACCCACATTGGCCAAGATGTCAAAGACACCAAGGTCTATGGCTGTGTGTATAGCCATGGGTAGCGTTGACCCGTACACCAGTTCCATGGCCCCAGAGAAAGCTTCTTGTTCTTCTCTTTTTTGAATGCGTTGTGATTCTTGGTCGTCAATGATTGTTATTGGGCCGATGACGATGTGGGTTTGTGTTGAAGATGATGAAGCCGCAGCAGCAGCCATTTGTCTTGCCTTCTGACGCCTGTTCCTGCCCATGGCTACTTTCCTTTCTGCTTTTCCTCCTGCTTTTTATGTGAGAAATGAAAATGAGTAACGAAGGGTCAAATAAAGCTAGAAGGATGTCAAAGATTCATGATAAGTTGATAACTGCCCCCTTTTTTTTAATTATTATTATCTAAATTTTAAAAGTATTATTTTCACAATATTTTAAAAAAATTTTAAGTGAGAGATAAAAAAGTAATTTCAATAGTAGTTTTAAATTAGAACTAATAACAATTTATCATCTATAATTTGTTCTGAAAGTATTATGAAAATGTTGTAAACATAATATATATATATATATATATATATATATATATATATTTATATATTTATAAATGGAAATTGCTTAATAGTAATATGTTTGTGGGATTTTTTTTTATTGGAAAATTTTCTTTTCATTTTATTTTTGGGTGATTAGGGATTCATCTTTGAATTTTTGTATGATTTTGTCATAACATGGTAATTGCTATACAAATACAAATAGAATATGACTTTCGTCATAACATGATAATTCATCTTTAAGGGCGTCCAAGACTTTTTAAGCATTTGATTTGTTCCTTCGAGTGTGTCTAGTTTCCATTCTAACACACCTATATATAATTAAAAGGAGGAATCCTTTGGGATAACTCCAAGATGCTAGTTAGATGTTTCAAATTTAAGACCTCATGAATCTTATGAGTTCCTTAGTAACCACTAAACCAATCCCTTGAAGTTTTTAAGGAGTCGAATCAAGAGTTTGAAGCAATCTAAAGGGAATAAAAGCATTCATGCTACACAATGTATTTGGATTTAAATCATGGTTACCGGTCAATTAAGACAAAAAATACCTACAAATTAAAATTGAAATTTACCTTCATGAAAATGTTTTTTTTTTTTTGGTCTTGGACCCAGTATATCCCCAAAACTTTCAATGAAGGGACTAATCACTATCGCAACGTGTGGGTAGAGGTAAATCGTTGGCCTAGAGAGTTTTTTCAAAATGCTGAGGCTCGAACTCGGGCTCTTTCACCTCCACTTGAGACAGCTACTTTGGGACTAAGTGCCCAACCACTCAGCCAACCCCATTGGGTTCTTCATGAAAATGTTGTCCCCTTTAAGAATACTTTCGAACATATCTCCTCCTAAATGTTCCATGCTTGCAACATAAGTTAACGCACCTCTTTATCTACATAACTTGTGTATTTAGACGGCCTATCTAGGCTTTTAAAATTATGATATTAGCATTATTATTCCATAAAATTCATATGTTGATCCCATCATTTTAAAAATCGGATCAACTGGTCGAATCGGTTCAACTGGGAATCGGTCACCAACCCAATCCGATCAAAACCCCTAAAACTGGCCAGAATCGATTAAAAACTAGTAAAAAAAGGGAACCAAGAACAAAAATGATTTATTGACCATGCCGGTTTTTAAAATTATGGTTAATCCAACTTTAAATTGATAAGATACGAAAAATCCTTAAAAATATTGTGAAAAAAAAGGAGACTATGAGTTAAAATAATACTGGAATACAGTGGGACATGTTGTATAACATGAGCAAGTCGAAATTAATGCCTTTGATGTGGGGATATCTCTGGAAGTGATGAAGTTAAGAGTAACTCCTAGACCATCGCCAAAATCAACTAATTGCCTGAGTTGCTTTTCATAAGAAACATTGCTTTATTTGCCTTTTGAAAAATTGAAAAAAGAAAAGAAAAGAAAAAAGGCTTCCCCACTAGAATTGAGTAATTACTAAAGAAAGGTTTCAAATTGGTACGTGCTGATACAAAAGAAAGAACTGAGGTGTCAGAATATGAACTTTATGTAGTACATAATTGCTCTAGCAATCGAACCCAAGTTTTAAAGGTAAAAAAAAGAAAAGAAAAAGAAAAGCTAGGAGATAATTACAATGAACTTTTCATAAGTCCTCATTTCGTGGCCGACATTGAATTGTGGTTCACCAATAGGACTATTCAGGATTTCTAAAGTTCTAAGTATGGTTCGCCAAGCAACATGTACATAAGTTGTCCATTGCATCATAGTGATGCCATATTGTTTGTCCAAAAATCTTCATAAAAAATAAGGTTAGACAAAGTCCATGGAAGAAACCAATGTGAATTTAAAACTTCTTATAGACACAGAAAGCCATAGAGTGCTTTTTGCTGAAGCTGGCAAGGATTTCATCGACTTCCTCATTCACATTCTAGCCCTGCCGGTTGGAACTTTCATTCCGCTTCTCAAAAAGCAAGGAATGGTGGGCAGCTTGGGGAGCATTTACGAGAGCATTGAAAGTTTTACTATATACATACCTTCAACTCATAACGATAATAGTGTGGTTGAGCATTGTTGTGTTAAAAACCCGATTGAACCTAGGGTCCAAGGAAGGATACTCAAACATATGCATGCCATAGACCTTGCTGAACAGAGTTCCTCCCTCAAGAATTGCATCTTTCAATTGGGACCTACAACAAATTTAAGTTAGATACCATATCTCCTTTATTACAAATTTTAGCAGCATGTGAATTAATTAGTTTGTTGGAGTTTTAGCTTAATATATTTGGGTCTAATTGTATCATATTAATTTCTCAATTTTAAAATAATAATAATAATAATCTGTACGTGGGATATCCACTCAAGCATGTATATATAATTTTATACCAAACGTGATGGACCACTAGAGTAGGAGTACTAGACTAGGGCTTCGTAACAAACCCACTTCCAGGGAGTGCCAAAGTTGTCGTGAATCATGACATCTACATTGCTTCCTCAAAGATGTAAATAACGAGACTTTGTATTAACTTGCTCCACCTGAGTGTTGGGTTAAGATAGCTTGATCTCGGTTAATTAATTCAATTAATCAAGTTGGTTAATTTGATCAAATTACATGAAAATCATAGAGGCACCAACATATTACCAAATAAACTAAATACAATGGAAAATAAATTAGACACGTTGATTTGTTGACAAATGGGGAAAATCTCTCGCAAGACAAAACCCCACTGGGTGATTTTAAAATCACCACTCCCAAGAATTCACTAATCAACAATCAAGCAATTACAAGTATAAAGAATCTTACCACTACTTTGGTCTTTCCCAAAATACTAACTTACAGTTGAACCCTTACTCTAATACTCAATTGGACTTAATTTTCTAGTAGCCTTCTTTCTCTTGATGCACGAATCTTCAATCTGTGATTAACTTTTTTGCACGGATCCTAGTACGTGACTAATTCTAACAACTTGAATGGATGTTGTTGGCTGCAAAGTTCTTCACTTCATCAACAATAAAGATCAGGAAGCATTTGGTTACAAAATCCTATAGCATAAAAACGTAGTAACTTCTTGGTATCTGTATCCATGTGTGACGGTTCTTAAAATAAGCCTTATATATGTCTAGGGTTATGAGAAAAGAAACCCTAAAAAAATAAATAAGCTTGGGCTGAATTTCAAATCCGGAAATTTGAAAATCATAATTCTCGATAGATTGAGCTTCTATCGAGGCATCTATCGAGCTTCTCATTTAGTCTCAATAGCAGTATCTGTCGAGCTATCTATCGAGACTTAATGAAACAGTTTCTCTTCACTTGTTTCTTAAATCAATCTTCATGTCTTTAATACGAACACTTGATATGCTTGAACAACATATTCTTGATGTATTAAACCCAACTTAGATCTACCCAATTACAAATAAAGTGCATTTTGCCAAAAGATTAGCCAATTACATAAAATATGACCCTAACACTGTGCAATTCAGAGCAAGGTAATGAATATGAAGCAGATCATGAATAAAAATAGGACAAAAAGACATGACACACCAGCTAGCCAAGGAAGACCTTGTCTTAAAGCAAGGCCATGAAGGGACCCAATGAAACACCATCTTCATTTGGCACAAAGTGTTTAGACACAGGAGTAATGGAAAGACCCAAAGTTCCCATCTTTAGCAACTAGAGCGCAACCAGGCATTGAGTCACTGACTAGTAGCTTGAGAATGCGGTATGGCTGCATCTGGGTTCTTGGTGGGCATCTGAGCTACAATCTGTGAAGGAGAGAGCTTGGCTCCAGGAGCCGCTTTGGCTAAGATATCAAAAACCCTAAGCTCAATGGCCTTAAGGCCATGGGCAACATAATGGATGTCACTAGCTGCATGCATGGCATGGGAGAAACTCTCTTCTTCTTCTATTTTTTGATCACCATCAAGAATGCTTTGGTGGGATTCTTTGGGAGAGGCCATTAAATAAACTTTGAATTGATTTGAACCTCTTTTGTTCACAAACTGGAAATTTTGTTTATTGGATTTATAGAGATTGAATGATTTAAGGATACGAATGTTGGGTGCATTGCACCACATGGGTCCAGCCTACACTTTGGCTTAGCTCATTAAATGGGCTTGTTGGACAAGTTGCTGTTGATACGAACATACAGAAAGATGTGGCACAACCCGTTCGGGCATCGGAGCACCTGAAATGCTTTTTTCAACTAAAATGACCAAAATGCCCCTAGTCAACCCTAGGTTTGACTGAAGGTCAAATGACGTCAAAACCCTCACAAAACAACATTTTTCATAGTATTACATCAAACCTGAGCTTCTCGGAGATTTTTAACAATTTTGACCAAATTTGACTAAGTTTGACCCGAAGTTAATCTTGGGTAGGCCCAAAAACTCTAATTTTGATTTGGCTGTCAGAATGGGTTGAAACCAAAGCCATTGTGAAGATTATTAAATTCTCATTCCAACGACTATTCATGGGTCAAAATCGGAGTTAGAATGGTCGAGATGTCACTAAAACCTGGATAATGCACCGATTGATGCACCACTAATTTCTGAGAGCCATAACTTTTAATCTGACCGTTGGATTTTCAAGATCCATACCTTTTCAGAAACAGGAAGTCAAGAATTTTCCAGACATGTTAAGATCAAACCCATCCGAGGAAGTTTGAAGGTGGCGGCCCTTGAAAGGCCGTCCCTCGAAATTCGTGTCGGGGCTATAAAAAGCCCCAGGCACCCTTCAGACCAAGGGAGGATCATTTTTTTTTTCTTCTAAGTTTTGCTCTGCGCCTAGTTTTTCTACACATTTTCCCCCTCTCTCAAACATAAAAAAACACACAAAAAACACCTAAAAAACACATCAAAGTTTCTGGATTCTTCTCTCTTCACCAAAAACACAAGGTATTGTTCTTATACCCAATCTTTTTCTCCTTGGTTCTACATATTGGATTTGGGGTTTAGGGGTGTGGATATAGCTTTCTAGCTACTACCCACACCCTTAACCTTTTAAATCTTTTCCTAGTATTTATTTTACTCTTTTGCCTTAATAACATGATTTATTGCTCTCTCTAGCATGTTTCTTGCTTTATTTGTGTTTCTAGCTTAAATCTCTTTGTTTTTATGCTTTTTGCCATGTTTCATGCTTAGATCTACATCCTTACATGCTTTAGGTTTTATGCCATGCTTTCCTATGTCTTGTGCCTCTTTTTGTTCTAGGTTGATGTTAGGGTTACATGTTCACATGTTTGTATGATGTTGTTGGCTATGCCTTGCTTGGATCTATGTGTTTTATGTATTTTTTTCCCATGATATATGGTTAGATCCTTGTCTTCACATGCTTATATGCTTGAATTCATGTTCTTCCATGTCTATGTGCTAAGTTTCTACATTTCTACGTGTATGTTTCTATGCCTATATGTCTAGATCTATGTTTTCACATGCCTGTGTGCTTGGATCTACATTCTCTACATGCTTTATGCTATCTTTTATGTGCTTATGCGCTCCATGCCATGTTTGTGTGCCTAGACCTAGGCTATGTTTGTCATGCCATGTGCTATTGTAGCCCTTTTGTCTCTTTGTCTTTCTTTCTTGTGTTTTGGCCTATCGGTTCCAACCCGATCTAGACCCTATGGTCTTTGTCATTGTCCATACACCTTGGCTCACATCAAAGGGTTTGGATCATTCTTATTTGCATGTCTATGCTTGCTTGCTTCTATGCTTTATGCTCGTCTTAGCCTCTCTTATTTTAGGCTTTACCATGCTTAACACCTTTAGTGGGTTTGTGGTTGTGTGGTTACACCCGATGCCTATGAGGCCTTATTCGGATGTGACCATTTGGGAAGCATCTCCGGAGGCCGAGTTGCTCCGTGCGTACCTTTCCCTTTTTTGCTCCGCGCGATGATATGCTTACCATGGTTGTTTGTGCCACCCGTTGGCTTTCTATGCATCTTTACACGCTTGCTTACATGTCCATGCATGGGTCTTGCTTGCTAGTGTGTCACCCATGCTTCAACACAATGAAGTTATGGACATTCAATCCAAACCTACAGTTGCCCCTCGCGGACACCACATTTTGTTTGCTTCTAGCTTGTTTGCCTTTTTACTTGTTTGCTTGCTTTTTTGCTTCTTTGCTTGCCATGCCTATCATGATTGTTTGCTTTATGCCTTTTCATATGCTCTTTGCATTTTTTCCTTCCATTGCTTGTCTGCTAGTTTCTTGTCTTTGCCTTTACATGTACACACATGGAGTGAGGATGCATGGAGTTAGGGCACAGTCCCGCAGGCACAAGCAAAAAGGGTGCGGATGCAAGCAAGTGGATATAAGCCAAGCGGCAATGTTCAGTAGATTTAGGAGTTTAGCTTTTCCCTTTTGGTTTTATACTCTTTAAAACCCCTTCCTTCCTTCTCCCTTTCTCTCTTAAATGGGTTGTATTAGGTATATCATGTCATGTATCATTCGTCCTCATCTCTAGAGCATGGCAGCCCCTGTTTACTTTCCTATACCTATATTTTGGGCCATGCTCTAGGGATGTAGACATTTACTTTCATGTTCTGTGTGCTTGCATCGTGCATGATGTATGTATATATATACCTGCTCGCCTCTTCTGGTGTGATTGTCACAGTCCATGTCACCTAAGGCAAAGTGATGCCTAATTTCCGCCACAAAAGTAAGGTGACAAGTCACCGGATTTTTGTCGTGGAAATCTAGTACTATGCTCGAATGCCTAAGGAAAGCATAGATTGGGACCACGCCCATTCAAAAGCCAAACCTCAAAGCCCCCACGCATGCAAAGCCCTAAAAGCCAGTGCCAAAATCACGTTTTACTGCCAATCTCTGAAAATTAAGGTTTTATCAAAACAAAGGATTGTCCTTGGACAGGCGTTGTGGGGTGCCTAACACCTTTCCCACACATAACCAAACTTCTGGACCTAAGAATCAAGATTTTTTCGCTATCCACATTAGATTAGGAAAAATGCCATTTTTCTTAACCTAGGATTGGTAATAAAATCAACTAGAAACAGGTGACCAATCACACCTTAGAAAAACCCAATGATTGGTGGCGACTCCACTTACCTTTGGTAATCCTTTAAAATTTGGCCTAGATTCTTGCCATAACGCCAAAGGTAGACCTACCTTCCTCCACCGAGAGAAAGAGTACCCAAAGTCCTGCGCAAACCATGCCACACACTACACATGCGCACACCATGCAATACCATTTACGAGAGAAACGGGCCTCCAACAGGTGGTTGAACGAAGGCTCGATGACGGTTCTCTGTTTTCGAGGCCAGGTGTCGATAACTGCTAAGAAGTTAGCAAGTTTAAAGGAGCTTCCTTAGAGCATTCACATTTGAAAATGCTATCCTATCCTATTTTACCATCCCAAAAAGCTACTTTATCAATTATACCATACCATTTTACAATACACTGAACATACCATTTCTTATTTACATCATCTATTCATTAAAATATTAATTTCACAACCTCTTTCTCTCTCTTCCTTTCCTCTCTCTATCTTTTCCCTCAGTCTCTCTTCCTCTTCATTTTTCTAGGTCTAAAAGATCACCACCACCGTAAAATCTTGACTTAAAAATCCAACCACCATTAAGAAAAAAAAAACTAACAACCACTGTCACTCACATCCCAGCAAACCCACCACACCACAAACTAGCAACCACCACACCACCGCCATGCCAACCACCAAAACCCATTAAAAAAACCACAAAAGCCACCACCAATAACAACCACCACAAGAAACAACCACCACAAAAACCACCAAGAGAAAAAAAAAAAAACCCCACAACACCAATCTCGTCGACAACAAAGAAACCCACCAAAAGATCAGCCACCACTGTTGATCTCGTTGACAACAACCACAATGCCGAACCCAGAAACCCACCATCGCTGATCTCGCCAATCTAGAAACCCACCACGACGATCTCTAACTTAATCGCACCACCATGCTGATCTTGCTGATCTAGAGTTTTGATATGGGTTTGAACTAGGTTGATGATCACGGTGGAGCTCCGTTGATTGTAGAGTGATCTGGAGTCTAGACTATGGCAGTGGTATGAGGGAGAAACGAAGAGATGATAGAGAAGAGGGAGAAAGAGAGGAAAGTGAATGAGAGATAGAGAAAGACAGAGAGATGAGAGACCGTGAATGTGAGAGAAAAGCTTGATATGAATAAAATATTAATATAATCTTTTGGCATAGTGCTACAGTACCATCATACATTTACAATGGTACTGTAGCACTATGCCAAAAAAATTTACAATTTTTCAAGTTTAGCCTTCTGACTGGTGAGACAAATTGGGACTTAATGCTAAAATATGCTTACATTTGTCATTTACAAGCCCAACTATGAATGCTCTTAAGAAGCTTGCCAAAAAGGAAGAATTGAAGTCATCTTTTTCTCTAATATTACGTACAAAAGTCAAGGCAAGTTGGCTTGCATTTATTGTGAATATTGATGACAAGTGTGAAGAAGGAAGAAAAGAAAATAAAGATGAAGAAATAAAAAGAAAGGTCATTCGGCCATTTGGTGCAGAGAGAGTCCTAGAGTGTGAGCACAGTACAGTCTTGAAAAACTACGTAAGTGAGAGCAAGCAAAAGAGGAGAAAAACACATAGAGCAAGAGAAAATTGTGAGAGATAAACAGTGAGAAAAAGAGTAGTGATCGAAAAGAAAAACAGAGTTTTTCTTTGCTTAAGTTGTATATTTAAATATTGTAAGTTCTATTTAATATGGTGAAATTATTTGGAGTTTGTCCTGTGATTTTTTCCTTTAAAGAGAAATGGTTTTCCATATAAATTATTGTATTTTTGTGTGGTTGTGTTTCTGTTGTACTTGCTGAAATTTATTCCCACTTACATAGAATTTTTCCCAACAATGAAAACTAATGCAACCAATTTTTTTTTTTTGTTTTTTTTTTTTTTTTGTTTTTCATGATTCGCCGTGCCTATGGATCTATGGTGACAATTATTGTGCTATTGCTAATGTGACATCGGATAGCAAAATCGGAGGAATATTCTCTAATCACACTTGTTCACCATCAATATGTATATATATAATTTTTCACATATTGCAACATCATTGTTTTCAAATCACATTATTCCATTTCTCTTTTAATTGTATCCACTTTGTTTATAATTATATAATACCTTGAAAATCTTCAAATAATGGGTTAAAAAATGAAAATAACAATATTTAAAATTCTAAATTTTATTTCACTGTTTAAAATTTATATAAATTAGAGAGTCTTGGTGTCCACTTTGGTTGATAGTCTAAAATACCCGTAATATGTACTACTTTATCTGAAAAAGTAATGGCTCATTTTTTTTTGGTTACTACTACAATATTATTTTAATTTGTTACTTTCTCTGGTACTTACTAATATGACCACACGCAATTCCAAATTTATGGATTTTTCTATTAGCAAATTCTGTTAAATAGAAATATACCGCTCATGATTTCAAGTACCCACTAAATTTTGCCACGTTTCTCGACATGTCAAAATTCTATCTAAATTGGTCGTTACACATTAAAACTCTTTTATTAAAGTTTGCCAACCTAGTCCTATGGACTAAACAATTTTATACAATGAGAGAAATACAGGATAATCATCTAACCATTAATGCTCCCAACCCGGAGATACTGCCTTGGTGTTTAAAATCCTTGCATCCTAGTTGCATGCTATGGTGGTAGTTGAAAAAACCTATTCTCTCTAAATATCAAAATAATTAGAAATAATGGCAAATAATGTGATACAATATATAGAATCTACCACGCTCTCGCGTGTCCCACATGTTTGAAATTGCAGACTCCGCATTATTCATTACTGTGCCGAATAATGTTTTATAAATCAATCACCTCAAAAATATTTTACTAAAAAAAATCACCTCATAATTTTAAGTTGAAAAGGTAAAGTTTTTTGGCATAAAGACAAATCGTATGTTTGGCAACTATATATATATATATATATTTCCAATTTTTTGTTTTGAAAAACCATTTTGTATTTTCTAGATGAAAAACTTGTTTGGTAACTCAAAAAAAAAAAAGGCAGTTTTCAAATCTCAAATTTCCAAAGGGAGTTGAGAAAAGCTAGTCTTTTGCCTATTTTCAATTTCCTTTACAAATTGAGTTTTGAGAACAATTTTGGCTTTTTTGTCCATTTTTGGGTTGCCAAACAAGTTTTATAGTTTCAAAAATAAAAAATTGTTTTTGGAAATAGAAAATAAGAGAAAAAAATAGTTACCAAACATACCCTAATGACATGATTTAGCTATGAAAATACGGCAAAACCAATTACACTTAACAAAGTCTAGGCTTCGAATAGTGGCTGAAAAGAAAAAAAGAAAAAAAGAGCACAATAACAAGGTCCAAAACTTGCAGCCAAGCCCAAACCCACCACTTTCTCCCTCCCTACTCCACTTCCTCTCGTCATCCATGAAATCCTCTTTGGTTCATGGCAAACTTCAGCATCAGTTACCAGTGATATATGAAGAAACAACCCAAGCCTATAGTTAAATGAGATTTCATGTTCAACTTTTGGTCTCATGTTTGAAAGATACAATGCCTATGTGTTTAGTGAGCTTGTTATATTTTGGCAACAAATGCATGTACCTGATGTTCTGGCATGGGATTGTTTAAACGCATCTATTTGCTTTTTATTAGTAAATTTATAAATTACGTCAAACAATATAATTTTGGTTAAATAATTTAAGATCTAAATAAAAACTAAGTCTCATCATTTACGTCTTTGAGTAAGGAATGTAGCTGTCATGACAACTTTGGCACTGGTTGCTCCTTTAGATGGGTCAGTAGAAGTGCTAACAGAGCTGCTCACTCACTAGCTGTTTGATCTCTTCACAAATTGGCTTTGGGGTCTGTTAATGTTAGTTTTGGTCCCACGATTTTTGTAGATTGTATCACAGAAATATGTTTCCAGAAGTACAACATTGATTTTTCATGCCTTCAGCAGGTGCAAAATTTAGGCATTTCTAGATGCTAGGATTTCATTTTACGACTGAACATGAACAATTGTGAGCATCTTTATTTTAAGGTTCAGAGAAATGAAGGATGCATTCCCAAATATTACAAGCAAATCTTACTTAAAGAACTCCATAACCCAAAAATTACAGACAAAACATTCATATTTGATGCCGCTAAATCCAGCTTTGGTTGCCAAGGCAGTAAATTCTTGTCGAGTCCTTTCCTTCCCTCCTGGGTTTTGAGTCATCATAAGCACATCCATTTGAGTGGTGCACTTTGTAGAACTGCTAATATCTGGTGTAATTGGAAGAACTGCATCCATGACTATTACCTTTCCATCATGTGGAATAGCGTTGTAGCAGTTTTTCAACAGTTTCAAGCAATGTTCATCATTCCAATCATGAAGTATCCACTACAAAAATTAACCAATTATGGCATCAATTTTTTTTTTTTTTTAATTCATATTCATTTTTTGCACAAAACATTTATGATCTATTTAGATACTACTTATTTTGCTGAAAATTGAAAACTAAAAACACTGTAGCAAAATAATTTAAATGTGTGAATAGTACTGTGGGACCCAGTTTTAAAGTTTTTTTTTTTGAATAAAGTACTTGCGGGTCCCATGAACAGTGCATGGGACCCACTGAAAAAGCATAATCCCACATCTGAAAACGTGAAACGCTCTTCTCAAAAAAAAAAAAAAAAAAAAAAAAGAAATTGTCCAAATGCTTTTCAGCACTATCCAAATGGATACTTAATACTGAAGGGCATTACTGTTAAAAAATCAAAGAAATTGTCCATATACTTATTCTTTATATATAAAATTGTCCATAATGGTAATAAAGTGAGATTATATGTCATAACTCATAACTTAATCCCTATCCCAATTGATGTGGCTATTGAGTTCTTGTAATTTGACTCCATTTCCGTATCAATTGGAAGAGATCTAATTTATTTACTATTGTCAAGGGTGTACAAAGTTTTTTGAGCACTTGATTGTTTCACCAATTGTGTATAGTCCCTCTTCTCACACACTCTACATAATTATAGGGAGAAATCCTTTGAGAGGCTTGCTAGAGAGGTTTCAAAGCTAGGACCTTGTGAATCTCATGAGACCTTAGGAACTATTAAGAATTTTTCACTTTTTGATAAGGTCTAATTGAGAGTT
This sequence comes from Quercus tomentella, assembly GCA_028535165.1. Lineage (NCBI taxonomy): Eukaryota > Viridiplantae > Streptophyta > Magnoliopsida > Fagales > Fagaceae > Quercus > Quercus tomentella. The sequence goes on from JAPQVY010000100.1 coordinate 46,354,607, forward strand.
TGAGACAATCCAATGGGAATATAAGCATTACGAGTTTGGATTTAAATCATGGCAATAGGTCAATCAAAATAGGACGCCTACAAATTAAATATGGAACTAACCTTCATAAAAATGTTGTCCCCTTTAGGAATGCTTTCAAACATATTTCCTCCTAAATGTTCCACACCTGCAACATAAGTTAACACCTCTCTTTATCTACATATATTGTGTATTTAACTATTTATACACCATAGGCCATCTAGGCTTTTAAAATTATCATATACACATTATTATTCCACAAAAACCACATGTTGATCACATTTTAAGCTAGTGAAATAAGAAAATGCCATTATGAAAAAGGAGACTATGAATTAAAATAATACCAGGATAAGGTGGAGCATGTTGTATAACATGAGGCAAGTCAAAATTAATGCCTTTGATGTGGGGGTATCTGGAAGTGATTAAGTTAAGAGTAACTCCTAGCCCACCACCAACATCAATCAGTTGTCTGAGTTGCTCAAAACCTTTGTAAGACTCAAGGGTTTGTTTAATAACAATAGTAGTGTGGTTGAGCATCGCTGTGTTAAAAACTTGATTGAACCTGGGGTCCACGGAGGGATATTCAAAGGCATGCATGCCATAGACCCTGTTGAATGGAATTCCTCCCTCAAGAATAGCGTCTTTCAATTGGGACCTATGAACAAGTTCAGGTTAGATACCACATATCATTTATTAAAAATTTTAGTAGCATGTGAATTAGTTTGTTGGAGTATTAGCTTAATAAATTTAGGTCTAATTATATTATATTAATTCTTCATTTTTTTTCTTTAAATAAAAATTTCTTTTCATAGGATTTCCACTCATGCATTAATAGCGTTTCATAACAAATTTCACTTCCAGGCAGTGCCAAAGTTGTCTTTTTTTTTTTTTTTTTTGATAATTAAATAGATACTTGAAAGGAAAAGAGAGTAGCAAGGACAGGGCCAAGTTCTAGCTTTAGGGGGGTGGGGCCGTGGGTATTAGCAAAGCATAAACTAAAAAAAAAAAAAAAAGAATTCAATGAAAACATACTAGATATGCTATGAAAAATTAGTATCCATTCAATGTTAACAAAATTAAAGGCACAAATAATTTGTTTCTTTATACATTTTAAATCAATCATTTATAAAAATGGAATTTAGTGTTCTAAATCCTAAGAATAATATATAATTGATTATGCACTATATATACTAGTAGAAAGTTTTTTATTCAATTTACAAAGTCAATAGTTTTAAAAAATTATATTTATTTTTGTTACAAAACCTACTTTTAACGATATTCATGATTGAAAATGTTCATCTTGTAGTTGTACTAGAAACAAGAAAGGTAAATACAAGTAAATTCACCCTATAAATAAGTTGATAGGTTGTTGATTTTTTAATCCTCATCAACCATTTGGCCTAATTCAAAACAAATGATTGTAAATATAAATAATAATAATTAAAAAAAACATATGGGTGCTTTAGATGTACTTCCCCATCAACATTTTCAAGAATATATATACATATATATATATATATATATTTATATGCGCACATACACATATTAGAGCAAAATACTAAATTAGAATAGAAATAAAAGAGTAATCTTACTTGAGAAAACCCTTAAGTCTCTTATTTTTTCTGTTTGCCCTTAATTTTCTTTAGACTTTTTTTTTAAAAAAAGGTAGTATAAAGAACAAAAGATGCTTTATGAACAAAAACACTGAAATTTTATTTTAAAGATGCTTTATGACAAAAGATGCTTTTGGGTGCGCGCGCGCTGTTTTTTATGACAAAAGATGCTTTTAGTAGAGTTAACAGTATAAGGCTCTGTTTGGTAATGCATCTTAGCAACATATTTTCAGTTTTTAAATAATATTATATATATTTTCACACACTTTTTTATTCACACATATTTCAAAAAAATATAAACAATATTACTCAAATTTCTGTACCAAACGGACTTAGTAGTTGTGCCTTTGTGACACTTGTTAACAAAGCCTTAATGCATGATGGGACTATGGGAGTATTATATACGAGTGAATATGTTTGAGAGAGACAGCGGGCATGCTTAGTTGTTAGCTCTTCTACAGAGTAGTGACCCATCTAAATTAAAGAAGCTTCCAGTGCCAAAGTTTTCATGAGTCATGACATCTACATTGCTTACCGAAACGCATAAATGAAGAGATTTATTGGCATTTGGTTTGCTGTGATTTATACTTGATGCAATGCTCGTTATAGTGATGTGACATTAAAATGTTTGGTTCATTTTATTTTTTCTAACATTACCATAATTTAATATTACAAAATATATTATATCATCTTAATCTCACCACATTCTTAAACAATGTAATGTTGTATTCTTGTATTGAGATTACATTAATGTAACATTACGGTATAATGTAACATCAAACGATCCAAACGCCCCCTTTAATGTTATTTTAGATCATTAATTATTTAACCAAAGAAAAAATTAAAAAAGAAAAGGTGTAAAACATGGCATTGAACCTACCATAACAAAAATAATAACTCCATAATGTGGAACACAATGTAAGTTGTAATTGGTGGTAGGGGCAAAGCCATGAATTTTTGTTTGGAGGGTCGAGGTAAAACTATCCTATTGATTTGTGATTCTAGAAAAACGCAAACCATGACATACTATATTCATACATACATGTCTACATGCACTAGTTAAAAAATAATAATAATAATAATAATAATAAAAAAAAAAGACTAAAATCCAAAGTATAAGTCATAACTCATATATTAACAAGCTAAACACCTGATTGAGCATCTAAATGTCATTTTTCATCTTGCGTTTTTCTTATTTTTATGAAAAACCATTAGTCCATAACATTAATAGAAATTAAATATCAATATATAACAAAACTAGACTATATTTACAATTGCAAGAAATGATATTCATAGAAATTAAATATAATAAAATCACTATAAGAACCATAAAATAAATTGAATTTAAGTTCAGCTAGATTAGACAACTATAGTAAATAAATTAAAAATCAGTTTCATAGCTCTCAATAGAAATTGAACTAAAAAAGAAAATAATAAAATAAATAGAAATTATACTTAAATAGCACATAAGAAGATAAAGAAGAAGAATAATTTTGTAACATAGAATGCATTGTAGAAGAGAATGAATGGTATGAGATTGGGAATGGGAAAGGAAAAAAGAAAAAGAAAAATACTTTTATTGGTTTGCATTGTACTTGCGATGTAAACTTACATTGTAAACATATAAAATATAGTAAATGTAGTACATATTTGTAAAAAGTGTACAATATGTAGCAGAACTATAGGTGAGTTTGGTTCAGCTTTTTAATATTGTGCTTTTTGAAAAATTGGCGGTTTCAAAAAGTGCGGTATGAAACTGAGCTATTTTGAAAAGCAGAGTGTTTGGTAAAAGCTATTAAAAAATGTTTTTTCAAAAAGCTAAATATTTAGCTAGCAATTACAAAAGTGGCAATTTGAGTTATAAATTACCAAAAATGACAAAATGTATATATAAGGAAATTTATTTCATACTTAGTATTAACTTCTTAATAATAATAATAATAATAATAATAATAACAACTTTATGTTAATAATGAATGACTCTCTTAATAAAAGATTTTGTATAAAAATATTTGGCTTTAGCATTAATTTCTCTTTTCAAGAAATGTTATGTCCATAACATTTTTGCAATACTTTCACAATAAATCTTATGTGGTAAGCTATTATTAGTTCGAATTTGAACCTATCACTTAAATTATTTTTTTACTTATTATTAACAACCAATAACAACTTGTCACTTAGAATTTGTTGTGAAAATGTTATGGAAATAACATTTCTCTTTTTCACGAAGAATACAAAATTATTATCTTAAAAGTTGAAACCCAATAATTTTGGTAGAATTAATCTCTGATTATTAACACTTATCTTTTAAATGAGTTATTCTAGGATTACAAACTATTTTACAACTTCTTTATCACGTTTTTGACATGACAAACTATGAGCGATTGTTTTTCACTTATACATATACTCATAATTTTTTCTCCACCACCACGTACTCTACAACATCACAATTGTAAAAAAGAAATTGTGAAATAATCTGTGTTCTTACTTCCTATATTTTCTTCCAACATTACTTTACCCAAACCCAAAAACTTTTTTTTTCTTTCTCTTTTTTCTTATCCACTCGTTTATTTCTTCCTCATCTTCTTATTTTCCTTTTCTTTTACTTTCCTCCGCATACAGCCACACATAGGTTTCATCTTCATATTTATTTTCCTTTTCTTTTACTTTCCTCCACACAAAGCCCCCCACCCCCCCCCCCCCCCCACACACAAAAGTCTCTCTCGCTCCCTCTCTCTGCTCCATATTTTTCATTTATCAAAAACTCTACTGAATTCAAAAAGTTTTTTTGAGATTAGATATGTAAGAGGTAAATAAATTACAAAAAAATAAAAAATAAAATAAAAAAAAAAAAAGAGAAGAAGAAGAAGACAAGATGCTACAGCACAACAGCATAAAGGAGCAGAAAAAACTATGGGCAATTTAGGAAAAAGAGAAACCCACCGACAATAATATTTTTATTTTGAGAAAACACGTTTTCACCCCTTAAAGTCGAACCAAATAGGCACTATAAAGTGGCACGTGAAAGGGAAGACTTTGGCAAAAAAAGAAGTTTCTTGAGAGTTGTCTGTCTTCTAAATGCCATCACACACTTTCTTATTTACAAGATTACCTCTTTTGTTTTTAGGGTGAAAAGTTGGGATTTTTGAGGGCATGGCCCCCCCCCCCCCATATAACGTTGGTGGAACATATTTTTCCTTGCCTTGTTTTATGTTTTCCTTTTGTTTTGTGAACCCAGCACGTGACAGGGTGTTGGAAATGACAGAGATTTGACAAAAGCTTTATTTCTATGGGTCCGTACGTAATATATGAATAATAAAACTACTTTAATATTTAATTTGAACTTTTATATTGCGTTTTTAATAGTAATTTTTTTAAAGGATATTTTAATAGTAAAATTGTTTTAATAGTATTATTATCATTATTGGATAGATATTTAGACTTGAAATTGATAAATTAGCTGAAATATGGACTTATAGTTTTAAGACTCTCAATCAATTATATAGATTTTGAACAATAATATATAAAGAAATATATGTATATAAAATTATAAATTATAGAAAGTACAGAAAAAAAAAGAAATTCCATAACAATATACCAAAACAATCCAGTATCAATTCGGAATCGAAATATTCCGTTTCAATAAACAAACCGAAACGACTACCGAAACAATATTCATAACATTGAAACAGTGCGAAGTACTTGTGTAGTTGTATTCCACTATTCCTAATGGACCCCAAAAATAAAAACGTCAAAAGTTCAATCATGAAGGTCCAATTTTTTCATGAACTTTGATAATCATAATCTACTGAGCAATAATGAGCGAGGTAAATAAAAAAGTAAAAAAAACAACAACGTACCAGCTATCCAAGAAGACCTTGTCTTGAAGCAGGGCCATTAATGGGCCCAATGACACTCCATCTTCATTACGCACAAGGTGTTTAGACACAGGAGAAAGACTGTAGAGTCTCTGGTAAGAACCAAACTCATCAGCAACCACAGAGCAACCAAGTACAGAGTGACTGGCGAGCATTCTGAGAATGCGGTCCAGCATCACGGTTGCCTCAGGGTTCTTGGTGGGCATCTGAGCTACAATCTGTGAGGGAGAGAGCTTGGCTCTTGTACCCGCTTTGGCTAGGATGTCAAAAACGCCAAGCTCAATGGTTGATTGCAGTGCCATGGGCAGTGCACAAGAGTTCACTAGCTGCATAGCATAGGGGAAGCTCTCTTCTTCTTCTTGTTTTAAATTACCATCAAGAATGCCTTGGTGGGATTGTATGGGAGAGGCCATTGCAGAAAGTTTTAAGTTGAATTGAACCTCTTTTGTGTTCACAAAATGGAAGTTTTGTTTAGTGGATTTATAGACTGATATTATTGTGGTACTAGTGGACAACAGCTAGCTACCAACTTTTATTTTATTTTCCACGATAAGCTGTGTGTACCTATGGTGACAAATTCGAGTACTGGTCTGGACAATTATTGTTATTCCAAGACCTGCTGTTTTATTGCTCATGTGAATCACGTACATCATATGTGGAAAAATAATAATAATAGAAATATTACTTTGGACATTCTCACAGTATATGAAGAGTTCATATTAGGACTAATTATAATCTGACACCTCAAATTTGTTGTGAAAATGTTACGAATATAATTGTTAGAATATAGAAAGAAAGCTAAATTTTGCACACTTCTTATTACACACTCCATAAACAATCGGAATGTGTTTTTTAAAATATGATTTCACATCCAATAAAATAAAAAAAAAAAACAATGCTATGTCCACAACATTTTCACAATATTTTTACAACAAATCATAAATGGTTAGTTGTTATTGGTTCTAATTTGAACTTATCACTAAAATTACTTTTCTACTCTACTAATAACAAGACGTAACAACCTGCCACATAAGATTTATTGTGAAAATGTTGTGGATATAACATTTCTCTTAACTGAAATAAAAAAATATAATTTTAGTTCAGCACAACAATTAATGTACGTACAATAAGCATGCAATAGTTGGTGTGCTCGATAATCATTGTCATGAATTAAGTACTTCTAACTTTTGTAACAACTTTGCATATGATTTGCTTGAATTAAGTAATTCTAACTTTGTCAACAAGAGATGGTTCAGTTGGTAAGGCTCAGTTGGTAAGGCTCGAGTTCTTTGTCTAACTTACCTAGGTTCGAGTCTCGCTGCAGGAAATCTTTTGTTGGTGGGCATCCATAAGGGTTGGCCCGCGAGTCTTAACCTGAGCGCCTTGGCTGGGAATTGGCGTAACTTAGCTAACTCTCATTTTTTATTACCAAAAAAAAAAAAAAAAAAAAAAAAGTAATTCTAACTTTTGTAACAACTTTCACATCCAAAATGTGATCATCGCTTAACATGAGGAGCATGATGTTACACTAAAGTTGCATAAAATATTATTTGCAGGAAATACATCTTAACTCCAACACGTCAATGAAAGTGTGCATTCTTTCTCCCCCTCGTTTTCCACGATTTAAAGCCAAGCTACCAAACTTTTGGCCAAAAATCACTTTTAATACTTTTAAATATGGTATGATTTCATTTTAGTCAAGTTCAATTATTTCAATTTAGATTGCGTTTGGGATAAACTATTTCAATTTCAATTTCAATTTAGGCTGAGTTTAGTCAAGTTCAATTATTTATGGGTTCCAATTAGCTCAATTTGTAAAGTTTCTGATAGTTGTATAAGAGATCTGAGGTTCAATCACCGCCTACACCAAAAATTGATTGATGTCTTGGTCTGATGATAAAAAGTTATCATTATGAGCGGACGTCATAAGTTGAAACCCTCTAAAGAAAATTATTTCAATTTATTTTCACTCTTATAATTAATAAACTAGTGTGTAGTCTCATGCATATGCACATGTATAATTAAAAACAATCACAATTATGTGATTCAAATTATACATTTTTTTAGAAGATATTTAAATTATACATAGTATTGGCTTACACTTTTTTTAAACTATATATTTCTAAAATATGTAATGGTTTCTCATTATATATATATATATATATATATTTATATTTATATATTTATATGATTTAGAGTTTAATTAGTTTTAGACTCTTCGATTTTTGCACCCAATAATTCACTTGCCACAAATTAAAAACTTAGATGGACACGTGGCAAAAAATTGGACTCCAATTGAAATCCAATTTAGAATCTAATTGGATTCGGATTATTCGATTTTTATTTTTTACACTCAATAATTTACTTGGTACAAAATTAAAAATTAAGTAGGACACGTGACGCAAAATTGAGAATCCAATTAGATTTTAATTGAATTCTCAATTTTGTGCCACGTGTACTGTAAGGACTCAATTTGTAACAACCCGAAATTGATACGGGGTTCGCACGTTTAAAGGCCCAAACAATAAAATTTGTAGTGCGTGGGCTGAAAGGCTAGGCCTTGGTCACCGGACAATGGTTGGTCATGGTGTTCATGGTAATCGCACAAGGGCGTATCATGCTTGCCCAAGAAGATTTTCTCCTCGGCACGATTTGGGAGGCTCTAGCTCTTGGCTTTTGTCCCCCCCCCCCCCCCCCCTCTCTCTTGGCTTGCTTCCCTCTCCTTTTATACTAGCCTTTACCCTCTCGCCAACGTCCACGTGTAGGTTCAACTTTCGAGGGCTGATGCCTATCCCATCGGCCTATACCTAAAGTGGTTGGGGGCGATTGTAAAAGCTGAAAAGCATTGCTCTGTCAGGCGCAGAGTACTTAATTACAGCAATGGCAGCCTTTCCCTTTTCTTTTGTCAATTCACTATTTAGGGGTCCTTTCTCCATCAATGCGGAGGTGTTTAGCTTTTCCTTGAATCGTTCCTACACCATACTCGCCCTTTCTTCCAGGAGCAATTTAGGATGCCGAGGACAGAGTCATTCTTGGCTATATCTCTAGGCCATTTGGACTTCGGTTGCATGTCCTCGGCAATGCCTATCCTCGGCGTGGGCCTTGGGCCCTAATGCAAAGCGGGCCTGGATCGCAAACTTTCTGGCCCCACATGTACCGTTTAATTTTTAATTTTGTGCCAAGTGAATTATGAGTGTAAAAATTGAAGAGTCTAAATCTAATTAGATTCTAAATTGGATTTCAATTGGAGTCCAATTTTTCACCACGTGTCCATCTAAGATTTTAATTTTTGTGACAAGTGAATTATTGAGTGCAAAAACCAAAGAGTGTAAAATCAATATATATATATATATATATAATGAGAAACTATTACATATTTTAGAAATGTATGGTTTTAAAAAAATATAAGCTAATATCATGTATAATTTGAATTGTATAATTGTGATTATTTTTAGTTGTACCCGTGCATATGCACGAGGCTACACACTAGTATATATATATAAATGGGGTGAGCAAGGAACAACCTGACCCGAAGGGTTTTAGGCGAGTCAGTAAATGTTCGGTTTGGGTTTGAGTCTAGTGCTTAGGAATTTTCAGGTTGGTCTCAAGTTTAACCTGATCCATCCGTTCCTAAAATTTATAAAAAAATAAAAAATAAAAAATAAAAAAATAAAAAAATTTCCTCTCTTGAGTTTTTCACCTTTGGCTTCTTTCCTGTTATATATCCTAATGTAGTGTTCTTAAACCAAAAAATCGTCTTTTGAAATTTTTTATTTCCGATTATAAATATAAAAGAAATTCGCATTATCCCTCTTATTTCCTTTTTCAATTTAAAACCTTGACCAAATCTCCTCATTTAAGACCCAAACATCTTTTATACTTTCAAAATTTTAATCTAATTCAAATTTGAATTAAACTTTAAAAGGAAATTTATTGGCATTAATGATCTAATTGAGTTAACATATCAGATTTTAGTGCAATAAACTTTTTTTTTTTTTTTTTTTTGAGGAAAATTAGTCCATTAAACTTGAATTAGGAAATATGCAATTGCCAATTTGATTTCCTTACACACCATTCTATCTTTGCATTTCTTTGTTCTGTTGATTGTATGTCTTAATTTTTTTTGAAATTGTTAAACATAGAAACTTGGGATAGATGTCTAGAACTAAAGGACTTAAAATGGCCGAGTCAAATTGTAAATAGCGTTGAGTAGAGAATGAAAGCCTTTATACGTGGATGAAAACTAACAAGAACTGAGTCCTCTATAATCTATTCAACTCAACCCCAAAAGAAAGCTAAGTTAAAATGGAAATCAAGTGGGTTAAATTGCGTCAGTTTGTCTCGCCGCTTAGGTTCATATCTTAAAAAGTGGATTCTAGTTAACTCAACTAGTAAAATCTTTGATGGTTGTATAAGAGATCTGAGATTCAATTCCTGCCTACACCAAAAACTAATTGGTGTCTTGATTTGATGATAAAGAGCTATTATCAGGATTTCAGCTAACTTTTACCTTTACCTACAGTACTTTTAGTAAAAAGATTTCAGTTTCAGCCAAATAAGCAGATTCCAAACGAACCCTTAAATGTTAAAATTTGGTCAAGCTCTCAAATTGGAAAGATATCATGAATGTCAATATCAAAGAAAAGAATCCAGCACCACGCACCCTTAGCGCAATAATCACTCCACAAGTATAAGTGCTTTTGGGGTGTGGGGGGACAAGGGCCGGGGTTCAAGTTTCCAGGAGGGAGTTTCACACACATATACACTTAGATTAGGTTAGAGTAGAATCTATCTTGTATCCAAAAAAAAAAAAAAAAAAACCCCCAAAAATCATAAGGAAATAAAAAGTCCAAAACAACTTGGGAAAAAAACACACATATACACTTACATGTCATTCAATTACAATAAAAACTAATTTATGCCAACTTTTAAATAAAAAAATAGTTAAAAAATTATTCATTACACTGTTAAATATTAACTCTTATGCTAGTTTTTAAACTTCATATAGTAACATTTGGTAATAACTTTAGTATTTATTATTATTATTATTATTATTATTGTGGGTGCCCGAGGACTGGATGAAGTTGAAGAGTTGCAGTGTTGATGTGGGGATATCACAGGCCCGAGGAGAGTAAGGGATGAGACAAAGGACTATGAGGCGTTCTAGGTGGGAAGAAGGGTCTGAAGAAAGAGGATTAGTGATAATAGGGAAAGTTTCCAATTTGGGGTAGCCTGTTGCCTCCGCATTAAATGGTGGGTAACGCTTTATCAGTTGCATTGATGAGCTAAAAAAAGTGGTGTCAAATGTCAATAGTTGGATCATATAAGAACTAGTAAAATTTTCCTAACTCAACTATTGTGAAATTTTTTTGTATATGTATGTAATGTCGCTATTCCATCAAATATATTTTTGGAGTTAAGATGGGACATATTTTCTATAGAATATCATTCATTGTGTGTATGTTTCTCTCCGCTATCCACATACATAGGCATTTGTAACATGTTTATCTTGTGGTTGTACCGTTACACCAAGGAGGCATTAACAATGACCCTAATCATAAACAAATTCCACACCTTGCTAACCAAAATTGAACATATAAAAACATAATTTCAATCCCCATTACACCAGAAACAAACTCAAACAAATAATCAATGACTAAATCACAATTTCTTTTAGCTGAATAAAAAGGGTACAAGGAGACTACTATTGGAAACTACCTTCTATGTCATCTGTGGATAAAGAATTAACAATAGATGTGCTCTTTTTATAGTATTTCTTGGTATGCTCTCCATCCAAAAACCTTGATTTTATTAGGAACTCGAAGTTTCCAAAGATTTCTCCATACCTATTGGCCAATTGGATCCTTAGAGCTTTCAATCCAATTCTCTTCTCTCAGCACCTTCCTTGCCACATGGTACCCAGATTGAACAGAATACATACCATTCTTATTATTAAGCCATACAACTGAGTCAGACATAGACCTATGACTTAGTGGTATATATTCTGCAAATGGCCTCGGCATCTTTCCTATGAAAGGTTGCCATGATGAGATCATGCCTCCACCAATTTAAATCTGGATCTATGAGGTCAGAAACCCGCCACTCCTCATCATCCACATGCATCATATAGAGAACTTTATTTGTTGGGTGATTTGGAATCCATTTATTTGCATGTACTCTAATGGATAACCCATTTCCTACTCTCCAACAACATCCACTCTTTAAGATAGGCATTGCTGCCATAATACTTTTTCATACATAAGAGTTATTGGGTGACTCAACAGGATGTAGAAAGTGGCACTGTGGAAAATATATAGCTTTGAAACACTGGAAAATAAGTGAATCCTAGTCATGCAACATTCTCCAACCTTGCTTTGCTAACATAGCTATGTTGAAATATCTCAAATCTCGAAAACCCATCCCGCCCTCTTTCTTAGGCTGAGATAATTTACCCCAGCTTTTCCAATGAATCTTCCTATCATTCCCAACTTGTCCCCACCAAAATTTTGCAACATTGCATTGAGCTCATCGGATGTGTGGTGGTTTTAGTTATCCACTATCTAGTATTGATTCGCGTAATATTAATAATAAATTTCCTAGTTTTTTATTTTTATTTTGTTTTGGGCATAAAAGGAGATTCATTACTAAAACAAACAGATAGAGTTTTTACAAACACGAAATTAAAGGAGAGCCACAAAGGGTATACAAAGACACTAGACACACATAAAAATTCTTCCTACTCTCCAATCACCCCAAACTATTTTATAACCACTTGTTGCAAGTAGAGTGCAGCAAAGAGAAAACAACCAATTGTAAGGAAAAACAAAATTATGGCTTCCAAGGCACAAATTTATTATATAGTATAATATATGGGTCTTGTTAACAAGAGTTTTAAAATAATAATAATTCATTGGTTTGCAATAAATTCATTATAGTTCTCTATGCTTTTCTTGATACTTGTCAATGTCCTATGCAATTTGCAGTACACATTTTGAATTAATTTGTCAAAAATTATCTTATAACTCATACGTTTTAGTAATCACGTGTTCTAATATTGAAATGATCCGTTGCCAAATATAATTGGAAAAAGTTGATGGATGCTTAAGGACATTGGTTTATTATATATTTTTAGAAATTTTTATGAAAAAAGAAAAAAGTTAATAATTTTTAATTTTTTTTTTTATATTTTTCATAAAAATGGTATCAAAACTTTCTTAAAATTATCAATTAACAAATGACTTAAGAGCACCCATTAACCAAACTTATTATAATTATATCTAGGCGAAAACCACATTTTCATCCCTACATTTTCACACGATTCCACTTTGGTCCCTAACTTTTTTTTCCACCGCTTTTAGTCCCTATCCTGAAAAACGCGTTTCGTTTTTGTCCCTGTCATTACATCAGAGATGGAAATTGCACAGATGGCAAACGGAAGCTGACATGGCCATTAAAATAATAATAAAAAATGTTATTTGGCATTAAAAAATGCCACGTCAGCATCTAAATTACAAAAAAAAAAAATTTATTAATTTTAACTAAATAAAAAAACTAAAAACAGAATTAAAAACTAAAAATCACATGAATTGAGATCTAAGTGTGTCTTGAACAAGAACAACAAGAACACAAACCCAGATCTAAGAACACAAAATTAAAATCCAAAAATCAAAAATCCAGAAAATAAGAACACAAAATTAAACTATAAGCCCTCATCAAATTAAACATGAACAAGAAATTAAACATGAAAACAAAATTTAAAACCAAGAAAATTAAAACCTTAGAGTTGAAACCCAAAATTAGAATTCATGCCAACATTCTTGACAAACCCAGATAAAATTGATAAATTAAACATGAACACATTATATATTTGAACAAGAACATAAACCCAGCAAATCTAAAACCCAAAAAATTAAATTTAAACCAGTAAAATGAAATTTGAGTCTCCAAATCTCACATCCCAGCAAATCCAAGCAACCACCAACAAATTGGCCAAACCCAACCCACCACCACTCCACTAACCCCCCACACCACCAACAGATCAGAACAAAACCACCCACCTCCACTCCACTGACCACACAAATCCACGTGTTGGAGAGGGAAAAAAGAAAAAACAGCTGGCCAACCACCCATCGCAACCCACAATCCCAGCCACCACTCCACTGACCCCCTACACCACCAACAAATCGGAACAAAACCACCCACCTCCACTCCAATGACCACACAAATCCACGTGTTGGAGAGGGAAAAAAGAAAAAAACAGCCGGCCAACCACCTATCGCAACCCACAATCCCAACCACCACCATGTCCCAGCCACCCAACAAAAATCCACAAACCTAGCCTTAAAATCAGGATTGGTAAGCCATAAGCCCACATAGCACTAAAACTATAAAATCAGTGACCCCACATAGCAAAAAAGTAAAGCCAATGAGTGAGCTATTGAAGGTGGAGGTAGAGACGATGGAGGTAAAGTCGGTGGAGGTGGAAAATAACGAAAAAAACCTAGGAAATTCAAACCTGAGAATCGATGTGTAGAGCTGACCATGGTGGAAGTGAGGCTAGTCATGGGTGGAGGTGAGGCCGGTCATGGGTGGATGTGTTGTTTGGGGGTTCATGTGTTGTTTTTATACGCTTAGATCCCTGTTAATAGTTCAGGAAAGATTGTTTTGAGCTTGGAATATTGATTTTGTGTTCTTAGAGTTATTCGTGATTTTTGGATTTTAATTTTGTGTTCTTAAATCTGGGTTTGTGTTCTTATTGTTCTTGTTCAAGACACACTTAGATCTCAATTCATGTGATTTTTAGTTTTTAATTCTGTTTTTAATTTTTTTTATTTAGTTAAAATTAATAAATTAATTTTTTTTAATTTAGATGCTAACGTGGCATTTTTAAATGCCAAATAACATTTTTATTATTATTTTAATGGCCACGTCAGCTTCCGTTTGCCACCTGTGCAATTTCCGTCTTTGATGTAATGGCAGAGACAAAAATGAGATGCGTTTTTCAGGATAGGGACTAAAAGCGGTGGAAAAAAAAGTTAGGGACCAAAGTAGAATCGTGTGAAAATGTAGGGACGAAAATGTGGTTTTCGCCTTATATCTAAACAAATTTTGATGCCATGTTTCATACAGTTTCTATAGAAACCTATGGAGCTTTCTCATTGTGGTATCACTTGCAACATCAAAAAATTACTAGACCATTCTTGAAAATTATAGTGGAGAAAAGAATTATATCCAACAAAACGTGAAAATTGATTCAAGATATATAGCTTGAATCTAAAAAGGTGTAAACCCAATCACACACATACATTATCATGCGTGATAAGTTTTGTATGTTTTTCAAGTTCAATACTAATTTTGTGTGTATTTTAAGTTTAGTTTCTTGATAGAGGCATGATAGCCAAACAATATAGCTTCCGCACATGCACTATATGCGCGGCCAAGGAGCAGAATCACTAACCTTCTAGCCAGTAGCCACCAAAATTTAATACATTGTCAGGCAAAGTGTTTTAACAGCTCACTGCACATACAATTCATCGCAAACACGGAAAAATGACCAAACATAAATTTGTAGAGAATTGAGTAACATTTTAATTAAGAGGAATGAAACAACGATTTTCACTATATATAAATGGCCAGTTTGAACCTCATTAAGGACATTGACAATGCTCAAAAAATTAAAGGAATTCATAGAAAGAGATGAAGTATAGAGGAGAGAGAGATAGAAAGTCTTCTACAGTAAGAAGTTCTAGGTAAGCTTCGGAGGAACCAGCTCTCTTAGCTAGGGCTGGACTTGTCTAGAAGGAAGCTGCCCAAAGTAGTCCAAAAGGCAGAGAACTAGGACTGGAAGGAAGTACCCCTCTTCAAGAAATTAGAGTAAGCTCTAAAATAGACCATTCACATCAAGTATAGTTCTTAAGCTTTCTTTTTCAAAGCATCACACATATATAGGTAGACTTACATGGAGCCAATCCCCGCAAAAGTCCACAACACAGAACATGATAATAAGAGAATGATGCTACCCAGCTAGCCAGTTCTTCCCATCGTACTTGAAAATTTTTATGTATTATATATGTGCCTGCTAATATCTTCCTTGAGCATAAAAGAATCCCCGAGCCAACATCTATGGTTTGTAAATTTATTGCTCAACTTAGATTAGGAGAGCGCGCGCACAAAAAAAAAAAAAAAATCATGGCAATGAGTTGGATGTAAATCAGGTATCGACACTATATATATATATATATATATATATATATATATATATATATATATATTTATATTTTTGTCTAATAAACAGACTAATACACTTTATTATTGTGTAAGTGCTAACATGGCAAATGATGCCTTTGATGTACATTTAATTTATCATTCATATAAAACAAACAGTAGGAAGGGTATTGAAATAAAGTTATAACTTTGGGAGGTCAATCATGCGCGTTTCAATAATTTAAAAGGTAAGTGTAATCAGGGTGATAGTTTAGGGTAGAAAAGTATAATTTGCACTTGAAAATATTGAGTAGAGGCTGTAAGAAGAAAATGTAATTTTTTTTTTTTGATAAAGAAAATGTAAAATTGATTAGTGATATATTGCTTAAATTACATGTGTAATTTAAACCAAACTTTGAGAACATATGTAAATAATTATATTATTCCACTCTTGCCAAAAAAATATTTCCTCCTTGGCTTGAACTTTTTTTTTTTTAATACAGAATCCCTTGGCTTCAACTTTTTGCTTAATAACCATATTTTTTTCTTGATAGCTTGGTTTGAATTAGAACTGTAGATTTTTTTTCCCACTCTAATATGTACTCTCACTCTCACTAATAGACTTAGCTTAGCTGCAATGCACTGAATCTGCTAAATTGATGAGATGTGACAAAAAATGCACACGTGTTACCATCGTAACGGGTCTAATGCAATTGGACATCAGATCCAATCTTTCCTCATTAATTTAGGCTCAAAAATTTCAGTGGATAAATACACAAAAAAACAAATTCAGGTCTAGCTAGATCAATAAATAAATAAATAAAATCACGTCGAGATTCCAATTGCCATTGGATGTGGACCTCTATCGTTGAATTACAATAGAGCCATTGTTGTTATATTACAGAATAAGGACAAAATCTAAAACCAAACAAATAGATAAAGAAATCCATCATTATAAATAAATAAATATTTTAATTTAGATATTATGGTAATCAACCACAACAAAAATCAGAGATTTTTTTATTTATTTATTGTTATTTTTGGATGAAAGTAATCAACGAAAATATGCTAGAAGCTTATCAAGAAAACTATTAACGACTATGTGATTTGTTTTCTCTGTTGGGTGGAAGGCATCCCAAAAGACATACTTATTCGCATCCGAACAAGTAAACGGACTGAGCTTATTGCAGAGGTAACTCAATTCGAATTTGCCTGTAGCACAGCATCCCTTTCCTACAACGTCAAATCCTGCCAATCCAAAACGAATTTCATATTTGTTATAACTGAAGAACTTACAAGTAGAGGAAAAATAAAATAAAAACAAAACCTGACATGTATTGTTTGTTTCAAATTGGATTAGTATAGCAAGTAGAGCCGGCTCTAATTTTGGGGCACAGAACATTCGTATTAGTTCGTGCAAAATATTACACATCAAATTATCTATTTTATACTATATTTTATTAAAATATCAAATTTTTTTTTATTTTTTTAATTATTTTTTTTCTTTACAGACAATAGTCAATATTCACGCTTTTCATTCATTATCAAAATACATAAAGAAAGAATAAACAACTTCTTTTATGTCTAGTTACATATGTTTTTATTTATGACTAGTAATAAGTGACTAACTAATTCAGGGGAGGAAAAGAGTAACAATGACGGTAGAGATGTGGACTTATGTCCATCACCTATGGTAAAGGTCCATTCTCCCCTGTAGTGTCAAGTTGTAAATCTCTCTCAATGGTCAATACAGAGAAGTTATGAACTCCACTCTACTCTCACACGAATCCATTCTGCATTATTCATGAGAGTAATGCTAGAGATACATGATTTGGTACAATTTTATGTCATAACTCGCCACGTGGCGAGTCTCTACTTTCACACGAACCAGGTCCATGTAGAGTCCTCAACTGCAGCTCCTAAGAGTTCATTGGATGGATATATTTATATTTCCCTAACCTATATATTTATTTTCTTTCAATTCTTAATATATATATCATACTTTTTTTAATTTTTTTAAAGAAAAAATATCATATTTCATTTCATTGTATTCCAGTCCTTATAATCTACCAATCTCATTTCAAATTTTTATTTTTTATTTATTTATTTATATATATATATTTATATCAAAACATGATGTAAGTCATGAGCTAGGATATGGGTTTTCCTTGGTCTCTTTTAAGTCCTAACCCAATGAAATATAATCGTTGATTTGGATCGTATTTTTAAATTTTTTATTAAAAAAAATCTAACAAGCAATATTTGTGTGTCCCCTTCACTCATCCTCAACCAAATAATAGGAAAGATATTAGATATAGAACAAAGATTAGCTCTAATAAACCAATAAAGAAGAATATTTTTTTCAACTTATTACATACGTGATTATTTATAAGATTGTTTATGTGAATTATTTAAACAAGTCAAATAACTAATTAAAAAAATTAGTACGTTTTATATTTAGAGAAAATATAAGTATTTATTTATTTTGAGAATCCAAAGTCATTTAATTTAATATACTTAAAACGAAAATTATTACCTACTTATTAAAAAAAAGGGAGGAATATCATTGTTAATCACAATCATAAACAGGTAATACCAAATTAATTCAGCTAAAAAAAAAAAGTAAAACCAAATTACAGTAAGTACAAGGAGTATGAACTTACCATATAAAGAAGGTTTCTTGATGATTTGATCGAGAATCTTGTATACATCTGCAGACAGTAATCTGAGCCCTGGAAGCTCCTTATTCAGCCTTTTCACCAAACCATTTAACTTCCCATTAAATTCCAATGCCACATTGTTAAATTTCTCCAAGCATTCGTTTTGACCCAAAATATTTATGGTTCTCTCCAGTGGCAAACACCCCATTGGAGGAAGTCCAGAGAGTGATATTTTCCGAACTCCAAGACTATACAGTTCTCTGATGAAATTTCCAGCAAGTCCAATGAGAAAATCCTCATACTGTTGGACTGTGAATTGAGATTGCCGTTTAGGGGATAAGTAATAGTTCTCTAGGAAGTCGTTTGTTCCTAGGCTCATCAAATATAAGGCCTCACTCAAAATCTCATTTGCCTTGTCTTTACCAACATAGGCTCTCAACTTGTTTTGGTACTCCTTGTAGTTCTCCAATTCCTTCCACATTGGTATCACTTTCTGCAAATTAAGGAAGCACAAGTTAAAAATTGGTATAACTTTCTCATGCACACGCATTGACAAATTAGAATAACAAAAAGTATGTATTAATTACTCATAAGAAAAGTATGAATCAATTAATCTTTTATAAGGTAAAAAAAATAAAAAAATAAAAAATAAAAAATAAAACGGAAAAAGTTTAGCTCCAAATCAGTTTGAGCTATCTTCTTTCAACACATTATATAACGATTGAAGAAACCATTAATATGTAGTTTTAGTCGCAAAAATTTTAAATGAATTATGTGACTCATTTATATAATACACATGGTTTGTCATATAAATTGCAATCTAATGATTTGGAGAAGATAATTCTCAACCAGTTAGAACCTAAATTTGTAGAATTAAAAAAAAAAAAAAGTATTAATTAATAATAGAGGAGGGACCAACAGATAATGTCACAAAGTGGATAACTTGATAGTTATAATAGAGAGGGGATTCCTTTAGAAACTCTAAGGGTCCGTTTGGATGGGGAGAAAGAGGAATAGAGTAGAAGTAGCTGAAAATAGGCTAATTTGGGGTCAATTCGACTCTACTTTACTCTACTCCCCCTCACTTCTTCTCAATCCAAACAGACTATAAGAGTTGCCAATTGAGCTAAAAAGCTCTTTGCATGGTTATTTATTTATTTTATGCATAGGTTGATAGATATGGTTTGGTTTGATACTTACTAATACATCAGAAGTTGCATTGTCATAGCCTGTCCCAGCAGAAGCAAAGCAAACTCCAGTGGCAAAATCTGATATATTATACGCAGGATCTAAGTAAGCGGGTACTGTTGGTTTGAGCCCAAAAGCCTCAGAAATGAAGTCTGAAGGAATGCGACCATTAGAGAACCGTCCTGTGGGGCGACCACCAGCAAAATCACGTCCATAAGGCCTGAAATTGCTCTTGAGAATGGTTGGATACACGTTGTTGTTTCCTGCATCCACGGTTGAGTCCCCAAAAACTATGATGGCTGGAACTTTGCTTTCGGTTATAGAGACTAGTATTAGAAGCTCAGCTACTACCAAGAGCCATGTAGTGTATGAGTATGCCATAATTGCTTTGTGTCTTGGTAGCCTGCAAATGATTTAATATAAAAAATTAATCAATCTTTCCAACAATTTCAGGCAGTAAATGTTTAGAGTTTTAAACAAACGGATAATTAACGTAGAAGTGGCAATAATTACAGCAGAGTAAAATGGAAAAAAGAAACAATAGTGAGAACTCTCGCGATAAACATCAAGACAGATTGTTATACGAGAATTATCGGTCCCACTCTAAGCAAGGTTTTGAAACCCGGACTGTTCATTGAACTGTAAAAGGGAGGAATTCAAGATTTTTAAGATCGAACCGAGGTTGAACCGGGATCGAACCGTGATGACGTCATAATTAATTTAATAATTATTTAAATATAAATAAATATATTAAATTAGTAAAAATAAAAAAATTAACTAAAATATAAATAAATATATTCTTATTTTGACTTACAATTTTAGAGTTACTGTTTTATATATATATATATATATATATAATCTTAAAATTATAAGTTCATATTTCAAACTCTAAGCCCAAATATCAATTCAATAATAATAATAATAATAATAATAATAATAATAATAGTAACATGTGATAGACTCATCAACTTAAACACGCAACATAACAAATGCAACCTAACGAATGGGACAAGTTTAAGTGTTTCCCATGTAACATGTGACTAGGCAATATAAAGTGTTTAAGTATCAACTAAAGATACTTTGCGTGTCCTACTCTTACCTACTCCCTAGGTTGCATTCTCACTCTGACAGACTCATCAACACCACCACAAATTTGACAAACAAAACATCACTCTCCACCACATATTTCAAAACCACCAAATTATCTAATTGACCAAAATCAAAAGAGAACAGAAACTAGAAAAAGCAAATCTAACATTTGCAAGAATTAGCACACGGATGTAGTTTCTTCATCCATTTGCAAGAATCAACACACGTTTTCTCTCCACCTTCCAAATCAATTTCAGCCTCCAAAGCAACGACAAGGTACTGACTACTGAAATCATCTATCTTCAAATCAGCTCTAGAAGTTCTAGAGACACAAGCCTTGAAGAAAAGAGTTTCAAATGGCAGCCAAACTTTAGCTTCGTCCACAAAGACTTGAATTTGTGCTCTCTTTTCTTCGTCGTCTTCTTCTTCTTTGTGTGTGTGTGTGTTTTTTTTTTTTTTTTAATCCTTACAAATCAATGGTTCCAGATCTAAAAAAAAGAGGAACTGTCCGAACCTCAAAAAACTGCCATGGTTTTCAGAACTGTACCGTCCGACACGGCTCCTGCTTTTTTTCCATAGAACAGTTCTTGAATCTAAAAAATCACAAAATTAAGAGGTTTGAGGTTTTCACGGTCGGATCGTACGGTCCAGTCCGGGATTCAAAACCTTGACTCTAAGTACTTTATTTTAAAAAAAAATTGGCTTCATACCAATTTATAGCTATCTTCTTTTAACTCACTATGTGACAATTGAAAAGACCATACATATATGTAGTTTTAGTCACATAACCTTTGTAATGAGGTATGTAACTTGTTTAAATAATATACATATATAGATAATAGTCATATAACCACATAATAGTTGGAAAGATAATTTCAAACCTATTTAAAGTCAAACTTTGTTATTTACTTTATGTTTTGTCACTCAAAATGTGTTACTCATTTTTTTACTTTCTTTAAAAAAAAAAGGATAAATGTATGACATACAATACTTGATAAAGCATAAAATGGAAACACTAAGTGTTTTACTTTATTTTTTTTATCACCTACACCTTGTCACATATCCATTTTAATCTTTTCCTTTATAAAGTAACCCAGTGGTGGAGCTAGGAATTTATCTTTGGGGGGTCATACATAAAACTAGACAACTAATTTTTTGTGTGTGTATGAAATCTAGAATAGTAATGTATAATACAATTTAATAATCAATATACATTTCAAGAATGTGTCAATAGTCCTAAACTTACTAATGAACCTAGATTTATCAAAATAAATTATCACCCATTAAATAAAATGATTGAGATTAAAAAAAATTAAAAAAATACTAATAATTTAAAGATTGCTAAACAAAAGACAAACAATCATTCAAATTTTGACCCATAAAATAATTCTAATAAAAAACAACTAAATACATGTTATATTATTTCATCAATAAATTAAATGTTATATAGTAGTATATTTTAATCAAGTACATTTATAATGCCATATGATATATATATATATATATATATATATAATTGTAATAACAAATAATATATTATAAGGAAAATTAAAAGAAAACAAATGAAAAGAAAAGTGCATTACCTGGTAATTGGGAAAGTGGGTAACAGAGGGGGTCAAGGGCACAGCTACACAGGGGCCTACACAAAAGCTTGGGGAACTTTGTCTGTCTTGTCTAGTCTAGTTTGTCATTATTATTTACACATTCACATGGAAGTTTTGTTAGTTTTTACATTGTAAATCACAAAACTACAGCAATGTAGCCTAAAGGAGAGAAGAACTGGAGAGAAAAAAGAAGAAGAAAGGCAAACAAAGACAGAGAGAGAGAGAGTCACCTGTGTGAGCACTGATCAAAATGTTCTGCAATTGTGTGGTGGACTTGGTGGTGCGGCAGATCAACAAAGCCTCTGACCTTCCAATTTTATACTACTATGGTGTAAGTTAAAATACTTCTGTGTTCATTTTATAGATGCTAAATGTCTAATTATTGCAATTTTTTGACACATATATTTATCACTAATTGGATTGTATTCTATTTAAATAGAAGTTATATTTATTTTTAGACTTTCTTAAATCTATATTTGCAAAAAAAAAAACAAAAACAAAATCCCTTTTATTTGTTGAGGTAATTGTTAAAATACTTCTGTGTTCAATTTATAAATGCTAAATGTCTAATTATTGCAATTTTTTGACATATATATTTATCACTAATTGGATTGTATTCTATTTAAATGAAAGTTATATTTATTTTTAGACTTTCTTAAATCTATATATGCATATTATCGAGTATGGGTAACCAAAATAATAAGGGTTCTTTAAAAAGTTTCAAATTAATTAGGATAATTCCAAATATATATATATATATATTTCATTTTTTTTTCCAAAAATTCGGTCTAAATGTGGCTCTGCCACTAAAGTAACCAAAATTAAAAGTTGAAAAAGTCAGACACAAGATTTAGAGTCTGTTTGGTAAAAATATTAGAGGGTGTTTGGTTTGAAAAAAAAAATGGTGTTTTCAGTATTTATTTTCAATTTTTGTGGGACCCACCACAAAAAACACTGGTTTGGTTGTGTTTTTTGTACCTAGTTTTCATTTTCAATATTAAAAAAACTGCATACAATTTTTGGGCGTTTTCATTTTCTTGAAAATGAATATCATGGCATTTTCGTAAAAAAACCAATTCTCTGGGTCCCACTAACAGCAAGTTGTCCTATTGAAAGCTCTCTCTCTCTCTCCAAAAATATATATATTTCCTTCTTCTTCTTTTTTTCTTTTTTTTTTCAAAAATTTTAGGGGGCCAAGGCCCCCTTCAATCTCAATGTGGCTCTACCACTAAAGTAACCAAAATTAAAAGTTGAAAAAGTCATACACAAGATTTAGAGTCTATTTGGTAAAAATATTAGAGGGTGCTTGGTTTGAGAAAAAATGTGGTGTTTTCAGTATTTATTTTCAGCTTTTTGTGGGACCCACCACAAAAAAAAACACTAGTTTGGTTGTGTTTTTTGTACTCAGTTTTCATTTTCAGTATTCAAAAAATAGCATACAATTTTCGTGTGTTTTCATTTTCTTGAAAGTGAATATCGTGTCATTTTCCTAAAAAAACCAATTTCATGGGTCCCACTAACAGTAAGTTGTCCTCTCTCTCTCTCTCTCTCTCTCTCTCTCTCTCTCTCTCTCTCTCTCTCTCTCTCTCTCTCTCTCTCTCTCTCTCTCAATGGTGATGGTGGTCAATCGATGAGAGTGATCCATGGCAATGCTCACTGGTAGTGGACTCCTTTTGGGTGTGGTGGTTTTTTTGTGGATTGGTTTGTTGAAATGGTTATGGTGGTTATTTGTTTTAAGGCATATCTGATGGTGAATCTAAGGTGTTTAGGGGGTGAGTTTGTTGAAATCTAATGGTAGATCCATGGTTGTGTGTTGTATGTTTTCAAGCATATCTACTCTGACTATTACTAGTTTGTAGGAGGTAAATGGTTTCTAGCGGGTATGATAACTGCCAAAGGCTTCCTCTGTGTTTGTATCCGTTGGGGGTTGTTAGAAAAAAAAAATTAGGGAAAACAATAGTAGAAAATTAATGCCAAACAAAAATATGAGTTGGAAACAAAAAAATGAGTACAATATTTAAGTGCAGAAATGAGTACAAAAAATGAAAATAGAAAATGAATACAAACCTAACACAAACCAAACAGACTCTTAGTGTTTAGCTTTTCACCTTTTGTCTTAGAGCATTAACAGCTAGATTTGCAACGAAAAAAAAAAAAGGAAAAAAGAAGAAGCCTATTTTAATACCAAAAAGTTACTTTATCTACTTTAAAACACCATTTTACAATTTATCCAACATCCTATTTATTATTTTTCACATCACACTAAACACTATTCATTTTTTATTCATTTCACTCTCTTTCTCTTTGTCACTCTCACTTCATAGTAGTGTCTCTCTCTTCTCTCTCTTCACCCACATATCAAACCCCATAGCCAAAAATAAATAACATAGTAGCCACCACACCCACCAAGAATCTATCACCACCACCATAACCACAACCATCATCATCACATACCCATACCAGAATTCAAATAAAAAAAAACGAAGGAAACAGAACCCAATTTTGTTAGCAAATAATAATGATAGGTGATCACACCATAATATGGTGCACCCTCACCTATATAATAACACCCACTTGGTGAATGGTGTTGCTTCACCAACCAACAGCAGAGAATTAATTAAGTGTTCAAGTTAGTTATTTACAGAAGTGGTGTGTCTTTTAGATAAGATGCATATCTTGGTAAATAGACATATCTTTTCCCAAGAGACATGAGGAGTCTATAAATACTAAGATTCCTCATTCATTGTTATGTTACATAATTTTATTCTCTCTATCTGTGTTGGTGATTCTCAATCTAACGACATTACCATACATAATAAGGGCCTAACAGTGGTTTCAAAGCCAATGGTTCCAGAGGGAAAAAACACTCCACCACCACAACCACAACCACCACCACCATCCTCACCCACAACCTATAATCACTCTATTGAATTGTTGAAATTAATCTTTCAAACAATTCATAGACAGGTATTAGGCTTAGTGACATCAGTGTCTTATTATAATTATCATCAAAATATTGCCTATCCAGATGAACCACCGTTTTGGGTGAGAATTGGTGGTTTACCGTTCACCGGTGATATTCATCAAGTACATGAAGATTTTGTTCTTCAAGAAAAATATTGAGATTCTTATACTGAACAAGAAAAGATACAAGAAGAAACATTGAATCAACTGGAAAATAAGATCAACGATTTGGAAATTGAAAAAGAAGATAATACTCATTTTTGGATTGATTCGGATAATAGGCCAAAAACGAATTGACCCCCTTGTGATTAATTAATTGATTAATTAGCCAAATTTATTAATTAATCAAATTAATCATGCAAACACATGGTAGCATAAACAAATCACCAATAAACTAATTATGCAGTGGAAAATAAATTTGATACGGTGATTTGTTTACGAATGGGGAAAACCTAACGGCAAAAACCCCACCGGGTGATTTTCAGGTCACCACTCTCGAAATTCCACTATTATAAAAACAAGCGGTTACAAGTAAAGGAATCCCAGTACCTTATACCAACCTACAGTTGAACCCTTACCCCAATAGCCAATTGGACTTGTTCTGTAGTGACAATTTCCCCTTTTGATGCACGTCTCCCAAGTACGTGACTAACCAATGCGCGAATCCCAGTACGTGACTTCAATCACCAACTAGAGAAGGTTGTTGGCTACAAAGTTCTTCAGTTCATCCCAACGATAAAGATCAAGAAAATACTTGGTCACAAAACCCTACGGTGCACATACACAGCAATTTCTTCACAAGAATGATGAACTAGGGCAAAACTTTGTCTTCGGTTACAAATTACTTAAACAAACTTTGCTCAACACTTTTGCAAATTGTGTACCCTTTGACAGCCCTTAAAATAATCCTTTTATATGTCTAGGATTAGAAGAAAAGAAAGCCCAAACACATAATCACAAATTAGAGTCAAAACAGAACTAGAATTCTGTTTTTCATAAAGCTCGACAGATACCTATCTGTCGAGATGCTGTCGAGCAGCTGTCGAGCCACGAGGCTGAAACAGCTTCTTAAGCTCGATGGATAGCTAGCTGTCGAGCTTTAATGAACAGCACTTCTTCAGTTTGAATCTTGGACAGACTTGCATGTCTTCAACACTTGATCTTTGAAACATAGTTTCTTGAAGTATTAAACACATCCTAGATCTACCCAAATGCAAGTAAAGTGCGTTTTGTCAAAGGATAAGCCAATTACATAAAATAGTGACATATGTTCCTAACAAGTGAATCACATATGTCCTAACACTGGAGAATCCAAATCGACTTTATTTCAATATTGTAGTAACCCCATTTGAAAGTGATCCATCTAAAATTTCAGATTTGGTTGAGAAAATTGAAATATTTGGAGAAGTTGATGCTAAAGAATCTGTGTTAGGGGACTAGAGAAGTGAAGAAGATCAAACTCAGCAAGCACCGGTTCAAAAAGTAACTACCTAAGGAGACACCGTTTTATATTCTCGTGCTTCAGATCTCAACAAATCTTCAAAGGATTTTGTCTTCATTCAATCTACATCTCAGAGTCCCTTTACCGACAATAAAGACTCTCCAAATATCTATCGAGCTTGCTAAGTAAAACAAGACTCTTCAAATATCTATCAAGATTATCCCAAAGTTCAAGAGATAAAGCAATTCAATCCTAATCCTATTGAACCTTTATTCAACCCAAAACATGTCCATGTATTAGAGCAATAGCCAGGAAGACTATAAGGCCTCCAACTCCTCTACCAAGCCCACTTCGCAAAGCTATTAAGACTTGGAGTGATTTAAGTCTTGAATCAAGCCCACAATCAAGGCCCACTCGGAGTCCAATTTGTGGTTATCCTGAATCTCTAAACTTGAATTAAAAAATTGGATTCTCTTGACTTTGAAAATAGTTACAGCAACAATAATTATTACAAAGAAGTTCATTCAGAGTTTTAAGCACAAATTGACAAAAATTCAAAGGGTAAACAAGTCAAAGGTGATGAAGCATGAGTTCGTCAGTCGATATAGGCAGATGGAACCAACCTCCGGTCTGCGTGAACGTATCCTCAGAGATGGTCACCGGTGTGGTGCCTGCCACAACGTCTCCGATGCCAAAGTTAGAACAGGAAAGCACTTTGTGAAAATGAAACAGACTAGGAAGATAATAATGAGTGTTTCTTAGAGTGTGTATGTACCTTCTGTTGGCAATGTGAGGGGCTTTATATATGTTGCCCTGGGGTTCTAGCCATTGTGATTGGCATTATGGTGTTAATGTCTTCCTTTGGTAACGCCTCCTGCCTTCAATGTGCTTTCAACGGTCTGTACAGTTGGTTCTGTAACCGTCCGAGGTGTTATTGATGGCATTGAATGGTCCAGCTGTCTTCGTCACTGACGTGGGCAAGGGTTAGGCTCTTCACTGGGGGATTTCCTCGTCAGTCTATCTTATCTCGTTTGTGGCTGATTTCGTCAGTCCCATCAGATGCCCCTGGATTCTATGGTCGTTGGGACATGTCATGATGACCGTAGAAGATGAAAGATCCTTGGCCTGTGAGTGACTCTTGGGACTTCGTGCTGTATTAAATGCGTAGTGGCGGCGCTACACGTTTCGTGGCCACGTGGCGCATGTTTGTTGGTGGATTTTTTGCACGACCCTTGGGTTTCCCGCCGCTTTTCAGTTATTTGGGTTTTAGTTTTTAAACTTCCTTTCATTTCCCCCTTTACTTTTCCTAATTTCCTTATTCATTGCTCTGAGTCTTTTCTTCCCTGTTTGTTCTTGCTACCGCTCCAACTTTATTCCGGTGATTCTCCTTTTCGAATTTGCACTGCATTTTTTCGAGGTATGTTTCTCTTTTTCCTTTCCCTTTGTCTCCTTTTTCTTTCCTTTTGCTATCTATTGTAAGTTTCTGATTTTTCCCTTTTTCTCACTGTGATTGTCTTTGTTTTGTGGCTTTTGGGGTTTTAGTATTTACCTCGTTCTTCTGCGTTTTTTTTTTTCTGGGTGTCCATGGTTGGTAGTTTTGAGGTTAGAATAGCTTGCCCCTCAATTTATTTCCTTTTTGCGCGTTTGGGTTGGTCTTTAGGTGTTTTCCCAAACATCGAGGACTTTGTTTTCGTGGGTAACAGTTTAGGTGTTGTGTTGGCTGAGTTGTGCCCTTTGCTTCGTCAATCCATTAATTGGTTTGCGGGTTTGATTAAAGAGTAGGGGATGATGTCTGAGGTTAGGTCCAGTGAACTCGACATTGGGTTGTCATCTAGTGGCGAGCCGGTGGAGGGGGATACTGCCGTCTCTACTCCCCGAGAGGTTAGGGCTTTTTACGCCCTTGGGGAAGTGTGTGGGCTGGATGCTGAAACCGTAGGTAGATTTAGAGATAGATTTCAATTTCCAGAGAGGGTTCATGTTCGTCGGCCAAATGACGAGGATAGGGCTTGCCACTTCTTTCCTGGCGAGTTATGCTTCTATGAGGCTGCTTTTACTTGTGGCATTAGGTTCCCCGTCCACCCTCTGATCATGGAACTTTTGGCTCATTTTGGTATTGCCCCCGGGTAGCTTATGCCCAACTCTTGGAGGATAGTGGTGAATTGTATGGAAATATGGTTGGCCGCTATCGGGGACATGATTAAAGTTGCTGAGCTCGTCCATATGTACCATTTGAAAGGGTCTAAAGAGTACGGGTATTATGAGTTAGTGCCCTGGGAAAGGAAAACCAGGATTGTCAAAGGTTTACCATCGTCCTTCAGGTATTGGAAATCAAGATTTTTCTTTGTGTCCGGGGATGACTTTGAGACTCCCTCCAGCCCAGATTGGGGTGATATCTCGAGGTTGCTCTGTCGATGGGGAACCCCGACCTTAGGTGCGTCAGTATTTCTTCTCGTTGCTTTCAGTTTCGTTATGTTTGTTGTCTACGTCACTGACTCCTTGTTTCTTGTTTTGTGTAATGAAAAGACGACCTAAGCTTAGGAGCAAGTATAAGGAGCGTGTTGATAAAGCCATAGAGTACGCATAATCGATTGAAGATTGGGACGACCTGGTTGATCCGCGGACCCTTGCTTTCTACCATGTTGGTCCCGACCCGTCCTCCTACGTTTTGCGAAGTCTTGACATTGAAGGAAAAAAGAGTAAGTATTAAGTTCATCAGTATTTGAGATCGTCAGAATTGACTTTCTCTTAAGCCCTTGGATTTTTTTTTTTTTTTTGACAAGTGTTTTCTTCTTACAGAGATGACGACCAAGTTCAATAAGGATATGTACGCAAAGATGAGGTCTAAGAAGGACGAGCCTTTGTCCAGCATCGGGAAGAAGGGGGTACGGGTAACCAGGAAAGGTCCGTCTGTTACGCCAGTTGCTTCTGCTACTCTCATCGTCTCCGGTGTTGAGATGGCCTTTCCAGCCACATCGGTTGAAGAGATTCCCACTCCTTTATCGAAAAGGCCGCGCATATCAGGCAAGGAGAAGGAAAAGGCTGACTCTCATTCGTCCACCATATGGAGCGACAAGAGGCTGGCCGTGGACAGGGCACACGGGGTAGTGACAGCTGAGGACTTGAAGGTTTTTACTGGTGTGCCACTCAATGTGGTCGCAAATCAACAAGTCCACAAGCTCGTCCAGGTAATATGCTTGTGCGCTTCTTGTGTTTTCTCGAATTTATACTGACGACTTTATGTTCCTTTCTAGGTGTTGGGGGAGAGTCTCCACATTGCTTCGGAGTACCTCACACAGGAAGCCAAGGTGGCGTCACTAACGTCCAGGATGGAGACCTTGGAAGAGGAGAATTCCTCACAGAAGAGAAAGTTCATCGAATCTATGCACGAGGTCAATACTTTGAAGGAAAGCACCAAGACTTTGACTGACGATCTCCGGACTGAGCATCAATTAACGTTGGAGAAGGACGATCAACTTCTGGCAGCTAAGGAAAAGCTTAAGACTATTGCTGCCAGGTCCTTCGAGGCTTTCCAGCAAACTGAGGAGTACAACACTGTGCTCTTCAGTTGGTACTTCAAAGGCTTTGAGCTTCTAAGGCGGTACCTCGTCAAGCATCCCACTAGAGTTGATTTGCAGAACTTGGATCTTGAAGTAGTGGACTAGGAGATGGCGATTGATCAGGCTGCCCAATCTTCCGCTCCTGAGGATGTCGCCCCTGAAAAGGCTCCTGCTGACGATGTTGTGGCTGGTGATGACGTTGCTATTGGTGATGACGCCATTGTGGGCCCCCGAACCTGAAACTTGTGAAAATTTTTCTTTTGTTTCTTTTTAATAGCTCACCATGTTTTGGGCTTTTTGTACATCTAATTTCGGAACAATCTAATCTATTTTGAAAACAATTTTTGCTGCCCAGTGTTTATGGGCTCTTAGATGTGAACACAGTGTAATTGCCCATCATGTTTGGGCTTTTTAAATTCAAGGTTGTTATCTTATTTGCTTGATTACTTACTTGTTCGTCATATGCTTGTGGTGTTTTACATTCGTCCACACCTTGTACTTAGCAGAAATTAGTAACTTTTTCTCTTTCTTTTGTCACTGATTTGCTACTGAGTCTCATAATCCTTCCAGGGAGCTTGAATGCAGCTTGAGCTTTGTTTTGATTTGTTGCAAGGTTCTTGTCCTTTTTTTTTTTTGGATTCCATTTTCGTATGTGGCTTCATCAGTAACCAACATCCGTCGAGTGGAGTATTGTCACTTAGTCGTTTTGTTGTTTGACTTGAACTCGTTTTACACCCATTTAAGGGATCTTGTCATGTTTTATGGATTCGTCAGTAACTTACATCCGTCAAGGCAGAATCTTGTTACTTAACCGTTTGACTTACACCTATTTAAGGGATCTTGTCATGTTTTATGGCTTCGTCAGTAACTTACATCCGTTAAGGCGGAATCTTGTTACTTAACCGTTTGACTTACACCCATTTAAGGGATCTTGTCATGTTTTATGGCTTCATCAGTAACTTACATCCGTCAAGGTGGAATCTTGTTACTTAACCGTTTTAGTTTCACTGCTTGACTAGACCTGTTTGCACAAAGGTACTGGATGAATAATTCTTTTATTAATTTCAGGAATGAACATATTTACTTGATACATCTATTGGTGGTACTTCTTCAAGTGCTCAATGTTCCATGGCCGAGGGAGCTTCTGTCCGTCCATGGTTTCCAGGTGATAACTGCCTTGCCTAGAGTAGTGGATGACTCAGTAAGGTCCTTCCCAATTGGGGCCAAGCTTTACTTGGTTAGGATCTCTAGTTGTTGTGGTAACCTTGCGCAGGACGAGGTCACCTATGTCAAGTCGTCTGAGTTTCACCCTCTTATTGTAGTATTCGGCCATCTTCTGCTGGTACTTCGTTACTCTGCTGGAAGCTTTGTC
Source organism: Quercus tomentella (assembly GCA_028535165.1). Lineage (NCBI taxonomy): Eukaryota > Viridiplantae > Streptophyta > Magnoliopsida > Fagales > Fagaceae > Quercus > Quercus tomentella. The sequence goes on from JAPQVY010000100.1 coordinate 46,386,194, forward strand.
TCGTATTTCGTCTAGAAAATCCAGATTGAGTCGCAATTGATCGTCATTGCCTTCTTCGTTGAATGCCTCTCGTCTGATGCTGGTTACTCCTACTTCGACCGGGATCACTACTTCAGTGCCATAGGTGAGCCTGAAGGGGGTTTCTCTCGTGGGGGTTCTTGTTGTAGTTCTGTAAGCCCACAGGACATTGGGCAATTCTTCTTGCCAGGCGCCTTTCACGTCGTCCAGCTTGGCTTTGATAATCTTGAGCAGTGTCTGATTAGTTACTTCCGTCTGTCCATTCGCCTGGGGATGCCTTCGGGATGAAAATTGGTTCCTGATACCTAGGTTTGAACAGAAGTCCCTAAAGCCTTGGCTGTCGAATTGCTGCCCGTTGTCTGATATGATCGTCAATGGAATCCCAAACCTGCAAATTATATTCTTCCACACAAAACTTCGAATTCTTGCTTCAATGATTGTTGCCAGGAGCTCTGCTTCAACCCACTTTGTGAAGTAGTCAATAGCAACTAGTAGAAATTTTACCTAACCTTTACCTTGGGGTAGTGGACAGACAATGTCGATTCCCCATTGCGCAAATGGCACGGGGAGGCTATAGTCGTTAGTCTCTCTGCTGGAAGTCGCTGGACATTCCCGTATCTTTGGCACTTGTCACACTTTTTGACGAGCTCCACTGTGTCCACCTGCATAGTAGGCCAGAAATAACCTGTTTGACTGACCTTGTTCACCAGGGACCTAGGGCCGGCATGGTTACCATTAATCCCTTCGTGGATTTCTTCCAGTATGTACTTGGCTTCTTCTTCGTCGACACACTTCAAGTAAGGCATGGAAAGCCTCTCTTGTATAAGGTGTCATTAAGGATCGTAAATCTAGCCGCCCTCTTCTTGATCTTTTTGGCCTCTTCCGTATTCTGAGGGAGGTGCCCGTCCTGGAGGAAAGATATTATTGGTGTCATCCAGCTGTTTGTGCTCTAGATTGTGAATGCTGGAACTTCTTCAATGCTGGGGTGTTTCTGGACTTCCATTGCCAAGCCCATGCTTATCCCCCCTTCTTCTGACGATGCAAGCTTCGAAACTCCGTCTGCCTCCATATTCTGGCTTCTTGGGATCTGTATGAATTCCACCTTATCGAACTCCTGAGTCAGATGTCTCGTCAGCCTGAGGTATTTCTGCATTCTCTCTTCCTTTGCTTCGTACTCTCCCTTGATTTGCCCGATCACTAGTTTTGAATCATTTTGGACTAACAGGTTTTTAGCTCCTAGCGCTTTTCCGAGCCTTAATCTCATCAGTATTTCTTTGTATTCAGCTTCGTTGTTGGTAGCTGGAAATTTCAGTTGAATCCCATATTTTAGCGTATTTCCGTCAGGGGTGGTTATGACGACCCTTACTTCGCCCCTCTTTTAGGCTGACGAACCATCAGTCTGTATCATCCATCGCTCAGATTCGTCAGTGAGACTGTCCTTGTCCGGAAAGGTGAACTTCGCGATGAAGTCTGCCAAAGCTTGTGCTTTAATGGCTATTCTGGGATGGTACTCGATATCAAATTGACTGAGTTCAATTGCCCACTGGATCATTCTTCCGGCTGCCTCAGGTTTGTTCATGGATTTTTTGATAGATTGGTCCGTCATCACCAGGATAGGATTCGCCTGAAAATATTGCCTTAGCTTGCGTGAGGCTACTATTAACACAAACGCGATCTTTTCAATCCTTGGATACCTGGACTCAGCCCCTTAGAAGGCTTGGCTGACGTAGTAGACTCAGAGCTGTTTCTTGCCTTCTTCTCTGATCAGGGTTGCACTCACCACTATAGCTGATACAGCCAAGTACAAAAATAGGTCTTCCCCTTCCTTAGACGAACTTAAGAGGGGTGGATTACTTAGGTAACGTTTGAGTTCTTGGAACGCTGCTTCACATTCGTCGGTCCAGGCGAAAGCCTGCTTCAAGGTCTTGAAAAAAGGTAGGCACTTGTCCGTCACTCTAAAGACAAACTTGTTTAAAGCTGTAACCCTTTCTATGAGCTTCTGGACTTCCTTGACGGTCCTGGATAAGGCCATGTTGATTATTGCTTGCACTTTCTCCGGGTTTGCTTCTATTCCTCTCTGGGACACCATGAATCCCAAGAACTTCCCTGAAGCTACACCAAAAACACACTTACTAGGATTCAACCTTATCTGGTATTTTTTGAGGGTGGCAAACGTCTCCTTTAGGTCGTCCAGATGCGTGAGCTCTTCCTTACTCTTGACGAGCATATCATCCACATATACTTCCATATTCCTTCCAATCTGTTGGCTGAACATTTTGTTCACTAGTCTCTGATACGTAGCTCCGGCATTCTTTAATCCAAAAGGCATAACCTTGTAACAATAGAGTCATTGACTCGTAATGAAAGCAGTCTTCTCCTGATCTTCTTCAGCCATCCTTATCTAGTTATATCCTGAGAAAGCGTCCATGAACGTCAGCAACTTGTGTCCGGCTGTAGAATCCACAAGCTGGTCTATTCTTGGTAGAGGGAAACTATCCTTCGGGCATGCCTTGTTCAGGTCCGTGAAGTCCACGCACATTCTCCATTTCCCATTTGCTTTCTTCACCAGGACAATGTTTGCGAGCCATTCAGGATAGTATACTTCCCTGATGAAGCCTGCCGTCAATAGCTTGGTAACCACGTCTGTAATTGCTTGGTCTCGTTCTAGGGCGAAGACTCTTCGTCTTTGCTAGACAGGTTTTCTTTCCGGGTTCACATTCAACTTATGCTGAATGACTTCTGGAGCTATGCCCGGCATGTCCTCGTGGCTCCATGTGAAGACATCTAGGTTTTCTTTCAGGAACTGGATGAGCCTTGTTCTCATCTCAAGGCTTAGCATCATCCCTATCTTCGTCGTCTTGTTTGCTTCTCCTTCGGCCAGCTCCATTGTTTCCAGGGCTTCCATTTTATCTTCTTTCTTCTCTTCAATCATCCATGTGTGGTTCTCCTTTGTAGCCAGGACGGCTTGATAACACTCCCTGGCTAAGACTTGATCTCTTTTTACTTCGCCGACACCGTTATCCATCGGGAATTTTACCTTCAAGCAATATGTTGACATGGCTGCTTTCCATTTGTTAAGTGTAGGCCTCCCAATGATCACATCATAAGATGACGGGCAATCTACTACCAGGAAATCTAATTGACAAGTCAATTGCGCCGAGTAGGTCCCCATTGTTATTGTCAGCGTCACTATGCCCCTAGGATATACCCTGTCTCCACTGAAACTGATGAGGGGGGAGTCAAATGAATGTAGTCTCCTTGGATCTAGCTTCAGCTGTTGGAAGGCAAGGAGCTAGATGATGTCTGTAGAGTTACCGTTGTCCACGAGGATCCTTTTGGTGTTGAATCCCTCTATATTCAGCATTATAACCAATGAGTCATTGTGGGGCTGCTTCACTCCCCGGGCGTCCACTTCATTGAAGGACATGTCCTGGTCTGTCCGTTGCTGCTTGAACGGAGGTATCATGTGGACGCTATTCACCTGTCTTTGGTATGCTTTCTTGAGGTATCTGAATGATCCTTCTGTGAAGGGCCCTCTTGTAATCGTCTTTATCTCCCCGATCACGTTCTATGTAGGTTGGAACGGCTGATCGTCATTCCTGGAAGAAGACTCGTGCTGACCCTTATTACCATCCCTGAACTTGTTATATTCTCCCTTCTTCACGTATTTCTGTAACTTGCCCTTCCGTATCAATTCTTCTATCTGTTCCTTTAGGTCCCTACAATCTTCCGTGTTGTGGCCATGATCCTTGTGGAATCGGCAATACTTGTTCTTGTCACGGACGTTAGGAGATGAGTGTAATGGTCTCGGCCATTTAAGATAGTGTTTGTCCTTAATCTGCATCAAAATTTTGTCAATAGGCATAACTAGAGGGGTAAACTTTACCGTCCGAGGACCTTTTTCTTCTTTCCTTCTGTTCCCGTCATTATTCCAATGATCTGGGCGTTCCCTCTTTTGACCCCTACGCTCGTCATCCCTTCTTCCTTTGTCCCCTGGCCTTTCCACGTCTTTAATGGCTGCTAAAGCGTCTTCGGCATTCATATACTTCTGTGCTTTTATGAGCATTTCCGCCATCGTCTTTGGAGGGTTCTTCGCGAGTGAAGCCACAAGATCTCTGGATCTCAGTCTTGCTTTGAAGGTCGTCAGCTATACTTTGTCATCAGCTTCGTCTACTTTGAGGGTCTCCCGAGTAAAACGTTTCACGTATGACCTCAAGGTTTCCTTTTCTCCCTGCTTAATGGTGAGTAAGTGATCTGTTGGCCTCTTAGGACGCTGCCCCCCAATGAAGTGACGCAAGAAAGCGCTGCTTAACTGTTCGAAGTTGTCGATGGACGATGTGGGCAACTTTGTGAACCATTCCCTTGCAGCCCCTTTCAGAGTGGTGGGAAAGGAACGACACAATATCTCGTCGAGTGGCTGTTGAAGGCCCAGTGTCGTTTTGAAGGTATTGAGGTGATCTTGAGGGTCTTTGAGCCCGTCATACGGCTCAAGCTGAGGTAAACGGAATTTTGACGGCACAGGGCATTCAAGGACGGCTGCAGTGAAAGGTGAATCCGTGGCCCTTACCATTTTGTCTACATTTCGGTCTGTCTTCTCCTTAATGGCATTCCTCAACTCGTCCATCTCCTTCCTCATCTCTCAAAGGAGATCAGAATTCTGTTCGTCTGGAGTAGTAGGTCTTTGATGAATACTCCTCCTATGGCTGTCCTTTTCCCCCTCCGCGTTATCCTTGGACTGATTCTCTTCATGCTGAGCCAGTTGAACCTGTTGAAGCCGTAGCTTCATTTCCTGATTTTGTTTGGTGAGTTCTTCAATAGTGGCCGCAAGAGCTTGAACTTGCTGGGCCAAGGCTGCGAAATTTGGATTGGATTCCATCTGAATGTAGAAGTTGATGGAAACTATGTTTTCAAATGTGAATCTAAAAATGTCGTCCCCATAGACGGCGCTAAACTGATGAAGCGTGAGTTCGTCAGTCGATATAGGCAAATGGAACCAACCTCCGGTCTCCGTGAACGTATCCTCAGAGATGGTCACTGGTGTGGTGCCTACCACAACGTCTCCGATGCCAAAGTTAGAACAGGAAAGCACTTTGTGAAAATGAAACAGACTAGCAAGATAATAATGAGTGTTTCTTAGAGTGTGTATATACCTTCTGTTGGCAATGTGAGGGGCTTTATATATGTTGCCCTGGGGTTCCAGCCGTTGTGATTGGCATTATGGTGTTAATGTCTTCCTTTGGTAATGCCTCCTGCCTTCAATGTGCTTTCAACGGTCTGTACAGTTGGTTCTGTAACCGTCCGAGGTGTTATTGATGGCATTGAATGGTCCAGCTGTCTTCGTCACTGACGTGGGCAAGGGTTAGGCTCTTCACTGGGGGATTTCCTCGTCAGTCTATCTTATCTCGTCTGTGGCCGATTTTGTCAGTCCCATCAAAAGGTATTCCCAATCCTCATTACAAAAGGAAAAGAAATTTTAGCAAATTTGAAAGAGGAGAGTCATCCAGGTCTACAAGACAAAGACGCAATTTGAGATCCCCACAATACAAGAGAAGGCACGTAGAATCATTTAGAGGATATCTGTGGCAAAACCCAAGAAGAGCATATTGGGAAGGACACATGAATGACTATAAGCGTCGTTATATGTAATAGTTTCATTATTTCCTTTTAAATAATGTGCTTATATGTAAGTGTGTTTTATTTTACTTTTTAGTTTTATTTTCCAATTTGGTGTGTTTGTATTTAACAAAGACAATATAAGTATTTTTATTGTACTTAATTTGCTTATATAATAAAGAGTTTAGTGTGTTTATTAGTTTTATTTTGTTATTACGTTAAACAAATTTTCAAAATATTTCTTGAGTGGTATATTTACTTTACAATGACAATAAAAACCTCATTTGATTCTTTTTTTTTTTTGTTGATACAAGATAGAAATTCTACTCTATCCTAATCTAAGTGTATATGTGTGTGAAACTCCCTCTTGGAGACTTGAACCCCGGCCCTTGCCCCCCACACCCCACACCTTACAAGTACTTATACTTGTGGAGTGACCACCGCACCAAGGGTGCGCGTTGTTAAACCTTATTTGATTCTAATCATATTGAAATTCTCAATGACATTAATTTCCAATCATGGAAACGTCATATAAAATATTTGTTGACGCATAAGAGGACTTTATATACATTGTCAACAACAAAACCCATACCAATAGATAAAAATGACAATGAGGGAATTAAAGTCAAAGATAATTGGGAAGTGGATGACTCACTTGCTAAAGCTTCTATGCTACACCATATGAAAGACAATATAATACCTTTATTTGAAGATAAAGAAACTGCAAAGGAATTGTTGGAAGCATTAGAAACTAAATATGGACCAAGATCTGACACACATGTACAATTATTGTTGGATAAATTTAATAGTACACGAATGAATGAAGGTGATTATATAGGTGATCATATTAATACCATGGAACTTTTAGCCAAAGAATTGGCCGATGCAGATAATCTTGTGTCAGACAAAATGCTAGCAACAACCATTTTAAATAGCCTTCCACCATCTTGGGATCATATAGTTACTACACTCACACATAGTGGTAAAGAAGTCACTATGATATCATTACCTGTTTTGTTAGTACTTAAAGAAGAAAGAATGAAAAGAAGAAAGTCTGAAAATAAAAATCATAATTTGTTGATGACTCAAACAATTCCTAAATCTAAACCCCCTAAGTGACAATGGAAAAATACATCATTTCCATATAAGAAAATAAAATTCCAAAAATGATGGCCAAATAAGCAAAGAAACAAAGGAAGACCAAAAAATGCTTGTTATCATTGTGGAAGATTTGGTCATTTTAGGAAAAATTGTCCTAATCTATATATTACTAAAAGCTGAAGCGTAGCGTTTAATGCTGCTGCTCTCACGTTGCGCCACATCAGCTGCCACATCAATTTCTTTAAAAAAAAATATAATTTTTCCTTCAATTTTAAAATGGTTTTTACAATTTTCAGCCCTATAAATCCCAGCCCTATAAATGCAGCCCACTACTTATCTATTTACTCCTACTATCACCCTATAATAAATTTGTATAATTAATCCAGCCCACCTTTTATTTATTTAGTTCCATTATCAAGCCCAACCCAAAGCCTTTTCAATTCAGCTTAAAGGAAAAAGAAATTAAAAATATCAAACGTGCAAGCCGGTTTGAAAAAAAAAATGGGGGGGGGGGGGGGGGGAAGCTTTCAGGGTTTTGCATGAGCAGAGAGAGAGTTTGAAGGTTGTATCGTAAAGGGAAGCTTAAAGGGAGGAAAAAAAAAAAAAAAAAAAAAAAAAAAAAAAAAAAAAAAAAAAACGTTGAAGCCTTCAGGTATTGTGTGAGAAAACAGAGAGTTTGAAAGCTACCCACCTTCCTGCTCTACCATTTCGCAGTAACGGCTGCCTATCTGATTTCCTTCCTCCATTTATTCCTTTCCACACGGTTTATAAATACTGACAAAACCTCCCTGCTTTGGTTAAGGTATCTCTACATCTCAATTCTTTTTTTTGGGTGCAAAACTTTTATGCTCTGTTTATATTAATATGAGGCCTTTTTTTTTTTTTTTTTTTTTTTTTTTTTTTTTTTTTTTCGTTTGTTTGTGTTTGTGTTTATATTAGACGAGCATCCTTGGCATGCCATTGATGTGTTTGTGAGATTGCCTGAATGTCGTTTCAATAGTGCTATAATTTTACAGCCAAAAAAACTATTTATTTTACCTTGGTTTATTTGGAAATATCTCAGGTCTCATTTTTTAAATGTGTTGTGGCTTATTGGAAGAATGTAAGACTCTGAAGTAGTGAAGTATAAAGTATTGGTAGCACGTCTCAAATCACCTTCCAATGTATTTTAACATGTAAGATTCCGTTTCTTGAATTGATCAGATTGTACTTCTCATTAATGCGTCCATTGTATACTACATCATTTAGATTGATATCCACTTCCAACAATTGAAACGTTAAAAAGTAAAAACAATCTCACAAGATTTAGACAAATTGGATGGCTGCTTAGTTTTTTCTTTAGTTATAAAGTAATTGAGGGAACTAAATATCATATTTCTATTATGGTGGTATCCATACAACAGAGGGGATCATATGTCAGATAACCAAGCCAAGCTTGGATCCTAAGTGACACACAATCCCCGCATTCATCTTCATACCTCAAATGATATGCTTTCTTGCACATAGTGATAAAATTTTTTGTACTACTATTACAACTATGACTTCACATATATACAGCTACAAAAAATGGAAATTCACCATGCTTATAAAAAAATCTGTTCTATGCCCTTTATGAAAAAAGGAAGCCAGAACAAGGGCATTATTTATTTTTGATCAAGATAAAACTCTTATTGACCTTTGAAACAAAAGAGAGAATAATAACAATAGCAGGACATTCTCTTTCTTTGGATCCAACTTAATTCTCTATACATTTTTGGATGCTCCTTCAAATTCTACCACAATCGCCTCTACACAGTGGCTAAAAATGTTTAACTCAACTGTTCTCCAATGGCCATAGCACATCCTGATTCCCAATGGACTTGGACCAACCTATGTCACAATTCACAAGGACAGAGTAGCATGTGCTGGGTGCAGATGTGTATCTAGGCATCTAACCAATTTCATATTACTCAGAAATGAAGCCTTATTATTATTTTTAATTGATTGGTCTAGAGAGAAACAAAAACACCTGATTTATTTGAGCATTCAATTCTGTTCATTCCTTAGGTTATTAAGAGGTAGTTACATGTATAACGGCTGGTCATTGAAAGCATAACACTTGCTGACAAGAGTCAATGTTGCATCTGACATAGGCACTTCAAACATTTTAGTGTCCGATAAAAATGCCTTATAAAAATTCCTTGAAAAAGGACACTGTTTTCAGTTGTCATTTGTCAACCTTCAGAAACTGGAATAAATGATACTTCTGCTAGAGAAAGAAAAAGAGATATCTATAGCCTCACATGATTAGAGCACATAATGAAAATCCTACAGAGCTAAATTTCAACAGAAGATGTCATGAATATCTTAACCACAAGCCAATTAGTCTTAAGCAGTTAAATGCTGACTAAAATGGCAGCATTAAGGCTTGCTGCTCCCTTACCGATCTTAGAGAAATTTTAAGGCTTGTGGGTGATGCTCTCTTCAATGACAGGATTGTTTCAGAGATCCAATCATCCTTCTTATTCAAGGCCTCGTTCTCCTAAAATTGCTAGCACAAGATCATGGTTAGGTAAGTGGTAAACATGTAAACACCAAAAATAAAAGAATATTACTCGAAGTACTAGCAAACGTTTTTGGTGTTTCAATTTTTGCGGTAAGCCTTCTGCATAATTCTTGGCAGCAAAAAAAACTATTTTATTTTACCATTGTATACAACATCATTTGGATTGATATCCACTTCCAACAATTGATATTAGATTGTGCTTCAATTTCATGATTGTATAACATGGATTGGGTTTTAGAATCAAAGCAAATTGTTTTTGGTATTTCAATTTTTGCGGTAAGTTTTTTGCATAATTCTACATAATCCTTGGCATGCCATTGATGTGTTTGTGAGATTGTGTGAGTGTCGTTTCAAAAATAGGAGTTGTTTATGTTGCTCAATAATGGTATAACTTAACAGCCAAAAACACTATTTTATTTTACCTTGGTTTAGTGAAGTATAAAGTGTTGGTGGCATGTCTCAAATTTAGTAGATCTTCCATCCTATTGATAGTACCGTTTTCAGACTTCACAGCAAAAACTTGAAACTTAGCTGAGCTTTTAGATGACCATTCGTTATTCTGTTTCAACAATAGAAAACTCCACATCTTTGTTGTCATGGGACTTGAACTCACAGAGTTCGTTGTAATTCTCATCTGCCATTGTGTAGAGAGTGCTAAAATCTGCGCCATGTTTCAGTTGCTCCCCATTGTGAAAAAAAAATAAAAAGGCTTTGGATTTAGACTAAAAGGTTTAATAGATTGCATGGGTTTTGAATGATGAACTGTGATTCAATATGGTTCTCATCAATTTTCACTAAAGCAAACTCAATAATCCTAACCAAGACCATCACAACACAGTGTCATGAATATGATGAAATCTCAAGTAAAATGAATGCCTAGACAACTGATAAGTTTGCATCTTTCTTTTCCATCATATGTTATGTTGTATCATCATTTATAATCATTGTGGAGATATGAATACCCAGCAACTTACATTAGCTTTAGAGGAGGGAAAAAAAATCCAAAGTTACAAAATCGGACTCACTTAAGCTGAAGTAAAATTAAGCAGTCGAATTGGTTATAAAAAAAGTCACACACACGTACAAAATGAATATGAGAAAATTTAATATTTGTGAAGGACAGTTTGGAAAAAAATTGTAATCCACAAATATGAAGTTCAACATAGTTGACTTTGTGGCCAATTATTTTATAACTCTATCTTAAGAATTGGCATCTACTGATTGAGAAAAAAAAATTAAAAAAAAAAAAACTTAAAAAAAGAAAAAAGAAAAAAAAATTCCTTTGCATCATCAGGTGCTCATATTTTGAAGTTCTTTTGGAATTTCACAATTCAATGCAACATTAGGCTTGGAGATAAGAAAACAATAAGCAAGAAGTGCTTCAAAAGCAATGACTAGGCTTATTACCATCTAGTCATAAACTTTTTGGAAACCCAACTCTGAAGGACAAAACAGCATGGCTGAAAAGAATGGTTTGTAAGTGATTGGAGGGAGAGGAAGCTCAGTTAAAAATAATTCAAATTATTTTATAAATTGCAAGGAAAACAAGTAGGCTACTCAACATTGGTTTGTAAGTTTTGAATTACCCTTACCCTCACAATTTTAGTCTCATTTAATGAGCAACTTCATGATTATGAACACTAAGTTTTCAGTGTGGTGGTACTAATTGAAATTTTCCAGAAGGTGACAACATTGGTTGGATATCCAAGTTGTTTAGAGAGCTTGGTGGTGGCATCAGAAAATTAATTGATGTGGATTCCATCGATTCCCATATTTGTTGGGTGCTTAGCATGTTTGACTGGATTGTAATGCCTAGACCATGTCTCAAAAGATATTTACTTTTATGATAATGTATTTGCAAAGACATTAAAGTAATTTTGTACATGTAAAAATCTATTGCACACCATTTTCATGCTTTGGTAGGTAGTTTTTTTGGAACGAATTACGGTTTATTGTTAAGAGTTAATTGTATAGCCGCTTAAAGTAACTGTATGTTGGTTGTATTAACTTGAGTTGGGTTGTAGTTGAATTTGTTGATTTGGTTCAATTTGGCTTGGTTAATGTGTGGGGAAGTTCTAGGTAGGGATAAGCCAAAAATAGTGTGACAATCATGTAGTGCAAAATTAGGCAATATTGTAGCAATTGGAGAAAATTTCCCAATACAGCATTTATACGTGTAAACTTTCATCTGAACCATTGTCTCTTGCCACAAACTGTGATACAAAAGCCACATCATCACCTTCCATATTATCCCATATGCCTTTTGGGATATGATTTTGCAGATTCTCTTTTGTAACGCACAATAAATAACCGAAGTACATCAGCCATGTGCCTCTTTGGTCCACAAGTGTCATAGATAGATCCAAAGGTATTACCACTATGGAGGCAGAGGTAGCAGTCTATTTGGATAAAAAACAAATATGCGATGTCAATGTTTTAAGGCTGCAAACAAACAAGCACTATTTTGGGTCGGAGCTCACAAATATTTTGTACAAGATCAAACTAAAGTGGGAAAACAAATCCTTCTTCAAGCAAACATAGAAGGAGACAAAAATGCAAAGTATGGACTGGCAATTGCGTTGTTATGCGAATCAAATGATGAAGGAATACAATTACTATTATCAATTCTAAACCAACCAGATGGAAAACAATTGCTGCAAAACTATCAACAAATCCTTCGAATACAGTTTTTGGAACAAACACATTTCGCATCCCAAAAGACCAAGCATGCAAGAAAAATGGAGTGGGTCATTGGGATCGTGAATGCCCTTACCCATATGGAAATGAAGAATTACATGTAACATGCAAAATGTACTCAATTGACTTGGAAATGTACAAATTCGCCAACCGAGTTTGGTAGAAATTATGTTTCCAAAAAGCATAATACAATAAAATTTCCTCATCCTATTTATAATACTAATCTCTATCTTTAAAGGAATAGATCTTTTTTTATTATTAATATTTATTTAAAAACACTTGCAACAACTTAATTGCAGTCCTCTAAAGTTTTCACCTAGCATGACGCTAACTTCGAATTTATAAAATCCTTTTCTATCTAATTTTAAGTTAATTAAATTTTACTAACTTGGGAAGACGGATGATTAGCTCTGGACTGACTATAAGGCCAACTATAGTTGTATCCTTTCCACATCTAATTCCAAGACAATACCTTCTATCATCATGAATCCTACAATATATTGTTTATACATATATAGTGTAGCTTAAGTAGTAATACATTCAAAAATATTTCAAATTATAACATGATCATAAAAAAATAAAAACCACGCGCAACGCGCGGGTCCACGACTAGTTATAATAATAATAATAACAAAAACAATGGAACAAAGCAAATAATAATGACCATTTTTGAAGCAATGATAATTAAGCCATTATCAGACAATTGGTGGATCGACACAGCCGCGACTCGACATATAGCAAGAAGTAAAGAATTGTTCGTTGATCTAAAGGAAAAGAAGTTAGGAGAACAAAAAGTCTATATGTGAAATAATACTTATAGTGATGTATTAGGTGAAGGAAATTGTAGATTATCTATTAATGGTATTGTTGTAATTTTAAGTAATGTATTGTATGTACCAGATGTTCGTAGGAATCTCATTTCTGTTTCTATACTAGATAAAAAAGGTTACGAAATTAGGTTGAAGTCTAGTTGTGTGACTATTTGTAAGGGTAATATAAAACTCAAAGGAGTGAGAATTGATAATATGTATGTACTTGACAATAATATTTTTAATAAAGATTCAGTTTGCTATTATTCTATTGTGTCAGATTCTTATTTATGGCATCTTCGTTTAGGACATATAAGTAAAAATAAAATAGAAAGAATGATTAAAATTGGTATATTACCTAATTTAAACATTGAAAATTTTGATGTATGTGAATCATGTATCAAAGGAAAGATGATAGCAAAACCTTTCACTAAACATTGGCAATCTTCAGAGTTATTAGAACTAATCCACTCAGATATTTGTGGACCTTTGAGAACCAAAACACACAAAGGAATGGAATACTTCATCACCTTTATTGATGATTATTCTCGATATGGATATGTATATCTACTCAAACACAAATCTGAAGCACTCGAAAAATTTAAAAATTATAAAACTGAAGTAGAAAAACAATTAGGACGACCAATTAAAAGTATAAATAATGATAGAGGTGGTGAATATGAAGTCTTTGATGAGTTTTGTAAAGGGGAAGGAATTAGGCATATTTGTACTATGCCTTATAAACCTCAACAAAATGGTATTGCTAAAAGACGCAATAGAACTCTAATGGAAATGTCAAGATCAATGATGGCACATTCACAACTCCTGCAGATTTTTTGGGGGGAAGATTTGACAACTACCAATTATTTATTAAACAAAGTTAATATAAAATCCAAAGATCTTACATCTTATGAATATTGGACTGGTCACAAACCAGATTTATCAAACTTAAGAGTTACGGATGCAAAGCCCATGTACTAATACCAAAACCATTAAGAGATAAATTAAAAAGGAAGACGTGGGAGTGCAAATTTATTGGATATGTTCAAAATGGTAGTGGTTATAGATTTTATAATCAAGAAAAGGGATTAATAGAAAGTAGAGATGCTATTTTCCTTGAAAGCACCAATCAAATTACACCACTTGAAGAAATAAGGTTACAAGAAGACCTTGATAATAAAACACAAGATCATTATAAGGATGTTGCTGAAAGTGGGAGCAAAAGAATATTAGATAAATTGGTACCGGATCAACAAACCTTTGATCCTAAGAACAGTGGGAGTAAAAGGATTAGACGGCTGCCAACTATGCTCAAAGACTATCATTTATATAATATAGAGGAAAATTTAAGTGAGGACCCAACTAATTATGGACAAGTAATGGCACGCAATGATTCAAAACAATGGCAAGATGCTATGATAGATGAATTAGAATCCATCAAGAAAAATGATGTCTGAGAATTAAAATCTTTACCAGATGGAAGAAAGGCCATTGGCTGTAAATGGCTTCTAAGAAAGAAATTTAAGGCTGATGGTAGTTTAGATAAATATAAAGCAAGATTGGTGGCTAAAGGTTTTAATCAACAATCTGGTGTAGATTTTGTTGATACTTATTCACTTGTAGCTAAATTTACTTCAAATAGAATAATTATGTTTGTTGTAATAGGAATGGATTTAGAGTTGCATCAATTGGATGTCAAGACAACTTTTCTTAATGGTGAATTAAAAGAAGATATATTCATGTTACAACCAGAGGATTTTGAAATAAAAGGACATGAAGATAAAGTTTATAAATTAAAAAGATCCATGTATGGACTCAAACAATCTTCTCGACAATGGTATTTAAAGTTCCACCAAGCAATATTAGAGATTGGTTTTGAGATAAGTCCACTAGATCACTGTGTTTACATATGGAAATGCTACGATGAGTTAACAATATTATCATTATATGTTGATGATATATTATTAGCTGGAAATAACCCAAACATGATGTCAAAGACAAAATCTTTCCTATCATCAAGATTTGAAATGACAGAGATGGGTCCTGCTACATATGTATTAGGAATTGAAATAACTAGAGATAGAAATACAAAATTCTTATATCTGGATCAAGAGAACTATTTGGAGAAAGTACTTAAGAAATTTAAAATGGCAGAATCAAAAGTTTTGAGTACATTTGTAAGTAAAGGAACTATACTAAGTAAGAATATGCACCCTAAGAATAAAGCAGAGCAAGAATTTATGGAAAAAGTCCCATATGGCCAAGCTGTGGGCAGTTTAATGTATGCAATGACAAGCACAAGGCCAGACATTTGTCATGCAGTAGGATTGGTAAGTAGATATCAATCTAATCTTGGAATGGCACATTAGCTGGCAGTCAAAAGAATTTTTAGATATCTCCAAGGCACCAAAGGTATGAAATTATGTTTTGGAATTATTGATCTAAAAATAATAGGATATACAGATGCTGATTTTGCAGGAGACATAGGTGATAGAAAATCTACTAGTGGT
This sequence comes from Quercus tomentella, assembly GCA_028535165.1. Taxonomy (NCBI): domain Eukaryota; kingdom Viridiplantae; phylum Streptophyta; class Magnoliopsida; order Fagales; family Fagaceae; genus Quercus; species Quercus tomentella. Next base: position 46,401,487 of record JAPQVY010000100.1, read on the forward strand.
CATGTATTCCTATTTGGTGGAACAGCTGTCTCTTGGTTAAGTAAGAAACAAGGTTGTATTGCAAAACATACCATGGAGGCAAAATACATATCATGCAGCACAGCGGTAAGTGAAGCAGTTTGGATTAAGCGATTTGTCAACAATTTAAGATTAAGTATACCAAATAGACTAGTTGATGTGTTTTGTGACAATAAATCCGCTATCTCGTTGATAAAAAGTGCAGCAAATAGCTCTAAAAGCAAACACATCGAAACAAATAATCACTATATTCAAGATATAGTGGAAAAGGGGTGAAATACGAGTCCGATTTATCCCCTCAAGCGAGATGGTGGCTAATCCTATGACCAAAGGATTGACTCTAGATAAATTTAAAGTACATGTAGGAAATATGAGACTTGTGAATCCAAAAACCTGGATGATATACTACATGTATTTGCATAGATGGAAGGACTGGGGACGCCCGAAGAACATGGCTATGCAACTTCTACTTTAGGGACATAATTGGTCAATATCAAGCAGAATAGTATTGTATAAGAAATTAGTGTATGAATGTAAAGTCCACTAATGTGCATCATACATAATACAGCTTGAACAATAAAAAAAGGTTGCTGAAGTCGTATGAGAAAACCTTCACGATACTGGCTTAGAGGAAGTATCAAACGATTTAGTGCAGGTCAACACATGTTTAATATGTGTGGCTGAAGGACATCGACTGGTGGTGTGGGTGTGGACTAAGAATCCCGGCTGCATGTGGTAACAAGCGTTCCACATGTTCGATGCCATTTATTTGAAATAATAGTGAATGATAAGATATCCAGAGTATACTACAAGAGTGGTATATAACGAAGGGTGCGGTCAGTGGTACATGGTAAGATGTGTACACAATTTTTGCCAGAGTCAGACACTGACGTCGATTTATGAAAGACAGAGATGAGAATCAACATAGGGCAATGCCACGGTGACATTACAGTATATGTTGATTGTAGCTAACACCATTTATTATAGTGTGATCAAGTGGGAGATGTTAGCATATAATAGTGATAGGTGGTCACATCATAATATGGTGCACCCTCACCTATATAATAACACCCACTTGGTGAATGGTGTTGCTTTACCAATCAACAGCAGAGAATTAATTAAGCGTTAAAGTTAGTTATTTATAGAAGTGGTGTGTCTTTTAGATAAGATGCATCTCTTGGTAAATAGACATATCTTTTTCCAAGAGACATGAGGAGTCTATAAATACTGGGACTCCTCATTCATTGTTACATTACATAATTTTATTCTCTCTGTCTATGTTGGTGATTCCTAGTCTAACGACATCACCATACATAATAAGGACCTAACAAATTTGACCCCACTATCACAACTCACCACCACACCAAACCAACTCACCACCACAATCCACCACACCATAGACCAAAACCCACCACTGCATGATCCACCAAAACCCACAACCCACAACGTAAGTGAGAGGAATGAGATACAAAGAGAATGAATAAAGAAAGGGAGTGACTCATAAAGAAGGAAGTGATAGAGAGAGTGAATCAAGAGAGGAAAAACTAGATAAACTAAAAGAAAGAGAATGGGGTGTCAGAGAGAGAAGAGAGAAGAAAAAGAGTCAAAGAGTTGAGATGGACAGAGGTGAGAGAGAAGATGGATTCAAAGAAGAGAGAGAGAGTGAATAAAATAATAATTTTTAAGTATAACACCAAGTTATAGTAAGTTGTAAAATTAACAATTTACTATAGCGAAGTGTCCAAATATTTTAGCAATACACACTTAAATAAAGTTGGTTTTGGGTGTGTGGTTCTAAACTGACAAATTGGGGGGTTTTACACCCCAATGCTAATGCTCTTTATATAATATAATATATATATATATATATATATATATATATATGCAGTTATAAGAATGATGATATCATGATAGAAATGAAGATTGTCTTTTAATTTGTAAGCTACACAGGCACTCAGTGGGTCTTGAACCCAATTGAGCTACAACACACTAAAAATAATTTAGGCAAGATGATCCATAAGGCACTACTGACTCTTACTCTTTGAGCAAAGGTAAATGCAATAGATAAAGGGCACACCTTTGGTCAGGTGCAAACTCTTCACCCCAATTGTAAAATCAGGCTGTTGAGTGAGAGACTGCACATGGATATATTAATAATAATCTACATCAGGTATGGATGCCTCAAAATATAGAGTGATGACTAGTGACTACAAATCAAAGAAATTAAACTCTAGTTAAAGATTAAGAGCAATATGTACAAAGGGTTCGAATCACAGAACAATATTAAGGTAATTTTGACACAAAGTTTAAATGCATCATTGCTCCAGACACCATAAATAGAAAGTTATGCCAGACTGACCCTTCTCTCTCTCCTTTCAAATATAAACATAATACCTATTGAGCTTCCAATTTATCTCTAACTGGAAGCACAAAGACATGACTAACTATATCTTATTGCACATTGCTCTGAACAAAGATGTAATATGGCCTACATTCATTAGAAATTTAAAATGAGATGTGAGGAAACTTTGTTACCCGAAAAACACTCTGGAAAATCATTGTTCCTTCATATCCTTCAAATTATCAACCTCAGTGTGCAAAGTGACCATAATTTTCTTCCTCTTAAAGGCACAGCAAACACTAGTAACTCCAGCTTATGTTGAAGAGAAGTATATATCAATCTGCCCCAGACAAGAGGTGCCATTCTGGTTTAACTACAATATATTCATTCAATCAAACCAGAATTCTTAACATTCAAAAAAACATTTGGACCCAGCTTATAGGGCAAGGTCCCCTCTAGGGATTTGAGTACCTTTCAGGCCAACTCATAAAAGATAGCTTATATCCCCAAACCATTCTTTAGAGCATGCTTTGGCTTTGAATATGATCTTGGGAAATGATATTCCTCCAACTTCCATAAATCTTTTGGTTTCAAATCTTCATTATGGAATCCATGTATGCTCCTGAAATAGCCATTCTCAGTCTGGTGAGAAAAGAATTCTCACTATCACTAACGGAAGACACCGTAGCCGTAGGTGATCACATTGTGGCAACTACAACAAAATTCTCTCCATTTCCTACATCTATTTCATACAGCTCATGAAAAACTTCACGAAATTCATATATCAATTTCTCATAGAATGATCTATTTGAAGAAATGACATTTATAGCGAGAATGCCAAAATCACATAGGACCGACTTTGAAGCCAAAAGAACTTGCTTTCTAATAAATTCCAATGGTGGAGCACTTGTACCATTTGTAGCATCACTAGAATCCAAATCAACCTTAATGGCATCAAATTTGTTATTGTCATCACTGCCATCATTCAAGTAACTACCATTCTCTCCCTCATGAACACCATTTGAATGATATATAAATTTCTCTATTGCATTGCCAACAATTACCCGAATAGACTCATTACCTAACAAACCAAAATACCTCCTCGCAACCCGCAAAACCTCCTTGTCAGCCTCGATGCCAACAACCTCAAAACCCAATTGGGCTCTTAAAAAACCAAGCAAAGCCCCTCCTCCAACACCAATACACAAAGCTTTCGGCTTAAACCCACCTAGAATCTGTTCTTCAATACAACAACCGACCAACGAAAGACTCGCCACCATTGGCACCAAGTAAGGATGCACCAAAACCTGAATATCAGGCCTGAACCCGTATCACTATAGAGACAACTGCTTCAACATCCATTGACTTTACTCTTCCTTTTTCTCCTTATCCCTGCCAAACCAGGAATGGTGCTTCGTTTGTTTGAGAATCGGTCAATTGTGAAAGGTTTAACGCTACTCTTCTTCTTTCTTGAAATAGATTAAATGATACCTTAAATACGGATTTTTTGCCAAGAAAGATCCATTGATAGTACTCAGCCTTTACTTTAATCTTTGGACCTTTCAACCAATTGAGATGACATATTTTTTTTTTACTTTCAGAACTTTATATTGATGTGATGTAAATGGTTAATGTAGCATCTTTTTTTTTTTTTTTTTTTTGAGCTAGCATCAGATCAAGATACAAATCGATTTTTGGTATAGGTGATGATTGAACCCCAGATCTTTTATTCAACCATTAGAGATTTTACTAATTAAACTAACTGAAACCTACAACATATTTTCTTGTTTGATTACTATTATCATTATGTTTTTAAAAATAGATAAGATTAGAAATATTTATTTCTTTTCCTAACATAAAACTGCTTTTTTTAAGATTAAAGTACACTTATTAATTTGGGTTTGTTTTTGTTTTTACCCTTTATGTTTAATTCATTTTCATAGGGGTCCTTTTTGTTGCAAAATTTCCATTGCGGCCCTTTACGTTTGATTATGTTTTCTATTTGGCTTTTTACGTTTCAAATATTTTATTTTTATGTAGGGCCAAATAGAAAACTGAATCAAACGCATGAAGAATTGGATGAAAACAAAATCAAACATGAAAGTCCAAAATAAAAAATTTAAAGCCTAAAAGGTTAAAATGAAAACAAATCCAAACTTTAAGGGCCAAAAATGTACTTGAGTTTTTATTTTATTTTTTCATTTTGAGAGATAAAGATATTATTATTATTATTATTATCTATATATACTACAAAACTGAAACCTTTAACTTTTTGTTGACCTCTTTCCATTCACACCACATAATCTAACAACTATTTGTGCATTTTTAGCTAAAGGAGTAGAGAAGTTTTAAAGGGTTATTAAAATTGAAAACAATTTTAAAATTTGGAGTTTTTAGGAGAAAAAACTTACTATTTTCTATTCATACTTTATAAATTCGAAATTTTAAAACACTGTTCAATCTAATATGTGAAACAGTCAAAATAATAAATAGCTAATAATATTAAAGCTTTATTCCTAATAGCAGTTATAAGTTATAACTATTAGGAAAAAAAAGACCAAAAAACAAAAATCCTTAACTTTCTACGTCATTTTATTTTATTTTATAATTCAATCGATATTTTTAGGAGGGAGAATTTAAGCTCTAGATGTCTCAACTAAAAATACCAAGAGATTTTTTTTTCCTTATTGAGAATCAAAAATACCAAGAGATGTATCATAATACCTAAATTTGACCCTCAATCTGGTAAGAATAAATTATATTCTTTTTACCTAAAATCTGTCAAAAGGCCATTTAGTTGGACATAGTTTTCGACATCCAGTTAAGGCTTATTTGGGCTCAAATTTCAAGCCCCGATAGTTTGGGCTAGAATGAAGAAGAAGCTAACTTTGGCCCCAATACTTCAGATTATAGCCCGATGTCTATGATAATAAGGCCGAGCTTGGATTTACAAGTCTGGACTAATATATGGTATGGTTAAAGAAAATGTCTCACACTTGATGCCTACATGATAATTTTCTGTCCAACTTGCAGCTCGAAGTGTTAGTTAAACTAGTGGAAGAATGAATGATGAATCACCGTTTTTCACAAAAAGAAGTCAATCCACCAACCCAATGAATTGGGCATTCATGGGTAGTAAAAAAAAGAAGTTAAAGGCGACTGCAATAACCACCGGGCCTTATAGCCTGGTGGTACCCGGTACCATGTGTATCTATGAGCTCGGGGGTTCTATCCTCCATAATTACCTAGCAAAAAAAAAAAAAAAAAGGCAACTGCAATAGAAAAAGGGAAAAAAGTCGAAATAGGTGTAGGGGCATAAAGGGGGATATCGGACTGAATTATTCAATCGCAATCATTAGCTTTATGCAAGATTGTTTAATCGGTGGCTTCCAAAAAAGTGAGAGCCTATAAACACAATAAGAAAAAAAAAAAGGATAAAAATTTTCACAACTGCTAATATAGCAGATTATTAGTAGTAGGTAAAAAAATGACATCTATAATAGGCTCAGATAAGAAGTAAAAAAATTACTTAGTTTAATTGTTGTGAACAATATTGTGAAAATTTTTGTGTATGTATGTAGTGTTGCTTTTCCATTAAATATATTTTTGGAGTTAAGATGGGACATATTTTCTATAGAATGTCATTCATTGTGTGTATGTTTCTCTCTGCTATCCACATACATAGGCATTTGTAACATGTTTATCTTATGGCTATTTTGGGTTGTGTCCGTTACACCATGGAGACATTGACAATGACCCTAATCACAATCAAATTCCACACCTTGCTAACCAAAACTGAACATATAAAAATATAATTTCAATCCCCATTACACCACAAACAAACTCAAACAAATAATCAATGACTAAATCACATTTTCTTTTAGCTGAATAAAAAGGGTACGGGGAGACTACTAAGTGGAAACTACCTTGTATGTCATCATATGCACTCCTTTATTTGCTAAATGATGAATGATTGAGAGACTATAAGTAAGGGGGTCACAAGCGCTTTCATCTGGGTTAAGTCATATCATGACTCCCTATCGAGAAAACATTAGTAATTTATAATAGTAGAAAGAAATACTTTTAGATTTTATCCCATATCAAGTGTAACTATTAAATCACCACTTTGAATGGTCTGAATATAATTTTAAAAAATAATAGTAAGCAGAGATGGGAGAATTCGGATTTATATTTTTATTCACTTAATAATTTAGCAATACCAATGAGCTACAAAGCTCTTGGCATCCTAACATCATTTATTACAAATTAAGTATAATAATGATAACAACAATATAAATCTATGTACCCTAGCATTATCCCATGAATAAAGACAACAAGCCTTCCGAAAACCTAGAATCAAAGAATATTTTTTCTATCCCACATTGCTTAAGAGAGTGTGTTGTGTGTAGTATAACTTGCCCCATCCTCCCTTAAAAGTTACCATGGCTTTTGAGTAGAGTTGTGGTGTGCCTTTGTGTTAGAACCCCTTTCCCTCTCACTCTCCCTTGTGTGTGTGTGTGTTTGTTTCTCAAAAAAAAAAGAAAAAAAGAAAAAAAAGAATAGTTTTTCTAGTATTACTACTTTCGTGTGTGTTCTAATAAGTATTACTGTTTACTAAAAAAAAAAAGGAATGTTTATCCCACATTGGTTGTGTGTATCTAGTGTCCGTTATTTATAATCCCAATTTACAACTATAAAGGTTAAACCCTTTTGTAGTTGTACTCTGTTACTAAAAAAAAAAGGAATGTTTATCCCACATTGGTTGTATGTGCCTAGTGTCCGTTATTTATAATCCCAATTTATAACTATAAAGGTTAGACCCTTTTGTAGTTGTACTCTGTTACGTAATGTATTATAAACTCAATTTAAAACACTAGTATTACTACTTTCGTGTGTGTTCTAATAAGTATTATTGTTTTCTCAAAAAAAAAAAAAAAATCTTCTATGTCTACAATTTTTGTTCCACCACTCTTTCTCCACCACTTAAAATTGATCTTATTAAAGTTGTGGTATAAAAATTGTGTCTACAAACTTTCTCATAAAAGACGGAGAGTGCAACATACAAAATTGTCCTTTTGTTTCACTTTCAAAAAACACACAGCGGCTCTTCCCCCCTCCTTCCCCGCATCATCTAGTGGCTGGGTCATTATTTCAATGGCCATAGTCGCTGGTAGCCACTGATTTTGGCAGTTTGTACTTGAAAACTTTGACATGTCATACTAAACATCAAAAAACATTTTACATCAAAACAAGCCGGTAGTTAAAACAAAGAAAAATGAGAGATAAGGAAATAAAGTAGGATAATAGTAAATAAAAAAAAATTAAAACATAAATTATGACTTACTTAAAAATGTAAGTCGATGTAACTTTAAATAATACTTAAAACAATGTAATTTTTTTTTAATAGAACACAACAACTTAATTTTAAATTTGAAAATTACATCATTTTATACATATATGACATTTTATAGCCATTTAATTAACGAAGCCACTTAATCAACTCTTATGGATGGAATGAAAATGTTTAAAACGGACTTATAATATAATAACATTATAAAAAAAATTTAAAATTTTCAACAAAATAAAATAAAATAAAAATATCCGAAACTATTTAGAATTTTTTTTTTTTAATAACAACAATAAGAAATAATATTTAATAAAACAACTTGAAAGAGTAAAGACGAAGGTCCAATGGGCAAGGAGAGGCAGCCCAAGATTTTGTTCAAAGAATGCAACTTTAAAAAAAAAAAATCAGAATGCAACTTTCTTCAACTTTGAATTTGGAGGGGTACAAATACAATCAATGTTTTAAGTTTAACTTTCCATATCACCAAAGGTTGGTACTACACCCAAGGCATGTTTGGTAGACTGTAATAAACGTTGTAATGTAATAATTATTCTTATAGTTTAGTTATTCTTTAGTTAGGTTATGTTTTTATTATAAGGAATAATCATTCTTTATGAATAGTTATTCTTTAAAATGAGAAATAACTATTCATCTTTAAAATGTTGTATTAGTTATTCCTTAGTAAATGCAATAATTTCAAAGCTTAATATATTTTCAAATAAACAAACTTTTCATATACATTTAACAATTATAAAAATAAAAAATCATAAAAAATAATACATATCTCTCTTAAATTTAAAAATAACAATTTTTAAAGAAATATAATTGTATGAGTAAGAAATTTCCAAAAATAAATGTTAAGTTTCATTCTAATATTATAATTTATAACCAAACTAATAAATAGGTATAATTATTATATTACAATACATTTTATTCCTACTAAGAGCACCCGCAGCAGATGTGCTAAATGTGCCAAATGTCAAATTTTTGGCACATTTAGCACACCAAACACAAAAATAGAGCTTTATCAGATGTTCCAAATGGTAAAAATTATACCACATATGAACAGTACCGTTGCAAATTTGCAACGGTACGGACGAAAATGGTATAAGTTTTATTAGTTTTTAATTCTTTTCTCTCTCCTCTCTTTTCACTTTATTTTTTCTCTTCTCTCTTTCTCGTTCTCTCCGCCTCTCCATCTCTGTCTGTGTCTCCTCTTTCTCTATCTTTCTGACTCTCCCTCTCTTTCTTTGATTGTTGATCTTTCTTTGTGGGCCGAGTTGATTTCGTGGGTAGTGGTGGATCGTCCTTGTTCGTGATTTCATGGGTCTAGGTTGATTCATGGTTCGGTTCTTCGACAAGTGTGAGTCTGGGTTGATTTCGTGGGTTTGGGTGATGGTGGTTCGGCAAAGACCACCACTCGATGCCGCCGTTCATCTATCTACTCTATTCCGCTTCGGGTTGTTTTTTTTCTTTTTCCTTTTTTCTTTTTTCTGTTCACTTTTTTTGGCTGTGGTTTGATGGGTGGGTTCAGATGGGCAGATCGGTGGTGGGTGGGTTCGGGTTGTGGGTTATGGCGGTGGGCGAATCGGTGGTAGTGGGTGGGTCGACTGGTGGGCGAATCGGTGGTGGTGCCGATCTCTGTTCTGATCTGTTTTTGACTTTGTTTTTCTGCTTTGGTGGTGGATTCGGCGGCGGTTGATTTTGGTGGTTGTGGTTTTTTTTTTTTTTTTTTTTTTTTTTTTTTTTTTTCTGGTGATTGTGGCCGCAACAATTTTTCTGGTTGTTGTTGTGGTTGTTGTTGCAGTGGTGGTTGATGATGATTTCTGATTTCTGATCTGTTTTTGTCTTTGTTTTTCTGTTTTGGTGGTGGATTTGGCGGCGGTTGTGGGTTGATTTTGGTGGTTGTGTTTTTTTTTTTTTTTTTTATTCCTGGTGATTGTGGCGGCAACAATTTTTCTGGTTGTTGTTGATGTCGTTGTTGCGGTGGTAGTTGATGATAAATGATGATGATGAGGATGAGGGGAGGAATTTAATATATTATTTTAATGTGGTATAAATATTATTTTAATGTATAAAATTGAAGTATAAAACATCTGATAAATGAGATGTTGTAAAATGATGTGGTAAAATAATAAAGTAGGTGTTTGATATTGTAAAATGACATTTTTTTTACAACGTCTGCTGTAGATGCTCTAATAAAGATTATAATTCCTATTATAATTCCCATACCCCCACTGTAGTCCCATCTGCCTCTGAATTCTTCTATTTATACCGCCTCTCCTCTCCTCTCCTCTCCTCTCCTCTCCTTTTAACGTATCCTCCTCCAACCTCACATTCTCTCTCTCTCTTCACAGAGGCATTTCGTCGAACACATCGAGCCCATGCTCTGAGGTTCGATTCCCACCTTCTTTACACTACACGTACCTACGTTACGTATCTGTCTGTGTGTGTGTGTGTGTTTTTTTTTTTCCTCTCAATTTGAAATTTGCTTTCTCTATCAATAAGTTAAAAACTCATTCATAAAATGCTTTTCGGTTTTTTAATAACTCTTTTGGAATCTTTCAGATTAAGATTGACTTTATTCTCAACGTGTATTTTTGTGAGTGTGTGTGTGTGTGGAAACTGTTACATGAGTTGTAAAATTTAACGTTATTATTATTATTTTTGTAAAAGTACTGCTGTACCATGTAAAATTTTGATGTTTTAAAAACCTGTACATTTTTTGTCCACTATTGTTAAGATAGAAAAGTTGTTAAATCTAATAAATGTAGAATTAAAAAAGCTTTAAGATGTTACCATGAAAGACAACAATCTTCAGTGAGTGTTGGAAATCAGAATTGCAGACAAAATGAGATTGAAGTCATTTTTCGAACATTGATGTAAGTGATTTGACAAAAATGATGTTACAATGTTATACTGAAGCATTATTAGCTCTTGAAAGATCTATGTTGAAGTAAATTTTCACTGAGCTTGTCAACCTGATTTTTTTTTTTTTGTTCTTGTTCATTAGAATTTTTTTTTTTGTAATACCTTTTGTTTTCCTGGTATTCTGAGTTGTTTGGACTGTTTGCAGAGCCTGATGTTACTAATTGATCCATCTGGCCAAGCAAATCTGGTTTCCGAAATTTTGTTTGGTATTCACTGATGTGACAAACTTAATTAAAAAAAAATTATTTCAATGCAGATCAAATTGACTTTGATTAGACTAATTTATTCAAAATATGCTTGTAACCATCATGTTGTTTTATTTGGAATTTTGATAATATATTTGATTGTATGCGTTGTTATTTTGCAGAGGCGTGGAAGTGGGGGGGTTTTGTGTTCACACATATATAAATTTTGCATTCCCCCTTATTGATAAAAAAATGAATTTCACATTGTGTTCATCATCTTCTGAGCTCAAGTACCCTTGTGTTGAGGGTTTGCGGCGTTCTAATGTAAACATACTAGTGCCCAGACCTTCTGTGAGGGTTGGTTATTCTGCTAAAAAAGATAGTATTCAAGTGTCTGATAATGATACTGGGAAAAGGGTCGTTGCAAATCATTTAATGCCTGGGAAATTGGAAGGACCGTACATGGGAGAGAAACAGCTGCAGAAGCCTAGTCAGAAGCTAGAATTTGTGAGAACATTGTTGATTGACAACTATGATAGTTACACATACAATATTTACCAGGAGTTGTCTGTTGTTAATGGGTGTAAGCTCTCTATCCATTTGTCTATATGTCTATCTATTTTCATGGTGCACAACTCTTTACTACTGATGCTATACTTTTTATCTTTTGAAGCATGCTAATATTCTTTTCTGATTGTTCATGATCCTACATTCTAAGGCCTTTTCTTTTGCAACTTTTTACAGTATACAATAAGCTGGTTGATACGTATAGGTCTCATGACTTTCATGATCCTCTTATATGAACTTTGATCTTAAAAACTTGAATTCTCTTTATGAGCCATATTGAAATATTAAGTACTGTGAAGAATTTTAAAGCATTGCATTTATGGTAACTAGCTATGCTTACTTTTAAGTATCTTGTTTGATTTATGTTTAATTCGTCAGTTTGGAGAATGCTGCTGCAAGTTCAAATGTGAAACCATAGAGCCTATGTTCTCTGGTGTCAAATATTGGATACTTGGTACATGCTTAGTTAAGAAGTTTTGAAGCAAATGTATTTACAATTAGTTGGAAGGAAGAGTGGTTTTCACATATTTTACTCTTTGACCAAAGTATTTTATGCGATTCATAAGATCACGGATTTACTGTTGTTTACCATGCCTTGCTTCCTACTATGATGTTTAAGAACCCAAGCATTTAGGCTCTAATATTTTGAGGTTTTGTAGTAATATTGGAACATGGAAGGGTGTGTGCTTTACATGGGGTGGATCATTCTTTCAAAAATCTATCCTTTGTTTTTCTATGGTGATTTTCTGAATTCTTATTTAAAAGAAATATTATTTTATGGTTAAGATGTCCACTCTTGATGATGGGATAGCTTTTCATATCTAAAACTTCAGTATTGGCTAACCTTAGTAGCCAATATATGCCACAAATAATAGCATATTTTATTAAATGAAATGATAGGGCCAGAAAAATAAGGTGGATGTGAAACATTCCTTTCACATGGTCATGGGTCTGCCATTGTGAATAATAAGGTTTACAATATTGATGCAGAGATGGTAATAAGAACTTACTAGTATCTGGGTATAACTTGCTTTGACATCTTCCTCTTCTGGTTTGATATTGTGCTAGTGCCTCCTGTGGTAGTGCGAAATGATGAATGGACTTGGAAGGATGTTTGCCACTATTTGTATGAAGAAAATGCATTTGATAATATTGTTATATCACCAGGACCTGGTTCGCCAACATGCCCTGCAGATATAGGTAAGAGAATGGAATGTAATTTTGATATATGCTTTTTATTCCCATCATTTTCATCCATAATAGCTGAAAATAGTAGTGTGAAAAAATGTTTACTCGAAGCACAGTTCTGTGATAGCTATACTCACAATTTTCACTATCATGGGGCTATGGAAGAGCATATGATCACATTTGAATTTTCTTCTAACACAAGCAAGATAGAGGAAGCTTAATTGTGATAGGCTTTATTCCAGAGAGCTGTAGTATAAGTGGCATCCTAATTGAGCACTATATTATGAATAGATGGCTGTATTGCATTATGAATATCATTTGAGTGATCTTGCCTAGCCAAAAAAGTGACGGCATAACTTATTACAGTTGGCTGCAGTTCTACTTTGTTTCTGTATATTCCTTATTTGGGTAAAGTCAATGATGATATGTTTTAGAAACTATTTTTATCTTGCAGGAATATGTCTCAGATTGCTGCTCGAGTGTTGGGATATCCCTATTTTGGGTGTGTGCCTTGGACACCAGGTATTTCTGTTTAATGTGCTTTCTATTGTCCTGGTTATCATAAATTTCTTTTCCAATCATTGTTTTACACTCTGTGTCTATGATCATCATCTGTGTACTTAGCCCCATTTTAGGTTCTCTAGAAATCTTCCGTTAAAGCTGTTAATTCCCACCTGAAAATTATTTGCATTTTAAGTTATGCTCTATGCCATATTCACATCAGTGAAAGTAAATGTTTTTTTTTTCTTCCAAAATTGGTGCTTATGTATTATGTTGAAAATCCTCATAGACTCTTATGGTCCTCCTACGGTATGCTCTAATTGTTTTTGTTGTGTTATATTGTGTAAAATCAATGTGTACACCCTTCTCATTTGTGGTTGCAGTGCAAAATAGATATATGGTTTTGTCAGGATGTGTGTCACACACTCTCATACACTTGGCCATGTGTGCGACAAATATACTATAACAAAGCTTTACTTTACAGAGATACATTGAGATTCTAGGTTGACTTATTAAAAACAATAAGTAAAAAGAGAGAGATTCTAGGTTGTAACTTGTATTTGATTCTCCTCACCTTAGTTTTCCTAGTTACAGTTTATTGTTAAGTTTAGGCTATATGATTATTTACATATACAATATTTTAGAATATAAAGAATCCATTTAAAGTAAAGAAGATTGAAGAATAAATGTGGCAGACCTTGACTGTTGAGGACACATAGCCGACCTCAAAAAATTTGTGACTAAGGATTGGTTGTTGTTATTATAAATAAATGAGCTTGAAGCATTACTTTAACAATTTAATAAATGTGCAGATTATCAATCATATATATCTAAGTTCTGTGCTAAACGATAAGTTGATCCACATACAAATCATGGGGCCCATATTTTAAAAATCATAGGGTCTCAAGGATTTCCAATCCTGCAATAGAGACTCACCTTTTTATTTTATTTTTCCCAGCAGTGGCACAGAATTTAGCTCTCCCTGCTTCCTCCCTCTCTCACTCTTACAAATGGTCTAAATTGAAACTATTATATTCACTGCAGCATCTCTTTCTTATTTTATAGTAAATTATACATTATATTTCGTATACTGTCAAATATAATCTTTGGTGATTTGATTCTATAATTGTTTGCATGTAAATAAAACTATTACCTCGAGGATTATGCATCATAAATTTTTGCCTCCTTAAAGAAAGTTATTTATTGTCTCTCCACTTTTAGCTTTTCTTCTGAATGACTTATGATCTGGCAGGCTTTAGGATATGTGCACGGTGCTCAAGTTGTCCATGCACCTGAACCAGTCCATGGGTGACTGAGGTATGGTTATCTAGTTTTTGTTTTGATGTTAATTTAGTCAACTGAGAAATTCTGGTTTGGAGCAATAAGATGGTGACTTATTATTTTTAAAAGGCCTGCTAACTTATTTTTCGTCCGATATAGTGAAATTCAGCATAACGGATGCCGATTGTTTCATGACATTCCTTCTGGCAGAGATTCAGGATTCAAGGTCAGTTTGTCTTCATATGTTTGAAAGAGTTTGGAATTTATAGTTCTCAGAAGACATACAAAGAAAAGATTTATATTGTAAATTGTATTTGACACTACTGCAATGGCTGGGCTTATGGGTTTATTTTAACACCTACATTTAAATTAGGTAGTAGGTATTTAGCAACTGAAGCAATGTTATCAGAAGATCGCAACTGTTTGATGTAGATCTCTCTTTCGATGTCTCATTCATCATTATTTTGTTCATTTCTTGATCTCTATGTATAACGTACATGCAGGGGAAGAAAATCTATCATGAGGTCACTTTTGAGTTGCATGCAGATTATATGAGATTACATATAAATTCTGAATTTTCATTTAGATGACCAACTCCTGTAATTTTAGTATGGTGTAAAACATTTTACAATTAAAAAGCGCAACCAACATGTAAATATATCATAAAATTCATGAAGATGGGAATCACATGAAAAATCTTATATACTTCAACTTGCAATTTTACATTTGAAATACGAATAAAACATTAGTAAAGTTGTCTTGCAGGATATGGTCATTTTTCAGTATTAGAAAGTGTTTTAAGTTCACAACAATTTGGATAATCCTTTAAAACTGTTTTTGCTGCAACTGCATGCTCTGCTTTCATGGGCCCATAGGGAAATTATCAGTGTTGATCCTAAATTCCTGTTAATTAAAACTAATTGCAGGTGGTTCGATATCACTCGCTTGTAATAGATGCCAAATCTCTCCCAAAGGAGCTCATTCCTATAGCTTGGACCTCTTCTGGTGATGCGCTTTCTTTTTTTGAGACTCAGAAGTCTAACATTATGTCAGATGCTTATGAGAGTCAGATTGGGCATAAAAGCTCCTCTAAATCTATTTCAGAAATTAAAAATGGAAGTTGTCGGCCTTTTGTCCAGTTTGATGAAAGTAGAAGAGTTCTCATGGGCATCATGCATTCTTCCAGGCCACATTATGGTTTGCAGGTGGGTCACATGGTCATTCTGCTAAGTGTTTTTAATTATTCAGCTCTTCTTCTTTTAAGTGCTACAGTAACTCTTGACTTTCTTTTGACCTTCAGTTTCATCCAGAGAGTGTTGCCACATATCATGGGAGGCAAATATTCAAGAATTTTAGAAAGATCACAGAGGATTATTGGCTGAGATTGAGGCCATATGCTGGTAAATTGGAGCTCTGTTAAGATATACTAATTACCAATTCATTGTTCTTGTTTGGTGGCACTGCTTTTTGAGCATACTACACACACACACATATATATATATATATATATATATATATATATATATATATGTGTGTGTGTGTGTGTGTGCCCATGTAGATACATGTATGTTCGTTTTGGCTGACTCATAATTTTGGGAGATAGCCTGTTTATTGTTTTTATGAGGACAAAATGGTATACGGCGAGGTTTATTGTTAATAAAGATTAGATGAAGATTTATGAGGACAAAATGGTATACTGCCAAGTTTATTGTTAATAAAGATTAGATGAAGAAGTTTGACGTTTTAACATACCTGAAAGGTTTTTGACTACCTTCATTTTCTGGGGTTCTCCTATAAATGGTTAGTCCTACAGCATTGTATATTGACTGATGGGCTGGTTCAATCCCCATTGGCACTTGGCATTCTTTGTACCAAAACTATATAGCTTTCCCCAATGGTGTTTTTCTGGTCTACATCATGATTGTCTCCAACCATTAACATTTTTCCTTTTGGGTACATATGTATACATTTATGCATGCACTATGTACGCAATTGCCCTGTGATTTCCTCTGAGTTACTTCTTTTAGCATGCATGCAGGTGCCCTGTGCTAGTCAACTTTTAAGAGAAGTTCCTAGAAGCCGGCATATAGTGAGTAATGCAGCTGATCAACTATATAGAGACCCTCCACAAACTAGCCAATTAGTGCATGATGCAGATAAGAGGAGCTATTTTGAAGTGTCCAATATGGTGCATCTTTCACATCCAAGCACTGGTGTTAAATTTCTAAAATTGAAATGGAAGAAATTTGATCACTTGGCCAGTCAAGTTGGTGGGGCAAGAAATATATTTTGTGAATTGTTTGGGCGTCATAAAGCTGAAGACACCTTTTGGTTGGATAGTTCTTCAATTGAAAAGGTTGGTTTGTTGCCTAATGACTACTCTTACTAAGCTTCACAATGTTCCACTTTTTCATTATCTATACCTTTCTTAACAATGTTACTGGTCCAATTGAAACTAGATTTTCTAGTGTCACAGTCTGTCTTGCAATCTTGTGATTTTAAGCAGGGAAATTTCTTTTGTCAAAAAAACTGGAAATGATGAACTCTGGATATTAAAAAAATTGATTGTGGCAATTATTATATAGCAAATCTTGGAAGAATTTACAATGTGTCCGTGGATATTTTACTCAGTCTTACTATACATAAAGCTTAATTTATTCAAGTTATACAAAATAGTTTGACTGCTTCCACCTCCCCTTTGGTCCAAAAGTTATAGCAATAATAACAACTAAGCCTTGGTCCCAATTTTTTGGGGTTGGTTATGGATTTTCAATAGACTATTCAAGGTCGGTCACATGTATTCTTTTCTACCGTTCTATCCTATTCAAGGTCATACTTTTTGTTATTTCCTTAATTGACATATTGTTTTTACTCTTTTTGTTATTGTTATTTTCTATCTTTATTTTTTTTTTCTCGTTCCCTCAACTTGAATCAACTCACTCTTTCTCAAAGGTGCATTATTGCTTTCCTTTGAACATGACCACACCTTTTCAAGCAACTATCCCTCTTCTTTTCATCAATAGGGGTCACCCTATCTTTAAGCAATTTTTCTTCTTTTGAATCCAATCTTTCCGTGTATTTCTAATTATCTATGTTAATAAATCTCATTTCAGCTACACTCATTTAACGAATGTGTTAGCTCTTAATATCCCAACATTCAATGACATAAAGCATTGCTGGTCTTATAGCAGTCTTATAAATTTTGTGACAAATAAGGAATTTTTAATAAAGAAAATCAAATGCCACCCAATATACAAGATGTGTGCTTAGATAGACGTACTCTTATAAAACTTTTCCTTTCACTTAATAGGTTTTCTATGATCACAAAATACTCCTAATATGTTTCTCCATTTCATATCCTATGATTTACATCCCTTGCGCCAAAACTTATCCACAAAAAAAGAAGAAGAAGAAGAAGAAGAAGAAAAAAGATTTACAATTCAGTTTGAAAATTGACATATAGTGGAGATTGATTTTTTATTTTTGCATTATACTAATTATATAACTTACAGAAAATTGTTTGTGCAATATTTTAATACGTTGATAGTTGTGTTGCTGATTATATTTTTGATTACATTTTCAAACATATAAAATATTGTTATTTGGACATTGGACCATTATGTTTGTTGGAAATTGTCTCAAATTCCTATTTGGACTTTGTTTGGGCTTTCTTGGTGTTTCTATTCCTTGTTAAAAAAGTAATATGGTATTCTTTGTCCATTAAGGTATTTCTAGTCCACTAAGAAATATGAATTGCAGCCTCATGAATAGACAGTATTGTTAAGGGCTTTGGCCCAAGCAGTCCTCCCCTATGAAGAGAAGAAAACTTGTAGAAGAACATGAAGTGGGTTTCTTTAAAGAATAGTTTTTGCTAGTTGCTTGGGGGATAAAAGGTGTTGATGTGTGTGAGCTTAGAGTTTGTCTATTGATTAAGTGAGAGCATCATTGGGTTTATTGTGGTTGTGAGATTGTGAGTATCTCGTTTGTTATGGGTGTAATGGCTATAGGGTTAGTTTATCGAGGGTTTGTTATGGGTGTAATGGGTATTGGGTTAGTTTGTGTAATGTGTTTTGTGAGGTTTGTGAGAGTTGGTTGAATGTGGTTGCAACCCATATCATTGATAGCGGATTTTGATTAGTGTTGTCTATAGATGTAGGCTTGGAGTTGGCCAAACCATGTTAAATCTTATTGTCTTCAAAACATTTGTTTTTCTTCTTCAGATGTAAAAAGAGACAAGTGTCATGAAGGGAGATTTGTTAGGTAAAGATGGAAAGCTAGGATGTGAAGGAAGGAGGAGTATATAAGAAAGATAGGGTTTTCAGAAAAAGGGGGGAGACAAAATTATCAAGAAATAGAAAAAGAAACAAGAAGAGCACTGAGAGGAGAGAGTGAACAATACCATTTTTGTATGACTTTGGCCTCATTGGGCTAGCTTGTATTGAGACATTAACTCATCTATTCAACAATATCAAGTTTTTCTTCCTTATTTTCAGTCTTAGGCAAGTCCCCTCTTGTTGTTTCTTTCCCTCTCTTACAAATTTATTGTTTTGGGCCAAGGTTGAATGGTACTACTCACTTTTTTAAGTGGGCCTGGGTTGCTTGTTTATCCGGTCCTTACAATTGGCGCTGTCTGTGGGAAACATCAAGGTGCTATGGTTTTGTCTTGAGTAGTTATGGCTAACGTAGGCCAAGATAAGGAGGAATCGGTGGGTTCACAAAGGGAGAACCAGTTTGTTAACTTGGAGAGAAGAAGAGATAGGCAACGTACTCCAAGCGTTATGGTGGAGTCTTACCACACTGATCGTACTGAACGGAGTCACTCAAGGACTAGGAGCAATGTATCACACAATTAGGAGATACGTAAGTTGTAGTTGGAGATTGATCGCTTGTGCAAGAGGTTAAAGCGCAGGGAGCGCGAAAGAAGGAGTCCATCTCCCCTATCAAGTGATGGCTTAAGGGGAAGCAAGGATCACTCGTATTGTCATAGGTCTAGAACTCCATCTAGTGAGTCTTATTCTGCTTCTGTACACCGAGATGAGTGGGAGAAAAGCAGTAACAAGCATGAGAAAAGGTCTTCCTGCCATGGCATGGGGAATGATGCGATGAGTAAGGCCTTATAGCAAATTTCTAAGTCACCTTTCGTCAGGAGGATTAACAAGGCTAAACTCTCATATTGGTTTTCTCAGCCAACATTTACCATTTACAATGGGAGGACTGATCCAGTGGAGCACGTTAGCCACTTTAATCAGAAGATGGCAGTTCATGCCAATAATGAAGCCCTTATGTGCGAAGTGTTCTCTTCCAACCTTGGACCGATGGCTATGCGTTGGTTTGACGCCTTGGAGGAGGGGTCAGTGGGGTCTTTCGAGGAGCTGACGAAGGCATTCGGGGTTAGATTCATAACATACAATAGAGTCCCCAAGCCAGTAGACTCTTTGCTGTCTGTGGCTATGAGGGAAGGAGAGACCTTCAAGACTTATTTGGATAGATATTGGGAAACATATAATAAGATAGATGGGAACTTTGAGGATGTGGCCATGTGAACCTTTAAGGTTGGGCTCCCTGCCGAGCACAAGTTGAGGAAGTCGTTGACGATGAAGTCTGCTTTGAACATGCGTTAACTTATGGATCGCATAGAAAAGTATAAGCGGGTAGAGGAGGACCAGATATAGGGAAAAGGTAAGGCTAAAATGCTCCCAGAGAAGAGGGATCCTCGGGGAGGAGGATACTAGGGTAATCTCCCCAGAAGGGATTTTTCTAATCAAACGTCATCCACGGGGGCTCAATTGGTCAATTCGTTGTTTAAAGAGCCAGTGTATCAAATACTGGAGAAAATAAAGAACGAACCTTATTTCAAATGGACCAATAAGATGGGTGGGGACTTATCTAGGAGGAACCAAAGCCTCTATTGCCATTACCATCAGGACAAAGGATATACTACAGAGGATTGCAGGACCTTGCGTGATCACCTGAACCAATTGGTGAAGGCGGGGAAGCTCAATCGATTCTTACATTAGCCCACGGGGCAGTTTAGGCACTTAGGAGATGAGTTTCATAGGGATGGTGCTCCTTGGCCAGCATTGGGTACTATTAATGTGATCTTTGCCAAGCCGGGGAATGATGTGGGGCCAAGTACCAGGGTCATGTCCGTGGGTGGGGGTTTTGACTTGGAGGCCAGAGATCAGGCTCCTAAAAGGGTTAGGGTGCTAGTCACCCCTACCCTGGTTTCTTTGAGGAGGATAAGGAGGAAATTTTCCAGCCACATGATGATGCTCTGGTGGTTACCATCAGGATTGGTGGGTATGACGTAAAGAGAGTTTTAGTTGATCAAGGAAGCGGGGCGGAGATCATGTACCCTAATTTGTACATGGGGTAAAATTTAAAACCCGAAGATCTAGAAGGGTATGATTTGCCCTTAATGGGTTTTGATGGAAGGATGGTGGTTCCCCAAGGAATGATAAGGTTACTTGTACAAGCGGGGGATGAGGAGGTATAAGTTAACTTCATCATTGTAGAAGCCTATTCCCCCTATATAGCTATCTTGGCCAAACCTTGGCTTTATGCTATGGGTGTAGTGTCTTCAACTCTACATCTAAAAGTCGAGTATCCCACTTAGGGAAGAGTGGGAGAGTTGGTTGGTAGCTAGGCAATGGCTAGGCAATGTTTGGTGTTAGCAATTACACAACATCTTACAAATCCTGTTGTGGTAGCAATAGATCAGGTCCCATAGCAACCAAAGGGCCCTGTAAAAAGGCAGTAGGCTAAGGCGTGTGGAGAGTTGGTCGAGGAGCTGGAGAAGGTGGTAATACCATAGGATGAGGAGCAATATTTTCAAGTGGGATCCTAGTTACCACCATTGGAAAAGGCGGAGTTGGTGAAGTTTTTAGAAGTTAACATTGATATGTTTGCATGGAGCACTTATGATGTACCGGGGATTGATCCTGAGTTTATATGTCATCAGTTGAATGTGAATCCCGAGGCCACACCACGTAAGCAACCTCATTGGCGCTCATCCAAAGAGCATGCCGAAGTAGTAAGGGTGGAAGTAAAAAAGTTGAAACAAGCTGGAGCAATTAAGGAGATCTTCTACTCTGAGTGATTGGCTAATACTGTCGTAGTAAAGAAGAAGAATGGGAAGTGGCGTGTGTGTGTGGACTTCACTGATCTGAATAAGGTTTGCCCGAAGGACCCCTTTCCCCTCCCTAGGATTGACCAATTGGTGGATGCAACAGTGGCGAATCCTCGGATGAGTTTTTTGGATGCCTTCCAAGGGTACCATCAGATACTCTTATTACTGTTCGATTAAGAGAAAACAACTTTTTGTGCTCCTAATGGGAACTACCACTATCGGGTGATGCCTTTTGGCCTTAAGAATGTAGGATGCACATATCAAAGAATGGTGATGCGGATGTTTGAGTCACAAATTGGGAGGAACATGGAGGCCTACATTGATGACATGGTGATAAAGAGCAGGCAGATAGAAGAGCATTTGGCAGATTTGGGAGAAGTATTCTTGGTGTTGAGAGAATATAAGCTACACCTGAATGCATTTAAGTGTTCTTTTGGGGTTAGTTCGGGAAAGTTTCTAGGCTATATGATAACGCACCAAGGGATTGAGGTCAACCCCGATCAGATTAGGGCTATTAACGGCTTGCACCCTCCTTGGAATCCCAAAGAGGTACAAAAATTAATTGGGATGGAAACAGCTCTGAATAGGTTCATTTCTCGGTCTGCAGACAGGTGTCGTCCTTTTTTCCAGCTTCTTCACAAGTGGAAGGACTTTCGTTGGACCGAGAAGTGTGTGGCAGCTTTTGAGGAGCTCAAACAGTATTTGTCAAGTCCCCCAATCCTACCCAAGCCTGAGAAGAAGGAAGTATTGTACGCGTACCTAGCAGTCACAAATTATGTTGTTAGTTTGGTCATAGTCAGAAATGAGGATGGGGTCCAACGACCTATCTACTATGTCAGTAAATCCTTATAGAAGGCTGAGACATGTTATTTACCCTTGGAAAAGGCAGTGTTGGCCATTGTGCATGCCACTAGGAAGCTTCCCCATTATTTTCAGGCTCACACTGTGGTGGTGCTCACCCAGCTCCCTTTGCAAGCTCTTCTACGAAAATCAGACTATACAGGCAGAATTGCTAAGTGGAGAACTATGCTGGGTGCCTATGATGTCAAGTACATGCCTCGGACTGATAAAGGGGCAAGTCCTAGCAAACTTTGTGGCAGAATTCATCGAGAGTACGATTGATGAGGAAGAGAAAGCAGTAGGGGTTGTGATCACCTCGGCCATTGTTGTTCTCCCTTGGGAAGTTTACACTGACGAAGCAGCTAACTGAAAAGGAGCAGGGATAAGGATTTTGTTAATCACTCCTGAAAATTTGATAATGGAGAAATCGTTGCGATTGGGTTTCCTAGCTACCAACAACGAAACTGAGTACGAGGCTCTGTTAGTTGGAGTGGCTATGGTCAGATAGTTAGGAGGAGACATGGTAGAATTGTATTCTGATTCTCGGTTGGTGGTGGGCCAGGTCAATGGAGAGTTTGAAGCCCAAGATGAGAGGATGCAAGGGTATCTTGCTTAAGTGCAACATGCTTGGGCTCAGTTTAGGAGATTTGTTTTAAAGTAAATCCTTAGGGGAAAGAACTCCCATGCAAACTCTTTAGCAATGCTAGCCACTTCTCTGGGGTAAAATCTTCCTCGGATTGTTATTGTTGAAGATATGGATAGCTCTAGCCTTACAAAGGGACCCTCGGTTGGGTTACATAGCATCCAAGTAGGGTCAAGCTAGATGGACCCCATAGTAACTTTTTTAAAGCAGGGATTGTTGCCCGAGGACAAGGATAAGGCAGAGAAGGTGTGCAAGAGTGCTCCTCGTTATTGGCTGTCTAAACAACAAAAGTTATACAAACACTCTTACTCAGGGCCTTATTTATCGTGTGTGCATCCTGAAGCAGCGGAGCCCTTGTTGGAAGAATTGCATGAGGGCATATGCAAAAGTCACACAGGGGGTAGGTCTTTGGCTCATAAAGCCCTCACCCAGGGATATTGGTGGTTGAGCATGTAGAGAACCTCCTAGGATTATGCGAAGAAGTGTGACTAATGTCAGAGATATACCCTAAATATTCGTCAACCAAGTGGAGTCCTAAATCCACTATCCAACCTTTGGCCATTTGCTTAGTGGGGCTTGGATATAGTGGGACCATTTTCTCGAGCTTTGGGGAACCGAAGATGGCTCCTTGTTGGGACGGACTACTTTACCAAGTGGGTAGAAGTTGAGCCACTAACTAATATCAGGGATGTGGATACTAAGAAGTTTATTTGGAGGAATATTGTCACAAGGTTTGGAGTCCCACACACACTGATCTCGGATAATGGTCTTCAGTTTGATAGTAAAGCCTTCTGAAGATATTGTGGGGAGTTAGGGATCAGGAACAAGTATTCTACATCTACTTATCATCAAGGGAATGGTCAGGTCGAGGCCACCAACAAGGTTATGGTGTCTGGGCTGAAGAAAAGGTTGGACGATGCCAAGGGGAAATGGGTTTGGAGTCCTACACACATTGATTTTGGATAATGGTCTTCAGTTTGATAGTAAAGCCTTCTGAAGATATTGTGGGGAGTTAGGGATCAGGAACAGGTATTCTACACCTACTTATCCTCAAGGAAATGGTCAGGTCGAGGCCACCAACAAGGTTATGGTGTCTGGGCTGAAGAAAAGGTTGGACGATGCCAAGGGGAAATGGGTGGATGAATTGCCCCATATGCTGTGGACCTATCATACTACACCCCAAAGATCAACAGGGGAAACTCCTTTTTCAATGACTTATGGGGCAGAGGCTGTAATTCCCTTTGAGTTAGGATTCCCAACTCTAAGAACTAATCAGTTCAATGTTGAGGAAAATAACTGTTTACTTTTGGATAGCCTAGATGTGGCCAAGGAAAGGAGAGAGATGGCTACGGTAAAAATGGCATATTACCAACAGAGACTTAAACAAGGGTATGATAAGGGGGTGAAGTTGAGGCCATTAGCTTCCGGAGACTTGGTCTTGAGGAAAGTGGTGGGGACAGCAAAGAACCTTGCCTGGGGAAAGCTGGGCCCTAATTGGGAAGGGCCGTATAGGATAACTTCCATCGCTGGCATTGGGGCATATTACTTGGAAGATTTGGATGAAAATGTAATTCTTTGTCCTTGGAATGTAAACAATTTACGACGTTATTATTATTAATGTTGTGAACTCCTTTGTTATTCATATCTTGATTAGTTGTGTTTCTTTGAGGATGTGTATGGTGAACTAATCAGCGTGTATGAAATTTTCTAAGTGTTAAATAGAACCTAGGCCTTGCTCGACTCCTCGGGTCACAGGCCTAGGGTAAATTAACATTGTGTGAAATGTTCTAAGTATTAAACAGAACCTAAGCCTTGCTCGACTCCTCGGGTCACAAGCCTAGGGTAAATTAACATTGTATGAATTTTTCTAAGTGTTAAACAGAACCTCGGTCTTATTCGACTCCTCGAGTCACAGATTAGGAGTAAAGTGATCCTTGCAAGAAGTTGCCTAAATGAATAGTGAAGTTAAGAGCCTTGAGTACTTCCTCGGGTTTCAAGATTACTGCTAATGGGTTTGCTTTGAGATTCCAAGTCCAATTTAAAGTAAGTGTTGGTTAATATTTTTCTTAACTTCTATGAGTTAGTACATTCATTGTATTATAAGTAAGTTGCAGATTAATATGCTAAAATTTTTACAAGGGAAGAAAAATAACACGTGATGTAAACTAACAAGTGCAGATTAAACAGTTGAAAAAGCATGAAATGAAGTTTAACTTTTTTCATTAAAGGTTAAAGAATTGGGATACAATGAAAAGAGAGAAAGGGCACCAGCTATACTTAAGCCTAGTTACAAAACTATCTGTTTCCTAGTCTAAGGCCAAGCTATGTGGAGGTTTCCTTTTCCTTCGCTTCCTTCTTCTCTTGTTCCTTTTCTTTCTTTTTCCACTTCAGCTGTGACACTTCAGCCGTTTCTTCTGTCTCTACGTCCAACACTTTTGTTGGAGGTGGTAGTTCTTTTTCTTTTTCTTTTTCTTTGCCGTTGGTTGGAGTGGCAGATGGAGTGGAGGTAGGCTGGTCTGAGGAGGAGGCGGGGCCAGAGCTGGGGTCTGTTGAAGGCTGTGGGGGAGTGGGTGCCAAGCGTAAGGCAGGGGGTAGTAAACCTTATCGAGAGCCCTAAGCTTTGATTCGGTGCTAACCCTAGCTACATTCAGGGCTTGACCCTACACCTCTAGGCAAAAGGCCCGAGCAACATCCCTGAGTTGGGAGGTAAGACTTTCAGCTGTCTTAGTCACGCTCGCGTCATAGGCTACTTGCTCGGCCTTGGACATTTCAGCTTCCTTGGTCTCCAACTGCTTTTTTGTCTATTTCAGCTCTACCACAGTTAAGGCCATCTTGTTCTTCTCCTTTCTCTAGGCCTTCAGAGCATCCGCAGCTTGTTTTTCAAAGCTTTTTAAGGCAGATTCAGCATTTCTCTGAACTTTCTCCACCTCGGTCAGTTGGGCAAGGTCTCTTTTAGCTTCTTGTCCACCTCGATGTGAGCTTTCTCAAATGCCTCTAGTTTGCTTTCGGCCTTCCTCACCAGGTCCAGGGAGTGGTCCACCCACTACTCGGCCATGAAGAAAGCTTGGACAGACTAAAAAAAAAAAAAAAAACATAAGTGTCAGATAGTGCATGTATAATTTAATGTTATAAGCTAATGAGAGTAATCATATACTTTAGCTAAGCCTTGTTTCAGGGCGAGAAAGACCTTACGCTTCCTGAAGGACCTTAGCTCCGCCATATCTTCGGGCAGGCATAATGCCTTCCTTAGGCATTCAGTCCCTAGGCCTGAGCAGCCTTTTTGGGGGTCCTTTAGATTGGAGTTGTCCAGCACTGGACTGCTAGAGCTAAGGGTGAAAAGGGGCCTCCAGATAGAGGGCTTCTTTGGCTAGGGGCTAGTGGGAGGATTAAGTGACCTCCCCTTCCTTAGCACCTTCAGTGCCTTTGCCTCCCTGGGCCCTTTTCCATTCTTGTGTGCAACATCAACGGAAGAGGTACGTGTTGGGGCAGGGGTGGGTGGTCGGGGCACCACCGCCACAGCTGGAGAGGAGCCCCCAGTGTGGGCTGTGAGTAAGGCGAGCAGGTCCGGAGTCTTTTCTTCAAATCCTATTCCTTCTGGGATATTGGTCGCCTCTTGGTTGGTACTGACTTAGGCGGGGTGCAAACAACGGTGAGAAGTACTCGGAGCATCTTCGGGGTCCTCTTACTAGTAGAAGACCTCGAAATCCTTGTCTGTTACTTCTTTCTAGATAGGTTCTGGTGGCGGCTCCTTGGCTTTGTCGTCCAAGGGGATGAGAGGTTCTTGAGAGTAGAGGAGCTTGGCTGCTAGTGGGATTGGAAATTGGGCGACTTGAGTTCCAACTGGAGGAGGTTCGGATAGTAGGAATCCTAGGACAACTACGTCTATTAAAGCCAATCGAGAGTCTTTGGCTTTAATGACATTCTTCAGACTTTGGAAGCGTTTGGTGGAGGGCTTGTACTCGAGTATGACGTGTGTAGCTCGGAGTTGACTATCCTTGTGCAAGAAGATCTTTGATCTGAGGATCCAGTTCAGGTTTGTGAAGTTCACCAGATGCTTAGCCGAGGCGATGTGGTATTCACCTACCAATGAAAGTAGTGAGAGTTGTAAGTCAGTAAAAATAAATAAATAAAAAAGAAGGATATTTTCAGGCTTATAAAGTTAGGTAATATCCTATATGCATCTATGGTCCTCGGGAACCCTACCTGGTTCCCCTTTTTGGATGGGACAATGCAATCCATCGTGCCAGTCTCCCAAGATGATGAGGAAGTCCTCATCCATACCCTTGCTTGAATCAAGTAGGCAGGAGATTAATCTAACAGCTAGGACTCTACATTTAATGTAGTATTTGGTTTTTTCCCCCTTTTGGCAGTTGTATACCCAGTTTATATCTTGCCAGGTGAGGTTGGTCCCCATTTTTCGGTTTAACATGTCTACACACTCGAGAACCCTAAAGACGTTTGGGGAACATTGGGTGGGGGTTAGTTTATAGTTCAGTAGGCAGTCTCTAGTGACTCTTCCCATGGGAAGTTCCATCTCGCCTTCAATGAAGGCGATCATCGGAATAACTACGAATTCAGGAGGCCTATTCTTAACTAACCATTCACCATATTTACAGTGTTGGAGTTCAACACTATTGGGAATCCTATATTATGCCCTAAAGGTAGCCATAGCTTCGGAAGTATCTACTAGCTTAACGTATCTACTCATAGAGTTTTATGGTATGAAAAGAATAAACTTGTGCAAAAGAGAAATGTGAGGATGAACACACCTACGAGTAAAGGGAAAAGTTCTCCTCAGGAGGCTGCTTCAACTCAAATTGCCAGAATGCGTAAATAAACTTCAGCTAGCCCCAAACTCTCCTTATATAGAGGTAAAAAATGAGCGGTAATTTTCCCGCTCATAAATAAGGGAAAATAAGGACCGTAGGATCCTGATCGAGCTGTAGAACGTGGGGGGACAAGCAGCCGCCTGATGCCATAAATGAGAAATCGTGGATTCCGAAGTATCAGGAGCGTGCTGGAGTCAGGTGGAAGGACATTACCATGTGGGAATGCGCGTGGCACGTGAGTAATTTGCTTGTATAACTAAAATTTTGCTTTTACCTAAAGGTAATAGCCAAAGTTTTAGGGGGCTATTGTGGGTGCCCGAGGACCAAGAATGAAGTTGAAGAGTTACAATGCTGATGTGGGGATATCACGGGCCCAAGGAGGAAATTCGCCTGAGGAGAGGAAGGGATGAGACAAAGGACTCTAAGGCGTTCCAGGTGGGAAGAAGGGTCTGAAGAGAGAGAATCAGTGATAATAGGGGAAGTTTCTAGTTTGGGGCAGCCTGTTGCCTTCGTATTAAATTGTGGGCAATAGCTTTATTAGCTGCATTGATGAGGAAGTGACTTGAACAGTGTAAATCACAGTTAAGCAAACTCCTTCTACCACCTCCTTCAGATGTAAAAAGAGACAAGTGTCAAGAGGGGAGATTTGTTAGGTAAAGATGGAAGGCTAGGATGTGAAGGAGGGAAGAGTATATAAGAAAGATAGGGTTTTAAGAAAAAATGGGGAGACAAAAGTATCAAGAAATAGAAAAAGAAACAAGAAGAGTACTGAGAGGAGAGAGTGAACAGTACCATTTTTGTATGACTTTGGCCTCCTCGGGCTAGCTTGTATTGAGACATTAACTCATCTATTCAACAATATCAGCTTTTTCTTCCTTATTTTCAATCTCGGGCAAGCCCTCTCTTGTTATTTGTTTCCCTCTCTTACAAATTTATTGTTTTGGGCCAAGGTTGAATGGTACTACTTACTGTTCTAAGTGGGCCTGGGCTGCTTGTTTATCTGATCCTTTCAATTATTATTATTATTATTATTATGGTGGACACCATGAACATATTGCCAAACACATCAATTATTTCTGTGAGTGAGAAAGAATAATAAAGACTAAACTAACACCATTAAACTTTTAAAGATGAAAATAACATTATAAAAATTGTTGAGATGATAAACTGTGATTAATGCATAAAAAGTGTCTGAAAATAGATTTTCTTAAAGGACAAAGTTTAACAACAAAATTAGTTATAGCCATAGGCTACAATCTTACTCAATATCTTTTTATTAGAAGTGAATTTTGACAAATTTACCATTAGATTACATCTTCTTCTTATAATCTCCATGCTTGCAAAATTTCTAGAAAATTAAAGATTAATAATTATGTCATCAATAAAATTTTAAATTGTAAGTTTTTGTAGTTTAAAATTATGCATAAAATATAAGCTTATAGATCATATAGTAAATCACATTTGATTAACACAAAATTTGACATGTATATTAAGAGCATAAAAAACATACAATTCAATAGTTAGATTTTCAAAATATGTAGTAATACTTATTTTATTGAGTAAGGTTATAGCCTTAGGTTGCAACCAATTTTTGTAGCTAAACTTTGTTCTTTAAAAAATGCTAGAGATTATAGCCTATTGATGAGGATCTATCGCGATAAGGGAATAACCATTAAGCAATTCGAAAACACAGGAATGTTCATCTCATATAATAGTTTATTTTATTAATTAAATTCATGGAGATTTGTATACCTTCATGCACTACCTCCTCTAAACGGCTTGACAGTGGATTTTTAAATAGATATACCTCTTTGATGTGTTGAATCTCTCAATCCACAAATCTTCACTTGGTTAGTGGAGGGAATTGTGCGTGTTATGAGTGCAGGATGTTGTGATGTGTGTTGTAGCTTGATTTATGTAGATGATTGAAGTGTTTAAATGTGTAAGTCGGATTTGTGTTTAAAGATCTAAGAAGAATAATGTTGCATAAATGTGCAACCTAATATCTTTTCTTAGTAAATTTTTGCCGTGCCTCATTACTCTCAACTTTTTATAATAAGTTTCAAAGCCACAAAAATAATAGTCCTTTAATTTGTTCATGAGTTTGTTTGTTTGTTTTTTTTTTTTTTTTTTTGGTTTTTTTTTTTTTTGTTTAACGTATATAAAGGGGAATGGATTAGAGGATTCAAACTTCCCTCATTTCCATTTCTCCATTATTTTTTGAAATTGTTTTTATCCTTATGCACTGTTGATGCCCATTTTAGCAAAATGGCCCAATGACAGAAGAAGCCCAACAATATAAAAAAGGGGTGAGGAAAGGAAAAGTAGTAAAGTAAAAATCATTGAAGCCCGAACGGCATGAATAATGGTCCATGAGCCCACAAAATAACAAAGTGGCTCTAAAGCAAGCAAACCGGCTAAGGAAGCCTCAAAGAATGAAGTAGTAAATCCATGGGAATCATAAGAAATAGAAAGAAAGCAAAAACAGGTTGGAGGAGCCGTAAGAAAGGAATTAATAAATGGGATTGGTTCAAAGGCCAATAAATCCAAAAGTAAAGGATATGGTAATTAGGCCCGAGAAGCCCAAAAGATTTGGCAAAAGCCCATAGAAATGTAAGAAGTATGAAGAAATCGAAACAGGCTGAGGATGCCCAATGAATAAAATGGGCCAAGGAAGCCCAAGATGGAATATTGGGCAACATGGACTAAAGGAAGGAGTAGCGTATGAAACTGGCATGGTAGGTCTAGAGGGAGCCTAGCAAACACAAGTTAAACGATATCATGGCAGAAACAATGCAATGGCGTGGCAAGAGTTTCAGTTAGCCTACAAACCAGAAGTGAGAGAAGACAGGGGTTGAATTAAAGAAGAAAAATCCCATACCCAAGCAATACCCAGCCCAAAGAAGAAACGAGATGCAGAGAATGAAGACCCAATGACTTATCCACGCCACAAAGAGTTGAATGAGCAGCAAAACACGCAGCAAGACTAGACAAACCTGTAGGCAATGGCAAATGCGTGAACACCAGACAAGCAATGGACTCATATGGGAGTGGAGCACGCACAAGGCTCAAGCACCACCCATTTGTACCTAGCCAATACAGGGGCAGTGGGCCATGGGTTAGAGGTAAGAGAGGGTATGGTCTAGTGGTAGGGAGAAGGGGAAAGTCTATTCTAGGGTTCTCGCTTAAGCTCTTTTGGGGGAAATGTCCTGCTGGGATGACATAGCACCCAAAAGAGGCAAAGATGAGCTGGAATCACTAGGTGCATGCTATAGGAGTTAGTAAGAGAGAAACCCAGCCCTTATCCTAATGGGAGTGCCATGGGAAGCAAGAAAACAAAACAAAAACTACTTTTGTCTGGGAATGAAGCGTGGTGCGGCCAACATAGGGTAGTGGTGGTGGTTGGGCAGCTAGCAGACCAGTGTGCAGTCTGGGAAGGACACCCACAGCAGGCCAAAAGTAGTTGAGGGGTAAAATGGTAAATCTTATCATGGCAGGCAGTATAAAAAGGTCTTAGCCATGCACAATAAACAACAAGGAGGAATAGGAGGAAATATAAAAAAACAGAGAAGTAGGAAACAAAGAAAATAGAGAAGATAAAACAAAGAAAATAAGAAAACCAAGAGGAAGCAAGTAGGAGTGTGAGGAATGGAAAACATGCACCAATAGGCTACTTACTTCTCTCCATCTCAATAGCCTACTCTCTAGCAAGTTAAGAATTTGAGATTAAGCCACTTAGGTCCATTTTCCAAAGTAGGTAATTTCTATGGCAGGATTGCCCTATGAGATTACCCACATTGGAGAATAGTTCCCTTCTTGGACTTAAATCTATCAAGGAGCCAAGTTTAGTAGACTAATATCCTCTTCCTTCATTTATTACGATTGTTAAAGTGCTAACGTTATCTTTCTTGTTACTAATCCATTCCTGTCATAGTTATATTATCGTATTTTCCTTTTGCAAAATTGTTTAAGTATTATCTTTGGTCGTTAGCAAGTACTTTAGTTAAAATATTTTAGCTATCCTGCTGTATTATGTTTCTCCTACTATAACGTATTTTGTAACAGTGTTTCCTACCATGAACTCGTGACTCCATCAAGATTCCTACCAGGGGTTCTAACTTGTGCACAAGCTGGCCTAAAGTGAGTTTCAATTAAGCCAATCTGGACTCTTCTACCCTAGAATCATTGGGCCGTAGTGCGGCAGGAGCAGCCCAGCCTAGTACATAAAAAGGCCCACCACATGCACAAACTCAAATTTAGTGTTTTAAAGCTATTGTGAGGCCACTTGATAGTCAAAATATTATCCTAACAATTTTCAATTTATAATCTTTAATTTTTCCTCTTCTTTGAGGGAAAAAAATTATGATTTATCTTGAATTTTATGATTATTGTTAATTACATCCTTATATAATTAATTCTAATTATCTTACTTAAGGACCAATTAGAATTAATCACTCATAATCACATG
This sequence comes from Quercus tomentella, assembly GCA_028535165.1. Classification (NCBI taxonomy): domain Eukaryota; kingdom Viridiplantae; phylum Streptophyta; class Magnoliopsida; order Fagales; family Fagaceae; genus Quercus; species Quercus tomentella. The sequence goes on from JAPQVY010000100.1 coordinate 46,433,755, forward strand.
GTTTATGTCATATTGTGTAAGAATGCATATTAATCGTTGAATCTTGATGTGGCTCAATCTTTTGATCAAATGGTTTGAGCATCATGTTTGACATATTGTTTTGATTTTTTTGAACTCAATTATATTTTTAGAGTGAAATTCATGTTCATTGAATATTTCAAATAACATTTTTACTCATGGAGTGTTTAAAAATTACAATTTTGTCCTTAGATTGATTACCATTGCAAAAATGAGGCTTCTACAATAAGAATATTCTTATTGTACCATTAAGAAGCTTTATTGAAATACTCTATTGAGGAAGTAAATTGAATTTATGTATACCATGCATCATAAACTCAATTCAAGTAGAATCTTGATGATGTGGAAGTTTGAAGAAAACACACACGATACTCTCTTTGATGGAACAGGAACTAAACTTTTAGTTTTCTACTAGTAAAATCTCGAATCCATAAGGTGATAGGTTTGGAATCCACCAAAGAAAACAGTAGACAAAGTTTGTATTTTATTAATTTGAAAAACTGAATTGCCTTTGGAGGCTACAATGTGTTTAAATAGTAAAAATAAAACCTAGGGTGGTTAGAAAACCTAGGATCGCTAGGAAAACACATAAAACCCTAATTTAACTAAATAGTATTAAAAGCACCTAAAAATAAGGAAATAAATACCCTAAACCTAAAATAATGTAAATTACATAAAATATCAAAATTAATGAATTACAAATATTAAATTGTAGATTATGTCCTACATCAGAACCCCTCCCCCCCCCCCCCCCCCCCAATTTGAAAAAAAACTCGTCCTCGAGTTGATAGTCGAAATCTGAAATCTTCCACTCCAAATAAACAAATACTTTGAATGCTTTAATAACTTGATTTTGTTTTGAAACTTGAATCCTTCATAAAGTGTAGCATAAAATTTCTTCTCATCTACCTTCAATTCATTTGCAACATCAATCAACAAATGGTTGATAATAAAATTAAAAATTTCTACTCCAAGAAAATCAACATATTGTGTAGTCATCTTCAACAAATCAACTAGAACTTGCAGATTGTGGGTGATGGATTCATCCTCATATTTGATCTCAATTGGATCTTCTACAATATTTTCAATAATTACCATCTCTTGATTTTTGCCCTTATCCATAATCAACTCATTCTTCTTTTCTTTGACCTCTTCATTGAACTTTTGAAATGTGCTATCTTTAAACTTCAATTCAACAACTTGTAGCAAGTCTTGATATTTTTCAACCACTTCAAAATTTTTTTTAGAAATTGGTTGCATCTTGTCAATCTTCAAACACTTTTCTTTTCTTGACACATGGACTTGGTTGTGATCATTTTGGTTTTTTGGTTGGCCTTTTATGTTTTGACAATATTGCTTTTCATATGAATATACAGATCTATAATCAACATTTGTATAATCTAGTATATCATAATAATCATGAGGAAACCATAAATCAATTAACACCTTTCTCATTCTTTGCCAAGAGCGAATCGGATGTTTACCTCAACACTTTATATCGATTTGAATGTCTTCCCACATTCCTCTACTTTATCGTCCAATTATTAGATGCAAGCCATACTTTTTCTTCTTCACAAATCTTCCAAAAATTAAAATATTCTTCCAAATCAAGAATCCAATCAATAAAATCCAACTTACACATATCTCCATCAAAGAATGGAATTTTCTTGTAGTTAGGAGTGTCTTTGAATATATTGATCATTGTTGTTGTGATTTGATTTCCTAGCAAGAAGAGTAGCAATTCCTTGCCAGATTTCATGCATAGTTTGTTGTCTCTCTTAACAAAATTGGTGGAACTCAACCCTAGTGAGAATTACGTGTTCAACTTCATTGTTGTTGATGTGGTAGTTACCGTCTCGTCAGTTAGCCTTCAGACTAGGGTAAGTCAAGGCTTTAATACCAATTGATATCGTGGAAGCCTGAAGAAAGCACATATAATACTCTCTTTGATGGAAAAAGAAACTAAACTGTTAATTTCTACTAGCAAACCTTGAATTCATGAGGGGTTCCTTGAACCCACAAGTTGATAAGTCTAGAATCCATCAGAGAAAACAATAGACAAAGTCTATATTTTATTGATCTGGAAAACTGAATTGTCTTTGGAGACTACAATGCGTTTAAATAGTAAAAAAAAACCTAGGGCAGCAAAAAAACCTAGGGTAGTTACGAAAACACACAAAAAAAAATAAATCCTAATTTGACTAAACAACATTAAAAGTACCTTAAAATAGGAAAATAAATAACTAAAACTAAAATAACATATGTAAGGTTGAATTTTATCAACCATCTTGTTGGCTTTATTTCTTGCCAAATTTGCTTCTATTTTAGCAATTAGTAACCCTGTATTTAAGTGGGAATCATGTAAGGGTAGTGTGTGAGATAGTGTGAAGAAATGCTCAAAATTGTGCAAAGAAGCAGGAACACGCGACTAGATCTTGTGGGTGGCTCGTGACTTGCAAGCCGCCAGAAGTTGCACACGTGCCAAGCATGCTAGAAGTTGAAACGTCATGCCAGCTGGAGCACTACAGGACAAAGGGTACAAACTGGCCATTCAGTTACCTCACGGCTGGAACTCGTGACTCAGTCAAGTTGCGAGGCCAAACCGCCAGCCAGCTCTGTTTTGAAAAACCTGACTTTTCGTATTCAACTCTCACCCTAGTATATATACCCCTTATACCCATGAAATGTAGAGAGCTTCCAGAGAGAATTTTGAGAGAGAAACCCTAGAGAAAAACAAGATTGACTCATCCACAATCTTCACATAGAGACTCTTCAAATTCCTCTACTCTCTTCCTCTCCATTGTTACATCCTTGAGAGGTTCATTACCAAAATCTTTTCTCATCATACCCATATCTGTGAGAAGACCATTTGGTGCTTTGAGAAGCAGTTAAGAAGGGACCAATTTCATATTGGTTGATACTATGGTCAAGTAGTGGAATCCGGTAAGTTAAAGAAGAAATAGGTTCGGCATAACCTCGTTGGAGTAGGAGCTTGGAGGGCTTAGGTACACTGGGTAGATTAGGCTTGGAGGGTCTTCTGCTGTTCATGTATCCCAACTACATTCTTTAGTGGATTATTTACCGCTTGGAGGGCGGCGGAGAGGTTTTACGCTGAGGGCTTCGGTTTCCTTTTCGATAACACATCGTTGTATTGTCCATGTATTTGCATCTCTCTTCCCTTAATCTTTGCCATTTAATTTTTGCTGTGGATGTGATTTTATTTGGTTTAGATTGTTTATCAATTATGTATTAAGCTTATGTTCATATTCCGCACATTAATTGTTTGATATTAAGTTTGAATTGGTAATTTGTTAATTGAGGGTTTAAACGTTCATAGTGTTTTATACACTAATTGAACTTTCAACATAAATTACATAAAATACTAAAATTAATGAATTACAAATACTAAATTATAGATTTTGTCATACGTCAAATCTCATTACAAGATCATTATATCATCATGATTTAGTTCTTTTATATTTGTCACACGATGACTTGTGTCGTGTCTAGAGACTTTCTCATCATGATTAAGGATGGTATGTTTTGAACAGGTCGGAACAGGTTTCAGTTGTGAGGCCCCGGTTCCAAAACTTTTCGTAGTATTCACTATAAACAAAGTTCCTATAGTGGGTAGAAGAATCAGTATCAGTCAGCTGTGGCGCTGGTCCTATCACGGCATCAGGCGACGGGCAATAGAATGTTGGAATAGAGATCCTCTCCTTGTCACAATTCACCACTGCTCGATGTAGCACACTCTTGTAACGATCATTGCTAAGAACCTACATTATATATGTACATGGCTTCATGTTAATCAATTTATGTATATATATTGTATTTAGATGCCGATAAATGTAATTGGTAATACTAGACTGGGTCATAACATTAAAAGGGGTACCCAGAAAAGTAAAAGGCGTTCGACCATTGTAAATTTGTAAATTGTAATTGACTGCCATTCAAATCAATTAACGACGGTCAAATCTTGAGCTTTGAAAATGGCGCAACACATGCATGACAAAGCTATAATAAACATGAGTGACATATAAGGTGACATACGCATCAGTTTTTGTGGAATATATATAAATATATATATATATATATATATATATATATATTTTTTGGTTTCGAGTATAAAAGTTGACACACGTTAAATAAGAATGCGAAGATCACTCAGAACAGAAGAGTGATACCATGAAGTGATCTCATGCACGCACACTCACATCTGCCCATACAAACATGAATATAGTGCATTTTAGATCTGATTTTGGAAATTGCGGATCTCATGTCCTAGGTAAAGTCTTGACCTACATTATTTTGATACGGAAGAAAATTAATTAACTAGTATACCGTACACTTTATGACTTTAACAAACAATTTTCATGGCAAAAAGCAAGTAGCAGAGAAAAAATAATAGATCTTTTGATGTGATAGTCAATTGTTAGTAATAGCATACAGCCATACAGACTACAGTCAATCATTGGTGTTAAATTGTGTATAAAAATGTACGGTTCTAACTACTAACTCTAATCTATATATATATATATATATAAAAGTTAAAGCGTAACATTTAACGTTGCTACGCTCTTGTTGAGCTATCTCATCTTCCATGTCATACTTTTTTTTTTATTTTTTTTAAAAATCCTTTTTTCCTTTATGATTTCTCTCTATTTTTTTAATAAAATAAATTAAATATAGATCATGGACAAACATGTTGATGCATTTTATTACTATTCAACCGTTACTATTTATTTTTCTTAAATGCTAATGTTTTTGTTCTATGATCAATTCTTAGTGCCAGTCTTTAGTCCCCCAGCCAGCCCCAGTCCATTTTTAGGAAGTTTGTCCTTTGCTTTCTTTCTTAAGCGCATCTCCTTCCTCATCTTTGCATTTACCTTTTACCTTGAAGTTGACAAAAATTCCAAAAAACTACTACTTCCACCAAAATCATCTATCCATAAGTCATACACCATATACCAGCAAGGGTTGGTTTTGTGTAATTGTAATTTGTATGCACATCATGGAAACCATCATGCTTGTCAGGGCCAGCAACCATAACTCCAACAAGTGTATTTGGGTTTGGCTTTGAAGTGTCCCTCCATTTCCATCCTCCTTAACAGTTATACTTGATCTTATTCAGCCACCCAAATTGATTTCAACTTTTTGTTTTCTTCTTCCTAATTTCAAGTAATTGTTAAAATTGAATAGTTCATTATTGTTTTAGTGGATACAATTAAAATTTCAAGTATAATCTCCAGCCCAAAGATGACTTTTGTGTCTCTTTGTTTATCTACCGTTACAATGTTTCCTCTTCTAAATTTTCAGTTTTTCACAACCTTATATCTCTCTTACTCACACATCAATTATTTATTTAAGCTTTGCGATGTTATATCTACCAATGTATATTCTAGATACGATCACCCTATCATCTACAACAAAAAAATAAGCTCAGTATGATCACCCTATCAACCTTTAGTTTTCACTATTTTGAGAAGACATCAATTGTTTTTGTCAAAGATTTTCAAAGTTAAGTCGGCAATAGGATGACTGTTGAGGTAAACAAAATGCACATTTAGAAATGATCTTCTTCTTTTTCCTTTCCTTTCGGTATTCTTGCATTTAGTCTTTGTGAAGTGATTTTGTTGTTTTCTTTCCCCAAATTTTTTTTTTATGATATTTACTTTTGTTATTCTTAATTGACTTAGAATTGTCAATGCAATTTCATTTGGCTCATCATTGTTGTAAAAATTCTTAATGTTGATATGAAACATATTGATAATGATTTTTTTTTTTTTTTTTTTTTTGTTGTTTATATGTAGAGTATCAGGAAAGTAAAAAAAATATTCAGTGTAGTAATTTTGTTATTGTTGCATCCCATGTTTTTGGTAAAATTATTTTTAGAAATCTTATGTGTTATTCTCAAATCTGTTTGTTATTTTTATTTGATCATTCTATTACAAATAATTAGCATCTCTATCAGAAGATTTTTAGCTAATATGAGCTTTCTTGGTAAGCTTTTACTTTGCTTAGTTGATCATCTTTAAGGAAAATATCAAAAAGAGAATAAAATAAAATATAATTTATTGTAGAGCATCATTATGCTATTAATGTTTTTATGTATAGATACATGAGGAACTTGATTAATTCTTTGTTGGAATTTGAATTATTCTTTTTCCTAACATCTTAGATTAATTTTTGGGGTGCAAATGATAGCATAGCGGTAAAGACATTTTTTCTGGTGTCCCATGTTTATGGTTCAAACCCCACCATCTCCCCTCCACCACTATCTACCTATAAAAAATGAAAAAAGAAAAAGAAAAAGAAGCTTAATTAGTGTTAGTTTGAATAAAATTTGATGTTCCATTATTTACTTAAATATTTCATATATACAATGCTTAATTCATTTAACATTTTTGAATTAATCTTTTGTTTTTTTTTTTTTTTCCCCTTTTAGTCTCTTTGTGATTTTGAAATTGCACAAATTATATTACATAGCACCAGATTAAGCTTATGTTATAGGAACAACAAACACAATGCCTAAGGTACCCCCACTTTTGCCTAATTAGGCATTACACCACATAAACTTCTCAATAGGTTTGGTTTCTATAAAGAAGTCATTGTTATTTTTCATGCAAGCCTTAATGGATAATGAACTTTTAAATTCCATAAGTATGTACAACATATGGAACATGACAATGAATTTATTTGTACAAAGTTTAAAACATGATTTTTTGAACGTGTACACTTCCTATAAAAAATATCTTAATTTCACTAAGTTGAAGGTAGTATACTATTCAATCATTTTGCCAAATTTTTGTATTAAAGTTATAGATTCTATCTTCGACATTTGTGTTGGATGATTTATGTATATAATCAACTGTTCAAACTAAGAATTCCCCATCATATGTTACTCTCTAAAGATCTTATTAGTTGTATAGATGATACTTTTTGGTTAATAAGACAAGATCAATAAAACATGATTTTTATATATTTATATCTAGATGATACTGCAATGTCATGATGGATAGGTTGGTCTTATTTTACTATATAATCTTAGTAATCATACGGTTTATGAATTTGAAGAGTTATATATTGCAAGATTTATTTATATGTTCATATGATGAAAAAATACTTTGCTTTTTGCATTTTATTTTACTTTATTTTATATTTCCACTTTATGATGGAGTATATGATTAATTGATTATAAAGAAAGAAATGCCGATCTATGTTTTGGAGAAAAAATACCTATATAAGAGGTGGTTTGCATACATTTGTATAGTAATTAACAAAGTATACATAGTTACAACTTAGTTTAATAGTTCTCACATTATAAAATAAGGGAGAACTTTTTTATTGCATTGTGTTTCAAATTTTTCTGCGCATAGCGGGTCTGCGAACTAGTTATTGATAATTAACCAAACATAAAATGTCCCTTATTCGGTTTTTGTGGAATATATATATATATATATATATATATATATATATATATATATTTGGTTTTGAGTATAAAAGTTGACACACGTTACATAAGAATGCGAAGATCACTCAGAAGTGATAATCACGAAGTGATCTCATACACGCACACTCACACCTCTGCCCATACAAACGTGAATATAGTGCATTTTAGATCTGATTTTGGAAATTGCGGATCTCATGTCCTAGGTAAAGCCTTGACCTACATTATTTTGATACGGAAGAAAATTAATTAACTAGTATACCGTACACTTTAACAAACAATTTTCGTGACAGAAAGCGAGTAGCAGAGAAAATAGAATAGATCTTTTGATATGATAGACCGTCAATCATTGGTAATAGCATACAATCAATCATTGGTGATAAAATGTGTATAAAAGTGTACCGCTCTAACTACTAAGATTAATTATTGATAATTAACCAAACATAAAATGTCCCTTATTCAATTGTATTTGAATGTATTCAGTATTCATATAAGGGTCTAATTAATGTATTAGGATATAAATTAATCATTCATTTAAAAAAAATTGAAAAATTAAAGTTGTAAAAAAAGTTGGTCACTTTTTTATTTTTTCAATTAAAATTTTCCATTTAAAGTTTCTTAAAACCTTTTCATATATAAACCATGGACTCAAGTACTATGTTAAAACTGTAGAATAATAAATAGCTAGAATTCGGCAAAAATGCCAAAATACTCATTTCGCCCAAAAGTTCCAGCAAAATATCTATGTTCTGAAACTATTTTGGAAAATGCTCCTATTTTGAAATTAGATTTTTAGAAAATCGAGTTACTTGAAAAATTCCACGTAATTTTTTTTTTTTTGAAGTTTGATTGCCTATAACTCGATTTTTAGAAAATCGAGTTTAAAACAGGAGGATTTCCTAAGTAGTTTTAGAATAGTACCTGTATTTGATCACCAATATTGACAATAAAGGTAGATGGAATGGGATTGACAGCAACCCACTTGCCATTTCTGAGTACTTGCAAACCTGGCACGTCATCTTGGAGAAGTATGGTAATGACGTTAGGATCAGAATGCCCAAGTAATCCATAGGTTAAATCTGGCTGTGGACAAGGTGGGTAGTAGTTGATAGCCATGTGCTGACCATGCTTCCCCAGAGCCTTATCTATGTAATCTTTTTCAAGTCCTAAGCTCTCTGATATTGCTTCAAGCAGCCTCAGTGCTAGGCCTCTTGCATTTCTACAGTACTCACCAACAACTTCTCTGTAAAACACAAATTATTTGCTACTTGATTAATTATTTAGAACAAATATAATTATATTTCCTATCGATCACGACCCTATAATCATATTTATGTTATAATTAACCAAAACAGAAGACGTAGGTAGCATACGTTTTACATAATTAAGATGATTAAAGTTCACTAGAATCACTGCATAATATATAATCCATATATGTTTATAACACAAATTTGATTTTGCTTCTTCACGTCAAAGGGCCTAGCTACGATTCTGTTTTAGGGGGCAGGTTTCAAATTGCCGACCTAGACCCATATCCAAGCTAGTACCACTGTTGGGGTTTGAAGAGTCTCGTTGCTACTGTATAAGCACTATGAACACTGAACTTTCCATTTGATGTTTCGGCCCACACTAGCTTATCTTCCAAAAAACGGGAGCTCAAGGGTATGCTCTGTATAATGTCAACCTCATATGGAAGGAATAAGGTAGCCAAGACTTCTATTTTCCATCAGACATTTTTGTGGTCAATGAACTCCCCCACTAATGTATCCAGGTGCAGGAATAACCTAATAGAAGCCACTGTGTGAGTTGGGGCTGAAGGCAGCCACTTGTCACCCCATATCCGGATGCTACTCATTGCCAACCCTCCATTTGATCCCCTCCCTAACCACAGGTTAAGCAGCCATGATGCTTCACCACGTATATGAAGGGTTGTTTCCCATAGACGCTTCAATGAACTCACATCTGGGAAAATATTTGGCCTTGAGTACCCTATAAACCAAAGATGTGTGATCCGTTTGCAACCGCCACCCTTGCTTGGCTAGAAAGGCTAAGTTGAATTGTTTCAACTTCTTGAAGCCCATACCTCCATTGGATTTTGGTTCGCATATTTTCTCCCAGTTTAGCCAAGCAATCTTCTTCTCCTCTGCTTTTTGGCCCCACCAAAAATTTATTATCATACTGGTAAGGTTGTCACAAGGGGAGTCTAAGATTTGGAAACAGCTCATCCTATAGGTAGGTATTGCTTGTGCCACTGCCTTGATCAGGACTTCCTTGCCCACCTTGGATAACATCTTCTCCTTCCAGCCTGCTAGCTTCTTACCCAATTTTCCCTTTATGTCATTGAAAGAGTTACATTTATTCCTGCCCACCAAGGAAGGTAAGCCTAAATATTTCTCATGCTGTTTGATCACTTGTGCTCCGAATCTCCCTTTAATTTCTTCCTTGATAGTGGTAGGGGTGTCGCTGCTAAAAAAGAGGGAGGTTTTTGCTTTATTCAGTTGTTGACCCGAGGCTTCCACGTACACATGTAGGACCTTCTGAACTGCATCACATTTTTCAAGGGCCGCTTTACAGAATATGAGGCTGTCATTTGCAAACAATAGGTGAGATAAAATGGGACCCTCTTGGCACACTGAGACTTCTTTCATGTCGCCACTAGCCACTGAAGCTTTTATAAGAGCTGAAAGCCCCTCTGCACACAACAAGAAAAGATATGGTGATAAAGGGTCACCTTGACAGATGCCCCTTGAAGGAATTATATGGCCCCTAGGACTGCCATTGATTTTAATAGAATAAGTAATAGACCTCACACACCTCATAACCAGCTCCCTCCACCTTTCATCAAAGCCCAACTTCTCCATGATTTTCTCCAAACACCCCAATTCTACCCTATCATACGCCTTACTCATATCCAGTTTAAGCGCCCACTCCCCCACATTTCCAGTCTTCTTATTGCTAATGTGATGCATAGTTTCAAAAGCAACGAGTACATTGTCGGTGATTAACCTTTCGTGCATGAACGCACTTTGGGTTTCACTAATGATAGAGGGTAGGATCTTTTTCAACCTGTTTACAATAACTTTTGATACAATCTTATAAGTGACATTGCATAGGCTTATGGGCTTGTAATCAGTCACTCGTTTAGGTTTCTTAACTTTTGGGATTAGCACAATATGAGTTTCATTGAAATTGGGCAGAGAGATACCTTGGTTTAGGAAGTCCAAAACTGTTTTAGAGACCACATCACCACAAGTAGGCCAAAAGTTCTGGAAAACAGGAGGGGCATCCCATCTAGACCTGGTGCTTTGAGCGGATACATTTGCTTTACAGCAGCCTTCACCTCCTACTCACTGTATTCTCTGGTGAGCTGTTGATTCATGACACTCCGTGAATTCCATGGGATTATTTGTCTGGAAAAGGTTTTGGTAATGTCCCACTACAATTTCCTCAACCTTACCCTCCGCTTCCTAGCACACATCCTCATCATCTAGCAAGCCTGTAATGAGATTCTTTTTTTGTCTAGAGGAAGCCTTTGTATGGAAAAAACTTGTATTCCTATCCCCAGCTTGGAACCAGTTTAGCCGTGATCGTTGTCTCCACATTGCATCCTCCTTGTCAAGCTAACTATTTAGTTCGGACTGAGTACTTCTCAGAACCTGATTAGTTTCAGTTGAGGAGGGTTGAAGCTCTAACCATTCTACTTTCCTTTGGAGCTCAGCCACCTTTTTACCCACGTGCCCAAATACCTTTTTATTCCAATCATCCAAACTAGACCTACATTGCTCTAAGCAATTCTATAGAACATTGCCTTTCGCTGAAAACAGTCCTTTTGCCTATGCGTTAGTCACCACTTGCTCACATCTTTGGTCTTTCAACCACATTGATACAAACCAGAAAGGTTTCTTTTGTCTTGTACCCTTCGGTTTTTGTGCCATACGTAACACTAAAGGAGCATGGTCTGAGACCGATCTTGATAAGTGGTATAACTTTGCCAAAGAAACAAACTGAGCCACTTAGGAGTTGCTAGTGCTCTATCCAGCCACTCACGTATCCGCACACCATCTGCCCTCTCGTAGTTCCATGTAAACTTAGGTCCATTGTACCTTAAATCACGGAGCCCACAGGCATTTATAGTCTTAATGAAGTTCATCATCTGCTGTCTCGGTTTGTCACTACCACCCTCCTTCTCCGATGCCCCGGTGATCTCATTGAAGTCTCCAATTGTCAACCAAGGCAGAGTTGAAGTTCCTTTGAGATATTTAAGTTTTGCCCAAGACTTAGGACGTTTGGCTGTGTTCGGGTTCCCATAAAAACTAGTGAAGTGCCACCACCCAACATCTGCACCCCCATCCACTAATGCATCAATGTGTGTTTGAGAGTACGTTTGAACCATCATTGTTATCCCTTCCTTCCAGAATAAAGCCAGGCCTCCGGTTTTCCCAATACTCGGAACAAACAAACCATCTTTCATGTTGCATTTGTCCTTAACCATATCCATCCAATTCTTCTTATCTGACTTTGTCTCCATGAGGAAGACAAGTTTGGGATCTTCTTTTCAAACAACCTTTTCCAAGGCGTTAATTGACCAGAGGTTCCCAAGCCCCGGCAGTTCCAACTTATTAGACTCATTGTGCTCGGTAGGGCTGCCCAGTAGCCTCTGCGGATCCCAAGTGTTCAACTAGCAAGGCACTAAGTTGTCTAGTTTCCTCCTCCATACGTATCTTCTTTCTTATCTCTATGCTTTCATCGCACGACGTACATGCATGCTCGTGTTTTCTTTTTGCTACGTTCTCATTAACTGATTGCATGGCACCCTCCTGCTCACGTGTTCCTTCTTGTGCATTTAAGAGAATACCTTTGCGTGGACTTCTCCTTATGGCCGGTGTGGGCTTGCTTGGTGAAGGCCCAATTTTATTTTTTAAATACCCCTTGCTTTTATCTTTATTTCGGTTGGGCCTATTCAAGCCCACCACATTCTCATGGCTGTTATCAACCCGTCCCACCACGAAGGATGTTTCTGGAGAAACATTTCCCTCTTCACTGACATAAAGATCTCCTTTATCACTCCGTAAATCACGTACACCAGATTCTGAATTCAAAAGCTGAGATGTGTTGCCGTTGGTAAGCAGATACTTTCCTATCTTGACAGCGTGTGAATCGGGACCGTACTACTGGTCTTCCATGGAAAGGCTGCCTCTACTGTTGAGCCATACCACGCAGTCTTTGTCGTCGTGGGTGAGGCTACCGCACGAATAACACAGGTTTGGTAGTCTCTCATATCGGTAGATGACCCATCCTTCCTTATCTTGGTCCCATGACACGATCCAGCCCCTGCTTAGCGGCTTGGACGTATCCACCACTACGCGTACCCGTACAAAGTTTCCTCCATGCAGTTCGGAGTTGTCCGCTGGTTTAATCACCGTTCGGAGTTGTCCGCTGGTTTGATCACTGTGCCCAGCGTCGCCCCTAAGCTCAAAGCAACCTCCTTTGTCAACAAAGAAAAGGGGAGGCCAGGGATTTGTATCCAAAAAGTTGTGTTGCAAAAACTTAGTTCATTCACTAGCTTCCAGCCATCGTACCACACCAACGGCACCAGGTACCTGTCGTAAGTCCACGGCTTTCCATGCAAAACCTTTTCCATGTCAGCTTCTAACTCGAAAGCAAAGAGAGCTATATTATCGCCGGCTACCCTTACCTCGAAGTTTCGTCGCGTTCTCCACAAGGGTCGGAACATTTTTGCCAACACCTCAATATTAATCGCTCTTCGTGTGAAGAACTTCCCCGCAAGGACGAACTCTGGTATTTTTTTTTTTCCTTAGACAAATCAAACTTGTCTCCCTCCGTATCTGTTAGAGAGAGTTTTTGCCACATTTTGGAGATCTCCTCCATGAAAACTGTTTCCCTGTGCCCCTTAAAAAACAAACCCACTAGCCTCCTAGCAACTGAGTTGCTAAGAGGAGACAAAACACGTCCTCCTCCGAAGAGAGGGACTCCTATGCTACAAGTGAAGAGCTATGTCCCTACCTGAGAACTTTATCATCGTCTTTACTGGTCTAGTGTAACTAAATAGTAAATAGAAAGTGTACATGTTGATTTCACTATTAGGAGTTAAAATTCTTTTAGTTTTTATTAATATTATATATATATGCTTTGTTATAGGTAAGAAAATAATATTTCTCAAATCATGTTACAAACATATTTGGTATGTGTGTAGGTTATTCTTTAGATTTATTTATTTATTTTTTTTTGTAAATATTCAACTTAGCCCCCTAAGAAATTTTCTGGTTCCATCAATAGGTACATGTACAATACGAGTCCAAATCTTCTATCCCATTTTTCCTATTCCATTCTATACTCCACAAATAAAAACTTGACACATGTCCACTAACTTAATTAAATTCTAATTTTCTGACTTTTCTTATTTAACTTTCTAAAAGAAATAAAAATAATTAAAACCCAAACGCATTACCACCAGTCCTCCACCACCACCACCTGTGCAACGAACATCCATCACCAGAGTTGGCAAAGTTAAGCTTTTGAACCCAATCCCCACCAACCCCCACCACCCATTGTCCAAATCTTCTCTCCGGTTTAATCTGAAGTGTTGTCAAAGGACGAAGAGTTAATAGATAGTGACCCAGCCAAACTCTAGATTTGTGACATCCAAGTCAGCTACCACCATCAAAAGTTGACGTGCCGCAAATCTGCATCCACGCCATTTATAGGTTTGAGATCCACAAACTTTGGCCTCCTTTTATGGCTTGAATCCTAATCATCTCCTTGAATGTGTGACTACTTCATCAAACCAACATTGTTGCCTTGATGCTGATCCTTTTGGATGACTCATTGCAGATTGCCTTCTTTGGTCACCTTGCAAGGGTTGTTAGTCATGTGATTAGTAATGAATGTTGTACTGACTTATTGGGTTCAAAAGCTCAACTTTGCCGCCACCGGTGGTGGATGGTCGTTGGAGCTAGTGAAGGTTGGTGGTGGTGGCTAGTTGTCCGAGGGGATGTGTTGGGGTTTATTTATATTTTATTTCTTTTAGGAACTTGAAATAAGAAAAGACAAAAAATTAGAATTTAATTAAGTGAGTTGACACGTGTCAAGTTTTTATTTGTAGAGTATAAAGTGAAGTAGGAAAAGTGTGACAGAAGATTTGGACTTGTACAATACAGTGACACAAACAATTTCTAAACATTGTAACATGACACACGATTTTTGTACGGCACCCCAAATGAGTATATGATATTGTCGGTGTACATGGATACTAACTCATGTATTAAAATCTGAATAAAAAATTGAACCACTCCTCAGTCGTGTCTCTATCAAAGGAGTTGGTTTTTTTTTTTGGTAATACCTGAAGGATGGAGGGTTGGTAGGTCATTCCTGGATGTAGTCCTCTAGAGGGTGACAATGGAGTCTTAAGTAATCCCTCCAGCTGGATACGTTTTCAGTTCTTACGTTGAAACTAGTCGAGAGTCTCATTGTCTTCATTGGATCATCAGAGAAATTCTTTAACCTCTCACTTTCCGGCATGTGGAAAAATTCCCTTGATATATCTAACTTGGTATCGATCACTGCTTCTGAAATTCCATGGTTGCTAACCTTGGAACGGTGTTGAAAAGAGAAAAAATGATGTGATATATATTCATTGAAAGAAAATACACTAACTCAAGTTCAGTAGCAATATGTTTATATGAGAGAGAAAGAGAGAAAATACCTGAAAGAAGCCATAATTTAGGCAGGCAAGGCCTATCTCTTTGATTATATCTGAGCGCTTAGGACCATTGAGTTCTTGAAGATCAATGAGAGGAATTGCACCATCAAATGACACAACCTCATGAAAATTTGGACGATCGTTGGCGGGTCGGATGTAGTTAGAGGGAACAGAGCTCATGCCGGAGACAAGGTCAGATAATAGTGGCTGTGGCTGTGGCTGTTTCAGTTTGGAAGCCATATTGCAACAGGCAACAGCTAGCACGGTTCTTGCGGCTTGATTTCTGAGTATTCCTTACTAGTTTTGCTATGCCCCTATGATATTAGGGCCATAGGGGTAAGCTTCGAATTTATATAAGTGGTTAGCGGTGGTGGCGAGTCACATTTGTTGTCAAAAAAATCAATTTATTTTTTCTTTTTCCATAAAACATTTTTAAAAATAATTTTTAAACCAATGTTAACTTCTACCATAAATAAAAATGCGTTGGCCCTATGTTTTTGTACTTTGTAGGTCCAGTCCAACTAAGTTCCAATAAGATTCCCATAAAAAAAAAAAAAATTCCAATAAGATTCTTAGAGAGGAAAAAAAGAAGAAGAAAATAAATGAAAGATAAGAGTAATTTTTTTGGGTAAAATAAGAGTAATTATTACCTTGAAAACATGGGCATTAATAATTTAAGATACATAAATGACTTGCTAGTTATGTGCAACATTTTGTTCCCCCAATTAAATAAATGGTCATGTTAACGAGTGCCCTAAGGGCACTCGTTAACAATTCATTTTAAGAAAATTTTGACATCATTTTTAAATCCGGCTTTTGCGAGGCACAGGCTATTTAATATTATATTAAAAGAACAAACTTTAAAAACAGTCAATCTATTTTTCTTTTTACAAGATGAAAACTCTATTTTAGAATAATTTAAGGGTCCGTTTGGTTGGAGAGATGGAAAAGTGGAAGAACAGAAAATGAGAGGTGGTGAAAAAGTGGGAGGATAGAAAATATTTTAATTTCTTTCATTTTTGTTTAGTTGGAAGGGTGGAAAAATGGAAAAATGGAAAACTTTTTTGTTTGATTAAGAAGAAAAATGGGAGAATAGAAAATGTGATTTGTAAAAATTTACTCTTATGCCCTTACATAAAACATTATAATTTTTTTATATTATATTACTCAAACACTTTTAAGTTATAATATAAATAGGGGTGGCAAAATCCGACACGACCCGCGAACCCGACACGGCTAACCCGTTTATAAACAGGTCATGGGTTGAGGCTAAACGGGTTCGGGTCAAATTCGGGTTGACATGACTAACCCGTTTATTAAACGGGTCGTGTTCGTGTTCAACCTATTGAACCCGTTTGACCCGATTAGCTTATAAAGGTAATTTTACAATTTTACCCTTAAAACCTAGGTATATAAGCTTAGCTATGATTCATTCTCCTCAAAACCAGACCTAACGCCTCTCTGCTGAACCTTGTGTCTCTTCGTTTTCATCAACAGCCATTACTCTGTCTCCTCCGACTCTTCTTCTTCTCCTCAAAACTCCAGCCTCTCCTACAGATACAGATTCTACCATCTACATTATAAAATCAAAATCCTAGCCGCCTCATGTCTCTCAACCCTATACTCTCTCTTCCCCTCAAATCCCTAGCCAACCCCTCTAATATCTCTTCCCCTCAAAACCGTGGATGCCATCTCTGCTCTCTATTCTCCTTCACAACGTCACAACTTCACAAGTTCTTTTTCTTCAGCTTTCAACCACCGAAAAGGTATATATGTTCTAGATTTTCGTTTTGTTTTCTTACTTGTTTGTATTCTTTTCGTTGATTTTAAAATAACTAGGTCTTGCTCTATGATTTCTTTTCAAGATTCTTTGTATCTGTCATCTTAAAATAAAATAATTGTAGATCTACTCGTTTATTTTGTTAATCACTATCATGTTGATTGTTTTCTTCTTTTTCTTTTCTTTTTTTAGATAAAAGATAGAAATTTTATTAGATACTGTATGATAAACAGTACATGTAACATCAAAATAGGGGAAAACCAGATTTATTTTGCAGAAAAATAAATACCGCAGAAAACAAACACAGCAGAAAAATAATACTGTGCAGAAAAACACTGCAGAAAAATAACATTGTGCAGAAAAACTACACTGCAGAAAAATAACATTGTGCAGAAAAACACCAATGTGCAGAAAAACTACATTGTAGAAAAATACCACTGTGCAAAAAACACAACTGCGCAGAAAAATATTTGTCACACTTGTTGCACTGTTTAGTATACTAGTAATCACTATATTGTTGATTTTTAGTACATAATAGGAGATATTTTTTACTGATATAAAAAATAAAAGTAGATATGTTTATTTTTTGTTGATTTAAAATAATTTGTCTTGCTCTATGATTTAATTTCAAGTGTTTTCTGTTTCTATCATCTTAAAATAAAATAATTGAAGATCCATTTGTTTTTTGTGTTAATCATTGTAATGTTATAGTAGTTTTTTTTGTTTGTTTTGTTGATTTTAAATTTATTTGTTGTTCTTTATGATTTCTTTTCAAGTTTATAGTGATTACTAGTATACTAAACATTGTACAGAAAAACACCAATGTGCAGAAAAACTATACTGCAGAAAACACCACTGTGCAGAAAAATATTTGTCACTCTTGTTGCATTGTTTAGTATACTAGTAATCACTATATTGTTGATTTTTAGTACATAATAGGAGATCTTTTTTACTGATATAAAAAATAAAAGTAGATATGTTTATTTTTTGTTGATTTAAAATAATTTGTCTTGCTCTATGATTTAATTTTAAGTGTTTTCTGTTTCTATCATCTTAAAATAATATAATTGAATATCCATTTGTTTTTTGTGTTAATTACTGTAATGTTATAGTAGATTTGTTTGTTTGTTTTGTTGATTTTAAATTTATTTGTTGTTCTTTATGATTTCTTTTCAAGTTTATTTGTTTCTGTCATCTTAGAATTACTAAATTTCTTATCAATAATTTTTCTTTAAATTGGTCTAGATGGAAAGTGATGAGCTGATTCCTATTGACATTGAGTATGAAAGAGAAGACCTTGACTTGGAAGATGAACTCGATGAAGTGGCTGAACTTCCTCCACCAAAGAAGGCTAAGACTAAGTCTAAGAATAAGACAAACAACGAAGACAAGAAAAGGAGGAGGACTTCAACCGTTTGGCGTTTCTTTCAAATGCTTCCCACAAAAGATGAAGAAAAGCCCACATGCAAATGCAAAAGTGTGGAAAGGTATATATTGCTGCTGGAGCATATGGTACTGGAAATTTGAAGCGGCATTTGAAGGTATGTCCAAGAAAGACACAACGGATGTTGGGCAGCTTATACTTGGCCAAAATGCAATGTCTGTAAGTTCGCCTAAGTTTGATCCTGCAACATTTAGGGAGTTGTTATGTGCTGCAATTACAATGCATGAATTACCTTTCCGGTTTGTTGAGTATGTTGGTATACGGGCAATATTTTCATACTTGTGTGTTGATGTCCCTAATATCTCTAGAAATACTACTAAGAATGATATGGTTAAGATGTATAAGAGGGAAAAAGAAAGGATGAAATCTGTGTTGACATCTGTCCCTAGTAGAGTTTGTTTGACATCTGATTTGTGGACTTCTATAGCAACTGATGGTTATATGTGTGTTACAGCTCATTTTATTGATGCTATTTGGGTCTTATAGAAAAGAGTGTTGAACTTTTGCTTTATGCCACCACCACATAATGGTGTGTCTTTGTTTGAAAAAGTCTATAAATTGCTATCTATGTGGGGCATTGAGAATAAGATTTTTTGTGTGACGTTGGGCAATGCTTCTTCCAATGATATTTCTGTTGACATGCTTAGAACTCAATTGAAAAATAAGAAAGCACTTGTTTGTAATGGTGAATTTTTTCATCTTCGTTGTTGTGCTCATATTCGCAATTTGGTTGTACAAGATGGTTTGAAAGAAATTGATGTTGTTGTTCAAAAAATTCGTGAAAGCATTAAGTATGTAAGAGGCTCACAAGGGAGGAAAAAAAGTTTTTATGAATCTGTTAAGCAAATGGATTTGGATGGTAAGAAAGGTTTAAGGCAAGATGTGCCTACTAGATGGAATTCAACTTTTTTAATGCTTCAAAGTGCTCTCTCTTATCGACGTGCTTTTCAACACCTAGAGTTAACTGATTACA
Organism: Quercus tomentella; assembly: GCA_028535165.1. Taxonomy (NCBI): domain Eukaryota; kingdom Viridiplantae; phylum Streptophyta; class Magnoliopsida; order Fagales; family Fagaceae; genus Quercus; species Quercus tomentella. The sequence goes on from JAPQVY010000100.1 coordinate 46,453,140, forward strand.
ATTTTAAGCACTGTCCTACTGGTGGTGAGTGGGAAAAGGCAGAAAAAATTAAAAAGTTTTTGGCTGTTTTTTATGATGCGACATTGGTCTTTTCTGGCACAAAATATCCCACAGCTAACTTATATTTTCCACAAGTTTTCATTGTTTATTTTACCTTGAAGAAAGAAAGTGATAGTGAGGATGAGTACATGAGAAAAATGGCAGATCAAATGCTTGTGAAATTTGAGAAGTATTGGATAGAATTTAGTGTTGTGTTGGCCATAGCAGTGGTCTTGGACCCTAGGTATAAGCTGCCTTTTGTTGATTGGTACTATCAGAAGCTTTATGGGTATGCTAGTTCACTCCAATATTTGAAGGTTCGTGAAAAATTATTTGCTTTGTTTGGGGAATATGTGAGTAATGCTTCTGCACCTTCAATATCTTCTGAAATGGCTGGTCAAGCTACTCAAGAAACTAAAGAACAATATGCTAATGAGGGATCTTTGTTTATGATGCAAGTATGTGTTTTTTTTCTTGTTTATTTATTTATATTATGTTATTTATATTCTGCCTAAATTAATATCTATTATGTTGTTTTTGTATGTAGGAATTTGATTCTTTTCATAGTATGGATATGGGTAGGCAGGCATAAAAAACTCAATTGGAGCTCTACTTGGATGAACCAAGAGTAGATAGGAATGCAAAATTAGACATTCTTGCTTTTTGGAAAGGAAATGAATTTCGATATCCTGAACTTGCTGCTATGGCTCGTGATGTTTTGAGCATTCCTGTTTCTACCGTTGCTTTAGAATCCACTTTTAGTGTTGGGGGACGAGTCATTGATCAATTCAGGAGTGCACTTAAACCTGATGTTGTGGAGGCATTGGTTTGTAGTAGAGATTGGTTATATGCAGATATAGGTAATGTATTTTTTATTTACATGTTGGCTGAATAAGTTATAAGTTTTATGATGATTTTTTAAAAAGAAAATAATATATATATGTCAGATTTCATATATGCCAGATTTCCCATATTATGTCAACTTTAAATGGCAGAAACATTGCTCTATGGACAGAATATAATAGTTTATAGATGTTATTTGACGAACTTGGTAGACAGTAGACAATATCTATGATGTGTTATCCTATCATTGTTGTCCAACTTAGCTGTCAATATCTATGTAGGATCATGAAATTTCTTCTCCTTTTCTCTTTATGACATTGTGGTAGAAACTAAAACTTTACCTGTGAAATTAGTGTTTTATAGCTATTAATTTATAAAATACGAACTCTGAATTTTATGGAGCTTTTCTAAAAGTTTCAAATATCAGTATTTCCTTGTAAAGCTCTTTTTAGCTTTAAAAACTCACAGGTTAAGTTCTGCTTAATGCAGAGTTGTTATGTATTATTTTTTAAAACTTAAATTTGTCTAGGTACAACTGTATTTTTATCCACATTTATCCAAGTTCATTACTACTAATTACTACTATGTGAATTACTATTATTTACTTAATTGATTCAATTGCTTGATTACCCACAGTTTCTAAATTTCTTATTTATAATGCTTTGATAAGTTTTTAATGTTTCATTAAATTTTTTGATGTAGAACTTGCACAATCACAGTTGGAAGAGCTCACTGAAGATATAATGGACATGAATATCAATAAGGATGAGCACATGGAAGACACCTCTTCAATGAGACCCTCAACCTCTTCTAATCCAGTTTCTTAATCAACGATGTCTTTTACTTTTTGATGTGGCACTTGGATGGTTGGACTTGGATTTTTTTGCCATCATGGAAATATTGATCTGCCATGTAATTATTTTGGTTTGTCTTTTAGTTTTTGAGATGGCACTTGGATGCCATGTAATAATCTTAGCTTTTTATTATGGAACATTGACATATTATTGAATTTGAATTTGATTGTATGGAGGTTGGAACCTTTTGGACTAGTAATTTTATTTTGAAGGAATGAAAAAATTATTTGCTATTGTTATTATTTGAATTTTTATTACTTGATTTATGGTTGAATTATAAATTTAGATACATGGAAGTTGATAACAGGTTATTTGGGTTAAGTTTAATTAAACAGGTTGTTCGGGTCATAATCAAACAGGTTATTAACAGGTTATTTGTGTCGATCTTAACTTGACCTACTAATTAAACGGGTTAAACGTGTCGTGTCGGGTTACCCGTTTAATAAACAGGTCCTGTTAGGGTTGAGGAATCCTGACCCGATTACTAAACAGGTCGGGTTCGGGTTGACCCATATAACATAATACTCACACCTCAACCCGACACAAACCCGACACGCGAACACGAATTGCCACCCCTAAATATAAACATGTTAATGAGTAATATTAGGGGTTAGGGGTGTTGAAGCCAATCAGGAAAATGGTTTGTGGAAGGGCATTTGGTCACTGTAAATTTCGAATAAGGTTAAGAATATGGTATGGAGGGCTTGCCAGAATTCTTTTCCTACAATGATGAATTTGGTTTCGCATATGATCATTGATTCTCCCATTTGTGATCGCTACCAAGATAGCCGAGAATCTGTGCTTCACGGTTTGTGGTCATGTCGAGAGGTCGATATAGTTGGTCAAATGTGAAGCTATGGAGTTTTCGATCAGGTATGCATTTCATTGATTTTAAAAATCTTGTAGCCTAGATATTGCAGAAAAACAAGAGCAAAGAAATTTTCGCAATGACCATATGGTCAATTTGGAACCAGCAAAATTAGGTCCGGCTCACCTTCTAGCTTAGGCTTCAAAAGACCGTCTCACTAGTTTATTGTGATGCAACCTCCCCTGAAGATCCCACTAATCCTTCCTCGGGTGTGTTGGCAACCTCCTCCACATGGTTTTGTCAAAGTAAATGTTGATGGTGCTATTTTCCAAGGAGAATAGGTCTGGTTCTGGTGTTGGTGTTGTTATTCAAAACAGAGAGGGATCGGTGTTGGCATCCCAGTCTCAACAGCTACATCATGCATACAGCCTGGGTGAGATCGAAGCCTTAGCTTCCCATAGAGGTCTCCAGTTTGCAACAGAGTTAGGATTTGAGAATGTCGTGCTCGAAGGAGACTCTTAGGTCCTTATGTCCGCTTTGCAACAAGAGAAGGCAATTCTGACTTCAGATGGTTTGTTAATCGAAGATGTTCATCTCTGTTCTAGGTTTTTTAATCAATTACATTACTCTCATGTTAAGAGAGAAGGTAATAAGATTGCTTATGGTCTTACGCAATATGATTGGCATATTTCAAACTTTTTTGTGTGAATGGAGGATATTCCACCACTTGGTTTTTCTATACTTCGGGCTAATTTAGCCAACTTCTTTTAATTAATATTTTCTGTGGTTTCTTCCTTAAAAAAAAAAACATATTTTTTTACTTATTCAAATTATTATTAAAATCCCACATAGTAATACCCGGCGTTGGTGCTTATTTTTGGGTGGGTCTAATACTGAACCTTTATAAGGAAAAAAAAAAAAAAAAAAAGAGTTGATTCTGGCAATTTTTTTTATTAAAACTAGTCGCTAACCATAAAATCATTAAAAATGAGATAGATACAAATATTATGAAATAATATATTACAATAATCATAATGTGCTATTACATTTGGTTTAATAAGTATTACAAAAGAACTAGTAAATAGAATAAATATACAATTGTGCTTATATCTTCAAGCTTTATACAATGCTTTTCAAGAATCTATTTCCTCCCTTTCTTAGGCTCTTCTCTTTTCTCAACTTCTTCAAGCTACTTAATTTTTCGCCAAATTAGTATCAAGTATAACACCAAATTATACCAATTCATCAAAGATTTACAATGTAACACCAAACACTCTTAATGTCAATAAATTTCATAATAACGCCACCCCAACTATTGAATTATTAAAAGAGTTCAATATGTCTATAATCTTCATGAAAATAAGTATTCCATTGGCTTTCATCAAGAAATTCAGAAATAAATAACAAAATAGATTATTCACATACAAAAGAACTTCAATATATCCAAGTTATAAATAAAATACCAGTACAAATTGTGCTAAGGTGAAAAATGGTATCATTTTTTGCCATATATAAATACAACATGACCTGAGACCTCAAAAGCTTATGTGAAACATGTTTAAATTGTACTATATGGTTTTATTCAAACATTAAGAATACAAAAGCCACAAATCTAGATATTTATGGCATTTGTTTCAAAAGTTTATGCCAAACCAAAACTAAAGGCATGCCTGAGTGCAGTTCACAAAGGCTTTGTGGCTTGGCAGTGTTGTCAAAATTTGTGCAGTCTTCCATACAAAAAAACAATCCCAAAAAAAAAAAAAAAAAAAAAAAGAGCCAAAATTTGTGTGGTCTTCCAAACTAAAAAACAACCCTAAATAAATAAGGATGCAGATAATATGTAAAAAGATGGGTATTTAATAATGAAAATTAAAAGGGTGTGAGTTAAAAGGGAAAAAACCTTGGGGGTGCCTACCATATTTGCCATTTATTTTTAAAAAGTCACAAATTATGGCCAATAACAAATAAAAGTAGAAAACTTCTAAAAAATTAGTTCAAGCATTGCACAATGTAGGGATGTGGGATTAAATAATGCATATATATATTTGTATGTTTCAAGAAGTTGCAAGAGTACCAAAAAAAGTAAAAATAGTGATGCCAATATCACATTGCACAACTTATTATTGTTAGAACTACCAATATAGAAAAATAGAACTCTGTTGCTCATAGTTTGGCTAGACACGCTATTAGTATTCCAAACTTTTTAGTGGATGGAGGACGTTCCACCACAACTTTTTTCTGTATTTCAGGCTAATTTAGTTGATCTTTTTTAATAATATTATTTAGCTTCTTTCTCAAAAAAAGAAAAACAGAACTGTGACACAACTTTGATAAGTATAGTTTACAGCTTTTGTCATGTTAGAGAATGAATAGAGCATCAAGCATAATTGTAATCGACCGATCAACAATTTTATCAACACAAATTAAGTTTGACTCCATGACATCTAAATTGTAATCAAATAGCACTAAGAAAAGAATTGCTTTAAGTCTCAAAACACTGACTAAATTTGAGAAAATATTATATAATAAAGAATTGAATACAAAACATTACCTTGTGCAACATTAGCGATAGAAGCAAATTGAAAGTGGTGATGGATTTGGCTGAGATTAAAGAGAGAGGATAGGGTCTAAGTTTGAGCCCTGAGAAAATAAAAGAGAAACAAATGAAACAAATCAAAGAGAGATTATAGGCACTGGTTAGCTATATCCTCTGATACTGAGGTGAAATTTCAAACATGATACAATACCTCTTTTAGGCATTTTGTCATATAGATGCGTGCTTGAGCATATTAAGTTCGATAATTCAAATAAATTACTAACTATAAGAGATATTATGAGGTAAAAAAACAATTTAACATATGGGAATCAAAATTTAACATACCTCCACTTTTTGAAATTCCAATAGAAGGTTTATCAGTTCCAAAGCTAGTCTCTATTGCAACAATGCAAGAATTAGTGCTGGAATATGTAATGAACAAACTCATAGGATTTTCTTGTATTTAGCTTTGGACATGTAAATATGTAACAAACAATACTATGAAACCAAATAATGTTGTACCTGGAAGGAGTAAATATCTAAACCTTTTTCCTCTCTGTTTTGCACAATTATTGCTGCTCCTCCTCTAATGAAGTGGTCTTGATGTGCACATTTACTGATAACCTGAAATCATCAAATCACAGCTGATAGCCAAGCCAATAATTTAAACAAATTACAAAGTTTATTATTACAAACATGATACAATATCTCTTTTAGGCATTTTATCGAATAGCTTCCCCTACCCAAGCATAAAGTGTTCACATAATTCATATAAAATACAAACTATCTGACTTAAAATTTCAAAGTGCCATAAGTTTAATTGTTAAAAGAGGGAAAAAAAATAAATTTAACATACCTCCATGTTTATAAATTCCAATTAAACGTTTAGCAGTTCAGAAGCTAGTCTCCGTTGCAACAATGCAAGAATTAGCTTGAGTTAGTGTTTGAATTATTAAAATCGTATTGTTTAAATACAAACACAGAGGATCCATTTAACAAACAAAAAATCAATTGAAAGATCTAAACTTATATGTATGTATATTATTACTCATACCCAAAGAGACAACAAAAACAGGGGTAGGTATATAAGAGAGAGAATCAGATCAAACATGTATTTTTATTTTTGCTTACTTTGAGATTGAATTCCAAGACTGAAACTTAAAATCCAGAATTCCAACAACAAAAAAACACAAAAACCTCTTTATCTAACAGATCAGAAAATAGAAAATCAAAATTTTTGTATATAAAATCAGAATTTTTGTTTTTTTTATAGAGCAGGGTTTTGATCGCTTACCGTTGCTGGGAAGAGATTGTCACAGATGGGAGTGGCGACCAAGGAGAAGGATTTGAGTCTAGGGTTTTCAATTTTGGGTTTCCTGCGTATTCTCTTGCACACTCCAATCGTGTTTCCAAGCTGAGTTTGTGTTTATGTCTAACGCTTTTTTTTTTTAAAAAAAAAAAAGTTAAGCATCCGGTCAGATGGGAATGGAGACAAAGAAGAAGGATTTGGGTCTAGGGTTTTCAGTTTTGGGGTTTCATATTCTCTTGCAGACTCCAATCGTGTTTTCCAGCTGAGTTTGTAATTGTGTCTAACGCCTCTTTTTTTTGTTTTTTTGCTATTAATATTCCAATATAGCAAAATAGAACTCCAATCGTGTTTTCAACCCTAGAGTTTTTAATTTTATTTTTTAAATTTATCCAAAAAAATTATTTTTTAAATATTATGCTGACGTGGAAAATTGTGGAAGCTTCGAAAGTTTCAGTTTTATATATATATATATATATATATAGATTAATTATGGTAAGTTAGTAGTTGTAAAGACTTAAGACAAAAAAAAAAAAAAAAAAAAAGAAGAAGAAAAGAAAAGAAAAATGATGTTAAAGAGTCACGCGTTACTTTTACTATGAGAGTGAACTAAAGGGAAAAAAATACTTTTTGAAGTGTGAACAAGAAAGCACAATTTTCTTCTTTGTTTTCTCCCCGAGATTTAGGTAGATTTATTTTTGGTGGCTTGGGTGGAAAACACTTGGACCCTACCATTTTTCTCTCCTTCCTCCACTTTCAACCAAATACTAAGTGTATATGTGTGTGAAACTCCCTTCTGAAAGCTTGAATCCCAACCCTTGTCCCCTTCACCCCTTAAGAACTTAGTACTTGTGGAGTGATCATCATGCCAAGGGTGCATGGTTGTAAATTTTTTTTCTTAATAAAATAAAATTTTATCCTATAATGTTCATTTCACAGTGATTACTCTTTTTCTATTAAAAAAATGATTACTATTTATTATTAAACTAACACATCAATTGATTTTTTGTATAGGTTGTAAATATAAAGAAAATAACAAAGTTTAGCTACAAAATTGGTTGTAACTTAAGGCTATAACCTTACTCAATAAAATAAACCTTACTACATATTTTGAAAATCTAACTGTTGAATTGCAAGTTCTTTAAACTCTTAATACACATATCAAATTTTGTGTTAATCGGATATTATTTATTATATGATCTATAAGCTTATATTTTATACATGATTTTAAATTACAAAAACTTGCAATTTAAACAATTTGTTGATGACATAGCTATTGATCTTTAATTTTCTAAAATTTTTGCCAGCATGAAAGATATAAAAAGAAGATATAATCCAATTATGGATTTGTCAAAATTCACCTCTAATAAAAAAATATTAAGTAAGGTGGTAGCCTAAGGTTACAATCAATTTTGTAACTAAACTTTGTCTAGATATCACATATATATATATATATATATATATATATATATATATATATATTAGTATTTATATATAACAGGGGAGGGGGGATTCAAATCCTAAATATCTTGAAAATACCAAGAGGTGCCGACCAATCGATGTATAAGACTCATGGTTGTCAAAATCCCGATCTGGATCCTACAATCCCACCTGCCCAAAACGATCCGGATCTTTCAAGGATCTTTGCAATCATTCAGGATCGATAGGATCATACGATTTTGACAGAAGGCTCAGTTGGACCCAAATGAAAAATAAAATCCCAATAGACCAAGTTTTTCCACTTTAATGTAGAGAAAGTGTCAGTTGGACCCAAATAAAAAATATCCCAATAGAGTGTCACGTTTTGAGGTTTTTGGCCTCTTTAAATGATGCTTACAATTAGATGTAGTGATGTATGGTAATTATATCAATGAATGAATAATTTATGTGATTATTTAACATACCAATGTGTATTTTTTTGTTTTCTTTTCTCAAATAATGTAGGATCTTACGATCCACGATTCGATCCTATGATCTGCAATCCCACCTACCTCCTACAATCTTACGCAGGATCACGATGTTGACAACATTGATAAGACTCTTGACATCTTCATATTATTTTGACTTTCATCAGCATGCGCTATTGTTCATAATTGAACTTTTTATCTTCCTTATTCTATTCTATTAAAGAATCGGTCAAGACCCAATAAATATAGGCCTTTGTTAAAGAATACATTAACTGTAGTTGTTAAAGTGCACTTTTTTTTTTTTTTTGGAGAGAGTTTCAACCTATAGTGTCTGCTCCTGATGATAACTCTTAAAGTGCATTTGATACTTTATTATTAAGTAATATTTGTACACATTTTTCAAACAATAAAGCCAAATTGCACACACAACCATAATAAATTTGGAATAATCCAATGAATTATTAATAAATATATTTTATTCTTTAAAATTTGTGTATCATTACTTATAATTAACATTTATTAATCTTTAATATATATTTTTTATTGAAAACTTTAATATATGTTCTTAAGGTAGTTAACAAGTCCCACAAATATAATATCATATATACAAAATTTTTGGTCTATAGTCGTGCTTGTATGATATATCATGTGATTTATTTAATAGTGGGTTTCAGTTAACTCAACTAGTAAAGTCTCATAATAGTTGAATAAGATATCTGAGGTTCAATTCCCACCTACACCAAAAACCAACTAGTGTATTGATCTAATAATAAAGAGTTATTATCATAAGCGGACACCATAAGTTGAAACTCTCTAAAAAAAAATGATTTATTAAATTTTATGCATTAAACAATAGTATATTAAAATTATTAATTTAGTTTTTTCTGAGTGAAAATCTATTGCCAATATTTTAAAAGGTTTAAAAAACACTTTAATTAAAATTCTATTATCAAAATTTTCTATAAATGTAAAAGGAAATCTTTCTATTTGTTTAAAATTATTTTAATGATCTATATACCTTAATTTATTCTCTTAATTCTTTTTTTTTTTTTTTTTATGAACTTTAAAATAAAAGTTGAGTATTACACATTGCGCAATGTGTTGCGCTATATGATCCAATTCAACATAAGTATTATACATTTTTGTGCTTCTTTTTTATGACATTGTTGATTAGTAGAGAGAGAATTGATTTGTTTATATTATTTGTTGGTATAGTTTAATATTATTTTAATGAGTAGTATGTAAAAATAGAAACAAGGATGTTGGGTGAGTTATAAAATGAATTGTTAAAATAGATAAAGTAGATTTTGAAGATGTATAATGGCCACTTTTTTATATCTCCAAATACTAATACTCTAAGAAATTACTGCATTTTATAAGTGTAGAATTAAAAGGAAAATATCATTACTATTTGGCTATCACAATATCACTTGAACCCCACAAACCCAAGTTGGGAATTACTATATTTTGTCTATGCTTATTAAACATTCTATGCTGATGGTGGTGGTTGAATTGTTTGCGTGGCAAATAATGTTTTTAATAACATTTTTATTTTTATTTTTATTTTATTAATACATCTCTCTTTTATTAATATCTCTCATCTCAATTTCAACGGGTCTCTCTTTACTCACACACATTTCTCCTCTCCACTAACTCTTTGCCTCTCTCTCATCCCAAACCCCCCACATACATGCGGTGAGGTCATATTGGCAACTCTGGCGACAGCGGCGGCAACTCCGAGGTCATACCAATGACAACCCCGATGGGTTTTTCATTGGGTTTGTGCATGAAAAAAAATAAAAAAATAAAAAAATAAAAAAAATAAATAAATAAAATTGATGAACAAAAATGGGTAGGGGGTGGCCTAAGTGGGCGTCTTCCACCTAAGCGTAATCATGGTGGCACCCTACTCACTGGGCCCGCTATATATGGATATAGGAGGTGTTAACATTTATGAAGCTTCTACCTTATAGCAGGTGGCTGAGTTTGTTGTATCTTGAGAACAATGTGCCAAATAACTTCTTTGCACCGGTAATACTACCAAGAGGGTACGAATTGTCTCAAAAAAGTGGCATGGTCCACGCCTCAGTCCTTGTCACCTACCTTTTGTAATTTTCACCATGAAAATGAAAGGGAAGGTTGAGGTCACCACTTTAAGTGCTAGATGTGGATGTGTGGGACAAAGTATCAATATTCTCCACAATTGATTCTTCTCAAATTGTTGGAGAATAGGATAAGCTATACCACAAAAATGGTATATAATAAGTTCCAAAAAGATTTGGGTGATAGAGATTGAGGTGCAAACTAAGTCGCTCCCTTAAGACAATTCGCATCCTATCGGTAGTGTTATTGGTGCATAAAGGTTATTCGGCATGTCGTCCCCAGGATATAATAAGCTCAACCAACCATTGTACACCTTACAAATTTGCACAAAATTATAAGGTAGAAGCTCCACAAATGTTAACCTCCTCCTATTACCCATAAATAAAAAGGATTTTATTTTTATTGATTTGATGAATGGAAGGAAGTAGGAGAATGGGTGGCTATGGAAGGAGCTTAGGAAGAAGCTTATTTTTTTGAGTGGTGAAAAGAGATCATGTAATTGTGCTATTTATAAGCTTAGTTAATAAAGAAACCTAAAGTTGTACATAAATGAACATAAGCTTGATAGGGTCATACTTTTATGTAATTGGCATATCCTATAACAAGATGCACTTTACTTGTAATTGGATAGTTCTAAGTATAACAAGTGGTATTATTGAAGACATAAATATTACTCAAGAAAAAGTACAAGAAAATATCCTATAACAAGATGCACTTTACTTGTAATTGAATAGTTCTAAGTGGTTTCAAGAATATCATGAACTACTTTGAAGAAGTATAACAAGTGGTATTATTGAAGACATAAATATTACTCAAGAAACAATACAAGAGAAGCTGAAATAGGTTGTCTCAATACCTAGCTCAACATCTTCGATCTATCGAGCATTAATGAATCACGATACCTACCTTGATACCTCTTGAGCTATCGAGGTATGCATATTTTGATTTTTCAGATTTGTTTTTAGCCCATATGACAAGGCTTTTCTAGGGTTTTGTGATCTAGGTTTCCAGACTATATAAAAGCAATATTTTATAGTTGTCATTATACACCCAGAGAAAAAAAAAAAATATTGAGATACACGCTTTTGTGAAGTTGTTGTGACTTCTTATGCGTCGTAGGGTTATGTACCAAGCTGCTTTCAAATCTACAGGCGTGGATTGAAGAACTTTGCATCAACAATAACAATCAAGTTGATGTGTAATTAGCCACTAATTGGGATTTGTGCGTAAGAAAAAATTGTCTCATTTGATAACGTATCAATTTGATAACTTCATATATGTTATTGTTTAATAAGATGTTACATGTCCTTAAAATATTGGTTAATGGAGAAGTGAGTTTCCTAAGTAACTCCAACTTTGATGGGCAAGTGGAGGTTATGGGTACAAGGAATTTGGTCCTCTCTCTACCTATAAAAGAGACATTCAGCCACCTCATCACATACACTGAATAGTTAAAGAGAAAAAAGAGTCAAGAGAGAGAAACCAATTATATAAGAATTAACTGTCTTTTATACTAAGACTTGATCTTTAGAAAAGTTCAGCAATGGATCAAGGTAAGTTATATAATTAATTTGTGTAGTTGTGAAATCATGATAATTCAAGATCCTAGAATTTATATTATGGTTGTTTAGAATCTAACAACATAAAGAAAACATTTACATGTGGTATTAGAGCTTGTATTTTAGAATTATCATGTTTTTACATTAAAAGATTTATAAACAATTATAGTTTCCATTATAATTATTGTGATTTTGGATTTGTGAAAGCAAATAATGTCTTCTATATGATCATGTTCAAGTTTGGATAATATGAAATTTGTTTTTCCATTAGTTAATAACATTGGGGCATTACAAATTTCTGAGATATTTAGTTCTAGTCTATTTAATTGTTTATTTAAAGATTAACAACTTTATTGTTTAATGTTAAAAAATTAAATCTTAAATTGAGAATATAATATCATCTGACATTCATGAATAGTTATGGTATAAACTCTTTTATACTTTGAGATTGTCAATTATTGTTCTTTATTAATTTTTCCGCCTTATGTTCACTCTTTTAAATGCAATGAATGTTGAATTGCTGAATTTAGTTTATTTAATGTTGTAATAAACTACTAATATTATCAAGACAATAACTTACTGTTCTGTCAAGTATTTCATTGATGTCTTTTATTAAAGAAGGGACTTATTTGTTTCGATGTAAACATGTATAGCACAAACGTTTACATCTATATTGCTATAATGAATACCATTATTTTAATGTTTACATATGCAAAGGCATTAATTTTGATTTGGAGTCTGTATTTTGATATGTATTGGTAGTCAACAAAGTAGCCCAATCAGAAAGACGCATAGATAACAAGTCAAAATAACTGAAATTTAACACATATTCCCTAGTGTTAGGTTGGCCCAAAGGTGCACCACTTTCAAGTGATTAATAAATTGGAATAGGATAGTTGATAGATATTCATGGTTGATATTGGAACGGATACCCAAAGGTAATGGACCAACTTAATTATGAATATTTTATTAATTAGTCCTATTAGGTGAAAGGGAATCACAATAATTATTTAATAGTTTACTACAAGAATAACCCAAAGGTGATCACGGTAATACTATTTATCATTGTGTAAATATGTGTTTCATTTTGGTTTATTGTTCCTTAATTGATAACTCGTAGCACTAATGTAGTAAGCATATATTATTACTTTGTTTGTAGTATCAGTCCTTGTTTCACTACATTCACATGCTTCATCTATTCCCATGCTAAATGGAATAAACTTCTCAAATTGGAAAGAACAGGTTTAGTTTCATCTAATCAACAAAATTGTTATATAGAAAGAACCCTGTAAAATACGTGCTTTTATGAGGATCGTCCTTATAAGGAAAAACTCCTCTTCCTTAAGAAAGAAAAAGTCGGTTCTACACTACTATAAAAACTCCAAAGAACTCACAAACCAAGGCACGCATAATTTCCCCTCGCTTTGACACTCTAGAGTTATGAGAAGCTCTCTAACTTAACCTTCGGAGGGTCTTTGGCTGGTACCACGCCGGTACTCTCCTAAGGTCTTCTTGTTCTGTGTTGTGCAGGTGTTGTTTTGAGCACGTGAGAACTGTGTGACTTACTGAGCGATAGGAAGTAAGCCATACTTACTGCTTCCCGGACAAAAGGTTGCATGGTACTTACTCGTTTGATGGCAACCACCACTAACCATCAAGGTGACGAACCACGCACCACTACCTTAGAGAGACAGGTTCAAACTCTTGCGGCAGCAATGGAACGCCTCACCAAGCAAAATCATGACCTAGAGGAACAGCTGCGCCAAAGGAACGCAACACTTAACACCCAAAAGGAGGACCAGGAAGGTACCAGTGCTGAGAGAAGGAACCAAGAGGGGCCGGAAGGTAGTAATGCCCCAAGCAGACAAGAGCGACAGGATACAAGCCGTCCATCTGCTGCGGATACTGCTCCACCATGCATAATCACAGAGATACAAATGATGAAGGAATGGATGGACTTCATGATGAATGCCCTCAGAGGACAAGTGTCAAGCGACCTCGACGAGCTAGTCCATTGACCAGACTTGCCTTTACTGCAACGGTCACCTCATTCCCCCTTCCACCAAAATTCCACATGCCACAGGTAGAGGCCTATGACGAGTCAAAGGATCCCTTGGATCACCTAGAGTCTTTTAAGACCCTAATGCACCTGCAAAGAGTGGCGGACGAGATCATGTGCAAGGCCTTCCCTAATACGTTGAAGGGCTCCGTGAGGATTTGGTTCAGCAGGTTGACGCCCAACTCCATTAGTACATTTAAGGAGTTGAGCGCCCAGTTTACCTTACACTTTATAAGGGGGCACCGGTACAAGAAGTCCACTGCGTGCCTGATAAACATTAAGCAATGGGAGGATGAGATGTTGAGGTCGTACATAACCCGCTTTAACAAAGAGGCCCTCTTAATCAATGAAGCTGATGACAAGATGCTCGTGGCTGCATTCACCAATGGGCTACGGAAGGGTAAGTTTCTGTTTTCTTTATACAAAGGCGACCCAAAGACTATGCCGAATGTACTCTACAGTGCTACTAAATACATAAACGCGAAAGATGCACTACTGGCTCGCGAAGAGAAGCCCAAGAAGAGAGAAAGACAAAAGGAATCATGACAGGACCGGGGGCGAAAGATAGCAAGGACAGGAGATAGAAGGGAAGAAAGATGCTCTAAACCTCCCACCGAAAGATTCGTAAGCTTCACCCCGCTGAGCACCCCGATTGATTAAGTCCTAATGCAGATCATGGATGAAGGAGCCCTGACATTCCCTGGCAAGCTAAAGGGAAACCCTAGCAAGAGGTCCAGAGACAAATACTGTTGGTTCCACCGTGACCATAGTCATGACACATAAGATTGCTATGACTTAAAGTAGCAGATAAAAGCTCTTATCAAGAGACATAAGGATGATCGTAGGAGGAACCACGACATCTGGCTTGTCCAAGAAGGCACGTAAAACCTACTTACGGATGGTTCCAAACGTCTAGTTGACGGGATTCATCCCAAAGATGGCACGGATCGACAACCCTGTCATTAGGTTTACAGAGGAAAATGCCAGGCATCTCTACCACCCTCATGACGATGCGCTTATGGTTAGCATTCAGGTGGGATACTACAACACCCACCGAGTTCTTATGGATAATGGGAGCTCCGCCGACATCCTCTACTACCCAGAGTTCCAGCAGATGAGGATTGATAGGGAACGGCTGATTCCAGTTAACGCACCATTTGTTGGATTCGGAGGAACAAGGGTACACCCCCTGGGAGCAGTCACTTTGTCTGTAACAGTCGGAGATTACCCACAACAGATAACCAGGGATGTCATGTTCCTAGTTGTTAACTGTTCGTCCGCTTACAATGCCATATTAGGTCATCCCACTTTGAATTTGTGGAAGTCTGTAGCTTCAACTTACCATTTGATGATTAAGTTCCCCACGGAGTACGAAGTAGGAAAGGTATGAGGAGATCAAGTAGCGACGTGTGAATGCTACATTGCTATGTTGGAAATGAACGATCATTTGCAAACTATGTGTATAGAAGAAAAGCGGACGATGGTAGAACCAGTGGAAGGATAGGAAGAAGTACTCCTTGATGACTCCAGGCCTGAACGAACGACCAAGATCGGCACTCTGGCTAGCCCGCCAGTCCATCAAGCACTAATGACATTTTTGAAGGAAAATCGGGACATATTCGCCTAGAGTCATAAAGGCATGCCCAGAATTGATCCATCCATCATAGTCCACAGGTTAAATGTGTCGCCCTCCTTCTCCCCCATCCTTCAGAAAAAGCGGGTGTTCGCGTAGGAGCGTGACAAGGCCATAGCAGAAGAGGTTCGCAAATTACAAGAAGCAGACTTCATCCGAGAAGTGTACTACCCCGACTGGCTAGCCAACATAGTGATGGTCAAGAAAGCCAATGGAAAGTGGAGGATGTGCGTGGACTTCACGGACCTAAACAGGGCCTGCCCCAAGGACAGCTATCCTCTCCCGCGGATTGACATCTTGGTGGACTCAACAGCTAGACACCAGCTACTAAGTTTCATGGACGCTTTCTCTAGGTACAACCAGATCAAGCTGAATGAGCCCGATCAAGAGAAGACTTCATTTGTCACCAGCTAGGGTCTCTTTTGCTACAAAGTGAAGCCATTCGAACTCAAGAACGCGAGCGCTACGTATCAAAGGCTGATGACCAGAATGTTCGTGCATCAGATTGGAAGGAATATGCAAGTTTACGTGAACGACATGTTGGTAAAAAGCATACGGGAGGACAACCACTTCAACGACCTCTAAAAGACCTTCGACACCCTTCGGTTTTACAACATGAAATTGAATCCAAGCAAGTGTGTGTTCGGGGTGACGACAGGAAAATTCCTAGGATTCATGGTATCCCAAAGGGGTATTGAGGTTAACCCGGAAAAGATACAGGCCATAATGGAGTTAACACCGCCAAAGACAGTTAAAGAGGTACAGAGCCTGAACAACAAGGTAGCTGCATTAAACAGGTTCATCTCAATAGCAACCGGTAAGTGCCTACCTTTCTTCCGCACATTAAAGAAGTCATTTGAATGGACGACCGAGTGTCAGCAAGCATTTGAAGACTTGAAGGCATATCTTTCTTCCCCGCCATTGCTAAGCCCGTCTAAACCCAGGGAAGAACTATTCCTATACCTAGCCGTCTCCCCGGCCGCTGTCAGCGCAACTTTAATTAAGGAAGAGGACGGGTACAGAAGCTCGTATACTTCACAAGCCAAGCACTCTGAGGAGCGGAAGATAAATACGCCCCAATGGAAAAGCTCGCTTTCACATTAGTAACTACGGCACGGAAGCTTAAGCTGTATTTCCAAGCACACATTGTAGTCATCCTAACAAACAAGCCCCTACGAAGAGCAATGAGCAGCCCTAAAGCTGCTGGACAGACGGCGTTATGGGCGGTTGAATTGAGAGAGTTTGACATACAGTATCAACCACCCATGGCTATAAAAGGGCAAGTAATCGTTGACTTCATCGTAGAGTTCACTCCCATGGAAGGCCAGGAGGCAAAATTGAGCCCACAATGGAGTATCCACACAAACAGATCTTCCAACAAGAAAGCGAGGTAGTGTGGTACTCCACAGCCCAGAAGGGGATAAGGTCGAATGCATGGTCCGTCTTGATTTCCCTACGACCAATAACAAGGCAGAGTATGAAACTTTGATAGCATGGCTGGATCTCGCCAAGGCGACAGGGGCTGCAAATATGGTCGTGTACTACAATTCCCAAGTAGTGACCAGTCAAGTTAATGGCGACTATGACTACAAGAACGAACGGATGAAGAAATACCTAGAGCAAGTGAAGAATCGGATAGGTGACCTCCAAGTAAAATTTGTTTAGATACCAAGGGAGGAAAATGAGAACACCAACCGTCTTGCTAAAGTTGTGTTGGCAGAGTACGTGCTCATCCCCAGTCAGGTACTATCCTTCGTTCAAATATCACCATTAATAGACGGCATCAGTGTACAAGAAATAGGTCCCAGGGACTATTGGACAACACCAATAATCTCCTACCTAAAGGACGACGTGTTGCCTGACAAAAAGGAGGTTGCAAAGAAGTTAAAGGTTCAAGCAGCTCGTTTCATTCTGATTAAAGATGTTCTATATAAGAGGGGCTTCTCCTGAGCGTACCTGAGGTGCCTCATCCCCGAGGAGGTAGACTATGTCATGCGAGAAGTCCATGAAGGAGTCTGCAGAAACCATTCTGGATCACGATTGTTAGTGCACAAACTAATCCGAGTGGGATACTACTGGCCAACCATGCAAAAGGATGCCCATGCGTACGTCAAAGCTTGCAACAAGTGTCAGAGATTTGGCAACCTCATCAGGCAATCGACAGAAGAGCTCACCCTAATGACGACCCCATGGCCGTTCGCTCAATGGGGGTTGGATATCATGGGCCCTTTCCCAACAGCGGTTAGACAATTGAAGTTCCTAGTAGTCGGTATAGACTACTTCACTAAGAGAGTAGAAGCTGAAGCCCTGGCCATCATCACAGAGAAGAATGTCCGAAGTTTCGTATGGAAGAACATCATTTACATGTACGATATTCCTAGAGTGTTGGTCTCGGACAACGGGAAGCAATTTGACAACGATGCATTCAGAGACTTTTGCTCGCAGCTAGGGATTAAGAACCACTACTCATCGCCCGCCCACCCTCAGGCCAATGGACAAGTTAAGGTCACGAACCGATCCTTGCTTAAAATTATCAAGACTCGGCTCGAGGGGGCAAAAGGTATATGGCCAAACGAACTACCAAGTGTTTTATGGGCATACAGGACGACGGCAAGGATGCCTACAAGGGAGACACCGTTTCAACTAGCACACGGAATTAAGGCGGTCATCCCAACTGAAGTAGGACTTATAAGCTACAGAGTAGGGAATCATGATGAGAGAAAAAATGATGAAGCAATGCGTCTGCAACTTGATCTAGTGGACGAAGTCAGAACAACGGCTGAGCAAAGGTTAACACGATACCAGAACCTCATGGCCAAGCACTACAACTCCAAAGTCAGACATAGGGACTTCCACGTTGAAGATCTTGTCTTGAGAAAGGTAACAGGCGCCACAAAGGATGCCTCCCAGGGAAAGCTAGGACCTAACTGGGAATGGCCGTACAAAATTGCATCATGGCAAAGGAAGGGAACATACCACTTGGAGACACTGGACAGGCAAATGTTGCATCACCCATGGAACACGGAGCACCTAAAGAAGTACTACCAATAGATAGTGATGCGAAAAACAACATTCCTCATTTCCAGTTTACTTCCTTTTAGTTAATTTTTATTATTTACAGTACTTTTAAGCCCGAACGGTAGTTTCCTACTTTTTCTTTTTTAAAAGAACAATTTTTATGCATATTTATCACATAATAAGAGGAGTTATTCAGAAATACCTTGTGTATGATATCTACATTTCTACATTATCATTATTAAGTCCACAATGGACAGATTCATCCTAAGGGGTGATTAAGATTATATCAAGTCCAAAAGTGGACGGGTTCACCAAAGAGTGAGATGAAATTAGTCTATAGTGGACGGGTTCATCCTAAGGGGTGATCAAGATTATATCAAGTCCATAAGTGGACAGGTTCACCAAAAAGTGAACTAAAAATTAGTCCACAAGTGGACGGGTTCACCAAAGAGTGAGATGAAATTAGTCTATAGTCTATGGGTTCATCCTAAGGGGTGATCAAGATTATATCAAGTCCTTAAGTGGACGGGTTCACCAAAGAGTGAACTAGAAATTAGTCCATAAGTGGACGGGTTCACCAAAGAATGAGATGAAATTAGTCCATAAGTGGACGGGTTCATCCTAAGGGGTGATCAAGATTATATCAAGTCCATAAGTGGACGGGTTCACCAAAGAGTGAACTAAAAATTAGTCCATAAGTGGACGAGTTTACCAGAGAGTGAGCTGAAATTTGTCCATAAACGGACGGGTCCATCTTAAGGGGTGATCAAGATTATATCAAGTCCCTAAGTGGATGGATTCACCAAAGGGTGAGCTAAAAATTAATCCAAAAGTGGACGGGTTCGTCAAAGAATGAATTGAAAGTCCATAAGTGGATGGGTTCATCCTAAGGGGTAATCAAAGATAATATAAAGTCTATAAATGGATATGGTTCACTTTAAGTGGACGGGTTCATCTCAAGGGACAAGTCAAAATTATAAATGGATGGGTTCGTCCAAAAGGATTATCAAAAAGTCATGATAAGACGGACCCACCCCTGAGGATAGCATAAATATTGTAAAGTCCACAAGTAAACAGATGGATGGGTATATTAAATTCTCGAATAAATAGTCAAACTAGCAAGAATTTGGAAATAGAAAGCAACATATGAATGAACAAGCATAAGCGATGGATAAATAGAGATAGTTAATAAAAGCCCACAATAAGGCACATGTTTGGATTGATGGAAGAAAATAAGCACAGTTCTCTCAAAAAAGTTAAAAGCTAGAAATTTACAATTAAAAAAGAAAAAATCTACGACTGGACAGCAGAGGTATCTTCGGCCTTCTCCTCCACGGTCTGATCCCCTTCAAGGTGACGGGCAGCATCCTTCACGGATTTTTCTTGGTTAACATTAACACCATCACCGTCACCTTGAGGGTTGAGGTTGGTCTCATCGACGAAGAGCTCGTTGGTTCCTTCAGAATAGACGGGCTAAGCAGGAGTCTGAGCCTGGGCATCGATGAAAACATGAGAACGATCCAGGTTAGAGAAGAAGGCTTTGACCTGACGGAAGCATTCGTCAAAACCGTCAGCAAAGAAGCCACCAAGCTCCTTCAAGAGGGCGTCGGAGTCACGGTACTCTCACACCACATCCTCCTTGGCCTGACGAAGGTGACGCTTTACCTCTAAGATCTCTGCCTCCTTATCCTTAAGAATCTTCTTCAGCGCCTCAACTTGTGCCTCCGACTCCTTCAAAAGCTGCTTTGTATAATCAAGCTTGGTAATCTAGACGTCCTTCTAGGTCGTCAGCTCCCTTAGCTCTGAGTCCTTCGCCTCCACCTTCTTCCTCTAACAAGTGATCATCGTCTCATGGGACATACATCGGTCCATGAGACCTTTCATCATGACAACCCCCTGCACGAGTCAAAGACTAATATTAAAACAAGACAACAATGAGAAGTAACAGAGGAAAGAGGACGGAAAAACATACCTGAACCAAACTAAATAAGCCCCGTCTCCCCTATGGCCTTAGTGGCATGATTGCCTAAGTCTTCATAGTCATCATCTTGGATGATGGATGACAACTACTTAAGCGCATACCCTGAGTCCTCACGAAGGAGGACAGGGCGCTTCTCGGTGACAGGGTCAGCACCCGTCATCAGTCCCTTCCCCTTCCCCGGTCCAGGCTTATGGGGCAGCTTGCCGATGGTAGTAGTCTCACCAACGGTTGGCTCCGCAACCACTTTGGGCTTCTTAGGTGGACGGTCCACCTTCTTGGATGGCTTCCTTTTGGTAGACGGATTGGCCTGGCCTGTCGCCTTAGGAGGTAAGCTCCCCTCCAGCTTTTTCTTAGCAGCTTGCTGCTTGATATAAGTTCTTCTCTTGCTTTCTTCCATAAGGTGGACGGATAAAAGGGTTAAAAGACTTAAAAGCAAAGAAAGAAATCAAGATATTGGGCAACGGAATTACGCTTGCAAACTTGTTTGTCGTAGTGACAGGTTGCCTTAGTTGGTTCATGACCATCACAATACCAATGTAGAGTGTCCAAGGTGATGAACTTAGTCCACGATCTCTCGGACAACTTGGTAGTTGTGAAAATCTTTTCCAAGAAGCTCCATTCCTCAATTGTGACTTCTGGATGGTCCCGAGCTACAATAGGAGATGGTTAGAATATCAAATATAGCAAAAACAAGTAAAATCTTAATATAGACGAATACATACCGGATGGGGGCATAATGCCCCAGGTTTTGTCCACAGGCATATACTTTTGGTCACTAGGATGACACATCCATTCATCACCTTGGATGAAAAAATAGCGACTCTTCCAGTTCCTATTGGAGTCAGGGGTGTCGAATACTAGTCTAAGCAACAGGCTTCTTGGCACGAAACTATACATGCGTCCTGATTGAGTAATTTCGGATGGATTGTAACAATGGACGAACTCTTCCATCGTCATCCTACGTGTCCTGTCGGTCATCACCCCATACAGCACTTCGCTCCCAGAAATACTCTCTAAGCATTTAGAGAGATTTGGGTGACGGCCAGTCTAAGATATTGGAAAAGACAACGGTGAAGAGCACTTAGAAGGAACCTAAGTCCTGCTTTCAGCATCTGCTCATATACACCGATGTCTTCTACACCCTTGTAGTAACATTTTTCACGTTTGAGGCGTAGACGCATCGAAATGTTGATGGGTATCTGGTACTTCTCCCTAAGTGTGTTGAAGTGTTGTTGTTTGACGGATGAGTAGAAATCATTTATCGTCCACAACGGGAGCATAATGAACTCCCTGAATCCATCAGGGCCTATGACGGACTGGATGGGGGGCTCATCATTTCCTATGCCTTCATTTGAATCACTTTCTGATCCGTCTACGTCCAAATCATCATCTTCAGGAAGGTGAGTTGGCAGATGGGACCCTTTCGTCTGAAGAGGTGCGAGGGTTGTCCTGACCTAACAAATACACCTCATCGTAGCCCGCTCCCTCGCGGAAACAAGACTGTTCACTTGACGCATTAGACATCTGTCACCTACACATGACGGACAAACCCTAAGACTCTGACAGTCTACATAGACGACGGGTTGGCAAAATTTAAATAAATGACAAAGGAAATTCAGCTAAGGTAAAGGATACTTACCGATTGAGCAAAGCGGAGAAGGCAATAGAAAAAGGTACAGCTGACGTAGCACCAAGTGAACGGTAATGCCAAGAAGACAGTAACACCAAATAGACAATATCTCAGTTTGGTAAAGAGGACAGTAGCGCTCTGATTGTAGATTCATTGCAGAAAGTGAAAATGAAAGGTAAAGGAGCAAGTATATACAAAGGTAACGGCACAGAAGATGAAGGGACACTTTGGTTCAAGCAATTAACCATTAAAAATGTGCCACATGTACCTACAACATTTATGACCCTAGGCTAGCTTGTCAATCAGAACGCATCTCCCAAAGTTAAAGGTAGACCGTCACTCCACAGACCCGTCCTAACATTGTATGACGAATCCATAGAATGAGGGGGCAACTGAAGAGGGTAAAATGGATGTAGACAGTCTCATTCTATGGAATCAATCATGAGCGACGATGCTTTTAGCTCATGATCAAGATGAGGGATGAAGACGAGGTGTGTGTACATAAGAAGACGGATCCTCCATGAAGGACGGATGAGAAAATGGACGAATACAAAGTGGACGGGGGCAAAGTCACGTGGCATCCACATGATTTAAGTAGTCCCCAAGAAATCTCAAAAGGAAATATCTTGTGCCTCACGATTAACCCTAATCAACAAAATTGTTATATAGAAAGAATTCTGTAAAATACGTGCTTTTATGAGGATCTTCCTTATAAGGAAAAGTTCCTCTTCCCCAAGAAAGAAAAAAGTCAGTTCTACACTACTATAAAAACCCCAAAGCACTCACAAACCAAGGTACGCATAATTTCCCCCTAGCTTTGGCACTCTAGAGTTATGAGAAGCTCTCTAACTTAACCTTTGGAGGGTTTTTAGCCGGTACCACACCGGTACTCTCCTAAGGTCTTCTTGTTCTGTGCAGTGCAGGTGTTGTCTTGAGCACGTGAGGACTGTGTGACTTACTGACGATTTTCGGCATCATCACTGAATAAGGAAATTTACTTTTAGTTCATTTGGAGAAGCGTCTCTCTCTGTTGCGGTGGATTCTCTAAAAAAAAAAAAAAAAACTTTATTTGTGAATGGATTTGAATTTCAATTATTTTTGTAGTATAATGGTACAAAAGAAAAGAAAGAAAAACTTGCTTGTGAATTTGGAATGTGCTAAAAAAACGTGCCGTTAAATATAGAGACGGATCTCTACTGATTTGTTGTCCCCTTTGGGTTTTTTTTTTTTGCAGTAGTATCGGCATATCAGCTTTTGTTTTGACAACGGTGGCTTTAGTATTTATAGTATTTGACGTCCTCGCAAGAAAAGAAGGCGTGTTTTCGCATCAATTTTTGCACGGTAGAGAGGATTTGAAGCAGCCCTGCAGGCTGCTCCACGCCCGGTAATGGACACATACTCCTCTGGGGAAGAACTGGTTATTAAGGTGATAATAGTAGATGAATAGAGAGGGGGGATTATGGTTTAAATTTTGTTATTTTGAGCTTTGATTGCTTGCTTGTTGAAAGTTAAATGTCATACTGAAGAAGCTAAATATGTGAATTATGAATTTCTGTTAATGGTAGGCAAGAAAACCATATACAATAACTAAGCAACGGGAGAGATGGACGGAGGACGAGCATAATAAGTTTCTAGAAGCCTTGAAGCTTTATGGACAAGCATGGCAGCGGATAGAAGGTTACTCTCTAGTACCTTTAATATATATTTGTTTTCTCTGTTAATTTCTTTACATATAGTTAATTGGTTAGTCAGGTAGGGGCGCAAATTGAACTTTGTGCAATCTATTATACAAATATAGGATGATTGGATTTTAAGAGATATCTTAAGCTGAATCCCTTGGATATATATATATGCTGTCTCCTGTTAGGAAATGATATGAAATTCTATTTTTATGTACTTTTCTCTTAATTGGAGATCCGTTGCTTTTTTGTCCTTTTTGTGTTTTACTTGGTGATGCGCAGAACATATAGGAACAAAGACTGCTGTGCAGATCAGAAGTCATGCACAGAAATTCTTTTCAAAGGTCAATTGCTACCTTCTCACCTTATGCTTGTATGAGATGTATTTTTTCAATTGCAAACAATATCTTTACTCTTGTTTGCAGTTATGGTTCATTAGTTCTCTCTTGAAACACTGTCGATAATTTTTATTCTCTTATTATATTCCATATAGCTCCATCATTGTGTATTACTAGTTTTCTTCGCATTTAACTATATGATAGAATGGTGTTTGAGAGGGGACAAATTTTTTTGTTGTTCTTACATACGAGTGTTATGCATATCTACATGCATACATACACCCTATGCATTTGGCATATAAATTTGTTAAGAGCCTCTCTGATGGTCCCGAAGACATGCCTGTCCACCATTAAAGGACGATATGAAAGGACGATACTGAGAACCACCTAACGAAGACTCCACCTGTTGGGTTACACGTGTGAGTGAAGTCCCACATTGAATAAAGATGAGAAGAATGAGTGGTTAATATAACATAATTGAGCACATACCCATTGGGCTTAGGCCTTTTGGGTTAAAATGTGTCTCTATATGTTATATTAATTACTCAAGGAAGCTCCCCAAAGTGTTTATCTCCCCGACAAGTGGTATCAAAGCCCATGGTGGTGTGCGGCAAAAGTGGTGAGATGTTCATGGTCCCTACCCAGCGGGGACAGAGAAAGCCTTAACGGCCCACACATAAAGATCTTGGAGAAGAAAAAAGCCCAACAAAGGAATATTGCTAATGGTGCTAAATAATGGTGTGGTGCGAGGTTCCCGTGGACATGGACGTACGGGGTTCCCATGGATGTGCATGCAGGTTGACACGTGGTTCCCATGGATAGCGTATGAGAGACCCATGGATGACGCGCTGATGAAGTGAAAAGCCCATTAGGCAAGGGGGAGTGAGTAGGACTTGTTCATGGCCCACAAAGAGGTCTTGAAGCCCATAAAGAGGCAAACTCACATGTGAGGGGGAGATTTGTTGGGTTACACATGTGAGTGAAGTCCCACATTGAATAAATATGAGAAGAATGAGTGGTTAATATAACATAATTGAGCACATACCCATTGGGCTTAGGCCTTTTGGGTTAAAATGTGTCTTTATATGTTATATTAATTACTCAAGGAAGCTCCCCGAGGTGTTTATCTCCCTAACAAGTGGTATCAGAGTCCATGGTGGTGTGTGGCGAAGGTGGTGAGGTGTTCATGGTCCCTACCCAGCGGGGACAGAGAAAGCTTAAACGGCCCACACATAAAGATCCTAGAGAAGAAAAAAAAGCCCAACAAAGGAATATTGCTAATGGTGCTAAATAATGGTGTGGTGCGAGGTTCCCATGGACATGGACGTACGGGGTTCCCATGGATGTGCGTGCGGGGTTGACACGTGGTTCCCATGGATGGCGTACGAGAGACTCATGGATGACGCGCTGATGAAGTGAAAAGCCCATTAGGCAAGGGGGAGTGAGTAGGACTTGTTCATGACCCACAAAGAAGTCTTGAAGCCCATAAAGAGGCAGACTCACACGTGAAAGGGAGATTTGTTGGGTTACACTTGTGAGTGAAGTCCCACATTGAATAAAGATGAGAAGAATGAGTGGTTAATATAACATAATTGAGCACATACCCATTGGGCTTAGGCCTTTTGGGTTAAAATGTGTCTCTATATGTTATATTAATTACTCAAGGAAGCTCCCCAAGGTGTTTATCTCCCTAACACCACCATCGTCCCTCAGTTATGGCGAGGCGTTACACAAACGAACAACGGTCTTCAGTGCCGTTGGAAGATCATTCAATACCTCGCATAGGCATTACGAATCCTGCAATGATTCGACCATCAAAGCAAGGCCAACGGCTAGGAAAAAAGATCTTATATATATATATATATACCCATTGGTAAAGCCCGCAAAGGTAATACACACACACACACATTCTTAAGAAATATTGCACTGTTATTATTCTCTCATTACTAGTCATTCTGACTTTGGCATCGGAGGCTCGTTGGCAGGCGCCACACCGGTGTTCTTATCTTTTTCTTGGACTACCTTGCGATCAGGTTAACTTGTGGACAATTCCGACCTGGACGAGTCTTTCTACGGACGATCCCAACATCATCCGACCTGGACGAGTCTTTCTACTAACGATCCCAGCATCATCAGTTTGGCGCCGTCTGTGGGGAACGACTATTCAACACTTGATTTGTCCCAAACAGCTAACAAGTCCAGATGGAATCCAACACTAACCCAGATCCCGTCGCGTTAGCTTTGCAAATTCAGTCACTTGCAGCCACAGTGGAGGAACTTACCAAGCAAAACCAGGAGATGAGACAGTGGCTACAACAAGAAGATAACTGTACAGACATCAACAGGGATGACAATGAAGACGTTAACAAGAAATGAGCCGGCACCCCCGAAGAGACGAGCTCAGATCTCCTCAGGGAGATGAGGAAAGAGATGGACGAACTGAGAAGAGCCATCAAAGGAAAGACGGACCAAAGCTTGGAAAGGATAGTCAGGAAGACGGATTCACCTTTCACCGCGGCCGTCCAGGAGTGCCCGGTGCCCTCCAAGTTCTGTCTACCACAACTAGAGCCCTTCGACGGGCTGAAAGACCCATTGGATCACTTAAATACCTTCAGGACGACATTGGGTCTTCAACAACCCCCTGGCGAGATTTTGTGTCGCTCATTTCCCACTACCCTCAAAGGAGCAGCCAGGGAGTGGTTCAACAAGTTGCCCACGTCATCCATTGATAACTTTGAGCAGCTCAGCAGTTCCTTTGTTCGTCACTTCGTCGGCGGGCAACGTCCGAAAAAGACTGCCGACCATTTGCTCACCATCAAACAAGGAGAGAAAGAACCCTTGAGGTCTTATGTAACACGCTTCACCCGAGGGATGCTGGAAGTAGACGAGGCAGATGATAAGGTACACCTCACGACCTTGAAGGCAGGGTTGAAGTCCAGAGATTTTGTGGCTTCCTTGGCCAAGAATCCCCCTAAGACAATGGCCGAGGCATTATTGAAAGCACAGAAGTATATGAATGCTGAAGAAGCTTTGGCGGCCATTGATGGGGCAGAAAAAGGCAAGGAAAAGAAGAAAGAAAAGGAGGACGATCAGAGAGGACTGAAAAGAGATCGAGCTGACCGATGGAATGACGAAGGTAGTAGACAGAGGGAGGACAAAAATCCTC
Organism: Quercus tomentella; assembly: GCA_028535165.1. Taxonomy (NCBI): domain Eukaryota; kingdom Viridiplantae; phylum Streptophyta; class Magnoliopsida; order Fagales; family Fagaceae; genus Quercus; species Quercus tomentella. The sequence goes on from JAPQVY010000100.1 coordinate 46,480,599, forward strand.
GTCCAGTAAAGTTCACACCGTTAGTGATGCCTGTTGACCAGATTCTGACGGAAATAAGAGACAAACCATCTCTTAAATGGCCAAGGCCACTTCATTCATCGCCTAGTCTGCGCAACAAGAGGAAATACTGCCGTTTTCACAAAGACCATGGGCACCACACAGAGGATTGTAGAGATCTGAAGGAGCAGATTGAAGAACTTATACGGAAAGGAAAACTACAACAGTATGTAAAAAGAGGAAATCCCAGTAAGTACAGCCAGAAAGGTCAGCACGGGGGCTCAAAGAGGGACGAAGACCGCCTATCGCCTCATCCACAGAACGCGTTAGGGGAAATAAAAACTATCGCAGGGGGACCAACCATAGGGGGATCGTTCAAATCCCTCAGGAAGTCACACCAAAGGCAGGTAAACAGTGTTCACAGTCTACCTCCTCTGAAGCAAAGACGGACAAACCAAGACATGTACTTTTCAGAAGAAGATGCAAGGGGTATAAAGCAACCTCATGATGACCCGTTGGTCATTATGATCATGATTGAGGGGTTCAATACGAGAAGAGTTCTGGTAGACAATGGGAGCTCGGCTGACATTATTTACCTTTCCACCTTCCAGCAACTGAACCTAGACCCAAAAATGCTTCATCCTTTCGAGTCCCCCCTCGTCAGTTTCAGCGGAGACAAGGTATACCCCAGAGGAATAGTGACGTTGACAGTCACTGCCGGCTCATACCCATTCCAGGTAACCAACCAGCACAATTTCTTGGTGGTAGACTCACCCACGTCCTACAATGTGATCATAGGACGACCTACACTTAACCGTTGGAAGGCTGCTACTTCCACATATTGTTTGAAGGTAAAATTTCCAACAGAGCAGGGAGTCGGTGAGATAAAAGGAGACCAGGTATTGGCAAGAGAATGTTACCAGGCCGTCCTGGCCTCAAAAGAGAACCATACGTGGACAATCAAGGAAAAAACACCAGAGATCGCTGAGAAGCTAGAAACGATAGTGTTGGTTGACGGAAGTCCGGCGAAGACAACCCAAGTAGGGACGAATATAAGTCCCAGAACGAGGTAAGGGATCATCAATTTTCTGAAAGATAACCTTGATGTATTTGCCTGGAGCCATGAGGACATGCCAGGAATCCCAGCAAGCCTTATCCGGCATCGCCTGAATGTTGACCCAGAGAAGAAGCCCGTCCAGCAGAGAAGAAGAGTTTTTGCCACGGAACGAAACAAAGCAGTAATGGACAAAGTGAATAAATTACTTGCCGCCAATTTTATTCGGGAAGTTCATTACCCTGAGTGGTTGGCCAACTTGGTCATGGTCAGGAAAGCAAATGGGAAGTGGAGAATGTGTGTCGATTTCACAGATCTTAATCAGGCCTGTCCGAAGGATAGTTTTCCCTTGCCCAGAATTGACCAGCTGGTAGACTCCACCGCTGGACATAAGCTTCTCATGTTCATGGACGCATTTTTCGGATATAACCAGATACAAATGGCTGAAGAAGATCAAGAAAAAACTGCCTTTATCACCAGCCAAGGGCTTTACTGCTACCGGGTCATGCCCTTTGGACTCAAGAACGCAGGGGCCACCTATCAAAGGTTGGTGAACCAGATGTTCGAGAAACAGATCGGGAGAAACATGGAGGTGTATGTTGATGATATGCTCGTCAAGAGCAGAAAGGAAGAGGACCACTTAGACGATCTCAAAGAAACGTTCGACACGCTCAGACAGTACAACATGAAGCTGAACCCGTCCAAATGCATCTTCGGGGTTTCCTCAGGGAAATTCCTCGGGTTTATGGTGTCGTAGAGGGGAATTGAAGCAAACCCGGAGAAAGTCAAGGCCATCCTCGAGATGTCGTCGCTAAGGACGGTAAAAGAACTACAATCCCTCACAGGAAGAATAGCAGCCCTCAATAGGTTCGTCTCCAAGGCCACCGACAAATGCCTTCCGTTCTTCAAGACTTTGAAGAAAGCGTTTGCCTGGACGGAGGAGTGCGAAGTAGCATTTCAAGAGTTAAAGCGTTACCTGAGCAATCCCCCACTCTTAAGTCCGTCCAAAGAAGGAGAAGACTTATTCTTGTACCTAGCTGTATCTCTTACAGTAGTCAGCGCAGCATTGATCAGAGAAGAAAATAGGTTACAACTCCCCGTATATTACATCAGCCACGCCTTCCAGGGTGCCGAGGCGCGATATCCGCGCATAGAGAAGATCGCCTTCGCCCTAATAATGGCTTCAAGAAAGCTCCGTCCATACTTCCAGGCCAATCCCATCATAGTAATGACGGACCAGCCGATCAAAAGAGCGATGAACAAACCCGAGGCTGCTGGACGGATGGTACAGTGGGCTATCGAACTCAGCCAGTTCAACATAGAATATCGTCCACGAACAGCCATAAAGGCTCAGGCGTTGGCCGATTTCATAGCAGAATTCACCATCCCCGAGAGCACGGGGAGCCAAAAAGATCTCTGGACGATAAACGCCGACGGGTCTTCCACACAGAAAGGAGGCGGAGCAGGCGTCATTATTACTTCCCCCGAAAAAGACGTTATCAAGTACGGGGTCCAGCTCAAATTCCCCGTAACTAATAACGAGGCAGAGTACGAGGCCTTACTGACAGGATTAAGAGTAGCTCGAGCACTTGGAGCTGAAAATATTGTGCTCAAGAGCGACTCACAGCTCATCATAGGGCAAGTTAGGGGAGATTTCGAAGCAAAAGAGACGAGAATGCAGAAGTACCTCAAACTGACGAACCAGCTGGTAAGTACCTTTCATCATGTTGAGTTCGTTCAGGTCCCATGAGATCAGAATGCAGAAGCTGACGAGGTAGCACGAAGCGCCTTAGCAGACAACCAGGATAGAATGAAAGATTGGAGACTGGAAGAACAAGACTCTCCCAGCATCAAAGAATTCCAAACTTTCCCCGTACATACAGGCTCGGGATGGACGAATCCTATTTTATCGTTCCTTAGAGATGGACGATTACCACCAGATCCGGAAGAGGCCAAGAAGATCCAGAAGCGTGCTACTAGATTTACCATACTAAATGACGAACTTTACAAAAGAGGCTACTCCCAGCCTTACTTGAGATGTATAGAAGAGGAAGAAGCCAGGTACGTCTTGGAGGAGGTACACGGGGGGATCTGCGAAGATCACATGGGGGCAAAGTCACTTGTCAAGAAGATCATGAGGGCAGGTTACTTCTGGCCCACAATGCAGCAAGACGCAGCAGACTTTGTGAAAAAGTGTGACAGTTGCCAAAGATATGGGAATGTTCAACGAGTCCCAGGAGAAAAGATGACGACCATTCCCTCACCCTGGCCATTCACACAATGGGGGATTGACATTATGGGTCCCCTACCGCAAGGAAAAAGACAAGTAATATTCCTACTCGTCGCAATTGACTACTTCACGAAGTGGGTCGAAGCGGAAGCTCTTGCAACGATAACAGAAGCAAAGGTACAAAATTTTGTATGGAAAAATATTGTTTGCAGGTTCGGGATACCAAGGACAATCATCTCAGACAATGGTCGTCAGTTCGACAGCCAGAAGTTCAGATCATTTTGCTCGGGCTTAGGCATTAGAAACAAGTACTCATCACCAAGACATCCTCAGGCCAATGGACAGACTGAAGTAACCAATCGGACCTTGCTCAGGATTATCAAGTCCCGATTAATGGGGACAAAGGGGGCATGGCCCGAAGAATTACCAAGTGTCCTGTAGGCGTACAGGACGACGACGTGAACACCGACAGGAGAGACACCATTCAACCTGACATATGGCACAGAAGCGGTCATCCCAGTCGAAGTAGGGCTCACTAGCCTTAGAAGAGAGTTCTTTGACGAACAAATCAATGACGATCAATTGAAGCAGAACCTGGATTGTCTGGACGAAGTTAGAGACCAAGCCTCCCAAAGAATGGCCAAGTACCAGCGAAAGATGGCCAAATACTATAATTAGAGAGTAAAACTAAAGAGATTCAGCATCGGGGATCTAGTACTCCAGAAGGTGACTCCAGCAACAAAAGATCCTGCACAAGGCAAACTTGGCCCGACCTGGGAAGGACCCTACAGAGTCGTCCACTATTCACGACAGGGCAGTTACCACCTAGAAGACTTAGATGGAGAAAGGCTGCCTCGTCCATGGAATGTCGAACATCTAAAGAGGTACTATGAAAAGGAAATCGTAGCCTGATTGTATAATTTAATTCTTTAACACAAGTCGTGTAATAAATAACCATGCAAAGTTTTATGAGTTATTATTCACGAGTATTTTCCAACAATTTGCATACTCTAATTATCTCCTTCTTAAAAGACCAATAAAGGTCGGCCAAACCAAAGCGACGATAAGATTCCTTAAATGGATGTACATCGTCCAAACCAAAGCGACGATAAGATTCCTTAAATGGATGTATATCGTCCAAACCAAAGGGCGATAATATTCCCTAGATGGACGTAAGTCGTCCAAACCAAAGGGCGATTAGATTCATCAGAAGAATTTACATCGTCCACTTATGGACGTGGGGAACACTTAAACAAAAATCCTCGAAGTCTGCATCAAAATGAAGGGAGCATTCGATAATCCTCAAAGTCCGTGAAGAGAGCACTGAAGCAAAAAATCCTCTTAAGTCCACAAAAGGACAAGGAAAGAATCTAAACAAAAAATCATTTTTTCCCTAAGTCCCCATGAGGACGAAAGGAACATTCAAATAAAAGACGAAGACAAGACATCCACAATTAAGAACGAATGAGGAAAGTTCCAGCACACATATCATACAGAAAGAGGGGCCAATTGTTCAAAAATGCCAAAACATTCCAGACATAAAAATATTGTTCATACGAAAGCCCAAAAAACATACAGGGCACCCAAAAAAAAAAAAAAAAAGGGGTGATGCGAAGTGTCTTCAAAAGTGAAGCCCGATCAAGTCAGAGATGCATCGTCTCCACCCTTATCAACCACGGAAGGATCCTCACCAGAAGCCTGAACTACTTGGGCCGCCTCGTCCGCCTCAATTTCCTTGTCGACGGCCTCAAAATCCAAGTTTTCCAGATTGGTTCCAGGTCCGTGCTTCAGTAGATACCTCCTTAGTAGTTCGAAACCCTTGAAATACCATTGGAACAAAATAGTATTATATTCCTCAGTCGTCTGGAAGGCAAGGACGGCCTTAGCGACTGCAGCTTTCATCTTCTGGTTGGCCGTCACAAGAAGCTCGTCCTTCTGTTTCGCCAGCAGCTTCTCAGCATCAAGTTGCTCGGCCAGGACTTTCACTTGCTCCTTGGAAGCATTATGAGCGTCCATAGCAGCTATCAAATGCTTCCGTAGCCCCGAAGCTTCAGCCTCTAGAGCTTCCACTTTGGAAGTAGCCATGACCGTCTTCTCCTCATTCGCCAGAAACTGTGTAGTAAGGTGCATCGTCTCTCCCAACACCTAACAGTAAAAAACACTGTCAAAACCTTAATCAATAAAAGAAGGACTAGCAGAGTAACGGAAAAGTTACCTGGACGAGCTTGTGAACATGTTGGCTCACCATCTCGTGGGAGGGCACAAGGGAAATCTCCTTCATCTCTTCAGGAGTAAAGAGCTCGTTAGCTCGAGTCATAGCGGGCTCAGCATCAGCCCAAATGTTAGAGCCCACCTTCTCCTTGCCCTTAGGCCCGATCTTCCGCTTCTTCAGGGCAGGGACTTCCTCAAGGGAAACGGCAGGAGAAGCTGTCCGTCCCCCGTCCAAAGTGGGAGTGGACGAACCCCTTTCAGCCACTTCTTTCTCTTTTTCTCTCTCTTTGTCAGTTATCCTCAGTGTTTTCTGGCCAATACTTGAAAGAGGTTCGTTCTTCTTCGCCTTAATCTTGGCATACATATCCTTGTTGAATTTGCTCGTCATCTCTACACCAAAAAGATAGAAAGATTCAAGAACTCAAACAAAGAAGAAAAAAAGAATGGACGATCGCAAGCACAACTCACGTTTTCTCTATTCTCGGTCGATCGTTTGAAGAACGTAGAGGGAAGGCTCAGGACCTAGGCAATGACGGGCCAACGTGCGCGGGTCAATCAGCTCGTCAAAATCGTCGATCGTCCTCGCGTACCTAATGGCCTCCTGAACTCTATCTTCGAACTGGCTCTCAAGATCAGGGCGCTCCTTCACTGAAAAAAAAAAAAAAAAAAAAAAAGAAAAAAAAAAAAAAGAAAAAAAAAAGAAGAAGTGTTAAGAGGACGACCAAAATCGGCCAGGGTACCAAAAAAGAAAAGGGGCTTCAAAAGGCAAACGCACCAACTTGAGGGGTCTCCCACCGGCGCAGCAACCTAGGGACATTCCCCCAAAAGTCTTCGGACAAGGTCTCCCACCGGCGTAGCAACCTAGGGACATTCCCCCAAAAGTCTCCCAACCATCGCCCGAAACAAAGAAATATCTGGACTTCCAATATCGGAAGGACGAAGGAAGATCGACTACAAGACGGGAACTTCAGTCCCAAGGAACGAACTCGTAATATCCAAACTCCTTGGATTCTTTTAGACGGTATAGGTGGGTGAATTCGTTGAGGGTGATCATGTCACCATCCGTTATGGTCATCTAGATCACCATACAGCTTATGACGATCCTCCAGGAGTTCGCATGAGCTGCCCAGGGGCAATGTGTAGGTGATCTAGGAGTTCCATAATGAATGGATGAACGGGGAACCTCAGGCCATACGAAAAAGCAGCTTCATAGAAGCAGACTTCACCTTGGGCAAAGGCACAAGCCTTCTCGCCCTTCCTAGGCATACGAGCCCTAGTTTCAGCAGGAAATTGGAACCTATCCCTAAATTTATTGAAAACGTCCAGTTTCAAAGTACACTTTTCCTTAAGGGCATGGAAAGGGCGGGTTGATGTAGGGGTAGAAGGAAGAATGGACGAAGATGGAGGTACAGAGGTGGCCGTGTCCCTAACAGTCCCGTCCGCATCCACACCGGAGGACGAACCCCTCTCTTGACCACTCATTCCCAACTCCGATCCCATAATTTCCTGCCTAAGAACCCCACGGACTGATTTAAACCAAGACAATGACCGATGAAGCAGAGGATACAAATCACCTAAGGCTAAGTTAAGACCACTATCCCCTACAACGAAACCCCCAATCTGTGGGTATCAGTCCCTGGAAGAATCTAACAGGCCCCCCAAACGGGCGAAAAGAAAGGCGATGGAGGGAGAAATGCTCCTAAATTCAGCATAACCCACCATTCAGGAAAAATACATAGACCCAAAAAAGGAAAAATGCGGAAGAGAAGAACACAGTGCAACCAGAAAAGGAAAAAGCACAGGAGAGGGCAAACGTACTTGAAAATAAGGAGGAAAACCGAATGGGATGGAGCAAAGTGCGCCGCAACAACAGTAAACTCAGAGAAATCAAATACAGAGAAAAGAAAATGGAAGTCAGAAATGTCAAACGCAAAAGGAAAGGGAAAGGATGAAAGGAGTAAAAGGTTCTTTGCCTCGAAAAATGCGAGAAACTGAAAAGGTACTCACAGGAAACGAGAACTGCTCACTGACCAGAAAAGGACACGTGGCCATGATACGTGCCACGCTGCCATAAAACCATAAATGCGGAGAACATAACCCCAAGCGTCAGAAAACGTTTTAAAAAAAAAAAAAAAAAAAAACCCTCTCATATTCCCTGGACCGTCCCAAGTAAGGACGATCACGGAATAGGGGGGCAGCTAATGGTCCCGAAGACATGCCCGTCCACCATTAAAGGACGATATGAAAGGACGATACTGAGAACCACCTGACGAAGACTCCACCATCGTCCCTCAGTTATGGCGAGGCGTTACACAAACGAACAACGGTCTTCAGTGCCGTTGGAAGATCATTCAATACCTCGCATAGGCGTTACGAATCCTGCAATGATTCAACTATCAAAGCAAGGCCAACGGCTAGGAAAAAAGATCTTATATATATATACCCATTGGTAAAGCCCGCAAAGGTAATACACACACACATTCTTAAGAAATATTGCACTGTTATTATTCTCTCATTACTAGTCATTCTGACTTTGGCATCGGAGGCTCGTTGGCAGGCGCCACACCGGTGTTCTTATCTTTTTCTTGGACTACCTTGCGATCAGGTTAACTTGTAGACGGTTCTGACCTGGACGAGTCTTTCTACTGACGATCCCAGCATCATCCGACCTGGACGAGTCTTTCTACTGACGATCCCAGCATCATCACTCTCTATGTGAAAGCACTACTTGTATGTACTTGGTCATAATGAGAAACAACTTTTTCAACAGTTGTAGAGGCTGTATAAGTTCCTTCCCAGACTGCCATTTTTAGGAGGGGAGTGAGATTAAGTCACTTATTTCTCCTCAGTACCCTCAGGCTCGAAGCACTTACCTCTTTAGAAATGTGATATTTAAATAAATAAAAGAATTGACGTCACTTTTTTTTCTTTTTCTTTTTTTGATCAGAGAATTAAGGTCACTTAGTAACAAGGAGAAGCTAGAAAATAAATACTGTATCTGACTTAAAAATTCATTGGTGGAAGAGAAATGATCCATTATGCGTTCATGCTTCATTGCAATCTGAAGACAGGACAAGAAAATAAATTTTGAATTTGATAGGAAAACAAGTTTCGTAAGCTTCCAAGTTCTTTCAAACAGCAAATATCCAATGGGCTGAAATCAACAGTCACAAACAGCTCTTAGAAGCACAAAATATATGGAAATGAGATAAAAATAAAAGCCCGAAGTAAGACTAACCCGGACTTACACAAGCAAGACGAGATGGGGTGGGGTGGAGTGGAGTGGAGTGGAGTGCTTGTGTGTGATCTAGATAAGGCCCAAGTCCACACTAGGCCCCATATGTTAAGATATCCAAGGAGATTCACAATGAAGGTCAAAGTGTTCGGAAGTTGGAACACACCCATACCAACAAGAATTTCACCAAATTAAGCAAACATTAGGAGTTACTCTCTCTGTCTCTCTCAATTTAGAATGCAGTTCTGGAGCTATGTGGTACAAAGAGATTGATAATATGAAGGTTGTAAAGAGTACAATAGACAGTACAACAGAAGAGACTTGGTGGAACTGCACTTAAATCAACTCAAGTGATGAAATATAAAACGCAATATATCACCAACCAGTTTATTGATCATTTCAATTTCAAATGCCAATAAGAGAGCTCGTCAAATTGAAAGTTACCTTTGGAGAAATGACACAAAAACTCCACAATATTATTTCAAATATTACCGATCGAAGAGACATCATACCAGGAAAGGGTGGGGCATGTTTTATGACGCGAGGCAATCAAAGTTAATGCCCTTTATATTGGGGTATTTGGAAGTGATTAAGTTGAGTGCCACTCCAATGCCACCACCAACGTCAACCACCTGCTTGAGGTTCTCAAAACCTTTGAAGGACTCAAGGATCTTCTTAACAATTATGGCAGTGTGGCTGAACATTGCTGTGTTGAAAACTTGACTTAACCTGCCGTCCCTGCCAGCATACTCATAGGCATGCATTCCATGGACCCTGTTAAATGGAAGTCCGCCTTCAAGAATGGCATTCTTCAGTTGAGACCTAACATTCATTCAATGCAACAACAAAGTTAGCCACCATTAGCAAAATTTTGATTAAGTCTGGGAACAGCTAGCATAAGGCACACAGGTAATCCCTTTGAGATGGGTGTTAGACCACATTATTAAACTACTTGACTATGCCAAAAAATCAGCCACAACTACAATTCCTAATAGGTAACAATGATTATAATAACAACAATGAACATAAATCCAAGTACCCAAATGTCTTGTAGCCAGATGGCATCTACCAGTACTCCCCTGTCTCCCATGTTGGGGTTCGACCCACCACCCCAAAAATCAAAATAAAAAACAAAATAACAACAATAATAATAAATCTAAGTATTGAATTAACAACAATTTGTCCTTATGCAAGTTTGTCATTGTCGTTTATCATTCTACTATACAAATATTACCATAAAAGTTAATTGAAAGTCCAAAAACTTAACAAAAATGATCAGCCCCAAGTGGGGGCAAAAGTAATATAACAAATTGACTAATCAACGAGTTATGTATGTCAAATAGTGCTGTGGATTCAAGCAAATTATCCAAGGAACATTCTCTATGGCCCATAAGGGAACAAATCACAAAGCATGACATGAAGATTGCAAAACAGAACTAATTAAAACGAATAAAGAAATAAAGGGATTTCTTTATGATTAGAGAAAAGAAATAAAAAATTAAAAAAGTGATGACTGAGTCACTGACCAACTATCCAAGTAAACCGTGTCAAGAACCAAACCCATTGAGTGTTCATTTGATTGTTCATTTGAGTGTCTAGTTTTCATTCTAACACACCTATATATAATTAAAAGGAGGAATCCTTTGGGATAACTCCAAGATGCTAGTTAGATTTTTCAAATTTAAGACCTCGTGAATCTTATGAGTTCCTTAGCAACCACAAAACCAATTCCATGGAGTTTTTTAAGGGGTTGAATCAAGAGTTTGAAGCAATCTAAAGGGATTCATGCGCTACACAATGTATTTGGATTTAAATCATGGTTACCGGTCAATCAAGACAAAAAATGGCTACAAATTAAAATCGAAATTTACCTTCATGAAAATGTTTTTTTTTTTTGGGTCTTAGACCTAGTGTATCCCCAAAGTTTTCAACCAAAGGAATAATCATTGCCGCGACGAGTGGGCAGAGGTAAATCCTTGGCCCAGGAAGTTTTTCCAAATTGCTAGGGCTCAAATTCGGGCTCTTTCACCTCCACTCAAGACAACTACTTTGGGACTAAGTACCCAACCACTCAGCCAACTCCATTGGGTTCTTCATGAAAATGTTGTCCCCTTTAAGAATACTTTCAAATGTATCTCCTCCTAAATGTTCCACGCTTGCAACATAAGTTAACGTGCCTTTTTATCTACATAACTTGTGTATTTATACAACCTATCTAGGCTTTTAAAATTATGAGATTAGCATTATTATTCCATAAAATTCATATGTTGATCCCATCGTTTTAAAAATCGGACCGGCTGGGTGAATCGGTTCAACTGGGAACGAGTCACCAACCCAGTTCGATTAAAACCCTAAAATCAGCTAGAACCAATTAAAAACTAGTAAAAAATGGGAATCGAGAGCAAAAATGATTCATTGACCATGCCGGTTTTTAAAACTATGGTTAATCCAACTTTAAATTGATAAGATTCGAAAAAGTCCTTAACAATATTGTGAAAAAAAGGAGACTGAGTTAAAATAATACTGGAATACAGTGGGGCATGTTGTATAACATGAGGCAAGTCGAAATTAATGCCTTTGATGTGGGGATATCTGGAAGTGTTAAAGTTAAGAGTAACTCCTAGACCATCGCCAACATCAACTAATTGCCTGAGTTGCTTTTCATATGAAACATTGCTTTATTTGCCTTTTGAAAAAAAAAAGGCTTCCCCACTAAAATTGAGTAATCTATATATATATATAAAACCGAAGCTTTTGAAGCTCCTACAATTTTCCACGTCAGCATATTTTAAAAAAAAAACATAAAGAAAAAAAAAAAAAAAAACTTTTCACGCAACATAAAACTTTTAAAACCCGATAAACACAAAACCCAATCTCTGCCTTCTCCTTCCTCAGTCAAAACAATCCCACCATACCTACAAACCAAAAAACTTTTCTCTTCCTCAGTCAAAACAGTCCCACCACAACTGAGTGATAAAAAAATAAATAAAAAATTCAATGCACCACCACAATCTCTGCCTTCTCCTTTCCCGTTTCACCCATCAAAACAGTCCCAGCACCACAATCTCTGCCTTCTCCTTTCCCGTTTCACCCACAACCACCACAACTCAGTAGGCAGCAGCACCTCCACCACCCACAACAACCGCAACACACAAACCACCATAATCAGACCATATCAAACCCACAACCCAAAAGCAAAAAACGATTCTGAAGATCTGCGATTGCCCAAAGTTAAAGTCACTGCTGAACTTCTTTCCTATAACTTACAGAAATTCGAGATCTGGGGGAGTCCGATTCTAGATGAACGCTGCGAATCATCTAGCCATTGGGGAGACGATATGGTAAGTTAGGTTTGATTTTTGATTTTGTTATTAATCTTGCTTTGCATTGCTTTAAATTTTCAGATCCCTCCTTTTCTCAGCCTCTTCGTTTATCAAGTTCCAAAATCAACCAAAGCCTCAACTTTGAACACACCCATTTGCAATTTTGGTAAATTTTTTTTTTTTTTTAATTTATGTTTCCAGGCACAACCCACTTGAATACTAATTGTTTTCGTAGCCCCATCACGTTTTGTATTCCAATCACGCTTAAATTTAGAAATAGTATTGGCTATTCTAGGCTTTGTATTATTAAAATTTTTGTTGTTGTTATTATTATTGGCTATTGTTGTTGTGTCGTGTGAGAACTGAGTTTTCTTTTCTATGGTTTTGTATATTTTGGTTGCTTTGTTGAGTATTCACACACTGAATCTAGATTACAGGAACTATATTCTTATTTTAAATTTTTTGTAATTTAGGACTTTTGATTTATAGAAGTTATTATTATTTAAAAACTTTCATCAATTATTAATACTATTTGGGTTGTTGGTTTTAATTAAGGTTGAATGATGAGAAAAAGCAGAGCATGATTGAAGACATCTACAACACCAAGAAGCAGAAAAGGCGGAGAAATAATTGAAAGGGTTTTTTGGTATTGGTATTGGCGGAGGAATTTGGGTTAGGGGGTATGCTGGCAAACCTATGTGTTTTAGTTTTTTTATTTATTTATTTAATGGTTTACTTGATCACTGTTAAAATCTGTTGTTGAAGCTTGAATGTTGTAGTGTAGTCATTTGACAAATGCAAATTAATTGTTGTTTAATTTTGTTGCTTTAAATTTAAAGGTGTTAAAATCTGTTGAATAAGTTATAATGATCATTGCAATAGAATACTTGCTTTCTAAATCTAAATCAAATGACTAGAAGATTGTGCTTTATTTTAGTTTGGGATTTTCATTTGAACATATATTATGTTGGTTGTGTGTTTTATGCAGTTTAGCTTCTTGAAAGTATGTTTTTGGAATTACAATTTCAACGGAATTATTAATTTTCTGTTCCAATTTTGTTTTAGGCCCTTCTGTTCTGTTATAGTTTTCAGTGAATTTTTTTTTTGGGTAATGAATATGTGTTGTGCAGAGAGAGTTGGAGAGAGATCTATGGGAGACCCTTCACTACTGTCAAACCAGTCCGCTCTAATACTGATGAAGAGATTACTGTATTAATTGTTAATCTGACACAACCGGATGAAGCATGGAGTCGAATATTATGTATATGAGATTGTTCTGGTATTGGACAGATTGTTTTTCTTCTCTTTTAGTTTTATACTCTTGCACAGATTGTTTGTTCTCTCTTCCGTTATTATTATTATTATTTTATCTGAATGCAACCAAATGACCAATCTTTGGAACTTTAGCATATTTTTTTATATATGTTTATCTAATTATTAGGTGTCTATGTGTTGGGAGGAACTGGAGCATGACTATGAGAAGAAGAATGAAAAGCCACTTCAATCTGCATATTTTATAATTTTAATGAGAACCAAAACAGTCACAATGAATCAAAGAGTAGATATGCAAAACTTGAAATCTTTGACTTTCAATTCTTTTATTCGTTTGTATATTATATTAACTTGAAATCTTATGATTTTGTGTTTATTTGTGTCTTACACATTACAATTAGGTGTTGGATTTTGAAAATTTTCTTGGTTTTAATAGTTGAAGGATGGGAGGGAGGAAGGTGCTAAGCAAATACTACTCACCTGTCCAACCTAGAGGCTTGAGGGGTCAAGCACACATGATGCTTCCCATAAGTAGATGTTATTGGTGACAATTATTTAGGTATTCGAAGGTTCTGATTCTACTGCAAATGTACAGATGCTTTGCTGAGCTTACCATCAAGACTGACCCACAAAATTTCAACTATATTGTTGAGTCTGGTGCTACCAGAAATTTTGAACCTGTGTGAAGATGATGAGGTAAAATAAAATAAATACAAATAAAATTCTTGCAATCTTTTGTACATATAACATGGTTTTTGACTAAATATTTTGATTATATTCTTTTAATTCATTAGGCAGCAGAGACAATAACCATAAAAGAGAAGTTGGAGAGATGGAAGATGCAATGAAATCTTTAGAGAACAAAAACCTTGGATTTGGAAAGAAAAATGGACATCATTACTACACTGGATGGGATGAAATCTATGAAGGTATTATTTGCTTTACCAATTCTATTTTTATTTATTAAGGTAGGCTATCATCTCATAGTGCCACAAATGGAATCTTTAAGTCTTAAATAGATTGTGTAAATTTAAGATTACGTGATGATAGATCAAAGTAGAAGGCCGTGAAGGTTGTCTCTGGTCTTTCAGGTATATGTTTTTATTTTTTGGGATGCTCTTCAAAGCATATACTTGGTTATGTGAAGGCAATGTTGCTTTTAAAATTTCCTTCAAATTCACTCACATTCTTAAAGTAATTTTTATTTTCTTCAGTTTATAATATTTGGGTCTTTACTTTTCGTTCAACTTTTATGGGTGCAGTTCTTTTTTTTGTATTTCATGGACTTAATCGGCAGACAAGGTACCCCCACATGGTACTACTCTTTCTTATCAATTTTCAGCTTCAATCTTCTTGGGTTTAATCCTTATTCAAATATGTTAAAACTTTTAAGGTTTTTGTTTTAATTGGTGGTAGTTGAGAATTGAGTGAGGATCTTGCAAAATATGCGAAAGTGTTTGAAGTAGGGGCTAATGGATTGGGCTATGAGCTACTAAAAGACTTGGCTCTATCAGGTTTCCATTATTGGCTTCAAGGCTCTTTATTGTATGCATTTTCTTATGAGACATTTTGGCTCTATCTTTGTATTCAATATTGAAGTTAAGGTAGTTAGATGTATAGTTTCGTGATTTAGGGGGGTGGATGAAAATTGTAAGTGAATATGATACTTGGCAGATTCTTTCAAACATTGTTCTTTCAATTGGAGTGACTAATTGGTTGCTATACATAAAGCTCAACTTGGACATTGATGCTGAAATATGTTTGAGGAATTTCATCTTATTTTAGTTTTTTATGTCACTCCTTTTTCAGATAATGATTCGAAATAGTTGTTTCTTCAAGTAATTTCTATTTGAAACTGAGGTAAACCACATATAGTTTCAATAATGTTTTATAGAAAGAGAATGATTGAAACTTTACTTTTAGTTTTAATATAGAGCTATAAGTTATTTATGAAATGTTTTCCACACTGTCATTTGACCCTTTGACAATAGATTAATAAATTTTTTTTTTCCCCATGTGGTTTCTTAATTATCTTTTTATTTATCTAGCCCGTGCATCGCACGGGTTAGCGACTAGTTACTAAAGAAAGGTTTCAAATTGGTACGTGCTGATACAAAAGAAAGAACTGAGGTGTCAGAATATGAAACTTATGTAGTACATAATTGCTTTAGCAAACGAACCCAGGTTTTAAAGGTAAAAAAAGAAAAAGAAAAGCTAGGAGATAATTACAATGAACTTTTCGTAAGTCCTCATTTCGTGGCCGACATTGAACGGTGGTTCACCAATAGGACTATTCAGGATTTCTTAAGTTCCAAGTATGGTCCGCCAAGCAACATGTACATAAGCTGTCCATTGCATCATAGTGATGCCGTATCGTTTGTCCAAAAATCTTTGTTAAAAATAAGGTTAGACAGAGTCCATGGAAGAAACCAATGTGAATTTGAAACTTCTTATAGACACAGAAAGTCATAGAGTGCTTTTTGCTGAAGCTGGCAAGGATTTCATTGACTTCCTCATTCACATTCTAGCCCTGCCGGTTGGAACTTTCATTCCGCTTCTCAAAAAGCAAGGAATGGTGGGCAGCTTGGGGAGCATTTACGAGAGCATTGAAAGTTTTACTATATACATACCTTCAACTCATAACGATAATAGTGTGGTTGAGCATTGTTGTGTTAAAAACCCGATTGAACCTAGGGTCCAAGGAAGGATACTCAAACATATGCATGCCATAGACGTTGTTGAACAGAATTCCTCCCTCAAGAATTGCATCTTTCAATTGGGACCTACAACAAATTTAGGTTAGATACCATATCTCCTTTATTACAAATTTTAGCAGCATGTGAATTAGTTTGTTGGAGTTTTAGCTTAATATATTTGGGTCTAATTGTGTCATATTAATTTTTCAATTAAATAATAATAATAATAATCTGTATGTGGGATATCCACTCATGCATGTATATATAATTGTACACCAAACGTGATGGACCACTAGAGTAGGAGTTCTAGACTAGGGTTTCATAACAAACCCACTTCCAAGGAGTGCAAAAGTTGTCATGAAACATGACATCTACATTGCTTCCTCAAAGATATAAATAACGAGAGTTTGTATTACCTTGCTCCATCCATTGTTGAGTGTTGGGTTAAGATAGCTTGACCCCGATTAATTAATTTAATTACCCAAATTGATTAATTAGGTCAAATTGCATGCAAATCATGAAGGCACTAACAGATCACCAATTAAACTAAATGCAACGGAAAATAAATTAGACACGATGATTTGTTGACAAATAGGGAAAACCTCTCACAAAGCAAAAACCCCACCGAGTGACCCGATTAATTAATTTAATTACCCAAATTGATTAATTAGGTCAAATTGCATGCAAATCGTGGAGGCACTAACAAATCACCAATTAAACTAAATGCAGCAGAAAATAAATTAGACACGATGATTTCTTGACAAATAGGGAAAACCTCTCGCAAGGCAAAAACTCCACCAAGTGATTTTAAGGTCACCACTCCCAAGAATTCACTAATTAACAATTAAGCGGTTACAAGTATAAGGAATCTTACCAATACCCTGGCCTTCCCAAAATACCAACCTACAGTTGAACCCTTACTCTGATACCTAATTGGACTTAATCTTCTGGTAGCCTTCTTTTGCTTGATGCACAAATCTTCAATCTGTGACTAACCTTTTTACACGGATTCCAATATGTGACTAACTCTAGCAACTTGAATGGATATTGTTGGCTGCAAAGTTCTTCACTTCATCAACAATGAAGATCAGGAAGCACTTGGTTACAAAATCCTATGACGTACAAACGCAGTAGCTTCTTGGTTTCTATATTCGTATGTGACGACTCTTAAAATAAGCCTTATATATGTCTAGGGTTGTGAGAAAGAAACCCTAAACAAATACATAAGCTTAGGCCAAATTTCAGATCTAAAAATCTAAAAATCGTAATTCTCAATAGATCGAGCTTCTATCAAGGCATTTGTCGAGCTTCTCATTTAGTATCTATCGAGACTTAATGAAACAGCTTTTCTTCACTTGTTTCTTGGATCAATCTACATGTCTTTAATACGAACACATGATATACTTGATCAACATATTCTTGATGTATTAAACCCAATTTAAATCTACCCAATTATAAATAAAGTGCATTTTGTCAAAAGATTAGTCAATTACATAAAATACAACCCTAACACTGAGCAATTTAGAGCAAGGTAATGTATACGAAGCAGATCATGAATAAAAATAGGAAAAAAGACATGACACACCAACTAGCCAAGGAAGACCTTGTCTTGAAGCAAGGCCATGAAGGGACTCGATGAAACGCCATCTTCATTAGGCACAAAGTGTTTAGACACAGGAGTAAGACTGTAGAGCCTCTGGAAAGAACCATAGTTCCCATCGTCAGCAACCACAGCGCAACCAAGCACAGAGTCGCTGACTAGCAGCTTGAGAATGCAGTATGGCTGCATTGGGATCTTGGTGGGCATCTAAGCTACAATCTGTGAAGGAGAGAGCATGGCTCCAGGACTTGCTTTGGCTAAGATATCAAAAACCCCAAGCTCAATGGCCGAGTGCAAGGCCATGGGCAGCACAATGGATGTCACCAGCTGCATGGCATAGGAGAAACTCTCTTCTTCTTCTATTTTTTGATCACCATCAAGAATGCTTCGATGGGATTCTTTGGGAGAGGCCATTAAATAAACTTTGAATTGATTTGAACCTCTTTTGTTCACAAACTGGAAATTTTGTTTATTGGATTTATAGAGATTGAATGATTTAGGGATACGAATGTTGGGTGCATTGCACCACATGGGTCCAGCCTACACTTTGGCTTAACTCATTAAATGAGCTTGTTGGACAAGCAACTAAGAAGTCAGCTAGTTTAAAGGAGCCTCCTAAAGAAGCTTGCCAAAAAGGAAGAATTGAAGTTATCTTTTTCTCTAATATTACGTACAAAAGTCAAAGCAAGTTGGCTTGCATTTATTGTGAATTGATGACAAGCGTGTGAAAGGAAGAAAAGAAGATAAAGATGAAGAAATAAAAAGAAATGTCATTCAGCCATTCGATGCAGAGAGAGTCCCAGAGTGTGAGGACAGTGCAGTCTTGAAAAACTGTGTGAGTGAGAGCAAGCAAAAGAGGAGAAAAACACATACAACAAGAGAAAATTGTAAAAGATAAACAGTAAAGAAAAGAGCCATGAGTGAAAAGAAAAATAGAGTTTTTCTTTGTTTAAGTTATATATCTAAATGTTGTAATCTTTATTTAATATAGTGAAATTATTTAGAGTTTGTCTTGTGATTTTTCCCTTCAAAGAGAAATGATTTTTCATATAAATTATTGTGTTCTTGTGTCGTTATGCTTCCATTGTACTTGCCGAAACTTATTCCCACTTATATAGTGTTAGAAATACTGAATGATTGTATTGTATTTCACACCATAATAGAATATACACGAGTGCCTTTATATAGGAGGCATATGTGTGCAGTACAAGCAAGAGTATAGTACAAGAATGTGTGCTATACAAGTAATCTAGTTGGGCCTAAAGCCCACAACACTATATACGTTAATAGCCCCCCTTAAACTCAAGGTGGATGTGAGACCAGCTTGAAGTTGTCAACCAAATCATGAAGGCGTCCCTTAGAGTGTGACTTGGTGAACATATCTACAAGTTGATCTTTAGAGGAGACTGAGATCAGCTTGAGAGCACCATGGACAAGATGATAACAGATAAAATGACAATCGATCTCGATATGTTTAGTTCATTCGTGGAAGACATCATTGTGAGCAATATGAATGGCACTTTGCCTATCACAATAAAGAGGAGTAGAAGAAGATATGAACACACCTAAGTCTTTGAGAAGCAATCGTAGCCAAAGGAGCTCAAATGTGGTATCAGCAAGGGCATGATATTCTGCTTCAGTACTGGAGTGGGCCACATGAGTTTGTTTCTTACTTCACTAAGAAATCAGAGAAGAACCAAGAAGAAAGCAATAACCAGTGGTGGACTTGCGATCAGTGGGGTTTCCAGCCAAATCAGCATCAGAAAATGCACGAAGAATAAGAGGAGACTGAGCAGAGTAGAAAAGACCATGGAAGAGAGTGCCTTTTAGGTATCGAAGAATGCGTAGAACAGCAGCATAGTGAGTCGATCATAGAGCAGACAGATACTGGCTCACTTGGTGAACAGCATAGGAAATGTCTGGACGAGTGACAGTGAGATAAACTAGGCTGCCAACCAAGCATCTGTAAAGAGAGGGATTAGACAATGGTTTCCCTCCTGAGGGAGTTAGATGCGCATTAAGCTCAACTGGAGTGTCAACAGTCTTGCTATCAGTAAGTCCAGCTCGAGACAAGAGTTCAGAGGCATACTTGGCTTGAGTAATATAAAGTCCATCTGTAGAATGAGTGATTTCAAGACCCAAGAAGTAGCTGAGATGTCCAAGATCTTTCATCTCAAACTGCTGACCAAGAAAATCCTTGAGTTCTTGAATGCCACTAAGGTCATCACCAGTTATGATCATATCATCCACATACAGGAGAAGTAAAATAGTGCCTTTTGTCAGTGCGACGAAGAAATAAGGCAGAATTATAATGACTGGCCATGTAACCCAAGTGAGAGATGGTAAAGCTGAATTTGACAAACCAAGCTCGTGGAGCTTGTTTAAGGCCATAAAGTGCACGTCGAAGGTGACAAACCTTGTTTGATTCTGTTAAGGACATATTTTGTGTAATTGGCTAATCCTTTGACAAAACACACTTTTACTTGTATTTGTGTAAATCTAGGATGTGTTTAATACTTCAAGAAACATGTTGTTTAAGTCTAGTATTAAAGCCATGAAGATTGGACCAAGAAACAAGTGAAGAAAAGCTGTTCACTAAAGCTGGACATATAACTCGACACCTGCGAACAGATAGCTCGACAACTTCTTGACACCTCTCAACAGCTAGGCTATCTATCAAGCTCTTCAGTTGATTGTTATCGCAATCTCGACACCTCTCGATAACTGGTGGATCTATCGAGAAAGCTCCTGTCTCCTCGACAACTCCTCGATAGCTGTATCTGTTGAAGTTTAAAGCTCGACACCTCTCGATCGATCGAGGTTACGGGAATTCAGATTTTCAGATTTGATTTTCGGCCCATGATGACATGTATGTGTAGGGTTTCTTTTCTCACAACCCTAGACCTATATAAGGCTTATTTTAGAGGCCGTCACATAAGAGAATACAAGGAGAACATATGCAAAAGGTGACCGATGTCTTATTCTCTTTGAAAGAAGCTACTGCGTCTTTGCGCCTTAGGGTTTTGTAACCAAGTGCTTCTTGATCTTCATTGTTGATGAAGTGAAGAACTTTGCAGCCAACAATCTTCTTCTAGTTGGTGATTAAGTCGTGTACTAGGATTCGCGCAATTGGTTAGTCACGTACTGGGATTCGTGCATCAAATAGGGTGGCGTTCATATATTGAAGAGTTCAGAGGTTCTGAAGTGGTAAAAGGTTTCTGCTGTGAGTTCATCTACGGGGATTGTAAAGTCTAGGGACAAAGGTTTTGTACTAGATCTGAAAATTCTCTTTGCTATAGTGGATTGCTTTTTGGGAAGGTTTCCCCCAGGTTTTTTACTGTGAAACTAGTTTGTTTCATTGGTTTTCCTGGGTCATCATATCTTGTCTTATTTATTTTTCCACTGCATGATTTTGACATGATATTGATGTTTGTTTGTTTTAACAAGTTTTATTGATAATAAATCTAATTAACAACTTGGATTTAAAACTTGTTAATTCTATCAACCGAAGTCTATATTTCCCAACAAATTCAACAGAGAGACCAGAAGGAGGTTGCATATAAACTTCTTCACTTAAATCCCCATTAAGGAATGAATTTTTGACATCCATCTGAAAAATGTCCCATTTACTGGTAGCAGCAACAACTAAGAGGGCATGAACAAATGAGATACGAGCAACCGGAGCAAAGGTCTCTTCATAATCAATCCCATACTCTTGTGTAAAACCTTTTGCAACAAGATGAGCTTTGTAGCGCTCAATGGACCCATCAGAGTGAGTCTTAATCTTGTAGATCCACTTACAACCAACCACAGATTTCCTAGGGGGGGAGAGTCACCAAATCCCAAGTATGGTTTTTAGATAATATATCAAGTTCCTCTTTCATTTTAATCTGTCATAAAGGGTCAGTGGAAGCCTCACGATAGGTGTGAGGCTCGTGCAGGCAAGGGCAGTGTAACAATGATAGTCAAGTAAATGTGCAAGAATGGATCTTACCTGAGTTGAGTGACGAGGTGGAATGTCTTGTGCAAGATCTTCAGGCGAAGCAGGAGCAGGGGACCCAAGCTCAGGGTTAGGTAGCTCGTCTTCGACCTGTTCATCTTCCACTTGTTCATTAAAGGGTGAACTAGGAAAGGGATCAAGGATATCTGGTTGTTGGATAGAGAAGTCTACATAAGAATCAGGAGCAGCTACAGGAAGATCAGGAGCAGCTACAGAAGGAATATGTGCCTCATCTGGAAAAAGATCTAAGACAGAGGAGGAAGATAGGGAGGCATGAAAGTGAGAGAGCTCGACAAAGGAGCGATGTTCCCAAAAGACAACATTGCGGGAGATACGAAGACGATGAGAGAGAGGATCATAACACCGATACCCCTTTTGAGTTTCGCCATAGCCAAGAAAACAACAAAGCTTTGACCGAGGCTCAAGTTTGTTATGCTCATATGGCTAAAGAAGAACAAAACAAGCAGAACCGAAGGAGCGAAGGTGGTGATAGTCTTAAGGTGACCCAAAAAGGCGCTCATATGGAGTTTGATTTTGGATAACAGGACTTGGAATGCGATTAATAGCATGAACAGCATGAAGAGTAGCTTCGCCCCAAAAAGGAGCAGGAACTTTGGCAAAGAAAAGGAGAGTACGAACAGTGTCAAGAATATGACGAAGTTTTCGTTTGGCTCTACCATTTTGTTGAGAGGTACCTGGACAAGTTAGTTGATGAATAGTGCCATAGGAATGCAAAACAGCTTGGAAAGCATATTGAGTGTATTCAAGAGCATTAACAGATCGAAAAATTTTGATGTGTTTGGAAAACTGAGTTTCAACCATTTTTGCAAAATTAGAATATACTTGCAACAATTTAGAACGATGTTTCATATTAAAAATCCAGCTATAGTGAGAGTAATCATCAACAAAGACAACAAAATATCGAGACCCACCAATACTAGAGACAGAAAAAGGCCCCCAAATATCAGAATGAATAAGGTCAAAGATATCAATGGATATTGATTCACTAGTATTGAAAGGAAAAGCTGGTTGTTTTCCTAACTGACATGAAACACAATCTGAAAGTTCAAAAACGTGTAAAAACACCTTTGAACGTTTAGACCCCCAACTTACAACTTAACCAATTCAAGCAATATGTCAAACAACAAGTGTGCGGAAACTTAACATATGCTATAATATGAAATAGGTTAAAAACTATCTAAGCCATAACAAAATAAAATCCACAGCAGATAATAAAAAGGCAAAGATAGAGAGGAAGGAAGATGCAAACACAAAGACAACACGCAATGTGTTATCGAAGAGGAAACCGAAGCCCTCGGCGTAAAACCTCTCCGCCGCCCTCCAAGCGGTCAATAATCCACTAGAAAATGTAGTTGGGATACAAGGATAGCAATAGACCCTCCAAGCCTAATCTACCCAGTGCACCTAAGCCCTCCAAGCTTCTTGCTCCAACGAGGTTGCGCCGAACCTTTTTCTTTTCTAGCTTTCCGGATTCCGCTACTAGACCATAGCATCAACCAATGAAGATTGGTTCCTTCCTAACTGCTTCCCAGAAATCCAAACAACTGTCTCACAATGATGATGATGGTGAGAACCAGGTCTGGTATAATGCCTCTCAAGGATTTGACAATGGAGAGGAAGAGAGTTGGGGAATTTGGAGAGACTCTAAGGTATAGATTGTGGGTGAATCAATCTTGTTTTTCTTTAGGGTTTCTCTCTCAAAATTCTCTCTGGAAGCTCTCTCTCAATCGTGGGTAAAAAGGGGTATTTATACTAGAGTGGGAGAGGAATGTGAAACGTCAGGTTTTACAAAACAGGGGTGGCTCGCGGCTTGACCTCGCGGCTTGACCAAGTCGCGAGATCCAGTCGCGAGATAACCGTATGGCCAGTTGTCCTGTTTTGTCCTGTAGTGCTCCAGCTGGCATGACTGTTCACCTTCCAGCATGCTTGGCACGTGTGCTGCTTCTGGCGGCTTGCAGCCGCGAGTCACCCGCGAGTCCCAGCCGCGAGTCTCTGTTTTCTTGCACACTCTTGAGCAAACTTCACTCTATCTCACTCACTACCCTTACATCAAACCCACCTAAATACAGGGTTACTAAATGCTGAATTACAAGCAAATTTGGCACGGAATAAAGCCAATTAGGTGGTTGAATAAATTCAATCTTACAATCTCCCCCTTTGGCTATTCCGTGACAAAACCCTAAAACAGACTCTAGACTTAACATGTGAGTTGGGAACAGTTGAACAAAACTCACTCACACCTAACTCTAGAAACTGTGAGGCACTTGAATCATATGAACATAATACTCCTGAAACACAACAATACACCATGATCATTGTAAGCAGAAAAATTATAAAATGCATATGAAACAGGCAATATGTGATCAAGCAAAGATGGAGTTAAGAAACAAGCCATGGCTTGATCAACCAAGTGAGCACCACAAGGTAGTGATCACAGTGCTCATTCACACTTGGAATGAACACAAGGACATACAAGTTAACAAGCACAAGGCAAGACACTTGTATGTTCAACACTCAACCAATGCATAACACACAAGGTATATGCATCTAGGAACAATCCTACAAGGGCACAAGAGTGACAGTACAAATATCAAAATGCAGAACATTTAGATCAGAGTACTGATTTCAATCATAGCATAAAGGCTGCAATTAGCAAGGTACAAACCATAAAGCCTACAAACTATGCATAAAACATAAACCCTAAAAGCTTACAGAAGCACAAGGGTACAGATAACAAAACATCCTGAATAACATCATCAAAATATGTTAAAGTTTAAACCAAGAGTATAGATAAGAGTTAGAAACAACTATACACCAAAACACAGTGTATCAAACCCATAAAAGACTAAGAGTACTCAAAACATAAACATATATAAACAAAGTCTTTGTAATTGACAACTCCCCCTTAACACATTACTCCCCCTTAAGATCTGCTTTTCTGCTTCTCAATCAACAATGTCATCATCACCAGAAACATCTCCCCCTTTTTGACAGGAATGGCCAAAGGGTCACTGTGCAGGCTGAGTGGTGAAGCTGTCAAGTTTTGCAGACAAAACATCAATCTGGTCCTGCATGGCTCTCATCCTCTCAGAGTGCTCAGTCTGGATTTCTCTGATCCCATCAAGTCTTTCCAGAATGATTTGGAAAGCATCTGGAGGAGTATCTGAAGCAGTTGATACTCTGGGTCTTTTGCCACTTCTCCTGGGTGTTGAGGTTGATGCATGCCCTGCTGCCTCTGCTTCAGTATCCATTGGAACACCTTCTCCTTCATCACCTTCATCTTCTTCTCCTGGAAGCCTAACACTTATTCTTTTGCAAGTAAGCTTGTTAATTGCAGAAGGTGTGGACATGGGACTGATGTCTTGAGGGATTGGAACACCCTTACTTCTAAAAATCCTCATCAGCAAGCTGGGAAAGATCAATTTTGGCCTAGAGGTTGTTCTTGTCTCATCCACAATAGTGTCATATATGTGGGAACTTATGTCTATGAAATTCTTTTCTTTGAGGTCCATCAGAAAGATTGCTCTAGCACAATTGATTGTAGTCAACTTCTTAATGGGATAGAGGTTAAACATCATGATGATTGTTAGGCACCTCATGTCTACTGGAAAGGCAGTGGTATTCAAACATTTCCCTTCTCTCTGCCCACCTATCTTTTGTTGAACTTTTTCAATAGAAACACTCCTATCCTTGTAGTTGATAAATTCCTCATCTTCTAATCCTTCAAGACCTAATGCATCATCTATGACATGTGCATCCAAAATGAATTCCTTGCCTCTAACCCAACAACTTAACTCATTCTCCCTTATCACAGCATTTGAGTAAAATTCCCTAATCAGGGGTTCACACACTACAGGGAAATCACACAGAAGCTTTTCCCATCCTCTTCCTTCAAAACAACCGGGGATAAAGGTTTGTCTCAAGTCCTCCAAATCTACAAATCTTTCTTGAATAATTCCTGCTTTCAAGAAGTTATCCTTGTATCTCTCAAAGTGATGAACTGACCTAAACAGTTTAGGATCCATTTTCAATCTTTTGTCAGCCTTCTTTGCAGGAGTTTTCTTCTTAGGAGGAGAAGGAGCCATCTGTGAACAAGCAGAAGAGGCCACAACAGCATAGAGGAATATATGTGCAGAACAAGTCAGTACCATGTAGTTTAACAAAGAGATCTCAGACAAACAAATTAACTTTGAACACTTAAATCATAAGCTTCTTAGAAAAATCACATGGATAAACAAGCCTAAGATAGGAAATATACAAAATCATCAGATATAGATATCATCCTAGAGGCAGATAATGGGAAATGATAAGGCTCATAACCAGCATTGTTAAACTAACAGATGCACCCAACAGATTAACACAACAGAACATGCACAACATCAAACGGAGCATTTTGGGAACAACACACAGCTCAATATCAGATAAAATAAAAGACACACTTAGCTAAGCACAGGATGAAGACAACTAGGAACAAAACAAACTTTAGCAAGATCATGAGCAAGCTAAGCATGAACACAGAATAATAGTCGAAACACAAACCCATTTCTAAATCACAGACATAAGAAAAAAATCAAGGGGAAAAACACAAAATTAAGTAGAAATGAGTTCGAAATTGAAAACCCATACCTGTGACATGAAGAATTTGAGCAGAAAATGTGCAACAATGGAGATTGAAAATGGGAGCACGGAGTGTTTGGGAAGGAGATGTTTTAGAGAGAAAATGAACAGTTATTAAAGTTCGAGGGAAAACTGAAAAAGATTTAAAAACTGCTCCTTTTTCTGCCAAACACGCGATTTTCGCGACTTGATTAAGTCGCCACACAGTCGCCAGATCAAGCCGCCAAAGCACTTAAGGATAAAAATTTGAAAAAATTTTTCTAAGTGTTTTTTGCGACTGGAAGGTATACCCGCGAAAGAGTCGCGAGATGAGCCGCGAAAATCTCTGAATAACCTCGCGACTGGACCTTTCACTCCCGAACAAGTCGCCAAAAATGACCAGCGAAGATGCGACTGAGGCTCGCGACTTGAAATACCCGCGACTGAGCCGCCAAAACAGGGCAAAACTAGAGTTTTGAAATTTTCAGATTTTTCAACCAAAATACTTTCCAAAAACACTTAAAACACTCAAAAAATCTTTTTGTGCTTGATTTAACAAAGATTGAGCATGTGAAAACACATTTTATCAAGTACAATCACACAAATGAATATGGCATTTATTGAACATAAACTTGTGTGTTGTGTGTGGATATCAACAATGAGATAGTCCTTAGTCTAATGTGAAGCTTCAATGATCAATTCAATCAAGACATACACAATTAGCACTAGATTTTGTGACCCATCTCAATTATAGAAGAATGTATATATGACCTCCCACAAAAACTTGATAAAATAACTTGGAGCTTTACATTTGACTCCACAATTAATCAACATTTGATCTTTTTGATCTTTTGAGGCAATCACCTCTCATTGTGAGAGTGATAGTTGACATTTCCTTTTGATGAACAAGCCTTTGGCTTTTTGAATAAAACATTTCTCTTTAATTTTTGGTCGCTTTCCCTTTTTCCTAGTCGAATACTAGTATGTGCGACAGGCTTTTGCAGCTCAATATCTCTTTTCATTTGGAGATTTACATTTGGTGAGCTCTTTTTAGCAAAAACAAAAATAAAGAGTGGGAAGATATATAGACACAAGTCTATGCAAGTCTCAAGATCAACAAAACCATTCACTAATCATTCATGACAAGTTTGAAGATCTATTTACAACAATCACAAAGATTTCAAAATTTCTCCCACATAGATATGAGTGCATGAAGACAAGCAATGCTCGAAAATGCACAAAGCCATTAGCACAAAGGTACACGGCAAAACAAGTTTTAAGACAAAAACTCAACAAAGTCAATCAAGCTTTTTGATTTTCTAATTTTTTATGTGATTTTTGGATTTTTGACACACGAAGCAAAAAGATTGATAAGACAAAAGAAATATACACAAGATGACAAGCAAACAACCAATAGCAAAAACAGCAAGAAAAACAAACAAACATTGTCACAAAGCATAGGAAGTATTAATGCATGGACATGTTCTAATGCTTATGCATGAGTACCCTTTTTCACCCACACGTCACTTGCGTTTGGGGTGATTTCCTTATAGGATTGGGTACGGGAGTTAGGGCTTTCAAACCTTCGTGAGAAGCTTTCCAAGCAGTTGGTGAATGCACCAATCATCTTCATCACGTTCATCATTCCGGGATCACCATTCTGATCTCTAGATTGATCACCTGCCCAAACTCTTCTATCATTTCTAGGTCCTCCTGACCTTTGAGGAGTTTTGCACTGTTCTTTGCTCTCAGCTTTTGGCAATTTGGTCGAGTATGCCCTTGAAGTCCGCAATAATGACACA
Source organism: Quercus tomentella (assembly GCA_028535165.1). Taxonomy (NCBI): domain Eukaryota; kingdom Viridiplantae; phylum Streptophyta; class Magnoliopsida; order Fagales; family Fagaceae; genus Quercus; species Quercus tomentella. The sequence continues at coordinate 46,508,636 of JAPQVY010000100.1, forward strand.
CATAAGTCACTCTAGGACCTCTTTGTGGTCGTGGACGTGACTTGGCACGAGATTCGGATCTGCCCACAGATTGACTACGGGAATTCAGCATCCGTTGGTTCACCACATTCTTCTTCTCCTCCATTTTGAGTTTCTCATCAGTAAGGTCAGCTACAACTGGATCTTTAGCCTTAACAAACTTCACTTCTTTAGTGACATTTCCAGATGAGCTACTTCCTCCGGTATATCCCAATCCGGATTTGTCTGAAAAGCACTTTTGAGATGAGATAACATCATCAAGCTTCTTGGTGGTGACCCTCTCTACTTTAGCATTTGCTTGCACAACCTCATTCTCAAGAAATCTTACTTTTGTGTAAGCTTCGGACAACTCACCATTCAAAGTTTCTATCTCGCATTTGGCCTCTCTATATCGGATTAGGAGACTTTTGTAGTCCTCCTCTGCCTTCTTCATTTTTCTCACAGCAGCCTTGGCCACCCTTGTGTACTCACCCGACTTTTCCAAGAGTGAGTTATAATTCTCTTGAAGATTTGCTGTGCTTTCATCTTGTTCAGCATCTGATTCTTCAACAATTCCTAGTGATTCATCATCACTATGTTCTCCAAGGTCTTGTACAAGCAGATTCAACTCCTCTGAAGACTCAACGTGAGCAATGGTCATAAAAGCTGAATAGTTCCCCTCTCCATCACAGCTCTCTTCAGATTCTGAGTCAGACAAATCAGAGTCACTCAATGTCGTGGCATACACTTTACCTTTCGATTTCAAATAATTCGGACATTCCTTCTTAAAGTGTCCATGCCCGTTACATTCGAAGCAAGTGACACCTTGTGTAGGTTGGGATTCTTTACCATCTCTCTTTTTGAATTCCCTTTTCTCCCTTCCAGAACTTTGGAATTTTCCTTTATCACCAAATTTTCCATTATTCTTAAACTTCAAGAACTTTCGGAAATTTTTTACAAGGTATGCAACATCTTTATCAACCACATCGTCTTCCGATGAGTCATGGACTTCTACCTTCTCATTAATGGTCTTAAGAGCAAGGGATTTACTCTTCCGTTGATTGGGCAGCGACATTTCATAAGTCTGAAGAGAACCGACCAGCTCTTGGACTTTGATGTTATCTAGGTCCTTGCTCTCTTCAATCGCTGTCACTTTAGCACGAAAACTTTCCGGCAATGATCGAAGGATCTTCCTTACGATTTTAGAATCCTCCATTTTCTCCCCCAAGTTGAACTTACTGACAACCACCTCATTTAGCTTCCCATAGAAAGAGTCAAAAGACTCATCCTCACTCATCTTGAGCTCCTCAAACCGGGTGGTCAGCATTTGTAACTTGGTGTCCTTCACTTTCTTCGTGCCTTCATAGGTAGTTTCCAATATCTCCCATGCTTCTTTGGCAACGGTGATGTGAGAAATCCTGTGAAATTCATCTGGAGACACACCACAAAAAATAGCATTTAAAGCTTTACTGTTAGCATTAGATGCAGCGAGTGCTGCCTTATCCCATGTGGATTTGGCTGCCTCAGGTCTAGTCCAACCACTCTCAACTGCATCCCAAACAGATTCATCAATGGAGCATAGAAATGCTCTCATGCGAACCTTCCAAAAGGCATAATTACTACCATCAAAATATGGAGGTGCATTTAGGGATTGAGACCTATCCATTTCAAAAGGGAGTCAAGGATCACACAATGGTAATGAAACCAATAACAGTGTACCCGCTCTGATACCAATTGAAAGTTCAAAAACGTGTAAAAACACCTTTGAACGTTTAGACCCCCAACTTACAACTTAACCAATTCAAGCAATATGTCAAACAACAAGTGTGCGGAAACTTAACATATGCTATAATATGAAATAGGTTAAAAACTATCTAAGCCATAACAAAATAAAATCCACAGCAGATAATAAAAAGGCAAAGATAGAGAGGAAGGAAGATGCAAACACAAAGACAACACGCAATGTGTTATCGAAGAGGAAACTGAAGCCCTCGGCGTAAAACCTCTCCGCCGCCCTCCAAGCAGTCAATAATCCACTAGAAAATGTAGTTGGGATACAAGGACAGCAATAGACCCTCCAAGCCTAATCTACCCAGTGCACCTAAGCCCTCCAAGCTTCTTGCTCCAACGAGGTTGCGCCGAACCTTTTTCTTTTCTAGCTTTCCGGATTCCGCTACTAGACCATAGCATCAACCAATGAAGATTGGTTCCTTCCTAACTGCTTCCCAGAAATCCAAACAACTGTCTCACAATGATGATGATGGTGAGAACCAGGTCTGGTATAATGCCTCTCAAGGATTTGACAATGGAGAGGAAGAGAGTTGGGGAATTTGGAGAGACTCTAAGGTATAGATTGTGGGTGAATCAATCTTGTTTTTCTTTAGGGTTTCTCTCTCAAAATTCTCTCTGGAAGCTCTCTCTCAATCGTGGGTAAAAAGGGGTATTTATACTAGAGTGGGAGAGGAATGTGAAACGTCAGGTTTTACAAAACAGGGGTGGCTCGCGGCTTGACCTCGCGGCTTGACCAAGTCGCGAGATCCAGTCGCGAGATAACCGTATGGCCAGTTGTCCTGTTTTGTCCTGTAGTGCTCCAGCTGGCATGACTGTTCACCTTCCAGCATGCTTGGCACGTGTGCTGCTTCTGGCGGCTTGCAGCCGCGAGTCACCCGCGAGTCCCAGCCGCGAGTCTCTGTTTTCTTGCACACTCTTGAGCAAACTTCACTCTATCTCACTCACTACCCTTACATCAAACCCACCTAAATACAGGGTTACTAAATGCTGAATTACAAGCAAATTTGGCACGGAATAAAGCCAATTAGGTGGTTGAATAAATTCAATCTTACACAATCAAAAATTTCTGTAGACACTGAACCTAACAAACCTCTAGAAGCCAATTGTTGTACCCGAGAGGAAGATGCGTGACCAAGTCAAGCATGCCAAAGTGCAAGGGAAGGAATTGAAGAAACTGTAGTAGCTGCAGCAACAAAAACAGGAGCAACAAGTGGAAGACAAAGGTTGTCCACGGGAAACATACGCCCAACTCTGGACCAGTCCCAAGCTCCTATCTCGTCCTCGGATCCTGCACAATACACCCAGAATAATCAATTATAATGCGATAACCTAACTCAGCTAATTGTCCCACAGAAAATAAATTGTAAGAAAGGTCAAGAACATTAAAGACCCCATGAACCGAGAGGTTGGAGGTCGAAACAGAACCTATATTATGACCAGACATTGTGGAACCATTTGCTATGCAAATATTAAGAGGGGGTGGTGTAGGTTTGAGTTCAGAAAATAAGGATGAGTGAGGTGTCATGTGATTGCAACAAGCGGAATCCATAAGCCAAGAGGAAGAAGACATACCAGATAAAGTTGAGAGAGAAGAGGAATAAGATGCATTACCAACCATACAAATGACATTGGCGATGATGATTTTAAGGTCATCTGTGGACATGGTGAAAATGCGGCCTGAAGACTTAGACTGTGCAGAGACAGGAGCCATTGGTTGGATACTCTCAGTGTTAGCAATAGTAGCAGTAGAAACTAAAACAGTTGATTTGTTACGATGATAACAAGTCTCAATATTGTGGCTAAAACGTTTGCTGAATTGTCGACGACGATTATTGCAACAAGAAGAAGACCTATCTTTATTCTTCATTTAGAAGAAAAATATGCAAAAATGGACTGCAAAAATGAAATCTATGCGAAAAACTGGGTAAGGAGCACCTGGACTGCAAAAAGTCAACTTTGCCAAAAAGTTAACGGTCAAACCTGGTCAAAGTCAACGGTCAACGGATGACGTCAGCAGGCTAATTGGGCTATGACGTCAGCAGATGACATCAGGAGCAACCTGGAAGATGATGTCAGCTAGGGCTGACGTGGCAAAGTGATGTCACAGATGACGTCAATAACAATAGGGACGGCGGTGCGTGTAGCGCATAAGGTGCAGAGACAATGTGTCAAAAATCTTCAGTAGCACGTGAGAGCGTATAGACAGTCCAATGAGGCCGATTCTTTTCTGATGATGTAGATCGAAGAAAGACGATTCAGATAACGACAGCGGTGAGATGATCGGAGCAATACTGAAGGCTCGTGAAACACGTGGAACAAACTGTCGAATCTTTGACCGGCGCGTGGAGGGTCAGATGATGATGATTCCGGTGGCGTTGTGTAGATCGGTTGAAAACCTACAAGGTGATATGTCTTATGTCCTAATCGGAGGTCCTATATGAAAGATCCAACGGAGGCAGTGATCTTGGTGGCGGTGATCGAGCTTCTGGCGGTGAAGATTCAACCTTAGGCACCTTTGACGGTAGTGGAGTAGTCAGAAGAGGGCACGGAAAAGGTTTACTAACCGAAGAAGTCAAGGCAGCGGAAAATACCAACAAAGACAAGACTGCAAGACACAAGAAATTTAGAGCAATGGCTCTAATACCATGTTAGAAATACTGAATGATTGTATTGTATTTCACACCATAATAGAATATACACGAGTGTCTTTATATAGGAGGCATATGTGTGCAGTACAAGTAAGAGTGTAGTACAAGAATGTGTGCTATACAAGTAATCTAGTTGGGCCTAAAGCCCACAACACTATATACGTTAACATATATAATTTTTCCCAACCACGAAAACTTTGTTCAATCCAGTCATTGGCAGAGTTTCTAGTAATCTTGCAACAGGTTCATCACTCCTCTCAAGATGTCACTAAGTTGAGTTTGTTTTTTGTCAAAGAGCCACTTGTTTCTTGCATTCCAAATGCACCATGATACCATAGCCCAAACCACCAGTTCTTTGGTCGAGAGCATAGCCATTAATTCTCGCACCAGTACATAAAAGTCCTCCGCCTCTGAGCTACGTTTCTGTAGTTTGCCTGCCACTAGTGCCCACACGTTCCTAGCCATAGGACAACTCCAAAGTGCATGGGCCACCGTTTCCTCATGTTGTTGGCATATTCCACAAGCTGGGTCCACTAGCACCTTTCTTTGGCAGAGGTTTACGCGGGTAGGGAGTATATTAGAGCATGCCCTCCAAGCAAAGTTCCGAACCTTGGGAGGTATGTACAATTGCCATATACGGTTCCAGAATTTCCTATCACTCCGAGCTAATGAATGCTCCCCTTGTTCCTGTTGTTGCTAACGGACCGCGACTTGGTAAGTCGTTCTAACCAAGAAAATTCCTTTTTTGTTTTCCTTTCAGATTAGCTCATCCTTGGTGTGTCCCAACCACGAAAACTAATGCTACCAATTTTTTTGTTTTGTTTTTCATGATTCGCCATGCCTATGGATCTATGGTGACAATTATTGTGCTATTGCTAATGTGACATCAGATAGCAAAATCGGAGGAATATTCTCTAATGACACTTGTTCACCATCAATATGTATATATATAATTTTTGACATATTGCAACATCATTGTTTTCAAATCACATTATTCCATTGCTCTTTTAATTGTATCCACTTTGTTTATAATTATATAATACCTTGGAAATCTTCAAATAATGGGTTATATAATGAAAGTAACAATATTTAAAATTCTAAATTTTATTTCACTGTTTAAAATTTATATAAATTAGAGAGTCTTGGTGTCCGCTTTAGTTGATAGTCTAAAATGCCCGTAATATGTACTACTTTATCTGAAAAATTAATGGCTCATTTTTTTTTTTTTTTTTTTTTTTGTCACTACTACAATATTATTTTAATTTTCTACTTTCTTTAGTACTTATTAATATGACCAGACGCAACTCCAAATCTATGAACTCTTCTATTAGTGAATTCTGTTAAATATGAATATACCGCTCATGATTTCAAATACCCACTTGAAGATTTGATATCTAGAAACATTGTTGTAATTAAACTGTAGAAACTCAATCTTGATCACTAGATTTTTCAAAATTATGAACTTGGATCTTTGATTGATGCTTTGAAAGAACTCTGTACAAACAAATTCTACATGCAAAGGCACATCTCTCCAAAGTTTGTAATCACGTCCTATAAGGTTTCTTATATACCTAGGCTTTAATAGCACAAAAGACTAGAAGTTTAGGTTGTAGGCTAGGCTTGAAAACTAAATTCTGCCACAATTCTCGGCATGTTGAAATTCTATCTAAATTGGTCGTTACACATTAAAACTCTTAGGGTAAATTCCATTAACCTCCCTTGAGGTTTGGACAAATACCACTCAGGTCCAAGATATTTTAAAACTAACCAATTAGGTCCCCAAAAGACAACTCAATCCCTAACACCCCTAACACCTTAAACCCCCTCCGTTACTATTTTTCTATCCCTCATTCAGTCTTATCTCTTCTCTCTCGTTCCACACATTCTCTCTAAGATCTCTCTTCTCTCTCTTACCCCATCTATTTCTCTCTTTCGCCCCACATTGCCGCAGTTCATACCCACACCGATGCACAAAAGCCACACTATATAGTCACAGCCATATTGGACTCCACCTAGTTCAAAAACCCACATTTGTACCATAAAAGCACAAAACCAAGCAAACCCAATTAAACCCACAAGCCAAAATAATAAAAATAATAATAATAATAAATAAATAAATAAATCCAAACTTTCTCAAACCAAAGATTATCAAAACTCACATAGCACAGCCTTGGCCTTATTGGAAACCTTGATCCCTTTAAACCCACCAAATTCAGCAGAATCTTCATCAACCACAACTGGGTCCCACACCTTCCTCTTGTTGCAATGCTGTAGGGGCAAGAAAACTAACCCCACCCCAGAATCCAAACCCTTATCATCAACATCAATTTCTTTCAAATCCTCAAAGCTGGACAAGGAAGACACAGAGGCCCTAGTGCCACAAACCTCACAGCCAAATCTACTTCATTGTCTCTTGAAGAAGCACTACCCAAATCTAATGTGGTGGTTGGTTTGTCATGAGTTTTTTTTTTTTGGATTTGAGTTTTGTTGTAAGATTTGGGTTTTGTTGTGGGTTTGGCTGGGATTTTTTTGAATTTTTTGGATTTGAGTTTTGTTGTAAGATTTGGGTGTTTATTATTGTGGGTTTGGCTGGGATTGGGTATGGGTAAAATTGGAGCAAATTTAAGGTTAGAGACAGAGACAAGTGAAAAGTGGTCTGAGCGAAAGGAACAAGAGAGAAGAGACTAGAGAGAGAAGAGACCGGGTAAGAAAAATGAGTAACGGAGGGGGTTACGGAATTAGGGGTATTAGGGATTAAATAGTCTTTTAAGGACCTAATTGGTTAATTTTAAAATATCTTGGACCTGAGTGGTATTTGTTCAAACCTCAGGGGAGGTTAATGGAATTTACCCAAACTCTTATATTATAGTTTGTCAACCTAGTCCTATGGACTAACAATGGGAGAAATATAGGATAATCATCTAACCATAAATGCTCCCAACACCGAGATACTGCCTTGGTGTTTAAAATCCTTGCATCCTAGTTGCATGCTATAGTGGTAGTTGAAAAAACCGATTCTCTCTAAATATCAAAATAAGAGCATTTGCAACAAGAAATTCTACTCTATCCTATTTTACCATCTCAAAAAGCCACTTTATCAATTATACAATACCATTTTACAATACATCCAGCATCCTAACTTTTATTTTTCTATTCTACTCATTAAAATAATATATCTACACAATAAAATAATACTAATCCAATCTCTCTCCCACCCTTCTTCTCCATCAGTGTTTGTCTCTTTCTCACTTTCTCTCTCTTTCAGCCACCCATCACCACGACCTCTGCCACAAGAATCCCCCCACCACCACCATGAAAAAACCCATCAGATACAAACCGACCATCAAATACAAACCCATTAGACACAAACTCATCAAATTAACCCACCATTCATGTTTCTGAGTAGATTATAAATAACTGCTGCCACCATCGGTGTGACACCATCGAGGTCCACCGACCCAAACCCACACCACCACCATCGAGGCCACCCCACGTTGTCGCCATCAATCACCAGATCAAGCACCTTTAGCAAAATCGATTCCGTTTTCGAAGATGCAGAACTAAAATACAACAGATCCAAAAGAATTTCACAACAAAACCTTCAGATCACAAAAAAAAAAAAAAAAAAAAAAAAAAAAAAAAAAAACCTTCAAATCGAACCCTAGAAATGAAGCGAAAATCCAAAACAAAACCGGATGGAAAAAATTCACAGGAAAAAATTTCAAATCACGGAAGAAGAGATCATATCAAAATCACAGGAAATTCAGAAAACTTTTTTCAAAGGAAAATGAATCAAAAAGCAAGCAAGCATTCATGATTGTTCAAAGAAAGAGAGAGAAAAACAAGGCTTTTGGAATCTTACCTTCGTGTCGAGAGAGAGAGAGAGAGAGCGCTTCACAGAGGGATCGAGAAGGCAAATAAAATATAATAAAAATTGGATACAAGTTGCTACAATGCCATTAGTAGAACGGCACTGTAGCAGTATTGGATAAAATTATACCATTCCTCACTTTTACAATTCTAGATGTGATAGGTTTTTGAGGGACGAATGCTAAATAAAGGTGGCATTTAGCATTTTGGATGTGAATGCTCTTAGAAATAATGGCCATCTCCATTTCCCTAGCGTACATCCAAAGGCACTATTAAAAGGTATGGGATATAGAAACAAACAAAAAAGTAAGGGATACTGTATTTTTTTGGGGGGAGGGGGGGGGGGGGGGGGGGATATAGAATCTACCACGCTCTCACATGTCCCACCACCATGTCTGAAATTGCAGACTATGCATTATTCATTACCATGCCGAATGATGTTTTATAAATCAATCACCTCAAAAAACTTTTACTAAAAAAAATCACCTCATAATTTTAAGTTGAAAAGGTAAAGTTTTTTGGTATAAAGACAAATCGTATGTTTGGTAACTATTTTTTTTTCTTCTAATTTTCTATTTTCAAAAACTATTTGGTATTTTCTGGATGAAAAAACTTGTTTGGTAACTCACAAAAAAAAAAAAAAAAAAAAAAAAAAAAAAAAGGTTTTCAAATCTCAAATTTCCGAAGGGAGTTGAGAAAAGCTAGTCTTTTTACTTATTTTCAATTTCCTTTACAAATTGAGTTTTGAGAAAAATTTTCGTTTTCTGTCCATTTTGGGTTGCCAAACAAGTTTTATAGTCTCAAAAATAGAAAAAAAAATTGGAAAGAAAAAATAAGAGGAAAAAACAGTTACCAAACATACCCTAATGACGTGATTTAGCTATGAAAATACGGAAAAACCAATTACACTTAACGAAGTCTAGGGCTTCGAATCGTGGCTGAAAAAAAAAAAATCAAAAATCAAAAGCACAATAACAAAGTCCAAAATTTGTGGCTAAACCCAAACCCACCACTTTCTCCCTCCCTGTTCCACTTCCTCTCGTCATCCATAAAATCCTCTTTGGTTCATGGCAGACTTCAGCATCAGTTACCAGTGATATATGAAGAAACGACCCAAGCCTAGAGTTAAATGATATTTCATGTTCAGCTTTTGGTCTCATGTTTGAAAGATACAATGCCTATGTGTTTAGTGAGCTTGTTATAGTTTGGCAACAAATGCATGTACCTGATGTTCTGGCATGGGATTGTTTAAACACATCTATTTGCTTTTTATTAGTAAATTTATAAATTACGTCAAACAATATAATTTTGGTTAAATAATTTAAGATCTAAATAAAAACTAAGTCTCATAATTTACTTCTTTGAGTAAGGAATGTAGCTGTCATGAGACTCATGACAACTTTGGCACTGGTTGCTCCTTTAGATGGGTCAGTAGAAGTGCTAAAAGAGCTGCTCACTCACTAGCTGTTTGATCTCTTCACAAATTGGATTTGGGGTCTGTTAATGTTAGTTTTGGTCCCACGATTTTTGTAGATTGTATCACAGAAATATGTTTCCAGAAGTACAACATTGATTTTTCATGCCTTCAGCAGGTGCAAAATTTAGGCATTTCTAGATGCTAGGATTTCATTTTACGACTGAACATGAACAACTAACAACTTGAACTTAGAAATTTTGGATCAAATTTTTCTGTTGTGAGCATCTTTATTTTAAGGTTCAGAGAAATGAAGGATGCATTCCTAAATATTACAAGCAAATCTTACTTAAAGAACTCCATAACCCAAAAATTACAGACAAAACATTCATATTTGATGCCGCTAAATCCAGCTTTGGTTGCCAAGGCAGTAAATTCTTGTCGAGTCCTTTCCTTCCCTCCTGGGTTTTGAGTCATCATAAGCACATCTATTTGAGAGGTGAACTTTGTAGAACTGCTAATATCTGGTGTAACTGGAAGAACTGCTTCCATGACTATTACCTTTCCATCATGTGGAATAGCGTTGTAGCAGTTTTTCAACAGTTTCAAGCAATGTTCATCATTCCAATCATGAAGTATCCACTACAAAATTAACAATTATGGCATCATTTTTTTTTTTTTTTGAATTCATTTTCATTTTTTTGGAAAAAGCTAACAGATGTCCTTAGGGGAATGGTTAATAATCCATTTAAAGAAAATTTTTATGGAGAAAAAAAAAAAAAAAGTAACTAATGTTTTGACAATTTTTTCTATTTCCTATAAAAGAAAAAAAAATTAATATTTTGACAGCTTTTTTCATTTCCCATAAAAATAGTGTCAAAACCTTCATAAAATGAATTGTTAGTCATTGCTCTAAGGACACCCGTTAGCATGATTCTTTATTTTTTGCAAGAAACATTTAATACTAAAGGGCATTACTGTAAAAAAAAAAATCAAAGAAATTGTCCATACTTATTTTTTTATATAAATAAAATTGTCCATAATGCTAATAAAGTGAGATTATATGTCATAACTTAATCCCTATCCCAATTGATGTGGCTATTGAGTTCTTGTAATTTGACTCCATTTCCATATCAATTGGAAGAGATCTAATTTATTTATTTATTTACTATTGTCGAGGGTGTACAAAGTTTTTTGAGCACTTGATTGTTTTACCAAGTGTGTATAGTCCCTCTTCCCACACACACTACATAATTACAGGGAGAAATCCTTTGAGAGGCTTGCTAGAGAGGTTTCAAAGCTAGGACCTTGTGAATCTCATGAGGCCTTAGGAACTATTAAATTTTTTTTTTTTTTTTTTCACTTTTTGATAAGGTCTAATTGAGAGTTTAAGACAATCCAATGGGAATAAAAGAATTACGAGTTTGGATTTAAATCATGGCAATAGGTCAATCAAAATAGGACGCCTACAAATTAAATATGGAACTAACCTTCATAAAAATGTTGTCCCCTTTAGGAATGCTTTCAAACATATTTCCTCCTAAATGTTCCACACCTGCAACATAAGTTAACACCTCTCTTTATCTACATATATTGTGTATTTAACTATTTATACACCATAGGCCATCTAGGCTTTTAAAATTATCATATACACATTGTTATTCCACAAAAACCACATGTTGATCACATTTTAAGCTAGTGAAATAAGAAAATGCCATTATGAAAAAGGAGACTATGAATTAAAATAATACCAGGATAAGGTGGAGCATGTTGTATAACATGAGGCAAGTCAAAATTAATGCCTTTGATGTGGGGGTATCTGGAAGTGATTAAGTTAAGAGTAACTCCTAGCCCACCACCAACATCAATCAGTTGTCTGAGTTGCTCAAAACCTTTGTAAGACTCAAGGGTTTGTTTAATAACAATAGTAGTGTGGTTGAGCATCGCTGTGTTAAAAACTTGATTGAACCTGGGGTCCACGGAGGGATACTCAAAGGCATTCATGCCATAGACCCTGTTGAATGGAATTCCTCCCTCAAGAATAGCGTCTTTCAATTGGGCCCTATGAACAAGTTCAGGTTAGATACCACATATCATTTATTAAAAAATTTAGTAGCATGTGAATTAGTTTGTTAGAGTATTAGCTTAATAAATTTAGGTCTAATTATATTATATTAATTCTTCAGTTTTTTTCTTTAAATAAAAATTTCTTTACATAGGATTTCCACTCATGCATTAATAGCGTTTCATAACAAATTTCACTTCCAGGCAGTGCCTAAGATGTCCTTTTTTTTTTATTATATTTAAATAGAAACTTGAAAGGAAAAGAGAGTAGCAAGGACAGGGCCAAGATTCTAGCTTTAGGGGGGGGGGGGGGGGGGGGGGGGGGGGGCGCGGCGGGTATGAGCAAAGCATAAACTAAAAATAAAATAAAATAGAATTCAATGAAAGCATACTAGATATGCTATGAAAAATTAGTATCCATTCAATGTTAACAAAATTAAAGGCACACATAATTTGTTTCTTTATACATTTTAAATCAATCATTTATAAAAATGGAATTTAGTGTTCTAAATCCTAAAAATAATCTATAATTGATTATGCACTATATATACTAGCTAGTAGAAAGTTTTTTATTCAATTTACAAAGTCAATAGTTTTAAAAAATTATATTTATTTTTGTTGCAAAACCTAGTTTTAACGATATTATATTCATGATTGAAAATGTTCATCTTGTAGTTGTACTAGAAATAGGAAGGGTAAATACAAGTAAAATCACCCTATAAATAAGTTGATAGGTTGTTGATTTTTTAATCCTCATCAACCATTTGGCCTAATTCAAAACAAATGATTATAATAATAATGATAATAATAATAATAATAATAATAATAATAAAACATATGGGTGCTTTAGATGTACTTCCCCTCCCTCAACATTTTCAAGAATATACATATGCGCACATACACACATAAAAGCAACATACTAAATTAGATTAGAAATGAAAGAGTAATCTTAATTGAGAAAACCCTTAGTCTCTTATTTTTTCTGTTTGCCCTTAATTTTCTTTAGACTTTTTTTTTTTTTTTTTTTTTTTAAAGGTTGTATAAAAGAACAAAGACGCTGAAATTTTATTTTAAAGATGTTTTACGATAAAAGATGCTTTTGTGTGCGCGTGCGCTGTTTTTTAACTATTTAGTAGAGTAAGCACAGTTTAAGTATTTGTGCCTTCATGACACTTGTTAACAAAGCCCTAATGCATGATGTGGGACTATGGGAGTATTATATATGAGTGAATATGTTTGAGAGAGACAGCGGGCATGCCTAGTTGTTAGCTCTTCTACAGAGTAGTGACCCATCTAAAGGAGCTTCCAATGCCAAAGTTTTCACGAGTCATGACATCTACATTGCTTACCGAAACGCATAAATGATGAGATTTATTGGCGTTTGGTTCACTGTGATGTATACTTGATGCAATGCACATTACAGTGGTGTGATATTAAAATGTTTGATTCATTTTATTTTTTCTAACATTACCATAATCTAAGATTACAAAATATATTAAATCATTTTAATCTCACCACCCTTTTTTTTTTTTTTGAGAAACCGGTAAGGAAATTTTATTAAGGTAAATCAAACTGAAAAACATCATCCAAATCACATGGCAGGTCTTCCAACCACACATCACTATCTGCAGATAAAACTGCTCGACGCGCGAGGGTATGGGGGATTCTAGCCTTTTACCCCTATTTTTAAAAATATATGGCAATATGCCCCTGTTTCCAAACTATCTAGGTTTACGCCCCTGTTTTGATACTCGATTACCTTAAAATCAAGTTTCAATGAAATACTCGATTTGTACAAAATCGAGTTATGCCCGATCAAACTTTTTTTAAAAAAAAAAAAAAAAAATTGCATGGAACTCAAGTTCCAAAACGCCACTATAGGTGTTCCTGAACGCCGCTATAGGTGTTCCTGAACGCCGCTATAGGTGTTCCTGAACGCCGCTATAGTTGATCAAACTAAAAAAAAAAAATTTGCATGGAACTCGGGCATAACCTATAGCTACGTTTTGATTATCCTATAGTGGCGTTTTTAATGGAACTCGAGTTCCATGAACTCAAGTTCCATGCAATTTTTTTTTTTTTTAATAAGTTTGATTGGGCATAACCTATAGCTACGTTTTTGTTGTCCTATAGTGGCGTTTTTAATGGAACTCAAGTTCCATGAACTCCAGTTCCATGCAATTTTTTTTTTTTTTTTTTAAGTTTGATCGGGCTAACTCGATTTTGTACAAATCGAGTATTTCATTGAAACTCGATTTTAAGGTAATCGAGTATCGAAACAAGGGCATTTACCTATATAGTTTCAAAATAGGGGCATATTTCTAAATTTTTTAAAAAATGAGGGTAAAATGCTAGAATCCCCCGAGGGTATGAGCTAACTTATTACCCCCGCGCTTAACATGAATAAAATTAAAGCAAGATATAGAAGAAGACAACAATTTAATCTCATCAATAATATGCCCATAGGGAGCCTTAGAGGATTTAGAAGTGTTGATGGCCTTGATAACCTGTAGAGAATCACCTTCCACCACAACCGGAAGAATACAGATCTCCCTAGCAAACGAGCCAGCCCTACGAGCAGCTAGAGCCTCCACCAACACCACCGAACTTGGGAGCCTAATCCTCTTACTAAGCGCACCAATAATTAAACCTGCATAGTCCCTGATCACCACCCCTAACCCTGCAAAAGCTTGGTCTTCAAAGATAGTCCCGTTGAAATTAACTTTATACAAACCCTCAGCTGGCGGAGACCATTTAACAACCTCCCTAGGCACGTTCCTCCTCGGATGCAGCTTCTGCACGTCATGAAATTCCCGCAAGAGAGCTGAAGCTCTATCCACCATATACCCAACATCCCATACAGACTGATGCACCCTTAATCTATTCCGTCGTTCCCAAATAGCCCAAGCTATCATGGAAAAGAGAGCAACCTTACTGGGAGGAGCATTCTGCAGCATGTAGAAAGCCAATTCTTCGAAAGTGGGCAGCTTCTGAGCACGAAGAAACGCAAAGGAAGGTGTTGACATCCAAATCGGCTTCACACTATCACAAAGCCATAAGGCATGAATGCTATCCTTCACCCCGACCTTGCACAGACCACAAAGACCATCTGAAACGACACACCTCTTCAACAAGTTCTTCTTTGTGGGCAGAGACTCACCAACAGCCCTCCAAATGAAGTGACGCACTTTGTTAGGCACCTTTATACTCCAAACTCCCTTCCACAACCTCTTGCTTACATCAGCATTAGAAGAACTAGGCAGGTCTTGAGACTGAGCCGTTGGCAAAAGATGATACGCCGATCGAACTGAATAACATCCATCCGAAGTGTGGGGCCAAATCAGTAAGTCTAAATGGATATGAGCACTAAGAGGAATGCTTTTAATACAATCTGCCTCCCACTGAAGAAAATGTCTATCAATAAGCTTGGAATCCCAATTTTTTGTGCCTGGGATAAAAAAATCCTGAACTACTTCCAAAGAATGATCCAATCAAGGAGACAAAACCTTCCCACCCCCGGAAGATGGAATCCAACGATGCTGCCAAGTCCAAATAACCTTTCCATCCCCGATCCTCCACTTGGCACCATTAGAGATCACTTCCCTCACCTGCATGATACTCTTCCAACCAATGGAGCATCTCAGATTAAGAACAGCCCCAAAAATGTCACCAAAAGGAAAGTATTTAGCGCTAAACACCTTGTATAACAGAGTCTCCTTTTCTTGGAATAGATGCCACACCTGTTTCCCAAGCAACGCATCATTAAATTGACGAAGATCTCGGAACCCCATACTGCCTAATGACTTGGAAGAACACAGCTTCTCCCATCGCACCCAATGAATTTTCCAAGAATTCTCAGCACATCCCCACCAAAATTTTTGGCTCATTGCCTCAATATCTTTTAGAAGTCCAATAGGTAAGCGAAACACACTCATGGAATATGTAGGGATCGATTGGACCACGACTTTGATCATCACCTCTTTTCCGACTTGAGATAGCAACTATTCCTTCCACCCTTGCATTTTAGCCCAAATGCACTCCTTGACTTTATTAAAGTAAGCTTTTTTCTGACAACCCACAAACAAAGGAAGCCCCAGATATTTCTCGTAGTCTTTGATGACCGGAACACCCAACATCACTCTCAACGCCTCCTTTGTCTCCTCCGAGGTGTTTCGACTAAAAAAGGTTGTGGTTTTCTCAGTATTCACTTTTTTCCTGGAAGCCACTTCATACCATGAAAGGAGTTGAATAATTTTTCCACACTCCAAAGAATTGGCCCTGCAAAATCGCAAACAGTCATCCGCAAAATAAAGGTGAGTAATTTTTGGTCCAACTCTACACAAAGAGTACCTTCGAATCTCCCCATCATTGGCTGCTTTGGATAGTAAAGCATGATGCCCCTCGGCACAAAAAAGAAAGACAAAAGGAGATAAAGAATCCCTTTGGCGAAGACCTCAAGAGGGTCTAATCAAACCCTAAGGCTCTCCATTAATCATAATAGAGTATAAGACCGTGGTGATGCATTCCATGATCATTCTCACCCAAGACTCCTGAAATCCCATCTTCAATAGAATTTTTTCCAAGAAAAGCCACTCCACCCTATCATAGGCTTTGCTCATGTCGAGTTTTAAAGCCATATACCCTTCCTTCCCTAAGCATTAGGTCTTCATGTGGTGCAACGACTCAAATGCAATTAAAATATTATCTGTAATCAATCGATCCACAATGAAAGCACTTTGGGCTTCAGAGATAATAGAATTAAGAATGGGCTTCAACCTATTTGCTATTACTTTGCTAAGAATTTTACAGATGACATTGCAAAGACTAATAGGTTGGAATTCTGTCACGGATTCAGGTTTATTTACCTTGGGGATGAGAGTAATGAAAGAGTGATTAATTGATTTCAACAAAGTACCCGAATTGAGGCACAAAAGGACAACATCTGAAACCTCCAAACCAATATCTAGCCAAAAAGTCTGGTAGAAGATAGGAGGCATCCCATCGGGGCCAAGGGCAGTCATCGGGGCCATGTTTTTGATAGCCATGTCCACTTCCTCCCTAGTGTAAGGCTTAGTCAGCTTGGCATTCATGGAGGAGCTCACCACCGATTGCACCCCCTCCAAAACTCTATCAATGTCATGCGGCCTTGAGGAGGTAAACAACTTGGAATAGAAATCAACAAAAATATTAGACACAACATTCTCATCTATTACCCACTCACAAGAAGAATTACGAATTCCCTTGATGAAGTTCTTGTGTTTCCTTTAAGTAGCAACTCCATGGAAATAACCTGTGTTTCTATCCCCATTGGTTAACCATTGAATACGAGATCTTTGTGCCCACATACGATTCTCCTTGTCCAATAATACATTCAATTCAAGCCTCAAATGAAGCACTTCCTCATGAGAACCACCACCCTTGGCTGAAGCTTCCGATGCTTTCCAAAGAAGCTTTTTTTTTTTTTTTTTTTTTTTTTTTTGCGCAATCTGCTTCTTAACACTACCAAAATGGTCCTTGTTCCAAGCACTCAGCATCTTCTTACACTTCTTAAGTTTGGAAGAAACCTTGAACACAGGATGACCCTTAGGCCGAGACTCTCAAGCCCTAAGAACCGTGTCACTGCAGCCTCTATCCGCCAACCACATCTCCTCGAACCTAAGCGGCTTCCGTTTCGGTCGATGAGATTCACCATTTGGATCCAAAATCAACAAAATAGGCCTATGATCCGATTCTACACAGTGCAGGTGCCGAATTGAAGCTGCTAGGTATTTTTCCAACCAATCATGAGTCGCCACCCCTCTATCCAACCTTTCTCAAATGATGTGCCCATGCCTATTACCATACCAAGTGAATTCCGAACTTGTGTAGCCTAAATCAACGAAACCACAAACATCCAAGGTGTCCTTGAAAGCTTGCATTAGATTATGGGGCCGAACCCTACCTCCTTTCTTCTCATCCGTGAATAAAATCTCATTGAAGTCTCCCATGCAAAGCCACGGTAAATGAGGCTTCAAGTTCAGCATCCACATCATGGCCCATGCATCGTCTCTATCCTGAGCATTTGGTGCACCATAAAATCCCGTAAACCTCCAAGCATCAACTCAACCACCATGAACTATAGCATTAATATGAAACCGAGAGAAACTGTCAACCCAAACTATAATACCATGCTTCCATAAGAGAGCTAAACCACCACCCATATCCTGCTTCAGAACAACAAAAAGGCCTGCATATTTAATGTTGCACCGAATTTTTCTAACTGATCCTTATCTGACCAAGTCTCCTTACACGCTGGTTCCCAAGCCCATGACAATTCCAAGCTAGGCAACTCATTGCTCTCGACAGGGCTGATCAACAGCCTTTGCTATTTCATTGCTTTTAGCGTTAGCACAACGTTTTTTCAAGGGAACCAAATCATCATCATCCTCCAAAATCTCCTGCATTCTACGTTTTGGCTGACCAAGAAAGGGTTCTGCCTGACTAGCTTCCCTAATCCTAAGCAACCATTTCCATCCTCGTGTGATACTTCTAGGAGCCTCACTCTCTTCCTCAATTTCCTGCACTTGATGTGGATCCACCCGCTCCGAAAACATATTTTGTTCTTTAGAGAGAAACGAAGAAGGGACACCTGACCTAGGGGAGTCAAACTTAGCCAATTTTGCATCTATTTCCTTAAGTTTTCCTGGAATTGATCATTGGAAGAAACATCTTGCCCCACAAAATTCCCAAGGCTAGTATACAATGGTTCCCTGACATCCTCACTACCCTAAACCGAGATGCCAAAGTCACCATTGTCAACCCAGGGTTGCTCTTCATCAACTCGTGGTACCCCTGAATTTCCACAGACCTACACCTTGAAAATATCCACTGGTTCCTCTTCATTCCTCTCGACCCGTTGCTCCTTCGCATCTTTGCAGTGATAGGAGGCGCTCTCAACCAACCACCGAATTGTTGATCTTATTCAGTGTGCGTGCCTCTGCTTTACACCCATAAATTACAATTCTTGTCACTATGTGATAAGAGTCCACACCAGTAGCAAAGATTAGGCAGTCATTCATACTTGAATCTAATCCAACCCATCTTACCATCATCACCGCAGATTTTCCTACCCCAACATAAAGGTTTTGACGTATCCACCAAGACCCTAATACGCATGAAACTGCTTCCATCCTGAGTACCCCATTCCTTAAAACCCTCTTGAACCGCGCCAATACTGCTACCAATTGCACAAGCAACACTCAAATTCATATCTCCTAGTGGCAAATCATGAATCTGAACCCAAAAGAGGGTTTTGGTAAAAGCAAGGTCTTTAACCGGCACGTTCTTGTCCATCTTTTGAAGAGAAATCAGATATTTGTCATAACTCCACGACTCCCCCGTGAGGACTCTATCAGCATCGGATTCCTCAACAAACACAAAAAGAACTATGTGGTTTCCCATGTCTTGTATTGAGATTACACTAATGTAACATTATAATAATGTAACATTACGGTATAATGTAATATCATCAAGCGAACCAAACGCCCCCTTCAATGTTATTTTAGATCATTAATTATTTAACCGAAGAAAAAAAAAATTTAAAAGGTGTAAAACATGGTATTGAACCTACCATAACAAAAATAATAACTTATACTCCATAACTCCATAACGTGGAACACAATGTAAGTTGTAATTGGTGCTAGGGGCGAAGTCAGGAATTTTTTTTTGGGGGGCCAAGGTAAAACTATCCTATTGATTTGTGATTCAAGAAAAACACAAACCATGACATATTATATACATACATACATGTCTACATGCACTATTTAAAAAAAAAAAAAAAAATCTTAAATCTAAAGTATTAGTCATAACTCATATATTAACAAGCTAAACACCCAATTGAGCATCTAAATGTCATTTTTTACCTTGCATTTTTCTTATTTTTATGAAAAACCATAAGTCCACAACATTCATAGAAATTAAATATCAATATATAACAAAACTAGACTACATTTACAATTACAAGAAATGATATTCATAGAAATTAAATATAATAAAATTACTATAAGAACCATAAAATAAATTGAATTTAAGTTCAGCCATATTAGACAACTATAGTAAATAAATTAAAAATCAGTTTCATAGCTCTCAGTAGAAATTGAACTAAAAAAGAAAATAATAAAATAAATAGAAATTATACTTAAATAGCACAAAAGAAGATAAAGAAGAAGAATAATTTTGTAACATAGAATGCATTGTAGAAGAGAAGGAATGGTATGAGATTGAGAACGGGAAAGGAAAAAGAAAAAAAAAATACTTTTATTGGTTTGCATTGTACTTGCAACGTAAACTTACATTGTAAACATATAAAATATAGTAAATGTAGTAC
This sequence comes from Quercus tomentella, assembly GCA_028535165.1. NCBI lineage: Eukaryota > Viridiplantae > Streptophyta > Magnoliopsida > Fagales > Fagaceae > Quercus > Quercus tomentella. Next base: position 46,528,785 of record JAPQVY010000100.1, read on the forward strand.
ACATTTGTAAAAAGTGTACAATATATAGCAGAACTATGGGTGAGTTTGGTTCAACTTTTTAATACTGTGCTTTTTGAAAAAGTGGTGGTTTCAAAAAGTGTGGTATGAAATTGAGTTTTTTTGAAAAGCAGAGTGTTTGGTAAAAGTTGTTAAAAAATGTTTTTTTCAAAAAACTGAATATTTGGCTAGCAATTACAAAAGTGGCGATTTGAGTTATAAATTACCAAAAATGACCAAATGTATATATAAGAAAGTTTATTTCATACTTAGTATTAACTTCTTAATAATAATAATAATAATAATAATAATAATTACTTTATGTTAATAATGAACGACTCTCTTAATAAAAGATTTTGTATAAAAGTATTTGGCTTTAGCATTTCTCTTTTCAAGAAGTTTTACGTCCACAACATTTTTACAATACTTTCACAATAAATCTTATGTGGTAAGCTGTTATTAGTTCTAATTTGAACCTATCACTTAAATTACTTTTTTGCTTATTAATAACAACCAATAACAATCTATCACTTAGAATTTGTTGTGAGAATGTTATGAAAATAACATTTCTCTTTTTCACGAAGAATACAAAATTATTATATTAAAAGTTGAAACCCAATAATTTTGGTAGAATTGATCTCTGTAAAATAAAATTTTATTAACACTTATCTTTTAAATGAGTTGTTCTAGGATTACAAACTATTTCACAACTTCTTTACCACGTCTTTGACGTGGCAGACTATACCCACGTCTTTGAGTGGTTGTTTTTCACTTATATACATACCCACAATTTTTTCTCCACCACCACATACTTCAACATCACAATTGTGAAAAAGAAATTGTGAAATAATCTGTATTCTTACTTCCTATATTTTCTTCCAACGTTGCTTTACCCAAACCCAAAAACTCTTCTTCCTTTTTTCTTTCTCTTCTTTCTCATCCACTCATTCACTTCTTCCTCATCTTCTTATTTTTCCTTTCCTTTTACTTTCCTCCACATACAGCCACACACAGGTTTCATCTTCATATTTATTTTCCTTTTCTTTTACTTTCCTCAACACAAAGCCCCCCCCCCCCACACACACACACACAGGTCTCTCTCTGCTCCATATTTTCCATTTATCAACTGAATTCAAAAAGTTTTTTTGAGATTAGATATGTAAGACGTAAATCAAAAAAAATAGAGAAGAGAAGAAGTAGCAGCACAAAAGAAGAAGAAGAAGAAGACAAGATGCTATAGCACAGTAGCATAGAGGAGCAGAAAAAACTATGGGCAATTTAGGAAAAAGAGAAACCCACCAATGGTAATATTTTTATTTTGAGAAAACACATTTGTTGCATTTTGCAACTGCAATTTAAAGCTACCGGCACCAAACGCAGAAATCCTTTGAGATGGAAAACGCACTTTTGAAAAAATTTACCAAACACGTGTTTTGAGTTTTGGGTGGGAGAATGCACGTATTCACCCCTTAAAGTCGAACCAAATAGGCAATATAAAGTGGCACGTGGGAAGGAAGACTTTGACAAAAAGAAAGTTTCTTAAGAGTTGTCTGTCTTATAAATGCCATCACACACTTTCTTATTTACAAGATTACCTCTTTTGTTTTTAGGTGAAAAGTTGGGATTTTTGAGGGCATGGTCCCCCCTACATATAATAGCATTCACATCAGTCCAACCAAATTTTTCCGTCTATTTTACACTAAAAACCTTCTTTTTCTACTTTACACTATCACATTTCCAAAACACCCACATCAGTTTATCTATTTTACAAATCTATTCTACTTAAATAATATTATTTATTAATACCTATATATTATTATTATTTTCACATCCCACTCTTTTTTCAGCTCTCTCACCCGATTCTCTCTTTCTCTCACTCTCTCCCTCACAGCCGCCTCACCCAGCCCGCTATCGCCTCCGATCTAGCTCGCCACCGCCTCCTCAACCCTCTGCCGATTCGGCCTCCCTCTCTCCATCGCCCTTCCCTCTCTCCTCCACCACTGAGCCTTCGCCTCCCACCCCCAATCGACGACCCTTCGCCTCCCACCCCCAATCGACGACAGCAATGGAAGATCCGGTGGCAACAATGGAAGACCCGATGGCTGCAGATTAGGTAGCAGTAGTGGCAGCAGATCGGGCGGCAGATCCAGCTCCGTTGGGCTTTTCACGTGAGTTTTCCGTTAAGTATGGTTTGGGCTGGGTTTTCTAGTGGGTTTGGACTATTTTTGGGTTGGGTCTCCCAGTGATTTTTGATTGATTTTGAGTTGGGTTTTCTAATTGCTTTTCCGTTGATTTTGGGTTAATTTTCTGTGCTAGGTTGCGGTGTTTGGTGGTGGTGCTGGGTTTGGTGGTTGGGTGGTTAATTTCTTCTTCCTTCTTATTCTGCCGTGCTGGGTTGTTCTAGACATTGGGGAAACTGCTAGTTGTTGTAGATGTAGAGGAAGAGAAGTAGTTTGATAGAGGAGAGAGAAAAAAAAAGAATTAAAAAATCATTTGCACATGAACAGTAACCGTGCATATATGCACGGTTACTGTTCATTTGCAAAGCAATTGTGTATATTTGCACATTTTTACAAGTATTGATGTGGGTGTTTTTTGGGTTAAAATGTATAAAATTAAGCACTTTTTATATTTTACACATTTTTGCAACCACTAATGTAATTGCTCCAACGATGGTGGAACATAGTGTAAAGTACTTACGTAGTTGTATTCCACTATTCCTAATGGGCCCCAAAAATAAAAACGTCAAAAGTTTAATCATGAAGGTCCAATTTTTTCAATAACTTTGATAATCATAATCAACTGAGCAATAATTAGCAAGGTAAATAAAAAAGTAAAAAAAGACAACAACGTACCAGCTACCCAAGAAGACCTTATCTTGATGCAGGGCCATTAATGGGCCCAACGACACACCATCTTCATTACGCACAAAGTGTTTAGACACAGGAGAAAGACTGTAGAGTCTCTGATAAGAACCAAATTCATCAGCAACCACAGAGCAACCAAGCACAGAGTGACTGGCGAGCATTCTGAGAATGCGGTCCAGCATCACGGTTGCCTCAGGGTTCTTGGTGGGCATCTGAGCTACAATCTGTGAGGGAGAGAGCTTGGCTCCTGGACCCGCTTTGGCTAGGATGTCAAAAACGCCTAGCTCAATGGTTGATTGCAGTGCCATGGAAAGTGCACAAGAGTTCACGAGCTGCATAGCATAGGGGAAGCTCTCTTCTTCTTCTTGTTTTAAATTACCATCAAGAATGCCTTGGTGGGATTGTATGGGAGAGGCCATTGCAGAAAGTTTTAAGTTGAAACCTCTTTTGTGTTCACAAACTGGAAGTTTTGCTTAGTGGATTTATAGAGACTGAATTATAGTGGTACTAGTAGACAAGGTACTAGTAGACAACAACTAGCTACCAACTTATATTTTATTTTCCACGATAAGCTATGGACCTATGGTGACTAATTCGAGTACTGGTCGGGACAATTATTGTTATACCAAGACCTCCTGTTTTATGGAAAATTATTAGGTACTCCCGGAGTACAATGAATACGTACTCCTTCCTCTCACATGAAATAATTTTCCCTATTCTATTGCTCATGTGAATCACATACATCATATGTGGAAAAACAATAATAATAGAAATATTACTTTGGACATTCTCACGATAAATGAAGAGTTCATATTAGAACTAATTATAACCTGACACTTAAAATTTGTTATGAAAATGTTACCAACATAATTGTTAGAATATAGAAAGAAAGCTAAATTTTGCACACTTTTTATTACACACTCCATAAACAATCGGAATGTGTTTTTAAAATATGATTTCACATCTCATAAAAAAAATGATTCCACAATGCTACGTCCACAATATTTTCACAATATTTTTACAATAAATCATAGGTGGTTAGTTGTTATTGGCTCTAATTTGAACCTACCACTAAAATTACTTTTCTACCCTACCAATAACAACCCAGAACAACTAGTCAAGCTGTCACATAAGATTTGTTGTGAAAATGTTGTGAATATAATATTCTCTTAACTGAAATAAAAAATATAATTTCAATTCAGCACGACAATTAATGTATGCACAATAAGCATGCAATAATTGGTGTGTTCGATAATCATTGTCATGAATTAAGTACTTCTAACTTTTGCAACAACTTTGCATATGATCCACTTGAATTAAGTAATTCTAACTTTGCCAACAGGGGATGGTTTAGTTGGTAAGGCTCAGACACTTCGTCTAACCCACCTAGGTTCGAGTCTCGCTGCCAGTAGTCTTTCGTTGATGGGCATCCATAAGGGGTGGCCCGCGAGTCTTAACCTAAGCGCCCTGACCGAGGGTTAACGTAGCTTAGCTAACCCCCATTTTTTATAACCAAAAAAAAAAGTAATTCTAACTTTTGTAACAACTTTCGCATCCAAAATGTGATCGCTTAACATGAAGAGCATGATGTTACACTAAAGTTGCATAAAATATTATTTGTAGGAAATATATCTTATCTCCAACACGTCAATGAAAGTGTGCATTCTTTCTCCCCCCTCGTTTCCAAGACTTAGGATCCGTTTGGTTGGGAGGATGGAAAAGTGGGAGGATAGAAAATGAAGAGAGGATAGAAAAGTGGAAGGATAGAAAAGATTTTAGTTTCCCTCATTTATGTTTGGTTGGGAGGGTGGAAAATTGGATGAATGGAAAACTTTTTTGTTTTGTTGAAAATAAAGTTTGTAAAAATTGACCATCATGTCCCTATTAAATAAAATAAAAGGTAACACATTATACTTTTAAAAAAAAAAAATTATGTATAGATAGACACTAATTAAAGTATTAAAAAAAAAAGCATAACAAAATGTTTAAAAAAAAAAAGAGAACAAAAAAAACCAACCAAAATTAATGAGAAAATAAACATATGAGCACCAAAAAAAAAAAAAGAAGAAGAAGAAAGCTACACATCCAGAAAAAGTCAAAGAAAATAAAAGAAGAAAAGAAAAAAAGCTACGTTCAGACAAAAGAAAAGAAGAAAATAATAATAAAAAATGAAAACCATCACGTCAGTAACAAAGAAAAATAATCAAGGAAAAAAAAACAGGAAAAAGAAGTCAACACGTCAGTAAGAAAGGAAGAAAAAATGAAAGGAAAAAATAAAAAGCCAACACATTGGAGACTTGAAGTTGAATTTTAAGGGTATTTTTGGAAGTTCATTTCATGAGTTTCTTCCTCTTAGTTTTCTCTCCATTTTGGAGAGAAAACTTTTTGGTGGGCCAGGAGAGAAAACACCTGCGCTCCACCATTTATTTTCCTTCGTCTCCACCTAACCAAACACATTCTAAAAAAAATTTCCTTCCTATTTTCTCTCCAAAGTTTTCCATCCTCCCTATTTCACCTCCAAACAAACACACCCTTAAAGCCAAGCTACCCAACTTTTGGCCAAAAATCACTTTTAAGACTTTTAAATATGGTGCGATTTCATTTTAGTCAAGTTCAATTATTTCAATTTAGATTGCATTCGGGATAAACTATTTCAATTTCAATTTAGGTTGCGTTTAGTCAAGTTCAATTATTTCAATTTATGTTCACCTTTATCTTTAATAAACTAGTGTGTAATCCCGTGCATATGCATAGGTACAATTAAAAACAATCACAATTACATGGTTCAAATTATACATTTTTTTTAGAAGATGTTTAAATTATACATGGTATTAGTTTACACTTTTTTTTAAATCATACATTTCTAAAATATGTAATGCTTTATCATTATATATAAATATATATATATATATATATATATATGATTTAGAGTTTAATTAGTTTTAGACTCTTGGGTTTTTGCACCCAATAATTCACTTGCCACAAATTAAAAACTTAGACGGACACGTGACAGAAAATTGAACTCCAATTGAAATCCAATTTAGAATCTAATTGAATTTGGACTCTTTGATTTTTATTTTTTACACTCAATAATTTACTTTGTACAAAATTAAAAATTAAGTGGGACACGTAGTGCAAAATTGAGAATCCAATTAGATTTTAATTGAATTCTCAATTTTGCGCCACGTGTACCATTTAATTTTTAATTTTGTGCCAAGTGAATTATGAGCGTAAAAATCGAAGAGTCTAAATCCAATTAGATTCTAAATTGGATTTCAATTGGAGTCCAATTTTTTGCCACGTGTCCATCTAAGTTTTTAATTTTTGTGACAAATGAATTATTGGGTGCAAACATCGAAGAGTCTAAAGATGCATAATTTACATCGTATAATTGTGAATATTTTTAATTGTATTCGTGCATATGCACGGGACTACACACTAGTGTGTATATATATATAAAGGGGGAAGGACACCAAGCTGAAGCGGAAGCACAGTAATAATATATGTTGAAAGTAATGTAAAAGCCAAGTAGGCGGCAGAGCCAGCCAAGTAGGCGATATAGCAATTATAAACAAAGTAATTTAAAACAATAGTAAGGCAGTAGAACCAACCAAGCAATATATATATATGAAAGCAATAAAAATTTAGAATCGTCCAAGATGGCGGTAGCAACAAGTAGTATAATGAACTGAAATCTGAAAATACTTGTTATTGAAAGTAGAACAAACACTTACAGTAGTAGTAGTTACAAGATCTCAACAGTTACAGATTAACAGTTACAAAGCTTGTTCTATTCCTAGATACAAGATTGTAAGGTAGTAGGAAATAGTGGTAGTAGAAGCAAGGAACTTTCTCTCAAAGAAGGCTTCTAAGGGAAGAAGTTCTAAGGAAAGAAAATTCTGAAGTAAAAAAGCTTGTTTTAACTTAAGGGACAATCCCCCCTTAAATAGGCAAAATTGGAGTGAACAGTGTCATGAACAGTAACAGGTGAACAGTGACGGATGAACAGTGTCAGGTGAACAGTGACAGGTGAATAATAAAAGAGAATTTTTCTTCTTTTTGACTCAAGATTGTGGGGAATCATCCGTAGAAATCAACAAGAGGCCTACAAATTTAGGGTCTAGGCCACATTATTGGTGTCCTTTGGTGCCAAAAGAAACCAATAAGCACTATCCTTCAGAAGCATTGTCATTGTTGTCTTCAAATGAGCACTAGTATTGGGAATCTTCAGAAGCATCATATTGGTGGGAAACAGGCTTTTAGCAGTAGTAAATATTAAAATGTTTTGGCCATTGTGCAGGCCAGACAAATAGGAGAATCAAAATCTTCCGCCAAATCCGGGGTATCTTGAAATAGTTCCGGATTTTCAACAACATATTCTTCAAAGACATTGAAGTATTTTGGCTTTTGTGCAAGCTAGACAAATAAGGGAAAGTAACAGCAGTTTCAAACAATAGTAACCTCAGGAGTGAACTCATCAATCAGTGAAAGGAGCATCGGATGGATAACCATCATAAGGATCCCATAGAGCATTATCATCACACGCATGCTCATGATAGATAGCATATTTATTACATAGTTCGCAATATAAAAGTGGCTCAAACCTTGGAGTTTTTCCTGGGATGAGAAGACTTCTTGGATTAGGATGATCTGTTATCCGTAAGTGAACAAGGGCATTAGCATAGGGTTTGGGACGAAAAACAGAGATTCTATCTGTGCTTCCTATGAAATGATAATTTTTCCATAGATTCTGAGCAACCTCAAGAATTTGATTATTAAAATAATTTCTCCAAAATTCGGCAAGAGCAAAAGGATCTTCAAAGGAAAATTGAGAATTCCCTTCAAGCCATTGCCCTTGGTGAGTGTGACCATTGATGATAATGAGATGTTTTGAGGGCTGGACATTCATCCAATTATCTCTTTCCCATATTGGCAAAGTGCTCCAGCATCTGATGGAAACAAAAGGTCTAGCAGAAGAACTTTCAAATCCTTTAATAGCAGTTTGAATAATCTGTGGAAGCTGACTGGCCTGTTTATGGATTGTTAATTTTATGAACCTAATAAAGCCATATTCAAACATTTGGGAAAGCCAGCTAGGGTTCCTATCATCCTCATCATCTGAATCTTCATTAGTATAATATGAACCATCATCATAACCAATTAGGAGACCAGGAAATGGATGTTTCTTTTCATACACTCTGAGACTACTCCCAAAGTGTTCTTCCCATTCAAGCTGAATAAAGACATTATCACCTTCGTCTAATTCATCAGGATTAGGAATAGTGGCAATAACAAGTTTCTTGAAATACTTGAACCATAGGTCAAAAGACCTAAACATAGCCTTGCATTCCAAAATACGGAATCGTATATCTGAAGGCAAGTTGGCAACAGCACTTCTTAACATAGATTGGGTCTTAAGACTCAATCTAGCATAATCAGTGCCCATTATAGTCTCTTTATCCATTAAATGGATTTCCTCTTTGCCAAAGAGTTGACTAATGTAGGCTTTAAGATGGCTTTTAAGAGCCTCGTTTTCTAAAACAGAGTTATTTTCTGAAGTAAGGTTATTTTCTGAAACAAGGTTATTTTCTGGAACAAGGTTATCATAGTGGCTCATACAAGCCTCATTTTGAGCAATAAGGTTAACAAGGTGGATTTCAAGGGCTCTGAGGGTTTTCTGGAAAACATTATGGTGGTTTCTGGTAAAAGCAAATTGAAGGTTATCAGGAATGAATTTAATAGGATTTGGTAATTCTGAATAGGTTCCATTGTGGAATTGTAAATTTCTTGACAAAACTTCTTGTAAAGAAATTAATGTATCACCATTGGAATATGTCACCTCTACTGGGACAAATTCCTGAAGGGATGTTGATCTACTGGATTTTACTCCAGAAGATGCGCCTTCATGCATTACAAAAGGTTGTCCCGCTGGAGCCTTTTGTCTTGAAAATAGCCCTGTGCTAGTGCTTTTCCTTTGTTCCTCCTCTCTGCCGAGGAAGTCATAATAATCAACTTACTAGTGGTATAAGTATTAGTATTATTCCACTTATTAGTGGTATTTATCCTTGAGACATGCGCCGATTCCTGCAAAGAAACATCGATAATGTTAGGACAGTTGATAGTACTTAACATTTTGGTATTATGAATTTTACCTTTAAAATCATCTGTGAAATATTGGCAAGAACTCATCATTAGTTCTTGAATAAGCGCATTCATGGGGGAGTCTTTTTCATAAGACAGATTATCAATATCAATTTCAAACTTTGAAGCAAATTTGAATTTTACTTTCTGTCCAAAAGGATCAGTAGTAATTCCATCATGTTCCACAAGAAAAGGATACAAAGCATTTATAAATGGCAGACCAAGAATCACTTTATCAATCATGTTTTTAACAAGAACAGAAGGGATCTTGAAACAGACATTATCATGACAAACACAAGCATTATTTAATTCATATCTAATCTTAATTTGACTACCATTAGCAGAAACCAATCTTTCAGTTGACTTTTCAAAACATTTTGAAGGAATTAATCCTTCTTGGATACAGTTCATATCCGCGCCAGAATCAATCAAAGCAATAACAGTGAAATGATAATCATGGGAAACAACAATTTTAACTTTTGTAAACCATTTTGGAGGAAGCAATTTATTAACAAGACTAAGTTGAGAATTATCAACAATACCTTTATCAGAAAGAAGAAGCTGTTGACTAGATTCATCTCCATCTTTGTGCTCATCTTGGTCATCTTGTTCGTTATCAGATTTATTAAGATTTTTATCAATTTTTAACATTATCAATTCTTGTTTGAGATTATTGTTATCATTTTTAATTCTTTTAAATTCATGTTTTAATTCGTTTATCTCTTGTTTAACAACATTAATTTCATGTTGAAGATCATTAACAGTCAATTCTTTGGATTTCTTCTTATTAAATCTTTCCAAAGTTTCTTCAAAGCTTATAGTTGATTTTAGTTTTTTACTAGTTTCATCTTTTATCAATTTTTTCTTAAACTTATCCAAATATTCTTTTTGCAATTCAGGATTTTGAATTTGATTTATCAGTTGAATTATTAATTTTTCATCTTCTTCACTCTTAGTGAGAGTATTAACAGTTTTAACAATATTGCAACAAGAATCTCTACAACCAATTTTAATATTAGGTGAACTAGAAGAATCATCAGCAAATTGATAGGAAGAATCAGATAAGAAGAAAAATCATCTTCCAAAGAATCAGACGAGTTGTTTGATTCAAAGATTCTGAATAATTCTTCTTACTCTTTATCATCAATATTTAACATGTTGAACTTGTTTTTCAACTTACCAGGTTTTTGCTTACAGTCTTTACTAAAGTATCCAGGTTTACCACAGTTAAAGCATTTACCTTTACCTGATCTTTGTTTATCATATTTTTTAGAAACATTTTTCTTTTTAGCATAGAAATCATTAGGTTTAACAAAGTTGTTTTTGTATTTTTTATATTTTTTATGGCTTTTATCATGTTTTTTACTTTTTTGCCTGGAAGGAGCAATAGGAGGCAAACCATATTGTTCACAGAAATTACCCATTTCATATTTAGCTTTTCTTTTATTCTTTAATTGGTGTTTTAACAATTTTTCATCATTACACATGTTGATACCAAGTTTTTTAATAGTACTAAAAATATCACCATAGGTTAAATTATCATAATTAATAGAATTATTTTTACCCATTAACTCTTGTTTTACCTTATGAGCAAAGATAGGAGGCAGACCGTCAATAAACTTTTCTTTCCAATAAGGCTTGTGGCAATCTTTCCGAAGCATCACTCTGGAAGTAAAAACATCTTGATACCATCTATAATCAGACATAGTAGGACAACTCAAATTATTTAAATAATCAGAAACACGAGATGAAATATTGGATGGAGTACCAACAAAATGTTTGAGAATAGTATAGATCAGGGTATTAACACCATCAGGAATACCGCGACCAATACTTTCATCAAAAATTGGCAAACCTTCATCATTCTTTTTAACAGCATGTTTAATAGACTCTCTGGATTCTTTAGTAATGTATGAATCCCACCATCCACAAAGAGTACCAGAAAAACCAGTAACAAGTAAATTAACAATTTCGGGTTGATCAAGATCATGGTTATTTTGATAAGCAATGCCAACCATAGACATATGACTCATTTTATTAATGATTTCTTGTTCAGACAAACCATCAATATTCCATTCATAAAGCTTATCAGCAGAAACAAAAAACTGTGTTTGAAAAGATCTTTCTTCAAACTACATATCAGGAGGAGTGGGTTTTGAATACCAGTTTTTTGTAAAAGACATGGGTTTAGAATTTCCAACAAATCTTTTTATTTCTAGTAAATCATCATCAAAAATATTTTTAGCAGAAACAGAAGATACAGTATCAGAATCTGTATCAGAAACAATTTCTTTTTCATTTCTTGAAATAGTACAAGCTGCGGGAGTACTTGTAGAAGTACCCTTAGTTTTAACTTTTAAATCAGCAAGCATTTTTCAACAATTTCAAGAGTCTTGGACTGAGAAGTTTTAAACATAACTTTTTCTCTTTGACTGGGTAAATCAATCAAAGGTTTCTCAGTTTTAACAGAAACAGATTTTTCAGAAACAGGTTTTTCAAGAGAAACAGTTTTTTCAACAATTTTTTCTTCAATACGATCAAGCTGTTGATCAATAATATGCAAAGATTGATTAGTAAAATTGTTTTGTTCAATAAGACTAATAATGGGAGTTTTATCATTAGCAATTTTGAAAGGAGAGGCCTTTACTTCATCCTTCTTAGTAGTTATCAAAATTGTTTCAAGAGGAGGATGAGTAGACTTGACAATAGTTTTATCTGCTTTAACAAAATTTGATTTTTTTATCACATTTAAATGTTGTATTGAAAATTCATCTTTTGAAACATAATGGTTTTCAAGAAAATCAAAAAAAAAAATATGTTTTTTCAATTGATTCATCTTTTCTAACCATTTTCTCTTAACACGATCTTTTTCAAACTGAGCAAAATTATTTTGGAAATATTTTCTTTTGTTTCTATTTTTAGCAAGTATAAATTCATTATACAAAGAAACCATATCAACTTCAAAGCTTTCATCCAAAACAGTCAAAACTCTTAATTGATTTTGGTAAACAGGGTTTTCAATAGGAGGAAAATCAGAATCAGATGGACAAACAGATTTAGTGTCATCTTCTTCTTCATTAGCAATTCTACTAAATGGAGAGGAAGTTTCAGGTTTAGTAGAATAGTAAACAAAGCTAACTTGAGATTTATCACTTGAAATACCTTTTAGCTTTAAATCAGAGGGTTTTTCCAAATTCTTTTGTAAAAATTCATTGATCTCTTGATCTCTTTTTGAAATACTTTCAGATCCAGCAAAGGAATGTCTTCCTTCGTTGATCCTCAAAGGTGGATTGTTTTGAAAACTTATTTTAACTATACCATCAAGATATTGTTGAATATGAGTGAGATCTAGCTCATCAAAAACAGGTTTAGCAGGAGGGGATTCTTGTTCCAACAACCAATCATTAGGAAGCTTAACATCTTGCCATTGGATCATTTTTGGGACTTGAACTTTAGCATCAGGGGTTGAACATTGAATTAACATGGTTTTACCAGAAGGTTCTCTAGGAATCTTAGCACCAGGATTTATTTGAGTACCCAATAGTCTATAATAAATACGATAAATCAAAGCAAAAGGCTTACTACCTTCTTCCATGTGATAACCAGATGAAGCAATATTCAATGTCAAAGCTTTAACAATATTAGGATCATCCCAAGCAAGAGTAAGATCAGGATAACAGTTAAAATAAACAGGACCATCATACATAGAAGCAGTAATCATACCAAGAATGCTGTCTTTAAAGATCTTAAATCTAGCATCTCTTAAACACATAAGAACAGAAGCATTAATACCCTTTTAGGTAAGTGGTTTAATAGCAACTTGAACCATACCAATATGCAAATAACTGAATTTTTTAGCAGCAAGGAATTCATTAATATTTCTTTTAGAAAACAAGTAGCATTTTTCATGAACTTTTGAAATAGAGAATATTTGTTCAACAGTTCTAGCTTTGTAAGCAGAATGAAAAGCACTCTCAACAAAACTAGTTTTATAAACAGTTTTAGTATCAACTTTAGGAATATTCCATTTACGAAAATCAGGAATCAACTCATTTTCTTCAATTGTGTGATCTTCTTCATTTACAATATCAGGAGAACAACTAGTCCTGGAGCTGACAGAGGAGTTGGATCTCCACAACCTATCCATACTATCCTAGGTTCAACACTCAATTATCATATTTTTCTCACAACCGTTGCATTTCGTAGACTTGACAATGGTTTTATCTGCTTTAACAAAATTTGATTTTTTTATCACATTTAAATGTTGTATTGAAACTTCATCTTTTGAAACATAATGGTTTTCAAGAAAATCAAAAAACAAAATATGTTTTTTCAATTGATTCATCTTTTCTAACCATTTTCTCTTAACACGGTCTTTTTCAGACTGAGCAAAATTATTTTGGAAATATTTTCTTTTGTTTCTATTTTTAGCAAGCATAAATTCATTATACAAAGAAACCTTATCAACTTCAAAGCTTTCATCCAAAACAGTCAAAACTCTTAATTGATTTTGTTAAACAGGGTTTTCAATAGGAGGAAAATCAGAATCAGATGGACAAACAAAATGGGGTGAGCAAGGAACAACTTGACCCGAAGGGTTTTAGGCGGGTCAATAAACGTTTGGTTTGGGTTTGGGTCTAGCGCTCAGGAATTTTCAAGTTGGTCTCAAGTTTAACCCGATCCGTCCATTCCTAAAAAATTTTAAAATAAAAAAAATCCTCTCTTGAGTTTTTCACCTTTGGCTTCTTTCCTATTGTATAAGAGATCTGGGGTTCAATCCCCGTCTACACCAAAAAACTGATTGGTGTCTTGATTTGATGATAAAAAGCTATTATTAGAAGTGAATGCCATAGGTTGAAACTCTCTCAAAAAAAAAAAAAATCATCTTTTGAAAATTTTTATTTCCCATTATAAATATAAAAGAAATTTGCATTTTCCCTCTTATTTCCTTTTTCAATTTAAAACCTTGACCAAATCTCCTCATTTAAGACCCAAACATCTTTTATACTTTCAAAATTTTAATCTAATTCAAATTTGAATTAAACTTTAAAAGGAAATTTATTGGCATTAATGACCCAATTGAGTTAACATATCATATTTTAGTGCAATAAACTTTTTTTTTGGGGGGGAAAATTTAGTGTATTAAACTTGAATTAGGAAATATGATTTCCTTACACACCACTCTATCTTTGCATTTCTTTGTTTTGTTGATTGGATGCCTTAATTTTTTTTTTTTTTTTTTTTTTTTTTTTTGAAATTGTTAAACATAGAAACTTGGGATAGATGTCTAGAACTGAAGGACTTAAAATGGCTGAGTCAACCTAGTAAATAACATGCCCATTTGAATAGGCTGTTCTAGAACTCTTAATGCGCGTTTTTATCAAAAACACAAATATAGGTCTGTTTGGATACCGCTTATTGCTGAAAACTGAAAATACTATAACAAAATAATTTTTAAATGTGTGAATAGTGCCGTGGGACTCAGGTTAGAAGTTATATTTGCTGAAAGAGGTACTTGTAGGTTCCGTGAACAGTGCACGGGACCCACCCAAGGAAACGCAGACACGGATAGCAACGCATCCAAACCCTCTCTATGTGTGTGTTTGGTACTGTGATTTTACTAAAAACTGCGTTCTTTCAAACACCATACATCATGTTTTGAAACTGAAGTATCAACCAACTTTTTGAAAAATGCTACTTAAAATTTGGAATACTTTTTAAGGTTTGAATACCTAAAACACCCTCAAGCATTTGCTTAATGACAAAATCATCAGCCAACCAATAAACTCACCTCCCGACTTTCCAACAACAGCACTGCTTAAGGCCTCAGGTGGAATTTGCAGCAGCGGTGGAGAATATTGTCACAACAAGAACTCGCTCAGCCGTATCACTATCATAAATGGAAATAAGAAGGACCTACTCGTAGGAACAACTTGCATGTCCGTGTGAATGAAATCTCTCTCTCTCTCTCTCTCTCTCTCTCTCTCTCTCTCTCTTTCTCTCTCTCTATTTGAGGTTGATATTAGCATTGGGGAAGGGAAAGTAATTGGGGGTTATTTTTATTTAGTTTTTACTTTTAATAATATTACCTTTTTTTTAAGAAAGGCTAGTTTTTTATTATTATTATTATTGTTGTTGTTGTTGTTATTAATTTTATTGTTGTTATTGTTATTATTGTTATTGTTGTTATTGTTATTATTGTTATTATTTTTATTGTTGTTATTGTTATTATTCTTGTTATTATTGTTATTATTGTTATTATTGTTGTTGTTGTTGTTGTTGTTGTTGTTGTTGTTGTTGTTGTTGTTGTTGTTGTTGTTGTTGTTGTTGTTGTTGTTGTTGTTATTTTTATTGTTGTTATTGTTATTATTGTTATTATTTTTATTGTTATTATTGTTATTTTTATTATTATTATTATTTATTTTATTATTATTATTGTTGTTGTTGTTGTTGTTGTTGTTGTTGTTGTTGTTGTTGTTGTTGTTGTTGTTGTTGTTTTTGTTATTATTATTATTGTTGTTGTTGTTGTTGTTGTTGTTATTTTTATTATTATTATTATTATTATTATTATTATTCTTATTATTGTTATTATTTTATTTTTATTATTGTTATTATTATTATTATTGTTGTTGTTGTTGTTGTTGTTGTTGTTGTCGTCATCATGAGCTACTTCAAAAATGATAGAATAACATCAATATCAAAATTAAGTCTTTAATTCCTTTTTGGTAACTTGCACCAAAACACAATTTTAAACTAATACTATACACAAGTTTTACCAAACGTTTTATTGTGACTTTCAAAATTGTGTTTTCCAAATGTACATTTTAAAAACGCCATTTTTAAAAATGCACTTTTCAAACTACTTACCCAAAAAAACCCGAAAGCCTTTATAGGTGGATGAAAACTAACAAGAACTGAGTCCTTTATAATCTATACAACTCAACCCCCAAAAGAAAGCTAAGTTAAAATGGAAATCAAGTGGGTTAAATTGCGTCCAGTTTGTCTCACCGCTTAAGAAATTACTTGTGTGTCTTTAGGTTCATAGCTTAAAAATAAATAATGACTTAGGGGCTGTTTGTTTTTTTAAAAACCATCACTCATCACTCCTCACTCAATTTTCGTCACTCATCACTCATGACTTAAAATATCCCAATTCCCTAAACCCCACATGTTTGGCACCCATTACTCAGTTATGTTTTCAACCAAAAAACTAAAAAAAATGGGACCCACACACTGACCTAATGTCAAAAGACTTTTCTCTCTCCTTTTTTTTCTTTTTTCCCTAACTCTCATCTTTCTTTGCCTCTCCCTTTCATTTTTCTCTGCCCCTCCACGAACCCAGCAATAGAAATCAAGGTCTGGACCTACGACGCCAATCTCCACCGTCACTTAGCACCGCCTACCTCGTGGGCATCATCACACAACGTCGCAAGATCTCCTCTGTCATGTCGTGGCAGTGCAGATCTGTGATCATGGCCATGGCTGATGACAAGGTACTCTCTATCGTTTTCCTTGCCATGCCAAGCTGGACATGGCTGACGGCAATATTCCTCATTCCACTGCGATGCCGTGCCGAGATCCCTTTTGCTTTCTTTCTTTTTTGGGTTTTGTTTGGTTTAATTTGAGATTGAAGTCAATGACTTCGATGTTTGAATCTTCGTTCTTCTGATTCTTATATCTGAGAAGGCTCCGATCTCTCTCTAGGATTAACAATCTTTTTCGTTTTTTTTTTTTCAAATTTTCCAAATTTTGGAGCTTAATTAAGCTATTACTGGGACCAAATTTGTGTTTCTGAGTTGGATTTTTCTTTAGATTACTGTTATTAGCTCTTGAATAGGTTTGGTTTTGATAAACAGTGGATTCTTTAAAGAAATTGGGTTTGATTCATGTGTGTTTGAAGAGGAAAAAAAAAGATGAGAGAGAGAGAGAGGGGGGGGGGGGGGGGGGAGAGCACGGGTGCATGAAGTCAGATTGATGAGACAAGACATAAGGTAGGTCCCATCTGGTTGAGTAAAATTACAAAAATGCCACATAACTCTGTTTCCATAACTTGAAAACACCCAAAATGTGTTTTCAGTTTCCATAACTCATCACTCAAAAATCAGAGAATTGAGTGATGGAAACAAAAACTGGAAACACATCCAAACACACTACTCAGCCGTGGGACCCACCAATTTTGAGTTATGGGTGATGGAAACAGAGTTATGAGTGATGGAAACTGAAAATCCAAACAACCCCTTATATTCCATCTAAACATCATCACTTTTTTTATAAATAAATAAACAAAAAAGGTCTGAATTACTTTCCATTTAAATTATGACCATAGCAAATTAAATCTAATGTATTGAAAGTTTGAAAATTAAAGTTTCTTTTTGAAAATTAAATCTAATCTAAAAAATTGAAGTTTCCATAACTATTCTTCCTCAATTCGAGCTTAATTCCAAATTTATATCCTATTTTGAATTTGGACGTGCATGATAGATTATGAATTTGGTTAAATGAGTTAAATGTAAACTTTTCTTTGAAAGAAAATAAATCAAGAGGGGTAATAAATTCAGATTATGTTTTCTAAATGAGTTAGGTCATTAATGCTGATTTTCTCTTGAAACTTTAATTTGAATTTAAATGAAACTTGACAATTGAGAAGTAATAAAATATACATACATACATACATATATATATATATATATATATATATATATATTGAGTCTTAAATGTTAAGATTTGGTCAAGCTCTCAAATTGGAAAGAGATCATGAATGTCAATATCAAAGAAAAGAACCCACCATTGCGCACCCTTAGCGCTATGGTCACTCCACAAGTATAAGTGCTTGTGGGTTGTGGGGGGGACAAGGGCGAGGTTCAAGTCTCTAGGAGAGAGTTTCACACGCATATACACTTAGATTAGGCTAGAGTGGAATTTTTATCTTATATGAATTATATAAATAAAAAAAAATAAAAAAAAACCCAAAAATCAAAAGGAAATAAAAAGTCCAAAACAACTTGGGAAAAAAACACACGGATCCAATCGAGACCCAAGGACCCAATCCAATAATGGAATCTGAATTTTCGGGCAGGTGCAGGTTACAGAACTGAATTGTCGAGTTGGGTTGCGGATGGACTCTAAACCGACCTAACCCGACACTTGCTCAGTCCTAATATTATTTTATTCATTTTCACACTCCTAGTTCAAACTAATGGTTTTTCTCAACCAAAAAAAAAAAAGGTTCAAACTAATGGTATGACTAGTGAAATGCTTACATGTCATTTAATTACAATAAAAATTAATTTATGCCAACTTTTGAATAAAAAAATAGTTCAAAAATTATTTATTACACTATTAAATATTAACTCTTATGCTAGTTTTTAAACTTCTTATAGTAACATTTGGTAATAACTTTAATTTATTATTATGGACAACATGAACATATTTCCAAATACATCAATTATTTCTGTGAGTGAGAAAGAATAATAAAGACTAAACTGACACCATTAAATTTTTGAAGATGAAAATAACATTATAAAAATTGTTGAGATGATAAACTGTGATTAATGCATAAAAAGTGTCTGAAAATAGATTTTCTTAAAGGATAAAGTTTAGTTACAAAATTAGTTATAACCTTAGGTTACAACCTTACTCAATATCTTTTTATTAGAGGTGAATTTTAACAAATTTACCATAAGATTATATCTTCTTCTTATATCCTCCATACTTGCAAAATTTCTAGAAAATTAAAGATCAATAATTATGTCATCAATAAATTGTTTAAATTGGAAGTTTTTTTAGTTTAAAATTATGTATAAAATATATACTTATAGATTATATAGTAAATCATATTCGATTGACACAAAATTTGACGTGTATTAAGAGCGTAAAAAATATACAATTCAACAGTTAGATTTTTAAAATATGTAGTAATATTTATTTTATTGAGTAAGGTTGTAGCCTTAGACTGCAACCAATTTTTGTAGCTAAATTTTGTCCTTTAAAAAATGCTAGAGACTATAGCCTATTTATGAGGATCTATCGCTATAAGGGAATAACCATTAAGCAATTCGGAAACATAGGAATGTTCGTCTCATATAATAGTTTATTTTATTAATTAAATTCGTGGAGTTTTTTATACCTTCATGCACTACCTCCTTCAAATGGCTTGACAGTGGATTTTTAAATAGATATGTCTCTTTGATGTGTTGAATCTCTCAATCCACAAATCTTTCACTTGATTAGTGGAGGGAGTTGTGCGTGTTGATGAGTGCAAGATGTTGTGATGTGTGTTGTAGCTTGATTTATGTAGATGATTGAAGTGTTTAAATGTGTAAGTTGGATTTGTGTTTAAAGATCTAAGAAGAATAATGTTGCATAAATGTGCAACCTAATATCTTTTCTTAGTAAATTTTTGCAGTGCCTCATTACGGAAAAAATTGCAAACTAACACCAATCCCCAAAAAAATTTCTTTAGTTAGCAATGTTTTTAAACTATTTAGGAAACTAACATCTCGAGTCTTTTAAACTCAAGTTCACTATAACAACTCGAGCCTAAAAGACTCGAGATCTATGTGCTGGCAGTGGAACTCGAGATTTACACACTCGATTTCCTTTCTTGTTGACCCACTATTCTTCATTTACTTTCTTCATTCTTCATTCTCTAGATCAACTAGACCCAAATCAAACCCCAATTCTTCCTTTTCTTCCTTCGTTCTTCATTCTCTAGACCAACCAGACCCAAATCAAACCCCAAGAACAAACCCACACAGCAGCAGAAGAAGAAGAAGAAGAAGAAGAAGAAGAAGAAGGAGAAAAAAAAGAAGAATAAGAACATGGAACAAACGGAAAGCAAAGACATACCTGCACCAAGAAGAATGGCCACCTTCCTAATCAGGAAAGCCATCACTGATTCGTCGTTGAGATGACAATAGGTGGGTGGGTTTGATTTTTGCAGGTTTCTTCTTTTTCCTTCTTCTTCTTCTTCTTCTTCTTCTTCTTCTTCTTCTCCTTCTTTCTTTTTCCCCATTTTCTCTCTGGGTCTATTTTTGGGTTGTTGATTTCATTTAATGAATTGGGTTTAGTTTTTGCAGGTGGCTTTTTCTTCTTCCTTCTTCTTCCTTCTTCTTTCTTCTTCTTCTCCTTCTTCTTTTTCTTTGTTTTCTCTCGAGGTCAGTTTCCTCTTTTTCTCTATTTTCTCTTGATTTCATTTAATGTACTTGAGACTCAGAGACTCGAGTTCCACTAAACTCAAGTCTATAAGACTCATTTTGCTACAGTGAACTTAAGTCTTTTAGACTCGAGATGTTAATTTGCTAAATAGTTTGGAAACGTTGCTAACTAACAAAATTGTTTGCAACTTGGTGTTATTTTCCAATTTTTTCCCCTCATTACTCTCAACTTTTTATAATAAGTTTCAAAGCCACAAAAAAATAGTCCTTTAATTTGTTCATGATTTTTTTTTTTTTTTAATGTATATAAAGGGGAATGGATTAGAGGGTTCAAACTTCCCTCATTTCCATTTGTCCATTAGTTTTTGAAATTTTTTTTATCCTTATGCACAAACTCAAACTTGGTGGAAATCAGGATAGAAGTGTCATTCGGCACCCATGTTTCTGGGAAGAGGTGTCAATCAATACTTGTGTCATGGGCTATTTTGACTCCAATTTTAACTTTTGATGGGTTTGTTTAAGTATATAATTACGAGTTTTAAAGCTATTGTGAACCCACTTCATAATCAAAATATTATCCTAACGATTTTCAATTTATAATCTTTAATTTTTCCCCTTCTTCAAGGAGGGAAAATAAAATAAAAAATTAAGATTTATCTTGTAGAATTTAATGATTATTATTAATTACATCCGTATATAATTAATTCTAATTATCCTACTTAAGGATCAATCAGAATTAATCACTCATAATCACATGGTTTATGTCATATTGTGTAAGAATGCATATTAATTGTTGAATCTTGATGTGGCTCAATCTTTTGATCACATGGTTTGAGCATCATGTTTGACATATTGTTTTGATTTTTGTGAACTTAGTTATATTTTAGAGTGAAATTTATGTTCATTGAATATTTCAAATAACATTTTTACTCATGGAGTGTTTGGAAATTACAATTTTGCCCCTAGATTGATTACCATTGTGAGGCTTCTACAATAAGAACATTCTTCTATTGTCCCATTAAGAAGCTTTATTGAAATTCTCTAGAGGAAGTACATTGAATTTATGTATACCATGCATCTTAAGCACCATGCATCTTAAGCTCCATTCAAGTAGAATTTGAATGACGTGAAAGCCTGAAGAAAACACACACAATACTCTCTTTGATGGAACAGGAACTAAGCTGTTAGTTTTCTGGTAGTAAAATCTCGAATCCATAAGGTGATAGGTCTGGAATCCACCAAAAAAAACAATAGACAAAGTTTGTATTTTATTCATTTGAAAAACTAAACTATCTTTGGAGGCTACAATACGTTTAAATAGTAAAAATAAAACCGAGGGTGGTTCGTAAACCTAGGATGGTTAGGAAAACACACAAAACCCTAATTTCACTAAACAGTATTAAAAGCACCTAAAAATAAGAAAATAAATACCCTAAACTGAAAATAACGTAAATTACATAATACCAAAATTAATGAATTACATATATTAAATTGTAGATTATGTCCTACATTAGACCCCCCCCCCCCCCCCCACTTGAAAAAAAACTCATCCTCAAGTTGATAGTCAAAATCTAAAATCTTTCACTCTAAATAAACAAATACTTTGAATGCTTTAATAACTTGATTTGGTTTTGAAACTTGAATCCTTCATAAAATATAGCATAAAATTTCTTCTCATCTACCTTCAATTCATTTGCAACATCAATCAACAAAGGATTGATAATAAAATTAAAATTTTCTACTCAAAGAAAATCAATATATTATGTAGTCATCTTCAACAAATCAACTAGAACTTGGGGATTGTGGGTGATGGATTCATCCTCATATTTGACCTCAATTGGATCTTCTACAATATTTTCAATAATTACCATCTCTTGATTTCTGCCATTATCCACAATCAACTCAATCTTCTTTTCTTTGACCTCTTCATTGAACTTTTGAAATGTGCTATCTTTAAACTTCAATTCAAGAACTTGTTGCATGTCTTGATATTTTTCAACCACTTCAAAATTTTCTTTAGAAATTGGTTGCATCTTGTCAATCTTCAAACTCTTTTCTTTTCTTGATACATGGACTTGGTTGTGATCATTTTGGTTTTTTGTTTGGCCTTTTATGTTTTGACAATATTGCTTTTCATATGAATATATAGATCTATAATCAACATTTGTATAATCTAGTGTTACATAATAATCATGAGAAAACCAAAAATCAATTAACACCTTTCTCATTCTTTGCCAAGAGCGAATCAAATGTTTACCTCAACACTTTCTATCAATTTGAATGTCTTCCCACCATTCCTCTGCTTTATCGTCCAATTATTAGATGCAAGCCATACTTTTTCTTCTTCACAAATCTTCCAAAAATTAAAATACACTTCCAAATCAAGAATCCAATTAATAAAATCCAACTTACACATATTTCCATCAAAGAATGAAATTTTCTTGTAGCTAGGAGTATGTCTTTGAATATAGTGATCATTGTTGTTGTGATCTGGTTTCCTAGCAAGAAGAGCAACAATTCCTTGCCGGATTTCGCACATAGTTTGTTGTCTCTCTTAACAAAATTGGTGGAACTCAGTCCTAGTGAGAATTGCGTCTTCAACTTTGTTGTTGTTGTTATGGTAGTTACCGTCTCGACGATTAGCCTTCAGACTAGGATAAGTCAAGGTTTCATACCAATTGATGTCGCTAAAGCCTAAAGAAAGCACATACAATACTCTCTTTGATGGAAACAAAAACTAAACTGTTAGTTTCTGCTAGTAAACCTTGAATCCAAGAGGAGTTCCTTAAACCCACAAGTTGATAAGTCTATATTTTACTAATCTGGAAAATTGAACTGCCTTTAGAGGCTACAATGCATTTAAATAGTAAAAAGAAAACCTAGGGTAGCTAGAAAACCTAGGGTGGCTAGGAAAACACTCAAAAAAAAATCCTAATTTGACTAAACAACGTTAAAAATACCTTAAAATAGGAAAATAAATTCCTAAAACTAAAATAACATAAAATACTAAAATTGATGAATTACAAATATTAAATTGTAGATTCTGTCATACATTAAATCTCATAACAAGATCATTATATCACCATGATTTCGTTCTTCTATGAACACACCATTTATCGCAGGATGACTTGTGTTGTGTCTAGAGACTTTCTCGTCATGGTTAAGAATGGGATGTTTTGAACAGGTCGGAACAGGTTTCAATTGTAAGGCCCCGGTTCCAAAACTTTTCGTAGTATTCACTATAAACAAAGTTCCTATAGTGGGTAGAAGAATCAGTATCAGTCAGCTGTGGTGCTGGTCCTATCACGGCATCAGGCGATGGGCAATAGAATGTTGGAATAGAGATCCTCTCCTTGTCACAATTCACCACTGCTCGATGTAGCACACTCTTGTAACGATCATTGCTAAGTACCTACATTATATATAAATATATATATATATGTACATGGCTTCATGTTAATCAATTTATGTTGTTGAGAAATTTAGACCCCAGTTAATAGAATTAACAAGTTTTAAACTCAAGTTGTTAATTAGATTTATTATGAATAAACCTTGTTAAAACAAACTAACATTGATATCATGTCAATATCATACACAACAGAAAAGTAAATAAGACAAGATATGATGACCCAGGAAAACCAATGAAACAAACTAGTTTCACAGTATAAAACCTGGGGGGAAACCTTCCTGAAAAGCAATCCACTATAATAAAGAGAAATTTCAGATCTAGTACAAAACCTTTGTCCTTTGACTCTACAATACCCATAGATGAACTTACAGCAGAAACCTTCCACCGCTTCAGAACCTCTGAACTCTTCAATATATGAACACCACTCTTTTGCACGGATCCCAGTACATAACTAACCAAAGATGCACGGCTCCCAGTATGTAATTAACACACCAACTCGAAGAAAATTGTTGGCTACAAAGTTCTTCACTTCATCAACAATGAAGATCAAGAAGCACTTGGTTACAAAACCGTAAGGCGCAAAGACGCAGTAGCTTCTTTAGAGAGAATAAGGCATCGGTCACCTTTTGCATGTATTCTCCTTGTATTCTCTTATGTGACAGCCTTTAAAATAAGTCTTATATATGTCTAGGGTTGTGAGAAAAGAAACCTTATACATACATGTCAACATGGGCCGAAAATCAGATCTAAAAATTCTAATTTCGTAATTCTCGATAAATACAGTTGTCGAGATTCATTAATCCTCAATAAATATTATCTGTCGACAGCTGTTGAGAATCTGTCCAATTTTAATGAACAGCTTTTCTTCACTTGTTTCTTGATCCAATCTTCATGGCTTCAATACTTGACCTGAACAACATGTTTCTTGAAGTACTAAACTCATTCTAAATCTACCCAATTATAAGTAAAGTGCATTTTGTCAAAAGATTAGTCAATCTAAATAACATATGTTCTTAACATGATTCATATATGTCCTAACATATGTATATATATTGTATTTAGATGCCGATAAATATAATTGGTAATAATGGACTGAGTCATAACATTAAAAGGAGTACTGTTCAGCACCAAAAAAAAAAAAAAAAAAAAAAAAAACATTAAAAGGGGTACCCAGAAAAGTAAAAGGCGTTCGACCATTGTAAATTTGTAATTGACTGCCATTCGAATCAATTAACGACGGTCAAATCTTGAGCTTTGAAAATGGCGCAACACATGCATGACAAAGCTATAATAAACATGAGTGAAATACGCATCAGTTTTTGTGGAATTATTTTTTTTTGGTTTTGAGTATAAAAGATGACACACGTTACATAAGAATGTGAAGATCACTCAGAACAGAAAAGTCATATCATGAAGTACTGATCTCATACACGCACACTCACACTCACACATCTGCCCATACAAACATGAATATAGTGCATTTTAGATCTGATTTTGGAAATTGCGGATCTCATGTCCTAGGTAAAGCCTTGACTAGGGGTGGCAAAATTGGACACGATCCACGAATCCGACACGACACAATATGAAATTAACAGGTTATGGGTTGAGACTTAACAGGTTCGTGTCATATTCGAGTTGACACGGTTGACCCGTTTAATAAATGGATTGGGTTAGTATTGAACATATAGAACTCATTTAACCCATCTGACCTGTTTAATTAAATGACATTTTACCAATATACCCTTCAACTTTAGGTATATAAACTTATTAATTGTTGTGGTTTATTTTCTTTGACATATTGTGATTGATTATTTGTGATATTGATATATGCTTTAATTTTGAATGATTATTTGTAATGCAATTACTCGTTAGTTTTGAATTTTATATTTAAAAAAAATTATTTGTTTGTTTTTTCATAAATTTTTTTTTCATTTTGATAAAATCTAAGAAACAAGTCGACACGACTGGCCTGTTTAATAAATGGGTCATATTAGGGTTGAGGAATCTTGACCCGTTTAATAAACATGTCGAGTTAGTGTTGACCTATATCGTCGAATACTCATGAGTTGACATGACACGAACCCGACACGCGAACATGAATTGCCACCCCTAGCCTTGACCTACATCATTTTGATACGGAAGAAAATTAATTAACTAGTATACCGTACACTTTAACAAACAATTTTTGTGGCAAAAAGCGAATAGCAAAGAAAAAATAATAGGTCTTTTGATATGATAGACAGTGTAAAGTTGTGATTTACAACTATTAGACAGTGTAAAGTTGTGATTTACAACTATGTGTTTTGTTGGCTTTAATTCCATGCCAAATTTGATTGTAATTCTATTCAATCTTTTGTACCCTGTATTTATTGTGGGATTTGACTGTAAGGGTTGTGTAATAGAGAGAGAAAGTGTGAAGACTCAAGCAATTGAAGATTGAAGAGTTTTCGCGGGTATCTCGCAACTAAGCATCCCGCGAAGTGACTCATGTGACTTACACATGCTGGAATGCGAAGAGTCAAGACAGGATGGAGACAGCTGTGTCTCACGAGTATCTCGCGGGGAAAGCCTTCCCGCGAGACATTCTGTTTTGCCAGACTGTCAATTTTGATACACACTTTCTGTGCCTACACTATTTATACCCACATTACCCACAAATGTTGAGGAGTGCTTCTGAGAGAAAACCCTAGCCAAACACCTTGAGAGTTAGAGATTGTTATATTCACAATCCTCTACACAATTGCTTGTGGATTTTCCTCAACTCCTACCTCTCCATTTCCATACCATTGAGAGGTTGATAGCCCAAACACTTACCACACCCTTTCAGAGTATCAAGTGAGGTTTTGGTGCTGCTGGGAAGTATTGGAAGAAGCCAAGGATGGCAAATGCAACATGGAGCTTGTTGCGGGATTCGGAGAGCTAGACAAGACACGGTTCTGAAAAGCCTTGTTGGAGTAGGAGCTTGGAGGGCTTAGGTACATCAGGTAGATTAAGCTTGGAGGGTCTCTTGCTGACCCATGTATCCCAACTGATTGTCTAGTGGATCGATTACCACTTGGAGGGCGGCGGAGAGGTTTTTTGCCGAGTTCTTCGGTTTCCTCTTCGATAACACATCGGCATGTTATCTTGTGTTTGCATTTCTCTTCCCTACTCTTTTACATTCCATTTTACTGCTGTGTTGTCTTGATTATAGATTAGAGTAGCTTGTTTGTTTATCCGCTCACATTTACACTATTCCGCACTTAGAATTAAGTTAGTGTAAAATATATCGAGCCGTATCTTTAATTTAGGAGTCTAAACAGCTCTTGTGTTTTTAACACATTTTTGAGCTTTTAGACAGTTAATCATTGGTAATAGCATACAGTCAATCATTGGTGATCAAATGTGTATAAAAATGAACGGTTCTAACTACTAACATTAATTATTGATAATTAACCAAACATAAAATGTCCTTTATTTGATTGTATTTGAATGTATTCAGTATTCATATAAAGGTCTAGTTAATGTATTAGGATATAAATTAATCGTTCATTTAAAAATAAATAAAAATAAAATTGGTCACTTTTTTTATTCTTTCAATTAAAATTTTCCATTTAAAGTTTCTTAAAACCTTTTCATATATAAATCATGGACTCAAGTACTATGTTAAAACTGTAGAATAATAAATAGCTAGATTCCATTTTATATTTCTTACCTGTATTTGATCACCAATATTGACAATAAAGGTAGATGGAATGGGATTGACAGCAACCCACTTGCCATTTCTGAGTACTTGCAAACCTGGCACGTCATCTTGGAGAAGTATGGTAATGACGTTAGGATCGGAATGCCTAGGTAATCCATAAGTTAAATCTGGCTGTGGACAAGGTGGGTAGTAGTTGATAGCCATGTGCTGACCAT
The DNA here is from genome assembly GCA_028535165.1 of Quercus tomentella. Lineage (NCBI taxonomy): Eukaryota > Viridiplantae > Streptophyta > Magnoliopsida > Fagales > Fagaceae > Quercus > Quercus tomentella. The sequence continues at coordinate 46,556,255 of JAPQVY010000100.1, forward strand.
GCTTCCCCAGAGCCTTGTCTATGTAATCTTTTTCAAGTCCTAGGCTCTCTGATATTGCTTCAAGCAGCCTCAGTGCTAGGCCTCTTGCATTTCTACAGTACTCGCCAACAACTTCTCTGCAAAACATAAATTATTTGCTACTTGATTAATTATTTAGAACAATTATAATTATATTTCCTATCGATCACGACCCTATAATCATATTTATATTATAATTAACCAAAACAGAAGACGTAGGTAGCATACGTTTGACATAATTAAGATGATTAAAGTTCACTAGAATCACTGCATAATATATATATATATATATAATCCAGAAGAGGGGGGGGGGGGGGGGGGGGTGTGGGTAGGAGGGGCTATCACCCCCTTAACTTTTCAAAAATCCCCCAATCCTCTTATATTTTTTGCTAAATATAAAATTTAAATTTAAACAATGCCCCCATCAAATTATTTACTAAAAACATGTAACACATTTATGTTGATGACTTTTTTTTTTTTATATATATAAGATAGAAATTTTATTTTAGCCTAATCTAAGTATACGTGTATCTTATAAAAAAAAATGCATATGTGTGTGAAACACCCTTTTAGAAGACTTGAATCATAACCCTTATCCCCACACTCCACAAGCATTTATACTTGTAGAGTGACCATCGCACCAAAAGTACGCGGTGATAATTTATTAAGATGACTAATACATCATTTTTGTTTCTTCTAATTACTCTCATACCATAAACAACTTATTAATTCATAGTGTATTTAATATATTTCATAAAAATATCACCACACACCTTTGGTGTGATGATCACTCTATAAGTATAAGTGTTTGTAGGGTGTCAAGTCTCCAGGAGAGAGCTTCACACACATTTACACTTAAATTAGGCTAGAGGAGAATTTATATCTTGTAATATATATATATATATATATATATATATATATATATATATATAAATCATAAAAATATAAAATTTTATATATTATTAATACACTGTTTCTTTTCTCTAATTACTCTTATACCATAATCACATACCTTAGAAATATATAAGTAAATCTTTTTAATAAAAACATTCTTCTTTTTTTTTTAATTTTTCATTTAACAAATTAGAGATTTGGTCATTATTATTTTTCCTTTTAGAAGAAAGTGTACATGTTTTTTTTTTTTTTTTTTTGAGAAACAAACACGCACACACACACAAAGGAGAGGGAAAAGGGTTCTAACATAAAGGCACACCACAACTCCACTCAAAAGCCATAGTAACTTTTAAGGGAGGGTGAGGCAAATTATACTACATGTTGATTTCACTGTTAGGAGTTAAAATTCTTTTAGTTTTTATTAATATTATATATATGCTTTGTTATAGGTAAGAAAATAGCATTTCCCAAATCATGTTACAAACATATTTGGTATGTGTGTAGGTTATTCTTTAGATTTAATTTTTTTTTCTTTTTTTTTTTGTAAATATTCAACTTAGCCCCCTAAGAAAATTTCTGGTTCCATCAATAGGTACACGTACAATACGGTAATACACACAATTTCTAAGAATTATAACATGACACACGATTTTTGTACAGCACCCCAAATGAGTATATGATATTGTCGGTGTACAAGGATACTCACTCATGTATTAAAATCTGACTAAAAAAATTGAACCACTCCTCAGTCGTCTCTATCAGAGGAGTTGGTTTTTTTTTTGGTAATACCTGAAGGATGGAGGGTTGGTAGGCCATTCCTGGATGTAGTCCTCTAGAGGGTGACAATGGAGTCTTAAGTAATCCCTCCAGCTGGATAAGTTTTCAGTTCTTAAGTTGAAACTAGTCGAGAGTCTCATTGTCTTCATTGGATCATCAGAGTAATTCTTTAACCTCTCACTTTCCGGCATGTGGAAAAATTCCCTTGATATATCTAACATGTTATCGATCACTGCTTCTGAAATTCCATGGTTGCTAACCTTGGAACGGTGTTGAAAAGAGAAAAAATAATGTGATATATATTCATTGAAAGAAAATACACTAATTCAAGTTCAGTAGCAATATGTTTATATGAGAGAGAAAGAGAGAAAATACCTGAAAGAAGCCATAATTTAGGCAGGCAAGGCCTATCTCTTTGATTATATCTGAGCGCTTAGGACCATTGAGGTCTTGAAGATCAATGAGAGGAATTGCACCATCAAATGACACAACCTCATGAAAATTTGGACGATCGTTGGCGGGTCGGATGTAGTTAGAGGGAACAGAGCTCATGCCGGAGACAAGGTCAGATAATAGTGGCTGTGGCTGTTTCAGTTTGGAAGCCATATTGCAACAGACAACAGCTAGCACGGTTCTTGCGGCTTGATTTCTGAGTATTCCTTACTAGTTTTGCTATGCCCCTATGATAGGGCCATAGGGGTAAGCTTCAAATTTATATAAGTGGTTAGCGGTGGTGGCGAGTCGCATTTGTTGTAAAAAAATCAATTTATTTTTTCTTTTTCCATAAAACATTTTTAAAAATAATTTTTAAACCAATGTTAACTCCTACCATAAATAAAAATGCGTTGGGCCTATGTTTTTGTACTTTGTAGGTCCAGTCCAACTAAGTTCCAATAAGATTCCCATAAAAAATAAATAAAAAGTTTCAATAAGATTGTCAGAGAGGAAAAAAAGAAGAAGAAAATAAATGAAAGATAAGAGTAATTTTTTTTGGGTAAAATAAGATAAGAGTAATTATTACCTTGAAAACATGGGCATTAATAATTTAAGATACATAAATGACTTGCTAGTTATGTGCAACATTTTGTTCCCCCAATTAAATAAATCCGGCTTTTGCGAGGCACAGGCTATTTAATATTATATTAAAAGAACAAACTTTAAAAACAGTCAATCTATTTTTCTTTTTACAAGATAAAAATTCTATCTTAAAATAATCTAAGGGTCTATTTGGTTGGAAAAATGGAAAAGTGGAAGAATAGAAAATGAGAGGTGGTGGAAAAGTGGGAGGATAGAAAATATTTTAATTTCTTTCATTTTTGTTTAGTTAGAAGGATGGAAAATTGAGAAATGGAAAACATTTTTGTTTGGTTGAGAAGAAAAATGGAAGAATAGAAAATGTGATTTGTATAAATTTACTCTTATGCCCTTACATAAAACATTATAATTTTTTTATATTATATTACTCAAACACTATAAGTTATAATATAAAAATGTTAATGAGTAATATTAGGGGTTAGGGGTGTTGAAGCCAATCAGGAAAATGGTTTGTGGAAGGGCATTTGGTCATTGAAAGTTTCGTATAAGGTTAAGAATATGGTACGGAGGGCTTGCCGAAATTCTTTGCCTACAAAGATGAATTTGGTTCGGCATATGATCATTGATTCTCTCATTTGTGATCGCTGCCAAGATAGCCCAGAGTCTATGCTTCATGGTTTGTGGTCATGCCGAGAGGTTGATATAGTTGGTCAAATGTGGAGCTATGGAGTTTTCGGTCAGGTATGCATTTCGATGATTTTAAAAATCTTGTAGCTTGGATATTGCAGGAAAACAAGAGCAAAGAAATTTTCGCAATGACCATATGGTCAATTTGGAACCAGCAAAATCAGGTCCGGCTCACCTTCAAGCTCAGGCTTCAAATGACCATCTCGCTAGCTTATTGCGATGCAACCTCCCCCGAAGATCCCACTGATTCTTCCTCGGGTGTGTTGGCGACCTCCTTTACATGGTTTTGTCAAAGTAAATGTTGATGGTGCTGTGTTTTCCAAGGAGAATAGGTCTGATGTTGGTGTTGTTATTCAAAACAGAGAAGGATTAGTGCTGGCATCCCAATCTCAACAGCTACATCATGCATACAGCCCGAGTGAGATCGAAGCCTTAGCAGCCCATAGAGATCTCTAGTTTGCAACAGATTTAGGATTTGAGAATGTCGTGCTCGAAGGAGACTCTCAGGTCCTTATGTCTGCTTTGCAACAGGAGAAGGCAATTCTGACTTCGGATGGTTCGTTAATTGAAGATGTTAGTCTCTATTCTAGGTTTTTTAATCAATTACATTATTCTCATGTTAAGAGAGAAGGTAATAAAGTTACTCATAGTCTTGCACGATATGTTTTGCATATTTTAGACTTTGTTACGTGGATGGAAGATATTCCACCACCTTTTTTTTTTTTTTTTTTTGTATTTCAGTCTGATTTAGCCGACTTCTTTTAATTAATAATTTCTGTGGTATCTTCCAAAAAAAAAAAAATTATTTATTCAAATTATTATTAAAATCCCACGTAGCAATACCCGGCGTTGGTGCTTATTCTTGGGTGGGTCTAATACTGAACCTTTATAATGGAAAATTTTTTTATTAAAATTAATTCTGGTAAGTTGGTAGTTGTTAAGACTCAAAAAAAAAAAAAAAAAAAAAAAGATGTTAAAGTGTCGTGCGTTACTTTTACTATGAGAGTGAACTAAAAGGCAAAAAATACTTTTTGAAGTGTGAACAAGAAAGCACAATTTTCTTCTTTGTTTTCTCCTTGATTTAGGGAGATTTATTCTTTTTGAAGTGTGAACAAGAAAGCACAATTTTCTTCTTTGTTTTCTCCTTGATTTAGGGAGATTTATTCTTTTTGAAGTGTGAACAAGAAAGCACAATTTTCTTCTTTGTTTTCTCCTTGATTTATGGAGATTTATTTTTTTTTGAAGTGTGAACAAGAAAGCACAATTTTCTTCTTTGTTTTCTCCTTGATTTAGGGAGATTTATTTTTGGTGGCCTAGGTGGAAAACACTTGAGTCCTACCATTTTTCTCTCCTTTCTCCACTTTTAACCAAATACTAAGTGTATATATGTGCAAAACTCCCTTCTAAAAGCTTGAATCACAGCCCTCGTCCCTCTCACCCCTCAAGAACTTAGTACTTGTGGAGTGATCATCATGCAAAGGGTGCACGATTGTAAATTTTTTTTTCTTAATAAAATAAAATTTTATCCTATAATGTTCATTTCACAATGATTACTCTTTTTCTATTAAAAAAATGATTACTATTTATCACTAAACTAACACATCAAGTTATTTTTTGTATAGGTTGTAAATATTTAAAAAAAAAATGTCAAAATTTAGCTACAAAATTGGTTGTAGCCTAAGGCTATAACCTTCCTCAATAAAATAAGCATTACTACATATTTTGAAAATCTAACCATTGAATCGCGTGTTCTTTACACTCTTAATACACATATCAAATTTTATATCAATCGGATATTATTTATGATATAATCTATAAGCTTATATTTTATACATAATTTTAAATTACAAAAACTTGCAATTTAAACAATTATTGATGACATAGTTGTTGATCTTTAATTTTCTAAAAATTTTGCAAGTATGAAAGATATAAAAAGAAGATATAACCCAATTATAAATTTGTCAAAATTCACCTCTAATAAAAAACTATTAAATAAGGTGGTAGCCTAAGATTTCAACTAATTTTGTAACTTAACTTTATCCAGATATCACATATTTATATATACTAGTATTTATATATAACAGGGGAGGGGGGATTCAAATCCTAAATATCTTGAAAATACCAACAGATGTCAACCAATCGATGTATAAGACTCTTGACATCTTTATATTATTTTGACTTTCAAGCAGCATGCGCTATTGTTCATAATTGAACTTTTTATCTTCCTTATTCTATTCCATTAAAGAATCCGTCAAGATTCAATATAGATAGGCCTTTGCTAAAGAATACATTAACTATAGTTGTTAAAGTGCTTTTTTTTTTTTTTAGAAAGAAAGTTTCAACCAATGGCGTCTGCTTCTGATGATAACTCTTAAAGTACATTTGATACTTTATTATTAAGTAATATTTGTACACCAATTTCAAATAATAAATTCAAATTGCACACACAACCGTAATAAATTTAGAATAATCCAATGAATTATTAACAAGTATATTTTATTCTGTAAAATTTGTGTGTTATAACTTATAATTAAACATTTATTAATCTTTCATATATGTTTTTTTTTTTAAGAAAACTTTAATATATGTTCTCAATGTAGTTAACAAGTCCCATAAATATAATATCATATATACAAAATTTTTGGTCTATAGTCGTGCTTGTATGATATTTCATGTGATTTATTTAATAGTGGGTTGCAGTTAGCTCAACTAGTTAAGTCTCGTGATGGTTGAATAAGATATTTGGGGTTCAATTCCTACCTACACCAAAAACTAACTAGTGTATTGATCTAATAATAAAGAATTATCATTATAAGCGAACACCATAAATTGAAACTCTCTTAAAAAAATGATTTATTTAATGTTATGCATTAAACGATAGTATATTAAAATTATTAATGTAGTTTTTTCTAAGTGAAAATCCATTGCCAATATTTTAAAAGGTTTAAAAAACACTTTAATTAAAATTCTATTATCAAAATTTTCTATAAATGTAAAAGGAAATCTTTCTATTTGTTTTAAATTATTTTAATGATCCATATACCTTAATTTATTCTCTTTAAATTTTTTTTTTTTTTTTTTTTTTTAATGAACTATAAAAATAAAAGTTGAATATTACACATTGCGCAATGTGTTGCGCTATATGATCCAATTCAACATAACTAGTATTATACATTTTCGTGTTTCTTTTTTATGACGTTGCTGATCAGTAATTTGCTCTAGCTCTTCGCCTTTGACTATCAATGGGGGGAAATTATATATATGTTCCATCCTCTTCACCCCTCTTTTTCTTTTCTTCGATAGAATCTATCATGTATTTTTCATCATTCTACATCAAATCATTTTTTTTTTAAGTTATCTTTCACATTTTCATTATGTGGCCACCTAAAAGTATCTCAAATTGCAAAGAGAAAAATGTGTATATATTGACAGTCAAAAGAGTATGGGTAGAAAATTCAGACTGCTTTCTAAAAGTATAAACATCATGCTAAAATTTTATCAACAGAACGTTTTAACCAGCCACTTTTATTGAATTCTTCAACGTAACTTTCCGACAAGCTAATCTCAGAAAGCTATCTATCAGATATTGTGAAGTGTGTACTGGAAAACGGAAAGGTCTACGAGCATAAAAAGATAATAAAGGACGCTGAAATATTTGATTAAAAAATTACGGAAAGGTAGATGCACATTGTTTTAGAATGATACTTTTAATCGTAAAGATTTAGGCCCATTAGGAATTAGGGGAGGCTAGATTCAAATTTCAAACCACTTAGATATTACAAATATTTACAAAAAAAAAAAAGGGAAAAATGCCTTCACACCTTCTGAATTTTCAACTACTTGTCTAGACACCACCTGAATTTTTATATTAGTCAATTTATTCCATAAATTATTCACAACGGCCAAATCAATACATTAGTTAGTCTTCCGTTAGAATACTGACAAAATAATCAAATTTTTTTGGGAAGACTCATACTATCAAACCCTTCTTTAATTGAACTTGTTTTTCATAAACACAACATAACAAACTTGGTATTTGAGGTGAGTTGAGTTGAGCGTACTAAAATTGATTTGGCAGGTTCTCTCTCCTCTACCGTCAAGTTCTCTCTAAATCTGATCCCATGGTTTCTCTCTCCTCTACCGTCAGGTTCAAGAATTATATTTAGTTTTTTGAAGTCAACGTGAGTCTCACATGATTATTCTGTTAGTATTCTAACGGTGACTAACAAATATATTAATTTGGCAACTGTGAATAGTTTATGTAATAAATTGGCCAATATAAAAGTTTAGGAGGTGTCTTAGCTAATAGTTAAAAGTTCAGTGATGTCGGGGCATTTTTCCCAAAAAAATATACAATATATCCACTACTGGCGGCTCCATGTTAGAGCCAGGGTGGTCAAAAGACCACATTGACCTGAAAAAAAAATATATATTATTATTATTATTATTATTAGATGGTGATGTTCTCTCTAGGCATTGGTATGTAAAATGGTGGGGAAAATTCCCTCACACTCAAAAGATCATTACCGCTGTTGCCTCTATTTCCAGAGAATCTTCATCTGCTGCTACTTTGCCCATGACAAAAGATCATTCCCTTGTTCAAACTGATATGAAATCTGGGTTTTGGCAAATTCAGATTAGTGAGAATGATAGGTACAAAACTGCTTTCACCACTCCTTTTGGACATTATGAGTGGAATGTTATGCCATTTGGCCTTAAAAATGCCCCAAGCGAGTTTCAAAATATCATGAATGATATTTTTAACTCCTTCAGTCATTTCACCATTGTTTATATTGATGATGTTCTTGTTTACTCTAGCTCTATTGACGAACACTGGAAACATTTGAATTCGTTTCTAGATACTATCAAAAGAAATGGTCTTGTTGTCTCAGCCAAGAAGGTTAAACTATTCCAAACCAAAGTTCGTTTTCTTGGCTATGATATCTCTGAAGGACAAATTCGTCCTATAGATAGAGCCATCCAGTTTGCCGATAAGTTTCCTGATGTTATCATTGACAAAACACAGCTCCAAAGATTTCTTGGGTCATTAAACTATGTTGCAGATTTTTACAAAGATATGAGGAAACAATGCAAACCTCTGTTTGATCGGTTAAAAAGTAATCCTCCTCCTTGGTCTGATGTTCATACTTCTATTGTTAAACAAATCAAAACTCATGTTAAGACATTGCCTTGTCTTGGTATTCCTACTGTTGGCGCTTTCAAAATTGTTGAAACCGATGCCTCTGATGTTGGTTATGGTGGTATTCTAAAACAAAGAGTTTCTCCTGGGTCATCTGAACAAATTGTTCATTTCTATTCTGGTATTTGGAACAATGCACAGTTAAATTATAGTACTATTAAAAAGGAAATTTTATCTATAGTACTATGTATTTCAAAATTTCAAAGTGATTTGTTAAACCAAAAATTTTTGTTACGTATTGATTGCAAAAGTGCTAAGTATGTTATTGAAAAAGATGTTGAAAATATTGCTTCAAAACATATTTTCGCTAGATGGCAAGCTATTTTAAGCGTTTTTGATTTTGATATTGAATATATTAAAGGATCTCAAAATTCTATCCCTGATTTCCTTACCCGTGAATTTCTGCAGTGTCACCATGGCAAGTAGAAGACCAAAAGATAATCCTCCTGCTGAAACTCCTAAACAAATTGTTAAAAAAGAACCTGCTTCTCCCCTTGAAATAACCAACCGTTTCACCACCCTAGGAACTATCCCTAGGATTAATTACTCCACTGTTCTTGCTTCATCTTATGATCCTTATGCCTTAACCCCTGTTAACCGGCCCATCAAAACTGTTTTTCCAAAAAATTCCCCCCAGTACATCAAAAAACAATATTTCCATTCAAACCCTTTAATAGCATTCTGAATGATCTGTGGAAGTTGACTGGCCTGTTTATGGCTTGTTAACTTTACGAACCTAACAAAGCCATATTCAAACATTTAGGAAAGCCAGCTAGAATCAGGATCATCATCATCACTATCATCTGAATCTTCATCAGCGAAATATGAACCATTATCAAAATTAATAAGGAGACCAGGAAATGGATGTTTCTTTTCATACACTCTGAGACTGCTCCCAAAGTGATGAAGTTTAACATCTTGCCATTGAATCATTTTTGGAACTTGGATTTTAGCATCAGGAGTTGAACATTGAATTAACATGGTTTTACCCGAAGGTTCTCTAGGAATCATAGCACAAGGATTCATTTGAGTACCCATAAGTTTATAATAAATGCGGTAGATCAAAGCAAAAGGCTTACTACCCTCTTCCATGTGATAACCAGATGAAGCAATATTCAATGTCAAAGCTTTAACAATATTAGGATCATCCAAAGCAAGAGTAAGATCAGGATAACAGTTAAAATAAACAGGACCATCATACATAGAAGCAGTGATCATACCAAGAATGCTATCTTTAAAAATCTTAAATCTAGCATCTCTTAAACACATGAGAACAGAAGCATTAATACCCTTTCGGGTAAGCGGTTTAATAGCAACTTGAACCATACCAATATGCAAATAACTGAATTTTTTAGCAGCAAGGAAGTCATTAATATTCTTTTTAGTAAACAAATAGCATTTTTCATGAATTCTTGAAATAGAGAAAATTTGTTCAACAGTTCTAGCTTTGTAAGCAGAATGAAAAGCACTTTCAACAAAACTAGGTTACCATAATGGCTCATATAAATCTCATTTTGAGCAGTAAGGTTAACGAGGTGGATTTCAAGGGCTCTAAGGGTTTTTTGAAAAACATTACTGTGGTTTTTGGTAAAAGCAAACTGAAGGTTATCAAGAATGAATTTGATGGAATCTGGTAATTCTGAATAGGTTCCATTGTGGAATTGTAGATTTTTTGACAAAACTTCCTGTAAAGCAATTAATATGTCACCATTGGAGTATGTCACCTCTGCCGGGACATCTCCTTGAAGGGATTGTTTACTCAAAGCTTTGCCTATTTAAGGGGGGATGTCCCTGGGGCTTTTCTCAAGCAAAATTTTAGTTCTGATTTCTCTTCCCTGAGAACTAGCCTTCTTTGAGAGAGAACCCACTTGCTTCTACTACTACTACCTTGTTTACTACCTTGTTCACCCTTGTTCACTACAAGCCTTGTAATCCTACAAACCTTGTAACTAGGACTAGTTCAAGCTTTGTAACTATTAACCTGTAACTGTTGAGATCTTGTATTCACTACTACTGTAAGTGTTTATCCTACTTTCAATAACAAGTATTTTCAAGTTTTATGTTCATTACTTTACTTGTTGCTACCACCACCTTGGACGGATTACCGTCATACCGGATGGTTCTAAATTGCTTTCATTTATTTTGAACTATTGTTCTTATTTACTTTGAATTATTTTGATATATACTGCTTGGCTGGTTCTACCGCCTTATTATTGTTTTTACTTCCAAGTTATTTACTTTCAAGTTACTTACATTATCTTCACTACAATATTATTTCCATTTACAATATTAGGTTCGTAAAGTTAACAAGCCATAAACAGGCCAGTCAACTTCCACAGATCATTCAGAATGCTATTAAAGGGTTTGAAAACTCTTCCACTAGACCTTTTGTTACTATTAGATGCTGGAGTACTTTACCAAAATGGGAAAAAAATAATTGGATGAATGTTAACCCCTCAAAGCATCTCATTCTCATTAATGGTTATACTCACCAAGGGCCATGGTTCAAGGGAAATTCTCAATTGTCCTTTAAAGATCCTTTTGGTCTTGCAAAATGCTGGAGAAATTATTTTAATAATCAAATTCGTGAAGTTGCTCATGATCTATGGAAAAATTATCATTTCATAGGAAGTACAGATAGAATTGCTGTTTTTGGTCCCAAACCCTATGCTGATGCCTTTGTTCACCTACAAACAAAAGATCATCCTAATCTAAAGAGTCTTCTCATCCCAGGAAAAACTCCAAAGTTTGAGCCAATTTTATATTGCGGATTCTGTAATAAGTATGCTATTTACCATGAGCATGAATGTGATTCTCCACAAGGTCCTTTTGATCCTTTTGATGGCTATCCCTCCGATGCTCCCTCTACTGATTGATGAGGTCACTACCATTTCGAGACTGGTATTACTTTATTTGTCTGGCTTGCACAACAGCCAAGATATTTTATTGTCCTTCACAAATATGTTGCGGAAAATTCGGTACTGATTCATAATACTCCGGATTTTGCGGAAGATTTTGATTCTCTTATTTGTCTAGCCTGCACAATGGCCAATGCTCCAATATTTACTACTGCTAGAAGCTGGTTTTCCACTATTATGATGCTTCCAAAGGATGTTCACGTGAAGACAACAAAATGCATGCCTATTAGTTCCTTTTGGCTTCTTTTGTCTCAAAAGGACACCAATAATGAGGCCTTGTTCCTACACTTTTACGGCTATTGCTGACCCCTATGGAGTATTCCCATAATCTTGTAAGGATTCCTCACAAGATTGGGTCAAAAAGAAGGGAAATTCCAAATTTTACTATTCAGTCACTATTCACCTGTCACTATTCATCTGTCACTATTCACTGTTACTGTTCATCCGTTACTATTCATGACACTGTTCACTCCGAATTTTGCCTATTTAAGGGGGGTTGTCCCTTATGTTTGGGGGCTTTTCTCAAGCAAAATTTTAGTTCTGATTTCTCTTCCCTTAAAACTAGCCTTCTTTGAGAGAGAACCCACTTGCTTCTACTACTACTACCTTGTTTACTACCTTGTTCACCCTTGTTCACTACAAGCCTTGTAATCCTACAAACCTTGTAACTAGGACTAGTTCAAGCTTTGTAACTATTAACCTGTAACTGTTGAGATCTTGTATTCACTACTACTGTAAGTGTTTATCCTACTTTCAATAACAAGTATTTTCAAGTTTTATGTTCATTACTTTACTTGCTGCTACCACCACCTTGGACAGATTACCGCCATACCGGATGGTTCTAAATTGCTTTCATTTATTTCGAACTATTGTTCTTATTTACTTTGAATTATTTTGATATATACTGCTTAGCTGGTTCTACCGCCTTATTATTGTTTTTACTTCCAAGTTATTTACTTTCAAGTTACTTACATTATTATTATTATTATTATTATTATTATTATTATTATTATTATTATTATTATTATATATAAATTTAAAAATTTTATGATTTTTTTACCCTTAAAAAAATGTGTGACCACCCTAAATTTTTTTAAGCCCAATATAATTAAACTTTGGATAAAGTTTAGCAACAAATTAACTTGGTTGTAGACTAAGACTACAACTCCACTCAATATTTTTTTTTTATTAGATATGAATTTTGACATATTCACAATTAGATTACATTTTTTTCTTATATCCTCCATACTTGCAAAACTTCAAGAAGATCAAAGATCAATAGCTTATGTCATCAATCAAATGTTTAAATTTTGAGTTTTTGTAGTCTAAAATTATACGCAAAAAATAAGTTTACGAATTAAATAGTAAATAACATCTGATTGACATAAAATTTGACATGTGTTTTAAGAACATAAAAACATACAATTTAACAGTTAAATTTTTCAAGAAAAATTTTATTTAACTAAAATTTTGAAAAAAAAAAAAATTGTAGCTTGCAGCATTGATAATGAGATTATCATGCAACAATTTCAAAATAAAAATATTCATAGAAGGAAATTGTAAGACTTTATGTATTTAGGTGTTTTTTTTTTTTTTTTTTGGCTTTTATTTTTGGTTGTTGTCAATATATGAATTTATCTTTTTATTAGATTTTGTTTAATTTAAGTTTCTTCATGACCACCCTAGGAAAAATTCCTGGAGCCGCCACTGAGTATATCATTATTATTTGGCTATCACAATATCACTTAAACCCCCATTTTAGAGCATTAGAATTGGGGATGTAAAAACCCTTAGTTATTATTTTACCAACCAAGACACTAAGAGCACTAGCAGTGGGGGTGTAAACACCCCCAGTTGCTATTTTTCATCCAAATCCTCAAAAACTGCCCAACATCCGAGTATGGGTTCTTAAAATTTTTTGCATCCTATGAACAGTGGGTTCATATATATAGAACCTACTGTTCACAAAAGATGTAAAAAAATAATATTATTTTAATTAAAAATATATGATTCTCTCTCCTTCAATCACCTCACTCTCAACTCATTTCTCATTTTCCTTTCTCTCTCCCCTCTCTATGTTTCGATGTCTCTCTCAGATCAATCTCTCCATCGACGTTGACGGCGAGGAAGATCGGTGCCGACGGTAAGGAAGATCAGCGCTGACAGCGAGGAAGATCGGCATCGTTTTGCCGATTTTTGGATGATCGGCATCATTTTGGATGATCAATCTCTCTATCGGTGTCGACGATGTGGATGATTAGCCTCTCTCTCAGATCAACCTCTCTATAGTTTTAGTTGAGGTTTTGATTTTTTTTTTTTTTTTTTTTTTTTTTGGGTTTGTGGTGGTTTTTTGTTTTGGGTTTTTGGTGGTGATTTGTAAATAAGTTTACGAATTAAATAATAAATAACATTCGATTAACATAAAATTTGACATGTGTTTTAAGAACATAAAGAATATACAATTTAACAGTTAGATTTTTTAAGAAAATTTTTATTTAACTAAAATTTTGAAAAAAAAAATTAACTTGCAGCATTGATAATGAGATTATCATGCAACAATTTCAAAATAAAAATATTCATAGAAGGAAATTGTAAGACTTTATGTATTTTGGTGTTTTTTTGGGGGGGGGGGGGGGGGGCTTTTATTTTTGGTTGTTGTCAATATATGAATTTATCTTTTTATTAGATTTGGTTTAATTTAAGTTTCTTCATGACCACCTTAGGAAAAATTTCTGGAGCCGCCACTAAGTATATTATTATTATTTGACTATCACAATATCACTTAAACCCCAATTTTAGAGCTTGGTGTAAAAACCCTCAGTTGATGAACAAAAATGGGTAGGGGGCGGCCTAAGTGGGCGTCTTCCACCTGAGCATAACTATAGTGGCACCCTACTCACTGGACCCACTATATATGGATATAGGAGGTGTTAACATTTGTGAAGCTTCTACCTTATAGCAGGTGGCTGAGTTTGTTGTATCCTAAGAACAATGTGTCAAATAACTTCTCTGCATCGGTAATACTACCAAGAGGGTGCGAATTGTCTCAAAAAAACGACATGGTCCACGCCTAAGTCCCTATCACCTACCTTTTGTAATTTTCACCATGAAAATGAAAGGGATGGTTGAGGTCACCACTTTAAGTGCTAGATGAGGATGTCTGGGACAAAGTATCAATATTCTCCACAATTGATTCTTCTCAAATTGTTGGAGAATAGGATAAGCTATACCACAAAAATGGTATATAATAAGTTGCAAAAAGATTTGGGTGATAGATATTGCTGCAGACTAAGTCGCTCCCTTAAGACAATTTGCGTCCTATCGGTAGTATTTTTTTTTTTTTTTTTTGATAAGTCCTATCGGTAGTATTATTGGTGCATAAAGGTTATTTGGCATGTCGTCCCTAGGATACAATAAGCTCAGCCAACCGTTGTACACCTTACAAGTTTGCACAAATTTATAAGGTAGAAGCTCCACAAATGTTAACCACCTCCTATTACCCATAAATAAAAAGGATTTTATTTTTATTGATTTGATGAATGGAAGTAGGAGAGTGGGTGGCTAAGGAAGCAGCTTAGGAAGAAGCTTATTTTTTTGAGTGGTGAAAAGAGATCATGTAATTGTGTTATTTATAAGCTTAGTTTATAAAGAAACCTAAATTTGTACATAAATGAACATAAGCTTGATAGGGTCATACTTTTATGTAATTGGCTTATCCTATAACAAGATGCACTTTACTTGTAATTGGATAGTTTTAAGTGGTTTCAAGAATATTATGAATTACTTTGAAGAAGTATAACAAATGGTATTATTGAAGACATAAATATTACACAAGAAAATATCCTATAACAAGATGCACTTTACTTGTAATTGAATAGTTCTAAGTGGTTTCAAGAATATCATGAAGTACTTTGAAGAAGTATAACAAGTGGTATTATTGAAGACATAAATATTACTCAAGAAACAGTACAAGAAAAGCTGAAATAGGTTGTCTCAATACCCAGCTCGACATCTTCGATCTATCAAGCTTTAATGAATTGCAATACCTACCTCGATACCTCTTGAGCTATCGAGGTATGCATATTTTGATTTTTCAGATCTGTTTTCGGCCCATGATGACAAGGCTTTTCTAGGGTTTCGTGATCTAGGTTTCCATACTATATAAAAGCAATATTTTATAGTTGTCATCATACACCCAAAGAAAAAAATATTGAGATACACGCTTTTTTGAAGTTGCTACGACTTCTTGTGCGTCGTAGGGTTATGTACCAAGCCGCTTTCAGATCTACAGGCGTGGATTGAAGAACTTTGCATCAACAACAACAATCAAGTTGATGTGTAATTAGCCACTAATTGGGATTTGTGTGTAAGAAAAAATTGTCCCATTTGATAGCGTATCCATTTGATTACTTCATATATGTTATGGTTTAATAAGATGTTACATGTCCTTAAAACATTGGTTAATGGAGAAGTAAGTTTCCTAAGTAACTCCAACTTTAATGGGCAAGTGGAGGTTATGGGTACAAGGAATTTGGTCATCTCTCTACCTATAAAAGAGACATTCAGCCACCCCATCACATACACTGAATAGTTAAAGAGAAAAAATGGTCAAGATATAGAAACCAATTATATAAGAATTAAGTGTCTTTTATATTAAGACTTGATCTTAAGAAAAGTTCAGCAATGGATCAAGGTAAGTTTTATAATTAGTTGTGAAATCATGATAATTCAAGATCCTAGAATTTATATTATGGTTGTTTATAATCTAACAACATAAAGAAAACATTTACATGTGGTATCAGAGCTTGTGTTTTAGAATTATCATGTTTTTCCAATAAAAGATTTATAAACAATTATAGTTTCCATTATCATGATTGTGATTTTGGATTTGGATTTGTGAAAGCAATTAACGACTTCTATATGATCAAGTTGAAGTTTGGATAATATGAAATTTGTTTTTCCATTAGTTAATAACTTTGGGGCATTACAAATTTTTGAGATATTTGGTTCTAGCCTATTTAATTGTTTATTTAAAGATTAACAACTTTAATGTTTAATGTTAAAAACTCAAATCTTAAATTGAGAATATAATATCATCTGACATTCATGAATAGTTATGGTACAAACTCTTTTATACTTTGAGATTGTCAATTATTGTCCTTTATTAATTTTTCCGCCTTATGTTCACTCTTTTAAATGCAATGAATGTTGAATTGTTGAATTTTGTTTATTTAATGCTGTAATAAACTACTAATATTATCAAGACTATAACTTACTGTTCTATCAAGTATTTCAATGATGTCCTTTATGAAAGAAGGGACTTATTTGTTTTGATGTAAACATGTATAGCACAGAAGTTTATATCTATATTGCTATAATGTATCCCATTAATTTAATGTTTATATATGCAAAGCCATTAATTTTGATTTGGAGTCTGTATTTTGATATGTATTGGTAGTTACCAAAGTGGCCCAATCGGGGAAGACGCATAGGTAACAAGTCAAAATAACTGAAATTTAACACATATTCCCTGGTTTTAAAAATTAGTGACTTTGCAAATCACACTTTTTTAATCACAAGAATATTAGGTTGGCCCAAAGGTGCACCACTTTCAAGTGATTAATAAATTGGAATAGGATAGTTGATGGATATTCATGGTTGAGATTGGAACGAGTACCCAAAGGTAACGGACCAACTTAATTATGAATATTTTATTAATTAGTCCTATTAGGTGAAAGGGAATCGCCATAATTATTTAATAGTTTACCATAAGAATAGCCCAAAGGTGATCACGGCAATACTATTTATCATTGTTTAAATATGTGTTTCATTTTGGTTTATTGTTCCTTAATCGATAACTCTTAGCACTAATGTAGTGAGCATATATTATTACTTTGTTTGCAGTATCAGTTCTTGTTTCACTACATTCGCATGCTTCATCTATTCCCATGCTAAATGGAAAAAACTTCTCAAATTAGAAAGAACAGGTTCAGTTTCACCTCAATGTACTGGATTTTGATATAGCACTTGGATCTAAGAAACCGTCTACTCTTACTGATTCAAGCAGTGCAGAAGAAAAGGCTTTGTACAAAGCATGGGAAAAATCAAGGTGTAAATGCACTTTTAGTCCTTACATTTTGCACTTTTTCCATTTTGATCCCTACATTTTATTTTTACCACTTTTAGTCCCTAAACCAATTAACACCTGACATTTAGGTCCTTTCCGTCACCCAACTAACAGCAAAAGCTGACATGGTTGACGGTGGAATAAAAAAATAATATAATCACACATTAATTAATTAAATTAAAAAAAATATTAAAATAAAAAAAATAAAAATAAAAAACTCATTAGTTTTTGGGAAGAACATGAAGAAAACAAGAACTCGAACCCAGATCAAAGAACTCAAGAACACAAACCTAAACACAGAATTTTCTTTCCAACCAAACCCAAACCTAGAAATTTTCTCTCTACCCAAACACAGAAAATTCCAGCCACCACCTCCACCGATCAAACCCAGCCAACAAACATAAACACAAACCCAACCAACAAACTTAAACACAAACCCAGAAATTTTCTTCCCACCCGAACCCAAACCCAGAAATTTTATTTCTACACAAACACAGAAAATCCAGCCACCACCTCCACCGATCAAACAACCACTACCCACCATCACAGCCGCCACAACCCACCATCCCAACCGCCATAACCAAACCCAACTCAATCTCAACCCCAGCCACCCCGATCTCTACCCACCCTAGCAAGCTCATAACCCACCCACCCCAACCCCACCTACCCCAGCCTGACCTAAACCCAACCCGACCTTTACCCACCCCAGCCGGCTCACAACCCACCCACCCCAACCCAACCACCCCAAACTCAACCCCAACCACCTCGACTCAAGCCACCCCAGTCGGTCTCAACCCACCCACCACAGACCAACCTCAACCCACCCCACCCCGATCTCAACCCATCCACCCCAACCACCACCCACCACAGCCACCACGAGCCATTGCACCACCAGCTACCATGAGAGTGAGAAACACGAGAGAGAGAGAGAGAAAGAGAGAGAGAGAGAGAGAGAGAGAGAGAGAAAGAAGAGAATGAGAAAAGTTGATATAAAGTGAAAGACACGGATGAGAGAAAGAGAGAGAAAGAAGAAAAACTAATTTAATAAAGTGAGAAGGAAGAGAAAATAATTTGAACCCATTTTGTGATCTCTTCCCAGAAGTGATCATTGAGTCAAGATACTTTTTAGATCTTAATTTTAGTGATTTTTTGTTTTAATTCTGTTTTTTATTTAGTTTAAATTAATAAATTAATTTTTTAAATTTATATGCTGACGTGGCATTATATTATGTGTGATTATATTATTTTTTTATTCCACTGTCAGCCACGTCAGCTTTTGCTGTTAGTTAGGTGATGGAAAGGACCTAAATGTCAGGCGTTAATTGGTTTAGGGACTAAAAGTGGTAAAAAAAAATGTAAGGACCAAAATGGAAAAAGTGCAAAATGTAGGGACTAAAAGTGCATTTACACCAAAAATCAAATAGACTAAGCATTATGTTTATGCGAATGGCCATAGCAAACAATATCAATACAAAACTTCCTAAAACTGACAGTGCAAAAGAATTCCCTTTCAAATGTGGAAGACCGTTTCAAAACAACTGACAAGTCCCTTGTAGGGACATTAATGGCTAAACTTACCACCATAAAATTTGATGGTAATCGTGGGATACAGGAGCATGCTATTGAAATGACTAATTTGGCTGCTCAATTAAAGACTCTAGGGATGAATGTAGATGAGTTTTTTCTCGTTCAATTTATATTGAATTCCTTACCTCCTCAGTATGGGCCATTTCAAATTAATTACAACATTATGAAAGATAAGTGGAATGTAAATCAATTGGCCATTATGCTTAATCAAGAAGAGGCAAGACTCAAGCAACTTGAGTAACATTCAATTCATCTCATAAATCAAGAAGCTGAAAGAAAATGGAGGAAGCCTAAAAAAGGCTTAAAGCACGGATCATGCAAAGCAAGTGATCCTAATCCAACTGGTCAGCCTCAAAAGAAGGAAAACGACAATTATAAATGTCACTTCTATAAAATGTTGGGACATTTTAAGAAAGATTTCCCAAAACGTAGGCAATGGTTCGAAAGAAAAGGTAAATCTTTAATTAAAGGTTATACTTATGTATGTATGTTTCGAATCAAACCTAACTGAAGTTCCTTCTAATACTTGGTGGCTTGATTCTGGGCTACTACTCATATTTCAAATATGATGCAGAGATTTCTTTCAATCCAAACCATAAATCCAAATGAAATTGTTGTTCCAACAATTGTTGAATAGCCAAACAATGTTGAACTACAAATTAATGAACCACTACTCCATAATGAGATGCTCACCAATGAACAAGTGGTAGAAGAACCACAAGAGATAGCATTAAGAAGATCTCAAAGAGAAAGAAAGTCTACTATTTCTGATGATTATATGGTTTATCTACATGAATCTGATTTTGATATAGCAACAAGTGAGGATCCAATTTCATTTTCACAAGCCATAAAAAGTGTTGATTCTATTAAATGGATGGATGCCATGAAAGATGAAATGAAATCAATAAACCAAAATAAAGTCTGGGATCTCGTCAAATTGCCTAAAGGATACAAGAAAGTTGGTAGTAAATGGGTCTTTAAGACCAAGCGTGACTCTAAGGGCAATATCGAACGATTTAAAGCTAGACTTGTGACCAAAGGTTTCACTCAGAAAGAAGGCATTGATAACCAAGAGACCTTCTCCTCTATATCCCAGTAGGACTCACTTAGAATCATTTTGGTATTGGTAGCTCATTATGATTTGAAGTTGCACCAAATGGATGTGAAAACTGTTTTCCTGAATAGGAGTTTAGAAGATGATGTATATATAAATCAACCTAAAGGTTTCTCCATTAAGGGTAAGGAACACTTAGCTTGCAAACTTAGGAAATCAATATACGAACTTAAACTAGCTTGCCGACAATGGTATCTTAAGTTTAATGATACCATTACATCTTTTGGATTTAAGGAAACACTGTTGATTGGTGTATTTATCTAAAGGTTAGTGGGAGTAAGTTTATATTTTTAATTTTGTATGTTAATGATATTTTGCTTGCTAGTAGTGATCTTGGCTTATTGCATGAAACCAAGAAGTTTCTCTCTAAGAACTTTGAAATGAAAGATATAGGTAAGGCAACTTATGTGATAGGAATAGAAATATTCCGAGATAGATCACGTGGACTGTTAGGGCTATCTTAGAAAGCATATATTGAAAGAGTTTTAAAAAGATTCAATATGGAGAAATGTTCTATTGGGGTTGCCCCAATTCAAAAGGGGGATAGATTCAGCCTTATGCAATGCCCACAAACTGAATGGGAATGGAAACAAATGGAAGGAATTCCTTATGCTTCTGCAATAGGAAGTTTAATGTATGCCTAAACATGCACAAGGCCTGACATCAGCTTTGCAACTGGTATGCTAGGAAAATACCAAAGCAATCCAAGATTGGATCATTGGAAAGCTACAAAAAAAGTGATGAGGTACTTGCAAGGCACAACGGATTACATGCTCACATTTAAGAGATCTAATAATCTTAAGGTCATTGGTTACTCAGATTCAGATTTTGCTGGATGTGTTGATAGAAGAAAGTCCACTTTTGGTTATTTGTTCATGTTAGCTGGAGGAGCAATATCATGGAAAAGTTCAAAGCAAACTATCACTACTACATCCACTATGGAAGCTTAATTTGTGGCATGCTTTGAGGCCACAGTTCATGAATTGTGGTTGCAGAATTTTATCTTAGGACTTGGAATTGTTAACTCTATTTCCAAGCCACTGAGAATTTATTGTGATAATTCTATAGCTGTGTTTTTTTCTAAAAATTATAAGTATTCTAATGGTGTGAAACACATGGAATTGAAATACCTTACTGTTAAGGAAAAAGTTCAGAAACAACGAGTATCAATGGAACACATAAGCACACAGCTTATGATTGCAGATCCATTGACAAAGGGGTTACCTTCTAAGACATTTAAGGAGCATGTTCATTGAATGGGTCTTGAACGTAGAACATGATGGTTGTTATTTTAATGTTACTTTATGCTTTTGAAACTTAGAGATCTCATTAAATGTGTTTCTGATTATTCATGTTTTATTTTATGTACGTACATATATGATGATGAATGAATAATAACATGAATAGTCTCTAACAAAAGAGACATTATTGTTGGACCTTTTAAGTCACTTCTCATTGATAGGCTATATTAAGCAAGTTCCTAGTGTTGTAGTACATGGAAGGAATTATGTCATATAATTGATATGAAATCGCCATGACTCACATTAGTGGGTTGTTTAATTATAGTATTATGATGACCAATTTAAAGTAAGAGGATATGTACCATTGTGCACCTAATAGTTAATCTTATTAAGCCTTGACGTAAGTTATCATATGGGCCAAATGGGAGAATGTAAGAATAAATTGTCCCATTTGATAACGTATCCATTTGATGACTTCATATATGTTATGGTTTAATAAGATATTACATGTCCTTAAAACATTGGTTAATGGAGAATGATAGGCCAAGAATGTATTGACCCCTTGTGATAAATTAACCAATTAATTTAGCCAAGTGAATTAATTAAGTTAATTAACATGCAATGCGCGTGGTAGCACAAACAAATCACCAATTAAACTAAGTATGCAACGGAAAATAAATTGACACGGTGATTTGTTTACGAATGGGGAAAACCTACACGGCAAAAACCCCACCGGATGATTTTAAGGTCACCACTCCCGAGAATCCACTATTATCAAAACAAGCAGTTACAAGTAAAGGAATCCTAGTACCTTCTACCAACCTACAGTTGAACCCTTACCCTAATACCCAATTGGACTTGTTCTGTAGTGACAATCTCTCCTTTTCAATGCACGGCTCCTAGTACATGACTAACCAATTGTGCGGATCCCAATACGTGACTTAATCACCAACTTGAGAAGGATGTTGGCTGCAAAGTTCTTATGTTCATCACACGATGAAGATCATGAAGTTGCTTGGTCACAAAACCCTATGGTGTACAAATACAGCAGCTTCTTCAAGAACTAGGGCAAACTAGGTTTTCGATCACACTCTTCTTCACTCTTATGAAATTTGCTCTTACGCAACTTGTGTCACTTTTTATAGCCCTTAAAATAATCCTTATATATGTTTAGGGTTGTGAGAAAAGAAAGCTCAAACATACATTCACGAATTGGATGAAAAACAGCCTTGAAAAACTGAACTTCATAAACCTCAATAGATAGCCATTTATCGAGCTAGCTGTCAAGCCACGGGCTTCAGTAGCTTTTAAATCTTGATAGATGCTAGCTGTCGAGGTAGCTGTCGAGCTTTAAAATCCTGCACTTTCTGACTTGATTCTTGGACAGACTTGCATGGCTTTAACACTTGAACTTGAAACCTTGTTTCTTGAAGCATTAAACACATCCTAGATCTACCCAATTACAAGTAAAGTGCGTTTTGTCAAATGATTAGCCAATTACATAAAATGTTGACATATATTCCTAACATTGAATCACATATGTCCTAACAATCTCCCCCTTTGACAATTCGTGACAAAACCACAACAAACAAATGAGCTATGAGAGAAGTCATAAATCACTCAACTTATATTCACTTGTTGAATACAATAAAATCTATCCTAGTACAAACTCTTGAAAAACTTTGCAAGAAGAGAGTTTATGACAAGTAGACTTTGACAACCTGTATTTCTGAAACACTTTAAACAAAACTCATCAAGGCATCTTAGTGTGAAACAGAAATAATAGATTGCATACATTATATAAGAAACATGTGTATAAAAATAGAAAAGAAACAACACATGGAGAGATAGGTGAAAGAACATACATCAATAATATATAAAGCAAATATAAGTACAATGTATGTCAAAATAGTCACAAGTAGACATCACATCATCACTCGACGAGCCATCATCATCATCCTTAGCATCATCAGCACTGCTGGAGCCATCATCATCATCCTTAGCATCATCAGCACTGCTGGAGCCATCACTCTCATCCTTAAATGCCTCGAGAGAGGAAGCCACTGTGTAACCACCCATCACAGCCTGTCGTCGCGCAATACGACCGACACAGGTGTTCACCTGACACAACTCATCGCTGAAAGTGTCAAGGCGAGCATCCATGCGCACAAGCTGTGCCATGATGGCCTCAAGTGTCACTCCACCCACTGAAGAAGAAGGAGCAGGTGTGGACGGAGCGGTAGAAGCTAGAGGAGCTACCGTCTACATCTGAGGCTGCCTCGAGCAAAGCTATGCAAAACTCCGCTTTATGGTAGCGGCGTCAATGGCACACATATATGAGAAGTGGGGAGACTCAGGATAGGAGACAGAAAAATGGCGAATGAGCCTCGTGATAGCGGAAGGAAAAATGAGCTTATTACAAGTCGTTGTGTCCTTATAGACATCTATAAGGGAGAGTATAAAGTGTGAAGAAAAGTCAATAGAGATATCCTCAATGAGGGACAACAAAAACCGAGCACGAGGCTCTGTGATAGTGTTATAGTGAGACAATGGATGAAGAACAAATGTCATCACCATGTTCAGGAATCTCGGACCTTTAGCAAAGGCCGAGCAAAGGGTGTTTTAACGGTCACCCCAAGATGATGGTGTCTCACAAAATAGAGACGCGAGTTCGTCCTTGGACATTGTCCTCAGACACGCACAGCCAGGATAGTCAAGATGCGCTACCCTAGGCACGTGTAGTACCTCAGAAACAATCCCTGAAGTAACTACCATACGTATACCTCGAACGCGAGTAGAAAACTGAGGTATAAAAGAGTCAAATCCATGCATGTTGGAGTAGAACTCTTGTATGATCATGGAAGGGCACGTGGCCGGGGCGCCATATAGTGACTCCCAACCCTTACTATAGAAGACAATGGGCAGGTCAGTGTCAGAGAAGTCTGACAGAATGACTTGGCGTTTCAAATGAATGCCTCATCGTGAAAAGTTCTCAAAGAAGTCCGATTTGGCCTTCTCATCACAGAACCGGACGTGAGAGGGAGTGGGGTTAGACTGAGAAGAAGAAGAAGATGCCCCGGAACGAAGAGGGTTCCGGGACGGAGTAGACTTATGCTTAGGTGCCATGACGCAACTAACGTAAGAGGGAGAGAAAGAAAGAAAGAGAGGGAGACAATCAGAAAAGTACCAACAACAAGATATATAGAAATATAAAAACTTGAAGGTACTTATGCATGAACATGTGACATGCAAAAATAATTGCATCATGGGCTCAGCCTAATCTAAACCTACCAGCACACAACATTGCAACAGATAAAGCACACATCTATAATGCATGAAAATATTGTTATAATGCACATGGGATGTAATGCATGAAGTTTTAAAAACATTGACACAACACCCAACCCAAAATTATTACAAAATCTCATGAATTTTGAAAAACCCCCAAAAATTCTTCAAAAAACAAAACTTAGGTCAGAAAAGAATGGAATGCATGATTAAGGAATGAGAAAGAATCATACCAGATGAAGAACACTTGATTTGAGTCGAAGATCAAGTGAGAAATGTGAGGGGTTTGAGTTTGAGGTGTTTGGGAGTGAGAGAAGAGAGAATCTATTGAGAGAGATCAAAGGAAATGAGTGAGAAATCGCGAGGCGCCTATTTATAGAAATCTCATAAAGCTCGATCGATCGAGAGCTATCAAGCTTTAAAAACGCGCCTTTTAGCTATCGAACCAGTTATCGAGGATCTAACGAAAGGCTTTTACAACAATGAAGCTCGATGGATTGAGGTAGCTGTCGAGAAGCTATCGAGGAGACAGAAGGTTTCTCAATTGATCGAACTAGCTATCGAGAGCTATCGAGAATGCGATAAAAAGCAGCTGAAGGGTCTCGATAGATAGCTTATCTGTGAGAGCTATCGAGATTGCTTAAAAATAGTTTTTCAAAGAAGGGAAAAACACAGATATGAATGCAATCAACTATGCTACTCAAACACAGATCCAAACAACATTTTAAGCTCTCAACAATAAAAATGATGGGCATTTAGATCCAAAACACACACACACACTAAACAAGTCTAATCAATTTTATATTTCAAAAACAAGTCAAGACAGTTTAGTAATCATACATAAACACAAGTATTCCTTGTGATAGCCAAATCATATTGTACCTGCACATGTATCAAGAGTAGCAAAGAATATTGCGTGTTGTGTGTGAAAAATATCGCACGATTGCATAAATGTCTATATGTTATGATGATTTGAGATATGAGAAAATCACTTGAACTCACACACAATCATAACTGTTTGATGGGGACTATCACTTTTGAGGTACATCCTATAACTCCCACATCTCCTAGAATACACGCTTGCAATCATATATAAAGCATTTTGATCTTTTTGCTTTTATTTTTCTTTGCATATTTTTCTCTTTAAGCAAACCATGCATGGGCATATAAGAGAGAGAAAAGAAATACCCAATGATGTTAAGTTTTTGACATTACACTTTTGCTATACTGAAGCATACGAATGTCATTGACATTGCATTTTTCCTATGCCGAAGCATACAGATGTCATTTCATGATTAGCGGGCAATAGTGGTGAGATGGTTATTTATACCTTTCTCTTAGGATTTTCTAGTCCTTCCCGTCAAAAAGAGTGATACGAGTGTTAAGTACAAGAGATTATTTAACCTTACTCATCACAAACACGAGCCAGAAAGCTCACTTGCTTAGTTGTGTATAGAGATGCTCATCTAAGCTACAAGAGATACAAAATTTAGAAAACTTTATTTCATTGGCCATCCAAGGTTCACAAGTACCAATGTACACATACACACTGTTTTTGTATTTTTCAATTTTTCAAAAAAAAATTTTAATTTTTATATGAAAAACAACACAAAGCAAAACTGAAAACAAAACCAAACAAAAACATGTTAAACAAAACAAAGCAATGCATAAAACTAGACTGACTCAAAACAATAAAACAAAAACACACAAGTAATGCAAAAAAAAAAAGAAGGGGAGAGAGAATAAGTGACAGAATCACTTAGAGCCTTTTTCCTTCCACACCTTGGAAGAGCCTTTCCGTTTAGCAAACCCTTGATCCAGCTGTGAGGGGGAAGAGTTAAAACCGTTCAAGTTCGAAAGGAACATGAGGGCTTTGAGAAGATCTCCAAGAGTAGCAAAAGAGGATGGAAACTAATTCTGGTCTCTCGACGCGATCATGTTGTTGCTCTTTTGAGTGGCTAACCACTTGAAGTAATTTGGTTGAGTATGACCAGCTACGCCACAGTGATGAAATAAATGCTACTTTTTCTGTTTTGGCTTTTGAGAGTTTCCCTTCTTAGCCCTAGGGTTTTTAATCTCTTTCTTATCAAGGTTAGGGGGTGCTCCTAAGATAGATTTACCCTTATCTATATTCTCACCAGCTAATTCTTTTTTAACAACATTGTTCTCAGTTTTAATATTATTAGCAGGAGAAACAAAAACAGTAGTACTAGCAGAAGCAATAATAGGAAAAGAGAAATCATACCAGGAAAAGAGAAATCATACCCTAAACCAGTTCAATCAGAAGCAGGTTTCTGAAGACTGAGCATCTCATCGAGCTTAACACTTGAAGTCCTTTCCAACTGAGCTCTGACTTGGAACAATTCTGCCTCAAGCTTCTTGGTCTTCTCAGCCAAGAAATTGTTCTCAAATCTTAGTGCTCCAATAGTTTGATTGGCTTCATCAAACTTTGTAGAGATTTCCTCTCGCTCAAGCTCCACATAAGTAAGCTTCTTGGTGGTCAACCTATACAGCTTCTCATGTTTTTCGAAGACTTTGTATAGCTTTGCATAGGCTGTGTGGATGTCATCTTGTTCATCCATCTTCTCAAACTTAGACTCCACCAATTCCTCTTCTTCATCCACATCTTCAACAATCCCCTTAATAGGATTTACGGTGGCAGTGAAGGCATTTAGAATTCCATCATCCTCATTATCGGATTCATCCTCAGGCTCAGTGTCACTTAACGTAGCAATAAATGTCTTGCTCTTCCCAATAGTCTTGAGATACGCAGAACACTCTTGTTTCATGTGACCGAATCCTTGACACCCAAAGCACTTAGGTCCTGAGGGAACAATGTAATGACCGCCATCTTTGGCATCCTTCTTCCCTTTATCTTGGCTCTTGAACTGTGAGGAACTGGATTGCCTACGGTCCTTGTCAAAGCCCTTTGCATTGGCATTCTTCATAAATTTCTTGAATTTCCTGGTGATGTAGGACTTCATCTTAGAATCTTCATCATCAGAAGACTCATCAGTATCACTGCTTTTGGCTTTCAATGCCATGCTCTTGCTTTTGCTCTTGCTCAATTTCCCGATCCTTGTCAAACCCAACTCATAGGTTTGCAAATTTCCAACCAACTCTGTCAAAGGAATTTTGTCAATATCCTTTGATTCCTCAATCGCGGTGATCTTGGCATGAAATCTCTCGGGTAGAGAGCTGAGCACCTTTCTCACAATCTTAGGTTCAGGAATGGTTTCCCCAAGATTAAGGCTGAGTTTACTATGTCCTTGAGCTTGGCATAGAACTCATCAAACAACTCATCCTCCTCCATCTTGATCTCTTCAAAGCTTGTAGTGAGCCTCTGAAGTTTTGAATCCTTGACAGCCTTGGTTCCCTCATAGGTTGTCTGGAGGATGGTCTATGCTTCCTTTGCAGTTTCAGTGGAGGATATCTTTTTGAACTCCTCATTTGTGACTGCACTGAATAGAGCATTCAATGCCTTGCTGTTAAAGTTTGCCGCCTTAATCTTAGCATCATCCTAGTCGGCCGACGCTTCCGTAGGCTTGGTCTAGCCTATCTCCACAGCTTGCCACACTTTCTCATCTAAAGACTACAAGAAAGCTCTCATGCGTACTTTCTAGTATGCATAGTTAATGCCATCAAATAAATGAAGTATAATAAGAGACTGTCCTCTATCCATGACAAACAGGGGTCAATGGATCACACAACAAAGATTAACCCTAATCAGAGTGTGTCTACACTAATACCACTTGATAGGCCAAGAATGTATTGACCCCTTGTGATAAATTAACCAATTAATTTAGCCAAGTAAATTAATTAAGTTAATTAACATGCAACGTGCGTGGTAGCACAAACAAATCACCAATTAAACTAAGTATGCAGCGAAAAATAAATTGACACGGTTATTTGTTTACGAATGGGGAAAACCTACACGGCAAAAACCCCACCGGGTGATTTTAAGGTCACCACTCCCGAGAATCCACTATTATCAAAACAAGCGGTTACAAGTAAAGGAATTCCAGTACCTTCTACCAACCTACAGTTGAACCCTTACCCCAATACCCAATTGGACTTGTTCTGTAGTGACAATCTCTCATTTTCAATGCACGGCTCCTAGTACGTGACTAACCAATTGCGTGGATCCCAGTACGCGACTTGATCACCAACTTGAGAAGGATGTTGGCTGCAAAGTTCTTATGTTCATTACACGATGAAGATCTTGAAGTTGCTTGGTCACAAAACCCTATGGTGTATAAACAAAGCAACTTCTTCAAGAACTAGGGCAAACTAGGTTTCCGATCACACTCTTCTTCACTCTTATGAAATTTGCTCTTATGTAACTTGTGTCACCTTTTACGGCCCTTAAAATAATCCTTATATATGTTTAGGGTTGTGAGAAAAGAAAGCCCAAACATACATTCACGGATTGGATGAAAAACAGTCCTAAAAAACTGAACTTCATAAATCTCGATAGATAGCCATCTATCGTGCTAGCTATCGAGCCACGGGTTTCAGCAGCTTTTAAATCTCGATAGATGCTAGCTATCGAGATAGCTGTCGAGCTTTAAAATCTTGCACTTTCTAACTTGATTCTTGGACAAACTTACATGAATTTAACACTTGAATTTGAAACCTTATTTCTTGGAGCATTAAACACATCCTAGATCTACCCAATTACAAGTAAAGTGCGTTTTGTCAAAGGATTAGCCAATTACATAAAATGTTGACATATATTCCTAACATTGAATTACATATGTCCTAACAGAGAAGTAAGTTTCCTAAGTAACTCCAACTTTGATGGGTAAATGGAGGTTATGGGTACAAGGAATTTGGTCCTCTCTCTACCTATAAAAGAGACATTCAGCTACCACATTACATACACTGAATAGTTAAAGAGAAAAAGTGTCAAGAGAGAGAAACCAATTCTATAAGAATTAAGTGTCTTTTATGCTAAGACTTGATCTTAAGAAAAGTTCAGCAATGGATCAAGGTCAGCTTTATAATTAATTTGTGTAGTTGTGAAATCATGATAATTCAAGATTCTAGAATTTATATTATGGTTGTTTATAATATAACAACATAAAGAAAACATTTACATCATGCAGAGAAGAAGTTTCAGCAAGATCAAGTCTAATTGGAGATTAGCATAAGGGTTCAACTTTAGGTTGTTATTTTGGGATAAGACGGGTATGAGTAAGATTCCTTATACTTGTAACCGCTTGTTCTTGATTAGCAGATTATTCGAAAGCTGTGACCTAAAATTTACCCAATGAGGTTTTTGCCTGTGAAAATTTTCCTCATTCGTCAACAAATCCTTGTGTCAATTTAGTTTCTGTTGCACACTAATTTAAATTGGTGATTTGTTTATGGCTCCACGATATTGCATGTAATTTGAAAAATTAATTAATTTGAGTAATTGAATTAATTAATCAAGGTCAATCTATAACCCAACAAAGCTTAACTCACACCCAATAACTTCATATTAAACAAAAAAAATAACAATGCAAAGTGAGTTATCATTCTTATATTTTTGCTTTTAAGACGAAATGTAAAAGAGAAGTGTGTTACTACTCTCTTGGTTTGTGGCATCAAGTTCAAAGACCTTTTTTATATATAAATTAAAATACTAACAATGTTCAATACTTCGGGTTCAAATTTACCAAAATAGCTATTCAAAGTGCATAATAAGTTTGTTTTTCATGTTAATCTTTAAAATACATGCGTGACATCATAAATACAAAATGTACTAATAGAGAGTTTAGATCCTAAAAAAAGATAGAGGGGAAGGGAAGAGAGTGAGGTGTTAACACATTAGACTAGCAAATGCATCTCATAAGACATCTCTTATAATATGAAAAATCCGCATGTAATAGACTCATACATGTTGTGAGAGAGATATCTTATGAAAGTGTCTCATAAGATAATTTTTTCTTAAATTGAATGTAGGATTCAATGAGAGGGAATTTATCCAAAAAAAAAAAAAAATTGTGAATGTGTAAAACATGCGTTGAGAGTAGTATCCTATTAAATCTAAGCGGATCTAAATTTCACCAATACATGCATCTCTCACACTACACCGAAAGTTACGAAATGCCAAGTTGCCAACAACTAAAGCTGTTACCGTGGCAAGTCTTCAATTTTGAAAGGTCAAAGTCAAACAACATATAAATTATTTGTTTATTCCTCTTGATTTTTTATTTTATTTTTAATAAAACCTTAGACTTTCTCTCAATGTTACTTTGTTTGGCTTGGTCTGCTAAGAAACTTTATAAATTAAAAATTGCTCGTATTTGCTACATATGTTTATAAGTTCAAATTTTGTAAGGATGAGGTGTAAAACTCATATTTTATACCATCTAATAAGAAATCGTCACATCGACTTTTTGCTTAAGACTTAATATATTCTACTACACCTAATAACACAGCATCTGACCTTTGCTTAAAACTTAAAATATAATTGTGGGGTCATAAAGCCCAGTGACATACATCCACCTTTCGTACTGGGCCTAAGGCCCACGCCGAGGTCCAGAATCGTATATGAAGAAGACAGTGATAATCATTGCGACCCAGAAAATCGTGCCGAGGACAACGCTGTTCTCGACTTGCGGAAGCCGAGGTAGAAGAAAATTGATTTACCGACAAAGACCATCTTCCAAAGCACCCCAAGGAAAAAGATAGATACAACAAGTAGGCACACTGGAGCATGGCAGTAGAGCAATTCCAGGAAAAGCTGCTGCCTCCACATTGAATGCTCCACAACTAATACTCTGGCCGCATTAATGTGGAAATGATACCTGAGCAGTGGCTTTTCAAACTCACAGCTACTACCTAAGAGCTTTGGGAGGAGGTTGATGTGACAAAGATCAACAACATCAGATCCGACCTGCACGTGTACGTTGAAGATGAAGAAGGGAAGTAGTATATAAGGAAAAAGGAGCCCTGAGGAAGGAGATCAGAGATTTTACCAGAAGACACACTGTAGCGATCTGAACCAACTTTGTCACCATTACCACTGACACTCAAGAAATATATAAGATTGAAGCTCCTCGAACCAGTGCCGAGGACTGAATTGTTTGCTCAAGTCCATACTTGTTTTACTTGTTCATTCTTTAAATCATCTCTAACAATTGTTACACTCATTAAAGCCCAGTTCTTCTATCCACTCTCTACAAATTTATTGTATTAGGCTTGCTGGGCTTGAATTCACTTATCCCTTAGAAGCAGTGCTCAAACTCAGTCCCTACAATAATGTTTATTGAAATGTTATCATGTGAGATGTATTTATATTTTAGTAATTTAATGATGTGACATGTCCTTATTGGAGGGTGTAAACCAGAGAGTTTACACCAATTCCTTATAGAATTTATTCTCTATGTGTTTATATGGATTTACATTGTTTTTGGACGTGGAATTCTCCATCTCAAAGACTGGATAAAAAGAACTAGAATTTTCAAAGAGATTAAATTGTAGGAAGATCTTATATGAGAATCTATATATAATAATAATAATAATAATAGTAGGTGAAATTGAGAGAAACTCAAATTAGAATTTCAAATTAGAGTTCTAATTTTGTGCCATGTGTCCTAAATTTTTTATTCTTAAAGAGTTTTATTTCTTAATTTTAGAATCAAATGTGGGACCACATCATAAATATTCATCCAAGTGAATTATTAAGTACAAAAATTAAAGAGTCTAGAATAAATGAATCGTAAAAAAAAAAAAAAAAAAATGCTTCACAATAATTTTAAAAGAATAAAACATGAACAATTTATATTTTATACCTAATAATATCCTTACAAAAAATTTTAAAGAGTTAATATAAAAATGACTATCAATAGTATTTAAATTATATATATATATAAGAATTATATTATGTATCTTATTGTATATCTTTAAGTGTATCCATGCATATGCATGGAGTTAAAAGCTAGTTACTAATAAAATATGGATATTTTGACAATTATTCTTCTTGCTAACCAATCAATTTATATGTATGGGCCTTTTTCTTTGGGTCAAGCTGCTTTTACGGATCTCTTTCAATTTGGGGCCTCTTTTTGTTTATTTTTCCCGTGAATCAGTGACTCAGAGTGGTCAAATGTTAAAGTAATTGACCCGAAATATTTTTTCTGGCCTATCAAGTTGGAATTGGCCCATTCAAGTGGCTTATTTCTCTTGCCCAAGCCCACTTAACTTAAAGTTGGCAGTCAGCACTATCTAGCATGCATGGCAATTTCCTGGCCTTTCATTAGTTAGGCCGCCGAAACAAAAAGCTCTAATCAAATTGTAACGAGTCATGTGCACCGTGCCCATGTATGTACTGGGCGAAACAAACAATTAGGACGTAATGAAAGCAAAAGACCTTCTCCACTAATCTTTTTTAATTTGAAAAAAAAAAAAAAAAAAAAAAAAAAAAAAAAAAAAAACCTATCTTTAATAGATTGGGACAGGGAAGGAATGAAGTGGGTTGTTGTTTTAGGGGTGTCTTAAATTGAAAGTTTAAGAAGCTTTTTGTGGGTTTATAAAGTAATACAAACACTACCTAGCAAAATAATCCAAAGAAGTTATGAAAGTATGGCTCTAGAACACTCACACAAGTACATATGGTGGGTGGTACTCTAGCACACTTAACACGTGTGTGTGTGAAACGTGTGAAGATCAAACAATTCATTCTTATTTTATTAAAATAAAATGAGATGAATTAGATCAAAACTCGTGGAAGTTATTTTTGGATACAAAAATAACTGAACTTAAAAGATAATTGATTTTTTTGAAACGTTATGAATTATTCCAAAAAGCCATATTATTTAGAAAATGTGTCAATTTAAATGAAGAGTCATAACTTTTCATTGTTTATGAATTAAGAACTTGAATCATAATCAAATATCAAAAATGAAAGATGAAATTTTAGTAAGCAATTCTCTTGGAAGAAAATTTACATTTGTTGTCTGCAATTAGTTACTTTTTTATATCCTAGAAGTAAATTACTCTTAATCCAATCACTAACTTTTTTTAATGAGGGTAATTATAACTTTAAAGAAAGTGTTTCCAATACGTCTCAAAGTCACATTATATTTTAATCATTTTCAATAGTTTCAACGCTAAGATTGTCCATTGAGCACACAAGCTATCAACCCAAAACAAAGGCATTTGCCATGGAGAGAGAGAGAGAGAGACAGAGAGAGAGAGAGAGAGTTCTTCTTTAAGCAAAATGATGAGAAGATAGAACCCCAAGTGTCAATTGGAAGAATCTTTGGTCCTTGAACTTAACTTATAAATTGATTGTTTTTATGTGAAAATTTCGATTAAAAATAGTTCTGCCTAGGAGAAACATATGTACTGGTACCTTCTATATTCTACCAAAGCTGTATGGCAAGGTTTAGACCTGAATCTCATAGTAGATCTTTTCCATTTATGTCAAGGGCAACACTAGCTAGCATCATAGCTACAGAATGTTCATTTGTAGAATGATAAAATTTCAATTTATTAGCAAAATTATATAATTAGTTGGATAAAAAATTATATTTGTCAATTTAGTTTTTATAAAATCATAATTGAAAATGAGTCTTTGATTCGAACAATGTAATATAAATAAATTCTTAGTATAGTTTTACCCAAAAAAAAAGTACAAAATATATATTAATGATATTTACTTTAAATAAAAAAAATTAATTAAATATCACCATTAAGTAAGTTCAACTAAAAAAATGAGTTTGAATATATAATCTAGTTTGAGATGAAATTGCATGAGAGAAACTGATCATTGAAACAAGAGTAAATATACTTGTGCAAATATTAAACTAAAATAGAGCACACTAAACCCAAGTGTCAAACCTAAATCAAATTTAACCCAAAAAAGTATTATATCTATTTTAGTTAACCACTTTTTAGTTTTCAAAATTAAATTGCATAAAATTCTTCATTTTTTCTTTATTTTTAAATAAATATTCTTTTTGTTTTTGCTTTTGTTTATTTATTTATTTTTTTTCTCTACTTATTGACCATACAAACCCAAAATCACCACCAACCGCCGCTACCACCACAACCACCACCCAAACAAACCCTAGAATCCAAAACCATCAATGCCACCCATGGTCACTACCCATGTAAACCCATAAATTCACCACTGCCACCCATGGCCACAATCTATACCACCCACAAACTTTAAGCAACTTTTGTAGCCACCATAGATGATGGTCAAATCCCAAGCAATCCTACATCACCCCCATCTAAAACCCTACTCAACCAAGCCACATCTCAGCTAAAACCTCATCTTGAACCTAAACAACTATGACCAATCCACAAAGAAGCCATCAAAGCCCCCTCTTGGTTGAACAACCATTACTTATTACTTATATTCTTCATCATTGAAACCCCCTACATGGACAAATCCAAATCAAGCCTATATGTCTAATTATTCATGCCTAAACCCATGGTTCCATGGTTTGAAGATGAGCTAGATAGAGAAACTAAGGAGAAGATGAGAAGGGGGGGGGGGGGGGGGGGGGGGCAGTCATAACTAAGCTCAAAGCTCAAATAGCTTTAACCATGTTTAAGTTAGACAGAAAACATGAAATAGGAGGGGCTTTAATCGTAACTCAATGGAAAGAAAAAAGAGATGTTTCAATTGAGAGAGAGAGAGAGAGAGAGAGAGAGAGAGAGAGAGAGAGAGAGAGAGAGAGAGAGAGAGAGAGAGAGAGAGAGAGAGAGAGTTAGTTTAGGCTTTAGTGCGATGGTAAGTGTCTTCCACCAAAGACAATAGCTCAAAAGTTCATGCATGCAAAGTAACTTCTCCAAAATAAATTGAATGTAAGATTACTTACCAATCACCTCACCTAAATCCCACAAAAGTGAGAGATTTGCACAAGAGGTACAAAATTTTTATGAAGAAGAGGGTGAGAGTTAAAAGACAGACAAGATGAGAAAGAGAGAAAACTGAGGGGAGGGAGATGAAAAAAAAAACTCATTTTACTAAACTATAGTACTAATCAAATTTAGGATCAAGTGATAGTCTAATAATAGTGAGATATATATATATATATCTCACTATATGTGGTTGGAATTTGGAACTCCACCTCTACTTCCACTAAAGGGTAGAGCCAAGGGGGGGCGAGAATGGACAAGTGCCCCTCCGATTCCTCCTAAAATATTTCATATATACTACTATTAGAAATTTTTTTAAATGCTTACCCTTTTTGATGCAGAAAAATAAACACAAATCAGGAAAAAAGCTTCCTGACCCTGCTAAAATAAAGGGAAAATGGGAAGCTTACCTAATGCCTAATAATAATAATAATAATAATAATAATCACGCACTTTAGTGTCTTTCTTATGACATTTAAATTGATAGTCCTATATTTTACACAAATTTTAATAACTTTGAAAAATGAATAGAAAGTTGAATTTTACCTATAGTTTCAAAAACAATCAAGAAAAGACAATGAGACGTGTATACAACTTTGCAAGTAAATTGATTCACTTTTAATATTTTCAAATTAATTTATTTCCGCAATTTATTTTAACTTGTATGACACTTATAGTAATTATTGTTTATTTATTTATTTGTTAATATAGAATTATTTTTTCAGTTTTTTATTTTTTTATATTAGCTTTTAATCTTGCCTTCTCTGAACTAAAATCCTGGCTACACCACTACTTTCACTGCCCCCACTATCTTCCTATTTAGAAGATAAAAATAAAATCTGACTACAAACTTGGTTAAAACTTTAGATCTCAACTTTTGCAAGTTAACGTCTGCAACCAAAATTTTGAAAAATAAAAATAAATTTGTTACCCGAATTTGACTAAACACTATAGTTAGTAATAAATATCAGCCCCATGTGCAAAACAAGTAGACTGAACTTAAGCAGAAGAGGGGTAAATATTAGCTCCATGTGTCCTATCTGTGATCAAGAACTGGAGACAACAACCCACGCTTTGATTCAATGTGAGTTAGCAAAACAAGTGTGGGACAGATGGCAAGAGAGTCTGATGAACATGAGAGGAAGTCAACTCCTGGAAATTACAAATTGTACATTTTTAAACCCTTAACACAAGATGATTAACCTAGTTATTTAGCCAAGTGATTACTTAGATAAATTATTTAATTTTAGGTTAACACAATAAAATCATATCATGTAAATAATGTAGAAATATAAAGAACACAACGATATGATAACTCAGGAAAACCAAACCGGTAAAAAATCTAGGGAGGATTTAACCTAGCAATCCTCAAGGTAAAACAGATCCACTATGAAAGAATTGAAGTTTTTACAATAGAACTTAGACCACTAACATCCTATTGCTACCTCAAGTAGAAAACTTAGTACCATGATCACGTGACAGCTCCGAGTCCACAAACTACTTCTTTCTTTGATCCACTGCAACCACAAGTTCTCCTACTTGTGACTTTGAGACTCTACTCAAAGGTTTCAGATCTTCTTTAAAGTTCTTTATGCAGCAACTGAAGAGATCATCAAGTTTTTGAACCGAATCTTGACCTTGACAACTCTATATGTGTGTATGAGGGTAAACACCTCTAGATCTCACAAAAGATTCAACACACAACTCTCCAAAAACATCTAAAATGTAGTTAGGGTTTTTCTTTTTATACTTGGAGTAAAACACAAAACCCTACACGTCAAACGGGCTTAGGCTGAATTGGAATTTCTACAAAAAAATAAATCTGCACGAGATTTGATCGATCAAGTCTAATTTTCGATCGATCGAGCCTTGCAGATTTTGTCCAATAAATTTTGCAATCACTCGATTCCAATTTTACACATAAATACACTTTGAGCTAGCCTAAACCTAGACTCTATGTTTTGATCATGGTTTGCCAACATAATACAAATTGAAGTTCTAATACATTAGTTCCTAAAGTCTTAGAACCTAACACAAATGCTGCTCTAAAAATTTTGAATGATGGAGCTGATCAAGACCTGGAAATTTTCTTTGTAACCTCCTAGGCAATCTAGTACAACAGGAATCAAAAGGTCTTTGAAGATGTGTGCAACTCAGCTACCCAAATTTGGTGCTCTGCAAATACTATCAAGCTGGGGGCTTGTGTTTACAAAGCCAAAATAACGAACCGTCCAGGTGGGAGGCTCCACCAACAGGTATGTACAAAATCAATGTGGACAGGGCTACATCCAATGATGGTCGACCTTCTAGTGTTGGGGTCATAATAAGGGATAGTAAAGGAAAACCAGTGGCAACCCTCAGTAAAGTCCTCCAGGGCCAATATTCAAACTTGGAATCTGAAGTTGTGGCTCTAGAAAATGGAATTCTACTAGCTAAAGAAATGGTGCTTTCACAGGTCATCTTTGAATCGGATGCTCTCACTTTGGTCCAAGATATTCACACAAATGAATCAAGTGGCAGCCTAGGCCATCTATACCAGGGAATTACTGACCTCCTTAAGTAGTTTAGGAGCTGAAAAATTTGTCATCTGAAAAGGGAGCACAACAGAGTGGCCCATGAACTTGCTCATTATGCCAGATATAGTGGAGCAAATCAGGTGTGGAAGGGGTGTACTCCCCCGATGATCCAACATCTTATCCATCTAGAATGTATCTAGTGTGGTGTATACCTTAGCTCCCTTTGTTGTATTCCAATTTTAGTATCAATGAAGATTTTCACATCAAAAAAAAAAAAGTTAGTAATAAATTTGACTATCCACAAAATATAGCTCAATACCGACGCTATTTTTGGAAGATCTTTTATTATTATTTTTTTTAAAAGAATATTTTGGGTTGATCTTGAATCTTGATTCTTGAAGTACCAAACTTTCATAAAAAATAAAAATAAAAAGTACCAAACTTTGACGTACGATCGATCCTACAATCCTTTTGCCAATAGCCACGTAGCGGTTCCCATAGCCGTTTGTTTTATTACACTTTTTAGGCAAGTAAGTTCCAGAACGCCACGTATGTGAAAAAAACACGGTATTGTGAAGCGCGCACATGACCGGCAACCGTACAAAGCAGTTTCCCTTCAAATGACACGTAGATAGGGGGTCCCACGCGCACAGCTGGAGGCGCTTTTACAGACTTAACCTCAGCCCAGAGAAACAAGTTTGTGGACGAGATTTGAAGATCCACTCGTCACCAATTAAATAATATTAAAATTTTTTTTTTAACAAAAAGTGCAAGGAGGTGGGCGTTAACTGAATCACCCACTACATTTTCGCCACGTGTCGTCATCTTGTGACTCGCTTGTCTCTGTTTGCCCCTTTCGCTCTTTCGCAGCCTCAAATAAAAATCGAAATCCGAAAAATATTTTCTTGTAAAAATTAAAATACACAAGAAATTGTTGTGGCTGAGATTGCTCGCCTCTCTCCAACTGTGAAAGCAACTTCTGGTTGTGTTTATAGTCCTCACCTCAAGCTCTCACTTCCTCTTCCTTCTTCTTCTGATATTCGCTCTCAACTCACTCTTTCTTTTTCTTTCTTTTTTTCTTTCTCTGTGGAAATTTTTTTTTGTTGTTGTTTATTGTGATTTCTGGGATTCCGATCCACCATTGCCGGAAACCATGGGTTCTCCGGTGAGTCCCTCGTGACTCCACTCTCTCCATGCATGATCCGAGTCACCGTCGTTGCCTCCAGATTTCTCTCCTCTACCATGGCTTTCTCGGAAGGTACTTCTCATTTCCAATCTCTAGGTCTTTTTAACTCTTGCTCTCCGTTTGGTTACCGAGAAAATATTACAGCAAAGCAAGTGAAAAAGCAGAACCGAGTTTTTTTCTTTTTTTTGAAAAGATTTTAAGTGGTTTTGGATCGGAATAACTCGCCTCAGCTGAGTTAAGCAGAATCTGAGATTAGGAGCTGTATTTTCTTCGCTTTTTTTTTCTTACACTTTCTCGGTAGCCAAACAGAGGAAATAGCATAATTGTAACTGGTAGTGTATGCGTATTGAAGTTGAAGCATGTGTAGAGATTGATGCGTACTGATTAAAGTTTCTGTCTTCTGTTTTCTCTACATTTTTTTCTTGTTTCCTAAAGGATTTGGCGTCTTCAAGTTCGTTTTGGTGAGGATTCTGAATAAGGAAATTTACTTTTAGTCCATTCGGAGAAGCGTCTCTCTCTGTTGCGGTGGATTCTCTAAAAAAAAAAAACTTTATTTGTGAATGGATTT
Source organism: Quercus tomentella (assembly GCA_028535165.1). Classification (NCBI taxonomy): domain Eukaryota; kingdom Viridiplantae; phylum Streptophyta; class Magnoliopsida; order Fagales; family Fagaceae; genus Quercus; species Quercus tomentella. The sequence goes on from JAPQVY010000100.1 coordinate 46,596,274, forward strand.
GAATTTCAATTATTTTTGTAGTATAATAGTACAAAAGAAAAGAAAGAAAAACTTGCTTGTGAATTTGGAATGTGCTAAAAAAACGTGCCGTTAAATACAGAGACGGATCTCTACCGATTTGTTGTCCCCCTTGGTTTTTTTTTTTTTTTTGCAGTAGTATTGGCATATCAGCTTTTGTTATTGACAACGGTGGCTTTAGTATTTATAGCATTTGATGTCCTCATAAGAAAAGAAGGCGTGTTTTCGCATCAATTTTTGCGCGGTAGAGAGGATTTGAAGCAGCCCTGCTGGCTGCTCCGCGTCCAGTAATGGACACATACTCCTCTGGGGAAGAACTGGTTATTAAGGTGATAATAGTAGATGAATAGAGAGGGGGGATTATGGTTTAAATTTTGTTATTTTGAGCTTTGATTGCTTGCTTGTTGAAAGTTAAATGTCATACTTAAGAAACTAAATATGTGAATTATGAATTTCTGTTAATGGTAGGCAAGAAAACCATATACAATAACTAAGCAACGGGAGAGATGGACGGAGGACGAGCATAATAGGTTTCTAGAAGCGTTGAAGCTTTATGGACGAGCATGGCAGCGGATAGAAGGTTACTCTCTTGTACCTTTAATATATTTTTGTTTTCTCTGTTAATTTCTTTACATATAGTTAATTGGTTAGTCAGGTGGGGCGCAAATTGAACTTTGTGCAATCGATTATACAAATATTTTAATGATTGGATTTTAAGAGATATCTTGAGCTGAATCCCTTGGATATATATATATATATATATATATATATATATATATATATGCTATCTCCTGTTAGGAAATGATATGAAATTCTATTTTTATGTACTTTTCTCTTAATCTGAGATTCGTTGCTTTTTTGTCCTTTTTGTGTTTTACTTGGTGATGCGCAGAACATATAGGAACAAAGACTGCTGTGCAGATCAGAAGTCATGCACAGAAATTCTTTTCAAAGGTCAATTGCTACCTTCTCACCTTATGCTTGTATGAGATGTATTTTTTCAATTGCAAACAATATCTTTACTCTTGTTTGCAGTTATGGTTCATTAGTTCTCTCTTGAAACACTGTTAATAATTTTTATTCTCTTATTATATTCCATTAGCTCCATCATTGTGTATTACTAGTTTTCTTCGCATTTAACTATATGATAGAATGGTGTTTGCAAGGGGACAAATTTTGTTGTTGTTTTTACATATGAATGTTATGCATATCTACATGCATACATACACCCTATGCATTTGGCCTATAAATTTGTTGAGAGCCTCTCTATGTGAAAGCACTACTTGTATGTACTTGGTCATAATGAGAAACAACTTTTTCAACAGTTGTAGAGGCTGTATAAGTTCCTTCCCAGACTGCCATTTTTAGGAGGGGAGTGAGATTAGGTCGCTTACTAAATTTCTCCTCAGTACCCTCAGGCTCAAAGCACTTACCTCTTTAGATATGTGATATTTAAATAAATAAATAAATTGAGGTCACTAAGTAACAAGGAGAAGCTAGAAAATAAATACTGTATCTGACTTAAAAATTCATTGGTGGAAGAGAAATGATCCATTATGCGTTCATGCTTCATTGCAATCTGAAAAGACAGGACAAGAAAATAAATTTTGAATTTGATAGGAAAACAAGTTTAGTAAGCTTCCAAGTTCTTTCAAACAGCTAATATCCAATGGGCTGAAATCAACAGTCACAAACAGCTCTTAAAAGCACAAAATATATGGAAATGAGATAAAAATAAAAGCCCGAAGTAAAACTAACCCGGACTTACATGAGCAAGACGAGATGGGGTGGGGTGGAGTGGAGTGGAGTGGAGCGCTTGTGTGATATAGATAAGGCCCTAGTTCACACTAGGCCCCATATGTTAAGATATTCAAGGAGATTCACAATGAAGGTCCAAAGTGTTTGGAAGTTGGAACACACCCATACCAACAAGAATTTCACCAAATTAAGCAGACATTTTGATCATTTGCAGTTTAGTTCACATGCTCCTGAAATATCTTACAGCTTGATCAATTGCAACATATAATAGTTAAAATCTCTCTCTCTCTCTCTCTCTCTCTCTCTCTCTCTCATAATAGAGTATTTCCCCATTTTAGTAAAGAAGGTATGATATAATATTTTCCCATTGTAGTGTAAGGGGGGCTGGTTTGGCCAAGACTGCTTGGCCAAACCAGCCCCCCTTTTTTTATTTAACAGTAGACTGGTGCATTATGTGCCGTTGCTGTGGTGCATTATGTGTCGTTGTTGTGGTGAGACAGTAGATCATTTGTTGTTACATTGTGGAAAGGCTTATCGGCTGTGGTGCTTTGTCTTTAGGAGTTTTGGGATTTCATGGGTTCTCTCATGTATGGTGTCAGACTTTCTTTTTAGTTGGTGGAATTGGCTGGGGAAGAATGCATCCTACATTTGGAACTTAGTTCTGCTATGTTTGATGCGGTGTATTTGGAAGGAATGTAACCGGAGGATGTTTGAGGATTTGGATAGATCCGAGAACCAAATGCTTGCTCTCTTTTCTGGTTCCCTTTTTGATTAGGCTAGGGCTTGGGGACTCACATCTAGTGACTCTTTTCCTCTTTTCCTTAGCTCTCTTTCTTTGTAATTTATGTTTTCTTTGTTTTTTGTTTTCTGCTGTTCCTTCTCTTTTGTACTTTTGTTTTGCTGATGCTTATTTGCATCTAGCATTTTTCTTGAATATACTTTCTCTTACCTATCAAAAAAAAATATAGTTACTCCACTAGAGTAGGAGTAATTTGATTTTTCTAAAGGTCCTATCCAATGCACAAATCTCCCTCTAGAGTCAGAGTAATTTGAACTTTCTAAAAAACTTAATTTACATATGTAAATCATGAATGTTGAATAAAGAGCCCATGAATATGATACATAGATAAACAGAATAAAAATCAAGAAAGAAGAGAGTTTATAAAAGTTGGAAGGGAATCACTAGATGTGATTCCCCAAGCCCAATACCAATCAAATAAAGTGCCTACAAACGAGTCTAGGAGCTAAAAAGTTGGGTTGTGGTTATAGATCCACCTGGAGAGGTGCGGAGCCTTAACCGGATGTGTAGGTAACAGGTAAGGCCAAAGGCTATCTTGTCCCTGTCAAGGGAGATGCCAACCATCTCTCCTTTCTATGAACACTCTTTCTCACAGGTGCATCACTCTCCTCTAAACATGACCAAACTATCTCATGCGACTCTCCCTCGTCTTTTCATCAGTAGGGGTTACCCCTATCTTCAAGTTGATTTCCTCATTTCAAATCTTATCTTTTCGTGTATTTCTACTCATTCATCTTAACATTCTCATTTGAGCTACCCCAAATTTTACATTTTTTCATAAAGTGCAAAATTCTAAGTGTTAATAATTTTGTCAACAAACTAACAGTGTTTATTTCATAATTGTTTTACCATCTTATGCACACGCACGCGTGCGCACATACACGTGTTTAGTATTATAATCCCAGAAACGGATCTTGTTGTGCTGTCTGCAACCACAAATCATAGATTGAATGAAATGGTCAATGCAAGGTCTATCTGGTTAGCCATGTTTGGTTGCTTAGAAGGCATGGTGGAAGCAATGGAGTAAAAAGACAGTGACAGAGTATGAGAAATGTATTGATAGGAGAATGGAGAGACTTAGAGCATTCACAACGGGCTTGGGATATGGCAAATGTAAGGAAAATTTAGCGTGTGAGGCCCAAATAGCTCAACAGCCGGACATGGAAACATGTAAAAATGCAAATTTTTTTGCCATAGTGCTACAGTACCATCCTAAAGGTAGGACGGCACTGTAGCATAATGGTATAAACAAAATATTGTTTTTTAATCGGTTTGGTTCTTCTCTCTCCCCTCTCATTATTTCATTATCTTTCTCTCTCTTCCTTTTCTCTCTTTCTTTCTGCTCTCTCTTCTTCCTGCCCCTTCTCTCTCTCTCAACAGAAACTCTTCACTTCTCTCTGTGGTAGACAATGGTGGATCGGTGGCCAGAATTATCTTGGCAAAAACTCTTTCTTCTCTCTCTCGTTCTATGGGATTTTTTAATGGGGTTTTGGGGTTAGTTATGGCTGTGTGGGTCGTGTGTGGGTCAGATTTTGGTGGGCAGTGGCGTGGTCAGTGGGTGTAGTGGTGTGGGTCTGGTGGTGCAGCGGTGGGGTCTGGGGGTGCAGTGGCTTGGGCAGGTGGTTGCACGGCTTGGGTCTCATGGGTTGGTGGAGCTCATGGGTTTGATGTGGCAGATCAGGGTGGTGGTTGTGTTGTTGATGGTGGATCGGGGTGGTGCCGTGGTGGTGGATTAGTGGGTAGTGATGGGAAAGTTTTGGGTGTGTTGTAAAATTAGAGAGAGAAAAAAAAAAAATTATTGTGAAGATATATTATTTTAATGTGTTGTATAAGAAAATAAAAGTTGGGATGTTGGGTTTATTGTAAAATGGTATTGTATAATTGATAAAGTAAGTTTTTGAGATGGTAAAATAGAATAGGATAGGATTTGCGGTTGTGAATGCTCTTATATCATGAGAATTTTCAACTCACCTTTTTTTAAATGGTTCCACTAGTGAAATGAAATTGCTAAATGGTGTATGGGAGAAGAAGCATAAGCATAAATTTATACACTATAAAAGGTGTAAAACTGGTCAATGAGTTATACCTCAAATCATGCTTCCTCTTTTTGTAAAAATAAGGAGGAATAAGGTGGAGGATGAGATTGTGAATTCAAAATTTACTAGTTGCATGTATGACTTACCAATAAAAAAAAGTTAGAAAACTAATATTAGAAATTTAAAAAGTCACACACACCCATTTTATGGGATATAAGTAATAGTTTTAATAATCACTTTAACCTTTTTTTTTTTTAATTTAAATTTCGAATACTTTTAATGTTTTTTTTTTTTTGATAGATACTTTTAATGTTAAGATGTTGTAGTTGTGTATTGAAAGAACTATTTTACGACGATTGCAGTTAAGGCTGTGTTTGTTTCGGGTGAAATGGAAATTAGGAAAATATTTTACACCCTTGAGTGTGTTTGGGTGCGCATGAAAATACGGTCAAACTGAAAATCCATTTCAGTTGACTGTAAATTAAACCCTTTAGACCTAGAAATTGGTTTACATAGTGATTTTACCTTCAATCAATTTCCACTCTCCTCACTGACACACACCAAGCCGAAGGAACAAGAGAGAGAGACCCAGCTCCTGTCACCGTCGATCCACCTCCGCCGCTGCCTCCACTCGCCAACCCGTCGCTGCCTCCTCTCGCCGAACCGCCTCTGCCATTGCCTCCTCTCGCTGATCCGCCTCTGCCACTGCCTCCACTCGCCAATCCGCTTCCTCCTCTCTTCTCTCTTCCATCTCTTCCTCTTCTCGTCCTCTCTCTTTCTCTCTCTTTCCCTACGACCCACCAAGGCCGAATTTTGAACTGCATGTCATCGATCTACAACCCGCCGCCCACCCACGCCGTCGCTGCCCACCCACGCCATCGCCACCTCAATGATCTTGCTGCCCTCTTCGGATTTATTTTTTTATTGCAAATTAATATTTGTTCTTGGGGGTGGTGGATCGGTGGCTGGGATGGGTTTTTTTAGGTTATGTGATAAGTTTGTTGTGGGTTTCAACGATGGCTGAGGCGGGTTTTTTCAGGTTGTATGATGGGTTTGTTGTGGGTTTCAAAGGTGGATCAGTGGTGGGTTTGTTGATTATGATTTTTTGAGGTTAATTGGTTATGTGGTGGTTGGTGGTGGCTGAGTTTATAGTGGCCGGTGGTGGCTGGGTTTATGGTGGTGACTGTGGTAGCTAGGCTTATGAAAATAGGTTTTTACATGCAAAACCAAACACAAAATAATTTTCTGACGAATTTTTCACAACACAGACAAACAATTGAAAATATTTTCTTTTTTCGTAAAATATTTTCACTTGAAAATATTTTACATATTGCCAAATGCAGCCTAAGATGCATCAACAAATAATTTATATAAATATATAAAAGCAGAAGTAGGGAGAAAATTCAGTCCTATACAGCCCTAGAAATGTCCTTTTTTTTTTTTTTTTTGGAGATTATTAATTCCAGAAAATTAATCAAATTCATATAAATTTTGTTAAAACCAAAGAGTCATTCCAATTTTTATGTTTTAATCCATAGATTTCATGTCACCCATCAAAATAGATGCTATTGCTATTTTTGCTATCTCTCTCTCTCTCTCTCTCTCTCAATGTGTGTTAGTATTTTATTTTTCAACCTCTTAAAAAAATATTTTATATCTTAGAAATTTTGTTCATGGTTCAATTTAAAAAAATATGACCATGGTATATAAAAGCACCAAGTTCTTAATAATTTATATTTCATATTAAACCTTCATTTATTTTTCTTCTTCTAATTTTGATCACCTTCTTTTTTGTTTATTAGTTTAAAATTTTCTGATTCAAGTTGTAGTCAAAAAAGGTGTAGCTGATCTTCTTACTACATAATCAATTTGAACAAATAGACCCAAGTTTAGTTGTGATTGGCTTTTGGTTATGCATACATTTTTGTGTGCGTATTCTTATCATGTCATTGACATTGGACTGCTAACTTTAGATAATCTTATCATTTTAATAAGATTACCAAATGCCTTAAATTTGGCATCTTTAAATTATACTGTTAAATAAAAGTTCAACAGATTCATATCAAAATCACAGACATAGGGCTGTAACTTATAATTTTAAAATGTATGTTTAATACTCGTGCAAAGAGTAATTCTTGGTCACATATGAAGGTTCCACTAACTTCATATATTGTGTAGATACTTTATACTAGCTTAAATTTTGAAGAGATGTGGATAAATATTGGTTATGTAGGTACTAAAAAAAATTTATTTATTTATTTATGCTTTTCCAATGAACTCAAGCTCAAATCACACATCTTCCCCTTGTAAGAGCAAGGTGGAGGGTGAGGTTGAGGGTTCAAGACCCACCAAGTGCATGTGTAACTTACCAATAAAAAAATTGTAAAAAATGACTTGTGCAATGCACAAGTTATACGTTAATCTTTTTTTTTTTTTTTTTTTAAGTGGTAAGTTACACATGCACCCAACAGGTCTTGAACCCCACAACCTCACCCTCCACCTAGAACTTATAAGGGAAGGAAGTGTCAGTTGAGCTAGAGTAGATTGGTGCATGAGCTATAAGATAATCTGAAATAAAAGGTGTGCATTAGGTAACACTTCTTTGCTGTTTAATATTGTATTTTTAGCATTATTGCTACAAATAATTTCTTAGCAAGTTCTGCATTAGGACCAGCACTGGGCCTCTTGCGTGTATGTCCTTATGCACACGTTTGACATCTGTGCATGCTCTTGTGCATTCACATATAATGGATGTGGACCCTTGTTCCCACATGAAAATGCAAATTAGCAAGGGTAGGAGGCTTATTCAAGAATTGCATCTATCATTCTTTTTTCTATGTAAATGGAAGCCTACTTTCTTTAACTCGGTCTTTTGTCCGATCATAATTGAATGAAAGAGTTTAAAACTTGAATGCCCCTTTTACTCTCTATTATCTTTCTCATATTCTGTTCAATTTCTAGTTCTAGGGTCTTGATGATTATTAAATGGAAAAGATATTTTCAAATCAACTTTAATCAAAATACATCTAGGGAACGTAACTCTATAGTTTTCGAATATAATCATAGACATTGCATGTTAAGGAAAACGAGACCAAATTTAATCTTCTACAAGTTAGTGGTTCAATATTGGTGTCCTTTTATTCCAGTAGGGCTGGAGCATTTGGGATGTTCAACCAAATGGTTCTACTGCTTATTGTAAACATCCTTTGACTTATATTTTCTCTCTCTTTTTTTCAAGTAAATTTATTGAGAAAGAAAAGGGAGAGTCACGTTAACTCGAAGTAAACATGATACCTTTGTGCATTCACATATAATGGAAGTTGGTCCTTGTTCCCCCATGAAAATGAAAATTAGCGAGGGCAGGAAGCATTGTTAGGGAGACTGCTGTTTGTTTTGAAATCATATCATAGACAAAAGTATATGTTTCTTGAGGAGACCATCCATTTAGATGATCTAGGATAATTCTATTCACTCTGGATGCTTCATGTTAACTATACCACCTGAGCACAAGTAATTAATTGAATATTTGATTGGGTTTAAGATTGAATGAAATAGAAAGTGTAATGCAAGTAAATTTAACAAAATATACACAAGTTGTTTCACATCAAAGTTTTTTAATGGGTTTTCAATTCAAAGGTCAATTCTAAGGAATCCATGTTTCAGTTCATAAACTTCAATTTCATCTTATTCGACCAAAAAAAAAAAAAAAACTTTATTTCATCTTGAGAGCAGGTCAAAAAATCAGAGGGCAGAACTGATATGGTAATATGTCTTATTGAATTAAGGGGAGATATGTGTTACCTTCCTTAAAATCATTGAAGCTGTCACATGTTATAATTTCTATCTCATTCATGAGTGAAGTTTATACATTATGATTATTCTGTGATAGGATCTAGAATAGAGTAGTTCAAATTATAAGTACTTGCAACCAAGCATGTATAAGAATACCTGATCTGAACATCTCTCACAATAAATAACGTGGGCCACCATGCTTCCCCCATCCCCACCCCCCCTTTACCCTTCTCTCTCTCTTTTCTAGAGTTCTACCGTTAGGCACCCTCCCTCTCCATTTCAACAGTTCTAGACCATGCCACAAGGTGAATGTTTTATTGTATTCCCTTGATTACAAAAGGTCTCTTAACACTGTTATTCTTGCATTGCTGTTAGGTAGTTCTTTCCAAAGCTAAAGAATGTGCATTTTCATTGTTTGGGTACTTAGGCTTTCAGGCAATGTATATTTTTTAATACACAGTATTTGAGCTATTCAAAAAGAATTTGAGTTATTCCATAAATTACCTTTAAAGTTACACTGCTGCTTTTAGTGTATTTGTCTATTTGAATGCTATTTATACTGAAATGTTGTCTCTTGCAGAGAATACAAGTATACAACTCTGTTGGTTTTGCTAACAGAATTTTCACTTTCAGTTGGAGAAGGAGGCTCTTGTTAAAGGTGTTCCAATAGGTCAAGCTCTTGACATAGATATTCCACCTCCACGCCCTAAAAGGAAACCAAGCAATCCTTATCCTCGAAAGACAAGCATTGGCGCTCCCACATCACAGGTGGGAACGAAGGATGGAAAACTTTTCACATCAGTTTCTTCTTCGGATTGCAAACAAGCACTGGACTTGGAGAAAGAACCACTTCCTGAGGTTGATATCTCATTTTTGTTCACAAAAATTCATTTTCTGTTCTTGTTTCCTCACCTTTTTTTTTTTCCAAGAATGTCACTCATGCCTTCTAATTTTTTATCAGAAACCTAATGGAGATGAGAAACCAGAAAATGCAAAAGATAATCAGGATGACAATTGCTCAGAAGTCTTTACCCTTCACCAAGAAGTTCATTGTTCTTCTGTTTCTTCAGCAAACAGGAGTTCTGTACCGACTCCCGTTGCACTCAGAAATTCAAGCACGTTAAGGGAGTTTGTCCCTTCAATGAAAAGGTCAATAACCCAAGATGAAACAAATGAATCTTATGTCACTATTGAACTTAAAGGAAATCAGAAGTTGGAGAAAGCTGATGCCAAACAGACAATTCAAGATTCTGGCACAAGTAATGGCTCAAAGTTGGGGAATCATAATGTTCCACATGAGAAGCCAATTCAAGGTGACAAGACACAGAATTTAAATTGTGCTTTGCCAATGGATGAGATGCAAGCCACTCAGAACTACCCAAGGCATGTACCTGTGCAAGTTGTAGATGGAAGCTTAGGAACATGTACTCAAACTCCTTCCTCAGATATGTCATTCCAGGACTCCATATTTCACCCAATGGGAGAGGTTCACGGACACCATAATCCCTTTACAAATCCAGCAGCATCTGCTACCACTGAACATCAAAATAATGTTCCCAGATCTTCTGTTAATCAATCATTTCCGGCTTTCCATCCTCCCTTTACCCCGATTCGCCATAACCAGGACGACTACCAATCATTTCTCCACATGTCCTCCACATTTTCAAGCCTTATTGTCTCTACTTTGATGCAAAATCCTGCAGCCCATGCTGCAGCGAGTTTTGCAGCTACAGTTTGGCCCTATGCAAATGTGGAGGCTTCTGCAGATTCTCCTGCAAGCATGCAAGGGGTTTTTCCACCAAGGCAAATGGGCTCTACTCCAAGTATGGCAGCTATTGCTGCTGCTACTGTAGCTGCTGCAACTGCATGGTGGGCAGCCCACGGACTGGTTCCCTTATGTGCTCCTCTTCCTACTGCTTTTACCTGCAATCCTGCATCTACAGCTGCAGTTCCACCAACAGATTCTGGCCAAGCCCCTGCAGCCAAGACAGAGGGAGAAGTGAATACTCTTCAAAATCCTCCCTTGCAACAACTCGACCCAGAATATTCAGAAGCTGTTCAAGCTCAGCATTCAGCCTCAAAATTGCCAATTCCGTCATCATCAGACTCTGAGGAGAGTGGAGGTGCAAAGCTAAACTCTGGGCCAAAAGCTACTGATCATGAGAATGCTGTAGCAGCTACTGAGCTCCATGATTCAAACAAAACAAAAGGCAGAAAACAGGTTGACCGTTCCTCATGTGGTTCCAACACAACTTCTAGCAGTGACAGAGAGACAGATGCATTAGAGAAGCAGGAGAAAGGGAAGGAAGAGCCAAAAGAACCTGATGCAAACCATTCAGCTGCTGATACTAGTAATCGTCGTTGTTGTAGTAGTAGTAGTAAAAGTGTCAGCTACATGAATGATTCCTGGAAGTCGGTCTCTGAAGAGGTAATAGGACAATCTTGTCAATTAATGAATTTTTTACTACATTAATACCTAAAAGATTTCGAATTCTCTTCTTTGTATACCTTCTGCATTCATTGCTGCTCTGCATGATGTTTCTTTTTCAGGGCCGGCTGGCCTTTCAAGCACTGTTCTCTAGAGAGGTACTGCCTCAAAGTTTTTCACCTCCACATGATCTGAAGAACATGGGGAATCAAAAGGACAATACCACAGACGATAAGCAAAATGCAAATGAGAATGATGGAAATGCATCACTGTTAGACCTCAACAGTCAAACATCTGGGTCTTGTTCTGGCCAACAAGGAATCTTAAACTTTGAATGCAACAACAATGGGGAGGGGCTGCTGTCAATAGGGCTTGGATATGGAAAGCTTAAGGCTCATCGAACGGGATTTAAGCCATACAAAAGGTGTTCAGTAGAGGCCAAGGAAAATAGGGTGGCAAATGCTAGTAGCCAAGGTGAAGAGAAAGGTCCAAAGAGGATACGCTTGGAAGGGGAGGCTTCAATTTGAGATTTGATATTGCATTCAATCAAAGGAAACCTTTGTTGTTGCATATCTTATTTTCTCCTTATCTATGTTCTAATCTCTTTCATTTCAAGTCCATCTCACGAAACTTGTATTGCATGTGTGTGTACTATATTATGTCTACATTTGCTCATATACTATGTTGAACCCCATGCAACTGCACTAGATGACTTTCCTAAATAGACTTTAGATAAGAATCGTTCAATTGTCGAATAAGCCTTGATCTGGCTACCTTCCTCTAAAGGTATGTCTTCAACAATTATTTTTTCCATTGTCTCATCAAGTGAACCAAAGGCTGTTGGTTCTGGTAAATATACTGAATGAGTGGTGCTTGTGTCTCATGGCCTCAGGAATTTCGCTGATGTGAAGAGAATCATGAGAAGCTTTGGCATCAATTGGCCTAACTTCATCTTTCCTTTGTATGATGTCTTGAGATGCACGTGCACCATTGGTGTAAGCAACACCCCACTTATGATAAGATGAGGGTGGTGAATGGTGATGACAAACAACAAGCTTTTTCTTGCTGCCGAGTCAAAACTAGATAAAAACTATTACTTGAATGATTGCAAGTACTGCGGAGAATTTGAGAGAGAGAGATCAGCTCAACGTATTTGGGCTTAACATAAATGTACGAGAATAATTGCAAGCATTTAATATTGTTTCCACAAAGCACCTGAATGAAAGATGGATAAATTCAACAGATGTAGTCCTAGAATAAAAATACAGCACCTTTTTTTTTTGTTGCTGAATATAAAAACACAGCACCTGCTATTTAAAGGTTGAGAGCCATGTTTATAACAATGTCAACCGCTATCTACAACCGAACATTTGCATTCTTATGCTACGCAAGCTTGCGTAAATTTGCAATCAGACTGGGAAAATATTGTTAATATATCGTAAGTGAAATAAGATCATTGGCCTTCTCGTAGCCGAAACCACCCAGCAGCCCATTTGTGACCTCTGATGTCTTTCAAGTATGCATACGCACTGGCTTAAAAAATCCAAACTGTACAAGTTTCTTTTACCATTAATATTTACAAGGTTGTCTGGACAAAGAATAAACAATTTATTTACACAAGTTCAGGAAATGAAGGCCATTTTCTCATTCTAGATGGCCAGCAATCAGTTATATACTTCCATGTATATTAGACACCTGTCAGATATTTATCATCAAGTCATCACTAGAGAATAGTTAACGTATATCCGTGTCATCACCAAAGTTTAAAATTTTGTTCATTGCATCTGATAACGATTTCAGACACCTACTTCAGTAATCAGCAACCCATTAAAGCTGGTGTTCTAATGAGTGCTGTTCACTACAGTAGTATATACTTGGCTAGAGAGTCCAGTAGGTTGCTTAGGAGGAAGGCCGTGACATCAGGAAGTGAGTCTGATGGGACTTCAAGTTGACAATGTATTGCTGGATCCGCTTCTTATCATCAGCAGTTAATGAAAAAGGTGGGCTCAATGGCAGGGATGTTGCTTCTTCCACAATAAACGAAAGAAGAAGCATTGCTTTGGAGTACGATGCTGCTGCACTACCCTTGTTCTGTAAATATTCATCTACCTGGAACCAGGGCAAAGACTTAGAAGGTTTAAGAAGAGAGGATACAAAAACAGAAGGGAGTATACTTACAGCACCACTTTTCCCAACAGTAAGTGCCTTTTGGAATATGATTTCCATCGCATCTGGCATCTCAGCAGCACCTGCAATATGTATTTGATACACTTGAATAAATTGCAAAGCCAGTTTTGAAATTGTCAAACAGAAGGCATTTGTATAGAGCATAAAAGGCAGCCTAACCATCCATATCTCTGATATGATAGGACAACTTTTCCGCACGATCACATGCAACAATAAACCCTTGTTCTGCCCACATGGAAACAGATGAAGGCCTGCTAAAATCTATATGTTTCTCCGCACCTATTCTAGAAGTTATGGATTCATTGGTGGAACTACTTTCAGGTAATTCACCTTCTGAAGCGGAAGCCAGCCAAGAGCTGCAGATTTGAATAGCTTTCTTCCATATAGCCAAAACAATTAGCTCAACTGAAAATGATTCTAGAAAATGTCCTGCATTATACTGCACGCAGTAGCAATTACCAGTCAGTTATAAAAGATCAGAAAGCATTTAAAAGCTCAAAAAGAAAGACAAACCCTATGCAATCACACTCTCAAAGCTTAACAAAGCTGCTGGAATTTTATCAAACTTAATCTATCTATAAATTTGATTCATTTACATAAGGCCTATAAATAGGGCTATTGGCAATCCTTGTGTTAGAAAGTCTAGCACCTTTAAGAAACAAAAGAAAAGTAATTAACACTATGTTTGGATCGGAGGAGAGGAGAGCAGCATCGTCCTTAATGTTTGTTTCTCTAAAGGGGCGGGTAAAGGATTTGAGGGGGTTTGAAGGGTTACCTTACCACTCCAAACCCCTTATTTTTAATTCCACCAAATTGGGGAATGTGGAGGCAAAGGGATTCTAGTTTAATGATTTTTTTATGTACTTCCAATTTTGCCCGTAATAAATATTATGCATAGAGTACAATAAAAGAAGGGTATACTTTCCCATTTTTTTATATATTATCTTTTCTTCTCCTTTCCACCATTCAACCAAACAAGGGAAGGGGTTTCTACTCCTCTCCTCCCTTTTAATTTTTAAAACATCCAAACAAGAGGGAGGGATATCTACTCTACTGTCCACTCCCTTCGTCTCTTCTCCCTCCTCCTCTTATCCTCTCCTCTCCAAAGTATAGGTTGTTACTAAATAACATCCCATTGACAAGAAATTTAGTATACATATTATGCATATATATAACACATAATCCTACTTATCAAAAGTATATATATAACACATTATCCAATTGTGGGATTGTCAAAATATGAATTTAATAAAAGATACTATTAGTTTAACCCTTTATAGTGTTACACCACTATAAATTGTCACTGGATTGATATTTTGCCAACCCCAATGCTGAATCAGCCACACACTTGTCTTGGATATCAAATTTCACATCAATCAAATGTCATTTGCTATCAAATCTATATCTCATATATCTAGTAGATTTTCCAAATAGAAGAAAACTATACTCTATAAATATCCGAGGTGAGATATCAATATTGATCAAATGAAAGATTATTGAATGGTGTATATTGTAAAGAATTTACACCATGACTACATGTATGTATGTATGTATGTATGTATCAGATTCAATTATGAGCACAATATCCAATTATCCACTAAAGCCAAGAGCATTAAATAACCTTTTCTTGCGATAGTTCTGTAAGAGCCTGAACATACTGACGTAACAAGAGAAGTCTAGTCGAAGGATGCAATATGGTTAGTCCTTGAACTCCCCTTAATATAGATGATGCACTTGATGTCACTAAGAGATCTGATCCATGGCTTTGTGCTACACCAACAGAACTACCAGTCAGCTCCATTGTTTGCATTGCATCAGCTATATCCTTTTCACTCTTCCTTGAAGGGCAAGGAGAAACTCTGGTCGTGGATTTATCTTGTAGGGAAGACTCGAGATAATAAGAGAAATCCTCCACTGAAGCAAAATGAGCGTTGACAATGACATAATCTTTCTCAATAGGCTCCATTGAATCAGAAACTGGATAGACAAGACCGAAAAAGAAAAAAGCAATTTCAAATATAGCATGAGCATATATGGAAACATACTAAACAGAGTAACAGCTGATCAGACGAACATGCATCACCATCAACACTCTTAGTTACAGATGTAGTTAATGCTTGATTTCTGCTGGATGAATTCAAAGGATGCCCAGAATGTAATTGCAATCTCTCATCAGAAGCAATATAACTGCACTGCCCAACCACTGGTTTCATCATTGGAAGTACAGAAGAGTGCTCAGCCTCCACTATTGGCCTACATATTAAATGATAAGATTATAACTACCTTAACCCCGAAAGAATCAAAATATAATGGATATCCAGCCAATATGAAAAAGAAATTGCCCAACGTAATGCATTATAATTTATAAATATTGGAAACTTGGATGCAAACCTGGGCTCCCCTAGGAAATTATGATTGAAGAACTCTGTGAAGGTTAATCGCTGAACTGCAAATTGAAGTTCAAATAAACATGGAGGTTTTTAGACAAGCTAAACTAACAAACTCTAGAGATTTATAAATAACTAGTAGTGGAATTTTTTTTTTAAATGGTGGAACATATGATTAATTTCTTATTGTTGAGCACTAATTGTAAATTGAAATAAAAGTGCAAACCAACACCCCCCCCCCCCAAAAAAAAAAGAAAAAAAGAAAAGAAGATAAGATATACCGAAGTGAATACCACAGCACAGTACCTGGGTCTTGACGTAGAAGGCTTCTGCAAAGATCCACACAATCTGGATGCAGTTCCTCTAAAGCACCTTGCGGAAACTGCAGCTCAGTCGATGTTAAGATGTTCTGAAAAAGCTGTATACAGCGACTAATCAGGAAAGATACAAAACACTTCTGAAAGAAAAAAATAATAATAATATAATATATATATATATATATATATATATTGCTAGCCCTCTTAGAAAATCTTACATTCTTTCAATATTAATTAATATTTTATAATCTTTAATATATAGATTATCAATTATTTCTCAAAAAACCTGCAATTGACTATTGCCATCAAATGGTGGCTTCCCAGTCACCAGCTGGAACAATATTGCCCCAACACTCCATAAGTCAGCCTGCAGGCAGATAACAATAAGAAAAGATAACATTAGAATGGCACACATATTTAAAAGAACAATCAACATGACTTCAGTTTTATGTTGGATCACTCACCTTTGCATCATACTTCTGGTTTCGAATAATCTCTGGAGCCATGTACAATGGTGAACCACATAGGGTGTCAGCCAAGCCTTGGGGTGTCAGGGACCTGGCAAACAAGTCAAGGAAAAAAATCAAGTGTAAATGATAATTTGAAATATTTGACACTTTTTTTTTGTTCTAATTTTAGTTCCAATAAAATTGACAAAGTTTTCAATGTTTTCCTGTCTAGTTCCAACTCAATCTGCTTGAGTAATGTCTCTATCAACTGGAGTTGTCTACAGACTGGGGGTGTCTAAAATTGAAAAGCTTAGTTCATACAAAATAGATTGTTTATTACTCAGTAGTATTTAACAATTTCACAATTTACAAAAACTCCAAGTTACAGAGGAAAAAGTTTATGAAAATTTTGCGAATGCAAATTCTGATTACAAACAGAATAATCTTTCATACGGTATGATCATGTTTAATGCTCAAAAATGACCCAAGGGTGTGGCCAACAACTTAAGATTTTAACAAAATATATGACCTTAGATAGGGGTAAGTGTTTGTTGAGCATGTTCATGTAATGATGTCCTTTCCATACCAAGAAATTGCAAAGACATAAGGACTTCCTAAATTGCAGCAGTAAATGTCACATCGAAGCCAAAATTCTTGGAGTTAATAGACTCAGAACAGTTTACCTTGCAAAACCAAAATCTCCAATCTTCAAAAGTGGAGTCACCTCCCCCCTTGTTAAGAGCAAATTCTACAAATTTGAGAAGGAAGAATCAGGAAGACTTGAGCCAAACACAAAATATGTCCAATCTTTTATCAAAATCTAGTTATAGAAGTTATACCTATACCATCTGATTACGGGCGCCACATTGATTTACGAATTTGTCCCTCATGAGATATTAAATACCAATTGATTATTAAGTTCAATTCATTCAAAGGTTCCCCCTTCACTTTCAAATAACTAAATGCACAAACACCCAAAAAAAGAGAGGATAATATAGAGTGGTAAGGAGCACAGGCACTCCTCTAGTAGTAGTTAACCATAAAACAGAAGCCATATACATGTACAAAAACTTCGTCCTAAATGAAAGCGCACGAGAGTCACATAAATAATTAGGATATGAATCATCAGCATAGCATTCTAATTTTTGACAAACATACATGTCCAGTACAAAGGCACTCATGGTTACATGATCTACATTTGACTTTAAAGTATAACATCATATCAATCAACTGAGCTGATCTTCAAAATTCCAGTTTGAGGAAAATCATAAATACCTGAGGTTTCAAATCTCTGTGAATGAGGTGTTTTTCTTGAAGCACTTGCAATCCTGCCGCTGCAGAAGAAGACAAACCAAATTGAACAATTAAAAGTCCCAACTTCTTCTATTTTGTAAACACATGCAACAAAAGTAAACATGGAAAGTAACAACTAACATGCAGTAGGCTATTAAAAATTGACACTTTTAAAAATACCCACGAGTCAAATCATTAAAGACATTAATTTGATTACGTTTTTACACAGACTAAAATCGTTAACTTTATGTATCTCTAAGGTCATGCACATACCCAATTGCCTAAACATTAAAAAAAATATGAACTTGATTGTAATTCAAGAGCCAAAAAAAGTAAATGCAAGGGTGATCATAAATACCCAATTGCCTCATAAAATGCCTAGCGATGGCCTCGGAAACTTTGCGATGATCAAGAATATAAGCCGCAAGGTCACCACCATCACAATACTCCAAAACAAGGTAGATTCTATCCTTAGTCTGCAAAAACCAAAAACCCCAAAAAAACCAACATTGACATACAACTATAAACATCATGAGAAAAAAGCCAAAAAAAAAAAAAAAAAAAACTTCTATAAAACGCAAAAGAGAAGCTTGAAAAGAACACAATGGGTCGTATCATATTGAAACCTCGATGGCGTCAAAAAGTCGAATGATGTTAGGGTGATCGATGGTGCTGAGAATGGAAATCTCTTTGAGCAAATTCTCACTGACTTTTGGGCTAAGCTGTTTCTTGTCAATTTCTTTGACAGCAACTTCTACGCCTGAGTGGCGATGCTTGGACTTCCACACCACGGCGAATGAACCCGACCCGATTCTCGGACCCAGTATGTAGTCCCCTACCAAGCGGGGCTGGTGGTTCGGGTCACGAAGATCCATAGCAAAATCCAGTTTTGACCAACTGGGTCTCCCTCAATTTTTCTTAGATAGTATCATGATGGTGTGTGTGTTTTGTTAATTGGGGTATCATTGAATTTTGAGAGGCTTTGGATACCATGTTGGATTCTTAATAATAATAATGTCTTTGTGTGTGGAAACGACGCCGATGTTGTTTTGAAGTTGAGGCGAGGCAGGAACAGTAGCTCACTGATTCACTCTCTTTTTCTTTGGAGAGAAAGTGTTACGGTATTTCTTAGTGGGTGTTTTGCCTTATCTATCATCAGCAAACCGCTTTTTTTTGGGGAGTTTTTCAATTTTTAAAGAAGACTATTGGATAAAAAAAAAAGTTCTCTTTCTCTTTACGTTAATGACCTATGTTGAGTGAGTCCAAATCTTCTATCCCACTTTTCCTGCTCCACTCTATACTCCACCAATAAAAATTTGTTACATGTTCACCTAATTAATTAATTACTACCATTATTGACTTATTAATACTACCATTATTAATTAATGGTAGTATTTAATTAGTTAGGTGAACATGTGTCAAGTTTTTATTGGTGGAGCATAGAGTGGAGCAGGAAAAATGGGACAGAAGATTTGGACTCATGTTGAGTGGATAATTAGATATTTATTATTCCTTCATGGTCTCTTTTTTCGTAAATGTTTTTTTTCCCCTTTTTTAGATAAAAAGTTCATAAAATTCTATTAATTATAGTAATTAATTTAGAATACATATATGTTTGTTGAGAAAAATGGCTAAATATCCTTTATTTTTAAAGTAAGTAACAAAACAATCATCTTTTCAAAGTATTTAACAAGATACCCACGTTTTTGGAACTCGATATTTTGCATATTTTGTTATTTAATTTTTTTTTTTTAAAAAATTAATAGAGGTTATTTGCGAAATACTTTGAAAAAAAAATGGTTACTTGACTAAATAGTCTAAAAATAAAGAGTAATTAACCATTTTTTCGTATTTGTTTTGTTTGTGTCCAACTTATTCGGTTAGTTTTTAGTTTTTATATACATCTTTCTAAAATTTATTTTTTTTCTCACATTTTCAAAATATAAATATATTGTAAAACATAACCAAAAAAAAAAAAAAAAAGTTAATATCAAACGCACAAATATACAATTTCTCTAACCAAACATCATTCATAACTTAACATTAGCATTAGTAGCCACTTCGTAGTAAATATTCTTTAATTTCGCCTCCTTTAAAAGGTAATGGTCTTGAAGAAAGAATATCTAGCTAGGAATGATCCAATTGAGAGGTCCATGTTCGCCTTTTCAATGAAATTGTCTTTGGCCAATAAAAGAGAGAATATAAACTTCTGTTGTTACAGTTGATCTTCTCTTTTTTTTTTTGATGAGTACAGTTGATCTTCTAAACATAGAAACAATAGCTTGACAAATTGTTTAATAATTATTGAATTTTCCAAATGCCACGAAAACGCAGAAAAATACATGTCCCACTTCTTCGTAATTTCAATTTTGTGTTCATCATCGAAATAACTGCTTTCATACATGGTAGAGCAACAAAATGAACTACATGAGCATTTAATCCCACATATGATTTACATTTTAATCAATAATTATATTTAAATTTTTAAAAAATAATTAACAATTGATAAGGATAAAATTATAAATATACTCACTTTATAAATATACTCACTGATATTGATAAGGATAAAAGAGTGGCCAAATAAAGGATATGGGTGACTATACCTATTGGGTCGTCAGCCTTTGTTTAGCGACTGACAACGTGACGACGTGAAGAGTTCCATAGGCCGACGAGATAGTAAAGCTGAAGATCATCCTAAAGCTGACGGTATGAAGACCAAAGGCACAACATAGACTGACGGCACTAGTCAAAGAATGCTTGCTAAACACGTTCGCGTGTATAAGTAAATGACTTGCTCTCCACGTTTCGTGAAACCTAAAAGGGATTCCTATATGGAAAGGATCCCGTGAATTACGCCCAAGGAGACTCCTATAAGGAAAAGACTTCTACTCCAAGGAAAAAGGGGTCATGCCCTACTACTATAAAAACCAAGCACCCTCACGAATCAAGGTACGCATAATTTACCCTCTCTAGCACTCTAGAGCAGTGAGAATATTTCTGACTTAACCTTCGGAGGGTATTGGGCCGGTACCACACCGGTGCTTTCTGCTAGGTTCTTCATTCTTGTTGTACAGGTGCTATTTGGAGCACGCGAGGACCGTGTAACTTACTGGTGGTATTTTCGGCATCATCAGTTGGCGCCGTCTGTGGGAAAGACGTGTAGTGTAAAGTCATAATACCGCTTCCCGGACAAAGGTTGCATGGTGCTCACCCGCTCAAAGGCAACCACTAACGACATTCAAAAAGAGGAACCACCCACGACCGCCCTCGAGAAGCAAGTCAAGACTCTCGCCGCTGCCGTGGAACGCCTCACCAAACAAAATCGCGACCTGGAAGAGCAGCTACGCCAGAAAAACGCAACACCAGACAACCAAGGAGTTGATCAAGAGGGAACCAGCGCTGAAAGAAGAAACCAAGAGGGACCCCAGGCCAGTAACGCCTCGAGCAAACCGGAGCGGCAGAACGTGAGCCTCCCTTCCCTCGCTGATACGGCCCCGCCACCTATCATCGCAGAAATGCAGGCGATGAAAGAACAAATGGAGGTTATGATGAGCGCTCTCAAGGGGCAGGTGTCCAGCGATCTTAACGACCTTGTCAACCGAACTGACTCGCCATTCACAGCCCCCATCAACTCCTTCCCCCTGCCGAGTAAGTTCCGCATGCCACAGATAGACAGTTATGACGGGGTCAGGGACCCCCTGGACCACCTAGAGACATTCAAGACCCTGATGCACCTTCAAGGAGTAGCAGACGCGATCATGTGCAGGGCCTTCTGAACAACGCTGAAGGGCGCGGCCAGAATTTGGTTCAGCCTACTGACACCAAACTCTATCAGCACCTTCAAAGAACTTAGCGCTCAGTTTACTGCGCACTTCATCGGAGGCCATCGGTACAAAAAGTCTACGGCTTGCTTGATGACTATCAAGCAGCGAGAGGAAGAAACTCTAAGAGCCTACATATCCCGCTTCAATAAGGAGGCACTCTCAATCGACGAAGCCGACGATAAGATACTTGTCGCAGCGTTCACGAATGGGCTGAAAAAGGGTAAGTTTTTGTTCTCCCTATATAAAAACGACCCAAAGACCATGTCAGAAGTACTTTACCGGGCCACAAAGTATATGAACGTCGAAGATGCGTTGTTGGCGCGAGATGAAAGGCCAAAGAAAAGAGAGAGGCAGGAAGACACTCAACAGGACCAAGGCCGAAAGAAGGCAAGAACGGGAGATCGAAGGGATGAGAGGCACCCTAAGCTCCTGGGGGGAAGATTCACGAGCTTCACCCCGTTGACAGCCCCGATAAATCAAGTCCTCATGCAAATCAAGGACGAGGAGGCTCTGACGTTCCCGGGAAAGCTAAAAAGTGATCCCAACAAGCGTTCCAGGGATAAGTATTGCCGTTTCCACCGTGACCATGGTCACGATACGGGCTGATTGCTATGACCTCAAGCAGCAAATTGAGGCCATTATCAGACAAGGAAAACTGCAGAAGTTCGTTAGCAAGGAGAAAACGGATCCACCCGCACAAGACCAACACCCCCGACGGGATAATGAGCGACTGAGGCCCCCGATAGAGGACATAAGGATGATCGTAGGAGGAACGGCGGTCGCCGGGTCGTCCAAGAAGGCCCGCAAGGCCTACCTTCGTATGGTACAAAATGTTCAGCTGACGGGAGTCGTGTCAAAGATAGCACGAAGAGAAGGCCCCATAATTGGGTTCTCAGAGGAGGACGCACGACGCCTTCACCATCCACATGACGATGCGATCGTCGTCAGCTTACGGGTAGAAGACTACAACATGCACTGGGTGTTGGTTGACAACGGCAATTCAGTAGATATTTTATACTACCCGGCGTTCCAGCAGATGAGAATCGACAGGGAGCGATTGATTCCGACAAATGCCCCGCTCGTAGGCTTCGGAGGGAGCCGGGTATTCCCCCTGGGCGCGGTCACATTGTCCGTCATAGTAGGCGATTACCCTCAGCAGATAGCCAAGGACGTGACATTCTTGGTGGTCGATTGCTCGTCTGCCTACAACGCTATCCTGGGACGGCCCACGCTCAATTCATGGAAGGCGGTAACTTCAACCTACCACCTGATGATCAAGTTCCCTACTGACTACGGAGTAGGGGAGCTGCGCGGAAGTCAGATGTCCGCGCGCGAATGCTACATAGCCATGATGGAAATGGAGGATCAGGTTCAAGCTTTAAGTATAGAAGAGCACCGGACGGTAACGGAGCCAGTAGAGAAGCTAGAAGAAATACCACTTGACAATTCCGATCCTGGCAGAACGACCAAAATTGGAACACTCGCAAGCCCCACAATCCGTCAGGAGCTCATAACCTTCCGCAGAGGCAATCGAGACATATTCGCCTGGAGTCATGAAGATATGCCAGGAATAGACCCTTCAATCATGGTGCACAGGTTGAATGTATCACTAGCCTTTCCACCTGTCCGACAGAAGAAGAAAGTGTTCGCCCCCGAACGAGATCGGGCCATAGCAGAAGAAGTCCGAAAGCTACAGGAAGCACGCTTCATTAGGGAAGTACATTATCCCGATTGGCTGGCGAACGTAGTAATGGTCAAAAAAGCTAGCGGGAAGTGGCGGATGTGTGTGGACTTCACCGACCTTAACAAAGCCTGCCCCAAAGATAGCTATCCCCTCCCAAGGGTCGACGTCCTAGTAGACTCAACGGCCTGACACCAGTTGCTGAGCTTTATGGACGCCTTCTCGGGGTACAACCAGATTCGAATGCACGAAGCTGATTAGGAAAAAACTTCGTTCGTGACCAGCCAAGGGCTCTTCTGTTACAAAGTGATGCCCTTCGGCCTGAAGAACGCAGGCGCAACATACCAACGACTTATGAACAAAATGTTCGCACAACAGATTGGGAGGAATGTCCAGGTCTACGTTGACGATATGCTAGTAAAAAGCCGGAGGGAGGAAGACCATCTGGAAGATCTCAAAGAAACATTCAACACCCTTCGCTCCTACAACATGAAGCTCAATCCAGGAAAATGTGCCTTTGGAGTGACGGCGGGAAAATTCCTAGGATTTATGGTGTCCCAAAGGGGAATCGAGGCAAACCCGGACAAGATCCGGGCTATTATGGAGATGGCGCCAGCAAGAAATGTAAAGGAGGTGCAAAGCCTCAACGGAAAAATAGCGGCACTAAACAGGTTCGTGTCAAGAGCGACGGACAAGTGTTTGCCCTTCTTCCGAACACTGAAGAGATCGTTCGAGTGGACCTCCGAATGCCAGCAAGCGTTCGAAGAGTTGAAAGCTTATCTCCCCTCCCCACCATTGCTAAGCCCGTCACAGCCAGGAGAAGAGCTTTTTCTCTATCTAGCCGTCTCCCCTGCAGTCGTTAATGCTGCCTTAATCAGAGAAGAAGAGAAAGTACAAAAGCCCGTATACTACACAAGCCGAGCGCTCCGCAGTGCTGAAGAAAGATACCCGCCCATGGAAAAACTTGCCTTTGCATTAGTGACGGCAGCCCGCAAGCTCAAACCGTACTTTCAAGCACATACGGTGAACGTCCTGACTGACAAGCCCTTACGACGGGCGATAAGCAATCCTAAGGCTGCGGGTCGATTGGCGTTATGGGCTATAGAACTACGCGAATTTGATATCCAGTACCGCCCACGGACCGCCATCAAGGGACAGATCGTCACAGATTTCATAGCCGAATTCACTCATGACGAAGACAAGGGGGCAGAAGAGTCCCCTCATTGGAGCATATATACGGACGGGTCGTCCAACAGACAAGCCGGAGGGGCCGGTATCATGCTACTATCGCCCGAAGGAGACACCATTGAATGTATGGTCCGTCTTGACTTCCCCACTACCAACAATGAATCAGAATATGAAGCGTTGATAGCAGGACTGGACCTCGCCAAAGCTGCAGGAGCCGCAAGGGTAGTTATCTACTGCGACTCTCAGGTCATTACTAACCAAATAAATGGAGACTATGAATGCAAGGGCGAAAGGATGAAAAGATACCTTGATCAAGTAAGGGCGAGAGTGGACGACCTAGAAGCCAAGATCGTCCAAATTCCCAGAGGAGAAAACGAGCAAGCCGATCGCCTCGCAAAGGCCGCTTCAGCAGAACATATGGTCATCCCTGGTAATGTACTCTCTTTTGTTCAGCTTTCTCCGCTAATAGACCCCAGCAACGTGCAGGAAATAGGCTCTGATAGTAGCTGGACTGCGCCGATAGTGTCATACTTGAAAGACGGGGTATTGCCAGACGGAAAGGAGGCTGCAAGAAAACTGAAGGTCCAGGCGGCAAGGTTCGTCCTAATAAAAGACGTCCTGTACAAAAGAGGCTTCTCTCGACCATATCTAAGATGCTTGGGTACGGAAGAGGCAGACTACGTCATGAGAGAGGTACATGAAGGAATCTGCAGAAACCATTCAGGGTCTAGATCATTGGTACACAAGCTTGTGAGAACGGGATACTATTGGCCCACCATGCAGAAGGACGACGAAGCCTATGTCAGGGCCTGTGACAAATGCCAAAGGTTCAGCAATAGTATTAGACAACCAACCGAAGAGCTGACCCCGATGACGGCCCCATGGCCGTTCGCACAATGGGGGTTAGATATTATGGGGCCATTCCCTACAATAGTACGACAGCTGAAGTTCCTGGTGGTGGGCATTGACTATTTCACAAAATGGGTGGAAGCTGAAGCTTTGGCGACAATTACAGTGAAAAACGTGCGCAGCTTTGTCTGGAGATGCATCATATGCAGGTTTGGCATTCCTAGAGTCTTTGTCTCGGACAACGGGAGGCAATTCGACAACAACCCCTTCCGGGATTTTTGCTCACAGCTAGGAATAAAGAACCACTACTCCTCCCCCACCCACCCTCAAGCTAATGGCCAGGTCGAAGTCACGAACCGATCCTTGCTCAAGATTATCAAGACTCGGCTCGAGGGGGCAAAGGGTATATGGCCCGAAGAATTACCAAGCATACTATGGGCATACAGAACGACGGCAAGGACGCCCACAGGAGAGACACCGTTCCGACTGACGTATGGAGGCGAAGCGGTCATCCCGGCCGAAGTTGGGCTTACCAGCTACAGGGTGCACAACCATGATGAGAACAAAAACGACGAGGCTATGCGACTACAGCTCGACCTAGTGGACGAGATCAAAGCAGCAGCAGAACAAAGGCTCGCTAGGTACCAGGACCGCATGGCCAAACACTACAACTCTCGGGTCCGACACAGAGACTTCCAAGTTGGAGACCTTGTTCTTAGAAAGGTCATGGGCGCCGCCAGGGACCCTACCTAAGGGAAACTCGGCCCCAATTGGGAAGGACCTTACCGAGTTACGTCGTGGCAGAGGAAGGGCACTTACCACCTGGAGACGTTGGAAGGACAGAAACTGCCACACCCATGGAACACCGAGCACCTACGAAAGTATTACCAGTAGGAGCGGCAATGTGAAGACCAACCCTTTCTACTTACATTCCAGCAAATTCTAGTCTTACTCCTCAGATTTATTATTTACTTTAGTTTTTTTTTGCAACAATACCTATTTTTTGTTTTAAGCCCAAAAGGCAGAATTCAGTTTTAGAATTACTTTTATTTACAAATGCATGGCAATAAGAGGAGTTTATTCAAAATTGCTGAAGTATCTATTTTTATCTACGGTTGAAAGTCCACAGAAGTGGACAACTAAGTTCACAAAAGTGAACCAAAACGACCATGTCCATAACACACAGACTAAAAAGCTGACGGTCCCATAGATGAAGCTATCATCATGTGGACGAGGTCCTGAAACCAACGGCCTACAAAGATGACAGTCATCAAGACTGAGGCTAAAAAGCTGACGGTCCCATAAATGAAGCCATCATCATGTGGACAAGGTCCTGAAACCAATGGACCTACAAAGATGACAGTCATCAAGACTAAGGCTAAAAAACTGACGGTCCCATAGATGAAGCCATCATCATATGGACAATATCTAAAAATCAACGGACCTACAAAGATGACAAGGTCATCAAAGCCAAAGCTAAAAAGCTGACGGTCCCAAATGGTGAGGCTATCACCATACGGACAAGGTTCAAAAACCCACGGGCCTACAAAGGTGAAAAGTTCATCAAGCCCATAACAAGCTAAAACCAAAAAACTGACGGTCTCACTAAACTTATTGGGCAGGTATAGAGCCAACGGACTTACACTAAGCCCGTAAGGTGGCTAAAAAATTAGGAAATTGACGACCATAAAAACCAATACTTGGACGATGCCACTAAGCTGACGGACCTTGGAAAAAGGCCAAAAATCCAACCGGAAACCTGTAAAACCGACAAGGTAAGAAGAAAAACGTTAGTCATACCGACGGAATCTTCCAACCGTTCAAAAACTGACGGGTTCCCAAACAGACGGGAATGTTTACCAAGACTTCGTATGGCGCAATCGTTGGTTAAGAGATATGAAAGCAACGGAAATAAACATAAGCACAGCTGTATATAAACAAAAGCCCAAGAAAACCAAAAGGGCACTTAAACAATTGTTTGCCAAGTAATTGAAATACAAAGTTGTTTGCCAAGTAATTGAAATACAAGGTTGAAGTACAAATAAAAAACTAAGGAACAGGAGTGTCAACAAGGTTCCCGTCAGCTTGCTGATCTTCAACATTTACAATTACAGTTGGGGTATTGGAAGCAGGAGGAGAAGGGTTTGCAGCAGGTTGGGCCAGGACAACAATACCGTCGGACTCAGGAGTTGGAGTAGGCTGAGAGGAGCCGTCACGTCCATCATCCATTGTAATTCCGGATAGGTCCAACTCTGGGAATGCTGACGCGACCTGCTTAAGGCAATCATCAAAACCAGTGCCATAATACTCAGCGCAAGAATCAATAAACGACTGCGTCGCTTTAAAGTCTCGAACCGCGTCAGCCCCAGCCGTCTGCAGCCTTTGGCCTAGATCCGTCACCTCCTCGTTGAGCTTGTCATTCTGACGGTCAGCCTCCTCCAGCTTCTCCCTGACTTCCTTCAGCTCCTGATTCAGCGTACGGACGGCTTCCTTGTACTGCCCTTATTGATCCATCAGAATTGCATTATGCTTCCGGACCCGAGTGACGACTCCCTCCTTCGCAACGCAACGGTCTTAAAGGGCCGTAACATGCACCAAGGCCTAAAAAAAAAGAAAAAAGAAAAAAAGAGAACACAGTCATCAGTCAAAGTTCATCAAAGCAAAATGAAACCATTTCGACAAAAGGTAGCAAGCATACCCTGGTGAGATCAAAAAGGGCTGACGCCCCTAAATTCTCTGTCCCCAACTGGTCACATGGCTCTATGTCCGCCAGCTTTATGAAGGACTTAACCTCCCCGACGGCATAATCCTTGTGGGTCAGGAGGTGGCAGGGGCCCTCATTGACGAGACCCAGGGAGGTCATTACCCCTTTGCCCGCACCATGGCTTGGCTTGGGAGGTGATTTTTCCTTTGCAGCACCATCTCCAGGAGTGACGACGGCCTTTTTAGCCGGACGGCCATCACTCCCGTCGGGCTTCCTCTTCGACTGTTTTGTGAAGGCCTTAGGGGTTAACGACGTCTCCCCCCCTGCCTCCTTTGCCTTCTTCTTCGCTTTCTGACGGGCCGCGGTAGCCCTTATCCTCTGTTTGGCAGATTCCATCTCTACAATACAAAGAAGTCGTTAGAATAAGAGACGGAGGAGTAAACTGACGAAACCAATAAAAAATCTACTCACGTCGACGTGAAAATTCCTCCAACCTTCGAGCTTCAGCTGATGGTTCTGGACCCCCACAGTACAAATGAATTGTGTCAAGGGTGATCAAATCCCTACACTTACGTTCCTCCAAAGGGATGTCCAGAACCCGACGGATGAACTCCTCCTGTTTGTCGGTTATTTGGGGACGGATATAAGCTGAAGGAAAAAGAGAAGGAATGTTAGCAGCGTCACTTCAAAAAGCTAAAGGAACATAGTTGACGGGATTAACCTGAATCCCTGACAAAAGCCCAAGTGTTATCAAAATAACCATGGGGCATCGTCACCCATTCCTCCTGACGGCAAACCCAATCCGTCCCTTCAACAAAAAAATACCTACTTTTCCAATTCCTATTGGAATCTGGCATATCTGATACCAGCCTCAAACTTTTCTCCCAGGCATTAAAATGGTATGTCCCCTTAGACGAGGCGATATGATGGGGCCTGTAGTAGTAAAAGAATTCATCTAAGGTAAGCTGACGGTTTCCACCACTTAGACGGCCCCACAATATCTCAGCTCCTATGAAAGTCCTCCAGGCATTTGGGGCAATTTGAGTGACGGACAGGCCCAGGAAGTCAGCTAGCTGACGGTGTAAGGCCGTCAATGGTAATCTCAGACCCGCAGCAAACATGGCATCATACATGCCCACGTCAGCTGTTCTCCCTGAGTAACAACTCTCATCCTCCTCAGGGAGACGGATCGGGATATGGTCTGGGATTTGGTAATGAGTGCGCAACTCCCTAAAAACCTTATCACTCATCCCAGGTAAAAATTTGTTGACAGCCCAATCCTTGGGGAGAATGAAAGGACGGTTATCTCCAGGACCCTCTGAATTTCCTTCACTTAGTCCCTCATCACCGTCACTATCACCTCCCTCACTATCATCGCCGTCAACGTTTATATCATCCCCCTCACCTTCATCCTCTCCTCTTCTCTCTTCTACTTCATCCTTATCTCCCTTAGTGTAACTCTCATCGCCGTCAGGAGATCGGGCCAACATCTCTCTCTCTGACAAAGGCGAGAAGTCCTCTAACTCATCGCCGGAACCAAAGGTCTCGTCGTAGCCCGCTCCTTCGCGAACTGACGACTCCTCACACGAGATGTCACTTGACATCTGACTACCTACAAGTGACGAGTCCAATCTAAGTACCTAGGCTGACGTTCTCACAAATGAAATAGACAAAAATGAAAAAGGAGAGGAGATGGAACTTACTGGTAAGGTGACCTTCTGGAGAAGTAACTGCTTCAAGGATAATGACGAATAAGTTAACGGAAGCAAAGGTTGCGCTGGTGAAAATAAGGGCGACGGTCTCTCTCTCTCAAAAATCAGCAAGAATGAAATAGTGGAAAATGGGGAGGAGGTGCTACTTATATATGGGATAAAAGGGCGCAGAAGACGAAGCGACGTCCTCGTCAGAAGCAAAACCAATAAGAACATGTTACCTGTCCAAAGCATTAAGTGTGCGGCGACTCGAGGAAACCCTTGTACACAATTTTCCCGCCTCTTTAAAAATAACACTATTGACAAAAGCATGTACTCCATAACCCGTCAGTATAAAAAGTGACGGAGAGATGGAGTAGGGGGCAACTGATAAGGATAAAAGAGTGGCCAAATAAAGGACATGGGTGACTGTACCTATTGGGTCGTCAGCCTTTGTTTAGCGACTGACGATGTGACGACATGAAGAGTTCCATAGGCCGACGAGATAGTAAAGCTGAAGGTCATCCTGAAGCTGACGGTATGAAGACCGAAGGCACAACATAGACTGACGGCACTAGTCAAAGAATGCTTGCTAAACACGTTCGCGTGTATAAGTAAATGACTTGCTCTCCACGTTTCATGAAACCTAAAAGGGATTCCTATATGGAAAGGATCCCGCAAATTACGCCCAAGGAGACTCCTATAAGGAAAAGACTTCTACTCCAAGGAAAAAGGGGTCATGCCCTACTACTATAAAAACCAAGCACCCTCACGAATCAAGGTACGCATAATTTACCCTCTTTAGCACTCTAGAGCGGTGAGAATATTTCTGACTTAACCTACGGAGGGTATTGGGCCGGTACCACACCGGTGCTCTCTGCTAGGTTCTTCATTCTTGTTGTGCAGGTGCTATTTGGAGCGCGCGAGGACCGTGTGACTTACTGGTAGTATTTTCGGCATCATCAGATATAATAGCATAGAGCGACGTTCTAGACAAACCCGTCGGCCTTGTATCCACTGACATATGGCAACAGTATGGAGTCTACGGCTCCAAGCTGACGGCATCAACCTGGGGCGAAGATGAAAAGCTGACGACATTAAGCTGAAGGGCATGCACAAGATTGACGGTTCTGACATAGCCTAAACTTGGCCTCCACGCATGCGTATACAAGGAAATATCTTATGCCCCACGTTTAGAAAGACTCCTACAAGGAAAGAGTTCTGTAAAATACACTCATAAGGACTCCTATAAGGAAAAGACTTCTAAACCAAGGAAAAGATGTCAACCATCTACTACTATAAAAGCCCCAATACCTTCACTAACCAAGGTACGCATAATTCACCCCAACTCTGACACTCGAGTTGTGAGAAGTTCTAACTTGACCTTCGGATGGTATTTGGCCGGCACCACACCGGTGCTCTCTGCTAGGTCTTCTCTTTTTGTGTTGTGCAGGCGTTGTTTCGAGCACGTGAGGACCGTGTGACTTGCTGTTAATTTTTCGGCATCATCAACAATATAATTAACATTGAATATAAAATAAATAGTAAAATAAAGACTAATGCAAATCATGTGAGATCAAGCTATTATATAATAAAAAAAAATTATAATTGATTATAAATAATTGAAAAGATAAGTAACAAACATCATTTTAAAATTCATAATCTTTTAATAATAATTGAATTTTAATTGAATTATTGTTTTTTTAAATAGCAATAAAGAGAATTATGTTAATAATTTTAAAGAAACTATGATTATAATTTTAGTGTGCTTTTAAGAGACACATGGTAAAATTATGTTGTACAACTTGGTAGATTAAACACAACCTACAGGACGCGACATTTATAATTATAGCAAAAGGCAAGGTTGATTAAGAAAATAATAAAAAATGAACTTAGCTTTAATTTTAGAAATTATTGGTAGTAGGATTTTAATTAGAATTATATTTGTTAGGACATATGTGGGTATTGTTAGAGACATATGTTATGTAAATTGGCTAATCCTTTGACAAAACGCACTTTACTTGTAATTGGGTAGATCTAGAATGGGTTTAATACTTCAAGGAACAAGAGTTCAAGTCTAGTATTGAAGCCATTCAAATCTGTCCAAGAAACAAGTGAAGAAGTGTTGTTCATTAAAACTCGACAGATAGCTCAACAGATAGCTTGACAAATATATCTATTGAGGTCTCGACAGCTACTTGACTGATATATCTATTGAGGTCTCGATAGCTGCTCGACAGATACAGTATCTATCGAGATCTACGAAATCAGAATTTCCAGATCTGATTTTCGGCCCATGCTTATGTATTTGTGTAGGGTTTCATTTCTCACAACCCTAGACATATATAAGGCTTATTTTAAAGGCCGTCATAGATGAGAATACAAGGAGAACACGTGCAAAAAGTGACCGAGTGCCTTATTCTCTCTACAAGAAATTACTGCGTCTTTTGCACATTAGGGTTTTGTAACCAAGTACTTCTTGATCTTCATTATTGATGAAGTGAAGAACTTTGCAGCCAACAACATCTTCAAGTTACTGGAGTTAGTTACGTACTGGGAGCCATGCATCATTAGTTAATCACGTACTGGGATCCGTGCAAAAGGGTGGCGTTCATATATTGAAGAGTTCAGAGGTTCTGAAGCAGTAGAAGATTTCTGTTGTAAGTTCATCTACGGGGATTGTAGAGTCTAGGGCCAAAAGTTTTGTACTAGATCTGAAACTTCTTTTTATTGTAGTGAATTGTTTTTTGGGAAGGTTCCCCCCTAGGTTTTTTCTGTGAAACTAGTTTGTTTCATTGGTTTTCCTAAGTCATCATATCTTGTCTTATTTACTTTTCAGTTGTGCGTGATATTGACATGCTATTGATGTTTGTCTTTTTTAATAAGGTTTATTCAGAATAAATCTAATTAACAACTTTGATTTAAAACTTGTTAATTCTATCAACCGGGGTATAAATTTCCTAACAAATGGTATCAGAGCAGGTACACTCTAATTGGATTAATTTCCTTAGTGTGATCCTTGACCCCTGTTGTCATGGATCGTGGACAATCTCTTTTGATTCCTTCTTTATTTGATGGCACTAATTATGCGTACTGGAAAATTCGTATGAAAGTTTTTTGCAAGCTCTAGGTGAAAAAGTATGGCAAGCTGTTAAAGTTGGCTAGATTAAGCCAAAGGAAGCACCGGTGGATTGGGATGAAGCAACAATCATAGCGCCAAATTTCTACAGTAGGGCCTTGAATGCTTTGTTTAGTGGGGTGACCAATGAGGAATTCAAGAAAATATCATCCACAGAAGTTGCCAAGGAAGCTTGGACCATGCTTGAGACCACCTATGAAGGTACCAAGGCAGTAAAGACTGTGAAGTTTCAAAAACTCACTAGTAGTTTTGAAGAAATAAGGATGGAGGAGGATGAGACATTTTATGAGTTTTATGCTAAACTCAAGGATATTGTGAATTCTGCCTTCAACCTTGGAGAATCTATAGTAGAATCCAAAATTGTTAGGAAAATCCTTGGGTCCTTACCTGAAAGATTCCATGCCAAGATCACTGTCATTAAAGAAGTGAAGGACATTGATTAAATTCCTTTGACTGAGCTTGTAGGGAACCTTAAAACCTATAAGATGGGATTAGATTTAATGGGAAAAGGTGGAAAGAATAGAAACTTGACTCTTAAAGATATAGAGGAAGAGATTGATGACTCTGAAGATGAAGATGATGATGAGGATGAGGATCTAACCTTCATAGCTAATGAGATTATCAAGCTTCTTCAATTTAGGAAAAAGGATAAGGACAAACCTCCTAGGAAATCTAAATCATCTAGGAAGGGTAAGAGTAAAAAAACCCCTTATCCAGTGCCATGAGTGTAAAGGTTTTAGTCATATGAGGATAGAGTGCCCAAACTACCTTATGAATGAAAAGACCAAGAAGTCAAAAGATAATGCTACCTGAAGTGATACTGAGAATGACTCTACTGATAAGTATATGGATGAATGTGGTCACTTTATGGTTTTTGTTACCACAACCGCTAAGGTGATTATGAAGAGTGCTAGTGACAGTGAAGATTCTTCTGATGATGAAGTACCCAAGAAGTTGACCCTTCAAGAAGCCTATGATAAGCTATGCACTAAATTTATAAAATCTGAAAAGACTTCTTATCATTGTAGAAAAGAGCTTAATGAGGTAAAAACTAAAAAGACTGATCTATTAGTCAAATTAGATGAGACTACAAAGTTGGTTGAGACTCTTATTGTGGAGAACACCTCATAAGATGAGAAAGTCAAGAATCTTGAGGTAGAGCTTAGTCAAGCTAGAACTCAAATAAAAAGGATGTCTAGAAATCTTGATGAGGTATTGAGTGCTCAAAAGCCTAATTCTGATAAGACTGGCTTAGGATATGCTGTTTCCTCCGGCCCCTCCTCTTCCACGGCTTCTAGATCAAAGACTATCTTTGTTCCCTAATCTGAGAAAGGTGATAAAGGTATGACATCCAAAACTGATTTAGCTAATTCTAAATTCTTTGTTAGACCTCATGTTTGTCACTATTGTGGTGTTTTTGGACATATTCGTCCTAATTGCTTTAAGTTGTATCCTCAAAAACAAGTGTTCAAACAGTCACAGGTTTCCTCTCAAGGACCTACACCTTTGTTTGGAAAGTTATTAAAAGTTTTGAGCTTTTTAACTCAGTTTCAGGGGAATTCTAATTCACCTATGTCCTTTAGTAGTCATACTAGGACACGTGCATTTTCATCTTCACGGCCAAAGATTCGTGCTATGTGAGTGAGAAAGGAGTCTAAGACTTAATTGTCTTTTTGTTTGTCCTCTGCTTTATTTCTTTCTATCTAAAGTAGGACTTTCTTGTTTGTTTTCTTATTTGCTTTTGGAATCATGCTTTCATATATCTGCATCTTTCTTTCATGCATTCATGTTGTTTGTCTGTTTTTGTTTGGTTGTTTAGTCTTTATTTTGTTTGTTTTTAAAAATTAAAAAAAAAAATCAAAAAAATATAAAAACAGTGTGTGTTTGTGTACTTTGGTACTTGTGTACCTTGGATGGCCATTGAAACAAAGTTTTCTAAACTTTGTATCTTTTGTAACTTAGATGAGCATCTATATGCACAACTAAGCAAGTGAGTTTTGTGGCTTGTGTTTGTGATGAGTACGATTAAGTAATCTTTTATACCTAACACTCATATCACTCTTTTTGACGGAAATGACTAAAAAATCCTAAGAGAAAGGCACAAATAACCATCTCACTATTAAAGTCCGCCACTCATGTATAACATCTGTATGCTTTGACATAGCAAAATTCTGATGTTTAAACTTAACATAATTGGATATTTCTTATCTCTCTTATATACCCATGCATGATATGCTCAAAAAGCAAAATATGCAAAGAAATTCAAAAGCAAAAAGAATAAAAATGTTTTTAAATATGGTTGCAAGTGTGTTTCTAGGAGATATGGGAGTTACAGGATGTACCTCGAAGGTGATAGTCCCCATCAAATAGTTATGATTGTATGTGAGTTAAATTGATTTTCTCATATCTCAAATCGTCAAAACATGAGACGCTTATGCATCCCTTGCTATGTTTTCACACATAACACGCAAATTCTTTGCTACTCTTGATACATGTGCTAGTATAATGTGATTTGGCCATCACAAGGGATACATGTGTTAATGTGTACTCACTAAACTGTCTTAACTTGTTTTTAAAATATAAAATTGGTTAGACTTGTTTAGTGTGTGTGTGTGTGTTTTGGATCATGAATGTTTTGCATTTTCTTGTTGAGAGATGTTTTTGAGAGCTTAACATGTTGATTAGATCTATGTTTGAGTAGCTTGCTTGTTTGCATTTATTTCTATGTGTTTTTCCTATCTTTGAAAAACTGTTTTTTATCAAGCTCGACAGCTTCTCAACAGATCCTCGATAGATTCATTTCTATCGAGCCCCTTTTTCTTCTTGTCTCGACAAAAGTTAACCCAATCTCGATCCATTAAGGTTTTTGGAGTTCTTCTCGAAAGCTTTTCAACAGCTTCTTGATCCATCGAGAAATTTTCTATCTAGCCGATAGATTCTCGACAGATTCTCGATTCATCGAGGTTGGCTTCTGCTCGATAGCAGCTCGACAACTTCTCGATTTGTTGAAGACCCTGTTGCATGTATTGTTTTTCACATGTTTTGCATCTTTCTTTTATCTTGTCATCCATAGCATCTTGTTTCATTACATTCATAAATTTATATGGATTCCTTTTGCCCCCTTTGATCATCTTTGAACATTTTTATGTTTCTCGAGTGAAGTTTTATAGCTTCTTGTACCCTTTGTCAATCATGACAAAAAAGGGGGAGAAAATGTGGTTTCTTTTTAAAATTTTACATGTTAGGGAGAGAAATACATATCTCTGTAAGGGGGAGTTGTGTTTCATCTTGTTAGGGGGAGTGTATACCTCCTTGTTGTTTTAGGAGCTTCTTTTAGCTTCTTGTACACCGGTCTTGTGATCATTTTTACATACATTGTGCTTATCTTTTATATATATATATATATATATATGATGTATGTCTTCTTCACCTATCTCTCCATGTGTTGTTTTTTTTCTCTCTTTATACACATATTTCTTTATGTATGCAATCTTTTATTTCTGTTTCACAATAAGATGCCTTGATAAGTTTTGTTTAAAGTATTTCAGAAAGATAAGTTGTCAAAATCTATCTTGCCATGAACTCTCTTCTTACAAAGTTTTTCAAAAATTTGTGTTAAGATTAGATTTTATTGTACTCAACAAGTAATTATGAGTTTAATGATTTATGACTTCTTTCATACTTCATTTGTTTGTTGTGGTTTTGTCATGGATTGCCAAAGGGGAGATTGTTAGGACATATGTGGATATTGTTAGAGACATATGTTATGTAAATTGGCTAATCTTTTGACAAAACGCACTTTACTTGCAGTTAGGTAGATCTAGGATAGGTTTAGTATTTCAAGAAACAAGAGTTCAAGTTTAGTATTGAAACCATGCAAATCTGTCCAAGAAACAAGTGAAGAAGTGTTGTTCATTAAAACTCAACAGATAGTTCGATAGATATATCTATCAAGGTCTCGACAACTGCTCGACAGATACAGTATCTATCGAGATCTACGAAATCAGAATTTCTAGATTTGATTTTCGGCCCATGCTTATGTATTTGTGTAGGGTTTCTTTTCTCACAACCCTAGACATATATAAGGCTTATTTTAAAGGCCGTCATGGATGAGAATACAAGGAGAACATATGCAAAAAGTGACCAAGTGCCTTATTCTCTCTACAAGAAGTTACTGCGTCTTTTGTGCCTTAGGGTTTTGTAACCAAGTACTTCTTGATCTTCATTATTGATGAAGTGAAGAACTTTGCAGCCAACAACATCTTCAAGTTGCTGGAGTTAGTCACGTACTGGGAGCTGTGCATCATTGGTTAGTCACGTTTTGGGATCCGTGCATCATTGATTAGTCACGTTTTGGGATCCATGCAAAAGGGTGGCATTCATATATTGAAGAGTTCAGAGGTTCTGAAGCGGTAGAAAGTTTTTGTTGTAAGTTCATCTACGGGGATTGTAGAGTTTAGGGACAACGGTTTTGTATTAGATCTGAAACTTTTCTTTACTATAGTGAATTACTTTTCGGGAAGGTTTCCCCTCAGGTTTTTTACTGTGAAACTAGTTTGTTTCATTGGTTTTCCTAAGTCATCATATCTTGTCTTATTTACGTTTCTGTTGTGCATGATACTGATGTTTGTTTGTTTTAACAAGGATTATTCAGAATAAATCTAATTAACAATTTTGGTTTAAAACTTGTTAATTCTATCAACCGGGGTCTAAATTTCCTAACAATATTTTAAAATTTTAGCAATAGAATTTAAGTTAGAGCAACTACAATAATTATTTTAATTTACTTATAGTGCACCACATTACATAAGGAAAAAAATGAATAAAAATAATAAATAAATAAATTATATTATTGAAAGTGCATCACATTACATAAGGAGAAAAAATAAATAATAATAATAATTAGTAGCGAGTGTTCACTTGATGCAACTATAGCATGCGGGACACAATTTTTTTATTATATAGAATATGGTAGGGTATAATTTAAACCCAAGTTTATATAATATTAATTTTATCGTGAATTTTTTTTACAACAACTCAATGATTGATTATTATATACTTTAAAAATTCTCAAATAGTGTACCAAAAGTCTTATAATTTCACATCAAATAATTTATTTATTTTTAATCTTAGATAGTTTTTAGCCACAATTTAATACGAATTTTTAGTTTTAATAACAAAAATTTAAGGTTTAATTTGAAATTACCCCAAATTTTAAGGAAGTTACAACTAATGTCTTTAATAAATTATAACCACATGGTGGAAGGAAAGTGAGGTTCTAGGTTATAAATTTATAAATTTTTCATGCAAACATGTAATTAGAAATACTAGTTTCTATCACCGCACACTCTTGACATAATAATCACTCTACAAATATAAGTTTTTGTAAGATGGGGAAGGAGGGCAAGGAACAGGGTTCAAATTAGGGTTTTACTTTCAAATTAGGAAAGTTTGTGTCTAGACATTAACTTATGAAATTGAACACTTAAAAAT
Organism: Quercus tomentella; assembly: GCA_028535165.1. Lineage (NCBI taxonomy): Eukaryota > Viridiplantae > Streptophyta > Magnoliopsida > Fagales > Fagaceae > Quercus > Quercus tomentella. The sequence goes on from JAPQVY010000100.1 coordinate 46,634,307, forward strand.
GAAATTAACGATTTTTTTAGAAACAAATTAAGGATCCTAATTAAAGATTATAACTCCTAATTAGGTCATATTATGGTCGTATGAATGTGATCTAACAAAAGTGAGTATTAGGGATTATATTTTATTATGTTAAATTAATCTAGTAATGGTTTAACCGAATTGTCTAAAATAATATGTAATTATTGGAATATCTAATTAAGGTTTTGTAATTTTGATTGATTTAAATCATTATATATTGAAAGTAATCACTTAATTAAAATAATTAAGTCGAATTCATAAGGCCAAATTTGGGGGTGTTGATAATCTAAGCGATTTTATCTAAAGTTGAAGGCTCGTACATGAAATTAAGGTACGCAATTGCAGGTTTGAATGGTTAATTTGGTGAGATGATCAGAAGATTATGATTAAATAAAATTTATTTTTCTAATTAAAAGAGGATTTTCCTTAAAATTTAGTTTTCGGCTTTTGAAAATCATTAAAAAAAAAAATGTTGAATCTGGCCTTGAAATTTTTACAGCTTCAATGGCATGTCTACGTGCATGCTCCCAAAGCCATGGCAGCCCTCGTGGGCACACATAGTCAAGGCCTTGGCAACCCCGTGGGCAAGTTGCCCAGGCCATGGTAGCCCAGCATGCCCAAATAACCTCCTTTGGACATGCTAGCATGCCCATGACAACTCTGCGTACACGCTGTCAAATTTGTGATAGGTTTATGGATCTTCTAAGTTACTAATGGATAAAGTAAATTAAATATATTCTTACTTGGATGTTGTTATAATTCTTTGGCTTGAAAAAATTTGGTGACACATCTTGTGAAGGTTGATTAGTTAATTATTTTTTTTTTTTTTTTTGAGAAGGAGATTAGTTAATTAATTGGTTGGTCACTTGGTTGTGCTTAAGATAAATAAGACTAGTTAATACATATCCTTTTGAAATATCATATTTTTACAAATTCTACATTAACTTGTGACTTTGTTACTTGTTATTTTTCACTTATCGATTTTCTTATGTTTGTACATCATATACTATATAATAAAAGTTGGGCTTAGACACCGTGATTGCGCCAAATGGTGGCACCAAATTGCAGATTTTTTTTTTAAATTTTTAGATTTTAAAAAGAAAACATTTACATAAAAAAGTCTAAAGCATCTTAAATTGCAACAACCATATACTACACTAAAAAAAAAAGAGATCTAAAGCAATCTTAAATTGCAGCAACCGTATACTACACTAAAAAAAAGAGATCTAATGCATCTTAAATTGCAACAATATTTATTGAATATTTTTAAAAATAGATATAATTTTTTTTCTTATCTTCTTCTCCTATAAGTTTTAAGTTGATAAAAATCTTAATTTAATTACAATCTAAATTCTTTTCTCCATCTATTTCTTCTTAATTTTCATCTTCATCTAATCCTTTTTTTCATTTAAATTATATTACTACACCTATTAGCTACAATTTTTTGGATTAAAAAAAAAAAAAAAAAAAAAAAACCAAAGGGGCAAGGGCCCATTTAGTAGCGAAAACAAAATGGCACATATCATGACTAATCGTTTTCAAAAATAAATCAAGAATTCATTCTTAAATGTTATACTTTCAAGTCGGTTTCTTTTGTTTAATTCGAAATTACTTTTGGTTTTGATAAAAATCTTAATTTAACAATCCAAATTCTTTTCTTCATCTATTTCTTCTTAATTTGATTACAATCCAAAATCTTCATCTTCATCTAATCTTTTCTTCTTCTTTTTTCATTTAAATTATATTACTACACCTATTAGCTACAATTTTTTTGGCTAAAAAACAAAACATCAACATTATTATTTTTCACACCTCCACAAATTAAGTTTGAATTCAAGAGAATTTAAGTTGAATTAAAACTATTTAAGAATGCTAAAATCAATCAATAAAAAAACCAAATTACTACACGTAAAAAAAAAAAAAAAAAAAAAAAAGCAATGTGATATATGATTGAGTTAATGTGATTATTTTTCACACCTCCACAAATTAAGTTTGAATCCAAGAGAAATTGAGTTGAACTAAAACTCCACTAAGTCTACTCTACTCTACTATTTAAGAATGCTAAAATCAATCAATAAAAAACCAAAATTAAGTGAAGAACTGCAGAAGGAAGGATATTGCTTTTTCAGTGAGAATAGCTATCTTCTTTTTATTTTTATTTTTATTTTTTTTGTGTTTCTATTTTTCTATTAGCGTAGTTCAATTATTACTTAAATTCTATGATTTTTTTAAAATATTTTACATAATGCAATTCATCTTAATTATTGATGTAGAACAGACAGCACATGTCTTTCTAGAGCAATAGGGGTGCAGGAAGTTACAACGCAAGATCAAAGGAGGGTGCCAGTAGAAGCCATCAGGGTGATAGTGTTAGAATTGCATGAAATTTCTCAGGTTGAAGGGAAACGACGTTCTAATCCCGAATCATGATTATGAACGTCGCCAAAATTTAAACAAGTTCTTTCATTAAGGCTCCAAAAACAGTTTTTTTGCTATTTATAGTAATTTTTTTTTCCTTAATAACTTTTAGTTTAAAAGTCAGAATAAGTTCTCGTCTGTTTTGGGACGACCCTTAAGAACAGTAATTTATGATTCTGCATTTAACTCAATTTTGTCATTTTTGGTAAAATTTGGTATTTTTGTTACCTAATCGTGTAATTAATGCGAATTAGGGTTTTAAACATTTTTCTCAGTATTTATATTTTTTGTAGCTGTCAGAGGCAAATCAGATTATTATCAATAAACACAAACTTTTGTCAAATTATTTCTCTAGTGGATTCCAGTTTTCTTCTTCTTGTGGATTCAGGGAAACCCCTCGTGGATTCAAGATTTACTACTAGGAACTAACAGTTTAGTTTCTATTCCATCAAGAAAGCATCGTGTGTGCTTTCTTTAGACTTCCACAACATCAGTTGGTATCAGAGCCTTGACTTACCCTAGTCTGATGGCTAACCGGCGAGACGATGACCACCACAACAATGACGGCGATGACGATGTCAACAACCCAGTCCTCACTAAGGCTAAGTTCCTCGATTTTCGTGATGAAAATCAACAGTTTCGTGATTCAACCCAACAGACTCTAGACCAGATTCAAGAAGCGCTTGCCACCTTGCTTAACCGAAACCCTAATCGTGATGACAAAGAGCGACGTGATAACCGAGCACGTGGCCCTCCCCATCGTGGTCCAAACCAAAACAGGCAGCAAGACTACAACGGAGAGAACAGTGAGGACGAGGAGTATGCAGAGAGAGTCCTTGGGAATCATCGTGGTCCTGCAAGGGATAATAGCTGAGATTATCAGGAGCAGATAATGGCCGAGATTATCAGGAGCAGATGGACTATCAGACGAAAGTAGAGTTACCATCCTTTAATGGTAATGTCTCCATTGAAGATTATCTGGATTGGGTCAGTGAGGTGGAAAATTTTTTTGATTATATCGGTGTTGTAGATGACAAACAGGTGTGTTTAGTGGCCTACAAATTGAAGGGAGGAGCATCTGCTTGATGAGATCGTGTTCAATTAAACCATACCCGTGAACGAAAGCTTCCAATACGACCACAGAGGAGAATGAAAAGATTAATGGCAAATTGGTTCTTACCATCAGATTACTAGCAGGAGTTGTTCAGACAATACCAGGATTGCAAGCAGGGTACTCGGACAGTTAATAAGTACATGGAGGAGTTTGACAGGCTGGCGAATTGCAATGATATGGAGGAAACTAAAGATCAACGGATATCCAGATTTGTACACGGGCTACGAGTTTCCATTCGAGATCAGTTATCCTTACAAACCCTATATACTTTAAATGAGGTTGTAACCCTATCTAAGAAAATAGAATATCAGCATCTCAGGGCAGGTTCGAAGTTTTCTAACCGCAGTTCGGAGTCCTCCAGTTCCACTGCTAACAAAGGTAAACAACCCATGTTTACATCACAATCACAACCCGTGGTTAGGGAGAATAATGGTGTCAACCAATCCACAGTGGCAGTAGCAGGTTCTGCGGCCCAGTTGAAAGCGAATGCCAACCCTTATGCTAGGCCAACTGTGAATAAGTGCTACAAGTGCAGAGAACCAGGACATCGATCTAGTACTTGCCCTAAATGAGCCGCAATGAATTTGGTGAAGAGGGCGAGGCTGAAAGTGAACAAGAGGGTGAAGAGGTGTATAATGATGCTGATCCATATGCCTATGATCCCAATGTGGTCAAAGAGGACGAGGAAGGCGTGCCATTAGGGAGGTCTTTGGTGATTCAGAGGTTGTTGCTCACACCGAGGGTGGAATATGGTGATCAGTGGAATGAGATCTTCCGAGCACGATGCACCATCAGTAAGAGGGTCTGTGATTTGATCATTGACAGTGGCAATGTAGAGAACATCACATCGAAGAGTTTGGTTACGAAGCTGGGACTGAAAACAGAAAAGCATCCTTCTTTGTACAAGATAGGTTGGATCAAGAAATGTATGAAAACTCTTGTTACTCAACAATGTCATGTTACTTTTTCTATGGGTAAATGTTATGTAGATGAAGTAATTTGTGATGTTGTTGAAATGGATACATGTCATTTAATACTGGGTAGACCTTGGCAGTGTGATGTAGATGCTACTCATAGGTGTAAGGATAATGTGTATGTATTTTTTAAAAATGGCAGAAAAATTGTCCTTGGTCCTATTAAGGAAGGCAGTGTACCCAAAGCTTTTAAAATGGAGGGGAAGCCATCACTTCTCATAGTCAACAATGAGGATGAGTTTGACAGGGAGTGTAAGGAGTTGAAACAGGTATATGCTTTAGTAGTGACGGATGGCGAGCTGAAGAAGGTTGTTGAGATACCTGAAGCAATTCAACCATTGATCAAGGAGTTTAAAGAACTTTTTCCAGAAGAGCTGCCTGTAGGTTTACCACCAATGTGCGACATCCAGCATTGCATTGATTTAGCTCCTGAAGCTAGTCTACCAAATCTGCCACATTACAGGATGAATCCTCAAGAGGATCAGATTCTATAAGGGCAAGTAGATGAGCTTCTAAGCAAAGGGCAGATCAGGGAGAGTATGAGTCCATGTGCAGTACCGGCATTGTTAACACCGAAGAAGGATGGGAGTTGGCGTATGTGTGTGAATAGTCGAGCCATCAACAAGATCACAGTCAGGTATCGATTTCCTATTCCACGACTAGATGACATGTTTGATATGCTAAGTGGATCCAAGTGTTACACCAAGTTGGATCTCAAGAGTAGGTATCACCAGATTTGAACCTGAAGATGAGTGGAAGACAGCTTCTAAGACAAAGGAGGGGTTGTATAAGTTTGTGGAAAGTTTGTGAATTAGGTATTGAAACCATTTATTGGAAATTTTGTGGTAGTTTATTTTGACGATATCCTGATTTACAGTAAGACAGAAGCAGCCCACTATAATTATGTGCAAGAAGTATTGGCGGTGTTGCAGGCCAATGAGTTGTATATCAACTTAAAGAAGTGCAGCTTCTTGATTGATAAGTTGTTGTTATTAGGGTATGTGGTCAGTGTGGATGGGATTCATGTTGATGAGGACAATGTCCGTGCAGTCAGAGAATGGCCAACCCCAAAGACAGTGAGTGATGTGCGAATCTTCCATGGGCTAGCAACCTTCTATCAAAGGTTTGTTCAAGATTCCGGTAGTATAGTAACCCCTATCACTAAGTGTCTGAAGAAGGGGAGGTTCTCATGGGGAAAGGAGGCAGAACAAAGCCTTGCCTTGATCAAGGAAAAGTTGAGCACAGCCCCTGTTTTGGCATTGCCTATCTTCAATAAGGTGTTTCAGGTGGAGTGTGATGCATCTGTGGTCAGGATACTGTTGACACCCTATTTTGCAACCCGTATTTAACCTCACATGAAGGGTAAAAGGGTAATTTCACCTTGGAAATATGCATCTTGATTCTGGTCATTAGATTCTTAATCTCATTTCACCAAAATGATCTTGATGTTGTAACGATCAAATCGACTGGTCAGGAACCCTGATCGGACCATTAGATTGAAAGTTATCATCAAATCAAGTTTTAATGGCTGAGATGCACTATCACAAATTGAGTCCGATTATATGTGATTATGAACAATTGATTTCAATTGGTTATAAGTATAATCAATTTGAGATCGATGATGTGTCATAATTTGATTGGTTAGGACTACATTTTATGGTAGGGTTGCACACAACTAATTAACTAGATAGTTAAACATTAATTATTTAATGAGTAATTTGTGCAAGTATCTTTTAATTAGAGTAAATTTGGAAGCAATTAAGTCTGAAATGGGAGTGATTGGAGCCATTTAATGTTAATTGGGAGCTAATTTGGGACCTATTAATGTTAATTGTGCTGAAACCATTTTCTAACAAATGACCTCGGCTTACCATTTCATCGATATCTCTCAGAGTATTTTGAATCTGTGAATGAGGTTAATTTTCCCAGAAACTAGACATCCAGGGTTTCAATTTGAGCACAAGAATGAGACAATTCCGATCAGAATTGAGGTAGATATGATTTTTCAAAGTTGGCTCTACAGGCTGTTACAGTAGCTACGGGAAAACCGAACTTTACTTGCTCTTCACTCTCATCAATCTCCACATTTAATGCACCAGATTTCCCCAAAGGCTAAAATGAGGTCTAGGTTCATGATTCTTTGTCAACCCTCATTAAATGGCATTCCATTCATATTTCCTCCACCACTACTATATAAACGCTCCCTCTCCTTCATTCCAGGACACAAAAAAACCCCCTCTCTTCTCTTCTCTTGAGTTTTAGTGAAGTTGAGTAGTCTTGTCATATCTTGGTCTTCCTGAGACTCAAGGTATTGAGTGAGACTCACTCTCCCTCTCCTAACTCTTCTTTTCCTCCACCCTTAGAACCTCCATCAAGAGTCCCCTCATCCACCATATGGATCATGCATGAAGGTATAATCCCCTTCCCTAATTGTTTGTTTATGTTGCCATGATGAGAATTTAAGATTAAAGCATGATAATTCCTTTGAATATGTTTGAATGTTCTTAATTGTTCTTATGTGTTCTTCATATGTTCTTGGTTATTCATCACATGTTCATGCATATCACTAGATTTAATCTTAAATCCACATCAAAAATATGAAAAACATGTTTGTTTAATAATTCTTTCAAATCCTTAAATCTAGGATATCACCATCCACACACATTCACTAGAGTTTATTTTTCAATCCAAATGCCATGCTTAATAAATTGAATTAGGGTTTATCACATGCACACACATTAAATTCAACATGCAAATTGATTGATAACATATTGGATGATGTGATATGAATGTTGGCTACCATAGTCTAGAAGACCGGTTTCACCGGGTGAGGTGGGTGCCTAACACCTTCCCACTTTATAACATAGCCTCCGAGCTTAGATCAAGAGTTAGTAGATCAAATACTTATCCATGTAATTTTCAATTTCTAGATTGTAACTAAGAAACAAAGCAATGTACTTTATCTTAAATTGTATCTAGGACCAAAGCCATGTAATTTTCCTAGGATTAATATAAATTCAATTTCAAATTAATAAAATGAGGAATTTTTCAATTATGGTTTTCTTATTTTTCCAATAATTAAATAAGTGGCGACTCCATTGTAAAACCCTTAATCTAAAGGGAAAAATATAATCAGTCGAACCTCCATTTTGAGAGGCAATAACACAACTCCACCCATTCACGTGGGTTTGACCCAACATCATATAAAAAGTGGGCCGGGGGCGCAGTCTCTCACAGATAGACGCTGTTCTTTTACAAGATAATAGATCAGTAGCATTCTTCAGTGAGAAGTTTATGAAGCTCAAAGTAAATGATCTTCCTATGAGCTGGATTTCTTTGCTGTAGTACGAACTCTTAAGCATTGGGAGCACTACCTGATCCAGAGGGGGTTTGTATTATATACAAATCATCAGGCATTAAAGCACATCAACAGTCAAGTTAGCATTAACAAGATGCATGCTCGGTGGGTAGCTTATATACAGTGCTTCCATTTCACATTGAAGTACAAGTCTAGCGTCACTAATGAGGTGGCTGATGTGCTTAGCAAGCGAGCATCTTTGTTGACCACCCTACGTATTGAAGTTGTAGGGTTTGATTGCCTTAAGGAGCTATACGAGAATGATGAGGATTTTGGTGATATTTGGGGTAAGTGTCAACAAACTCATACTGCTGTCAATAGTATGTACATCCAGGATGGTTTCCTCTTTCGGGGTAATCAATTATGCATCCCTAAAAGTTCATTGAAGGAGCAAATTATTAAGGAGCTGCATGGTGGAGGTTTGGGTGGACATATAGGCAGAGATAAGACTATAGCACTAGTGGAAGAGAGGTATTATTGACCATAACCCAAGAGAGATATTGGCAATCATGTGAGGAAGTGCCCAATCTACCAAACTGCTAAGGGTCAATCTCAGAATACTGGTTTATACATGCCTTTGCCAGTTCCACAAGCACCATGGGAGGATCCATTTATGGACTTTATACTGGGCCTTCCTCGAACCCAGCGAGGATTGGATTCTATTTTTATTAGTTAACAGGTACTCAAAGATGTCCCATTTCATAGTATGCAAGAAGACTTCAGATGCTACTTGAGTGGCCAATCTATTCTTTAAAGAAGTTGTGCGTTTGCATGGAGTGCCAAAGTCCATCACCTCTGACCGGGATACCAAGTTCATTAGTCACTTCTGGCGGACTTTGTGGAAGCATTTTGACACTTCCTTGAATTACAGCAGCACTAGTCATCCTTAGACTGATGGCTATACAGAAGTGGTTAATCGCACTTTGGGGAATCTGATCCAGTGTATCTCAGGCGAGAAGCCCAAGCAGTGGGATCTTGCATTGTCCCAAGCAGAGTTTGCTTACAACAGCTCAGTCAGCAGAAGCACTGGTAAGTCTCCATTTGCCATCGTCTACTGTGTGCCCCCAAAACACGCTTTGGACTTGGTACATTTACCTGAGCTTTCAGGAGTGAGTCAAAAAGCAGAGAATATGGCTAACCGTATTCAGGCCATGCAAGAGGAGGTGAGGCAGAAACTTGAAGCTACAAATGCTAAGTACAAGGAAGCTACTGATAAGAAGAGGCGTGAGAAGATCTTCAATGTTGGGGATTTAGTGCTGGTCTATCTTAGAAATGAGAGATTTCCTGTTGGTACCTACAACAAATTGAAGGACAAGAAGTATGGACCATTTCAAATTACTAAGAAGATCAACAACAATCCTAATGTGGTTGCTTTTCCTCCAAACATGAGCATTTCTTCTACCTTTAATGTTGCTAACTTGTATGATTATCATCCTCCTAATGAACCAGTTAGTGGGAACTCGAAGTCGAGTTCTTTTCAAGTGGGGGAGACTGATGTAGAACAGACAGCACATACGTTCCTAGAGCAGCAAGGACGTAGGAAGTCACAACGCAAGATCAAAGGAGGGTGCCAGTAAAAGCCATCGAGGTGACAGTGTTGGAATTGCATGAATTTGGTAGGTTGAAGGGAAACAACATTCTAATCCAAAATCATGATTATGAACGTCGGCAAAATTTTGGCGAATTCCTTCATTAAGGCCCCGAAAACAGTGTTTCTGCTATATATAGTAATATTTGTTTTTCCTTAATAACTTTTAGTTTAAAAGTCAAAATAAGGTCTCGTCTATTTTGGGACGACCCTTAAGGTTAGTAGTTTATGATTCTGCATTTAACTCAATTTTGTCATTTTTGGTAAAATTCGGCATTTTTGTCACCTAATCGCGTAATTAGTGCGAATTAGGGTTTTAGACGTTTTTCTCAGTATTTATATGTTTTGTAGCCGTCAGAGGCAAATCAAACTATTATCAATAAACATAGACTTTTGTCAAATTATTTCTCTAGTGGATTCCATTTTTCTTCTCCTTATGGATTCAGGGAATCCAAACCCCTTGTGGATTTGAGATTTACTACTAGGAACTAATAGTTTAGTTTCTGTTCCATTAAGAGAGCATTGTGTGTGCTTTCTTTAGGCTTCAGTGACATCAATTATTGATGTCTTTTTTTTTCTTTTTTTCTTTTTTTGATTTGCTGTTCTTAATTGATTGTGCAGATTATTTTCTCACTTATGGCAATGTCAAAATGGCTAGATACGAATGTCAATATCAAAATGGATGGCTAGACACAGATAATTTATACGTAAACTTTTACATTAACATTGCAATACAATTTTTGTTTTCTCTTTATGTACTTTTATTTATCTAATTTTGAAATTATTTTGATTGTGGTACCCTAGAAGGTTTAGATGCCTTTATATATAAATATAAATATATATATATATATATATATTTTTTTTTTTTTTTTAATTCATGAAATTTTTATTTCGGTCAAAATTTTATCATTGAATCTATTTGGAATGGAACTCATTTGCCATATGAAATTTGGAGATTTATGTGAGAAGAGCTATCTTCATTTTTTTTTTTTTTTTTTGAGTTTCTATTTTTCTATTAACTTAGTTCAATTATTTCTTAAACTATATGATTTTTAAAAGAAATTTTAGATAATGCAATTCATCTTGATTATTGATATTATTTTTTGATTTGGTGATCTTAATTGATTATGTAGATTATTTCCTCACTTATGACAACATTAAAATGGCTATGACTTGTAATTTATAGGTAAACATTTACATTGCAATCTAAATACTTACTTTTTTGTAATTTATGGAATTTGTTTTTGGTCATATATACAAGAAATTTATATATTATTAGCACTTTTGTTACTATACATGTTAGCAAGTAAAATGGAAAGATTTTTAAGTGCCGTACATACATACATACATGCATACATATATATAGAGATGAGTTCAAGTTACACATCTTTTAAACTGTTGGATTTAAGTAGATCCAACGGTTAAAAAAAGACCCTCATTATTACAAATATTCTTATTAGGATCTTATTAATTACCATCATTTATTACATTCTAAACCTATCTCTAAACCCAAAAACGTTTGACGCCTGACTCTCTCTCTCTCTCTCTTCGTTTCTCTCTCTCTATCTCCTCCACCATTGCTCCTCCACCATTATTCCACCTCTACAGGTTGCCAGCAGAAGAAAAAAAAAAAACCAAGCCGAACAATGTCGTGTGCCACGTGGGGGTTCTGTTTTTGCACTTGAAAGTTCGGTGACAACCAAAATTGGAGGAATGAAAAGCTTTTTCCAACCTAACCTGTTGGGTCGGCATGCAGGTTTTTCTTGCCTCAATTTAAGGAAGGAAGTGGATGAATTTTGCACGTCCCTCTCTCATACCTATCCGAATATATAAAACTAAAAGTAATTCAAACTTTATAATTATATATCCTAAATTCTTAATAGTATCTCTAAATATTCGTCTCTATCTATCTGTGTTATCAGCATAGAGATAGCAAAATGCTTTTGTCTTAACTCTTGACCCATTTGGGGTAGTGTTATCACAAGAAAATTTTAGCATGAAATATGCCTCACACATTAAGAGTGACCAAACACTAATTTGCTTCTTCTTTTTTTCTTCTTCTTCTTTATTTATTTTGAGCCTAGCCCATTTTTGGCAACTCGCTATTCCGTGACAAAGAAAAAATTAAAACATCATGGCTATGTTGAATAATGCAATGCACAGGAGCTTCCACAGTCAACAGTGTAAGTCAAGGTGTGACAATTAGTACTATTGTGCCTAGCTTCACAGTCAACTGTTAGTGTTCGGCTTGGTTTTTTTTTTTTTTTTTTTTTTTTCACTGGCAACCTGTAGAGGAGGAGCAATGGTGGAGGAGACAGAGAGAGAGAGAGTCAAACGTCAAACGTTTTTGGGTTTAGAGATAGGTTTAGAATGTAATAAATTAGGACAATTAATGAGATTCTAATAAGAATATTTGTAATAATGTGGGTTTTTTTTTAACCATTAGATCTACTATAAAAAATGTATAACTCTAAAGAGTTACACCAGTTGTAACTTGAACCCATCTTATATATATATATATATATTTATATATATATATATATATATATATAATTCAATTACAATTTTACTACTAAGAGCTTTTAGAATTTAAAACTTGCCATAATTTTTTAAAATATTTAATAATAACTTTTTTTGAAAAAAAAAATACTTACATAATATACATTTTCCATGTAACTTAATTTTTGAAAAATATTTTTACTATTTTATTTGTTATTATATTTGATTATATTATCATAAAATTTATATTTTAAAATTTATATATAATTTTTTTACTAAGTCGTGCATCGCACGGACATAATACTAGTGCCTTGAGATATTTCCAATATCTCATTTCATTAAAATTTATAATGTATCACCTTTTCTATTCAAGATACTTGCATATTTGAACAATGGCATTTGGGATATTCTCGTATTTTGCAAAATAACTGCAAACATATTGTGTTCCTTCGTGAGTATATTTAGTCTTGTTGTCACAAGCATAAATTAATAAATAAAACGAATTTCATTATTTACAAAATAATTATTTAAATAATAATATTTCACAAAAACCTATCAAATAGGACACTACTAAAAACGCGCACTATAACCACGTTTTTTTTAGCTGTGTTTTCAAAAAACGCAAATTAAACTAATGACCTACAGCTGCAATTTTAAAACGCGGCTATAGGTTAAGTCTATAAAATGAAATATTACCTCACTGGTACTTCAACATGTCTTATAAAATGAAATATTAATTGTTATCGACAACTCCATGAGTTTGAGGTTGACCAAATCGAGGTGCAAAACAATGTTGCTCTCTTGAGATAATTGCACCATTTATGGGGTATTTTATCAACCAATGAAGCAAACATTTTAAACACGCCGTCTCCAAGATACAACGGATTGACCACCCTTGCCATCAGTGACGGAACTATAGTTGGACTGCCCCCGGCACCCTAAATTTGTTCAATTTTTTTTTAGTGTATATATGTGTGTGTGTGTGTGTTTGTGTATTAATTTTAGCAATTTGTTTCAACAAATTTGCACTTTGCCCTCTCAACAATATTATTGATCTTTTTAAAGGCTATAAAAAATTTTATTGATCTAAAATTTGAATAAATTTAACAAGCTTAACGACAAAATTTACCAATAACAAACTTAAGCCCAAACAACACCCCAAAACAAACCCACGCAAGACACAAACAAAAATAAAAAATTCCTAAGCCAATTCTAACTAGTCTAAGTGAACACCCACACACATTTGACAACACACAAGACACCCAAAAAAAAGTTTAAAAAAAAAAAGCTTAATTTTCTAAATTGAGAAATGTTACGTCCACAACATTTTCACAACAAATCACATGCGGTAAGTTGTTATTGGTTTTAATTTGAATCCACAACTTAAATTACTTTTTTGCTCACTCAACCAATAATAACCTACCACTTACGATTTGTTGTGAAAATATAGTGAAAATATTGTGGACATAGCATTTCTCTTCTAAATGAATGCTTACTTGGAGTTTCAAAAAAAAATTTGTTTATACTTTTGCCCCCCCTAACTCTAAGTCCTAACTCCGTCCCTGCTTGCCATTATCATACTAGACTGCACTAGTAAGTAAGATTGTAAGTTATAAACTAGTTCTCTCATTTATATCCAGGTCACATAGTTATAGAAAAACACTACTAAATATTTTGTAAAGAATGAGAGTGACAAATACAAAGAATAAGAGAGATTAGACTAATAGTACGTGGCTCTCTAATAAGTGGAGGAAGAGGACCTATTTGTAAACTTAGTGAATTGGTTAGTTACACAAGGATTAAATTGGCCACTAAATATGAAATAATGGAAAATATGAGTTTAATAGGATTATAACGCTCTGTTTGTTTCGCTGGAAAACCTTCTGTAAAGATAGTTTTCCACATTTTCCAGTATTTGGTAGCACAAAAAAAACCTGGTCAATGGAAAACTATTTTTGGTCAATGGAAAACTTTAATAAAAATAAGGCTTATTTTCTATAGGTTGTTTTCCAAAAAAAATTTTTGGAAAACAATCTCTCTCTCACGCGTTGCATCTCCTATAAATATTATCTTCATCTATAGCTGTGGGAAACATAATTTTTTGGCACCTTGTCTCTCTCATGGTAAGTTTTCTCGCTTTTTCTCTCTTCCCTTTGCTTTTTCTCTCCTCATACCCTCACTGTCACTAACTCTGGTCTCTCCTCTTCCCATAGATCTCTCTCTTTAATTGTCTCTCTTCTCTCTTTTCTCCATGTTTCTCTTCCCCTCTGTAACACAATTCTCACATTAGATTTATTTTTTTCCTTCATTGATCGGTCAATAGCTCCTACTTGCAAAGGAGAACAAATTTGCAGCGGTAATTATTTCATTCCTCTCTACCAAAATCCCAATTCTTTACTTTGAATTTCAAGCTCGATTTTCTTTTTTCTCTAAGAAATTTTCGGTTTGATGGATTCCAGGCAGAAGTTACTTCCTTTTCGTACATAAAGTGCAAAAAAATAAAATAAAAAAAGAAGAAGAAGAAAGAATGAATGAAGTAAAAGATGAAAATTTTAAACATAGTACCTATATTGCTCTAAATTGCTTTTACATGGGACAATCTTTACTGTGGACTAATAATATTGTTATATAATGAATGATAATTGTTTAGGAAAATTGCATTTATTGGCAAATACTTTTTTTGTTGGCAGATACTATGCAGTGATGATATATTATGTAGTACATTATGTAAATACATAATTTAGAGTAATATTGAAGACTTGTGGTTGACCATAGTAGACAAATGGTTGATACGTGTGTGTGTGTGTACATATGTTACTGTCTATTTATACAAGCAAAATGAGTGGTAGAGATCATGAAAATTTAACAACTAATTAATTTTGATTATATCTATTGTCAAAATTTTAGTATGAAAACCAAATTTATTCTTGATTTTTTATTTATAATGATTGTGTTAGTTAGTTTTCATAATATACATGTTTTAAATTATACATTAAATATTTTAGAAAAAATTGCATACCAAACATCAAAAAACATTCTCAAACTCATTTTCAAGATTGTTACCAAACACTGGAAAATAAGACAGTTTTCTAGAAAATGCTCTTTAGAAAATAAATCATTTTCTAGAAAACGTTAATGCTGAAACAAACAGAGCGTAACTCTCAAATAAAATCCATAAATGACAAAAATTTATGGTTAAATTTTGACTTAGAAATTAAAGGAGAAATAAATTACACATTATTTTTATATTAATCTACTCCAACAAATCCTACTTGTGATTTATAGCCCATGCATTATTTTAAGCGCACCCTTGGGGTCAATACATGTGATCCAGATTACATTACTTTTATGGAAAAGTTAACTCATGATCTAAAGATATTTATTAATGGACAATTTTTAGAAATTTTTTATGATAAAAAAAGTAACTAACTTTTATGGCAACTTTTTATATTTTTCATAAAAGTGATATTAAAAATTTTATAAAATTGTTAATAAACAAAAGTCCTAGAGCATCTGTTAACTAGACTCTTATTTTTATACGTGATGTCGTGGAAGCTAATGCCAGTGGAACAATGGTTATGAAAATTGATGTGACCCTCTCCCAAGGGCCAATGAATGGGATGTTGGTCCTACCTGTGGAGCCCAATACATAGGATATGGTGCTATGAATTAGATCTTGAATATAACAATTACAATTTATTGTGTTAATATGTAAACTCTGAGCAAACTTGGACCAATAAGTTATTCTTTTATTTCATACCCGTTTAAGATCATCGTACCTTATCTTTTTTTTGCTTGCATTACTATCATGTACCATTGTTTTCGATTGTTATAGTTTAATTATATTGATAATTCTTTAGTGGCAATTTGGATTCTATTTATACCATTATATTGACCTATATTATTTCTCTCATTTAGTGGTGTGGGACTTTCTTCTTACTATCATTTCAATATTCATAAGATTAGTTACTCAAGTCATAAGAGATATTTTGGACATGATTATTATTGCCTTCAAGTGGACAGTGGACTATCATTGAGATTTGAAGCACACAGTTACTTTTGGGGAATTTTATATATGTATTAGAAGTTTAAATAATATATATATTGGGAGTTTATTTTATTAGGATTTTTGTTTGTGCTTAAATTTGAGGAGTTTAGATCACTTGGAAATTTAATTAATTACATTTTTTAGATCTTAAGAGTTGGAATTTTTTTTAAACCTTTTATTGTGAGGATGACTTTATTAAATTGTACTTTTTAGTCCCTTACAGCTTCAAGATATTGATATGCTATGTCATTTAGAGATGGATGGACATTTTGATTACATTACATCGCCTCTCACCATATAAGTCCACACAGTCAAGTGCCTTGTCAACAATGACACTGCCACCGTCAACTTTACTACTCACAAGTCATAACAATTAAGGTCCAACCCTCTAGCAATTACCCACTTTCCCTTCATGAATTGGCATCGTTTGTAGACAATAAAGGTCTGAGTCAAGTTTGGATTTGATATGGGTCGGTTTTACACAAGACAAGGGGAGTAGGAGACCCGTCACACTTAACCCGCACGAAACGAAATCACCCTCCCCCTCATTGGGTTACCACACAAAATCATTGCTTCTAACGTATGAGAGCGAGAGATGGGTATATTAGTGAAAGCAAAAAATATAAATATAAAAGAGGCAAAAGGAAAAAGATAATTTTATTCTTTAACTATTTTGTTATTCTTTAATTTTTAATAAAAATTAAATCTTACATGAATTAAGCAATTTTCAAAATAACATAGATTCAAATAGAATAATTGCATTGTTAATTTTGAGCTTTGTTAAAAGTGTATGGTTAAATGATTAAATTTACCATATCTCAATAACTTAAACTTTTGAGACAATTGATTTAATATGATATCAGAGCAAAAGGTCTTAAATTCCAATCCTCATTTTAAGCTTAATTGTCACTTAACAACTAAGTCCTTCATGTTATTTTTTGTAATATAAAAACTAATGAATATTAAAATTATATATACACACCATAATTAATTTTTATAAGTGGTAAAATAAATCATAGTCAAATGGGCTTTTCCTTAATTCCTTCCTTTCATCCTTCTCCTTTTCTACCAAACAAAAGAAATCAATATCCATTCTTTATTTATTTTCATTGTTTATCCTCATCATAGAGTTAAGAGAGACTACATTTTATAATTCACCATTTGACACGAATGGAATTAATTAAAAAATTGGTCAATTAGTTGATTTCAATTTTATAAAAAAAATAATAATAATACCGTGGGTCTTAAGAATCTCATCTCAAACTTTTTGCACATAAAGAAATGTCTCATGAGTCATGACTGAGCTCTAAAGTTCAACTAAACAACAACTTGCAGGGATTCAATTTTTTGTTCACGCTAAAATTAGCGGTGAGCATGAGCTATTACGCCACATGACCCGGCAAGTTTGGCATCCCAACACAAAGGTCACAAGACTCACAACAGTACCAAGAAGATGCATGGCATACCCATATATATTGATATTGTTTTCCACATCCACACGTTGCCTGAGCACAAATGTCACTGCACAGTGACTTAATAAGCGAGTTATATAGAAAAGTATCCATATAGGCACATATACAAAGTACAAACCAAAGCCCATAAAAAAAGAAAAAAAGAAGGTTAAAAGAGTAGCCACCACGCGTGGTCTTGGAGCTTGAGGAGCTCTCTAATTTGTAGCAGCAGCAGATTAGTATTTTCAAGATATATACATATATTTAAACAAATCAGATTACAAATCTGACATTCCGTAATTCTCAAACTAAATAATATAATTTTGTATTTTGTATGATAGTACTGGGTTATATATATATTATGTATGTAAATCTCGAAAGCCATGCAAATTTTTATATAAACTAGGCCCATGCAAATTGTTTATTAAGTAAAGAGTCACCGAAATGAGTTGAAAAACTCAAAAAAAACTCGCACATCGGCGCCCATGCTCACATAGAGCACACCATCCCATATCGTACAAACTGTAGCCCATTTCACAGACCAATCTTCTCACCCTTCCCTAACTTCTATATGCTCCTCCTCAATACCCTACTTCATCTCTGATCTCGCCACGTTATCTTTCTCCCTTCATCCTTGATTGTGTTTGTGAGTCTCTATCATCTGACACGCCAAATCATAGTGTCATATGTTTGCCCTTTTTGTTAGAGATATGTACTGTGAGTAATATATGTCTCTTTTTTTATGAATAGTAATATATGTCTCTTACTACTTAGCACTATATTATTCAAAAACTATCTTATTCAACCACAGCAACAAAAAGGCCATTTACGTATTCTCTCCTTTACTACCTTACTACCTTTCCTTCCAAAATATTCTCTGCAGCCAAACCTTTCACTGCAAATGTTACCTCTATTCTTTGCTTCCTTGTTTCTCCTCAGGCTTCTTAACCAACTACCTTTATCTCACTCTCATATAGAACCACAACACCACCACCAAGAGCTACAAACCCTTTTGCTTCTAAATCAATGTAATGAAAAATGTGGGAGCTTTGATCATATCCCATTTCCATTTCACTTGAACACTTCATGTGGCTCTGTACCTTTTAGTGCTTTTCGTCTCTCTTGCCAAAACTTCACCACCCTTTTTCTCAACATTGGCTCTGAGAGCTACCGGGTTCTTGAATTCTTCTCTGATGGTGTGCTAGTGGATTTTCCAGGTCTCTCTTCTTGTCGTCAGTATAATGACTTACACTCATTCAGTTTTGCTAAAAACGATAACTTTGCCGTGTCGGTTGATAATGTGATTGGCTTGTATGACTGTGAGGATTCTTCTTTGTGTAAAGCAGAATGTGAAACAATTGACTTGCCTGGTTGTGATGGCAGTGATGGTGGTACTGGTTGTTGCTACCCACTCTCTGATCATAGTATATGGCATGTTGCAGATGGGTTTTCGGGATTTTCCAAGTTTGGTTGCAGAGGGTTCTCAAGTTGGGCTGTTCTGCGAGGGACTAATTCAGGTAAGCGTGGAGTTAAGTTGGAATGGGCTATTCCAAGAAATTTATCTAGTGGAGCTTGTGCTAGCAATGCAGACATTGTCAATGCTACAGCAGTTCAAGCAGGGGTGAGGTGCCTGTGTGAGGATGGGTTTGAAGGCAATGGATTTGCTAATGGAGCAGGGTGCTTGAAGTGTGAGTAGTTCTTTGAATTTTTATGGTCAAATTTTGCACATTTTATATAGCACTTCTTTGAAATTGGATGAGAATTAAACTTCATTTTAAGCATCAGATGTGTTTGGTTTGTTGCAATAATCCTATAGATCTTCCACTTCCAGTCAGTGGATGTGTTTGGGTGGCTCTGAATAGGGTAGTTCTGGAATGGTTAAATTAGTAATTTGGCCCTACAACTATTGGATAAAGTTTAATTTGGTCCCCTTAACTATTTGATTGTGTAAAATTTGCCCCTTAATCTCTAATGTTGAGATTGCTCTCCACTAAAAACTTGAAAGGATAAATTTTATTTTGGTCTCTTAACTATTAATTGTTTCGATTTTGCCCCTTTAACTCCTAAAAAATCAAGTCAATTTCATGATGAGGTTTGCTCTATGCTAAAAACTTACAATATTAAAGGAATTATCTGTCTTAAAATTGACTTGATTTTAAAAATTGAATGATGGAATTGACACAATCAATATTTTAGGGACTGAATTGGTACAATCCATAGTAAAAGGACCAAATTGAACTGGGGAGTCGTTAAAAGATCAACTTAGTAATTTAACCTTCCTATATTAAGAGAAATCTGACCACTAATTGTGTTTAGTGGCTTTGTTTTGTTGCAATAATCATCTATAGATCTTTCGGTCAGTATAATGTGTTTGAGTGGCTCTGAAAGTGGTAGTTCCGGTACTAAGAAAAATCTCACTATTAATTGCACCCATAACAAAGGTGCAGAGCATCCTAAGATTGATCTTTTGATTCTATTTTCAGTTGGGATGGATGAAGATAAGGATATAGCGAGAGATGCAGCACTATTCATAGTTGTTGCATCCCACTCACATCATTATTATATATCATTATCTTTTAGACAAATGCTCATCAGTCATCATGAGGTCTGCAACAGTATTAAGTTTTTTAGGTGTATGTTTGGATAATGCTGAAAATCACTTTTCAGTTGTGTCCCACGTTTTTCAGTGGGTCTCGTGTACTGTTCACGGGATCCGCAAGTACTTTTTTCAACAAAAACAATTTTAAAACTGAGTCCTACGGCACTATTTAAACATTTAAAAATTATTTTGCTATAGTATTTTCTGTTTTCTGTTTTCTGTTTTCAGTAATAAGCGGTATCCAAATACACGGTATGCATTTGGGAAGCATTTCAGGCCAACGTTTGTGCGTTTTGTTGAAAAAATGTGAGTCTCATGGCACTGTTCACGGACCCACAAAAGTCATCCAAACACAAATTTTAATTTAAAACTAGATCCCACAACACTATTCACACATTTAAAAATTATTTTACTATAGTGTTTTCAGTTTTCAATCTTCTGTAATAAGCAGTATCCAAACAGACCTAGGTAAAGTTTATATTCTTTTCTTGGTGATTCACTAGTAATAGACATCACTCATCAGGCCTTTCATAAGCCATAGTTGGGACTATTGCTTTCCCTAGAGTACTGTGTTTCTTGAAGCAATAAGGAATGAGGTAGCTTTCATTTTATCTATATGTTGTGTGGGCCATTCTGAACTACATTATGTACCGAAAGCAGTTCAAAATTCTTAGAAGTTGTTCTGTTAACTTTAATCTCAGATTCTGAAGTACTTAACCATACAGCAGGATAAAAGTCTGCACCTTTAGAAAGGGAATTGCAAACATGATATCATCCAATTAACATGTTCTAATTATGTACTACCAATTGAGCTAATGCAAACAGTTATCAGATGAATTCACTCATTTGGCTTAATGTGATAGCTCACCCAATCAAATTATATTTACATAAATCAGTGGGTCTCATCAGTCTTCTCCTTCAAATTTGCTTAGAAAAAAGAAAAGATATTTAAAAATAAATCAATGGAAAATTTAATAACAATAAGCTATTACTTCAATATTCAAGTTCAAGGGCACTGAATCATTTGAAAGTGCACATCTTTGAATTGGGCTCTTCTTGCTTGAATTTGGTATATGTCACAAGGTTGGTGTCACTGAAACTGCTAAAGACACTTTATATAACTATGATATTCACTTCTATGAATGTCTTTGACAGCATGCATCAAGGATGGACAGGAAGTACATGGGAGTGACTGCTATACCAAAGAACATGGTGAAAGGAAAGCGATTATTATAGCTGGTGTGTAATCAAGAATTGGACCCTATGTGACTTACAATTTTCATATGAATGGTGGTTTGAAGATTTTGTCTCAATAAAAACTGCAATATATGTTATTGAAAATTATCCTTACCCACACAGTAAATGGCTAAATGCAACTTGGATGTTAGAATCATTTTGGTAATTGTACATTCATCTCATCATTTTCCATTTTAGATAAATGGGACATGGTCAGTCTTGAATTTCTCTAATATGTCTAGTCCCTGAGAGTTTAACATAATGGCATCCTAACCATGCAGGAGTTCTTGCAACAGTTTTCATAATCGCCTCCTTGATAGCAATTTTTTATCTACTTAAGCGGCCTGTAAAGCAGGGGAAATATGACCCAGATAAGGGTTACTTTCACAGCACCATCTCATTCCGGAAAGCTTGTACAACTCGATTATTCGCTTACCATGAGCTAGACCAAGCCACCAAAGGGTTTGAAGAGGCTCAGAAACTTGTAGACAGTAGTAATGGAACAATCTATGCTGGGGTTCTTGGGGATGGATTGCACGTAGCTGTGCATAAATTACAATGTGACAATGAAAGAGACTTGCTTCAAGTTCTATCCAAAATTGAGGTTTTATCTGCAGTTCAACACAGGAATATGGCCCGCCTCCTTGGATGTTGTATTGACTCTGGCTACAACCCACTAGTTCTCTATGAGTATCCCGCAAATGGTACCTTGGAGGAACATTTACATCAAAGGAGAGAACATAGTATTAGTCTTGACTGGTACAAAAGACTGCACATTGCTGCTGAAACAGCTAGTGTTCTTGCATTCCTGCAGTATGAAATTTCTCCTCCTATCTTCCACCATCATCTCAAATCCGGTTACATTTTTTTAGACCAAGATTTTTCTGTGAAGATTGCTGGGTTTGGTCTACTTAGCTCAAGCCTTAGGAATGGGGCTGATTTGTATAACAGCTATGAAGGTTCGTGCTGTTTGCACAAAAATGATGTTTATGACATGGGTATGCTGCTTCTTGAGATTATTGCAGGCTCAAATCACCTAGACATGCCAACTGTAGCTTTGCAAAAAATGAGGAGTGGAAAGCTAGAAGAGATTGTGGATCCACTCCTTTACTATCATGAGCAACCGCCTTTTCGCAGGGAGCAAATAGAGATTGTTGCAGACCTTGCAACGAGGTGCTTCTTGTTTGGTGCAGATGGCAAACTTGGTATGATCGATGTTGCAAGGGAATTGGTACATATTACTAAAGAAAGCATTGATGGAGGTAGCAAGAGGGTTCCTGCACTAGAGGAAACATTTTCAAATTCCAGTCTCCTTCAAATGATATCCATGTCTCCTGATTCTATATATGTGCCTTGAAATAATGCTTCTTGCTGATCTACTGCCAGTCAGCAAAATTATTTGTCCAATGTCCAGGCCACAAGCCAAAAACTGTGTGTTGTGTGTGCACTTGCACACATCTGAAATTCTGTACATTGATTAGTGAATTGGGAACTCACTTTTAAGGATTTGAATGCTGCTAGTTCTCTGTAGTGTGTATCACCTGCATGTATAGGCATATCTCATATATATGTTGTTTCTTCCTTCAGAGAGAGAAATTAGAAAACTATTGTGTACGCATATTGCATAGAAGTTTGTCTCCTACAGATAGCTTCTTTTGGTCTTTATAATTTTTTTTTTGGTAGGGGCACGAGAAAATATCTAATGCATCCTATATATGCACCCTCCCTGTTATGGGATATAGATCCTACATACTATAGGATCGACACTATAAGAGGAATGATACATACATACATACATATATATATATATATTAAATGCCTAAAATAATTATTGAACATGCATTTCTTGTCACTTCCAATAAAAGCTTTAGACCATAATTTTGGAATTCACAATTTATCACTCATTTATACAAGTGTAGACAGATTTTTCAAATTTAATTGAGCTTTAATGTGTTTCTTGCATTCTTTCCTATAACAACAACAAACTTTAGTCCCAAAATTTTGAGTTGGCTATTGGTTCTTAACAAATTAATTTGGGTTAGCCACATTCTTTTCCACTATTCTATTGATCTTATCCAAAATCATACTTTTTGTTAATTTCATAATTAACATGTTCATTTTTATTACTTCTACTAGTGTTATTTTAAGTCTTCTTTTATCTTTTCTTGTTTCTACTACTTGAATCAAATTACTTTTCCAAGTGACTAGACCCTCTCAAGTGACCATTTGTCATCTTTTCATTAATAGAAGCCCACCTTATATCAGTTATATGTAGACAAATTTATTCATTCCATATTTTATCTTGTATTTGTATTTGTATTTATTCATTTTAACATTTTCATTTTAATTATGACACATTAACTAATGACAAGGCTACATATATAGTAACTTTGTCACATATTTTGGTTACTCACATCATATTGAGAAGTAGCTCCACATTTTTCTAGTATTTTTTATTTTATTTTTTTCATTTTAGATTGTGATAAGGTCAAATAAGATAGTGTTTATGTCAAATCTGATGATAGGTTCTGTCATGTCATATTATACCCTCTTTTTTTTTTTCTTTTTTTGTCATTTTTGATAGGCAGTAACATGGTCATGGGTAGTAATTTTGTCACACTCGGCTACTTACATCACTTTTGAACATTAGCTCCACAATACCTCCAAAAATATTGGGTGTACCATTAAAGACCCATATAAGAAATTTTAACAAACATCCCCCTTGAATTTTATGGAAGTGGCTATTCTTTCTTCTCAAAAAAAATCACAGATATTTTTTTCATAAATATTATTATACACACATATATCAAACCCATTTAAGAAAAAATGAATGAAAAAAGAAGATAGGATAATTTCACTTTGACTAAACTTTCAAAGTGGAACGTTCTCAAGAAAACTACATAACGTGGAAAAAAAAATACAAATAATAGAATCTTTTCTTTTGGCAAAATATAGCTTAAATACGAGTGACTTTATGTGCACTGTATGGTGCTTTCTAGTTAAATGAGAAGAGATGCAAACCCTAGGTGTTGAATTGCTTAGAAAAATGGCACCCTTGTCTTGTGAGAGATAGCAGAGTAAATGGGGGGACATAGGAGTGCTGCTTTTGCTGCCCAAATTTGTCTCCTGCCCATATGTTTGCCCGGTACCCAGAAATGGAGAGAGGAGAGAGAAAATGTGGGTATGATTTTAAGATTATTATTATTATTATTATTATTATCCTGAATTTAGCTTAATAAATCATTTATTTGAGTATCTTTTGATTTCATCATGGTTAGGACTATGAGCATTTTAGGTTATGTTTGATATTTAGCATAATAAACTATAATATTTACTATTAATGAATTTTATTATTTTGTAGTGTTGTTAGTTTTTGTTTATTTATGATTTTATGATTTTTTTTTTTTTAAGTGTCACTCTATAGTTCTTACAATCCTTCACTTGGTATCACAATTTTAGTAAGCATCTTGAGTCACTATAAAGTATCACTTTATAATTTTTATTATGCTTGTGTTTATTAATTGGAAAATAAATTTATTGTATTTGTATATGTGATTAATTTGTAAAAAATATATGCTCATACATTGTAATTTTTTATGTTAGTGTTTACATATTAAAGATATTGTGAAGATGCATCTTCAATTGCATTATATAGTTACTACTATGTGTATGATTTTTTTTCTCTCCGTATTCGGAAACCAAGCAAACGATGGGCATGGGACAAATTTTGCAGCAAAGGTGGCACCAATTGGGCCACTTTTGTTTTCTCTCTCCTCTCTCCTATGTCCCCTCATTCTCTTTTCTTTTTCTTGCAAAATCAGTGCTAAGGGTGTATTTGTTTGGAAGTGAAATAAGATGAATGGAAAACTTTAGAGAGAAAATGGAAAGGAAAACTTTTTTGGAGTGTGTTTGGTTGGTGGAGAGGAAGGAAAATAAATGATAGGGTCCAAATGTTTTCTTCTCGGGCCCACCAAAAAGTTTTCTCCCTAAAATAAGGAGAAAACTGAAGGGAGAAATAGGGCATCATTTTTGGACGAAAATGCCCATGTACAGTTGCAAATGGGCTTTGTCCACATTACTCTTCTTCACTCTTTCTTTTTTTTCTTTTTCTTTTTTTTCCTCCTGGATGTTGCCTCTTCTTCTTCTTCTTCTTCTTTTTTCTTTTGATTTACTGGGCAAGCTTCGTCCAGTGCTCATATTCTTTTTTTCTTTTTTTTTCTTTTGTGTTTTTTTGTTTTTGTTTAGATGTGATTTTTTTTCTGGACATGATTTTATTTTTTAATAAACTTAGGTGATTTATTTTTTTTTGGGTTGTTTATCACTTTTTTGATTTTAATTGAGCATCATTTTTTAACAAGTGTATATGCGTAAATTTATACAAACTCTCTTTTTCCATCCCTCCACTTTTCCACTCCTAACCAAACAAAAATGAGAAAAATTAAAATCTTTTCTATCCTCCCACTTTTCCATCCTCCTACCATTTTCTATCTTCCCACTTTTCCATCTCCCCAACCAAACAAACCCTAATGGTTCATTTGGTTGGGTAGATTTTAGGGGGGAATAGAAAGGGGAGAGAGAAAAGGAGGAGAAAATGATTTTAAGAGGGAAAACTAGTGTGACCTAGCGTGTTTTCTCCTCAATCCTATCAAAATATTTTCTCCCTAAATCAAGAGAAAACTAGAGAGAAAATGGGTTGCAAATTGTTTGGGTTTTTTTGGGATGAAAATTCCTCTTACAACGTGCTTCTCTTTCTTTTTCCTTTTTCCTCTTCTTTGAATTTAGTCTTTTTCTTCCAATTCTTTGGTTTTGTCTTTTCCTTCTATCTCTTCTCATTCGTTTGTTTGATTTTTTTTTTTAATCTCTTTTGAAAGGTTTTTATTTTTTAAAGTATTTCCTCATCTGTTGGGTTTTTGTACTTTTTTTTTCTTTTTCTTTAAATAATGTGTCAATCCATACACAATTTTTTTAATAAAAATATAATGTGTTTTTTAAAAAAAAAAAATATATATATATATATATATATATATATATCTAAGAGAGGTATGAGAGTAAATTTATACAAACTACATTTTTCATCATCTCATTTCTCTTCTTAACTAAACAAAAAGGTTTTCTATCCCTCCATTTTTTCACCCCTCAAACAAAAGAATTCTCTATCTTCCCATTTTTTATCCCCTCCTCATTTTCTTTTCTCTCACTTTCTCTCTCTTCAACTAAACAAACCTTAAAAGAACCATTTTTTGAGCAATCAGGCACTTAGGATGCCGAATTTTGCATCTCCCCTTGCTTAGCTAAAAAACTGTGTACATGTACATAAAGCCTAAACAGATGAGTAAGGATTTGCTGCAACCTTGGTTGCGGCAATTCCTACATAATAATGATATGTCATGCTGTTAAATAGACATCTGTCCAAAAATTTCTCTTTAAGTGCTTTAAGATTTGTGCAATGTGGCAAATTATTTCTGTGGGTTCTACTTTTACTTTATTAGATCTGATCTCCACCGTTGATTTTCTTTAAAACAAAATAAATACAATGATTTATGTAGGAATTGCTGAAACTAAGGTTGCAGCAAATCCTTGCCCTAAACAGATATTTAAGCAATATTTAATAGTAATCATTGCTCTCTCAAAAAAAAAAAAAAAAAAAAAAATAGTAATCATTGAAGGAAATTAACTTATATAAGACGCTGACTAGATTGATACAGAGACTTATCCATGAGTCATCATTATTACTATTAATTTTTGTATCATTGTATCCATGAGTCAATAACTCGAATTTGATCATGTATACTGTATAGACAGACTGTGAATGATCCTACCCAAACCAGACACACAGAGAGAGAGAGAAAGAGGGAGAGAGATTTCCTTTAAAACGTGCAGGCAAGTGGCAACGTGGTGTGAGCAAGAGTCAGAAAAGGGAGAACCCAAACAAATAAACAAACAAACAAGCAATATCTCTACATCACTAGAAATTGTCCCCAATATTCGACCACCAAAAGTGCAGACACATTGACATTCATAATTCATTAACGCACGCCTTGTCCTTGCCAATAGGGTTTTACTCGTACACTTCCATAGATTTTCCTACCATACATGTGCCCAAGAAAACAACAAGAATCCCACTCTAATTTGTACTGAATCTTAATATTTCCATTATAAATTACAAAATAATGGCTTACCTCCTTTATCTTTCTGTGCACGTTGCGAAAAGTTTGCTTCTTTTTTCTTTTTAATTTTTTTTATTTATAATAATAGATACACTTTATTTATTAATTTAAATTCATTATTCTTGTATTTAATTTTTTTATTAAAATTTTTTTAATGTAAGGAAATGGTGTCTTAGCCTTTAATCATATTATTTTTCTCTCTATCCAGGACCTTTAATAGATTTTTAAAATGTCTTTTAAGTCCATTAATCAACTATTTTAGTGTTTGAACGAACTTTTTTTTTATTAACCTAATTGTACAAGATTCTAGAAAATCTTACTATTTTTTTTTTTTATATAATTTGATAATTACTAAGAGCATTAGCATATGGGAATGCAAAAAAAAAAAAAAAACATATTTTACACACTAAAAGGCTCTTTATCTATTTTACAATACCATTTTACAACTCACCCAATATCTCACCTCTTATTTTTCAACCCTATTCTTTTATTTATTCATTTCTCTCTTTTCCTCTCCAATTCTTTCTTTCTCTTCCATTCCATTTTTATCTCTTCCTTTGAAACAAACCAAACAACACAGCAACATCCAAAACTCAACCCAAAAATAACGTACCATTGCCAAGCAATCCAATCACACCACCCACCACCAAAACCTCTAATTCAAACCCAAAACTCAACCCAAAAATAACACTGAGTAGCAACCAAAACTCCTCAAACAAAACCCACCACCACCACGACGCACCATGACCACCACAAACAAAACCCAAAACCCCTAGCAACCAAAACTCAAACAAACCCCAGCAGCAACTATCGAAACTAAAAGCAACCAACCAATTTAAACCCACAACCACCGATTCAGACCCACCCAACAATCGCGAGCAAAACCCATCCATTGATTCAAGCCCCAACCATCAAAACTAAAGCCTAGCACCATAGACAAGAAACAGAAGAGTGAAGAGAGAGAGAGTAAGGAGTTGAATAAAATAAAAAATTTTATGTTTACCATTAGTGAACAGTAAGTTGTATATGTAACAAATCATTGTAGCAAAGTGCTAAAATTTTTTAGTAATAGCAACCTGGGTAAACCAAGTTTTGTGCATGTGTGTATGTAAAATAGCCATTTAGGGGGTTTTACACCTCTCAATGCTAATGCTCATTTCGGTGCTAATGCTCTAAGCCTTTAAGGCGATAGGTGATTTAAACCTTATACGTCTCTCTTAAGAAACACAAGAAGTGCAGAATGAGTTTCAAGATTCTTGACGTGACTAATCTTTAATCGAGTTAAGCCTTTCACTCAAAATTATTAGACGACCATTTAAAGTTTTATTTTTAAATACTTGTTTCCAAATATTGGCTAACTAAATAACAACAATACATTTGTTAATCAATGTCTTTGTGCACTCATTAAAAAAGCTTCAAACGGTCCTATACTTTTATTGGGATGTAACAAAAGTTAAAAAATAAATTTAAATTGAAAGTGACTTGACTCTCTATAAAAAAGCCAATCGATTATATTATAAAATTCGATCTTAACGAATGCCTTAGACCATTGTTACAACTAACAAAATTTTCCTCTATACCAGTTTGAATGAAACTCTTTTAACACATTATGTGACGACTCAAAAAATAAGTCATGTGACTAGTAGGTTGGAGGAGTTCTTTTTTCCAAGGTAGTTTGGAGATAAAATTTTCCCTAACAAATTACTAACAAACATCTCAAAGGGTAGGTTAGATCTTCCTCACGTATTACCCCAGACATATAAAATAACGATCTTTGAAAGTTAGCGAAGCAGGTGGAGGGGGGGAGCTAACTTCTCTCCCAAACAGACACGGACAGCCCTTCAAAGAATTGACCAATCCCACAACACGCCTCTCACTTTCTCCCTATAAAATGTCAATGCCCTTTGTCCAGTATTGAGAACTCCGTCTAATCCGTACATATTTCTTTCTCTCTTTCTTTTACCTCTAATCCTAGGTATGTTTGCACTCATTCCTTCTTTATTGTTTACATTTGATCTTTTTGGTCTTTTCCCAGATACAGATTTCACTATGTCATGCTCTTGTGTGTGTTTTAAGTTTATGTGCATAGTTACAAATTCCTATAGGTGGAGATCTACAATGTGTTGTACCAGGAATAGTGATTGATCTTAGGACTTAAGTTTTAACACATTAGGATGTGGAAAGATACACACTTTGATAGTATGATAGATGTAGTAGAGCACTCAAAGCACAGTTTCTTTTTGGATAATTTTAACGTGTCCAATAGATTTATTATGGTCCCAGAATCATCACACAAATATTATGGATTGGATCCATCTGTGTATGAAGTCATGCCAATCTAATATTGGTTATGGGGCTCTATTTTTTTTTGGGTCCCAATATGGCCTCCTTAGATAATAAGGGTTGACTTTAAACTTTTAAACTCTAGTACAGAGGTTAAGTTCTCAATTGCTTTCAGACAATAGACAATAGCGGATCCGGCATAGGCTTCTGGGCTCAATTCGTTTTTGTAATTTTCACTGTAGAACATTCAATATTGCCCCAGTGATTTAATCTGTGCACCCATAACCTATTGGACTTTTGAAGATTAAAAGCTTTGTCATAAAAAAACTAAAAAAGGACATGTTTTATGTCAAAGTATTTCAATAGTGATGGGGATCTCACTTTTGCAGATTTAAAATATTTCAATAGCTATGGGCGTTTTGCTTAGATAGATGAGGTTGTATTATTTATCACAGGGATATATAACACGGCACTGCACTCACATAGGATGAACCCCATAACCCAACCCTATGTAATTGTGGTGTTGTATGGGCAGTGTTTATTCCACAGTGTGTGGATCCACACACTGTGTGAAACAGGTTTTTCCCATGTTGTATATTCCTGTGATACAAAATAAAAATTCTTAATTATAGGGGTTTGTTTGAACAACCTCAACTCGTGTGGTATATGTATGCATACGTTTTCATTATCTCTCTTTTAGAAATAATTATCTCATGCATCTTATACATGCATAGTCCCTTTCATAGTGTGTGGGGTCTATAGCGGTATGGGACCCACTCACTATGAGAAGGAGAGTACATATATTCGATACATGAGATACCTTCTCCACTTTTAGACTGTATCTTTCATTGGACTATTTCAACCATGCCTTGTCTTACCCCAAAAGATCTATATAAATAAATGGTTACTCAATGTGAACTGCATAAGAATTCTGCATTGCTACCTCCTGCAACTAGCATATCTAATTTTCATCTCTCTCACCCTGAATTAAGCAACAGAGTTCTTAGATCCACTGTTTTGCATATTTTATTAAGCTTTTCAATTCACATTTTTCCAGCATCTTATTAGAGATGAGTTACGGGCAAAATGGAAGTGAAGGTCAAGAAACTCAACCTCATCGTCCAACTCCCCGCTTGAATGAGAGGATCCTTTCATCTTTGTCAAGGAGATCAGTTGCTGCTCATCCTTGGCATGATCTAGAGATT
This sequence comes from Quercus tomentella, assembly GCA_028535165.1. Lineage (NCBI taxonomy): Eukaryota > Viridiplantae > Streptophyta > Magnoliopsida > Fagales > Fagaceae > Quercus > Quercus tomentella. The sequence continues at coordinate 46,665,265 of JAPQVY010000100.1, forward strand.
GGTATCTATAATCCCACCATATTCAGTGTTCATATAAACTTAAACTTAAGGATACTGATCCTGTTGCATATAATTGTCTGCAGGACCTGGAGCACCCAATATCTTCAACTGTGTATGTTTTGAACCCAACTTTATCATGTGAAGTGGTATACCTTAGAGACAAAACGAGTTGATGAAGGGGAATTGAGCCCTTGATATTTAACAACCTAGTTTTTTCAGCATTATTTGTTTTGTGTACAAAGACAAAATGAAATCTTCGATCAGTTCTTGATGAAGAAAGACAGAATAGCACAAGACCTGAGTACCTAAGGATTCTCAAAGTAGATTCCTCAACTTTATGGTTATTCTTATGCAACCTAGTGTTCCTTTTTATGCCAGTGGGTAAACATTAGTGCTGCAGGCTAATTTTTTCACCACCACTTCAAACCTTCTCCTCTCAAATTATTTGGAGAAGTAAATTAGACTCTATATCCCAGCAGCCAACTTTTCACACCCTTTTTAAAATTTCCGAAGTATTTGCTTGTTGAATTGCTTATTGGAATGCTACAGGTTGTTGAGATCACAAAGGGAAGTAAGGTCAAATATGAACTTGACAAGAAGACAGGACTAATCAAGGTATGATCCAGTTCAAACACTTAGAAATGAATGCTTTTGGTGCTAGTCTACAAAGCATATCCTTTCAACTGTCTATTGAAGCATATTTAACTAGAAAGGGTCCTGTTCACTTCTAAATGCTTCAGTCCAATCCAGTCCATCTACCCAACATCACCTGTTCCCCCCCCCCCCCCCCCTGCCACATGACCACTAAAAAAGGGTGGGCAATTCAGCTGGATGAGGACTGAAAATTGTTTGGAAGGAAATGGTCCTTGAGTTGTATTTCTATCCAGAAGAATCTTAGTCCTTTCAATTTGTCACCTTGTTCTTTGCTTAGATATCTACCATCAGATTGTTCTTACCGTGTGGATAAATTGTTCAGGTTGATCGGATTTTGTATTCGTCTGTGGTCTACCCTCATAACTATGGTTTTATCCCTCGCACATTGTGTGAAGACAACGATCCACTGGATGTTTTAATTCTTATGCAGGTAATTTGTTATTGTTTCATATTCATTTATTTAATAAAATATCATGTCTATCAATAAAAATTTTACTTATAGTTGCCAAGAACCTTGTAGGCAGTGGCTTAACTGGCACCTCCTAGTGTTTCCAATGGAGACGTCTTGAGTTCAAATCTCCCTCCTCCATTTGTAACTATAGAATTTATTCCCCCACACCCCCCCCCCCCCCCCCCAAAAAAAAAAAAAAAAAAAAAACTACTACTACTACTTATAGTTATATACTTTAAAAAAAAAAATCTTGTTTAACAAATTCTGTTGAGTGGTGATGGGCATAATGCTAAAATGACATTTCTTGGATAATTCTGTAATCATTAAATTCTCGACATCTTTTTCATTGAGCGTCTAAAATACTAATTTCTTTAGTGGCATTCTATGCTTCTACTATTCACAGAGATACCTGAATATTAGTGGTATATTTCTAATTGTTTCAGAAGTTTCCAGGACATTTGGAAGTTTGTGTTTACTCATAAGTTTGCGTTTCTCTTTTCACTAGTTTTTATTGTTTTTCCACAAATCATTCAACAATTTATCATAAAGATACAAAATACCAAATGCTGAATTTGCATTACTTCGCCAATTTATTTGTATAATTCTTGGTGTTTGCATGTTTGAGTTTCATGTTAACAATACCTTTCACAAATTCTAACCTAAATCAGTGACTTGAATAGGAGCCCGTCCTTCCTGGTTGCTTTCTTCGAGCCAGGGCCATAGGACTTATGCCTATGATTGACCAGGTACCCTTTTAAAGCCCTAAAGCAAACAGAATCTTTGGTACTGATAATAACTACTTTGAAATAACTACTTTGTGCTTTGAATCCAGGGAGAGAAAGATGATAAGATCATTGCAGTTTGCGCTGATGATCCAGAGTATAAGCACTATACTGACATAAAAGAGCTTGCCCCTCATCGCCTTTCGGAAATCCGCCGCTTCTTTGAAGACTGTATGCTTTTCATTCTTATGTCTGAAATTTATTGCCCAAGTGTAAGAATTTCTTAAGTTTATCAAGGTTTATTTACAATGTGAGAGGTTTCTTGACATATTTTTACAGACAAGAAGAATGAGAACAAAGAGGTTGCTGTCAACGACTTTTTACCTTCAACCACTGCTGTTGAAGCTATCCAGTACTCGATGTAAGTCTCAAACAACCAATAGTTTTTTAGCTGTGATATAATTTTAGATCACTAGAAGGAAGCAATATGCAGTTAAGAAATTTATTTATTTTTCCAAAGAAAATCATAGAAGCATCACTGTCAGTTTTCTCTTCCACATAATTTGTTTGGTACCAGCTGAAGTTTGTATGTTTAATTGATGCAGGGACCTTTATGCTGAGTACATTCTGCACACCTTGAGGCGATAGGCACAGAGTCTATCTTCCATTAACTAAAATGCAAGGACCTTTATGCTGAGTACATTCTGCACACCTTGAGCCGATAGGCACAGTGTCTATCTTCCATTAACTAAAATAAGTCCTTTTATTAATGATTTTGAAATTTTATGCGAAACTTTATTTATTGCTTGCTGTAATTTGGATTTTTTGTTCTCGATTATTTGATCAACCAAATCGAGATGCAATTGTAAGAGAATATTCATTATGTGATATCATTTGATTGGAATTTTATCTTAATCAGAATCCTGAATTCTTGTTGTCTGTATCCATGGTTTCACTACTACCAAATCTCCTCAGGTCCCTAAAGCAATTCTTATTCTGTTCAAATGTTTCAGGTGTTAAATTATGTTTAATTCAAAGAATTGTTTTTTATTTTATTTTATTGAATTGTTCAATGGACATGGAAAATGCTTAGATCCACATGGAATGTTGACTTGCATTGTGTTTGGTTGTCAAGAAACTTTTGCAATAAATTATTTCAAAACTAGTGGAGCACAAAGAACTTAAATATTTTTCCTGAATTGTTTTATTTGCAAGAATAATGTACAAGAAAGTAGTCAAATCTTTCGCATCTAGCATAACTATTTGAGTACAATAGAAATTTCTCAAAAAAAAAATTTGAGTACAATAGAAAGTAGTAAAAATTATATGGTTGCAACTCGTTGCCATCATGAGTACAATCTATTTATGAGTTCCAATAGAAGAACAGCAGCAGAATCTTTGGCCTTTTTGACGCTTGGCATAGGATCTCCCACACATTCATCTGTCCAGCCTCTATCAGTAGTATTCACGCGTACAGCAAATGTAAACTGCTTTGCATGTGCAGGGCCACCCTCGTTCACAAGCCTAAAATTGCAAGTATCAAATTCTCAATTAGCAATTTATCACATGATTGACTTATATGCATCTTCAATATGAAAAATGTACCCCCAAAAAAAAAAAAAACCCATTCATTGTTTCCTTACCTATAGAATGGCATGGGCCAATTTCTATGAAAGCAGATATCATTCAACATTTGTCTCGTTAGTGTTTGGCTCCCATTCTTCTTTTTCTTCCCATTTTCATCGTCGTCCTCCTTAGCTTTCTTCCCATTTTCATCGTCGTCCTCCTTAGCTTCAGCCATTTCCTTCTCTTTCAAAGTAGCAAGCGCATTTCTTGCAGCTAGTTTCTTTGCCATCTGCTTTTGTGGATTCTGAGCAATTCCTATCTGGACACCATCAAAAAAGACTTCAACCATAGCCATATTTCCACTTCTACTTGCTTTGTATTCCAGGCGTTCAGCCTGTTGCCGGCATCGTTCCTGCAGCTCACGCACAGGATGCATTGGGAGTGTATCTGGGGTAACCATTGGATGTAAGAGAGGTTGAAACACCTGGAGACAATGAGGTTTCAAAGTTGAGTAATTTCCTATATCATTTCTTTTTATTCAAATCCCAAAATGGAAGGACAAAAAAGAGGAATGGACAATAGAAAACTTGGTCTCTTTGCTGAAACTAACCTTCCAAACAACTGAAATCTCCTGTCCACTGTCAAGAAAAATGGCACCAGCAATGGATTCAACAATGTCACCAAGAACTTTAGGAGCTTTACAGTCACTCAGACCAAAGAAGTTGAATCCTGGCTTTAACAATTCGTTTTGAACTTCTTTCACAAAGTCCCGAATCTGCACACAGAATCCAAAAATCATGTCATGAAGATGACATATGAGCAACTAACTAGATTTAGGGAAAGGAAACTATGGCCAGGCCACACAGCTTCCTTCAATACATGTCAACTGTTTAACAAAAGGCGCTTTGAAATTCATTGAATTGGTGATCCACCACGGTCCAATTTGGTCAAACCAGCAATTAGAAGCCTTTGATAAGAAATAATCCAATGGCATAACACTCAAGTATAAAAGATTTTTTGATAAGTAAGAAGGTTGAAAAAAAGCTTCTGTCATCAAGTATAAGGCTTCCTTGCGGAGTTTAGAATGGAATGGAAAAAGAAAGGAAAGGAAAGGAAAGACAGGAATGGAAGAATATTCTAGGCTATAAAAAGAAAGAAAACCTGTTTTTCAAGAGCGGTGGAGGCATGGCGAAGGTGCACATGGAGATTATTTTTGACAGCAACACGTGCAAAATATTCGTTGTTTACAGAAGCAGCTCGCAGATCAGTCAAGCGGCCCGTGGGAAGATGTTTGTAATGGAAGAAGAGATGCCTTGTTATGAGATCAGCTAAAATAGCATCACCGATTAACTCCAAACGCTTATAGCAGGCTACTCCAGAACATGATTGCTGTGAACCATGAGTAATAGCTTCCACCAAAAGTCCCCTGTTATTAAACTTAATGTTCAAAGCACCTTCTAAGGCATCAAAGTTTATACTTCTAAGTATGTCCTCGGGAACATTAACATTTGATGTGCTGCACTCCATCTCAAACCCCACCAGCACCCGAAATCAAAGCTTAGTACCACCGAGAGAGAGAAAGAAACAGAGAGAAGAGACAGAGGAGAGCAAGAGAGTGAGGAGTTGAATAAAATAAAATAAAATTTGTGTTTATCCTCAGTGAACAGTGAGCATTAGGATTGGGACAAATTCCGGTTCCTATTTTACCAACCAAGCCACGACCCGAAGGAGGATATCTCAAATTTGGATAAAATACTATTTTGGTTTTTAAACTTTACTAAATCTTTGTTTTTTATTCCTAAACTTTAGGGATAAAAAGTTCATATTTCATCCTCAAATTATTAAAAATATTTTATGTATGTCATTAAACTTTACTAGAAGTTTATTTTTCATCCCTAAACTATTGAAAAAGTTCTTTTTTCATCCTTATTTTTGTCTCTATACTATTCAAAAAACACTTTACAAAGTTTAGGGATGAAAAAATAATTTTTTAAAGTTTAAAGACGAAAAAAAAACTTTTAATAAGGTTTAGGAACCAAAATAGTATTTTACCCCTAAAATTTTTTGCCCAACTTTGAACAGATATATAACCCTACTGTTTTATGGGTTGTAAAAAATAAAAACACAAATTTTAATGGAGTGAAAGAGGAAGAGAGAGAAAATTGATTTGTTTATATTATTTGTTAGTATAATTTATATTATTTTAATGATATTTATGTAAAATATAAACTAGGATGTTGGGCAAGTTGAAAAATAAGTTGGTAAAAACTTTTAGCAATAGCAACCCACGTAAACTAGGTTTTGTGCGTGTGTGGATGTAAAATAGCCATTTAGGGGGTTAAGTATTATTCACAACAAAACATCTAAAAAATTTAGCTTTTAGCAACTCAAAATACTATTTTATCTATTTTAACATCTCACTTTATAATACACTCAACATCAAAAATTTTATTTTAACATTTAATACATTAAAATAATATAAACAATATAATAAAATAATATATCCAATACAATAAACAATAACCATAACCATCAACATATTAAAATACTATATTTTTTAACAACCCACGTTAAAAAATTATTTCTTTTGTTTTAAGTTTAAGCTACAGTGAGCTGCTATATACTCACTGTAGCTCAAAGTCAAATTTTTTTTAGTATAGCTTCTTTGCTAGCAGCTCACTTTAGCTCAGTCAAATTTTTTTGAGTATAGCTTCTTTGCTTTAGAAACAATTTTAAGGAATTAGTTACTAAATTGACTTTTTTGAGGATGCTCTAACCCCCAATGCTTAAGGTAATTTGAACCTTGAATGTCTCTATTGAAAAATACACAAAATGTGCAAATTGAGTTTCAAAATTCTTGAACAACCTCAACTCGTGGTATATTTATGCACACATTTTCATTCTCTCTCTTTTAGAAATAAATATTTCATGCATCATATATATGCATCCCTCTCTCTCGTAGTGTGTGGAGTCTATACTCTAATAGTATGGGACACATTAGCTATAAAAACAAGGGTACATATATCCGATACATGAGATACCTTCTTCTCTTTTAGAATGTATCTCTCATCCGACCATTTCAACCATGCCTTGTCTCACCCCCAAAAGATCTATATAAATAAATGGCTACTCAATATGAACTGCATAAGAATTCTTCATTGCTACCTCTTGCGATTAATGAATCTAATTTTCGTATCTCTCACCCTGAACTGAGCAACAGAGTTCTTACATCCACTGTTTTGCAGATTTTATCAAGCTTTTCGATTCACATTTTTCAAACAAGTATCTTAAGGAAAAATCATCAAAAGATTGAGATCCATAGTCTGATAATAACTAATAACTTGTGCAAAATGAATGTGCCAAGAACCTCGTCGCACAGTGACGTGATATAAACTTGTACAACAAATGTTACATAATAATAACACACAAATACGAACCAAAATCACATTTTTCTCCAGCTAGCCAAAAATATCTGCTCGCTTCATTTCTTGCCAAATTGTTGACAAGCGCTACAGGTTTACCATTTTCTTTAATAAAGTTGGAAAAAAATATTTAAATACAGCAAATCGACAAAGGAAGAGGCAACTTCATGTAAAAAACAGTGTGCCTCCTGTCGAATATTAATGGTTAGACTTAGACATGATATTTCAACTGCAAAATTATAGGGTTGTAACTTGTAACTCATTGCCATCATGAGTACAATCTATTTATGAGTTCCAATAGAAGAACAGCAGCAGAATCTTTGGCCTTTTTGACGCTTGGCATAGGATCTCCCACACATTCATCTGTCCAGCCTCTATCAGTAGTATTCACGCGTACAGCAAACGTAAACCGCTTTGCATGTGCAGGGCCACCCTCGTTCACACACCTAGAATTGCAAGTATCAAATTCTCAATTAGCAAATTCTCACATGATTGACTCACTTATATGTATCTTCCACATGGAAAATGTACCCAAAAAAATAAAAAAACCATTCATTGTTTCCTTACCTATAGAATGGCATGGGCCAATTTCTACGCAAGCAGATATCATTCAACGTTTGTCTCGTAAATGTTTGGCTCCCATTCTTCTTTTTCTTCCCATTTTCATCATCGTTCTCCTTAGCTTCAGCCGTTTCCTTCTCTTTCAAAGCAGCAAGCGCGTTTCTTGCAGCTAGTTTCTGTGCCATCTTCTTTTGTGGATTCTGAGCAATTCCTATCTGGACACCATCAATAAAGACTTCAACCGTAGCCACATTTCCACTTCGACTTGCTTTGTATTCCAGACCTTCAGCCTGTTGCTGGCATCGTTCCTGCAGCTCACGCACAGGATGCATTGGGAGTGTCTCTGGGGTAACCATTGGATGCAAGAGAGGTTGAAACGCCTGGAGACAATAAGGTTTCAAAGTTGTGAAATTTCCTATATCATTTCTTATCATTCAAATCCCAAAATGGAAGACAACAAAGAGGAATGGACAATAGAAAACTTTGTCTCTTTGCTGAAACTAACCTTCCAAACAACCGAAGTCTCACGTCCACTGTCAAGAAAAATGGCACCAGCAATGGATTCAACAATGTCACCAAGAACTTTTGGAGCTTTACAGTCACTCAGACCAAAGGAGTTGAATCCTGGCTTTAACAATTCATCTTGAACTTCTTTCACAAAGTCCCGAATCTGCACACAGAATCCAAAAACCATGTCATGAAGATGACATATAAGCAACTAACTAGCTTTAGGGAAAGAAAACTATGGCCAGGCCATGCAGCTTCCTTCAGTACATGTCAACTGTTCAACAAAAGGTGCTTTGAAATTCATAGAATTGGTGGTCCACTATGGAATTTGGTCAGACCAGCAATTAGGAGCCTTTGATAAGAAATAATCCAATAGATGATTCAAGTATAAAAGAATTTCTGTCATCAAGTAAAAAAGAATTTAAAGGCTGTAAACAGAAAGAAAACCTGTTTTTCAAGAGCGCTCGACCCATGCCGAAGGTGCACATGGAGATTATGTTTGACTGCAACACGTGCAAAATTTTCATTGTTTACAGCAGCAGCTCGCAGATCAGTCAAGCGCCCCGGGGGAAGATCTGTGTATGTGAAGAACAAATGCCTTGTTATGAGATGATCTAAAACAGCATCACCGACAAACTCCAAACGCTGATAGCAGGCTACTCCAGAAGATGGCCGTGAAGCATGAGTAATAGCTTCCACCAAAAGTCCCTTGTCATTAAACTTAATGTTCAAAGCACCTTCTAAGGCATCAAAGTTGATACTTCTAAGTATGCTCTCGGGAACATTTGATGGCCTTGATGTGCACTCCATCTCATCGGCATCAAACTCCACTTGAATGCCAATCCATTTCATGAGGTGATTAGCAGCAATTTTCCCACCTTCAACATAATAAACTCCAATAAGTGCTTCGACAACATCTGCAAGTGTCTTGCTGGAGAGGACTCTATATGAACTCGAGTCACCCTCAAGCTCACCATCTTCCATTTCGTCATTTTCATATCCATCAATGCACTGATCCACCCCACGTTCAGTCTCGGTAAGTGATCCATCCTGATCAAAAAAGGATGATTCTCCATCCTTGGTATCCTCATCAAAGACAGGCAGAACCCCAGGAGCAGCCCAACGAGATGGAGCAAAGCGGTCTGCTTGGATATATGATTGAAGCCCTTTGCCCAATGCAAACTGATACAAAACCATGTTACTCACCTTTTGTTGTCTCATCCTAGTAAGCTGACCCTCATGTTTCTGCGGGTATCTAAGAAAAAGAAATCGACTAACAACCCATTTCAGGTAAGCATCTCCCAGAAGCTCTGCTCGTTCATAACAGAAAGTCTCCTGGCATGAAGCAGCAGTCAAGGCTTCCAAGATCTGTAGATAAAGGAAGCTGTCAGTTAACAAGTAGTAAATAAGCATTTTAATTCAAACATCTGAGATCAGAAAATACCTTTGAAGCAGGGACAGGATAGTTTATTATATCTTTAAGCTGAACTGCAAGTAACATGCTTTCAACCCTCCTCATTATAGAGGGCAATCTCTGGGCACCACGAACAAGTGATCCAGGAAGTGGGTGTACTAAGCACAGCTCTGGAGGAAGGAACACATAGTATGTTTTGTCAAGATTCTCTTCAGTTTCGCCTTCATGTCCTTCACAGATATAACAAACTCTATTAGCTCAGGAAGCAACAAATTTTTAGCAAACCTTATAAGGCAGGAAAAGGAGAGCATACCTTCCTTGTGTTCGAATCGAGGGGACAGAAGATTCTTACAATATGAGACACCACGTCCTCTAATTAGGGGTTGGTGCTTATACATCAGCTCAACTCCATACCTATTTAAAGAAAACCCAATAGCCAAATGCACCTTTTGTTGTGCAAGAAGAAACAGAAAGCTTTTCTAATCTGTAAGGATTCATAAACTATTGCCAAATGCGAAATGTGTGGAACAAAGACTTATATAGCCCCACAGTTACACCTGACGATAGTCAACTATATCCTTCACAAATTAAAATTAGCTTTCCTCTTCTTCAGGCACAACATCTGAGGTGCAATGTGGCTAGTTGGTTGATAAATTAGAATCAAACAATTTCTAGACAATATGGGAAGAGGGGGAGAAAATAGGGATTCTTTTCTTTTTATTTTGGGGGAAGGGGGGTGTTCATAAAAACAAGTTGAAAGAAACTTAGAGGCAGACAATTTGAAATTGAAACATTTATCTTACTTTTGCTTATAGTAATCAGCATACGAGCTGTACTCAAGAGGACCAAGATAGCCTTCTTTCCTTGGGAAAGAATTCTCTGCAGTCATCTCATAGCGTACTGAGTCCACATAAAACCTCTTACCCGAGTGAGCAGCTGTTAAAATTCTCCCAACTAAATCTTCTGCACTCATACAACCATCAGCCATCATCAATTTACCTTTGGTCAAATCTGCATGCTTTGGCAATTCCACATCCTCCCGACTAGGAACCAATCCTGAAGCTTTCACAACATCAAACTGTGCCACAGCTCCTCTGATTCCATATGTGGGATGGGATTTCTGTCCAAAAGCCATCCCATGACGCAATTTTCCAAACCCATACTCCCTTCTGTCTCCACCAAGTGTCCTCTCGTTTGTACCAAGATAAACATCTGGTCGAGCTCTTTGAAGGGGATTATTCCATGCCTTTGTATTAATAATTTTTTCAATCAGATCCCAATCAATTTCTCTCATAGGATCTACAGACTTATCGCTAACCACGGGGACAAACAAATATGCCTTTGCAGGATCCCAAGGAGTAGTGGAAGGTTCAACATCCACATCCAGTACAATGCTCATCAATCTCACATGAAAACTCTTAAGGGATGCCAACTGCAAACCACTCAAAGTAGGAATAGCATCAGTAACTGAATATATAAAAAGTAAAAATGGTTTAAATAAACTATACTCAATTGGGTAACAAACCTGACTTTCAGTCATATCTATTGACCCCTTGAAGACAAGCGATGCCTTTGTAGTCATGGTTCGAGCGATAAATAGATCCATCGACATCGATAACACCTAATGACAATAAATGTTATCAGTGGAAAAAAAAAAATGGATTCACCATACAAATGACACATGAAAAGAAAATACCTCTGCATCCAGCCCATTGCCGAAAAGTACTGCAAAATCTGAAACTTGAGTCAAGAACGGATCTTTTGAAGAGCCAAAGTTTTCACATTGAACGGCATACATATTAAGATGAAGCAAATTTGAGTCATTACAAACATCTCTTCCAGATAAAATCCATTCTCCCTGAAAGACCGGAGACAGTTAAGCAAGTATGCATTTTAAAGATAACCATTATAGAAAAAGAAACCTCAAACATGGTTGTTGGAATAATAAAATGCATTATATGTGTAAAACTAATACAGAGTCCAACACAAGTACAATTTTGTTAGATGTAGTACACAACACAATACAAAACTAAAATTGCAATGAAGTTAAATTAAACCATTTGGCTTTTTCAACTGATTCACATAATCATTTCACATCCCTTTGAAGACGCTGTGTGAATAAACTTTAATTACGAGAGATTATCTATTGCCCTCTAATGTTTTTGATGCTCTCTCTCAGCTTCAACATTTTTTTCTCTACAGGAAACATAACAAAGAAAATTTTTTCATGACCTATTTACTTAAAAGAGAATCACTTAAATATAACTTTCCAAGAAATCAGAAGTTCTACCTTTTTCAGTCAAAAAAAAAAAAAAAAGAAGTCAGAAGTTGAAAAACACTTTGTTTTTGCCAGTTTAATATTACAAATTCAGAAATTGGAACTTGAAACTAAATAAAAAAAATTAGTCATGGACCACAATATGGTAGTTTATAGTCTATAAAATTATGCTGTTACAACATATGGCTACCGTATGCTTCATGGTTTTTCTTCCCAGCCCACCCCTCCCCCAACACCCCCCACCCCCTCTCCCCCAGGTAAGGGGAAACTTATTATGTTAAAACTTTATGTGGAAAGTTAAATTTCTTAAAAGCTTTGATGAACCACATTATCATGAAATGTTTTATTAGATATATTTCTAAGTTTTCATATGTCCCTCTCTTAGTTATCACATCCTTTTGCCTCATCTTCCCTTCTTCAAATGTTATACAAATCTGGTGAATTTAATCATAAGCAATATGATACTACTACCAGACAAGATAACAAAATATATAAAGTTCTACACACAACACCATCAAAAGTGGAAACTCTTTTCTCAGCCACTGCAGTAATTTTTACCTACAAGAACTAAAATATATCAAAGTTAAAAATTCACATGGGTAGTTTTTTAAGTTGCCACATAGTGGGTTCAAGGAAATTTCCTCCAAATTCTGTCCTTCCTAAATATTCTGTATACAAGATTATCAACTTTGATAACATATCAAAAAAAAAAAAAGATTATCAACTTTGCTAGGCGCAAATGCACAAGATTAAAGAGAACTTATCATTTTCTTAAACTCTAATGAATATACAAAAGTTGTCTAGTTTGCTAATCATAAAAAAAAAAATATTCAAAAAGAATTTTAACCCCACTAAAGTTATGCTAGATAACTATTTTTCATAAAGTATAATTCATCAATTATCATATCTCTATTGAAATTTTAGCAATTTGAATAAATTTTTTATTAAAAAAAATCTTCCCTATTCCAAATACTATAACAAACCAAATCACCATTATTTTAATGTAATTTTTCAAAAGAGAAAAGAAAAATCTCTCCTATTCTTTCAAGCGCTATTATCCATTACATTAAATCTTCCATATCCGGGTTTTATTTCTTTATTTTTGTTAAGTAATAAAAGTTTTATTGATGATGAAAAATACTTTATGTTCACAATGATGAACACAAAGTAACTTTAAAAATTACAAAAAGATTAAAAAAGCATTCATTTCTTCCATATTTAGGTATTACTTTAAGCAGTATTATAAATTTAACATTTTGAGTCTCAATCAATGTTGACAGACAATTGAACACGAAAGCAAATAATAATAAAAATCTGCAATTTCCATGTATTTCCGGTCCATAAATCAAACTTATTACTCGTAACTGAATTAAAAAAAAGAGGTAGATTTTTTAGAACAAATACTTTTTTTCGGGGAGGTGGTCACCTAGGGCAGCTGTGTTTGGAGGGCCACACTAGCCAGCTGGCCAATATTCTTTTCTTGAGGGGCCATTGGGTCAACTCAAACTTTTTAGGTCCAACTTTTAAAAAATACACAATATGATAATAAAAAAAAAAAATTAATTTCAGGGAACGCCCCCCAGGACCCAAAGAGGATAACATAGCTCTGCTGCTGTCTAAGGCCAATCTAAAGCTTAGGCTGCAATACCAACAGTTTATGCCAAATGTAAATAAACTTCTGCCAGCTTGAGGGCCAAGAAGACATTGCAAACAGAAGATAAGATAAAACTTACAATAGCATTGGTGCCAAAATTGTAAAAATAGAGGATGTCACAGCACAGATATAAACCACTATCTATACCATCAGGGGTTTTTTTTTTCCTCTCAATTTGTAGAAATTCAATGGTACTTAATTGTCAGTGTTCTGTGTGGCAGGGAAAAAAAAGGTGTCCTTTTACAGTAAAGGATGGTCTTCATTTAAGCTTTCATTTTGCTAATCAGAAATACACCCCCCAAGACAACCAAATCGCCTTAACTGTGTGATTGCAGTATTAACTAACCTTAAGAACATCAGCCACGCCTTCAGGATAGAACTCTCTATGCCTAGCTGTCCCAGGGAGTGGATCTCCTTCATCATTCTGATCAACCTTTTCTCTTTCTTCCCCACTTCCCTTGTCTGGCAAGAGCATGTCAGTAAATGCTCCCATCTCATGCAGCTTCTTACAAGCAGCCAAACAAACAGCCTGCAGAATAAGTAGATTAAAAACTATCATTAAATAAGACTCGGGAGAAGCTAACATGATTGCAATGAACTAAAAGCTTGCCTGCTGAGCTAGGCGCATTGAACTGCATACAGGACCCTCAAGTTTCTCAAATGGTGCATTACAGGGCAGTTGAAGCTTGCATGAATATTCTGTGGGACCTCCTGGCTTTTCATGCTTCTCCATAATAAACTCAGGACGAAGTATTGAATATCTGGATAAAAGATGAAAAAAATCAAGTAAAAATTTGATCTTACTGATAACCCTGAACATCAAGGAATATGGTATGTAATATTTGTCAAGAGTGGTGAACAAAAAACCTGTCACTGGGTAGTTGAGAGCAGTAGAAATGAACGAGTCCAACAGAAGAATTTAAGCTTACAACTGCACCAGTTGACTCCACCTGGTAAACTGTCCCCGGAGATGAATCCACTGAAATTAACCTCGAAATGTCTTTAATATGACTAAGATCAGTTCTCTCTATCGCTTCTTTCCGCAAAATCTCCTCACTATTCCTAGCATTCCTTAAGAATGCTTCATGTGACAAATTTCCCCTAGAGAGAGTACAAAAAATTGAGCTCTTACAAATACACAAACATTTGAAAGATCATAAATAGATTGCTAGTACTAACAGCAACACTGAGCCAGACCCAACAAGTACCATGTGAATAACAATACCAAGAGAAAACACAGATTTTTAAGTTTTTTTGCTGGACTATATTGACATTGGGAAAAGGGCAGACATAAGTACCTCTCAACCATCAGGATGTAATCAGACCCAGGCTTTCTAGCACGGCCCCTAGACTGAATGTATGCCAAGACAGTTTTTGCAAGGTCAAAGCGAATGACAACATTGCACTGTCGAATATCAAGTCCTTCCTCAGCAACACTAGTAGCAACTAACAATGTCACCTAGAAAACAAGTACAAGAATTTGTGAGACGCAAGAATATCTAATCATGAAAAATTCATCTTTTATGTAAAACAGTTCAGTGAGCACAGAATTCAAAACATACACGACCATCCCGGAATTTGGCAATTGTGTCCTGCATTTGGCATGTCCGCATTTCATGACTATTGTTGTGACCTATCAAGCTTGCACATTTAATAAAACTTAGAGATGGAAGCTCTGCAAATACCTGCATTCTTGGAAGAATATAACAATATACTGTGACAAACTTGGAAAACTGAATCAATAAATGCAAAGAGAAAACCATGTATTAACATATCAACCTTTGGAAGAACTAAAGCAGACACAACTCGCTCAACAAAAATGATTGCACGGAAATCTTCTGTCTGCCGGTACTTGAGAAGTATTTTAATTAGTGACTGCACTTTTGGCGTCACTTTTCCATCAGCAACAGCAGCACCTATTATCACATCCACATGCTCCCCACCAGATACAACTACAAGTATACCCGTTTGGGAAAAATAATGTCAATATATTTATCATATAAACATCTTGCAATTCAGAAACGCATGGACAGAGAGACAAGTTCGCTATGTTGGTCAGTCACTTGGACAACCTGGCATATATTTAAAGCTCACCTGGATGGGGCAAACATCCTTTGAATGCTCTAAACACATAAGAGCACCAAAAATATATTTCAAGTACAGATGAAGATAGTAATTTAACTACAATAATCCAGGATTTAATATAAG
The DNA here is from genome assembly GCA_028535165.1 of Quercus tomentella. Classification (NCBI taxonomy): domain Eukaryota; kingdom Viridiplantae; phylum Streptophyta; class Magnoliopsida; order Fagales; family Fagaceae; genus Quercus; species Quercus tomentella. Next base: position 46,680,702 of record JAPQVY010000100.1, read on the forward strand.
CAAAAGTCACTACTTTTTACCATATTCAGACATTCCCAATACCAAAATTTACTGAATGATTATATCATCTCTCTTTTGCTCTGGGGTAGAGAGGGGGGTGGGGGGGGGAAATCAACATATGTTGAGATCAGCATTAGCTACCCAACATCTTAAATGTCTATTCCATTTAATCACAAGTCAGCAATTACTCACCATGGCTGTCAGGAAGCTCTCCCTCCTCAATCTCATCAGCATCAGTCCCATTCTGAGCCACACCACTTTCTAAGTCTTCAGCTTTTGTATCCTTATCAGAAACAGCCCCCTCAGATAATTGGCATTGTAAGAGGGATACAACTTTGTTCAGGTAGGATTCTTGAAACTTGACATCAAGCTGGTAGTTTGCCCTCTCATCATTTTGTAAAGCAGTCAAAAAAGATTGTGCAACCTGCAAAAGAATAATTTCAGATAGTTGACCAAGAGTAAATGACTAATACAGCTTATACTTGTAAGAAAACGGTACCTTATAAGCGCACCACTGACCCAGCTCACCAAGTGCATAGTTTATAGCCCTCAACTTTTGAATTAAATTAGCAGCCCCATCACATTCTGTCCTTTCAGAAACACCATAGACTTGGCGCAACTCCTCCTTGGCCCCGGCATCTCTAGCACCCATAAACTGCCATTTACTTCGTCTACAACTCGATTTTGCAGCTTCTTCAACTTCAGCTTCCATTTGTTTTATCTGTTCATGTAGGGACCATAAGCTAGCTGCTTTGTCATACTCCACCACAACTTCTGAGGGCATTGGCACATGTTTCTCAAGCTCTTTACGGTCTTTAATGGTACAAACTATGGAATCTAGTTTACTTTCAAGATTACGAATCTTTATTGCACAATCTACTTGGCTGGAGACACCTGAATAGATCATATCATGGGTAGCATAAACATATTGTGTAAGACATGTGAGAAAAAGGAAATCATGACTAATAATAAAATCTAAATTGATGAGAAGACCCTTGTAAGAATTTTAATAGCTTAAAAAAGAGGAACATAAATGATAGAAAATGAGAACATTATTGTCACAGAGAGAGCAGTTACCCTTTAAGTTAACAGGAGAAGCAGTCATTCCAAATACAGATGGCCTCTTCTCCTTTTGTGTTGTATGATAGAACTCAGACATCACTAAAGAATATGGATGTTTCTTCACAGCATGATGACACTCATCCAGAATAAGGAGATTAATTGCTTCCATTTTTATTATACTGTGTCTCAGAATGTTCAACAGAATTTGAGCTGTCATCACCAAAACCTGCAGCAAGAATAAGCAATTGGATAAACTGGTATAGAAGCAGGCACCACCCGAGTTACAAGACCAATAATAATAATGAAATCAATTATAATAACATAAAAACCTTCTGTTTTTGATGCAGTAATCTTTCAACGGTAACACACATTTGCCATAAATTTTTTTTCCAGATTCTGTAAGAGTCCCATCACACAAGACCGACACATATTCGGGGCATCAATCACAGCCATGACACGCTAATAAATCTAATTTTGCAGTGAAATTACAAATGCTTGGTCAAATGGTGATGGAGAGCAGATTCTATTAGCGCTTCCTTTGGAACCAATTCATGACTGAATTAACCTTGAATTCAGTTCAATTAGTCAAGATAAAATGAATTGAAATTTAAACTCAATACTTTAACTCATAGATGAATTGATGAAATGAACTTTGTAGATTGTAAGCCCAATTTATGTGTTTGGAATAAACAAGAATTGAAAAGGAGTACAATTGTAATCAATTTTTTGTGTGTGGGGGTGGGAGGGTGAGGCACATAAGATGAATAGCATTGAATAAAATGACACCATACTACCCCTACTACATGTTGATTTACAATCTAATTTTGTAAAAACCAAATAAAAGTTAAAAATTTAATCATTCATATATGTTTCTTAACAAAATTTGAGAGAGAGAGAGAGTAGAAGGGAACATATGTTCTCAAATGCTGGTATGTAATATGTGGGAGTGGAAAAAGGTAGAGATATTTTGAGTAATTGATAAAAAGAGTCTTACAACAAGAAATGAATCAGAAGTTGGACCAAATCTGATATAATTAGGTCCATTGTTAACCAATCCACATAAAATCTAAAACATTTCAATTCATGTAGGGAAGTTGTGGTTCCAAACATATGCCCTCAATTTGAATTCAATTCATTTTAGTACAAAACACATGAATTGGACTAAATTATACAAATTCAATTCATTTTGGAAAATTCATGGGTTTCCAAACACATTATTAGCATATGCCTCAATCATATTGAATACACTAAGACAAACGCCATCAAGGCCTACATTGTGGCATGATCAACTTGTAACTTAAGATTATGCTTAACTGTGGAACACATAGTTGTTGGACAGTGCATGCAAAAACAGGAATGACAATAGGGCAAGGCAGGGTGGGATCAGGGGCCCCATCCCCACCCTGTTCTCTCTGCGGGACAAGAGCGAGGTGGATCAGGGACAGAGCAGGTTAGAGGTATTTTTCCATCCCTAATGAGGTGGCTTTTCAACATTTATAAGGTAGAGATGAAAGAGTAAGGGGAGGCATAGTCACGTGAGTGCTAAAAGAGAGAGAAACCAAGGGTTTTAAGGGATGGTAACAAAAAAATAGATTTTATACATAAAAAATATTAAATTTTATATATATGGGGCAAGATGAGGCAGGGCAACAAAACCCCTCCCCCCCCCCCCCCCCCCAAAAAATCACCTCTTTGGGGCTAGGAAAATCCACGCAGGACATGATGGGTCAAGCAGTGCACAGAATTTTTGCCATTCCGACGCCAAATAGCCAAATAAAGATTCACGTGTAAATTCTCAAACCTGATACTTCCCATGAATTTACTAAGGGAGCTATGTCGGCATCAAACACATTGACCCACCTTCAAGATTCAAAAATTTTAAGGCCAAAATTTAAACACGATCTAAAGTAAATCAATCGCCATGAATCCCACCTAACCTGGATTTCCAAGAAAGTGAAAAGAAAAATTCAACTTTCATCTCCTCAAAGGCGACAGCCATAAGAGCCCTGGATATCTGACAGTTGATGCCAAGAACATATAAAATTCAAGCCTACTAAATGTCCCTTTAAAACACTCCCTAAAGGAGATTCATAGAAATGAGAAGAAGAAGAAGAAGAAGAAACAATGCCAAACAAAGAATTATCTCTTCAATTTTCAGCAATTCTTTCAAACCACATATCTGATGGATGTCAAGAATTGCACCAACACATGAAGCTTGCCCGTATCACCCTCACAAAAACACCAAACACTATTTCCATGAGAAATCAATGTTTCACAAAGTATCATTATATATTTCCAAAAGGGAATACTTTTTTGATAAGTACCCAAAAGCGAATACTTCTGACACAATGACCAAGAAAAGTCTAACGCATGAACATATAATCAATCATCTGACCACTTTTTAACACAAATGCAGTTTCAAGCTGAGAGCTAAACAAGAAAAAACCTTCTAGAGTGCAACTTCTCATTAGTAGTTGTCCCACTGTGCAACAGTGTTTACACCACAACCTTAAGCCTAGGGGAAACTTTGCCCATCCAAATCAATCAGCAAGATAGGGGACCAGCCATCAGTCACTACACACCAACACCAATCATCTAGAGAATAATTGGACAAATAAACATCACGCAATGCTTAGAGAAGAGAACTAGGCTCACTATTTCAAGGTAACATAAGTTTCCTAAATATTTTGGTCACACAAAATGCCACCAATATGGTGAACCCAAAGATCACAATTATGCCCTCCCTCTAAGGAGATGAAGGAATGCTTCTTTGGAAGGACTGCCTCCCCACAGGTTCTCCAATAACCAACAAGTTCTCCTGTATTACATTCATCACATTTCATCTTTAATCCATATACTCATACTTGGTTTCCATCAAACGAGTGCCAATTTAAACTTGTCAAAACATACGTAATCATTTTAAGAAGAAAAAAAATAAGTACTTTGATTTTAGGTCTAAAATCATATAATAAGCTGCCAGATTATTGATAAAGTAATAATTCATTAAAAAGCACAAAAAGGCACAACTCTAGTACATGGGAAATGTACAAGGCAAAAATCAAAAAAGAAAACACTGCTAGATTATTGTCATAGGCAAGCTTGTGGAGATCAGTAGTCCAAATCTTCCCTCCCCACCCACTCACCTTGTGGCCAAAACTTACTTATTAAACCTTTCCCTCCCTCCACTCAACATTAAACTTGAGTGAAATTTTAGTGATGGAAAATCAGTAATGACATGTTTGTATACTGAAAATTACCGGTAGTGGAAGGCAAGGACAGATCAGAAAATATTTTTGCAAGGTAGAGGAAAGATCAAAAATATATAAAGAAATAAATAAATAAACAAGGGAAAGTACGGTTTTTATTTTTTCTTTTTAAATTGTTATGTTAAAGCGCGCACCCATGTTTTGAACCCACAACCTCACCCTCCACGCATTCTTATAAAAGCAGAATTTGCCATTTAGGCCATATCTCACAGGCAAGGGAGAAGTACACTTCCAAAGATAGCTTTAGCACACAGCAAAAAACAAGGCAACAAGTCATCACACTGAACCTACTTATCAAGAGACATCATATTGAATCTATCATAGCATTGAAAACTAAGAGTTTTTATGATTGACACGGCACACCAGATTACAACCAGATCTCCTATTTCCACTGGTCCACTCTTGGATCTTCCCACCTCCATACCCCCCTTCATTGAGGGAATACACACATACAAATAAATTTTCTTTTAACAGGACTCACTCGTTTACTCTTAATTTGGGGTTGGGTAACATTGTCTTCTACTCACCAACTTGGGCTGATGATTTCACAATCTTGATATTTGATAAAATCCGTATCCTATGGGCATTAAAATCAATCTCATTTGCATTGCAACAGTTAATTTGTAGGCATATAAACTTTTCTTTTCTTTTCTTTTTTTATAAGTCAATTTTGTATTGAATAACAAAATTTTTTACAAAGAATAGGAGGGAATCACAATCTTGATATTTGATAAAATCCTTATCATATGGCCATTGAAATCAATCTCATTTGCATTGCAATAATTAATCTCTAAGCATATAAACTTTAATTTTTTTTTATATAAGTCATTTTTGTATTGAATAACAAAATTGTTTATAAAGAATCTGAGGGAAAGTCTGAGTAAAAAGGCAAAATACTGAACTATATCCACTAGAACACTAACATCTACAACACTAGAGGGCGTAAACACATCTATGGACACCCATTAAAATAATTATAAACCAAATTTTTTCTTGAGATTTATTTGAAAGGCAAACCTTGGTGCACAAAGTACACAAAAGAAACACTAAAGTAGGTGTCAATATCAAATCTTCTCTAAAGCCCTCATTATTTGTACACATGCTATGGATACATACACTGCTACAATAGCACAACAATGCCATTTACACTGTATCTCATTGTGATGAAAGAATTTTCCTTCCAACAATTAATCTATAGCAAAGTAAAATTTCTACAGTCAATAACTTCTTCTCTCTTTATATGTGCACATAATTTGCTAGCATTTTAAAACAACACAACCGCGCTCTTTCTCCTGTATGTGGCAAAGATTTCTTTTGCAAGATCATTAACTCTATAAAACAGAGGATCCAAAAGATTCATTTTTAAATATTGGTAAGTAGCCACAATCAAATCACTTATCTTTCAACAATCGAAGCTAACAACTTATTCAAACCGTTGCCCAAGTAGTAAAAACATTATAAACTGCTAGTCAGATAATCAATTTATAAATACGTCCATGCAGAGCAGAAATAATTAGATATTCAAAACATTATAAAATTTTCAATAATATAAGTGAATCACATCTTATCAAAGTCAGAAAGTTCAAAACATACCTGTTTTGTTTCAAACTCACGCTGCCATCTTCGAGCATCCCAGAAATCTTGACCCATTTCGCCACAATAATGGCCCACTTGAAAACCAGTTCGCTCACGAATAACTTCAGCTTGCTGAAATCAGTAAAAGCATGACAGCAATAACAACATCAACTCATTTTGCAATGAACATACACCAACATGGTTAAGTTGCTAAAAGAAAAATAGTCTCCAAAATAGACTACCTGATAAACTAGTGGCACTTTAGGAACTAAAAACACAGCAAGCATTTTCTTATTCTGCCTTTGTAAGTCGTTGCAGATACTTTTGAGAAGAAGAACAGCAATGAGTGTCTTCCCAGCCCCTGTTTCGAGAAAAGCTATTGTATTTGTGTTCTTTGCCTGTTCAAGAACATCCAATTGATACTGTCGAGCATGTTCTTCAGGGATTTTCTCCTTAGGCTCCTCAGGTTTCACCTCATCCTTTCCATTACATTCCTGGTTTTTGTCATTAGCCACCTTCCCCTCTTTGTTACGTTCAGCTTCCCAAGTACCTACGCGAAAAACTAACTCATTCGACCCTGTCCTATCCCTCTCCCAAAAACCCTTTGCCTCCCTATCCCTCCAATCCCTATCTCTACCATCTCTCCTATTACCATTATAATGTTCTCTCCTCCTACCATTATCCCTATCCCTCCTATCACCGTCATCCCAATCACGCTGCGACCTCTTCCTACTAGAACCTCTCTCCCTATCCTTGTTGTGATACTGCCACTGCCCTCTACTCGAATAAGGCCTGTCATTCTTATAGTTACCAAGCTTAGCCCTTTTGCTACATCTCTCCTCACTATCAATACTCCCCCGCTCCCTCGACCACTCACCACCTCTATTCTCAACCTTTTGCACTCCATCTTCCCTGAGGGAATGGACCAATCTCTGCTCTCCATTCCCATTATCAGCTTCGTAATGCTTACAATCTCCATTCCCATTCTCCACCACTTCTTTGGATTGCACAATTGAGCCCTTCTCCTCCCCCTCAGCTTGAACCTTGGACACGGACACCCCAGATATCCCATTCTCATTCTGGAACCAGCCATCCCCAATAGGACAATCCAGAATTCCATTCCCAATGAGAGTGGAATTACCATTAGCATTAGTATTAGTACCAGAGACCGGAGGGAGAGGGAGGCCACTACCATTCTTGATACTATCAAGGATGTGTTCAATTCCACCAAAGAAATCATTGTGGGAAATGTTATCCACGGCGGAATCAGGAACAATAGAAGTATCAGCGTCGAAATCGGCGAAATCACAAGGTATGTCCTCATAGGCATCTAGCCAGTAAGACGGTGCCCTCACATCCTCACCCCCTAAACCCTTACCTTCATTCTCCATCACTCTCTACCTCTACTATTCCTATAAATATATAAATATAGATGCCAAATTCCAAGCACAACACAATATAGATACAATAAATATATAGAAAACTGAAAACTTTCTTATAGATATAATTTCAAACACAAAAACCAAAATCTCTCAAAGGAATACTGAAAAAAAAAAGTGAACAGAGCTGAATGAAATCTGCTTTGTTATGGAGATAGATAGAAAGGCAGGCTTATAAAGATGCTGTCTGTGAGAGAGAGAGAGAGAGAGAGAGAGAGAGAGAGAGAGAGAGAGAGAGAGAGATAAAGAGAGATTAGCAGAGAGAAGGAGGTGGATAGACCGTACGAAACACGCAAAAGGGGTTTAAGGGTTAAAAGAGAAAAAACCAAGAAGAAGAACAGAAACAACAACAACAATAACCCTAAACCACAAACTTTGGTGTGTGATTCTTTTAGATTCCACGGTCTATCAACTCCTCCTATTCTGCTCTCTTTTTTTGACCCCCCTCTTATATGTTGCTTTTTTCTTCTTCTTCTTCTTCTTTTCTCTTCTCTTCTCTCCTCTTCTTTTTCTGGGTATTTTCGCTCCTGCTACTCTGCTTTTCTCTACCTGAGAGAGACTGAGAGAGCGCCACAAAGCAAAGAAAGTGATGTGAGAAAAAGAAACCTGAAAATTATAAATAAATAAAAACCCTTCTTTTTTATTTTATTAAAAACACCGAAAGTTAAAAACAAAAAAAAAACAAAAAAACAAATGTAAGTTTCGTTTGGAAATTGGTACATAGGCGGTTTGTCATGTTTGTACATAGGAACAAGTTCTAGGGGGACACTTTTTTTTAACACTTCACCTCCTCAAGGTTACTGTCAACGTAGATTTCATTCAACCAACCAATTAACGACACGTTTCGGATTAAAACTTCATTCGGTGTCTTTTGAATTGTTTTCGCTTACGTGGCGCATCTTGAGTGGCTTGTCAGAAAGAGTGTTCTGAACGACCGTGATGGTGTTAAAGTGTTAGTTTCTTTTTTTTTTTGCTAGCTACTAGTTACGTCAGCAAATTGAAGTACATTGACACGTGGCATATTTTCCGACAGTAGGAGAGCCTATCGGTTTGCGCCACTCGTGCAAATATGGAATCCAGCGTGTAAGTAAAATCTTTTTGGATTTTTATTTTTTAACCCAAAAAAAAAAAAAAAAAAGGACAAGACAATTTGCCCAAAAAGTCAAATGTGGTACACAACATTGTGGACCGTCCGATTAGGTTTTTTATTCCGAGAATGAAAGGGCGAATAATTTTATCTTATTAAGATCTTCCCACTATGGGGTTTGGTGGCGATGTATCGTATCATGGTGTTTGTGTGAATTTTTTGTTTTTGTTAATTTTGTTTCTGTTATGATTTTTCTAATTCATGAAAAATCTTTTTCTTTTTAAACAGAAAGTTGAAATTCTTGTTCTTGATCATAAGCTTTTTGTTTTTGGATTCTGTTTGAAAAGATCAAATCAATTTGTGGGTCCGTGTCTTTGCTGTTCTTTGTGCAAAATACAACAATAATTTCTAGGGAAATTTACACCATGTTTGGCACTAGAGAAAATTATCATTTTAGGTTGTTTCTTTGGTTTCACCCATTTTTTTTTCTCTAAATCCATAAATTTACTCTTATAATCTTGGAAGGTCTTGATTTTTTTTCATAAAATTACTTTTATATTCTCATAATTAATTACTAATTTATATTTTACAATGATAAAATAATAATAATAAATTCTCCCCTTTCTCTTTCCCTCTACATCTAAACACGCATAAGATAAGTATTTTCTTTCCCCTTTTATTTTACTTTTTTCCCTCTATTAGTTTTTTTTTTTTTTTCCTCTTATCTTCTTTTCTAGAAACTTAAACCCCGATTTTACCTCCTACAACTCATAAGCATTTATACTTGTAGAGTGATATCACACTAAGAGAACGTTTGGTTCGCTATAATGTGTCATTGATGTGATGCACATTAAAACTTTTTTTTTCTAATATTACTATAATTTAAAATTACAAAATATATCACATTATCTTAATCTCATCACCTTCCTAAACAATGTAATGTTGTATTTTTGTATTGAAATTACATTAATATAAGATTACAATAACGTAATATTACGGCGTAATGTAATATCATGGCAAACTAAATGCCCCCTAAGGGTGTGCGGTGATGTGTTAGTTTATATATATATATATATTGTGGGGCCCAGTAATTTGTAGCCCTGGCCCATTTATTCGTTGAGGCCCAAAGCCCGAACCGAGGAAGGTTATAGTCCAGGCTCGGTAATACAAGTACGAAATAGTCTTGGGACACGGCCGAGAACGATTCAGTCCTCGGCATGTCCAAGGTCTCACCGAAATGAAGGGTAAAAATGGTATAGGAGCAGTTTGAAAAAAATCTTAAATATCTAGGTCAATAGAGAAGGATACGCTGGAAAGTATAACGAACAAGGAAAGCTACCCTTACTGCCATTCAATACTCTGCACCTGACAGAGCCATACTCCCCAGTTTTTACAACCACCGCCAACCACTCTGGATATGGGCTGATGGGACAAGTATCAGTCTTGGAAAAGTCGACCCTACACGTGGACGAAGGATAAGGAACACAGGCTAGTATATAAGGAAAAGTAAACAATCCATAACAGAGACTGGGAAAAATGGCCAAAACCAGAACCTCCCAGCCCGCCTCTAGGAGAAAGACTCCCAGAGCGTACACGATTTATTTATATATGAATACCACGGAATACCACCGACTTGTAATCAAGGCCTAGCCTTTCAAACCCACGCTCTATAAATGATATTGTTTGGGCCTTTTTATGTGCGAACCCAGTATCGTTTTGGGTCGTTCCAAATCGTGTCCTTACATATATATATATATATATATATATATATTAATTATACAAAATAAAAATTATACTCCAACCTAATCTAAGTGTGTATGCATGTAAAGTTTCCTTCTATAGACTTGAACCCTAGCCCTTACTCTCTCACCCCACAAAAACTTTATACTTATAAAGTGACTATCACACAAAAAATCCACAATGGTGTGCCGATTAATATATATAACTGAAACCTTTGCTGGCACCACAATTTTCACCGTCAGCACAACACAATATTTAAAAAATAAAAAATAAAATTAAAAACACTATTTTTCTCTCCAAAACCCAATACTTCTCTTCTTTTTTTGGATAAAATCTGATATTTTAAGCTGAATTTAATCTAAAGATGATTATAAAAAAAAAAAAAAAAATCAGCAATAAAAGGATAAGTATTGCCTTTATTGCAATAAACCCAAAAACAAAGTTAATTAATTTTTTAAAAACCCTACAACCAAACTTCTTGAACTCTACGTTATAGAATATAATTTTTTATTTCAAGATCTTTTGATTATGCATTAATTTATTTTTTGCTATTATATATTAGATAACAGCAAAAAATTAAATATATATCACCATATGCCACACCCTCATATACCATTATGTCCTGGTGCTATTCAAACTCATAAATTTATTTGGGATTCTAATTCTATCATTTAATTTTTTAAAATAATATAACTTTCTATCATATATATATATATATATATATATATATATATATATATATATATATATATATTTATAGGCTTTGAATCATTTGTTTCTTTAATTTTATTTGTTAGCATTTTGAAAGTTTTAATATCTACAATTTTGCGTTAGTTATTGCAATATCTGAACATGTTTAGTAGATTTCAACTAGGGATGGCAATGGGGCGAGGCGGGTCCGAATGATGGGGTCTTCGCCCCGCCCTGCAAGATTTTGTCTTGCCCCATCCTTGCCCCGCCCGCATGACAGGAAAAATTTTCTTACCCCATCTCCATCCCTTAGGACCCTGCAAAACCCCGCCCCACCCCGTAAAACTCTATTTTTGTTAATTTACCCTACAACTAGTACAAATTTTTTAATGAAACCTATTTCATTAATAAAAAGATACTTGAAATTACAACTAAATTTATCTCATCAAGTCAAATTAATTTTTAGAAAAATTTGGATAATATATCCAAGCGTTTTAACAAGAAAATCATAAAAAAAAAAAAAAAAAAAAAAAAAACTCATAGTATAACACATAACAAAATAAAGGCAGAAAACTACATTGGGTATAATAAAATAAAATAAACTAATATTAATATGTTTATTTAAATAGTAGGGTTTTAGGGTATGAAAAATTTATAATTATAACCCTTAGCAATGTGGGGTGGGGACGGGAAGGAGCGAGGTGGGGTGAGTCTAAAAAGTCTAAACCCATCCCTACCCCGCCCCGTGGTGTGGGGCTAAAATCTTGCCCCATCCCCGCCCCACCACCTTTGCGGGGCAGGGAAAACCCGCGTGGGGCGAAGCGGGGAGGGGAAAAATTGTCATCCCTAATTTCAACGATTATATCATGAATTATATATTCTTTTGAAGATAACCTATTTTTCTCTTGAATTTCTCTATTGTGTAATTATATATATATATATATATATTTTTTTTTTTTCAAAAATTTATAGGCAGTGCATCTTCTGATTATTTAATATTTTTTGGCCTTTTGAAAATTTTAATATCTGAAACCACTTGGTAGATTTTTTGCAAGATATTGCACGTTCAAATAATGAATTTTTTATCAAATCGTAACAAAAATTGAAGTGAAACAGAAGAAATTCATGAAATGATATAGTTTTATAATCAATTTTAAATTTTATATAATTATTTTAATTTACCACACAAATTTTCATACATAGCACGAGTTTGTGACCGGTATTATTGACAGTACAATGCTTCTTTCTTTCTTTTCTTTTTTTTTTTCTTTTTCTTTTCCTTACATGTGGGCTATGAACTATGAAGCAATAATTATGGCATTAATTACGCTTCAATAACTGCACGAAACAGCCAACACGACCTTTGTCCTGCAGCTACTTCACATCATAAATTTGTTTTGGAAGGACACATCATAAATTTAAGACCATAGTTGATACTTTGTGTTCTTTTTTTTTTTTCTTTTTTTTTGAGAAGAAAAATACGCTGTACTCTAAATAGTGATACTTGTTTTTTTTTTTTTTTTTTTGATAAGAGTGATACTTGTTAGTATGTCTTTACTTTTTTAAAGAACCAACTTTAGTTCAAATATTATAAATTTACAAAAAAAAAAAAAAAAAAAATCTACTCTTTAATATATATATATATATGATTTAAAATTCTTAACCCCTAATCCGTCAAACTACGATTTTGATTTTTGAATTATGCATCAAATTTTCAAGTTCATCAATAAATTATTAAGACTTTATGGTTCTAATGTACTTATTAATGTTTTAAAAATGAGTCAATATTATTTTTATCCACACTAGTGTGTGTGTATATATATATATACACACACTTTCATCACTATGCCAAAGAAAACTTAACCTATCAATGCTTCATAATTTCCTAGTGTTTGACACGAGGACAAAACTGCAAGGTTCCCCTCCCCTCCCCCCCCCCCCCCCCCCCCCCCCCCCAAAAAAAAAATAAATAACGTGGGGAAGAGGAGATTTATATCCAAAATTTTCTCATCACTAAGCCATGAAACTCTTTACCTTATCCTATCTTATTGTTACTATACCAATGAGGCAATGACAATGGTTAATAATAAGCACTTTTGTGCACGGCGTTGTAAATGTTTGCACGACACATTAGGCCATTTGTTAGTTTCACAAAGTCATAATTTAGAGACCACGAATATTTTATGTTCATTTCACATTTTTCATATAATTGAACTAATATTTTAAATTATTCCAAACTTTTGTAATGGAATTTGATCCATAACAAATTGTCTCAATAATTAATGAATTCTATGATCAACACATGATGTAGTCCCTAAATAATTATTCCAAACTTTTGTAATGGAGTTTGATCTTAAAAAAAAGGTCTTAATAATTAATGAGTCATATGATATATTCAGGATGTAACTCCTAAAAAATTATTCTAGATGGTTCGATTATTTTACAATAAAAAATTAAACTTTGTTTATAATTTTTTGAAACTTTGGATAACAAAACTGTAAGTGGCTTATAAATAATATTCTCTAAATAATAATATTTTTTAATCTACACGTTTGATATCAATTATTGGGGCTTAGAGTTGAGGCAACTTTTATTTGAGGTGCGGAGTTGGAAAAAGGGGGAAATCTTTTTTTTTTTTTTTTAAATATATATATATTTATATTTATTTTAAGGGGCTAACAGTTCAGGCAACTTTTATTTTGGGAGGGGATCTGGGGAAAAGGAGGAAGTAGCTTTGGAATATAATGGGCTCTAGCATTTTAATAATTTATAATGGCATAACTTCTTAAAAAGGTTTTTAACAAGGTGCTTCGAGAATTGATTAAGAAAAGAAGTGGTTTAAGACTTTTGGACACTTGCATTAGTTTTTTTTTAAAAAAAAAAAAAAAAAAAAAAAATCTAAAAGACAAACGTAACGGTACATTTAATACTTACTAAGAAAATTTTACTGTTTTTCAAAAATATTCATCATTAAATAAATAGAGTCAAACTAAAAAATATATATATATATATATATATATATTTGAAATGAAAAATTAACCACTTTGAATTTCTACATGCAGCTAGAGAGTTATTGACAAGTGTATATTTTTCTAGAAAAAAAAAAGCATCATATATAATTGAATATTTAATATTCTTTAAAATGTGGTTTTAAGCATTTGTTAACAAGAAAAAATAATAATAAAAAGAATGACAAAGATTTTTTTTTACTTTTTTTTGCACCGACTTTAACTTTGGTGCTAAAGAGTCTTAAATCTTAATTTTGATTCAACTAAAAAAATCTTAACTCATTCTCAAAAAAAAAAAAAATTCTTAACTCTTTCCTACTTTATTAAAGAGACTTCTAAGAAGATTCACAGAATGACTCCTAGATCAAGTTGGGTCAATTGAGAGGGGGAAAAAAAAAGTTGTTTGAGTCTAATATGCCTTCTTTGTCGCTACCAAAGTCAAATGAGTGAATTCAATAAATTGTTCCTAGCAACTTCCCCTTTTACCCAAAAAAAAAGGACCTTTGTTCCTATTAATAATGTATATATGCCATATTGTAGCTACTTGCAAGGATGTACTAATATTCGAATCACTAGAAAAAGCTTTTATAGAAATGGTCCTCAAGTTGAAATTGGGTCAACCAAAAAGACTTAAACCATAGCCAAAGCTTTTTTGACAGAAAAAAAAAAAAAAGGATGCTTAGTTGATTTTGCAAGTCAAAGGAAACTGGAAAATCAGATGCCAATCTTCATTCTTCCTCAACATGTTAATATCAAGGTATTCTCTAGGTCCTGAATCTTCATGGTGGACATTATTGCCTAGGAAAAAAGAAAAAGGAAAAACTTGAATTAATTAACTAGTTTAATTATATGCTAGAAGAAGTTGTATAATGCAATTATGAAACCCATTATCCATGTAGCAATACTTTTTTTTTTTATGAACCATGTAGCAATAAATTGACATTGTGTTTTGTGCCCCTATTAATATCTACAACTACAAGAAACAAAAGGAGGACAAGGGTGTGGGGGCTTAAAAACAGAAAAAAAGGGGGTCCGTAACATGTGAACATTTGCATGATTGATATACGGACAGAAACTTCAAATCATCATCATCATTACATTATGATATTGGATACAAATGCAATGAAAAATTGGTGAAATTAAGCTCACAATATTCTCACTCTAAAAGGGGTTTGTTGCTACATGCATGTTGCATGTGAATAATAAAAATTCAAAGATTATGAGTAACCAACTTATCAAACAAATGATCTTAAGTTGCATTTGGATACTTGAATTTAGATTTATTATAAAGTAGTGGACTTAAAATTCCTTAATTCTAAATCTGCAAATTTTAAATTTTTTCATATATATGAGGATTTGAAATGATAAGATTTAAACTATCCAAACAAGGTATTTTGAATTTAATAACCTAAATTCAAATCCACGTGTCCAAATTCTGCAATCCAAACACACTATTATTGTGAACCAAATTTTACTAAAGTGCAAGGATCGGCATATATAACTTTTTTTTTTATAAGAATTAGCATATATAATTGTTGTCATTGTTCTTGTTCCAAGACATCAAATAAAACTGTCAAAGACTCAAAATCCTCTTGGCTTAGTGATAACTCCAACTTGATATAAATTAAAAAAAGAAAAAGAAAAGATTAAATGCTCTTTTTTTTTTTTTTTTTGCTGGGTAAGTGTAGTTGCAGGGGATAGAACCCCTGACTTGTTAGGCCCCAAGTAGACCGGGTACCACCAGGCCAGAAGGCCCGGTGGTGATTAAATGCTCATTTATTAACTGAGAGAATGCACAGAAGGGGCCGTACATCTCGGCCTACAGAGCACAAATCTAAGGGGGTGGGGGCGATTTGAAATGGGCATGGGCCCCAACCTGTTACGAAAATAGGCCCAGAGGACTTGACTTTAGAGGTGTGCTTAGCTTCGCTAGGTGAAAAAAGAAAGGAAAGAATAGGCCCAGAGGGCTTGATTTTCCTTTCCCTAAGGAAAAAAAGAGTGACATCAAATAAACTCTTGCTTTTTAATTTTTTAGTTGAGTGGAATAGTTACTCAACTAACCAGGGTTCTTACTTCGGACCTAGACGTTTTTTGTTTATTTTAACTAACCAGCCTTAGACTACCATAATAAGGAATGGGATTGAGTAATATTTTTATTATTTAGTGAATATAAATAAATTTTTTTTTTTTTTATATATTATGTAATAAAGTGCATAAAAGTAAATTGATATAAATTATCTTTTTCATCTTCTTAATTTTATCTCAAACTAAATAAAGGAGTTTTTTTTTTTTTTTTTTTTTTTTTTTTTTTTTTTCACTTTTCTACCCCCACCAAACACACTTAGGAAAAAGTAAAATATTTTCTATTTCTCGATTTTTCTATCCCCAAGCCATTAGTTAGCTTACAGACATACCTGAAAGGGCTGAAACCATATCCAATTTCAAAACATACATAGATTTCAACAGGGACGGAACTAGATGGTGGTCCGGGCCCTCCTAGTTCTTAAGAAATAAAAAAAAGTATATATATAGGTATATCTTTTAGAAATTTATATTTGGGCCCCCACTTTCAAAAATTTTGGGCCCCCTCCTTTACAATTTACATTGATTTTATTGGAATAGGCTAAAAGCATTTACATTAGTTGTAAAATAATATAAGACCCCAAATTTGTCCAATCAACCCCAAAATACACCAACATCAGTCTATGCATCATTGTGCAAAAATACATATGTGCTATAGTAATTGTGCAAATTCACACAATTACACAATTACACAATTACAATAGCAATAGCACGAATGTATTTTTGCAAATTTACACAATTACAATAGCACGAATGTATTTTTGTACAATGATACATAGACTAATGTGGGTGTATTTTGGGTTGATTGGGAAAATATACACAATTATTGTTGCTATGCAAATGAATGTTTTATAAATTATTTAGATTGAGGACAGTAGTTTTTTGTTGAGGAAGAGAAAGATGATTTGAGTTAATAATAAAAAATTGACAAGTAAATAGTATTATGATGAAATGTAGTGTAAAATAAATAATTGTGAGTATATAAGTTTTTTTAAAAAAGTAGGTTATTATGCTAAAATAGATAGAATTTTTTACATGAGCTGATGCAAATGCTCTAATGTAGTAAGAAAGAATGAAGTTTTGTGTTTTTGCCTTTATTAGTACGTAGATGATTGAATTATAATGTATTACAAAACAAAAATTTAGTGTATTTTTCTTTGTTGATTGTTTGTTAATACTAAATAGATACTTATGTGAAATTTCATGATTTTTTTTTTACTTATACTCCAACCCCCTTTAATTGGAAATCCTAGGTCCGTCCCCGTGTCAACTCGTGTTTGAATAACAATACTTACCCATGAGATCACTACTAGTACTTGTTTAAGTGCACAATCATAATGTGATACTTAAACGTGTTGTGGATTTGATTATATATTTAGGTGTATCTTTAGAGTTTCTCAAAGACCACTGATTTCTTTAACCTAAATGGGGATTTTAAAAGATACTCTTTTTTTATTTATTTAAAATTTAGCTTACTATTTTTAAAAATATATCCAACCGTGTTCTCACTCTATTTTCCCTTTTACAAATTACAACTCCAAATAAATATTGTTTCTTTATTCTTAAAAAAAAAAAAAAAAAAATCATGGCCACAAACAGTGATTTGGGCCATTTGTCTAATCTCACCAATATAATTCCCCATAGAATGTCAGAGAGAAAGTGAAAAATATAACAGGAGGTGGGAAACCTAGCGGTGACAAAGTCAGCACTCAGGATTTAGTTCATGGAGTAAGATTAAAAGGCAAGATTAGAAGTAAAATTAATCTAAAAAATATTAATTGATAATAATAAAAATATATAAACAATTATATTATTAAAAAAAATTAGTCTAAACTTCAAGTTTAGGGATAATAATGGATATGACATTTTCCCACTAAGCTATCTCAAGTGAAGGTCAGATCTGAGAACGTTGTTAGTATATGATAGGAGTATAACATTTTAATTCGTCTAAAAAAACAGTAGAAACATTTTACTTAACCAATGAGAGAGAGAGAGAGAGAGAGAGAGAGTACAGGACCAACCAAACCAGTTGGGTGGGAAAAATCTGTGTGATACAGCCCAGTGTAGGCTTTTTCACTGTGAGTCGGGTCATACTTTTTATGTTAGGGCCTATGGCAGACTGACTGTCTGGTCCCGTATGTTCTTCTTTTTTGGACCGGCCCTGCGTTTTTGTTATAAGCAAGGATTTGGTACGGGCCGAAGCCTTTTGCAGGGCTGAGTGGGCTCCTTACTTGTCTGAACCCTGAACAAGTTACCGGTGTTTGATAGATAATTGGACTAACATGCATATTTGTGTAGTGATAAAAGGAAACTAATAAAGCCCCCTAGCATATTGCATATACACCTTTGACTTTGATGATCTTAGTTCGATTTTGATGGGTTTAAAAGCTCTTAGTTTCACCCATTCTTGATCAGTACAAGTTTCTTCGAAGAAGTTGGTTCATTAGGCCTGTAAAGTGTGATGCTTTGGGCCCTTTTAGTAAAAGATAGCCTGACTTTTATTTTCCTCCCACAATAAAAAAGGGTGAGATTATGACTTCAAAACATGCATGTTAAGAGTCTTTTATATGTGAACACATGCCCATGTCAATGCAATTAAGTCATTGAACTCATTAGCCAATTGTGAATCAATTGTCCCAGCCATTCCTCCCACACCCACATTTCAAAGTGCATGTGGATCATGCTTTGATTACACAGAATTGAAATAAAGGTCGATTATCAGGTGGTCGGTGGTCTATTTAATTAGCAAGTACATTGTGTTTTACTTTCGGTTACCTAGCTTACCCTACATTAATAGTACCTTGTCAGCATAGATAGAGGAAAACATAATGAACAAATTGATGTTCTAATGGAAAAAGGAGACCTCCAAATTTACTTTTCATTTGCTTATCTTTGAAATAATAACACTTTAAAAAGTTCTGGTATATATAAGTTGATCGTATATATAAAAAAATAAACTTAGATTTTAAGCTAAAACAATCATGACAAAGTGATATTTCTTTTCTTGCTTCAAGTTCTCTTACCTTAATAATGCAATACCTTTTCCTTTCTCTTTTTCCCTCCTTTCTGGGATTTCTTTTCCTTTGGTGGATCCAAGCTATGCTATACACCAATTTGCTTGCCCCACGGACCACCACCATTTCACATAATAGTGCTGGATCATTTTGTCTAATAAGCATTATTTATCAATACAATGAAAGAAGATAGTAGGGGTACTTAGCTAGCTAGAGGAGCATTTTCTAATGTTATGTATACTATCATGCATTATGTATGAATATTACTCCAATTAATTAATTATTCTGTTAATTATAACTTTTTCATACACCATGATTGACATACTTGTGGGAGGTCACATGAGCCTTTGTCAATAAACTATAAGCCTTTAAGACACGCAATGTATGGTAAATAAAAGACCAAAACAGAAAAAAAGAAAAAAAAAGAAGGATATGCTATTATTCCTTACATTTGAGACATTAGTCGAATCTGGTTCTTCTATTTCAACCACAAGGAAATAAGACCTTGTACTTGATGTAGAAGAAAGCTAGCTTGAAGGGGATTGGTTGATTTGTGTTGGCCATATAAGTAGGATACTATATCTGTATGTGACAGGGACCAAACTACATATTAATCATTTTGGTAAAATAAACACTCGATGCTCCATAGTCCATACCATTTTCGAAACGATTGGTTGTGCAGGCAAAAAGCTGCTCTGGCATGAAAATAAAAAAGAAATGAATAATAATAATAATAATAATAATAATAAAAAAGAAACCAACACTTTCTCCAATGTTTGATAAAGAAAAAAAGGACTGTTTGTCTCTTACGATAAACATAATAAATGCATCATTCCCTCCAAAAGCCAATATTATTAAATCTAATAGAAAAAAAAAAAAAACTCTAATAGAAAATTCTTTTTTTTTTTTTTTTGAAAAAAAGTTTTTAAAATAAATAAGCGTAATTTTATTAGAACATAGTAGGATATTAAATATCAATATATTTTATCATAAATACATAAACCAAACAGGTTTTCTAAAATTAAAGGGCTATCGTGATTTTGTAATACTTGAATTAGTTACAATTTAGGTTTATCATGCTAAACCTATGTATTTAATTCTATACACACTATATGTTGGGTTCATTGTAACATTTAATCACAGTTACATATAATAAAGATGACTACCGTGTATCTTTGGTGCGATGGTCACTCTATAAGTATAAGTGCTTGTAGGGTATGGAGGGACAAGAACTGGAGTTCAAGTATTCAGAAGTGAGATTCACACACATATACACTTAGATTAAGATAGAGTAGAATTCTATCTTGTATAATCTATATATCTATATATCTATATAAAACCGAAACTTTTGAAACTCCCACAATTTTCCACGTCACTACTATTTTTTTTTAAAAATTCTTTTTATTTTATTTATTTAAGTTTAATTTTTTTAAAAGAAAAATAACCCAACTATTCTAAAAAAACCTACCCTTTAAAAAACCGTGAACTCCGCCTGCTCTTCTCTCTACCTCTCTCACACACTCTTGAAACTAAAAATCTCTCTTCTCCTATGGCTATCACAATCCAGGCCAGGCCATCAAGGCACGCCAGATCTTCAACAGTCATGGCAATCCCACAGTCGAGGTTCGATTCTTAAATTCTCATGTCCCTGATCTGTGTGTTTTTGTCGATAGTGTGTTATAGACTGTTTTGTTTCGTATCGAAAATCTGTGTGTGTCTATGACCATCGTACACAAGGGTTTTGTTAATGATTAATTAATCAAATCTTTGTTCCTTAATCATGTAGGTCGTTGTGACAACCTCAGATGGCGCTTTTTATAGAGCCGCTATTCCAAGTGGTGCATCCACTGGTATGTTCCTTAATCAAATCTTCGTGTTTTTTTTTTCTTTTTTTTTAATTGATATTAGTCTTAGATTAGTAGTACTTAATCTGAGCGGTGAAATGAACTATGGAGACGATAATTTTCATTTATGTTGTTAGATCATTTTGAAAATACATGATATAGTGAAGAAATTGTGAGAGGATTTGAACATTCAAATATGTTTTGGTGTTTTGTCTCATAGACCAAACTCTGTGTCCTTTTTTTTGTTTTACTTTAGGAATTTATGAGACACTTGAACTAAGGGATGGAGGTTCAGACTACCTTGGAAAAGGTGTATCAAAGGTAAGTTTAATTTATTAGCAAATTTGTAATTAAGCATATTCAGATCAGGGTTGGGTTTTCTTGTTTCTTTGATCTCTGTTTTGTTTTTTCTTTATATATTAATTAGTGGGTTTTCAAACATGGGCTTCTTCCTCTAGAGGTGGAAGATTCTTTCTTTAATTTTTGGTTATTGGTTCTGGATTTACATTACTTTGCTATTATTATTATTTTCATACGTGATTGTGTTACCCTTTATTGCATACCAATAGCAGTTTGCATTAAGTAGTGTAGTTGAGCCTCTGACATTATCTAGAAAGCCTAAGAGTTTATATTCAACCTTTCTAATGGTTTCCAAAATGTCCAAATATTATCCAAAACCTTCAATTATGTATTTTTTTAATGGCTACCTTGTCCTACTGATTAATCACCTCCAGGCAGCAGTTACTGCATCTACTCAGCAATGTAGAATGCAGCATTCAATGATGGTGTGTCATGAGTTGCATAGAGACTAACTCATGGTGAAATCAATTAATTTAGCTAATGTATACATGAGAATGAGATTAAAATGAATGCACATTCAAACTAAATCTAATTTTGCTCTATTCGTACCTGGTATATGGGGCATGTCCTTTCATAATCATGGACATGGCCATAAAATGCAATATCTACCCTGTACTTCTGCCAAAGCTTCTGCATATCATTCCTTCCCATGGGCTCTGAAAATGAGCCCTCTTGGCCAAACCAATCGTTAGAGGAATACCCTAGGGGACGATGAGCAGCAAAGATCAACTAAGGTTGTTTTCGCCTATCAACTGATGCAAGGCACTTCTCAATGAACTTATACTGTTCTGACCCTCTCTCCAGTCATGCTTAGTGTCAGCTATACAGAAGTGAAACATGCCATAATCCGTTGAATACCTATATGTAAATGACAATTATGGTCACAAAACTTAGAATGAAGGATATACTCCACAACAAACAAATCAATGTAAGAGAAATGGACCAAACTGATTGTTGGAAAGGTTTGGCAACTCCTCTAATTTTACTTTCATCTAAAAATAAAAACACCTTCAATTTTTGTAGGACTCTCTATATTCAAACAATAACAAGGGTGTGAAAATGTAAAGAACATATAAATTCAATTTACTAGAACTTAGCTCTGTTCTCAGTAGGAACATAGTATAAGGTCTCAGCAATCACACCACATTCCCCACCTGAATCTGTACCAGTATAGAAGGAACCTGAATCCGGCCAATCACGTTCATGATTACCACTACAAGATGATCAATTGAAAGATTCATTAACCAGTTTTATTAAGTAAGGCATATAATCTGATTTTTATTATAGATGGAAACAATTAGTGATCAATTACACAAACCTTGCAACCATTTATGGAACAGTAGATGTAATGGGCTCCACCTGTTGCAGGAATTGATCCCAATTTGCAATGTATCCGTCTGCATATACTATATCTCCTATGTGGAATACTATAAATATTGGGGCCTTGAAGCTTATTTCATCATAATTTACCACAAATTAATTGATACTGTATGACCTATTATCTATATATCTTTAAAAGAAAGGGTTTGTAAAAGGATTTTTTTTTTTTTAATTTTTAATTTTTTTTTGCCTTGTTTGAAGCTTCTCAATGGGTATCACTAAGACTTAGTAAGAAAACCACAAATATGATAAACCATATGTAACTTTACTTTAAAATTTGATTCACGATTCACATTATTGTTTTCATTACATTCCTATGTGTTATTCTATAGACTCTTACATTTATCATTTTCATTATGTTATGATGTTTAGAAATCATTTATTTTTAGGAGTGACCTTCTTGCATCAATTTATAGTGGTAGGTGATGAATTTTGATAAATGTCAAGTTTTGCTGAAGGAGCTTACAAGTATTGATATAAATTTCATATAAAATTGTGAGTGGTGTTAATGCATTCACTTAAAAGTGATTGTCTATTCAGTACTATTAGAAATAATTCTTGTTGCTGGCTGGGTCATGTAATTAATTGGATGCGTCAATCCATTTATGAATGAGGAGAAGGAGGAATACATGTTGCGTACACACCTTTTTAAAAGGTTTAATTCATTCAACTGACTACCTACTATTGTAGTTTACTTTTAATTCTTTTTTCTTCAATCCTTTTATTATGGTTGCTATTGAAAAGTAGAGATAGAGTTATTTTTTGTTATTTTTTTGGCTTATAAATTCTATTTATTAAGTTCTTTTATGTGTTTCTATACAGTTTTATAGGCTCTATTCAGTATTATTAGTGGAAGCAATTGGACTTGCTTGGTGATTTTGTTGAAGGTAGAGATAGAGTTATTTTCTTTTTTTGCTCCCATGCCTTGCTGCTTGCTTTGTTGTATATGTTCTTGCTGTTGGTTGTGCAGGGTGAATGGGAAAAGGAGTTGCCTTTGCTGGGTTTTTTGGTTCAATAAGAAAAAGGAGGAAGCTTTATATGTTTTTGGTCGTGCTTTCTTTGAGTTTCTTTGAGAGGTTGTTCTGACTGCTGTGGAGAGTTGTTGGTGGTCTCGGCCCTCTCAAGTTTGTGGGAAAGGAGGGAACTTTTTGTATTTTTGGGCTAGGAAAGGGTTCTGTTTATGGAGTTATGGAGGGCTGGAACAGTGATACTTTTTGTATTTGTTTTGTTACTTTTTTTCTTTTCTATCTCATTTGTCTGTATTTAATTGTGCTTAAGAATAGCCAATGCTATTGTCCATTGTACCTAGATAAATAAATCACTTTATTGTATACTGCAGAATATGAGCAGCAAGATATAGTCACAAAAAATTGCCCCCTTTTGTAAAATATGTTGCTATCTAATTTTATAAAGAACATTTTTTTACCGTTGAATTGGCTTATCGCACTTGGAATATATGTAGTTTGTTTTAAATCTAACCTACATTTGTAAAGGGTTTGTGATGTTTCCTTCCTTAGGGGTATAGAGTATGGGTATGTACATTTCACTTGAAACTGTAATTTGTGTATACACAACTTTTACTATTAATAGAAAATTTTCTGCTGTGATTGTTTAAATATGAGCTATGAAAATAAGTTTTGAGTAAAAAGTGAAGAAGAGGGTTAATTTTTTTAATAATTTGATAATTCAAGAAGAGGGTGTTTGAACCTAACAAATATAACTATAATGTTATATAGATTTTGTAGATATTCTTTGTGCTTTCCCGTGCATCGCATGGGTTAGCGACTAGTATATATATATACTCCATCCATCCCAATTTGTTTGTCCTGTTTGAAAAGTCAAACTTTTTAAGGGAACATCATTTATTGTCTTGTCTGCTTTATAAAAATGTATAAGTTTACAAAATTATCCTTAAATAAATTTATCAGCTTTTTAAAAAAGAGTTATTCTTAATGAGGCAACTAAAAAGGTGCCCCAATTAAATTGATTTTTTTAAAATATTAATTAGTTTTCTTTTCAAATAGTTTTGAAAATAAAGTAGGGGTATAATAGGAACATTAGTAAACTAATAATTTTTGTTTTTAGAAACAGGACAATATTTTGGGATATTCCAAAATGGAATAGAGGACAAACAAACTGGGACGGAGGTAGTATATAATAAAGATGTGCTAAGATTCTTGTAACTCAATTAATTGGTATTTTTAATTGAGACATCTAGGATTTAAATCCTTCCTCCTCTAACTATCCAATTAATGACTAACTTGGTATGCTTAATTATTCAATGACTTTAAAAAATAAAAATAATTAGGAACTAAAATAGAATGTAACCCAAGTTTTAGTAAATAAACATATATTTTTGCTTATCTTTTCCAATTTTATTCAATTTGGACATATTATTACTATTTTTTTAAGTGTATGTATATATTTGTGTGTGTGTATAAGAAACAAACACAAACACACACGCACATGCATACACAAGAGAGGAAGAACGAGGTTTTCAGTTATCTTGCATAACAATATTTAACAAAAAAAATTCTATAATATAATTGCATAATTAAGCATATTCTTGGAAATCTTATTAAACTCCAAACCTAATCAAATGATAATATAATTTCATTCTAGAGATTTCATGATATTATTAGGCATCATATTTTTAGAAGTCTAGATTTTTGAGAGCTTATTAAGTGTGAATTTGGATGTTGCTAAAAACTAAAAATTTAGTGCGTTTGACGTTTTTCTGTGAGTCCCGTGCACGGTTTACGGGACCCACAAATATGGAATTCAGCAAATTTTAAGTTAAAACTGGGTTTCACAGTACTATTCACACATTTAAAAATTATTTTGCTACATTGTTTTCAGTTTTCAATTTTCAGCAATAAGTAGTATTCAAACAGACTCTAAATTATCTTGAACCAAACCCTACATTAATGTACGGTTTGTAAATGTTTCTAAAGAAATAGTTTGGAAGAAAATTTTTTGGGCTTCTTTTTATTTTTTTTAATCATCCTTGGAATTGACCGTCTCTATCAATTTTGTCCTTAAACTTATTATTTGAAAATTTAACTTCTGCACTTTTTTTTTTTTGGCGAAAAATTAAACATTTTACTAATATTTTCCATTGAAAATTAATGCATTTAATTTCATGATGTATACATAGTATTTTTCATATTGTCAATAATTTTAAAATATTATTATTATTATCATGTACACATATTGTGATTAAATATGTTAATTTTAACAACAACAAAAAAGCCTAATATAAGATACAATTTGTTTCAAGGACCAAATGGACATTCACATCAAATCTAAGGATGATATTTGTAAAAATTCTTAAATTTATCTGGCATTAAAATTTTACTTAATCATGAGCCCCAGTCATTAATTTCTTTTTCCAAATTATATAATGAATTGCTTTCAGAGCTAGCTGACGATTATGAGAAAGATTTATCAGAGTACAGCTGTACTTCAGTTTTTCTTAAATCTAACCCAAACGTATGGTTTGTAAGTTGTAGCCTGATATAGATTGTTCATACCCAACTTGAGCTGTCAGCTATATAATGGGGGGTATGAATAGTGAATAATCCATTGTTACGTTTCTCTTGTGTACGGAGTGAAAGTGAGAGAAAGAGACTATGACTTTAAGGCTAGGATTGAATATTAATTATATACGATAGACTTGAGGCACTTATCTAATTTCTCTGCCGTCTCTGCCCACATTTTCATAGACACTTTGAAGTTGCTTAGTTGTTCCATTGATTAATTTGTAACACTCAAACATTAGAGGTAGGGTTTGTCTCCATGTTTGGTTGAAAATCGTCGGTTATATACAGTTCATCTTATTCTATCTCATGTCAAGAGAAATTTATTTTTACCAATTACATGCACTGCTGAGTCTGTTTGTGTATTAACTATAAAGTACACTATAACAGTATTAGTATATAGTTGAGTTAAGTTTATAAATAAATCTGATGTAATCAGACACGCTCACAACAGATAAGCTGCTGTGAAACCACTAGTTTTGAACATCATTGTCTTGAAAGGTTTGTATTCATTAAAAACACTAAAAAATAGTAGTTAAACTACAAGCTCTTGATTACGATTTTAGAATATTTACAAGATAAGCTTGACACCCCAAAAAAAAAAAGTTTGATATAAAAGACTTTTCAGAAAAAACTGTAAATTTGGAAAGCATGCAAGTCTAAAGAAAGAAAGTCTAGGCAAGGCCGTATTTGGGAATACAGGTTGGCATATGATATAGTAAAAACAACTGTGTACACACACACACACATATATATATATATATATATATATATTTTGCAGTGAAAAGCTAGAAAAGCAAGAAAATTAAAGTTTCATATAGTACCATTAAACATGAATAAGGGAGGTAGCTATAGGTGTAGGGTGTGATATAATGAAGAGGAAAGCGACTTAACAGCCAGAGAGGCACAACGGTTTCTCAGTGCACAGTGTGGGGGCAGACGTTAGACTATTAGTGTGGGGTTCACTTTTGTAGAAGGAGATGGGAGAGAGAGATGGAAGGAATGGTGGCTCTGAATAATAGTAATTGTAGCCCCCACTGTAGCCCTTGCTAGCTAGACATTTCATAAAGGAATTATTTTGGTAATGACGCCCCCATTGAACCTAGTTCCCTTTCAGCTATTTGGTTGATTCTCTTGCTTCCTCCTTGCCTTACATATGGACCCAGTATTCCAATATACTCTCTCATTTTTGCAATTTATTAGTTCATATCATCTTAACTGGCAACATAGCTAGCCACCAAGTCCTAGATTGTTGCCTATATATCATCATCATGAAAGGGATATATATATATATATATGCTAGCTATCTTTATAGTTGTTGCGATTCATCTCTATTTCTTTATAAAAGAAAAAAAAATCAGCTATGATGCTTCTTTAATAATGTTGAAAAAGGGAATAAAAAAACAAAAAATAATTTTTTTAATCTAAAGAAAGACTACCATCTTTTAGCTAGGGCTGTATTTATTTTAATGGCATGGCATGCAATTACACCATCGACCAAACCTGGAAATTGGTGTGGCAACCCCAAATGAGGAACATGTGTCCTTTACAAGTTACAACCAAACTTAACCACTTGATAGTTGATTTAAGAAGTTAAGAACAAGCTTATTAAGCTTTAAATCTTATTTCTTTCTATTTTGTCTTACTAGAGAGCACAATTCTGAAGTGAAGCTTGATGTATATAGCATAAAGTACACAAAATAATAGAATATATCTGTTAAAAAAATAGAATTATTACAACACAGTGACATGCATGGTAAACAAGGGAAATCATGTGGCATTGATTTCTGTAAGAGAGAGAGAGAGAGAAGGTGACAAAAAGCCAGCACAAGAAATCAAGAATTATGAAGCAGTAGGATATTTAGCCAACTGGGATCGTGTGTCTGGTTGTGCTAGAGTCTGGGGGTTGGGCTGTGGTCCTAGATTATTAACACTCTGGCTTTATCTACATATATATACTGTACACAACAGTAGCCTGTATATAATCCCAAAAAAAAAGAAAAAAAAATTATATATAAATTTACTCTTACGATAAATGACCCTAGTATTAAAGGGAGTGCATGCCCTATCATCTGAATAAATGATGAAAGAGAGGGATATAGCATATAGGTCCCCAATAGGCCTCTGATACCTATAGCCTTTAGCTTTAAGGAGAGGGACGGTGGCACCACTGACCACCCCACACCTCTTCTACGTGAAATAATGATATTTTCCTCGAACATTCTCGGTAAATGTTACTAAGTTTGTTTTTTTGCTAATCACTGTATGTTACTACTAATTACTTATATAACTTTTTGCCTGTAAATATGTACTTAAACGTATAATAACGTGAAGCTAACCAGTAAGCATGTTTAAAGCCTCGTACACGTGCTAGCTTTTTTCGATTTTGGCTTTCAATATTCTTTCTTAGCCACCCTGTGATGGCCTTGTACTTTGCATTTATTGAGAGTTTATAAAGATAATTAGTATATCTGATGAGAGTCATTAGTTTCTTCAATTAATTTTGCCACTGTGCTAATCTGTTTAGTGTTTAATTAGTGTTTATATATATATGCCTAGTATGGAATTCGTTTTTTCAAGCTCTCTCATCATATACTTCTTGAATTTCTGATTAATTTGTACGAATGCTGACTATCGCATACCTTTTATCATTTAGCCAACCAAAAAAAAAAAAAAAAAAAAAGAAAAAAAAAAAGAAAGAAAAAGAAAGAAGAAAGAAAGATACATCGTATCCTTTAATTTAACAAGTATTTTTTTTCTTCACGTGATGACATGTTTGTGCCTTTAAGAATAGAATCTTTCCCCTTTATATTGTAGCTTATATCATTCATATTATCCGATTCTTTCCTAGAAGAGAATTTGAGTTTGACTTCTCCTCTCCATTTTGTTATCATCATTTATGCCTTGCAGGCAAGAAAAAAAGAAGAAGAAGCTATTGTTAATTGATCTCAATAGTTTCCCATTTACTACACAAGAAAGTAAAAAGGCAAAGAGTAAATTATAAGGCTAACTTGTTTGGTGTATTTTACAAAGATCCATCAAGGAATTTATAACAAATTCTAATTGCATTCATATCAATAGAACTGTGTTGTCTGTCCTAGCTAGAAAGGACAAAGTAAATGCAAAGAAAATCAAGGGATAAAAGGATTTGTTTATCCGAATGTATTATTCACAGATCACTGCTTCTAGCCAAATTAACTATAAACAAGTCTTTGACCCAATTCCAAACTTTTCAGGTAATTATAAAATATTTCAAAGTATAATATCATACTTTCTTTCCTAACATTAATGGTGATCTTATTAATTAAATTCATGGTAGGGTTTACAATTTATATGAGAAGAAAGAGTACAACATTAGTTATTATACTTCTAGAATATTGTATAATTTTCCGAACTTTTTGCTCTATGCCAAGATTTTGAGTCTTCACATATGAAAAATACTAGAGTTACAAACTATTTTACATTTTTTTATTATTATAAATTGTTGATGTAGTAAGTAATTATTGGTAAGTGAAAAAAATGATATCAGTGGTGAGCCCAGATGAAAGCCAATAAAAATTTGACATAGCAACAATTTGTAAAATTGTTTATTTATTTATTATTTATATACAAGATAGAAATTCTACTTTAACTTAATTTAAGTGTAAATGTGTGTGAAATTCATTTTTAGAGATTTAAACCCCAACTATTGTCCCCTACACTTCACAAGCATTTATACTTGTGAAGTGACAATTATGCCAAGGATGCATGGAGGTGTAAAATAGTTTATGGCTATGTAGCATTACTCTTTAGATATATAAGGCATTTAAAAAGAATAATTCAAATTTAAATTGACTTGAATAAAGTATTAAATGATATATATTTTTATTATTAATGAAATTTTTGGATAGGTTTTGAGTATTTTTAATATGTCAATTTCAAATTATTAGATGCATGACAAATATAATATCACAAATATTTTTTGTTTCTTTAAAATCTCTAAAGCTCAAATTATCACATGTTGCTAAATTTATATAAAATCATTTACACTAAAATTTTCTTCAAATTAATTGATCTCAAATCCTCAAATCTAAAATCTAAATACAACCCATTGTTATTATAGGGGCACTAGTTTTGATCCCCTAATTTTCTAGACATTATAATTACATTGTACTTGAATCGTTACTAAGCTGAACTTGATTCTCAAAAATACATAAATAAAACAAAAAACTTACTAGTGAGATTAGTAAGAATATTCCTAAGATTTCAGGATTCAAAACAGAAAGTACATTTTTTAGTTGAAATTGGTCTTATTTATGTTCAAACAATTAAGTGAGGGTGATGGTTTAGCTCGTTTATTAATTAGGGTTAGAGTTGCAAGTGGTGAATTAAAGGAAGTTGGCACAACTATTCTTACATTGTAGCCATGCGTATTGTACAGTTTGGTCATATACAGCTACTACGGAAATATAACAAGCAACATTAAATAGATTATGGTTTTGATGATAATGTCAGCAATCAGGATGAGCATTGAGCACATAATTAAGATGTAGGTATGAGATTTTTTATTTTATTTTAAGAGAAGTATAAGATTTAACCTGTCAATTGTGTACAATTATATAATTGATAAATTACCAATTGTCCACAGAAAAAAAAAAAAAAAAACTATTTTTATTAAATGAGACTTAACAAGTATGAATTTTCTAAATGTGAAGTACGGTGGAAATAGGGTTTGAACTTATGAATTCTATAATTATTTAATTATTGTTATCCCATATAGTTTGACTGTACAATTTGTATAACCTTTATCTCTGTGCTTTTACGAGTTGGGTATTGCCATATTTATGAGCACTTGGAGACTGTTTTTCCCATATACACTATCATCGTTTTAATGCAATTACAAAGATATATTATCTATCTTATAGCACGTACACAACTTGTATTATTAATCTTCTCTACTTCAACAACTTCGCCGTGACTATCATCACTATTGTTGATTGTCAATTGCGTCAGATACAACAAAGAAGATATATATAGTGGCAGGAGGTTCTGTCCAACGCATAAAGCATAGGATCAAATTGGACCACATACATGATACATCAATGGACTTTTTTTGCAATTTTAGTGAGCACAACAGTAAACATACAGTAAGTTGGCCTCTAATCTAATCCTCTTTTTTTCCACACACATATATAGGGAAAGTGGGTCACACAAAATTGGTCTGCACTCTGCAGGTATATATATATATATATGAAACTACAAAAAGAAAAACTTGTTTTGTTTTTCTTGTAGAGACTCTCTTCTTTACCACATGATGAACTGACTTAATTTCAACTGTAAATTAAATAAGATTTTGTTCTTTAAATGACCTTTAATTAGGTTGAGTTTTTAACAGTGCCTTAGGGCAATGCTAGCCATATATAGTAAGGGTAACTCACCTGCATGTAGGGCAAGTGGAAGACTTATTTTAATGCGTGCAGTGTTTCTAATAGTAGTACAAGGCAGATGAAAGTCCAATAATTATTATTATTATTTGCTTGGAGTAAGTTAAATACATTGCCAGCCATTTCTTCAAACTCGAATAAGAAAAGGATATATTGTGCCTAATTGCTAAGAATTTAATTATTGAGGTTTTTTTTTTTTTTTTTTTTTGAAGAATTGAGTTAAATTTACAAGAATTGATAGTAGATATTATTATTTTGTAAATCTGCCGATACTTTGAATTATCATGTGTGTATTTTAAAAAGATAATATTTAAAGATATCATATAACATTGTTTATTAATTAGTTATATACATTTTCACCATTATATATAATTTTTTTAAATGCTAAAAGTTCCCTTAAATATTGATAATTACATTTTCCGAATGAAATAAAGAACTCTTTTTCAAAAATTAACTTTATGTAGTTACGGTTAAATTTTAAATTAAAGTTACATTACGTGGGAATCATTATTTTTTTTAAAAAAACATATGAAAAAATTGGCATAGCCTACTTATGTTTGCAAGAATCATAATAAAATTAATTAAAAAAAAAAAAAAAACTATCATTAACTAGTGACCCTGTGGGTACCAATCTCCTCCTCAGTTGCCTTGAGAACATAGGGATCACCCATCATTTTTTCGCTTCCATTAACTTCCTACTTAGGCTGTGTTTGGCTCAATATAAATTGTTTTTCAAGTGTAAAATATTTTTAGGTGAAATTATTTTTCAAAAAGGAAAACATTTTCAAATGTTTGGTTGTATTCCAAAAAATACTTTGAAAAATATTTTCTGGTGTTTGGTTGTATTCTTGAAAATGCTCTAGAAAACACATTTTTATCAGGTTTCTCACATTTTTCCAGGATCCAAACAAATATTATTATTAAAAATCTCAATATATAAACACAAAAAGAAACAAAAATCAGAACAAAATTTTTTTTTGTCCTTCCTCAAACGGGACACTAGTTGTCAAAGAGGTGGAGAGAGATAGCTTGAGAGAAAGAGATGGGTAACGGTAGTGACAAAATTTTGAGAAATGGTGTCAAGCTTGAGGCTTTGGGCGACAAGATCGGTGGTTCAATCTAGAGGCGGTAGCAACGGCGAGGGTGGGTGGCGGGTTATAGATCGGTGAAGATGAGAGGCGGAAGATAGAGGGAAAGAGGGAGGAAGAGAGGCGATGAGAGGTGGAAGACAGAGGGAAAGAGAGAGAAAGATGGAGGAAGAGAGGCGATGAGAGGTGGCAGATAGAGGGACAGTAGATGCAGCTAGCACTTACCAGCACGTGGAGAGTGTTGAGGCAGCGCGATCTGACCGGATTCAGGTTTGGGTGGTCGGAGATGGTGGCTTTCTGTTATAGATCTCTCTCTCTCTCTCTCTAGATTTTCAGTTTGTAAAATTGAGTTTGAAGGTAAATCGTGTGTGTAATTGATTTTATGGGTCTGGGGGCCGAATTTTACAATTAATGAAATGGTTTTCAGTTTGACCAAATTTTACGTGTGCAACCAAACACACATCAGGGTGTAAAATATTTTTCCAAATCCATTTTCAGCCGAAACAAACACAACCTTATTCTATTAATGAATGTAGAAATACAGATAATTCTCATAAAAGATTTCCAACTTTCCATATATAGCCCAGCATTTATTTTCAACCACTAGTAAATGAAGACACTAACCCATACGTTCTTGTGCCACATGAGCAACAAATGGATGGGTTTCATTGCGCCATGTAGAGGTTTTTCACACCCTTAGGCTTAGACATCACTATTCCTCTTCTTAATAACAATTTAAATGGGAGTAAAACAAGAAAACTGAAAAGAAACTGAAGAAGAAGAAGAAGAAGAAGATAATGTTTTATACAACATAATGGACAACTTGATTTCCATGTGATGTTCAACCAAACCATTAAAGTTAATCTTGACTCGGTGATGGCTTATTTACACAACCAACTTGCTATATCACGTTTCAGAAATTAAAAAAGAAAAGAGAAAAGCGATTATCTCATTTGTTTCAACACATAGCCATCATTTACTGATATATATTATATACATGCTGATGCTGTTAACTAATAGGAGATTTCACGATTTAAAGCTGTCACACGTTTAGGATGCAACTTGTTAAGGTGCACGTTACTTTTCGTATATTACAAATATGAATGATTGTTTTTTTTTTTTTTTTTTTTTTCCCTAACGGGATGTCCAGATACAAATCCATTAATTTGGTTACCTTATGCAAAGATAAGGTAGACCAAATTATGGGTCAATTAGTAAATCAATTACATATTTCACATATACATGGGGCCACTTAAGTAAATCAAATTTTTCTATCAAGAATCTTTTGGTTCAGTGTCACTTTTAACTTATTCTAATTATGAGAGAACATAGGTTCAAACCCCATGGACAAATTAAGTCCACTCAACTTATTGCATGGGAAAAAAGAGAGTCAAATCTGCCTCAGAGGTAGGAAACATATATTACTAAGTTGATGTAACAAACTTGTTCATCCATAAATTTGTTAATAATCCAAACCCGAAGCTACATAAAATTAGTAACCGTCTGGATCTTCTCTACGAAATGTACAATTTTACTAGTATATTTTTATTTGATTTTGAAATAAAGATCAATTATTAGTGCGTATCTTTAGCGTGATGATCACTTCATAAAGTGCAAGTTTTTGTAAGGTGAGGACAATGACCGGAGTTCAAATTTTTAAAAAAGAGTTTCACATATATATACACTTAGATTAAATTAGAGTGTATACGTTTTTAGACCCCTTAAAACATAAGTTGTTTAACCTTAGTTATTTAGCCAAGTGATTACTTAGATAAATTATTCAGATCTAGGTTAATATAATCGAATAATATCATGTAAGTAATGCGGAAATATAAATAACACACAATATGATAACCTAGGAAAACCAAATCAGTAAAAAACCTGGGGAGGATTTAACCTAACTATCCTCAAGATAAAACAGATCCACTATGAAAGAATTGAAGTTTTTACAATAGAACTTAGACCACTAACATCCTATTGTTACATCGTGTAGAAAACTTACTACCACGATCACGTGACAGTTCCGAGTCCACGAACTACTTCTTTCCTTGATCCACTGCAACCATAAGTACTCCCACTTGTGACTTTGAGACTCCACTCAAAGGTTTCAGATCTTCTTTAAATTCTTTATGCAGCAACTGAAGCGATCATCAAGTTCTTGACATGAATCTTGATCTTGATAACCCTAAGTGTGTATGAAGGTAAACACCTCTAGATCTCACAAGAGATTCAACACACAACAAATCAAAGACATCTAAAACGTAGTTAGGGTTTTTCCATTTATACTTGGAGTAAAACTTAAAACCTTACATGTCAAACTGGGCTTAGGCTGAGTTGGAAAAATCTGCAGAAAATTAATCTGCACGAGGTTCAATCGATCGAGCCTAATTTTCGATCAATTGAGCTTTGCAGATTTAGACCAATAAATCTTGCAATTACTCGATTTCAACATTACAAATAAACACACTTTGAGCAGTCTAAATCTAGACTCTAAGTTTTGATCATGGTTTGCCGACATATTACAAATTGAAGTTCTAATACATTTAGTTCTTAAAGTCTCAGAGCCTAACAAACTTCCTCTTTGGTAATCTGTGACAAAACACATTACACAAAATAAAATGCTCAAAGTAAAAATAGCCCAATTACACAATATTGCCCAAATTACAATTCAAACTAACTACTAACTATCAGTTGCAAGAATAGACAGCAGCTTCGAATGAAATAACCTGTAAATTCCTGAAACACTAAACAAACCATAAATGCATGTGTAGAAAATACAAGTAAACCAAAATAAACAAACTAAAGCAAATAACAAATATGCAAACTAACTCTCCCCCTAAGTTAGATACATCAAAAAATTTTCTTTTCTCCCCCTAAACAAAACATTTTAAAAACCCTTTTAAATAGGATTCCCCAAAATTTCATTTATTTCTCCCCCTTTTTGTCACGTATTGACAAAGACAACTCAAACAAAGAGTAGATTGACAGTAAACATGAGAGAAAAAAGAGAATAAGGAACCACAAAATTCAAGCTCTATAGAAAATAGAGACAACTCCCCCTATGAAGAGCAACAACTCCCCCTATGAAAAACAAAGGTTAAAAAAAACTTTTCTCCAAAACTAAGGTGAGGATACACATGAAGAAAAATATTCTCTTTTTCAATAAATGCAAACTTAACACTATGTGACCCATAAATAGTTGCATGAGTAGAGAAAATATTTGCACATTGATTATCTATCATATCTCTTAAGAAAAATATTTTCTATAATTCACACATAAAAAATAACATGTACTAAAATGTACAAAGGACTCAAAAATTAAACATAATGAGAGATATGACTGCAAAACTGCAAGATGGATACAGAAAACAATGCAATGCATGTGAATCCTAAACATAAATGATGCATGAAAAAAAATTTGGTCAAAAACTTAGAAACTGAAAATTTTTCAGTTTCGATTGGTCGAGCATCGATCAAATACCAATCGAGTCAAGCAAAATCTAGACTTGAAAAATCTGGAAATTTTCGATTGATCGAAAATTACACTCGATCGATCGAAACTTAGAAAAATAGAATTTTTTGAAAAACCAGAAATTTTTCTGCAGAATCAATTTTCAAAAGATTTTTCATGACATGAAATACATGTAAATGATTCCAAAAGTTTTTGAAAAAAAAAGTTTTAGATTTTTCTTGTCAAAATTTAAACCAACCCTCAAAGAATTTTGCATCAAACATCACAAAGTGTATAATCTTGGATGGCCAAACCAAATTCACACACAATTTCATGTATTAAGTTTTGCAAAGAATAACTTGTGTAGTATATGCAACTAGTAATGACATGAGATACATGTGAGGTGATATGTAGATAGTAATCAATCACAATTTCTACAAAATTCATCATATAAGTTTAAAAGAGACTATCACCTAAAGAGTTATATAATATAACTCTCATATCTCGTAGAAAACAAGTTTGCAATCATGGAAGTTTTTTGTTTGCCTCATAATGTACACACCAATTTTATTTCAAAGTAAAAATGATTGATTAGCTAGAAAATGTACACAAATTTTATTTCATTGTGAATTTATTATAGCCCAATAATGTATACACCAATTTTAGCTTTATTCCGAGGCTACACCTTATGTTCTTTTATGCCTTTCTCATTAAGTTCAAGTCCTAACAATCAAAAGTATGTGACTTTAAAATCAAGATCAAGTTATCAAAAACTATAAACAACTCCCACACAACATGCACTACATAGCTAAAACTAGCAAAGTGCAGTAAAATAAGCTTATCCAAGCTAAACGAGGTACACAAGCATGTTATGTAAAAATAATATGCCAACCTCAATTACATATTCATGATGTGTAATACAAAAGAAATAAAAATCTTTTTGGTTTCAAAAAAAATTTTATGACCAAAACTAAAAGCATACATTATGCTAAATTGTCAGTTTTTAGACCCCTTAAACAATTGATTAAACCTAGGTAATTAGCCAAGTTGTTACTTAGTCCAATTAAACAAGTCTAGGTTATCACAATATAAAAGATCAAATCATGCAAAGCAGCGGAAAATAAATAACACACGATATGATCACCCAGGAAACCAAACCGGTAAAAACCTGGGGAGGATTTGATCTAGCTATCCTCAAGGTAAACTTGAATCCACTATCTTGAAAAAATCGAAGTTCATACAAAAGGACTTACAAGCACCCCCGCTTGACTTCCTAATGCTACCAACCAGTAGAACTTACTGACACGACCACGTGCAAACTCCGAATCCACGGACTCCTTCTTTCTTGGATTCCCACCAGCTACAAGCACCCCCGCTTGTGTATTCTTTAAGCTTTAATGGCAGCAACTGAATTGATCATCAAGGTGTAGAAAATATCTCCTCCTTGAAAACCCTAAGTTTGTGTAAAGGAAAACTCCTCTAGATCTCACAAGAGATTTACACAAACCGCAATATGAGCAACACTAAAACGTGGCTAGGGTTTGCCTTTTATACTTAGGACAAATAAGAAACCCTAAAAAAAATGTTTTAAAACAAATAGGGCTGAGTTGGAAAATTCTGCAGAAAAGCGATCTGTCCGAGCTTCGATCGGTCAAGCCTAAGCTTCGATCGATCGAGCCAGGCCGAAAGCCACAGTGCTTCCTGCATTAAACTCGATTCCAACTTTACATTGACATACAACTTTGAGCTAGTTTTAAACACTTCTAAACACATTGTTTTGATCATGGTTTGCCAACAATACAAATTAAAGTTCTAAATACATAAAGTCCTAAACTTTAGAACCTAACATAAATGATTAAAAATGCAAATGCAATGCATGACAGTACTTAACTAAGCTATAGAGGGTACACAAACAAGAAATATTAATTTCTTAATTAACCCTTGAGTACATGTATAAACTAGTACATACTCACACAAAATCAGAAAAAGCTTAGCACTTATATAACACATACTATTCAAGTTTCTTCATAATATCAAGCATGTTCTAAATCAAGAGAGAGATATTATAACTTATGTAATCCTCAAAACAAATAAAACAAGACACAAAATAAAATATTTTTGTCTTTTTGAAAATTTTCAATGTTTTTGGATTTTTTGAATAATCAAAACAACCTAAGAAAATAAAACAACCAAAAACTAAAAGTAAACATGTCTACAAATAATTGAAAGAATTAAATTAGGGACAAGTCAACAACACTCACCTTATAGAATCTTTTCTCACCCATATAGCACGAGTTTTTGGCATTGTAGATGAAAATCCATGTGAAGCAGAGTGTATTTGAGGGATTACACCAATCTTCTGAGAAAGACTAAAATCCTGCAAATTCCTTTCACAAGCCAACAAGTTTAAATTTTTCAAAAGAATATGAAATAATTTGTATGGACTTATGATAGAAGAAATATCATCACATATCCTAGATTGAAAAACAAAATTTTTTAAGTTCGATTTATGACAATTAGGACGAATGTGATTGGAGACACCACAAAAGTGACAAACAGGAACAAATTTAGGAATATCAGTATTCCTAACATCAAATTTAGTCTCAGATTTTGGTTTTTATCTCAACAAAGAACAATTTGGTCTAATATGACTAACAACACCACAAAGGTGACAAGTAGGCACAAAAACAGATTTATTATGCTCTCTAACAGTAAGTTTAGATATAGGTTTAGAAATTTCAGCGTCTACATCAGAATTTTTACCTTTGTCTAACCTAGCAAAATAAGCAATTTCTTTATTATTCCTCTTGAAAGGAGGGATATAAAGTTTCTCAGTTTTAGCCTTAAGAGAAACAGAAACACTTCTGTTATCAACAACAGGCTTGGTACTAGTCAAATTTTCAATTTTAGCTTTAGATTCAACTAACTCTTGTTCCAAGTTTTTCATTTTCTCATCTTAAGAGGAAATTTGATTTCTCAAAAATTCATTCTTTTTATTAGATTCATCTAATCTAACAACCAATTCCTCTTTTTCAAGATTAGCCAATTTTAACTCTTCCTTGAATTTCTTAGCAATTTTCATAGATTTCAATAATTCCTTATGGAGAGTTTCATAGGCATCAATACGATCAACATAAATAATAGCATCTTCTTTATTCAAATTATCACAAACATGAGCAGAAAGTCATTTCAAATTATCCATGATAACAAGGGTCAATGATCAACTCTTAGATCAAAAGATCTAACACAAGAGCTAACTCGCGCTGATACCACTTGTATGTTTTTAGACCCCTTAAAACACAAGTTGTTTAACCTAGTTATTTAGCCAAGTGATTACTTAGATAAATTATTCATATCTAGGTTAACACAATCAAATCATTTCATATAAGTAACGCGGAAATATAAATAACACACGATATGATAACTTAGGAAAACCAAATCGGTAAAAAACCTGGGGAGAATTTAACTTAACTATCCTCAAGGTAAAACAAATCTACTATGAAAGAATTAAAGTTTTTACAATAGAATTTAGACCACTAACATCCTATTGCTATATCGTGTAGAAAATTTACTATCACGACCACGTGACAGCTCCGAGTCCACGGACTACTTCTTTCCTTGATCCACTACAACCACAAGTACTCCCACTTGTGATTTTGAGACTTCACTTAAAAGTTTCAGATCTTCTTTAAATTATTTATGCAGCAACTGAAGTGATCATCAAGTTCTTGACATGAATTTTGATCTTGATAACCCTAAGTGTGTATGAAGGTAAACACCTCTAGATCTCACAAGAGATTCAACACACAACACATCAAAGACATCTAAAATGTAGCTAGGATTTTTTTTATTTTTTTTTTATTTTTTATATACTTAGAGTAAAACATAAAACCCTACACGTCAAATCGGACTTGGGTTGAGTTGGAAAATTCTGTAGAAAATTAATTTGCACAAGGTTCGATCGATCGAGCCTTGCAAATTTAGACCAATAAATCCTGCAATCACTCGATTCAAACCTTACAAATAAATACACTTTGAGCAGCCTAAATCTAGACTCTAAGTTTTGATCATGGTTTGCCAACACATTACAAATTAAAGTTCTAATACATTTAGTTCCTAAAGTCTTAGAATCTAATAGAATGAAATTCTATTCCAGAAAAAAAAAATCAATTAATATTTTACCTTTCATTTCGTTCAAGTAATAAGTGTTCCAAAAGCGTGCTTAAAAAGAATGGAATGGAATTGGCATTCCTTCCTTCTAAATTTTCAAATTGACATACATAGCTTGGTTGATCCAGAAGAAGGTTCTTTGGGGAATCAGACAGGTGTTAAAGCTTCTAGAGGGGGTCCTACCTTTACTCAATTTTGGCTTTGTTGTCTACTAATTCCTATTTCCGAAGGCCACAAAGAAGTGCTGTCAATCAATCACTAGGGTTTTACACAGTTTTTGTAAGGCCTCAGGACAAATATATAAAATTTGGAAAATTCAATGTGCTTTAGGGGCTGTTTCGATTTTGAGTTTCCATAACTCATAACTCTATTTCCATAACTCATAACTAAAAAATGGTTGGACTCATGATGGAAACAAGTTATGAAGCTTGTTTGGATTTTGTTTCCAGTTATTGTTTCCATCACTCAATTCTCTGATTTTTGAGTGATGAGTTATGGAAACTGAAAACGCATTTTAGTTATTTTCAGTTTCCATAACTCTATTTTCAATGACATTTCTGTAAATAACACTACACCAAGGGACCCACCAGCCGCAACTTTTGACTCACTATTTTTTTTTCCACTTTTCTTTCTTCTTTCTCTGTTCTTCCATTCGGTCTTTCTTTCTTTTTTTTCTTCCTTTTCACCTTTCTCATCTCAATTCTTTTTTTTTTTTTTTTTTTTTTTTTCTCATCTCAGACCCATAAAAAAAAAAAAAAAAAAAATCAAGAAACAGGATTGAAGGGGTGGGTTGCTTGAATCGGTCTGAGTTCGGTGTTGAAGGATGGTTTGAATTTCGGTCTTGAATCGGTGGGTTGCTTTCGGTTTGGGTCTGGGTTTTTTCTGGGTTTTTTTCTGGGTCTGAGTTCGGTGTTGAAGGACAGATTTTCTTCTCACCTAGGCAAAGTCTTTGGTCGAAAATTCACG
The DNA here is from genome assembly GCA_028535165.1 of Quercus tomentella. Taxonomy (NCBI): domain Eukaryota; kingdom Viridiplantae; phylum Streptophyta; class Magnoliopsida; order Fagales; family Fagaceae; genus Quercus; species Quercus tomentella. The sequence goes on from JAPQVY010000100.1 coordinate 46,721,886, forward strand.
AGTTGAGCAAGGGAGAGATCCGAAGAGTGCCTCGATTTCGGCTAGAGGAGGTTGTTGGAGTAATGGCTGAGAAGAGAGAAGAAGCTTGATCAGAGAAGAGAGAACAAGCACCGTTGTGAAGAGTCAGAAAGAAAGAAAGAATAAAAAATTAGAAAAAATAAAAGGGTCTGACACTTAGCTCAGGTATGGGTCCCACAAAAAGTTTGAAATATTTGAGTGATGAAAACTGAAAACAGTGTCCAAACGGGTGAGGTGTAGGGAGTTGGGATATTTTAAGTGATGAGTGATGAGTGACGAAAATTGAGTGATGAGTGATGAAACAAAAAAATCCAAATAGGGTCTTAATCTCCCAATACCAACCCAAAACGAGTTAACTTTGGTTGAAAGAGAATTGAGATTTAGACCCTCATAGGAACTTGGTAATTCCTTTTATTCTAAATGGCAAAGATACGAAAGTCTATAGTTTTATAATTAAGAAAATCCTAAACATACTTGAAAGTTCGTACTAGCCAAATTACTAGGTATTGTTTTAGACCCCATTTAATTATGGCTTAATCAATTAAGTCTAATTAATTATTAATGCAAAATTTATGTAATTAGCTGATTAATCAACCGAACCACCAAACAATTGCATGGATGAACATAAAAGTGCAATGCTATAACATAAAGGGTAGTAGGGAAAAAAAGAATATTAAACCAAAGATGACACCCGATGTGTTGTCAAAGAGGAAAATCGAAGAATTTGGCGTAAAAATTTCTCCGCTGCTCTCCAAACCAGAAATGATCCACTAATAAATAATTTGGAGTACAAGGATATTAAGAAGATCCTTCAAGCCTAATCTACTCAAAGTATTTGAGCTCTCTAAACTCTAGCTACAAACGGACTTAACAAAGTCTTGTTTCACTTTCTTTCTAGATCTCACAATAACGCTTGATTGCACCACCACACCTTACTGGTTGAATATGCGGTTAAGCTTCAATGCTTTCTAAGTTCCAAAATACTCTCTACACTAAGATTGTGTGTGTGTGTGTGTGTGTGTTATGTTTGGATGAAAACTCCTCTCAAGGATATGTAAATTGGAAAGGGAGAGAGTAGAGACTACAAATGAATTCTCTTTTGATATGAGTAGCTCTCTCAAGAAGTGGGTGTATCTATTTTATCATAGAGGTAAAGTGTGGGAAAGAAGCATATATATAGTAGGGCTAGGCATGGCTTAATAGGTATCCAACTAACAAATTTCACTACAGTACCGAGTCACTTGAGAGTTGACCCTACTTGTGTGTCACTTGCAAGTTAGTCTATTGTAACTAAAATTTGAACTCCCACGTGAATTCCACATGTCCACTCACAGGTTGCTTGGTTTTGCGAGTTGTCTCACGAGTTTTAATGTCCAACTGCTCTTCATTAATTTCTAACCAAACCCAATGCATTAATATACAAAGAAATTTGACATGGAATATGGTCAATATAAAACAAGAAAAATCACAACTTAACAATACTCACTTGTAGAAAAGCAAGAATGCTATCTATGGCAAGGCGCCTCACACTTATCAGTTTAGTTATTATAGTAATGGCCACAGATAGTATGAAATCGTTTAGCTGCCAAACAAAGTCATAGTGAGATTGATAAACTGAATAGGAGCTTCCTCTAGGGATACATTAAGATGAAAAATAAATTACCCCTGGTTTACTGGGATACTGTCACCAAGCCTTAATGCCAGAGGGCTTTAGGATCAAGAAAAGAAAATGTCAGAACAAATCCCTCCTAGCAAAGAGACCTTGGGCCATTCAACTAGATTTAGTTGAAAAGTGGGTAGTAACCCTCAAAAATAGGTACCAATTCAACCTTAATTCTTTGAGAAGAAGATCCAAAGCAAACTCAATATGTGAAAAAGGGATGGGATAACTAATCAAGGACGGTAAATTCATTAATTTCTAGTTTGACGACTGGACAAGCCTTAGTCAACTTCAGGGACGAATTTTGGGACCCAAAATAGGGAGGATGTAAAGTTCAAATTAGTTGACAAATGAACTGTGCCCAAACCCTTGTTCCCCAATTAAGAGGATTAATTGGCCTTGTTGTCACAATGGACAGTTAGAAAAGATTTATGCTTATCAAATTTCCCTAGAATTGTTGGAGCATTCTTACTTAGAGTAGCCTAACTAGAAGTGGTTGTGGAAACTAAACAAGATCCCCTGGATTCACACCTTAATTCCTCCGGTTAGCCTACCATGAAAGCTTGGAAAAAAGAACTCCTAACAAGAAGAGATCATGAATCATACTACTATTGTCCCATTTCTAATGGCACCCTATAGACAGTCTTGCATATTTTGAGGGGCTGTCCTATGGTAGAAAGCAGACTTAAGGACAACTGTAAATTAACTGTGGTAATTGGATTTCACCTCCAACTGGATTCTTCAAATTAACTCAAGACAGATGAGAAATATGTGTGTGGCTAGTGTAAGAGTTTTAATTTGAGATATCTAAGGCTCATATATTATATACTTCTCTAGAAATATTGGCAACACCAACATTATGATAGCTAAACTTTGTGCACTTAGAGATGGATCCCACTTGGCTTCCAGCTTGGATATCGGAACAATCATCGTATAAGTAGATGCAAAATCAGTACGTAGTTAGACTATTCAATACATACGACAACTCAATGCTTTATTCTCATACATGTAGTGCTCTAATCTTGGAGGCAGGTCACATCTTCAGTTGTTTGAGGTAGCTCGACTCCAATATACACACCGGGAAGGTAATAGTTGCGCAAATCTTTTGGTATAGGCAAAATGTAGCAGTGGCAGCTTAAGGAATTTTTTCAAGGTGGTCATTAAGAAACTTAAATTATACAAAATTTAATAAAAAGAAAACTTCATATATTGACCAAAAAAAAAAAAAGTGCAAATACATAAAGTCTTACAATTTTCTTTTACAAATTTTCTTATTTTGAAATTGTTGTATGATAGTTTTATTATCAATACTACAAGCTATATCTTTTTCAAAATTTTAGTTAAGTATAAATTTTTTTGGCCTTTTTGTTTTTGTTTGTAAAGACCTAATATATTGTTAAGGAGATTAAAGTTTAAGGATAAAATTTAGTTACAAACTTTATTGTAGTTTAAGGACAATTTTCTTTTACAAATTTTCTTATTTTGAAATTGTTGTATGATAGTTTCATTATCAATACTATAAGCTATATCCCTTTGAAAATTTTAGTTAAGTATAAATTTTTTTGACCCTTTTGTTTTTGTTTGTAAAGACCTAATATATTGTTAAGGGGATCAAAGTTTAAGGATAAAATTTAATTACAAACTTTATTGTAGTTTAACGCTACAACTTTCATTAAACAAATTAACATGGTTATATAATTTGAAAATCTAATCATTGAATTGCATGTGTTTTTATGATCTTAAAACACGTTAAATTTTATACCAATTGGATGTTATTTACTATTCGATCCATAAATTTATTTTTTTATGTATAATTTTAGACTACAAAATTCAAAATTTAAATATTTGATTGATAACATAGTTATTGCTCTTTGATATTCTTGAAATTTTGCAAGTATGGAAAATATAAGAAAAAAATGTAATCTAATAGTGAATTTGTCAAAATTCACATCTAATAATAATAAAAAAAATATTGAGTGGAGTTGTAACCTTAGTCTAGAAGACTACAATCAATTTTTTTTTTTTTTTTTTTGGTCACAATTTTTTTAAGGATAAAAAATCATAAATTTTTAAAATTTATATGTAATAATTATTTTTTTTCAAGTCGGGGCGGCATTGTGACTATCCTAAATACAATGAGGTGCTGCCCCTGTGTAGCAGTAGGGAATCTTTTGTGTTGTATTTAGATCATCCTTTTATTATTGTAAGCCAATTATTAGCAATGCTCATGGGAGCATTATGTATCCTAGACTTTGTTGCTATTAATTTTGTCTTTAATTATATTCCAATTTTCAACCCAAAAAGAGAAAAGAAAAAAAAAAGAGAAAAAGAGAATAGACAGAATATGCTTTAAAGATCTTTTATTTTATTTTATGTGTTTCCATTTTTTTCCTTGTTCCAAAACGACTATAAGTTATTCCACTATTAACCTACTGTCTTTCTTCCTTTCTCAAATTTTGAATTGTTTTTTTTTTTTCTCAAAAAAAAAAAAAATTGTTTTATTGTCTTCCCTTATATATTACACATATATTTTTGGATCTTATACTTTTAAGTGACATGACACTGTATACATATTTAAATTTGTAATACTTTGTTTCTAAAAAAAAAAAAATTGTAATACTTAATTTTAATCATGAAATTGATTAATTTTAGAAAAATGCTATATTCGTCTATAACACTTTCATAACAAATCTTAAGTGGTAAGTTGTTATTGGTTCTAATTTGAACCTATTATTGAATGTACTTTTACCCATTAGTAATGGTCAATAACAACTTGCCACTTATGATTTATTGTGAAAGTATTGTACAAATATTGTAGACATAGTATTTCTCCATAATTAAACATAAGACTCTCTTAGAGCATCTATTCTACATTTTATTTTATTTAAATAATCATTTTTATTATTATCTTCAGAGAGAGAGAGAGAGAGAGAGAGAGAGAATTTGATGAGATAAGAGACGAGAGAAAAAAAATTAAAATAATAATATACAAAGCTATAGTTACCTTGTATATTTTTAACTTGACTAATGATGTGGATGATTTTGGAGCTTAAATGTATAAAATTGAATCATTTTTCTACTTTGCATTGTCGGATGCAAATGCTAAAAATGGTGGGTTTTTATTTTTATTTTTTATTTATTTATTAATATTTGTTTGTTTGAATTATTTAACTTAGGGGGTTAAGTGTCAACCAATAATAGAGAATAGAGATGAGGGTGATGGATGAAGTTGATCTAGATTGGAGACTTTGGGGTTCCATATATTCTGTGAAATGTGATTACAGGAATCTTTACCACTAGGAGCAAGGGATAAGAAGGAAGGCGCGCCTGCAGGTCGGTCTGCTTCATTCCCTTAGCCTAGCTTTTCCCACTAGCAGGACCAGCACACAATCAATGACATCAAAAGTCAAAAACACAACCTAACTATAGCTAGAACATGCCCTCTCTATTACTGGCCTAAATTAATACTTATATATAAACTCAACATAAAAAAAATAAAAATAACTGCGTAACTTGGAGTGCACATTTATCACAATTAAACCATTTTCTTCTGGAAGTGCTGGACTGTTGGGTGTTAAAATAGAGCAGAAGATATGTACAGCTTAATAACACAGATTAAAAAAAAGAAAAAAAAGAAAAAAGAAAAAGGACAAGCTCACATGACCCAAACTTAACCAATTATTCATGGGCCCCTACGTACACTCTCTCCCTAATTTCTTGGCTCCTTTCTCTTCTTCTTCTCTTTTAAACAACAAATTGTATGAATAAAAATTTCTACTTCTCCTGTAGTTGAAGAGAAGTTTTTCGAGCTAGGGAGAGAAGTCAACAATAGCAACAATTGCAACTTGACCTTGTTAATTCAGCCATGGCAATTGTCTTGTTTAGGGTTCACCAATTCTTGGTCAAAGAAGAAGGCGCCGACCCTTTATAAGCTGAGCTTCCTTTTGGATCTCTGGGGCCTCAGAAATCTGGTAAACGATTCTTTTGTTCTAGAAAAACCATATATATTTTCCAGGTGAGTGAGGTATAACTTAGCTTGTGTATATATGTATATATATAGATACAGTACCTATTTGACCATGAGGGTTTAATTAGACCCACCTTCTAATTTTTCTTTTTAATTATTGCCTTAAGGTTGGCTTGTCATTTTATTCCGAAGATCCAGTGCAAATCAGGTTAAAATTGGAAGTGGGTCATCAATTATCATGGAGTTTTTGCAAGAAGAAAAAGGGTTTTCTGACAGAGAAGAAGAGGAGGAGGAAGAGAATATGAGAGAAACAAGTAAGTTGTCTTTTCTTTCTTCCTCTTCATCTTCTGCTTCTTCCAAGTCCAAAGCTTTTCTTCCTCACTATCACCAAAACCTATGGCTAGGGAAATCTGAGTATCTTGCTCAAGAAGAAGCTGTGGCTAGATCTTATGATCAAGCTTTAGCACCAGCTGAAGCTATAAATTTCAACAGCAAGCTACAACTGATGAAGTTATCGCTAGGAAATGATAATTATGATGAAGCAGCTGAAGCAACTGGTGGTGGTGGCGGTGGTGGTGTTGGTGTTAGCACTCATCATGAGTCTATTGAGAAAGAGCATATGTTTGATAAGGTTGTCACACCAAGTGATGTGGGCAAGCTAAACCGCCTGGTCATTCCAAAACAACATGCGGAGAAGCACTTCCCTCTAGACTCCACCAACGAGAAGGGCCTATTGTTGAGCTTTGAAGATCGAAACGGGAAGCCGTGGCGGTTCAGATACTCGTACTGGAACAGTAGCCAAAGCTATGTGATGACTAAAGGGTGGAGCCGATTCGTGAAGGAGAAGAAGCTCGATGCTGGTGACATAGTCTCCTTCGAGCGAGGTGTTGGAGAATCAGGTAAAGACCGATTATACATAGATTGGAGGCGCCGCCCTGATGCACCAAATCTTACAAATTACCCACACTTCGATCGCTCACTTCGATGGCCTAGCAGACTATACTCAACACCACAGCCCTCATCAGTGTCTCGACACTACGAACATTTGCAACAGATGAACTATAACATTCATCCTTATCAACATTATCATCATCAACATCATCACCACCACAACCACAACCACAACCTGTACCTTCAAAGTGGCACTCATGACTTGTACAATTACAATGCAGTGAATTCTGGGTCCGGTAGCTCCCTTTATTATTTAAGGTCATCAGGGTCACATGGTGATCAAATCATTAATGGGGCAGCACTGCCACAAGGTGGGGATATTGTTCCTATGGCAATTGATTCAGTGCAGCCAGTTGTGCACCGTGGTAATACTGTGGCTAAACGCCTTAGACTATTTGGTGTAAACATGGAATGTTCTATACCAGAGGAACCAGAATGCCCTTCGGTCTCTATGGCTCCTCAACTATTAAGACTGCCCAATGCCACCACAGTATTGCCGACAATTCCATCTGGGTTTTCAAACAAAGGAAAAAGTTCATTGACTTTTGATGCAGAGCCCTGATGAGTTCGTATTTTGCATTTGCTGTGGATATACATGGTAAAACCAAGTGAAGAATACAGTATTGAATGGGGTTTTCTTTTGTCTCAGCTACGAATTAAAGGGCTTTCGAAGTCCACAACTTTCAAAAATGTTGAAGATAATTAATTAAGTCGATCTTTAGTATTTCAGTTTTTTTTCCCAGCCTTATTTAATAGAGTAGTTGAGCATTGGGGGTTTTGAAGAGGAAGTGGTCTATATAGTGACATCAAGTCGAAATCTTTCAATTGTGTATAATACAATATACCAATATTATCTAAGTATGGTTCCTATCAAGTGTATAACTTCATGTATTCCTTTTGTTAGGGTTGTACTTCTTAAATTCTGTCCTTGCCATGGTCACCAAATCATCATTCACTTTATTTTGGCTTTAATTTTGTTATTTACATAATGGAGCTGTGTGTACTCTCTCTCTTCTGCCACTGCCAATTTTTAAAGTACATATATGTATATATACATATATATACACACATACACACATATCTAATATGAGTAATTTAATAGTTGCCACTTAATTTCTTTCTCTCTTTCTATTTCTTCTAATACTATTGCTAGGTTAATGTTACTTCTGCTGCTGCTGCTGCTTAATTAGTTAGGCACACTTTGCAGTGATGCGCCGAAAGTTGCAGCATTGTAAAAAGGTAATATATGTATTTTTGTAAAACAACTCTTTGGATTAAATTAATTTTTTTTTTTAAATTATAATTGGGTAGTAGCAATAATTACCCTTGTTTTTACCTTGGTAATATATTCAAGTATTCTTTAAACAGCCGCCTTGTTCTCTGGACTCTTATACACAAAAAGATCCTTCATACAGAATAAAGTGGATGTTCCCCAAAATAGTAAGCCTCCATATCGTATCCTTCTTTTTGAGCACCATTCTATCAAAATTTGTGCATCACAATTTTTCTGTTTTATATTTATATATCTTTCAAATCCCAATTTGTAACATATGTTAATATGATTGTGAAGATTCAACGTATAGTAGCTCAAACACCTTCATAAATGCTACATTGAATCACAATCTTCTCAATATTCTAGCTTCACTGTGCTGTTTAATTTATGGTTTCCCACTTTTACTGAGGACACTATAGTCTATAATTATCTAAGCGTATGAAGCAGAAAATACTTTTCTTAATCAATGTAGTTAATTTCTGTCTCATTCTGGATAAATATGTAGCAATCAAGGAACCTAGTTCTTTTATGTACATGTCTGTTTTTTTTGTTTTCTTATTCAAGAAACTTGATTTGATTGATTAGTGAACCCAAACAGTCTGTAGCCGTAGTTATAACCACAGGGAAAGTGTTCATGTTGTCTATGATAAATTAACATTCATGAAACAGCACATATCTGTATTAGTTCCTATTGCATTCATATTCTCCTTTATTTCTTTAATATATTATGTCATGCCAATTGCCAAAGCTTGATTTTATGCTTTTAGCGTAGGTATTACTCAAGGCATATATTAATTTGTTAAGAAGTTTCATTGAAATAAGATAGAACCTGATGTCTTTATGATGTGGGGGAAAAGATGCTAGAAGAAAATACAGTAAATAAGATGGAAATGTAAATTAAAAGAACAGTTTAAAGAAAGTATATATAAATGCCCCCAAATTAAAGCAAACCTAATGAAAAATAGTAAATCTACAAATATAAGATTAAATAAATAAAAACATACATAGAATTCCACCTAAGTCTCAAAAAAGTTCCCCAATTCTGAAAGGTTTACAAATATTTTTGGGAAGAAGTTTAAGATTCACAACAAATTATTAGAACCAAGAAGACATAAGCATGCCATCTCTCAGCCGCATATACAATGATTTACTTATTTGAGTAGAGTCTTCTTATCATATATGCCTCTTGTTTTTCCTGTTGTCTGGTTTCTCAAATAAGTGGACAACATTTCCTTTAACTATGGTTCCAAAACTTTTCTATGGTTCTAATGAGAAAAGGGAACTAGTTTTTTTTTTCAAGTAATATTTGTAAGTTTACAGGTTGGGTTTTGGTGAGATGACAAGTGTCTTTTATTAAAAATAATAAGTTGCAAGTTTGAGTCTAGAATCAACCTCTTTAAAAAAAAAAAAAAAGACTTACCAATAATATAAATTTCTCAAACCTCGTAAGTACCATCTTTTTACTATTTGTAAGTTGAAAAACAAAATGATGTAACACTAAGATATCAACTGATATTAAAAAAGGATTTGATAATTTAGTGCTTAAACTTGCCCTCGCACTGCAGAGATAGTTTAAAACCAAGTACTAAAGCTAGCATCCTATATTATACTCATACTTACTGCCCCGTCAATGCTATCAAAATTATTATTTGACATGGATAAATGAAAGATTGAATCATCTCCCCAAACCCTGTAAGTCGTGTTTTTGAGTTTTGAGTTCCATGTATTTTGAACATCATCTCTATAGGGAAATTTCAGGTCAAATGGATGTATTCTGCAGCTACATTAGTTGTTATAATTACCTACAAATCATTTAACTAAGCACCCTACATCTTGATGAAGCTAATAAAATAAAGAAATTATGTGGTTGATCAGAATTTCTGAATAATGCCCAAGAAATCAAATGAAAACACAAATTATAATATAGTTGCAACTGTTGCACTCTACAAAGTATGCTATAATGTACTTGAGTCAGGCAAAATCCTGTTCATTTTTTAAAGAAACAAATTTTACCCAGAGATAAAGAGAACAACAGTAATGCAATGCACCAAACATGAAATATAGAAATATCATCCATTTAACATCAGCACATGACATTTGGGATTATAAAAAATAGCATGATTATTTTATGAAGCTTTTCAACTGACAAGCAGAAGGGAAATATTAATTTTGTGAAATGCTTTTAAGGTTGCTTTGCATTGAATGATTGTCTTGTATGGAGGTGGTCAAGGTCAACTCTACAGAACCCTAATATGCATGTTAATTTAATCTCTTCACGAAATTACTATTTGCTTCATACAGTGACTAAGGTACTGTGTGCTTCATACAGTAGTACTGCATGTGATCTTTCTATTATGTATTGATAATTAATTGTTTTCATTCACAAGGCTAGGTGCAGAAAGATTTCGCAAAATTTTAAGAGGCTAGGTGCAGAAAAAAACAGTGAAATATGCGATCAACATAACATAAAATAATAGGAAATTAAACATTTCCAGTTGGTCATTCTCTCTAATTTTGGTCCATGGACCAATTGGGATTTATACAAGATTTTATATAATAGTGGATATATATATATATATCTATCAAACATAAGTTGTTCACTATATTGACTAATATTCTTTAGCGTGTTGCAATTGAAATGAGTCATTACTTTGACTAAACGGTAGATTGTGTTTATCATTCTCCATAGCTGCATGTGACCTTAAGATAGTAACATATAATAATTCTTTGCATGCTAGCTTGTAGAAATACTATTTGGGCTTTACTTATGCAGGGGCTCTCGAGATTCATGAAAATTTGTCAGACAATGATCTGTTGATTTAAATTCTAATGAAAAGGCATTGAGATAATAGAGAAATAATATGAGATGTCTTCTTCTTTTTCTTTTTCTTTCTTAATTTTTTTTTTTTTTAAATTTGCGTTTAATTGAACTAGTACATTCACAAAAATTACAACTTATTGGTGCCAGTAGTGAACCTATATAAAAATCAATAATAACTTGTTAACTTAATAGTTGTAAGAAATTTTGTGCCTCCCTTCAAAATTTCATAATATATATATATATATATATATATATATATATTTAGACACTCAAAAATAAGAGTTCCACTCTCTTGCCCCCTCCCCTCAAGAAAGGTTGGAACCTCAAAATAATTAAGGAACTCCCCATCCCCTCCACACCCCCCCTCCCAAAAAAACTTGTGTCTAATTGAATTGATGCATTCACAAAAATTACAACTTATTGGCGCCGGTAGTGAATTTATATAAAAATCAATAATAACTTGATAACTTAATAGTTGTGAGAAATGTTGTGCCTCTCTTCAAAATTTTATAATATTTATATTTAGACACTCAAAAATGAGAGTTCCTTTCCCTTACCCCCTCCCCTCAAGGTTGGAACCTCAAGATAAGGAATCCCCCCACCCCCTCCAAAAAAATAAAAATAAATTGAGTTTAAGTTTGCCCAATGACAGATATATATATATATATATATATATATATATATATATATATATATATATATATATATAAGGTAATTTTTTTAGATATCCCTTTTGATGGTAATATTTTCTCTTGCATTCTTAAGTTCTTGATTACTCGTCACTTTAAGGGCTTCATTGATTTCATCGGATTTTTTTATTTATTTTTTATTTATAATTGCTTTTGGCAGATAGTTTGGTAATTTAGATTGAAGAGGAAATTTGTAAGAATCACAGGGAGATAATAATATAGAGATAAAATATTTTATTCTTTAAAGATTTTATACCATTGATGAGGGATGCTAACTTTTTTTTGGATATTATTTTATATGTCTACAGCAAATTAGATAACACTTGTATGATTATTAGAGTTTAGGAATTATATATATATATATATATATATATATATATATATATATATATAAATGATTTACTATAACATTAAAAATTTAGCATATATACTACGTACAAATACACACTTTGAATTTGTCTAATATATTATTTTAAATACATTTTTTGGAGGAAATTTCCTCCAATCCACTACTTGACAAATCAAAGATTATGTACTTGTACTTTTAATTATATAATCTGTTTAAATATTTATGTATATTGTTTAAATGATTTATTAATGAATGATATGATTTAATATATGTGAGTGATTTTATAAACCAACAAATAGCAATGGATTGGAATAAATATTTTCAAATTGGTTTAGGAAAACCTTGTCCAATCAATATTATAATTTGGTCCATTCAACTGAACTTATTCTTTGCTCCACTTCTAAGTAATATCTTGAATTCTTCTTAAAAAAAAAAAGAATATCTTGAATTCTCCTATAAAAAAGAAGAAGAATTAATATCTTGAATTCTAGATGACACACAGTTGGAAGGACTTTAAGGGTCACTTGATATATATGTTTAAACATATATTTTCAGTTTTTAAATAATATTACATGTATTTTTACACACTTTTTTACTCACAATTATTTCTAAAAAAATACTAACAATATTACTAAAATAACATCACCAAACCGCCCATTAAACTCTTAGGACCAATAATCAAGTACTAAAAAACATTTAGAATGGTTTGACAGACTTGATGACGTATGGTATAGTGGATGTTGGCAAAATGTATATATATTGTAACGAATAGATTAATAGAGGTCGAAAATTGTGCCATACTGTCTTCATAATAATTATAGGTACGTAAATGATAATATTAATAAATTCACAAAGATTCCTATCCTCAAGGCCCTGAAATTTGAAATGTCCACCTAGCTAGCTAGTAGAAACAAACAATATAGGTTTAGGTTTAGCCTCAGGCTCAAGGTGCATATATTAATCCACGATGATAATAATTAAATAAGCCACAGATACGAGGTACAAATTAAAAAAAAAATCTTTTTAATTTTTTCTTTGGTGATGTTGTCTAAAAATTCTTATAAATTGTTGGATTCAGTTAAACTTGTAGGACGCGTGCAATGAAAATCACTGGTCACCCCTACGGCTAAGCTAAAAATTGCATGGACCACCTTAACGTACGACTCTAGGAGCTCTCTCTCTCTCATGGATTAAAAAAGACTTTAGAGGGAGAGAGAGAGATATTTACTTGTAAATAAATAGTTGTAATTTTGTAGTGTGTTTAGATTATTATTTTTCTTATTGACTTATATATTTATGTAGATTTTTTTGTCAATTTTTAAGAAATAAGCAAGTAAATGTTTCAGAAAAAAGTTAAAAATCAAACACATGCTTAATTTAATGTTTAACCTTACTGAAGTAAAAGAGTGTCCCCTAATTACATTTCTATCCGACTATCTGTGTGTGTTTCTATGGCTGAAATCTAAGGAGTGTAGATCTGTATATATGGCCAGAATTGTTGTAATATTCTTTGAAACCCTAATAATTAAGGAAAATGCTAACGAGTGACCTTAGGGCACTGGTTAAGAATCCAGTTAAAGAAAGTTTTTATGGGAAAAGAAAAAAAAACAATTAATGTTTTGACAACTTTTTTCATTTCCCATAAAAGTGATGTCAAAACTTTCTTAAAATGGATTGTTAATGAGTGCCCTTAGAGCACTCGTTAGCAGGACCAAATAATTAAATGTGACAATATTTGGTGCAGTTGGTCCTAATGTTAAACTTGCACCCAATATCTGAACAGTGCAGGTAATGGAGTGTACGTACCATTGAACAAATTCCTGTTGAGGTGATTATTACTACTTACTCTCCATCCACTAGCTTTTCCTACTCCAGATAGAGGCTACCTCTGATCTACAGCTTTAATTTCATCCCAGTGTGGCTAATTATGGTCTGCTACCTTCAATATATTGAAGGGATATGGCAGCAAGTAAATAGGGTAAGGGTAACTATTGATGCTTTACACAATGTTTACACTATCACAAAAGAATATTTATATTTATAGGTCTAATTAGTTTAACTAGTAAAGTTTTTTGTTATCGAATAAGAGATCTGGGGTTCGAACCTCGCCTATACAAAAAACCGATTGATATTTTAACTTGATGATAAGAGTAATCAGTATAAAGAATATCCAAATTTACTAAAAAAATAAAAACTAAGGGAGTCATTAATTTTGTACCGGAGACTATTTCAATTTGAGTAAGAGAATGAAATAGGAAGATACATGTGTTCACTTACTAAACCACACTTAAGTAATTGTATATAATTATTTTAAGTGAATCATATATGTGCATTGCACATGATAGAGATACATGTTATCTTCTTATTGTTGGTTGTAGTCTTAAACTATGTCCTTAGCCCAAATACATGAACCCAATATATTAACTTAAATAACATTTTTTTTTAAATTAAATTTTTTTTTACTGTTTTTAAATGTACTGGTCAAAACATCCAAAGTATTTCAAGAATAAACCAGTATAATATGGTATTTTACTCAGTACATTTTGAAAGAGTACCTACAATATAAACCGGGGATAGCCGATATTGGTATAATATTATTTTTCTTGATGTGAACACAATGTGAAAAAGACTGGGGTAAGGAACACAATGTGAATCAAAGTAATTTTTATTTACATAATGCAGTGAGAGGTTAAAGAGTTTTTTCTGATCTTCTACTACTTAGAGAGTGTTGAAGTGGCTTAAAAATTGGGGTAAGGAACAAATTAATTAATAAGGATGCACCGCACACCATATTATCTACCCCTTCGGTAATGTCAGTCAGTACTTCAACCAACTCCGGAGTAATAGATTAAAGAGAGAAAGAATTTCTCTTTGTCAGTCAGCTTTCAGACTCTAAAAACAAAAGAAAAAGAAAAAAGCTTTGTGTTTAGCCTTTAGGGTTTGATTTTTTTTTTTTAAGTTCTCTATTTTATTAGCTAGTTAATTTTTCGTCTTATCATGGCCTCTGAACTTAAATTTTATGCCAAAGTACGAGCAAATCTTAGTCTCTATCTTTGTGATTCTTTTGCTCTATTTTTGTATTCTGATTTGGTCTATCTAGCTACTATAATTTATTGTATACACAATCACCAACGGAATTAGGATACATTCTAATAAAAGAAAACTAGTATTAAGTACAAGAAATTGATATTGTTCTATGTAAAAATCAATAACTCATCACAATTGTCCTCAGATGAGTTTCCACATTCCAAAAGTATTGCTTAACATTTACATCAGTCCGTGTATAATAAAAAAATGTGTAAAATTTACATAGTTTTACCTAAAAATAATTTACATTAGTCCATGTATAATTGTGTACATTTTCAAGTTTGCTACAATAATCTTGTAAATTTACCCTGATATTATTAGGATCATATTTTATGTAATTGGCTAATCCTTTGACAAAATGCACTTTACTTGTAATTGAGTAGATCTGAGATGGGTTTAATACATCAAGAAATATGTTGTTCAAAGCATATCAAGTGCTTGTATTAAAAGTCATGAAGATTGGTCTAAGAAACAAGTGAAGAAAAATTATTCATTAAACCTTGATAGATAGCTCGACGGATGTCTACTATCAAGACTTAATGTGAAGCTCGATAGATAGCTTGATAGTAGCTCGATTTATTGAGAACTACGATTTTCAGTTTTCTAGATCTAAATTTCGGCCCAGGCTTATGTATTTGTTTAGGGTTTCTTTTTTCACAACCTTAGACATATATAAGGCTTATTTTAAAAGTCGTCAACACACGGGTACACAGACCATGAGATTTTTTTTTTTCCTCTATGAGAAGTTACTGCGTTTGTACACCATAGGGTTTTATAACCAAGTGCTTCCCGATCTTCATTGTTGATGAAATGAAGAACATTGCAACCAACAACATCGTTCAAGTTGCTAGAGTTAGTCATGTACGGAGATCCATGCAAAGAGTTAGTCACAGATTGAAGATTTGTACATCAAAGGAAAGAAGACTACTACAAGATCAAGTCCAATTGGGTATTAGAGTGAAGGTTCAACTGTAGGTTGGTATTTCGAGATAGGCTAGGGTAGTTGGTAAGATTTCTTATAATTGTAACCGGTTGATTTTTGATTAGTGGATTCTTGGAAGTGGTAACCTTAAAATTACTCGGTGGGGTTCAACTGTAGGTTGGTATTTCGGGATAGGCTAGGGTAATTGGTAAGATTTCTTATACTTGTAACTGCTTGATTGTTGATTAGTAGATTCTTGGGAGTGGTGACCTTAAAATCACTCGGTGAGATTTTTGCCTTGCGAGAGGTTTTCCCTATTTGTCAACAAATTACCGTGTCAATTTAATTTCTGCTGCATTTAGTTTATTTGGTGATTTTTTGGTGCCTTCATGATTTGCAAGTAATTGAACCTAATTAATCAACTTGGGTAATTGAATCAATTAACTGGGGTCAAGTTATCTTAACCCAACATATACTATTTATTTTGTATTTAGTTGTTTATTCTTTCTTTTCGCATTTCGAGGATGAAGGGAGAGAGTAGATGGTGGTTGTATTTGTGTGTGAAGAAAGAAAAAAAATTTATAAAATTAAGAAAAATTGATATTTTAATGAAATGTAGTGTAAAATAAATAATTTGATGTGGGGTGTTTTTGAAAAGTATGTATGTAAAATAGAAAAGGTAGATTCTTGTACTAAAATAGATTGAATTTTTTTCACAAACTAATGCGAATGATCTTACTAAGCTCATCAAACATCTCTTTCAATATGTGATAAGATAATACTCCATTCAACTAATAAAACAACTTAAAGTCAATTTTAATACAAACAATCTAACAACGTAATTTAAATTTTCTACTGACTAATGAAGAATTTAACAAATTAAACTTGTCAAATACGTAATCTATATCATACTAAATTAAGAAATTCTTTATTAAAAATATAATAAAAGCCTTCCAATTCAAATAATCTACATAACTATAACAATTATTAATACCCTCAAAACCATCTTTTTCAAATAGAGAAATGAGATAAGACACTTGCCCATCCACCTATTAAAATCAAGGGAGTCAATACCGTATTGGAGGTTGTACCGGTTTGGCTAGCGGTACGATATATTTTGGATACCGGTGTACCGTTTCGGGTTTACCGCTATTTTTTATATTTATAAATAAATAAATAAATATATGTGTGTGTGTATATATTATAATAAATATAAACGTTTACCATAAAACATTTCCTCAATTCAAAACTAATTATTCATGGTTTTACACTTTAGTATCAATTAAAAGAAAAAAAAAAAACACAATATAAAAAATAGAAAGCTTAAAAGTTACCATTGCATACTAAGAAAACAAATAATACTAATAAGTTAATGCAAATAAGTTACCATTCTGCCCTGCAAATAACTTACCATTCTGCCCTAACAAAAAAAAAAAAAACTTTTTTTTGTACCGACCGGTACGCCCGGTACCGATTGGTATTGCCTGAAATTGGGCGGTATGGCCAGTACGGCCAGTATTTAAACCGGTATGAAACGTTGATGTTTCGATACCGATATACATACCGGTACGGCTGGTACAAGTACGGTATTGACTACCTTGATTAAAATTCTTAATAATCATTTTCAATTCAAACAATCAATATATATATATATATATATATATATATATATATATATATATATATATATATATATATATATACTTTTAAAAAAATTCAATAAGGGGCATAACCAATGATCAGGCCTAATCAAAAGAGGATTGGGCTGAAAAGCAGGTCCGTTGCAATAAATTTGTAGAGGTGAGTTATCAAGGTTAACCATTCAAGCCTTAATAGCTTCACTTGATGATTTAAAGAAAGGAAATAGTCTAAGACAACAGTTTAAGAAGAGAATGGTACAGAGAAAAACAAGGATTCTTATTCAAGTTCTTCCTTAGGCTAACCAAGGAGCAATGGTTCTTGGAATTATACACTTCTTGGTTATACAATTCTTAATTCCTCTCTCTTTTCTCCCTTTCCCTTCTTTTTTCTCTTTATTCTAGGAGGATCTTCCTTACTATATATAGCTACTGGGTTTGCATCCTAACCTTCCACTTGGATGGTCATTAATCCTTCCTTGGATACTTGTCCCATCATTGCTTTGTTGGTGGTGGTAGAGTAGGATGCAGGTTATGAGGACACTATTCAGGGGTCATTATGCCATTAATGCAGCAGACTAAGTTGGTATAGTGTATTAAAGTTGGAGGTGATAGGTGTTTTATCTGGAAGTTTCCTCCTCTCATTGCTTGCACATCTCTACTTCCTTCTTTGGCCTTCAGTCCTATGGCTTTGGTAGTTCGTCTACAGCCTCCTGAGGAGTGTATGCTCCTCAAGCTCCTCGGGCGGGCCGATTTCCTCAGTTTCATTATTTGGATTATCCTTACTGTGCTGGGCTTGAGCTGATGAGTAGTCGGGCCCAACTACTCCTAGGGTTGAGCCTATTTAATAATCTTCCTTCTTTAAGCTTCCCACTCCCACATTTACAATGGGTGGAAAAACTTGAGAATATCTCAGTTGGAAATATTATTAGGTATCAATTGAACTATAAAGCAATTGGTAATTGTAAACTAATTAATCATTAAACAATTTAACTAAACTTGCCAATACTTAACAACTATGATATTAAATTCTAACATTCATTATTAAAAAATTTAAATAATGAAAGCTCTAACATAATCAAATTGAATTCAAACAATCTAACAATCAAATAACTACAACTCTCTCTCTCTCTCTCTCTCTCTCATATTGAGACATTGTGTTGTTTGGCTAAACAGTACAGGGGAAGGGAAAAGTTAAGTTATAGGATTTAAGCTAAAATCCTTAAAAAAAAATTTGCGGTCATTTTAATCCTTAAAATTTAATATTATTAAAAATCGATTCTTCCATCCATCATCGTTATGTTTAGTAGTTGGAAATATTTGATATAATGGACACCTCTTCCGGTGCATGTATTTGACCCAACTTCGATTCTAATACATATAATCACACTTATTGATAATAAATAAGTCTATTTCCTTATGAACATGGGATTCTACATACTACTAACTCCTTATTTCCACATTAACTCTCACATCAATTTTTTCTCCAAAAAAAAAAAAAAAACTCTCATATCAATACATTTAGCTTACCAACTTTTATTCATTTTAATTATTTAATATTAAAATGCCACAAAAATTAGCAACAGTTTTATAGACAATATTGGATGAATGACCAACATTTTGTGCCGGTTTGGATAC
Source organism: Quercus tomentella (assembly GCA_028535165.1). Lineage (NCBI taxonomy): Eukaryota > Viridiplantae > Streptophyta > Magnoliopsida > Fagales > Fagaceae > Quercus > Quercus tomentella. The sequence goes on from JAPQVY010000100.1 coordinate 46,740,898, forward strand.
ACAGCACGTTTACGTTTTGCGCGTTTTCCTTCCTTTTTTTTTTTTTTTTTTTTTCCTCTTCAGCCGCATGTTTTGACTTTTCTTCTGTAAACAGTGCACATGTGCACTGTTCACGGGTCCCACAAATTTTATTTTTTATCAACTTTTTTACTAAAAATGGGTCCCACGGTACTATTCACACATTTAAAAATTATTTTGCTACAGTATTTTCAGTTTTCAGTTTCAGCAAAATAAGTTCTATCCAAATAGACCCTTTATCTTTTAGGACCATTTTGAGAAATTTTGTTGTTGTTTTGTTTTAGGAAAATTTGAACTGTACATATACTGATATACAGGGAATGCTTTTCATTATTTTTATATTTTAATATACCCAAAAATTGTAGTATAAAAAGGTTTCACAATTGACTGCACACAACAACAATATTAATAATAAATCGAATAGATGCAATATAAAAAATTTCCAAACCTTTTTAATATTCTATATATACCATAATTTAAAATAGAGAAATGTTATGTCTATAACATTTTTACAACAAATCCTAAACGGCAAATCGTTATGAATTGTTATTAGTGAGCAAAAAAGTAATTTCAGTACTAGGTTCAAATTAAAACTAATAACAATTTACCACTCATGATTTGTTGTTAAAGTGTTGTGAAAATGTTATAGACGTAATACTTCTCTTTAAAATAGCATAAATATATGGGTGCAATTGAATCCACATAAATATATGTGGTTTCGCCACTGCTAATTAAAAAAAAAAAAAAAAAACCGTTGTCGAAGGAATGTGTCATTTCTTTGGATCTTGGATTATTTCAATTTTGAATTTAAGCTAATTTTTTTGAGTATATGGTTATTTCAATGGTTTTTAAATTCATTCTTAGGAATGTCATTTCTTTGGATCTTAGATTATTTCAATTTTGAATTTAAGCTATTTGTTTGAGTATATGGTTGTTTCAATGGTTTTTAAATTCATTATGTTTGTACAATTGTTTATTTGATTTGGTTTTTTTTTTTTGTGTGTGTGTTATGGTAGCAATTTTTTCATGAACATCAAAACTTGAAACATAAAAGTTTGATGAAAATTACAAATTTAGTCTATGGCACATGAAAATGTGTGCATTGTTAGAATAGTAAAGATCACCAACATCATAGGTAGACGTGGCAAGCAAGCGGGTTGGGTCAAATGAGTTCGGGTTGAAAACGGGTTTGGATAAAAAAATGAGTCATTTTAATCAGGTTAGAAATTGGTTGGTTTGGGTCGAGCTGTATTTTTCACATGAATTTTTTTATTTATTAAAAAAAAACATGTATTTGTCACTTGGTATGTCATGTAGCAAATTACTTTGTGTGAAATACATTACTTTGAATTCACCATCCATATCAAGAAAGAGCTGCTGAACAAATTGATACTTGTTCAATAGAAATCCCAACATTATTAATCAAAATAAAAAACACGAACACAAGGAGACTACATAATATCAACATCCCAAACAATAAAACAAAATTACAAATGCCCAATTGGATAGCTAATTTAACAAAGAATAAAAACTTATTAAAAATTTAAAATCTTAAAAACTAATTTCATAATCTAATATCTTGAAAAATAATCTAATTGTTTTAATTTTAGATGCATTATGGTTGACACTCTATTTCAATTTGCATATACATCAAAGTTTGATTGTTTACTTATTTATATATGGTATCTATAAGGACTTGATTTGGTTCTCAGCCCAAAGGATGGACGGACTCAGGCCCAAAAAGCCCAAAACAATGAATTTGTAGAGAGTGGGTTGGAAAACTGAGTCAAAATGAGTTGAATGGTAGATAAAGTGGGTCCAAATGACAAGAACAGAAAGAAAGATTGGTTTAAACTGAAGAAAATCGTCCTCGGCATAGTACGAGGAGATCAGCTCTTTTATATTTCTCTTAAATTTGATTACAAGTTTGTTTCCTGATTGCTACAGTGTTTCTCTCTAGGTTTTTCGATCCCTTCTTCATGAAGGGTCTCTTCCATTATATAGCTCGCTTTAGACGATCTTGGCCCTCCACTTGTTAACCATCCAAGCTTCTACTTAAGTGATTGTCCCATCAGACACCCTCTTAGGCCCTCTGTGTGTTGGGGTAGCCAATGCAGCATTGTTCAGGGGTCTTCTCCACATTAATGCAACCAGAAAGTTAGCTGCAGAGCATTCAATGCGGTGGTAACAGTTTTCTCCTTAGATATTTTTAGGACTCCCCCTTATCCCATGTTTCTGTAATGTTTACCCGTGCCAATGGAACTTCCTGGAATGTTATCCTTGATGGTAAACCACATTCTCTGACCTCGGCTCTGCCCATCCGTGGAGGGGTTCTTCCTCGGCGATACTTCTGGATGACTTTAACTGGATTACACCTCCTCACTTACTAACGTGGTTCCTCATGTAAGTTTTTACCCGTCCTCGGATCATTCAACGTCCTTAGATCGGGCTCCTGGCCCAATACATACATAAATATGGACTCTGGGCCCAATACCTCTACAATATCCCCTTGAAATTCTTCTTTCTGGCTCCTCGGGAAGAAAGAAGGATTTCGATGTAATGATAGTTCCCTTGCGCCCATTTTATATCGCTTATGACAGTACAGATGCCCTTTTTAACTACACAAGGCCCGCTCCTGATGCTTCGGCATTCAAGACTCTCCCTCATTAAATTTTTGCAGCTCCATGTTCCCCAAGTTCTACGGCATGATGCAGATCCAATGGCTGAGGATTCTGCGGAAACCTAGATAGGAATTTTCCTGCTTGCAACTTTCTCTTTGATATAAATGCCACTTAAATCAGTCACTCATCTTACCTTAGCATTCACTTCACTCAAGCATACATACACTGAACCTACTAATTTCTCCCAAGTCACTCGTGCCCTTATAAGTCCTAAAAGCCTATCCAAGGATACTCTTCTCCTTCTTGTAAGTCTTCATAAACTTTTACACTCTGTTTTTTCGTATATTTTTCTTTTCTTTGTGCTTTTTTTCTCCTCGTCTCTATTTTCTTCTCTCAATCTTCTTAGTTCCCCCAAACCTTTCTAGAAATGGGTAGATTCAAAAGCTTGGTAGACTTTGAGGAGGGAATAGAGAGCTTTAAAGCTCTGTATAGGATCCCACCAGGGGTGTTCATTAGGTACTATAAAGAGGGTGAGTGGCACGAAAAAAGGCAAGAAGGAGAAGTGATGATCCCAATGATTGCCTTTATAGAGGGTGGGATGAGGATTCCTATGGGTATTGTTACTAGGGATTACCTTAGGGCTCACAGGTTAGCTCCCACCTAATATGCCCCAAACATGTTCAGAATATTAGGAAGTGTAGATGCCCTTAATGAAAAAATGGGTTTAGGGCTGACCCATCACGATGTCAACTGGGTCTATAACCTTCACCATCTAAAGGGGCAGGAGTACTACCTAAAATCAAAGCACCCTAAGGTCAGGCTTATCTAATGTCTCCCCGAATCCAACAAGGGGCTAAATAAAGATTTTTTGATCGTGTCTGGGGAGTGGCATGATGGCCTCCCCTGCCCGACGAGAGAGGGGCGACTAGGTGGGGTTTTAGGTTTAGGAAGATTATTTTATAATTACATCGTTCCCTTTGATTTGTGTCGTTCCTGATTTTGACAGCCTCTTCTTTTTTTTTTTTTTTTTTTTTTTTGATGATTTTGTAGATAGACACGCCACCGAGCCAAATTTCAACCTGGTTAACAAGGATAGCCTAGACAAAATTCTCCAAGCCGTGGTATTTGTAAACAAGGACGGTCAATTATGAGCGGCTCACTTGATCTTGGGATATACGCCAATCTTGTCCAGTTTTCAAGCGCCTAAGTGCGTCATAAAAGCCAAAGACCCCCGCCTGCACCGGATAAGCATCGCCGTCCCTGGTTTTGTCCTTCCCGAGGGCACTTTTATACCAGAAGGTGCTTTCGTCACTCAACCTAGCCCAGACGGCGTTCCCAAAGTAGCTTTTCCACTTCAACACACAACTAGTGAAGCTACCTTTTCCCAACCTACCAATAAAGAAGTAGACGAGGAAGAAGAAGAAAAAGAAGAGGAGATAGTAGACGTCTCAGACTCAGAAGACTTCTACAAGGTTTTTAACTAGCCCTTGTCTCCTGATACATCAACTGGTGACCTCGGCCAGCTTTCCCCACCTCAATCCAGTCACCTTGAAGAAGCTACATCCTTATCAGACGAGATAGGGATACAACACAGACCCAGGTGCAACTTGTTGGAAATGATGGAGTCCTAAGCTGGGAATAAGGCGCTCAAGGCTGCCAACCAAGCTAAAATTCCTCCTCTTCCTACTTCCCATGACACCTAGCAGGAGGCTGCAGACAAGAAAAGGAAGAGGGAAATGAGAGGGAAGGAAGTGATGGAGGAAGGCAAGGACGTTTCTTCCAAGGAAACTGAGCCTCAGAGAGGAGCTAAGGTAACCAGGACTAATCAATCCAAGTCACAGGCTGAGGTGGCTCCTAGAGATAGAGGGCGTGACCTTCGCATCAGGGTTTCCAGCTGGAATCCAGCCCTGGTGTTGGATGGGTCCCCTCTCCTAGCAAACTCCTCCATCAGGGATCCCCAGCAAGGGAAGGTTGGGTATGTAGTAGATGCTATAGAGTAGGCTCTGCTACTACCCAATGATATGACCGAACTGAGGACCTTGAGGACACATGAGGTGTTTCAAGGTCTGAAGAGAGACCTAGCCAAGGTAAGTCAAATCTGACGCTTATCATTTATTCTCTTACTTCTTTATCTATTTACTTACTTTTCTTTTTCACTACGTTTCCTATATAGGCTGTCCAAGCTGCTTTTAGGGCCGAGGAGCTAGTGGACTACTACCACCAGCAATACAAAAGCGAGGAAGGAAGGAGGATTGCTGCTGTGGAGGCCTTCAACGTGGGTGAGAAGAGGCTGAAGGAGTTGAAGATCCAACTCTCTCAGTTCGAGAATGAGAGAAAGAGTGCAGCAACTGCATTGAAAGGGGCAGAGAGGCAAGCCGAGAATGTAAGCAGCTCCGCCAAACTGAGCTCGACCTTACTGCTACCAGGGAGTAAAACAAGATATTGATGAAAAAGCTGGAGGAGGCTGAGAAAGCCAAGGACCAGGCTGAGCAGGACGGCTACAACGTGGAGGTAGCTGAAACTGAAGAAGCCTTCAGGTCTGAGGTCACGGGGGTGTGTAGAGTTTATTGCCTCCAAGTGTGGAACAAGACTCTTAACCAGGCAGAGGTTGAGGCCTCCTCAGCACTCAGAGAGGGTAGAAAACATATACTATCCTCCTGCCATTCGGACCTCAAGCCCCTCACCTTCCCAGGTCGACACAGCTCTTAACGTTGCCAGCCCTACTGAAGAGGCCTTGTCCAAGGATCCTCCCCCTCCTAGCAATCTTCAAAAAGGGGAGGAGCAGGCCAAGGAGCAGGAAGCCCCCAAGGAAGCCCTTTTTGAGATGACAAAGCCCTCAGACGCTCCCAAGGACACTTCCAAGGATGGGGTAGCCTCTCAGAGCCTTGAATTGGTCCTGGCAACTTTCCCCTTCCCTGCCAAGGAAGATCCAAAAAGCAAAGAGATGGCATCCTCCATAGCAGCCACTACCAAACTTGCTAAGATGCCCAAGGACAAGCTCGTGATCAAAATGAAGTCTTGAATTGTCCTTGTCTTGTTTTTTGAACTGTTTTGCTTTTTTGTTTGTAATATAATCAGACCTTTTATAAGTAAATTGCCCTTTTCCAAGGCACAATTTAATGAAATATATATTTCTTTTGTGTTTGTGATACTTGTGTCTTTTGCTTGTTTGGTTTTTGTTTTACTTAGTACTTGACTAATAATGACAAGGAGATATGACCCCATTCAGTTATCTGCATAGGTGGTAACACAATTCCCCTTCCTCCCTGACTATTCAATAGAACAAATTAAAAACTACTAAGTCCACAACATCATTAAAACACCCTTTTAACTTCCAAGTCCATACATTACAACAGAATATTTATCCACATCATTCTCAATAGGCTTACTTACCTGGGGCATGTGGTCTGAGGAGGCAAGTGTAACTGGGATTCTGTTTGGTATGTAGGTTAATAACTTGAAATATCAATTTACCCAAGGTATGTGGTCCGAGGAGCTAGGCATGACTAAGGTCCTGTTTGATACTTGGATTGATGCTAGGAAGTATTAATTTACCCAAAGCATGCGGTCTGAGGAGCCAGGCATAGCTAAGGTTCTGTTTAATACTTAGAAAAATTATTGAAAGATATCAATTTACCTAAGGTATGTGGTTCGAGGAGTCAGGCATGACCAAGGTTCTGTTTGATACTTAGATTGATGCCAGAAAGTATTAATTTACCCAAAGCATGTGGTCCGAGGATCTAGGCATAGCTAAGGTTTTGTTTAATACTCAGAAAAATGATCGAAAGATATCAATTTACCCAATATATGTGGTCTAAGGAGCCAGGCATGACTAAGGTTCTGTTTGATACTTAGATTGATGCCAAGAAGTATTAATTTACCTAAAGCATGTGGTCCGAGGAGCCAGGCATAGCTAAGATTTTGTTTAATACTTAGAAAAATGATCGAAAGATATCAATCTACCCAAGGTATGTGGTCCGAGGAGCCAGGCATGACCAAGGTTCTGTTTGATACTTATATTGATGCCAGGAAGTATTAATTTACCCAAAGCATGTGGTCCGAGGAGCCAGGCATAGTTAAGGTTCTGTTTAATACTTAGAAAAATGATCGAAAGATAACAATTTACCTAAGGTATGTGGTCCGAGGAGCCAGGCATGACCAAGATTCTGTTTGATACTTAGATTGATGCTAGGAATTATTAATTTACCCAAAACATGTGGTCCGAGGAGTCAGACATAGCTAAGGTTCTGTTTAATACTTAGAAAAATGATCGAAAGATATCAATTTACCCAAGGTATGTGGTCTGAGGAGTCAGGCATGACCAATGTTCTGTTTGATACTTAGATTGATGCCAGGAAGTATTAATTTACCCAAAGCATGTGGTCTGAGGAGCCAGGCATAGCTAAGGTTCTGTTTAATACTTAGAAAAATAATTGAAAGATATCAATTTACCCAAGGTATGTGGTCCGAGGAGTTAGGCATGATCAAGGTTCTGTTTGATACTTAGATTAACAATAATATCTAGCTCAACAGATAATGCAATAAACGAGAGTGTGACAAGAAAGACTTTCATTAATAATAATACCTTTTCAGGTTATTTACATTCTAAGGATGTAGTACAACGTTCTCATCTAGGTCTTCAAGATGATACGTATTTATTTTAGCCACCGAAGTGATGCGATATGGCCCTTCCCAGTTGGGTCCCAACTTTCCCCACGCTGGGTTCTTTGTAGTACCCAGAACCTTTCTTAACACAAAGTCTCCAAGCGCTAGTGGCCTTAACTTCACGTTAGCATCATACCCTTGTTTGAGCTTGTGTTGATAATAGGCTAGTTGGACCATGGCATTTTCTCTTCGCTTTTCAATTAAGTCTAGGCTTTTTCCTAACAGCTCATCATTGTTGCTCGAAGTGAAAGAACTTATTCTTAGTGTCGAGAATCTAGTCTCCAGAGGAATAACTGCCTTGGCTCCATAAGTCATTGAAAATGGGGTCTCCCCAATGGACCTTCAAGGTGTAGTTTGGTATGTCCAAAGGACGTGTGGCAATTCTTCTACCCATTTTCCCTTTGCATCGTCCAACCTCTTCTTAAGCCCACTCACTGTGACCTTATTAACAGCTTCAGCCTGTCCATTCCCCTAGGGATATGCCAGGGTGGAATATCTATTCGTTATGCCCAAGTCACAGCAATATCTCCTGAAAGCTTTACTATCAAACTGAATTACGTTATTCGAGATGAGGGTGCGAGGGATTCCAAACCGAGTGACTATATTTTTCCGAACGAATTTCTTGGCATCCACGTCCCTGATATTCGCTAATGATTCAGTTTCAACCCACTTGGTGAAGTAGTTTATGCTGACTAACAAATATCTCTTATTCCCTGCTGCCTTTGGGAAAAGGCCTACAATGTCCAAGCCCCATTGGACAAATGGCCAAGGGCTGGATAGAGGATTAAGGACACCTCCTGGTTGGTGAATGTTTGGCGCAAATCTTTGGCATTGGTTACACTTCTTCACATACTCTTATGCTTCCTTCTGCATATTTGGCCACTAATAGCCTTGAGTGAGGGCCCTGTGAGACAAAGATCTGCCCCTTGTGTGGCTTCCACAAATTCCTTTATGTAATTCTTCCAAGTTTAGCTTAACCACTTCAGGGTGTATGCATAGCAGATATGGGCCAGAAAAAGATCTCTTGTACAATTTTTGGTCCTTGGACAACCAAAACTGAGGAGCCTTTTTTCGCACCTTATTAGCCTCTAACTTCTCCTCGGGCAGGACATCCTCCTTAAGAAACAATACAATAGAGTCCATCCAACTAGGACTCACCCTAATCTGATGAATATGAACCGCATTTCCCTCAATTTCAGTAGGTTTACACAAGTCTTCCATAAAAATCACTTGAGGTAAACTTTGCGTCGAGGAGGTTGCCAGCGTGGCAAGAGAGTCGGCATGTGTATTTCTATTTCTAGGGATTTGTGATAAATTAAAAGACTCAAATGCTGACTGCGAGTGTCTAACCTGGTTCAAATACTCCTGCATTCTGAGATCTCTGGCCTCTAGCTCTCCCCAAACCTGGCCCACAACCAGCCTCGAATCAGAGAAGATTTCCACTACTTTTCCACCCATCTTCTAGACCATAGTCATCCCGACCAATAGAGCCTTATACTTAGTCTCATTGTTTATGGCCGAGAAGCCCAACCTCAAAGATTTCTCGATTATGATCTTCCCTAGAGATATCAAAACTAGCCCCACTCCAAATCTTTTGTGGTTTGCAGCACCATCAACGTATACCTTCCAAGTCAAAGGTTTTTGTAAGGAGATAGCGCCAACCGATTTTTGATCCATGTTTTGCTTCTTTACTCTCTCCTCTAATGGGGTTTCAGCAAGTTCAGCCACAAGATCAGCTAGGACCTGACCCTTGACAGAGGTGCGAGGCATGTATTTAATATCAAAAGCCCCTAGGATCGTACCCCATTTTACAATTCTTCCTGTGTAGTTAGCACTTCGAAGTAGAGATCTGAGCGGGAGCTGGGTTAAGACAACAACTGTGTGTGATTGGAAATAGTGGGGGAGCTTACGTGTAGCATGCACCACTGCCAGAATGGCCTTCTCCAGTAAGTAACGGACCTCGTCCTTATGTAGTGACTTGCTCACATAGTAAACTGGTCTCTGTACACCATTATCAACCCGTATTAGCACCAAGCTCACCACGTGGGAGGCCACTGCAACGTATGCGAACAAAACCTCATCCACCTCAGGTTTGGACATAAGGGGTGGCCGAGAAAGATACTCTTTCAACTATTGGAAAGCTAGGACACACTCCTCAATCCATTCAAATCCTTTCCATTTGTTCAACAACTGGAAGAAAGGCCTACACCTGTCTGCTGGCCGAGAGATGAATCGGTTTAGAGCAACGGTCATTCATGTTAGCTTCTGGACCTCTTTGGGATTTCGATATGGCTATAAATTATTGATTGCCTTAATCTGGTCAAGGTTGACCTTAATTCCGCGGTGTGTGACCATGTAACCCAAAAACTTCCCTGATCCGACACTAAAAGAACACTTGGAAGCATTAAGTCGCAGCTTGTGTCTCCTCAAGATCTCAAAGATATTCCCGAAGTCATTAACGTGCTCAGATTCCAACTTGCTCTTGACCACCATATCGTCTATATAAACCCTAATGCTTTTCCCCAACTGTGACTCAAACATCCTGGTCATCATCCTCTAGTAGGTAGCCCCTGCATTCTTTAAATCAAAGGGTATCACCTTGTAATGGTAATTCCCGATAGGAGTAACAAAAGCTGTCCTCTCTTGATTGTCCAAAGCCAAAGGTATCTAGTGGTAGCCTTGAAAAGCGTCCAAAAAGCTCATATGAGGATGGCCTACAATGGCATCCACTAGCTGGTCTATCCGAGGCATGGGGAAAGGGTCTTTTGGGCAGGCCTTATTCAGATCTGTGAAGTCCACACATACCTGCCACTTTCCATTTTCTTCTTCATAACCACAGTATTGGCCAAGCATTCAGGGTAGAACACTTCTTTAATAGCCCCTACCTATTTAAGCTTCATCACCTCGTCTTTGACAGCGTTAGAATGATCCTTAGATGAGCGCCGAGGTGGTTGTTTCCTGGAGGTAACAGATGGATTGACGTTTAAATGATGGCAAATGAATTTTGGATCCACCCCCGAAACTTCGTAGGCATTCCAAGCGAACATATCAACGTTTCTCTTGAGAAACTTCACCAGCATTTCCTTTTCCTGAGGTGATAGCTGAGCCCCCAACCTAAAAAAACTTCTCAGGGTCATCACCTACAACAAATTTCTTTAAATCCTCACACTTCGCATCCTCGGCTGGTCCATTAACTGGTAATACCGGAGACTTTAATTGTTATAAGCCTCTTTCAGCAAAGGTCGAGGACTCAGCAGCAGGTTGATGCATAATTGCAGTCACGAGGCACTGCCTAGTCATGGACTGACTCCCTACAAGCTCCTCAATCCGGTCTCTCAATAGATACTTCACTTTCAAATGCAAAGTAGACGAGACGACCCCTAGGGCATGAAGCCAGGATCTAGCCACAATGGCTGTGTAAGGAGAGTATGCTTCCATTATAATGAAGTCCACTTCGACCACCTCTGACCCTGCCTACATGGGCAATCTAATCTGACCCCTTGGGATGACAACTTTCCCATTAAAGCTCACTAAAGGTGAATCATAGGTTGTTAGGTCCTTAGGCTTTGGGTTCAACCCTCTGTACAAGTTAGGGTACATAATCTCTGCACCGCTGCCCTAGTCTACCATCACCCTCTTCACATCATACCCTCATATTCTGAGGGTGACCACTAAAGCATCATCGTGTAGCTGGATGGCTGTCTTGTCCTCATCCAAAAAACTTAGTGCCGGACAGATCTTCACTTTAGCCCCCTTCGGCTCAGGGTTATGGTCCTTGACCAGTAGCTGAGTTACAGACATCACCTTGGAAGGATGAGAACCAATCCTCCCTGGCGTAGCAAAAATGACATTGAATGTGCCTAACAGAATCCTTGAAGAAGCGTTCCTCTGAGCCCTTGACCTTGGTTGTTCTCCTTGTCCATTGGGCCGATACAAAAATTGCTGTAACTTTCCCTCTCTGACTAATTGCTCCAAATGGTTCCACAGAGTTCTACAGTCCTCGGTGGTGTGCCCTCGTTCTTGATGGTACTGGTAATGCAAACTTTGGTTGCGCCTCATGGGGTCTCCCCCCATTTTGTTCGGCCATTTAAAGTACGACTCATTCTTGATTTTTTCCAAGACTTGATGTATTGGTTCTCGGAACACTGTGTTAACCATCTGAGGAACCGTAGGCCTAGATTGCCCAGAAAAATCCCTTCGGGGTCTGTTATTGTTATAGCTGTCCGACCTAAAATCCCTCCTCTCTTGAGGGATAACCTTACTTTTCCCCTTTCCTTGCTGTTGGTCTTCCTCGACCCGTTTATACTTATCTATCCTATCCATGAGTTGTCGTACATTGGTGGCAGGTTTCCCAGTCAAAGACTTCCTCAAGCCATGCTCGGCAGGTAGGCCGACCTTGAAAGTCCTGAAAGCTACGTCGTCAAAGTCGCCATCTATCTCATTAAATATCTCCCAGTATCTATCCGAATCCGTTTTAAAGTCTCCCCCTCTTTTATGGACAGAGACAACAAGGAATCTAAGGGCCCAGGGACCCTGCTGCACATGATAAAGCGGGATCCAAACGCTTGAGTGAGCTCCTTAAAGGAATCAATGGAGCCTGCTCCTAAGCTATCGAACCACCTCATGGCCACGGGCCCTAAACTGGAGGGGAACACCTTGCACATCAAGGCCTCATTCTTGGAGTGCACAGCCATTCTCTAGTTAAAGTGGCTCACATGCTCCACAGGGTTCGTCCAACCATTGTACATGGTGAACGTTGGCTGAGTGAATCGCCGAGGAAGTCTCCCTCCCTCGATTTTGTGTGTGAAGGGTGATTTGGAGATTTGGTTAAGTACTCTACTCATTGCGTCATTTCCCAGGCCTTTGGAAGATGAACTTTTGCTTCTACGCTCGTGATGGATGTCTTCATTGTACAAGAAAGACTCACTGGGAGGAGTCCTTGACCTATGTCTGTAATTGTGATCCTCTTCATCATCAACATAAGAGTCAAAAATGGATGGAGTTCTTTTTCGCCATTGGTGACACAGCTTTCTCTTCAGATTGTCGATTTCTAGTTGTAGAGCCCTAGTATCCTTCTCGTGAGAAAGGTGGCTTGCATTTTGAGACTGGCTCCTGCTAGTGTGGGTGGTATGCACACTAACATCACGGTCCCTTCTTCATTCTAAATTGACAAAGTAATCTTCACGTTGGGATCCCATAGATTTTGCCAGGTGTAGACCTGACCCTACCATAGTTGCACGTTAGACTCACTACAACACTAAAAATTCCCACAGATAGCGCCAATTGTAAGGACCCGATTTGGTTCTTAGCCCAAAGGATGGATGGACTCAGGCCCAAAAAGCCCAAAACAATGAATTTGTAGAGAGTGGGTTGGAAAACTGGGCTAAAATGAGTTGGATGACAGATAAAGTGGGTCCAAATGACAAGAATAGAAAGAAAGATTGGTTTAAACTGAAGAAAATAGTCCTCGACACAGTTTGAGGAGATCATTTCTTTTATATTTCTGTTAAATTTGATTACAAGTTTGTTTCCTGATTGCTACAGTGTTTCTCTCTAGGTTTCTCGATCCCTTCTTCATAAGGGTCTCTTCCATTATATAGCTCGCTTTAGACGATCTTGGCCCTCCACTTGTTGACCATTCAAGTTTCTACTTAATGATTGTCCCATCGGACACCCTCTCAGGCCCTCTGTGTATTGGGGTAGCCAATGCAGCATTGTTCAGGGGTCTTCTCCACATTAATGCAGCTAGAAATTTAGCTGTAGAGCATTCAATGCGGTGGTAGCAGCTTTCTCCTTAGATATTTTTAGGACTCCCCCCTGTCCCATGTTTCTGCAATGTTTACCCGTGCCAATGGAACTTCCTGGAATGTTATCCTTGATGGTAAACCACATTCTCTGACCTCAGCTCTGCCCATCCGAGGAGGGGTTCTTCCTCGGCCATATTTCTGGACGACTTTAACTGTATTACACCTCCTCACTTACTAATGCGGTTCCTCATGTAAGTTTTTACCCGTCCTCGGATCATTCAACGTTCTCAGATTGGGCCCCTTGCCCAATACATACATAAATATGGACTCCTGGGCCTAATACCCCTACAGTATCTTTTTTAAATATCATGTTATTGATAAGCAATATTCACTCCAAAAAAACCATCTTTTATTTTTAAAAGCCTTTTTATTTTGACTATGGAATATTAAAAAATAGGCCTAAGCATCCATAATTTATGCAACTCTCATACATGTTTATAATTTCAAATAAATATTTTTAAGTCTATTACAACTAGATTTTCTTGGTATGTAATTTGTCATTTGATATTTAAAAATCTTTACTTACAACGCTATTCAAGCAAGAAGAATGCCTCAACCATCATATTTCAATTCGTTTGCATGCAACTAGATAAAAGTCTTAATATTTTTAGACCATTGTATTTGAATGATGTTAAATATAAATACAAGTTTTTTTTTTTTTTTTTTAATGGCATCATCCAAATTTTTTTTTAAAAATTTGATGTTAATTAGATTAATAAAAAAAATCGTTTAAAACTAAAAAAGTAAAATTTTTGTTTGTTTTTGATTTTTTAAAATTAAAATTGAGGATTCAAAATTTTTTTGTTTTAATTTTTTATTAATTAAAATACTGACGTGGCATTTAAAAAGTGCCAAATAATTTTTTTAATAATATTTTAATGGCCACGTCAGCAAGCATGGTACTCCGTCTACCACGTAGGAGGTTTCCGTTAGTGGGTTGACGACAGGGACCAAAATAGAATTGATTTCTTTTTTTAGGGACTACATTAGTAGCAAAATAAATTTAGGGATCAAAATAAGAATTGACCCAAAATGTAGGGACCAAAAGCCAATAATTAAACATGTGAAATAGAAGCTCAAAAGCATGAAAACATGAAAAAGGGGCTAAACAGAAATATTGAATGTGAAAACAGAAGCAAAAACAGAGAAAATAAAATTAGGGTTTATGGGCTAGTTCATGCGCAGCACATGAATAACCCTGCGTGCGCAAGCAAGATTATGCGCACACAACAAACAAGGCAAGGTTTTAGAACACAAATTCTAATAACCTAACACACTTTTAAAGCATACAACTACATAAACCTAAGCTATGTAAACATATTAAATCATATTACAACAAAGAAACTAAAGCAAACGGGAAGATTAAAGTGTGAAAAGAAAAGAAAAGGCAAAGTTTAGACTAGATACCTCGAACAAAAGCTTTTCAAGCTTGTTTTTTGATCGTTCCCTTCAGTCTAATCTATTTACAATTCAATAAAAATGTGATTAGTAATCTTAAACTCAAAGATCAAGGCCAGAAAATGCCCAAATCAAAATAAAATTGACTTGAGGATGTTTTGTGAAAAACTCCCTCTTTGATTTACTATTTCTAGTGAATCTTAGAGTTTTCGATGGGATTTTTGTCTCTTTTGAAAATATACAATGTAAGGCTACTTATAGTGTGAAAATAGAGGTTTGGAATGATTCTCAGACGATGTGAGATTCGTTTCAAACCTCAACATTAATGCAGAAAACTTGTCTTATTTATGTTTCTGGAATCCGCTATGTGTGCGCAAGATCGTGCTTGCATGTGCAGGCCGTAAGAAATAGTGGTTTGGAATAACTTTCAGACGATGTGGGATTCGTTCCTGTAAGGTTGAATTTAATCAACCATTTTATTGGCTTTATTCTATGCCAAATTTTCTTGTAATTCAGCATTTAGAAACCCTGTATTTAGGTGGGAATCATGTAAGGGTAGTGTGTGAGAGAGTGTGAAGAAAAGCTCAAGATTGTGCACTCAGCAAGGGACTTGCAACTGGATCTCGCGGCTTACAAGTCGCCAAAGGATGCACACAAGTGAAGCATGCAGAGGAGCTGAACAGTCACGCCAGCTGGAGCACTACAGGACAAAAAGTCCAATTTGGCCATTCAGTTAACTCGCGGCTTAGACTCGCGACTCAGTCAAGTTACGAGGCCAAGTCACCAGTCCACTCTGTTTGGGAAAAACTGACTCTTCACATTCCAAACACACACCAGTATAAATACCCCTTATACCCACGAAATGTAGAGAGCTTCCAGAGAGAATTTCGAGAGAGAAACCCTAAAGAAAAACAAGATTGACTTATCCACAATCTTTATATATTGATTCTCCAAATTCCTCAACTTTCACCCTTTCCATTGTTACATCCTTGAGAGGTTCATTAGCCAAAACCTTTTTTCACCATACCCATATCTGTGAGGAGGCTATTTGGTGCTTAGGAAGTAGTTAGGAAGGGACCAATTGATATTGTTAATGTTATGGGTTATAGCGGAATCTGGTAAGCAAAAGAAGACAAAAGTTCGGTGTAACCTCGTTGGAGCAAGAAACTTGGAGGGCTTAGGTACACTGAGTAGATTAGGCTTGGGGGGTCTTCTGCTGTTCATGTATCCCAACTTCATTCTTTAGTGGATTATTGACCGCTTGGAGGGCAGCGGAGAGGTTTTACGCTGAGGACTTCGGTTTCCTCTTCGATAACACATCACTGTGTTGTCCTTGTGTTTGCATCTCTCTTCCCTTAATCTTTGCCATTTAATTTCTGCTGTAGTTGTGATTTTATTTGGTTTAGATTGTTTTATCAATTCTGTTTTTAGCTTATGTTCATATTCCGCACATACATTGTTTGATAATAAGCTTGAATTGGTAATTTGTAAATTGGGGGTCTAAACATTCAAGGTGTTTTACACACTATTTGAACATTCAGTTCCAAACCTCAACATCAATGCAGAAAACTTGTCTTATTTATGTTTCTGGAATCCGCTGTGTGTGCAAGATCGTGCTTGCGTGCGCAGGCCGATTCTTGCGACCTGCGCATAGCAAGGGTTTCCTTAGTTTTACTTTTCCAAAAATAGATTTATTTGCTCATTAAAAGTTATATTTTTCATTTTAACATTTCTCAAGTCAATTTAATATCTGATTGGACTCTAAACCAACCTTGGGTCTTATAATTCAGCATTATCAGGGAACAGGGGCTCGAGTCGTAAGGGGTACAAAATGCGGTGTCTACAATAATGTACTAAAGATCATTCTGAAGTGATTCAAGGAACCCAAGACAATCCCAGTGAAATTGAAGACACTCTACCCAAGGAGTATGAAAGTAGGCTTGATGATCAAGAATTACAAATTCTGAATGATGTAGTGTCAGAACCAACAACACTTGTTCGAGAAAGGATACAAGAAAAAGATGAGGGAAGTATTTCTACTGGGTAGAATAGCACATCAACATCTTTAGTAAGAGTACCATTTGTAAGGGTCAAGTTAAATCACCCTATTACCAACATCTTGGGAAGCTTAATTAACAATATGCGACTAAGATCAAAAGCACTGAACGTAATCACTCACTCTTGTTATTTGTCCCAAATAGAACCCAAGAAGGTAGATGAAGCTCTTGAAGATACTGATTGGATAAACTCCATGCATGAAGAACATCATCAATTCATTCGAAATGATGTGTGGGAACTGGTTCCTAGACCACAAGGATTTAGTGTAATTGGCACTAAATGGATTTTTAAGAACAAGTCTGATGAACATGGCACAATTATAAGAAATAAATTGAGACTTGTTGCTCAAGGGTACACTCAAGTAGAAGAAGTAGACTTTGATGAGACTTTTGCACCTGTAGTTAGACTTGAGTCTATTCGAATTCTCTTGGCCATTGCGTATCACTTGAACTTCAAACTCTATCAAATGGAGATGAAGAGTGCATTTTTGAATGGGATGTTGCAAGAAGAAGTGTATGTGGAGCAACCTAAAGGATTTATGGATCCACACAAACCTAATGATGTCTACAAACTGAAGAGAGCACTGTATGGTCTTAAATAAGCTCCTCGAGCTTGATATGACAAACTGACTTCTTATCTTACAAAGAATGAATTTAAAAAAGGAAATGCCGATAGTACTCTTTTTATTTGGAAGGATAAGAAACATTTTGTTGTGGCACAAGTCTATGTGGATGATATTGTTTTTGGCTATACTGATGAGAATCTTGCCAAGTCTTTTGCTTATGAAATGAAGAAAATGTTTGAGATGAGCATGGTGGGCGAACTCACCTACTTCTTAGGACTTCAAGTGATGCAAATTGACAAAGGAATCTACATCAACCAAGCAAAATATGCCAAATATCTCGTAAAGAGATTTGGACTGGAAAATGTAGCTCTTGCTAGAACACCAATGGCCACTAGCACAAAATTGGGGATTGATCCATCAAGTCAGCTTGTTGACATTATTTTATATAGAAGTATGATTGGTTGTTTGTTGTATCTTACTACTAGTCGTCCTGATATATCTTTAGTGTTGGTATGTGTGCTAGATTTCAAGCTAATCCTAAAATGTCACATTTAACTGTTGTTAAAGAATAATCAAATATGTGAATGGGACTAGTGATTTAGGTTTTTTCTATAGAAAAGAGTCAAATGTATTCCTTGCTGGATATTTTGATGCTAATTAGGCTGGAAATGCCGATAACAGAAAAAGCACTACTGGATGGTGTTTTTATGTTGGAACAAATTTAGTTCCTTGGATGAGTAAGAAGAAAAATTTTATCTCTCTGTCTACTGTAGAAACTTAATATATTGCTGCAGGAAGTTGTTGCTCATAGCTTTTATGGATGAAAAAGCTTTTAGGTGATTATGGCATATCACAGGAAACTATGGGTGTATATTGTGATAACTATAGTGCTATTGATATCTTTAAGATTCCAGTTCAACAATCTAGGACTAAACACATAGAGATTAGGGATCTTGTGGAAAGAAAAATTATTGCTCTTGAGTATATCCCTACTGAACATCAGAACGCTGACATCTTTACCAAACCTTTTGATAGAAGTAGATTTGAGTCCCATCGTCAAGTGATTGGTGTTATCACATGCCCCTAGGTTTTTTTGATCCTCATGGTCCTTAGTGCTTAATCTCTCAATTCTTAGGACCAAAATGTTTTTTTTTAGGATTTTATTTTTTGCATTTTATTCATGCATTTCATTCTAGGGTTGATTAGGATGTTTTTAAGTTTTTTTTTTTTAAAGAAAAAAAATATTAAAAAAAAAATTATATTGCACACCACTAAGTGTGTAATTAAGGTTGACCAATGAAATTTGTATTTCATGACTGTGTACCTTGTTTAGTTTTGATGAGCTATTTTCTGCACTTTGCTAGTTTGTGCTATGTAGTGCTTAATTGTGTAAGTTGTCTATAGTCTTTAAACAAATGATCTTGATTTTGATGTCACATATTTTGATCGTAAGGACTAGAAAATCCTAGGAGAAAGACATAAATAACCATCTCACCACTGTTACTCATCAATCATGAACACTTGTGTGCAAATCATAAAAGTCGTGCTTGGTAAGGTGTAGCATTTGCACAGCAAGATTAAACGAGGTGTTATTCTAAAAAAAAAAAAGTGTAACAAGGGTATTTTCTTTTCTATCTCCTATATGCCTATGCATGATATCTTTGATTGTGTTCAAAAGGGAAAAAATTAAAAAAAAAAAGAAAAAGAAAAAGAAAAAGAAAAAGAAAAAGAAAAAGAAAAGGCAAAAAGAAACAAAATGCCTTTACATGATTGCAAGTGTGTTTTCTAGGAAACGTGAGAGTTATATGATGTAACTCTTTAGATGATAGTCACTTTCAAACCAATGTGATTGATGATGTAGAAAATTTGTTTGATTACTATTTACATATCATTTTTTCTGTACTCTATACACTTACTAGTTGCACACACTACACGTAAGGACTAGAAAATCCTAGGAGAAAGGCATAAATAACCATCTCACCACTGTTACTCATCAATCATGAACACCTGTGTGCAAATCATAAAAGCCGTGCTCGGCAAGGTGTAACACTTGCACAGCAAGATTAAACGAGGTGCTATTCTAAAAAAAAAAAAAAGTGTATCAAGGGTATTTTCTTTTCTATCTCCTATATGCCCATGTATGATATCTTTGATTGTGTTAAAAAAAAAAAATTAAAAAAAATAAAAAAAGAAAAGAAAAAGAAAAGGCAAAAAGAAACAAAATGCTTTTACATAATTGCAAGCGTGTTTTCTAGGAAATGTGAAAGTTATATGATGTAACTTCTTAGGTGATAGTCACTTTCAAACCAACATGATTAATGATGTAGAAAATTTGTTTGATTACTATTTACATATCATCTTTTCTGTACTCTATACACTTACTAGTTGCATAGCAAGATTAAACGAGGTGTTATGAGAAAATTGAACTTGCATTAGTTCATGCATCTCTAATACAGTCTGGTCTTGGTTTTTGTGTTTTTTTTGTGTTTCCTTTCTTTCTTTAGATCCTTTTCATGGCTCCCAAGAAATCTAGAAACATTAAGACCAAAGCCAAAAGAGTCTCTGAGTCCCCTTCTACACCTGTTGAGGAATTTGACCACACTAGGTTTCATGTGTTTCAAAATTCTCAAAAATTTGATTCCTTGGTTAAGTATAGGTCTATTTAGGGTGAGCGATAGGTCAATCTAGATGAGTTAGATTGTTTGGTATAGCAAAATCCAGAGTCTAGGAAATGGTTGCCTTTGTGTTTTGACCTTGTACCTCCTGCTGCTGCTTTGATTAGAGAATTCTATTCGAGTCTCTCTACCCATTCTGACTCATCCAGTAGTCATTACTTGACTACTTGGATTCGAGGAGAAGAATTTCAAATAACTAAGCAAATAGTGTCAAAAGCTCTTCGTGTGCCTCTTGTTTGTCGACCTACCTATCTATACACTGAGTCTCTTCCTATTGATGATGTCATGATACTTTTTTTATAGAAGAATTGTCACTTGTGGAACTGAACCAAGACTTAAATCCTATGAGTTAATTGAGCTAAATTATATTCTCTTTAGGATAATGTGTCACAACATCTTTTCTATCTCCCATGTGCATACTATTCCTATAAATAGGTGTATCTTTTTGTATGCCCTCATCACTGATGGTCCCATTTGTTTTCCTTCTCTTTTCATTTAAACCATTGTTGAGGTGCATAGGAGCAAGTCTAGGAAACAAAGTCTGTACTTTCTAGTCTTTATCCTTAGGATTCTAAACTTCTTAGAGTTGGAAAACTTTCCTTCCCTAGAGTTGATTGTTGGGAAATTTAGACACCGGTTGATAGAATTAACAAGTTTTAAACCTAAGTTGTTAATTAGATTTATTATGAATAAATCTTGTTAAAACAAACAAACATCAATATTATGTCAATATCATGCACAACGAAATAATAAATAAGACAAGATATGATGACTTAGGAAAACCAATGAAACAAACTAGTTTCACAGTAAAAAACCTAGGGGAAAACCTTCCCGAAAAGCAATTCAATATAGTAAAGAGAAGTTTCAGATCTAGTACAAAACCTTTGTCCCTAGACTCTACAATCTCCGTAGATGAACTTACAGCGGAAACCTTCTACCATTTCAGAACCTCTAAACTCTTTAATATATGAACGCCACCCTTTTGCACGGATCCTAGTACGTGACTAACTCCAACAACTTGAAGATGTTATTGGCTACAAAATTCTTCACTTCATCAACAATGAAGATCAAGAAGTAATTGGTTACAAAATCTTAAGGCGCAAAAGACGCAGTAACTTCTTGCAGAGAGAATAAGACACTAAGTCACTTTCCGCAAGTGTTCTCCATGTATAACGGCTTTTAAAATAAGTCTTATATATGTCTAGGATTGTGAGAAAAGAAACCCTACACATACATGTCAGCTAGGGCCAAAAATCAGATCTGGAAATTCTAATTTCGTAGATCTCGACAAATTTAGCTTCTGTAGAGTTTCGTTCTTAAATCTCGATAGATACTATATATGTCGAGATATCTGTTGAGCTTTAATGAACAACTATTCTTCACTTGTTTCTTGGTTCAATCTTCATGGCTTTAATACTTGACTTGAACTCTTGTTTCTTGAAGTACTAAATCCATCCTAGATCTACCCAATTACAAGTAAAGTGCATTTTGTCAAAGGATTAGCCAATTACATAAAATATGTCCTTAACATTGATCCATATCATTGCCCCTATAGGAGCCACCTTTCTTAGAGAGTGGAGTGCACAAAAGAAGACTGTTGAGCCAAGTGTTGGTTCATCAAAGAGACCTCGAGTAAAGTCTACTGTTGGAGATAGGCTTGCTGAGGAGATTCCTTTTGATCCTACAGCTGTTGTTGCTGAGGATGATGTTAATGAGGTAAATGTTGATACTAGACATAGTGAGCCTACTGTTCGTTCTCTCTCTCTTTGTGCTATGATGGAGATGTTTATGATGACTCAAGCAACTCATGGACAGCTTCTGGATGAACTTATTTCTAAGGTTGCTATTTTGAGAGCGGATTTTTTTAAGTAAAGGAGTGTTTTTCCACCTCAATCCTTGATGGTTGGCTTTGGCAATACGTAACAAAAAAGGGGAGTAAATAGCTCTTGTAATTAGGGGGAGAGCAGATTTTGTAGCTTTTGTAGCTAAGGGGAGAATAGATGATATTTTTTTGATGTATATTTGTTTCTATCTTTTGTTCTTGTTTCAGAAACATGATATTTTTTGTTGATACATTGATTATATTGATGGTATTGATGATGTTCTTCATTTGATATCTGATCTTCTTTTATGTTTTGTGAATTCAGTTTTTAGTTTTCGACTAACATTGTATTTTCTACACATGCGTTTATGGTTTGTTTTCAGTGTTTTAGGAATTTACAAGTTCATTCTTTCATCAACTACTACCTACTTTAGCAACTGATAGATAGTAGCTTATGATAGAATTATATTAGGGCAATACCTTGTAATTGGGTTAGTTCTTGAATTGAGCAATTCATGATTACGTGTGTTTTGTCACAGATTGCCAAAGGGAGAACAAAATGAGAACAAAAACATGTCTCGATTAGGTGTTAGACATTGCTCAAGTTTGTTTAAGTCAAGATTCAAGAACTGTCAAGTTACAGAAAGAAAAAGCAAGCTACTGTAAAGCTCGACTGATCGAAAGATAGGTTCAATTGATCAAAAATCGTGTTCTGTAGATTTTAAATTAGGCCCAAGCCTGTGAAAACCGTTTAGGGTTTCAGTCCAACACTACTAAGTATAAAAGGAATACCCTAATTACGTTTTAGAAGCACTTGGAAGACTTGTGAGTTACTCCTGCGAGATTTGTGAGGTTTTTGTAACCTTTTAACTCTACAAGCGTCTACCTAAACGAGATCTACAATCAAAAACTGATGGAAACAAGTTGCTGCATAAAGATGGGATCTCAAGTCACAAACATGGGAGTTTGTGTGCAGGAAATTCAAGATAGAAGAGTTTGTAAAGTCGGAGCTGCATGTGGTCGTGTTAGTAAGTTTTGCAAGAGGTAGCTTTAGATTTAGGGTTTAAATCTATTGTAAGCTTCCATTCTAACATAGTGGATTTGTTTACCTTGAGAATAGTTAGGTTAAATACTTCCTAGGTTTTTACCTTGAAACGGTTGGTTTCATTGGTTATCCTAAATCATCATATTACTGTTTTCTTTACTTTTCCGCACTAAATAATATGTTTGCATGTGTTTAATATAGATCTCATAATTAACCTCAGTAACTACTTGGCTAATTCATTAGGTTAAACTAATTTATTTTAAAAGGGGTCTAAATAGAACAAACAAGATAGATGTTTGAAAAATTAACAAACAAATTGTTAAAGAAAATAAACCATATACATTACTGTACTTACCACATTAGGAAATGAATAAGAAAAAGCCAGATACATTTGCCTACTACGATATTATTAGTTTATGAGAGAGAGAGAGAGAGAGAGAGAGAGAGAGAGAGAGAGAGAGAGAGAGAGAGAGAGAGAGAGAGAGAGAGAGAGAGAGAGGGATGGTGTGTAGACTATGGGAAGCCGGGGTCAATGATGGATAATGGCGACTCTAGAAATTTTTTCCAGGGTGGTCATTAAGAAATTTAAATTATACAATATTTTATAAAAAAGATAGTTTTATCTTATTATCAATGCTGCAAGCTATATCTCTTTCAAAATTTTAGTTAAAAATTTATTTTATTTTATTTTATTTTTCTTTTTGTTTGTAAAGGCCCAATATATCGTTAAAAGGACCAAAATTTGACTACAAACTTATTGTATCCTAAGACTATAACTTTCACTAAACAAATTAATATGACTACATATTTTGAAAATCTAACTGTTGAATTGTATGTTTTTTTTATGTTCTTAAAACACATGTCAAGTTTCATGTCAATCGGATGTTATTTACTATTTGATTCATAAACTTATTTTTTTGCGTATAATTTTATACTACAAAAACTCGAAAATTAAACATTTGATTGATGACATAAACTATTTATCTTTAATCTTCTTGAAGTTTTGCAAGTATGGAAGATATAAGAAAAAAAATGTAATCTAATTGTAAAATTGTTAAAATTTATACCCAATAAAAAAATATTGAGTGGAGTTGTAGCCTTAATCTACAATCAAGTTTGTTGCTAAACTTTATCCAAAGTTTAATTATATTGGACCTAAAAAAAATTTAGGGTGGTCACGCATTTTTTTTAAGGTAAGAAAAATCATAAAATTTTTAAATTTTATATATAATAATGATTTTTATTCCAGGCCAAGGTGGCCCTATGACCACCCTAACTCTAACGTGGAGCCACCAGCGATGATGGAAAGGTGGCGGGGTTGGTTATACAAAAAATAAGTTACTTTCAACTAATTTTAGCATTTGAAGTTTTCTATCATCGTAAGAGATAGCCAAAAATGTTTTATTCAAATTAATTTAAGGCCATTCTAACGAGTATAAATCAATTTTAAATTGTTTGATTAAATTATGAGAGAAATGTTATGTCCACAACATTTTCACAACAAATTTTTAAGTTTTACGTTGTTACGTTACTAATGGACAAAAAATAATTTTAGTGATGGATTCAAATTAGAACCAATAATAACTTTCCAATTACAATTTGTTGTGAAAATATTGTAAACATAACTGTACTTCTCAAATCTTATAGATGGTCAAATTAACGATTTTAAACTGGCATGATTTAAGAAAAATGATAACTGAAGCTACCTACATGTTTAAGATGACAAGCCTAAACCTAATAAAGGTAAAAGACCATCCCTAGTTTGCAAACCAAGTATTTAACTTGTACCATAATAAATATATTAACAAAGATTATCAAAATATATATATATATATATATATATATATATATATTAACAAAGTATTTTATCTGTACAACAAATTTATTAGCCATATACAATGTATGGTTAGTTTAGGATTTAGTATCCTAAAAACATCTCACATTGATTTCATTATATAATTGTATTTAGTATAATAAAGGTACAACTATTAAGGGCTTTCTTATGTGAACATAGGATGAATCACGTAATCCACACCTGCCCTCTATAAACAATTCTATGATCTTCTTAAGATGGTCAAGATCAAGTGGCAACAAACTTTCATACATATATCTATCTTCAAGCTATATTAAGGAGAGAAAAAATAAAGCTAGTCTCAACAAGTGGAGAACAAATGGTGAGAGTATGAATTACTAAATGGAGGTCATCAAGTTTATTTTGAATAACAGTCTTATTAATATACATTAATTTGCATTACAATCTTTTTTCACATATCTTTTTAACTTAGTTTCATATTGAGGTGAAAATCATCTTTCACTCATCAATTTCTCATCATTTTATTAAGTTCTCAAGGGTACGTACAAAAGTCTATGCAAAAATGTAAACCTTATAGGTAAAATGTATATGTGACAATGTGCCAATGTGCCATGCATACACACAATGGCTCAAAATTGAATTAATATTAAAATTACTTTCAATTTTATTACAAAAATACTATTAGAAATTAAAATTTAATTAATATTTAAAAATTGAAATCTCTATATATTAGGAGAGTTCAAAAAGTTAGTCATCGCTTCAAAAAAAGTAAAAAATACCCCTAATCTAATTAGTGAATCCTTATTCTTAAAAAATAAAAAATGGGGTTAAAATTTTATTTCAACAAAATTAAAAAAAAAAAAACTACTAGAGAAACTTTTTTCCTAAAAATTAGCACTCTCTATTTAAATATATCTCACGTATGTTTGATACAATTTTTTCTAAAAACTAGCACACACTAAACCCAACAATTTACCCCATTTCAAATCGTAAATTTTAGTTTTTTAAAAATTCCTTCAACTCACTAATAATAGATAAATTCTTGTGTAACCTCACTAATAATAGATAAAATTCAAATTGAAAAATTACATTAAACTCAAAATAAAAAAAGAGCCTTGTCGCACATGTGGAGCACGTATGATGAGGCTAGTATCAAATTATAAGATTTGTAATATCTTTAAGAGCATCCACATTGGTGGTGCTAAATTTTTTTAGCTTTTATCACTTAAAAAAGCCACTTTATTTATTTTAACTTACCATTTCATAGAGCTACAAGCCACATTAACCCATCCCAACCGTTCACTTAGCCGAAGTCGGAGCATGTAGAGAATCAGTGGCAGCGAGGGCAGTGAGGGCTCCGCAACCAACGCCAAAGAGGAGAGCCACGACGACATTCAAGATGTCCTTGGTGCGGTTACAGAGGGAGCTGAAGTTGTAGGAAGCAAGGGGCTGCTGGTGAGGAACGACGTGGCTTAAGAGAGAGAGAGAGAGAGAGAGAGAGAGAGAGAGAGAGAGAGAGAGAGAGAGAGAGAGAGAGAGAGAGAGAGAGAGAGAGATGAGATGAGAGAAAAAAGAATAAAAAAGAGAAGAGCAACGGGAAAAAAGAATTAAAAAAGTATTAAAAGCAAGTAGCAACTTGCTATAGTAAACTGGTACTAGTAATAGTTTACCGTAGCAAGTTGCCAAATTTTTTAAACTATTGCACCACTAATGTAGCACAACATTTTGTAGTCTGTGGTGGTAAATATAGTATTTTAGCAATATGCCTCCACTAATACTGATGCTCTAAGCATGTAGTTAATGGGTGCTCTTAGGGGTGTTCACCAAACTGCAAAAATCGCACCAAAACCGCCCACAAAATGGCATAATTGCACCACACTGCAAGTAATAGTGCACCGCACCACACCGCACCCCACCCTCACTATATATTAATATATTTTTTTTTTTAATATTAAATATATTATTAATAGTTTAATAACCCTAGTTTTCAAAAATAAAAAAAAGTTTAATAACCCTAACAAGTGTTGATTAGGAAAGCCAACCCAAAGTAAAGAAAACTAGGCCCAAAACAAAGGGAAAAAAATCAGTTTTAGGCTCCATAGGAAAAGCCCAAAATTTAAAAAATATACTGACTTCAAACCGCATCTTATACGCCGCACCGTAAATGTGATTGCAAAAATGAGATGCGGTGCGATTATGGTTTTGGCTAAATTCTAAACCACACTGCACCGCATTGCACATGTAACCACAAAAATGAGATGCGGTACGGTTATGATTTTGGTTAATCCGCACCACAAAGCGCGGTGCTAAAAATGGCCTAAAAGTGCACTGCGGACACCCCTAGGTGCTCTTATGACATTTGTTAATGGGCTATTTTTTATATTACTTTTATGAGAAATATAAAAAGCTGAAAAAGAAAATTAGTTACTTTTTCTATTCCTATATAAAGTTTCTAAAAATGTTTCATAAACCAAAACCCTTAAAACATTTGTTAACTTTTCTATATCTTCAATATTAGTATTTTATTTTTGATAGATACAACAAAGATGAGGGGAATTTTGAATATTGATTCTTTTTATTAAGAAGAATATTTAATGTCAATGCCATTAAATTATGGTACTTGACTTTAACATCACTCTTAAGATAGCATTTAAAAAAACATAAATGATATAAAGAATGTGAATTAAGAATAAAGGAATATTAGTATTTTAAAATAGAGAAATGGAGGTGATATGATAGTTGAAACTTGCAACACATACATTGATACATATCAGGAATAAAGGCTTTTTAGTGCATTTGAGAAAGCTGGATTGGTAAGACTATAACCCCCGTCAACAACCAAGTTCAATCCACTCACATACTTAGACTCATCACTCCCCAAGTATAGAGCTGCCTCAGCAATATCTTCAGGCTCCAATACCACTCCTTTCAAGTTTGCAATTGATGAAACCACATCCTCCACCTTATTCTTCTCCATCTTCCCCAATGCATTCATTAGCAAAGGAGTTGCAGTTGCAAAAGGAGCCATACAATTAACTCTTATTCCATATTGTCCCAACTCCACACTCAAGTTCTTAGCCATTCCCACCACAACATGCTTTGATGCCACGTATGAATGTGAAATATCATCGACCAATATTGAAGCCAGGCTTGAGGTGAAGAGAATGCTTCCTTTCTTTGCTGGAATCATAACCCTAGCAGCATGCTTGGCACCCAAGAAAGAGCCAAAAACGTTGACATCTAAAACCCTTTTGAAATTATCGTTTTCAGATTCTAAAATTCGTGATTTTGCTTTGCCTGAAATGCCAGCGTTGTTGAACATGATGTCCAGCTTACCATACTTGGATACAGCCATGTCCACGGCCTTTTCAACATCAGATTCATTTGTTACATCACAATGAATGTAAGAGATGGATTTAGAGCCAATGTCTTTGCAGACTGAGTAGCCAAGCTCATCTTAGACATCTGCTATAAGGACCTTAGCACCATGTCGAACAAAAAGCCTTATAGTGGTCTTACCTATGCCACTGGCACCACCGGTTATTAACGCTACCTTACCTTCTAATCTTCAAGGACAAAGAAATGAGGAAACTAACATTTATTAGTCTAAACTCTTAGCTAGTTTTTTTTTTTTTTTTTTTTTTGAGCAAAACTCTTAGCTAGTTTTTAATATAACATAAATGATATAAAGAATGTGAATTAGAGAATACAAAGTTTATAAAATGTTGTTATAATAATACCTTTTGGTGATGGGATTTGCTGAAGAATTAGCATTCATCTTGTCCTTAAAATTGATGGGAAATCTTTGCCAAATTGAGGATGTGAGTTATGTTCGTGAATGTCCCCTTCACTGTTCATAGATAATTTATATAGAGAGATGGTGTGTAGACTGTGGGAGGCTGGGGTCCGGGATGGAGAGGTGGCAAGGATTGTGATACAAAAAATAAGTTACTTTCAACTAATTTTAGCATCTAAAATTTTCTGCCATATCGTAAAAGACAGCTGAAACAGGTGATGTCTTATTCAGATTAATTTAAGGTCATTCTAAAGAGTATAAATCAATTTTAAATTGTTTGTCAAAATTATTATAGAAATGTTATGTTCACAATATTTTCATAACAAATATTTAAGTGTTACGTTGTTATTGGTCATTTCTAGTGAACGAAAAGTAATTCTAGTGGTGGATCCAAATTGGAACAAATAATAACTTATCAACTAGCTAGGATTTTTGTTGTGAAAATATTGTAAATGTAACACTTCTCAAATTATAAAGCATCTAAACTTAGGCATCTGGAAAGAAAGTTCCTGGCATTCAACCAAACTTTGCGTCTAATTAGATCACAAATCTTATCTACATGTTTAAGATGAAAAACCTAATCCTATCTACATGTTTAAGATGACAAGCCTAATCCTAAATTCCTAATAAAAGCACAAGACCATCCTTTGTTTGCAAGCAAAGTATTTTACTTGTACCACAAATTTATTAACAAAGTATTTTATTTGTACAACAAATTTATAAACTATATATAAAATGTAGGGTTAGTTTAGAATTTAGTATCCTATAAATATCTCACATTGAGTTCATTATAAAATTGTATTCAGTATAGTAAAGATGTAACTATTAAGGGTTTTCTTATGTGAATGTAAGCCTAACCACGTAATCCACTCCTTCCCTCTAAAAACAATCCTATGATCTTCTTAAGGTAGTCAAGATCGAGTGGCTACAAACTTTTGTACATATATCTATTTTCAAGTCATATTAAGGAGAAGAGAAATAAAGCTAGTCTCAAAAAGTGGAGAATAGATGGTTGAAGTATGAATTACTAAGTAGAGGTCATCAAGTTTATTCTAAAACCAAAATTAAAAAATATGCATACATAGTAGAATGACGATACAGAAAAATATGGGCTTTCAAAACTTATAAGAAACCTTAGAGCAATAAAAAATTAAATACTTATATATAATATATAATATATACACATGAAATTGATGTTTATATGTAATTGATATATATATATATATATATATTTTTTTTTTTTTTGAAACAGAAGCATATCATTCATTTACTCAACAAAATTAGCATCTTGGTATAAAGCTTCTCTAGTTATTGGAGGAACATCTTCCATCCAATACATATCCTCAGTAATATTCCTAGCAAATTGGGCTAATACATGAGCAACCCGATTTCCCCCTCTTCTAACACAATCAATCCTTACCCACTGCAAATTACGAATCAAATGTTGAATATCCCCAACCACATTCCCTAACAAGGATTGATCAATCTTCAGCGATGAAAGAGCTGTTATAGCTGAACTATTATCTCCCTCAATAACTAATTCTGAGAAACCCGCATCCACTACAAACTCAATTGCTTTCCTACAAGCAAGTAGTTCAGCTTCCATACTGCAAAACACTTCCAGACCCTTAGCTGCCATGGCTGCCATAACCTCTTCTTTCTCATTGCGTATAATAGCACCAAAACCAGAACTATTGAGGCCTGAAAAAACTGCTGCATCAAAGTTAAGCTTGAAGACCGACTGTGGAGGAGGCTGCCAAGTATCCCAAGCTGGCTGCCTAGCTGATTCGGTTCTCATCTGATCTTGGGCAGTCCGAAAGTCCTCTAATATTTAGGAAGATAATATTGTAGTTTGGAACCTCTAACTCTATCTATCTATCTTTATACAGTACGAGTTTATATTGAGTATGATAAACTTTCTTCTTGTCAGGACGAAGCTTGGAGTGGTGACTCATATAGACCTCTTAAAATTTTGAAATGCTATAAGTTTTCTTTGCATTTGAGGATTTTTTTTTTTAATGAAATTAGATGAAGGACCTTTAAAAAATTTATTTCCACTATTACACATATGGCCTTGTTGTAATAATTACAAATAATCTCCTTTTTAATTTGGTCTCCCAATTCTGGATTTGGGCTTAATCCACTCCTATAAATGTATGGCCATGAGCTGCATTATTTGGCGTTTGCTTATGTAAAGACATTAATATAATAAAAGAAACAATACACGAAGAAACCACATGGGGTGGTGGCGCAGTTGGCTAGCGCGTAGGTCTCATAGCTATATCGAGTTATCCTGAGGTCGAGAGTTCGAGCCTCTCTCACCCCATTTTTGTTTTTGAGCTGACAAAAAAATTTCATGATATATATATATAATTTTAGCAAGCTCCCACCACGGGCTATCATACAGAATAAAGAAACAAGTGTGTACATTGCTTGGCTTCCCGATAAAACATGCTCAATTTGGTTTTGTTGGGATCATTTTCAGTAGGTTCCATCAAGAGACTTTTTGCTTGGTTATTTCTAGGCATATTAACAATGCATTTAACATCAATTTCAATTGGTTGCTCACTTGGTAACAATGCATTTAGCATCAATGTGTAGGGAGGATAGGCCTAAATTCAGAGCAAGCAAAAGGCCATCCTTCAATGCACTCAATTCTGGCAACACACTGGTTTTATGTCCCAAAGATCATGTAAAGCTTTTTACCCAAATTCCAAATGAGGAGCCATAGATCTTGAGCTCAACCCACCTAGGAGTGGGTTTAGACCAATTAACTGCTATAGAGGAACAATTCAACCTAGTAGAAGGATTGATGGTTATTTTAAAAAATTCCATTCCTTTTTGTAGACAATTTCTTGTTTGGAAAGGTTAGAGATTCCTATGTAACCATAAATTCCAAATACCTATGTCTTCATAACATGCACAGATTTAGTGCAATAAAATTTGAGCCAGTCCCTCCAACCCAATGTAAAGAAAAAGAGCAAAAAGTAGTAAGTGGAATAGTCATCTTTTCCTGGAAGTCTGTTGCAAATGGACAGTCACTAAGGACATGTCCTATAGATTCTATTTTGTTATTGCAAATAGTGCATACGGGTGATACTATCTCTGGAGCTTAGTATTTCATAAACAGGGGCATTGTTACGAAGTCAGAGGCCAAACGAAGTACTTAACACAATGTGTGGTTTGTCTGCCAAACCCAATGGCCCAAGGTGGGAGGTAAGGTAGATTCAGGGGCTTAAAGCCTATTACATTTATTGTTGTTGCAAACTAATTTGTAATAATTTTAGTATTTTTCTTTCAAAATCGAACAATCTCTCAGCTTTCGCTTTAATATGTTAAAATATAAGGTATTAGATATATTGTAGATAAGCAGGAAACAGAAATCACGATTTTAGGGAGAACTAGCCGGGAATTTTCCTTCTTAGGGAGGAGCACCGCCTTGTTTAGAAGGCTTTGATTAGGTGACAGATTGTAACGACCCAAGGAAAAGCGCTAGCCACATCTGCGCTATACCTCAAAAGGACTAGTCACAATTGAGGCTCCTTGCAGTTGTTAATAAAGTCCAGTTCAACCCAGTAAATACCCGATGTGGGACTCATCACACACCCACACACATCACACAATCAATCAAATTGGGGCATCACAATCTCCCCCACTTAAATCCCTAACGTCCTCGTTAGGGCCCACTTTGTGAGGTAGTGTCTCTGAGCCCACACGAGATTACCAACCTGGCTCTGATACCATATGTAACGACCCAAGGAAAAGCGCTAGCCACATCTGCGCTATACCTCAAAAGGACTAGTCACAATTGAGGCTCCTTACAGTTGTTAATAAAGCCCAGTTCAACCCAGTAAATACCCGATGTGGGACTCATCACACACCCACACACATCACATAATCAATCAAATTGGGGCATCACACAGATAGATGCATCTTATAGCTGAATCCTTCACTAGGAGAGTTGTCCAATAGCTTCATTCAGTCACCAAATGAGAGAGAGAGAGAGAGAGAGAGAGAGAGAGATAGTTTTAGACTTTTAGCACGCTGACTGAACCCCACAATCACCTACAAAGTTGGCAAACCATAGAAAACTACAGGCGTAGGGAACCACGTGAAATCTTGGAATGGAAGCAAGACTCACACACAGACCAATTTCTGATTAGCTAACAAAAATTTGGGAAGGGTAGGAGCAGCTGAAAGCCTTTATCCTGGCCATGGAAGCTTTAGGTAGAATGTGGTATCAATTGCTAATCAACAAAATGATCATGAAACAGAAAATACAGTCAAGTCAATCAAATGTCTCTACTGTTCAATAGCATATCCCTGTTCTGATGTTAAGCCATTAGATTTAGAAACCAATATAGCACAAACATGAAGTGAAAAATTGCAGCAATAATTTCAAAACCACATATATAAATGCAAATCTAATCATGATAAAAACCATTTATAAAATTTTCCATTCAACATTAATGTTCACAAAATCCTCAAACCTCAAGTAAAAATATGACATTAGTACAATCAAGCCATATTTACAAAATGAAAAATGAAACACTGACACTATACACATGCCATAGACATACGCATACATCTGGGCACTGTATGTCTTCTTGTAACGAAATGTAGCAAAACATAACCCATAAATATTGCAATACTTGGGTGAAACGGACTGATTTTATTTTATTTTTTCAATTTTTTGATAAGTGAGCTCCAAAGGACCGAAATGTTTTTTTTTTTTACGAAGTTTAGCACCAGTTCCCATATAGCAGCATTTCCCGAATAAAGACCACAAACAAAAATATACCTATGAGTATTTTGACAAAATACACCAACGGCGGAGTAGATTCATGGCCTTTTTGAGATGTCTCTTGGAAAATGAGGGAACCCTTCCGATCACTGCCCGCTGACCTAACCTTTTTCAACTTAGGACTATTATCTGCATTGGTGCCTTGAGCCATTTTCTGCTCTTTGTCAGATTCCGTAATGGATCTTTCTTTCTGGGGCAGATTAGTAGTAATACTGAGTCTTGAAGCATCTTTGGCCTGCAAAAAGAAATCCTATGTAGTCAAAACATAATAGCATATACGTCCTCAATTTTTTCTTCCATTGAAGACAATCTCAGTAGAGACAATAAACCATTCATGTTCTGCTGCAGCTAAATCCTCTCTCCTTGTCAATGGATACAACTTTAAGACTGCTATTCTTCGGGTGGAATTTTCTAGGAGCAGCTCTCTGTTCTACAGAGTGGCGGGATCTTGGTTGATATTGAAGCTTCAAGGTTCCTATGCTTGGAGGAGATCGTTGACCCTGCGATTGAGTGCTGAGCACATGACGGATATCTGCAGCTGAGTCGACAGAAGAAGCATCAAGAACGACACCATTTCTATTTTCTTTGTACTGGCCACGGTTAGATGAGGATGCAGTTCCACCGTTAATGATATGCATTTGCTGGTGCTGTAACATACAGAAATGAACACGAAATTTAAATTTCCAAGCATCCTAAACAAGAAAGTCCAAAAAAGTTGTTCTGAAAGACTACACTGCCAGAAATGTGGCAAAGTATGGGTACTTGACTGGTGCAAAACATCAACAGAGCTCAAAATTTTCATTCTACCCGAAGACTCAAAGATCTATAGGAGAATATTATATAACATTGTAGCAATATGAGATTCATATTATTACAACGCTCCTAGTAATATTCTGCTATAGAGATTTGTGATTCACAAGCTATTAAAGATATATCCTTCAATAGCAGGTACTGGAAAATATATATTTACCTGTGCTTGGGCTGTGTCAGTGTCTGAATCACTGCTTAGTCCACAACCATTATAGTATATCTTTATCGATGACTCTGGTGCCCTGGAATCATTGGATTGCCTGAATTCTTCAAAGGTATATTCATCCTGCTGGTTGAAAAGTGAATTGACAAACTGATCCTCTTCCTGTTCATTAGCGAAGTCGTAATCCTATTCAAAGCCATCAGTAAATGAGGAAGCGAAGTTGTAATCCTGATGCTGAGATTGAAGGAGTGATGCCGGGTCTGTGTCTACTCGATTGATTTCATGAATCTAAAATCATAAACAAGAAGGCATCAGTTCCAAAAATGCTTCCCAAGGTTTACATGAAGAAGTTGATATTGGAAGTATGAAATAATTTCAGCATAAGGCATGCTCCTTCTAACCTCTGGAATTGTATGCCCTGGCACCTGAGTTTCAAAATCAGAAGCATCATCAAGGGGAGCCTCATTAGTCTTCACATCTGTTTTTCTCTTTAAGCGGCAGAGGACAAAAGCTTTCTGCACAAGTTGGAGAATGAACTGATATCACTTAGTGGTAGTAAATAACAGAAGTACAGGAAGAAAAAAATAATAATAAAAAATAAATAAATAAATAAATAAAAATTAAAAAAAAAAACAGTACAAGAAAATTTCAAACGTCAACATCAGAAGCATATAACCAATACTCTTCTAATCGCGTCAATGACTGTCTAGGATGACATTAGGCATCAAGTACTAGAAATATACTCTATCTGTTTAAGAAAGGCTAGTTTTCAGAGATAAAAACAAAGTTACCAATTTCTTCTTGCAAACAATAATGATGAAACAAAGTATGTTGGTGGCAATGAGAAAATCTTAGCAAAGAGGCGTTGAACTTCATGGTAATGCACAATAGTTACGCAAAAGCAAGTGTAAGAATGTGATTAGCAAGTACCTGATGTGAAAATACTACTTTACCAATTATTTTTCATAGATAGAGCAATCTTCTAGTTCTAGCTGCATACAGGTCCAGAGCATGCGATTCCACCAGTTTAACAAATTTGTCTTGCAATGCTTAATAATTTTTTCTTGGCTAAACAAACAAGTCTTAACTAAAACCAAGATTCTAATTTAGGCGTAATTCATTAAATGCTTAAAGCACAATTCAAGGACCCAATTACTCAAGGTCAAATCAGATTACCTCAATCAAATTTGAAAAAAAAATGGAGACTGAATGGATACTAGCAAAATATGAATGATATTGATCATAGGTACAATGACATTAATTGCAGCATAGTCCAAACACAATCAAACGTGTATAAAAGCAAGGAAATGTATTCTTACCATAATCTTAATACAAATTCATAAATTCAACAGCAACAATCTTCATCCAAAGAGAGACAGCAATTAGTGAAAAAATTGATAAGAGCATAACATGAAGATTAACCTCGTGATGATGAAAGGCAACTGGCTGATACTCATGTATAACCCAAGAGGTCCTGACCCCAGTTGGAACACGACCTTCATGGAACACCAAAGTCTTCTTTGTAGCAATTACAGTGTTGGTTCCTTTAGCCCTGATATTCCTATCCCTCCCGGTGGATTTCCAGTAGCCTCTCTTGGACGCCCTGTTCACTCGGGATCGGTTGATTTCCCGGGCACAAAAGAAGAACCATTCTTGGTCATCTGACTTGATCACCGATAACCCTGCACAACCATGCACAAGAGACAAGACCTTTAATTCATTACAAAACCTCAAACTTTGATGAAACACATTAAGACCAATTCTTAACTTGAAAATTGAATAACTAATACTATTGAGCTTAGCAAGAACAGAGCGGATTGCAACAAGTAAAAAAGATTAATTTTTGGCACTTGTGTCAGTAAGATAAGTGAGTACCGGGTAAATCCCAAGGCTCGTATTTGCAGATATTAACTTCACCGATGGCTCGGACTTCGTATTCCTTGTCGCCTTGCATTTTGAGCCTCAGATAGTGGCTGACCAATTCTTCATCGGTTGGGTGGAATCTATATCCCACCGGTATTGAATCCAATCC
This sequence comes from Quercus tomentella, assembly GCA_028535165.1. Taxonomy (NCBI): domain Eukaryota; kingdom Viridiplantae; phylum Streptophyta; class Magnoliopsida; order Fagales; family Fagaceae; genus Quercus; species Quercus tomentella. The sequence continues at coordinate 46,776,990 of JAPQVY010000100.1, forward strand.
AGTTTCAGCATATGTCATGCTTGTCAACTCTCTTTGATGTAGAATAAACAACACATGCTTTCCTGGAATAGCAGGGGTGCAAGAAGTCACAACGCAAGATTAAAGGGGGTGCAAGTAGGGGGCCATCAGGGTAACAGTGTCGGAATTACATGAAATTTGGCAGGTTGAAGGGAAACGGCGTTCTGATCCAGATTCATGACAGTTGCCGTGAACGTCGCCAAAATTTAGGCAAATTCCTTCATTAAGGCCCCGATAACTGTGTTTTTGCTATTTATAGTAATATTTGTTTTTCCTTAATAACTTTTAGTTTAAAAGTCAGAATAAGGTCCCGTCTGTTTTAGGACGACCCTTAAGGTCAGTAGTTTATGATTCTACATTTAACTCAATTTTGCCATTTTTGGTAAAATTCGGTATTTTGTCACCTAATCGCGTAATTAGTGCGAATTAGGGTTTTTAGACGTTTTCCTTAGTATTTATATGTTTTGTAGCCGTCAGAGGCAAATTAGACTATTATCAATAAACACAGACATTTTGTCAAATTTTCTTCTAGTGGATTCCAGTTTTATTCTCCTTGTGGATTCAGGGAAACCCCTCATGGATTCGAGGTTTACTACCAGGAACTAACAATTTAGTTTCTGTTCCATTAAGAGAGCATCGTGTGTGCTTTTCTTCAGGCTTCCGCGACATCAGTTGATATCAGAGCCTTGACTTACCCTGGTCTGATGGCTAACCGGCGAGACGGTGACCATCACAACAATGACGGCGGTGACGACGTCAACAACCCAGTCCTCACTGGGGCTGAGTTCCTTGATTTTCGTGATGAAAATCAACAATTTCGTGATTCAACCCAGCAGACTCTGGACCAGATTCAAGAAGTGCTTACCACCTTGCTTAACCGAAACCCTAATCGCGATGACGAAGAGCGACGTGATAACCGAGCGCGTGGCCCTCCCCATCGTGGTCCAAACCGGAACAGGTAGCAAGACTACAATGAAGAAGATAGTGAAGATGAGGAGTATGAAGACGGTGACCACCACAACAATGACGGCGGTGACGACGTCAACAACCCAGTCCTCACTAGGGCTGAGTTCCTTGATTTTCGTGATGAAAATCAACAATTTCCTGATTCAACCCAGCAGACTCTGGACCAGATTCAAGAAGCGCTTGCCACCTTGCTTAATTGAAACCCTAATCGTGATGACGAAGAGCGACATGATAATCGAGCGCGTGGCCTTCCCCATCGTGGTCCAAACCGGAACAGGCAGCAAGACTACAGTGAAGATGAGGAGTATGCAGAGAGAGTCCTTGGAAATCATCGTGGTCCTATGAGGGATAATGGCCGAGATTATCAGGAGCAGAGGGACTATCAGATGAAAGTGGAATTACCATCCTTTAATGGTAATGTCTCCATTGAAGAGTATCTAGATTGGGTCAGTGAGGTGGAAAAGATTTTCGATTATATGGGTACAGCAGATGACAAACAGGTGTGTTTGGTGGCCTACAAATTGAAGGGAGGAGCATCTGCCTGGTGGGATCGTGTTCAATTAAACCGTACATGTGAACGAAAGCTTCCAATATGATCATAGAGGAGAATGAAAAGATTAATGGCAGATCGGTTCTTACCACCAAATTACCAGTAAGAGCTGTTCAGACAGTACCAAAATTGTAGGCAGGGTACTCGGACAGTTAATGAGTACATGGAGGAGTTTGACAGGTTGGCGAATCGCAATGATTTGGAGGAAACTGAAGATCAACGGATATCCAGATTTGTACACGGGTTGCGAGTTTCCATCCGAGATCAGGTATCCCTACAAACCCTATATACTTTGAATGAGGCTGTAACCCTATCCAAGAAAATAGAATATTAGCATCTCAGGGCAGGTTCAAAGTTTTCCAACCGCAATTCGGAGTCTCAGGTTCCACTGCCAACAAAGGTAAACAGCCCATGTTTACACCACGGTCACAACCCGTGGTTAGGGAGAATAGTGGTGTCAACCAATCCACAGTGGCAGTAGCAGGTTCTGCAGCCCAGCCGATAGCGAATGCCAACCTCTATGCTAAGCCAACTGGGAATAAGTGTTACAGGTGCGGAGAACCAGGACATCGATCTAGTACTTGCCCTAAGCAAGCCGCAGTGAATCTGGTGGTGGCAGAAGAAGGCGAGGTAGAAGGTGAACAAGAGAGTGAAGAGGTGTATAATGATGCTGATCCGTATGCCTATGATCCCAATGAGGTCCAAGAGGACGAGGAAGGCGTGCCATTAGGACGGCCTTTGGTGATTCAGAGGTTGTTGCTCACACCAAGGGTGGAATATGGTGATCAGCGAAATGAGATCTTTCGAGCACGATGCACCATCAGTAAAAGGGTTTGTGATTTGATCATTGATAGTGGCAGTGTAGAGAACATTGCGTCGAAGAGTTTGGTTACCAAGCTGGGACTGAAAACAGAAAAGCATCCCTCTCCGTACAAGATAGGTTGGATCAAGAAAGGTACGGAAACTCTTGTTAATCAACAATGCCGTATTACTTTTTCTATGGGTAAATGTTATGTAGATGAAGTAGTTTGTGATGTTGTTGAAATGGATGCATGTCATTTAAAACTGGGTAGGCCTTGGCAGTATGATGTAGATGCTACTCATAGGTGTAAGGATAATGTGTATGCGTTTTTTAAGAATGGCAGAAAAATTGTCCTTGGTCCTATTAAGGAAGGCAGTATACCCAAAGCTTCTAAAGTGGAGGGGAAGCCAACACTCCTCATAGTGAACAATAAAGATGAGTTTGATAGGGAGTGTAAGGAGTTGAAGCAGGTATATGTTGTAGTGGTGATGGATGGCGAGCCAAAGAAGGTTGCTGAAATACCTAAGGCAATCCAACCATTAATCAAGGAGTTTGAAGTGCTTTTTCCAGAAGAGCTGCCTGCAGGTTTACCACCAATGCGCGACATCCAGCATTGCATTGATTTAGCTCCTAAAGCTAGTCTACCAAATCTGCCACATTACAGGATGAATCCTCAAGAGGGTCAGATTCTACAAGGGCAGGTGGATGAGCTTCTGAGCAAGGGGCAGATCAGGGAGAGTATGAGTCCATGTGCAGTACCGGCATTGTTAACACCAAAGAAGGATGGGAGTTGGCGTATGTGTGTGGATAGTCGAGCCATCAACAAGATCACAGTCAGGTATCGATTTCCTATTCCTTGACTAGATGACATGTTTGATATGCTGAGTGGGTCCAAGTGTTACACCAAGCTGGATCTCAAGAGTGGGTATCACCAGATTCGGATCCGACCTGGAGATGAGTGGAAGACAGCTTTTAAGACAAAGGAGGGGTTGTATGAGTGGATGGTAATGCCTTTCGGATTGTCCAATGCCCCCAACACTTTCATGAGACTTATGAATCAGGTATTGAAACCATTTATTGGAAAGTTTGTGGTAGTTTATTTTGACAATATCCTGATTTACAGTAAGACAAAAGCAGCCCACTATAATCATGTGCGCGAAGTATTAGCGGTATTGCAAGCCAATGAGTTGTATATCAACTTGAAGAAATGCAGCTTCTTAACTGATAAGTTGCTATTCTTAGGGTATGTGGTCAGTGCGGATGGGATTCATATTGATGAGGACAAGGTCCGTGCAATCAGAGAAAGGCCAACCCCAAAGACAGTGAGTGATGTGCGAAGCTTCCATGGGTTAGCAACCTTCTATCGGAGGTTTGTTCGAGATTTCAGTAGCATAGTAGCCCCTATCACTGAGTGTCTGAAGAAGGGGAAGTTCTTATGGGGAAAGGAGGCAGAACAAAGCTTTGCCTTGATCAAGGAAAAGTTGAGCACAGCCCTGGTTTTGGCATTGCCCAACTTCGATAAGGTGTTTCAGGTGGAGTGTGATGCATCTGTGGTTGGGATAGGTGTTGTTCTTTCACAAGACAACAAACCAGTAGCATTCTTCAGTGAGAAAGTTTGTGAAGCTCGAAGTAAATGGTCGGCCTATGAGCTGGAGTTCTTTGTTGTAGTACGAACTCTTAAGCATTGGGAGCACTACCTGATTTAGAAGGAGTTTGTATTATATACAGATCATCAGGCATTGAAGCACATCAATAGTCAAGTTAGCATTAACAGGATGCATGCTCGGTGGGTAGCTTATATACAACGCTTCCATTTCACATTGAAGCATAAGTCTGGTGTCACTAATAAGGTGGCTGACGCACTCAGCAGGCGAGCATCTTGGTTGAGGATTTTGGTGATGAGGATTTTGGTGATATTTGGGGTAAGTATCAACAAACTCATACTGCTGTTAATAGTATGTACATCCAGGATGGTTTCCTCTTTCGAGGTAACCAATTATGCATCCCTAAAAGTTCATTGAGGGAGCAGATTATTAGGGAGCTGCATGGTGGAGGTTTGGGTGGACATATGGGCAGAGATAAGACTATAGCACTGGTGGAAGATAGGTATTATTGGCCACAACTCAAGAGGGATGTTGGCAATCATGTGAGGAAGTGTCCAATTTGCCAAACTGCTAAGGGTCAAACTCAGAATACTGGTTTATACATGCCTTTGCCAGTTCCATAAGCACCATGGGAAGATCTGTCTATGGACTTTATACTGGGTCTTCCTCGAACCCAGCGAGGTATGAATTCTGTTTTTGTTGTGGTTGACAGGTACTCGAAGATGTCCCATTTCATAGCATGCAAGAAGACTTCAGATGCTACTCGAGTGGCCAATCTGTTTTTTAAGGAAGTTGTGCGTTTGCATGGAGTGCCAAAGTCCATAACCTCTGATCAGGATACCAAGTTCATTAGTCACTTCTGGCGGACTTTGTGGAAGCGTTTTGACACTTCCTTGAATTACAGCAGCACTAGTCATCCTCAGACTGATGGCCAGACAGAAGTGGTTAATCGCACTTTGGGGAATCTGATTCGGTGTATCTTAGGCGAGAAGCCCAAGCAGTGGGATCTTGCATTGTCCCAAGCAGAGTTTGCGTACAATTGCTCAATCAATAGAAGCACTGGTAAGTCTCTATTTGCCATTGTCTATCGCGTGCCCCCAAAACACGCTTTAGACTTGGTACCTTTGCCTGAGCTTCCAGGAGTGAGTCAAGCAGTAGAGAATATGGCTGAACGTATTCAGGCCATGCAAGAGGAGGTGAGGCAGAAACTTGAAACTACAAATGCCAAGTACAAGGAAGCTGCTGATAAGAAGAGGCGTGAGAAGATATTCAATGTTGTGGATTTAGTGCTGGTCTATCTTAGAAAAGAGAGATTTCCTATTGGTACCTACAACAAATTGAAGGACAAGAAGTATGGGCCATTTCAGATTACTAAGAAGATTAACAACAATGCTTATATGGTTGCTCTTCCTCCAGACATGAGCATTTCTTCTACCTTCAATGTTGCTGACTTGTATGATTATCATCCTCTTGATGAACCAGATAATGGGAACTCAGGGTTGAGTTCTTTTCAAGTGGGGGGGACTGATGCAGAACAAACAACACATGCTTTCCTAGAGCAGCAGGGGTGCAAGAAGTCACAACACAAGATTAAATGGGGGTGCCAGTAGGGGGCCATCGGGGTAACAGTGTCGGAATTGCATGAAATTTGGCAGGTTGAAGGGAAACGGCATTTTGATCCAGATTCATGACAGTTGCCATGAACGTTGCCAAAATTTAGGCGAATTCCTTCATTAATGCCCCGATAATAGTGTTTTTGCTATTTATAGTAATATTTGTTTTTCCTTAATAACTTTTAGTTTAAAAGTCGGAATAAGGTCCCGTCTATTTTGGGACAACCCTTAAGGTCAGTAGTTTATGATTCTGCATTTAACTCAATTTTGCCATTTTTGGTAAAATTCGGTATTTTGTCACCTAATCGCGTAATTAGTGCGAATTAGGATTTTTAGACGTTTTCCTTAGTATTTATATGTTTTGTAGCCATTAGAGGCAAATTAGACTATTATCAATAAACATAGACATTTTGTCAAATTTTCTTCTGGTGGATTCCAGTTTTATTCTCCTTGTGGGTTCAGGAAAACCCCTCGTGGATTCGAGGTTTACTACCAGGAACTAACAGTTTAGTTTCTGTTCCATTAAGAGAGCATCATGTGTGCTTCTCTTCAGGCTTTCACGACATCACTCTTAAACTTCAACTTTCGTTAAAGCAAAGAAACTATAAAAAGGAAACAAAGAACCCCAACAACAACAACAACAACAAAAGTAAGCAAAAGATGGTAACAAGTAATAAAGAGCTATGTTATTGTCTGGTTTGAACTGGAAAAATTTAGATTAGAAGAAGCAGGAGTGAGCAGAGAAGAGACCGTGTTTTGAGGGTAATGAAATAATTAGAGTGAGGGCTAATGGGCCATTGACTTGACTTGAGAGTCACTCTTCAACTTAGTTTAGAAGCTATTACCAAACTCTGAGTCTGACAAAGATTGAGACAGTTTTGGATTGGTCTATGACACGTTGACACGCAAGTACTCCTGTACTATGTGGGTGTGGATCCCATTTCTATTTTCTTAGCCGTGTCTTTCTTCTCGGAATTTCAGAGATATTAACCCTGGTTTTCAAACATTATAATTAGTAGGTCACGTTTTTAAATTATATTATAAACTAACATCTTGAGCCTAAAAGGCTCGATTTTGGACTTATAAGGCTCGGTTTTCATGTTTTGACGGAGTTTGAGTTGACTTCTTTTCCACGTGAAAATCGAGTCTCTAAGACTCGATTTCCACTTGGGCCTTTCCACGTGGAAATCGAGTCTTAGAGACTCGATTTTCAATCTATGGTCTACGGCCTGCCACGTGGTTAGGGCCGTTATTGAACTTAGTCCTCATAATGTGGGTCAGGGGTCTCTCCGTTTTTCCTCCAAAAACCCAGCAACTCTCTCTTCCTCTCTCACTCTCTCTCTCTCTCTCACTCTCATACAAAACTCACCCCATTTCAAAACCTCAAATCAAACTCACCCTTCATATTTTCACATCCTCATGTCAGGTAAGGTTTCTCACTCTCTTTAGTTGTTAGTTACTTACACACACACACACACACACACACACATATATATATATATATATATATATATATATATAAAATAGAGTCAAAAGAGAAGCTTATAGAGCCAACCATACCCTGGAACAAAAGAAAGAAGTTTTGGAAAAATGGAAGATATTCATGAAGGAGATATCCAGCAATGTCCCTTTCTTTGAATACTTTGAGAACCATTTTGAATGGCATAAGAAGTCTTGTGTCATCACCAAAACCAATCGGACCACAGAAGACAACAAAGGAAATAAGAGAGTTGTTCGGTCTAGTCATCCTCCCCAGGAAGCCATAACTTTTAACCACCATGGTAGTGATGTTATTGCCTCTCCCTTCAAACACCCAACCAGTGAAGAAAAGGTTGTCAAGAAGGTAATAGAGCAAAACAATTATACCTATATATATATATATATATATATGTATGTATTGTTAGGTTATTTTATGGGTATGTATATCTTGACTATTTTTTTTTGTTTGGTTTGATATTGTTCTTTATATTTTTGATAGAATGATTTGAAGGTTTGTAATGGGGTGAGTTGTGTGTGTGTGTTTAGTTTTTTGTTTTTTTTTGTTTGAGTATGATTAATGATTTTTTATTTTTTTATTTTAGGAACAAATGATAATGATTGAGTGTGTGTATGTGCTAGGGTGAGTATATGCAAATGTGGGGTTTGTATATGCATATGATTTAACAAGTTAGTGTATATATTTGTTAGGCTTTTATAAAAAGTAAAAAATATTATAGATATATGTATTGTTAGGCTTTTTATCATGACTATTTTTTTTTGTTGAGTTTAATATTTTTCTTTATTTTTTTTGTTAGAATGAGTTGAAATTTTGTAATGGGGGTGTTTATTGTCTTTATTGTCTTTAGTTTTTTTATTTGTTTGAGTACGAAATGATAATGATTGAGTGTGTTTGTATGTGATGTGGAGTGAGTATATGCAAATGTGGGGTGACTAACATATTATAGAAAAGGTTTTGCTGTCACTATTAATGAAAGAGATAAAATATGTCACTAATATATTACACTTGACTCTAATAGGTTCACAATTTCTAAAGAATATTGATATAAATGTATACTATGGTGGACCCCTTGTCAATCCTGGAGAGATTGCCGGATTCCCATTTAGAGGGCCGGGTATCAAATGCTACTACATGATGATACGCCATAAGTTGAAGACGTTAAATGATTTGAAGAAGAAAATAATGGAAGAATTGAATTTGAACCCTGCTTGTGATGACATATAGATTATTTATCATTACCCACAAGAAGTCCTTCATGAACGGATAAATTACGGGTATATGGCTATCAAAGAGGACAAACATGTAAAGATCATGTTTAATAGGATCCATAAAATGCCCTAAGTAACTACTGCTGAGTTGTACGTAAGTTCGAAGCCGCTTGCAGAAGCTGATATTGAGGAGGTGCAACAAACAACTACATCTTTACAATTTACAGCCCTAGATGATAGATGCACAACAATGAGAGGCTATACAATGGGAAGTTATACGCTCTCATCTCAAGATCATGCCGCTAATATTGGTGAAACACTCCAACCTCAAGAGACACATTTAGGGGAGGAAGACAAAGACGAAGATCATGCTGTGAATAATGATGAAAATCTTGATGATATGGATGAGTACGAAGAAAGGATTGAGCGAGGCGACTTTGACAAGGATGTGGATAACCATGAACTCGTTCAAAATTTTGAAGAGGAAAATATGGAGTACCATGATGAAGGTGATGCAGACGATGAAATTGGCATCCAGCATGATACAAATACGACCACTGCCTACACACCTCCTGCCAAGTCATTCTACGCAAATACTTGGCAAGATATGGTTGATCCTTCACATCTTCAGATACCATTTGTTTCTACTTGGGAAGATGGGATGCCTTTAGTAAAGGGTTGACTTTTGCAAATAAAGAGGCGGTGAAGCGTGCATTGATAATATACGCAGCAAAGGAGAATAGAAATTTTTTTATCCAGAGGTCGACCAAAACTAAATTGTGCGCTGCATGCATTAACACCAACTGCAAGTGGTACGTTGGGGCATTCATGAAGGCTAAACTTAATGGTCTGTGGATGGTCACGTCTTATGTGGGTCCACACAGTTGTATACCCTTTGGCCTGCGAAGAGACGGTAAAATGATGGATTCTAATTTTGTTGTATCAGAAATTGTGGGAAAATTGCGACAAAATCACACTGCTCGTATTGATGAGCTCTGGGAGATCATACGTACTAAGTATAATCATGGGACGCAAAACAAAAGACAATTGTTAAAATATTTAGGGATTGAAAGGAGTCTTACCAAATGTTGCGAAAGTTGTTAACGGCATACTTGGATCAGGATCCGGGTACTCGGTACAACTATTTCACCATACCTAGGGAACCTGGTACTACGTTACTGCGCTATGTATTTTGGGCATTCGCTCCATGCATTGCTACATTCAGATATTGCAGGCCAGTGATCAGTATTGATGGGACTCATTTGTATGGTAAATATTGAGGGGTGTTAATGATTGCAATGGCAACTGATGCTAACCAAAAGGTTTTGCCTCTCGCCTTTACTGTTGTGGACAAGGAGTCAAGGCATAGTTGGGGGTGGTTTTTATAGTGTCTCAGAAGTTCGATAGGGCATGTGATACCTAATAAGGGCATTTGCATTATTTCTGACCGACATAAAGGTATCAAATGCGCCATTGCAGAGTGGCTTAGAGGTGATGACGGAAGTATACGGGTATTTCACTGATATTGTCTTCGACATGTTGCTAGCAACTTCAACACACACTTTAATGACCCAACTCTAAAGGCATTGGCCTTGAAAGCTGGATATGTGACTCATGAAGCTAAATTTGAGTCCATAATGCAAACCATTAAGGATGTCGAGATTAATGCACTGAGCGGTGTAGAACCTGATGATCCCAATATTGCACGCTTGATACCATACACATATCTAATGAGTGAGGATCTAGACAAATGGACCCAGTCACATGATGGTGGAAGACGTTATGAGGCAATGACAACCAATATCTTTGAGTGCTTTAATGGAGTACTTAAAGGTGCCCGCGGTTTGCCCATTGCTGCAATGGTTAAGTTCACTTGGTGCAAACTTGTTGCATATTTCCACGATCGACATAAAGAAATTACTTTTCATCTCTCTCAAGGTAAGGTGTGGAGTGATTATGCAATGGGGATCTATAACAAAAATGCGGAGAAATTTGTAGGACACACTCTGAGGAATTTTAATTATGAAGCTGGTGTATATCAAGTGGTTACCCCGTACAACGACCATAGAGGCGGAGGGGGAAACCACAGTCATGAAGTACACGTATTTGCTAGAACATGTGGTTGTGGAAAGTGGTAAAACATTAAGATCCCTTGTTCACATGCAATTGAAGTCCTTCAAGGTCTGCACCTCGATGCGACCACCTATATTGACCCATGTTACAGTTTGGAGAACACCATTCACACATATGCACATCAATTTGTGGTGCCAAAGTCAGAGTCATTGTGGAGGGACGTTCGCGGACCATGGTGGATGCCTGACCCACAGCTATTAAGTGCCAAAGGTCGTCTTGTGAAGTCAAGAATAAGGAATGAAATGGATGGGGTACGACGAGAACGGGGAAGCCGGAGGGAAGATCCGGACTTGAGGGAGATTCAACCGAGGCAGCAATGCGGAGTGTGTCATGAAGAGGGGCATAACCGCAGAAGATGTCCCAATTCCCGTGGGGCTTCGACAAGCGATTCCCGTGAGGCTTCAACAAGTGCTACAAACTAGGCAAGTGTTGTCCTTGTTTTTATATAATATGCTTAAAATATCATTTGCTTGTTGTTCTTCACATTTGGGAACTAATGATTGTATTTTAATGTGGCTCAGGCAAGCGGAGACTCGATTTCAGAATTGCATTGTACGTGGGAGTTATGGTTATCTTTGGTATGGACAAGTGCTAGGCGACTATGTAGACTATGTTGTATCGACTCAGTTATTATTTTGTTCATGGCTGAATCTTGTTGTAATTGAACTATTCGTTATCCATTGTACTCGTTACATTAGTTGTGTTGTGCAGCATTTGCCTATAATGCTAGCAATGATAGTACTTTGGCAAGTTCAATGATAGCTAGTAATGTTTTTTGTGCGCCTCATGTAGTGGTTAAATATGTCTGCTCTGTAGGTAAGAGGGCAATTGTAATGCCCATGAACAGTGACTGGTTTAATCTAGTTTTTTTTTTTTTTTTTTTTTTTTTTTTTTGGTATCTCATGTACTCTCCCTTTGATTGGTGGTATCAAGAAAAAAAAAAAAATATATATATATATATATATATATTATGCTAGTATCTTTACGTAGCCCGTGTGATGTGTCTGAATCTAGTTTATTGCTACAGGTGGGGGAAGGGAAAAAAAATTCCTAGTGGAATGTGTTGTGGATCTGGTTTAATGCAGGTGGGGGAAGAAAAAGAAAAAAAAAATCCTAGTGGAAATCGAGTCTCTTAAACTCGATTTCCATTTAGGTGGCAGGATGGTAAATAATTGCCATTATAAATCGAGTTTCAAAGGGTCGATTTCCATTTGTGTGCTCCCTGTTATAGCATCACCATCAACAGGAAGCCCGAGAAGAACCTCCACATCTTGTAATGTGATGGTGACCTCACCATGTGGCATGTGGAAGGTGTGAGTCTCTGGCCGCCATCGCTCCACTAATGCCGTTATGAGGCCATGGTCAATCTCTCTTCCCAATTGCCTGAGGAGTCCCTCCAAACCAAGTGCCTTGATGATGTCAATGACTCAGTCGTCCACCATTGGCTCTCGGTTGGAGAACTCTTCAGTACGGCCACGATAGGTAAGGGACCCTGGATCTTGTACAAAACGGAACCATGGATTAATATATGACAACAAGTGCATGTACATTGTATGAATTAAATGCGTGTAAGGGTTCCATTGCAATCCATGGTTCAAAGAATTGTGTATATTGAGAAATAGTTTTTGAAGAAGTTTCTTGCCAAAAACATTGACATTTTACATCTTGTATCTGTTATATCTCTTCAATGTAGTTGCTAAAATTTCAACTTTTCATTTCCAGAGAAGAAACAACTATAACCAGGGGAGGAGAAGGTTGAATGGGAGAGCTTTCAAAGCTCAATGAGAGGATAGCATTAGATGAACGGTTTATGTTTCTGATATTGACCAGCATGTAAGTGGAAATTTTGGGAATTTCTAATCATCTTGATGGTTGAATATATAAATATAAGGTCTTTATTTGGTTCTAATTTTTGAATAATAACTTTAATAAAGTCTCTTATCAAATTTAGGTCACTGAAGAGCGGCTTGCTGCCTTATTTAGTAGTTGTGGCCAGGTAAGTTGCAATGCTCATTTGAACACTGATCAATCCATTGTTTTTTCAATACTTTAATATAATTAAACCTAGGAGCTGCATTTTGATTCTTTGACAATATTTTAATTCACTTAGAGAATTCTTTTCCGTTATAACTTTGAAGTTGGCTAATTCATTTTAATTTTTTATTTTTTATTTCATCCTAGAGAACTATGCCAATGGGCTCTAGCTCAAAAGGTTATGGATTCAAAACCCACTGCATGTGCGTGCAAACTTATCAAAAATAAACAGAAGAATTAAATCATGTCAGGGGGAGTTGTCACAATTTGGCTATGTGATCCCCTGAGTCTTTCACATTTTAAACTTTTTGTCAATGAGTTCATCACAAAAATTTTGTGGAACATATTCAACAACTATATATGTTTTCTTGAGTCCATTGTTCCTTTGAATGCAATGAGAAAATTTACACGCTTGACCAATTGCAGCTGCTGCCTAGTGCCTACCCTTAGATGCCCCTTGCTCCATTGGTAGCCCTAGCATGAATACCATTATTAATACAGCAATCTCTGATACTACTTCTGGCATATAGCCATTGTAAGGGCCATTTCCTAGCATGCTACCTAGGCATGTAGCTTCTAGCAGGCTGCTTGAAATGACACTCCCCCATTCTTCGAAACTATCTTCTTTACTCTACTAAGCAAGTAAAATTTTTTACTCTACTGTTTGGCTGTTTTTATTTCACTTTTATTTCACACTCTTCTTAATATGAGCTATGCTAACCCTAATTTTTTTTGTAATAAGGCTTGGTTGTTGTTATTGTTATTTTCTTAACATAAGCTCTATGGATTTGTTAAGGGAGTTGGTGCCATGAGCCTTGTAGCTCAATTAGCGCTTCCTAGTGTTTCCAAAGGAGATGTCTAGGGGTCAAAGGGAGCTGGTGGTTTGTTAAGGGAGCTAGTGGTTTTCGTTTTTTGGTAGTTGAATTCTTATGTGTATAATGTAGAAGGATTTTGATTGTTATGATGAAGTATCTACCTGACTCTCAATATGTGTACCTGGGCATGCACTAAATTGTAGTTTTCGAAGTACTAATTTATGTAATGGAACAAGTATATGTGAAAAAAAATTCATTAGAAGATGAATGGTAAAGTTGTCACTAGAAAATGTAAATACTCTAGTTGTGATCATCACCTAGAAGTCTAGAATGGTTATCTGAGTATGGAGTGTTGGGACCTGATGCATGCCAGAGATTGGTTCTCTCCATGCCCTTTTTGGGACTAAGAATGATTCTTGGGGTTTTTATTTTTAATTTGTAAAATCGGAAGTGGTTGTGTTGCTAGAACTACCTCATTGATAGGGCTAATGTACTCTATCAATGGTCTTGCATTACTTGTAGTTTGAGCTGTGGTTGTCCACTGAATGATTAGTATGGATGTCTTTGAAGGGCTTTAGTAATTTTATAAGCTGTTAAATCCGATAGTTTCATTAATTAGAAGCCATAAGCTACAGCTCAATTGGCACTTCTTTCCCTTGTAAGAGCAAGGTGGAGGGCGAGGTTATGCATTCAAGACACATTGGGTGTGTGTGTGTAACTTACCAATAAAAAAATAAAAATCATTGATTAGAATAAGAACCAATCATGATGGGGATGTTTATAATTATCTTTGACTGCTCAAATAACATAATCAAGCCACCTTTGGTGATATATGACTGTTGAAAAAAAAAAAGTATATATATATTCTTTTTCTGCTCTATCTTTGTTTGTTATATACTTTCCCTGGTAGGTGCAATTTGATAAAAAAAAATTCATCATGTTTCATTACTGTTGTGTAATCTCTAGTTCTTCACCACCATAGTCTTTTTAACTACTACCTCATTCCTACAAGAGTTGTAGTCAGCAATATTAGTTTAATTTTGCCAAATTTATTTTCTGATTTAGCTCCAATATTTGCAATTTTTTATTATTTATTTTTTCTTCTCATAAGTACACTGATTTAAGATCTTGTTCTCACTATGCATTTGAATTTGTCTTCTATGTATCTCCTCTTTTATATGAGTCATTGGCTGAAAGGTTTTGTGGCTGTGCTCCTTGATAGAGGTTTTATATTTTTTTGTTGTTTTTTATGATCTTGTTAGTTCCCAGACATAGGAGGTTATGGTGCATGTCTACCATGGTAGGGTGTGTTTATTTGGTATTCAATACCTGCCTTTTCTGTTTCATGTACTTTAGATTCAACTAGACTAATTATTTTATTCTAAGAAAATATACCCTCTTTTCATATATAATAATTTTCAAAATTCTTAATCCCTTTTCTTAAAAAAAAAATTAAGGGCATTTTCCCCCAATTAAATCATTGGGTGAAAATACTGTCATGGTATTAAATGTTCAAAATTACCCATAAGTCCTGAACAACAACCTTCACCCTTTACAACATCAATAAAGCCTTAGTTTCAAAATTTTGGGGTCGACTATGGATCCTCACTAGATTAGTTAGGGTTAGCCTCATGTATTTTTTTTTTTTCCATCCTATTCTATCTAAATTCATATGATCTATTACTTCCTTCATTGACATGTCCTTTTTTATTACTTCTACTTATGATTTTTGGTCTTCCTCTACCTTTTTTTTGTTCTTTCAACTTGGATCAACTCACTCTTTTATGCCGATGCATTAGTCTTTCTCCTCTGAACATGATTTTTCTGATTTTTTCATCAATAGGGGCTACCCTATCTTTAAGCAAATTTCCTCATTTTGAATCATATCTTTCCATGTTGAAAGAACTCCATTTGAGCATGTTTTACAAATTTACAAGACTAATGTGCATTGTTGTTTCCTATACAAATTATGTACAGCTTGTGATTAAAAATTATTTTAATTTCTATAGACTAAATTTTGAGACCTAGTTTGAATTGTATGAAATATTACATCCATTTGTTTCAAATGAATCAAGTATCAAAGAAATTGGACTAGTATTGAATGTTTTATGAGTTTTTCATTCTGACCCTTAATCTATCTTTGACGGAATTGAGTTTAAGGGCTTGTACAAATTTTAATTAATCATTGAGAAATGAGACTGAACTGAAATTTATAGAGTATGAACTAATCATATGTATGGTTGTTCATATTAAGTTTTATGCCAATTGGAGACTTTTAAGTAAGTTAAATTAAGTTCACAAGCAGACTGATTTACATTAACTTGAATCTGTAAGAGTAATGAAATACTAAGAAATAGAGACTTAAAGCTTGGTTTTGGATTATTATATTAGATTTTCATTTGATGTCACTATCCATTGATATGTATTTTAATACTTGAGCAAGTTTATTATGGCTTCATTCAATGGTTTAATACCTAAAAGAAACACATGTACTTCAGCATCCCAACAAGTATATATATATATATATATATATATATATATATATATATATATATATCTCCAATTTCTCCATTCTTAGTAACAATTTACCATAACTGACCAAATCAAACTTAGATCAAAGTAAATTTTGATCAACAAAGCACTAAAATTAAATCCTCAGCAAATATAAACAAACCCAGAAACATAATCCGATTCCACAGCAAATATAAACAAACCCAGAAACATAATCCGATCTCAAAAAACAATAAAGTTTCGATCTTTTTTAATAGTTCTATTAGAAATTCAAAACAGAAACCAAAATAGAAAAAAGGAATTGAAACCAAAGTTTCTTTGATTTTTCCCACTGTTTCCTGGCAACCAAACGGTGAAAGTGAAACACACTTTGAAGCAACTCACCTTTTTTTTTTAGTTTTGAGAGACCGCGTAGATTGAAGGAACTCAAAGCTCTGTGAGTGACAGTGGAGACTTTATCAAAGCTCTGTACACCTCACTGTGGCTTTATCAAATCTTTCGACGAAGGTGATGAATGTGAAATAGACTGAGTGAGAGAAGAGGGTGAGTGAGAGAGGCGTTGAAGTGTGAGAGTGAGAGGGTGAGACTGGTCTGTGTGAGAGAGAGGGTGAGTGAGAGAGTGGAGACTTAGAGTGAGGTGTTAATTTTAAAAAAACCCCTATTTGAAACCGAGTCTTAGAGACTCGGTTTCCCGATCTTCCACGTAGTTCAACCACGTCACAGCCAGATCGCCACGTGGACGCCACGTAGGAAATCAAGTCTTAGAGACTCGATTTCCAGGTAGACCTCCTACCAGGTCAGATTTGATCAAAACATGAAAACCGAGCCTCAAAGACTCGATTTATAGGCCCAAAATCGAGTCTTTGAGACTCGAGATGTCCTTTCGTACTAACTAAATAGTTGGGAAATCATGGTTAAATTCCAATTTTGGTCCTTTCTTCTCCATTGTCCTTTCGTACATACCACGTATGGAATCTGGACTTGCCTTTCCAAATGTTCTAGATTTCTTGGTGTTTTGTGGAGTATATAATAATTGTACAGGTACATTTAGTCAAGGGTGTTGTACTATATTTGATTCATTTCATTATGTCCATTTGTTTAGGTAATTGTTTGTTTTCAGCAGTTTATTTTTATAAGGGTAGTTTTAACGGGTATGCAAGGTGCTCGAAGCAATTTTATGTCAATGAAGTCAATTTTTTGACTAATTTTGTAGGGTGTGGAGCTAATAAAGTAAACTTTTTGAATTTCATTTTCTATCATTTCATCAATTTATACTAATTTTTTATTAGGTAAACCCCGTAATAAAACTTCCTTAACAAAAACCTTACAGTACCCATTAACATTTTTCTTTTTATAACAAAAATTAAAAAGGTAAAAGTTAATGGTTTTTTTTTTCCTTCTAAATACTAAAAGTTAAATTATTTGAAATAAAATTAAGATAAAAAGAGTTAGGATCATATTTTCATAAAGTTAGTATATCTTATGATAAAATGCACTTTATTTATATTTGAGTAGTTATATATAGATTCATCATTCAAGAATATCATGAACAAAGATAAATTTACTATCAATTTTATTATATAATATTAAAAAATTATTAAAATCTAATATAAAAAATTAAAGTTTTTAGTAATTTTAATTTAGAATATTAAAATAAGCTAACAAATAACATATATATTTTTAAAAAGGTAGTTTCGTTAAATTTATAAGCTAAAAACTTAAAGTTTTTGCCAACTAAACTTTAAATAAGATTAGTTTTATACAATTCTTGTAGCGACCTCCCAAAATTTATATCAATTTATGCTTTTTACTATGACCGGCCTAAAATAAAATTTTTGGTGGGGCTCTTTGTTTATGGATGATGTGTCTAACTTTCAATAACATCTCTTTCTTAACTCTTTCTAATTTTTTTTTTTAAATGAATAACATCTCTTTCTTTAACAAGTAGTAGTAATAATTTCCTTTGAATTTGTCTTGGAAATATTCGGTGGGACATTAACTTGCTGCCTAAGCTTTGAGCCCATCTCATATCCTCTCATTTTACCTTTACGAAACCAAACAAACCTATGCTCAATGGCCTTTTGGCCTTCTTTTTGGTGGTTTGTTATGCTCCCCACTTTCATATATTCTCTTCAAAAGATGTATTAAACAATCAAAACCACTCATTCGATTCTTATCCTTCCTCAAATCATCAATTTACTAGGAATAAAAAGAAAAAAGAAAAAGAAAAGAAACTTAGAAAAATATCTCCTATAAATGTTGTCCTTTATGGCTTTATAATAAAGAAAATAATTAGATAATAACTTTATTGAGTATCTAAACTACCTATAAGAGTTTATAATATTTCTTTTGAGGTAAACTTAAGACTTTTCCTAAATGGATCTTATTTATCGTTTTCTTAAACTAGCTTAATGAATCCATGATCCATTTTGAAAAAATTCATCCTTTAAAGATTTTCATCTCCTTCTTGGAAAAATATAGGGACAACATTGGTATCTACAATCAATTTGAGGCAATCTTTTTATAAAATAAATACTCTCTCCGGTCCTATATTGTTAGTTATATTTAGATAATTCAACATTTTAAGAGAACAATAGTCGCAGGTTCATGCAATACGTGGGACAGTTGAGATATATATATGTATGTATGTATAAAGTTTAGTAATTTCCAAATAACTATGTCTTCATAACATGCACAGATTTAGTGCAATAAAATTTGAGCCAGTCCCTCCAACCCAATGTAAAGAAAAAGAGCAAAAAGTAGTAAGTGAAATAGTCATCTTTTCCTAGAAGTCTGTTGCAAATGGACAGTCACAAAGGACATGTCCTATAGATTCTATTTTGTTATTGCAAATGGTGCATACGGGTGATACTACCTCTGGAGCTCAGTATTTCATAAACAGGGCATTGTTACGAAGTCAGAGGCCAAACGAAATACTTAACACAATGTGTGGTTTGTGTCTGCCAAACCCAATTGCCCAAGGTGGGAGATAGATTCAGGGGCTTAAAGCCAATTACATTCATTGTTGTTGCAAACTAATTTGTAATAATTTTAGTATTTTTCTTTCAAAATCGAACAATCTCTTAGCTTTTATTTTAATATGTTAAAATATAAGGTATTAGATATATTGAAGATAAGCAGGAGATGGAAATCACGATTTTAGGGAGAACTAGCCGGGAATTTTCCTTCTTAGGGAGGAGCACCGCCTTGTTTAGAAGGCTTTGTTTAGGTGACAGATAGATGCATCTTATAGCTGAATCCTTCACTAGGAGAGTTGTCCAATAGCTTCATTCAGTCACCAAATGAGAGAGAGAGAGAGAGAGAGAGATAGTTTTAGACTTTTAGCACGCTGACTGAACCCCACAATCCCCTACAAAGTTGGCAAACCATAGAAAACAATAGGCGTAGGGAACCACGTGAAATCTTGGAATGGAAGCAAGACTCACACACACAACAATTTCTGATTAGCTAACAAAAATTTGGAAAGGGTAGGAGCAGCTGAAAGCCTTTATCCTGGCCATGGAAGCTTTAGGTAGAATGTGGCATCAATTGCTAATCAACAAAATGATCATGAAACAGAAATTACAGCCAAGTCAATCAAATGTCTCTACTGTTCAATAGCATATCCCTGTTCTGATGTTAAGCCATTAGATTTAGAAACCAATATAGCACAAACATGAAGTGAAAAATTGCAGCAATAATTTCCAAACCACATATATAAATGCAAATCTAATCATGACAAAAACCATTTATAAAATTCTCCATTCAACTTTAATGTTCACAAAATCCTCAAACCTCAAGTAAAAATATGACATTAGTACAATCAAGCCATATTTACAAAATGAAAAATGAAACACTGACACCATACACATGCCATAGATATATATACGCATACATCTGGGCACTGTATGTCTTCTTGTAACGAAATGTAGCAAAATATAACCCATAAATATTGCAATACTTGGGTGAAACGGACTGAAATTTTTTTTTTTTTTTTTTTTTTTTTTTTTTTTAACGAAGTTTAGCACCAGTTCCCATATAGCAGCATTTTCCGAATAAAGACCACAAACAAAAATATACCTATGAGTATTTTGACAAAATACACCACGGGCGGAGTAGATTCATGGCCTTTTTGAGATGTCTCTTGGAAAATGAGGGAACCCTTCCGATCACTGCCCGCTGACCTAACCTTTTTCAACTTAGGACTATTATCTGCATTGGTGCCTTGAGCCATTTTCTGCTCTTTGTCAGATTCCGTAATGGATCTTTCTTTCTGGGGCAGATTAGTAGTAATACTGAGTCTTGAAGCATCTTTGGCCTGCAAAAAGAAATCCTATGTAGTCAAAACATAATAGCATATACGTCCTGAATTTTTTCTTCCATTTAAGACAATCTCAGTAGAGACAATAAACCATTCATGTTCTGCTGCAGCTAAATCCTCTCACCTTGTCAATGGATACAACTTTAAGACTCCTATTCTTCAGGTGGAATTTTCTAGGAGCAGCTCTCTGTTCTACAGAGTGGCGGGATCTTTGTTGATATTGAAGCTTCAAGGTTCCTATATTTGGAGGAGATCGTTGACCCTGTGATTGAGTGCTGAGCACATGACGGATATCTGCAGCTGAGTCGACAGAAGAAGCATCAAGAACGACACCATTTCTTTTTTCTTTGTACTGGCCACGGTTAGACGAGGATGCAGTTCCACCGTTAATGATATGCATTTGCTGGTGCTGTAACATACAGAAATGAACACGAAATTTAAATTTCCAAGCATCCTAAACAAGAAAGTCCAAAAAAGTTGTTCTGAAAGACTACACTGCCAGAAATGTGGCAAAGTATAGGTACTTGACTGGTGCAAAACATCAACAGAGCTCAAAATTTTCATTCTACCGAAGACTCAAAGATCTATAGGAGAATATTATATAACATTGTAGCAATATGAGACTCATATTATTACAACGCTCCTAGTAATATTCTGCTATAGAGATTTGTGATTCACAAGCTATTAAAGATATATCCTTCAATAGCAGGTATTGGAAAATATATATTTACCTGTGCTTGGGCTGTGTCAGTGTCCGAATCACTGCTTAGTCCACCACCATTATAGTATATCTTTATCGATGACTCTGGTGTCCTGGAATCATTGGATTGCCTGAATTCTTCAAAGGTATATTCCTCCTGCTGGTTGATAAATGAATTGACAAACTGAACCTCTGCCTGTTCATTAGCGAAGTCGTAATCCTGTTCAAAGCCATCAGTAAATGTGGGATCCACAACAGAAGGTTCCGGCTGATTGTATTCTTCTTCTAACTGCAATGAGTAAGCGAAGTCGTAATCCTGTTGCTGAGATTGAAGGAGTGATGCCAGTTCTGCATCTACTCGATTGAATTCATGAATCTAAAATCATAAACAAGAAGGCATCAGTTCCAAAAATGCTTCCCAAGGTTTACTTGAAGAAGTTGATATTGGAAGTATGAAATAATTTCAGCATAAGGCATGCTCCTTCTTACCTCCGGAATTGTATGCCCTGGCACCTGACCTTCAAAATCAGAAGCAGCATAGCTGCTTACATCACCATCATCACAGGGAGCCTCATTAGTCCTCACATCTGCTTTTTTAAATAAGCGGCAGAGGACAAAAGCTTTCTGCACAAGTTGGAGAATGAACTGATATCACTTGGTGATAGTAAATAACAGAAGTTTCAGAGAAAAAAAAAAAGTACAATAAAGCTATAAGCTATACTCTTCTAATCGTGTCAATGACTTTCTAGGATGACATTAGGCATCAAGTACTAGAAATATACTTTATCTGTTTGAGAAAGGCCAGTTTTGAGAGATAAAAACAAAGTTTGCAATTTCTTCTTGCAAACAATAATGATGAAACAAAGTAAGTTGGTTTCAATGAGAAAATCTTATCAAAGAGGCATTGAACTTCATGGTAATGAACAATAGTTATGCAAAAGCAAGTGTATGAATGTGATTAGCAAGTGCCTGATGTAAAAATACTACTTCACAAATTATTTTTCATAGATAGAGATTAAGGCGTGATTCATTTAATGCATAAAGCACAATTCAAGGACACAATTACTCAAGGTCAGATCCGACTGCCTCAATCAAATATGAACAAAAATGGAGGCTGAATGGATACTGGCAAAATATGAACGATATTGACCAGAGGTACAATGACATTAATTGCAGCATAGTCCAAACACAATCAAACGTGTATAAAAACAAGGAAATGTATTCCTACCATAATCCTAATAGAAATGCATAAATTCAACAGCATCAATCTTCATCCAAAGAGAGACAGCAATTAGTGAAAAAATGGATATGAGCATAACATGAAGATTAACCTCGTGACGAAGAAAGGTTGCTGGCTTATACTCATGTATAACCCAAGGGGTCCTGACCCCATTTCGACCACGACCTACATAGAACACCAAAGTCTTCTTTGTACCAATCACATTGTTGGTTCCTCTAACCTTGATGTTCCTATCCTTACCGGTGGATTTCCAGTAGCCTTTCTCGGTCAACCTGTTCGATCGGTTACTGTTAGTGTACTTGATTTCCCAGGCACAAAAGAAGAACCATTCTTGGTCATCTGACGGGATCACTGATAACTCTGCACAACCATGCACAAGAGACAGACCTTTAATTCATTACAAAACCTCAAACTTTGATGAATTTTATTTAAGAATCCAGTAGAATAAACACAATAAGACCAATTTTTAACTTGAAAATTGAATAACTAATACTATTGAGAGCTTAGCAAGAACAGAATGGATTGAAAACAAGTTCTTGAAATTGAAGAAAAAAAGATTAATTTTTGGCACTTGGGTCAGTAAGATAAGTAAGTACCGGGTAAATCCCAAGGCTCATGTTTGTAGATATTAACTTCACCAATGGCTCGGACTTCGAAGTCCTTGCCGCCTTGCATTTTGAGCCTCAGATAGTGGTTGACCAATTCTTCATCGGTTGGGTGGAATCTATATCCCACCGGTACCTCTAATCCATTTCCAGAAGATGTCATGCTTGTTATCTCTCGTAAACTTCAACTTTCGTTAAAGCAAAGAAACTATATAAATAACGAAACAAAGAACCCCAACAACAACAACAACAATAGTAAGCAAAAGATAGTAACAAGTAATAAAGAGCTATGTGTTATGTCTGGTTTGAACTGGAAAATTTTATATTAGAAGAAGCAGGAGCGAGCAGAGAAGACAGTGTGTTTTGAGAGTAACGAAATAATTATAGTGAGGGCCATTGACTTGAGTTGAGAGTAAGTCTTCAGCTTAGTTTAGAAGCTGAGTCTCTGAGCGCTCTGACAAAGATTGAGACAGTTTTGGATTGCTCTATGACACGTTGACAGGTAGTGCTCTGTACTGTGGGGGTGTGGATCCCATTTCTATTTTCTTAGCCGTGTCTTACTTCTCCATTGTCCGTCCGTACATTCCGCGTATGGAATCTGGACTTGCCTTTCCGAATGTTCTAGATTTCTTGGTGTTTTGTGGAGTATACAATAATTGTACAGGTACATTTGGTCAAGGGTGCTGCACTATATTTGATTCATTTCATTATGTCCATTTGTTTAGGTAATTGTTTGTTTTCAGCAGTTTATTTTTATATGAGTAGTGTTAACAGGTATGCAAGGTGCTCCAAGCAATTTTATGGCAATAAAGTCAATTTTTTTACTAATTTTATAGGGTGTGGAGCTAATAAAGCAAACTTTTTGAATTTCATTTTCTATCATTTCATCAATTTAAACTAATTTTTTATTAGGTGAACCCCATAATAAAACTTCCTTAACAAAACCTTACAGTACCCGTTAACATTTCTCTTTTTATAACAAAAATTAAAAAGGTAAAAGTTAATATTTTTTTTTCCTTCTAAATACTAAAAGTTAAATTATTTGAAATAAAATTAAGATAAAAAGAGTTAGGATCATATTTTTATATAGTTAGTATATCTTATGATAAAATGCACTTTACTTATATTTGAGTAGTTATATATAGATTCATCATTCAAGAATATCATGAACAAAGATAAATTTACTATCAATTTTATTATATAAATTTTACAAATCGATATGTCATAATTCACTCAAAATAAATATAATTTAATAAAATAAAGTAATTATATTTTGCTCTCGATGTCCAAACAAAGCGACAATTTTAATACGGTGAGCAAAGTTTGTCATGATATGTGATTAGAGTATAATTAGGTTAAGTTGGGTGTTGTTTTAGGTAAAAATTGATTTTCAGCCTTTATAAATGTCTGTTTGGGTATTTTCAGGTACTTTATTTACTAAATATGATATAAAAAAAAAAAATTATAGTTTTTACTTTTTAGTAACCTTTAGAGTATTAAAATGTATGACGAAAAGCTAAAAAATAATATATATTTTTAAAAATGTAGTTAAAAAAAAAAACTGAGACAAAAATTTAAAAGCTAAAAGTTAAAAGTGTAACGACCCAAGGAAAAGCGCTAGCCACATCTGCACTATACCTCAAAAGGACTAGTCACAATTGAGACTCCTTGTAATTGTTAATAAAGCCCAGTTCAACCCAATAAATACCCGATGTGGGACTCATCACACACCTACACACATCACACAATCAATCAAATTGAGGCATCACAATCTCCCCCACTTAAATCCCTAACATCCTCGTTAGGGTCCACTTTGTGGGGTAGTGTCTCTGAGCCCACACGGTGTTACCGGACCGGCTCTGATACCATATGTAACGACCCAAGGAAAAGCGCTAGCCACATCTGCGCTATACCTCAAAAGGACTAGTCACAATTGAGACTCCTTGTAATTGTTAATAAAACCCAGTTCAACCCAATAAATACCCGATGTGGGACTCATCACACACCCACACACATCACACAATCAATCAAATGGGGGTATCACAATAGGGATTTAAGTGGGGGAGATTGTGATACCCCAATTTGATTGATTGTGTGATGTGTGTGGGTGTGTGATGAGTTCCACATCGGGTATTTACTGGGTTGAACTGGGCTTTATTAATAATTACAAGAAGCCTCAATTGTGACTAATCCTTTTGAGGTATAGCGCAGATGTGGCTAGCGCTTTTCCTTGGGTCGTTACAGAAAGTTTTTACCAACTTAAACTTTAAATAAGATTAGTTTTATAAAATTCTTGCAGCGACCTCCCAAAATTAAATTGCACATCGAATATGCCCCCAATTATAAATTCATATAAATTTATTCTTTTGATACTATGGCCAGCCTAAAATAAAATTTTTCGTTGGGCTCTTTGTTTATGGATGATGTG
This sequence comes from Quercus tomentella, assembly GCA_028535165.1. Lineage (NCBI taxonomy): Eukaryota > Viridiplantae > Streptophyta > Magnoliopsida > Fagales > Fagaceae > Quercus > Quercus tomentella. The sequence continues at coordinate 46,802,036 of JAPQVY010000100.1, forward strand.
TCAGACTTTCAATAACATCTCTTTCTTAAACTCTTTTTTTCTTTTGTTTTTTTTTTATTATTTAAATTCTAATGAATAACACATCCTTCTTTAACAAGTAGTAGTAATAAAAAGGGGCATTGTTATGAAGACAGAGCCAAACGAAATACTTAACACAATGTGTGTTTTGTGTCTGCCAAACCAAATTGCCCAAAGTGGGAGGCAGATTCAGGAGCTTAAAGCCTATTACATTCATTGTTGTTGCAAACTAATTTGTAATAATTTTAGTATTTTTCTTTCAAAATCGAACAATCTCTTAGCTTTCGCTTTAATATGTTAAGATATAAGGTATTAGATATATTGTAGATAAGCAGGAAACAGAAATCACGATTTTAGGGAGAACTAGCCGGGAATTTTCCTTCTTAGGGAGGAGCACCGCCTTGTTTAGAAGGCTTTGTTTAGGTGACAGATAGATGCATCTTATAGCTGAATCCTTCACTAGGAGAGTAGTCCAATAGCTTCATTCAGTCACCAAAATGAGAGAGAGAGATAGTTTTAGACTTTTAGTAGGCTGACTGAACCCCACAACCACCTACAAAGTTGGCAATCCATAGAAAACTATAGGCGTAGGGAACCATGTGAAATCCTGGAATGGAAGCAAGACTCACACACAGACCAATTTCTGATTGTTAGCTAACAAAAATTTGGAAAGGGTGGGAAAGCCTTTACCCTGGCCATGGAAGCTTTAGGTGGAATGTGGCATCAATTGCTGATCAACAAAATGATCATGAAACAGAAAATACTGCCAAGTCAATCAAATGTCTCTACTGTTCAATAGCATATCCCTGTTCTGATTTTGAGCCATTAGATTTAGAAACCAATTTCGCACAAATATGAAGTAAAAATTGCAGCAATAATTTCCAAAATGCAAATCTAATCATGACAAAAACCATATATAAAATTTTCCATTCAACATTAATGTTCACAAAATCCTCAAACCTCAAGTAAAAATATGACATTAGTACATGTTGACAACAACTCAAGCCTTATTTACATAATGAAAAATTTATCGCTGTGACACTATACACATGCTATGAGATACATGCATACATCTGGGCACTGCATGTGTCTTCTTGTGATGAAATGTAGCAAAACATAAGCCGTCTGAATTGTAATATATAGGTGAAATGGACAATGATTTTATCTTATTCTATCAATTTTTTTATAAGTGAGCTCCGAAGGACTGAAATGTTTGTGTTTTTTTTTTTTTTTTACGAAGTTTAGTACCAGTTCCCATATAGCAGCATTTCCCGAATAAAGACCACAAACAAAATTATACCTATTAGAAATTTGGCAAAATACACTAAGGGCGGACTAGATTCATGGCCTTGTAGAGATGTCTCTTGGAAAATGAGGGAAACCTTCCGATCACTGCCCGCTGACCTAACCTTTTTCGACTTAGGACTATTATTTGCATTGGTGCCTTGAGCCAATTTCTGCTCTTTGTCAGATTCCGTAATGGATCTTTCTTTCTGGGGCAGATTAGTAGTAATACTGAGCCTTGAAGCATCTTTGGCCTGCAAAAAGAAATCCTATGGAGTCAAAACATAATATCATATACATCCTGAATTTTTTTCTTCCATTTAAGACAATCTCAGTAGAGACAATAATCCATTCATGTTCTGCTGCAACTCAATTCTCTCACCTTCTCAAGGGATACTACTTTAAGACTGCTACTCTGCTGTTGGAATTTTCTAGGAGCAGCTCTCTGTACTTCAGAGTGGAGGGAGCTTTGTTGATATCGAAGATCGAAGGCTCCTATGCTTGGAGGAGATCGTAGACCCCGTGATTGAGTGCTGCGCACACGAGGGATATATGCAGCTGAGTCAACAGAAGAAGAATCAAGTCCCAAGAAATCATCAAGCATGACACCATTTCTTTTTTCTTTGTACTGGCCACGGTTAGACGAGGATGCAGTTCCACTGTTAATCATATGCATTCGCTGGTGCTGTAACATATAAAATGAAAACGAAATTTAAATTTCCAAGCATCCTAAACAAGAAGACCCAAAAAAGTTGTTCTGAAAGACTACACTGCCAGAAATGTGGCAAAGTATAGGTACTGACTGGTGCAAAATATCAACAGAGCTCAAAATTTTCGTATCTATAGGAGAATATTACATAACATTGTAGTAATATGAGATTCATATTATTACAACGCTCCTAGTAATATTCTGCTATAGAGATTTGTGATTCACAAGCTATTAAAGATATATCATTCAATAGCAGGTATTGGAGAATATATATTTACCGATGCTTGGGTTGTGTCAGTGTCCGAATCACTGCTTAGTTCACCACCATCATAGTATATCGTTATCGGTGAATCTGGTGCCCTGGAATCATTGGATTGCCTGACTTCTTCTAAGGTATACTCATCCTGCTGGTTGAAAAGTGAATTGACAAACTGATCCTCTTCCTGTTCATTATCATCAGACAGATATTTCATTACATCATAATCAAAGTCATCAGTCAATGTGGGATCCAGATCTGGAGGTTCTTGCTGATTGTATTCTTCTATCTGCAATGAGGAAGCCATGTCATAATCCTGTCGCTGACGTTGATGGAGTGATGCCAGGTCTGCATCTACCTGATTGAATTCGTGATTTTAAAATCATAAACAAGAAGGCATCAGTTCCAAAAATGCTTCCCAAGGTTTACATGAAGAAATGATATTGGAAGTATGAAATAATTTCAGCATAAGGCATGCTCCTTCTAACCTCTGGAATTGTATGCCCTGGCACCTGAGTTTCAAAATCAGAAGCATCATCAAGGGGAGCCTCATTAGTCTTCACATCTGTTTTTCTCTTTAAGCGGCAGAGGACAAAAGCTTTCTGCACAAGTTGGAGAATGAACTGATATCACTTAGTGGTAGTAAATAACATAAGTTCAGGAAATTAAAAAAAAAACAGCACAATAAAAATTTCAAACATCAACATCAGAAGCATATAACTTATACTCTTCTAATTGCGTCAATGACTGTCTAGGATGACATTAGGCATCAAGTACTAGAAATATACTTTATCTGTTTAAGAAAGGCTAGTTTTCAGAGATAAAAACAAAGTTGCCAATTTCTTCTTGCAAACAATAATGATGAAACAAAGTAAGTTGGTGGCAATGAGAAAATCTTAGCAAAGAGTCGTTGAACTTCATGGTAATGCACAATAGTTATGCAAAAGCAAGTGTATGAATGTGATTAGCAAGTACCTGATGTGAAAATACTACTTCACCAATTATTTTTCATAGATAGAGCAATCTTCTAGTTCTAGCTGCATACAGGTCCAGAGCATGCGATTCCACCAGTTTAACAAATTTGTCTTGCAATGCTTACTAATTTTTTCTTGGCTAAACAAACAAGTCTTAACTAAAACCAAGATTCTAATTTAGGCATAATTCATTAAATGCTTAAAGCACAATTCAAGGACACAATTACTCAAGGTCAAATCAGATTACCTCAATCAAATTTGAAAAAAAATGGAGACTGAATGGATACTAGCAAAATATGAATGATATTGATCATAGGTACAATGACATTAATTGCAGCATAGTCCAAACACAATCAAACGTGTATAAAAGCAAGGAAATGTATTTTTACCATAATCTTAATACAAATTCATAAATTCAACAGCAACAATCTTCATCCAAAGAGAGACAGCAATTAGTGAAAAAATTGATAAGAGCATAACATGAAGATTAACCTCGTGATGATGAAAGGCAACTGGCTGATACTCATGTATAACCCAAGAGGTCCTGACCCCAGTTGGAACACGACCTTCATGGAACACCAAAGTCTTCTTTGTACCAATTACAGTGTTGGTTCCTTTAGCCCTGATTTTCCTATCCCTCCCGGTGGATTTCCAGTAGCCTCTCTTGGTCGCCCTGTTCGCTCGGGATCGGTTGATTTCCCGGGCACAAAAGAAGAACCATTCTTGGTCATCTGACATGATCACTGATAACCCTGCACAACCATGCACAAGAGACAAGACCTTTAATTCATTACAAAACCTCAAACTTTGATGAAACACATTAAGACCTATTCTTAAATTGAAAATTGAATAACTAATAATATTGAGCTTAGCAAGAACAGAGTGGATTGCAACAAGTTAAGTAAAAAAGATTAATTTCTGGCACTTGGGTCAGTAAGATAAGTGAGTACCGGGTAAATCCCAAGGCTCATGTTTGCAGATATTAACTTCACTGATGGCTCGGACTTCATAGTCCTTGTCGCCTTGCATTTTGAGCTTCAGATAGTAGCTGACCAATTCTTCATCGGTTGGGTGGAATCTAAATCCCACCGGTATTGATTCCATTCCAGTTTCAGAAGTCGTCTCTCGTAAACTTCAACTTTTACTGAAGTAAACAAAGCATAAAAACAGGAAACAAAGAACCCCAACAACAACAATAGTAAGCAAAAGATAGTAACAAGTAATAGAGAGCTATGTGTTATGTCTGGTTTGAACTGGAAAAATTTATATTAGAAGAAGCAGGAGCGAGCAGAGAAGACAGTGTGTTTTGAGAGTAACGAAATAATTATAGTGAGAGCCATTGACTTGAGTTGAGAGTAAGTCTTCAGCTTAGTTTAGAAGCTGAGTCTCTGAGCTCTCTGACAAAGATTGAGACAGTTTTGGATTGCTCTATGACACGTTGACAGGTAGTGCTCTGTACTGTGGGGGTGTGGATCCCATTTCTATTTTCTTAGCCGTGTCTTACTTCTCCATTGTCCGTCCGTACATACCGCGTATGGAATCTGGACTTGCCTTTCCGAATGTTCTAGATTTCTTGGTGTTTTGTGGAGTATATAATAATTGTACAGGTACATTTGGTCAAGGGTGCTGTACTATATTTGATTCATTTCATTATCTCCATTTGTTTAGATAATTGTTTGTTCTCAGCAGTTTATTTTTATAAGGATAGTGTTAAAGGGAATGCAAGGTGATTGAAGCAATTTTATGTTAATAAAGTCAATTTTTTGACTAATTTTATAGGATGCGGAGCTCATAAAGTAAACTTTTTGAATTTCATTTTCTATCGGTACCCGTTAACATTTCTTTTTTTATAACAAAAATTAAAAAGGTAAAAGTTAAATAGTTTTTTTTTTTCCTTCTAAATACTAAAAGTTAAATTATTTGAAATAAAATTAAGATAAAAAGAGTTAGGATCATATTTTTATATAGTTAGTATATCTTACGATAAAATGCACTTTATTTATATTTGAGTAGTTATATATAGATTCATCATTCAAGAATATCATGAACAAAGATAAATTTACTATCAATTTTATTATATAAATTTTACAAATCGATGTCATAATTCACTCAAAATAAATATTGTAGGGTCATAATTTGCGGCTCAAGCCCAAAATGTATGAAGTCTTGGCCCAATGAGCCCAATACAATAAATTTGTAAAGAATTGGTCAAAGAACTAGGTCTTAAGGAGTAGGACAACGGCTAGTATTGAATTGCATGACGATCAAACACAAATAAAGGATGTTGACATCAATAGACTTTCAGTCCGAGGAGGTTAAACCTGTATATAATGACCACTCTTGGATATCAGAGTGGTTTAGATTGCTATAATATTTTTTCTCTCTATTTTCCGATCCCCTTCTCATGGAGGGTCTCTCACATTATATAGCTCCTTTTGGACCATCTTGATCCTACACTTGTTGATCATCTGAGTCCCTACTTAAGTGTCCATCCCATCAGACACCCCTTTTAGCCTTCTATGAGTTGCGGTAGTCAAGGCAACACTATTCAGAGGTCTTCTCCACATAAATGCGACCAGAAAAGTAGCTGCAATGCATTTAATACGGTGGTAGAAGCTTTTCCTTGGATATTTTGAGTTTCCTTCTTTCTCGTATGTTCATGGGGCACATTTCTATCGCTAGAACCTTTTGGAGGGTCACTTTAATTGCTAGAGTACACACTTGGGTTACATTCGTCGTATCCGAGGAGGGATTCCTCCTCAAATCACTTTCCATTCATCCCCCGCTTATGAGACTTTAACTGGGAATCCCTTAATAACTATTTGCTCCTCCTCGGACTTGTCAATGTCCCGGATAAAACCCAAAGCCCAATATATGATCTTGGGCCCTTACCCCCACAAATATAATTTAATAAAATAAAGTAATTATATTTTGCTCTCGATGTCCAAACAAAGAGACAATTTTAATACGGTGAGCAAAGTTTGTCATGATATGTGATTAGAGTATAATTAGGTTAAGTTGGGTGTTGTTTTAGGTAAAAATTGATTTTCAGCCTTTATAAATGTCTGTTTGGGTATTTTCAGGTACTTTATTTACTAAATATGATATAAAAAAAAAAAAATTATAGTTTTTACTTTTTAGTAACCTTTAGAGTATTAAAATGACCACCGTACACCCTTAGTACGATGGTCACTCTACAAGTATAAGTGTTTGTGGAATGTGGGGGGTAAAGACCGGGGTTCAAGTTTCACACACATATGCACTTAGATTAGGTTAGAGTAGAATTTTATCTTGTAAAAAAAAAAAAAAAAAGTATTAAAATGTATGACAAAAAACTTAAAAAAAAAAAAAAAAAAAAAAACCTGAGACAAAAAATTTAAAAGCTAAAAGTTAAAAGTTTTTACCAACTTAAACTTTAAATAAGATTAGTTTTATAAAATTCTTGCAACGACCTCCCAAAATTAAATTGCACATTGAATATGCCCCCAATTATAAATTCATATAAATTTATTCTTTTTATACTATGGCCAGCCTAAAATAAAAATTTTAGGTTGGGCTCTTTGTTTATGGATGATGTGTCAGACTTTCAATAACATCTCTTTCTTAAACTCTTTTTTTCTTTTCTTTTTTTATTTATTTAAATTCTAATGAATAACATATCCTTCTTTAACAAGTAGTAGTAATATACAGGGGCATTGTTATGAAGACAGAGCCAAACGAAATACTTAACACAATGTGTGGTTTGTGTCTGCCAAACCAAATTGCGCAAGGTGGGAGGTAGATTCAGGGACTTAAAGCCTATTACATTCATTGTTGTTGCAAACTAATTTGTAATAATTTTAATATTTTTCATTCAAAATTGAACAATCTCTTAGCTTTCGCTTTAATATGTTAAAATATAAGATATTAGATATATTGTAGATATGTGGGAAACAGAAACCACGATTTTAGGGAAAACTAGCTGGGAATTTTCCTTCTTAAGGAGGAGCACCACCTTGTTTAGAAGGCTCTGGTTAGGTGACAGATAGATGCAACTCATAGCTGAATCCTTCACTAGGAGAGTTGTCTAATAGCTTCATTCAGTCACCAAAATGAGAGAGAGAGATAGAGTTTTAGACTTTTAGCACACTGACTGAACCCCACAACCAGCTACAAAGTTGGCAAACCATAGTAAACTATAGGTGTAGGGAACCATGTGAAATCTTGGAATGGAAGCAAGACTCACACGGAGACCAATTTCTGATTGTTAGCTAACAAAAATTTGGAAAGGGTGGGAGCAGCTGAAAGCCTTTATCCTGGCCATGGAAGCTTTAGGTAGAATGTGGCATCAATTGCTAATCAACAAAATGATCATGAAACTGAAAATACTGCCAAGTCAATCAAATGTCTCTATTGTTCAATAGCATATCCCTGTTCTGATTTTGAGCCATTAGATTTAGAAACCAATTTCGCACAAACATGAAGTGAAAAATTGCAGCAATAATTTCCAAAATGCAAATCTAATCATGACAAAAACCATATATAAAATTTTCCATTCAACATTAATGTTCACAAAATCCTCAAACCTCAAGTAAAAATATGACATAGTACATGTTAACAACAAATCAAGCCTTATTTACAAAATGAAAAATTTATCGCTGTGACACTATACACATGCTATGAGATACATGCATAAATCTGGGCACTGCATGTGTCTTCTTGTGATGAAATGTAGCAAAACATAACCCGTCAGAATTGTAATATATAGGTGAAACGGACAATGATTTTATCTTATTCTTTCAATTTTTTTATAAGTGAGCTCCGAAGGACTGAAATGTTTGTGTTTTTTTTTTTTTACGAAGTTTAGTACCAGTTCCCATATAGCAGCATTTCCCAAATAAAGAACACAAACAAAATTATACCAACTAGAAATTTGGCAAAATACACTGAGGGCGGACTAGATTCATGGCCTTGTAGAGATGTCTCTTGGAAAATGAGGGAACCCTTCCAATCACTGCCCGCTGACCTAACCTTTTTCGACTTAGGACTATTATCTGCATTGGTGCCTTGAGCCATTTTCTGCTCCTTGTCAGATTCCGTAATGGATCTTTCTTTCTGGGGCAGATTAGTAGTAATACTGAGCCTTGAAGCATCTTTGGCCTGCAAAAAGAAATCCTATGGAGTCAAAACATAATATCATATACGTCCTGAATTTTTTTCTTCCATTTAAGACAATCTCAGTAGAGACAATAATCCATTCATGTTCTGCTGCAGCTCAATTCTCTCACCTTCTCAAGGGATACTACTTTAAGACTGCTACTCTGCAGTTGGAATTTTCTAGGAGCAGCTCTCTGTACTTCAGAGTGGCGGGAACTTTGTTGATATTGAAGACTGAAGGCTCCTATGCTTGGAGGAGATCGTAGACCCTGTGATTGAATGCTGCGAACACGAGGGATATTTGCAGCTGAGTTGACAGGAGAAGAATCAAGTCCCAAGAAATCATCAAGAACGACACCATTTCTTTTTTCTTTGTACTGGCCACGGTTAGACGAGGATGCAGTTCCACTGTTAATCATATGCATTTGCTGGTGCTGTAACATATAGAAATGAACACGAAATTTAAATTTCCAAGCATCCTAAACAAGAAAGTCCAAAAAAGTTGTTCTGACAGACTACACTGCCAGAAATGTGGCAAAGTATAGGTACTGACTGGTGCAAAATATCAACAGAGCTCAAAATTTTCATTCTACCCAAAGACTCAAAGATCTATAGGAGAATATTACATAACATTGTAGTAATATGAGATTCATATTATTACAACGCTCCTAGTAATATTCTGCTATAGAGATTTGTGATTCACAAGCTATTAAAGATATATCCTTCAACAGCAGGTATTGGAGAATATATATTTACCGGTGCTTGGGCTGTGTCAGTGTCCGAATCACTGCTTAGTCCACCACCATCATAGTATATCGTTATCGGTGAATCTGGTGCCCTGGAATCATTGGATTGCCTGATTGCTTCTAAGGTATACTCTTCCTGTTCATTATCATCAGACAGATATTGCCTAAAATTAAAATCAAAGTCATCAGTAATTATGGGATCCAGATCTGGAGGTTCTTGCTGATTGTATTCTTCTAACTGCAATGAGGAAGCGATGTCATAATCCTGTCGCTGATGTTGATGGACTGATGCCAGGCCTGCATCTACCTGATTGAATTCGTAATTCTAAAATCATAAACAAGAAGGCATCAGTTCCAAAAATGCTTCCCATGGTTTACATGAAGAAGTTGATATTGGAAGTATGAAATAATTTCAGCATAAGTCAAGCTCCTTCTTACCTCTGGAATTGTATGCCCTGGCACCTGACCTTCAAAATCAGAAGCAGCATAGCTGCTTACATCACCATCATCACAGGGAGCCTCATTAGTCCTCACATCTGCTTTTTTAAATAAGCGGCAGAGGACAAAAGCTTTCTGCACAAGTTGGAGAATGAACTGATATCACTTGGTGGTAGTAAATAACAGAAGTTTCAGGAAAAAAAAAACAGTACAATAAAAAATTCAAACATCAATATCAGAAGCATATAACCTATACTCTTCTAATTGTGTCAATGACTGTCTAGGATGACATTAGGCATCAAGTACTAGAAATATACTTTATCTGTTTAAGAAAGACTAGTTTTCAGAGATAAAAACAAAGTTACCAATTTCTTCTTGCAAACAATAATGATGAAACAAAGTAAGTTGGTGGCAATGAGAAAATCTTAGCAAGGAGGCGTTGAACTTCATAGTAATGCACAATAGTTATGCAAAAGCAAGTGTATGAATGTGATTAGCAAGTGCCTGATGTGAAAATACGACTTCACCAATTATTTTTCATAGCTAGAGCAATCTTCTAGTTCTAGCTGCATACAGGTCCAGAGCATGCGATTCCACCAGTTTAACAAATTTGTCTTGCAATGCTTACTAATTTTTTCTTGGCTAAACAAACAAGTCTTAACTAAAACCAAGATTCTAATTTAGGCGTAATTCATTGAATGCTTAAAGCACAATTCAAGGACACAATTACTCAAGGTTAAATCAGATTGCCTCAATCAAATTTGAAAAAAAAAATGGAGACTGAATGGATACTAGCAAAATATGAATGATATTCATAGGTACAATGACATTAATTGCAGCATAGTCCAAACACAATCAAACGTGTATAAAAGCAAGGAAATGTATTCCTACCATAATCTTAATACAAATTCATAAATTCAACAGCATCAATCTTCATCCAAAGAGAGAGATGTATAGCAATTAGTGAAAAAAAATTGGATAAGAGCATAACATGAAGATTAACCTGGTGAGGAGGAAAGGTAGCTGGCTGATACTCATGTATAACCCAAGAGGTCCTGCGCCCATTTGGAACACGACCTTCATGGAACACCAAAGTCTTCTTTGTACCAATCACATTGTTGGTTCCTTTAACCCTGATATTCCTATCCCTCCCGGTGGATTTCCAGTAGCCTCTCCTGGTCGCCCTGTTCGCACGGGATCGGCTACCGCTAAAGGACTTGATTTCCCGGGCACAAAAGAAGAACCATTCATGGTCCTCTGTCTTGATCATTGATAACCCTGCACAAGAGACAAGGCCTTTAATTCATTACAAAACCTCAAACTTTGATGAAACACATTAAGACCAATTCTTAACTTGAAAATTGAATAACTAATACTATTGAGCTTAGCAAGAACAGAGTGGATTGCAACAAGTAAAAAAGATTAATTTTTGGCACTTGGGTCAGTAAGATAAGTGAGTACCTGGTAAATCCCAAGGCTCGTATTTGCAGATATTAACTTCACCGATGGCTCGGACTTCGTATTCCTTGTCGCCTTGCATTTTGAGCCTCAGATAGTGGCTGACCAATTCTTCATCGGTTGGGTGGAATCTATATCCCACCGGTATTGAATCCAATCCAGTTTCAGAATATGTCATGCTTGTCATCTCTCGTAAACTTCAACTTTCGTTAAAGCAAAGAAACTATAAAAAGGAAACAAAGAAACCCAACAACAACAACAAAAGTAAGCAAAAGATGGTAACAAGTAATAAAGAGCTATGTGTTATTGTCTGGTTTGAACTGGAAAATTTTAGATTAGAAGAAGCAGGAGTGAGCAGAGGAGACGGTGTTTTGAGAGTAATGAAATAATTAGAGGGAGGGCCATTGACTCGACTTGAGAGTAAGTCTTCAGCTTAGTTTAGAAGCTATTACCAAACTCTGAGTCTGACAAAGATTGAGACAGTTTTGGATTGGTCTATGACACGTTGACACGCAGTGCTCCTGTACTGTGCGGGTGTGGATCCCATTTCTATTTTCTTAGCCGTGTCTTACTTCTCCATTGTCCTTCCGTACATACCGCGTATGGAATCTGGACCTGCCTTTCCAAATGTTCTAGATTTCTTGGTCTCTTGTGGAGTATATAATAATTGGAGGATTCTGGCCTTTTGTCCTTTCTGGAAAAAATATTTGGCATAATGCCTCTGTTTCGAAACTATATAGGAACGTGCCCCTGTTTAGATACTCGATCACCGAAAAGGCGAGTTACATAAATAACTCGACTATGAAGAAACCGAGTTATGGTCAGGTACTTGCCACGCTGGTGTTCTAGCTTGGCTTTTGGGCAATAAAATATTCCCGCGTTACTGTTTGGAACTCGTCAATGGGGAAAACAAGTTATATGCGGAATAAGAACCAGTTTTTAAATGTAATGTCTCTAAAACTGTTTGTCTTCCTTCCTCTACAGTCTACAGTCTCTCTCCCTTCCTCAGTCCGATCAGTAGCCACCGCCAGTCTGTTCAGTAGCCACCGTCAGTAGCCACCGTCAGGTTCTCCTATTTCTACCCGCACCCAAACCAAACCGTTCAGTAGACCCTTTCCGAAGTTGAATCGAAACCCATACCCATACCCACACTTTTTCAATCTCACCGCAGCCGAAGCTCAACCCAATCTGTGTTCGGAGTTAAAGGATTAGAAACGTATTAAGGTAATTTGTAAATGCTGAGTTCAAATTTTAATTTTTTCCCTTTGCATGTAATTTGATTTGAGTGTGGCTTCTTAAGTTTTTCGCTGTTAGATTTTTCTCTATCTGTATTCATAATTATTGTTGCTGTTTTAGCTTTGTTGGGTTTGGTTTTGAAATGGGTTTGGTTTTGAAGTGTTTTTTGACGCACATCTAGGGCAGAAATTCATGTAAAATACAGTAAGCATGACAACGGTGTTCATTGTTAGGGGAAATTGCTTTGTAATTCATATAGTTTGAAAGTGTATCAAATCAATCTCTATTTTTTCTAGAAATTATGTCACAAGTTATGTCATGATTTTGAATTAGGGAAAATTTCTTTTTAATTCAATGCTGAATGATGTTGAATTGAGAAGCTATTGGTTCTACAAGCTTCAAAGTTACTAGCTTTTACAAGCTTCCACTCTGTTTAGTTATTATTATAATAGATATAATGTGTGTATAATGGATATGCACGCATATATCTACACACAGACCATGGACATCCTAAAACCTTTGCTGCCATTTACTCTGCTTAGGGCTCTAACTGTGCCATATTGTTTTTATTCAACATCTAAGTTTTGGTTTGTATTATCATCTATTACATTTGGGGTTGAAAAGGGAACTTAGTGGCCTTAGTGGCCTTTTAGGGTCACCCAATCCTTTCATAATAGGTTGGGTTAGGTTAGGGAGCATTGAGATTTGTGGTGGCTTTTGGGAATGGAAATAGTACATCCTCTAGGGTGCTTCTGACGGACATAACAGCCTCAAACAAGAGTGTAGCCAAAACAAGACTGACTGGTAATGAAAAGATAGAAATAGAACCAAAGGAAACTAGATGAGGGATAATCACCTATGTGGTAAGCAACTTTCAGGACTTGTAAATGCACCATTTAGAAGTGACTTAAGCCAGGTTGGAAGTGCTCAGAATAAACAAGAAAAATACCAAAAGTTGGTGGCTGAGGCAGTGAGAAAAGACATAATAGCTAAGAATATAAATGAGGATATTCAACTAGGTAAATCAAAATGGTTTAAAAGGATTCATTTAGTTGACCTTAATTGAGCATATTAAACTACCACTTTGTCCCAAAAGCTTAAGTTTTTTTTGGAAATGGTGAATTTAAAACATGGGATTTTTAATTTTTTACATGGGAGGAAGAGTGAAGATATGGTTCAAACTTAGGACCACTTTCTCATTAAACTATCTATTGTCCCAAAAGCTTTTGGGAAATGGTGAATTTATCAGTTAACCATTCTTCTAATAGTGCAAGTGGTCATTGGACCAAATAGCTATCTCCTCCCACCAGTAAACAAGGGGTAGAAAGTCATGGTTGAATCCCCTATAGGTGCAGTTGTGTTTAACTGTGAATAAAGAAACTCTAGATAAAAGATGAACCAAAGTAGTTGTCATTAGGGCTCATTTGATTTGATTTGAATGTTCATTACGAAAATTTAGATTTCTCTTCACAAGATTTATGTGATTTTATAAAGTTCATCTTTGTTGGATAATATCGCATAGCTTTGTACTAAAATCCATCTCAATTTGTATAATGATTGCTTGAAACCTATCCGGAAGGAGTTGGATTTATCTAATGTTGCTTGGATTTGCTATTAGGAAATGAAATATAGTAATCAATATAAGATAATGATTGCTTACTCTGGCATCTCTTAGCTCAAAGATTACTGAATCTTCAGTAAAAAGAATTGGTCGAGTAGATGCCACCTGCATATGTTTACAATCCTCACCATTAATATTAGTTCAAAGATATACTAGCAATTAGTGCAGTTTGATATTAACAACTTACCTTTGGGTCACAGTAACTGCTAAGATCATTCAGGGTTTCTAAATTCATTTCCAAGCTAGCTGCAAGATCTTCGTCAACACAAATTTCTTCCTTCCTGTCATTGCCTTCCTCTTGTCGTTGATTCTCAACAACAATATTTCCCATATATGGAAATCCAAGACTTTTCCATTTCCATGTCATTTGATCCATGTACCTCAGATATACTTTTCCATCTGAACCAATTAAAAACAGTTGATTACCTTCAAAGCATGGGCCAGGTGAGCCAACCAAGGTCACACCTTTATATGGAGTTCCATGCTCCACCCAATTCCATCCATCGAATGTATTCCAATGATATTCAACTAGTCCACCATCTTCTGAAAGCATGAAAAGTGAGCCTGCAAGTAATAGTGAAGATGGCCTCATAGCAGTTCCAGGAAATCTTGATAGAGTCAAATGCTGAGACTGGTAATGATCATGCCACAATTCAGTCACTTTGTTATACTGATATAACCGACCGTTCCGTCCAACTACAAACACTATATTTTCCCTGAACATTTCCTGATCTACTATAGATGCAACTTTGGTGTTTGGAGGGTTTCGGCAATCTTTCCATTTAAATTTCCTCAGGGCAACCTACAGAATAATTTTGGTTATCAGTCAGTCATCTCCATTTGTAATATCATTTGACAAGCCTTGTCAATATTTTTGGCTTATGTAGCTATTAGCACTATTTCTGTAGTTTGAAGAATAGTTCTCCAGTTACTTGTACGATTCTACATTTTCTATCAAGGTCACTGCTAATACTTGTTTGCCCTGATCTTATACAGTATCATATATATGGATGATGATTTAATTGATACTGACTATAAGTTATTTTCAAATGTGATACTAACATTGGTAAAATAACTATGCGGCACTTGCAATGTTAATTATGGTGAAGGATTGCTCTAGATGTCATGGTTATGTATGTGATTTTTGTGTGTCGGAATTAATTTTTGACTCTATAAAGTGTAGGCTTTTGAATGGGGTTTGATATGTAATTTAATTAATGGAAAAGAATGGAATATGAATTGCCACTAGGCTTTTGATGCAGATGGAAAATTGCAATAAAGAAACAAAGATGAAAAATGATAAAAAATTAAAAACGTACGAGTCAGTGATGGGAATGTAATTGGCTTAGTCTATTGGGATGTTTCAGATGATGAAGAGTTCTATTGGGACCTTCCTTAGTCTAAACTTGAATGTACTGTTATTTGATTGCAGTTTTGTTTAAAGACCTTTTAATTTGGGAATTTTAGATGATGAAGAGTTATCTTGGGACCTTCGTTGGTCGATATAAAGTTGAATTGACTTGAAACTTATTTGATTGTTTGTTTTTGTTTTTCACTGTTGGATTGCTTTTAATTAAGTTCTCCCAGAATGAAGACAATTTGGTAAATTCTAGGTCTTCTGGAATGGGCTGGCCTTGGCTGCACCAAAGGCCTTGTCGCCTCACACCTTAGGGCGTCGACCATATAAGGCCTTGGCACCTTAAGGTTGCCTTTCACCTTTAACTACCTTGACCCTATTTCTAGTTGACTTAGGAAAGCCAACTATTGATTTTAAAAAATCTGCTTGATTTGAAGAAAAGAAATGAATTACTAATAACCTAATTTACGACCAAGACTTGACCAATAAAAATATAATTGACTTCTAAGAGGAAAAATAATCGACTTCATAAAAACAAATGAAGGAAAAAAACCCAAAAGAGAAGAAAGCAAAGGTCTTGGACTGTTATGGTCACCAATTCAGTGTTCATTTGACACATAACTATGCACACACCATCATTTGATGGTATAGGTCTCACAGTTGTTTAATCCATTTAATAAAGCTCAATATTAATTTGACTATTATTAGTTGCCTCCAAAGCTGTGCTTGTGAGTGAGATGTCCATTGCAGTAGAGTCTCTAATGGAACCTTTACCTATTTCCATGTTTGTCTCCCCCTTTTTTTTGTTGAAAACACACCTCAGTAGCCACTAAGTTACAATGAACCCTTTTCAGTTCTTGCTTTATTAAATAAAATTTCTTTTAGAGTGTGATGTCAAGTACGGGAACAAGCAAAAGCAAAAGGAAAGAACTTTACACTTTGATTAAAGAAGGGAAATTCTAGTACTGATAGGTGGCAGGGCTTGTTTAGGGGTAATTGGTAATTGGGTACCTTTTAATTTTAGAGCTATGTTTTAGTGTTTTAGAATGGTGTTTTTTGTGGTGCTTAATTGATTGTTTGGTTTGCATTATGCTGTGTTCATTTGTTGGTTTACTTTGTTTGATTTACACATTGAATCTCACCTTGGTTGGTTGGTTAGGTTGCTTATACAATTTGCAACTATGTGTCTTTTATGTTTATGCCTTGCAGCCATGAACGTTAGATTGTTTATATTTTAGTGTTTTACTTTAACTCTTCCTTGATATGATTAAATCGATTGAAAATCAGTGTATATAGATGCATGATGTATAATTCAGTTTAGCAATTTTATGTTTTCAATTTTCTGTCAAATCTCTCTTTCACTCTGTCTCTCTGTATTTGTTTCTGTGAGTTTGTTGTAGAACATTCAATTACTTGCCTGTGTTTACTTGCAAAAGCCAAGCTTTTCTTCACTATTAAACCTAGAGCTACGTGTCTAACATGATTGCATCCGTGTCAGATATGCAGCAAGTGGGAAATGTGGATCCTGGACCGACGGTTGGTACACAATTGACGCGGCAGCCGGTTCATCGATCCACGCTGCTTTGGGAGATGCCAGCCGGTCAGGTGTGTAGTTGTACTGAACTTTGGACATGTCAAAATCATTTAGTTTTATTTCTGTAGGGTTCTTTGATTCTTTGCAAATAGACGTTGGACATGGTAGAATGTTTTGGTTTAGGCAGAATTGTATTTAATCCAAAGAGAAAATGGCATGAAGCATAAATAATCAAGAACATTGTATGGAGCAGAAATGTTCAAAGTCAGTAGATCTCATTTAGAAGCTATAGTAATCAATAAAAAATTGAATCCGCTACTATTCTTTTTTCCAACCATGCGCACACAATTACGCGTGGCTACACATAAGACAACTAACGACCTTGATTCCTAATTCCCTACTCCATTTGACATAGTGAGGCACTTTGTTCATTCATTTCAAAACATGATGCCCATCACCTTAGTGCTAATTTTAAACAATGTCATTGATGTTGAATTGATCCTATTTGCTATTGAGGTAGAGCGAATAAGCAATTAACATTGTAACTAACGTTTTGCAAAATGTTTGGAACTAACTAGTTAGCATACTGTTTCTTGCATATTATTATTATGTAGCATTCTTATAGTTATTTCGTGTGCACTATCCTAAGACAATGCTCTTTCGTGTGCAGGTAGTGCCAGGCGTGCTAAAGTGCAGACGCCGAAGTTGCAAGTTACCCGAGCATGGGCTTGACCCACGGATTGCTCGGTACATAACTGAGGCGGGTTTTGAAGGGTTATTCAAGGTTCCAAACTTGGAAGTGGATCATGCGTTGATCACAGCACTAGTTTAGCGTTGGCGTCCAGAGACGCACACATTCCACCTACCGCATGGAGAGATGAGCATCACCTTACAAGATATTGAGGTGATGCTAGGGGTTCGTGTTGATGGGTTGCCAATTACTGGGGCTGTGAAGATGGATTGGCCTACGTTGTGTCTTCAGTTATTGGGTCATCATCCACCAGACCCGATACCGCATCCCCATGAGAACACCTCTATCCTTGCTGGGGCGAGGCTCAGATTCACCTGGCTGGATGCACTATTTAGTGGTCCCCTAGCTGCGGATGCTACTGATGAGGTAGTGCAGCAACATGCGCGCTATCACATACTCGATCGGTTGGGGACGATTTTGTTTATGGATAAGTCGGCAGACCGGGTGTCGGTGCTGCCTCTACAGTTCCTAAACCCAATCAGCAACGCGAAGAGGTACAGTTGGGGTAGTGGGGCATTAGCCTGGTTGTACAGACACTTATGCAAGGCATCGAAGTAGAAGGCGATGCAGATTGGAGGAGCAGTGATGTTGGTGCAGCTGTGGGTGTATTCGAGGTTCCCACTGATATGCCCTGTTATGAGGTTGCCACTACTGCCAGTGGAGGCAGGTCCCCTTGCCAATCGGTATGTTATTTGATTAGTTTGATACAATTGTCATGCCATTTGTCATTCACCGTGCATGTGTCTATAGTTTATCCCACTTGTAATACATTCACTAAGGACACTGCTGTCGAGAAGTAAACCCTGTTTCAAACCAAAAGTCCAATTGACATTAATTTAATGGATTACTTAACAAGATATAACATGCCAATATACACTGTTATGAGTGCAGAAGAAAATTACAAATACAATATACTTATTTTTAATAGATAATGCTAATACATAACACTTAGTTGCATCTATTAGTGCAATGGGAATCACAGTCACACACGTCATTTAGTACTTAATATGTACTCGGCAACAATTTCTAAAAATAGGTTGTACAAAATATTGGTAAATAGTATAGTATATAATCTGATCGTATTTAAGTATAATATTAATATTGAAGATGTTTGTTTTTGAAGACTTCTAAAGGGACTTGGTTTCCTTCTGTATCCTCACAGCAGGCTAGCAAGCATACACATGGAGTTAGTCACCATTTCTATCTAGTTTCCAATATGCTGTCTTCTGTCCAAAGCTGAACCCATTAAGAATACAATAAATCAAACAGGGCAGGGAGACAATAATTCTCAATCCTGCAATTGCCTAACATAGATAGGGTACTAATGCACTACTTTACCCCTAACATCCAAATAATCACTAACCCTAGCATGTTTGTTAGCTGCAATTTGGAAAGGATCATAAACTAACGTAAACTAACCAATTAAAAGACTTGTTCCCACACCATGCATCAAGCCATATACCCTCACCCTCATGCCATCCCCAATTTTAAATCTAATAAATTTATAGGACTCCCAAAACCTGCTCTTATTCCTTTCCACAGTCCCACTCCATGTGGAAATTCTACTCCGTCTGTAGTCCACTGGGAATCTTGCTCATATTTAATTCTCAGAAGGCATCTCCACAATTGGTCATTTCCCTGAGTAAAGCACCATATTCACTTATCCAACAATGCAAAGTTAAAGGAGCTTAAATTTTTAAAGCAGACCAGAGCGGGCAATCTGACGAGTTGAACAGTGAACTGGGACCTAGACTAGTATGGTCCACATTAAAAAACCAGGAAAAAATTGGAAGGGCTCAAAACCAATCAAACCACTTCCTGGTTTTGAGCAGTTTGATCAGTTTTGGCCCCTTTTTTAGTTACTAAATTTTTTTCTTCTCTTACAAACGAAAACCTTGTATATTATTTTTTTGATAAGTAACAATCTAATATATATATATATATATATATATATATATATATATAAATAACCCTTATATGTTAGGTTTACACATAAGCTAGCCCAACATTAAAAACTAAAGAATGTCAGGCCCTTGCAAAAACTAAACAATGTGTTCATGTTTGAAATTCTTGATGGAGAGGTATTTATTGAGGAGGAAGTATAGTATCCCCTTTCATTTCAATCTGGGACTTTCAATAAGTCTTTCTTACAAAACAATAAGTCCCTCATTGATTTTGATTTTTTTTTATTTTTTATTTTTTAAATTGGTAAGTTATAGGTGCACCCAATGGGAATCCAAGATTGAAAAAAAAAAGATATTAAGAATGCTTGTACTAATAAAGGAGCCACTCTTTTTCTGTCTTTCATTCTAGAGAAGAAAAGTTCCAAATTTAGCATGATAATATTTTTTTTTTTGATATATAACGTTAGAACTTTTTATTAAAGAATAGCCAACCCAAGTACACTGAAAATGTACTACAGTGGCATGAAAATTTGCATGATAATTATTTTGATTCTATTATTTGCTTGATAACTAATGAGCATTGTTTGAAATTATATGTTTACTAGATGGAAGGGGCCAAAGAGCACGACAGAGCATGCGACACATGTGCTAGTTGCGAATCATGCGTCACTGTCGAGTATACGGGCACACCAGGTATTCTACCGCTTCATGTCACAAGGATATAATTCTCTATTTTATTTTGGTTTTGACTTTCTAGGGTTGTCAACTACTGCATGTGTATAGTTAATAATGTAACTTTCGTCGATTAGACCATAGATATACAAGGCATTAGTTATGAATTCCGGAAAAAGGTGGGCAATCACTATAAAGTACCTTCATTAGTAATTTTACACTAATTTGATTCCACATATATTTAGCTGTGTACGCTTAAATTTTCTTCCTCGGTTTTAGCTAGTGCAACCAGTAGTATCCGGGTGCATCTTACCATGTCAAATCCAATAAGAGGGGGAAATAGGTCAAGAATGTCTTACGATTTTTAGTGAAGTGGTTCTTCAATGGTCTTATACATGTGTGCTCACATTGAGGATTGACACAAATAAGTACGTATTTCACTTGTTAAGAAAAAGTATCGGCACACCCAAATATGCTTTAACGTATGATCATATATTTGGTCAAGGGTGCTGAACTATATTTGGTTCATTTTATTGAGTACATTTGTTTGGGTAATTGTTTCTTTTTGATAGTTTATTGCATAATGCAAATAAATAAAAAAGTATAGTTAATAATTTTTTTTTTTCTAAATACTAAAAGTTAAATTATTTAAAATAAAATTAAGAAAAAAAATAATATAGAACCTATAAACAGTAAATAATTTAATCAAAAAATTAGTTTTTAAATTTTAATCGATTGTTAGTGTGCTTTTGGCAATCGATTAAAAATTTTAATCGATTGCCAAAAGCACACTAACAATCACACATTATCGGAAATTATTTTTTCTTTTTTCTTTTTCTCTGATAAAAATAACAATGCTGTAGAATACAATAATAACTTACCATTTTTCCTCTTTTTTTATTATAAAATAACTATATTCTAAAATAGGGTGGAAGAAAAAACAACTTGACATATAAAGTGGAACAAAAAAGTAGGACAGAGTATATTTCTATTCACTTTTTGTTTTTGGGGAAAAAAGTGAAAAAAAAAATGCTATCAATTTTAATGTATAAATTTTACAAATTGAAATGTCATAATTCACACAAAAATATTTTAATTTAATAAAATAAAGTAATATATATTGCTTTTTTTTTTTTTTGAATAAAAACTAGGGTTTCTAGTACAGTTCATTGACCTCACCCCACATGACCACAATGGATAATATATATTGCCCATGATGTCCAAACAAAGCAATAATTTTATTACTGTGAGCAAAGTTTGATGTTTTGGGTAAAATTAGTTTTCAACATTTATAAATGTGGGGACCGGCCTAGAATGATAGGTTGCTTGGGCCCTGGACCTGTCCGAGGATCAATCCGTCCGAGGAAACGTCGCTGCCCAGAATCCGTATTTAGGCCCACTGGGGGAAAAGAGAACATGCCCGAGGAGTAATTCCTCCTCGGACATTCCAAAATCAGGGTCAAGGGTGCGTCCTGGCTACTGTAGTGCTCCCTCCAAGTACGTAAAAAGAAAGAAAACCCAAAATATCTCAGAAAAAGCTACCTCCACCACATTAAATACACCACAACTACTCTCCTGGCCGCATTAATGAAGAGAAGACCCCTGAACAGTGCTACCTTGGCCACTGCAACTCACAAAGAACTGATAAGGGTGTCTGATGGGACAGGTGCTCAAGTAGGGGTTTGGATGATCAACAAGTGTAAAGCCCAGATGATAGGAGAGGGCCTATATAATATGTAAAGATCCCCTAAGAAAAGGGGAGGAGGAAAAAAGACTGAAGAAAAGAGGGAGGAGAGAACACTATAGAGAAATTTTATGAATCTGTGCCCATTAATCAAGTTTGAGACCTGATCGTTTAAAAAAGATCTCTCTTCATTGCTATCTCTTTTTGTTCTTGTTCCTGTACCCCCTGAGCCCATGCAATAAACCGTTCAAACTAACTGAAACCAAGTTCTTTAGCCCATACTCTACAAAAAATTCATTGTGTGGGATCTTTTGGGCCAAGACCTGACCAACAAGGATCGGGTCCACTAAAATCGTGTCCCTACAATTGGCGCCATCTGTGGGGAGAACTAAAATATCAGTAAGTACAACGGTCGAGCATGGCAGAACTAGGTCCACACCAGGAGAATCCTCACCAGGATAATCCTCAACAGACAGAACTCATTGAGTCCCAACGGCAAAATAATCCTGCCAACCGTGGCAGCAGAAGGAATCGTGAGGGAAGCATACATACTACCAGACGAGTCAAAGTCATACCCAGATAGGTAGTCACGTGTCCCAAAGGCGAAACGGTCAACAGGACATGCAGCGAGAGATAGATGACCTGAAAAGGAAGTTGCGACGTGCACAGCGAAAGCGATCTCCCTCCAGCTCAGATGCGTCCTCTAACGAGGAAGACGTGAGTTATCGACGGAGATCGAGAACACCCCCAAGTGAAACCTTTTCTTGCGAGAAGGAGTCTCGCCCTGAACGAAAGTATGAGAACCCATCCAGCAAAGGTTTGGGAAACGATGCTATGAATAGGGCACTAGACCAAATTTCAAGATCGCCCTTTATATACAGAATTGAAGGGGCTAAGTTGCCTCGACGCTTTAATCAACCAACGTTCGCCATCTACAACGGCCGAGCGGACCCGGTGGAGCACGTGAGTCAGTTTAACCAAAAAATGGCCATCTACTCGCAAAATGAAGCCCTAATGTGCAAAGTCTTCCCATCCAGCTTGAGACCAATGGCGATGAGATGGTTCAACAGCCTGAAGACAAATTCCATAGGCTCATATAAACAGCTTACTCAGGCTTTCTGCTCTCGCTTTATTACAAATAGCAGAGTCCCTCGACCCCTAAGTTCGTTGTTGTCCTTATCCATGCACGAGGAAGAGACCCTGAAGGCGTATTCGGATAGATATTGGGAGATGTATAACGAGTTGGATGGGAACCATGACGATGTCGCTATCAACACATTCAAAAGCGGTCTCCCCACCGAGCATGGCTTAAGGAAATCTCTCATTGGTAAACCAGTTGCCGACGTTCATCAGTTGATGGATAGGATTGACAAGTACAAAAGGGTGGAAGAAGATCAACTACAAGGAAAGGGAAAGGAGAAGATCATTCCCTCCAAAGCGAATGATTTCAGGTCGGAACGGTATAGCCATAACCAGCCGAGGAGAGATTTCTCGAAATAGGCTGGACAAAGTAACATGCAAACGGTGAATGCCGTGTTCAGAGAGCCCGTACAACAAGTGCTAGAGAAAGTGAGGAATGAACCCTTCTTCAGATGGCCGGGAAAGATGGCTGGAGACCCTTCAAAACGTAACCAGAACCTGTATTGCCACTATCATCAGGACCATGGACATACCACGGAGGATTGCAGGAATCTATGGAATCACCTAGATCAGTTGGTCCGAGAAGGAAAGTTACGTCACCTTTTACACCCCTCAAGCGGTCATCCGGGCCAGGCAATGCAAGAGCCTCGAAAAGATGTATCCTTGAGACCCCCCACAGGAACGATCCATGTCATCCTCGCCGCTCCAGGAAGAATCGGGTCATTTCCTTCCAGGGTGTTGTCTGTGGTTCAGCTCTCTGCCGAGGACGGGAGAAGAGGATTTAAAAGGTCTAAAAAGGGAAGCTCATTAATACTAGAATTCTCGGACAAGGATAAGAGGGGAACTATCCAACCTCACGACAATGCCTTAGTGGTTACGCTGAGAATCGGAGGCTTCAATGTGAGAAGGGTGCTGGTAGACTTGGGTAGCGCAGTAGAGGTAATGTACCCTGATCTATACAAGGGGCTGAACCTGAGGCCGGAGGATTTGACAGCTTATGACTCTCCCCTTATCAGCTTCGAAGGGAAGATTGTTACGCCAAAAGGGCAGATCAGACTACCTATACAGACTGGGTCAGAGGTGGTGGAGGTGAACTTTATCGTGGTCGATGCCTACTCGCCCTACACGGCGATAGTAGCCAGGCCCTGGATCCATGCCCTAGAAGCTGTATCCTCCACACTTCACCAAAAGGTAAAATATTCGTCCGGAGGCCAAGTAGAAGAGATTCGTGGAGATCAGGCCATGGCCAGGCAGTGTATGGTGGCCGCCATCTCACGTCGATCCCATGCCGAGTCCTCGGCGTCTAAGAACTTATAGCAACCAGCCACCTCGGCAGGGCAAATCAATGAGCCATCCGAGGAGATAAGGTGTGAAAGTTTAGAAATGTTTATCGTTGACAATGACCCGGAGAGATTTTTCTAGGTCGGTTCCGAGTTGCCTCCTCAAGAAAAAGAGGAACTGGTCAGATTTCTGAGAAGAAATGTCGATGTGTTTGCATGGGACGCTTACGACGCCCCGGGGGTGGACCCCAGCCTTATTTGTCACCACTTGAATGTTAACCCATCTTCCATTCCAAAAAAAGCAACCACCCCGACGTCCCTCGAAAGAACATGCCAGTGCCGTTAGAGACGAAGTGACAAAACTGAAAAAGGCGGGGGCTATTAAAGAGGTCTTTTACCCTGAGTGGCTGGCAAACACGGTGGTGGTAAGAAAGAAAACGGGAAAGTGGCGAGTCTGCGTAGACTTCACAGACTTGAACAAGGCATGCCCGAAAGACCCATTCCCGTTACCTCGAATAGACCGATTGGTAGATGCGACTGTAGGCCACCCTCGAATGAGCTTCCTGGACGCCTTCTAGGGCTATCATCAGATACCCCTGGCATTAGAGGATCAGGAGAAAACGGCGTTCATGACACCCGTCGGAAACTACCATTATAAAGTGATGCCTTTCGGACTAAAGAACGCAGGGTCAACGTACCAAAGAATGATGACCAGAATGTTTGAGTCGCAACTAGGCAAAGTTATTGAAGTCTACATAGATGATATGGTGGTAAAAAGTAAGGTGGTGTCCGAGCACGTGAAAGACTTGGAGGTCATTTTTGGCATCTTAAGGGAGCACAAGTTGCGGCTCAATGCTTCCAAGTGCTCATTCGGGGTCGAGTCTGGGAAATTCCTCGGCTATATGGTAACCCACAGAGGGATAGAGGTAAGCCCAGATCAAATCAAAGCAATTAATAGCCTACAGGCTCCTCGGAATCCGAAAGAGGTGCAGAAACTCACTGGCATGATCGCAGCATTAAACCGATTCATATCCCGATCTGCAGACCGATGTCGACCTTTCTACCTCTTGATAAATAAGTGGAAAGGGTTTGAGTGGTCAGAGGATTGTGTCCGGGCCTTCCAGCAACTTAAGGAATACTTGTCGCGACCACCCATCATGTCTAGCCCTGAGGCAGATGAGGTACTGTTTGCATACGTAGCCGTAGCCCCTCATGCTGTGAGCTTGGTACTGATACGGGATGACAATGGGGTACAGCGACCAGTGTACTATGTAAGTAAATCATTACATGAGGCCGAAGTGCGATACTTACCATTGGAGAAAGCAATTCTAGCGGTAGTGCATGTCACACGGAAGCTCCCTCATTACTTTCAGGCACATACGGTTATCGTCCTAACCCAGCTTCCCCTTCGAGCGGTGCTTCGAAGCGCCGACTACACAGGAAGGATCGCCATGCAGAGTGCACTTTTGGGAGCCTTTGATATTAAATATATGCCTAGGTCCTCTGTCAAGGGTCAAGTCCTCGCGGACTTAGTCACAGAATTCGCTGAACCCTCTGTAGAAACAATAACCGAGAAGAAAGACATGGATGGAAAATCGGTTGGCATAGTCTCAGCTCGGGAGACCTTGCGCTGGAGGGTCTACGTGGATGGCGCGGCCAACCAAAGAGGATCTGGAATTGGGATAGTTTTAATATCGCCCGAAGGTATTGCCATTGAGAAATCACTAACACTCGGGTTCTCGGCTACGAACAACAAGGCCGAGTACGAAGCCTTACTTCAAGGGATGACGATGGTTCAGAAATAGGGCGGAAGGGTAATGGAAGTGTTCTCGGACTCCAAATTGGTCGTTGGCCAAGTGATGGGTGAGTTAGAAGCCAGAGATGCTAGAATGCGAGAGTATCTCAGACGGGTCAAACGCCTGCGGTCGAGTTTTGAATCCTTCAATCTGACACACGTTTCCAGATGTGGGAACACCCATGCAGATTCACTGGCCACTCTTGCCACGTCCTCGGCGCATGATCTGCCGCGAATGATCCTTGTTGAGGATCTAGTCCAAGCAAGTTCAATTAGAAGAGACCCAGCTCAGATCCATCAGGTCAAAAAGAGTCCCAGCTGGATGGATCCTATAGTAAATTTCCTCAAAGACGAAACCCTACCAGAGGAAAAATTGGAAGCCGAGAAGATACGAAGGAATGCTCCTCGGTTTTGGTTGTCGGAAGACCATAAGCTATATCGGCGTTCGTATTCCGGGCCGTACCTATTGTGTATGCACCCAGAGGAGTCCGAGTCCCTCCTTGAGGAGCTACATGAGGGGATTTGCGGGAGTCACACAGGAGGAAGATCGCTGGCGCACAGGGCACTCGCCCAGGGATACTGGTGGCCGAATATGCAAAGAGATACCCAAGAATATACGAAAAAGTGTGATCAATGTCAGAGATTCGCCCCGAACATCCACCAACCTGGAGGAATCCTTAACCCTATCTCCAGCCCTTGGCCGTTTGCTCAATGGGGTCTTGATATTGTCGGTCATTTCCCTAAAGCAACGGGGAATAAGAGATACATAATAGTCGGCACCGACTATTTCACCAAGTGGGTAGAGGCTGAACCCTTGGCCAACATCAAGGACGTGGATGCCAAGAAATTCATTTGGAAGAACATTATTACGCGCTTCGGAACTCCTCACACCCTCATCTCGGACAACGGTCTTCAGTTTGATAGTAAGAATTTCAGGGAATACTGCAACGAGTTTGGCATCACCAACCGATATTCCACGCCTGCCTACCCCCAAGGAAATGGGCAAGCCGAGGCCGTGAACAAAGTCATAGTAAGCGGCCTGAAAAAGAGATTGGATGATGCAAAGGGGAGATGGGTGGAAGAGCTCCCGCACGTTTTATGGACCTATAGGATGACGTCGCGACGGTCAATGGGCGAAACTCCCTTTTCAATGACTTATGGGGCCGAAGCTGTACTCCCAATCGAGAACAGCTTCCCCACATTGAGGTCTAGCACCTTTACCCCAGAAAGCAATGACGAGTTACTAGGGAGAAGTCTGGACCTAGTGGGGGAAAAAAGGGAAAAAGCGATGATCCATATGGCCTATTATCATCAGAAGCTAAGGCGGGATATGACGCTAATGTAAGGCTGTGACCTTTAAGTCCAGGCGACCTCGTAATGAGGAAGATTCTCGGTAGCGCTAAGAACCCTTCTTGGGGCAAGCTGGGACCCAACTAGGAGGGACCGTATCGTATCACATCTGTGGCCGGAATAGGTGCTTACTACCTAGAAGACTTAGATGAAAAAACTGTACCTCACCCGTGGAATGTAAATAATCTAAGAAGATATTATTATTAATGAAAACAACTCTACCTATGTTTTGTTCCCTGATTATCGCATACCCATTGGTCCCTTTCCATCTATCCAAGTTTTAAACAGAACCTAAATCCTGCATGGCTCCTTGGACCACAGACTTAGGGGAAATTAATAACTTACGGCATCTATCCAAGTTTTAAACAGAACCTAAGTCCTGCATGGATCCTCGGACCACAGACTTAGGGGAAATTAATAACTTAAGGCATCTATCCAAGTTTTAAACAGAACCTAAGTCCTGCATGGCTCTTCGGACCACAGACTTAGGGGAAATTAATAACTTAAGGCATCTATCCAAGTTTTAAACAGAACCTAAGTCCTGCATGGCTCCTCGAACCACAGACTTAGGGGAAATTAATAACTTACGGCATCTATCCAAGTTTTAAACAGAACCTAAGTCCTGCATGGCTCCTCGGACCACAGACTTAGGGGAAATTAATAACTTAAGGCATCTATCCAAGTTTTAAACAGAACCTAAGTCCTGCATGGCTCCTCGGACCATAGACTTAGGGGAACTTAATAACTTACGGCATCTATCTAAGTTTTAAACAGAACCTAAGTCCTGCATGGCTCCTCGGACCACAGACTTAGGGGAAATTAATAACTTAAGGCATCTATCTAAGTTTTAAACAGAACCTAAGTCCTGCATGGCTCCTCGGACCACAGACTTAGGGGAAATTAATAACTTAAGGCATCTATCCAAGTTTTAAACAGAACCTAAGTCCTGCATGGCTCCTCGAACCACAGACTTAAGGGAAATTAATAACTTATGGCATCTATCCAAGTTTTAAACAGAACCTAAGTCCTGCATGGCTCCTCGGACCACAGATTTAGGGGAAATTAATAACTTAGGGTGTCTATCCAAGTTTTAAACAGAATCTAAGTCTTGCATGGCTCTTCGGGCCACAGACTTAGGGGAAATTAATAACTTACGGCATCTATCCAAGTTTTAAACAGAACCTAGGTCCTGCATGGCTCCTCGGACCACAGACTTAGGGGAAATTAATAACTTAAGGCATCTATCCAAGTTTTAAACAGAACTTAAGTCCTGCATGACTTCTCGGACCACAGACTTAGGAGAAATTAATAACTTACGGCATCTATCCAAGTTTTAAACAGAACCTAAGTCCTGCATGGCTCCTCGGACCACAGACTTAGGGGAAATTAATAACTTAGGGCGTCTATCCAAGTTTTAAACAGAACCTAAGTCCTGCATGGCTCCTCGGACCACAGACTTAGGGGAAATTAATAACTTAGGGCGTCTATCCAAGTTTTAAACAGAACTTAAGTCCTGCATGGCTCCTCGGACCACAGATTTGGGGAAAATTATTAACTTGAGGCACCTCTGCAAGTTTTAGACAGAAACCAATTAATGACTTAAGACTCTCGTGCAAGTTCAGGTGGAACAGTATTAATAAGCATCAGAAGAGAAACGAAAAAAGAACATTTTATATTAGTAAACCGGGGTCACTACAAGGAGAGGTCTTTACAAAAAAAAAAAAAAAAAAGCAAAAGCAAGACAACTCTCATTCAAAAAAAAAAAGAGTACAATAATTAAGAACCTAAAATCTAAGCCTTAACAGGAGGATCCTCTTTCTGCTCTGGCTGAGGAGGAGGAACCTCGAAGATGGACTCGTTGGCAGGATCCTTGACTTTATCAAGTAGAGGGATGGCATCAGGAATAGCCACAGCCTGCTCAGAAGCTTCAAGAGCGCCATCAGGATTCTCTCGGATCTCCGGCGGAAAGAAGACCTTCCCGGGCAACCTCAGTGCCGAGTCTGCAGGAATTCCTGCAGCATCAAGGGTATGAGCCCATGAGATGCTGCAATAATCCCTACACACCTCCGGAATTTCCTCGGAGAGCCTGGCTTTAGTCTCTTCAGCCCCGAGCTGATAAGCAGCTTTCTTTTCAGCCTCGGCAGCCTCCCGAACCAGCTGAGCCTCTTCTTTAGACCGCCGGATCTCCTCCTCAGCTTTTTGTAGCGCGGCCTTAAGATCCAGCACTGTTTGTTTTTTAGTGGCCAGGCTGGTCTCGGTCACATACAATTTCTGACGCTGGTCCTCCGCTTGGGTTTCAGCGTTCTTCAAGCCGGCCTCAGCACTCCGGCGCTTTTTCTCCGCCTCTTTGAACTTCTCCGCAAATTCAGAGTTTTCTTGCTTGAGGGACCCCACGGTTTTCTCCACCTCTGTCCGAGATATGGCCTCAGCTTCAGCTAAGCTGCGGTTGCTGCGACAGAACTCCTCAGCCACAAACACCTGCTGAGTGATCTGCCAACAAAACAAAACTTGTCTTAGAATGCAACAATGTTCAACGATATAACGAAAAGGTAGAAGAGTGACTTACCATTGCTAGGTCCCTCTTAAGGGACAGAAAGAGCTCGGGCTGAGAAAACCGCCTGTAGGCCTCCATATCCCGAGGGAGGAGTACTGGCTACTCCAAAGCGTCAGCTATGTACCCTGCTCGGCCCCTGTTGTATTCTCGGACCGATGCAGTGTAGGGGATGGCAACCCCATCTAGCTCCAACTTTGGACTCCTAGTGCGTGGTTGAATACGCACTTCAACCCAGTTCTCCTCCTCTCGGCTCTCTACGGAGGAAGCCCTTCTATTCTTTTGCCCCCTGGTGGTCTTTTGCTGCTTGCCCTGGCGGGGCACCACCTCGCCTTCCTCAGGGATTTCAGCCGGCCTTTTCTTTTTTAGGTTCGGGTTCACCTTGAGGCCGAGGTCAGAAGGAACCTGAGGGGCGACTGGAGGAAGGTCCTAGGTCTGCGACTGAGCAGGCACCTTTGAAGATTGACCTTTTCCTCGGGAAGACATCAATTCTCGCAAGGTTTTTCCTTTGCCAACCATATTGTCTACCTCCTCGTCTGAAGAGTCTTCCGAGCAGGCAATAATAATCGGAGCACCAACCACGGAGTTTCGATCCTGCTCTCCTTCAGGGTCTGAAAGCTCAATCAAAGGGGCTTTATGAACCTCCTCTTCAAAATAGAACTCGTCTATTTCCTCCTCAAGAGAAAGACGAGAGGATTCGGTCTCTCCTTCAACTGGCGCAGCAACGTCAGGGTTGTCTGGCGGAGGCAGTTGCACGGCTGGTGGAAGATCCCGAGCGCCAGGTAACACGACTGGCTTGAGATCTCGTTGGGCCAAAAACTTGGGCTTGGATACGTCAATCCTAGCTAACCTCGGACTACCAGCTCTTATGGCGTGACCAATGGGTTGGAAAGAGCGGGTTAGTGGTCTATAGCCCAAAACCAGATGGCACGTGCATAGCTGCCCGTCCTCGGTAACGTAGATTTCTGACCTTAGAAGATAGTTCAAGGCCTGAACGTTCATGTGGCTAAGTTTGGGAGCAACCAGAGCTTTATCTGCAGAACAGCCGAGAAGGAAATTAGAGTTAAACTATAAAATTTATGACAAGCAAAAAAAGGAGTGAATCCGAGGAGCTAAGCCCCCTCCCTAAAGAACTGGCCCTAAAAGCGCCGCACCTGGAATTCTTGCCCGAGTTGGACAATGAAAACCATCGCTCCACTCTCCTGAAGCAATGAGGAAGTCATCCTTCATAGTCTTATTGGATATGGGGAGGCAGGAGATTGGCCTAACCGCCTCGATTCGAGATTTAAGGTAGTACCCTCCTTTCTCGAAGTAGTGGCACTCGTACAGGTGAACCACATCATGCCAGGTTAGGCCTAGACCCATCCGCTCGTTCAAGACATCTATGCAGCCTAATATCCTGAACATGTTTGGAGCGCACTGATGCGGTGTCAACCTATGGTGGAACAAGTAGTCCCGCGTAATCCTACGCATGGGAAGTGTCATTCCTCCTTCTATGAAGGCAATCATAGGAATGACCACTTCACCCACGTCTCTATCTAGCAATACTCCTTCTGGGGGACAGTACCGCAGAACCACCCCCTGTGGGATGTGGTATTTTGCCCTAAAAGCCTCCATGGCAGCCGAAGTGTCTACTAGGTCTTTAAATCTACCCATCTAAGTTGAACTGGAGGGACAGAAATATAACCGAGGAGAAAAGTGAAATCCGAGGAGAAATTCGAAGCAACAAAACGAACGGAACTTACGAATATCTTCGCAAACGACCAGTAAGGTGCATGAAAATCTCCTTCAGGAAGGATGCTTCGCAGAAACGGTTATGGAAATTCAAAGAATGGAAGAGCTCGAAGATCTCTGGGCGCTGGAGTTCTTTGGACTTCTGATATGCAGATAAAAAAGGAAAAAAAGAGCCTCACTAGCGCTTTATATAGCAAGAGGAAGAGAGAGAAAACCACTCTCGCTCAGGAATTCGAGGAAAAATGCTGGCCGTCAAATCTACGCCTCACCGTTGGATAAAATAGACACAAAGCTACCCGGAGTAAATGGTCACGCCTCGTAAATTGTAGCGCGTTAAAAGTGATTGCCCACACGCGCGAACGAAGATCTCATTAATTCTATCCTTTGTAATGTCAAAACCCCGCTTTTCTCCTTAGAAAGAGATCAAAAACCAGAGTTTTGAGGGGTAATTGTGGGGACCGGCCCAGAATGATAGGTTGCCTGGGCCCTGGGCCCGTCCGAGGATCAATCCGTCTGAGGAGATGTCGCGGCCCAGAATCTGTATTTAGGCCCACTGGGGGAAAAGAGAACATGCCCGAGGAGTAATTCCTCCTCGGACATTCCAAAATCAGGGTCAAGGGTGCGTCCTGGCTACTGTAGTGCTCCCTCCAAGTACGTAAAAAGAAAGAAAACCCAAAATATCTTAGAAAAAGCTGCCTCCACCACATTAAATACACCACAACTACTCTCCTGACCGCATTAATGAAGAGAAGACCCCTGAACAGTGCTACCTTGGCCACTGCAACTCACAAAGAACTGATAAGGGTGTCTAATGGGACAGGTGCTCAAGTAGGGGTTTGGATGATCAACAAGTGTAAAGCCCAGATGATAGGAGAGGGCCTATATAATATGTAAAGATCCCCCAAGAAAGGGGAAGAGGAAAAAAGACTGAAGAAAAGAGGGAGGAGAGAACACTGTAGAGAAATTTTATGAATCTGTGCCCATTAATCAAGTTTGAGACTTGATCGTTTAAAAAAGATCTCTCTTCATTGCTATCTCTTTTTGTTCTTGTTCCTGTACCTCTAAACCCATGCAATAAACCGTTCAAACTAACTGAAACCAAGTTCTTTAGCCCATACTCTACAAAAAATTCATTGTGTGGGATCTTTTGAGCCAAGACCTGACCAACAAGGATCGGGTCCACTAAAACCGTGTCCCTACAATAAATGTCTATTTGGGTTTCTTTTTTGGTAATTTATTTGCTAAATATAATATAAAAAATTATAGTTTTTAGTAATTTTAATTTAGAATATTAAAATAAGCAACAAATAACATATATATATTTTTAAAAAGGTAGTTTCGTTAAATTTATAAGCTAAAAACTTAAAGTTTTTGCCAACTAAACTTTAAATAAGATTAGTTTTATACCATTCTTGTAGCAACCTCCCAAAATTTATATCAATTTATGCTTTTTACTATGACCGGCCTAAAATAAAATTTTTGGTTGGGCTCTTTGTTTATGGATGATGTGTCAGACTTTCAATAACATCTCTTTCTTAACTCTTTCTAATTTTATTTTTTTTTAAATGAAGAACATCTCTTTCTTTAACAAGTAGTGGTAATAATTTCCTTTGAATTTGTCTTAGAAATATTCGGTGGGACCTTAACTTGCTGCCTAAGCTTTGAGCCCATCTCATGGCCTCTGATTTTACCTTTACGAAACCAAACAAACCTATGTTCAATGATCTTTTGGCCTTCTTTTTGGTGGTTTGTTATGTTCCCCACTTTCATATATTCTCTTCAAAAGATGTATTAAACAATAAAAACCACTCATTCGATTCTTATCCTTCCTCAAATCATCAATTTACTAGGAATAAAAAGAAAAAAGAAAAAGAAAAGAAACTTAGAAAAATATCTCCTATAAATGTTGTCCTTTATGGCTTTATAATAAAGAATATAATTAGATAATAACTTCATTGAGTATCTAAACTACCTATAAGAGTTTATAATATTTCTTTTGAGGTAAACTTAAGACTTTTCCTAAATGGATCTTATTTATCGTTTTCTTAAACTAGCTTAATGAATCCATGATCTATTTTGAAAAAATTCACGCTTTAAAGATTTTCATCTCCTTCTTGGAAAAATATAGGGACAACATTGGTTTCTACAATCAATTTAAGGCAATCTTTTAATAAAATAAATACTCTCTGGCCCTATATTGTTAGTTATATTTAGATAATTCAACATTTTAAGAGAACAATAGTCGCAAGTCCATGCAATACGTGGGACAGTTGAGATATATATGTGTGTGTGTGTATGTATGTATATATGTATAAAGTTTAGTACTTCTTCCAACCACACAATAGGGTCATCAACATAAAGAGCTTGTTTTGTGTGGCCTTAGTTTGTCATATTAACTATTTTGAGTATTTATATGAAAACATATATGATCATTTTTTGTTAGAGAATGGAGAAGAATATAAATTTATTTATAAATGAATTTCTATCATTATTTGTTGAATAACATTGCAAAATTTTAAATTATGATTCTGAACTTAATATCATAAATCTTCAAATTTCTCACCCCTTTAGGGGGAAAAAAACCTCAATTGGACTTTAAATTCAAATTCTATCACATCAATACAATAAAATTAAATAATTCACTCAAAAACTAATATATTAATATTAACTAAGGGGGGAGGGGGAAAGAACATAAAGAAAGATAATACCAATGGACCGAAAAATAATAATATTAATTTTTGTTATCTTGGATGGACTGAGGTGGACTAAAATGAACCTAAAGGGGTGAAGTGGACCCAAATGGACTGGAGTAGGCAAAAGTGGACCAAATGGACCGAAATAGATCAAAATGGACTGAAAAAACCCTAGTTGACCGAAATGGACCGACGTGGAATGAATTGGACTGAATATACTGAAATGGTCCGAAATGGACCAATATGGACAGAATTGGACCAATATGGACCGAAGTAGACTAAATGGATAGAATTAGTCCACTGCCATCCATTCAGTACTGTTTGAACTATTTTAGAGGATAAATCGTTTGTAAGGAGACTGAAGTGGATAGAAATGAACCGAATGAATTGAAATGCTACACTTATATTGCTTATATCGATTAATTAATGCATTTTTTAAAACAAAAAAGTCTAAAATTTCAAAAACTACCATCTTAAATTTAAACTCAAATAAAAAAGAGTATTGACTTTTTGATTATGTAAATGATAAGTTGAGAAAATTATTAATAGTGTGTTCATTGGTTTCTTAAAAAAATAAATATTTTGGGACATCCCACAATAAAATATAAGAACACCAATATGAGGAGACAATGAATACACGATCATGTTATTTGTTACTAAAAATTATTTATACCATTTGGAGTAACTTCTCCCTTTTTTTGGAGTTTCCAACCTGCCACATTCAGTGTTACTGGGTCGGGCCCAGCCCAACAACAACGGGCCACTACGGGGCACCAACCTGATGTCCCTACAATTACTGCACCAAAATATGTTCAGATTAAATTTTTCCTATTAAATAATTAGTTTTATTTTATTTTATAGAATTAACTTATTTTCTTATGTATAGCTTTTAAAGTTTTACAATTTTTTTTTCTTTTTAAACACAATTGTGCTTTTACCAACTTTCAACAAAAAAAACTAATCCAAATGCATGTAAAATGTTTACCAACCAGGCTTCCCTTCAAAATCTTTTAAGCTAGGCCATATCTCAAAAGACATATTTAACAAACCCTAGAGCAGTTTCAAGAAATGCAGCAGACTTGATCAATGCCTGCTATTCTAACTCCTTCTCAACATTCTTTACACCCTATCTATTTTTGAACAAAGTTTCAAAACCACCTGTCACAAATAGGTCCAAAATCACGCAAGTAATGAAATGGACTTAACACTTCTCACACAAGGATCATACATTATACTAATATGAATTAAGTCATACTTAAAAGTCAGGATTTTCAAATCCCTTGAACTAGTTGTTTCTGGTTAAACATTTTACATAATAAATCAAATCTGATACATAATTACTGTGTTGGCCTGAAAAGATTGGCAGAGGCTGACCAAAACTGGTTACAGAACTTTAGTCTACCCAAACACGAGCAGCTAGAAGAGGATTTACAATAGGCTGTAGATATAAGTTCCTCAAAGATTTACACTGTTCTAATTGTGCTCTTCATTGTTCTATCTACAGTTGTATGTTAGGGTATGATTATTGGACTGAAAAATACCGAATAAAGGCGAAAAGACAACAATTTGTGGAGCATAATCAGAAAAAGAGAGTAGTTTTCAGGCCACAGTCCTTTCTCCACTTCCCAGGGGAAGAGAACTGCATTCTTCACCCTGAAACCAATGTTTTCTTCGTTGGTGCCCTGTTTAGGGTCTTCTATGGTTGTCTCATAATACTCCTCTGTTTGCTCTGGCCATGTAGGATTCGAAATCTTCTGCTGCAAAGTATGTTGTTATTATTTTATTCAAAATCAAAGGCAGTAAAGAGCATGTCATTGCATACTGATAAACAAATATGATGCAATTAATTGCTAAGGAATCAGCTAAGAACATCATATAATAGCCTGTCTATGTGTGTTTGTGAGTTAGAGAGAATTCAAATGTGCCAGAGTCTAGATACATGCCCTTGGCCAAAACACTAACAATACTCCTAGTTAACACTGATGTGTAAAACCACATAACACTCTTTAAGAAATAGACAAGTTAAAAAAATAATAATGATAATAGTATAATACTAATAATAAGATCCCAAAACTTGTTATGTTGCTAACAACTAACAAATTTCACCACTTATTTTTCTTATTTAGTGTTATCTATCTTGAACTAATGATGTAATCTAATATAATATCACACAACCAGATTCTTGTATCCAGATTTCAGAGAATAATATATTTGGAAGGCCAGATTCTTGACTGGACAAGGCTTCTGCAATTAAATGACTGAAAATTTAAGGGCATATTCAACAACTTAAGGCTTGAAGATACCTTGAATTCTTCATAATCAACAACACCATCTCCATTGATGTCTGCTTGGGCCAATAGATTTTTCATCCCTTGGAAACTCAGTCCATAAGGAAGACCAAATAGATTAACCTGTATAAGATCATCTGATCATGGTGAATCTATCTTTTAACTGAAATTTACATCTCATATAGGAAGCTAAGTAGCTAAAATTTTCACACCCAACCAGACATAACACATAGCTCTTTATTACTTGCTACACTCTTTGCTAACTATTGCTGTTCCTTCCTCTTGTTGTTGGGGTTCTTTGTTTCCTTTTTATATTTTCTCTTTTTTTTTAATGAAAGTTGAAGTTTACGAGAGGTGACAAGCATGACAGGATGAAATCAATGCCGGTGGGATTTATGATTGCAGTATTTGCCAAACAAAGTTAACCATATCATATACATATGAGCATGATATGGTTAACTTTGTTTGGCAATAGTGCTATCATAAATCCCATCGGCATTGATTTCATTCATGTCATGTTTGTCATCTCTAGTAAACTTCAACTTTCATTAAAAAGAAGAGAAAATATAAAAAGAAAGCAAAGAGAGTAGTAGCAAGTAATAAAGAGCTATGGCTTATGTGTTATGTCTGGTTGGATGTGAAAATTTATAGTTTAGAAGAAGCAGGAGTTGGCAGAGAAGAGATGGTGTTTTGAAAGAGAAATGAAATATTAGTAATTATTGCATTGACTTGAGAGTGGATCGGCCGTAGTGAAAGAACATTTTTCTTTAACCCATTATAATTGGAAAATTATGTTTTAAATTTTGATTATAATTGAAATAGTGCTTTAAAAATACGATTTTACCGAGAATGTATACGAGAATATGACAAAGAGTATGTAACAAAATTTGCCTACCGACTTGCCCATAACATTCTAGTAGTGACCTCTCAATTGCACATCGAATATACCCAGGCCAATTATAAATTTAAATCAATTATGCCTTTTACTATGGCCCCTCTAAAATAAAAAATTTGGTTGGGCTCCTATTTATGGATGAGGTGTCAGTCTGTCAACATTCTTATCTTCGTTCACAAGTAGTAATAATTTCCTTTGAATTTGTCCTGGAAATATTCGGTGGGACCTAAACTTGCTGCCTAAGCTTTGACCCCATTATCTCATTGCCCCTCATTTTCCATCTTGAAACCAATCAGCCTATGTTCAATGATCTTTTCGCCTAACGAACACAAAAAATTTTATAATATATATATATATATATATTTATATATATATATATATTTTAGTCCAGTGCACTGGATGCACTGGACCTAAACCAAATCCCTCATTTGACCAATCACAAATATTATTTTTTTATTTATCATTTACAATTTGCTACATCAACTATTGTGCATTTTTTTTTTGTGTTTTATAAACTTTCTCCCTTATTTTTGGTGGTTTGTTACGTTCCCCACTAGCAAATATTCTCTTCAAAAGATATACCGAACAATCAAAACCACTCATTCAACTCTTATCCTTCCAGTTCCTAAAATTTATTAAAAAAAAAAAAAAAAACCCTCTTATCGTTCCTCATTTAATCAATTAGCTAGGAAATAAAGAATTTTTTTTTAAAAAAAAAAATCTCCCATAAATGTTGTCCCATATCATTAAGAATATAATAATGACTAGATACATACTCTATTAAGTATCTAAGTTACCTATAAGAGTAGATATTTATTTTATGGTAAACTTAATTAGTACTTGTGGGGTCGGAGAATTTGTGGCGCCAGCCCACTCTACATTAGGGCCCAAGGCCTAAGTCGAGGAGGTCTATTGCCGAGGACGCAGAATGAAAGCCCAAAAAAGGCCCAAGGATATGGCCGAGGACGATCTTATGCTCAGCATCCCATAGAACGCCTAAAGGAGGGGACGAGCTAAGTGCAGGAGCAGGCCAAGTGAAAAAGCTGCCAATACAGCAATAAAGGACTCTGCGTCTGACAGGTCCATACCTTGGACCATACTATTCAGCTTTTACAACCATTCTCAACCACTCCAGGTATGGGCTAATAGGACAAGTCTCAACCCCAGAAAGTGGAGCTTACACGTGGACACTAGAAGGGGGGTAAATGCTAGTATAAAAGGGGAGGAAAAATACTATAACAAGGGGAACAACCCCTGCAACCATTATCATCCAATAAATACTAAAACAGAGCTCCTCGGATTGTGCCGAAGACTAACTTTCTTGTACAAATTTGGTTCGTTTCTATCTGATTGTCTTGGAAACTCGTTATAACTGTTATCCCATTCACTAAAGTCTAGTTCTTCTACCCACTCTCTACAAATTTATTGTACTGGGTTCACCGGGCCAATATCCCATACATTTTGGGCCTGGGCTGAAAATCGTGTCCCTACAATTGGCGCCGTCTGTGGGAAGAGCTTGTGCGTTAGTGAGTGCAACGGTTAATCATGGTGGGATCAAGCTCCTATCAACAAGGGTCCCTCGAAAGGGATCATTTTGGCAGAGGTGCAAGCTATGCGAAAGCTTCCCCATCATTTCTAGTAGAGCGCAGTGGTTGCCTTAACACAGCTCCCACTCGGAGTAACATTGTGAAGTGCCAGTGGCACGAGCAGATCTAGGGGCTTCCAACATCAAGTTAATGCCCTATAATTTTGTCAAGGGGCTAATCCTCGAGACTCGACGAAAATAAAAGAGTTTTGGACAGAACCAAGGCCTTGTATGGTCCTCGGACTCAAGCCTATGGGGAAACCAACTACTTAAAAGAAAAACTACAAGTTTTGGACAGAACCAAGGCCTTGTATGGTCCTCGGACTCAAGCCTATGGGGAAACCAACCACTTAAAAGAAAAACTACAAGTTTTGGACAGAACCAAGGCCTTGTATGGTCCTCGGACTCAAGCCTATGGGGAAACCAACTACTTAAAAGAAAAACTACAAGTTTTGGACAGAACCAAGGCCTTGTATGGTCCTCGGACTCAAGCCTATGGGGAAACCAACTACTTAAAAGAAAAACTACAAGTCCGGGCAATGTTAGGCCCCCGGACTCTGTCCCATGGAGGGGTTAAGTCCTAGACCGAACTAAAGCCCCGGTCTATCCTCGGATCTTCAATTCTAAGGGAACTAATGCGAATAAGTGTTTGGGCCCGGTATGGCGATACCTCTGTCCTCGGATCAGATGCCAAAAAACGATTAAGGCCAGGTGTTATCGAAAACACGGTCAAAGTCCCCTACTACTCGGCAACCCTATCGGATGGTTTATTTTGGGTTACTCATTCTTGGATGACTGTCTCATGCGCACTAAAGAGCATTCAGCTGTTATCTCGATTAGTCTCGTATGTTTAAAACTACTGTAGGTTGGTATTATTATGCTTGATAGTCTCAATATGTTCAAAATAACAACTTTTTGTTACAAGGTTTTATGCCCTAAGTATCGTTAAAAAAAAAAAAAATATATATATATATATATATATATATATATATATATATATATATATATATATATATATATATATATATATATATATATATATATACGCGTATGAAATACATCCATCCACAAAGTGATTACCGCAGGAAAGAAAAAATATTTAGAATGAAACAGAACCATCTTTTATTAAGACAAAGAAACAGTACAACGTACAATGAAGGGGCTCAAGTAAGCCTATACCAAAAGCTAACTACATAAGTAAAAAGAAAAGATACAAGGAAGAGAAAAATTCTTCAAAACTCCGCTCTGGTAGAGATTATGTATGACAGGATGGCCCCGTAGGTGGAAGAGAAGAAGAAGCAGAGGAAGAAGAAGTAGAAACACCAAGATGACCCCGGTGATGAGAAAGAAGAAGAAGCGGAAATGGAAAGAGGCACCAGTGAAGGAAGAGAGGAAGAAGCAGGAATACTTAATCCCCCCATCAGCCCTGACTCCTAACACGAAGGTGCCATATTAGTAGGGCCCGGGATAGAGCGGATGGTGCTGACGACGAGAAATCCCACTGCTGTCGCACCAAAAATCTGACGCGACCAGCATCTGCTTCGGATTTTGACTGAAAGAGATGGAGGCATCACTCCCACCTTGTGAGAGCGGAGAATTGTTTTGAATCTGTGTCTCCCTTGTCTAGACCGCGCCATCTTGAGTCTCGTAAGGACCCAGTGCCTCTGAAGCTGGTGTGGTTCCTTCACCCCCACTCGTGTCTCAAACATCACTCTTTGATTGCGCTGGAGATGAAGACTTGGAGCGCAGTTGAAGGATTGAGAATTTGAAGGGACTGAAAGATCTGCATGTAAAGGGAGTGACTCCCTACCCTGCTTCTTATATGGAGGGCAAGTGGGCGGCATTTAATCTACGCAGATTTCCAAAAAGCGCTACAGACGAGACAGTTTCTACTCAACTCCCAACACCGTTCAAAACCATAAGACTTATGTGGCCTCGTTAAAGGGACATATTAAAAACGCGCCTCGGGCACTGAAACGGCCAAGACACGGTGTGAGCAAGTCTAAAAGGAATGTCTCATAATCCAGCGCACTCCCCCAGGCAAGTGAAGGGATACTGACATTAATGGAGGGCAAAGCTGGACAAGCCATGCTGCAAGCCCGACATCATCAAAACCCTCCTCCCCAACCAAGAGGTCGGGCAGCAGGATTTTGAGGGGCTATTGTGGGGCCGGAGAATTTGTGGCGCCGGCCCACTCTACATTAGGGCCCAAGGCCTAAGCTGAGGAGACCTATTGCCGAGGACGCAGAATGAAAGCCCAAAAAAGGCCCAAGGATATGGCCGAGGACGATCTTATGCTCAACATCCCATAGAACGCCTAAAGGAGGGGACGAGCTAAGTGCAGGAGCAGGCCAAGTGAAAAAGCTGCCAATACAGCAATAAAGGACTCTGCGTCTGACAGGTCCATACCTTGGACCATGCTATTCAGCTTTTACAACCATTCCCAACCACTCCAGGTATGGGCTGATAGGACAAATCTCAACCCCAGAAAGTGGAGCTTACACATGGACACTAGAAGGGGGGTAAATGCTAGTATAAAAGGAGAGGAAAAATACTGTAACAAGGGGAACAACCCCTGCAACCATTATCATCCAATAAATACTAAAACAGAGCTCCTCGGATTGTGTCGAGGACTAACTTTCTTGTACAAATTTGGTTCGTTTCTATCTGATTGTCTTGGAAACTCGTTATAACTGTTATCCCATTCACTAAAGTCTAGTTCTTCTACCCACTCTCTACAAATTTATTGTACTGGGTTCACCGGGCCAGTATCCCATACATTTTGGGCCTGGGCTGAAAATCGTATCCCTACAGTACTTTATCCCAAATAGGTCTCATTTATCATCATTTTCTTAAAGTAGCTTAATTTATGATGCATAAAAAAAAGTATGCATAAAAGATATTCATCTCTCTCTCAAAAAAAAAAAAGATATTCATCTGCTTCTTGGAAAAAAATAGGGACAACATTAGTTTCTAAATAAATTTGAGGTAATATTTTAATGAAATATATACTCCTTCTATCCTACATTTTTAGTTATATTCAAGAAAACCAACCAACTTTTTAAGAGAACATTGTTTATGCATTTTTTTTAAAAAAAAAACAACAAAACAAAATAAATGTAAATTTTCAAAACTATCATATTTAATTGATACTCAAGTAAAAAAGAGTATTGATTTTTCCAATAAAGCAAATGATAAGTTGATAAAATTATGTCAATGTTTTTGTAACTCAATTGACAAATCCTAGTGTTTTAAACAAAAATGTTCAAATTCAAATCTCCAATTTTCATTGTAACAAATGAATCATTAAAAAAAAAAAAAAGGTTTAAGAAAATTATTAATATTATGCTTATTGATAAAAATGATTTTTTTTTGGGGATGTCCCAAAATAAAATAAAAGACCAAATAATATGGGAGACAAGAAATACATTATCATGTCAGTTGTTACTAAAAATTAATTATGTCATTGGGAGGATCTACTCCATTATTTTGGAGTTCCCAATCTGCCACAAAAGATGAGCTAGATAATTATTACGACTAAGCTCAGCGGATTTAAACTAGAAATTTGGTAGATTATTACTAGAACAAAATATGTTTGGATGAACTTTTTTTTCCGTTAACTTATTAGTTTATTTTTTTTTTTTTTTTAATGGAATTAACTTATTTTTCATGTATAGTTTTTAAAGTTTCTTTTTTTCTCCTAAACACAATTGGGCTTTTTACCAACTTTCAGCAAAAAGCTAATCCAAACGCAAATAAAAATATGTTAAAGTATATTTGTACCATATTAAAAGGCAGCTCCTTTGAAATCTTTTAAGGTCGGCCCAGACTTTTAAAAAACATTTAACAAACCTTGGAGCAGTTTCAAGAAATGCAGCGGAGTTAATCAATGCCTGCAACTTCAATTCTTTCTCAACATTCTTTGCACCCTATCTATCTTTTAACATAGTTTCAAAATTACCTGCCACCAATAGGCCCAAAGTCATGCAGGTAATGAAAGGACTTAACACTCATC
The DNA here is from genome assembly GCA_028535165.1 of Quercus tomentella. Taxonomy (NCBI): domain Eukaryota; kingdom Viridiplantae; phylum Streptophyta; class Magnoliopsida; order Fagales; family Fagaceae; genus Quercus; species Quercus tomentella. The sequence continues at coordinate 46,845,140 of JAPQVY010000100.1, forward strand.
ACATCAAAAAAAGGATCATACATTATTATACTAATATGAATCAACTTAAAAAGTCAGCATTTTCATCTAATCAATTGAATTAGTTGTTTCTGGTTAAGCATTTCACATTATAAATCAAAAGTGATATTACATAATTTCTGTCCTGGCTGAAAAGACTAGCTGGGGCCGACCAAAACTGGTTACAGAACTTTCCAGAGCATTTGGTCTTTCTGAACACGAGCAGCCAGCAGCAGGTTTTCTATAGGCTAAAGATACAAGTTCCTCCACAATTTACAGTGTTCTAATTGTGCTCTTCATTGTTAGGTTCTTAGGTTTCACTAGTGCCGTATCTGCAGATGTGTGCCTAGGTATGATTATTGGGCTGAAAAACACTGAAGACTTAACGGTGAAAAGACAACATTTAACGAAGCATGATCAGAAAGAGAGTAGTTTTCAGGCCACATTGCTTTCTCCGCTTCCCGGGGGAAGAGAAGTGCATTCTTCACCCTGAAACCAATGGCTTCCTCGTTGGTGCCCTGTTTAGGCTCTTCAATCATTGTCTCAAGATACTCCTCCGATTGCTCCGACCATTTAGGATTCCAAATCTTCTGCTGCAATGTAAGTTGTTATTATTTTATTCAAAATCAAAGGCAGTAAAGAGCATGCCATTGTGCAATATATTGCATACTTAAGTAAACAAGTATATATGATGCTATTACATGCTAAGGAATCAGCTAAGAACATCATATAATTAGCCAGTTAAGTGAGTGTGTGTGTGTATGTTTGAAACAGAGAGAGAGAGAGTCAAAATGTGCCAGATTCTAGATACATGTCCAAGCTTGGCCAAAACCCTAACAATTTAAGAAAACAGACAAGTTTCACCATCTATTTTTCTTATTTAGTATATCTATCCGGAACTAATGATGTAATCTTATATAATTCACAAAACCAGATTCCTGTATCCAGATTTCAGATAATGATAGATTGGAAAGGCCAGATTCTTGACTGGACATGGCTTCTGCAATTAAATGACTGAAAATTTAGATCATATTCAACAATTGAGGACTTGAAGATACCTTGAATTCTTCATAATCAATAACACCATCTCCATTGATGTCTGCTTGGGCCCATAGCTTTTTCATCTCTTGGAAACTCAGTCCGTAAGGATGACCAATTAATTTAACCTGTATAACATTTGATCATAGTGAGTTTATCTTATAACTAAAATTTACATCTCATATGGCAAAGTTAATAAAATAAAGTACCTGGCGCAATGCTTCATGGAGAGCAGAAAATGTAATAAAATCACCCTGGTTGTCCCCCTTGAGAAAGGCAAATGCATCATCTTCAGCCAGTGAAGCTTTTCGAAGCAGATACTGGAAACCAAAAAAGAAAAGAAAATTTTTGCATATTAGACGATGAAAGCTCTATAACTGTATTTGCCAAACAAAGATAACCATATCATGTGTACTCTCCAAACTCAATTTTCCAGAATTGGCTTCCCGTCCCTTAGTTTAAATCACATCTGAGTGACAAAAGTCCAAAAATTGTAAACTGGAGAGTTTTTATTCAATCACTTGACTCTTCTCAACAACAAGAAGCAGGGCTGATGTTCCCCACACAATTCTCATGGACAACTGGACATAAACATATTGGGCTATGGTCATGACCAAAATACATGTTATATATAATATTTGTTGCATTGATCACTTATTCCACATTCACTAATGAGCTGTACAATAAGTACCACTCTACCAAATCTACAAGTCAAACAGGGGAGCTAAACCAGCTCAATCCAACCAAGACTAGAGCAAATATTCTACAGGCCTTAGAAACAGCTTTTATGGCAAAATTTACTCATGTAAAGCTGAAATTTGCAAAGAACAGGAAAAAGGAGTGGGGCAAGGGCTGTTAAAGATAGAAAATGCAACCAGTTTTCAAGAATAATACCACTTATATGTCACACCTGAAGGCAGGGAATCGATAAGCCTTTTAGAGAAAAATGAGCTTGAGACCACAAAAAATTATTATTACTGAGAAATCAATACCATGTATAAGTTTTAGATCTTATTGGTGGATGGATGGCATATAGGAAATCTGAAGTCAGCAGATACCATTCTGAAATTACTTTAATTAAGTGTTTCAAAATCATAAATATGGTATTGTGGAGAAAGTTAAATGTTCACTCTATACATCTTTTCCTTTTCTTTCTTTTTTGTTCCCCAATCTAAAGTTATTTGTCTTTCAGGCAGGAAATAGGCATAAGAAACATTTAGAATATACATATTTACCCTACTGTCAATTAATGGGAAGTGAAAATGTAACTATATTTTACTAAATAATAAATAGTACTCACCTTTATTATACTGAAAACTGCTTCAGCCCAACTTGTACTTAATGGTTTGCGTGACTTGTTAGGATTACAAAGCCAAATGAAATCAACACCACAGATGTTTCCCCTATGATTGCGGTGGCTAACCCACTGCAGGACATTAAAAAAGAAATAGACATAAAAAATATAGTAATTGATTAGCTTTATTTGTTTGGGAAATGAGTGGCCAAGTAAATACCAGGGCACTAAAATAGTAAAATAAAATTGTAACTTGAAGGCAACAAACCTTGTGAGCATCTGCATCACTGTCAGTATATTTATGGGCATCATCATATGATGATACAAATCCCTGCGACCTAAGAAACTTGTAAACATGCCCCCGCTTGCTTCCATTCCAATCACTACAATAGTAGAACAACGAGTACATAATTTAAAATATCCATCTTGGAGGTTATATAAGAGTAAGAGAGCTTTCTCATGGAGCATCAAATGTAATGGGGAAAATTGTAAAAAGAAGCAAACAGATACTCACCCACATAGTATGATGGGAATTCGTTTGAGCTTGTTTTCTCTCTGATATGATTCCACATATTGAAGTATTTTGTAAACCTATTTGAAATCAAATATGAAACCCCAAGATAAGCAATGGCACAGTTAGTTTGGCTAGAAAATCCATGGTATCAGGAACATATTTGTTAATAAGGGAAATATATATACCTGATGCAATCTTACTAGAGAGAGACTTGAATCATGAGGAAATAGCAAGTGGGTGTTCACAATAAGCATTTCTTGTCCAATGTTTCCCTTTCGGTTTGGGAGAAAAGGCACAACTGACTGAACATGAAGCAGCTGAGCAACTCGGTCTCCAAAGTCATTAAAAAGCAACTCTCGATAATTCAGAACCCTTAAGTAGTCCTTATGTATGGCAGTCAGCAGACCTGTACAGAGCGAATACAATATCTCAATTCATTGAGCAACAAGGAGTACTTACAAAAGCTCACTAAAATCATAATAACAATCTCATTAAGTAAGTGGATAACTTAGAATAGTTAGAACTTATGTAATTAAATTTAAAGCTTGATGATCAGCCTATTAATGCTCCCAAGCAATTCTTAATGTAGAAACATTTGAAACATCTTATATATATGACCACATAGTGACAATTGAGGTTGTCTGTGTTCAGCTAATGAGAATGAAGGGGAAGACAAAGGAAACTTGGGAGCTATAAAACCGCCAATACAACTCAAAAAATTGTGATAGATGCACTTAAAATTCTTGGATAAAAGTGCAACAAGGATGAGTCCAAACTCTAAAACCACTAACTGAACCATCTAATCATTTTGCAAGTAACATGCAGAATCTGAAACTAAAAAGATATACCATCTCCACGGTTGTTAGTTCTTGCAAGATTGAAGGTGATATAGCCTGCAGCTCCTAGCCTCTCCTGGTACATATGCACAAGTTCTTCACTTCCAACCCAGAACTCCTACTCAATAAAGCAAAAACCACCACAATCTAAAATTAGGCTTGAATTAGTCCACTTAAGGTCAACAAGAAATCTAGCAAAAGGGAGCGTGTGAATGTTGAATACTGAATTGAAGATCCACCTGAAGACAGATGATGGAGGAAGATTTATAGAGCAACCAATCCAAAATCCTTTGGTTCCTGCTCACCCACATGGCCCTGAACTCACTTTCTCGAAGACCTTGATTCTGTTCCACACCCACCAAAAAAAAGAAAAAAGGTCAGTGAAGCTTGTTACAAGAAGAGGGATACCGATTGATGATTTAGTAGTAGTGAGTGAGTAATTTTCAGACCTGTTGATCAAGTCGTTTGTAAATGGGAGCCAGGATATTGAAAGTGGTGCATGATAAGCAACCCTGTTCTTGTTCTTGTTCTGTCTCTGGCATTGACAACAAAGACATGTAGTTGGGTGCTAATTCAAGATCCTTTTTTTTTTTTTTCAAAAGATCCCTTTGGCGCGGATGGATTACTTGGCAAGAGAATGAAACGAAGGCTTAAAGGAAAAGAAAGCTAGAGATTGGTGGTTGTGTCTGGGAAGTCTGATTTGTTTTTTGCAAATGCCAAATGGGATGTGTGATGTTTATGAGTTTGAAAATGGCTCTTACATTTTACAGCTATAAATGCCCGTATGATGCTTGTGTATATATAAGACCCGCACACACTCATCAAAAAAAAAGATAAAAGAGTCGCACACGGTTTCCGTATTGAGATAGCGGTGGAAAGCCGAGAGTGAGTGAGGGAGATATTTCATATATGATTCTATGGGTAAATCCTAAAATTGTACGAAAATCTTGCCTCCTTTTTATCATTTGTGGTCCCATACTTACTAGATTTTCACACTTGGATGGGACAGTTAAAAGTTATTTTATAACATTTTTATTAATTGCTAATATGATAAATAAATTCTTAGTACTTTTTATTTGGGTTTATTACTTTTGTCGCAACTTGTTAGTTATTGAATAGTGAGTTGTGAGGGGTGAACATCTCCACACCCACACCATTTAAACTTTATATTGTGTTGTGGTGTGAGACAACTTGGGTAATAATGGAGTCTATTATTATTCAAACCCACAACTCATGAACTTGCTAGAAGCAATCACTTCCTTCCACTAAGCCTACCACTAGGTTATCTCCTGTGTTTGTGGTTTTTGTGGGTTCTTTGTGCTTCTGGTCACTAGTATGCATATGTAATGTTTCACTTTCAATCCTAGTCACTTGTTGTTATCCCCAAAGAGAACCTTATTAGCCATCTCATTCGTTTATATCCAAACCGAATTGGGGAGGTAAGCTAAATTCTATATATATTGGGATAAGCTTCAAAACTTATTTTCATATCATTCTTTATAGTTTATACAGTTTTTTTTACATAAAAAAAAAAAAAAAAAAAAAAAGATTCACGTTTTAGACAGGTAATTCTAAGTAGACTTCTAAAGCAAAATTGACTATGACAATTTAGTTATTTGAAGAGGACCCTAAATTTAGCCATACTAAAACCTTACATTTCTAATTTTCTATTGATTTAAGCTTTAGCTAAAAAAACATTTTTCAATAGTGTAATGCTATTGTTTTAATTGATGAATGTTGTGAAATTATTGTGGTATTTTGTTGTGTTTATTACTCTTTTAAAAAACATAGCTTCTTTTTCTATATTGCCTATTGCTTCTCTTTTTGGATTTTTCTTTTTCCAGTTTTTAATCTAATGGTAACCTCCATGTCTTTGGAGTGTCTATATTGTTCCATTTTTTTCATGTTCCAAAATTACGTAAGATTTTGGATTAAAGTGATAGTTCGACACTAATCAATCTTTCAATCCTAGTCACTTGTGACAATGCTAGTCATCTCTTTCGTTTATATTCAAACTGAATTGGAGAGGTAAGCTAAAGTCTATATATATTGGGATAAGATTCAAAACTTATTTTCGTATCATTCTTTATATAGTTTTTTAAAGATTCACGTTTTAGATGGGTCATCCTAAGTAGACTTTTAAGCAATATTAGCTATGACAATTTAGTTAGAGGACCCTAAATTTAGCCATACTAATTTTCTATGGCTTTTAAGTTTTAGCTTAAAAAAAATTACATTACATTTACCATACATATTTCAATACAATAATATTATCGTTTTAATTGAAGTATTGTGAAGTTGTTATGGCACATTGTTATTCATTACTTATTTCAATAACTTAACTTTTTTTTCCACATAGCCATTTCCTTCTCTTTTCGCCTTTTTTTCTCGGGTGTTTCATTTAATTGTAATCTCCGTGTCTTTGGGGTGTCTATATTGTTCCATATTTTCTCATGCTCCAAATTTAATTAGAACTTAGGATTAAAGTGATAGTTCAATACTAATCATATTTTTTGCGGTGGAGAAAAAAACACACACACATAGCACTTCTTTTTATTTTTTTTAATTAATAAAGGCACAGAAAGCAAAGAACAGATTACAGGTGTCACGCGGAAATGGGAATGACCAATATATTGATTATTGGTAGCAGGAATAATATGATAATATATCTCATCTTAACCACTCATCATCCCTGTATTGTAAAGGAAAAATTCTGGTGCCACAAATTAATGCATAATTTTGTGCACAACTCGCTTATGTGGCGAGTTGTGGTTGGTAGAAGGGTGATCCACGATCACCTCTCCACTAACCACAACTCACCATATAGGCGAGTTGTACATAAAATTGTACATGAGTTTGTGACACTAAAACTTCTCATTGTAAAGTAGTTTCATAAAAATAAAATAATAATTTTTTATTTGTAAAGTAGTTTTGTTGAAAAACCGTGTGTCGGTGCCTGTCTGCCTTTGGTGGCCCAAATCTACAGATTTTTTGTGACACGGCCCACCCCCATTAATGGGGTGTACTGTACTACATACTTCTATGACACTAGTTTAGGATTGAATGGAACCTATATATACGGCACATTACTTGCCTCCCAAGCCTTAAATTATGCTGTGCATCTACAGATTTTTTGTGACACGGCCCACCCCCATTAATGGGGTGTACTGTACTAGATACTTCTATGACACTAGTTTAGGATTGAATGGAACCTATATATACGGCACATTACTTGCCTCCCAAGCCTTAAATTATGTTGTGCATTCATTCACAAGAAATCACCTAACTATGTATATATATCTAAAAGTTGAAACATGGTTTTAAAAATGGGTATGGACAAAAAACCAGAAAATGGACTAATTATCGGTTTTTTGGTTCGATTGAGATCGAACCAATAGTCGAATCGATGATGTCATAATTAATAATTTTATAATTAAAAAATAATAAATAAATTATATAATAATTTTATAGTAACTAATAATATTTACTTTAAAAAATTTATATCATAAAAGTTTAATCAGAATCATTAAAAACAAACTTATAATAAAAAATAAATAACTAAATAACTCCCTTACTATTCCACCTACCTCCATTGGCATTAAACTTTCTCTACCTACCCCCCACTTTCTACTCCTTTTCCCGTGAATCAATACTTGATCATCCATTCAATTTTATTTTTTATTTGATAGGAAATCACACAAATAATATTAAACAACATTAGAGTTTACATCAAGAAGAATTGCAAGTTCTAACAAACTAGGACAATTCTCCATCCATATAAATTGATTAACTATGCCCTTGGCATACTTTACTAATAAATGAGCTGGAAAGTTAGCATTACGCTTTACATGAGAAAAAGACACAGTGTGGAACTCCAATGAAGCTAAACTAATTCCCATTATTACCACATCAATTGAGGTCGAAGGTGAGGATGACCGATTCAACGCTCTAGAAACCTTTAACGAATCACCCTCCATGATGATGTCTGATAAACCCAGCTACTTTGCGAACTGCATACCAACTTCCACAGCCTTCGATTCTGCTTCAAGAGGTCACAGTGGTAGGTGTAAATGCTTGCACATTGCTGCTACAAAATGCCCATGCCAGTCCCGTACAATCACACCTATTCCCACAGACTTCAATTCAGCAAACACGGTAGCATCAACATTACACTTAAAACACAGAGTGGTTGGCGGATTCCACCTTTGAACATGCTGAACAGAAATGTTTGTAACTGGTGTCAAAGTAATGACAGAACGGTATTCCTCCAGATATTGAGCCGCCCAATGAAGAAGCATCCTACCATCTTTTCGCTTTCCGCCACATCGAACTTCATTCCGATTTCCCCACAACGCTCACGCACCGGTTAGCAGCAACTCTAGATTTGCTTACATTAAATTCTCCACCTACCCTCACTTTCTTTTCCTTTTCCCATTCAGTCAGTACTTTTTTTTTTTTGGAGGAACCTATTTAGTCAGTACTTGCTTCTACAATCCGAATCTATTTCTGCACTCTTCATTTCTTCTCCTCATTTTACACATCTTCCTCTACCTCTCTTTCTGCCAACCAAAGCTCAACCTCACTCCACAGCTAGCATGTTCCCAAAATATCATTTCTTTTACAACAGATCAGTGTTGCTTCTTCCCTAAATTTCTTTTCATTTACAAGAATTGAAGATGAGAAAAGATTAATTGTTCTTCAGTTCTTGTCCTTTGAAGCTCGTTCATCTGCTCAAAATACCGCAAGGCCGAGAGAAAAAGGAGGCTGAGGCTGAGGGCGTGTGAGGGAAAAAGGCGACCACCAAATTTCAAAGCCGAACAGAGAAGATGAGAAAGAGTGAGAGAAAAAAAAAATTCAGAGGAAACGGAAACTAAGAGTGTGAGAAAGGGTTGTGAGGGAAAGAAAAAGAGAGGATGTGAGTTTTTAGGGTTAGGTTTCCCCAAAACAACGTAGTTGTTGGGAAAAATGTCAAAAATGGTGTAGTATTCAGTCTCAACACAACCCGCCAATAACCAATTCAACCGTACCGGTTTCCGGTTTCACAGTTAAACCGGCCGATTTTTTACTATTCCCGGTTTTTAGTTATTTTTCGGTTTTTAATCATAACCAGACTGGATTAGTGGCCGATTCCTGGTTGAACCGGTTAGACCGGTCGGTCCGGTTTTTAAAACCATGAGCTGAAACATAGAAGTTAATGTTGCTACTCTCTTATTGTGCCACATCATCCATTTATTTTCAGCTCTTACTCTCTCATTTTTAATTATTCTTCCCTTTATTAATTTCCTACTTTCTCCAACATTTCCTTCTAACTTTTATCTTTTGATCTTCCCACTCCTCTCTATCCTACCGTTACTCTTTCTCTATCCATTCATCTTCCTCTTATTTTGACTCTTCTTATCTCATCTTCTTTACTATAAATAAACTATTATCTCTTATTCAATCCATATTTCCCACACCAGAATATGATAACTCTCCCTCTCTCTCTCTCATAGTTTTTTTTTTTTTGGTTTTCTTTTGGTGGGTCTCTTTCTTGCATCTCCACTGTAGGGTAATGAATCTCTCTCTCTCTCTCTCTCTCTCTCTATCTGTTATGTATGTATGTGCCTATGTGTATATTCTTTTGGTGTATTTTTAATTCAATCTTGCATCTCTACTTTAAGTTGGTCGAATTTGGTTGTGTTTTTAAGCTGTTATCTTTTTTTTTTCTTTGACTGTTAGATGTAGTCCTATTTTATTATAAATATATTATATAATAATATTATGTTATTCTATTACATAGCATGGTTTTGATAATTTGGTGTTTACAACTATATCTTTTATTTTGAATATTCTTCTCATTATCTTTTATTCTATATTTGTTATTCTCTCCCCAAAAAAAATGTGATATACTCTCTCTCTCTCTCTCTCTCTCTCTCTCTCTCTCTCTCTCTCTCTCTCTCTCTCTCTCTATATATATATATATATATATATATATATATATATATATATAATTCTTTCTTGCAACTCTTGATACGTTTTAGTGTTGTGTTTTTTGAGTTCGCATCACAAGTCTTTTTACTCCCTCTTATAATTTTGGGTTGATATTTATTTGAGTTAATCCTTAGTTAGTTTGGAAGTGAGAATTTGAGTTTATATCAAAACACAATCTACATGACTATCATGAATTTAAATGTGCCTATCAATTATTTGAATAATGTCAATTGTAATTATGTGATAATTTTTTATATCATGATAATATCTTTGAGAGAATGAAAATTTTAAATTTAAAAAATTTTAGTTGTACTAAAAGAAATTAAGAAAAATATAATTCATAATAAAAATATTTAGAAAAAAATGGACCACTTCAATCAAAAGGATAATATCAAACAAAAACACCAAAAATGATAAATTTATATATTTGTAAAAATATAGAGATAGCTAGAAATTATTTTTAGAAATTGTTTAATATTTCGGAAGAACAAATTATATACAATTAAGTTGAAGAGTAAGTTTATATTAGACCACATCTTAAAATAATCATATATTCCCACGCATCGTGTGGGTCCGCGACTAGTTATATTTTATACTACAATCATAAAATAATTATTTATTCTCACACATCACGTGAGTCTATGACTAGTATATAATTATAAGGACAACTTAGATACAGTATCTTAGGTTTTCTATTTTAAATTTTGACATCTGTCCAATTTAATATCCCAAACAAATGGCGTTAAAACTAAAAATTCTTTCTTTTTTTTCTTTTTTCCTCTGCGAGAACCCACGACTTCAAATCTCCAGTTGCCTCATTTTCTACTGGTTTCAAACCAAAAAAGGACCCTTCTCTCCCATTTTCTCAGTAACCAAACAGGAAAGGTCAAAAAATAAAAGCCAGATCTACTGGGTTTCAAACCAATAAAGGGACCATTTTTAGCTATACCTGAAACTTCCACACTTAACATCAACAAAGCCATTGTCACAGCCTCTTTCATTATTTTGTCCAGAGAGAGAGAGAGAGAGAATCATAGATAAGAAAAGAAGACAGAATCATAGATCAGAAAAGAGGACAGAATCATAGATCAGAAAAGAAAGAATCATGGATCAGAAAAGAAGGAAACAAATACACATACATACACACACACACACACACCAAGAGAGAGAGAGAGAGAGAGAATCATAGATCAGAAAAGAAGAAAGGAAACCGATACACATACATACGCACACCGAGAGAGAGAGGTATGAGATATTCTTTTCTTTTCTTTTCTTTTTTTCTTTTCTGGGTTTTGGGTTTGGAAAAGAAGCGTCATGAGTGGTTTGGAAGAGAAAGGTTTTGGGTTTGGAAGAGAAGCCGTTTGCAGGTACAGGAAAAAGATGGAAGAAGGAAATATGGGTTTTGGGTTTGGAATAGAAGGGTCATGGGTGGTTTGGAAGAGAAAGGTTTTGGGTTTGGAAGAGAAGCTATTTGTAGGTACAGGAAAAAGAAGGAAGAAGGAAATAAAAAAAATTAAAAAAAGAAGAAGATATTTTAGTTTTAACGCCGTTTACTTGGTTTGTTAAATTGGACAGGTGTTAAAATTTTAAGTAGGGAACTTAAGGTACTGTACCTAAGGAACTGTACCTAAATTTTGCCCTAATTATAAATAGACTTGATAAAATTGGACTAGGATCTGTCAACTCGACCAAATATGAGAAGACTAGAAGGAAATAATTAAGTTCTTACCATAACAATTTTTTGTTACAATTTTGATTTGATATAATGAATGATGAGGAAAAAAAAAGGTGTACAATTATATTGTGTTTGGTACAATGGAAATTGATTTTTGGAATATATTTTCCTCTTTTACGAGTATTTAGGGGAATGGAAAATGTTGGTTAACTGAAAATTATTTTCGAGTTGACTATAAAATAAAGACACTTATAGGGAATTTGGCTTACGCTTTCATTTTTGGTAAACCGTTTTCCTCATCGCCCAAAACTTATTAGCCAAACCTCTACCCCCTACCCCTACTGTCTGCCACCCAACCACCACCACCCCACTAACATCCCCAATCTCTAGTGGCCTACCACCACCACTAGTCCCTAATCACAATTTTTTAATATCAAAATTTTTTTATTTATTATATACATGCTTAGAAGATGAGAAAATTTAATAAAGTAGTAGAAAATATATTTTCTATACCATTTTTAGGAACACAACCAAACACTAAAAATATTTTCATTAGTATTTTCAATAACGCAATCAAACTCTTAAAAATAATTTATTTTCCAAAAAATATTTTCACCTAAAAATATTTTATGCTTACAAAATATTTTGCATCCAATCCAATACAACCTTAACCACGTTAGAGTAGTGACACAAAAGTCGTGTCTATAAAGTAAAACTTTCGTGGAAGAATATAGGTAAAATGTTTTTGAACTTATCAAAAACAGGTCAAGCTGCATTGAATAGACTTCAAGTGACACGGCACACGGGTTAACCGGATTTTTAAGGGAGAAGATTCCTTTTTTTGGTCTGTGTTTGTTTCAACAAACTCGTCTCTGATGGGCACAAACTCTTATCTAACTTTTCAATCTCTCTTTAGGTAATCTAACTCTCACTGGTTCAGCTACAAGGGCATTTTCTTTTCAAATCATGGACTAAGGCACCAATGGGAAGTAGTCTTATATGTTTTTTGGTCATACCCAAAGCAGTCTAAATATACGATCTTTGGAGAAGAAGCTTCTCACTACCCAGCATGAGTCCAAACCTGTAAAAGTCGGTAGAGTATCCGGACATATTTAACTCATTTTCCTGTACAACAAGGCTCTCTTTTGTGAAACTTTCTGCCTCTGCATTGTCAGCATCTAAACCATACAAACTAGTCTCAGTAATACATGATACATCAGTTTGCTAATCCATCAAAAAAAAAAAAACTAGAACCAGTTGCAATCACCTACCAAACAGCATCGCTTTGAAATCAAGTCGCCTCAACCTCCATGCCCTGACTCATTTGTATTGCACCTACCCACCCGGATATTGCTTCATAATAACAATATAATATGCTTCTTATTATTCCATTGCAAAAAATGCAATTATACATGCCTTTAAAGCATATAATAAATAAAATCAAACAAGCAAATTTAAATGCGTAGGAGAAGACATATTGACGTATCAATTGAAGACCATCATACCACCGATCACAAAACAAAACTTCAAAATAACTGATTTTTCCCTCCCAAAAAGGGAAAATATCATTTTATTTTGGACAAGAAAATAATAGTGTAATCAGTTCAGCTCTCTTTGTCCAATTCACCTTCAAATGAAACATCTCAACTAACAAAAGCCATTGTTTTCTATTTGTTAGATTAAATAACAAATATCATCATAGACTCCTTAAAAACATACCAATGAAAGGTCCCGAAAGAAGAAATCATTAGCCAACACAAAATGAATAGCCAACTCCTGCATCCAGAATATTCAGCATTCCAACTTGAACGGGCCACGGAAGATGTCCGCGTAACATTCTTCAAATGTGTCAGATGGCAGCTAGAAGAAACATTGGACGCAATTGACTGCCCTTATCACTATTTCTGTGATAGCACTTATCCTGGCAATTATCCACCTGCTGTGGACATTCTGGTATTTCTGTTTACTGCAGCTTCATACTTGACAACCCTCATCTTTATGGTGACAGATATATCAAGAAGAGGGCAAACCTGCCTTAATCGTTCAAAGAGGTACTTATTACCATCTGGTCCAATTTCTCTCCCAGTAATCCTCTTGACACTGGCAAAAGGCCACCGAATCAACACCATATTTCCTCTCTCGAGCATTGGTCCTGCAATCCTCCTACTGGTTCATGTTTCTGCCCTGACCTTTGATCAAGAGGCTAATAGAGACATCAAATATGCTTTTTTTGAGGCATCAACAATTTCTGGAATTTTACATGCAAGCCTGTATCTGGATGCTATTATCTTACCTTATTATACAGGTTTTGATGCTCTAGTGTTGTCAAACTTTTCAGGTGAGTGTGCATCTTGCGTATGCAGGAAAGAGGTTTTGATTGTGGGAGGGATCTTAGTGTCATACAAGGGGTGGTCAATAACCACATTTTCAGTAGTGGGTGCTCTCTGCTTAAGGATTATCTGCAGATTGTCTGGAGAGAAAACAGGAGCTCCCGCACTAATTAGGCCATGGCTGGAAAGCGTAGCTTGGATCTTGATATCAATGGACTGTGTTTATCTAGCGACAAACTCCCCACCAGGAAGGACAATGTTGAGAGTTGCTGCTTTTGGAGGTGTATTTGTTTTGATTTGTCTTCATGTACTCAAAAGTGTATGCACTCTGATAACAAAGTGGCATTGTGCAGAAAAAATTAGTCAAATATCATATGGAGGATAGAAAAGTATAATGATCAGAAGAGGCATAAATTTACAGGAATGAGAGGAAACAACAATGTAAATGTGTAAATAGTCTTTTTCTCCCCCTTTTTCTGATCTATGAAATACACAATTTGCCAAAATGATCATAAGAATGTATCCTACATCAGAACATATAAAACCTATAAATCAAAATGTTCCAGCATATTAAGGGAGATGATTGGGATGACTTCCAAAATCATCAAAGTACCAAACCTATTCACCAAAAAATGCTTCTAACCCACAACAAGGGAACTTGAAAGCAGTACCCCAATGCAAGTCACAAGAAAAACCTCCTTCGGCTCATGTCTATTCCCGACTAAAGTGTGAAAGAGATAAAGGGTATTTTTTTTTTTAACAAAAAGTAAGACAAATAATCAGATCTAGATAGTAGCAGCCTGAATTGGTTGGTAGGTTGACTACATGTTGAACCCACTCATATTCCATGCCTTCAGTATCATACGTTCCAAGCTGCAGACTGATCAGCCTTCAGTTTGAAACAAGGGCCACATTCTTGCATGTTTACATACATAACTCATTATAGGAATTAGTTATTGGAATGATTTAATGAAATTCCATAGTAATCTGATACAAAGGGGCCATAGCAGTGTTACCACAGTTTCAATTTCATTTTAGCAAACTATGTTGTGCAATCATGTGATCTAAACCAGTATAAATCTATGTTGATTTGAACATATCAAACTCTGAAGCTACCCCATGATCACTTTATGGCTCACACACATTACTTTCTTAATAAGCAATAACGGAATAACCTATCGGAACAGTCCAAGCATCATATGATTAAGTTATAGCTTCATTAATTCTTTTTTAAAAGTACACTAGAACAGTACAAAATGCCTGGAAATATTTTTATTCAAACGAAATATTTTTACATCTCATAAGTCTCATGATCTAGTAAAAATAAAAGACAGACAAACACATGACATGATTATCATAATCAGACAGTGAAGGTCTCATCTGGGTCTTCAAAGTTGGGGTCCTTGACATCAAAAACTCCTCCAGATTCGAACCCAATCTCAGGCTGAGAGTAGCCATCACCAACCCAGGTGAACTTGCCTCCGCGACCCCTCTTCTTCGGCGATCCATTCATGCCCGTCCCTGATTTCCGATCTTTTCTCTCCTCTGATTTTCCACTGGGCTTGTAACTCTTCCCTGTCTTCTTCATTTTCTCTCTCTCACTCACTCGCTCACTCGGTGACTGATTTGATGGGTTTGGACTGGATGGCTGGATCTGTGGTTTCGTTGGTTTTATATAGGGCGCTGTTGAGAGATGCGTTTTCCTGTGATTACGGGGAGCGTATAAGAATGTGATTGGAATATTGGCAATGTGGATAAGAACGCCCATGTCTAAAATCTTATTTTAGATGGACAGCACATAGTATCCGGTGTGCGAGGCATGTGAATCGTCTATTGTCTTGAATTATTATTTATAAAATTATGTTAGAGACGCAACTTTTGGCACAATTTTGTATCACAATTCGTCATATTACAAGTTGTGATTGGTAAGAATGTGTCTCATATGACCCACTGACATACTCTTATCAATCACAACTTGTCATATGGCGAATTATAGCAAAATTATACCAAAAATTGTATCTATAGTATAATACTTATTTATAGCATATCCTTGACGTGATCAAGGTCAGTGGTTACTAACTTACTAACAAGAATCAGTTCACCTAGAGTCGGCGGCAAGGTTAGATTCAAGTCTTCGCTAAGAAGTTTCACATATATATTTAATAGGGCTATAAACGAGCTAAACTTTGCTGAGTAGTGCGTGTTTGAACTTGGCTCGAGCCTGAGACAAGCCTAAAAACAATGTTTGAACTCGATCTCGTGAAAATGTCAAAAAGTTTGAGCTCGGCTTAGCTTGGCTTGATTAATTAGTCAAGCCAAGCTCGAGTTTAATATCAAGCTCAAACTTGAGCTCAAGTCAAGTTTTTTAACTTGAGATCCAAAAATAATTGCATTATCAAATGCATATATCACCAAAAATTCAAGTAAACAAAATAATAATAATAATATACTCATTTTATCATACTTCTAATTCCACCCGTAATTAGAAATTGTTCAAATTACAACTTTACATAATTAAATCTATCCATTCATTATTCATTATCTATAGTTTGAGTAATTGTTCAAAATACAATTTTTACATCCACATATGTCATATGTGCAACTATAATCTTCACAAATCTAAATAAATTAACATTCCAAAACATATATGAATAAACAAACTATAAATTAACATTCCAAAACATGTGTAATGTCATAATAATGAGTTTATTTAGTAAACATATATTAAACTATAAATGAGCTTAAGCTCAGCATGTTTTGTATCGAGCTCTATTGTTTACGAACGATTTTTTTTGCTTGGGCTTGACTTGTTTATCAAACAAGCCTAAAATTAAGGCTCAAGCTTGGCTTATTTATAAACAAACGAACATGAACAAACTTTTTATTGAGCTGAGCCTCAGTTGTTCATAAACGGCTTGGTTCGTTTATAGCCCTACATGACATATACACTTAGATTAGGTTAAAGTATAATAATAATTTGGTAAGAAGGGAACTTCACATATATACATTAAGATTAAGAAAAAGTATGATTTCTATCTCAAATCCCAAAAAAAAAAAAAAAAAAAAAAATCGAATACCTGACTCAAATTGTTGCCTATAATGATAATTTGGTAAAAAGATTATAATGATAGTTAAAATAAGTACTTACTAGTTGTTGACCGGCATGGGTTTTTATTAGATATTTGGTTTAAAATTAATAAACTTTTACCTACCTTACACCTAGGGGTGTTCGCGGTGCGGTTTTGGGCCATTTTTAGCACCACACTTTGCAGTGCGGTTTAGCTAAAACCATAACTACACCGCACCTTATTTTTTGCGGTCACATGTGCAGTGCGGTGCGGTGTGGTGTGGTTTAGAGTTTAGCCAAAATCATAACCGCACCGCACCTCATTTTTGCGGTCACATGTGCGATACTATGTATAAGATACAGTTTGAAGTCAGTATATTTTTCAAATTTTGGGCTTTTCCTACTCAGCCCAAAACTACTTTTTCCATTTTTTTGAGCCAAGTTTTAAATTATTGAGCTAGTTTTTCTTTATTTTAGGTTGGTTTTTCTAGTCAACACTTGCTAGGGTTATTAAACTTTTTTTTTTTTTTAAAACTAGGGTTATTAAACTATTAATAATATATTTAATATTAAAAATAAATAAATATATTAATATATAGAGAGGGTGCGGTTTGTGCGGTTTATTATAAAACCACAAACTGCACTGCACCATGCGGTGTGGTGCGGTGCGGTGCACTATTACTTGCGGTGCAGTGCGGTTATGCCATTTTGCGGGCGGTTTTGGTGCGGTTTTTGCGGTTTGTGCGGTTTATGCGGTTTGGTGAACACCCCTACTTACACCATTATTTTCTCAAAGAACTCAATCCTTAAACTTGCACCCTAAAATTAAGAAATGCAAACCTTGAGCTTTAAATCGATTTTAATCCTTCTCAAAAAAAAAAAAAAAAAAAATTATTTAAGCCCTAATGCTTAAACAAATATGTGCAATTTCCAAAAGTTATCATTTTATGTTTATTTTACTTGCAGTCATTTTCTATTAGCATGTAATCCATGCTTATGCATGAAAACATTCAATCATACATGATGAAAGGGAAAAAAATTGAAGAATTACATCAACACTAAAAATCTCATCAACAAAGAAAAAAAAACATTAAACCCATAAAATATAGTGTATCATAACAATTAGACAAAGAATGATGTGCAAAAGGTAGCAGCCTATTTTAATTTGACAATTCCACTCCCATATCATTGAAATAATAGTTTTACTACCTTCATAATTGCTAGTAAATCCAATGTGGCTACAAAGTCCCTTTCTTTGTTGGGATTTCATTTTACTGTAAGCTTTTGTTACACAATGTGGCAAGTTGGGCTGCCTTTTGTAATTGGGACCACCTCCATTTCCTCTCTTTTAGATTGGGTCCTTTCTCCCGAAGTTGGAGATGGGCTGGACCCTCCCCTTTTCCTTTTAATATATCATTATTCTTAATTAATAATTAAGAAAAAGTGTCAATCCAATAAAACACACATCAATAGTTTTTCTCAATTCTAAAAGTCCATTAATCTATCAATCAAAATGGAACATGTTGTGTTTCTCAAAAAAAAAGAAAAAGAAAAAAGGAACATGTTGCATTCACTATGTGGGGGAAGAAATCTGTATATACTAAGGATTCAATCCAAGGTGATATTAACATTGCCTCTCCCATTTGAGATATGTTAACTGATAAGCATAAATTAAATATTGATATTTCCGTTGGTATATTACCATTATCAATTCATCTAAAACAAAAAAAAAAATTGCCATTATCAAGGTTACTTTGCAAACACACACACACACAGTTTAAAAGACCTAGAGAAATTTGATATATCCAATATATGTAGCTTTCATTAAGAAACAATGTTGTAGTGAGGAGAAAAATAATTGAATGAAAAGATCACATCTTAAGTTTAAAAGGAATTCTATCGAACATATGGCATGCAACTCCGGATGAACATATATAGAATATTGCAAACTTTTTTGTAAATCTAAATTAGAAGGTGAATAGATTTGAAAAAAAAAAAAAGTCTCATAATAATACCATATAGGCACCAAGAAATTAAACATATCAAAGAATATGACTGTTTTTTTTTGTTTTTAGAGGATAAAGAATATGACTTTAATTAATCGTTTTCTTTCCTCAACAAATGGCCATTATAATTGGGCAATAAACCAAGAAAAGAGAATGATAATTTGATTGAGGCAGACTACAGTGTAAGGGTTTTCAAGCTCCAACTCCTGGTGGAGTGATCTTTTGTGTTTTTTTGTTAATCAAATTGTCATAACAAAATCTTTAGAAGAAATTAAAGATTCGTGCATTCATATAAAAGGGGTGAGATGGACAATCGGCCGAGAGAGTAACCTTAGTTTCTGGGAGGATAACTGGACCAAGTTTGGGCCTCTTAGGCAGGTCATCCAAGGTCCTATTCAAGGTGAATGTGTGGACCTAAGGGTAAGGGATGTGGTGTCAGCAGATGGGTGGAATTGGGCTGCAACTTCTTTTGAGCTTCCAGATTATTTAAAGCTGGAATTACAAGCCATTCCTTTTGCTGTGGCCTCTCGGGGGTGTGATAAGTTGGCTTGGAAAGACTCGGAGCATGGTATGTTTACCCTTGGGTCAGCATACAAGATAGCAATGAACCAGGATAGGCAGATTAGTTTTGGGGGAAACTGGATTTGGAAGGTGAAGATTTTGCCTAGGATTCAATACTTTGTGTGGTTATGCCTTCATAATAGCATTGGGGTGAGGGAGTGCTTGGCGAGGAGAGGTATTGTGACTGAGAGTGGTTGTCCCCTCTGTTCTTCTGGCAGCGAATCCATTATCCATGCACTCCGGGATTGTGTTGTTGTGAAGCCCGTGTGGTTCCAGCTGGGTAGTAGTAGGCTTTCTAATCAGTTCTTCACCAGCAACGTCTCTGTTTGGCTAGAAGAAAATGGCACTAACCACCAGGTCCGTGATCTTCATAATATTCCTTGGAGCACAACTTTTCTTTTTGCTATTTGGAGTATTTGGAAACACAGGAACCAATTTTTATTTAAAAACCAAGGGCCTAATCCTCAGCTTGCAAACATCATCAAGCGGAGTGTTCTAGAATTCTCTTTCTGTGCCGCTCCTACCAGGGAAGCTTCTACTCGTGTTCCTAAACCAGTCCATTGGACAAGACCAGATTTGGGTTGGGTGAAATTGAATACCGATGGGTCTTCTCTTGGCAATCCGGGTATTGCAGGTGGTGGGGGGTTGATCCGTGATGATAATGGGAGATGGATTGTGGGCTTTTCTCGCAGAATAGGGGTGACTTCTTGCTTCCTTGCTGAGCTGTGGGCTCTTAGGGATGGATTGAGCCTTTGTGTCAGTCGTAAGTTCCATGCTGTTGAAGTTGAGATTGATGCTAAGGCGATCGTGGATGCGTTGAACAACCCAAGGTATTCCAACTTTTTTGTTTCGGCCATCATGGATGATTGTAGGACTTTGTTTTCTCAGATTCCCCGGACGTGTTTCAAGCACTGTTATCGTGAGATGAATAGATGTGCGGATGCGTTAGCTCGCAAGGGTGGCTGCCAAGCTGCTGGTTTTTTGATTTTTGAAAGTCCGCCTGTGGACATTTCTAGTTTAGTTGATTTTGACTTGAGTGGTTTGTATTTGAGTAGGCTTTGCCCTGCTCCTCCTTTGTCGTTCTAGTTTATGAAAGTTCCTTTTAACCAAAAAAAAAAAAAAAAGCATGAACTAATAAAAAGAACAAAAAGTATATCAATCAAGCAATGTTATCGGTGCCCCCATTGCTTTCAATTTTTCAAAAACCAAACAAACAATCGTTAAAAAATCCCAAATTCCAAAACTATTAGAGATACATATACATATTCTATTTTTTTTTTAATTGAACTGCTTAACAAACATACTAATTAATGCTCTCAACAGAGACCAACAAATTCAAAGAATGTGAAAAATAAATAAATAAAAATGCATAGTAAATAAACAAACTATCTTATTTGGTAGGATTAAAAAATTATACGAAACATCTTCGGTCTTCCAAATGCGCATAGGTATATCAGCCATCAAGGGGATCTTAGTGTTTCTCCACTCCTTTGTAGGGGCCTGGCATTCGGAGAAGAAGGCAACAAAGTGCACAATCAACTGAAGGGTGTTGACTGCTGAGGACTAAGGGTCACCAAATTTGGCAGATTTATAGAGTTTCTGTGTAGTGGAGAAGAGGTGGAAGTGGAAGAGTTAAAAGGATCAATCTAAAAGACAGAGGTGAGGATTTTTTTTCTTCCTTTTTTCAAGGAACTGAACATGAGTTTCATTGAATCTGGAAAACAGAGGGGGAGGTTACTTGGGGGTGATATTATTGCGATCTCCTTGTTTATAACATTGGGCGACAAAATTAAGAAAGTTGAATGTGACAAGTGCCACAAAATTAGACATCTTATTTAGAATCTAGTTGAATTTTCTTTCAGCTCACAAGGCACAAAAAGTAAAAATTAGATGAGACACGTATATTGTACAAAAGCTTTTTAGGTCTCAACCATTGTTAAAAAATCCATCATATTTAAAGTATTAAAAACTCCAAATATGACACAACATTTTCACGTTGAGTATATGTACACACAAAAAAATCATCATAACCCTATTAAATATTAATAAAATAATAAAATTTGATAGAAAAAACCGAAACAAATAATAACTTTTTTTTTTCTTTAGTAAATAAAGAAAGAGGTGAGAATCATCTACTAAACCCGTTTAGTTCAATTTCACTAATTTTAAATAATTTTCAAATATCGTTTTCCATATAAAATTTCATGTACAACACTTTTTATACTTTTGAGTTTAAAAAATATAACAATGATAATCACACTAAATGAATGTTAAAAAGAATTATCAATCTTACAAAAACATCTATTAAAAGATACATTGATATTTCTTCCTTTTAAACAACTAACACACTTTTAATTCGTATCATGTGAATTGGAGATTCTTTTCTTTTAACTCTAACTTGAATTTCCTCTCCAAAAAAAAAAAAAAAAAAAAAAAAAAAAAAAAAAAACTCTAACTTGAATTGCTAATTAATTCGATGTCATCTTTTGGTTCTTACTCTATCATCGTCACCAACACCATCCTCATCTTTCCTCCTTCTGACCACAATCCACGCATTAAGATTTTTAGAATAAATATAAAAAATTAATCATGTAATTTATCAAATGGATTGTATACATGTAATTAAGCAACTAATCATATTCTATTAAGTAGATATAATATTACACAACATCATCATCCTCATCTAAACCAACCCCTATTCAAATTATATGTTTCACCAAAACATTTAAGAAAAAAATTTGGCCAGCAATTACTCCACAAAAGACTATTTATTTTTTGGTATAAAATTCAACACAAATTTATAGTGTTCCAAGTACAATATTAGTGCATTTTGAATAATATTTTCAAACAGAGAGAGAGAGAGAGAGGTAAATTTCATGATGTAACTAAGGAAAAATATACTTATTTAACTATAAATATATATATATATATATGAATAAAACTTAGATACAGTATCATAGGTGTTGTTCCTTAGGTTTCCCTCTTAAAATTCAGTGTAATTATTTAACTAAAAAATACATTTCCATTCCATGATAAAAAATCCACATGGCAGAATCTTAAAAGGGAACCCTAAGGAACAGCACCTAAGTACTGTGCCTAAGTCTTGCCCCATATATATATATATATATATATATATATATATATATATATTATTATGTACTTGAACCTTCTTATTTTCTTTTTTCTTTTTTCTTTTTTCCTTTTTTGGGGAAAAAGAAAAAGGGAAAAACCTCCTTTTTCCCTCTCAAAAAATGTTGAATATAATTAAGGAGTCAATGTGTATATAAACTAACACAAAATTCACTTTTCAAATTCTCTGTACAATGTTCAGCCAAAAAAAAAAAAAAAAAATCTCTGTACAATGTTTTAGAGGAATGCAAAGACACAATAAATATCATTTAATCAAAAGCTTCTATCAACTACCCAATAAATCTTATTTGGAAACCACATTCCACTAGGTTCACCTGGTAGAAACAATTCATCACAATATTGAGAATGTTAACATCATGCACAATTCCAAATATATAGACCCATTATTCAAACAAAGAAATCACAGTCTATCCTGATGCATTTTGGTAATCACGAAACACACAATGAAGACAGTGGTCCTATCGAACAAACTCAATGCATCATCCGTATTACCAACCACCACCAATATCTATCTCAAGTTTGTCAAGCTATGACCTTTATCAGGTTCATAACAGATTTACATCTTCATTAATGTTAATCAGAGGAGCTAAAGCCTTGAGGACTTGACTTTTTTTGACTCAATATATAAAAAGGTGGGTGAATTGCCTTAAACTGAAGGGGGAGATGAAGAGTTGATAGAGAGACCGAAAGTTAGATCCTTTTCATTTTTGAATATGGTCAATAGCTAGAATATGAAAAAGCTAAAACTGCTTATATTTTCAAATTATCATTACTTGCAAACTTACAATTCTCACCATTAAATCCTACATTTGTTAGTTTTTTTTTTTTTTTGGGTATTTATAATAATCACTCTTTTTATTTTCCTCAATGTGAATTATGACTTGTACAAAGTAAATGGGTGTTTTCATGGTCATTGGACTACCAAAGAGTGTTGATGGGGAATCAATTGTCTTCATAAATGAGAGATTAATACGAGAGTTTCGACATGTGTCATTGTTCTATGTTTATATAAACAAACACATGTCATCATTGTATGCATCCTCCAATTGGTGAGATCTAACTTTTAATCTAACTTTTATAACAGATATATACTTTCTTTTTCACACACACACCCAGCCAGTCTTTAATCAATTCCTACTTCACTTTCTTGTTTCTCTCAAAATTTCCATTTTTGTTAATTCTCCTTGAGTTAATTTTGTGCTAGTGTCCATTACACAGTTACAGTCAATGTAACAAAACAAATATCAAATATCAGTGTTGTTAGTAAACAGTTATTCCTACTTACTAAAGCAAAGCCAAAAAAAAAAAAAAAAAAAACCCATGATCCCACACTCTTAAGAATGCATGTGATTCTAAGAGTGACTATAACTTTCATCTCAAAGAGAGAGAGAGAGAGAGAGAGAGAGAGAGAAAGAGTGGCTATAACTTCATAAATTCATATTTCTCATTCCAAGCTTCAACAACAAACCTTAAGGTTATGATTGTTTGGAGGATTTTAGAGATGATGGAGAATTGAGGTGAGAGTATTTTTAGTGGGTGTTTTGATTGGGAGAGGGGAGGAAAAAAAAAAAAAAGTGGTGGGCCTGAGAAAATGCTCAACGTATTGAGCTAACGAAAATGCCCATGTGCACTTGCACATGAGTTTTGTCTTTTCTTTATCAGTTGCCTTTTTTTTTTCCCCTTTTTCCTTTGATTTTTGTTTCTATGACTCTGACTCCTCAATGTACTTTTTGTTTCTTCTTTTTTTTATGGTTCATTTATTCTTTTTTTCTACTTCTGTTTTTTTTTTTTTTTTTTGGATTTTCTTGTCCTTCTCAGTAGTTTTTTTTTTTTTTTTGGGTGCTCATCTTCCTTTGGTTTGTTCTATTTTTTTATATATAAAAAAAAAAATTGAAGTTTCCATACACAATTTTTTAATAAAAAAATGTGTTTCTTTTTTGTTCTATTTAATGGGGACATAATTATAAATTTATACTGACTTTATTTTTCATCCTCTCATTTTTCTTCTCAACCAAACAAATAAGTTTTCTATTTCTCCACTTTTCCATCCTCTCGACCAAACACAAATGGGAGAAAATTAAATCTCTTTTATTCTCTTACTTTTTTATCTCCTCCCCATTTTCTATCTTCCCACTTTTTCACTCCTCCAACCAAACCTTAATATACTTGCGCAAAACATGCCTCAACTGATGATTAGGCAAGCGTCTACAAGACAACAAGAAAAGATGACAGTAAAAAATATATATATATATACAAAAGAGAATATATAAATTCACATTTTTTTTATTGATATTCTAAAATTTCAAGGATTGTAGAATAATAATATCCTGAGAGAAAAAAAATATATATATATATATATATATATTATATAAGTGAACAAGAAAATTTCATGCATTAATAATAAAATTGCATGTTTGACTTTATTTGGCTTTGCTATTCTTTCTCTTTTCCCCATTCTTAATTTTCACAGCTTAGTGCTTAACCTTATAAATTATAATCGTATTGCACTTCTGAAATATATATATATACACACACACAACCAAGGACTTCATTGTTACAATTATTGATTTTGCTCACTAGTCTCTTGACTCTCTTCAATGGGGCTAGGTGTACAGTTATGGTTCATCTAGATTTCTTACTCTTTCATGACCAGGCTCAACACCATTATGGTCACACCCAAGTGGAAGACGACAACTCAAATCAACCCTACCCAATTTTATTTTTCAGCAAAAAAAAAAAAAAATTTATGGATTTTGTAGCCAAATTTAAAAAAAATAAAAAAAATAAAAAAACTTGTTTTAAATTTAGAAATTGGTTGGTCCCACTAAATTGTTTGGCAAGTTATTTTCCCAAAACATTTTTGTTTTTTTGTCTTCTAAATCACTGTGCAAAATAGAAAATCTCCCTAAAGTCGTTTTTTATTCTTCATTTTCTGTTCCTAGTAGCATTTTTTTGTAATAAAAGCAACCGCTTTTCGTATTATTATTCTAACGAAAATCAATGTTCCTATCTGGCTGTCTCTCTAGTCTCTTCTCCCCCAAACGTCAGATTGAAAAGTTAAGAACCACTGTTGTCCGCCGACGAAGATATAATCAATTTGTTTTTAATAGCTTATGTGACACCATGCCACGTTTGTCTTATTAAATTTTTTTTTTTTTGATGAAAGTGGCTTTCCTACCGGCTGCTACCAGAGTAACTTTTTACCCATTGGATCTGGGCATGCAAACAAGGGAAATACTAACGTTTGTTTTATTAGTTTGCAAAGAATTTTGTAGTAAAATTTTATATTAATGTTAGAATTTCTTTTAACTTAAAACTCCTTTACGGGAATTTTTAGTTAATATGATCGTGATATGTATTATTCTTTATTCTTCTTTCATGTGAGTGAAATGTTAAATATCAATGTTATATGTATGTCTTACAAATTGATATGACACTAATAATAATTATAAAAAAAAAAAAAAGCAATTTTGATACTTATTTATTATGTTGTTGAAATCTACTAATTGGATTCATTACCACATAAATTTGTAATTTTGTAATAGCTTTAAAATTTTTCTTCACATAATACAGCTCCTTTGTTGTGGTATCATACATCCAGTGGCAGTAGAATCATGAATTTATCTATGGGGTCAAGTTAAAATGTGATCATTAAATTATTTACAGACACACATATAGTTATATTATATATACTAGCGTAAAAAAATCACAATGTGTTGGTCTAGTGATTCCTAGGGCCACATAAAATCCATGAGGTCTTGAGTTCAAAACTCCTAACTAACATCTTAGGATTTTTTTTTTTTTTTTTTTTTCTTCTGTAATTAGCTAATATGCATGGGAGAAGGGAACTACACATACTCGGAGGAATACTCAGTTTCTCAAATAGCTTTGGACATCCGCAATAATAAAAATAAATAAATAAATAAAAATAGTAATGTCAAAAAATTATAAACATTTTCAACATGGAAATGAAATATTTTATAAAATAACAGATGCATAAAAAAACATGTCAACAAGCTTGATAAATATGTGCTGAAATTAAGAAAAATATTATACTTCTTAGTTTTTACCCCTCTTTTTGATCTAAAATCAAAGTGTAAAATAAAAAAGTGAACTATCTTGATTTAATCTCCTAAGCATAGCATGATAGTAAAACATAAATTTATTCAACTTTTTGGTCAAGTCATAAGAGAACTAGGTCATTCTAGTCTTATTTTATTTTATTTTTATTAGTTGGACAGTAACAAAATTGTGAGCTATGAACCATTATTTTTTTTAAAAAAAAAAAACAGATTTAAAGTGACAATTTAGTAGACAATTGTTCATAAAATTATTACCTAGCAAATTAACTTAATTATATTATATATTCAAAAAAGAACTCTAACCAATTACACATGCACATATATATTTAAAAATTTTAGCATATGAATATATTAAACTTAAAAGAAAAAACTCATATGGACGTTGGGAGACCTACCAATTGTTTCAAAAGTTTAAACTATTAGGATATAATAAATTTAATCATTTAATCACATATTTTTAACAGCTATTGGCCTTAGTGGGCTCTACTGCTGCAGACAACCTTTGACAGCAACCACATTCCTCCACTTCTCTCGAATAGCAACGAGCAAGGCCACGTCCTCTATGTACCGTATCAATCAACTATATATATATATATCATCGCATTTAACCAAATTCGAACTATCACCTTTGTATTTGTTGTGTATTTTTTTTCCCTATTCATGAAAAAGAATAGATGCACATGCACCATAGAGCCACTCAACTTGCCCACTCTGCAAAGCCTTGGACTGAGTTCATAATGATACCCCCAGCCCCCACTGATACTCTAAATTGTATATTTGGGTACATATCTTACTGTTAAGAAATCTCACATCAATCGACTAACTTAACAAGTGCTATATACACTTATCCCACATGAGAGTCACATATTGGAATTGGATGATGGCTTTATATGTGCTTAGGCTTTTTTTTGAGAAAGATATATGTGCTTAAGCTACCTTGGGAGTTTTGGCATGAGCCGCGTGGCCCTAGGGCTTATGCAGTTATGCCTATCAGACCTTCATCTACTCTTCTCTTTCTTAATTATTTAGCAAAAAAAAAAAAAGAAAAAAAGAAGAAGGAATTTATATAACCATTCAATTGTCGTCTTACGTCCATTCAAAATGATAGCCCCGGCCCCCACTGATACTCTAAATTGTATATTTGGGTACATATCTTACTGTTAAGAAATCTCACATCAATCGACTGACTTAACAAGTGCTACATACACTTATCCCACATGAGAGTCGCATATTGGAATTGGATGATGGCTTTATATGTACTTAGGCTTTTTTTTGAGAAAGACATATGTGCTTAAGCTACCTTGGGAGTTTTGGCATGAGCCGCGTGGCCCTAGGGCTAACACAGTTACGCCTATCAGACCTTTATCTACTCTTCTCTTTCTTAATTATTTAGCAAAAAAAAAAAAAAGAAGGAATTTATATAACCATTCAATTGTCGTCTTACTTCCATTCAAAATGATACCCTCGACCCCCACTGATACTCTAAATTGTATATTTGGGTACATATCTTACTGTTAAGAAATCTCACATCAATCGACTGACTTAACAAGTGCTATATATACTTATCCCACATGAGAGTCACATATTGGAATTGGATGATGGCTTTATATGTGCTTAGGCTTTTTTTTTTAGAACGATATATGTGCTTAAGCTACCTTGGGAGTTTTGGCATGGACCGCGAGGCCCTAGGGCTTACGCAGTTACGCCTGTCAGACCTTTATCTACTCATCTCTTTCTTAATTATTTAGCAAAAAAAAAAGGAATTTATATAATCATTCAATTGTCGTGTTTATAGCAAATAGTATCAAATATCACCAACTTGCACACATGTACGTGCACAGGTGCAAAAACAACCAAAATCGTGAGTTGAAGACACATTTACAATTTTAATGGTTAATATTGAATATATCAAATGAGATGCATAATTGGCAGACAAGGAACCATTCCTCTTTTTTATTAGTTTTTCCTCTCCTTTTTTTATTTAAATGCTGGCAATAGTCCTTGCCTGCAGTACAAAAAAGTTGTCTAACACAACAGTGTTCTCATTTAGCATTCAATCATATTACTAAGCGGAATGGTTTACAGTAGCACAAGATGTTAAATACTCACTCAAGTGAGATTGCAAATTATAGGTGGGTGAATTAGATTACAACTAATCATAACTGGTCAACGACACCTTTGGGTTGATTTGTGACAGGTAACACTGGATTACATTTTGGATCTTCTTCAGCTGCTTGGCCTTGCTTCGCACATTCTGCTCCCTCACTTCTTTTACCCCATAGAAGAACATACATGCCACTTATAACTAGGATAGATCCCAAGATACTGTCAATACCAATGAAGAAATTAAGTCAAGGACAATTTAATTATCTGATAAACAAGAAACTAATGAAAAGTGATCAAAAGTGTTAACCTTCCAAGGTACATTTGTTCATGCAAGACAGAGAAATCAAAGATGGCTACAAATATCTGTATGAAGGGGGTAAATGCTGATGTGAAGACTGGACCTCTTTGTTTGAGACACCATGACATTGCCACATAGCACAAGCCTGATCCCACCATCCCCTGTATCCAAAATTGAACTAGGTTTATGGAGTATGCATCCTAAGTTTAGATTAAATATTACTCAAAGAATAACTAATAAGAGATATGAATTTGAAATTTGAAAAGAATGTTTCAACAAAATTAAAAGACAAGTCATTTTGATAGTATGCTTTGCAACATTTGAATCTTAAAGAGAGTACTTACAGCATACACGACACTTAGTATCTCTAAACTCCCTTTCAAAAACCACATGGCCAGGTTCCTCTTGATGATCAAACTCAAGATGCATGACTGAATGGCACCAAAGAAGTTCAAAATTGCTGTGCTTGAATATTGGCATGGATATCTTTTGCCAATCCTTGCTTGTATGAGGAACCATGAAGACCACATAAGGGAGCCTGCAACCAACAATATCGAACCAATGGCCCACCTCTCTCTTGTGGCTGGAATCAACATGCCATGGTTTGTTATGTGAGTTGAGGCTTGTGAATGAGTTTTGCTTAAGGGCATTCCTTTGTAAAGGGTTAATAACAAAGCACCATTGACGCATACCAGAGTACCTAACACCTTAGCCCTCCCTCCCTTGCTTTTCAAGTTTACTTTCTCTAGACTGTAATTACAAACCAGAGATGAAAATATTGTATCTTCAGTCAATAAAAGTAATAAATTGTCTTATTTATTTTACTTACCCAAATGGAAGTGCCAATAGAAATGTGTTAACAGGCACCATGTTCAAGAAAGCACAGGCGAATGTGGCAGATGTGTATTGGAGTCCAAGAAGGAAGAAGTATTGTGTGAATGTTACTCTGAAAAACATCAAAAATTGTCTGAGGTTCTCAACAACAGTATAATGGTTATAATTCAAATGGACAATCAGCAGAACTCCATCAATGTAGAATGTCATTACTAACCCGATTAGAGCACTTAAGAAAAATTGAAATAATATGTGAGCTGTAAGTTTTGGTCTGCTTTTCCTGCAGGAAATCTTACCATATTTAGCCTCTTCGTTAAACATGTCCAAAAGAATAAGAGAATTATAATATATACATATTACAGTAAAAAAAGGGAGCATTTTGATTCAGGTGAAACGTTTTAGTTGACATGTGTTACCAACTCACCATTGAGCTGAATGAAATTATGCAAGTGAATATAATATATCCTAGCTGATAAATACAATCTTTAGATGGAAACGTTAAGAAGCTATTACCTTTCCCAGAAGTAGGCAATGGGCGCCAAGAAAATAGCAGCAATTGACTGTCTATATGTAACAATAATTAATTGGTTCATTCCTTCATCAAGAACCTTCTTAAGAAACAAATTCACCACAGCCAGTGCAAAACTAACAGCTAACATGATAACTACAGGCTTCCATTCTCTAGAGCAGTTCATCTTAACTAGATGCACAGCCTACTCTCTCTTCTACCTTCTTGCTTAGAAACACAATGCAATAATAAGGCCTATTTGTGTGCTTGGATTTATAGGCAAAACCACTCCAAAATGGGAATGTACATGAATAAGAATCTGCAACACATCAACCCCTTTTTAGAAATGAACTTTGCGACCCTTAAGAGAATTTTGTAATCCTCTATTGCCACTTCTATAGGTAGAACTTTTGCATATGTGAGATTACTTCATAAGTTGCTAAGCTGATAACTATACGATACACATCATTATATGACCTCAAGAGTTTCATCAATACTCTACTTTTCATTTAAATACTAACCATTATGAGAACAGGAGAGCTCTGTGCCACTCAAATTTTCTTTGCTGTTAATCATATCATACATAGAAGCAGTAAGAATCATAAAATTAAAGTCCGACAGACATGACAAATTAGCATCCCTTTCTTATTAGTGGAATCTAATACTTAATGGAAAGAAATTGGCCATTATCAATGTAATATAAGTGAGAACATTATGTCTATTCTTAGTTAAAAGCTAAATGAATGCTTGCCGACTATAACTCGTTATGCAAGGAAATTTTCTATTCGTGGAACTGCTCATCTTTATCAAATACGCTAGCAAATTTTGCATATTGCAAATGTCATTGTTATGTTGTGCGTGTGTGAATGCAGCTATAAAGTTCTACATGAAACATTCGTTAATTAAATATGGAGAAGCTGTACTTAACTTTTTTCTACAGTTCCCTACATGCGCACTCTCTGGGATTCGTATCACCTGTCAGTATTTCATTGCATCGATTTATTCCTAATGCTATAAAGATGTTGGGATGGTTTGGTGTAAAGGGTGGAGATTGAAGGTGGCATATCCAATTAAAATGTCATAGTTGTCCAAGTATATATGCTTGTGTATGTTTTGATTATTATCTTATTTGTATCAATGTAGTACTTTTCATTATTCCAAACATGCTGGTCTCAAAAAGAAAAAAAAAATTATTCCAAACATGCTTCATTTCTTTTCTGGTGTAGCAAACACACAACCTTTCACGGAATTCAGGCAACTAAATAATGTAACTTTTTTGAAACTCCTATTTGGGTGCATATGCTAATGCTAGATTGGACAGGTGCTTTTAGCTTAATTTTGGTTTACTTTGCTTATTTAATTTGTTGGGTACCTTTATATATAGAAACAAACGGATTTGAAATATGTGGCCTCTATCCCATGTTGGTTGGTCTTTTTCATGAGGTCAGGAGACACTACACTTTACAACATAATGAGTTAACTATAACCCACTTGTTGGGTACAATTTTTTTCCCAATACAAAACTTAGGTCATATTTGGTAACAGTTTTTATTTTTTATTTTCAAAAACTCGTTTTGGGGAATATAAACAAAAAACAATTTTCTTGTATTTTTGAAATCAAAAACATGTTTGGTTAGTTGAAATTAAATAAAATAGTATTTTGAAGAAAAAAAAAAAGAAAATACTAAAATATGTTGTTACTAGGATTTGAACTCTAATGCTAACTCATTCTATGAGACAAATTCTTTAAATTAAATGCGTTTTTTCATTGACTTTTGAAGATTAGAAACTGAAAATAGCCTTTTGCATGTTTTCAGTTTCCTTCACAAATTAAGTTTTGAGAACAATTTTTGTTTTCTGTCTATTTTGGGTTGCCAAACAAGTTTTTTAGTCTCAAAAATAGAAAATTATTTTTGGAAACAGAAAATAAAAGGAAAAATCAGTTACCAAATATATCTTTTACTTTTACATAACTTACTTTTTAAATAAGTAAGCTAAAACAAAAAAGTCATCCCAATTAATATCTCATGTATTCATGTATTCAATATATGTATAATCTTTTTCACAAAAGGTGGACTCCTCGCAATTATGGACAAATAAAGATCCTTTTGAAAAAAACCAGCATGTTATATATATTGCACTTAGTAGACCATAAAATGAATATGATAATGTGTAGCTAGGGTTTCTTTTGATTATGGAGAGAGATTATAAGTGAAAAAAAGAATGTAAATTGGTAAAGAAAGAAGAAAAATATTTTTAAAATTTTGATATGACCTTTTTGCCATCTAAGCATCGATGCTGCCAATAAAATTTAGACTAGTCAATATTGTATTTAATCTTTTAACATTAGGCAAGGCAGGCTACCAGCAATGTAGACCATTTGTCAAGTAGTTATTTCGTAAGTGAGATGACCATATGGATTAAATTAACTGCAAGTTCAAAAATATAAGAACTAAATTAAATGCTACTTGGGGATCAAATTGAAAATAAACTCTAAATATAGGGACGAAAAAATGTATTTTGCTTAAAATGAAATATTAAAAGTAGAAATTAGGATTTTTATTGAGTTATAGTATGTTGTTAGGGAGATGATGCCATGCCTCTCCATCCAAACCCAATGCCATGAAGTATAGGCTAAAAAAAACAATTCTTATATAGTTTGCCACATTACAACTTTCACATGTGTCAACTTTTAATTAGATGTACTCACTTATACATGGATCCATCACTAACACTCAGTGAAAAATAATCCAATCAACACTACACCCATGTCATTTTAGTTCCTATATTTTGGCCAAATTTTCAATTTAATCCTCAAGTTACATAAATTTTTAAACTTCTTGTTATTTTGGTCATGTTGTCATCTTACTAACAGGAACACAAATTTAGCAGGTATTTTCCATAAGTCAAATGATAGCCTGCAATTACCAAAAAAAAAAAAAATGGCATAAATGCGCTTTTGGTCCCTACATTTTGACTTTTTTATATTTTGGTTCTTACATTTTCATTTTACCACTTTTAATCCCTAAACCAATTGATGCATAACATTTAAGTCATTACCATTACCCAACTAACTGAAAAGGTTGATATGACAAACAGAGTTTACTGTTAGTACACTAAAGGCTAACATGGCCAATAAAATAATATTTAAAAATGCCACATCAGCATAAAATAGTAATTAAAAAAGACACATCAGCATCCACACAACCTTTGATTTTTTTAAATTAATTTATCAATTTAAACAAAATGAAAAATGAAAAAAAAAAAAAAAAAGCAAAAAAAAATTAAAACCCAAAATTAGGCGTAAATGCATCTAATTTTTTTTAAAAAAATTAATCGATCAAATTCAACAAATTAAAAAAAGAAAACAATAGAATTAAAATTCAATACATAAATTAAGATCTGGGCTCATCTTCAACAATAACACAATGAACACAAACCCAGGTTTAAATATAAGAATCACACACCCAAATTTTCTAGGATTTTCTTGCTCTTTCTTGTCAACCAAACACAAAAACACAAACTCGACAATTGATCTTTCTTGTCAACCAAACACAAAAAAATAAACACAAACCCAAACTCCAACAAGAATTCAGTTTCGGAGAGAAGCTTCCAGATCCATTCGATCAAATAACAATCAATTGATGGAATACAATATCTTCTCAGCGATGTCTTCGGACCTTGTAGTGGCGATGGCAGATCGGACCCTTGTGGTGGCAGATCGGACCCACCACCACTTCCACTAGTAAAAACCCATTACTCTCTTTTGCTCCATCACTCATTTCACACCTCACTTTCTTCACATTCCACCTCTCACAGCTCCTCTTCTATGCTTCTCTCTCACTCGTCTCCTCGCCCTATCCCCATTCCCCTGCTTACCCTTTTGAGCTCTCTCTCGGCCTCGTCTAATTCTTTCTCGTTTCGGACTCTTCGGCTTTGGTATCGCCGGATTTTCGGACCCCGGCTAAGGTTTCTCTGAGCTTTGTGTTGTTTGTGGCGGCCTATGCTATGTCTGGGTTTGTGGGGTTAGTGTCTGTATTCTAGGTTCTAATTTTTTCTTTTCTTTTCATTTTTCGTTTTGTTTAAATTGATAAATTAATTTAAAAAAATCAAAGGTTGTGTGAATGCTGATATGTCTTTTTTAATTACTATTTTATGCTGACGTGGCATTTTTAAATATTATTTTATTGGCCATGTCAGCCTTTAGTGTACCAACAGTGAACTCTGTTTGCCATGTCAGTTTTTTCAATTAGTTGGGTGACGGTAAGGACTTAAATGTCACGCGTTAATTGGTTTAGGTACTAAGTGTTTGTTTGGATAGGAATTATCTTACGTATGCGTTTTAAGTTTTCACGTTTCCTTCTTTTTCTTTTTCTTTTTCTTTTTTAGCCGTGATTTTTGACTTTTCCACCCGTGTACTGTTCATGGAACCCACAACCATTTTATTTAGGAAAAAATATTAAAAATAGGTCCCACAATACTATTCACACATTTAAAAATTATTTTGCTATAGTGTTTTCAGTTTTCAGCAAAATAAGCTGTATCCAAACGGACCCTAAAAGTGGTAAAATGAAAATATAAGAACCAAAATGAAAAAAAAAAACCAAAATATAGGAACCAAAAGTGCATTTACGTCAAAAAAAAAAAAAATAATAGCCTGCATCAAAATGAAAACGGTGTAAATTTGAGGACCACGTTACAAATATGACCAAAATATAAGGACCAAAAAGTGTTAAAAAAAAAAAAAAAAAAAAAAACTGGCGCGCTTGGCTCATCTGGTTCTTCTACCTAGGCCTTAGCATTTTTCTTTCATAATTTCGGTTCGGCTGAAGATCAAAATTTTTCTTTAACACTTTCGCAATGCAAAGCACGACCCAGCAATGCGCCATGGAAAATTTCTCCTCACCAAAACCCCACCACCACCAACAACAAACAGCCTATCTAAAATGGGAGACCTTCTCCTCATTGCCTCTCTCACCAAAACCATCTCGGAGTCCGGCACTCGCAACCTCGACCCTTCCTCCATTCCTCTCTCCCAATCTCTCCTCCTCCAAATCCTCCACTCCAATTCTCTCCACCCTTCCAACAAAATCCACTTTTTCATTTGGTGCTCCTCTTCTCTCAGACATTTTTACAAACATTCTGCATGCGCTTACTCTCACATTCTCCGCATCGCTTGTCTCGGTAATGAACACCACCACATCCCCACTCTGTTGCTCTCCATGAAGCAAGACGGCGTCGTTGCTGACTCCGCCACTTTCAAGTTCTTGCTCGACGCCTTTATTCGCTCCGGTAAGATCGACTTCGCTCTTCAGATTTTGGACCAAATGGAAGAGCTTGAAGTTGAGCTAGGTACCACGATTTTCGATCCCCACATGTATAACACCGTTCTCGTGGCTCTGCTTAGGAAAAACCAACTGGGTTTGGCTTTGTCAATCTTCTTTAAGCTTCTCGAAGCTTCAGCTTCTTCGGTCCCTAGCTCTATTGCCTGTAACGAATTGTTAGTCACTCTTAGGAAAGCAAACATGAGAGTGGAATTCAAACAAGTGTCTGATAAACTTAGGGACAAGAATGGGTTCGAGTTTGATACTTGGGGTTACAATATATGCATTCATGCATTTGGGTGTTGGGGTGATTTGGTTACCTCTTTAGGTCTATTCAAAGAAATGAAGGAAAAAACATCACTGGGTCCAGACTTGTGCACTTACAATAGTTTGATTCATGTGCTGTGCTTGGTTGGGAAGGTGAAGGATGCACTAATTGTTTGGGAGGAATTGAAAGGGTCTGGTCATGAGCCCGATAAGTTTACATATCGAATAATGATTCAAGGGTGCTGTAAATCTTATCGAATTGATGATGCCACGAGGATTTTTAATGAGATGCAGTATAACGGGTTTATCCCGGATACTGTTGTGTATAGTTCACTGCTTGATGGGATGTTCAAGGCGAGGAAGGTCACGGATGCCTGCCAACTGTTTGAGAAAATGGTTCAAGATGGGGTACGAGCCTCGTGTTGGACGTATAATATTTTGATTGATGGGTTGTTTAGGAATGGGAGGGCTGAGGCTGGTTACACTCTGTTTTGTGACTTGAAGAAGAAGGGTCAGTTTGTGGATGGTGTTACTTACAGCATTGTTGTGTTGCAACTTTGTAGGGAGGGTCTGCTTGAGGAAGCGCTGAAATTGGTGGAAGAAATGGAAGGCAGAGGATTTGTTGTTGATTTAGTTACTATTACGTCGCTCTTGATAGGGCTTCATAAGCATGGGCGGTGGGATTGGACAGAGAGACTTATGAAGCACATTAGGGATGGTAATCTGGTTCCTAATGTTCTTAAATGGAAGACCGATATGGAGGCTTTGATGAAAAATCCACAGAGCAAGAGGAAGGATTATACACCGATGTTCCAATCTAAAGGTGACTTTGGTGAGATTATGGATTTAATAAGTTCTGCAGACAATGTGGTGGATGCAAACTTTGTTTCAGATGACCCTGGAATTAGTGATGAAGAGACTTCATCCAGTGACATTGATCAGTGGTCATCTTCCCCATATATGGATCAATTAGCCAGTCAAATGAAGTCTGCTGATCATTCCTCTCAACCATATTCACCATCTAGGGGGCAACGAGTTCAGCCCAGAGGGATGGGCTCGTTTGATATTGACATGGTCAATACTTTCTTGTCTATATTCCTGGCCAAGGGAAAGTTGAGCTTAGCCTGCAAGTTGTTTGAAATTTTCAGTAATATGGGTGTCAACCCTGTGAGCTACACTTACAATTCTATTATGAGTTCATTTGTCAAGAAGGGATATTTTAATGAGGCATGGGGTGTCCTCAATGAAATGGGCGAGAAGGTTTGCCCGGCAGACATAGCGACATACAATGTGATAATACAAGGCTTGGGGAAGATGAGAAGAGCAGATCTAGCTAGTGCTGTTCTGGATAAGCTAGTTAAGGATGGTGGTTATCTTGACATAGTTATGTACAACACCCTGATTAATGCGCTTGGGAAGGCCCGCCGGATTGATGAAGTAAACAAGCTCTTTGAGCAGATGAGGACTAGTGGAATAAATCCCGATGTTGTTACTTTTAACACACTTATTGAAGTTCATAGTAAGGCAGGTCGATTGAAGGATGCATATAAATTTTTAAAAATGATGCTGGATGCAGGCTGCTTGCCAAATCATGTTACAGACACGACTTTGGATTTCCTGGGAAAGGAGATTGAGAAATTGAGGTACCAAAAGGCATCAATCATGAGAAATAAGGATGATTCTTCTTGAGGAAATATTCTGCAGATAAGACTGGTTAAAGCTTAATAAGAACTGTTGTACTAGTTGCAAAAGAATAATTTCTGCTTATTGTACTTATTTTCTTGTAGTATGAGTGTGTGAGATACAGTTGTTCATTAGGTGCCCTTTTGGCCCATATTCAAAACAAAATTTCTCATAATTATGCTTGATTTCGCATTGGGTAGCATACCAAATAAATTTTCTGGTTATTGATTTCATGACTCGAAAGAAAAATGTCTGAAGTAAAATGCTGGATCAGAAAAAATTGCCGACTCCATGATGGAAGCCTTATTAAAAGGGCAGATTTGGTGCCATTACATGAATTTGTTGTGAATATTAAAAGCTTAGCTCTGTCACAAAAATTACATCTTAAACGTAGTAATCAAGAGCTGCAATCAAGTTTACGTTTCCTTTTTAGCATTTGTCGTCTTTAACCAATTCTTTTCCTTGTATCTGGTACTTTTAGTCACAATTTATTCTTCTCAGATTATGGTCTGATGACTCTGATCCATTACAATATGCCCGACCATGAGATTTCAGCAATGTTCAGATGGCAATCAACATT
This sequence comes from Quercus tomentella, assembly GCA_028535165.1. Taxonomy (NCBI): domain Eukaryota; kingdom Viridiplantae; phylum Streptophyta; class Magnoliopsida; order Fagales; family Fagaceae; genus Quercus; species Quercus tomentella. The sequence continues at coordinate 46,883,260 of JAPQVY010000100.1, forward strand.
AATACATTCACTGACTGACTAGAGATCTTCTGTCTATGTTTTAGTGTTCTATTTTATGCACCACATTGTTATATGCCATGTGTATGATTTTTTTTTTTTTTTTTTTTTTCCCATTTAAGAATTTGATTATTTTATAAGGAAAGAAAAAAGAATATGATAATAAGTTATGATTGGTGGAACATAAAATGAAACTCCCAAAATGGGACAAAGGGTTTTATTCTCCGAAGACTAACAAAACTTCCAAACTACCAACACTTGCACAGTATTTTCAAACACAGAATTACATGGCATTGAATACTTCATAACATTATTTTCCATGTCTTGTAAATTACATCCTATAATTTTCAATAATTTGAATACATCATAACATTATTTTCCACGTCTTGTAAATTACACCCTATAATTTTCAGTAATTCTCAAGAGACGTAGGGCAGACAGAATCTTACAAGTTATTGTACAACAATCTTGAAAATATTACCATCAAACCAGTTCGATAAATTTCTCCCTCAGCCAATTTATTAGCCATAAGCTTGTATATCAAAATTGTTTTTCATATGCCCATTACTCATGTGCCACCGATTTGTTTCTTTCTACGGGTACCTGTTCAGAGCATACTAGAATAAGAAAATGAAAGAAAGCATGTGAATGGAATACAGGAAGGCATATAAATGTATCTAAGAATGACACTAAAACAAGTATTCATGTTTAATATTACTTGTTAATACAAGTTTCAGCATGCAGTATACTGAAACAAATAAATTGTAAGACATCACAGTAGCCAAAAGGGTGTCTAATAACACTATTTGCCAATGAACTTTAGCTCAAACAATACCTCCTATCATAAGAAAGGGTGGAAGGTAAGGTCGTGCATTCAAAACTCACCGAATGCATGCGTAAACTTACCAATAAACAAAAAGGCAATAAATATTAAATATCAATAACAAAAAGTAGGAGAATCCATTTCTGGTTTTCCATATATAAATTTTGGGTACAAAAATAGTGGAAGAAAGCAGCAAGGATAGAATTCAAGCCTAGGAGACTTCATTCATAGTCTGAGGTATATAGTATACCACCAAGAGAGAAATGTTAAGGACAAATATTATACTATGGCATTAGCAGAGGTCAGAACACTAACAAAGTGCGCACTTCCAATACCACCTCATTTACAAACAATGATAGTTTTGAAGTTCGAATCATGTAACAAGTCATTACAGACTAGAGCTTCGATGTTCTACATCAGTAGATCTTTTGGACAATGAAGACCCTGCAAGATGCAGATGCTCCAACGAGATGAGCAATGAAGATCATGTTTAATATCTGAGTTTCCTAAATGGCCTACCTCCAAGGATTTTGTTGATTATAATCAACATATAAGGCCATGAAAGGAGTGATCAATATCAGTTAATGATTTAAATGGATGCAATGGTGTTAAGTAGTCACTAACTCAACACATCTTATGCAAGCACGCGCACACACACACATACTCTTCACGCATAAGAGGAAGGAGAATCCTTTTATATGTCCAGTTGGCATCACACAATAAATTGAATCCTAGAATACCTGAATACTATCATATAGATGTTCCTAACATTTGATTTTCTCTATAATCTACATACAACCATTGAGAAAAAAAGGCAACTGTACTATTTTAGGAAACCTTACCAGCAGAACTCTTGCTCCAAAGGACCTGACCATCAATAGCAGTGAGATGCTGATCATCAAGGCGCTTCCATGTTTTGATTGACTTGACTGCTCCCCAACCACCCTTTTCCATTTTCTCCAAATTCACTACCACCACTCTTGCTCTCCTTGCCCATCCAGCCTTCCCATAAGCATGGTATCCAAATCCCCCAGCATAACAGAGTTGTATTCCCGTTAGTTCACCGCAGAAGTCATTGAGGTGATCATGGCCAGTGAAAACAGCCTTCACATCTCCTGCAGAAACCATTGTTGTGAAGAAGCCAGAGTTCACAGAAGCAGAGCTAATGCCTTCCTGTTTCACACCAGTGAAGTTTGTTGAGTCAAAACTTGAAAATTCTGGCAAAGGGATGTGAAAGTATGCAATCCCAGGTGCAGGTCCTTTTTGGGCCTCTGGCTTGGCCATGTATGCTCTCTGCAGTGAAAAATGGGAAATGGTTAATACATAAATGTCCATTTAGGCAAAAGCTAACTCTCTTCATCCTAATTTATATGGCTTGTTTTCAAATGGCCCAATTATTAAAACAAAAGATAAAAGCATAGTGATAATCCTTATATGCCTTCAAGACTTGAATTTTAAAGAACTTCCATTCTTATAAAGTGAACATGTATTTTGAATTTATTGGGATGGAGAGAGCATAAGAAATAAACAAATAATTGTCTTAATTTGCCAGTAATGAAAATTTATGCTCGGCAAGTACCTGAAGCCTTTTAGAAGTGCGTTCAAACCAAAATTGTTGAGAAGGTTTGATCCAACCATAGCCAGGGATGGAGGGAATGGTGGAGTAATCGCCACTGTCAAGGAAGTAGAGATTAAGAACTGACTTGTTTTCAAAGCTAGAGCCCTTAACTCCACCAACTTCCAGGTTATAGTTTCCAAAACCATCAATAACATGGACTTCCACAGGATTAACTAGAGACAGTGTGTTCTTTAACTTAACTATATGTTTCATTACCCCTTCCCTTGAGAGTGCAGATTCCTGATCATGGTTTCCCAAAACTGCAGCCCATGGGATGTTGGATGCGATTGCTGGTGCAAATGCAGCTTCCAAAGACTTAGCTGCATCTGTCACATCGTACCCAAAGATATTATCCCCTGTTACACAAAAAGCAAATACTTCAATTGTCTGAACATGCTTAACAAGCTTAAGAAAGTTTCATGGGGGAAATTGGGAAAGTAGAGTTTATGGGCATAACAAGACTGCATTTTGTATTGCTATATGCCCCCAAGTGTCAAACTAAAAGAGTCAAAGGTTTAAACATAGACCAATCACATGAAACAAATCCATCTTTTACATATTTTTCTTCCAAGTAGTCATTAGAGGAAGTGCTACCCGCACTTATGTGAGTTACCATTGGAGTTTCTCAAAATCGCTTATATAGTCCAATTTGACCTAATAAACACTCTATGTGAGACTCAACTTTAACTGGGTTAGGAGAGAGCTTAACTCTGCAGCTCATTGTCTAGCTAAATTTGCAGCTGCTCATAGGTCTACTGTTTGTTGTAATTCACATATTCTTCCTGCTACAGTCTTGGATGCCTGCAGGAAGGAAGGAAGGATGCTGCTTCTGTTTTGTTTTAGTAATATGTTTGGTTTATTAGCAAGAAAAACACTCTATGTTAGACTCAACACACATGGCCACACAACTCACAAGACACTTATCCAATCTTATCTTCAAAACGCAGGTATTACAGAAACATAATGATAGAACTGAATATACTTAGAAAGGAGGTAAATTCAGTACACATACAATGTAAATTTGATCTGTCAGACTCTGCCTCTTTTATTAAAAAGAACAAAAAAACAAAAACCGGTAATAATAAGATGAAAAATGAAAGAGGGAATACCCGTGAAAACAATAAGATCGGGCTTCTCAGCAAGAATCATGCGTTTTATAAAGGCAGTGGTGTTGAGGTCAGAGCAAGTAGCCATTTGGTACGGAAACACATCCTCACAAGGCGTGGTCTTTCCATCCCCATAATGCATATCCGCCACTTGCAGTATCTTAAAGCTCCCACCTTTCCCAAACCGTAGCGGCTTCTTCTCAGCCAAGCCATAGATCGGAAACAAAATGAGACACAGCAGAACTACCTCCACGAAGAAATTTGAACCACCCACTTTCATTTTCTTCCCGTTATTGCTTTTCATTGATGATACCCTCAATAATAAAAAAAGCCCAGAAGCACTTCCTTGTGTCTCTCTCTCTTTTTCTTTTTCTTTTGTCTTTTGTCTTTTTGTTTGTAAAACCCCGAGCAAAGTGCTCTGCTGGGGCTTTAACTATGTATGTGAGTCGGTGGTGTCAGATTTCTGAATGGGTTAGCTGATTTTAGCTAATGACCATTGATGGGTATGTTGCTGAATGATGAACCATGAGCATGAAGCCTCATCGTCTTTTTTTCTCGTCCTTTTTAATAATAATGTCGTGCTCAAATGGGAAACCAGCCTCTTCAATCTTTGACGTCGGAATGTACCAACAGAAACAGCTCCTTGTATCGCTTCTTATCTGTCACGACACTTGTAACCATCGAATATCAAGACAAAATAATAATAATAATAAAATGTCATTTTAACTATCAAATTCTTTGTTAGAAGTATTTGTCAACAAATAAATAAAAATTATATATGCCATAGAATATTCGTCGGCATGGTTGGAGTCTTTGTAATAGGTAAGCAGAAGGCAGATGAAAAATTTAATGTCCTCCTTCAATCCATGTCATTATCAAATATCAATTAATAATCTTATTGCGATGTTTGTACCTAAAGTTCATTTTCATTAAATAAATTTATTGTTCATATTCTCGTCATTTGACACGAAATTTTTTATCTTCCATATTTACTCTTACATTTTTATTCTTCTAAAAAAAATCTCTTATATTTTTATACTTAAATTGTCATTTTTATTCATTTTAATTATATAATATAATATTAAAATGCTACAACATAATCTATAATCAAATATGTTGGTGCAAACATATATGACAATTCATAATATATAATCATATATTTTTGATACCTCCACCCTTCATCTCCCCTTTGCGCGCATATCTAGCCCAATATCTGAGACAATTCATGTTAACCTATTAATCACCACAATTAAAAAGAACAAAATAGTCTTTCTCATTTTCAATATGGGATTAAACATTTTCATTAACTCCTCATCTTCCATATTCACTCTCATATCTTTACATTTATGTTGTAACATTTATTCATTTTAATTATTTAATATTAAAATGCTCTAACAATATATACTACATAATGTGAATTTCGGTTAGCTAAACTGATAAAATTTCTTATTATCGAATAAAAGATCTCAAGTTCAAACTCTAAATAGCAATTATCAGCCTAAAATTATATTGTATTTATTAAATTATATATATTAATTATATAATAAAAGTCGGATTTAGAAAATTTTACTCTTAACTATATAACATGACTAAAAGTATATATTGATGATTTTATCAATATCTAAGTGATAGGATGAAAGAATGTTATAAACTTGAAAAATTATAGAAAGATGTTCCACCACAACTATTTTCTGTATTACAATCTGATTTGGTTTATTTTCATTAATAAAATTTCACAAGTTCACACTCAAAAAAAAAAAAAAAAAAAAAACTTGAAAAATTATAAGACCACAAAATTTTTCACAACTTCCTGCCACAAATGTGACATGACAAAGTATAAATGGTGAAGAAAAAATATTGGGTCTATATGTAAGTGATGGTTAACCATCCACAATCTGTCACGTCAGAATTGTGACTAAAAAATTGTGGAATAATTTGTGTATCCTAAAACTACTCTATAAACTTTATCATATAATCAAATTTGATGATACCAATCAAATTTGAATAATGGTACCTTGTAAGATAAGGTCACAATCAAATGGGTCCAGAACCTGTCGCGTCACTAATAAACCAAAATATATATACATTGAGAATCACTCTTCTTCCCCAATTTGTAAGCTCTTGTTTGACAATATATTGTACCCAAGGCCCTAATGGGCCTCACATAAATCAAAGAAAACCAGGCTATCTCCCAAGTTTCACTTGTAAGTTTAGTATCAAATGTTTTCTAGTGCTTCTTTGCTTCCATGTGCTTCCTTTCATGGTAGATGTCTCACTACATCTACAACCAAGTTTTTTCGTTACATACTGGTGGGGTGTGAGTATATAAATAAATAAATAAATAAATATATATATATATATATATATATATATATTTAAACTGAAGCTTAGAGAAAATCCAATTAAATTTTAATTGGATTCTCAATTTTGCCTCACGTGTTTCATTTAATTTTTAATTTTGTGTCAATTGAATTATTGAGTGTAAAAATTAAAAAATCCAAATCCAATTAGATTCAAATTAAAGTACAATTGGAGTACAATTTTCCACTACGTGTCTATCTAAAATTTTAATTTTTGTGGCAAGTGAATTATTGGGTGCAAAAATCAAAAAGTCTAAAATCAATTAAATAATAATAATAATAATATGAGAAACCATTACATATTTTAGAAATGTATGGTTTAAAAAAAAATGTAAACTAATACCATGTATAATTTGAATCTCTTGTTAAAAAATGTATAATTTGAACCGTATAATTGTGATTATTTTTAATTGTACCCATGTATAGGCATAGGACTACACATAGTGGCGGAGCCAGGATTTCAATTCAGGGTGGGCAAGATTAGAAGTCAATATTAAAAAAAAACAACAACAGGAAAAAAAAAATCTATATTAACAAAAAAAAAAAAAAAAAAAGCAATAACAACTATAAGTGTCATACAAAAACTAATTAAACGTAAACTATAGTTAGACATTTAAGTTAATACTATAAAATAAATTGCGGAAATAAATTAATTTGAAAGATATTAAAAGTATAGCAATTTACTTGCAAAGTTTTTTTTTTTTTTTTTGAGAAACTTGCAAAGTTGTATACACGTCTCACTATCTTTTCTTGATTGTTTTTGAAACTATAGGTAAAATTCAACTTTCTATTTATTTTTAAAAATAATTAAAATTTTTGTTCATAACATAAACCCACAATTTAAAACTGAAATGTCAAGAAATTGAGGCCAAAAAAAATTGTGTGTAAAATATAGGACTATCAATTGAAATGTCATAAGAAAGACACTAAAATGCATGATTATTATTATTATGCTAAGGTTAAGTGCATGATAATTAAAAGCTAGCAGCTGACAAATCAAAGCTCTTGGTGTGTGTTATTGTGCCTAACGGTAATTATTCCATTTATTTTTGCTTGTATCAGGAAACTTTTTCCCTTTTTTTTTTTTTCTTACACGCTGTCATTGACTTATTGGGCATTAGGTAAGCTTGTCATTTTCCCTTTATTTCATTAGGGGCTTAGGGCCTGGAAGCTTTTTTCCTGATTTGTGTTTAATTTCTGCATCAAGGAGGGAAAAGCATTTAAAAAAAATTCCTAATAGTAGTACATATGGAATATTTTAGGACGAGTCAGGGACACTTGCCCCCTCCCCCGGCTCCGCCTCTGACTACACACTAGTTTTATTAATACAAAAGGCTTTACTGTGCTCCAGTTTCTAGGTTTTTTTTTTTTTTTTTTTTTTTTTTTAGGATTTAAATGGATTGAGATCTATTTCTCAGGATCCAATTTGACATCTGTGAATATTGATTTATTATTAATTGAATATGCACAAACGTATGTGTATGAATATTCATATTTCACGTGCAATTAATGAATGGTGAGGTTCTCTTTTTCCACTATAATCCAAATCCAAATAGAGGAAAACGGGACAAGTGAAGTTAACATTATCTGTCAGATAGAGACAGGCAGGACAAAGATAGCACGAAAAAAAATCAAATTGCTGCTCACTTGTGTAACAACTGCCCATTTATTACAAATGAAACTATGTGAATCACGTACAAGTTCAAGTATTAAACCAATAAAAATAGCTAAAATAAACATAGACAAGGTGATTTCCTTCCCAAAGTCTAAGCCCTAAAATAATGGGTTTTTAAATCTTTAAACATTTTTTAACAAAAAATTTAATACATATCTCGTCACGGGCCTCATTGATTAGTGGTTAGAGCCAAATATTCCAAACATATTTGGAGCTAAACCTTAATCCTTTTTAAGAGCATTCGCATTGATAGTCCTAAAAAATTTAGTTTTTAGCAATTTAAAAAACTAATTTATTTATTTTAACACTATACTTTACAATACACTCAACATCAATAGTTTTATTTTTTTTACCGCCTTATTTAAATATTATCTTTATTCTTTTTTTATTCTTACTTTATTCCGTCTCTTTATCTCCCTTCCTTTTTGTCTCTTTATCACCCACAACTAGGGATGGCAGTTTTGCCTCGCCCTGCTTGATTCGTCTCTTCCCACTTCGCTCTATATAGGTTTTTCCCTTCCCGCAAAGGTGGTGGGGCGGAGATTAGGCGAGATTTTAGCCCCGCACCACGGGGCGGGGATGAATTTAGACTTTTTAAACCCAACCCACCCCACCCTGCATTGATAAGGGTTAAATTGTAAATTTTTCATACCCTAAAACCCTACTATTTAAACAAATATATTATCAGCTTATTTTATTCTACCTAACAAGGCTTTCTGCCTCTCTTTTTTCTCTAGCAAGGTTGGAATTAAGGTACCAATTTTAACATTTTCTTTTGTCTTTATTATAAACAAATTTATATACTATTGAATCAATGATTTTGCATTATGAGATTTTTGTTTTTGTTATGATATTGTCTTATTAAACACTTTAATAATATTATTCAATTTTTGCTAAAAATTAGTTTGATTTGATGGGATAAATTTATTTGTAATTTCAAGTATATTTTTATTAACAAAACGGGTTTTAATTTATTAAAAACAATTGTAATAGTTGTGGGCAAATTAACAAGAAGTAGAGTTTTACAAGGTGGGGCGGGACTTCGTAGGGCCTCAAGGGGCGGAGATGGGGTAAGAAAATTTTCTCCATCATGCGGGGCGGTGGGCGAAGACCCCATCCTTCGGACTCACCCTGCCCCATTGCCATCCCTACCCACAACCACCAAATAAACAATAGTTTTTTTCTTCTTTTCCCTTTGAAGCTACCGTGTCAGTGAGCTTGTAAAGATAGCATTTCACTAATTGCCATTTGCAAAAAAATTTAGATATACCACCACTATTGTAGATTGCTTTTTAGTATTTGTGGTACTAAAACCACCATTGTGTATTTGAATATTGCTTTTTCATTAGTTGAACATACACAAACGTGTGTATAAATATTCACGTGCAAATGCATCGGTGAGGTTCTCAATTTCAACTTATTAATTGGTTTGCAGATCAAGACCTTCCCAATGTTTCAGCCATAAAATAGTGGGTTTGCAGATCTTTAAACTTCTTTAACAAAAATCAACACATATGACATATCTCATCACAGGCCTCGTTAATTCATTGACGTTCTTCAAAATTATAATATTAGCTGATTAGCTCCCCCTTGAAGTTTAGGAAGCATTGCTGGCAACGATTATATTTTTATAGATAGAAAATATTATTTTTCATTAAGCGTAATGAATGGATGATACAGTTTGAAAATGAGCACTTGTGGCTAATTTGGATGGAGAGGGAGTAAAATAGAGTTGGCGAGAAAATAGTATGGATGTGTTTGGAATGAACTTATTTCCTTCAGCTTATTTAGTTTTTAGTTTTTTTTTGGTATTATTCATGGATCCTATTACACTTTTTGGTATTATTCATGAGTTTCATTGTATTATTAAACTAACTTTAACTTTTTTTTTCTATACTTCAATAAAAAATTTTCAATTTCAGCTAAATAAGTTGTTTCCAAACGGACCCTATATATCATCCAAATTGGCCATTAAAGTAGCGCTCGAAATCGTCGAGCTTAAATATGTTTCTATTAACTTATTGGTTTACACTTGATAGAGGAACGTGATTATTTTGATTAATTCCTGCCAGCTATTTGATTTGCATTCACATGTTGAAGACAAGAACCGTGAACGTTTGTCGTCTTAATCACTTGAATGTGTAAATTTTCATTGTAAATATGGAGTTGGAGTCTAGCAAGTAGTAGCTATTGACTCCGTGACCTTACTATATGACTGAATGAAAAGATCATGCTAAAATTAAAAAATAAAATCACATCTTGTCACTGTATAACACAACTCACAGATTTTCACATCTACATATTATAGTAACTGACCATGAAATTTTTTGCAAATGTTCAGATGACAAACAACCTTGATACATCCACAGACTGAATAGAAAATCTTATCTCAGTTTTAGTGTGAATGATCTTTTTTATGGTTAAAATTTTGGTTATTTTATAAGGAAAGAGAAAAAGAATATTTGACAAGTTATGATTAATAGAGCATAAGAGCATTTGCAACAGTGGAGCTAAAAAGCTATAATGTTATTTTAGCTCCACCAATATACCAAAACAAGCTTGCAGCAGTGGAGGCATACTTAAAAATTATAGCTGAATTGCTACAGTGCACATCTATAAATAGATGTGCACTGTAGCTCACATCTAAAAATAAAAAGTAATTTTTTATTATCCGGGTACAAACTGCTTCTTCATTTTTTTTTTTTTCTTTCTTTTATCCCACCGGTCTCTCATTCACTCTCTCGTTTTCAGCTCAAGTCTCTCAACGTCTCTCACTCTCTCAACTCCGGCAAGTCTCTCAACCTCTCACTCTCTCGACGTCACCGACACCGGCACAGCTCGCCACCACAGACCGCCCACATCGCCCTCTCCGACCGCCCACATCGCCCTCACCGACCCACAAACCCACATCGCCCTCACCGACCCACAGACCCACTTCGCCCTCACCGACCCAGCCACCGCAGACCCACATCGCCGATCGCCCATCTTCATCTATTCGCTGATTTCGCTCACCCAGCCGCCACAGAGCCACCTCGCTCTGACCTAAGCCCCAAGCCTCAAGCCGCTAGCCGCTGCTGCCGTCCATCTCTCTTTTCCGTTTGCTGTGATTGTGTTTTTTTTTTATGTATTTTCATATGGGTTTGGTGGCTGTGGTGGTGGTGGTGGTTGATTTTGGCTATGGTAGTGGTGGTGGATGATTTTGACAGTGGGATTGTGGATGTTTTTGTTTTTTTTTTTTTTTTTCCTATGTTGTGTTGTGGTTGGCAAAGTAGAGTGGTGGTTGTGACCGGTGGTGGTGGTGGTGGTGGTGGTGGTTGTGGCTGTGGCTAATGGTAGAGGCGGTTGTGGTGGTTGCTTTGCATGTAATTTTGGGTAGTGGGGTATATTATTTTATTGTATGAGATATATTATTTTATTATGGTTTTTATATTATTTTATTGTGTTAAAAGCTAAAATAGATCCACTGCTGCAGCATATCTATAGGTAAAATAAATAAAGTAACTTTTGGTGGAGCTAAAAAGTTAAATTTTTAGCTCCACTGCTGTGAATGCTCTAACGTAGAACTCTCAAAATGGGACAAACGATTTTATTCTCCAAAAAATCAAGGAAAACTTACAAACTAACGAGACTCGAACACCACTTTCAAACACAGGCGTCCTACTTTCATATAATAATTTTCAATTATTCTCAAGACACGTAGGGAAGACAGAATCATTAGATAAATTTATTGTAAAAAATACTTGAAAATATTCCCCTCAGCCAATTTATTAGCCATAAACTTGTATATCTAAATTGCATTTCACGTCACCACTACTCATGGTGCCACCGATTTGTTGCTTCCTATGGGGTACCTGTTCAGAGCAAACTAGAATAAGAAAATGAAAGAATGCGTATGAATGGAATACAGGAAGGCATATAAATCTAACAATGACACTAAAACAACCATTCATGTTTGGTATTACTTGTTAGTACAAGTTTCAACATCAGTAAACTGCAACAAATAAATTGTGAGACATCATGTTAGAAGTATTGGTTAAATGATTAAATTTACCATATCCCAATAACTTAAACTTTTGGGACAATCAGTAGTTTAACACATCACAGTAGTCAAAAGGTTGTCTAACAACACCATTTTCCAATGAGTCATAAGAGAGGATGGAAGGTAAGGTCGTGCATTCAAAACTCACCAAGTGCATGCGTAAACTTACCAATTAAGATAAAAGCAACAAATTAATATTAAATAACAATAGCAAAATGTTGCAGAATCTATTTCTCGTTTTTCATACATAAATTTTGGGTATGAAAATAGGGGAAAGACAGAATTTATGCCTAGGAGACTTGATTCTAGGTCTGAAGTATACCACCAAGAAACAAAATATAAGGACAAATATTATGCTAAGCAAGAGTAAGGTCAGAACACTAACAAACTGCACACTTGCAATACCTCCTCACTTACAAACAAACATGGTTTTGAAGTTCGAATCATGTATTAAGTCATTGCAACCTACAGCTCCAATTTTCTATATCAGTAGAGCTTTTGGACAAAGAAGATCCTGCAATATGCAGATGCTCCAACAAGATGAGCAATGAAGGTCATGTTTCATGTATGAGTTTCCTACAAGGCCTACCTCCAAGGATTTTGTTGAAATAATCAACACATATGGCCATGAAAGGAGAGAATGAAATCAGTTAATGATTTAAATGGATGCAATGGTGTTAAGTAGTTACTAACTCGACACATCTTATGCTACCCCCCTCCCCCCATGCGCGCGCACACACTCTTCAAGCATAAGAGGAAGGAGTTTCCTAATATATGTCCAGTTGGCATCACACAATAAATTGAATCCTAGATTACCTGAATACTATCATGTAGATGTTCCTAACATTTGATTTTCTCTATAATCTACATACAACCATTGAGGAAAAAGGCAACTGTACTATTTTAGGAAACCTTACCAGCAGAACTCTTGCTCCAGAGGACCTGATTATCAATAGCAGTGAGATGCTGATCTTCAAGGCGCTTCCATGTTTTGATTGAATTGACTGCTCCCCAACCACCCTTTTCCATTTTCTCCAAATTCACTACCACCACTCTTGCTCTCCTTGCCCATCCAGCCTTCCCATAAGCATGGTATCCAAATCCCCCAGCATAACAGAGTTGTATACCAGTTAGATTACCGCAGAAGTCATTGAGGTGATCATGGCCATTGAAAACAGCCTTCACGTCTCCTGCAGAGACCATTGTTGTGAAGAAGCCAGAGTTCACAGAAGCAGAGCTAATGCCTATGCCGTCCTCCTGTTTCACACCAGTGAAGTTTGTTTTGTCTAAACTTTTTAGTTCCGGCAAAGGGATGTGAAAGTATGCCAGCCCAGGTGCAGGTCCTTTTTGGGCCTCTGGCTTGGCCGTGTATGCTCTCTGCAATAAAAAATGGGAAATGGTTAATACACAAGTGTCCATTTAGGCAAAAGCTAACTCTCTTCATCCTAATTTATATACGTCTTGTTTTCAAATGGCATAATTATTAAAATAAAAGATAAAAGCATAGTGATAATCCTTACATGCCTTCTAGACTTGAATTTTTAAAGAACTTCCATTCTTATAAAGTGAACATGTATTTTGGCGTGTCTCAAGAAAGGAAAGTACCCATTTAAATTGGGATGGAGAGATCATAAGATATAAAAAAATAATTGTCTTAATTAACCAATAATGAAAATTTATGCTCATTAAGTACCTGAAGCCTTTTCGAAGTGCGTTCAAACCAAAATTGTTGAGAAGGTTTGATCCAACCATAGCCAGGGATGGAGGGAACCGTGGAGTAATCCCCACTGTCAAGGAAGTAGAGATTAAGAACAGACTTGTTTTCAAAGGTGGAGCCCTCAACTCCACCAACTTCCAGGTTGTAGTTTCCAAAGCCATTAATAACATGTGCTTCCACTGGATTAACTAGAGACAGCGTGTTGTTTAACTTAACTATATGTTTCATTACCCCTTCCCTTGAAAGTGCAGATTCCTGATCATGGTTTCCCAAAACTGCAGCCCATGGAATGTTAGATGAGATTGCTGGTGCAAATGCAGCATCCAAAGACTTAGCTGCATCTGTGGAATCACTCGCATAGATATTATCCCCTGTTACACAAAAGCAAATACTTCAATTGTTTGAACATGCTTAACAAGCTTAATAAAGTGTCATGGGTGGAATTTGTAAGCATAATAGACTGCATTTTGTATTGCTATATGCCCCCAAAGTAAAAGAGTTAAAAAGATTAAACATAGACCAGTAAGATGAAACTAACCCATCTTTTTATATATTTTTCTTCCAAATAGTCATCGGATGCATACTTATGAATTATGTTCTGTTCCACCCAATGGCCTAAATTTTCCATTCCAATTAGTTAACTGGTATAAATCACCCATCTATTCCATTTCATTCCAAATTCTGGCACATTCCACTCCATTCCACCCATTTCAGTTTATTCCACTAAATTTCACCAGGTACGGTGATTTTGGTCCGTATATAAACAAATCATTTTTTTCCCTAAACCCATTTTTTTTTAATTACTTCACTTTCTGTTTTTGAGAAACTTCTATTACTTCACTTACATTTGGCATTTTATTTTTATTTTATTTTAACAATGTGTTTTTCTTATTTACTTTTCTCACGAATGACATTTTTTTCTTCATTAATATACTCATATGTGACATGATATATACTTATATTATGTAATGATGATATTAAGTAAGACATTATTTGATTTTGAATTAATAATTTGATAGGGTATAATTTCGTGTAATATTGACTTAGGTGATATATATATATATATAAACTTTAGTTGTAATCTCGAAATAGTACGCTAAAATAGATCAGATCCAAAATGGGATCAGTACACACGCTCATACAACACACAATAATTTTTAACTGAAAATTGTGTGTAAATAGTACAGCTAAAAACTGAAAAAAGAGTGGGTCTGTTTGGATACAGCTGAAAACTGAAAATTAAAAAACACTGTAGCAAAATAATTTTTAAATGTGTAAATAGTACCGTGGGACCCATTTTTAATGAAAAAATTGCTGAAAAATGAAATTTGTGGGTCCATAAACAGTATATGATGTGCACTGATGGACCGAAAAAAGTTTGAAAAGTCTAACTTTGCGGCTGCTATTCATTGAACAGTATATGAACAGTAACCACAATCTCAAAAACGCGTGAAAAAAAAAAAAAAAAAAAAAAAAAAGAAGGAAAAACACAAACGCACGTTTCAGTTTCAGCCAAATCCAAACGTAGCTTTCAAACGAAACCCATAATAGGGTATCACATGAAACATGCAATTGAATATACTCTCATGCTCAATACTTAAAAATGTAAATATTATAGAGAGAAAGAGAAAGGAGTTGGAAAACAAAACAAAACAAAAAAGGGAATACCAGTGAAAACAATGAGATCAGGCTTCTCAGCATGGATCATGCGCTCGAGAAAGGCAGTGGTGTTGAGGTCAGAGCAAGTAGCCATTTGCTCCGGAAACACATCCTCACAAGGCGTAGTCTTTCCATCCGCATAATGCATATCCGCCACTTGCAGTATCTTAAAGCTCCCACCTTTCCCAAACCGTAGCGGCTTCTTCTCAGCCAAGCCACAGATTGGAAACAAAATGAGACATAGCAGAACTACCTCCACGAAGAAATTTGAACCACCCACTTTCATTTTCTTTCTTGTTATAACTTTTGATTGATGATAGCGTTATTTTCTTTGTCTCTCCAATTATCCCAGAAACTTTTCCTTCCCTTCTAAAATCTCACTTTGCTCTGCTCTACTGGGCTTTGAAGTAAGTCTCAGTGGTCATACATATATACTTATTAAACTCATAATTGACTCCATCAAAGTACACAAAGCAAGACTCCGTCAAAGTCCATACAAGCAAGACGTTTGTGAAACCGAAGGGAAAGTTCCGAAGTCATATATAATACACGCAAGTCCTCTGTTCAGATCACTGCTTTATAGTTTAGCCTTTAGGTGAGCCAATCAGCTTAATTGAAGATTCAAAGTTGTTAGTGGCAGTCAGACAGAGGCAGCTCCGGGTGTTCATGTTACTGACTTGAGAATCCCAAAGTCAAGTGTTCGTATATATATAGGAGTAATCTATATATTAATAAAAGCTGAAGCGTAGCGTTTAATGCTGCTGCTCTCACGTTGCACCACATTAGCTGTCACGTCATTCTTTTTTTTACTTTTCTTTTTTAAAATATAATTTGTTCTACAATTTTAAAATGGTTTTTACAATTTTCAGCCCTATAAATGCAGCCCACTATTTATTTATTTACTTCCACTATCACCCTATAATAAATCCAGCCCACTCCTTATTTATTTACTTCCACTATCACCCTACAATAAATCTGTATAATTAATCAAGCCCGCCTCTTATTTATTTAGTTTCACTATCAAGACCAATCCAAAGCATTTTCAGTTCAGCTTTAAGATTTTGTGTGAACATTTTCAGCTTGAAAGAAGAAAAAAAAAAAAAAAAAAAAAAAAAAAAAAAAAAAAAAAAAGACAAAACAAAACAAAACGTTGAAGCCTTTCAAGCTTTAGGGTTTTTTTTTTTTTTTTTTTTTTCAATTTTCTTATAATTGTTTTTAATATTTATTTTTTTAATATTTACACTTTTCCAACCTTTCTCTCTCCCTTACCATTTCATCTCCCCACTACTTCTTCAATCTTTCTCCCTCCCTTACCTTTTCATCTCCCTACTACCCTCTATATTAATATCATTCCTCCTCTTTCCCTTCATCTTCCTTCATTTTTGTCTCTTCTTATTCACACCCTCTTACTATAAATTTGTCACTATCTCTTCTATTCTATGCATAGTTTTCCCTCACAAAAAAAGGTTCTCTCTCTCTCTCTCTCTCTCTCTCAATTTTTTGGTGGATTTTTTTTTTATTTTTCTTGCATCTCTACTTTAGGTTGATAATTTTTTATATTCTTTAAAACTCTATTTTGGGTTAATGCGATTTAGTTTTGCTTTTTAAATTGTGATTTAGTTTTGTTTTTTAAATTGTCATTGTTGTTTTTTTATTTTTTATTCTCTTTGATTGTTAAATGTTATCCTATTGCGTTCTAAAGAATTAAATATAGCATATAAAAATATAATATTATTCTATTACATAGCATGGTTTGGATAATTTGATATTTATTTTGTTACATAACATGATTTTTTATAGTGCTCAATTTAGATATTAAACTATGAGACTTTACTAATTTTTGTTTATTTTCTAATCATTTGTGGTGGACAAAGTACTCTTAATAGTTGTATTAGAAGTACTCTATAATGCCATTTATTTAAAGAAAAGCAAAGGTTAGCCAAACGAAAATAATCGGATAGGTGACAAATTTTAACTTTTGCAATTTTATTTTTATTATTATTATTTTATAACAATGCATGTATAGAAATTTAATTCTTAGATTTTGCTAATAATTGTTTATTTGATAATATGTTTTGGGTGGCCGAAATTATAATTTCTACAAAGAAAATAACCTTAATAGATTATCAAAAACAAAATTTTATCCTAATGTTGTTTCAATTAATCATTGTTAAGTTTTATTAATTTTTTTTAGTTTACGTTTTTTTGGTGTTTTGGATTGTTCCTATATTACATTTATGATTGTTCCTATAATAAATAAAAGTATAATTACGAAATACATTACTCATTATTAGATTAGTTTAAATTGTTAAAAAAAAAAAAAATTTAATAAAACCACCATAAAAATAATTATCACGCGCAACGCGCGGGTTCGCGGCTAGTTATTTTTAAACACCCTTACGGCCTTACTTGAGAATCCAAATATTTGGGTTCAACAATAATATTCTTGGCGCCCCTACGCAATCATAATCTTTGATCCCTTAAATAAAATAAATATATAAAATTTCAAATAAAGCAGCACTAAAATTTAGCTCAAATAACAGCACAAATAGCCCAAATAACAAGAAGATTAGGAAAAACAATAACAATTGAACAAAATATTCAACAAATAACCCATTCAAAAACAAAAAATAAAAATAAAAATCCCTAATCATTTATATCTGTAACTCGTTCAACTCATTTCATATAAATAGTCTCTAATTTCATTTTTCCTAAAAAATTATATCAAGATTGTGAGTCGTGAATTCTCCTTGGCAACACTTGAAGCTTTGCTCTCCTCGGCTTTGCAATCATAGCAAATCTACTCTCCTCAACAATGGCTTGCCCTCGCCGTAAGTATCATCGGTCACTCTCTCTCTCTCTTCATTTTTGAATTATGTATCATCATTTTAAACTTAATTACTTTCATCTCAGCCATTCTCATTATCTCCCATCAGTTCCATTTTGCCTTTTCATTTTGTTAGTAGAAGGAAAAATTCTTTTGATTATTGTAAGATTTCGTCTATTTGCATTTTATTTATTTATTGTGATGTCAATATATTCAAATTATCTTTTGATTAAATTTTGTAAAATTTAAGTTTTTTAATGATTATCCTAAAAAAAATTCTTAAGCCCGTCGCTGGTGGCCGTGGTGCCATCAATAGATAGGATTATTAAGATTCTAACCAAAATTATTGCGGGGTATAATTGAAAAGGAGAGTTTATAAACATAGGATACTTATAGGACAGGAAAGCCACATGGGAAAGTCAGGACATCTTTATAAAAGATGATTTTACACTCAAAAACGAAGTTACAACTTGCAAGGCTTGACCATTCCACTTCCTAGTAGCATAGCAGCTATCTGGCCAATCATAAGAAGGCATGGAAAAGCCTCCACATTCTTTCCATATGAATAGACAGCAAAAAGACAGATCACTAATAAAGAGCACTTCTCAGGCAGTTATATGAATCCTCAATCATAGAGTCCTCAATCCTCAATGGTTACCAATATTATCTCATACCCGTTTCCATTCCCTCCATAAAACTTACTAGCCAGCCACAGTATGCAACTTTGAACAGAACCAACAGTAGCACTCCCAGCAAAGAAAGAACTAGTCAGCCCCGTTCACTGTAAATAAGATTTAATACCCAACCATACCAAGATAAAGCATTTAAAAACTCCAAGTCCAACCTTCAACTTACTACAAAAGTGTGCTCTTGTTGTCCTATGGTCAAGCTCAGAGAGCATTTGAAGCTGTCAAGGATATTCATAATCTCGCTGGTATCGCGACTATTTTGTTAGACCATCCTTATCACTTGGATTCACTGATAACGATGATGGAATATTTCAAGTTTGTGGGTGAACATCAAATGTCAGCAGATGCTATAGCAAAGAGTTTATATGACTTGGAATGTGTGTGGGATCCCATGTTCACTACTTGCAGGGTATTTGCCAATTAAAATTCAGCCATGAAACCAACAAACAGCTATTCTTAGCACTTTTCACTCACATGAGAACCATGGATAGACATGGCTGTCATCGGTCTGCTCTGGAAGTTTGTAAACTGTTGCTGTCATTGGATTCGGATGATCCAATGGGTGCCATGTTCTGCATTGACTACTTATCTTTGAGGGCAGAGGAGTATGCATGGCTAGAACAGTTCTCTGAGGACTATAAAAATGGCAACTCCCCATCGTTGTTTCCAAATTTCTCATATGTGCTAGCTGCTTGCCAGTTTTATCTTGAACAAGAGGAATCCTCGAAAGATTCTCATGTGGATAATACAAAGGCTACTTCGAAAGATCTTATGAAGCAGGCTTTGATGCTTTACATAACTACCACATAGACATTATAGTCACACAACCGTGCCAAATATGACCACCCCACATAGGATCCCAATCTTCAATTGCTCAAGCTTCTAAAAAAAGAAATAAATGAGCTACTTTAGCCACTTTTGTCTACATCAGAGTGCTTGTCTGAATCAATATATTTATTTATGTTGGCTTCAAACGCACAAAAACTTAAATATTTTGCTTCACCATTCATTTACAAAAATTAATCTCTCTTGTAAATTATTGTTTAAAAGGAGCTGTATAAATCTTGTTTTGCATCTCTACAACAGTACATGACAAGAAAGCTAAATCTTCTATAAATACCAGAATAGAACTGTTATAAACCTTGAAAAGAAGCAGATAATAAAGTTTACTTCTTTAGCATACGCAGAAAGATTTTGTACAATATCATACAAAGATCTATTTGGCTAAGCACAATC
The DNA here is from genome assembly GCA_028535165.1 of Quercus tomentella. Lineage (NCBI taxonomy): Eukaryota > Viridiplantae > Streptophyta > Magnoliopsida > Fagales > Fagaceae > Quercus > Quercus tomentella. The sequence continues at coordinate 46,903,006 of JAPQVY010000100.1, forward strand.
CATCATTTTTTTTTTCCTTGAAATAAAGAAATTACATAGGCAAGTCTTGACTCTTGACATATCAAGGCAGGAACACAGAATATAAATACTAATGCTGATAAAGAAAACTAACAGAGCTTACAAACGAAATATCAAATCAAGTGCTTTTATCTTTTCCTCCTATTTTGGATGACCTGAACCAAGGTATCCACACAGAAGTTGTCTTCTGGTACAGCCTGTATGCCTCAGCTCTGTAATCTTGTTTCAACATCCGCTCCTCCACAAGTTTAGTCACGTAAGCTAAGCACATACTATTGATAAGTGCTCCAACAAAGGCCCATCCATGCCCCAGGTTCCATGCAAATATAACAAGTCCCCACCACCACAACTGCTCTCCAAAGTAATTCGGATGTCGCGAATAATTCCACAAGCCCTTGTCAAGGTTGGGCACCACTGGCTTTCCAAGCTCCTTTAGTTTGTTGTTTCTAGTCACAAATTCATGGAGTTGAGTGTCTGCAAAGTATGCGATAACAACACCGCACATACAGACAATGATTGCAACAAAATCCCAATTGTTCAATGGCTTATCGACTGAATGAACAACATACAATGGGAGGCATATTCCAATCAGAAACACCTGCAAAAGTTCGAACAACCCAAAAAAGAAACAGTAAAACAAAGCATCCACATATTACATGGTGGCATAGTATAAAATATGAGACTAAATTACACTTTTGACCCTTAAAATTTGGAATTGTTTTCATTTTAATCCCTTAAAGTTTAAAATTTTTCATTTTGATCCATTAAGCTTGATTCTGTTTTCAAAATGGTCATTCTGTCCATATTTCTAACTAATCTAGCTGTTAAGAGAGAGGAAAACCAAAAGAAACGACATCATTTTGTTGACGCTTTATGGTCAGATAAGTCACGGAGATGAACCAAAATGAAATCAAAATTAGTGAACCAAAATGGAAAATCTCAAACTTAAGGAACAAAAAATGAAAACAATCCAAACTTTAAGGATAAAAAGTGTAATTTAGTCGAATTAATTAATAGAAATCCCCCATTCAGGCAATTCATCAACCAGTTACCGAGCATTCAGATTCAGACTTAATCTTTCTGACTTCCAAGCTCATCAACTAATACAAAGGGCTAAACACCAAATTTACCTGCTGAGAGGCGTAGACGGCGAAGAATGAAACCCACCACCAGTGTTTTCCGTACTGTCGGCTCATATCAGTGAACCTCCAGTCCTCCCTAGCGCCCCACTGCCAATTTTCACGCCTGAAGTAGTTATGTGAAAGCCTTAGACTCCACACCCAAGTCATCAACATTGCGATCCTTGACCTCCACCAGTTATAATGGCCCAAAGGGTGGGTGGCATAGTAATGAACAAGCATCAAAGGTATCACCGTCCAAAACAAGTCTATCATCTGCAATTTGCAAACAAAGAAAGCCAACAGGGTAAGAAAAAAATTGAAAAAAAAAAAAAAAAAAAGCAACGATGTAACGTACGTACCCAGTGGCTATTCTGGATATGGCTGATGACCCAGAAGAGTACATTGACGTTGAGGAAGAAGAGGGCATTGGCTAATAGAAGAGGGTGGTGATAACACCACGTCCAAAGGTTAGCCAAAGAAAGCGGATCACTCTCACTTTCAGACCCACTAGTATCACTATTGTTGATGTGGTTAAGGAATGAGAGGTAGAAGAGTATGGAGGGAAGGGGAGCTAAGAATGCTGTCACAACATATTTCAGGTTACTATGGCCATGGCCACTTCCACCAAAACCCATGGTGTTTTGAGTTAGTATAGCTAGAATTGCCTGTTGATGCTGGTAGCTATAGCCTATAGAGAGAGGCCTACTTAAATAGCCATCACACACTTATTATTGCATGCTGGCATAAGTATTCTTAAATCGTATTTTCAAAACACAATTTTAGTTTTTGCAAGTACGTGATGAGCGTGCAATAGCGAGAATACGATAATTATTAGTCTTTAAATAGGAACAGTGGCAGCTCTTTGTTGTCTAAAGACTCAAAACTAATGGTTGAAAATAAAAAGTTGACCCAACATGATGGATAGAAAGATTAGCATGAGTTTTCTTTCGGCTTTGGTGGCTTCGGTACCCCAGTCCCCACAACACTCGGTCACCTAGTAGGTAGGAAGATCGCGCTGCTGGGTCCAAATAATGATTAACCATGTCTAACCCCAGCTTGTTTATCCAATGCTTTAAGAATCTTAATCATTTGATCAATCCAACCATTTCCTTAAAATAACATTACCTTTTTTCCCTACTTCAAGCCTTTTCTTTTATCCGCTTAACCTTAACTCATTAACTATTTTGTGGTTTTTATTTCAAGTTTTTTCCACTTAAGACTATAAATGAGCCGAATTTTGTTAAATTGTGAGTTTTTAAGCTTAGCTTGACAATGAAAAAATGTTTAAATTTTACTTGAGCTCAAACCAAACTTATAAATGATGTTTAAGCTTGAGCTTGTCAAAAAGTTTAAAACTTAAGCTAGGCTTGATTAATAAACTCAAACTCAAGATGAATATCAAGTCTTTAAGTTTGAGATCCAACACTTGTACATTATCAAGCCCATATCAAACTTACTCCAAGCCTATTTGGGTTGGACAAGTGACCCCAATTCCCAATTAATAGAGTCATAGTAAAATATTAGTTTAATTGTCAAGCTCATATCAAGTTTATTATCAAAATCATAAAGGAGTCTAGGTTCAGCTTATTTTGTATCAATTCATAATGTTCACAAGCTTTTTTTGCTTTTCATGAACAATTTTTTTTTTTTTTTTTTTGAGCTAGGCTCATTTATTAAACAAGTTGAAAAATTAAAATTCTCTATCGTTTATCTCAAAAAAAAAATTAAAGCTCAAACTTAACTTATTTATAAACAAACAAATATAAACAAAATAAAAATAAACATTGTATAGTTACTGCCGTCTCCTTTGGATTTTATGCCTGTTATTATCTTATATCACTAAATATAAATTTTGAATCTTAGGAATTACTACTGTACTTCTTTTGGATAGATTCTCATTTTTTTTCCCTCTCTTTCATCTTTTAAAAAATGTACTTAAAGTACTCTCTTTAAGATAGCTTTGGATTGAGCTTATTGAATAAAAGAAAATTCCTATCATATCCATTTAAAGATAAAACTTTGAAACGTGGAGATGTATCTGCCTCTCCCTGCCAAATTTTAACATGCATGCTTCATAAGTGCCACTACAATTACTAATAGCATGCGAGAAACAAAAAGGCACCTGTCAATTCCAGGTTGAAGGCAATGGTTAGCAATTGAACTAGGGACCTCGTACCATCTAGACTAAATTATGACATTGACAATTGACAAATGACAATTAAACAAACAGCAATGATAAGGTGCTTCTCTAATGCACACCCCAAATCTAACAAATCCCGCACATAAAATATAATTATGAGGTCGCTACCACCATGCTTGTGGTGTTTATAATGATGTTTGCAGCCTCCAGTGGTGTACCTAATCATGATATATGCTCGAATCATTTCACATGGCACCCACATTATATTCTATAAACTTAACCTTGTTCCTTAGCCCTTGGGCCCCCACTCTCTCCATCCAAATTTCTCTCTTCTTTCAATTTCTCTCACAGTTTGAAAGAACACAAAAAATAGTGATAGATATTCACTGTATACGGGGAGACTATAAAAATCGTATTTTTAGTTTTAAAACGAGATTTTTGTTGTAATTGTGAAATCGTATTTTGAAAACATGATTTCAGTTAAAGAATGCACGACATTGTATAACTTCAACATGTACAACAATAACTAGCTGAAAGAAAAACTAGGTAGCTATTACTACTATTTCACTTTACGGTGCCACGCTTGGAGTGGACTTTGGAGGGAACATGATCGCTACTCACAGTCACAGCACTTCATGAACTTAAACGGCACAAACCATGGTCCACAAGTAGGTAATTTTTTATTTTTGTATTTTAATTTCGTAGCATGCATAGGTCGGCGGATTAAACCCCCTTTTGCTTTTAGCATGCATGGGCTTGACTCTTGAGGATGAAATTGATACTATTGGTCCCAAAAAAAAATTGATACTAGTAGTGATTCTAGTGAACGGACCTGATCTCCCCAAAAAAAAAAAATCCAAATATGGTTGCAACATAGGGGTCAGACTTTGACATTGCGGCTGTGAAACTGTTGGTCCAAACTCAGATACGGGCTTGCAGGGCCTGAATTTAAATAGGGGCCTTTTTTTTTCAAGTTCAGCCCAGCCAGAGCTTAAGAAATTATGAGCCCAGTTAGTATTGGGCCGAATGGCGGGGTTTTGAGGGTAATCTCACCAACTCAAATTTAGATTCTCTCCATTTATTTCAAAATTGAATTAATACATCTTATAGTTTAGATTAAATATGTAAATATGTTCATGGTGACATATCATGTAAAATTCAATTCCACTAAATAAAAACAAATGATTCATTTTAAATGACAATAACCTTATAACATATACTTTGAATTTGTTATCTACTGATTTTTTTTTTTTTTTTTTTTTTTTTTATGGGAAGACTGCAAGAACTTTTATCAAGAATGAAAAACTACAAGTACATCGTGGTTAAGAGCTTGTTCAATGAAACAAGGATTTTCTTTAACCCATATAGAGAAATTAGCAATGTCTAGAGCATGTTTTGCTAGTAAATGAGCTGGCCGATTATCTTGTCTACGAATATGGGAAAAGTCCACATGATGAAAGCCATAGGAAGTAGCCACAGAGCTATACACCAGAGCAACAACAGATGCAGGAGGAGGCGATGTATCCTTCAGAGCATTTATCAATATCTGTGAATCACCTTTAAGAGTGAAGTCCTGGATGGACAAGTCTTTAGCGAGTTGAAGCCCCACCTCAACAGCCTTTGCTTCGGCCTCAATGGCACCAAGAGGGGCCATAATCTTCTTACAGCAAGACCCAATCAATCTGCCTTCTGCATCCCTAATCAATACCCCCACACTAGCCATTTTTTGCGATGCGAATACAGCCCCATCCACATTAATTTTGTAACAATTAGATGTTGGGGGAATCCAGCTCAAAGCACCACTTGTCTTTGGCGTAACAGGGACTTCAGAACATGCTTGATATTCCCAAATAGTCCAGCGACCATTGAAGTAAAGCCCAATTGTTTTTCTTCACACCCCCATGTTTGCTTTCATTTCTATTTGTCCATATTGCCCATGCCACCATTATTAACTTCTCAACCCGACAATGTTCCCACTGGGCCACCATAACTACATACCACATCAAGTCCATAAAGGAATTAAAAAACAGTCTATTTCTATCACTCCTCACAGCAAGCATCCATCTACACCTTTCTCTTCACTAAATTCTCCTTGGGAGGCAGAATATCTTTGCAAGCTCAACAAGTAAAATGGCGGACTTTATGGGGGACATTTAATCGCCGTAGATATTTCCAAAACTTCCTGAGATTGCTATCATCTGACATAGCCCCTACTGCATCCCCTGAACCCATTTCAACAGCAATCTTGTAAGCACTTCGAACACTGAAGATACCATTTGCCGTTGGAGCCCAAATTTGCTTATCATCTGGCAAGTTAGTGCTTAGGGCGATTCCACATATAGCATCAGCTTCATGGGGAAGGAATATCTGTCGGACTAAATCATTTTTCCATACTCCATCATCTTGGTCTATTAATTCTTCAACCTGAGCCTCCAAAGGAAGACAAGAAGGAGGAGAGATAACTTTATGAGTTGAGGGTGTAGGGAGCCACTTATCTTTCCAAATCTGGATGTTGCGCCCATTGCCCACTTGCCATATGATACCTCGTCTCACCATTGTCTGAGCTTCCATAATGCTCCTCCAAGCCAAAGAGGGGTTACTCCCCAAACTTGCATGAGCAAAATCACGGTTAGAAAACTCGATCCATCAAAGAGCCTTTCCCAATTTGAAGTCTTCATCCATGTTTAGCCAACATTGCTATATTAAACTGCTTTAATTGTTTAAAACCCATTCCCCCACAAGCCTTAGGAGTGCATAACTTTTTCCCAACTAATCCACGTCATTTTCCATTTATCTACTGATTTTTGAACCATAAAATTGACTCTTAATTTTTAAAGTAAATGATGAAATAATGTCACATATGTTTATTTTTTCAAAAATACATGATGCCACTTTATTTTCATTATTTCATGTAGCATCATTTTATTAAATGAACTAAACACGTGGTAAACTTATGTAACACTTTACGAAAAATATAAACAAAATACTTGCTAATGTAAATAAAATATAATTTTAGAAGATAAAATCCAAAATCCTCCAAATTTCAAAGTGTTTCACGCTTTACCCAAAAAAAGAAAAAGAAAATAAAAAAAAGAGTAGCCTTGAGATAATGAATAAGACATATGCACTGCAAGTCGTTTTGTTGAAAATCAGTGCCAAAGAAACAAAGCTTCTGCCTCAAGTTTCGCCAGTGCTACAAGTCGTGAGACCAAACAGTGGTTAAAGGTCAAGGAGGAGGAGAAGCCTTGTAGGCTGTAGCAAGTATTAGCTGTTCGCAACGCTTTCTTTCTTCTTGAAGTTGCTGAGGGCTGAGCGACTATCTATCTGGCACGCACCGCCATTCCCTCTATTTCTTCATTTTCAGGTATCACTTCTCTTCTCTTCTTTTATTTATTGAAACAAAAAAAGAAGCTAATAATTCAAATCAATTAGGAAAACGAAAACGATGTCGGCTCGATATCTGAAAAAGGTTTTGAAACAACAAGAACAACAGCAACAACAACAACAACAACAACAAGAAATTGATGATGATGAAGAAGAAGAAAACCATCTGAGTGGCAATCAATCAGACGATTCTGGTACTCGTCCCTCAATCAATCCCTTTGACCTTCTCAACGATGACGACCAAGATGGCCCTGATCAGGTACCAGGTTGCCCCCCCCCTCTTTTTGTTATTTTGAGCTTTTGAGATTCAATTTTTGTAACTTTAATAAATTACAGCTTCGTTTCATGCAAATAAATTCACAGCCCGCTTTAACCCTCAATATCCTCGGACTAGTCTATAACGCCACCCTTTTGCTATCTCAAAAGACACTCACAATTAACCTGGAAATCTTATGTGTACGCTAATTGTACGAGGCACGGAGTAGAATACATTGTAATTGTGTGTGTGTGTGTGTTTTTTTTTAATTAAGCTAAGATTGGACTTGGAATCCGTATTTCCTTACCTATGTACATGTTTATGCAAAAACTTCAATACCAATTTAGTATCTTTAATACTACAAATGTTCTTTTCTTGATTGGTAAGTTGCACACGCACCTAGCGAGGGTTCAATTCTTGAATCTTCTATTCTATTATCATAAAAGGGGAAAGTGACATTTGAGCTCAAGCTTATTGGCATCATAAAATCCAAATATTCCAGCACTGCGTGTGCATCTGCTGGCTTTAGTTCATAGATACCACTTTTCCAGAGTGATACTTCCCTTTCAAAAAAAATTGGTGGATAAAGAAAGGGAAATTATGTAGCATCTGGGTTTCATTTGCTTTGAATTTTTTAATGATCATTTTGGTTGCAGGGGGATGATTCGGAGGTTATTGATGAACCCTTGGAGGTAAATAGCACTAAAGAAGAACCATCCGCATTGGAAAATAAGGTTGATGTGGTTTCAACATCCAATCAAAAGTCCAAGAAAAAGAAAAAGAAGAGAGGCAAGGAGGGTTCTTTGTCGAGTGCTGATAAAGTAGAAAAACCCTTGGATGCGATTCTAGAAACTTTATCTTTGGAAGCTAACTCTTCTGGTCACCAAGGTGGCCCTGCAAAAGCCAAAGCTGCAAATGCAAAAGATGGGGGCAAGCTGGTTAAACAATGTATACTACAAGTGGATTCCAAATATTTGAATGCCGAGAATGAGCTACGAAGAATATTTGGTTCTAAGGTGGTGAAGTCGTTTGAGAAAAGTCATCAAGCTGGCAGTTCTAGACAGATACGAGGTGGACGTCGTGGGATCCTTCCTCATAGAAAGACTATTCTTGTCACTCCTTCCGACCACTGGCCTCGCTGGGATGGCTCTGTGTCCATGGAATTCCTGGAAACACGGGATGGATACCACTACTTTAGGTAAACATCATCATCATCATCTTCTTTTTTTGATGTGTGTGTGTGTGTGTGTGGGGGGGGGGGGGGGGGGGGGGGGGGGGTTTGCTGTGAACATCATCTTTTTAGTTTATTTTGGGTGAGTTGTAAACATCATCCTTAGTTGCTTAGTTGTGATTTTTTTTTTTTTTTTTCAGTTATTGATATGCTGATACTCCTGCTTTGCCGATCTTTTGTAACCAATTGGAAAAATGCAAGTAGTAGTGTAGTACCATCATCTTCATACGTAGATTAAACTTACTCTCAGCTTTTGATGGACACCTAAAAGTAATTTTTTCCTTTTCCTAGTGCTTGTAATTTAACACGGTGGATGCTCAAAGTTAGGGTTCAGTTGTCCCCCCTCCCCCAATTATCAAATTATTAAAAGTTAGGGTTCATTTGAGTGAGTTGTGACTAATAGTTTCATTTTCTACTTCATGTTCATATTCCTTTGTTTTATTCTTTAAATTTTAATTTTAATTCGAAATTCTCCTCCTCTTCTTCATATTTTTTCCTGCAATGCATTCCTGATTTAGAGTAATGAGCAGATGTACACGATCAATATCACAATGTGTAGTAACATTTGACCCCATAGCAATTTGTTTTAATTTCTCCATGCACCCTAATTTTGCCTTTTGTTCTCGTGATGTAGATATGTACATTCCTCGTCCTATGGTCAAGCTCAGAGAAAATTTGAAACTGACAAGGCTATTCATGATCTCAATGGTATTGCAAGTATTTTGTTACACCATCCTTATCACTTAGATTCACTGATAACGATGGCGGAATATTTCAAGTTTGTGGGTGAACATCAAATGTCCGCAGATGCTATAGCAAAGAGTTTATATGCCTTGGAATGCGCATGGGATCCAATGTTCACTCCTTTGCAGGGTAATTGCCAATTAAAATTCAGCCATGAAACCAACAAACCACTATTCTCAGCACTTTTCACTCACATGAGAAATATGGATAGACGTGGCTGTCATCGGTCTGCTCTGGAAGTTTGTAAACTGTTGCTGTCATTGGATTCGGATGATCCAATGGGTGCCATGTTCTGCATCGACTACTTATCTTTGAGGGCAGAGGAGTATGCATGGCTAGAACAGTTCTCTGAGGGCTATAAAAGTGACAACTCTCTATGGTTGTTTCCAAATTTCTCATATTCGCTTGCTGTTTGCCGGTTTTATCTTGAGAAAGAGGAATCCTCAAAAGATTCTCATATGGATAATACAAAGGCTACTTCGAACGATCTTATGAAGCAGGCTTTGATGCTTTACCCCTCTGTCTTGAAGAAACTTGTAGCAAAGGTACCTTTGAAGGATAGGGTGTGGACAGAGATACTAAAGCATGTTTTATTTCGATCAGATGAAGCAGGAATCCCATCCTTGGATCACTTGATTAATTTATATGTAGAGAGGAATTACATCATTTGGAGGCTCCCAGATCTGCAAAAATTGCTCAGGGATGCTGCAAAACAGGTTATTGAAACACAGGAAACTAATAGGAGTGATGCCAAGGATTGGGCTTGTGTGAGAAAAGAAGTATTCTCCTCTGAAAAAAATGAGTAAGTATCTAAATTTATTTGCATTGCTTTTTTTTTTAACTACAACTCTACTCTTTGCTATGTAATATTTTTGGTAGGCATAGTTGTGTGCTAATTTATCCATTACAGAATACTGAATAAATTCATAGGCTTGTATCAAACAAATGATCTTGCACTAGGCCTAGAGTCCAAGATAGACCTGGTTCTTATTCTCTTACATTAGTTAGGTTTGTTGTATTTGGGAATATGGTTGACATGTTTTTCTTGTTGCTAGGTATGCCCATTTATTGGTGTCAGATTTCTCTGATTCAATGCCAACTATTCCACCTGAAAACCTGCAAAATTTCATGGTTGACCCAAGGATGAGGGAAGGTATACAGAATGAGATCCAAGATGCCAATCCACCCGGCAATGGCCATGCTCCCCGTGATGTTGCAAATCGGAATGCATTAGCTGTCTTGTTCGAGTCATTGTTACCATGGGTTCATTATGGGGATGGAGATGGAGTTGATGAGGATAACCAACCTAATGGGGTTGACCAAGGCAATGAAGAATAGTGTCAACGGCGCCAAAAGTTTTTACACACATTGTTAATGGCAAAAAGTATCTGCTTCGAAAAAGTTCTACAAATATCTGTTTCGTAAATTGCATGATAAGGGAATTTATTGTTCTAGTCTTAAGTACTGAATTAGAGACATGGGTCAGTTGCTTGTAATTTTTACTAGCTAGAGGTGAGTTCAAAGGACTCTTCTTAAGAAGAGTTCCCTACTCTATCCCAAAAAAAAAAGCATTAGACATCTTCCATGTACAAAGCTATATCTAGGAAAATTGTTGCCTAGTTTACCATTCTTTTAGCAAGTACACTGTGGAATCTAGGACCCTTTCGATGCAAAACATATTCTATTAAATTGCGATGTCTAAGGTTTTGTTTATTTTGACGTAAAATATGTTTTTAGAAAAATGTTTAGTGTCTTATGATATCTGTTGTGATTGAAAATGTTAGTCAACTAAAAATTACATTGAAATGATAGAAAATGCTGATTCTCAAAAAAAGAAATGATAGAAAATGCTTTACACTCCCCCCAACGATCTGGACTTACATTGAAATAATATGTGTGTGTAGCTTTGTGAACATTGAGGAATATATATATGTATTCCTTGGGAGGAGATGACCTCATCAAGTTGTGGATAATTCCTTTTATTTATCTGTTTTAATAAGGTGCTGACTTCTCGGATCACCTGTGTGTGTGGGGTTTGGAGCAACTTTGTGAACAAACATAGTACCAAGATCATCTTTTACAAAAAGATTTAGGCCTTGTTTGGATTTTGGTGAATTAAGTTAACAAATCTAAGTTTTGTTAACTCATAATCCAAAATTGGTGGGGCCCACGGGTAGTGACATTGTTTGGATGATTTTCAAACAGTTCACTCAGTTAACAAATCTTACTTTTTTGAGATATGAGTTAACAAATTCAAAAACATCTCCAAAGGATTTCAAGTTATGGGTTATGTTAACTCAGTGGCAATTTTCGTAAATTTTCAGCACAAACGGGTCCCACAGTAGTGTGTAGTCCCATCACTACAGGCTAAAGCTCCAACAAATCTTTTATCTCATTACTTTCCCAACCACCCACATCACTTGCACTTCATCACTTTCCTTTTTCCTTCTTTCAAACCCACAACACAAGCACAACTAAAATAAGCTCTAGTTTCGCCGATCAGCACAAGGTGTAGCTCCAGGTCAGCTCCGTTCACCGATTCCATTTTCCGGAGAGACCCAAACGCTCCCCCTCCATTTGTTTACATGCCCGAATCTGTTGGGTTTTATTTTGATATTTTTTGTTTTTTCCAGACCTAAATTGCACCCATACACAAAATGCTCAGAGAGAGAGAGAGAGAGAGAGAGAGAGAGTTCTCAGTGTGTGATGGTGGCTATCTGGGCTCAATTTTAGGGGTGGAGGTGTTGCGGCGGACGGAGCTGTAGCGTCCTCTTCAAGGTGTAGCGGGGCTCGGGTTCAAGGATGAGGAAGGAGGATGATGCGTTGGGGAGAGATGGCGGCGGTGCAAGTGGGCAAGGATGGAGGAGTTGAATAATCAGTGGTCTTTTGGCTTTGGGGTTTGAGAGGTGCAGATAAAAGAGGAGTTGGGGAGAGAATGGAGAGAGAAGTTGATGAGATTTTTTGTGGGAAGGGTGTGAAGAGTAGAGAGGTATTACATGCGGGTAGGGCTTGGCCGTTGTAGAGCATAGCAGTGCAATCAATGCTATGTGGGACCTAGATAGTGACAGAAAGTTGTGATTTGAATTTGAGATAGCTATGAGAACAAGTTGCGAAACGAGCATATGAGTGAGTTTTGGGTTTTATTGAGTTAGAGTTGTGAGATATTGGGACATGAGTTTGAGTGAGGAGATTTGAGTTATGAGTGTTGGGATATGAGTGAGTGACAAGCCAAATAGGGCCTTAGAATTCCTATGAATCTTTCCACTTTTGCACTCTTAGTTGACAAACTTTTGCTAATATCAATTTGGCTCAAATGATGTACCGTTGGAAATCCTACAACATTAATTTTTTGATGGTGCCAAGTGTAGCAACCCAAACTAGCTTTGATCAAAGTTTCTCGTTCTTGTTTCTCAAAAAAAAAAAAAAAAAAGTTTCTTGTTCTTGTATTTTCATGAGTTTGAGTAGCTCGCTTAGAGTTCCGTGCTCAAAACTTGCCAAATTGAAGTTTTTTTCATTGATCTTTCCAATAAATCTTGGTTTGTGCCAATCCAATGATATTTGATCTTGATTGACCGCAATCAATTTTAGAGTAAAACTTTCTTAGAAAATTTTTGCTAAAAGTTTGAGCAATTTTCCATTGATTTTGAGACATCTCACTCGTTTCAAATATGATTGCAAATCATAAATTACCAATTTGAAGGTTTTTTGGTATTATTTAAGATAAAAACAAATTTGTTTTAATCAAACAATACGATTTCTAGCCAAAGTCCAAACAAATTTAGGTCAAACTTGGTCATATCTATTGATAGAATTTGACATTTCAATGCTTCATCAAGAAATGGATGTGTTTGGACCTCAATTAAGCCTGACCAAAGTTGATGAGATTTGGTCAAAGTTGGTATTTTCTTTTTTTTTAACCCAATTTAGTCAAAGTGTTTGGTTTATAGGATTTGCCGTTTGGCCATGATTTGATACTATTTCTATTCCTGTATCCAATTGCAGCAAATGTATTTTATTACTCTCAATTTTAAATCCCTTGAGTACTAATTTGATTTTTAAAAAAGTGTTTTTAGATGTTTCAATTTATAGGAAATAATTTTGAAAATTTTTAAGAAGTCAAAATGGGATAATGACAACCTACTCAACTCATTTTATAATAAATTGATAAGATTTTAGATATTACTGTACATAATAAAGTAATTCTAAAAATTATAGATGTCTTTTTTCTTTTTTTTTGATAAGTAAAAATTATAGATGTCTTAAACCAAATTGGATGAGCCTATCCGATTTGTATACGATGTAAAATTATCAAATATAAATGGAAAAACACTTGGGAGACAAAAACATGTCACTAGCGGGGTTTGTGTTTCCTTGAAGCTTTCAAATAATTGCATTCCATAGTTGGCACAAGACTCTCGTTACCTATCATTTTCCAACCTTTCCATTTTTATTTATTTTAGCTGAATTCCAACCTTTCCATTTGCTTGTAGAGAGTTACTCGCATGACCTAACACCTTCTCGATTAAGTATGCATCCAAATTAATAAATCTTTCATGGAAGAGATTAATGATTAATAATAAATAAGCCAACATTCTCCGAAGATGATAATGACATAGAAATTATGCTCATCAAAGAGTTGTTACATGTATTAAATCAACATTGACATAAAGTTTTTTTTTTTTTTTTTTTTTTTTTTTTTGAGAAAGAACATTGACATAAAGTTCCTTCTTAATTTTTTTTTTTTAAATGCAACCGTCAACAATATTTTTACAATAAATCTTAGGTACTAAATTGTTACAAATTTTTAATTTAAATCTACTACTAGAATTACTTTGTTGCTTGCTAGTAACAGCAAATAACAACCTATCCCTTATAAATTTTTTTTTTTTGATAGAGTTTCAACTTATAACGTACTGTAGGGACTGGGTTTGAGTACTTCTGCTATCAGATGTGTGGACTCAAACCCAACTAGCCCAATACAATAAATTTATAGAGAAATGGGTTCAAGAACTAGGCCTTAGTGAGGGTTACAACAACTAGGCATGGTTATGAGAGGATTGAATGGCAAAGACTTGAATTAAAGTATGAACTTCTGTCCTCGGCCCTATCCGAGGAACTTGAGGTTCTTATTATTTCTTCAATGCTTAGTTACAAAGGTTCTAGAGATGATACAAACTGCTACTGTCTTCTTTATTTCTCCTTTTTTTCTCGATCCCCCATTCATGGAGGATCTATTACATTATATAGCCATTTTTAGTTGATCTTGGCCCTCCATTTGTTGATCATGTAGGTCACTACTCGAGTGTTTGTCCCATCAGCCGTCTTCCTCAACCTTCTGTGAGTTGCAGCAACCAAGGGGGCACTGTTTAGGGGTCATTTCCTCATTAATGCGGCCAGAACGTTAGTTGCGGGCATTTAATGCGGAGGTGACAGTTTCTCCTTAAATTGCTCTTCCACCATGCCCTCAAGGCTGACCCCTCGTACTTATTCCTTCTCCTGGGATGCTTTGAGAGGCTATCTTCGATGGCGTGCCATTCTTCCCTTCTAGGATCCAGGTTCGCTGAGGACAGGGCTGTCCTCGGCGATGATTCTGGGCCATTTGGGCTTTCTTCATTCACCCTCGGCCATTTTCTCCTCCTCGGCGTGGGCCTTGGGCTTAGTATAAAACGGGCCGGGCTGTCCTCGACAATGATTCTGGGCCATTTGGGTTTTCTTCATTCACCCTCGGCCATTTTCTCCTCCTCAGCGTGGGCCTTGGGCTTAGTATAAAGCGGGTCGGGATTGTCAAATTCTTAGGCCCCACAATAGCCCCTCAAAATCCTGCTGTCCGGATCCTCGGACGGAGGGGAGGATTTTGGTGTCCTCGGGCCTTTATCGTGGCTTGTCAAGTCTTGTCCCCTGTCAGTGCCGAAGTCTTTTCGCTTGTCTAAGGCACGCTCCTGGCGCCTCGGTATACGAAGCGTGTCCTCATTAAATTTTGGCGACTCTATGCTCTCCACGTTCAACGGTATGATGGCAATCTGACGGTGGGGGTTTCCTTGATTTTATGACCCGTACAGTTATTTTTAATTGGAGGTATAAATACCCATTTAAACCGATTTGTCTCTTTACCTTTGCACTCAAGAGTTCTTGCGCACATATCCTGAATTCAGTCAAATCTCCAGCCAAACTCACGCCTCTTTCCAGCATAAAAAGCCTGTCCCAGGAGCTTCTCCTCATTCTTGTAAGTTTCTTTCTCTCCCTGACTCACGTTTTCTCTCTTCTACGTTTCTTTTCCTCTTGCTCCTTTCCTCCTTTCGTCCTTCCCTGAGTCTCTCTAGCCGTTCCTATGGATGGGTAAGTTAAAGAAGTTGGTCGAGTCCGAAGAGGCGATGGAAAAGTTCATCGCCGACTATAGGATACCCTATAATGTAGGTTTGAGGTACTATGAGGAAGGGGAGTGGCATTTTAGGAGGGAAGAGGGTGAAGTAGTGATCCCCATAATCGCCTTCATAGAAGGTGGTATGAGAATCCCTATGGGGCCAGTGATGAAGGGCTACCTTAGGCATTTCCGATTAGCTCCCACCCAGTGCGGTGCCAACGTGTTTAGGATCTTGGGTTGTGTGGACGCTCTAAATGAGAAAATAGGGTTGAGGTTAACCCACCACGATGTAAACTGGTGCTACAACCTTCAACACCTGAGGGGTAAGTCCTACTATATGAAGACGAGGGACGATAAGGTTTGGCTTATTCAGTGCCTCCCCGAGACCAGCAAAGGGTTAAACAAGGACTTTCTCATTGTGTCCGGGGAGTGGCACGACGACCTTCATTGTCCGACAGAGGAGGGGGAACCAGGTGAGGTGTTGAGAGTGGGAGAGGGCTAATCTTTTGTGCCATCATAATTTGTATCGTCCGGTAACTAATGTGAATGTGTTTTCTTTTTGCAGATCCACACGCCTTTGAACGGCACTTTCACCTCGTCAACTGGGGAGATTTAGAAACTGTCCTCAAGGCGGCGGTTTTTGTAAACAAAGCCGACAACCAAGTTAAGGCCGCTCACAAGATCCTAGGGTACAATCCCATTCAGAAGTCGTTCCCCACTCCGAAGCACGTGATCAGAGCCAACAACCCTAGGCTTCACAAAATCACCGTAGCGGAGCACGGGTTTTTGATTCCTGAAGGATCCTCTGTCCCGGAAGGCATCCCATTGACAGGCCCTTCTTCATCACACCAAGCAGCGGGGGCCGAGGTTGATTTGGGTCCGTCCGAGGAGGAATTTGGCGTACTTGACCAAGCTAGTTTATCTGAGGATCCCTCTGGTGACTTGGGCGACCCTGATTTGTCCGAGGAGGACCTCTTGTCAGTAGGGACATCTTCTCAGGCAAAAATGGGCCTTAAGAGAAAACCTCAAACTAGCCTATTTGACCTGATTGAGGGCCAGCCGAGGAAGGATGCGCCAGGGAAGTCACAATCCAAGCTTCCTCCACCTCCACCCCAGCCTCAGCCTGCCCAGACCAGGTCGTCCTCCGCTCAACAACAGCAATCATCCCCACGGTCCGGGCTTCCTCCCCCTTCACAATCGACCCTACCTCCTCGGCACGAGCCCGCCGACCCAAAAAGGAAGAGGGTTTCCAAAGGTAAGGAGCCCGCGGATGGGGGGAAATCTCGCTCGTCCAGGGAGAAAGAAGAAGCCTCGCGAGCTTCGAAACAATTAAAGATTGGGCCTCAGGGCCAAGAAAAAGAGGTCGCCCCACAGTCCGAGGCCCAGGCTTGGCTTCCTGCCCCGATGCTCCATGGGGAGCCCTTGATGGACAACGCCTCTCTTAGGAACATTCGAGAAGGCGAAGGCGCCTACGTGGCCGACGCGCTAGAGAGGACATTGTTGCTTCCCGCCGACATGGCTGAGCTGGGGAACTTGAGGAGGCAGGAGGTCTTCCTCAGCATCAAGAAATACCTGGGGATGGTAAGGTTTCTAATACTCGTGATTCTATTGATTTTTGTTTTTTGATTCCTAACTTACTGTGTGTTTGTTCCAATTGGCAGGCCGTCTAGGCCACTTATAGGCTAGAAGAGGATGCTAAGGAGCAGGGCAAGGATCTGGAGCTTGAGCGCAACAAATGCTTAAATGCTACTCGAACCCTCAAACACTCCGAGGCTGATCTTTCGAAGGCCAGGGAGGAGCTGAAGGAGATGACCAGGGCCAGGGACAGTGCCGAGTCAGGCCTAGCCAGCACTCAGAGGCAGGCCGAGAGCCAGACTAAGCGCCTTCTTGAGGCTGAAGAACAGCTGAAAATTGCTAAGGAGCAAATTGCTGAGCTGAAGAAGAAGCAGGCCGTGGCGGAGGGAGCCAGGAACGTTGCTGAGTGGGCCAGGGACGAAGCTTTGAGGGCCAAGGCAGAGGCGGAGTTCTCTAGGACGGAGGCCGAGAGCTCCAAGGAAAAAATTGAGGAGGAGGCCTACGACTTGGGAGTGGCTGAGACCCAGGCCGCTCTTAAGGCTCAAGTTCCTGGAGTATGCAGGCTCTACTGCTCCCAGGTTTGGAACGAAGCCCTCAAACAAGCTGGGGTTGAGGCTTCATCTGACCTGTGGAAGGTGGAGAATGTATACTACCCTCCGGCTATCCGGGAGACTGCCCCTGCCAGCTCTGAGGCTGAAGTTGCTCCCGAGGAGGCTGAGGCCGCTCGACTTGAAGAAGCTGCTCTGGTTATAACTGTTCATAATGAGCCAGCCAAGGAGGGTGAGCTTCCTGGGGTGGCAAAGACGCAAGGAGATCTGAATCCTGAAGCGCCCCAGGAGGTTGCAGAGCCTTCAACCAATGCTCAGGCCCCCAATACCGAGGAGCCAGCCCTCTCGGTTCAGCCCCTCCAGACCGTTCCCCTAGGTGATGGTTTCAAGGGTCCTGAGGTCAATCCTGCTCAGCTCCCCAAGGAAGGTGGCAAAATAAAGTTGAAGAAATAGGCAGCCCGACTATCTTTTGTATTATTTTTCTTTTTAGTTTACTATTTTGTTTTATCTTGTATTTTCATTTAAGGATAATGGAATCATTGTAATTAAACTCCCGGATTACATATATGAAATTCATTTCTTTCCCTTTTTTTACACTATGTGTTTATTGTTGTTATTGCTATTGTTATTGTTGTGAACCTTGTGTCTCATGAATTGATTATCCCAATGAGTAAGAATGACTATGTACATAATGTATTTGAAATTAAACTTCTAAGTTCTAACTTGCTGGCATTAAAGGGACGCTTGATTTTCGTCTACCCATACTTTTAGGAGGCTGAGTATATGATCCGAGGTATCGAGCATGTACTTAGG
Source organism: Quercus tomentella (assembly GCA_028535165.1). Lineage (NCBI taxonomy): Eukaryota > Viridiplantae > Streptophyta > Magnoliopsida > Fagales > Fagaceae > Quercus > Quercus tomentella. The sequence goes on from JAPQVY010000100.1 coordinate 46,921,197, forward strand.
CTATATTCGCAACTTGCATGAATCTTGAAATAGTTAGTTTCCCCATAGGTTTGAGTCTGAAGACCATGCAAGACCTTAGTTCTGTCTAGTACTTAGATCTTTCTTGAAGTAGCTAGTTTCCCCATAGGTTTGAGTCCGAGGACCATGCAAGACCTTGGTTCTGTCTAGTACTTAGATTTTTCTTAAAGTAGCTAGTTTTCCCATAGGTTTGAGTCCGAAGACCATGCAAGACCTTGGTTCTGTCTAGTACTTAGACTTTTCTTGAAGTAACTAGTTTCCTCATAGGTTTGAGTCCGAGAACCATGCAAGACCTTGGTTCTGTCTAGTACTTAGATTTTTCTTGAAGTAACTAGTTTCCCCATAGGTTTGAGTCCGAGGACCATGCAAGACCTTAGTTCTGTCTAGTACTTAGGCTTTTCTTGAAATAACTAGTTTCCCCATAGGTTTGAGTCCGAGGACCATGCAAGACCTTGGTTCTGTCTAGTACTTGGATTTTTCTTGGAGTAGCTAGTTTCCCCATAGGTTTGAGTCCGAGGACCATGCAAGACCTTGGTTCTGTCTAGTACTTAGATTTTTCTTGAAGTAGCTAGTTTCCCCATAAGTTTGAGTCCGAGGACCATGCAAGACCTTGGTTCTGTCTAGTACTTAAGCTTTTCTTGAAGTAACTAGTTTTCCCATAAGTTTGAGTCCGAGGACCATGCAAGACCTTGGTTCTGTCTAGTACTTGGATTTTTCTTGGAGTGGCTAGTTTCCCCATAGGTTTGAGTCCGAGGACCATGCAAGACCTTGGTTCTGTCTAGTACTTAGATGGTTGCCGAAATACAAGACATATAAACACAATGGACTGAAAGCTTGAATTAGAGAAATGCTTCTATTAATAATAAGGCGAAAAACACATTTTGGTCCCTACATTTTCAGCCGATTTCCGTTTTAGTCCCTAAGTTTTTTTTTTACCGCTTTTAGTCCCTCTCCTGAAAAACGCTTCCATTTTAGTCCCTGCCGTTACATCAGAAACGGATATTGCAGACGTGGCAAACGGCAAAGTTAAATAATAATAAATTAATGTCCACGTGGCCTAAATTAATAATAAAAAATATTTTTTAATGCCACATCAGCATCTAAATTAAAAAAATTAATTTATTAATTTTAACTAAATAAAAAAAATTAAAAACAGAATTAAAAACTAAAAATCTTATGAATTGAGATCTAAGTGTGCCTTGAACAAGAACAACAAGAACACAAACCCAGATCAACACAAACCCAGAAATTATTTAAAAAAAAAAAAAAAAAACTAACCAAACCCAGAAATTCCGATCTCAAAGCCAACCCACAACCAACAAAATAAAACCCACAACAACCCAGGCCAAGAAAATCAACCCACAGCCACAAACCCACTAATCACTATTTGGAGGATCCGGTGAGCATTTGGACCACTTGTTTGAATGAGGAAAGGTCAGCTTTGACGAAGGCAGCAGTCGGGTATGGGTCGGCGGACTCGAATCTGATGACGGGTGGTTTTGAAGGAGGTTTGTTGTGTGAGAGATGTTTGGCGGTTCGGATCGGGTCTTGCTGGCGATCCGACTCGATCTTCGGACCGGTAATGAAGAGATATCTGGAGTTACTCTCGATCGCTTCACCTGTCCGTACAAGAATCAAAAATCCAAAAAGCAATTAATCTCAAAGTTGGAAAAGCCGGAAAAAGAAAAACACTGAGAGAGTTGTGAAGGAGAGACCGGAGACGATTTAGGAGTGGTGGAGGCTTTGAAAGCGAGAGCGAGTTTGCCTATATTGAGCTCTTCCATTCTCTTCTTGTTCTCTTCTATTCTCTTTCTCCGGCATTCCTCGTAGCTTTGCTTCTATTCCACCATTTTTCCTTTTCTGAGTTCTGTTCACTTTCCCTCTTTGACTTTTTGTTTTCCTATGCTGGAGTTGGTTTGTGGCTGTGGGTTGATTTTCTTGGCCTGGGTTGTTGTGGGTTTTATTTTGGTGGTTGTGGGTTGGCTTTGAGATCGGAATTTCTGGGTTTGGTTAGTTTTTTTTTTTTTTTTTAAATAATTTCTGGGTTTGTGTTCTTGGATTTGGGTTTGTGTTCTTGTTGTTCTTGTTCAAGGCACACTTAGATCTCAATTCATAAGATTTTTAGTTTTTAATTCTGTTTTTAATTTTTTTTATTTAGTTAAAATTAATAAATTAATTTTTTTAATTTAGATGCTGATGTGGCATTAAAAAATATTTTTTATTATTAATTTAGGCCACGTGGACATTAGTTTATTATTATTTAACTTTGCCGTTTGCCACGTCTACAATATCTGTTTCTGATGTAACGGCAGGGACTAAAATGGAAGCGTTTTTCAGGAGAGGGACTAAAAGCGGTAAAAAAAAAACTTAGGGACTAAAACGGAAATCGGCTGAAAATGTAGGGACCAAAATGTGTTTTTCGCCTAATAATCATACATTCTCAGGTTGTTTACATTCCATGGACGAGGTACAGTTTTTTCATCTAAATCTTCCAAGTAGTACGCACCTACTCTTGCTACTGAAGTAATTCGGTATGGTCCTTCCCAATTGGGTCCCAGCTTTCCCCAAGATGAGTTCTTAGCAGCATCCACAACTTTCCTCAATACTAAGTCCCCTGGTGCTAGTGGTCTCAGCTTCACATTGGCATCGTATCCCTGCTTGAGCTTCTAGTGGTAGTAGGCCAACTGGATCATTGCCTTTTCTCTGCGTTCATCGATCAAATCCAGGCTCTTCCCTAGTAGTTCATCATTACCGCTTGGAGTGAAGGAGCTCATCTTCAGCGTTGGGAAGTTTGCCTTTAGAGGGATAACAGCCTCGGCCCCATAGGTCATAGCGAAAGGTGTCTCCCCCGTTGACCTCCGTGTTGTAGTTTGGTAAGCCCATAGGACATGTGGCAGTTCTTCTACCCATCTTCCCTTGGCCTCATCCAGTCTCTTCTTAAGCCCATTAACTATGACCTTGTTGACAGCCTCGGCCTGTCCGTTTCCTTAGGGATAAGCTGAAATTGAGTACCTGTTTGTGATGCCCAGTTCGCAGCAGTATCTTCTGAAGGCCTTGCTGTCAAATTGGAGTCCATTATCCGAGATGAGGGTGTGAGGGACCCCGAATCGTGTAACAATGTTTCTCCAGATGAACTTCTTAGCATCTACATCTCTGATGTTTGCCAATGGCTCAGCTTCGACCCATTTGGTGAAGTAATCTGTGCCGACCAGCAGATATCTCTTATTTCCTACTGCCTTGGGGAAAGGGCCCACAATATCCAGGCCCCACTAGGCAAATGGCCATGGACTGGACAAAGGGTTGAGGACCCCTCCTGGCTGATGGATATTTGGGGCGAACCTTTGGCACTGATCACATTTCTTAACGTAATCTAAGGCTTCCTTCTGCATCCCCGGCCACCAATATCCCTAGGTAATGGCTCGGTGCGACAGAGATCTTCCTACTGTATGACTCCCACAGATTCCTTCATGCAGCTCTTCAAGCAGCAATTCTAATGTCTCAAGGTGAATGCACAGTAAATACGGCCCAGAATAGGAGCGCTTATACAATTTGTGGTCCTCGAACAACCAGAACTGAGGAGCTTTTCTTCTTATTTTCTCAGCCTCTGACTTCTCCTCGGGCAGAGTATCGTCTTTGAGGAATTTCATTATGGGGTCCATCTAGCTAGGCCCCACTCTAACTTCATGGATATGAACCAAGTCTTTTACAACCTTATTTGCTCTGTCCAGATGCTCGACAAGAATAATTCGAGGCAGGTCCCCTGCCGAGGAGGTAGCAAGCGTGGCCAGTGAATCTGCATGAGTGTTTCCATTTCTGGAAACGTGTGACAGGCTGAAAAGATCAAAGTCTGACTGCAAGCGTTTGACCTGGCTTAAGTATTCTTGCATCCTCGCGTCCCTGGCTTCCAATTCTCCCTTTACCTGGCCCACTACTAATCTCAAGTCCGAGAACATCTCTACTGTTTTTCCTCCCATTTTCTGCACCATGGCCATTCCTTGTAGCAAGGCCTCGTATTCGGCTTCGTTATTCGTGGCCGAGAACCCAAGTCTCAGGGATTTCTCCATGATAGTCTTCTCGGGGGATATTAGGACTAGCCTCACTCCGGACCCCCTTTGATTTGCCGCGCCATCAACGTACACCTCCCAACATGGGGGTCCTGGCGTAGAGATTACTCTAACCGACTTTCCATCCATGTTGCGCTCCTCTGCTGTTATTTCTAATGGTGGTTCAGCAAATTCGGCAACCAAGTCAGCTAGGACCTGCCCCTTTATAGAGGTCCGAGGCATGTACTTTATGTCAAAAGCTCCCAGAATTGTGTTCCATATGGCAATCCTTCCAGTATAGTCAGCGGTTCGAAGTACAGACTTCAAGGGCAGTTGGGTTAGAACAACCACTGTATGGGCTTGGAAATAATGGGGAAGCTTTCGCGTAGCATGGACCACAGCCAATATGGCTTTCTCCAGGGGTAGGTATCTGACCTCAGCTTCATGTAACGACTTGCTCACGTAATAGACTGGCCTTTGAAGGCCATCGTCATCTCGTATTAGCACCAAGCTCACAGCATGAGTGGCCACAACAATATATGCGTACAGGACTTCATCGGCCTCAGGGCTGGACATGATAGGTGGCCGTGATAGGTATTCCTTGAGTTGCTGGAAGGCAGCCATACAGTTCTCGGACCACTCAAATAATTTCCACTTGTTGATCAGGAGATAGAATGGTCTACATCTGTCCGCCGACCTGGAAATGAATCGATTTAGGGCTGCGATCATTCCAGTAAGCTTTTGGACCTCCTTGGCGTTTCGCGGTGGTTTTAAATCATTAATAGTCTTAATCTGGTTAGGGTTGACCTCAATTCCCCTATGAGTAACCATGTAGCCTAAAAACTTACCTGATCCCACGCCAAACGAGCATTTGGAAGCATTTAGGCGCAGCTTGCGCTTCCTTAGGACATCAAAGGTACTGCCGAGATCTTCTAAATGCTCGGATACCACTTTACTCTTCACCACCATATCATCAACATAGATCTCGATGCTCTTGCCCAATTGTGGCTCGAACATTCTTGTCATCATCCTCTGATAAGTGGACCCCGCGTTCTTCAGACCAAACGACATTACCTTGTAGTGGTAGTTCCCAGTAAGTGTCACGAAGGCTGTCTTTTCCTGGTCCTCTAGGGCTAGTGGTATTTGATGATAGCCTTGAAAGGCATCTAAGAACCTCATCCAAGGATGGCCTGTTGTCGCATCCACCAGCTGGTCTATCCGAGGCATGGGGAACTGGTCTTTTGGGCATGCTTTATTTAGGTCCGTGAAGTCTACACAGACCCGCCATTTTCCACTTTTCTTCTTGACCACTACAGTGTTGGCCAACCATTCGGGGTAGAAGACCTCTTTGATAGCCCCTACACGCTTAAGCTTCGCCACCTCGTCCCTAATCGCACTGGCGTGCTCTCTTGACGGGCGACGAGGTGGTTACTTCTTGGGAATGATGGACGGGTTGACATTGAGATGGTGACAGATGAAGGCCGGATCAATCCCATGCAAATACTTCGATATTTCTTTTGAGGAACTCAATCAACTCCTCTTTCTCCTGAAGAGGCAGCTGAGCCCCTACCCGAAAGAACTTCTCCGTGTCACCACCAATAACCGCCTCCTCCAGATCTTCGCATTTCGCATCCTCGACAGTTGTATTGGGAGGTGACATCGAGGCCCTTGATTGCTATAAGCTCTTTTCAGCAGAGGCCGAGGACTGCGCATCGAGACGATGGGAGACGGCAACCACCACACACTGCCTTGCCATGGACTGGCACCCACGAATTTCGAGGACTTGGTCCCCTGACGGGAATTTCAACTTCTGATGCAAGGAGGAGGCGACAGCCCCCAATGTATGGAGCTAGGGCCTACCGACGATGGCCGTATATGGAGAGTAGGTGTCCACCACGATGAAGTTCACCTCCACTATCTCTAGGCCAGTCTGGATGGGAGCCTAATCATGCCCTTTGGGATAACAAGTTTCCCATCGAAAGTCATCAAAGGAGAGCTATAGGGCATTAGATCCTCCGGTTTTAACCTCATCCCCTTGTAAAGATCTGGGTACATGACCTCGGCAGCACTGCCACCATCCACCATCACTTTTTTCACATCGTAGTCCCTGATTCTGAGAGTGATCAACAGCGCATCGTCATGGGGCTGGATGGTTCCAATCTTGTTTCTTCTAAAAAACTTAGGATCGGGTGAAAATTCCTTCTGGCCCTCTTCGGCTCTGGCTGGAACTCCTCGGTAGGCAGCTGAGCTACCAATAACACTCGAGAGGGGCGTGTGCCTGTTCTTCCTGGCACAGCCAAGATTACATTGATCGTCCCTACGGGTGGCCTTAGGGCAGTGTCTTTCTGGGGCTCCTGATGGGTCTGGCCTTGATGACTACTGGAATGATGCAGGAGGTGCTTTAGTTTTCCTTTTCGGACGAGCTGGTCCAGATAGTTCCAGAGGTTCCTGCAATTCTCCATGGTATGCCCGTGGTCCTGGTGGTATTGGCAATAAAAGTTCTGATTGCGCCTCGTGGATTCTCCGGCCATCTTATTTGGCCATCTAAAGTATGGCTCGTCCTTGATTTTCTCCAACACCCGATGTACTGGTTCTCGGAATACAGCATTAACAGTTTGTGTGTTGGTTGCTCCGGATTGCCCTACGAAATCTCTCATCAAGCGGTTGCTGTTGTATCGGTCCGACCTGAAATCCCTCCTCTCCTGGGGGATAACCTTCTCTTTTCCTTTACCTTGCAACTGGTCTTCCTTTACTCGTTTGTATTTGTCAATCCGATCCATCAGTTGGCGCATACTAGTGAGGTTTGCCTGTCAAAGACTTCCTCAAGCCGTGCTCGACTGGGAGACTACTTTTGAAGGTGCTGATGGCGACTTCGTCAAAATTGCCTTCCATTTCATTATACATCTCCCAATATCGGTCCGAGTAGGCCTTTAGAGTTTCTCCATCATGCATGGACAACGATAATAACGCGCTTAAGGGCCGAGGAGCTCTGCTATTTGTAACGAAACGGGAGCCAAAGGCTTGGGTTAGCTGCCTATACGAATCTATGGAATTCGTCTTTAGGCCATTAAACCATCTCATCGCCACAGGTCCCAAGCTGGATGGGAAAACCTTGCACATCAGTGCCTCGTCTTTAGAATGGACAGCCATCCTTTCTTTAAACTGGCTCACGTGCTCCACAGGGTCTGTTTTGCCGTTATAAAGGGTGAAGGTTGGCTGCTGGAATTGTCGAGGAAGTATAGCCCCTTCTATGTGGCATGCGAAAGGTGATTTGGAGAGTTGGTCCAGTGCCCTGCTCATGGCATCGTTTCCCAAGCCCCTAGGAGATGGGCTTTTTCGTTCACACCTCCGGTGATGCTCTTCATCGTGAGAGAAAGTGTCGCTTGGGGGAGTCCTCGATCTTTGCCTATAATCGTCATCACTTTCGTCATTGGAGGGCATGTCATGCCTGGAATGAGATTGCCTTCGTTGTGCATTGTGCAACTTTCTCTTCAAGTCGTCTATCTCTCGTTACATGATCTGCTTATCATTCTGTCTTTGGGATACGTGACTCTTAACTTCTTCTGGTTGTGTGGCCCGGTTGTTATTTTGTCTCTGGAGCACGTGGTTGCCTACACGAGAATGGCTTTTGCTGGTTTGAGCGGTGTTCACGCTTCCCTCCCGGAACCTTCCATTTTTTTCATTTCAAGCACGCTCAGGGTTGGGGAAGTTACCCTGTTGTTGGGATCTAGCCGGTTTAGGCTGATGGGAGCCCGCCTGATGAGGACCTGATCCTACCATGCTTGGTTGTTGCCCTCACTAACACACAAGTACTTCCCACAGACGGCGCCAATTGTAGGGACTAGGTTTGAGTACTTCTGCTATCAGATGTGTGGACTCAAGCCCAACTAGCCCAATACAATAAATTTATAGAAAAATGGGTTCAAGAACTAGACCTTAGTGAGGGTTACAACAACTAGGCATGGTTATGAGAGGATTGAATGGCAAAGACTCGAATTAAAGTATGAACTTCTGTCCTCGGCCCTATCCAAGGAACTTGAGGTTCTTATTATTTCTTCAATGCTTAGTTACAAGGGTTCCAGAGATGATACAAACTGCTACTGTCTTCTCTATTTCTCCTTTTTTTCTCGATCCCCCATTCATGGAGGATCTATTACATTATATAGCCCTTTTTAGTTGATCTTGGCCCTCCATTTGTTGATCATGCAGGTCACTACTCGAGTGTTTGTCCTATTAGCCGCCTTCCTCAACCTTCTGTGAGTTGCAGCAACCAAGGGGGCACTGTTTAGGGGTCATTTCCTCATTAATGCGGCCAAAAAGTTAGTTGCGGGTATTTAATGCGGAGGTGACAGTTTCTCCTTAAATTGCTCCTCCATCATGCCCTCAAGGCTGACCCTTCGTACTTGTCCCTTCTCCTGGGATGCTCTGGGAGGCTACCTTCGATGGCGTGCCGTTCTTCCCTTCTGGGATCCGGGTTCGCCAAGGACAGTTTTGTCCTCGGCGATAATTTTGGGCCATTTGGGTTTTCTTCATTCACCCTCGGTCATTTTCTCCTCCTCAGCGTGGGCCTTGGGCTTAGTATAAAGCGGGCCGGGCTGTCCTCGGCGATGATTCTGGGCCATTTGGACTTTCTTCATTCACCCTCGGCCATTTTCTCCTCCTCGGCGTGGGCCTTGGGCTTAGTATAAAGCGGGCCAGGATTGTCAAATTCTTAGGCCCCACACGTATATTTCCTAATAATTGTACTCTTTGTCATTAAGCCTATTACTTAAAATTTGTTATAAAAATGTTCTGAACGTAACATTTTAAAAAAAAAATTAAAAAAAACATTGACATAAAATTTTGTGGAGCCCAGGAGGGTCAAAAGAGGGCAACCCAGGCCTATCAGAAATCTCCTCCACCTCCTTTCCATACCTGTTAGATTTCATTAATGAGAGAAAAGAAAAATATGGATAGGACAAAAAAAAAAGTTTTAATTGAAGATGAAAAATAAAAAGAAATATAAAATTTTCAACATTGTTAAGAGCTCTGATTCTTTATGTAATAATTTATTATTATTATTTTCATAAAATTGAATAATTATATAATAAACTCCATAATAGACATGTGTATGTTAGTTATAAATTTTATCTTCCCTAAATCTAAATTTAGCTTTGCTGCTAATTACAATTGATTGGAGATCATGTGTCATAAACATAACAAGTGAATAAATGTATCCTCGCTAAAGGGTTGATAAATCATTACTGCCTTCCATATTATATATCAATTTGAAAATTTCTCTATAAGATAGTGACCTTGTGATTAATCTTGAAAATAAGAAAGCTTATATTCATATTACAATTGATTTTAGGCTGCATTTTATGATACGAAGGTTATTACTTGTTAGTTTAAAACCTTCTATTTGTCTCTCTTAAAGTTACTCTTTTATTTATCACAAAAATTAATTTATTAATTTTCATTTTTATGTGTTTGTTTGTTGTTTATTTTTAAGTAGATAGTTGGGACCTAAGAGAGGAAGAGAGAGATTGGAATCTTGAATGTCTCTATTAAAAACACCAAAGGATGTCAATAAATTAAGTTATAAGGCTTTTAGTATTTTTGTATGCATTTTAAACGGTGAATAAATGTGGAAATATGTAAAAATTTAGACTTCACAGTGTCAAAATAAGGTTGTTGTAAGGTGTAACAATAAACTTATAAAGTGAAATAGTTATTGAATTTAAAGTTGCATTGGATTTGGTAAGTAAGAGATTATTATGTCACACCTTAACAAGACTGTGGATGTGGACATATTTCACCTCATATATATATATATATATATATATTTTATCATCAACCATTAGAAATTTTATTAGTTGACCCACGTAATACTTGAATGCATAGTTGTCAGTATCGTATCGTGTGTAAAAAATTCCGTATCATATCGGCGTATCGTAAGTGCTCATGAATCGTATGATACAGTGTGCGTATCGTATGATCGTATCGTAAAATTGTACGTATCGTACGATACATAGACAAATGCTTTAAAATGAGATTTTTTGTTAAAATTTGTACTTTTATTTGAATTTAACAAGCTGTTAGACTTGTTTTTAACACAAAATTATTATTAGTTTACTTAATGTAACCTACTAAAATAACATATTCATAAGTTTTTTTCTCTTCTCTCCTACAATTGGACTACACATTACACACTTGCCTTTCACTTTAATATTTAAAAATTTATTTTCATTGTTATTGTTTAAGTCCAAAAAACTAGAATGCCAACAAAAAAATTTATAAAAAATTATTAAAATAAAAAGAATAAGAAGAGATAGTAAATGTTAACGACGAATGACGATGAAGAAAATTTTAATGAAGAAATAAATTTGCAAAATTATAAACATGATGATAGTGTTGACTTAGATGGGGTTGATTAGGCAATTTGATGAATATGATGAAAATAAATTATTATTTTTGAGTCATTTGTAATATATTACCACTTTTGAATTTAAATAATTTGAATGTGTATGTTATGAACATATGCTAGTTTAATTTATTTAATTAGCTTGTTAAATATTATTACATAAGTGATGAATAAATTAGTCATTAGTTGAATATATTCAAAATTTATAATGAATATATCTTTTATATATATATATTTATAATTTTTTATAAATTTTATTAAATATTTGTATATTTTACGGTACAATACAATATAAGATACACGAAAAAAAAAAAAATTAAAACTCGATTCGCAATAGAATCACGTTTGGCCAGCTATGCTTGAATGTCTTCATGGACAATAAAAAGGAATCTGGAAAAAAATAAAGTCCCATTATTGGACCATTCCTTTTGTCCTTTTTAATTATTCTTTCTGACAATGACAACTTTCATCGGTCACTTCATGTTATACATGGTAGGGCTCATATATTATTATTATTTTTTTTTTAATTTATTGGAACGAGTAGGGCTTATATTTATAAATCTTATTCATTGAAAAAGAGAATTATGTTAAAAAAATAATGCATAAGAAGACATTCGGGTTTTTTTTTTTTTAAACAAAGAAAGGAGATAAACTTTTACAAAATTTGGTCAAGCGCACATAGAAAGTTGAATCAAGTCTAAAGAAAAAACAAAACACAGTGAGGAGGACACATGGGAGTATGGGACGAAGTGGATAAATTAAATCTAATGCCATAATAATTGCGGTGCACTAAATTGCAAATAAGTAGCAACAAGTTGTATAAGACCATCCTTATCAAGAATTTTAAAATTTTTAGCATTTAGCACTTCAAAAATCTATTTTATTTATTATACCATTCCACTTTAAAATACATCAAACATCAAAACTTCTATATTTTTTACCATTTCATTTAAAAAATATAAACTATTTATTAAAATAATAATAAAATAACTTAACACAAACAACCAGCCAACCACCTCACCACATGAGAATAAAAAACTATTTTTGTTTTACAATTCAGGCTACAGTGAGCTTGTATTAATACAAGCTAGAGCATTCTTATCAAACCTTTCAAATGCTAAAAATCTTATTTTTTTAGTATTTTTAACCCAAAAGCTTGCTCCATCAAATGTTTTAATTGGTATAATTTTTGCAATTGATGAACAGTGCAATCTCATATTTGAGATTGCACTATTCACCAATTGTAAACCATATATTATTTTTTTATTCAGTGGGGCCCACTGAGGAGAAATAGAGGAGAGAGAGACATGAGAGAGGAGAAATAAAAAATTATTGAAAAATGATAAAGAAACATTATTTAAATGAAATGGTAAAAAAAATAGAAGTTTTGATATAGGTTGTATTGTAAAGTGGTGTGTTATATGTTATAAAAATAGGTTTTGAAAGGGTAAATGTTAAATTTTTTACAAGTCTTGATAAGAATGCTCTTAATACAAGTTTACTGTGCAAGTATGCCAAAAATTTTACAATTTAAAAGCTTTGATGGAGTTACTTTTTTGGTGTTTTGATGCTAAAATTTAGCGTATATCCATTTTAGCATCCTTGATAAGGATGCTCTAACTTGATTAGATCTCCGATTTAAGGCCCAAGTGTCACTCTCACAGACCCCCTCACTAGTCACTGTCAACTATCAAGTTCAAGTGGCAATTTCAATTTCTTCAAAAAAAGAAAAAAGAAAAAGAATAGGAGTTTGAGTTGGCAATGACATATTATTGGTCTCTATGTCCTCGCCCGTGACGCGTGCTTCACAAGATGAACAATGCCATCTTACCTAACTTCCGTCCCTCACTCCGTATCTCCGCTTGCATCTGCATATTTCACAACCGATAAAGCTTGTGGCCAATATATTTTCGCATTGAACACAGTACGTTGCAGTACGTATTTAAAACATATTGAACATGACACAATTTGGACATGTGTTTAATTTTAAACAAGTGTCCATATCATACTATATTCAATGCAAAAATGCATTAGAGACCATCGGTATCCTCTCATAATTTATGTTTTACATATTTATGTGTACTGTAGGAATATCGAATATGATGCTTAATTGCTTTTGCTTGCATATATTTATATTCCAGGACAGTGATTACTTTTTGTCGTTTCTGATTTGATGTTCTTTTTACGTTTGAATTTTGATATTTGGATTTTAGTTGAACAAGGTCTTCCCCAACTTCTTTGGTTGATATCATGGCATGTCGTCTTGTTTACGAAACACACTCCTCAACTTCTTCTTCTACTTTTTAGTTGAACGAGGTCTTCCCCTTTTACCCAAAAAAAAAAGAAGAAGAAATTTCCATTTCAACTATTCGTACCCACTTGTAGCACTTTTTTAATTCTAGTCCAAATTAGATTCTTGGAGACTGCGTATTTTGTCTGTACCACTAGGTCCACTACCCATATAATTTCAAAAAAAAAATTAAATTACAATAATAGTAAAGTGAAACTTATGGTCCGTTTGGATACAACTTATTTTATTGAAGACTGAAAATTGAAAACATTGTAACAAAATAATTTTTAAATATGTGAAAAATTATTGTTTACTCTTTTTTTACTCTTTTTTTACTGTTCATATTCTTTGGTGCACTGTTCATGGGTACACCAGACATGAACAATGTAAAAAAAAAAAAAAGAGCTGAAAACGCGCAAGAAGGACAAACATGAACGTGGACGCTGTATTCAAACCAGGCTTTAGAAGTTTAACTTAGAAGTTTAACTTATCGACAGCTATCATAATTATTTACATAATTTTTATCATAACTTATCATATGATGAATTGTAAATGAAGAAAGTGTGAATCATAAGCACGCATTACTTTTTTTTTTTTTTTACACCATTTATAATATCACATGGCAACTTATGATAAAAGTTATGAACTTTAATATAGATTTTGCTAATATGTGCCCTAAGTGCACACATTAATTCTCATTTTTAGAAAAAAATTTCTCAGGAATTAAAAAAGTATTGATAGCTTTTTTAATTCTCGAGAAAATATTTTCAAAAATGGATAGCTTAATATATACCCTAGGGCACACATTAACCGGACCCACTCCTCAACTTTTTCATCTACAAATTTCCATTTCAACTATTCGCACCCACTTGTAGCACTTTTTTTAATTCTAGTCCAAATTAGATTCTTGGAGACTGCGTATTTTGTCTGTATTCTGTACCACTAGGTCCACCACCCATATAATTTCAAAAAAAATTTTAATTACAATAATAGTAAAGTGAAACTTAGAAGTTTAACTTCCCAACAACTATCATAATTATTTACACAATTTTTATCATAATTTATCATATGATGAGTTGTAAATGATGAAAGTATGAATCATAAGCACCCATTACTTTTTTTTTTACACCATTTACAATATCACATGGCAACTTGTGATAAAAGTTATGAACTTTATTGTGATTCTAGTATTTTTCTTAACTTACTTCTGGTTTCCATCCAATTAATATTAGTGCTACATACTTTGCTATAATTGTATTGTGACTGGTTATTTGTCGATCCATAATTTTTTCTTTACCGTTAACAGTCTACCAATCTACCATATAGTAAGATAATTACAACAAAGTTTGTGAGAAAGTAGGTAACGTTATTGGTCTCTATTAATTAACATATTTTAATTCCACTTCCAATAAAAATAAAATAATATTTGAATTGTAGTAGATAAACTGATAAAAAGCATTAAAGTCTCACTTATTGTTAAAAACTAAAAATATTATAATAAAATAATTTTAAAATATATAAATAGTACCGTATGACTTAATTTTAATAAGAATTTTATTAAATTTTGTATTTGTAAGTCTTGTAAACCGTGTGCATGAGATCCACTATTTAAACGCTAGACACAAAGACGCCATACGTATACGCTATCCAAACTCCGCGTAGATGAATGTGGTTCATTAAATATCGAGTACGACACACTAGTAGTAGTGGTTTTCTTTTTCTTTTGAGATAAAGATAGAACGTAGCAGTGGTTTTGGATATTTCACTGGTTTTCGATATTTCACTGGTTTTGTACCCGATAACCGAAAAACACGTATGGTCCGCGGAAATAAATAATAATAGGGGTTGTGTTAGTTTATTGAAATAAAAGTATCACATGTTTGGATTTTATATTTCTGAGACAGAGACAAGAATCGTAGTAGTGGTTGCAGAAGTCACTAAAAACTAACACGTTGTTGTAGAGTGGCAGTAGTGTGGTACAGACAGACAATGAGACAAGACTTTACATACATATGAAATTGTTGAAATTAAGCAGAGAGAGAGAGAGAGAGAGAGAGAGAGACAGAGATTCGAATTCTAATCTTAAGAAAAGAGAGCAGAAATTAAGAAGACTTAAGGAGTAAGTAACGATGAGTGAAGGAGAAGGGGTTACGACGACGTTAGAGTACACACCGACGTGGGTGGTTGCAGGCGTGTGCACTGTGATTGTCGCCATTTCTCTTGCCGCCGAACGCGTCCTTCATTACACGGGCGTAACTTTGAAAAGGAAGAACCAGAAACCCCTTTTTGAGGCTTTGCAGAAAGTTAAAGAAGGTCTCTCTCTTTCTTTTTCTATTTTATATATATATTCGATTTCATTCTACGTTTGTTTGTTTTCTTAATAAATTTGAGGTCTGAATTCTTTGGCAGAGTTGATGCTTTTGGGGTTCATATCGTTGCTTCTGACGGTGTTCCAGAATGTGATTAATAAAATCTGTGTCCCCGCCGACTTGACACGTCACATGCTTCCTTGTACACTCGAGGGAGGACATGAATCTGAGGAATCAACCACGTGTGGCAAGGTTCGATCCAACACTGTCTCTTTAACTCTCTTAAATCTAAATTTCGTCTGTGGTAATGGTTTTGGTTTGATTTTGGTCACTGTATATTGAATTGGTTTTTGAAAAGTATTTATGGAAACTAATAAACTATAATAATGGCCAAAAGTTGAAACTTGTTGCGATTTGCCATTTGATCTTGTCAGACCCATAATTATATTGTTATTATTATTGTTATAATATGTTTTTAAGTTGAGGATTATTCTACAAGATGTTCTCACTTTATGGTAAACTTTGAATTCATTCATTCTATGATCTTAAGAATAGTACGGCGGATGGAGCGGTACTATTGCTGGAAACAAATGGAGACAATTTTCTGATACTTGGATTCTTTTTTTTTTTTTGGGTATTCTCTTATGGTACACTTGAATTCATTGGAGACAATTTTTTAATACTTTGGATTCATATTTGTCAATTTCTGTTTGTAATTTTGTATTCTCTTATGGTGTTTTCCTCTTACGGTTCACATGAGGAAGAACCCCTACGACTGGGGAATCTTTATCCTCTTCCCCTTCGCGGCCAGAGCCTTTTTTTTATTAATTATTTATCAATATGTGATTTATGATGTACCAATCAGTAAATGCCTGTTTGTTTTTTAGTTTAAAATCACAGCTTATATACAACTTTTTATGGCCTCATTCTTTTAAGGTACGAGTACAAGTTGTACAACTATACTTTTATATGACTAATTTTTTAAGCTCATCCAAACACACATGCCCAAGAGAATAATCAGATTCTCGAAGAGGTCTGGATACTCTTGTTTGTCAAAAATCACACATTTGGGTATAACTGCCTTCAAGTCTTCAATAGTGACTTTCTCAAGGTTCATGCTCTGGATTTCAAGAACTTAATTGATGATACAATGCATGTTCAGGAGAGAGGGTTGATTTAATTTAATATGCTTGTTCTTGTTGCTTTGAGTAGGACTAGCTGTCGTTGTCTTATCTGTTTCAAAATCTGGTTGTAACTTTCCTCTGAATTGAGAGCTTCTAGTCCATGAATCTATTTTGAAGTTTGATTTAGAATGGAGAGAAGTGGGGAAGGGAAGAATCAGAAAGAAGAGGAGGCAACACACTGAACAGGAAATAAGTCAGCACTTTCGCTTGTTTTGCATTTATGTTATTGCTTGTTTTTAAATCAATAGCCCTCATTATGTGTATTGCGTTCATATTGATATTACTGTTGACAGAGATATCATTGGAAATTTAAAGACTTCATCAAGATATTCTGAACTGACCTTGAGGACATATATACACTAAAATTTCCTTCAATTTTTGGAACACTTCACATATAGTTTGGTAATAGCCACCTCTTATCCTAGCCAATTTACTTTTAAATCTGATGCAATGAAATCAAACTACTTCATGGGGTATTCCATGCATTGCATTCTATATTGATTCAGGCATTTAATGATTTTGTTGGTGCTCTCTCTCTCTCTTTTTGGTTGGGGAAATTATTGATGTTATGTTGTTATTTATGGCTGCACAAATATGCCATAATTATGTGCTCTAATTGTTTTTCCCCCTTTTAGAATAAGGTACCATTATTATCAACTGAAGCGTTGCATCATCTGCATATCTTTATCTTCGTCCTGGCCATCGTCCATGTGACCTTCTGTGTTCTCACTGTTGTTTTTGGAGGATTAAGGGTGAGCATTTGATATGATTATTCAACTTCTTTGTGTTACACAACCATTGTTTTATTAATCTTTTTTTTTTTTTTTTTTTTTGAATATTTTGTTTGTCATTATATAGATTCGCCAATGGAAACGTTGGGAGGATGAAATTGCCAAAAATAATTATGAATCTCGGCAGGGTAAGGATCATTATCAATAAGTTATGTGCTGTCTGTCTTGGCTATTTTTCATTAACTAGTGGATCCATGCGCTATGCTTGTGTAGACTTTTGAAATAAGATGGTTCAAATAAGTTAACCCAACAAAGCCTTATATGGCATTACCTTTCTCCTGATTGACTACTTAAAGTAGCAAAGAGAACTGACTGACTCAATAAAGTTATTTGCCAGTTAATCAGCATCCTCATTGCTTCTAATTTATGACTTGTGATAGTGCAGTTCCAAAATCAAAAACAGTTACCGATGTCCATCAACATGCATTTATCAAGGAACATTTTCAGGGTCTTGGTAAAAACTCAGTTCTTTTGGGTTGGTTGGTAAGTTACTATCTTATTTCTATTAGATTCTACTTGTATCTTAAATGGAGGCTATGAGTTATATTTTTGAATAGATATGTACCATCAATTCTAAATGTAAAAAAATATAGAAAAATTTTCATCAGAGAAAAATGTTCAAAGATTTTCCTTTTCCATGCAACACGTGAGAATTGACATAAAATTATGCTTGCCTGCATGAAAAAACGTTTGTATGGATTTTTCCCTTTCAATTTAGTCTTGCTTTCACCTGTAGCATTTCTTTTATAATATAAAACACAGTATGAACAAATAAAAAATAAAAGGAATCGACAAATTTTACATACTGGTGTGCATTTGTGATGGCATTACTGATCTAGTTTGCAATCACTAAATTTTTCCCAGGGTTGGTTCCTTGCAAAAGCAATGTTCTCTTTTCCTGGCCTATAGTATTAATTATTAAACCCTGGGAGGGAAACCACATTTCGAGTTTTTCCCTTCTTGATAAACTACCACTGATCCCAAAAACTTGAGCTATTGGGAAAGAGTGAATTAATCATTTAACCATTATTCTAATAATCCTAAAGTATGAACTGCAAAATATTTTAGATGGAGAATGGTTATTATCAGCGTGCCAAGTGTGTTTAACCATGCTTCTGACACTTTCTTTTTCCCCCTTCAGTATTCTTTTGGAAAGCAATTTTATGGATCCGTGACTAAATCAGACTACACAACACTACGACTAGGTTTTATCATGGTAAGGTATCTAATATGAGGAGGCTGTTCTCATTCACCAGTATAGTAATTCTTCTGTTATCTCTTACGGGGAATTCTTTACTATATTTAATATTTCTGTTGTAGACCCATTGCAGAAGCAATCCCAAGTTTAATTTTCACAAATACATGATACGGGCCCTTGAAGATGATTTTAAGAAAGTTGTTGGTATAAGGCAAGTGACATATGAGAATACCATGTGGTGTTACTGCTTCTTATGGCTTGCAGTATATTTTTATTTGTGAGTTGTGTCTTTTACCAATTGCTTACTGATTATCCTTGACTCACTGTTTGATTTTCTTTGTTGCAGTTGGTATCTTTGGATATTTGTAGTCATCTTCTTGTTGCTTAATGTAAACGGTATGCTACTGCATTGAATAATAACTTACATGCTTGAAACATCAGTGAGCAATGTTGGTTTTTTTTTTTTTTTTTTTTTTTCTGCCCGTGTCTAGTAATCCTGATAGCAAAAAAATTTTGGTCTAGTCAATTTAGGTTGCTTGCTCAAACAGGTTTAGAGTTAGCTTGGAAACTCAAAGGGTAGGACAATTCATTGTTTTATAGGCATCAGGAGTACAACAGTCAGAAAAAAGAAAAAAAAAGACTAGTATATGTCACATTCATCCGAAAGAGCTCAATTTAGACATCTTGACGGTTTGGTTCAGTCATATGCACATGCTTTGCTAATTCCTCTTCATTGGGTCATTTTCTAGTATATGCTGTCAACTCCAGTCAATTCTAATTACGAAACCCCCCCCCAAAAAAAAAAAAAAACCCAATATGACAGTCTAGTAATTAGTTGATGGAAGACATTTTTTTTATTAACATGCTTAGATCATTTTAAAATTTTCTTCTAATGTTGAGGAGAAAGTAACTTTTAATAATTACTGGTGTATATATATATATATATATATAGATAGATAGACAGATTTGGCTTACAACTGGTGGAGGAAAGGGATTTGAACTTAAGTTCTCCTCTTTGGGAGGATCAGGCAGTGCAACAGAGCCAGAAGACTTTTGGCATGGTGTTACACAATAAAAGAATTTATATGTGAGATGATTTTTAGATATTATCTTAACAAAGTACAGTAAAAATTCAGGAGAGCAATGAAATCCAATAAAGAATCACAATGTACATTGCCTAAACAAGTTCACATTTGGCTCTCCATATTTGAATCTCTCCCTCCAACCTAAGCTGTCCACATAATAGAGAGAGGGACTCCCCCAAATCCTATCTTTCTCCTAAATCTTCCCTTCCCCTTGCAAATGCTTCAAGCACGGTCCGAGGCATCACCCAATGCACACCAAATAAAGAAAAACCCAGTGACCAGAATTCTCATGCCACAACATTGTAAAAGGAGGTGGGTCACCATCTAACACAGGAAGGAAGCTATGATGGGCTTTCATACCAATTTGATGCAGGATCTTTAACAAATTTAGCACTATATTAGGTTCCTTGATGAGTTTTTTGAAAGATTCTTGAATGGGGTTTGATGTTTAAGGATTTTTGTATGGGTGGGTCATAGAAAATTAGATATTGATTGGATATTGAAAGAATTTGATGATTGTTGGTGTTATAACAATGAATTGAATCGCAGCTCTCAGTTAGACTTTTTACTCTTCTTTTGTCTTTTTGAACAATTTGAAGAAAAAAAGAAGGATAAATCCTAAGCAATTGCTCCCAAGTTCTCCAAGCAATCACACTTAGAAAGAAGAAAGCAATCACTCCCTCAAAATTTGAGAAAGGCTGTAGAAATTTTATTTAAATTGTAGTGTAGTTTCTGTTTTGAAGGTTAGATAAAGTTATTCCTAATCCTTTTCCAAAAAATACTAGATGTTCCAACAAAACGAAATAGGAAATAAAATCTGGAAACTTAAAATAAGACTCATGGACCTCTTGTACATCCCATTATAGATCATTCCAGAAAATCTGGAAATTACCAAATTACCCCCTACTTTAGTTGAACTTAATTAAAACTGAACCAGTAACTTTCTAACCTAAAGAAACTTAATACTAAGAGTACAAGTTGATAGCAACTAAATTAGCCTGTCAAAGGTGACTTTAAGACTCAACATCAAAGCTAGACTATAGTTTTGAATTTTGCAAATGAGCTCTATCTCAACTGGCACCTCCTCCCTTGATAAGTTCTAGGTGGAGGGTGAGGTCATGAGTTCAAGACCCATTGGGTGTGTGTGTGTAACTTAGCAATAAAAAAAAAAAGAATTTTTTTTTTTTTTTTTTATCCTTGATCATACTTTTTGGAGAGCTTTTTGCTGGCAGCATTAGTGTGTCCTTATAATTCCAACATATGCAAGATTGTGCTAGAAACCAGACAAGAAAAAGGGCTTCAAGATTGGTACTTATTACCGACTTTTGGATGCCACTGCAATCACTAGTGATCATTCTTACCCTTGGAAAATCATATGGAGATCAAAGGCCCCTTTGAGAGTAGCCTTCTTTGTATGGACTGCAGCTTTGGGTAAATTTTTGACTATTGACAACTTAAGGAAGAGAAAGGTAAGGATTACAGATTGGTGTTATATGTGCAAATGCAATGGTGAATTTGTTGATCACCTTTTGCTACATTGCCCTTGTTTTTTTTTGATAAGTAAAGGAAGATATATAAAAAAGAAGAACTCAACCCCGTACATAGGAAATGTACTAAGAAGGCAAAAACATCAAGAAACCAAATTACAAAGATCAAGAATAAGGGATTACATGAAAGAGAAGCGGAAGCAAGAAAGAGAAAAGAACATAAGGGATTACATGATTTGGCCAATGGCCTACATCCACAGAATAAGGCTTTAACGACTACATCTTTACTGTATACTCAAGTCACTATTACAGTGAACCCTAATAGGGTATATATAGAGACTAGAAGTTCGGGTTAGCTCAATATGGGCTTACAACATAACTAGGCTCCTTAGGCCATTACATCAACATATTAAACCCAATACTTTAAGAACCCTATTGCTTCAGACTTATGGTCCATGATTTTGGGTTTGTTTGGAGTTTATTGGGTGATGCCAAAATTTGTTGTTGAGCTTTTAGTTTGCTGGAAAAGTCGGTTTGGTCGTCATCAGAATGGTCATATTTGGATGGTTATCCCCCATTGCTTGATGTGGTGCAACTGTAAGGAAAGGAATAGTAGGATTTTTGAAGATACCGAAAGTTCTATGTCTGATTTCAAGTTGTTCTTTTTTAGAATTTTATTGGATTGGCTGTCAGTCGTGAGGAACCTTTCTTTATTTTCTATTGTTGATTTATTAGATTTATGCAATTTTTGTAACTGATTGTTTACCCTAGTATACTTCTTGTATACTTGGTTGGCTCTTTTTTTGATTTATATAATTTTATTACTTATAAAATAAAATTCTAACATAAGCAAGATCTATCCACAATGTCCTTTTCTTTTTCTTTTCTGTTTTTGAAATTCTTATTGTCGATAATTTACCAAAGTAGCTGTCCATCCAAGGAACACTACATTTCTTGGTGCCTTTATACACCAAATATTCTTCCATGGAAATTAAACTATTAATGGCCCTTTAAAAGCCTCGTACTATGTATGAAATTAAAACTTCCTTTCTTTGAATGCAGTCAACACACTCTCTATCTTTCCCTCCACCTGAAGGAAGATTAGAGTACTAACTTCATAAAATGTTAACTGACTCAATCTCACAATCTTGCAAAGATCTCACAAATATGAAAGTCAATACTGGACTCCTTGACTGGGCATTCCTAGCTGTGATGCAACTAAACAATCCTTATCTATGACAGTCGAGAATTAGTTCAGAAATCTATCCTTCAGCTCAACATTAGACTTTAATCATACCATAACCACACTTTATTGCCATAACTTATCTTAAAACAAACTCTGAAAAACATTTGCACAAATCCTTAATGCTCTTCCACAAACTCACATCACAGGAACCTCACATCTCTTCTGAGGTCCACTCACCCCAAGCCCTCCCCCATATTTCACAGAAATAACTTGCCTCCAAATTGATTTCTAGAAACCATTTAACTATGATTGATTAAAAGGTTTCATTTTATGAATTTCCAATTCAACTGCCTTAATAGGTGAACATACGTATTCCAAACAACTAGATGATATTTAAATTTATCCTCAATGAGGCCTCGCAAGAATACTTTTTACTTTCTCCTACTTATTGGCTACTCACAGTCATCCTCCTTTGCTTTTATGCCATAGGGCTACTGTTTTTAGGATTTGGACACCCATGTGATGGGCATTACTTATATAAACAATGGTATTTTCTATTTTACTTATGCAGGTTGGCATACGTATTTCTGGATAGCATTCCTTCCTTTCGTTGTGAGTAGTCTTGTGATCCCTTGCTCTAGTTTTGCATCCATGCGCATGTGCACGGTTTCTTATCTGTTTGCCCTTGCTTTCAAAAGTGTGAAATTCTTAATTCATGCAATTTCAGTATCTTATGGATGGATGAGATTGAATGGGGAGATCTTGGGTAAAGTGGATTCATTATTAGTTAACATATTTTTAGCTAAAGAAACAAATGGAATAATCCAATGACATTAGAATATTTCCAAATCCATTCACCCTGTGTTATATGATAATTTCATGCTTCTCTTTAATGTGAGCATGGCATCTCCCAGGCTGTCTAAGTAATTGACCTGAAAGAAATCTTTCAATACAATTATTTCAGAAAAGTTTACCTTTAGTTTGATTGGAATATGTCAATAACATAAGAGCTGATGGGCAAGGCAAGAGCTTTAGCTCAAACGGGTACCTCCTCGCCCTTTAAGAATAGGGTGGAGGGTGAGGTCATGGGTTCAAGACCCACCAGGTGTGTCTTTTATTTACCATTTTGTATTTTAAAAAGAGATGATGCACAAAGCTTGCTTACTTAATCTACTGGATATGTTCAAGTCAAAAACACTCGGCAAAAAGTATTGTCAAGTAAAAACAGTTGATGTTAAGTCATCCTGAAATTGGTTTCTTTAATGATATTGATTGAAATTTCTATATCTGATTCACTGGTCTCCATACCATTTTTATCTGTTAAATGATTTTCTTCCTAATTTTCCTTAGAAGCCAAGTATAGATGCTCAACCCATTTTTACCCTCTCTAATTTATATAAAATTATGGTTTATGTATTGGTTCTTCTCATTGTCATCCACCGATTAGATTCTCATATTTGTACTGCAACTGTTTTTCTCTCTCTTTGTACTGCAACTGTTTTTTAGAGAAAACGGGGGGAAAATGGTTCTTGTCTTGCTTAGCAATTACCCCTCAATGCAGAGATCCATTTGGTTTCATTCTTCTGTTTGAAAAATGAAACCAAAGTTATTACTTATATAAATAAAATTCTGTTTTAAGAAAATTTGAAGGTTACATTAGATCTTACGTTGGTACAAAAAAGATGAGGTGATTCATGAAATCTACTACGTTTAGGGTACACAGATCTGCTCTGTGTGTATTAATCTCCAATGAAGTTGCTTTTTGTTCTGTTAAATAGAAAAGAAAAAGGAGAAAAAAAGTATCGTCCTTTAGAAGTAATGTCATCAGAAACTTTCTAAAGATTTTCAGTCTAAGATTCGTTTCTTATCAAGCAATGATGTAGTTGAGTCAGCAATATTTTTGCTTAATGAGTTAAATGACTGACGCATTTCTTACCCTCAATAGACAAGAAACACATTTGGACCGTCTGTAATGCAAAGATTTGCTGCCTGCAGTTAGTCTTTCCTTAAAATGAATGCTGTTAGTAAGCATCTGCATTATAGACCCTAGACACTTGAGGTATTTTTATGTCTCCACAATCTCCATTTTCTTGTTTGTTTCAACCTTGTTGCTCTAATTTACTAGTTTATGAATTCTGGCTGAGTGTCCTTGCATGGGCTATTGTCCACTATTCTTTTCTTTTGTTTTTTGGAGGAAAAGAGGGGGGGGGGGGGGGGGGGGGATGTTGTTTTTGTTTTCTCCCTATTTTCAATGATAATTGTCAGGCTAATTCTTAATGCGCATGTTATTCAATTGGTATGTCATAGATGCATAATCTATGCGTAGAAATTTGTCCTGTTAATCAGTTGTTCATATTAAATAGCATATACAGGCATGTATACAATCATGTCCACTTGTAAAATTTGCGACCTGACACAACTTTGTACTTGCATGGCCTTTTTTTTGTTCTCTTTTCTTTTCACTTCATATGTTGCTAATTCATATAAATTCCAGCTTCTACTTGCTGTGGGGACTAAGCTGGAGCATGTAATTTCCCAGTTGGCTCATGAGGTTGCTGAGAAACATGTTGCCATAGAAGGTGAATTGGTAGTTCAACCATCTGATGAGCACTTTTGGCTTGGTCGGCCCCGCATTGTCCTCTTCTTGATCCATTTTATCCTTTTCCAGAATTCTTTTGAGATTGCATTTTTTTTCTGGATATGGGTAAGAAATTCTTCAACCACCATGCATCAAATCTATTTGTAATAAACAAGAGATTAGTAATTGAGACGGAACATGATTAACCTACTTCTCTGCATATGTAGGTTCAATATGGCTTCGACTCTTGCATAATGGGACAAGTCGGTTATATTGTCCCAAGGCTCATTATTGGGTAGAAGTGAAAGACCCTGTTTACTTTTTCATATTGTTAGGCTCGAAGTATGTTGGATCTTTTATTTACTTAGTACTGATGTCTTTCTATACTTTTTCTTTTGTTGTTCTTATTTAGGGTCTTCATTCAGGTCCTCTGTAGTTCCAGCACCCTGCCACTTTATGCAATAGTCACACAGGTGCTTTTTAGTTGCTGTTTAAAAATGAATTCACCTTTTTTTTTAAAATTAATTGATTTTTCTTAATAAGCTGTTGATCTTACCTGTTCACTGCATTGAAATGAAGATGGGAACTTCTTTCAAGAAGGCAATATTTGATGAGCATGTGCAAGTGGGCCTCGTTGGTTGGGCTCAGAAGGCAAAGAAAAAGAAGGGTTTAAAGGCAGCTGGCAATGACTCTGGTCAGGGAAGTTCCCATGAAGCTACCTCAAGGGGAATTCAGCTAGGATCTGCTTTTCGCAAAGCATCTACGCCGGAGGAGATTCAGCCTGCAGCTGGTTCTGAAAATTCAAAATGACTGATGCCATTTCTTAACTAAGACAGCATGGAGGTCTACATCTTCATCTAAGTATGGTCATTTCTGTAGATTTATATATACAGTTGATAGCGATAGTTATGTCACCCTTGCTTTGGGGCTGGAAGAGCTTGGGGTGAAACTTATGTCATTTTGAATTTCTCTTAGGCTTAAAATGACTAGTTAATTGATGCATACATATTTTTGAATGTCATTGTGTATTCTTTACTTACAAAAGAGAGGACTGAGAAGGGGGGTGGGGTGTTCTTGAATGAGTGCTATGTGATTTGTGGCGGCATTGATTATAAACTTTTTGCATCCTACCCATGCTCTTTGGGTACCATTAAAAGTCCATGGTGTTTTATTACTATTTATTCAGAGAAATGCTTGCCATCCTCAATTAAGGCCATGTGGTTAGGGGACTTCAATTTTGAAAAATTAAACCTCAGAAGGACCAATTTTTCTACTTTTCGAATTTAGTTTACCCTTATGTTTTTCTTTTAATTTTAGAAAAGGCGTAAATGCACTTTTAGTCCCTATGTTTTGGCTTTTTTCCATTTTGGTCCCTACATTTTATTTTTTCCACTTTTAGTTCCTAAACCAATTAACGCGTGTTTATTTTCGTCCTTTCCGTCAGTCAACCAACGGAAATAGCTGAGGTGGCAGCCGGAGGAATTAAAATATTATAAAAATGCTACATCACCCATGACACATCATCATATAAATTTAAAAAATTAATTTATTAATTTTAACAAAATTAAAAAACATAAAAACAAAATTTAAAACATAAAAATACATCAGATTTAAATCAAACACACAAAAACCCAAAATTTTTCTTCAGAAACAAACACACAAAAACTCAAAATCTCTATCTCACCTCTACAAAAACCCCAAGACCCTACTACCTCCTCATCTTCTTTGATGCCACCCAGCTCCACGACAAGTCGGAGCTCCAGCTCAAAATCCTCCACATCTGCCTCGTCACTCCACAGTAGTCCTCGAAGCAATCGGAGTAGATGGACCAGGGCGTTTTTCGCGACTTGCCGAGTCGATGGCCGATTTCGTCCAGGCCAAGACCAAGCTCAACGTCCGTCTGATTCACCGGCCTCCGTTCCTCTCCACCAAGCAATTGGGCTTCATCATGGTCGCAACCCTAGTTTGGATCCCCTTCGCGATTAAGAAGATCGTGAAAGGCAAGACCTTGCTTCATGATCCCAAGCTCTGGCTCGCCGGCTCGGTTTCTGTTTACTTCTTCAGCTTTCTCTTTGGATTTGGGTTTTGAGAAAGAGATGGTGGGTGCTGGGTTTGCTGGGATCTGGGATTTCTCTTTGGCTTTGATCAGTGATTGTTGATGGGTTTGACTGGGTTTGATCGGATCTGGGTTTAGAGAAAGAGATGTTGGTGGGTGCTGGGTTTGACTGGGTTCGTTGGTTGGGATTGCAGGGTTTGTTGGTTTGATTGATGATCGTTTCTAAACATTTGGGGTTTGGGGTTTGCTGGAGATTTGGTTTTGGCGTTTGCTGGGAATTTCACATTTCGAAATTTCTTTTTGTTTTCTGAGTTATTAACTTGTTGTGGTATTCGAAATTTCTTTGATTATGGTTTGGTTTGGGAGTGGATGAGTTGTTGGGTTGATGTTCATGTTCTTCGAAATTTCTTTGCTCTTTGATTTGGTGATGTTCACGTTTTTTTTTCCTGTAGGTTTGATGTTCATGTTCTTTGATGTTCATGTTCTTTTATTCTGGGTTTACTCTTTGATTCTAGGTTTGATGTTGTTGCTGGGTTTATTTCTTGATTTAAGAAGAACATTGAAGAATAAGTTCTTATGTTCTTAGATCTCAATTATAACATTGTATTTTATGTTTTAAATTTTGTTTTTATGTTTTTTAATTTTGTTAAAATTAATAAATTAATTTTTTAAATTTATATGATGATATGGCATGGGTGATGTAGTATTTTTATAATATTTTAATTCCTCCGGCTGCCACCTCAGCTATTTCCGTTGGTTGACTGACGGAAAGGACGAAAATAAACATGCGTTAATTGGTTTAGGGACTAAAAGTGGAAAAAATAAAATGTAGGGACCAAAATGGAAAAAAGCCAAAACATAGGGACTAAAAGTGCATTTACGCCTTAGAAAAATAATTTTCTGTCGGGCACTTGAGAAAAGATGAGAAAGAATGAGAGTTGTACTATCGAAAAACTTAGAAGTGATCCTTTTTTATACAGGTTGAATCTAGTTCAGTCCTTATTATCCACAGCCTTAAAAGGATTAAGGGTCCGTTTGGATACAGCTGAAAACTGAAAACACTGTAGTAAAATAATTTTTAAATGTGTGAATAGTATTGTGAGATCTATTTTTAATGAAAAGTTGCTAAAAAGTACTTGAAAAGTTGCTGAATAGTACGCTGGTGTGCACTGTACATGGACAGAAAGTCAAAAAACACGGCTACTAATAAAATAATAATAAAAAAGAACAAAATGCAAAACGCCATTTTATCGGAATTCAAACGCAGGCTAAGTGTGCGTTTGGGGATTAAAACGTAAAATTTAAATTATTTCACTATTTAGTTTATTTTTGTTATTATTCATGGGTCTTACTGTACTTTTTGACACTAGTTATGAGTCTCATTGTATTATTTTAACTAATTTTTTCCTTTATTTACAGTACTTTCAACAATAATTTTTCAGTTTCAGTAAAATAAGCAGTATCTAAACATACTAAGGAAAATGCAGGATAAAACTTTTCTTATTATGAGCCACTGCACTCTTATTAAGTTCACAAGATTATTTTTGTATCTTGCCGCCGTGGATGATGGAACCAGTAAAAGGGTACTAAAACTTACAACTCTTCTAATTATGAGTTCTCCTGAGCTGTCTCAATTGTTATGTCAATTTTTCATATTGAGTAAAGTACAACGTTATTAATTTTTTTTTGTTTGTTACAACGTTATTAATTATTATATGCACATAAGTTATGTCAATTTTTCATATTGAGTAAGTACAACGTTATTAATTATTATATGCACATAAGTATTAAGGAGAAAATCGTACACGCGTTTATCAAAAGGTTGAACATTGAAATGCTTTCTTGTTTTTTTGTTTGTGATTACTTTTTGATCAAGGGGAATAGTTATATAACGATATAAAACATAGTACTTTAGCTGCAAACATTTTCTTCTACTAAAAATGTTAGGGTAGTGTTATCAGGCACCATGAGGTATCTGTTAAGAAATTGCTTTATGTTAAAATATTTTTGCTTTATGTTATATTTTTTACTAGCCTTATAGGGTATTGAGCAAATGGAACTAACTTTTTAAGTTTGACTTATTATTTTAGTAGTATTTTCAGTCACATCATCAATTCATACCAATTTTTTTATTAACTGGATCCTACAATAACTCATCTGTAACAAGCACTTTAACATTTCCCAATTATGGAGGATGTTGTAGGAGCCCTGCCCTCTGAGAAGTAGACTATCAGATAGATTGGGAGGAGGAGATGTGTGTTAGAGAAATAGCAGTCTATCTTTTTCTCGAGTTTGCAGTGGCAAGCAGCATGATTTGGAACAAGGTGGGGCTTAAATTGGCAAAATATTCATGTAGCATAGAGCATGGAGTCATGGAGATAGTGAGTTTGATGGTTGATCCTTTGGAGATTGACAGATTTTTATGCGAGGACTGAAGAGATAAATAACGTGTAGTTTTAAAAACATTTTTAATGAGTTATATAACTTGCTGAATTTTTTTTTTTTTTTTTGAGAACCTATAACTTGCTGAATTAATACACATAAATAGTCTTATAAATCATTTTGATAAAAAAAAAAAAAAGTCTAAAAGTACATAAAACTTTAAAAATATTATATATAAACAAATAAAGAAAATAAAACAAACCAAACAAACACCATCATGTTTTGATGCCTTTTGATTTTTCTCAAATTAAATGCGGATTGTATGAACATAATTGGTCAATAGAAAAACTAACAAAATCATTGTCTTGCACCTTTGGTCACATCATGATTAAGTTAAGATATCTTCACAATAAATTATAGGTGTTTAGTTATTATTAGTTATAATTTGAATTTATCATTAAAATTACTTTTTTACCTCACCAATAACAACCTATAACAATTTGTCACTTAAAATTTGTTATAAAAATATTGTGAACTTAACATTTTTCTTAAGGTAATTAGACAGTTCCAAAACAAAATGTCTCCACCAAAATAAATCCAGACCCCAAAAGAAAAGGCCCAAAATAAAATTTACGATTCAATACAATGGCCCATGATTATTCATTTTCTAAACAACCCGACCCTGTTTGAAACAGGTCAAATCAAACCCAACGGTCATCTTTCACAATCCATTTCCATTTCCCAAAAAACCATAAACCCTAAACCCCCGAACCTCCGAATGAGACAGTAACAATGACGATCCACTCGGTGGTGATCCAGAAGCTTCTGAGCACAAACGCTCACCTCGGCCGCCGCGTCGTGGCGGACCACCTGAAACCCTACGCCTACGGCGTCCGCAATGGCATGGCCGTTCTCGACTCCGACAAAACCCTAATCTCTCTCCGCACCGCCTGCGCTTTCATCGGAGCCCTAGCTCGCAACAACGCTCGCTTCATGTTCGTCAACACCAACCCTCTCTTCGATGAGATCTTCGACCAGATGACCAAGAAGATCCACCTCTACAATCCGAACCAGAACACTCTGTGGCGCACCGGTGGTTTCCTCACCAACAGTCGGAGCCCGAAGAAGTTTCGATCTCGGAACAAGAAGCTCTGCTTTGCTCCTCCTCAGCCGCCGGATTGCGTTGTTATTCTCGATACTGAGAGGAAATCGTCGGTGGTGTTAGAGGCCGATCGGCTTCAGATTCCGGTGGTGGCGATCGTCGATTCGAGTATGCCTTTGGATATTTATAAGCGGATTGCGTATCCGGTGCCGGCCAATGATTCGGTTCAGTTCGTGTATTTGTTCTGTAATTTGATTACAAAGACTTTTTTGGCGGAGCAGAAGCGGTTTGGGAAAAAAGATTCTATCGATGCTGCTGATGATTCTTCGAAGATCGAAAATTCGTATGGGAATTGAATTGTCGCTGTTTGTGTTAGTTCTTTGTTGTTTCTATTTTCTTAATTTGAAGTGATTGAATGGTGGATTTGGACAGTGAGGAAGCAAAACGCGTTGAGGAGAGTGAGAATGTTGGGGTTTCTCCTAAGGATGAAGTGGTTGTTGTTCCTTATGAGAGCTTGGCACCCATTTCTCAAGGTAAATGAATGTCTTAGTTTTGTGATGGTTAAGATGAGCTTCGGGATTCAATTAACGTGAGTCTTTATGTCGATGCAGATAGAGTGGAAGCTAAGGAGCTCTTGGAGAAGCTTGTCGTGTTGAAGTTCAATGGAGCTTTGGGGAAAGAGATGGGTTTCAATGGCCCTAAGTAAGCATTAGTGTTATTGGTAATCTTGACAATGATAGGCATTGTATAATTGAAACATTTGATGCTTCTTTTCGATAGACAAAGATGAATTCAAACTAGTCACTTACATTTCAAAGAGTGGGGGTTTAATTGTTGCCTGTTGGCTTGATGTGTGTGCTTTATAGTCTATGTAAAAGCTAAAAATAGAGACTATAAAACTATATATAGCTTTATAGTCTATTTTTAGCTTTTACATAGAAGATT
Organism: Quercus tomentella; assembly: GCA_028535165.1. Classification (NCBI taxonomy): domain Eukaryota; kingdom Viridiplantae; phylum Streptophyta; class Magnoliopsida; order Fagales; family Fagaceae; genus Quercus; species Quercus tomentella. Next base: position 46,952,254 of record JAPQVY010000100.1, read on the forward strand.
CTCTTGAATTTGAGTTGTTTGGTGGATGTGTTTCAACTCCATTATTTATTTATTTGTTAATGCAGGTCAGCCATTGAAGTTTGTAAGGGGTCAACAGTTCTTGACTTGATTGTTAAACAAATTGAGGTCACTTTTCTGCTCATTCTGCTGTACATATTCAATGTCCCCTAGTTGTTTCTTTCTCATTTTGTACCCTTCTAATTGTTTGCAGTCTCTAAACTCCAAGTATGGATGCAATGTTCCTTTGCTTCTTATGAACACAGCCAAAACAAATGATGATACCGTGAAGGTGAATGTTCTTTGTCATTCCCATATTGTTTCCTTTTTTCAGATAGTGTCAGAATCTACTTATTCAAGCTTGATGTAATTTAGGTTGTAGAGAAATATCCCAACTCAAACATTGTGACGCTGAATACATCTGATGGACAGGCTAGTGAGAATGAAGCGTATGTCATGCTTTAATCTGTATCTCTCTTTTTATTCATTAGCATATGATTATTGGGTATGAAAATGATGCTTCTATGATATTTGAAGAAGTCCATTACTGTATTCTAATGCTTTACAGTCCTCTCAGATCCATCTTGTCAGCTACCTTTTGTTTTGGGAAAATTACATTTACCTCCCTTGAGCTGTTGCAAATTATATTACATCCTCTCCTGCTTTTGAATTAGCTGGTAATCTCCCTTAAATTGGAAAATGTTGTACACCAGTCATCTCAATAAACACTAAGAACCATGGTTTTCAAGTTCTTTTATTGATTTACACACAAAAAACCAAGGAAAATTACTCCCCCCCCACCTTTGCTGGACCTTTCACACACACACACACACACACACACTTATATTTCAATTGTACATGATTGTTCATTGAAATAAAGGGCCTTGGAATAACAGTTGCATTCCCTTCTCCAAACCTAAATTTTTAGACATTTCTATGTAAATGGTAATTTTTAAGGATGCTTGCATGATTAAACTTCTGCTGCTACTAAACCTCTTTTCGAGTCTTGGGCTCATTTACAGTAATAGTTGCAAGAGCTGATGTTGTGTGTTGAAAACGTTATTTAGGTCTTTCTGGAACCAAGCTTATTTGTGAAGAGTGTGATTATCCAAAAATTGCTAATCTAGAAATATAGTACTGAGGCCTGAATGTTATCCGAAAAAATTCTTGTTGGCCTAGTTGTATTGTTTTGCTCATTTGATGAAGATGTGAGTTACTTAATGATACATAGATTGGGTTTTTTTTTTTTTTTAATTAGTTTGATAAGGCAGTATCAGTCATGTTTGCTTATAGTTATGATTTTGTGAATTCTTGAATGGTATAAGTTTCTTGTATAATATGAAGTTTAAATGCATACTTCAACTTCACTTATCAAAAAAACAAAAAACAAATGCATACTTCAACTTCATAACCCATGTCTCCCCCCTTATATGTTATATGGTTTCTTCTAGTTGGTATGCCTCAATAGTTGTCTTGGTATTGAAATTTATGAAGGGTTTATTTACTAATTTTATTTAGTAAAAGAATTTTTAATCCTTAATAGTATAACCTACCTTTTATATATATATATATATATATATATATATATATATATATATATTATGGTAGTTAATAATTTTATACCTGATTATTTTGTAATACGATGTGACCTTAAAGCTGTAGCTATCACCACCCCAAATTACTTATTTATATGTCAAGCATTATGTATACCTTTTCCCTATCCACCTTAAGAGAACTTGCATTTTTCTTTTTGAACCAATGGCTATCTTAGTGATATTTTGTCTCTTATGTATTTCTTGTTTATGTTCAAAATTGAATATTTCTTCATTATGACTTGGGATAAAATGTATGAATTGAGAACATCCCCCCCCCCCCCCCCCCCCCCCCCTTTTCTTTTTCTCAGTTTGTTTTTTTCTGAGTAATTGTATTTGGTTTAATTTGATGAGTAGTATGAAATTTTAATTGATCCTGCTAATTTTTCAATCACATGAAGGTATCCTTCTGACCATGATATGGTGTTCCTTTCTCTAATGAATGGTGGAACCCTTGATGTATTATTATCCCAGGTATACTTTTTTATGAGATGTTTACACATTCTTCTCTTCATTTTTGTAAAATAAACGAAGATTATAACAAAAAGATGTAGGAGTCAATGGTAAAAGGAGGGATCCTAATGTAAATTTTAACTTATTTCAACCTTTTTTTCCCCAGGGTAAGGAGTATATTCTTGTGGTTGGCTCAGATAATGTTGCTGCCGTTGTTGACCCAAGTATCCTTGTCATAGTTTTTTGTGATTATAGTTTTTTTAATGAAATTCTTGTTTGTCATTGCTTTGTTCATTCATTGAGAGAATCATTTTGATCAATGTGCTCCTTAAGTGGATGCTGTAGACATCTTAAATCATTTGATTCAAAACAAGCTTGAATATTGTATGGAGGTATACAAGGATGATTGCTATTCATTATGTCTCTTTGGCTCCAATTTTTTGTTTTTTAATTCTCTAAATCTTCATTTTTTTAGGTTACGCCGACCACCTTATTTGATACGAATAATAGTATTCTTAATTCACACCAACAAAAGTTTCAGGTAGTTCATATCCTCTCTTCTGGTTCTCTTTTTCCATTACTTCCCCTTCAATTTTCTCCTTGTGAGACATGGGATGGTTAATATTATAATTGTGCTGACAAGACGCTTGATTTTTCATTTTCACAAATTTAATTTTCAAAGTGATTTTGACTGACGATTTCTACATGCTTGAACCGAGGATTTAGTTGATCAACACAGACTTTGCTTATGTTTCTTTGGTAGTGAGTTAGTTGGTCAACAAGTTGGCGTTAACTTCTTATTTCAATAAATGATTCTAAATGTATGTTAATGCTTGAAAGATGTAAAATATTACTAATGTTGTGCAATGATAAGCCTGAAATGATTGAACCCAAGTTTAGATGGTTCTAGAATCTAGATACATGATTGAGCATGTGGCAAATGAATTGTAGCTCAAATCACACTTCCTTCTCCCGTAAGCTAGGCAGCCAGCTTGATGCAGAGTCAAACTCAGAGCATTGTTGTAATGGGTGGAAAAACAAAATCTCAAGAAGAATAGCTCATATTAGCTTAATTTTTTGCAACATCAATGTATGATAATAAAAAAATCTTTCTGCAATTTATAATACATGTGATTCCTGGGATTGTATTTATGCATATCAAGGCATGACTGTCAGGTCCTTGTCTGGGTTCTGACCACTTATTATGATCCAAATTTGGAGTTGATACTGCTGAGCATGACCTATTATTGAGATTGCCAAGTTAAGATGTGAATATCAGCAGTTGTAGAGCACACTGTTTCTACCCCAAGCAATCTTAAAAAAACAAATATTGTTGCAGATCTAAATCTGGTCTGACCCAAAAATGGTATATCTTTAGAACTGAGCCCCTTCTTTTATCTGGCTACGTCTACCTGGGGTTCAAACCTTACAAATTGATGTTAAGTACTGACATAGTACTTGGGCATTGGGGTAGTGATTGAGATCTGATAAGTAGGTTTTATGCTATATATGTTTGATAATAGCTTCAATTAATTTCTCTCATCTTTTTATCATGCAGCTTGCTGAGATCGAAAGGAATTCTAATGAACATGTATGTTATAATTTATTTGTTTCTTTTATTTATTTATTTATTATGGGACTGCTTCTATTTTGTTTGTCAGTTTCTTCTTTTGAAATCAAATTGTAAAATAGAATGCTAATCATACTTTTTATTTTTGGGAGATAAATGCTACTTATACTGGTGATATTTAATAATTTGGTTGATGTAATTAACATCATTTTTTTGGTTTGTTTAACTTACAATCTTCTTTTGTATATTTTATTGATTGATAAATTCAAGTCAGCGGACAAATTCAAACTTACCGATACAAGAAGCCTGTGAGTCCAGCATGAACCCTTGTGTATTTTCCTTCTAAAGTTTGTGAATATAGTTTTAACTTTGGATTATGCTACTTCCTACAGGTGGGTGAACTTGAGAGCCATTAAAAGGCTTGTGGATACAGATGCACTGAAGATTGAGAATTATACTGTTTCTAAGGTACCATTTCTGCTCATCATACATTGAGGGGCACTTTAAATAAACAAGTTATTTGATGAAGTTACAATTGTTTCCAGGGAGGAAAGAATGATAAAATTCTTTCACCAAAAACAGCAGCTGGTTCAGCAATACAGGTATTTGTCATATGTACAAAATCCTTGTGCTATTTACTACTAATTATTGCTATTTTATGTGACTATCACTTTTATTGTTATGCCAGTTCTTTGATCATGCAATTGGTATTAATGTCCCCCAATCTCGTTATCTTCCAATGAATGCGACGTCAGATTTACTTCTTCTCCAGGTGACATAAATGCATATCTAAACTATTATATTTTGCTCTGACTCCCCTAATGAAAAAAAAAAGGGGGGGGGGGGGGGGTGTGGAGGGTTGGAATTCTCTTGGATCCTTCATTGAGGCATATTAATTATTTCTGCAGTCAGATTTGTACACCTCCAACAATGGCGTTCTAGTTCGCAATTCAGCTAGAACAAATCCTTTAAATCCTTCAATTATTTTGGGGCCTGAATTTGGAAAGGTGAAGATTTATTTCATTTTCCTGTGGCTCCTGCCATGTCTCTATGAATGAATTCTTTATGTTTTTGTGGTTATTTCATTCTTTCTCAGGTAAGTGACCTCCTAAGTCGCTTCAAGTCCTTTCCTAGCATTGTTGAATTGGACAGCTTGAAGGTAACAGGTGATGTGTGGTTTGGAGCTGATGTAACTCTCAAGGTACACTTTCTTGCTTCTTTTATTTGAATTATTGCTTGTTTTATCCCTCACGGTCATAGTTACACTCCATTGTTTCTGAATGAAAATTTGAGAACTGTAAGGGAGTGCTCTGATTACTTCATTGTCTGGTCTGGCGATATGCTAATTTTCAATTTCTTGTATCTTCATTTATTTTTATATAAAAAAATTGCAGATTCTATTGCTGGGATATGAATTGTTAGTTATTTGAGTTTTATTTTGTCCCTTAGCAAAGATACGAGGAGAATATTTCATCTTGCCTGTTTGTCCAGAGGAAGTCATGTTTCTGTTCCAGACATGAGGGTTTTGTTATAATTTATAAATTAGGAACTTTTCTGATTCTCTCTTATCTGTGTGTGTCCAGGTGTGACCATTGCATGAGACTTCTTTTATATCTTAAATTTGTTGTTGCATTGTCTACATGTTTGCATATAATACATCTGTTAATTTTAGTGCAAAATGCAAGTTATGTTTATATTAATGAAAATAATATTTGTTATGTTTAGTGCAAAATGCAAGTTTTGTACGACTAATAGAGTTTCTTGGATTTTATTGTTTCTTATATCTATGCATGTTAATGGTTTCAGAGGATTATATTTCTTGTGCCACTCTTTATATTGAGTTTCTTTCACTTTACTGTCTCTTCAACTTCTTTCCCATCCTTTGATGGTTTTATTTTTGAAGGGGAGAGTAAATATTGTTGCAAAACCTGGGATGAAATTGGAAATTCCTGACAGAGCAGTACTCCATAATAAGGTAAGTCACCAACTTACCATATCTTGAGTGGCTTTCTTCTTTTAAGGAAATATGACTTTCAGATAATAGGGGTGGGGGGGAGTTGGTCATTAAGTTCACTTTTTACTTGGAATCAACATTGTTTTATTTTGTTATACAGGACATCAGTGACCCTATTGACATTTGAGGAGTTAATTAGTGTTCTGGAGAAGCTGCAAGGAGCTGGTGGACAGGATATGCTGCTGAACATTTTCATTTAGAGGCAGTAAGAGCTTCTGTCAACATACAGCTGGAGCTTCCATTCGCTTTGCAGCATTCATTTCAGCATAGAGTGGGAGCACCAGGCATCAAGTCCGATCATTATTTTTAGCCAGGGGGAAGGATTCATAGTCTGCAAAACTGAATAATCTTCAAACCAGATTTTCCTTTGAAGAAGCTCCATTGCAGTAAAATCTTGGGAGCAATAATTCACTTGAGTTTTACCATCACTGTTAATCTGTAGTTTGACTGATTTCATGTTTTTGCCGCAAGAGATGGTCGCTCTAGATTAACCATATAATTGGGGCTCCCTAAGAGACCACTTGGCGGCTGAATGCTTGATTTTGTCTTTTGTTCTTTTGGCCCATTTCCTGAATGCTTAATTAGCCTCAGTCAGATTTGAAATTCGTCTTTGGGGATTCAAGACCCAGTGAGTGCATGTATAACTTACCAATAATAATAAAAAAGATCTGAAAATTCATTTACCTAATTACAACTTCATAATGAGCTGGAGAGTGGACAGTGTGCCGTGCTTCCAAATTTCTATTGCCTAATCTTTATATTGGATGTTAAAAGCAAACTAATGAATCAAAATTACGAGAGGAATATCCAGGAGAAAATTTATGTGTATATAGCTGTTTCTCTCTTTTCCTTTTCCTTTTTATTTGGTTGCCAGATGAAATGGAGCTCTATTCGAGCCCTTGCTAGTTAACTCTTTCCCTGTAAGATGAAGTATGTGCCTATGTGGCTCAAGACTAACTTGGATGTACTTGTAAATATCAATAAAAGTTCATTGGATTTGATTGACTGGAAGAGGCTAGTAAGTCAGCACGTAGGGGCCATACCAATTAAAATAGAACATCGTCCCGAAATTTGTTTCCCCCTGGGTTCCTTATTGTCATTAGCTTTCTGCGCTCTTTAAACTCTATTTGAAGAACCCATTGTGAATGCTCTAAAAGTTGTAATCTAGAGTAGAAAAAATAACTTTTTAAAGAGCCATAACGGAAAAAATATACATAATCAGATGTGAATTCTCTTAGAGAGGGATATTATTGTTATCAAAAAAAGAAAAAAGAGAGAGGGATATTATTATCCACTGTCACACTGGAATGCAATTTATGGACTATAACATACAAAGCATAAAAAGCCCAAAAGAACAAGAACAAAATACAAAGCATTTACTGCTTCTCAAGAAGCATGAGGAGGTTTACACTTTGCAGAGGGGAGAGAGAGAGAGAGAGAGAGAAACAATTGGTTAGACACATGAACTGAACTAAATACCCAGTTACATTACATATTTTAGTGATGAATAAAACAATATTGTGGAATTAAAATGCAGATTACCAATTTCTCTCCTCCATGAATTAAAATTGTTTTCAGTAATTGTTCTATTAAATCTACAACAGCTAAATTTTTTCAGTTGCAGGGGAAGAAAAGGCAAGGGGGGAAAAGATTGTATTAAATGGAAGGGGATCCTTTCCCCAAAGGAAACTACCAGCTCTATAATAACCAATGTACAACTACAAACGATGCTCAGTACTAAGTGAGGAATTTTGTTCACTTGGTTTTTGGCTGAATTTTGAGTAGTCTCCAAAAGATTCTCAATTCTGTACTCCATTAACAGGTTGTCCTGCCAGTGTCTTTTCGAACATCTTCTCCCTCACAGCCTTCCTCCAAGCTTCATTCTCTTCTCTCTCTTCCTTTGCATGAGTAATTTCCTGCATCTCAGTACTTTTTTTCTCTTTCATTTTATACTTCTCATTTATTTCTTTCAAACTGGGTATAACATGATTGTTGCTCTTCAGTCTCATTCTCATCCTACAACAAACATCAGAATGGTATGTGACTTAAGCTTCCCAGCTCCACAAGCAATGACAGATGGGTGAATGAAGGACAAAGGAAGATTCAATCACAACTCAGAAACTGAGAAGCATTGATGTCAGACAAACAGACTTCAATTTCATGTCTGTGACTGGCTAACTCATTAGTTAAATTTGAGCGGGAATTAAAAATATACTCAATGTGAGAAGAAAGGCTGCAGATAAAGAGAGAGAATATATAGAAGAAAGTAAGAAGGATGCTGAATGTACAATATATTGCATTGGTAGGCTGGTATGAGTTATGACATCAACAGCAACAACAAACAATTGATATTAATTACAACAATTGTACACACACAGACTTTACAGAAGTGTGATGAATCAAATCACACATCTGTAAAGTCCATGGTATTGCTCAAGAGTCATTTACCATTGTGATATAGGAATTAACAGAATGACCACCCGTATTAAGGAGGGGGCAATAAACTTACAGCAATTGCCACAAGCTCTTGTAACAGTTCTTCCAAATGACGCAGAGGCTATTGTTATCAATAAGAAGAAATCTTAAAAAGTTTCTCTATTAGGAAGCAACCTTAAAAGGAAGCAAACTCTGAGAAAATTGCCCATGAAATGAGTAGGACCATCAACTGGTGCGCATTCAAAGGATCATCATGCACTTAATGCACCCAAAAAAAACCATTTAGAAGCAAACCTTGGAGCCCACAACATTGTATGATCACAATATTAGAAACTGAAAATGAATAGTAATTCAAATTTTGTACACATTTAACTATGAAGTATAAATTACAGAAAATTTTACAGATGAAAAGTCCTATTTTCTAGTGAATTTGAATGAATTCCAGTTATTTGTGTAAGAGGTACTATGTAACTTACAATTATAATCCTCAACTGCTTACATTTATGGTAACCACAATCATGCTGTAAGTATTTCAATCTAAGGAGAATCCAAAACTAAAATGTTTGGCCAATAACTTTTTTGCTTTCTCCTGTTGAATCTTATACAATAACTTCAAATTTTCTTTTCATGTGAACAATGCAGTGGCAGAATAAACTCAACCATCTAAATTAGAATGAAGCATCCAAGTAATGAGAGACAGGCACCATTAAAACTCAAAACTCAGAATCTTGCGCTGTTTTGGGATACCCAATATACTCCAATTTGACATTGAGTGTAGCACAAACTGCCCTGAACTTGAGTCTCAACCCATCCATCACCTCTTGGATGCTCTCGTTCTCTGGGTCCATGACCGGATATTTTGCAACCAACTCGTCCATTTGCTTGATCATTTTCTGGACTCGATCTGAGAATCGTGTTGGGTCGACCTGGATCACCGAGTTCCAGACATTGATGCAACCTCGATAGAACCCGAGTTCCTCACCACCCTCGAAGCCCACTTTTAGGCCCACTTGTTGACCCTCCTCTTTGCCTTGGTCTAGGCCATGCCCGTAGCCCTCAGCATAGCCTTCCTTGAAGTGTATCTCTTCTAGGTTTAGAGAGGACTCAAACATGTCCTCTGTCTCCTCCATCTCCATAAAACAGAGAAAAAGCTACATTAATATATCTTCTCAGCTATTTTAAAAAGTTCTTCTTAGTGGGACTCACAATGAATTTCAGAACCCGGGAATAATTTTTCTTACTCTTTCAATGAGAGAATTTCTAAAAATAATATGTATATATGGCCTTTTAAAAGAGAGCATTAATTTTTTGAAACATTTGAAAAGCATATCCAGTTATCCACCACAACATACATAAAAATAAATTTCACACGTAGAAAAATACATTATTCACCTCCAGGTTTATTTTTGTCAATTGATATCAGCAGAAATTTCAGTTTAAAAAAAAAAAAAAATCACTTACAGGAAGATACATAGGTTCACATAACATTTGATCTCTAAAAGTTAACACAATGAAATTTCACAATCTCATCAGAGATCTCAAAGATGTCATAACTCATAAACAAAACACTCAAATTAAGCCAAGAATAGGTTTTTTTTTTTTTTTAAAGGAAATTTCCAGCAAAACATAGTACTAGTTTACTACCAAGGCTGAAAGGTTTCAATGTGATGCAGAATTTGAGTCAAACAGACCACCCTAATGTAATAATCACTGCAATCATCAAATTGAAAAATAGTATATAGGCTGCCACTTGATATATAAAAATTTCTTATGATGTTTTTCCTTGTCCAGTTGGTTGTCATGTGTTACTCTAGGCATATTGAATCCACAGTTGACTCACAACTCTTCCAATCGATATATAAGCTCATAATTCCCAAAGTTATAATCTTTGGTCTTCTCTCTCAATTTTATTGCAGTCCCTGACTATGGATTTATCAGTTGTACCACAACACTATGATCAACCAGTTCCTTGTTCCTATGTCGGAAAACTATAAAAAAAACCATGTGCCAAATCATGTTTTTGCTAAGATCAAAACCCAAAACTACCATAAAGCACAAACAAAGATATCTCTGGGTTCAACTCAAACCTAAAAAAACTCATGTGCCAAACCAAGTTTTTACTAAGACAAAAATCCAAAACTACCATAAAGCACAAACATTGTGTCATGCCCCGAACCCAACCATAAAGATAGGCACGTGACAACGGCCGCACGCTTATAAAGTTTTCACCCTACAAGAGTGCAAGGTCTTCTTAGCAACTAAAAATTATCCTCAAAGAAAATTTCATCAATAAATCCACAATCATCCTCAATAATGCAATTGTCAAAAGATCTCCAAGTACCTATAGATACAACAATCCAAACCTCATGACCGATAAAAAAAAAGATATACTAATTATTACAATATCATCTCAAAAATTCCTAATCTCCTTTCAAGCATACACCCTCAGTAAAAGTTCAAAAACTTGCTATTCTTCATAATCTAAATCTGGAGGGAAAAAAGGAGGGTGAGTTGACAACTCAATAAGTAACTAAAGTCCTAATAAGTTCGATTAAGCAAATAGATCTGTAAAATAATAAGTTGTACATAGATCAAATATTTTAATCTTACAAATATATCATAGATGGATTAGAAAATAATCATTTTTCCATATATCAAAAGCTGTAATTTACAATAGGTTCCAAAAACACATAAGCAATTTCAAGAACTCAAAACAGTTCAAATATTCAAACATAATTCATATTTATAACAATATTTTATGACTGTAGTCACGCTATATCCCCATGACTAGGCATCCGTACTCTAATGTATATCCCCCATTAGCCAGATATAGAAACACGATAGATAGAACTAGTTTCGGTACCAATGAATAACCCAAATTGGTTGGGTATAAGAGTCAAAACATAGTCAAATTGTCCAAAATCATAGTTGAAATAAATATACATCCCATACAAAAATAGATATATAAAATCATATCTATAGTAATTAAAAATATTTACGATGATTCTTTATTCTTTACTTTAAATCAATGTAGTTAAAACAATTGAAATAAAATTGTAACAATTGTAAAACAATATTCCAGTAGCTAAAATACTGTAGTATAAGCAAAAATAAAACCAATTAGAAGAGAGGTCACTCACATCAATCCAATTCCTATTCATTTCAAACCAAATAAAGAGTTTACTCCAACAAATTTGTCACTAAAGATCCTTGGACCTCAAGTCTCAATGCCATCCAACACCATGGAGACAACAAAGCAAAGATGCTACACAAGTCCTTAGAAGAAATCTTCAAATAATTGGGTTTTGGCTTAATCTTTTTATCTATCAACACGGATTGGTTTCTCAGATATAGGATAAAAACCAGAAAGAGAGCAAGCACAAATAAATCCTTAGGGTTTACATGTTACAACTAGGTATAAATCTCCTTTTATTTATTTATTTATTTTTTGGAACCTGGGTATCACACATCGATTTCAACTACAATGAAAAAATAAATAAAAAATACATGAAAGGGTACCTGAAATTGGCGGCAAGGAAGAGGAGGCTTGAGAGAGAACAAATAAAATCCGAGTGCCTGAGTTTTATGCCGCAGCAAATATTTTACTTTTGTAGCTACGATTGATTTGGGTTTTATAGTAACAAGGTAAAGCCCAGAATAGATTTTCAACTGGGCCGTTCAGTTTCTGATATGGGCCTCATAGTATTTTTGTTCGGCCCATCTCCTCTCCGATCAAATTCCTAAAGATAAGGACACTCACAGAGTACTTTTGAGTGTTTTTTTGTTAGTGCTATCCATTCCATTCTATGGAGTACATGAGTGAGTGAATTTTCTTTTTGAGTAGAAACCATTGAAACTAAGAAAGATGGCAATTTTGTCTGTATCAATTTCAGCAACAATCCCAAATTCCCACATTTCTCGCAGCAATGTTTCTCTGAAAACCAGTTTTCTCAACAACCCACTTGTCAATTTGAAATTTTTCGGAGCCCCGGCCCCCAACAGCAAAAAGAATGGTATGGTTGTGAGGATGAGCTATGAGGCCGGTGTGGGAGTAATGGCAACGAAGCTAGGCATGATGAGCTTCTTCGAGCCCAATGGCAAGGTTGTTCCAGTCACTGTGGTGGGGTTTAAGGAAGGAAACATTGTGACCCAGGTGAAAACTGAGGCCACTGATGGCTACAACGCTGTCCAAGTTGGGTACCGAAGGGTCAGGGACCGCAAGCTCACAAAGCCAGAGATGGGTCATTTGCAGAAAGCGGGTGCTATTCCTATGCGCCATTTGCAGGAGTTTCGTTTGGTTTCTGTGGATGGGTTTGAGGCTAACCAGAGGCTTGTGTTTGATGATCTTTTCAAGGAGGGTGATTTTGTTGATGTGGCTGGCACCACCATTGGAAAGGGTTTTCAAGGTCTCTTTTTTAGTCTTTACAACTTTTTTTTTTTTTTTTTTTTTTTGCACTTCATTTTTGACAGAGATATGTTTTAAGTTTTTGAAATTCTGTTCTTTCTTGATATTTGAATTATGCTTTGGTTAATTGCTGAGGAGAGAGAGAACATATTGAGCTGAAGATAAAGAAGTAGGAGTTTGAAATTTTGAATTCACCAGGGAATTGTCATATGATGTTACTGTTGAAATATGCACTTTGTAATAAGTCGTGCCAGAACCCCCATTAAAACCAATGCTATATCCTTCCATTTTTACTTAACAATAAGTGCGTGATGAAAGTGAGCCATGGACTAGATCATTAGCAGTCACCAGTGGAGGAAACTCAGATTTTTGTTATAACTGGGAATTTAGAAATTAAGAGTCAGATATTACCATAAATCCTGGAAGTTACATTTGAGGAATTGACCTTTTACAATTGTTCAACGCAATATGTTTCAAAATATACAAAGGGGGCGGGAATGGTAAGCGCAAGGGCAGTGTATGTATTCTAGGTTTTTTTTTTCCAATATAGTGACTTGCGGTTATTTATCTCGTGTGCCTAAAATTTGCAGTTGCAACCTTTTCTAATTTCCATACATTATCACCAACTGGTTTTCTTGAAATATCTTGTGTATTTTCAAGAGTTTATTGGAGTTTGAGGATGTTCACTTTGTATGAAGTTTTCTCATTCATTCTAACTTCCCAAATTGGTTGAAGTGTAGTGTCAAGGGATTCATGAAATTGTTCAGTTATATATGGGTTAAACAAGGGGAAATTTTGGTTGTGCATTGCATGGAAAGTTCGCCAAGCTTAATTAGTTTTAGCTGTTGTGCCCTATCTAGAAATGATGACTGACTCTAGTGTGAGGATTTGTTGCTGAGATACCTTTCAAGAACATTGCATTTTGTGAGGAAAAAAGAAACATAGGGTCAATTATAGATTATCCTCTGAATAGCGGCCATGGTTTGTAACTCATAATTTAGTGAAACTTCTCCCATCAAGATGGTTGGAGAGAAGGTTGTAGACTTCTGTCAAATTTTTCTTCAACATATATCTTTCGTAGTACTTGGAGGGGTAGACTTCTAGTGTACTTTTTTTATTATAAATGATGTCATAATGCTGCATCTTGCCAAATTTTCATGACAATATACCCCCTTGTTGGTAACACCCCCACCCCTGCCTTTTTTTAAAAATTTATTTGTTAAGGTACACACATGCACCCAGCAGATTTTGAACCAACAACCTCACCCTCTATCAAAATTTTGTTGGAGGAGGAAGTGACATTCGAGCTAGAACTCATTGTTACCCCTTTGTTGGGAAACTTGAGGAAAGCGAAATTCAATGTTCATTCTTTTATTGCTTTTTAACAGCTTCTAAGAAGATATGAAACTGAATTGAGCACAGATGATGTAGCTTTTCTATATTCCTCATTCTTATGTAAAGTATTGTGTGGCTACCTAGAAAACTTGGTTAGACGCCAACTTAAACCTATTAATGTTGATTGATTTTGGACCTAATTGATTGTGACTGATGCTATAGATGCTGATTGGTGCGATTAGGGATTTTATTCTATTTTATTTTATTTTAACATAATATGTAATCTAATATTCTTATTATGAGTTTATTTCCTTTCTATGTTGGGATGTTATTTGAGGACCCTTTTCAAGGGCCTAAGGTTCACTATTGTAGATAGATAATGAAATTTGGGTTGGAAGTTTTCTTTCAGAGCTTGGTGCTGATCCCAAGCAAGACTAGGTGTTGATGCTAAGGTTTCTATCTTTATCTCATTCTTTGTGTTGATTCCAAGCAATCCTAGGTTCTATTTATTTGTTTTCATCTCTTGGTGCTGATTCCAAGCTAATCCTATGGGTTTATTCCTAAGTTTTTCAACTTTTTTCTTTCTTATTTATATTTTCCAAACACATGTTCTCCTTGAGACTTCATTGTCCTGCATCAAAAAAACTATGCCAAAGAAAACTCAGGAGAACATATTGTGCTTGCATATTTATTCAAAAAGAAAAATATATGTTTGATTCCTTTAACAACATATCTCTCTCATCTTTCTTTATGGGCAACATTTTCTTCAAGCTTTATAATTTTTTTCTCTATTGCATTATAAACTGAAAGAAAATATGATCAATTCACAATTTTCTGTTCCTTGTTATAAAAAGGTTCTTTTAGTTTAGGCAAGGATTGAATCAAAAATCAGAGTAGAATATGGAACTTTCTATCACTCGTCTTTGTTGTTATGTTTATTTTTATTCTTTTAGTTCTTGTTTCTTTAATGATATTCGTCATAGGAGTCTCAATCATGCCAAATTTCAAAGGGGAAACAAAACAGGTTTAGAAGGGCATATTGTTACATGCAGCCTGTTTCAAACTTGGTATGTTTGTTGCTCTGTAAAATAGCCATTCAAACTCATGTTTGAATGGTGATAAAGAAATCTTTTGCAATGACATTGGCTTTGCAAACCCATGTTTCTTTTGCAATGTAACATTCTATCCAAAAATAGCCATACAATCATTTGAAACATCCTGGGATTATGTATGGCCACAATCCTGGGAAAACAATCAGGAGAAGGAACATTTGAAAAGACTCCTGTAGCTAGGTTTAGCTATATGATCCACTCTTCCGTTTATCGTTGCTGAGAACTTTCCATGAACAGAAGATCAAAATAGGTTGGATTCTAATTCGTAGGTCTTGCTAAACTTCCCAATTTCTCATGTCTTTTATCCTCTAGTTATACAACATGTATAGGCAGACACATTTTAAATTGTTATGAGGAGCTCTGATTGTGTGCTGTAGTAATGTCCTTCCAGAGTTGAGAATTAGATCTTTTGGAACTATCCATATTTAAGTTAAAACATATACTGTTTATCTCCAACATCTCTCTAGTTTAAGCTTGTAATGTCCAATACTGGGGGTCATAATGTAGTAAGTTGACTATACAACAACAACAAAGCCTTAGTTCCAAAAGTTTGGGGTCGGCTAAATTGACTATACAATATCTTATAATTATGTTCAGGCTTTTCTCTGATTTGCACCTCTTTTTTGTTTAATTTTCCACAGGTGGAATCAAGCGACACCACTTCAAAAGGGGTCCAATGACCCATGGTTCCAAGAGTCACAGAGCTCTTGGATCCATTGGTGCTGGAACAACACCAGGTCATGTATACAAAGGAAAGAAGATGCCTGGTAGGATGGGAGGAACCAAGAGAAAAATCAGAAAGCTTAAGATTGTCAAAGTTGACAACGATCTTAATGTTGTCATGATTAAAGGTGCTGTCCCTGGTAAGCCTGGAAATCTTTTGCGTATAACTCCAGCAAAGATTGTAGGGAAGAACATACCAAAGAGTTAACTGCCTATTTTTGTGTATGCTTTAATGTACTTTGAATTGTCAAATTACTACGATACTTTTCCCAAGTAGAATTTAGTAAATCTGGTTGTTGGTATATTATTTTTGCCAGTAAATGAGTTTGGCATTATTGATGTCTTTAGCTTATGTTAATAATTGGCTTTTAACATACTAACTGCATTTTCTGCGTTGTCAAGATAAGACAAACCCTTTCATGTAGGCATGGCAATGAAGCAGATATCATATTCCCTTGCCCATATTAATAGCATTGTTTATTTGTAAGTTCGTTATTTTTCTCAGTTTGTTGCTTGGTTGAAAAATGTTAAGTTTGCCATCTTTGTGTGCTTGGGTCATGTGTCACAATGTCAACAAAGGACTAAATTTACATGCTAAGGTTATTAAAAATTTAAAAGTAAAAGGATCTGGTGTGCCCATGTTAGAGCTTGGTTTTGTTCAGAACCAATTTGGCAAATTGTCTTCATGGCTATGCAAGTTGTTCTTTTGAACTTCTACTTTTTGACCTAGTCATTTTCTTTAATTTCATGTATTTAAGAACTCTTTTTGAGTTGGTTTGGCCGCGTCATTGAGTATCGAGGATTGCCTTCTACATTGATGGTTTAGATGCTTTCTTATTGCTATTTTATATGCTGGTTAATTAAGTTGTTCTCACAAATCTTAATGTGCTGGCAAGAGCATGGAGTTACTAATGATTGCCAGCTCCCTCAATCTTAAGCTCATAAACGCTGAAATCACGTTATCAGTTTCAATTAAATATTTTAATTTGGCTGAATCTTGTTACACACTCTCATTGCACACTTTGTGCACACTCAAAATGATTTCACAATTTTAACTGAAAATATGATTTTAACCCACGTGGTAGTGTGTGTACTGTGAGTGTGCAATAGCCAGTGTGATAATCATTACTCTTTCAATTTCACCTGAAGAGATTGCCACAAATACCTTGAGAGAGTATGTATCTTTGCCACTGTAATAAGCTTGTTGTGTGTTGGGGGGCATTGGCACAAAATGGAACCTTTAAATATGTTTGGAAGATGAGAATGCAGTTGCTTTTCAAAGAATAGGACAAGTATAAAATCAAGGGATACCCTTGGACTCATGAGTCCATTGTTTGGTAATGTAACTCAAACAACAGTTTTTAGTGTTTAAACACTGAAAATTGTGGGCTCCAAAAAATATAACATGTTTGGTAGAGTGTGTACATTACACCAGCCAAGGCATGTGAGAATACTGGCATGGTTGGAACCAAGCCGTACACGTGGAATAGCTGTGAGCAAAAGAAAGGGACGCTAGTTGAAGAAGGGATTTTTGGCCTGTGACCATCATGAGCAAGAGTGAGATTTGCACCTGACATGGGCAACCAGCATTTGCACAAAATGGGAGATAGCAACCCCCCCATAATCAAATGCTATAGAACACCCCGTATTGGCTGGGCTTGTGTTGGACCTCTGTTAAAGACATGTGTATTACTCCTAACATCCCTAATGTCCCTTTCCTTGTCCAAGGTTTGCCCCCCACGTAGTAATAGAGCCACCTTCAGTCCTACTATCCTGACATTGGCATGCTTTATCTCACCTCTAACCACTACATAGTAGTGGTAGCTATTTTAAGATTCAAATGAAGGAATCACGGTTTGACACCTGTCCTTATGTACTTGGTAGCATTTCTCGAACTATAAGAGGAACATGTTGCTGAACCATTAGGGCAAGAACCAAGAAAGAGAACCTAAGAGGACAACTAGAAAGTTTGGGGTGGGAAAGTGAGGTAGAGAGAAAGGTATCCTTTGGGAAGGAATATCACCATTGTACAAAACTTTAATTTTCTTGATATAATAAAAAACAAAAGAGCAAGGGCCATTCCTCTTGCTCACTAGTGGTTTTTCATCACTTTCAAAAGGATTTTCCACGTATCTCTCATGTATCCTTTACTTTTTATGTTATACTTTCTCTTTCTCTTGACATCAAAGTGTTAAAGCTTTCATTTTTAGTGTTCTTAATCTTTTTCACTTAAATGTACTGTTAGATCTGTCACCCACTCTTTTACACTACTGGTAATTTAACTTGCACGTACATAGTGTTTTTTTTAAGAGTGTCTGAGTTACGTTTCTCATTTTAGGGTGTTTAAACACTAAATTTAGAAAACTCCTCTTAACAGTTTTCAATTTTCAAATAACATTGTTTAATGAAACTTTTATAAATATTTTAAAAATTGTAGGTCTCACTAATTAGACTACATGTCATTACTTTTTTTTAAAAAAAACACACGTACCAAACACATAATTATGTTTTTTCACTTTTGAAAAGACGTTATTAGGAATATAGTACGAAACACATTTTTTTGCATTATAAATATTTTAAATACATGTTTTTACGGTACTTTTTAAACCACAATTTTCACATCATTTTGAATAACAATTGTCGAACATTTCTACCAAACAAGTTGCATCTGATGGTGGAGTCTTGGAAAGATAATGGGGTTTCAGTTTTCACTGCTAAAAGCGATGGCCAATGGGACTTGATCCTTCAAAAGAAAAATAGGTGATGAGACTTACTCAGAATTTAGGAATATACCATTCCACTTCTTGCTCAGCATTTCCTGTAAAGTAGTAGGTCCACATCGGATTCAAATCAGGTGCAATACCTAAGGTATTGCACCTGATGCAATAGTAATACAAGGTTGAGATTGAAAGTTCAAAAAATAAACTTTCAACCATTGAATAAAAAAAAGTTAAAAAAAAAAGGTTGAAAAAGTTAAAAAGTTAAAGTTAAAAAGTGAAAGTGGTAAAAATTAATGTGAGTGGGTGTGATGTAATTGCACCCAGTGCAATACCTTAGGTATTGCATCAGATCTAAATCCGTCCATATCTTTAATGAAATAGAGTTTACATATTGATTATGTCCCCATGATGAGAAAAGCAAACAAAAGATCGATAGAATACAATATGCATATTTTTTTTTTTCCGACTCTTAAATACATTAGAGAAAATACATTATAATCATATTCCATTTCTTGACACATATCTTGTTTAAACGCCAAGTTAGGTTGAATGACGATCAAAGGTTAATTCCTGGATGATGGATCCAATTAAGCTTCTCAAAAAGTTTTGGGTATTTATTTAGTTATTTTTTTAAAATCTAATTCCTCTATCCTTTTTCTTTTTCTTTTTCAAAATAAAGGTGTACTTATAGGGATGTTGAGGTTTTTTCGCAATTGTCCACGACTCCATGGGATAGAAAAATAATTGTGTTGGGGGAAGAGGGCTTGCACGAGAGAGAGAGAGAGAGAGAGAGAGAGAGAGAGAGAGAGAGAGAGAGAGAGAGAGAGAGAGAGAGAGAGAGAGAGAGAGAGAGAGAGAGAGAGAGAAATGAGACTTTTTCTTTTGTGAGTTTGTCACGAGAATGGTTGGTGATGAAGCGTAAATTCGTCAGTCAGAGAACGCAGATGGAACCGACCTTCAGCCTGGGAGATGTTATCCTCAAAGTGATCACCGGTGTGGTGCCTGCCACAAAGTCTCCGATGCCAAAGTCAATATCAAGAAGTTACTAATAAAAAAATAATGCAGTATCACAGAGTGAAAAATATATCTGAGAGTGTCTAAGTACCTTGTGTTGGTGATGTGAGGGCCTTATATATAGGTTCCCTTGGATTCTGACCGTTGTGGTTAATAATCGGATGTTAATGCCCTTCTTGGTAACGCCTCCAGCTTAATATGGGGGTCTTAATGTGCTTTCAACGGTCTGCATAGCTGTTTCTTGTAACCGTCCGAAGTGTTATTGGTGGTATTGAATGGGCCGGATGCCTTCGTCAGCGATGGAGGCACTTGTTTCAGTTCGTCCATGAGGAAGATTTCGTCTGTAGTTGGTTTCGTTAGTCTCATCAACTGCCCCTGGATTCTGTGGTCGTCTTGACATGTCATGACGACCATGGAAGGTGAAGAGTTTTTTTTTTTTGACAACTCTTTTTGGGACTTCGCGCCACATTAAATGCGTAGTGGCGGCTCTTCATAGGGAGTGGCCACGTGGCGCTTTTTGTTTGGTGGGGTTAATGCTCCGCTTTGTGGGACTATTGGGCTTCCCGCTGGTTTTCAATCGTTTTTGAGCCTTGATTTAGAACTTCTCCTCTTCTTTACTTTTCAAAAAACAAAAAAAACTTCCAATCACTGTTCTGAGCGATTTTTTTTTTTTTTTTTTTCGAACCTTTATTCTGCAAATCTTCTCCAAACCAGTGTGCTGCGCATTGGTGCTTTGTCGTTTGTTGAGGTATGTTTTCCCTTACATGTTTTTACCTTTCCCTTCTATCTTACTGTAATATAGCCTCTGATTCTCTTTTTCTTTTCTTCTTTTTCTTTTTGTTGGTCTTCGATTTTCTTGGGGATTTTAGCTTGTGTTGTCTCCCTTTGCCCCCCTTTTTCTGTATTTCCATGGTTAATAGTTCTGAGGTTAGGATAGCTTGCCCATCAATTTCCTTCCTTTTTGCGTGCCTAGGAGGATCTTTGGGTGTTTTCCCACATTTAGAGAATTTTGTTTTTGAAGGCAATTGTCTGAGTGTTGTTTTGGGCGACTTGCTGCCTTTGCTTCGCCAATCGCTTAATTGGTTCGAGGGTCTGGTGGGAGAGAGAGAGGTGATGTCTGAGGTTAGGTCTAGCGACCTCGAGACTGGGTTATCGTCTAATGGTGACCCAATGGAGGGAGATACAGCCGTCTTTGTCCCTCGAGAGGTTAGGGCTTTTTATGCCCTCGGGGAGGTGTGCGGTTTGGATGCTGACACTGTGAGTAGATTCAAGGATAGGTTTCAGTTTCCGGAACGGGTTCGTGTTCATCGACCTAATGACGAGGATAGGGCCTGTCACTTTTTTCCAGGTGAGATATGTTTTTATGAGTCAGCCTTCACCTGCGGGCTTAGGCTCCCCGTCCACCCGTTCCTGATGGAAATTCTGGCCCATTTTGGTATTGCTCCCGGGCAGTTTATGCCCAACTCGTGGAGAATTGTGGTCAACTGTATGCAAATATGGTTGGCTGCCAACGGAGACATGATTAAGGTAGGTGAACTCACCTACCTATACTGTTTGAAGGAGTCGAAAGAGTATGGATACTATAAGTTAGTCCTTTGGGAGAGAAGAACAAGGATTGTCAAGGGTTTGCCTTCGTCCTTCAGGTATTGGAAATCGCGATTTTTCTTTGTGTCCGGGGATGGTTTTGAGACTCAATTCAGCAAGGATTGGGGTGATATCCCGAGGTTGCTTCGTCGGTGGGGAACCCCAACTTTAGGTGCGTGAGTATTTCTCCCGGTCATTTCTGTTTTGCCGCTTTTGCTGTTTATTTTTACTAACTCCTTTATCTTTTGTTTGGCACAGTTAAGGGACGGCCTAAGCTTAAGAGCAGGCATAAGGAGCGTATTGAAACCACGATAGGATATGCAGAGACGATTAAAAGTTGGGACGATCTGGTTGATCCCCAGACCCTTGCCTTTTACAACCTTGGACTTGACCCGTCTCCTTACGTTCTTCGTAACATCGGTATTGAAGGAAAAAAAAGTAAGTGTTGACATCGTCAGTGTTGACTCTTCTCATGTACACTTTGGGTTTTCTGTTAAGTGTTTTTCTCTTGCAGAAATGACGACCAAGTTCAACAACGATATGTACGCGAAGATGAGGTCCAAGAAGGATGAGCTGCTGTCAAACATTGGGAACAAAACAGTGCGCGTTACCGGTAAGGGTCCTTCCGTCACTCCCCTTGGCTCTGTCACTCCCATAGTTTCTGTTACTGAGACGACGAGGACGGCTTCTACAGCCACGTCGGTAGAAGAGATCCCTACCTCGGGTTCCAAGAGGCCGCGTGTATCTGGTAAGGAGAAGGAGAAGGTTGATTCTCGGTCGTCTACGATATGGGATGACGAGAGATTGGCAGTGGACAGGGCTCATGAGGTCGTGACTGCATCAGACTTGAGGACCCTCTCTAACATGCCTTTTAACGAGGTAGTGTCTCGTCACGTCCATAGGCTAGTTCAGGTAGGGTGTTAACTCTTTCTTCTTCTTTCTTTTTTTTTATTTTTTTATTTTTTTACTGACGACTTAAAAACTTCTTTCTAGGTGTTGGGGGAAAGTCTTCACATCACCTCTGAGTATTTTACTCAAAAGGCTAAAGTGGCATCCTTAACATCTAAAATGGAGGCCTTGGAGAAGGAGAATTCTGAGCTGAAGAAGAATTTAATTGTTTCTATGGACGAGGCTACCTCTTTAAAGGCAAAGGTCAAGACTCTGGATGACGACCTGAGAGTTGAACGCAAATTGACTCTGGAGAAGGACGAGCAGCTCCTTTCTGCCGAGGAAAAGCTTAAAACAATTGCCGCTAGATCAGTTGAGGCCTTCTAGACAACTGACGAGTACAACACAACACTTTTTAGTTGGTACTTCAAAGGCTTCGAGCTTCTCAGGAGATATCTGGTCAAGCATCCTACTGGGGTCGACATGGAGAGTTTGGACCTGGAGGAGGTTGACAAAGAGATGGCGATGGACGAAGCTGCCCAATCCTCTGCTCCAGAAGGTGATGCCCCTGAGACCGCTATTGACGCTCTGGCTGGTGACAATTCTGCTGCTGATGCCTAACCTGATTACTTAGAATTTTTTTTTTTTTTTTGTGTGGATGCCCGTCATGTTTTGGGCCCTTTTTTTTTTTTTTTTTTTTTTTTTGTAAATCTAATTTCAAAACAATTACTTGTGATCCCGTCTTGATGACAATGTTTGTGGCCCAGCATTTATGGGTCTCTTTTGGGTATAACAATAATGGTAATTGCCCTTGGCTTTTAGGCTTTTAATTGAATTTGCTGCATACTTGTTTATCAAATGCTTGAGCTGTTTTACATTCGTCCATACCTTTTACTTAGCATAAATCTTTAGCTGTGATCTTTCCCCTCCATTCATCACTGATTTGTTGCTCAGTCTGTAACTCACCAACCTTCAAAGGGGCTTGGATACAGCCTGAGCTTTGTTTTGATTTGTTGCAAGGTTCTTGTCCTTTTTTTTTTTTTTTTTTTTTTTTTTTTTTTTTTTTTTTTACGTGGATTCGTTGGTAACTTGCATCCGTCAAGCGGAATCTTGTCACTTGCCCCATTAAAGGATTGTGCCTGCGTCAGTGGCTTACATCCCTCAAGGCGGAGTCTTGTTACTCAACTTATACCCATTCAAGGGGTTTTGTTAGGTTTATGGATTCGTCAGTAACTTACATCCGTCAAGGCAGAATTTTGTTACTTAGCCTTTTGACTTACACCATTTCAAGGGATTTTGTCATGTTTGTGGCTTCGTTAGCAACTTACATCCGTCAAGGCGGAATCTTGTTACCTAGCCTTTTGACGTCCACCCTTTTAAGGGATTTTGTCATGTTTGTGGCTTCGTTAGTAACTTACATCCGTTAAGGCGGAATCTTGTTACTTAGCCCTTTGTGGCCTACACCCATTAGAGGGATCGTCAGTAACTTACATCCGTCAAGGTAGAATCTTGTTACTTAGCCATTTTATGCCGTACGGTTGACTAGACCTGCTTACACAAAGACATCAGATGAATAATTCTTTTATTAATTTCAAGAATGAATATATTTGCTTGTTACATCTATTGGTGGTACTTCTTTAAATGCTCAATGTTCCATGGTTGAGGGAGTCTTTGTTCGTCCATGGTTTCCAGGTGGTAACTGCCTTGTCTTGAGTAGTGAACGACTCGGTAAGGTCCTTCCCATGTGGGACCCAGCTTTCCTTGGGTAGGGTCTTTAGTTGCTGTGGTGGTCTTGCTCAGGACGAGGTCACCCATGTCCAGTCGTCTGAGTTTAACCCTCTTATTGTAGTATTCGGCCATCTTCAGCTGGTACTTTGTCATCTTGCTGAAGGCTTTGTCTCTTACTTCGTCCAAACAGTCCAGGTTAAGTCGTAGTTCATGGTCATTGCACTCTTCGTTGAACGTCTCTTGCCTGACGCTTGTTACTCCTACTTCGATCGGGATTACTGCTTCAGTGCCATAGGTAAGCCTGAAGGGGGTTTCTCCTGTTGGGGTTCTCGCCGTGGTTCTATAAGCCCACAGGACATTGGGTAATTCTTCTGGCCAGGCACCCTTCGCATTGTCCAGCTTGGCTTTGATAATCTTGAACAACGTCCGATTGGTTACTTCCGTCTATCCGTTTGCCTAGGGATACCCTGGGGACGAGAATCGGTTCTTGATTCCAAGGTTTGAACAGAAGTCTTTGAAGCCTTGGCTGTCGAACTACCTCCCATTATCTGATATAATCGTCAAGGGAATCTCGAACCTGCAGATTATATTCTTCCACACAAAGCTTCGAATTCTTGCCTCGGTGATTGTTGTTAGAGCCTCTACCTCAACCCACTTTGTGAAGTAATCAATAGCAACAAGTAGGAATTTTACCTGACCTTTACCTTGGGGTAGTGGACCGACGATATCGATTCCCCATTATGCGAATGGCCACGGGGAAGCTATCGTCATCAGTCTCTCTGCTGGAAGCTGTTGTACATTCCCGTATCGCTGGCACTTGTCGCACTTCTTGACGATTTCAACAGCGTCCACCTGCATAGTAGGCCAGAAATAACTTGTTCGTATTACCTTGTTTACTAGGGATCTGGGGCTGGCGTGGTTGCCGCAAACTCCTTCATGGATTTCTTTCAGTATGTATCTGGCTTCTTCTTCGTCGACACACTTCAAGTAAGGCATAGAGAAGCCTCTCTTGTATAAGGCGTCATTGAGGCTCATGAACCTGGCCGCCCTCTTCTTGATCTTTTTAGCTTCTTCTGTATTCTGAGGGAGGTGCCCGTCCTGGAGGAAGGACATTATTGGTGTCATCCAGCTGTTTGCGCTTTGGATGGTGAATGTTGGAACCTCTTCAATGCTGGGGTGCTTTTGGACTTCCATTGCCAAGTCCGTGCTAATCTCCCCTTTTTCTAACGATGCTAGTTTCGAGACTTCGTCTGCCCCGATATTCTGATTTCTTAGGATTTGTACGAACTCCATTGTATCGAACTCTTGAGTCAGATGTTTCGTCAGCTTGAGGTATTTCTGCATTCTCTCTTCCTTTGCTTCGTACTCTCCCCTGATCTGCCCGATCACTAGTTTTGAATCACTTTGGACTAACAGGTTCTTAGCTCCAAGCGCCTTTCCAAGTCTCAATCCCGTCAGTATCCCTTCGTATTCAGCTTCGTTGTTGGTAGCCGGAAATTTCAGTTGAACTCCATATTTAAGCATTTCTCCGTCGGGGGTGGTTATGACGACCCCTACTCCCCCCCTCCTCTGGGCTGACGAACCATCAATTTGTATCGTCCATCGCTCCACTTCGTCGGTGAGGCTGTCCTCGTCCAGAAAGGTGAATTCTGCGATGAAGTCTGCCAAAGCTTGCGCCTTGATTGCTGTTTTGGGATGGTACTCAATGTCAAATTGACTAAGTTCAATCGCCCACTGGACCATTCTTCGGACTGCCTCAGGTTTGTTCATCGATTTCTTAATTGGTTGGTCCGTCATCACAAGGATGGGATTTGCCTGAAAGTATTGTCTTAGCTTGCGTGAGGCTACTATTAACGCAAACGCGATCTTTTCAATTCGCAGATACCTAGACTCAGCCCCTTGGAAGGCTTGGCTGACGTAGTAAACTGGGAGCTGCTTCTTGCCTTCTTCTCTAATCAAGGCCGCACTCACTGCTGAAGCTGACACTGCCAAGTATAAATATAGGTCTTCCCCTTCTTTGGACGGGCTTAAGAGGGGTGGACTACTCAGGTAACGTTTTAGTTCTTGGAACGCTGCTTCACATTCGTCAGTCAAGGCGAAAGCCTGTTTCAAGGTCTTGAAAAAGGGTAGGCACTTGTCCGTAGCTCTGGAGACAAACCTGTTTAAAGCTGCAATCCTTCCTGTGAGCTTTTGGACTTCCTTGACGGTTCTGGACGATGCCATGTTGATTATGGCTTGCACTTTCTCTGGGTTTACTTCTATTCCTCTTTGGGACACCATGAATCCCAAGAATTTCCCTGAAGCTACACCAAAAACACACTTACTAGGATTCAACCTCATCTGGTATTTTTTGAGGGTGGCAAACGTCTCCTTCAGGTCGTCCAGATGTGTGAGCTATTCCTTACTCTTGATGAGCATATCATCCACGTATACTTCCATGTTCCTGCCAATCTGTTGGCTAAACATTTTGTTCACCAGCCTCTGGTACGTAGCTCTGGCATTCTTTAATCTAAAAGGCATTACCTTGTAACAGTAGAGTCCTTGACTCGTGATGAAAGCAGTCTTCTCCTGATCTTCTTCGGCCATCTTTATCTGGTTATATCCTGAGAAAGCATCCATGAATGTTAGTAACTTGTGTCCGGCTATAGAGTCCACTAGCTGGTTTATTCTCGATAGGGGGAAACTGTCCTTCGGGCATGCCTTGTTCAGGTCTGTGAAGTCTACGCACATCTTCCATTTTCCATTTGCCTTCTTCACTAGAACGACGTTTACGAGCCATTCAGGATAGTGTACTTCCCGGATGAACCCTACCGTCAGCAACTTGGTAACTTCGTCGGCGACTGCTTGGTCTCGTTCTGGGACGAAGACTCTTCGTCTTTACTGGACGGGTTTCCTTTCTGGGTTCACATTCAACTTATGCTGGATGACTTCTGGAGCTATGCCCGACATGTCCTCGTGGCTCCATGCAAAGACATCTAGATTTTCTTTGAGGAATTGGATGAGTCTTGTTCTCATCTCAGCGCTTAGCGTCGTCCCTATCTTCGTCGTCTTGTTCGCTTCTCCTTTAGCCAGTTCCACTGTTTCCAGGGCTTCCATTTTGCCTTCTTCCTCCTCTTCAATCATCCACGTGTGATTCTCCTTTGCAGCCAGGACGGCCTGATAACACTCTCTGGCCAAGACTTGATCTCCTCTAACCTCGCCGACACCGTTATCTATTGGGAATTTCACCTTCAAACAGTAGGTGGACGTGGTTGCTTTCCACTTGTTGAGCGTGGGCCTCCCAATGATGACATTGTAAGATGAGGGGCAATCTACCACTAGAAAATCTAATTGACGTGTCAACTGCACCGGGTAGGTCCCAACTGTTACTGTCAACGTCACTATGCCCCTGGGATATACCCTGTCTCCGATGAAGCTGACGAGGGGAGAGTCAAATGGGCGTAGTCTCCGTGGATCTAGTTTCAGCTGCTGGAAAGCAGGGAGGTAAATGATGTCTGCAGAGCTACTGTTATCCACGAGGATCCTTTTGGTATTGAATCCCTCTATGCTCAGCATTATAACCAAAGGGTCTTTGTGGGGCTGCTTTACCCCCCTGGCGTCCACTTCATTGAAGGACATGTCCCGGTCCGTTCGTTGTTGCTTGAACGGAGGTATTGTGTGGACTCTATTCACTTGCCGCTGGTACGCTTTCTTGAGGGATTTAAATGACCCTCCTAAGAAGGGCCCTCCTGTAATCATCTTTATCTCCCCGATGACATCCTGTGGAGGTTGGGATGGGCGATCGTCATTTCTGGAAGAGGTCTCATGCTGGCTTTTATTTCCGTCTCTGAACTTACTATATTCCCCCTTCTTCACATATTTCTGTAATTTTCCTTTCCGTATCAGCTTCTCTATTTGCTTCTTTAGGTCCCTACAATCTTCTGTGTTGTGGCCGTGATCCTTGTGGAATCGGCAGTACTTGTTCTTGTCACGGACGTTAGGGGATGAGTGTAATGGTCTTGGCTATTTGAGATAGTGCTTGTCCTTAATCTGCGTTAAAATTTTGTCAACAAGCATAACCAGAGAAGTAAATCTTACCGTCTGAGGACCTTTATCATCTTTTCTTCTGTTCCCATCATTATTTCGACGATCTGGGCATTCCCACTTTTAACCCCTATGCTCGTCATCCCTTCTTCCTTTGTCTCCTGGCTTCTCTATGTCCTTTATGGTTGCTAATGCGTCTTCGGCATTCATGTATTTCTGGGCTTTTAAGAGCAATTCTGCCATCGTCTTTGGAGGATTCTTCGCGAGGGAAGCCACGAGATCTCTAGATCTCAATCCTGCTTTGAAGGTCGTCAGCTGTACTTTGTCATCAGCTTCGTCTACCTCGAGGGTCTCCCGAGTAAAACGTTTCACGTATGACCTCAAGGTTTCCTTTTCCCCCCTGTTTGATAGTGAGTAAGTGGTCTGTTGGCCTCTTTGGACGCTGTCCTCCTATGAAGTGACGCAAGAAGGCATTGCTCAACTGCACGAAGTTGTCAACAGACGACGTCGGCAACTTTGTGAACCATTCCTTTGCAGCTCCCTTGAGAGTGGTGGGAAAGGAACGACACAGTATCTCGTCGGGTGGCTGTTGGAGACCTAGCGTTGTCTTGAAGGTATTAAGGTGATCTTGAGGGTCCCTAAGTCTATCGAACGGCTCAAGTTGAGGTAAACGAAAGGCATTCAAGTATCGCCGCGGTGAAAGGCGAATCCGTGGCCCTTACCATCCTGTCTACGCTTTGGTCCGTCTTCTCCTTAATGGCGTTCCTCAATCCGTCCATCTCCTTCCTCATCTCTCGAAGGAGATCTGAATTCTGCTCCTCCGGAGTAGTAGGTCTTTGATGAATACTCCTCCTATGGCTATCCCCTTCTCCTTCCATGTTATCTTTGGACCGGTTCTCCTCCTGTTGAGCCTGTTGGACCTGTTGAAGCCGTAGCTTCATTTCCTGATTTTGCTTGGTGAGTTCTTCAATGGTGGTCGCAAGAGCTTGAACTTGCTGGGCCAAGGCTGCGGAATCTGGATTGGGTTCCATCTGAATGTAGAGGTTTGATGGATACTACGTTCTCAAATCTGAATCTGAAAATGTCATTTCCCACAGACGGCGCCAAACTGATGAAGCGTAAATTCGTCAGTCAGAGAATGCAGATGGAACCAACCTTCAGCCCGGGAGATGTTATCTTCAAAGTGATCACCGGTGTGGTGCCTGCCACAAAGTCTCCGATGCCAAAGTCAATATCAAGAAGTTACTGATAAAAAAATAATGCAGTATCACAGAGTGAAAAATATATCTGAGAGTGTCTAAGTACCTTGTGTTGGTGATGTGAGGGCCTTATATATAGGTTCCCTTGGATTCTGACCGTTGTGGTTAATAATTGGATGTTAATGCCCTTCTTGGTAACGCCTCCTACTTAATATGGGGGTCTTAATGTGCTTTCAACGGTCTCCATAGCTGTTTGTTGTAACCGTTCGAAGTGTTATTGGTGGTATTGAATGGACCGGATGCCTTCGTCAGCGATGGAGGCACTTGTTTCAGTTCGTCCATGAGGAAGATTTCGTCTGTAACGTTATGTTCGTTTGTAGTTGGTTTTGTCAGTCCCATTAGTTGGCACTTGTAAAATTCATTTATTAGCTCCCACTATGAGACAAGCTATAATGCAACCTCTAACAACTCCATTTTCTACACGACAATGAAGAAAGTCATTGTCCACAAATTTCATGCCATCCCCTGACTCAGTAGCAAGTACCCATTGATGCTATGATCTCTCTCCTTTCTTAACTGGGATTGAAATTCCATCACTCAGTTTTTAATATCAAATTATCCAAAGCTATGATAATACAAGCTTGTTTAAGTATTGATGACATATCTTAAGAACTATAGAATATTTTGATCCTAATTCTCTACTCGTGAACTTGAATTTAGTGACAACAAATTTGACATTAAAGTAGTAAGTAATAATATGACACTTGTTTAATTGAAAGTCTGACTGCTTTAAAAGAGACTGTTATTGAGCAAAGATTTGTTTAAACTTATGATTAAATAGTTCCAAAAGGAAAGAGAGAAAGAAGGACGACCAGAAGAAGACTCTCGGTTTGTTTAATTGTGTTTTTATTTTTATAAATTGCTTAGCAATATCAAAATGAAAATTCTAGGATAAGAATATTTTTAATGGTTTTATTTTTTCTAAACTGAAAACAAATCAAGAAACATCATTTTAATGTTCTTTAAGATCATGCCGTTGTCAATAGTATGGTCACATAATTGCAGTATATATAGGACAAGAAGTGGGGGTGAACTTGCTTCTTTCATCATTGATTCATAACAACATGTATGGAGCACAAATAAAATTAGTGTGCTTATGCTGGCCCATGCACCAAGCCTAATCCTCCCAAAAATAAGCCAAGATGATTGGAGTCCAATCATTGGACCGCATATCTTCAAGTTATTTCTGCTTCTTGTTTTTTGGATTTTCTAAACTTGGAACACAAATCAGAGAAATAAGAGAGATGAAATTCAGAATTTATCAAAATAATGAGTTCAGTGTGAAATGAAATTGTGACAATATTGAGGATCAATAGAAATATCACATTCTACATCCTAAGAATAATGGTGTAGAATATGGGCAACAACATTAAGTGATGATTTTTATTTTTTATTTTTGGTAATTAGATGATTGCATAGATTTAAACAAAAGTTAGGATAAAGCCTATCATAGATTCATAATACATGCCGACATTGTTGGAGCAAAGCAAAATGCAATGTCAACTATCAAATACAATAAAGTCTTGGTGTAGATCTGCTTTCTAGGTAGCACCCGCACATTAATTAGTCTCGTGGAAGCAATACTTCACCTTTACCTGAGCTATTTAACTGAGCAGGTTCCTGTAGTCAGTGAAAAGAAATGCATGATGTAAATTACTATCGGTAGAAATATTACTAACCCAAATCACAAACTACTTTTGCATCAATTTCAATTTCTACTACCCTTAAATTCTGATTAACACACAAACTACTTTTACCAGAGTCTTGTTTCCTTAGAGTATCAGCATTGGAGAATGCAAATGCTAAATGTAAGGAGAATTTGACATTTCAAACCCCAAAGTACTCAGCATCAAGGAATGCAAAACCCAAGCATTGCAATTTTTTTTGCAATACTACTACAGTGCAATTCTAAAGGTAGAATTGCACTGTTACAGTATTATAAAAAATATATATATTTTAATCAACTTTCCCCAGAATTTCTTTCTCCTCTCTCTCATTATTTCTGTTCTGTTCTCTCTCTTCCTTCTCTCTTTCTCATCTGCTCTCTCCTCTCTTTAGACCCAAACACCATCCACCTCCCAACATCAACATCACACATCACAGTGGTTCATTTTTTCTAGTGGGTTGCAATCCGGCGGGTTCTGTGGTTGTTTTTTTTTTTTTTTTTTTTTGCTATGATCGATGCTTAAAGGAAGATCGTCAGTGTTTGGGTCGGAGATCGCCAATGTTTGGGTCGGAGATTGGTGATGGGTTTGGTGGAGATCGGCGTGGGTCACAGAGATTGGTGATGGTTTTGTCACCCCCAGAAACCAACAAGACCATGGGTTCGGCCATGGCTGAGACAAGAGGGAGAATCCGAGATAGCAGAGAGAGGGAGTGAGACGGATCTAGTTGTGGAGGGTTACAAATCTGGTTGTGGGATAGAGTAGCATTTCCTGATACCAATGCTCTTAGAAGTCATTGTCTAGGGAAAACTAGAAGTGCCGAGGATAATAATTTGGGAAAAGAAGTCTAGTTTCTTTAGAAGTAATTGAATGTAAGAGTGTTTAATGATCTTTATGGCCTACATACTCTAGAAACTCTTTATTACCACTTTCCTTTATATGCACTAGTACCTTAATTAAATAATAATTGCAATAATTTAACATAACATACACGAATTTAAGTGAATAGCTGTAGTTCTGTGTCAACGAGCCCCACAAGAGGAATCTGAGTTCGAACCACAGGTTGCTGTATATGTGGTGATGTCTAGAATTGCCAATAGAAGAGAGAGAACTAAACTATTGATGGATAACCATAAGACATTTGTTAATGAACCATTTTTAAAAAATTCTGATATCATTTTTGTGAGAAATATAAAAATTTATAATAAAAAATCAGTTTTTTTGTCTTCCATAAAAAGTTTTTAAACATATTTTATAAACTAATGACCTTAGGGCATCCGTTTAACTTTTTCCCTGAAAAAATTATAAGACCACAACTAATTCTATTCTCATTTTCACAATAATTCAATGTGGCTGATTATAAGTGGTGAAAAAAAAAGTTTTTGGTCCATGTAAAATAGTTGTAAAAATGGATGTAAAATTATTTGTGATCCTTAAATAGCTTGTAATTATTTAGTTGCTGGCCTAATAAATTTGGGATACGACTTGTGTCTAATGCTTTTTTGCATTGGACATGCTAAGATGCATGGGCTTGTGCCTAATGTTTTTTTGCATTAGACACACTAAGATGCAGGCCCATGTTCAGTTTTAGACACGTCTGTATTTTAAAAGCACGGGACACAAGCTTGATCTATAAATTTGTTCAAAATCTAGGTTGGAAAATTTCACCGACATTTCTTTTTCCAATTTATGCAAACACTTTATTATTGAATATGAAGAATTGCTAAGAACGTTCAACAGGCTAGAGAATGCTACCTCAGTTTTTGCATTGACTTTCCAACCACCCAGAATATAAATTGTCTCTTGAATATGTCAACCTAAGCCATTCAAAAAGATCAACAATTAAATTAAGCTGTAGCATTAAAAAGGAGCTTACTCAATCTTAACGATTAAATATGCGTATAATAAAGGGGGTTTCAGTCTATTCATAAGATGCGTCACAACTCACAACCCAAGGAAGCCCAAGTTCCTCACTATATCTCTAATGTCATTTTCAGGGTCCATGTTATGTTCTAATATCAATTATAATGAGTTCATGACATTAGATGTGTTCCCCCCAACCCCCCAACAAATATTATAATAGAAAAAGTTAACGGATACTCTAAAAGCATTAATTTAGAAAATATCTTTAGAAACTTTTTATAGGAAAAGAAAAAAAGTAACTAATTGTTTTTACAATTTTTTATATTTCCCAATAGTGTCAAAATTTTTTAAAAATAGTTTATTAACTATAGGGATGACAGATCCAGAAATATATATTGGGCTGTGAGCCCTGTCCAAGGACACTTAATAGTCCGAAGATGGGTAAACGTTATCGTGGAAAGGCGCACTAGTGAATGAAGAAAGGAGTTTGGTCATGAGGGTCCAGGAACGAGGTCCAAGGACAAATGCCACCTCGGCTTAACAAAGCAGAGATCAAATGGGTGGGCTTGCCCCCAAGAGCAACGTTTTGGGCGGTTCTACTGGTAAGGACGAGCACTAGGAAGGGATAAGACAATGGGAAAGTAAGAAATATCTAAGGGAAAATTGCTGCCACTGCATTGAATGCTCTGTAGCTAACTCTTTGATCACATTAATGTGGAAGTGATGTGGAAGTGATACCTGAATAGTGATATTCAGCCTTACAGCTACCTCTAGAAAAACTTCAGGAAGGTGCTGATGGGACAAGGATAAAAGCTAGACATCTGATCAACACGTGGATGGCTGAGATGGAGCGAAGAAGGGTAATATAAAGAAGAAGAATCCCATTGTAGAAGGGGATTGGAGAATTTGTAAAGGAAACACTGCAACATTGAGAACTAAAATTGTACTCAAATCTAAGAATAATATAATCCAGAACTACTCTTCTCGGACTTAGCCGAGGAAGAATTTCTTTGCAAAAAATTGTTTCCCTTTGTCTTTTCCTTGCTTTCTTACCATTTTTAGTCTATTGTGAACGTTGTCTAATTCATTGAAGCCTAGATTTTAGCCCACTCTTTACAGATTCTTTGTATTGGGCTCTTTGGGCCTTAATCCTTTTACCTTGTGAGCTTAGGATCCAAAACCTACCCTTACATTAACAATTATCCTAAGGATATTCATAATTAAAACTCATTATAATCACTTATATAAGTTGAGTTTGACATTTTTCTATTAAAAAAAAAGAAGAGAAAAGAAGAAGAAGAAGTTGAGTTTGACATATACATTTGATGTGAGACTTAATACATATTCGTGCAATATAAACTTGTACAATCTCATCCAATCCGCACATCTCGAACTATCACACTAAAATGGACCACACAGACTTTTTTGCAAAATTTGGATGAGGAATATTCGGGGAATGAACTAGCTATATAATAGGTTGCTAGAGTTATGATGCAGCACCAAAATCTGTTATCTTATTAAGGTGGTATTCAATCAAATTAATTAGACACACAAGTGTGAGGGGCTTGAGAAAAACAAACCATCATGTACCCTTTGCGCGATGATTACTCCACAAATATAAATGCTTGTGAGGTGTAGGGAGCAATGGTCTGGTCTCAAGCCTCCAGGGGGAGCTTCACACATATATACACTTAGATTAAGCTAGAATAGAATCTCTATCTTGTATTAAAAAAATATATATATATATATATATATATTATAAAAATAAAAAAAACCGTAGTTAAGGGTTTATAAAAATTCAACACACACGGGAACATTGTATATAAAAAAAAAAATTAACGTTATTATCATTATTTTCTTTTTTGGCTTACAAGTGAGGATAGGATGAGAGGAATGTAGATTCTCCCTACAAAGAGAATTAAATAATATTACTAAGTTATAAAACCCTTTTACAACATACAATTTTATCTATAGTTAACTCTAATCTTCCAATCACTATTTATTTTTTTTGGTTATTAACCTCATATGAAAGTTTTTTCAATCAATCACTTCAGTTATTTCAAACCAACAAATGGTTTAATCTAAATAATTCAACACCAAAATGTATAACATTCAAGTTAGCAGATAATACCTTATATTTGAGAATAGATGACTAAATCAAATGGGTAGCTTGTTGTTTTTTTTTTTAGTTAGGGTATAAGTTGATAGGGTTCGATTAATGAATGCTCTTAGGCAAATTAATAATAAACAATTTTATGAAAGTTTTGACATTACTTTTATGAGAAATATAAAAAATTGTCAAAAAAATTACTGCATTTTTCTTTTTCCATTAAAAGTTTCTAAAAATATATCATAAATCAATGCCTTTAGGACATACATTAACTTTCCCCAAAAATTAAAATTTTCTTTTTCATAAAAATTTTCTAAAAACACTTCCTAAATTAATATTCTTAGGAAATCTGATAACTTTTTCCAAGTTGATATATGGTATGCAACTATTATAACATCCTAACATTTCCAAAAGAGACAATAATGTTGGAAAACTTGAAGGCAAGTGGAAGCATATTAACATGGGAGAAGCCAACTAATTATTTTAGGTTTCTAGTGTTTTTAATCTTTTAAGTATTTTGGTAATGTAATTATTACAACAAGTGAAGAAGGGGAAATTTGAACCCTAATCTAAGATTTTTGTCACCAAACCTCTTATGATGTCCCACATTGATATTAAATTAGTTGAGTGTATGTTGTGTGTTGAGTCTCTTATATGCATCTACTACGTTCAATTCATTGGGGTTTTATAAACAACTACAATGAATCTCAATTGTGATCTTTTGAGATATAACACCAGTGTTTTTTATTGGATTATTACAAATGATATGAAAGTCAACTTGGTAATCTTCTATAGGCTCAGCAACACCTACCGCATGGACCTTGATAAGGGTGTTAGAAATTTAGGTGAGGGAGGATATCCCATATATTGATATTTAATTCCTTATATTTAACATTTTTTTTTTAGAAATAATTACAACATGCTGCTAACCTCACAGCTCGAACCCTTTCCTCCCTAGACTCCCAAGCACTTTGTGCATGGGGAGGTGCCAATTCAGCTGTAAGGCCTTTGGCAACAAAATATTGAATTAATTAAATGTGTGTGTGTGTTGTGTGCTAAGACACGCATCAAATATATATTGAATTGACTTAGGCATTAAAAACAACTATCAAAAGTTTGTAACTAAACTAGTCTGTAGATTTTTGCTTGGGTCGTTACAACTCTTCTACGAGAGAAATGTTATTCTGACAACAAAAAGATTCTTTTCACCCTAAAAATCAATTTTCAAGACATAGGGTAGGGAGGAATGAGTTAGCTCTAGACTTTGATTTCCATTCCATAGTTTTGTGTTGCATGTACTTACAAATATGGTCCCTTCTCCCATTTATTTCTTAAATCATCTCGATTGCAGAGTATGGCCACATGTTTGCACCATATAGAGGATAAGTGATAAGATGTGTCACAACTCACAACCCAAGGAAGCCCAAGTTCCTCACTATATCTCTAATGTCATTCTCAGGGTCCATGTTATGTTCTAATATCAATTATAATGAGTTCATGACATTAGATGTGCTCCCCCCCCCCCCCCCCCCCTCTGATGAGGGTGTCAGAAATTTAGGTGAGGGAGGATACCCCATATATTGATATTTAATTCTTTATATTTAACAAAATATTGAATTAATTAAATGTGGTGTGTGTGTTGTGTGCTAAGACACACATCAAATATATACCGAATTGACTTAGGCATTAAAAACAACTATTGAAAGTTAATTTGTAACTAAACTAGTCCGTAGATTTTTGCTTGGGTTGTTACAACTCTTCTACGAGAGAAATGTTATTTCGACAACAAAAAGAATCTTTTCACCCTAAAAATCACTTTTCAAGACTTAGGGTAGGGAGGAATGAGTTAGCCCTAGACTTTGATTTCCATTCCATAGTTTTGTGTTGCATGTGCTTACAAATATGGTCACTTCTCCCATTTATTTCTTAAATCATCTCGATTACTCTAGTATGGCCACATGATTGCACCATATAGAGGATAAGTGATAAGATGTGTCACAACTCACAACCCAAGGAAGCCCAAATTCCTCACTATATCTCTAATGTCATTCTCAGGGTCCATGTTATGTTCTAATATCAATTATAATGAGTTCTTCTAATATCAATTATAATGAGTTCATGACATTAGATGTGTCCCCCCCCCGAAAAAAAACTATATCTCTAATATCATTCTCAGGGTCCATGTTATGTTCTAATATCAATTATAATGAGTTCATGACATTTGATGTGTTCCCCCCCCCCCCCCCCCCCCCCCACAAAATTATAATAGAAAAAGTTAACGGATATTCTAAGAGCATTAATTTAGAAAATATTTTTAGAAACTTTTTATAGGAAAAGAAAAAAAAAACTAATTGTTTTTACAATTTTTTATATTTCTCAATAGTGTCAAAACTTTTTTAAAATGGTTTATTAACAATTATCCTAAGGATAATCATAATTAAAACTCATTAAAATCACTTATATAAGTTGAGTTTGACATTTTTCTATAATAAAAAAAAAGTTGAGTTTGACGTATACATTTAATGTGAGACTTAATACATATCCGCACATCTTGAACTATCACACTAAAATGGACCACACAGACTTATATGCAAAATTTGGATGAGGAATATTCGGGGAATGAACTAGCTATATAATAGGTTGCTAGAGTTATGATGCAGCACCAAAATCTATTATTTGATTAAGGTGGTATTCAATCAAATTAATTAGGCACACAAATGTGAGGGGTTTGAAAAAATAAACCACCACGTACCCTTCGGGCGATGGTTATTCCACAAATATAAGTGTTTGTGAGGTGTAAGGGGCAATGGTCTAAATTCAAGTCTCCAGAAGGGAGCTTCACACATGTATACACTTAGATTAAGCTATAATAGAGTTTCTATCTTGTATTAAAAAAAAAATAATAATAAATATTATTTAAAAAAAAAAACCATATTTAAGGGTTTATAAAAATTCAATACACACGGAAACATTGTATATATATATAATAATAATAAAAAAATTAACATCATTTTTTTTTTTTTTTTTGGCTTACAAGTGAGGAAGGATGAAAGGAATGTAGATTCTTCCTACAAAGAGAATTAAATAATATTACTAAGTTATTATACACTTTAATATCATACAATTTTATTTATAGTTAACTCTAATCTTCCAATCACCTTTCTTTTTTTCTTTTTGGTTGTTAAGCTCGTATGAAAGTTTTTTCAATCAACCACTTCAGTTATTTCAAACCAACAAATGGTTTAATCTAAATAATTCAACACAAAAATGTATAACATTCAAGTTAGCAGATAATGCCTTAAAGATTTGAGAATAGATGACTAAATCAGATGGGTAGGTTGTTGTTTTTTTTAGCTAGGGTATAAGTTGATAGGGTCCGATTAACGAACGCTCTTAGGAAAATTAATAATAAAAAATTTAGGAAAATTTTGACATTACTTTTATGAGAAATATAAAAAATCATCAAAAAAATTAATTGTTTTTTTTTTTTCTTTTTCCATGAAATTTTTTAAAAATATGTCATAACCAATGCCTTTAGGACATACCTTAACTTTCCCCAAAAATCAATTTTTTCTTTAGCATAAAAAGTTTCTAAAAACACTTCCTAAATTAATATTCTTAGGAAATCCGATAACTTTTTCCAAGTTGATATATGGTATGCAACTATTATAACATCCTAACATTTCCAAAAGAGACAATAATGTCAGAAAACTTGAAGGCAAGTGGAAGCATATATATTAACATGGGAGAAGCCAACTAATTATTTTAGGTTTCTAGTGTTTTTAATCTTTTAAGTATTTTGGTAATGCAATTATTACAACAAGTGAAGAAGGGGAAATTTGAACCCTAATCTAAGATTTTTGTCACCAAACATCTTATGATGTCCCACATTGATATTAAATTAGTTGAGTGTATGTTGTGTGTTGAGTCTCTTATAACGCATATACTATGTTCAATTCATTGGGGTTTTATAAACTAACTACAATGAATCTCAATTGTGATATTTTGAGATATAACGCTAGTGTTTTTTATTGGATTATTACAAATGATATGAAAGCCAACTTTGTAACCTTCTATAGGCTCAACAACACCTACAACATGGACCTTGATGAGGGTGTCAGAAATTTAGGTGAGGGAGGATACCCCATATTGATATTTAATTCTTTATTTTTAACAAAATATTGATTTTTTTTTTTTTTTTTTTTGAGATAGTTTCAACCTATGGCGTCCGCTCCTAATGATAGCTCTTTATTATCAAACCAAGACACCAATTAGTTTTTGGTGTAGGCAGGGATTGAACCCCAGATCTCTTAACAAAATATTAAATTAATCATGTGTGTTATGTGCTAAGACACGTATCAAATATATACTAGATTGATTTAAGCATTAAAAACAACTATCAAAAGTCTAAATTGTAACTAAACTAGTCTGTACTACATTTCGCTTGGGTCGTTACACCTCCTCTACGAAAGAAATGTTATTCTGACAACAAAAAAATCTTTTCCCCCTAAAAATCACTTTTCAAGACATAGGGTAGGGAGGAATGAGTTAACTCTAGACTTTGATTTCCATTCCATAGTTTTGTGGTGCATGTGCTTACAAATATGATCCCTTCTCCCATTTATTTCTTAAATCATCTCGATTACTCTAGTATGGCCACATGTTTGCACCATATTGAGGATAAGTGATAAGTCCAACTTCTTCACGTAACCATTCCTGAGATCGATAGACAAGTTCAGCAAATTGTAAAACTTATGGCCTGTTTGGATGGAGGGGGAGTGGAGGGGAGTAGAGTTGACTAAGGGTCCGTTTGGATACAGCTGAAAACTGAAACTGAAAACTGAAAAACACTGTAGCAAATAATTTTTAAATGTGTGAATAGTACCGTGGGATCCATTTTTAATGAAAAAGTTACTAAAAAGTGATATTTGTGGGTCCCGTAAACAGTGCACAGGTGCACTGTTCACAGAAGAAAAGTCAAAAGTTCCGGCTTTGAAAAGAAAAAAAAAAAAAAAGTCACAAAAACACAAACATGCGTCTGGAAAGCGCAAAATGCGCTTCCCAAACGCACACTAAAAATAAGCTAATTTTGTACTAAATCTAATCTAATTTACTCTCCTTCCCTCTTCTCAATCCAAACGGACCATTAATCTTCAAAAAGTTAACAATCTTGTCATTTCAGCAAAACTATACTTGTGTCTTCTTTGGTCTGATTGGGATTTATGTTCCTATATATATTGTTAACTAAGCCAAATCTTTGCGGGAAGTGAGACAAATATTGTAGACACATAAAATTAGAAGATATTCAGAATATTTAGAAGATAGAAGTAGTTGCTCTAAGTCCCTCTGAATTAAACCCATTAGGCTTTCCAAACTTCCAAAGTCACTGTTAATCACTCCCAACTCCAACCCGAAGAAAAAACAAAAAATAAACAAACAAACAATAAGCAAGCAAACTGATAAGGCAATAACTACTCCAAGTCTCCAAGTATAGGAATGGTGTTGAATTTAGGAGGGTTGAAATTTTGAGCTAAACAAACAATTGCAGTGTCTGACATCGAAAGAGAAGAAGCCAAGAAGAACACCGGGGTGGGAGCCAACCTTATGAATGGTACAATATTCAAGGTCATGGCCCTCAACTACAGTCTACAAGTGTGTGCCAATGCACCTTTTGACTTTTTTTCATGCCAGTATCACTATACCACCAAAACCAGAGAAAGGCACACATTTTTTTTTATCACAATGCATTAAAAGAGAAAGGTAGTCAACTCTCTGCTCTGTGATATATGAATACCCCGGAATTGTCTCCACCGAGAATCTGTACGCAGATAAAGAAAAAAAGTCACATAAGCAAAACCAAACGCTGTATCTATAAATTGTTGGTGGGTTTCTCACCCAACCCTAACTATAGTGCACATGAAAGAACCCTATTTTCATTAAGACTCTTTAAATCACTAACTGTTTCGTATGTAGTAAAAAAAACCAATGTCTAAAAGTTACTGCAGAATCCTCAGATTATTAAAACAAAACGTGAGTGCGTGACATTTTTTTTTTTTTTTTCTTTCCATTAACGTCGTGTTTTCTTTGCCTTAGTTCCTCAACTAATTTCATTAATACCTCTTCATTGAATGCATGAATTAAAATCCATCTTCTATATCTTGCAAATTAGGTGGACCACATGACAGAGAGAAATAGTGAGAGAGAGAGAGAGCATTTCCTTTGGCGGTTTTTCGGCTAGTGGTTTTTTCATTTTACAAATTGAGATATATGGCTGTATTTTCCTTTAACAGTTCCAACAACCTCACAGTGCATTTATAGTACTTGTGAATTGTGATGCTTTCATGGGAGAGAGAGAGAGAGAGATAATACCGTGTCAACAATGACCAGTCTGGCCTTACTTATTGCTTTTCAATGCAATCTCACCTATAAATTTCTTTCTACATTACTCCATTTTGTACTACTCAGTGTCTTCTGCTCCCACTACTCTGCTCTGTGAATCACTTGTCGCTTAATTATTTCTAGTTCTAAATACCTTAACAACTCTTCTTTCTTTTTCCCATCAAGAACTCCATTTCTCTACAATGGTACCTCATTTTTGTCACTGACCCATCATTATTATTCTGTGGAAAACCAAGTCTTGGTTTTTCTTCTTTAGTCAAGTTGTTAGATTTCAGATTCAAAACAAGTATATACATACCTGGTGAGTTTTATATATACAACGTTTTCCGGGAAAACAAGAAGAAGCGGAGTTCTAAAAGAACATTTTTTTTTTCCTTTTCAGAAATGTCGTTTTCTTCTTCCCTCTGAAGTTGGAACTATATGTGGTTTTCCGGAAAACATTTTCCCATCATTTTTTCAGTGTAAAGTAAAGTAAACTATGGATGTGTCCACGGCTCTACTGCTTTTAACGGCGATCACGGTGTATCTACTATGGTTCACATTCATCTCACGGACGTTAAAGGGTCCACGTGTCTGGCCCCTATTGGGCAGTCTTCCAGGCTTAGTTGAGAACTGTGACCGCTTACACGACTGGATCTGCGACAATCTCCGCGCGTGTGGCGGCACGTACCAAACCTGCACCTGTGCAATTCCATTCCTCGCCAAAAAGCAAGGCCTCGTGACTGTCACGTGCGACCCGAAGAATCTGGAGCACATTCTCAAGACCCGGTTCGACAATTACCCGAAGGGGCCCACGTGGCACGCCGTGTTCCACGATCTACTCGGCGATGGGATCTTCAACTCCGACGGCGACACGTGGCTGTTCCAGAGGAAGACTGCCGCACTGGAATTCACCACCAGGACTCTGCGCCAAGCCATGGCTCGGTGGGTCAGCCGAGCCATTAAGGAGAGGCTTTGCGTGGTCTTAAAGACAGCCGAGCTCGAAGCCAAGCCGGTTGATATTCAAGACTTGATGCTTCGGCTCACTTTTGATAACATATGCGGCTTGGCTTTTGGAAAGGACCCAGAGACTTGTGCGCCGGGGCTCCCTGAAAATGGCTTCGCTTCGGCTTTCGACCGAGCCACGGAAGCCTCGCTTCAACGGTTTATTTTCCCAGAGGTTCTTTGGCGGCTCAGGAAATGGCTTCGGCTTGGGATGGAAGTCAGCCTGAGCCGAAGCTTGGTTCACGTAGAGGAGTATTTATCCAGTGTGATCAACGCCCGTAAGCTCGAGTTGCTGAGCCAGCCCAAAGATGGGAACCCACACGACGATTTGCTGTCAAGGTTCATGAAGAAAAAGGAATCCTACTCAGACTCGTTCCTGCAACACGTGGCACTCAATTTCATCCTAGCTGGACGTGACACGTCATCCGTTGCTCTCAGCTGGTTCTTCTACGTGGTGATCCAAAACCCAAGAGTCGAGGAGAAAATCCTACGCGAGATTTGCACCGTCCTGATGGAGACACGTGGCGATGACGTGGCGAAATGGGTAGAGGAGCCACTTGGGTTCGAAGAGCTTGACCGATTGATATATTTGAGAGCAGCATTGTCGGAAACCCTAAGGTTGTACCCATCAGTACCGGAAGACTCAAAACATGTTGTCTACGACGATGTATTGCCGGACGGTACATTTGTTCCGGCAGGTTCATCGGTCACATATTCAATATACGCAAGTGGGAGAATGAGGTCGACGTGGGGTGAAGATTGCCTAGAGTTTCGTCCAGAGAGGTGGCTGAGCTCGGACGGTAACAAGTTTGTGATGCATGATTCTTATAGATTTGTTGCTTTTAATGCCGGACCCAGGATTTGTTTAGGGAAAGATTTAGCTTACTTGCAAATGAAGTCGGTGGCGGCGTCGGTGTTGCTCCGCCACAAGCTGGCGGTGGTGCCGGGGCATAAGGTGGAGCAGAAGATGTCATTGACGTTGTTCATGAAATATGGGCTGAAGGTGAATGTGAACCATAGGGATTTACAAGGAATTGTGGCAAGCTTGAAAATAGAGAGGAATAATGATGAGGGTGAACTGTTGTTGCATGGGAAAGAGTCTGTTATTGCCGCCGTTAAATGTAACGGTGAAAGTTGTGACAGAGTTGATGAGAGTAGTAGTGAAATGGTAGTTGGGGTTGCTTAAGGGGTGGATCGGTGAATTGAATTGGAATTGAATTTGAAGTGGTCAGGTTACAGGTGGTGGTGGAGCCGGTGGGCTTTGATTGAGCCACATGGATGAACTGGGTCTGCGGTTACAGTTTTATTATTATGTGGGCGTGTTT
Source organism: Quercus tomentella (assembly GCA_028535165.1). Classification (NCBI taxonomy): domain Eukaryota; kingdom Viridiplantae; phylum Streptophyta; class Magnoliopsida; order Fagales; family Fagaceae; genus Quercus; species Quercus tomentella. Next base: position 46,995,452 of record JAPQVY010000100.1, read on the forward strand.
ATGACATCATGAATATGTTTCGCAGAATTACTTTTACGTACGTACACAATTCTTGCGAATATAAAATATAGTTTTTCACATACACAGTATTATTATTATTATTATTGAAGAGAGAGAGATATATATGGCTTTAACTCACTCTTGCTTTTTCTTGTTGGCTAGCTCCTTTTGAAGTCCAAACAAATTCTATAATTTTCTAGCTGGTTGAATGTACCAAGCTCATTTATTTATTTATTTATTTCTCCATCTTGTGTAATTCCTGAGGTTATATAATAATAAAGTTAAATTCATAGTTCACATGTGGTGCATGACTTTGCTTGAATGGATAAAGCTTCACATCCTTCTTCTTCTTTTTTCTCTTTTTTCCCTTTTGCTTGAATGGAATTTCACCATCACCATAATTGTCAGATAATTTTTTATGTCGAATGTTATTGTGCTCCAAGTTGAGTTATTTCAAATCTTTACTAAAATAATTTGTAGTTTTGGCATTTTTCATCTCAAATTCACTTCACAATAGTATCTGAAACTAAGCGCATGATTTTAGAAGAATGGAGTCTATATTACAGGTATGTCATTCTTCTTATAATATTAGTTTTTTCTTTTGGTTTAACCTTTTTAAGTCTTTAAAATGTTGTTGAGCATGCACTAGAGTGGTGTTTCATTTGGTACGTAGAACAAATCAAATCCACAGCATTGCGCGTGCTGGTTAATTAATGTCATCATTAATTATACATGTCAAGATACCTACAGGCTACAGATAGTACATGTATTAGGACTTTTCTGCTCAATTTTGGTTTTATTAAATTATTCAACCTTTTCTATCTATTATCTAAGCTAAGCTAAGCTACCGACTCTAGCTCTCTCTTATACAACCCTAGTCAAAAGGTCTGATGACCCCAGCAATTTTTGGATAGGAGGTGGATGACTTCATAATTAATGTAGTCCCAGCTCAGCAATTAAAATGCAAATGCATGTTCTTCCATACCCAGGATTGTTGACTGGCCCCAAAGAGTCCTACGAGTGCAATCAGCAATGACCAAGTCACATGGACTACATTGGGCGTGCAATTGTACCCTGAGTATGAGATGAATGCTGTGTTTGGTAATTTGTGGGGTGAAAAGTTGGAGGATAGAAAAAAGAAGAAAAAATGAGAGGAAAATGCAATTTCCATTGTGTGGATGGGTTGACAAGGAAGAGGGAACAAAATGTGGTGGTTGGAGTTTTTCATTTGAGACCATCAATTTTATTTTTTATTTTTTTACTAGAAGTATATGGTTGTTTTTATTTTGACTCTATACATTTCTACATTTTCATTCCCTTCATATTTGATATATTTTTATATTGAACATGTTGTCCATTTCCATTAGTAATCTAGTGACACTAAACATTATATAGGTGATGTGTCTTAATAGACGACACTTATTTGGTACTTAATAGTTTATAGTTAGATTACTAACAAGAGTGAACTTATATGAGTAACGTGTCTTAATTGACAATACCTAGTCAAATTTTTAACAAAAATGGACTTAAATGAGTAGTGTGTCTTAATAGTCTACGCTTATCTTGCATTTAACAATCAATTTACTAACAAAAATGGACTATAGGACCAATATGAAAACAAAATCAAACATAATGTGCCAAAAAAAAAAAACCCAAATTTTAAATGTCAATAACTCTCACATAAAAATAAACAAACACTCAAACTATTCTTAGGAAAAACCCAATCCATATTCTTCTTAGAATCTTCTCTTATCCAATTCATATTCTTCTAAGAATCTTCTCTTTTCTTATATGGGAGGACCCTTGGACCAAAACCACCAATCCTTTGCAACAATACCTATTTCTAAACCTTTGCAACAACACCTATTTCTGAAGCTCCAATCCTTAAATAACGAATTTTCCTTCCATACCTTCCTTACCAAGAAAAAAAAAAAAAAACTTCCCTTCCATACCAAGAAAACCCAATAACAAAAATCAAATCCAAATAGGAATTTGACACAATTTCTAACCTTATATATGCAAAGAAAGTAAGAAACTACTAAAAGGAGGCAGCACTATGAATGCAAAGGAAACTAAAATGTCTCAGGTCTCTAACAAGATAGAAAGTAGAGATAATATTGCTGTTCTTTGGAGGCATACAATAAGAATGATGTAGATTCATCCACGAAGATTTTGAGTTGTTATTAGTAGGTCCCCTTCAATGAAATGTACTTGGTTGGTGGGTGCAAATTACCCGTAAATTCTCTCCCTTATACCATGTAAACGAAATGAAAGAAAATGGAACCTGTAAAAAGGATTTTGAAGTCAAAACCAAAAGATGTTGGAGCAAATTAAGGGCCTCACAAGTTGGTATAAAAACTTGAATGGCAGCATCTTAAGCCTCGATTGCCCAGCAGGGTTTTGCCCTTGCATGTGTTGCTAATGCTTGGGTTTTTATATTTCTTCCATCTCTTTATAACTTGATCGATCTCAATAGTTATGTCCATTGCATCTTTCCCTGCCATTCTCACATTTTTCTATTCAAGAATTTTTTCTCCAGTTGAAAACAAGTTCCAGACCAGCGTGCCTATGATATACAACACAACAGCCACCTTGAATACATCATCCCAAGAACCTATAGAAAAAAGAGTTGGAAAGAATACGTGAGCTGAAACAAAAAGTTCATAAGAAAAGCAAATTTTAGGTGGCAAATTGTTTCCTTTGCTCCCACTGTACTAGCACCACTGTCCTCAAGACTGCCCCTTTGGGACCATTTGGACCTCACAAATGATGAAAACCCTGATGAAATGGCACCAGTACAGCAGAAGTTCATACTTTTTCTCATGTAATGGATGTATGGTTTGTTTACCTCGTTGAAGTATGTAACCAGTTGCAGCTGTACCAAACACACCAGCAAGCACTCCAGCCGTGTTTGACAGTCCCAACAAAACTCCCTGCAATTAATGTCAATAGCTTTTTTCTTTTTTTCTTTTTTTGACTTTTGGAATAATAAATACTTTTTAACCTTTTAATTCTATAGACATTTTAAAATTTAAATAAATTAATGGCTTTTTGCAGAAGAAATGAAATAAAAGTGGAACTTGATTAAAGGACAAGACAGATCATAATGTAGTTATGGGATTCTAAAAGGGGAAAGAAAAAGAAGGAAGGAATAATAGGAATAACTCACAGAATAGCGTGGTCCAATGTCTTGGTGATTGGAATAGAGACCAGATTGTGAAAATGCATCGGATCCCTGTGAGGAAAAAGTATGTGTTAGTCAATTACATAACAAAAGTTTTGACAGAATCAAAATTTGCCGCTAATTTTACGGCTTCCATAATAACAAAAATTCTAAAGGGTGGTGCTTCTACAAGTAATATTACAAATAAAGCAAGAGCATATGAAACTTCATGCGCATTTCTTCACAAGCCTTTACAATATACCCTTCTGCACTTATATAGAGCAACATATAGGTTCTAATTATTTTTTATATGTTTTAATTTCTAATTATTTCCCTTCTCTATTTACTAAATAGAAACATTGTGTCATCTCATTGCAGGATACAGAAACTTCTAATTTTGAGGTACATGCCTGGCCTTCCTTCCCAAGGTGGCAATCCACAGGATCATAAAGTTGCAACTGAACAGAATTTATTCTCAAAGTCAAAGCTTCGTTCTAATTTTGGTAATTGACTAATTGCATTCATAATTCTTTATTAGACCGCCAATTCATATTCCATGCAGAACTCAGTGGACCAGTATAAACACAACATATGTCCAAACACCACATTGTATGACCTAAATTTGAATAAAGCATAAACACTTGTTTTCAGATTTATCAACGCCTGAAATGTACTATAAGAAGGGCCATGCAGACTAGCTAAGGACATCTAAAGAATGACAAGAGCTCACATGTCTTCTCTTAGAGACTATTGCAGCTTGACAACCAAGAGGATCATAACATTCATCAAAGCCTATATAACCTCAGTAATCAGTAAAGGATATGCTTGATCTATTTATGTAAGCCCGTTTACTGTATTAGCTAAAACTACCAAAAATACCTCAAAAGGCTAGTCGTTTACTGCAGGGTGTGTATGCTTAATCTAAATTGCTGCTCGTTTACTGAAATGTCTGCTGACATTCAGTAATCTCTGTTTCTAATTTGAGTAAAAACCATTTTGACTTTTTTTGGCTATAAAAAGTAACACCTTGCTACTTTTACCATGCTCAATTTTCCTAAAAACTTTTGATTTTGGGAAATTTTGACAATATGTCAATTTTAATAACTTGAAATGCAGTAAAGTTGTTCTCTCTTGATTCTCAGAGAATAGAATTTTGAGTAATGCTTTTAAAATTATGATTATGGTCAGAATTAATTATTTGCATGTCGCAGCAGATATCAAGTGGCAGATCACATGCCACCTCCCCCCCCCCCCCCCCCCCCTAAAAACCCCCCAACAACAACACCAAAAAAAAAAAAAAAAAAAAAAAGGAAAATTAATTGAACTCCCAATTTTTTACAATACAACTGTTCAAAAACTCACAATAGATATACAGAATAAATATTGGGGTTGCATACTAGTTATTAGAATAACAACAATCAAGCCTTAGTCCCAAAATTTTGAGGTCAGCCATAGATCCTAAATAAACTAATCAATGTCGGCCACAGGTATAGAAATAGCCTTAAATAGTTTCTTCATAATTTTTTGTAAAAGGTGCTAGAATTTTTTGACAGAAGAGTTCATAAATGAAATATGATCTTAATTTTCTTAATGTCAGTACCCACTCAATTTCTATAGTCTGGAATGAAAGATGACATTTTAGCTGCCCAAATCACCTCTCTGAATGGGATATTACTCAAATGAATTATAATTTCCTCTTACATTGTGCCTTTTAACATTAGTTAAGAAGCTGGAAAAAGTACACAATTCAAGCTATGGTGATATTGTTGTGAAACTAGCTCAAACCTGACTGCATGCCATGCATAGCACAGCCATAGCAGGTGTCTTCACATGGCTCAGCTGTGTAAGAAAGAAGGCCGGGCCCAAAAACCCAATCGATTGCATGATCTGCAACATTAAAAGGATTTGAAGTTCAATATATGAAATAGGAGAAGCACTAATTATATCTAAATTGCTCATTTACCATAATAATAATTTATCAAAGAGGGTTACCATAATCATTCATTCATCTTGAAAAAACTTCCAAGAACTCTATTTCAAAAAATTATCCACTATTAGTTGGAAAAATGTCATCTAGTTGGCATCAAATGGTGTTTCCAACAGAGACATTGAGGGTACAAATCCCCCCTCCCCAGTTGTAACTACCGAATTATCAAAAAGAGTCAACAGAAATCATCTCCAAAAGAACTTGTAGCTTAATTGATATTAACCATGGAATGGTTGCTTTGTAATACCATTAGGACACTAGCCATATGCAATAGACAATTGCAAATCAGTAATATATGCAGTACCAATGTACAGAATACCATCATAAGACTTTACAATAAAAATCAGTCCTAATATCTTTTGTTTGTGTCTACATCGTCCATTTCTATAAACATTGATATAGTACAACATTTAATTGTACATGATTAACATTTCAAAGTTAAGGAATATTGACTCTTGCCTTACGAACTGCTGTTATCGAAAGACCTCTGCTCACAAGTGTGTCTGCAATCCAGCCTCCTATATTTGCAAATACAGCCATGGTCAACCATGGCAAGACACAGAGCAGTCCCGATTCAGTTAGGTTGAACTTTAAAACCTGTGAAAACAACCAAGATTAGGCAGGACAAGAATGACTTGGTTCATTCCTCAGATATAGACATCATTTGATGAACAAAAAGGTCACGGTTACTCATTAGCTCATTCCAGAGAAATTAACAAGCCATTGAACGTTACTCTTTACTCAAGCCTCAAAATATACAGAGACCAAATAGAGGATATATTGTAAACTTCAAACAGTTCCCAATAAGTATAAGCACTCTAGAATTCCTTCATTATAATTGAGTAAAATAGATACTGGCATGACCATAAGTTTATTAGTCAAAGATCTGCATCACCCATCACAGGCTAGATTCCAAGTTTTACTTTCCTTTTTCTTTTATAAGCACTAGATTATTACATTATGAATTTGTACAGAATCTTCTAAGTTTCTGGCAACATAAATGTAACATCGAGTTAAAGGGAAAAGGATAGTTTGAATATCATTTTAAAGCAGCCTTGTTGGTCCAAAAGGGCTTGATAACTGTACAAATGATGCATCATCTATGCACTAAGAGTTTTGCAGAGGTCAGAGAATTCAAAGTTTGAGAGACCATCATGCATCAAAAAGCAAGCAAGGTAGCGAGTACTAATCAAAGACTGCAGAGCTGATTTCAACTTAATGCAAGTCAGTCTCCAAGCAAACAATCATACTAGTAGACAGAAAATGAGGATGAATTTGTCACAAATGAAGAAATCATTTCCACATTTCATATTCAGATTTCTATGTCAACAAGCATATATCCATATAAATGATACTTTCTCTGTCTCAAAAACATGGGTTATATATCACTTTTGGAAGTCTCACAGAAAGTGTCTATGCTCTAGGTCAAATATTCTTTTTGTATACTACATTACTTTCCTAAAATAACCTTTTTGTTTTTGCTTTAATTACAAGTGACGTATTTACTTTTCAACTTTCAAATCAAAATTTAAGGAAAATTTTGGAAAACTAGTACAAAACTAAGTAGGCAGAAAGAATTTATTACTATTTTCTTATAACTTGTGCTTTTAGCAAGGGACTAGTTTGGTGAGAAAGAGGGAGTAGAATAACAGGAATGTGAGAAACATAAACACAAATAGTGACAATGGGTCAAGTACCTGATTGTAGTAAGTAGGCATCCAAGTCAATAGAATAAATGTTCCCCAATTATGGCAGAAGTGAGAGATTATAAGAGCCCAAACAGGTGCTTTTGATAAAATCAATCTCCAAGGAATGACTGAAACAGGTTCCTTTGACACATTGCCACCCAATATAAACCTTTTCTCCTCCACACTAAGTTTTGGATCTTCTTTTGGTGAGCTATATGCCTGGCAAAAAAAAGGGAATAGTAGAGTTAACTTACATGGAATGGCATGTGAAATTCAACTTGAACCAATACAATTATATCTTGCAGCCTAAAACAGGATATCATATTTCTTGCTTTAATTCTTCTTCTTCTTCTTCTTTTTTTTGGGGGGGGGGGGGGGTGTTGTTGTTAAGATTAGTGCTCTAAAATCCAATTTGTATGACATTTTCATTAATAAGAGTGTTCTACTTTCTAAACTTATATGAACATTGAGCACTATGTATTCATTTGATAAATAATCCATGGATTACATTGTGCGTGATTTAGGCAAGTTAATGAGATTAACATATAGAAGATCTAAATCATAGTTCCTTATAACTCATAAGCTTTTCGTAGTTGGTGATGAAATTGGGTATTTCATATGATAAGATTATAATACATCATTCATAATAATTTTTCCTGATCATGGAAGTAGAGACTTCTGATTGATATGTTAATGTATTTAGAATACACTGAATATGATCATTGTAAGTTATTATGCTAAACTACTATAACTTGAATAATTAAGCCCACGACTGTTAAAGAGCATTAATTCTCAATCCTGAGAAGATGGTGAACTCAAACATTAAATGTAAGTTGCTTTAACGTATCAATTATTATATTTTTATATCAAAGTAAAATATAAAATATAATAACGGTAACTTTGGATTAGTTATAAGATAATAGGAGTCCAAAGTCCAAAAGAGTTAGGTTTTATTTTTCCATTGTTCCCATGGGCTATGTATTTAAACAGCCCTAGGGGTGGCCAATATAGAAAAAGAATTTTGTTGAGAAAACTCCATAGGGTCGACAAGAGCAAGAAAAAGAGAAAATAAAAAAAATTCTCCCTCTCCCCACAAGCATAACACTTCTAGGAGTTTCAATAAAGGAAAAGCCCATTCTCTTGGCCAACACAAGTCATTGAAGTGAAGATTAAAGTGTTGCAAGATTTTTTATTGGGTTTTCTATTTAGAGCATTAAATGAATGTGAGTTTTTATCTAAATTTCAAGATTCATGTAAAATTGTGATTTGTGCAAAATCAAAAGTAGATCTTGGTTTTTATTACACTGTGCATGATATGAATGATATATGTATTTCCAACAGGGTGACACCTTTCATTTTCCATTGGAGAATAGCCAAAGAGAGAAAAATCTTACTTTGCTTAGCCATAATGCAAACCAAATACTTCCAAGAGAGCCAAATGAGTAAAACACAGATGACCATCCAAAGTTTTGGATAAGAAAAGGTGAGACAGCCAACCCTGTGACGGAACCAAGATACATGCCACTGTATACTAGTGCAAGTGCTCTACTTCTCTCAGACACTGGAATCCACTTAGAAAGTATATTATTCATAGCAGGCATAGCAACACCCTGTGAAGAAAGTTATTACTGTTAAGAACAAGAATCCTCTATCTACTGACCAATGGAAAGAAGAAGAAGAAATCTATCTCTAGTAGGGAAGAAGCTTACATATGACTTAGTTCAAATCAGAAAATTTCAACTTTCAATGTGTCACTAGAACAGTTATTATAAAATAAAATAAAATAAAAAAGGGTACAATATCTTGAGCTATAACAAATCTAAAATTTACAAGAAAATAATTATCAATGTACATATGAGTTTGTAACTTTTCATTTCTTGAAAGAGGTCTATGATTAATTATATTTTAAATTGGTTTACACTGTCCTCGTCACACTTTTCTGGCTGGATAATCTGTCCTTTGTACTACTGATCATTTACAAAGCTGGGGCCGCCATTTCATAAAGCAGAAAGAAAGTTGCTCAATTGACCACATGATTAAAAATAAAAGGCTCATTGCAGTTATCTATCAAAACTATTGGGACATTTGCAATGTACATCCTAAACTACAAAATTTTGCAATCAACACTGTAGTTCAAACCACCATCCAAATCACCGTCTAAATTAATAGATTAGTGGACTTCTATCCACCCTAAACTATGTGGACATTTGCAATGTGCGCCTTAAACTACAAAAGTACTGCAATCATAACACTAATTTAAGGTTAATCTGTCCATTAATATATTAATTTAGACATAATTTGGACAGTAGAATGGACATTGCAAATTTATCTTGAATTGAGGTGCTGATTGCAAGATTTTGTATTTAGGACATTACAAATGCCCCATAATTTAGAGCAGATACTGTAACTAACTCAAAATCTAATTGATGTAGACAAGCCAAGCATAACAGAAACAAAAGAGCATCATTGGAAGAGACCAACCTCACCGATTCCCATAAAAGCACGCACAACAAGCAAAAAAGGAAGCCCCACTCTTGCAGCAATAGGTGTCAAAATTGTTGCTATTGACCACCAGACCACCCCAAAACCTAATACTACCTTTCCACCAATTTTATCTGCCCATATGCCTCCAACAATCTATATGCCACAAAAGTATAAAAAGACTATGTTAGATTCAAAGAATTGAAAGTAGTATTTCTCACTTACAGTGGATGGGATCAATAGACAAATATGTGTGTGCGTGCACACAAGACCAAAACATGTATTAGTGCCAATCTATATCTATATATATCTAAAAGTTGAAATGTAGCATTTATTGTTGCTACGCTCCAGTTGAGCCACATCATCAACCATGTCAATTTTTTTTTTTTTTTTTTCCTCCATTTTTTAAACAATATTAATATATAAATAAATAGTGCAACTTTACACATTACCATGAACAACCTTAACATTCTTTAACTCATTAAATCCAACTCACCATTAATTTAGCATTCTTCCAATTCTCAACTCTTCATTTTCCCCTTCAAAACCGTTTCGCTCTTTTGAAGTTCATACCCTTCAATTGCCACTCTTGTGATTAATTATGTTATTTTTAACACTATAAATTTCCAATTGCGCTCTCTACCTCCGCAAAAGTTGCCAAAGTGGCATCAGATTTGGAAAGTCCCTTTGAGGTTTGTCCTTTCCCTTCTTATTTTTTCTTTTCCCCCCAACTTTGGTTTTTCCATTGGATTTCTAAAATTTGTGGATGATAAGTTTTTTTGTGGGTTGCCGACAATGTGATCACTTTGGGGCTATGGGTGGCTAGGATTGGTTTGTTGGTTATGAGAAGGGTTTTCAAGAATTAGAAACCTCTACAACAACTTCTGACTTCATATTCATGTTGTACAATTTTTATTTTATATTTGTGTTTTACCTGTTCAATTTGTTTATCTTTGATATTTTAGTTTTCTTACATTTGACATTTGTTTAACTCTATGAAAAAAAAAAAAAAAAAACCAAAGTTTAATGTATTTACCTATGATTGTTTTGAAACAATAATAGAGTATACGCTGTAATTATACTCTAATTATTGCTTTCATATTTTTTGACTCAATGGTTCTTTTTTGTTGTGTAACCTTTCTCAATTTCTATTTGGCTTCGACAAATATTATGTTTAGAACACATTTTCTTATTATGTGCAGCACATAATAATTTGATCTTGCAGTTCAATAGACAATAAAAAATCTACCTCAAAATTTTGGTCATGAGGAAATAGAAAATCTCAAAACATGATTGGGGGTTTAATTTTTATCTGATTTTGATAATGCTAAATGTGGAATTTGGTTCTTGCAGAGTTTAGGATCATTGATCTAGATACATGAGAGTTTGACAATGAAGGTTTCTTAAGTGGCCAAAGACATTTCTAAGGAACTTTAAGAGAAGAAAGAAAGTTTTTTTTCAAAACTTCCATTATTATATATAGTATAGATATGTATAGGTATTGTTTTTGGTTTTTGATTCTTCATTGATTTCATGATTTAGTTATTAAGAAAAACCCAAAATAATAGAACGGAAATGGATAATACTTTTAAGGAGAACAAATTATTTTTAATAATTTTTAGAGAATAAATTATACATTATAGCATATTACAAAATAATTATATATTCCCACGCATCGCGTGGGTCCGCGACTGGTTCATATAAATGAAACCATCACAACCACAAATCTCAGAGGTAGAAACTTGACTAAATCCATCGTGATGCACTTACAAGTATACAGACAGCTAAATAATGCTAAAGTATTACAGGTATATTGAGTGAAACCTGAGTAAGTAGGTAGCCCCAGAAAAAGGAGGACTGAATTAAGCCAACTGTTGCACTGTTCCAGTTAAACTCCTTCGACATTGGAAGTATTGCAATGCTCATGTTCACCTAAAGTGAAAATTCAGTTAGCAATAGAAAGGTACTGCAAATATGATGAATTTTTCCAGCAAGCATCTTGGATTTTTTGCAGTGCTCATGTTCACCAAGAAGTGAAGATCTGAGTTACTACAAGTTAGAGATATTTCTAAACCTAGAATTTCCATATAAACTTGAGATACCTTAAAACTCTCTAAAGATACTCATTTATAATGAAAGGTACAACAACTAGAAATACATGAAATGGAAAAGAATGATGCTAGCTGTGAAATACATGAGAAGATGGATGTGGCATACAAATAAAGATATAACATAAAAATACTCACACGGTCCATGTTGCACAACAGAAATGCTGTAAAACAGAGCAGTACAATCACCCAGCGTTTGGGAAACTGCTCCCACCAAGGAGATACTTCCTCCACATTTCCTTCTACTAAAACAGCCTCACTTGATGTTTCTGTTGATGTCAGTGAGTCCACTTTCGCTTCTGTTATGTCATACTCCTCAGACTTGTAATAAGCACAAGTCCTGTTTGACTTAACAGGCTCAGAAATATGACATAGCCTGGTTTTTATGCCAAATGTATTCAGCCCTCTTCTTTTAATCTTAATACTCTGAGCAGAATCTGAAGAACAATAGCATTGATACCGTCCATAGATTCTTTGCCTAGAGTTGCTTCTACAAATAGTTTGCAAGGGAGATGGAAGAGACTGCTTCCATTCATCATGCAACATTCCTATTGGCTTTAGAACTTGCCCATCCGAAGGAGTAAGAGCATGCAGAAACGTTCCATATGAGCATCTAGATAAAGCACCATTTGCCCTCAGACTACCAATGTGTTTGTAGAACATATTCCCATGTCCATGCCGTGGTACAGCAATAGCAAAACCCAAATGCTCTCCTCTCTGACGTGAAACGGCATGTTCTGTCTGACATAATTTTCCTGCCAACATTAGAACCTCAAGTGCATCATAAAGCAGATATTAACAAACAGCGTTCAGTATTGCTAAAATTATCAATGAACAAACATCTTAGGAAATTATAAGACATTAACCCATTTAGGAAATTCCCCCAACTTCTTTAATTCATTGAGTTCGCAACTGTAAGAAAATGCAGGACATAGCTTTTCAAACCATGTTAGTATAAGAAAAGATTATGAACAAGTAGAGAGAGAAAGAACACAAGTCATACATCCACAACAAAAACCTCAAAATGGATAAATCTTTACTATTGAACTCTATATGTTACAATGAACCCATTGAAAAGGGTATTTATAATAGACTAAATCCTAGGAAGCATGAACACTTCGTTTGGGGTGCCGTAATGCCATACCAATGTCATACTTAGGTACAGTACTTAGATGTTATTCTTCAGGTTCCCTTTTTAAGATTCTGCCATGTAGATTTTTTCTCATGGGATGAAAGTGTATTTTTTAGTTAAATAGCCACATAACTGAATCTTAAGAAAGGAACCCAAGTTATAGCATGTACCTAAGTTTTGTCCTTTTAGAAATTGCTCGAGTCTCCGTGTTGTACCCGTACCCATTACCACGCTTTCTAGACTAAATCACAAGGCTACAAGACTCCTAGTATACTTAGGATAACTTATACGAAGGAGAACTAGGATTTTCCTAATACAATAAACCTTAACTAGTATAATACAATGGGCTTTCGTTGGGTTTTGATATTCCTGACTATAGAAGGTTGCACATGAGTTGATTATACACACAATTACCTTAAACAATTTCCAGAAAATACTGCAATAGATTAGGAAGAAGATAAGACTTGTAATAATAATGATAACAAGCACTAATATAAGTGCAGCGTGTAGCCGGAAATGGAAAATCCTGCTCTTGTTTCCAAAACCGATCACTGATTATAAAACTGCATAGCTCCAAAGCCCATCTACTTCTATCATTGCCTTTAAACATAAAATTTTAATTAATTAATTAATATTTATATAAAAGAAAAAATATATATAATTTAAAATTTAAAAAAAATTAATTTTTAAAAATTAAAAATAAATAAATAAGTCCTCAACTGAAAGGCCGTTGAGTTAACTAATAAAACAAACTTTATCCAAAAGTCAGTACTCAGTAGTAAACCAAATTACGCTCTAGAAAGTTTCACATGCAGCTTAATTTTTCAGCTCAATTCCACAAAGCACCTAAAATTCCATATAATCCTGCTCTACTGCTCTAATCTGCTCTACAGAAAGTGAAATTCAACTCCATAAAAGCACAGAAAAATCAATTTCCAAAGAGAAAAAGCCAGAGCCAGAACCGTCCGATTGATACCGAATTTCGATAAATCCAATAACAAAACCAAGAATTCACAAAAAATGCAGCTACAAAACCCGCTCACACCAGTAAAAAATGGTACGAGCCCATGCACTCAAAAGCAAACAACAAATAAAAAATAATATTAACAATATAATAATCATTTTCACTAAAGAAGAAAAAAAAGAAAAAAAAAATACACAAATTACTAACAAAAAAACAGTACCTGAACCGATAAACGAACCGAAATTCCGGTTTGAAATCAAACCGCCGATGGCCATTTTTCTTTAGCGAAGATTGTTGCTATAGCATTTCAGAATTCAAAGCATCAGTAAACGACGCCGTTTCCAGTTTTCTGTTTGCCTCGTTTTAAGCTAGAGAGGATAACACAAGAGCTTCATATGAATTGTGTGCAGATTTTATTTCTTTTTTTCTTCTGTGTTTTTTTTTTTTTCAAAAGCGGGAAAAATCTCAGTGGCGTTAAACACGAGAAAAGGAGGGTCGAGACGCTGACACGTGGCACATAATCCTCGTTGTGTTTTTTTATTTATTTAGAAAATACGTACAAAATTAGAAATTGCTTAACCAATTGTGTCGTGAGGATATCAAAAAGTGTACGAAATTATCAAAATGCACCTCCGTGCAAAACGCATTTGCTGTGGTTGTTTTTTTAATTGGGTGAGTTGGTAAATAAAGGGCAAGGGCATGAGTCGTTTCGGAAATTTGGAAAAAAAAAAAAAAAAAATGAGGAAAATCTTTTTTTTTGAGAAACATGAGGAAAATCTTTAGTCCTGATACTGAGGAGGTTTTCTCCATCGCAAAAGTTCCAATCGGGAAGTGTCAATCAGGAGCGAAAGGGACTTACCTCAAAAAAGGCATCAAAACGTTGCGTTTTGAATTTAAAACGATCCATGGAATATTCTCTTCTTGACACGTGGCAGTTTGGCTTTGTAGTTTGTAATGCTTACGGCATGATTTTGTCTTATTATTAAATTTAAAAAAGGGTTTTACAGGCTTTTAATGTAAGCCGAGCATTAACAATGCTTAGGTGTTTAGTTATAAAGACTATTTTGTACTATGATTCTTATTATTATTATTATTATTATTATTTTGACAAAGAAGAGAGAAGATGATGATGATGATGATGATGAAGAAGATGAAGAAGAAGATGATTGAAAGGTAGAAAACGGAGAGATCTAGCAGGAAATAATTGAAGCAGAGACAATGGAAGAATAAAAAATTGAAGTAGACTTAGGTTGATATTTACAATGATATCCCTTTTTTTAGATTGAATTTGCTAAAAGGTTACAAGTGATGAAGCACGAGCTCGTCAGTAAAAGTGAGCAGATGGAATCCCTTGTCGGTTTGAGTGTATGCTCTATCAGGGTCACCGGTGTGGTGCCTGCCACAACGCCTCCGATGCCAAAGTCAGAATAACGTAAACACTATGTAATAAGAAACAAGATAAAAAGCCAGAGTGCTCTCTCAAAGTGTGAATGTATGTATGTACCTTCTATTGGCTGTATGAGGGCTTTATACCTGCGGCCTTAGGGGCTAGCCGTTGTGGTTGTTAATGCTTTCTCAAGTAACGCCTCTGGTCCAATAATGGGACTTTTAAGAGGTTCCCAACGGTCTGCCTGGTTGATTTCGTAACTGTTCAGGTCATTGATTGACTGTATTGAATGACTCCCCCGCCTTCGTCAGTGATGACTGCTTTCCTCGTTATTCCGGATGACTTCGTCAAGGATGCTTCATTCGTCAATAATATTATCTTCGTCGGTGGGATGTAATCTCGTCATTCCCATCAGTTGCCCCCCAGGTTCTGGGGTCGTCTGTGACGTGTCACGACGATCACGGAAGATGAAAAGTTTTCTTATGACTCTTGGGGTTCTGTTCCGCATTTAATGCTTAGTGGCGGTGCTACACGCAAAGTGGCCACGTGGCGCGTGATGATCAGAGGAATTAATGGTATGACCTTTGGGTTTCCCGCTGGTTTTTCAATCGTTTTGGCCCAAGTTTAAAACTTCTCCTCTTTTAATTTTTCTTTTACTTTTCAGAGAGCAAAACAGAAAAAATACCCCAGTGATACTCTGAGCGTTTTTTCTTGAGACTTCCTTTTTCTTCAAATCATCTGTGCTGTGCTTTTGGTGTTCCGCCATTGGAGGTACGTTTCTCCTTACTGGTCTTACCTTTATTTTTCCTTTTCTTTGCTGCAGTGTAGTTTCTGATTCTCTGTTTCCTTTTCTTTCTCTTCTTTTGTTGGTCTTTGATTTTCTGGGGATTTAGCTTGTATCGTTTTTCTCTACCCTCCGATTTCTATATTTCCATGGTTGGTAGTTTGGAGGTTAGGATAGCTTGCCCGTTGATCTCATTTCTTTTTGCGCGTCTAGGAGGGTCTCTGGGTACTTACCCATTTTTAGAAAATTTTGTGTTTGAGGGCAATTGTCTGAGCGTGGTTTTGGGCGAATTGTTGCCTTTGCTCCGTCAATCGCTTAATTGGTTCGAGGGTTTAGCAAGGAGAGAGTTGATGTCTGAGGTTAGGTCTAGTGATCTCGAGACTGGGTTGTCGTCTAGTGGCGACCCAGCGGAAGGGGATACAGCCGTCTCTGGTCCTCGGGATGTTAGGGCTTTTTACGCCCTCAAGGAGGTGTGTGGTTTGCACACCGAAACTGTAAATAGGTTCAAGGATAGTTTCCAGTTTCCAGCTAGGGTTCGTGTCCGTCTACCTAGGGACGAAGATAGGGCCTGCCACTTTTTTCCAGGTGAAGTATGTTTTTATGAGTCAACTTTCACCTGCGGGCTTAGACTCCCCGTCCACCCGTTCCTAATGGAACTTTTGGCTCACTTTGGTATCGCTCCCGGGCAGCTCATGCCTAACTCGTGGAGGATCGTGATCAACTGTATGCAAATATGGTTGGCCTCCAACGGGGATATGACCAGGATGGGTGAGCTCACCTATCTATATCGTTTGAAAGAGTCCAAGGAGTGGGGGTATTATGAGTTAGTACCTTGGGAGAGAAAGACAAGGATTGTCAAGGGCTTACCCTCGTCCTTTAGGTATTGGAATTCGCGCTTTTTCTTTGTGTCTGGGGACGACTTCGAGACTCAATCCAGCAGTGATTGGGGTGATATCCCGAGGTTGCTCCGTCGGTGGGGAACCCCGACCTTAGGTGCGTCAGTATTTCTCCCCGTCGTTTTGATTTTGCCACCTTTGAGGCTTTAGTATTGCTAACTCCTTTATTTTTTGTTTGGTACAGTTAAGAGACGGCCTAAGCTTAAGAGCCGGCACAAGGAGCGCATCGAAACTGCGATCGGGTACGCTGAGACGATTGACAACTGGGACGACCTGGTTGACCCTCGGACCCTCGCTTTCTACAACCTCGGTCCTAACTCGTCTCCTTACGTTCTTCGTCAAGTCGGTATTGAGGGCAAAAAAAGTAAGTATTATTCTCGTCAGTGCTGATTCTTCATATGTACACTTAGGCATTCTTGATAAACGTTTTCTTCTTGCAGAGATGACGACAAAATTTAACAAAGACATGTATGCGAAAATGAGATCCAAAAAGGATGAACCGCTGTCCAACCTGGGGAAGAAAACTGTGCGTGTGACCGGGAAGGGCCCTGTTCCCACTCCCCTTAATACCGTTCATTCCATAGCCTCTGAGACGATGAGGACGGCCTCTCCAACCACATCAATAGAGGAGATCCCTACTCCAGGCTCCAAAAGGCCGCGCGTGACTGGCAAAGGGAAGGAGAAGGAGAAGGAGAAGGCTGATACTCGTTCGTCCACAATATGGGATGACGAAAGGTTGGCCGTGGACAAGGCTCACGAGGTTGTCACTCCAGCCGATTTAAGGGCTCTTTCCGACATGTCTTTGAACGAGGTCGCCTCTCGTCATGTGCACAAGCTCGTCCAGGTACGGTGTTCTCCTTCCACACTTTCTTTTTTTTTTTTTTTTTTTAAATGTAATTCCAGAACAATCAATTATTTTGAAAACAATGTTAATTGCCCAGTGGTTATGGGTTTAAATGAAGCATATTTTTGTACCTTGCGCTCTGTTTATTCGTCAACAATCTGTCAACTGATTGTTTTGATGGTCTTGAACGCATTTTGAGTGTTCTTTTGATTTGATGTATGGTTCTTCCCTTTTCCCCTTGCACTTGCTAGGGGGTTGTACCTGTAGTGACTTATGTCCATCAAAGCGGAATCTTGTCACTTAGTCGTTTTATCGCCTTTCTAGCTTTTGTATCCACTACAATGGTCGTCAGTAACTTACATCCGTCGAGGCGGAATCTTGTTACTTTAGTTTTTTAAACCCATGGGGTTATCGTCAGTAACTTACATCCGTCAAGGCGGAATCTTGTTACTTAGTCGTTTTATCGCCTTTCTAGCTTTTGTATCCGCTACAATGGTCGTCAGTAACTTACATCCGTCAAGGCGGAATTTTGTTACTTAGTTATTCATACCCTTTAGGGTGGTCGTCAGTAACTTACATCCGTCAAGGCGGAATCTTGTTACTTAGTTATTCATACCCTTTAGGGTGATCGTCAGTAACTTACATCCGTCAAGGCGGAATCTTGTTACTTAGTTATTCATGGGCCTTATAATTGACTAGAACTGCTTGCACAAAGACATCAAAGGAATAACTTTTTCATTAATTTCAAGAACGAATGCATTCGTCTATTACATTTACTCGTGGTACTTCTTTAAATGCTCAATGTTCCATGGTCGAGGGAGCCTTTGTCCGTCCATGGTTTCCAGGTAATAACTTCCTTGTCTTGAGTAGTGAACGACGCGGTAAGGCCCTTCCCATGTAGGACCCAGTTTTCCTTGAGTAGGGTCTTTAGTTGCTGTAGTGGTCTTGCGTAGGACGAGGTCTCCTATGTCCAGTCGCCTGAGTTTAACCCTCTTGTTGTAGTACTCGGCCATCTTTTTCTGATACTTTGTCATCTTGCTGGATGCGTTATCTCTTACTTCGTCCAGACAGTCCAGGTTGAGTCGCAGTTCATCGTCATTGAATCCTTCACTGAAAGTTCCTCGTCTGATGCTTGTTACCCCAACTTCTACTAGGATTACTGCTTTTGTGCCATAGGTAAGCCTGAAGGGTGTCTCTCTTGTCGGGGTTCTGGCTGTGGTTCTGTAAGCCCACAGGACACTAGGTAGTTCTTCTGGCCAAGCACCTTTCGCCTCGTCCAGCTTGGTTTTGATAATCTTCAGCAACGTCCTGTTCGTCACTTCCGTCTGTCTGTTTGCCTAGGGATGCCCCGGGGATGAGAACTGATTCTTGATTCCAAGGTTTGAACAGAATTCTCTGAAACCTTGGCTGTCGAACTGCCTCCCATTATCAGATATGATCGTCAAGGGAATCCCGAACCTGCAGATTATGTTCTTCCACACAAAGCTCCTAATTCGAGCCTCAGTAATCGTTGCAAGAGCCTCTGCTTCAACCCACTTAGTGAAATAATCAATAGCAACAAGCAGGAACTTTACCTGGCCTTTTCCTTGGGGTAACGGGCCAACGATATCTATTCCCCATTGTGCGAACGGCCATGGAGAAGCTATAGTCGTCAATCTCTCTGCTGGAAGCCGTTGCACATTCCCGTATCGCTGGCACTTGTCGCACCTCTTGACGATCTCAGCTGCGTCTACCTGCATGGTTGGCCAAAAGTATCCTGTTCGAATTACCTTGTTTACCAAGGATCTGGGGCCAGCGTGGTCGCCGCAAATTCCTCCATGGATTTCTTCTAGGATGTATCTGGCTTCTTCTTCGTCGACACACTTCAAGTAAGGCATAGAGAAGCCTCTCTTGTATAAGGCGTCATTAAGGATCGTGAACCTGGCTGCCCTCTTCTTGATCTTTTTAGCTTCCTCCGTGCTCAGAGGGAGGTGCCCGTCCTGGAGGTAGGATATTATGGGCGTCATCCAGCTGTCTGTGCCCTGGATGGTGAATGTTGCAATTTCTTCAATGCTGGGGTGTTTTTGGACCTCCATTGCCAGATCTGTGCCAATTTTCCCTTCTTCTGATGAAGCTAGTTTTGAGACTTCGTCAGCCCCCGCGTTCTGACTCCTTGGGATCTGCATGAACTCCACTACATCGAACTCCTGAGTCAGATGTTTCGTCAGCTTGAGGTATTTCTGCATCCTTTCTTCCTTCGCTTCGTATTCTCCCCTAATATGTCCGATCACTAGCTTTGAGTCACTTTGAATCAACAAGTTTTTAGCACCAAGTGCCCTTCCAAGCCTCAGTCCCGTCAGTATCCCCTCGTATTCAGCTTCGTTGTTGGTGGCCGGGAATTTTAGTTGGACCCCATATTTCAGCA
This sequence comes from Quercus tomentella, assembly GCA_028535165.1. Classification (NCBI taxonomy): domain Eukaryota; kingdom Viridiplantae; phylum Streptophyta; class Magnoliopsida; order Fagales; family Fagaceae; genus Quercus; species Quercus tomentella. Next base: position 47,015,290 of record JAPQVY010000100.1, read on the forward strand.
CTTCTCCGTCAGGGGAGGTTATGACGACCCCTACTCCCCCCTTCCTGTGAGCTGACGAACTATCAGTTTGTATTTTCCATCTATCTTCCTCGTTGGTAATCCTATCTTCGTTTGGAAGAGTGAACTCTGCGATGAAGTCTGCCAGAGCTTGCGCCTTGATCGCCGTTCTGGGATGGTACTCGATGTCAAATTGACTGAGTTCAATCGCCCGCTGGACCATTCTTCCTGCTGCTTCGGGCTTGTTCATTGATTTCTTGATTGGTTGGTCCGTCATTATGAGAATGGGGTTTGCCTAGAAGTATTGCCTTAGTTTGCGCGAAGCCACTATCAGCGCAAACGCGATCTTCTCGATCTTTGGGTACCTGGACTCAGCTCCTTGGAAGGCTTGGCTGACGTAGTAAACCGGTAGCTGTTTCTTGCTCTCCTCTCTGATCAGGGCTGCACTTACTGCCGAGGCTGACACTGCCAGGTATAAGTATAGGTTTTCCCCTTTCTTGGACGGGTTTAGAAGGGGTGGGCTGCTCAAATAACGCTTTAGTTCCTGAAACGCAGCTTCGCATTCATCGTGTCCAGGCAAAGGCCTGCTTCAAAGTCTTGAAAAAGGGCAGGCATTTGTCTGTAGCCCTAGAAACAAACCTGTTCAAAGCTGCAATTCTTCCTGTGAGTTTTTGAACTTCTTTGACGGTCCTAGGGGACGTCATGTCGATGATGGCTTGCACTTTTTCTGGGTTTGCTTCTATTCCTCTTTGGGACACCATGAATCCCAAGAATTTTCCCGAAGCAACCCCAAAGACACACTTACTTGGATTCAATCTCATCTGGTGTGCTTTGAGAGTTGTAAATGTCTCCTTCAGGTCGTCCAGGTGTGCGAGCTCTTCTTTGCTCTTGACGAGCATATCGTCCACGTACACTTCCATGTTCCTGCCAATTTGTTGGCTGAACATTTTGTTCACCAACCTCTGGTACGTAGCCCCGGCATTCTTCAACCCAAATGGCATTACCTGGTAACAGTAGAGTCCTTGACTTGTGATGAAGGCGGTCTTCTCCTGGTCTTCCTCAGCCATCCTTATCTGGTTGTACCCTGAGAAGGCGTCCATGAATATCAGTAATTTGTGTCCGGCTGTGGAGTCCACGAGCTGGTCTATTTTGGGTAGAGGGAAGCTGTCCTTTGGGCATGCCTTGTTCAGGTCGGTGAAGTCTACGCACATCCTCCATTTCCCGTTTGCTTTCTTCACCAGGACTACATTTGCTAGCCATTTAGGATAATACACCTCCCGGATGAACCCTGCCGTCAGGAGTTTGGTAACTTCTTCTGCAATTGCTTGGTCTCGTTCTGGAGCGAAGGTTCTTCGTCGTTGCTGGACGGGTTTCCGTTCTGGGTCCACATTCAACTTATACTGGATGACTTCTGGGGATATGCCCGGCATGTCCTCGTGACTCCATGCGAAGACTTCTAGATTCTCTTTGAGGAACCTTATGAGTTTTGTTCTCATCTCGGGGCTCAACGTCGTTCCTACCTTGGTCATCTTGTTCGCCTCTCCTTCTACCAACTCCACCATCTCTAGGGCCTCTACCCTGTCTTCTTCCTTCTCCTCAATCATCCACGTGTGGTTCTCCTTCCCAGTCAGGACGGCTTGGTAGCATTCTCTTGCTAGGACTTGATCTCCTTTCACTTCACCGACTCCATTATCTGTTGGGAACTTTACCTTCAAACAGTAAGTTGACGTTGCCGCCTTCCACTTGTTGAGCGTGGGTCTTCCAACATTGATATTGTAGGATGAGGGACAATCCACCACCAGGAAATCTACTTGCCGAGTCAACTGCACTGGGTAGGTCCCCGCCGTCATCGTCAATGTCACTATACCCCTGGGGTAGACCCTGTCTCCGTTGAAACTGACGAGTGGAGAGTCAAAAGGGCGCAGTCTTTTTGGATCTAGTCTCAGCTGCTGGAAGGCTGGGAGGTAGATGATGTCCGCGGAGCTGTCATTGTCGACGAAGATCCTCTTGGTATTGAACCCTTCTATATTCAGCATTATGACCAAGGGATCATTGTGGGGCTGCTTCACTCTCATGGCATCTCTTTCACTGAAGGACATGTCCTGGTATGTTCGTCGGTGCTTAGACGGAGGTATGGCATGGACGTTGTTCACCTGTCTCTGGTATGCCTTTTTGAGTGATTTAAATGACCCTCCTGAAAACGGCCCTCCTGTTATCGTGTTTATCTCCCCGATCACCTTGTGTGGAGGCTGGGACGGATGGTCGTCATCCCGGGAGATGGATTCATGCTGGATTTTATTGTCGTCCCTGGACTTGCTATATTCTCCTTTCTTCACATATTTCTGCAACTTCCCTTTCCGTATTAACTCTTCTATTTGCTCCTTTAGGTCTCTGCAATCTCCCGTGTTATGGCTGTGATCTTTGTGGAATCGGCAGTACTTGTTCTTGTCACGGACATTGAGGGATGAGTGCAATGGTCTGGGCCATTTGAGATAATGCTCATCCCTGATCTGCGTGAAAATTTTGTCCACAGGCATAACCAAGGGAGTAAATCTTACCGTCCGAGGACTTTTATCATCTTTCCTCCTGCTCCCATCATTGTTCCGACGATCTGGTCGATCTCTCTTCTGCCCCCTACGGTCGTCTTCCCTCTTGGCCTTGTCGCCTGGCTTCTCGGCATCCTTTATGGCAGCTAAAACATCTTCAGCATTCATATACTTCTGTCCCTTCAGGAGCATTTCCGCCATCGTCTTTGGTGGATTCTTTGCAAGGGAGGCCACGAGATCTCTGGACCTCAGCCCCGCCTTGAAGGTCGTCATCGGCTTCGTCCACCTCCAGAATCTCCCGGGTGAATCGTTTGACATACGACCTCAGAGTTTCCTTCTCTCCCTGTTTTATGGTGAGTAAATAGTTTGCCGGCCTCTTTGGACGTTGCCCCCCTATAAAATGGCGCAAGAAGGCACTGCTTAATTGATCGAAGTTGTCTATGGACGAAGTCGGCAACTTCGTGAACCATTCTCTTGCAGCTCCTTTGAGAGTGGTTGGGAAGGAACGACACAGTATCTCGTCAGGTGGTTGTTGAAGACCTAAGGTCGTCTTAAAGGTATTAAGATGATCTTGAGGGTCTTTGAGTCCGTCGAATGGCTCAAGTTGAGGTAAGCGAAATTTTGAGGGAACAGGGCATTCAAGTACTGCTGCGGTGAAGGGAGAATCCGTAGCCCTTACCATTCTGTCTACGCTTCGGTCCGTCTTCTCTTTAATGACGCTCCTCAGTTCGTCCATCTCCTTCCTCATTTCTCGAAGGAGATCTGAGTTCTGTTCGTCCGGAGTAGTTGGCCTTTGAGGGGTACCTCTCCTGTGGCTATTCCCTTCTCCCTCCAGGTTACCCTTGGACCGGTTTTCATCCTGTTGAACCTGTTGAACCTGCTGGAGTCGTAGCTTCATTTCCTGGTTCTATTTGGTAAGTTCTTCAATGGTGGCTGCAAGGGCTTGAACTTGCTGGGCCAAGGCTGCTGAATCTGGGTTGGATTCCATCTGAATGCAGAGAGTTAACGGAAACCACGTTTTCAAATATGAATCTGAAAATGTTGGCTCCCCACAGACGGCGCCAAACTGATGAAGCACGAGCTCGTCAGTAAAAGTGAGCAGATGGAATCCCTTGTCGGTTTGAGTGTATGCTCTATCAAGGTCACCGGTGTGGTGCCTGCCACAACGCCTCTGATGCCAAAGTCAGAATAACGTAAACACTATGTAATAAGAAACAAGATAAAAAGCCAGAGTGCTCTCTCAAAGTGTGAATGTATGTATGTACCTTCTATTGGCTGTATGAGGGCTTTATACCTGCGGCCTTAGGGGCTAGCCGTTGTGGTTGTTAATGCTTTCTCAAGTAACGCCTCTGGTCCAATAATGGGACTTTTAAGAGGTTCCCAACGGTCTGCCTGGTTGATTTCGTAACTGTTCAGGTCATTGATTGACTGTATTGAATGACTCCCCCGCCTTCGTCAGTGATGACTGCTTTCCTCGTTATTCCGGATGACTTCGTCAAGGATGCTTCCTTCGTCAATAATGTTATCTTCGTCGGTGGGATGTAATCTCGTCATTCCCATCAACAAGCAAATCAATTTCATGATATAATTAAGACAAAAGTTTGCAAATAACAATTTTGGATCTTTGATAGGTGAGACAAAATTTATAGAAATTTGATTTGCAAGCTTATTTATAAAAAATGAAGAGATATTATTGAGAAGATAGATCTGAAAAGTCATTTGTACTAAGACATATTATCTAAACGTTTGATGTGGGACGCGAAAGCGTTAAGAAGTAGAATACGTCTACTTCTAGAAAACAAAAAACAAAACACGTTTGCTTCTGAAAATAGCATCGAATCTACAAGGGTTCCTTAAAACCACAAGGAAAAAGGGTTTGGAATCCACCAAAGAATAAAAAGACAAAAGTCTAAATTTTATTAATTGAATAATTGTTCAAAAAACGTATATAGACTTAGGGGCCTATTTAAGGACTCCGTAAAACTTGACAGACAAAAATATATATTCTAAAATAACTTATAATTGATACCTAATCATAACAGGAACCAAATTTGACCTAAAAAGTATTAAGAGTACCTAAAATAAGGAAATAATAACCCTAAACCTAAAATAACAAAAATTACAAATTAAATACCAAAATTAATAAATTACAATAATTAAATTGTAAATTATGTTCTACATTAGACCCCTCCACTTGAAACAAACTTGTCCTCGAGTTTATGGGAATGTTTTCCATCGACTTTTTATTTTGTCACTATATCAGTATCTCTTATTTTATAGCTTTGATTATCTTGCTTTACAACTTTGATGACTTGCTGATTTTGTTGTTTAGATCTTCATAATTGATCATCACATAATTTGGTTAATTGGAAATAAAATGAAATAAAGATTGGTGTCAAAACAATTTTTTTTTTTTTTTCAACATACAATTTCATTAATTTCAACCCAGTGTTCATCCAAACAAACTCCCCTTTTCAATTTCAATTTCAATTTCAATTGGACTAAGGCTAACAAATCTACTCTACAGCCTCTAACTCTCACATCCTAGGAATCCAGCATCCCATACAACGCTCCTTTCGCCTATTGCTGTTGGGCTTCGTAGCTAGCCCTAAATAAAATATATTAATTTTAACTTCCTAACCACTTATGGGCTTAACCTCAAAAAAAAAATGTTCTTCAGTTTTGAATTCCGTCTCTACCAGGGTGGTTCAAGTTGAACAAGGATGGCTAGTTTTGGGTTTCCAGCCCGGTCAGAGATTACTTAGTGGTCCATAAGTAATGCGGCTGTGGGTGCTAACATATGTGACCACTGCTCCAAACTCTGGGCCTCAGGGAAAAAATAAAAACCTGAAACTACTCTTTAGCATCCACAAGGACCACTGATTGACCATTTATTAGTAACTATATTCATAGTCATACAACCACTATTTAATGCACTGGGTAAGACTTAAGATCTAGGAAGCACATATACAAACACACGATACGGTCCTGCATAGTGATACAAGCAATTTTAAAAAAATTATAATATAACAAAGTAGTTACTACCTAAAATGAAATATTCTTGCTTCTTAGCTTAACAGATAAATGCTAGTTCTAGCAAATAACTAAATTCTTTCCTTTAGCAATTCAAGGAAACAATGACAATTGACAAACCCAAAAACAGGTTTGAGTATCCTGATCCAATATATGATCGATCACATTAACTCATTAATGAGTAATTTTAGATTTAGAAAAACAATAACAACATTTCAATAACACAAACCAATATACCCCCACAATTAATACTTCAACAACAAAGCTTTCATTCTAAACAAGACCAGACTCTCTCTTCTTCCGAGAGTTCTTTCTTTCTGTTCTGTGATTCTAGTCACAAATCAAAATGACAATAATAAAAAGTCTTAGCAACTTAAAAACTTTAAAATTTTGAGTAATTCATTCCACGCCCAAAATCACAACTTTACCCACAACTTGTCACATGGGATGATGGTGAGTCCATATGGAGGCACCTCTCTACCAACCACAACTCACCGCATGGCAAGTTGTGGACAAAGTTGTAGTTTTAGACAGGACACCAGAATTTTTCTAAAAATTTTCACTTCTTGGCATTGTACATGGACTCCACTTTCCCATCATTCCCACCAAGCAACATGTACTTGTCTTTCCTAGTCAATCCAGTGCACTCAAAACCCAACACATTACCCAACACTTTCTGCACATAATTCGCAACCTCAATCGACGATTTACCACCAGCCTTACAGCTCACCTCCTCCGGCAACCTGTCCAGAAAAGTCACCTCGTACGTGGGCCTAGGATTCATGAAAAAGAAGTACGGGTCCCAGAACTTGACCCCACGCACGGTCGTGCCGTAAAACATGTTCTGCTTACAATTCACCGCCACGGGGACGATCCTATCGCTCATTTCTGCGAACAAAGCACTGAACCGCAGCAAGTACGGCTCGCGACACGTGGTGCCTTCTGGGCACACGACCAGGTCACCCTTTTGGAGGAGCGAGGTGATGCGCGCAGCGTCGGCCCCACGATCGCGCGTCAAAGCGACGGCTGGGATTGGAGATAGGAACCTCGAGAGGCGGCTTACGCTGTATGTGACACACGAGACTTTGCGTCCGAGTGCTATGGCTATTATGATTGGATCGAGGGCCGAGCGGTGATTGCACACGTAGAGGTTTCCTGGGGACCCAGGTGATGGAGCAGGTGGTGGGTTGCCACGTATGATGAGCTTGATGCCCAGCATTGCGTACGTGTACGGTACGATTCGCTCGGGTAGAGGGAGATTGAAGTATACACGTAGGATTGAGAGCACGAATCCGAATGGGAGCCAGATGTAGGTGATTAGGGCGTTGATTGGGTCCGGACGCTGGACTAGGCGGCCATCGTGGAAGATTATTCGACTCTTGAGGCGATCGAGTGGGACCGGAGTCACTGATTTACTGCGGTGCACCATGTAGCCCTCCTGTTTAGCATAAGTCAACCAATATAAAAAAACCGTCAAAATAATAATAATTCAGCGAGTAATAATCCCGAGAAAATACCAAGGGCAAATCTGCAAATAAAAAGGGGTGTTATGGTATTGTAATGTAATTTTGCAATTAATCCAAGATTTGAGTTATTCTAACAGAGAGTGGGGGTGCTTTTTTTGAAGATAGTATTTTTGTGCATCTGTTATATGAAACTAATTAATGTCTTAAAATATGTGGGGTTTATCATTTATGGGTGTATCACTCTCATCAATCATGAGATATTGGTTGTATGCAACTATTAATGGATAAGTTGCGATCAACAAAAAAAATTTAATGGATAAGTAATTCGCCACAGAGAGAGTTGGATTTTTTAGATGAGGTAGTTGGCTGATCAAATTAGATAAGTATTGCTTTTGATGTTTAATTTAAAAAGGGACAGTTCCTATGAAAGCAACCATCACACAATCAAATCACTCTTTTTAGATGTCATGGGATTAATGTATAAAATTAAGGTATAAGATAATTCTCCACTGAGAAAGAGATGGACTTGGAGTGTCTACTGAGGTAGTTGGCTAAGATCATTCATATTAAAGATGGTATAAATGCTAAAATGTTATATTTGCAATTAAAACACTAAAAAGTGGGTTACAACAAAGTGCTACAGCTAAAAGAAATAACACCTTAGCTACAGTAAGCTGTATCTTTGACAACTTACTGTAGCTATATCTTATAAAAAATATATATTATTTTAAAGCTTTCTCTCTTTTCTTCTCTTTAAAAAAGTTTTTTTTTTCTCTCTCTCTTTTTTTTTTTTTTTTTCTTCTTCTTTCTCCTCTCTCTCTCTGAACTCGATCTCCCTATGGCTTCTGATTTGTTTCAGTGGGTTTCGATGGTAGGTCATGATGGTGGTGATTTGTGGGTTTGATTTGAAGGCACGGTGGTGATGTGTGTGAGTTGGATCTTTGGGTTACAATTTTGTCTTGATGTCTGGTTGTTTTTGGTAGATGGTTGTGGTTTTGCTTTTTTTCTTTCTTTTTTTTTTCCCTTCCTGTAGTGGGTTAGATTGGCCACTGGTGAGTGCTTGGCTCAGATTTTGTTTTTGCAGTGGCTGGTTGTTTTTGTGGTGGTTGGGTGGTGGTTGGTTGTAATTTTGGTGGATGGTTGTGGTTATGCTTTGGTTTTTTTTTTTTTCTTTTTTTCTTTTCTTCTTGCAGTGGGTTGCGGTTGCCATGGTGGTGGCTGTGGCTTGTAGGGTGGTGGCTGTGATGGGTTGTGGTTGCTACAATGGTGGTTATGGCAAGTGGAGTGATGGTAGGGGTGATGAAGGAGGTGGTTGTTATAGTTTTTTTGTGTAGTTTTTTATTATTATCTATACTATTATTTAAGGGGCTTCCCATGTTTGGATTCCTCATTTTTTAGTTCAAAAATGCCCCTACACTCCTATATTTAAGTAGAGACAAAACTAAAGGATAATTTGGTAAAAATACAACTCTGACTTCCACTAAAACATTGCCTCAAAAATAGGGTTACTCTCCTGTTGATTTTCAAATTAATTTATCCACTTATAAATTAAAATTTCAAAATAAAAATTATATATAAAATAAAAACACGTTTTTTTTTTTTTTTTTTGCTACAAAATAGGACCACTAAAAAAAGCCTCACTTATAAATTAAAATTTCAAAATAAAATCACTTTTTTTTTTTGCTACAAAACAAGACCACAAAAAAAAAAAGCCTCATCGCACGCGCGAAGCGCGTGTGATGAGGCTAGTTTTAATAAAAAATATAGAAGTTTTGATGTTAGATGTATCTTAAAGTGGGATGGTATAATAAATAAAGTAAGTTTTTAAAATATTAAAAGCTAAAATTTTTAGAATCGTGAATGATCTAACCAAAAGGAATTATTGCTTTAGATGTTAAAGTTAATAGGGTACAGTTACTATCAAAAATCAAATCACTCTTTTTTGTCTTGGGATTTGGTTTCAACCATGGTTTATTCTTAATTACTCTAAACAATGTGAAATATGCATATCTCATTAAAAAAAAATTAAAAAAATTAAAATGATTTGCATACAACGCATTCTACTGGAATCCAAGTGAAATGGAAGATTGAGAAAATTAACATATGAAATCACCATATGTGAATTGGGGTCTAATTATTTCTAGTCTAAAATGTGTGTTTACATTCAACACCAATTTATATACGGTTTTTAAAGCCATTTTTTAAAAAATAAATAAAAATACAATTATATTTTTGCATAACACTCCAACTATCAAAAGTCCACAATCCACATATTTCATTGGTCCATATTAATTTGCCAACCCACCCCCCCCCCCCCCCCCCCCCCCCCCCCCAATGCCCCATGTTTGATAAACTCTTTCGGCACCAAAGTTTGCCCTAAAAAGTACAAAGTACAAACCCGCTCCCCATGCTTTTCAAAAAGCATATTTTTCCCTCTATGTAATTTATCGTATGGTTTACTCTCTTTGTTTTTTCCTTTGTTTTTATCTTGGTCACAGTAAAAAGTTGTCATTAATTAAAACGCGTAAATTCTCTCGGTGGAACACAACAGTCGGTAGCGGGTGGTTGAGGAGGGTTAAGTCTCTGGGTCCCATGGGGGTTCACCATAACTCTTGTCTTCTTTTGTTCTTGGTCTGATCGACTCATGAAACCCCAAAGTCCAAACATCAACATCCTTCCCCCATAAACTTCTTCCCTTACGTTTTCACCTCAACCATTTACGTACTTCATGGATTTTTATTCGTTTATTGCAACAAAAGATCAGATTTATACCAGCAAATACACGCAATGAATAAAAAATGAAAAGAGTAAAGTACTAAAGTATAGTACGAATATGATAATGAGAATGAAATAAATTACTAAACTAGTTATCTAATACTAATAATAATATAGGTCTAGTTAACATATGCTCTTGCTCGGAAGATATTTTTTAAAGAACTATTTTAAGAAAATTTTAATATTAATTATTGTTTTCTTTTCTCGTACAAAAAATTTAATAAAATTTATTAAATTAATATCTTTTAAGCATCCATTAACTTTTCTATGCTAATATTTACTAGTCCACTCAACAAGATTAGCTTTGTAGATTAAGCAAAGCTCACTAAAACCATATTAGCTTTTTTTTTTTTTTTTCCTTTCAGAAAAAAAAAAAACTAATAGATGGTATTGCATGGTAATAAATTAAAATTGAGTACCACCGGGCACACCGGTTAGATGGTAAGGGCTCTATCCAGGCTTAAGCAAGGTCTCGGTTTCGAGTCCTTGTGTACGCAGTTGTGTTAAACCTCGGTTGGGAGAGCTTTGCCACCCGCAAGGGTCCTACCCGGCTCGAATCCGGATTAGTCGATGAACCCCGTCAGGGGCATCGGATTACCGGGTGGTTATACCAAAAAAAAAAAAAATTAAAATTGAGTGTTTTTTAAATTAATCACTAAGATTAAGCTTTGTAAGCAATTAAAAAAAAAAAAAAAAAAGGATATATTTGAGAAACACCAACCTTGCAGATTGACATGAAATCATGGTCGGACTCACGGTCTCCGATCCCAAGATCGGGTGCTTCCTCACCAAACTCTTTCAAAATGGCTAACCTCTTATGTTTCCCCACCAACACTCCGGGCTTCTTAACGAACCCCGTGGCCTTCTTCGTCTTGGGGTTCACCTCTATCTCCGTACCAAGGACCTTGTCTCCTCCCAAAAAGTCCTTCACAAACGGCTCCACCATTATCGTAGGGTTCGCCGTCACCACCACCTTCCTCTTGCACTTGTCGAACACCTCAAAACTCTCCGATCTCACGTTCGCCGCATAAAACCTTCAAACAAAAAACAAACATAAATTAATCAACCCATAATTTGTCAGTACTTGTTAAAGTGATCGACCACATCAGAAAAGTTGTATTATTACCTAGGAAGTACGGCTCGTGCGGCGAGCTCGATGTCGCGGACCTTGAGACCAGAGAAGGAAATGAAGATGAGCATTTGGATTCCGAGGGCTTCGGAAATGAAGAGGTAAGCTATGATGACAATAGGGAGAGAGAGGAGGAGGATGAGGCCACGGAAGAGGCTGCCGGCTTCGATGGCAACAAGCATGAAGTAAGGAAGAGAGCTACTAGAGATAAGGAGAGTTCCATCAAGGTCTGCTGCGATGGACTCGTACGAAGAACCGCTACATGTGGTTATAGAAGGGAAGTTTCGGCTCGATTTCGGTGGAGCCATGGTGTTTCGGCCGATATGAAACCAATGTAAACTGTTGCTGTGTTTGTTTCTTTGGGGCAGTGATTGCAGTGTTGAAATGTTGAATGTTGATTAGGAGAGGAGAGGGAACGTTGGGTTTTAAATGAGGTGGGTTGGAGTGTTCATTTACGGATTTGGGTCTCCACTCTCCACAACATCTTTTTCACTGTTCTCAATTAATGCGCCGGTTTGTTCAAAATTTTCAAATCATTATTAATTTATTGTACCCTTTTTCGGTGCGGGTTTTTTTTTTTTTTTTTCCTTAAATTTAATTTTCTAATCAAGAGTAAAATACAATTAATGGCCCATTTGGTAATATTGTTTTAGTAACATTATTTGTATTTTTTGGAAATACGTGTAAGTGAAAAAGTATGTAATAATACATGTAATATTGTTTAAAAACTGAAAACTATTGTTTAAGTTATGATACCAAACCGCCCCTAAAACTCTTGAGATTTAGTTAATGTCAATTAAGTCCAACTTGAGTTTAGAGACTAAATGTGTGTTTGGATACCACTTATTTTGCTGAAAACTGAAAATACTGTAGTAAAATAATTTTTAAATGTGTGAATAGTGCATGGGACTCATTTTTAATGAAAGTTTTGTTGAAAAAAGAGGTTTGTGTATCCTATAAACAGTGCATGAGACCCACTGAAAAAGCAAAAAAACGCCAGTGCACGTTCTCAAAAAAAAAAAAAAAAAAAAAGGAATTCACGGGACCACTAGAAAAGCAAAAAAACGCCGGTGCACGTTCTCAAGAAAAAAAAGAAAAAAAAGGAAACGCCAAAACGTAGATGCTGGGTTTGTTTCAGCTGTACCCAAACAGGTACTAAGTTTATCAGTTTGAAATGTTTTTTATCTGGCTGATATTGACCCAAATCTAACTAATTAATTAGTTGAGGAAGATGAATCTTATAACAAAAATCACTAATACTCTAACGGTGCGTTTGGGCTAAGATTAAAAATGAAAACTATTTTACTATTCTGCTTATTTTTACTACCATTCATGAGCTTTACTGAACTTTTTGGCACTATTCATGGGCCTCACTGTACTATTTCAACTAACTTTTAATTTATCTATGGTACTCTCAACAATAATTTTTCAATTTCAGCAAAATAAGCAATATCCAAACACATCCTAAGTGTGCTTTGGGATTAGTTTGTTGTTGAAATCTTATTTGCTTAAAGTTGGCAAAACTATAGTTGTATTAAAAAAATTAAAAAAAAAAAAAAAACACACACACACACATATAACATATACAACTTTAAAAATATAATATAATATGCTAGATAGATAAATAAATAAATAAATTAAAAATTTTGGAAGAAAATCTATACAGAACTTACGAAAAAGAAAAAAAAAACTAATCAATGATACTAGTAGATCCGTCACTACAAACATTTATATTTGAGAATTACTGGTAAAATCATTAGTACTTTTCATCTAAAATATATACTTTTAATATAACTTTCATATACTAACATACATTAGAAATAAGTCAATAAAAAATTTTATGTTTAAAATTTTATAATAAAATTTTGATGAAGGGGTTAACATTAGGGTTCAACACGATCAAGTCAGGTCAAGATCAAGTAGAAGTCAAAAACTTATAAGACTAAAATGGGTTAAAATTCCTAACACTCATACCCAGTTAATTCTTAGTTCAGATTTGAACATATTAATTAATTCAAATCAAATTTTTTCAATTCTTCATCTCTAAAGAAAAATTCTTGGCCCTATACCTAGCTACATATATAGGTTTTAAGCATGATTATAAAGAGAAATTATCTTAGAGCAGACACCATAAATTAAAATTATATTATATCTATCACAAAAAAAGAAAAAAAAAAGTTTGTAAGCATATTTTATTACTATTTTTTTATTAAAAAAAATTATAACTAAAAGACAGCTTTAATATAATTGTGATAACATACTGTATCTCATAGGCCCTGTCACAAAAAACGCGATTAAAAACACTATAAACTTAATCTATAGCCGCGTTTTTTACCTATCTTATGGCCGTGGTTCTTAAAAACGCGGCTACCACACTACGGTTGACCTTGCACGTTAAATTTTGCAATCAGATTCAGCTGAACATTTATTAATAGGTCTCAGCCTCACTTGAAAATGCCGGGTGGCCAAAAGGTAACAACAATAGAGCCATTGAATTTATTGAAAGTTTAAAGTAGAGAAAATAAAAATTGAGAGGATTTATCCATATTTTTCGACTGTCCAACAAGCATAAAAATTTGTGTTTTTAAGCTCAATCAAGCAGTGGTCCATATCCAACTTTGGACTTACTAGAGATACCAATTGTTCTTGAGTTATAACATCAATCCTGAAAGTCAGCCATTTTATCATACGTCTTATTCTGTGGTAGTGTTCCTTTTGTTTACCTATAATTTACACAGGAACCAATTTTAAAAGCAAATTAATAGAAAACATTAAACTCTTGATCAGAGTTAAATTTCTCAGTCCGGGTAGTTCATCAGCCTGTTTCTATATATTAATAAATTAGAGGTACTAACATAAATATTGATTTGACTCCAAGTAACAAAACTTTTGCACTAAATTATTCTATATAGGGTTCTGTTAATAGGTATTCTTAGGACAATTGTTAATAAATTATTTTATAAACATTTTAATATCATTTTCATAAGAAATATAAAAAACTGTCAAAAAAACTAATTTTTTAAAAAATATTTCATAAACCAATATAGCCATTTTGTTTGTATATACGCCTTGTCTCCTATACAAGCATTTTGTTTCAAGTAATTCCTGTGTGCCACAAAATTAAAACACTTCCATCATTGGAGTGGACATAGAAAAATGATGCAGTTGGATGGCCGTGACTGTGACATTAATTTATTGATCTATAGTATCATATTTATGATCTGGTTGACAATCCTATAGGGGTGATGAAAATATTCTGTAATTCATTAAAGACTGTTGAGCTGTAAGGTATGGTGGCCCAACCATCTCTTTGAGTTTTGGTTCAGATTCAGATATCGTTGCAACCAAACTGTGATCTTTGAACATGGAGGGCCTTCACAATGTTAATTGGTCGGTGTATTATAGTTTTGACTTCAATGACTGCCACTTGTTTAAATGTCATTTTTAGTGTACATAGCAAACAGTCTAATAAGCTAGCTAGCGAGTTAGCTCCCCAATTTAATCAATTAAGAGTGTGTTTGACATTAGTTTATAAGTTTAGTTTTTAGCTTTTAGTTTTTTTTAGTTTTTAAAATTTCTTTTTTCTTTTTAATCTCGTTTTTTCTCACTTTATCAAAAATATTTAAGGTACAAGTATACTTTAGTACACTTACAGCAAAAAATTAGATAAGCTGATCAACGCTTATCTCGTGATATTATCATATTACATAATGGCTTTCATCAAAAGGTGAAAAATCACAAACAAAAATGCTTTCTCTTTCTTGAAGTTCCTTAAAACAGCCTAGCTATCAGGCATTGGCTTATTGGATTTTGCTTGAGGAGAATAAAACAAATAAGCACTAGTCTCTGTCTGTCCATTTATTAATGTGAAAAAAATTGCATCTTTGTATCCTACCAAATTTGCTGAACTTATTAGAAAATCTAGAGTCTAGACATTACTTATATTTCAAGAGGTACAATAGAATGAATCAATCAAATAAAATCAATTCCACAAACTCAAAGAACCTCTTAGAAAACTCAATCTAGAGTCTAGACATTACTTTGACACTTAACAGTGATAGTGATGGGCAAATATTTACTGGGAGTAAAGCTATTCTATTGCAGCTGCAGCTGCTGCAAGCAGCATAGGGAAAAATGCTTTGTAAAACTTAAACCGTGTGAACACTGTAGCATTGGAACATAAGCGTTGGAAGTTGGATAATATTTAGAAGCCTTTTAGTTTTTAGTAGTATTTTTTTCCGGAGTTAGTTGGAGCAGTTGAAGTCTTGGAGAGTTCAACTGTTTTCAGCTTTTATTGGTGGCCATACTTTAGACCAGCATAACCTTGTTGTCGTTGCTGCCTTTTTTTTTTTTTTTTTTTCTTGCAATTTGATTTCGTGTGGGATTCCTGCAAGAAAGTTAGTTGGTCCGTAGGTTTCTTTAGAAGTTGAGGAAAAGATTTATCATTTTTAAATTTCTACCACCCTTAAGATTCAAACTTTGTTTGCTTCTGAATTCTGATTGCTTAAATTCAGATGGTGATAGGTTAGAGATGCTATTCGAATTTTGATGCTTGTAGGAAACAATGAACTGTGTGCTAGCCTCCTTTGGGATTGAACCTTATCCCTTAAATTCTCCTTGGGATATTGAATGCATGTTATATATATATTCCGTGTGTTATTGGGTATGACTATAAACTGCTTAACCTAGAATTGGTTATAATAATAATTTGTAAAAATGTTATAAATAGTTTGTGGTTGTAACATTACTCATTGTAAAGTAATTAAACCTAGAATCTCACCTAGAAATAGTAGGCATTACACCCCTCATTGAAAGACTATTTTGACCACGACAAAAAGATATTAAATTATATAAGGACTTGGTGTAAACCCGTTGTTTTACACTATCCAATAAGAACATGTCACATCATCATATTATCAAAGGAATTGACTATAAACTGCTTACCCTGAATGCCTTGGGTTACCCAGAAACTGATTTTAATTGGTGGAATCAATTGCTCGAAAGTTTTACGGGTTAAAAACTATCTCATACTAAAATTTTAAAATTAATGGATAACTAAAACATGATAATCATTATTGAACAGATATTGTGGGGTGCCTAAAATCTTCCTCAAACATGTTTCAATAGTTCATTAACGCTTTCTTGTTCGATTTATGATCAGAGACCTCACACGATTTCAACATTAGTCTAGTAGTAATATTAATTAAATGTTAGGTAACCAATCGCATATAAGAAAAATCTTGTATTTAACTTTGAGAGTTTAAACTCATTAAAATTATAATTTTAC
This sequence comes from Quercus tomentella, assembly GCA_028535165.1. Taxonomy (NCBI): domain Eukaryota; kingdom Viridiplantae; phylum Streptophyta; class Magnoliopsida; order Fagales; family Fagaceae; genus Quercus; species Quercus tomentella. The sequence goes on from JAPQVY010000100.1 coordinate 47,031,523, forward strand.
CAAATTGACATGTTAATATTGGTATGATATGGTTACTATTTTGAATTTATAACTTATTTTAAATATAATCATATTACTAATATATTACATACAAAGGTTGTCGCCAAGTTGTGCCATGTTAGCAATAATGAAAATTTGAAATTAAAAAAAAAAATTAAACACTTGGCATATTATGATTGATAGAGTATACAGCCAAACACAAAGAGTGAGACAAAAAAATCTCACTCACATTAGAGCCAATCTCACCTAAAATGGTAACAGTTACACTCATTGAAAGACCATTTTGACCATGACCAAAAAATGTGACTCTAATCAAGAGAAATGTCCTACCGATGAGCGTATAAATGAGGAGCCTCATATTCAAGACAAGTATGAGACTCCAATTTAATACATTCTAGTGAAGTACCATAAAAAAATAATAATAATAATAAAAATAAAAAAATAAAAACCCTTCACTAACTTAGGCACCACCAGTGCCACTCCGAGCTCTTTTGCTTTGGCAGGCATGTCATCGACTAGTCAGCCATTGGACCACTAATTCATCATCAATGGTTAGAAATTATAAATTGTGATTGTATAAAATAATCTTTTAAATACTTATTTCGTAACTAAAAAATTAATCATTTGACCATTATGGATCTTTAAACATTGATAAACATATGTTTGGGTGAAATATATAAATCTTTTAAAAAAATGAACTCTCTAAGTAATTTTCACCATAACAAAACAAATGGGAATTCATAGTTGTTACCTAAAAGGTAGAAATCAAAAGATTCAAAACTGTTGCATTTCATAATTAAGAATTAAGGTGCTAATAAAAATAGCAACTCAAAAATTTTGCAAAATAAATAATTTACAAATTTTCATTATTGTCAACTCTCACCTTAAATTCAGAATTAACGAGCACACCCTATATAATCAAATCTACAGGCTACCAGTCTACCACTTTTATTTGAAGTTGCATTATTGGATAAGGATTTATCAAGGTGGATGGAGAGAGAGGTGCAAGTGTTTAAAACAAAAATTATCTCTTGCTGTAAAAACACGATCAGAATATAATGGAAAAGAATCTCTAGACATTACAATAAATTTAGAGATACAAATTTTGTCTACATCTTTCTAAAGTGGTTAACTATAAATAGTAGATCAATGTAGAAGTGATTATTCACCGCTTACAATAATTTCATCAAATTGTGGAAAAAAGCTTTGTATCCATAGATACAAATTAAGGTCTACATCATCATTAAAAAAAATTAAAAAAAAATGAGAGAGGTCTACACCAAATTCACATCTTATGAAAATGAAAAAAATGATTTGTTTCCATGCATTAAAGACCCCCAACATCACATGCAACTTTTTTGGTTAGGTGTGAATGTCACCAACCTCATATTCATGTTGTTTCTAGTCATGATCGAATATGATATATAGAGTTGCAACTTGCATCATTGTTTTAAATGAAGGTATATTCATTTTTAGGTTCTATTAATTGAGCAAGAAAATTAATTTGAAAAAACCTGGGATATAGTTTTTAGAAACAAAAAAATCCCTTCAGACATAACAGGAAGCTTGGTCTTTTGAATTTGTAAACCAATGGAATCTGATTAATTTGGTCTTAACAATGTCCATTAAACTCAGCAGAGACACAAAGTCACAACTATCTCGATTGCTACATAATATAAGTGATATTAGAGAAGAACCATAAGAATTATTAAAGGACTTGTATTGGTCGGACGTCACCAACCAATAAGTCCTTTAAGAATTGTTGTAGCCATAAAAAAAAGTTCTAACCAGTGCATTCATTAAAAAAAAGTTCCCACAAATAAAATGTCTAGCTAATAAAATTGGTAGTCAAAACACTAATTCAGAAAAAGATGCCCATTGTTACAAAGCGAAGAAATCTTATGCACAAAACCAACACATCAATTCCAATCTCAACACTAAGACATAGAAAAGAAGAATCCAACACAACACCGGTATTAACAAGACACAAGATTAACGATGAAATGCAAGAGGAATAATTTCTCAGGCTCTGGACTTGAATGGGATGGCTCTGATGACTATTTGGTGGTAAAGGGCAGCCAGTGCAGCTCCGATGAATGGTCCCACCCAGAAGATCCACTGAAGAAGCAAGAAAACAAGCAATAGATATCAGTGATCAGACCCTTTAGTTTAGTTATATAATAATTAATTTACACATCCAGAAGTTTATGAATGTGACGACTGTCACGGTTTTTTTTTTTTTTTTTACTCACATGGTCATCCCATGCGTGGTCTTTGTTGAAGATGATGGCGGCCCCAAGGCTCCTGGCAGGGTTGATGCCGGTTCCGGTAATGGGAATGGTTGCCAAGTGCACCAAAAACACTGCAAATCCAATTGGGAGTGGAGCCAAGATCTGCACAGTTGAACTCAGAAAATAAGGTAATGTTTAAGAGCCAGGATATATTACAGCTGCAAATAAGTATCACATATTACATGGGATCTTTTTAGACCATATTTGTGAAAGTAACTTCTCATAGTCATATACCATTTGGTTGTCATATATTCATATTTGGAAGGCAAGAAAGTAATAAATATCCCTGAGCAAGTCTCAGTACAGTAGCAAAAGATTAAGGATCACACAGCCCATGCCACTCAAAACCAAAAAAAGAAACCATATTTAAGGTCCTTGAAAGCAACTTTTGTACAAGGACCTTAATCTTTTGTTGAACCAAATGCTTGGAAGACAAGAAGAAAATCATGCTCAACAAAACATCAATTCAAGTGGCAATGTAGCACCCAGAAGATATTAAATTATCATCAATATTAGTCCAGGCACAACTTCACATTGAATAAGTAAAAATCAAAATAAATGGTATGCATATAAGCAAAGGGGTCATCAATCCAAATTGTATTACATGGGATATTAAATTATTGTACAAAGAACAATAATATGAGAAATAAAAGGTGGTATTATTAACAAATCAAAATAGTGCAAAATCATTTTCAGATAAATTTTACTTTCACAAACTCTTAGGTGGAGAATAAAGTAGGATTTTTTGTCCAAGAATGAAGTAGGATTAGGTTCTGACTCAAATTTTTGTCCTGAAGGTTCCAAGTGGAGGTTCCCATATTAATTCACACAGAGCCCAAACTCATCTTGAAATTTACACATTGCAACTTCAACCAACTTTAAAAGGGTAAACCTACCCGACTAGAGACTAGACAAGCTCACATACTAGCTTGGTCCTTCTCTGAGTAGCAGTAATTTCATGCTATTAAGAGAAGAATACAAAGCTTCCAATGGATAGAATAGAATGTTTAACTTAAATTCAAGCTACATTACACCTGAAACCAATGGATTTCAGTTTCGAACCCACATTGTGAATCCCCATGACCATTTTTTTTCAGAAAGGTTTATACAAATTATCACAATGATGAATTTGGTAAAATAACAATATTATTGGGTGAAAAAGTATCAATGTTTGAGTCAATATGAAATTGATATTAACTTGACTAACATATGTTGCAGAATATATATAAATGAGGGAAGCATTAATTGGGATATTCCTAGGCACCAAAAACTAAATATATGATTCTACACCTCCTAGTATCTGTACCACCCCTCCAAGCACCGTGGTAACTGTTGTACCTAGTTGTTACCAAACAATTTGAAAGGGTTCATCACATGACACAGTCAAACGTGGCATTATATTAATAAGAAATGGCAACACCTCAAACAAGTTTTAGAGAGCTTTTAAAAAAAAATCCGAATTAAAATTCTCTGGAATGTTAATCACTTATCAGAACATTCAATATGATTTATAATACACATAATACACGTGCCTAGCCAAGAATTTATAGATTAAGAGAAAGCTCAAAACATTGACAAGTCTGAGGCATTTTGCCTAGTCATCACATACAGCAAACAGTCAACAAGACCATCAACGAGGCACATGATACACAGGTGAACCCCACATAGACACAGACAAAATTTGGCTCATGCTTGAAAGTCTTTTTTTTTTGGTAGATGCTCATGCTTGAAAGTCATCATTACTAGAGGGTTCCACAAAAAAGCACATGGGTATGAACATGATATTGAGAGCTGCTCACGCATGCACAAACATGTGTTTGGTGGCAAATCATGCTGCATGCACCCACATGATACGTGTCTTTGTGCATAATAAAAAGTGTGCAAACAACACAACCCAATAAAAGCATCCACATATTATCAAAAAATAAAAGCATTCACAAGCTAGTGTTGGGCTAGCTTCCTAAATATTACATAGGGGTAAAGAGGAGTGGAGCAGAGCTAGCCACCACCGAAAAATTAATGAGGCAACATCTGCTTCAATGAATCATAATGTCATCAAAATGAGTACTAAGAGCTTCTTTACACATGCATTGAATAATTCAAACAACAATTAAAATGTACTTCTACTATCTATAGTACAAGTTGTACAGGTATATTGAATTAGTGCATTACAATAGAAAAAGTTGTACAGATACATTGAACCTCAATTGATATCTCAAACACTAGTAATTTCAAAAATAACCTAGCCATAGGTGAGATTTGCATTTTCTTCTTAATAAAGAAAAAAATATATTGTGTATTTGGTGCAAAATGCTTAATCAAATTCCCAACATTTTCTCATAAAATTTCAGATTAAATAAGTGGGTTCGTTCTATTTCCAGCTGACCAAATATTGAGCATAAGTGAAACCCTTAACAAACATTGTAAGACAGATATCAATCAGCTAGATTAATAAAGTGCATTGAAACTAAATCCAAGCAACAACATAAGGGATAAACACACAAGCATGTACATTGATAACGAGTTACAAACATGCACGCGCACACATACACACACGAGAGTTAAATATTGATAGACAAAGAAACAGTGAAAAATACTTACAGGGACATGGGAGTCTCTAGCATTTCTCTTAGCATCAGTTGCCGAGAAAACGGTGTAGACAAGAACAAAAGTTCCAATGATCTCAGCACCGAGGCCATCCCCCTTGGTGTAGCCATGGCTCACTACATTGGCTCCACCACCAGAACTTTCATACAGTCCCTTTTCAAAGCCTTTCACCACGCCTGCGCCGCAAATGGCACCAAGGCATTGCATCACTATGTAGAATATTGCTCTTGTCAAGGAAAGTTTCCTTGCAAGGAAGAGACCAAATGTCACTGCTGGGTTTATGTGCCCACCTGTCCAAACCCACAAGAGCATAAAGAAGGTTAATAGTTAATACTACATAATCAACAATTAAACAAGGCATTGCAGCCTGAGTTAGAAAAATGTCTAAACAGTAGGACAAAGTTTAGAAATTTGTCCAAGATGTGTATTTTTCAAAGTTAGAATGAGATATGTATTTGATTTTTTTCTTTTTCTTTTCTTTTCTTTTCCCCTGGGGATGGAAATGGGTTGGGTCTGATGGGCTTTCTAACCCGACCCCGACCCTTAAGCCCTGTAGGGTTTGAAAAGGATTTGGTTTTTTTTTTTTTTTCCCCTTAATAAGTACTTGAATCTGACCTCTTACAAATTTTCTTTACAAAAAATTACTGAAAGTGCTTACTAATGCTTAATTTTGTAAATTGTATTTAAATGTTCAATTTTAGGTTTTTTTTTTTTTGGTGAAAAGTTCAATTTTAGGTTAACCTGACCTGATTATATCCTTTCGATCTGATTCATGATAAAATAAACGTGCTTGGGTCTCCCTAATATAAAAATTGATAGGGTTTTGTATGTAAAATATTAAGGTTATGTTTGGTAATCATTTTTTTTTTTTTTTTAAATTTGTTTTTGAGAATATAAAGAAAAAAGAATTTTCTTCCATTTTTGAAATTAAAAAACTTGTTTGATTAGCTGGAATTAAAAAAATTAATTTTTGAAGAAAAAAAAAAGTTGTTATTAGGATTTGAACTTTAATACTAACTCATTAAATGAAACAAATTAAATACATATTTTTATTAACTTTTGAAAATTAGAAACTGAAAACAATTTTTTTTGCATGTCTTCAGTTTCCTTCACAAATTAAATTTTGAGTACAATTTTTGTTTTTTGTTTATTTTGAATTGTCAAACAAATTTTTTATTCTAAAAATAAAAAATTATTTTTAGAAACAGAAAATAAAGAAAAAAACAGTAACCAACGATACCCTAAGAAGCTAGGGCTATCTACCTCATCCATACTTTTCCTCCGATTTTCATAGGGTCCAAAAAATTGTTATTTGTTAAGGTAACAGCGGAAAATTTCAGATCTGCCATTTCTACTAGTCAAAGAAAAAATTTTCTTTTTCTGCTTTTAAGGAAACCAGATAGAAAATAGGTGACAAAATTTGAAGAAAAAAAAAAAAAACCCTCCAATATACACAAAGACTTGACCTTTTTATTCTATGTGCCCCAGTTTTCCCAGCAAACAAAAAGCCAACTAAAAATGGAAAAATCCACTACAAAAAATCACAAACCTCCACTCTGGTAGGTTGATAGAAGAAAAAACAGCTTGAAAAAACTAAAAAGACCATATTTTTTACCATGTTTCTTAACAAGCAGATCACAACCAAGAAATTTTGTACATGTTTCAAACACAAAAGCTTCTCAAAAAAAGAAAAAAAGACAAGCCCAGAGAGAGAGAGAGAGAGAGGGTGTTATACCTGAGATACCAGCAGTGCAGTAAACAAGGGCAAAGATCATACCACCAAAGGCCCAAGCAATGCCCTGAACACCCACAGAGGCACACTTGTTGGTGGTCCTAGAGTAACCCATGACAGTGAGGATGGTGATGTAGAGGAACAAGAAGGTGGCTATGAACTCAGCAATCCCAGCCCTCCAGAAAGACCAGGAGTGGAGCTCACCAGGCTCAAACAATGGTGCTGGTGGTGGCTCCTTGTAGTCCTTGTCTGTCTGTGCTGATGTCCCTATGGGTTGCCTCTCTGAGAACTTGTTTGCTCCAAGCTTCACATCCTCTTCTTTCCCCTCCATTTTTTTTTTCTTCTTCTTTCTTGTTCTACTGTACTACTCTCTCTCTCTCTTGGAATATTGTGAGCAAGTTCTCTCAAAGGTGGAATCTTTTTTGTGAGCACTTAGCAGGAAGATGGTTGGGATTGAGTGGAGTGATTGATTTATAGTGGAAAGTGGAAACTATGTTAAAAAAAGAAAAAGAAAAAGAAAAAAAGAGTGGGTAATTACTAATTATCACAAGTGTCCTTTGTGTGTCTTATTAAATGATTAACAATGCAATAAAGAAGGCATATAATTTCACTGTCAATTTAACGTGTTAAAATGTGATAGGTTCATGATAAAAATAGTGAATGATGAATTTATGTAAAAAAAATAAAATAAAATGTATTTTGATCATAAAAACAAGATTTGAAATTGAGTGTGTTGTTAAAGATTGTCACAGGTATATTTATATCATTCACACCCTTTTCTTGTGCTTTTTATTTACTAAATGCCAATTTTTTCCAGGTATATTTATATCATTCACAGTCTCTTTTTACAAGTATTCTCAACACTCTCAATTTCAAATCTTGTTTTTATTTAGTAAATACCAATTTTTTCAGTCTTTTTTTTGGATTTTTTTTTATTTGTCTTTTTACAAGTATATTCACTTCACAAGCCCATAGGCTTTTAAGGAAATTTTTTTTATACAAAATAGAAATTTTACTTTAATATAATATAAGTGTATATATGTGTGAAACTCTCTCCTAAAAACTTGAATCCTGATCCGAATCCTGGCCCTTACCCCTACTCCACAAGCACTTAATACTTGTGGAGTGACTATCACGCTAAGAGTGCGCGGTGGTAGAGAAATTTATTTTATAAAATGTCAAATGATAAAGGCTCATTAGTCATTATAGCTTAAAAATAATAGTTTAATTCCTTTACCTAGCAAAAAAAAAAAAAAAAAAAAAAAAACCCAAATGATAGACCTTAATCATTTCATTGATCATGGGTTTTTTGTTAACAAAAAAAGAGAAGTGATATGTCCACAATATTTTCACAACAAATTCTAAATGGCAGGTTATTATAAGTTGTTAGTGGTGGGGCAAGAAAGTAATTTCAGTGATAAGTTCAAATTAGAACCAATAACAACTAACTGCCTATGATTTGTTGTAAAAATATTGTGGACGTAATACTTCTCTTTTTAAAAAGTCAGGTTAGCGGGTGCATTTAGTGCGCAATTGTTAATAAACTATTTTTAAAAAGTTTTGATACAACTTTTATGAAAAATATAAAAGTCATCAAAAAAATTAATTATTTTTTATTTTCCCATTAAAATTTTCTAAAATTATATCTGTGCGCACCAAAGACAGGGTTACTAGGCCAAACCCCTACTTGGGCTCACAACTTACTTGTATGGTGGGTTTGGGTATCCTACTTTGGGTCGCTCTAGATTTAGAGACTCAATGAGATCGCTTTTCTCTCTTTCTCTTTGTTTCTTCCTCTCAAACTCTCTTTCTCTTTCTCTTTCCACAAAATTGCATCCCCTTACCATTCTTTAGTTTCTCCTATTTATAGCCAATTATTAGTGGGGGGATTATCATTACCTTTAAACTAGTGCAATAAGAGGTCCAATGTCGTTAATTTTAAGTGGATATTTAGGTGGGAGTGGCTTTGGAAATGGTTCCCTCTGCAGCAAATGTGCTCGGCGGCGAAGTTTCCTAAGGCACTGCCGGGCACTCACAGGGCAATGTAACCGAACATTTGCATATTGTCCGGGGATGTCTTTCCGAGCAATATGTGAGCTGGAATCTGCTGTCCGCTTATCAGGCATTTGAACAATACCCAACTTAGGCTCGTAGTTATTGTGGGCTCGGACCGGGATCCCAAGCGGAACGGAGGTTGGACCTCTAGGCCATAGCATTGATCCATGGCCCAAGGCCCAAATGGACTTGGACGTTAGGGGCCGTACAATATCATTAATCAGTGCTTTTAGGACATCAGATAAATTTTTCAAAATATATATATCAAATGTTCGAGAAAGTAATAATACTAGTACAACATACATTTTGTCACAATTGTTTTAAGTGACAAATTGTAAATGATGAAGAAAAAAATGTGTATTCTTATAATCGTGATAAACAATTACTTGCAGCCTACTGTATAGAACATATAAGAAAATTGTAGTAAAGAATGCATAAAATATTTGGTATAACACACATTTTGTCGTACCATAAATGAGAATAAAAATATATCTATTCTTGTAATAGAGGATATACAAGAGAATTGTAGTAAAGTATGCCCTAAAATATTTGGTACTAATATTAATGTTATGGAAAAAAAATTTCTTTTTGGTATTCAGAGGATTAATCCAGAGAGATGTTCCTGGAAAGTGCAAAAAGATAAAGATAGCTCTGTCACAATTATCAGGATGCTGTGCTGTCCTTATCTTTTTGCACGTCTTTTCTTAATCCCCACTCCTTACCGTTTTCATTATTAAAATCACTTACCATTACACTATTGGCTTTTACACAATCATGACGAAACAATGTGGGGACAAAATTGGTCATATCACTTGTGCTATAGTGCTATACACCAGAGATTCTAGGGTACAGTCGATGATCAGATTCTCTGATAAACGGCTAGGATTCAATGATGGGTGAAAAAACCACCACCACCACAGAAATATATTCTATGGTTGAGAAAATTTAGCCGTTACTATTAAGACCGTTGTGATTTTTTTGAGAATCAAGACCGTTGTGAAATTGAGAAAAGGAGTCATGAGTACTGACTATTCATGCCTAGAAAGAATCAATGGTTTGGACTTTAGCTAGGTAGCTGGTGAGGTTAGGTACACCATAACTACATTATAAACAAGTGAGCCTCACGCAACATAACGTGGGCCACGCTTTTACGGCTCTCTATACTGTAGTTTTCATGAAAAATTTTGGATATAGTCCAGGAACCAGTGTCTCATGAAATTCCGTTCTGCTCTTAACGAACTTTTATTTTTGATATCCACCCCCATATCATATGATATAGTAATAGAATGTTTTTTTTTTTTGAGAAATAGTAATAGAATGTTTATTAGCGTTTGCGTTTAGATTGGACGTTTTGTCCAATTTCGCGCGTTCTGCGTTTTTTATTAGATTTTATGAGAGCATTCTCATCAGCTCTCTCATAAAAAATGTCATTTTGACACATCAAAAATCTAGTTTATCATTTTAGCACATCATTTTACAATATCTTATTTATCAGATGTTTTATTCTTCAATTCTATACATTAAAATAATATTTATTACAAATTAAAATAATGTATTTACCCAAAACCTAGCAAATATACACATGCACAATAGCCACAACTACAACCACCCCCACAAACTACAACCACAATCACCGAATCCTCCAACAAATTCCAAATCCAAAAACCTCAACAAAATATTTTAAAAAAAAACCTCAAAATCTTCAACAAAACCCCAACCCAATAGATCAATCAATGACCAAACTCAACCAACCATCGGCGACGAGAGCTGTGGAGGACGACAAGCAAAGATCGGTGACTGCCCCTGGGCGAGCAAAGCTTCAGATCGGCGAGCAGAGGTTCAGATTAGCGAGCTTCAATCGGCGAGCTCTGCGTCAAATCGGAATCGCCTTCTTCTTTGTGACAAGAAGCAAAGATCGGCGACTGCCCCTGGGCGAGCAGAGCTTCAGATCGACGAGCAGAGGTTCAGATTGGCGAGCTTCAATCGGCGAGCTCTGCTTCAGATTGGAATCGCCTTCTTCTTCGTGACAGGAAAAGAAAGAGAGAGAGATAGTGACAAAAAAAAAAAAAAAAAAGAGAGAGAGAGAGAGAGAAAGAGGCGCAAAGACGGGTCAGATCTGCGGCGATAATACCGAAGTGCAGAGAGAGAGAGATAAAAAAAAAATGAAAGTGAGAAAGAAATAAGGAGCAACAGAGAGATGGAGACCAGAGAGGAGAGAGAGAGAGTTGTGTTGCAAACGGAGAGAGATGTGTGTTGGGAGAAGAGAGAAAAGTAAATAAAATAATCAAAAGAATTATAGCATTCCTGTCCGTACGCTCTCATATTTGAGAGTGTACTGTAACATATCTCATAATTTTGAGACATTTAGTACACCTCATGAGGGGCTATTTTTGGTGTTTGGTGTGCCAAATGCCAAATATTTGGCATTTGGCATACCTGATTAGAATGCTCTGAGTACTGTTTACTTTTCCACAAAGTTCAGCAAAATACAGATTTTTAAGTAAATTTGGGTCCTATAGCACTATTCACATCTTTAAAAATTATTTTGCTACAGTGTTTTCAGTAATAAATTTTTAGTTTTTAGCAAATAAGCGGTATCCAAACACACCTTTAATGTTCACATCTTTACACTCGATAAAAATCAACTGAAATTTTAATTTGAAGCCGCATTTTCTAACTTGAAAATCATTATGCTATATATCTCTATTGAGCTGAAATCGTTATGCTAATTATACCTCTATTATACTTGAAGTCATGACTTTCAATTGATCATTTGCTTTGGATATTATATATCTTTATTATGGTGGTATTTGTTTGAGAACAATTTATTTAATTTTTTTTTTTTTTGTTCAAAATGTATTAAAGTATATTTGTACTTTTTAAAAAATAAGAAAAATTGGGGTTTCAAAACACTCCACGTCATATTATCTATTTTATCCTACATTTTATTAAAATATCAAATTTTCTTAATTTTTTAGTTGTTTCTTTTTCACATACAACAACCACAGTCCACATCAAAAAAAAAAAAAAAAAAAACCACAGTCCACTCTTTTTCTTGTGTAAATTTACACAATTACTACAGTAAACTTATAAATTCATATAATTATACATTCATTTATGTGGGTTATTTTTAGAAAAATATATATAAATTTTACACTTTTTTTATTATACACTTACTTATGTGAATGCTCTTACACAACTAAAATAATGGCAGGGCAAGGCATATGATGGTTTATAGGCTAAAATAATATTGTTGGTATTATTATTATTATTATTATATAAAAAGTTTATTATTTATTGCACTACACAACTCACAATAACGCTAGACTCTTCTGGTAAGGTACCCTCCTCGCGTGTAATGCCAATTATGGCCCTCTGCCAATCATAGCGAGTTAGCAACTAATTATTTTAAGCAACCACAAGTTTTTTTTTTCCCCCAAAAAAATTTTCAAATTAATTTAAGCAAAAATATCAATTTGTTCCTGTTGAGGGGAAAATTTTGATGTTCCCAAATAGAATATGGGATAGCCAAGCCGAAACTCGACGATGGGCTCTTGAAATAAAGCCTAAAGGCTTTCGGTGTTGTGTAAGCCCGCCCAAGCAAGAGATAGAGGCTGCACCCTGACAAAAAGACAACAATAAAGCCCAATAAACACGTTACTGTTGTTAGTTTGTTATATTATTAGTCCTTTTACAGCATCATAGTTCAAATCAGTCCTCTACCAGTAGGGTAACTTATATTCAATTATTAAATAAATTTAATAAAGTATTAACTTCAGGAAATTATTGTGTATTTTGTTTAATAGGATCCACAGTACTCTCAACCATCATTACATTAATATGAAGAAAAAATTCCAAAAAGTCTCAAATACATTATAGCCTCCCATAGTAAAACAATAAGTAAATATTAGTGGCTGCATAGTGATGAAAAAGGAGTTATTTGGCATAGTATGAAGGGAGAGAGAGATTCCAGCTCAGTGCAGCAGGTATTAAACTAAGATTTTGGTAAGTATGTGTGCATAAGGCATGAATGAGGTAATGTGAGTTGTTTTGAGTGAGTGAGATGGAATTAATACTGAGGTTAAAGCTTTAGTGAGTAGTGGGCTGTTTGTGACTAATTGGGAGGCATTTATGGGCCATGATTTTGCAAAAGAGGAAAGGAATGTCTGAGGCTAGGTGAGTGTGGGTTAAGAAGAATGAGTTGTGGGCTTGAGAAGAGCTGAATTACAAGCAAAATGGCAAACAAATCAGAAAGTTTCAAAAGGAGAAGCTGTCCTCCAGTGGGCTGAAGTGCTTATGTTTTTATAATGGAGTTTTAGAGAAGTATTAATTAACAAGAATCCAAAAAACGTAGGACTAATCAGAGGTAGTGAATCAAGGTTAATCTTCCTGGGATTTTTGGTCAGAAATAGGAGATTTACTTTAGGGGCTGCCTTGCTTCTTTGGGTAATGATGGGATTTTAGAGTGCTTTACATTAAATGCCAGGATTTCTGGGGCTGAACTTAATCAATGGGATTAAGGTGTGTATCAAGAACGAATCATAATGCTACAATTGAGATTTGGACCCCCAAGAAGTAAGATTCAACACCCCAAGCCGGGTGTCAAACTCTAAGTCCACTTTAGGGGGTTTCGCTAGAGACTCCTTTATGCCCTCCAAACCACATGTTCCCAAATTTTCCCCTTTAGGATTCATGGGCTTGGCACATGAATCATGTCTTGAACGTTTTTGACATTTATAGTATCAATTTGGTCAGGTTTGGATAACTTAGTTTCAGCTCCCTTTTTGCTGGAAGTACAGTCTTGAGGAAGAAGATGGAGTCCCATCATCCTTTAGACTTCAGCTGATATCACAGCTCTCGAGCACTGTTCACATTAGGTAGAGGGTGACAGAAAGCTGATGGGACAGCTCCTAGTTCATCTTCAAAGACTTGGTTCTATTGTAGCTGTACTTTTGGTCAGGGATGAACAATGGCTGGTTTGTCCACTTTCAATCCTTTGCCTTTTGCTGGGGTCTTTTGGATTGGGCTTGCTTACATGGGCTAGTTCCTTTAGGTTGGGTTGTGTGCATCCTACAAAATAGATCTTAACAACACATGTTTGCCATGGGTTTTCATTCCTCATGGACTTTTATTAGTAATCATTTTTTTGGATTTTTCATAGATACTTGCAATGGGCATTTGGGCAATTAGTTGTAATGTTTGAAACAATAGGAAAAGTTTCAAAATACCTTTGTAAATGATATTTACTATGATGAATTCCATATTGTAAATATTGTTCATGTTTTCTAATAATCGCATCATAATTTAAATGATGTGTTTGTGGGTTTGAATATTTACCATGAGTGTTTATGGATGTTGTGATGCAAATGATGACCATGTATTTCATGGGTTTATAATATGAGAACATAATCTTTAGGATAACTCCCAATGAGCTTTTATAAGGCGATTGCCATGGTTTTTTGCCATAGTAATATTTAAGCAATAATTATACCATGATATTTTTTCTTTGCCACGCATTAATAATCTTGGGTTTTTTGGTAAAATAGTGCCAATGAAAATTGGGCTTTGGATATTGCCAGTGGGAACTGGGCTTTTGATATTGCTAGCTAGAACTGGGCTATGATATTGCCAATGAGAATTGGGTTTTGATGTTGCCAATGAGAATTGGGCTTTGATATTGTTAATGTGAATTGGGTTTTAAATAAATTGCCATGGGTTTAAATCATGGGCTTTGATCATGGATTTGAATTTCATTGATAAAATTGTTTTGCCATGGACTTGAATCATGGGTTTTTCAAATATTGCCAAGCATAAGTATTCTTGGGCTTTAAATAGAATAGGATGTGTGTATTGGGTTCATAGGGCCGGTTTTGGGCTTAGCTAAATAATGATAATAAAATTGGATAAAATATGATTTTTAGGACTTTTTGTGATCATTTATATCATAACCCAATTTAGATAATGAGATATGAAACATTTGTGATTAACATAATAATAGAGCAAAAAATATTTGGGAAAACCCAATAACTTATTAGTGGTATTTGAAAATAAATAGGTAGTACTAAAATAAAATTAGGTGAAAAAAAAAGTACCCTAACAGTTCCTTACACTTGGAGGTCACTATCAATTTAGTTTTAATATCGTGGTAGCAATTAATTTGGTCATGTTAGTCAATTTGATTTGTGTTTGGTTATCAAGAAAGTACTAGAAAAATTATTGATTGCAAGTTGAAAATAACATATACCAAATTTACTGCTACCAAAATATAGAGACAAAACAATAACCCCAAAATATAAAGTCCAAAATAGTACTTTCACCATTATTTTATACAATTATTTAAAGTGCAGCATAGTGGTTGGAAGCTTGAGATGAGTTGTAGACCCAAACATCCTATGTTGGATCTGTTGGGAAATTTAGACCCCGATTAATAGAATTAACAAGTTTTAAACCTAAGTTGTTAATTAGATATATTATGAATAATCCTTAGTTAAACAAACAAACATCAATATCATGTCAAAATCATGTACAACGGAATAGTGAATAAGACAAGATATGATGACTTAGGAAAACCAATAAAACAAACTAGTTTCACAGTAAAAAATCTGGGAGGAAACCTTCCCAAAAAACAATTCACTATAATAAAGAGAAGTTTCAGATCTAGTACAAAACTTTTATCCCTAAACTCTACAATCCCAGTAGATGAACTTATAGCAAAAACCTTTTACCGCTTCAAAACTTTTGAACTCTTCAATATATGAACGCTCCACCCATAATCACAATTGAAACCTCCAACTGACTTCAAGAACCTTTTAAAGGTTTTCCTCACAGTAGCACGTCTGTGGTGGTTGCTATGACTTCAACTTTTTCATCAATAGAATCTTCAGATCTACTTTGAAACTCTTTGGTTTGGCAAAATAGAGAAAACTTGGTTACAAAACCATGGCTGCACAAACAGAGTGTTTCTCTCTTTGAAAAACCCTCTAATAGATGGCTTATGATGTCCTATAAATACCGGTTCAAACAGATCTCAATTCGAGCTTCAAATGAATAAGTTATGGCATTTTTTGTGTTGCTGATTTTTGCTAATCCGCGAAACTCGATCTATCGAGCTGCTATCAAGCTTCTATCGAGAACAAGATCTCGATCTATCGAGTTGCTATAAAAGAGATAGTAAGTTTCAACTTCTATTGAGCTACTATCAAGGTACATGCTGAAAATGTGTTTTTCTTTAGCAAACTTTGTGTTTTCAACTTGATCTTCAATTATAACTTTAAAACACATCAAAACTGAATAAAAGACACATAATTTGGCATGGTTTGACAATACCAAAACACATGAACCTAACATGATCTTCATTAGAAATTCCCCTGGACATGATACATAATTCTAGCAAGTGAAGTTGTGCAACCTAGTTTACTTCTAAGGAGTGGATCCAAAATGTCCTACCTTGATGAGGCTGATAAATTTTATCCAAGAAACAAAAATAGTACGGATTCAATTGCTCCGATTACAAATGAGTAGTTCTAGAACCATAAACTATTTCACAACTCTTTTGTCACAGCTCTAACATAGTAAATCCATAATTTTTTCACACTTACGCATAGACTCATAATTTTTTCCATCACTTATACTTTACCATGTCACAATTGTAATAAAAAAAAAAAAAAAATCAAACAAACAAACAAAAGGTAACATGAAAGATGCTTTTTTGGGAAAAAAATTGTTAAGATATTAGTTTGTAATGAAAAAATTTAGTATTGCAAATCATTTTACAAAATTTTTTTCCTCCTATTATAAAAAATGGTCCAGTTAATATGTGCCTATTAGGAAAAATTTTTATGGGAAATTGAAAAAACTGTCAAAATAGTTAATTATTTTTCGTTTGAGTCATACTAACGGGTGTCCTTAGGACAATGGATAACAATCCATTTTAGGAAAGTTTGACACCATTTTTATGAGAAATAGAAAGAAAATGTCAAAACATTAATTACTTTTTTTTTTCTTTTCTCATAAAAACTTTCTTTAAATAAGTTATTAACCATTACCCTAATCCGTTAGCATTTCCCTTTTTGTTTTTTCATAAAAAGTTTCTTAAAAAATTTTAAAATGATTTACTAATGAATGCCTTAAAGACACACGTTAGTAAATTTTTATTAAATAAAAAAAAAAAAAGTTTTCCATCACCATAAGCTTCACATCAACCGTGAACGTCACTTCCATGTGGCAGCCTGTGAGAATCTGTGATGTGAGGGATTTTCTTCACCTGCCTAGCAAGCAGAGCCGACCAGACCCACTAATAATGAATATGTATGTGCTGGTTTAAAATTCCCAGGAAGCTTTCGTGACCTAAATTTCTGGCTCAAGAAATAATAAAGAGAAATAAAATAAGATGATATTCTGGTATTGTCCAAATCCCCATACTGTTTCTGAAAGACACTTGGCATGCATGCCACAGCCACGAGCTAGCATGATGAATTATTTTTGATGAATGAAGATAAGCATTTTGCATTTAAAAACGAAATATATACACGATCAACCAAAGTCTTGTCTGTTTGTTTTTTTTTTTTTTTTTTCTTTCTAATGTCTGAGAACAATGGAACTGTCTTAGTTCAATTATAGATAACATCTATTTCAATCATTGGTCACGGCAGATCAATTATCAGCCGCGCGGGGGCCCCGCCGGGGGGGGGGGGGGGGGGGTGGGGAGGAGGCACAGGTCTGACTGAAAAATCAGTAGCAAATTATTTAAATTTTTGTATAATTGCCAATAATGTTTGTAACTTAACTAATATTTCTTAGTATTTTTTACAAAAATATTCAGAATTTAAATTCACTTTCCTCCATTGTTGTAACTGTAGAATTATCAATAAATAATTAAATTAAAAAATTTATTGTGTAATTAATTGATTTTAATGTAGTCAATTAAAACTATCACTAATATGTTTTTATAAATACAATTAGGAGTGTTCACCAAACCATACAAATCGTACTAAAACTACATGCAAAATAATATAACCGCATCGCACCGCAAGTAACTATATATTGTACCGCACCACACTGCATGGTACAGTGCAGTTTACTGTTTTAAAATAAGAAAACTACATAAACTGCACCGCACCTCACCCTCTCTATATATTAATATATTTATTTAATATTAAATATATTATTAATAGTTTAATAACCCTAGTTTTTTTTTTTTAAAAAAAAGGTTTAATAACCCTAAAAAGTGTTAATTAAGAAACCCAGTCCAAAATAAAGAAAAACTAGCTCAATAGTTTAAAACTTGACCAAAAACAAAGGGAAAAATCATTTTTGGGCTGAGCAGGAATAGCCTAAAATTTGAAAAATATCCCAGTTTCAAACCGCATCTTATACATCGCACCGCACATGTGATCACAAAAATGAGGTGTAGTGCAGTTATGGTTTTGGCTAAACCGAACCTTAAAGTGTGGTGCTAAAAATGATTCAAAACTGCATCGCACTACAGCACAAACACCTGTAAATACAATAGTGTAATTAATTGGTTTTAATGTAATCAATTAAAACTATCACTAATCTATTGTGTAATTAATTAGTGTAATGTGTTTTTATAACTACTATAGTCTACTCATGATGATTGTTTTTCATTTTCAAGCCAGGGGTTTGCGACATGAATTAATTTTTTTTAGGTGATATTTGAATTTAGGCCCCTCGGCAATAAAATATTGAGTTTATATATATACTTATTACACTATGAGTCTGATGCTCCAAAAAAAAAAAACACTGTGATTCTGTGAATAAGCTTCCACACTGCACCATGACTCCAAGAGGCAAGAGCGGAAGAGCCCATACATTCATTTTTCTTAAATAAACAAGGATAACTCATGAAAAATACTAAACACAAACAGTAAATAGAGTCTGCTAGGGTGGTTAAGGCTAATCGTCAGTGAGGATATTTTGCAAAACTTTGGGTTTACACCCAAATTCACACATAATTTTATAGAGAAATATTATTTTCACAACATTTTTACAACAAATCCTAAGTAGTGAGCTGTTATTGATTGTTATTGGTGAGCAAAAAAGTAATTTAATTTGTAGATTCAAATTAAATCCAATAATAGAACTTACCACCTATAATTTGTTGTGAAAATATTGTGGACGTAGCACTCCTCAATTTTATAACATGTTTAAGTGTTAATTTTTAATTGGTGCATTTTTTTTTAGAGAGTTTCAACCTATGGCGTTCGCTTCTAGTGATAGCTATTTATTATCAAACCAAGACATTGATCAATTTTTGATGTAGGCGGGAATTAAACCCCAGATCTCCTACTAGTTGAGCTAACTGGAACTCACTAATTGGTGCGTATTAAATCCACTTTTCACTAAGTATTTATGGTGAAATTATGTGTGGATTTGTGTATTTATAGGTGGGTGAGATATTTTGGACTCAGTATAAAATGTAGATACAACACCTAAAATGTAATACATCAGATTCTTCAATTAAATTCAAATAGTTTCTCAAAAAAAAAAAAAAAAATCAAATACATGGTTGCATTAACCAATAAAAGGAAAACTCTATTATTTTTTCTAGGGATAATTAAATTTAGTGAAGATATATGTATGTGTTTGAATTTAATTGATGAACTTAATGTAGTGCACTTGAGGTACCATTCTGTTAGGCATAAGGCTTCGAACCCATTGGGCATTGGGCCTTGGCCCAAGCGCATTACTAAAACATTCTCAGACCCAAATCCAATAGTAGGCTCATTCAACTGATCGCAAGATAGATAGGCCTATACCAATCATGTATGAGTTGATCGAGGACTGTATTTACCGAGAACAACCCATGACCTTGGCAGTCTGGTATTGCCTTGGGAAATATCGCTGCAGAGCAACCTTTTGGAGGCAAGAACCAATTCCAAAGTTATCTCCACCATTTTTCAAGAAGCATATCCCATGTCAAGAATAATCAAATTGGACCCCACCCACACGAGTGAAACCAGAACGTAATCATGCACACTTCACCAACCTTAAGCTATAAATAGGGGAAGTGAGTAGAGAGTGGGGGTTGGTCATTCTGAGTGAAACAAGGGGAGTTAACGAGAGATAATACTAACGACAAAGAGGAGCTTAGAGAAGAGGGGGAGGGGGAATTTCGGGAGGGCAAAGGAGGGCAGCTAAGTAGTCCGGTTGGGAGCTACCCATAGTAGGAAACTCATAACCTACCGTAAAAATAAATTGTGAGCCCAACACTAGGCCCAGTCCAGCAAGGAGAATTGGGCACGCACACATTCGATTAAAATAATAAATTGTACTTATATCTTCTTAAAAAATATGAGAAAAGTTAACGGATGCCTTAAGGACATTTGTTAGTGAACCATTTTAGAAAAGTTTTTATGGGAAAAAAATCAATTAATATTTTGAAATTTTTTTCTATTTTCCATAAAAATGATATCAAAATTTTCTTAAAATTATTCATTAACAAATACCTAAGACACTTAGACACCCATTAATTGGACCCAGTAAAATATATATATCCTCATTTCATTTAATCAAGTCTTTCAGCC
This sequence comes from Quercus tomentella, assembly GCA_028535165.1. NCBI lineage: Eukaryota > Viridiplantae > Streptophyta > Magnoliopsida > Fagales > Fagaceae > Quercus > Quercus tomentella. Next base: position 47,051,754 of record JAPQVY010000100.1, read on the forward strand.
ATTTTCTTCTTAAGAAAAAAAAAAAGTCTTTCAGCCATTTTCAGCAACCAGGACCCAAAAAAAAAGAAAATAAGAAAAAAAGAAGAAGAGAATAGTGAGAGAGAAAAATAATAATAATAATAAGTGAAGAAGCCTTTTTTTAACTTTTAACTTTGACCTTTGTTTCTCTTTGCCTTTCAGACGTTCTTCACAAAGCCTCTTTTACTTAAGTCCAATGTTCATCAATGCACACGCACATATGGGCCTTGTTTTGATCCAACTAAAAACTATTGGACTTTGGGCGCTGCTACTATACATGTATGTGGGCCGAAAATTACCAGTGACTGGAATTCGATTATGTGTAAATCATGATTCTTCAGTCATGATTAGACATAAAATGTCTATAGGATATTGGATTATAGAATGAGTTTTTTTTTATTTTATTTAATATGTACCACGTTGATCCTTGAATTATATGTTTAGCGAGATTCAAGTGATAGCCCAATATTAGTAACATCTTTTATAATATTTTGTGCTTATGATTCAAATCTCACCTCTCATTCTATTTGCATATCTCAAAGAATTATATATTTGACAATTACTCATACATACAATTATTTTCATTAGATTATAATTATTACTTTAGGCAAAGACTTCAAGGTGCGCCACTTGATCTAAAGGCCATTAACAATTAGATTAAGTGATTAACCATTTATTATGGATGACGACAAGTCCATAAATGTGTTAGGAAAGAGGATGTGGTTTTAATTCACCAGTTGAGATGACAAACCTCTCATTTACGTTTGACCAATGAATGTTCTACCTTATTACTTCCAAAAAAAATTTAAAATAAAAAAAAGGGAAAATTTGAAAGGAGAAAGAATAAAGGTTCCACTTATATTTAAAATAATAATAATTGTCAACTTTTTCTCATTTGATATAAATTTATATATATTTATTTAAATTGAATAAAAAAGAGGGTATAATTTTGATTTATAAGATGTCTTATTATTTCCATTTTAATTTCTGGAACATTCAAACAAAGGGAGTGAGAGAGCTAAACCCTCTAAACCCTAGCACTTCTCCTATTTCTCATGTGTGGAAAATTAAATCTACCCCGAGAATCACTTTCTTTCGCACTGGTTTGTTAGATTAAAAAATTACTGGGACTTGTATAAATAAGGCAGCTGGAACTTTTGCTTTGGGCCTCTTCAACAAACATACCCCAATGACAACCATGATACAAGTTTGCTGGAAAAAACCACCAAAGGGTTGGTATACTCTAAACACAGATGGGTTGCTCTTGGGAACTTAGGAAGGGCAGGAGGTGGAGGTTTGATCCGCAATAGTGATGGAAATTAGGTTAAAGGTTTTGCTAGAGGATCGGGCAACACTAACAGTTGTTTGGCATAACTTTGGGTCTTGAGGGATTGGCTAACCTTGCATCTGATTTAGGAATTTTATACATTTAATTGTTAAAATGGATGTTTTGTCTGATATTCAGCTTATGAAGAATTCTGCTCCTATCCATCATTTAGAACCTTTGCTTACGAATTGCAGGAAGCATTTAATGGGCATTCCCTAGACTCCAATTGAGCATGTTTACAGATAAGCCAATCGGTGTGCTGATGCACTGGCAAAACTAGACGCTAACCTAAACTCTACTTTTATAACTTTTGATTACTCACCAACTATGGCGAGGAACTTGCTTGGGCAACAAAAGTTTGTAATAGGCTTATTTCTATTTATGTTTAGTCTAATATATTAGCCTTAATTTTTAACCCAAAAAAAAAAAAAAAAAAACTTCTCCTCCCATACTTAGTTTTTTTTTTTTTTTTTTAATCTTCCCATGCTTATTTTTAAAACATTAAAGGAAAATTGATTACTATGTCCCACTCCTCCCCTCTCCTTCTTCCTTGTGCCCTTTACTTTCTTGAGTTTTCTCTCCCTCTAAACTTTCAAACACATAGTTAGGACATGCATTCATTTTTACAATTTATGTCTTAATCATTATCAAATTTCTTCCAAATATATCTCTTAATCTTAGGAGACACTGAGGTGGTAGACTCAATGGACGCATCTCAGCTAAATAAGAAATAAGTGTTTTGCCGAATGAAGATGCTTAAAAGATGTGTTGTAAACTCGAGACTTCCAAGTTCCATTCACCACATTATCATCTCATAGGATTTTTAGAGTGTCTCTGACAAGTGGAATAATTTGGCCAAAAATACCACTTCCTTATACATATTAAAGAACAAGAAATGATTTTTTTTTTAAATGACATTACTTGAAAGGTTAGATTAAAACAGAAAAAAAATGGCGTGCGCCAACACACGCACACATATATAAATATATATATATACATATATATATTTTAAATATTAAAAAGATTATAAAGTAAAAAAAAAAAAAAAATTGAGCCAAACCAAGCCTTGAGTGAGTTTGGCAAAAGATTATTGAGGTGTAGCTGTATTTGAGGGTTTTTTTTTTTTTTTTTTTTTTTTATAATGAGAAGTGCTGTACTGAATGCAAATCTATATGTGCTGGATTGATCTGAGCCATTATCCATTCATTGGAAAACATAATGATTGTTTTTCTTTTGTTTTTTTTATTATAAAATTTATTAAAAAAAAAGTACATGAAACATTAAGAAAAACATAAATTATTATAAGACAAAGAATGATCATAATAGAACGGACCCATACTTTGAAAAATCTTCATAAAAAAAATAAAAGCTCTGAAATAGAACAACCTGTTTTTTTCTCTAATAGCAAAAAAAAAGAAAACAAAATGTTAAGCAACTTAACTAAAAACTGGTCCTTATCCTTAACCTTTACCCTAATTTGTGTGTCTGTGCGGCGACGTTTTATATCAATGGAGAAGACTCACCCACCTCATTTGCCCACCACACACACAATAAAAAATAATAATAATCAAAATCAAAATCAAAATTAGTTTCAGTCACATATTTTTTACATTTCCTTAAAAAAAATTTCTTTCTTAAAAAAACCAAAAAAAAAAAAAAACATTCTGTGTCTATCTATCTCTCATAGTACTTTGGTTTGGATTCGCCGACAAGTACAACCGCCACAATTCCTGAAAGCAATTCAAAGCTCAGTTCTTTCTCTCTCTCTCTCTCTGAAAATTCATTCAATCCTCTTCTTCTTCTTCCTCAACTCAAAAGTCACAGGTATATCATTCATGTCGCTTTCACATGCATATGTAAATGCATACATACATATGTGTAATACTATCTGTTTGTATATGTAGACATTTATAAGCCTCTATTGGGTTTTATTGTATTGTATTGTATTGTATTTTTCTTTTATTGATTGATTCATGGGGTTTAAAAAAAAAAGGTAATATTGTGAGCCTTTCATTAGTGTTCATTTATGGGCTGGTAATTAATTGAGGTTATTGTGTTAATACCCTGTTGTTTGGGCAACTTTTTCTTTTGTTCTGTTATTTTGTATTCGTTTTGTTTGGTACCTGATTAGGTATGTTTGGCTGCTGAGAAAAGTGTGGGGAATGATAAGGAAAAAGAAGAAGAAGAAAGAAATTAAAAATCTTGAAATGTGGATTGTTCAATTATGTAAGAAATAAGATATGGGGGGACACTGAAATTTCACTAAAATCAGCCTAATGCAATTATGCAACTGTCAACTATGTGGCTTAATTTAATTTAATGGACTTTTTTTCCCCCTAATACTGATGAGAGTTATCAAATTGACCACTAAGAAAAAGACCTGGGCTGAAGTGCAATTGTTGATATGTGTGAGTGGCAAGTTAGTAAATGGCAGATTTTAACCTGTTGAAAGATTAGAAAGAGTCCATGTTCAGCTACATACCCTTTTAAGGGTCTTTTTTTTTTTACCTCTATATAGTAAATATGAAAAATAGTCAGCTACCTCTTGTTGCATGTTTGTTTTCATAATTTTATCTGAAAGTTGATGATCTTATATGCTGGTGAATATATTTATGTAAGATGCTTCAGAAACAGTGGAGATTTGCATTGACAATATCCTATTGATTGATCGAACTTGTGGTGCATCCTGCTATGTCACTTATATGTTCCGTGTTTTTAGTCATGGTGCTTCAGCTAGGATGTGTAGGTGAAAATTCCCTTGTGAATATCAAGGGTCATGAATAATTTTGTCAGAATGGGGAATATTGATACAGGATGCTGGCTTTGGAGATGTGTAAATCGTTTGAAGAAAAGAATTTACTTATCAAGTTGGTAGTTTCATATTTCTTTGCGTAGGTAGAATTGGATTGCATAAATTGATAATTGGTATTATTTCAATCTTCAAATTAGGAGATTTAGCTATTGGCTCCATTTTGTATAGACGAAGTGAATGAACACAGCACACACACAAATGTGTGCATGTGTTTGGCATTTTGTTTAGGTTATGAGGATACAAATCTGTGTATTTGATTCAGCATTTTTTCCCCATTAATATTATTTTCCTTGCAAATTTTTGAATATTGATTTCTGCAAATTTGTAGAACACTGGGCATGAATTGACACTTTGTTGTTCGTCTGGGTACTTATCGTTGAAATTCGAAGCGTGCATCTGTGCCTTTTGTGGTTGGCAAGGTTGCATACTTTTCCTGCTTTGCCAGTTCAACTTTGAATCCAAAGATATTGATCGGGACATGAGGCTGGTTATATTATTGATGGGCTTGGTCCATTATGGCTTGTGTTGTGCTCTGATTACTTAGGAACGACAGCTGTCATTTGGCCTTCTTGGAGCTTTTGAGTTTTAGGAAACAAATTTGTACTTCTATTGCAAACGAGCTTTATTTATTCATGTTTCTTTGTGTTTTAGAATAATTGGGAGATGTCAGAAGTTGATATGGCAGTTATTAAACCCGAGGTATGAAGCTTTTTCTGTTTCATTCATTTTTTTTTCAGTCACTGGAGTTTCCTTGGGATTTTACTGCTTTCTTTTGGCCTTTTATTTTCTTGGCTCCTTGTCAATTAAGGGGTAGTGTTTTCTAATTTTTGAGTGGTCCATTCACTGTTATTTGTTTTTCTTTTTACCTTGGCTGGAAAATTGTATGGTTGTGATCTCTTCTGATTATTGTGCATACTTTATATGTGCAATTTAATCGTCAAACTATAGAATATTGATCTCTGGTCTTTTTAAAAACGCGTACACACATGCATGTGCACACACAAACAAACGTTATGTGTCTTTTTGCCTTGGTATGAGGCAAATTATATAGTCGTGATATAATCATTGCACATAAACTTATGTGTGCTATTCAATTGTCAAACCATATAATATGGATCTCTATCTTTTTAAAACTATATATACGATCATGGATGCCCATGTAACATAATATGCGTAAATGCCTGCCAAGTTTATGTAGGCACCTTGAGAATTGTGGGTATCAGTAGGTTATAGAGGGTTAGTTTCCGAAAAGTAAATTAAGGCTTAGGGGTTTAAAGGATATTCCATGCAATTATGTAGTTGGATTGAGATTTGAAATAGAAAGAAATAAAGACAATCAATATAGTTAATATGATCAACAATGAATTCTATCCATAAAAGACCAGGCAATACTTTTAAAGTAGATTTAATCATTAATACCCAGGGGAATGAACGTTCAATTTAATCTTAATTGTACAAAGTTGGAAGGTTGCGAGAGTGAAAATTTGCAGTTCATGTGTATGTGTATTGTGGGGAGTTGAAATTATCCACTTTGTTGTTAGGGGGTGGGGTGAGGTGAAGACAGATTTTAAGGCTTCTGCTCCTTGGGGAAGTGAAATATCATATTGTTACTATTATTGTGTGATGAGGATGATGATGCTCTTTTTCTTTTCTTTTTTGGTGAACATAAAATTTACCAACACCATGCTACCTTTTTACGACCTTAGCAAAGTCCCAGGGGCAGGAGATCTGAATTAAGGCCTTTTGTGCAACCACCTCCTGTGTTTCCCACCAGATTTTGATGCTTTTCTTTATATAAGTGATGGTCCTTTGGAAGAGATGGCATGTTGTTTCCCTAGGAAAGATGTCCGTAACAAACCATAAGGAAAGATGGCCTGTTGTTCCTTCAGAAAGATAGGTGAACCCAATTTCTGAACAGATGCAAACCACAAGGAAAGATATTCTGTGACTTTCTTTTTCTATTAAATAAAAATCAAGTCATGACACAGCATAATATAGAATGCGTCAGACTCAAAATGATATTAATTCTGTTTAAGGTTGTGCTCCTTTTTCTAGCAGCTTTTAATTCTTGCAGTTACTGTTTACTTTTTATGGCCTCAGTTTTACAAACTTTTCTGTATTTTAGTGTTAACACTGATACTGAAGCTTTGCCAATATGCATTCTCAGATGATGAAGTCCTATATCTGGCTTCAGACTGCTGATGGTTCAATCCAACAAGTGGATCAAAAGGTTGCCATCTTTTCTCCTATGATACGTCAAGAAATAACGCAAAAAGGCATGGGATCGTCCAAGAACTATGCAATATCCCTTCCACAACAAGTTAATCCTGTTATGTTGAGCTTAATTTTGGATTACTGTAGGTTTCATCAAGTGACAGGTCACTCACCCAAGGTTCTACATGTTTCCGAATTTCATTTTCCATTTAATTGGGATTATGTTCTTTCCATGCTCTTGAATGATATCTAACTTGCACCTTCTCCTCCCATTCAAATGGGATGGAGAGAGATCGTGGGTTCAAGGCCTACTACATATGTAATATACCAGTTAGAAAGAAAAATCTGAGATATTTGGACCAATTATTTAACTTCTTGCTTTCTAATTTTATACTCAAGATGACACGGTTAAGAATGGCCAACTCTGAATGTAAATGGGTGTTTGACTTTAGGCTGTTCTTTTGCATAGGAAATCAAGTCTTTTGATGAAAAGTTCATTAGGATGGACACAAAGAAGCTCTGTGAGTTGACATCTGCTGCTGACAGCCTCCAGTTAAAGCCTTTGGTGGATCTTACTAGTCGTGCACTTGCACGAATAATAGAAGGGAAAACCCCTGAGGAGATTCGTGAGATATTTCATTTGCCTGATGATCTTACAGAGGTGCCTGGTGCTTGTGAGAACTGCATATGTTTAGTGCCCTTTTTATCATCTTTGTTGTTTCTAATGCTAATCCATTAATCCAGGAAGAGAAACTGGAACCTTTAAAAAACACAACAGATGACCTACGCATTCGACTTTTGAATCGACTGTATGCAAGAAAGAGGAAGGAACTAAAAGAGAGAGAGAAACTAAAGGTGATTGTGCATTACATGCTATCGTCCATTCCATATTATTCTTCAGCCTGCAGTTTTAAACCTTAATTGTGAATTTTTGGTTTGACATTCATTTGCACTTCAAATGTATTGAGCAATTGTGTTCATTTGCCATTAAATTCCTAAAACTGTATACTGAGGTTGATGACAAATGGGCCTGCCATATGTTTCAGAATGTTGAGGCTGAAGAAGAGCACGTGGATGACCGTTCAGTTGATGATCTCTTGTCATTTATAAATGGAGGAAACGGAGGTATACATGAAAGTTTGTCTACTTTATGTTGTATGCTTAGTTCATAAGTCTAGTTTACCACCTCCACACAATTATCTGGAATTATGTAGACTGGCCTAAACTGGAATTTTTGAGCCTGTATAACAACACTGTTGACCATTCAATTTTGAAGGTTAATATTACTATTAACACAACCTCCTCATACTGTAATGTTAGTCCTTTGGAATAAGAGAAAAATAAGAATATACTTATGGGAAAAAAAGTAAGGTGTTGGGGCATGCTAGTTTTTATTCTCCGATAAGATTTTTGTGGTGTCTTATTTGAGAAGGGTTTTATGTTTGAAAGTTTCAATAAAAAGCAAATGGTGTGAGAAACATGGGTTGGAATTTTTTTTTTGGATCCTAATCTGAATAGAAGGGATCTATAAGAAAATGCAGGAGATTAGGATTAGAATATGAAGAGCTAAGAATAGAGAAGATTGGAGATAGACAAAAGAGGAACTTGAAAGGTTAGAGGTAGAATGGCAAAATGAGATTCATCATTGACTTCTTAATTTCATGCAAAGAAGCCTTTTCATTGGCTTTACAAAACTGACGATCAATAAAAGAATAATTTTGATTCTGATCTTAATATCAAGGCTCAAATGCCCTAGCTGAAGCATTTAAAGAGAAGTTCCAAGATTGCATCAATATTCATCATAGAGATAAAAACCAAAGATTGACTTGATTCACATTTGAGTACCATATCAGGTAGGCCCTTCTAGGTCGTTATCTTACTGAAGTCAACCTAATCATGTTGAATCAAGTTTGGTTATTTATTTATTTATTTTAGGAAAATACAAAATGAACAAAAATAACTTGCTTTCTATGATTCTTGTCTTCTTCTAGAGTCACTGTTTTGGGCATGGTTTCCAATTGTTGAACTTGTCATCTTCCAGGGGCTCATTTTTGGGAATGTTTTTAAGTTTTTGAACTGAAGTAAGAAAAGCTTGAGAGAGAGAGAGAGAGAGAGAGAGAGAGATAACCTAGGATGCATGGACACTTTATTTGGGGTGTCGTACTTGTGTCGTAACAGTTTCTTATCTCTCATATCATGTTATAATTTTTCAAAAATTTCTCATGTCGCCATATCGTACCCATGTCCGTGCATCCTAGGAGATAACCATGTTTGGCTAAAAAGTGAGAGTAAGACAAAAACTGATATTGGCAATCCAAAGGGGAGAAAAGGGGGAAGGGGGGGTTGGTAACAATGTATGATTAGAAGTCCTAATTAAGACATGAGCTGATACAAGCAATCCAGTGGAGTTACCTTGAAATGCTTAGATGCCCCAACATCTAATTGTGGATGCACATCAAAGTATATAGGGAGTTGAGCTTTGGTGGGATCTATTGCGGTGCTGACGAGTGCCACTATTAATTCCTCATATCAATGTTTGATTACTATATCTGTTTGTATTTTTTCTTTGTAAATGATATTTTTGATGTAGCTAAATTTAATTAATCACGTGGGCTTGTTAATTTTTAGTAATACAACATTAATGATTCTTACTTATATAAAAAAAAGTAATACAACATAATAATTTGATTGTATCATTTATCCTTTTTTTTTTTTTTTTTTGCTGAGATTGTGATGTACAAGAAAATAACATTTCCTATACTACATAAAAGCTTAAGGGAAAAACTTAAGTACAATTCCTTAGGTGTTGTATCCTAAGTTCTCCAACTAAATTCAAACATGTGGGTTATTGGCCACTGCAGCTTATAGTTACAATTTCCAAGGCCACATGGTTGAATTTAATTAGAAAACTTAAGATACAGTTAGTAAGTTTTACTCAAATTATAAATACCTATATACATGTCTTAACTATTGCTAGTGTGTTTTCCTGGATTCCATACTTCCACCTTTTACTGTATGTTTGATCATTAGAGATTCTTTCGAAAAAAAAAAAAAGGGCTGTGAAGTGTAGCTTCTTAGTCCTTTTCTTTTCCCATTTTATTTCCTTTTGAAGGCCTCATTAGAGGTAAGGAAACTCTGTTTCACAGATTCTAAGGGGGTTAAAGCTTCAAAGAATAAAAAGAAGAACCGGAGAAGAAAAGATCAACAGAAAAGTGTTTCTATAGACGAATCCATAGAAAGCCGTAAGGTCTGAGCCATCATGTCACTGTATCTTTTTTTTCCCCCTGGATGATCATTGAAACTTGAAACACATTTGTCAAAGCTGTCGAGTAACTGATTTTTTTTTTTTTTTTTTTTTCATGTTATAGGATTCAAATGGTCTTAATTTTGCATGCCATAGTGCTGAAGTTGATAAATTGCGGCCCCATCCTGGTGAGACATCAAAATTACTTGATGTGGAAGATGATGCTTTCGCAAATAAGGTCGAGTTCGATGATGGTGATATTGATGATGAAATTGACCCTGCACTAAAGGAAATAATTGATAGGTCAGTCAGACAAATTTTCTGGTTATTGAATACACTTGCTACTTTTGTACAGGGAAGATAAATTAGGATTCCTTTTTTAGTTTCTGGTGTTCCTCATTGTGAGTGCACAAAAATTTATGCATGCATGAAGGAGTACATGCAGTTTAGGGCTAACTTGTATATTCTTGTTCCTCATCTCAAATTGGTTCGTATTAAATAGAAATATTACTTTGAGCAAAGTTTAGGAAACAATAATTTTTCTTTGATGAGTTTTTACCCAAGAAGCACGGACACGGGTATGAATTTGGGTACAACATAGCGACACAGAAATTTTGTAAAAATTAGGACACAACACAACAGGGATGCGCATATTAATTAATTATTAAATATTGTTAAGCATTTATTTTTGCATATAATGTTAAACATATATCAATTAAGAGTAATAATGGATGATAAAGTGAATTCATGGCTAATAAATTATGTTTAGAAATTAGGACTCCCGAAGTACCATAAATGCGTACTCCTTCCTCTCACATAACTGTGGATCCCACTAATTAAATTTATGGTGAGACCCACAATTCACATGAGAGGAGGGAGTACGCATTTATGGTACTCCCAGAGTATTCAATAATTTTCCAAAAATTAGAATACAAACCAAGAATAAGATCCAAAAGAATAAATAAAAGATAACTAGATAAGTGTTCAAGATTGAAACTTAAAAGAAATAAAGGCTAAAGGTATGTTTGGTAACTTTTTCTTCTCTTATTTTATGTTTCCAAAAACAATTTTTTATTTTTTAGACTAAAAAACTTATTTGGCAACCCAAAATGAACAGAAAACAAAAACTGTTCTCAAAACTCAATTTGGGAAGGAAACTGAAAACATGCAAAAAACTATTTTTAGTTTTTAGTTTTCAAAAGACAATGAAATACGTATTTGATTTAATGAATCTGTCTCATTTAATGAGTTAGCATTAGAGTTCAGATCCTAGTAATAATATATTTTAGTATTTTCTATTTTTTTCTTTAAAAAACTGTTTTTTTAATTTCAACTAACCAAACATGTTTTTGATTTCAAAAATAAAATAAAATTGTTTTTTCTTTATATTTCCAAAAACAAGTTTTAGAAATTAGAAAACAAAAATTGTTACCAAACATAACCTAAGCATCCCTCTCGGTCCTGCATTTTTTCAAAAAAAGAAAAGAAAAGGAAATGAAACGGCTGTGACACACTTGTAGAAGTGGCTAGGACACACATGTAGAAGTGTCCCAGATGTGTTCCGTGTCTAACACGGGTTCGACACGACTACAACACTCCAAATGAAGTGTCCATGTTTCCTAGGTGGTTACTTTAGCTTTTAACAAAATATGCTGATGCTCTATGGATGAAGGGTTTGTCCAAATAGGTTTCTGTATGTGAGAGCGAGATGGAATGAGAAATGATGTTTGATAGGCCTCAAACTTATGATACTGTGTATTTTTAACAAGGGTTGCAATTATTGCTTCCTTAAAGAGGTTGGACTATTGAAACTGGTCTTGGTTTGTACAAAGGTGGGGGGGTGGTTTTTACATGATACTGGTAGAACTCTTGATGCGCAAGGGACTCAGTAAATTGTGGAATAACAGACAAGCACAAGTAGATGTTTTATGATCTCAAAATAGTTTTTATCTGTTGAAGTTAATATGATTTCCCCCATCTGTCTAATCTCTGGTTGATCTATTACACAAGAATATCCTTGGGGATGGCACGGAGTTGGATTATTAAGCTGACTGCATTTCCATTGTTTTTATCTCACTGTGTTGATGTTCTAGGAAGATGCTGTATTTAAGACTTGGATTGTGAATTTGCCAAGGATGACAATGGTTTGGCCTTTTACAATTATTCTGTTATGCTGAGTGGGAGTTTATATGATATGTATAGAATTTGAAATAGGTTTTACTCATCCAAAAAAGAAGAATAATAATTTGAAATAGGGTTGTTTTACCACTTCCATCTGAAATTTGCCAGACAGGAAAGGATGAATTTGATGTGCTGTTTTTTTTTTTTTTTTTTGATGTGGGGAGTTGATACTAAGACAATCTCATTTTAGTTATCATCATACCCATTTTCGTGGAATGGGCACAATGATTTAGGACCCTTACCCCTGTCACAGGAGCCTTCCACCACCCCCCCCCCCCCCAGGCGACCCCCTTCCCTTTCTACTTTTTTATCCTTCCATCCCCATTGTAGTTGTTTTCAATTCAGTTTGTGGAGACAAGTTCAAATAATAATTAGTTAGATGGAAAAAGAATCGCATCTTTCTTTGTATTTTTGTATTCTACCTTTTAATTACTTGTTTCTATTATCTTACGTAATTTCTTTTGACTCAGGGAGGTGGAAGATTTTGCGCGGAGATTGAATTCAGATTGGCCTAAAAGGATGCAGGAGATTCTTAGGCCAGTACATCTATCCATCAATGGAAATGGTTCCATAAAGAGATACTCTAGTACGATTACTCTTCCCTCACTTTTTATAGTTTCTCCATGCAGTGTTTACTTCAGATATGCTCTTTACATGATCATGATCCATTCTAGTTCAAGTCCTTTGTGCCAAAATAGTTGCCAGCTTCTCTTTTGGTTGTGTACGGAAGTTGCAGAATAAGTGATTTATTTTTTTGGCCCCCATTTCATGTGCTGTATCTATTTTTTCCTCATTAGAATATTACTAACCCTGATTTTGTCATATAAAATTTTGAATTATCTGCAAGTCCTGGCATTCTGTGTGGGTGCATTATCTCTAATGATATGATAACTGTTTTTAGGTTCTTGATTGAGGATAAAGCAAGGCTAATCTTTTCAACTATCACCATTATATTCTATCATACTCACGGGATAATTTGTTTGCATTGATAGGACCAGACCCGGAGTAAAATAAAATATGGTTGCGCTCTGAGATTGGCCAATGGCTTTGAACAATTTTGACCAGATTCTTACAGTTCCTTACAGGAGTTGTCATTGACATTATTGTCACTAATGGAGATTGACATGTGAGCTTTCTTTATTTTTTTATTTTTTAATTTTTTTCCTTTGGTTCATTGTGCTTAGCCAGGATGCAATTTTGATTCTGGGTGCAACCTGTATTATGAGGGAAGAAAAAAAAGAAAAAAAGTTGTTATTTCTGAGCTAATTCTGCTCAATCATAAGTCTGTAATGAGTTGCAATTTTGCATTTAGTGGGAGTTCCTTGTCGTTAGATTTGTGTCCTTTCATAAAGAATTTATTATTTCTGATTTTGTATATGATTACTAAATAAATTATTAGTATTATTTTTGTTCAATTTAGGGGTGTGCACAAAATCGACAAATCGAAAAAACCAGCCGAATTGTTGCCAAATTTTTTGTTCGGTTTTGAACTTTTAAAACCGAAAATATTCGGTTCGGTTTTTGGTGGCAAGTTTGAATGCACCGAACTGACCAAAACCGAACCGAATCATAATAATATATTTTATATTAAATAAACAATATATAATATTTGGGCCTTAGGCTTCCTATACATATTTGGGCCTACTATACATATTTGGCCTTTTCATTTTTTTTTAAAACCATTTGGGCCTTTCTTTTTTTTCTATTATATTGTAGGGATGATAGGCCAATACTATATATTGGGCTAGGGGCTCGGTCCGAGGACGCCTAGTAGTCCGAGGATGGGTAAATGTTGTTATGGAGATCGGCATTAATGAATAAAGGAAGGGATCTGGTCATGATGGTCCAAGAAGGTGGTCCGAGAAGGGATACTTCCTCGGTTGAGCAAAACAGAGGTCAGAAGGTGTGGTTTGCCATCTGGAGCAACGTTCTAGGAGATTCTATTGATAAGGATGCACATCATGGAAGCGTGGGACAAATGGGAGCTATGAAATATCTAAGAGAAAGCTGTCACCACCGCATTGAATGCTCTGTAGCTAACTCTTTGGCCGCAATAATCAGGAAGTGATACATGAACAGTAATTTTCAGCCTTACAACTACTCCCAAAGACTTTAGGAAGGTGTTGATGGGACAAGGATCAACACCAATGATCTTATCTACACATGGAAGGTGGAGATGAAAGGAGTGAAGCAGTATAAAAGAAAAAGAATGCACTAAGAATAGGCATCAGAGAATTAAGAGAAAAACACTGTAGCAACAAGAACTGTGCCTGTAATCCAATTCAAGTGATATATACAAGAATTGATCTTCTCGGATTGTGCCAAGGACGATTCTCTTTGGATAAAACCAGTTTATCTTTACTTTTTTGTCATTTGGATCCATTATAATTGTTACCCAACTCATTAAAGCATAGTTTTCTAACCCACTCTTTACAAATTCATTGTATTGGGCTTTTTGGGCCTGAATCCTTTTACCTTTTAGGCTTAGGAACCAAATTGTGACCTTACATATATGATTTGGCCTTTTCTTGTTTTTGATAGGAATCCATCAATTATAGAAATAAGATCCGGCCCTTTCCCCTTTCCATGTTTTCATTTTATTTTTAGAATAAGTAAATATAATTAAACTAATTACTAATTAGATATCTAATTAACTTAATTAAACTTAATCTAATTTAAATATAAAAATAAAAGTTAAAAACCCTACCCATAACCCACACATTTTACTTTCACTCTCACAGCCTCCACTCGTCAGCCCTCCACTCTCACCGCTCCACATGCAGCCTTCCTACGCCAGTCTCCACACGTCGGCCTAATCTTTTCATTCTCATGATGACCCTCTCTCTCTCTTTAATTTCTCCATAATTTCCTCTCTCTTTTTTATATTCTGGGTTTGTTTAATATTGAATCGATACTATTTTTTCAATTTTTATGTGCAAATAAAGTTAGGGTTTTGAAAAAACCCATGTGCTTGGTTGCTTGTGCTGGTTAGTTTCTTTATTAAACATTAGATGAGAAGCCATTGGAGATCAAAAGAAGTACTAACACTCTTTTTGCTTGGATTTAAGTTTGCTGGGTTTATATTTTGAGTTTGTTCTTTGTTTCTTTTCTTTGGATCAATTTTTTTATTTTTTTTCTTTGTTTGCTTTCTTAGAAAATAAATGATAAGGAAATCGAAAAAACCCACCGAAATCGAAATCCAACCGAAACTAATTGATTTCCAATTACTTCGGTCAGTTTCAGTTGAGAATTTTACAAACCGAAAATTTCGGTTTCGATTGGCCAACACTTAGTAAACTGACCGAACCGAATCGATTACACCCCTAGTTCAATTTGTGCATAACGTAAGCAGGACTGCGTGAGAAACCAAGTCAAGTCGTTCAACTAATCAAACTTTCGGTTTTAGGTTTTAATCAATTTAGTTTGGTTTGATTATTTTTATTTATTTTTTTCAAAGGAGTTTTGATTATTTTTTTCAAGGATTAGTTCAGTTGGATTTTGATTTGGTAAACAAAAACCCCGAGCCAACTTTTTTGGACAACCACCAATGACCAATATATATATATATATAAAGGAATTTATGAAAATAAACTTTATTTTTTATTATAATAATAATAATAATAATAATAATAATTATTATTATTATTATTATTATTATTATTATTTTACTATATTTCAAAATTTTCATTTTCATTTTGGTAATTGATTTTGTTTTCATATTGGTCTTGTCCTCTATTTTTGTTGGTAATATATGGTTCATTAAATGTTTGATAATTCATGTCTATATAAGTTCATTTATGTTAATAATTTGACCATTAAGTGTTAGGAGTAATACTTAGGTACTTCCGGAGGACGGAGAATGATACTCTCTTCTCTCACATTCAAGGTGGGGTCTACTCATTAAATTTATAGTGAGGTCCACTATGAATGTGTAAGGAGGGAACACCATTTATCTATACTTTGGAAGTACCTAAGAATTTTTCAAGTGTTAGATAAGTGTCGTCAACACCTTGTCCATATAAGTCCATAGTGAGATGAACATTAACGCTCTATTTGTTTTGATGTAAAATATTTTCAGAAATTTTTTTTCACATTTTACAATATTTGTTTTGCAATAAAATGATTGGTCAAATGTAAAATATTTTCAATAAGAGGAAAAACCAAAAGCAAAAAATGTAAAATATTTTACACTTAAGAGCATTCACATCAGCTCATCTAAAAGATTTCGTCTATTTTACACCAAAAACCTACTTTTTCTATTTTACACCATCACTTTTACAAAACACCCACATCAGTTCATCTATTCTATCACCTCTCTTATTTAAATAATCAATTTTCTTAATTATTTTATTATTTCTCTCACCTAAACCCGTTTTTATACGCGCTCTCTCTCTCCCTCTCTCATATTTTCTGATTTCTTTCTCTCTCTCTTCTATCTCTCCATACCCAGTCTCTCCCTCTCAGTCTATCTCTCTATCTCATCTCTCTCCCTCTCGGTCACAAACTAATCCACATCATCACAGCTCCGATCACCGATCCACAGCTCCAATCATCGATCCACAGATCTAATCACAGTTCCGATCACAAGCATCGATCCACAGCTCCGATCACCGATCCACAGCTCCGATCACAGCTCCGATCACAAGCATCGATCCACAGCAGCACCGATCCACAGCTCCGATCCATAGCTGCACCGATCCATAGCTCCGATCACAAGCACCGATCCACAGCTCAGTTCTCCCTAGCTCCGATCCACAAGCACTGATCTCCCTAGCTCCGATCAGGCAAGACCCATACCCACGACCTCCGATCGTTCCGATAAGCACCGATCTGTCTCTTTTTTGTTTTTCCGTTTGGGTTTGTTTGTGTGTGGGTGTGTTTGTGTATCTCTTTTTTTTTTTTTTTTTTTTTAGCAAGTATAACTCTGTGTTGATTTTTCTGTAAGGATGTGTTTGTGTGCATCTGAGGAAAAGATTTTTTTTTTAGCAAGTATATCTCTGTTGATTTTTTTGTGAGGATGTGTTTGTGTGCATCTGAGGAAAAGAAGATGAGGAGTTGAGGTCGTTGTGCACGGAGAAGAGAGAGAAAAATTGGTGTGAACGGAAATTAATAAAAAACTAAATACACATGCTGCAGTGCCCGTGTAAATTTACACGGGTATTGTAGCTCGTTGAAAATTTTAGATGATTATACACGATTTTAAATGGACTGATGTAGTGTGTTTTTTGCTTCAAAATGTGTATTTTACACATTTATACACAATTATCCAAGAGCTGATGTGAATGCTCTAACAAATCGGTAAAACATTTTACATATTCTTCTCCCTCTCACTTCGACCTACAGTTTCTCCACCTCACCTTCTCTGTTCTTCTCCCTCTCTTCATCTCTCAGCTCTCTCACTTAGTTCTTCTCCCTTTCTCCATCTTTCAGCTCTCTCACTCACTGATCGACACCCACCCACTGACCAGCACCATTGACTGACGCACACCCACTGATCGACGCCTACCCACTTACCATTGCCCACCCATTAACTGACGACACTGATCCATCTTCTCTTCCCTTTCGCACAGCCTTTAGGTCCAACGACAGTCTTGGGTTTCTGGTGGCTACCCGATCTCGCCTCTGTTGGATTAGATTTTCAGATTATGTTATTTGTTTCTTGGGATTTTTTTTTTTGGTTTCTGATACGGGCTTACCGCTTGTGGAGATTTTTCTTCGCTCTCTAATCTAGATTTTTGTTTGATGGTGGTTGTCTTTTGGGTGGTCAGCGGTGGTTTGATGGTTGGTTACAATTTTGACAGCTGTTTTTTGAATAGTTTATGGTTTTTTGATGGCTGTTTTTTGAATTGTTGATGGTGGTTTGGTGGCTGATGGTGTTTTGGTGACCGCTTTTTTCTTCCGATGTGGAGTTTTGGGTGGTGGGTGGGGTGGTCTGTAAACCTGGCGAGTTTGAAGAAATATGGGGGGGAAAAAAAAATCACGTAGACAATCAAACACAGTAAAATGAAAATATTTTACTGAAAATAATTTACAACTAATATTTTACATTTGCAAAAATTTTACATTGAAACAAATAGAACGTAAGTGTCAATAAGTGTCATCTATCCATTAAAACATGTCACTCATATTAGGTGTCACCAAATTACTAACGAAAATGGATAATGTGGCAAGTCAGAATTGGATAAACTAAATTCTTACCTCACATAGTTTATTTATAGAGATGGGATGTCAATCAACTTTAGTTACCCTTGTTAGAGTGAGTTAATAAGATGATATTGGAATACATGCTTGGAATATATGCAAGTCAAAGAAACTAAATAACACAAGTCTTGGATTGATTAAGTTATGCTCCTCGGGTTTAGTCTGAGGTGTAGGTTTACACTTGTTCTTAGATTACATTGCTATCACTCTCTTTTCTCTTCTCTCTCAATGTTTCATCCCCCACTTCGTAGGGATTTGTCTCTCTTATATAGTCATCCAGGTTGTATCCTGGCCTTCCACTTGGAGGGCTAGGACTTATTTCCCATGATACTTGTCCCATCAGGGTCTTACTAGAAGTAGGCCGTGAGCTGTGATGACACTGTTCAGGAATCATTCCTTTATTAATGCGGCCAACTAAGTGGGTACAGAGCATTGAATGCGGAGGTGATGGATGTTTCATTTGGACTCTTCCTTCTCTTGCTTGGTGACAAAATTTTTCTTCTTTTCCTCGGTACGTGCCCAATGGTCTTCATAATTGGACTTCAACCATTCCGAGGACGTATTAGTATCCTTGGGGTCCTCGGGCATTCTAATCTTCTTGGGTTTGTGGTTGTGTTGTCATATTTGATCTGAGGATTCTTTGACAATACTTCTCAAAGTGTGCTTCTTTGGTGCTGATCTCTTCTCACTCATTCTTGTCGTCTGCTTCTCATCCTCCCACAGATAACATGACCAATATGACAACGAAATCAAATGTGAAGAGTCAAAATGAAAATTGTAAAACATAAAAAGCCAAAATAAAATAAAAATCCCAAATTTAAAGGTCAAACTAGAAAGTATACTTCTTAATAATTTTTTTTTTCTTTTTTTGATGAACTCAATAATTATCTTATGCATTTGGTATATACCTCATCTCTCACATGTGGACCTCACAGATCTGAAACCCATGTAATAAGAAAGATGACACATACTAGACACGCAAGATACTTTCTTTCCCCCTTTGGTTTGGGGTTTGGACGTTTGTCCTTGTACAATTCTTGAAAATAAAATAAAAGAGGCTAATCAACCTTAATTCCTTCCCAATCCAAAATAAACCCACCCATGCAAAATTTGTACGTGTGTTGAGCCAAGCCCAAGAGCAATGTGAAAGTAGAGACCTCATGTTAGAGAGTATGAGGTTGTCATGTGGCGCATATCTTGAACTTTTCTTTATTTAGGTTTCTAAATCAACAAAGTTGTATTTATATCAAAGTATCAGTTCATTAAATTAGGTAATATGTTGAGAAATTTAGACCCTGGTTGATAGAATTAACAAGTTTTAAATCCAAGTTGTTAATTAGATTTATTATGAATAAATCTTGTTAAAATAAACAAACATCAATATCATGTCAATGTCATGCACAGCAGAATAGTAAATAAGACAAGATATGATGACTCAGGAAAACCAATGAAACAAACTAGTTTCACAGTAAAAAATTTAGGGGGAAACCTTCCCGAAAAGCAATTCACTATAGTAAAGAGAAGTTTCAGTTCTAGTACAAAACTTTTGTTCCTAGACTCTACAATCCCCGTAAATGAACTTACAGCAGAAACCTTCTACTGCTTCAGAACCTCTGAACTCTTCAATATATGAACGCCAACAATGATGCACAGATTTCAATACGTGACTAACTCCTTTGCACGAATCCTAGTACGTGACTAACTCCAGTAACTTGAAGAAGATGTCGTTGACTACAAAGTTCTTCACTTCATCAACAATGAAGATCAAGAAGTATTTGGTTACAAAACCCTAAGGCGCAAAAGATGCAGTAACTTCTTGCGGAGAGAATAAGGCATTAGGTTACTTTCTGCATGTGTTCTCTATGTATAACGGCCTTTAAAATAAGCTTTATATATGTCTAGGGTTGTGAGAAAAGAAATCCTACACATTCATGTCAGCATGAGTCGAAAATCAGATCTGGAAATTCTGATTTCGTAGATCTCGACAAATTCAGTTTCTGTTGAGCTTTCTTCATTAAGTCTCGATAGAGACTGTTTCTGTTGAGGTATCTATCAAGCTTTAATGAACAGCTTTTCTTCACTTGTTTCTTAGTCCAATCTTCATGGCTTTAATACTTGGCTTGGACAACATGTTTCTTGAAATACTAAATCCATCCTAAATCTACCCAATTACAAGTAAATTGTATTTTGTCAAAAGATTAGCCAATTACATAAAATATGTCCCTAACATAATAGAGTAAATGCATATATTAATTATTTATAATTGTACATTAATTATTTATATTAAATGAATTTATATGGTTATTTTTATAAACTCTATATAAGAGAGAGTTTTTAGTTTGAATAATAATAATAAATTTAGAATATGACATTCTTAGAGCATTCCCATCCGGAAATGCAATCTTATCCTATTTTACTATCTCAAAAAGCTACTTTATCAATTATACAATACTATTTTACAATACACCCAACATCCCAACTTTTATTTTTACCTACAATATATTAAAATAATATAAATTACGGAATAAAATAATTTAAAAAAATCTCTCTCTTCTCTCTTCATCTCTCTGTTTTTCTCTTTCTCATCCACCCACCACCAACCCAAACCCAAAACAACCACCCAACAATACACGCCTTGCTGAAACTTGAAAAAAGCCTTGATTTTTTTTTTCTCTGCAATGCCAATTCAGCCATACTCACAAAGAAAGAAAGAGCAGAGATAAAATTCAGCCACCATCCATATCAAACCCATACCCAATTCAGCCATACCCACTGGCCAGCAACCCAACCACCACCCACACGTCGGACCCACGAAACACGGCCAAAACATCACCCATGGCCAAAACACAACTCATTAGCAAGCAACCCATGAACATCACCCAAAACACTACCCACGAACATCATTAGCAAGCAACCCATGAACATCACCCACGACCAAAACACAACTCAACCATACCCATGAATATCACCCACAACCACCAAAATCACCACCACCACCACCACATCAATCACAAACCCGCCACCACCAGGAAAAAACACGGCCAAAACACAACTTAACCACACCCATGAACATCACCAATGGCCACCAAAAATCACCACCACCACGACAACCCTCACCACCACCACCACCACCACCACATCAGTCACAAACCCACCACCACCAGGAAAAGAAAAAAAAGCCACAGCCATACCCATACCCATGGCCAAACCCACAGCCAAAACCCATCACTGAGAGAGCCACAACTCATGAACCAATCCAACCACACCCACACTCATCAAACCCACCACCACCAAGAAAAAAAAGAAGAGAAAAGAAGCAAATCCAACACCACCCACAACCCATTACCACGATCCTCAGCCTCAAACCCACCAAGCAAACCCACCAACTTACCAGAGCCACCACCGCCGTGAGAGAGGAAGTGATGAGAAAATGGGTCATCGGCAAAGGCATTGGAGAGAAAGAAAGAGCAAATGGTGATCGGTGTGGAGGGGAAAAAGGGGAGAGCAAAACAGAGACGAGGAAAGAGAGAGTTGAGAATGAAAAGGAGGGATAGTGTCATCATACAATAGTGCTACAGTGTCATCATACATTTACGATGGCACTGTAGCACAATGCCAAAAAATTTTACAATTTTGCAATTTTACAAGACCGGATATTGCTCACTTTTAATGCCTTAATGCTAAAATATACTTATATATGGCATTTGCAAGCCCAGCTGTGAATACTCTTACTCATGTTTAGTTGCTTTGATAACAATTGACACAAAAGCTATAAAAAATTAAATATTTGTAAATTTACTAAAATTAATCTTAATCCTTTAAATTTCCTAACTATGTATGTGTGTGGAACTAACATTGTAGTATTTATTATATATAATTAGAAAGATTACTAATAGAATAAATATGTTTATTTTGTTATAGCATAATGAAATTTTAATATCATTTTTCTAAAATTTATATGAGAAACAATTTTTATTTTTTTTCAATGTGAGAAACAATTGATTTGAAATACATTGTAGTATTTATTCTATATAATTAGAAAGATTGCTAATAGAATATATATGTTTATTTTGTTGTAGTATAACGAAATTTTAATATCATTTTTCTAAGATTTATATAAGAAACACTTTTTTTTTTTTTTTTTTTTTTTTAATGTCAGAAACAATTGATATGAAATATGATATTCTTACTCAAATTTAATTGTTTTTGCAACAATTGAAACAATGTTAAACAAATAGGGGAAAAATTTTGTTACAAACCCATGGATAGAACTCACCCTTGAAAACTGGCTTACAAGGGAAAGGTGTCCAAGGACTTATAAATACATAGTTAAACTTACACTTAATCCATATGGGACACTAGAATCATAACATACCACCATGCTCCGCAGCTTACGTCCACGACAACTCACTCTAGCGACACTGACCCACTCATCTATTAGTTATTTTAATTTTAGCCTCTAGGTCGCCCCTTCCGAGATTTGACCACAAAACTATAACTCATTTGATCTCATACTCAATGAGTTACACCTGAGTAATCAGGGTGGTGGTTGGCTCTGATACGAAATGTTACAAACTCATGGGTAGAACTCACCCTTGAAAACCGGTTTGTAAGGGAAGAGTGTCCAAGAGTTTATAAACACATGGATAAGCTTACGTAACACAATCAAGAATGAAAAGAATAATAATCAAATGATATATGCATTTTTTAGTAGCCATAAAACACACTTGTCTATATTAACCACTATATCATACAATTTTCAATTTGTGAACACACACACACACACACACACATATATATATATAGCATGATCAAATCATTACACTACTCTGCGTTTTCAAGCGTTTCACGCTTTTTTTTCATTGAGAAGCGCATTTTAGTGGGTCCCGTGCACTATTCACAGGACCACAAACCTCTTTTTTCACTAAAACTTTCATTAAAAATTAGTCTCACAGCACTATTCACACATTTAAAAATTATTTTGCTACCCAAACAGACCCTTAGTGTCTTTCTATTTTGTCTATAAAATAATTAGAGATTATAATTTTTTACAAAGAAATTTATTGAATTTTTTTTTTATACATCGATAGTTAGGGGGTTTGAATCATGAATGTCTCTATTGGAAATGGAGGTACCAACCAGTTAAGTTATAAGATTCTTGATAAAACTTATTAAAATATTGGAGAAAACTAATAATAAATTGCATCGCACATCATGCGGGAATTAAACTAGTTAGAATAATCGTGCACACAGCCAAATGGTGAAATCTATATGGAATTACAGTTTTAAAATGTTAATCTGTTATCGGTTAATCTTTTGAAGATGTGATAGTCATACTAAAAATGTTACATGGTGCCCTAAAACTTACAAAGGTAAGAAGTGTTCCCTGAGTTCATAGTTTTACTAATAGCTAAAAATGATACAGGTGTGGGCTGATGGATCCTTTTATTGGGAAGGTTGGAGTTGTATATGTGGGCAATGTCTCTCTGGTTCTCCTCTTGTCCACAGTATGTGAAGATCACCTCTCTTCTTTCCCAATGTCAAAAATGTTCCTGCAATCATGACCAGAGAATTAAGAGTAAAAGAAAATGGTGCATATCATATACACATGAGTGCACTTTTCCCTAGTTATTACAGCTTACCAAGGGTGAATGGAACAATGTAAAGCAAAGCCGGTTGGCCATGTCCATCCATCAAGTTCAAAGCCACATATGTGATAAGGAGACCTGGTACAATTTTAGGGATCACAACAAGACAATTTGTTAACTAACTACTGTAAAAGTAGCGCAAGTTATTTTACAATTATCATAACAAGTATACTATACATAATACATGCAACTTAATATTTGATGTTACTGATGAAAATGCTAAAGTTACTACAAATTATACAAACTGATGGGTGAATAAATGGGATTCGTGACTCATCAAAATAATAAATAAAATTCTAATTACTTTGTGTTTAAAAGTTGACATATTAGTTTGTAAGGCTTATTTAGTGAAAATTGTAGCAACCCTCAGATCAATCTTTTCTAAATGTCCAAGTGGAACATGGTTCTGGATAAAGCATTTCTCATACCTAAACCATATGCAGTCATTGCCCAGACGAAGTAGCCTGTTCGAAGACTCTTCTTTGACAACCAATCATACCTGTCAAATTTACCCACACAATTGTTAGAAATGTGACTATGTCAGACAGCATAAACTGTTTTCTTTCTCAAATTAAAACATATCAAAGAAATAATCACTTAGGCATACAAGGCCAGCAAAAAAACACACTTGAAGATAAACGTAAATATTCCGGGACAAGGCTTATATATATATATATATATATATATATATATATTAAAATCACATATATTGCCTTAGAAGGCAGTGTTCATGTAATTGTCATCTAGCTCTTAAATATACTTAATAAAATTCCATAACAGATCTTGAGGCATATGAAAATTTTTAGAAACAACAGTGGTCAAAATTCCTGTCTGAGGGGATTTAAAGGGACTTTATTAGTAATAGTGATATATGGCTTCAGAGCTTGAACCTTAGTGAAAATGCTACCAGCAATCCTGGTAAGATAATGTCACCAAATCCAATAACGCTGTAACCACCCCAAGGATCAAACATCCGTGGGATTTTTAGTAGCATTGGAATACCATCCTCACCACTCTTATCACCACGAGCTACCTGTACAGAAGAGGAAACAGGAAAAATTAAGTTAGTCTCTCATTTGGTGGTACAGGTCTCCAATGCTAAACTTCAACCTTTAACAAGGCAATTAGAAGGAAAAATACTATTTGAACCACTTACCACTATCATCACACTCTCATGGAACCACCATTTAGAAACAAATACCCAAAAGATGTCATACAAAAAGGCACAACCGAGAAGGACTGTTCCAACCTGATTACATATAGAAGGAGAGACTTTCAGAAAAATTTATTATAATTATCCTCATATGTCCCACTGAAACGGAATTTGCTCAGCTACTTGCCAACTAATAATAGTCATAGTAACCTGATTCAAATTCAACTTAGAAACTTCAACAAAATAACCAAATTGAAACTGCTTAATGAGTTGATATATAACTACATCCCTAAATTAAATCATATATTGCCTCAACATGTTAAGAATGGCCATCATGCTAACACACTTCTTTAAAAGAAAAAGGGGGGGGGGGGGGGGGGGACACATATCAGCTTCAATATAGTTTCATTGAACTAGCAATGTCTTGTTGTATACTTTAGCTAATGATTTATTTGTCATTAAATTCTTTGAATACATGAATTCTCATTTTGTTCTGAGTTACACTTCACCAATTATGGACTATATAACCTCTCAGCTAAAAACAATACAATTAAAGTTAGATAAGCTTGAGAGGCAGAATATCTAAAGACTCTAAAAGAATTAAAAAGGCATAGCGTTTTTTTTTTTTTTTTTGAAACAATGAAGTTGAGGTGTACTGCTATAAGCTAGGGTTATGTACCAACGACAACAAATATCTTCTTACATGACTATCACAAAGAATCAACAGAGAACAAGATAAGATAATAGCAGAACCTGCATATTTCTCTAACCAGTTACCATGAAAAGCCAAAAGAGTTTAGATCATCACCTTGAGATTCGGAACATGAACAATTTGAAGAACTGTGATTATTAGTGCAATACCCTGATTGGGGGGGGGGGGGGGGGGGGGGGAGAAAGGAAGTTACTATGTTGTCAGTTGGCCCCTTCATCCATTTGCAAACTACAATGAAGCTAAAAAATAAAAGAGAATCGACACAATATAAAAGGGGAAATTAATATAAACTTTTTCTTACAAGGATATCTTGACCAATCCAAGCAAAGGTGAGCTGGCGTTTGACAGCCCAAACAACAGCAAATGCTATGCAGAAGGGGGAAATTGCCAGGGTCAGATATGAGATAGCTCCAAAGATGGGAACCTTAACAAACGACTGTCCAGCATGTTCAAACCATCTGAAACTATAATTGTTTAGTTGTCAGTTCGATGTTAACAAAGATCTATTGACAAAAATATATCAGAAATCAATATATCAACCACCAGCACAATTTCCAAGGAAATTCTCCCTTTTTTTCCTTAAAAATAGATGACGCTTGCAAGTAATTCCCACATTGAAATTCATCAGCCCTTACTATATGAGTGATGCTCATTTTTAGTTAACATCACTAGGAAACATGTCATGTGATAAAAATTTTCCCATGTCTTCACAAATTTTTTATTCCCTCACAAATATGAATAACCTATACACTACTTATCAAAAAAGAAAAAAGAAAAAAAAAAGGGGAATAACTTGTACACAGATCATAAAGGCAATGGACTCCCAAGGGTATACAAGTAGTCAAAACTATATGTCTCAAGCTGATTATTACTACTACTATGATGATCAAAGTGGTAGGATCCAATCAAAGAGTCACATTTCATTATGTTCACGAACGAGCATATAAGCTGTCAGGGAAGGAGTCCAACACCTGAATGTTCTCCATTCTTTGATTCTATTCAAATCTTCAGCGACTTACAAAACTGGATTGCTTTACTAGATAGATCACATTCTAAAAGTAGAAATAAATGTTCCAAGGGAAGAGAGAAATCTGTACTCCCTAGGAAGGAACAAAAATAACCTTCCAAATAAAATTGATTGCCAAACAAAAGACATACTTTCTCTAGAAAAGCATCATCCTAGTTGAGTGATGTCAGTAACTTGAACAAATGAAATGGTTAGACTGTTGATGAAATGCTCCCTCCCCCACTCCCTTTCCTTTCTTTCAGAATGGGAAGAGAAAAACAAATATAGAAAAGAGAGTGAGAGAGAGAGAGCACATTTACCATGAAAACAAAGCCACCAAGCAGGTTTGCAGGCCCTGTAAAAACAAAGAGAGCAAAAGTTCACCATGTATCTCAAAAGAATGGCCAGAATGATATGCAAATTTTAAAAAAGAAAAAGAGAAAATCCATTTCTTAGTCCTAAGGCTTTACTTATAATTTTATTTACTATCATTTCTATACTATCAGTCTTTGAAAAGATTTATGAAGTTAAGGACCTCAGAATCACCTTATGATGAATAAGGAAAAACATCCTAAGGCCTCTCTTTTTTTTTTTTTTGGAAAGTAAATAAATATCATTTAAAAAGTGAAAATAGGGGCACAACCCTAGCATAAGGAAGAATACAAAGGAAGAGCCAAAAACTGAAAGTTTATTATCTAAATTCATTTGATCCAGGAACTCTAAAAAAATTGTAAAAGAAGTAATATATAATTTCCCCCAAAAAAATGCAGTGCATTCCTTTCTCTCCAAATACTCCATGTTAAATATAAAGTAATAGCTTCCAAATTTCATCACTCCTCTGCTAGCTGAAATGCCCCTTGGCCCCCTTCCAACCGGCCAATAGTTCAATCACTGTGTTCGGCATAACCTAACTCATCTCAAATAAGGAAAGAACAAGAGTCCACAATTCCTGGGCAATGTACAATGAAGAGATAAATTATCCAAGAACTCCCAATTTAGCTTATGCGTGCGACACTAATCTGTAATTATTATGCCTTGCTTTCTTGAATTATATGTTGTTAAGATTTTCTTAAAGCAATGGTTCAAGAAGAAAAAGCCCCAGTGGCTGCCTAGAAAAAACACTGCCAGGGCTATGAAAAGATTTTGACATGAAAACCGTAGCTTTTTTAAAGAGAACAAACTAACTCGTCTACTCCCTCATGACGAACTCTAATAGCTTATTGATCATACAGGAATTCTGCTATAGATTCTAATTTCCAATCATGTACTGCTCTGAGGAATAAAGGGTTCCAATGAGCAAAACCATTTGACTATTCCACATAATTTGCCACTGTTGCATATCTATACCTGGCAGTCAGAAATAATCGGGAAACCTATCCTTTAACATTGTATCACCACACCACAGATCATAACAAAAATGAATTCCAACACCTCAAACAGAACAAATCTAGCAAACTTGGCCCATCTATTTCTAATCTTTTCCCTTTAGACTCTCTCCATAATGAGTGGCTCAAAGTGAGTGAGAGGTTTACATGAAATGCAAACTATTTCCTAGAGGCTCACTTATGCCTCAAGAATTTATATCGTACACAGACCAAACTAGAGGTTTCGCAAATAAATAAAATATTCAAACTACATTGCCTGTAGACAATGATGCATGGAGAGCTGCAGACCAAAATTGTAGAAAAAGGAAATTGAAATGTTAAGAGAAAATACCAAGTTCTAGAAGGTAACATTGGAATTAAACTAAGCAAATAACAAGTAGCATATGCTTAACTATAGAGTTTCTCACCATTTGGTATCTTTTCTTCTTAAGTTTTTAAACAAAAACATAAAAGAAAAAAATGCTTAGAATTTAGTTATTGTGAACCGTGCATGCATAACATAGAAGATAGACGCACCTCTACCCCACCAATGCAAAATAGAACCACTAGAACCTCAATAAACCATGTTGACATAAGTTTGTAAAGCATAACCAGGAAACAGGAAGCAATCACAACAAAGAGAATTGCTGCTGTTGTACTGATGTCTACAGAACCACTAGTGCCAACATCTTCCAAATTTAAAACTTCATCTGAACCATCCTGCAATTACAGCCCCAATCCACATATCAATTGATAGAATATGTGACTAATTTTGCAAGGATTCAAGCCCAACAAAAGAAAATCCTCCTTCAGAAATACCAAAAAAGATCTGGAAAACCTGAAGATAACCTTTAATAGCTTGTCCTGCTCAATAGCTGCTTCTCTGGCACTCCATGCAGACCAATAAGAAGCACATAAGATGGTGCCAACAGCCATAAGCCACAAAAACACTTCTGCAATGTCAACCAGTGGACGCAGAGGAGAGTATAGCTGCACAGACACTGAAAAAAGCAACTGTTCATGCCAAAATGCATGGCAAGAAATCATAATGCTAGATCAGGTATTATCAATAACAAAATCTTTAACGGCATTGGGGATGTACAGGCAGTTGCCAGACTAAGTTGGACAAATATATGCAGAAAAAGGCATACCTGTGGAGTTCTTTTCCAATTGATTTCTCAAGTTCATACCAGCATCTTGTGGGAGCATTACTGTAGGTATTTTTATATCTAGGTCGGTTTCATTATGTTCACAAACCATCTTGAAAAGTTCTGCAGAATAAAACCAAAGTTTCTTACAAAAACATGGTTTAAGATAATCATTTCGATAAACGTTAATCATCATTACATTTAGGCATTTCAATGATGACTTCCTTTTCAGTACTAACTACTGAACACTGCTTCCTCATAAGACTGATCTTTTTCAGAAACGGCTACAGACATTGTTTATTCATATCACTAATATGATCAATATGCATTTGATTTTATCACAAACATGTTTCTTTTATAAATCCAATAGTAATAGAGTAGTTAACATGCCAAAAGCATCTTGGCTTCGTTGTACCTCAGGCTTCCCACTCCCCCCCCACCCCCCCCCCCCAAAAAAAGGGGTGAGCTAGGATTCAACTTCAACCCACCAGTTCCCCAAATGGGTGAGTTTGACTTTCCTTTAATAAAATATAGAGTAGTTGAAATGCACATAACAATAACCACAAATTATTTGGCATTTCCTACATGTATAATAAGTGGTTACAAGTATGCATTGTGAAAGCCATGACATATTAGAGAATAAAATTGTAAAAATGTGATATAAAGAGCAGGAACAACTATAACATCAAACCAGACAGAGGATCTAGATCAGCAAACAATGAATCATTTAAGGATATTATTATCTTGAAAAATGAGCACTTTCTTATTAGGGCAGTGAAATGCTTTTGAGAGAAACAATATTAAGCACTATGTGACTGCACATTTCACATTTACTGCAATTTGATTTGATATAATTTTTATATTTTAAAAGAGAAACATTTAATCCACCACTCTTATGAGTTGCATATCATCTTGGCAGCATTTTTCACTTTATCCAAGGTACCATAATTTCCTTATTATTGGTTCATTCACATAAGTAGCAATGAAAACAGATTTGTATGACAAAGTTTTCCTGTAGATATATAGAATCAATATCAATAATCTTTTCAAATTGCATGGGTTCACAAGCATTCTTGATGATCCGAACCCTGGGCATGACCTCACCAAGCAATTATCTTATATAGTCCACATATTGGAAGATACTGCAAATTAGCTAGGCTAGGGCCTGAGATTGATTCAGAAATAATAAAAACCTCCCCCAAAGCCTGATTATAACAATTTAAACTGATGCTCTATCCCTGATGGAAGACACATCATTAGATCATGGTACTGCGACAAACTCTTGAAAAAGTAATAGGACCTAGATGAGAGGTTCCTAGTTTCTGTGAAAATAACATAAGGGACTAATCTTTCTTTGAATTTAAATCACGTAATAACTCTTGCAGAATTCAAACAGAATAATTATTTTGGACGAAATAACATCCACAAATAGATTATCTTGGAATGAAACAAATGTAAGTATATACAAGGATGTAATAATACTAATCAAGAGGCCTGGTTTTTCTGATAACAGCTCTAGCAGAATTTTAAATGTTCAGGCAGGATAAAATTGAACACAAAGAAGAAATATCTAATTGCAGTCTCCCCGAATCTCTTTATCCTTGCCACATTTCCAGTTGTCAATCAAGGGCATGGGTAATTTTGGTGAAATGGCCTCTCTATATATAGTTTCGGCCATAGTGACAAAACAAAAAGGAACATTGGACAAAGTTTGGTCCACAATCTTTTAAAAGATTCTAAACTGTAGCTGCAAATCCAATTGCACATTTCTCACTCAGAATTCCTTCCTCTTTCTGTAAATATAAGTATCTATCAATATGAACTATTTATTTTCCTAAAAAGAGTTCCTTTAACTTTTAAAAAATCTAACAGCTTGCCAAACAAATAATAAATGAGACAGAGATCATTTGACTGCGCTAGATTGTTGAGATGGACCACCAGCTCAAAAAAATCATTATCACACACATGATAAATGACATTTATGCAAATACCTGTACGGTTGTTTATTATGAGGATGGCTATAGCGAAAGAAGCTTCAGCAATGTTAGCCTTCTTCGTGAAGCTGCAATTTCCTCGGTGCACCAGAACAACCTCCCCTGTAAGCTACCAAAAGGCAAGGCAATCCACAAAATAAAAGGATTAGTCTTAAAGCTATCAATCATGCTTCACATGTGAATCTCCATAGAATGAAATGGCGGAACATAATATGGATAGTTCAAACCGAGAATACATTATTCTTGAGTGCGCTACAACAATCAGGAGGGTCAGCCAGAACAACTTTAGTATGATTAGCACGCTTTTCCTTTGATTCCAAGGTAGGGCCAAATCGAGCACCAACACCGACATATTCCCTCTCTTCTATACCATTAATCCAAGTTGGGACTTTTACCTATGGAACAAATTGGATCAAGCCTGTTATGTCGTAGTCATGGTAATTATTTATACTTAATAAAAGAATATACAATTTAAGCACCATGTGCTTGACAAGCTTAGGCTCGGTTTCACAGCTAAGAAACTGAGTAATAAGAAGAAAGTTCAAGTTTTTCACACTTGTGTTTATTACACAAGGAAACTGGAAACTGAATACAAGTCAATCAAAAAGTTGTAAACCAGTGCAAGAGTTAGTTGAGTTGATTTTTTGCTTGGAAACCCCCCCCCCCCCCCCCCCTCTCTTTTCACAAAAAAAAAAGGGAAATAAGGTTATTCTTTTTCTTTTCTTTTCTTTATCATTAATTTTCTAGCAACCAATCAAACTTTGAAGAAAAGGAGCTCAAAATTTGAACTTCACACACTGCATTGAAAGAAGCATTTGACATTTTTTTTATGCAATATTATAACTTTATTAGAACAAAGGAGACACCACATGTACATAGGATGTATCCTAAAATTTTACAAGAATGAAGAATTACAATCAGAAAGAAAGAAAATCAATAAAATTTACAACATAATATGCATATCACTTGTGCCAAGCATACAGGACCACTCAAACAAAAAGCTAATTTCAACTCGATAACAGAGCTCCAAACCGTTAAGAATTCAATTATTCATTTCCTCCATATTGTCCACATCACACAAAGAGGGATGTATTCTAAAGAGGACAACTTTCATGCTTACCAAACTGGCTTCTCCATCCAAAAAGCACATCAATGATCCTCCTAGGCATCACCCAATAATCTCCAAAAGCTGAGAAAACGAAAGACTAATTCATGGGCCACTGCTCAATGAACTAGCAAATGATCCACTGTTTCACAGATACATATTTGCACATGCACCACCAATCCATATTGTCCACATCACACAAAGAGGGATGTATTCTAAAGAGGACAACTTTCATGCTTACCAAACTGGCTTCTCCATCCAAAAAGCACATCAATGATCCTCCTAGGCATCACCCAATAGTCTCCAAAAGCTGAGAAAACGAAAGACTAATTCATGGGCCACTGCTCAATGAACTAGCAAATGATCCACTGTTTCACAGATACATATTTGCACATGCACCACCAATCCACCAAAGTTAATATCTTTTTAACAAGATTATTACCCAATTCCAACTCCAAATGCTTCTTTAATATATTTATGTGATTGGGTTAATAATAATGTTAAAATTCTCTAATATTTGATCTTGAAAGGAAAATGAATGAATTTTTTATATTTATATAATGAGGAGTTAATATATATTATACAGTACACAAGAATGCATCAATACTAAGATATTCAGTATTTTAATTGCAATAGACAAACTGAAACGGTAATCGAAAACGGGTTTTAAACATTGCTACAAATTGATCCCATCTTACCCTGTTATTTCTTCAAAGGCTACATCCATAAATGCTTCTCACCACCTATGTTGTCCATTACCCCAATCTTTCCTATATTTCAGGCCAAGAACTTGTCTCCAAAGATGATTTTCTTCATCTCCAAAGCACCACAATCACAGATCCAACAAAACTTGATTAAAGGTGCTTAATTTTCTCAGACCCAACCCCCACTTCTGATTGGAGTGCACTCTGCATTCCAATCCACAAGATAGAATTTGAATTCATCTTTTAAGTCACCCCATAAAAGATTCCGCTTTCCAATCAATTTACCATATAAACAGAAATGGTGAATAACGATAGGTAATGATTGATAGACTAGATAAAGTACTCTTTAAAAGAGTTAGCCTTCCACCCTTTGACAAGTACAACCCAAACAAACTTCAGTCCATTTCTTTTTTCTAGAATTGGATTGCCTCATATGAAGACCAAAAGCATGCCAAGAAAGCTCACAGGCTAACAATCAACTTTGCAACACAATATATTTACCAAGTCATTAGTACCATCAACTTCCCCCACAAGAACAAGATTGCTCGCTCTTGCCCAAATTCACTTTTAAACCTAACACTGCCTCAAAGAAAAGCAGGAAACCTCTAATGTGAAGGAGGTTTCCAAATTTGCATCATAGACTAGAATAGTATCATCAGCAAAAAGTATGAGAGAAATCTTTAGAGTGCCACAAAACCACCCTCCACAGCTCTTTGGAACATTCTACTATAAATCTCCATCACAAGGATAAACAATAACAGTGATAATGGGCCTCTCTATCTCAACCTCCAGGAACTGTTGGAAAAACCAGGTGCAATGCCATTAGCCAGAATAGGGAAATGTACTCAAGATATGCAAGAAGGAATCCAACTCTTCCATCTCTCACCAAAACCAATTTTATCTTAGATTAAACACTCTTGATTAGCATGATCATATGCTCTCTCAATATCCAGTTTGCAAATCATTCTTAGAAGAATAGACTCTTGATCCTGCTATAGAAGCATTCAATAGCAATAATGACTCAATCAAATATTTGTTGCCCCTCCACAAAAGCATTCTATGATTTGGATATTTATTTACCTAACACCTTTAAATACAGTTATACACTTCCTACTTAGGTGATAGGTCAATAGTCCCTAATATTTTTACATTATTCCTCTTACTAATTACCAAATGCAAGATTTTTTAGAACCTATAAATATCACAGAATTCCTTAAAAAAAAAAAAAAAATGGCAACATAAACTCCAAGACAGAAATAAAGCCCTGCTGTTGTTGTTGTAGATGAAAATTTGTTGGAATATAAAAAGAATTTAAGCTCAGTCCTCAGGTTATTCACCATTAAGACCTTAGAATATCCACTAAACCGATCCCAATACAATTTTTTATTTTTTTTACTTGAGCAAATTTCTAATCCTTGGAGACGTGTAAACCATTACCTTTGTTAGTTTTCTCAACAATTAATTGGGAAACAACAAAATAGAAGTAGGAAATAGCAAAAATGAACAAATTTATCGGAGATAAGATTGGCCACCTAAAAATGCAACATCTACGTGTGTATGTGCACACATGTGAAGAATCCAAGAAACTAGAAATTCCACTCAATTGAGACAAAATGAGGAATCTGCTGGAATTGAATCTAAATTATGATTTCACACCACTCCAAGACAACCAAAACCACACAATCAAAAGAATTCAAAACTTCATTTCTCTCTTCCACCCCCCCCCCCCCCCCATCTTCTCAGCAACCAAACATAAGTGGCAAAAATTCAAAAAAGTAACCAATCTTTAGTTACCTGAGGCAGCTCAAAAAATGTAACCAAAAAAGTTTCCTTTTACTTTCTCTTCCACTCCACCAGACCCATTCTAACTACTCAGCTCAATTGAATTGAGCATTACAATTCCCAACATCCAAATCAAATAAACCACAAAATTTTAAACAAACAAATAAAAGACAGAAAGTAAATTAAACCCCAAAAAAAAAAAAAAAAAAAAGGAATCAATTGATATTCAGCCAAATGAATAGTAAAAGCTAAAAATAAAAAAATAAAAAAAAATCTTCTATCTGTATCATATCTTTACTATACCCCCACTTTCCCTTACTTTTTTCTCAGCAACCAAACAGTAATCCAATACAGAAAGAAACTTTTAAAAAATAAATTAGGGGGTTTTATTTTTTATTTAAAAAAAAAAAAATAGCGGGCGTACCAGAACAAAGTTGTTGTCACAGCCTTTCTTAGAGGGAGTAACGTCGTCTTGGTGAACTATGTCTCCAGCTGAGCCAAGAGTCACACTCATCACCAACAAAACTCCCACTACACACAACATATCTCTCTGAAAACCCATTAAATTCAAAGAAACTAACTTAGATTTGGTCTTTGTCAGAGTCATATAACTAAGAAGAAGGTTAGGGTTTCTCAAAAAAAAAGAGAGAAAGGGAGAGGTTTTGAGGAAGAAGAGGAAATGTAAAAGGGAGAGAAATATCCCTGAAAGAAAGAAAGAGGATGGAAGAGCTTTTGTTTTTTTTTGTTTTTGTTTTTCTTATTTTTTTAATTTTTAATTTTATTGTAATTTTTGTTAAGGAAGTTGTCTTTGCTTTCTACTTTTGTCGTTTGTTTGTGGCGTGGACATGTAAAGAACGCCGGGTTGTAACCGTTGAACTAGTTTTCTACTTTCACTTCGCTTTTTCAAGTGTGTTGGGAATGGGTGGCATTTGTCATACGCGGGATTAGGCGCGTCTCTTTCACGTTACCTGCTTGGCGGCAGGTACAATTATTAGCCAATACGACTTTTGTACGGTTAAAGCATATCCCCTTTTGTGTTTTCTTATCAATAATTGTCAAAGTCACAACAAATTTTGACAACTCATAATGTACGAATTTTTTAATAATAGATAATAATTGTGAAAAAATAATTGTGAAAAAATATTTTTTATGGAAATGCTAACGAGTGCCCTTAGGGCACTGATTAAGAATCCAGTTAAAGAAAGTTTTTATAGAAAAAGAAGAAAAAATTAATTAATGTTTTGACAGTTTTTTTCATTTCCCATAAAAGTGATGTCAAAACTTTCTTAAAATGAATTGTTAACGAGTGTCCTTAAACGTGACCCTATTTTGTATAGCATTATTCTTTTGTTTGGGTCATAATCATTGGTGGTGAAATATATTAAATTTGCATGCTCAAGCTAAAAACCAGTAGAACTTAGTCATCATGTTTTTAAAAATTTATCCTTTCATTTTGGTCACATCATTAGTATTTTTAAATACATACTGACTAGTATTAATTTTATTATTAATGTAAATATATTAATAATTTGACAAAATCCAATATATTCATTTTTAAGTAGATTAAAAGAATTCTATAAATATACACTATGGAATTACCTTAAAAACTCTAAAGAATCTTAATCTAAAACTAGTTGAGATCGATTTAGCCATAATTACATGATTGCCTAATAAGATTGTTAACAATGGAAAAACTTTGCCTTCAAAATAGTTTGAAAGAAAATTCTTTCAACCTACCATGCGATGATCGATAAAACTATATACGTATAGTTTTAGTCATATAATCTATTTAATGAGTCATGTACTTTATTTAAATAATACACGTAATGGTTTTATGAGTTGCCACATTATGAATTAGAAGAGTTCATGGAACCAAATTTGGTGGGAAAATTTGTTTGTTAACAATATTTGTTTTACGTGCATGAGAAAATCCAACCAACTCCTCATAATGAGGGGCTAACAGTTAAATACCTAGATTCTCACCCGTAATGTAGGGAATCCAAAATATAGCCCATAATGGGAGAAATTATAATATCCTCATCGTGGACTATGTCATTTATCCACCATTTCATTAAAAAACTATTACCTGTTTAAAATTGCTAAGTTGTACTAACTTAGCAATTTTAAATAGGTAGGAGTCTTTTAGTGAAATAGTGGACAAGTGAAGTAGTCCACTATGAGGACTATATAATTTCTCCCATAATGGAGGCAATTTTGCCCCTCATTGTGGGCTAATTATGACCATAATAATCAAGGGAAAAATACTATAATGACATGCATACAGGGGGAAATCCAAACTACAAACAAGTTTGAGAGAAAAATCACAAAGAATATTGTTTTCATTGATTATTTCTCTCGTTTTTATAGGTGCTTGAGTCCGGATTGACTATGCAAAAATTGAATTTAGGAAGATAATATTTTGGCTGAAATGCAAATAGCACTCTTTAAGTTTGCTGAAATTCATTTTAGTTCTCTAACATTTTTCATTCATTCGAGTCCTCTAAGTTTTAAATTTATTCAATTTAGGTCTTTTGTCCAATTTTGTTAAAAAGTTGCCATTAAAAAAGTATTATTTTTACATGAAAAAATTCTATAAAATTAATGAAAATTTTTTATAGATTTTTTAGGTAAGATTTCTTTTTCCAAATTTTTTTCTTTAGTTAATTGAATACTTAACCATAATTTTTTAAACAGAATAAAACAAAATACCTAAATTGAATAAATTTGAAACTTAAAGGATTTAATTGAACAAAAATAAAGCTAGAGGGTTGAAATGAGGCCAAATTTAGAGGGTGCAATTTGCATTTTAACCTAATATTTTAGTCACATAAGTGTAATGTTAAAAATATGTTTACTCTCACATGGTTTCACGTGCAGTGGTGGAGTCACATGAGAGGGGACCAAGGATCAAATATTTGAAGCCTCTTTATGTCAAATCAAATTTAAATATTTTCATATTTATGAAACTGTTAAAAATCATGAGAATTAAACCATTTCATGTATATAACGGATATAACAAAATATCTTTAAAATTAAAAGAATAATGACTCTAGAGTTGCACAAAAATTCATAATTGTCAAGGTGAAAATTTGTTAGTGGTAAGTAAAAAAGTGATATCATTGGTGGGTACAAACTTGCCAACTTAATTGTTGTGAAAATTTTTGTGTCTATGACATTACTCTTAAAAGAATACCTCTCTTCATCACCACACACCC
Source organism: Quercus tomentella (assembly GCA_028535165.1). Lineage (NCBI taxonomy): Eukaryota > Viridiplantae > Streptophyta > Magnoliopsida > Fagales > Fagaceae > Quercus > Quercus tomentella. The sequence continues at coordinate 47,089,582 of JAPQVY010000100.1, forward strand.
TTTATGCGGTGATCACTTCACAAGTATAAGTGCTTGTAGGGTGTGAGGGATAAGGGTTAGGGTTTAAGTCTTCAAGAGGGTGTTTCGCACACATATACACTTAAATTAGACTAGAGTTGAATTTCTATCTTGCATTAAAAATAAAAAAAAAATCCCTCTTGACTTCTTGTTTCTTTCATTCTCTTTCTTTTACATGTGACATAATTGGTTTTGTCACTATTCATATGAGGGTGAATTTTATCATTATCACATTATGAGAGAGAATGTAAATCAAAGATAATAGCATTAAGTGAGAATATTAATACTTGATTCAAAGATGTTATGCTATAACAAAGAGTGATTAAATGTAAGTTTGTTAGAAGTTTGACACGGCAACTTAAATTTTGGATTTATGACCATTAATGAAGTAAAAAGTTGTAAAGTTAATAATCTACGCTAATTGATGGGGAGAATGATGACATGTCACCTTGGTTTTGGACGAGATTAAGAATAGTAACACACTACTAAAAAATAGGTTTATAGCCGCGTTTTTAAAAAAGACAGCCTTAGTCAATCTAAAGCCGCGTTTTTAACAAACATGGCTTAAAATCCTGACCTATAGACGCATTTTTAAAGCACTGCAATAGATTAGGTCTATAACCGCGATTTTAGCCGCATTTTTGTGGGTAGGGCCTCTTGTCGTGCTTGAAAAGTGTGGCTATAGGTCCAACTAAAAATTCAACCTAGTTACATGACAATTTAGCTATGACATAATAATATTATTTACTGAGAAACAACTAATTGAGTCAACTCTCTTGATATTGAAGTGCATTCATGTCAATCTACTCCCACTAGGATCTAGGACCATTCCTAATATTCACAGGATAACCTTCAAATCAGGGAGGCAAATTTAACAAGATAATTTAATTAATATCTCGAAGAGATTGGTTATTGAATAAACATAAATGTAGATGGAAGATCGTTAAAGTAGGCACGAGCAAATAACCCTAGCATATCTTTACTACATAATTCATAACAATTTTTTTTTATTAAAAAAAAAAAAACCTAATAATACAGTGAAAAAGGGAAATAATAATATGATGTTATATTTAATATATAATAAAACTATAATGACCATGAAATTATTTTTTATAATTATTTATTTGTTTCATTTTCTCTTATGGGTCACTTTCAGGTTATTCTACATTCACATTATTATCTCTATCTTCAAACTTTCCATAATTTCTAAATATATCGAGTTCGTTTGGGAACAGCTTATTTAGCTGAAACTGAAAACTTTTGTTAAAAGTATTGTAGATAAAGTTAAAAGGTAGCTAAAATAGTATAGTGAGACCTATGAAATAGTATCAAAAAATGCAATGTGACTCATAAATAGTAGTGAAAATAAGCTAAATAGTAAAAAAATCTGGCTTTTTAAGCCAATGCCAAACGCACACGAAGTGTTTGTTTGGCATGGATTATTTTTGCCAATTTATTTTACTATTCAGCTTATTTTTGTTACTATTCAGCTTATTTTTGCTACTATTCATGAGTTCTACTGTACTTTTTTGGTACTATTTATGGGTCTCACTGTACTATTTCAACTAACTTTTACCTTTATCTACAGTACTTTTAACAAAAAGTTTTCAGTTTCAACAAAATAAATAGATCTCAAATGAAACACGAAGTATGAAGTTCTATGAACTATTCAAAGGCAAAAGGGGGAAAGCAAGAAAGAAGAAGAGCAGCAATATTACGAAATATAAGAAAAACGAAAATTTGGTTATTTAAAAGGTAGTAATATTTTTTATATTATTCATTTCGCTTATAAATTGTACTATTTTAGTGGATATCTTTCGATTCTTTGAAAAAATTAAAAATTAGAAAATTTTTGTACAAGTATAGAATATGCGAAAAGATGCTAGTTTTTATTATTATTATTACTCCCTCCGTCTCACTTTTTTTGTCCTGTTTGAAAAGTCAAAATTTTTAAGGGAACATCATTTATTGTCTTGTCTACATTTTAAAAATGTATAAGTTTCCAAAACTACCCTTAAAAAAATTTATCAAAAAATTGAATTAGTAAATTAATAGGGGTATAATAAGAATATTAGTAAATTAATGAATTTTATTTTTAGAAACAGGACAATATTTTAGAATATCTCAAAATAAAATAGAAGATAAAAAAAAGTGGAACGGAGAGAGTATTATTATTATTTTTGCTCTATTAGGAAGAGAGTGAGAGGAAAAAAGTGATAATGCAAATGGCCATATCCCATATGATAACCGATAAGCATTGTCCACTTTTGCACTATTGTAGTGGGTGAAGGAGAGAGAGAAAGAGCGCGTGGGTTTAAAATTTATTCTTTGTTCAAAGGTAACCGGTTACTGTCTGAACAGGTTTAAATGCTCCGTATGCACCCGTACAGATAAGACGGCGAATAATTAATTACACTTTTTTTTTTTGGTTTTGAAATGAATAATTAATTACACTTAAAAACATTAACTTTGTTGCACTGACCTTAGCTTACGCTAAGCTTACCTTACCGTTTCCACGCGTCAATATTTTATTGGTTATTATTCCAAAGGTCAACTAACACTTTCGCTTAATTCCAAATATTGTCATAGTGTCTGGGATATCAGCTAATATTCCTTGACACGTGTTTGAGTTTAAATAGAACTGACCGCACGTGAGTATTATTATTTTTCCCAAAGCATACGGAAGTGCTATAAAAGTGGGGTCCACACAGAGTAAATCTTCTTCATGGTCCAAGGCTATCCATCCACACACAAAAACACATGCGTGACCAGAATTTCTTTTTTTAAATTGTGGAATCACACGTGTGAGTGACTCACACGTTTTTGTACCATGCTTGGACTCTAGCCACGTATTGATAAGCTGATAGGCATTAAAAATACAGTCTTTTCATTGTTTTCCAAAAAGACAAAAATTATTTGGGGAGCAAAACAAAAAATCCTACGCACATAAATTTTCAATCAAGAATATAATAAAAAATGCACATAATTTTCTAGATTTAAGATGTGCAATTTTTGAAAAAAAAATGTGGACAATGTATACAATTTTTCAAGGGATGTTCACAATTTTGTACATTCAATCTACATTATTTTTAAAGAAAAAATAGTAGGTTAATTTTACCACTAAGTTTAGATATTTTCATTGCAGGAGAGGTTTGTACGCATATTATATACCATATAAGTTTAGGCATTTTCATTCCAAGATAGATTTGTAGCTATATAAGATCACTCTTGTCAGTTTCTCTCTCAAAAAAAAAAAAAAAAAACTCTCTTGTCAGGCTTGCTAAAATAACACTTTTTTTTTGGGGGCTAAAATAACCTTTAGTCAAAATTATAACTAAACATCACGAAAATCATCATTGCTCAACATGTTGTCGAGCAAAACTAACAAATGAACAGTAACTCAGTTACTTGGAGTCTAGCCGCGTATTGATAAGCTGATAGGCTTTTAAAAACCAGTCTTTTTATTGTTTTCCAAAATGAAAAAATTCTTTGGGGAAAAAAAATCCAAATCAAAATAATTAAAGCAAAAGTTTAGATGAATTTAATTGGTTTATATTCATTCCAAGAGAGACTGTGCAGCTTTTTAAAGCATTGTATTTTGCAAGGTATAACTATATTTTACGCAATAATCAAAATAATCTCATCCAAACTTACATTGAAAAAGGATTATTAAAAACAAAAACACTTTTAAAGTAAATTTCTTGTTAATCTAATGGATTTTTATTTTTTTGAAGTAATATAAAATAGTCGAGAGTCTTATAACTAATAAGTGTATAAACGGTGCATTGTCTGCTTTAATTCAGGAAGAGAGTTAAGTTCAAATCTCATTTGTTCCACTGTTTTTTTTTTTTTTTTTTTCCTTTTTCTTGGTAAATGTGGGGGATAGAACTCCCGAGCTAAATGTTACAATAGAACCGGATGCCACTAGACTATAAGGCTCAGTGACGGTCTACTGTTATAACTAAATTAAATTTTATATATATATACACACAGAGTACAAACTAAGTACCAGGAATACAGTAATTATTTGGCATAGCTATAATTCAAAGTCATAATTCGGAGTGCTGAAATTTTTCTTTGCTTTCGCTGAATCTTAAGTGCTTGAAGTTTTATTTTTTTGACCTTTGGGCGTTTGAGAATATCAAGGCATCCGCGTTGAAAGCTCTGAACAAGAGTACGTGTGGTTCTAGATTTTCAATAGGTCGACTTCAGAGGAGTTAAAAACAACAATGTATAGAAAGTAGACCAGTCAAACAGTTTTTTAAATTTTCATAGAATTGACACTGTCAATATGATAAAATAAGTTTAGTTAATTATTAATTCTATAAAAACAGCATGTTTATTTACAAGGGGTATTTTTATATTGTCATGTTGAGTAAAAAGTCAAGGAGCCTAACAATTCAACAAAAAGTTTTTTCTGTTTCATAGTGTAATTATCACAAAAAAAAATATTAGAGTGATATGATTCTTCTCTTTGATCTGGTAAACGTCAGATAGAGTTGTTAATTTTTTAATATTATTTTCATGTTATAATTGATGGACTTGGTATGATGATATATTAGTCTTTGATATAGATATATTTTGGTACAGTCAACAGGAACTCATATTTCAGAGTTTTTATTTATTTATATTTTTTTGGGTAAAATTTCAAAGTTTCAACTTAGACCTTCCGGACCCAACAACTAGGCTTTATCAACATGTTGGGTGGACCATTAATAACTATATATGTATATAAAATTTAAAGGTCACGTTATGCGATTTTTACATTAAGGTTAAAAAAAAAAAAAATCATTTGAAAGAATATTTTAATGAAACAATTGTTTGATTACATTATTCCATTATATTTTTCATATTTGCAAAATATTGAAATTTCAGAAATCAATTAAGTAACTAATTCTTCTTGTTGGGTTAGAAAAGTTTGACCTTGATTAATTAATTCAATTATCCAAGTTAATTAATTAGGTTAAATTGCATGCAAATTATGGAGGTATCAACAAATCACCAATTAAACTAAATGTAGCGGAAATTAAATTGACACGGTGATTTGTTGACACATGGAGAAAACCTCTCGCAAGGCAAAAACCCCACTAGTTGATTTTAAGGTCACTACTCCTAAGAATCCACTAATCAACAATCAAACGGTTACAAGTATAAGAAATCTTACCACTACCTTGGTCTATCCCGAAATACCAATTTACAGTTGAACCTTTACTCCAATACCCAATTGGACTTGATCTTATAGTAGCCTTCTTTCCCTTAATGCACAAATCTCCAATCTATGACTAACCCTTTGGCACGAATCTTAGTACGTGACTAACTCCAGCAACTTGAGTGGATGTTGTTTGCTGCAAAGTTCTTCACTTCATCAATAATGAAGATCATGAAGCACTTGGTTACAAAACCCCATGGCGTACAAACGTAGTAGCTTCTCACAGAGAAAATAAAGCTCTTGGACTCTGTTTCCGTGTATGATGGTTTTTAAAATAAGTCTTATATATGTTTAGAGTTGTGAGAAAATAAAACCTAAACAAATATATCAACATGGGCTGAAATTCAGATCTGGAAATTCTGAATTCGTAAAGCTCGATAGATCGAGCTGGTGTCAAGGAGGTGTCAAGCTTGCACAAGAGGGAATTGAGAATTCAAGAGCCTAATGTTCGAACTGGGGAGATTAAAGTGGTGTTTAAAGAGTCTGTTCATAAGATTTTGGTGTGAATAAAAAACAAGCCATACTTCCGGTGGCCAAGCAAGATAGGAGGTGACCCCGCCAGAACAAATCAGAACTTGTATTGCACATACCATCGGGAGAAGGGACATACTACAGAACAATGTAGGGTATTCAAGGATCATTTGGAGCAATTGGTGAAATTCGGGCATTTGAAGGAGTTTGTGGTGGTGCCTAAGGGCAACGCTACGGGGCAGGCCTCGAGAACCTAGGGGAACATGCTCCCACCGCCATTGGGGGTTATCGAAGTGATACATGTGACTTCAATTGGTACAAATTTAAGTTGACACAAGGGAATTTTAAGTGTGGTTTCAGTGGAGGATTCCGAAGGAGACACTTGGCTCGGGAAGAAGCCAAGGTTGAACCCAGGGCCAATTGAGTTCGGAGACGAGGACTTGGAGTAAATGACCTAGTTGCATGATGACGCTCTTGTAGTCATTGCCAGAATTGGGGGCTTTGTAGTGAAGAGAGTATTAGTAGATCAGGAAAGTGGGGCTGAAGTGATGTACCTCGACTTGTACAAGGGGTTAGGGTTAAAAATGGAGAATTTGACTAAGTATGACACCCTATTAGTGGGATTTGATGGAAGAGTGGTGATCTTAGAACGACAGGTCTCCTTACCCATTAATACAAAAGGGAAAGAGGTAATGGTAAATTTCATCGTGGTGAATTCCTTCTTCTTGTACACTACGATTCTCGGTTGGCCCTAGATCCACGCTATGGGGGTTGTACCGTCTACCTTGCATGTAAAGATGAAGTTTCACACCGAACAGGGGATCACCGTGGTAAGAGGAGATCAGTAGGTAGCAAGACAATGGGGGCTAGACATCATTGGGCCATTTCCCCGAGCAACTAGAAACAAAAGGTTTGTTTTGGTAGCCGTGGATTATTTTACTAAATGGGTTGAGGCTTAAGTATTGGCCAATATTTGAGATGTAGATGTCAAGAAATTTATCTGGAAGAACATAGTGACAAGATTTGGGGTGCTGAAATCTTTGGTGTCGGATAACGGATTGCAGTTTGATAGTAAGGCTTTCTGTAAGTATTGTGGTGATCTTGGAATTAAGAACAGATATTCGACCCTAGTGTATTTGCAGAGTAATGGTCAAGCCGAGGCGACGAATAAAGCAATTGTGAGCGGACTAAAGAAGAGGTTAGAAGGAGTAAAGGGCAAGTGGACCAAGGAATTGCCAAATGTGCTACAGGCCTACCGAACAACGCCGCGGAGATCAACTGGTGAAACCCCCTATTCCCTGACCTATGGAGTTGAAGCAGTCATACCTATGGAAATAAGCCTGTCTAACATGAGAGTCTCAGATTTCTCTCCAACCGTTAATGATGAGCTAATGACAAAGCAGTTGGATTTGCTGGAAGAACACCACGAGATGGCAACTATCCGGTTAGCAAACTATTAGCAAAAGATGGCTCAAACGTATGACAAATGGGTGAGATTAAGAGAATTTCGTGTTGGAGACTTGGTGCTGCCGTAGGGCAGTGAGTGGTGCTCGAGATCTGAACGACAGGAAGCTTGCTCCGAACTAGGAGGGGCCGTACAGAGTTACTGCAATTGCTGGAGTAGGAGCATATTACTTGGAAGATATGGAAGAGAGACCACTTCCCCGACCATGGAATGTAAAAAATTTTTTAAAAAATATTACCATTGAATATGTCAAACTTTGAAGAATGATGTATTCAACTGTCCTCACATCAATTGTATTGTATATTTATAAAGTACTTGTAGACACTCGATTTTGCACCCATGATTTAATTAAGGAGAATAACTAGAGTGACCATCCATGTACTCCAAAAAATCATGATTGCATTACATTCATTAATTCATTCATTGCATATTATAAAAATGATTTTGAGATTCTAACGGTCGCGAGGGTATGTCCGGTTTTTAAATTGGACCGTCAGATCGAAAGATATCACATGATCAAATTTGCACGATTAGCATGCATTGTGTCTAGGTAGAGTTGACCACGTATGATTAATTTAAATTAATTCTGATTGGTTAAATAATCAAAATTAATTAGATAATTTTGTGATTGGTTGACAATTAGTGTTTAAAATAGGATTGTTTGCATAGGAATAAAATGGATAATTGGATAACAATAAAATTGTGGATAATCTGAACTTTATCAAGATTTATTTTAGAGAATTTATCTACAAGATAATTGTTGCTGAAGAGACCTGAATTATCCAAAAAAGAGATAAAAATCTTAGAATACGGATTGGAAACACATCTAAGTGCAAGGCTCAGCTCAAGAAAACCTAAAAAGGGAGTCCAAAATGCACTTGAACACGAAAGTGCAATCAGCGCCTAAGAGTACCATTCGGCACTTTTGGAGTGTCGAGCGGCACTTTCAAAGTGCCGAATGGCCCCCTTTTGGGCTTTGGCCCAACTCACTTCGAGTGCCGATAAGGCACATCCTTTTCAACTTTTTCGCAGATAGACACGTCCCGATTCGCATTCTACCCGTCGTTGCTTATTTTTGAAGCATTCCAACCTCTATAAATAGAGACTAGATCTCAAAAGTTTAGCACACTTTTTTACGCTCTGAGAGTACACTCTTTGACACTCTAGGAGAGACACATTTTCACACTCTCAAATTTCTCACTCCCTTTATGGTATTCTCTCTTAAACTAGGGTTTTTAGGTTTCAAAGATAATTGCATAAATTTTTTTGAACCCTAAAACATCCTCTCAAGAAGAAGAAGTGCTCCATGCAAGAGGTTGTTTCCAATTACCCTTTTCTTTTCTTTATGCTTCTCTTGTAGTGATGATGCATGTTTGTATTTTTTTTTTTAGTTTGGTTGTTTCAAGTATCCATAACATGAATTGTTAATTTATATTGTTAAAGCATGTTCTTGATTCTTTTATTATTGTTGTGATCTCTTTCTTAATTTCAAGGATCTGCAAAATAAAAACGGATTTGCATCTTCCTTAGATGTAGATCTGAATTTTTCTTAAAATAAAAAGGGATCTACATCTTCTTTAGATGTAGATCTGAATTTTTCTTAAAATGAAAACAAATCTACATCTTCCTTATATGTAGATCTGAATTTTTCTTAAATCAAAAACTGGTCTGCATCTTCATTAGATGCAGATCTGAAATTTTCTTAAATCAAAAACTGATTTGTATCTTTCTTAGATACAGATCTAATTTTTTTAGCAGATTTTGAAATAAAGGAAAAGATCATGAATGGTTGTATTTGTTGTGTTTGTTTTAGTCAATACATGTAGCATAAATTTATTTCATGAATGAAATCCTCTTCTCAAGCAATCTTTTTTATATTTTTTGAACATATAAAATAGATCTGATCTTTTACAAATCAAAAACCTTTTTTTTTATGTACTTAAAAACAGATCTGATCTTTTACAAATCAAAAACCATTTTTTCTAAGTTCTTAAAAACAGATCTGTTATTTTTTTTTCAAATTAAAAGACGTTGTTTTAATTAAATAAAAACAGATTTGAATTTTCTCTCTAAAACCACTCTTTTTTTTACACAACAGAAACAAATCTGATTTTTTTAAAAACCAAGTTTAATTTTTTTATTCACAACAATAGATCTGAATTTTTTAACAAAGAAGAGGATACATTCATAAATAAATTTGTGATTTAGTTTATTTCACATGTGCAACATATTATTCATAGCATGCATAAAGGGATACATTGGTCACAAGAGTCTAAAAGACCAGACTCTGTCTGGACGGAATGAATGCCTAATACCTTTTCATTCTGTAACCTAGCCTCCGAATTTAGTATCTTTGAATAGGTAAACTTAGGTCTTATCTTTGCTTTATTTTGGGTAGATTGTAACTAGGATAAAAAGCCATGCAATTATTTGGTAGTTTGTAACTAGGTCCCAAAACCATGTAATTTTCAATTTTTCAAACATGTATTTTCTTTTATTCAATCAATGAAATGAAACAATTCAGCCATGTAAAGTTTTATTTAGTTTTTCTTATTTTTTTGTATAAAAAATAAGTGGCAACTTCACACCACTTACCCAAAAAGAGAGGTGCCCTAAAAGGTACCCAAATCTCTTTTTTGAGAGCACCAAATGGGAATTTTCCCCGATCTCTCACAAGGCTAAGTTTCGTATTAGACTTAAGTGACCAAATATTTACCCTAGTTTTGCATGTTCTTGCATGATATTGTTGCTTGTTTGTTTATTTATATTTGTTGAGATGTTGTATGATACTTTGTTGTATGATATTTTGTTGTGTGTATTGTTTGTTAAAAGGTTTCCCAAATTGTCATAGTATGTGTCATCAAAACAATATGTATGCACCTCTTTCAACAACTTGTGGTGGTAGTAACCATGGATCACCGGTCTTCATTAGATTTGGGTACCCAATGGTGAATTCACCAACTCATAGTCTAAAGTCATTGGATCATTTCCTGTTGATTGTAAAAGATAAACCATGCCGTTTGGACCAACGCAATGTTCATTACATTACAAGTTGGGAGGTGTAACGTCCTAGCTATGGAAAACAATGAAACAACAAACCCATCCTACAACGTAATGACTTAGAACCTACCCTTAGGTCGATTCCTGTTAAAATTGCATTGCATGTTGTGTGTGTTTGTTTGGTTGATTGATTGATGTGGATGGAGACTTAACTTTGATTAACTTGACCAAGCCAGTCATTAGGGGAGAATTTGGTCAAGATCTGAAGGAAGGCTGCAAAGAGAACCTAAGGCTGACACTCAAGCTAGTAGCTCCAGTTCCAGGCCCATCACTCCTATTACAGTATTGAAGCCCGTAAGCATAGAAGATACTTCGCTGCTGTAGCGTCACAATCCCATCTTCGACTTACAAGACAGTTCAAGTTACAAGAAGTTTGAAACTCCTAGCACTATGGCAAAAGAGGGAGAACACCCAAACACTAAGGAGTCCATGAACACTTAAGAGCTACTCAATCATGATGGGCTCACTTAAGTTTTCGGCGTCAGCAAACCCTATATCATAGAACTTATTCTCGCTCTCCTTCACGGCAGCCTTTAGGTCGGCAACCTCTTTTTCCCTCGCAGAGTTAACACTTTCAGCCTGGACGAGCTTCGCCCCAGTATTAACCAGCTACCTCTCCAATTTAGCTACCCTCTTCTCGGTTGATGTGGGGGCCCTTTCGGCCTCCGTTGCCCTCCTCTCAGCAGTTGACAGTGTGGCAATATGATCCCACAAAGTGGCCTGAGACACTTCCTTGAGAGCCTTCTCATTTTCAGCCTTTTCCATGGCACTCTTGAGCCATCCTTCCAGCATGTGGGTCATCTGAATAGCCTAATAAAATTGAAGCAAAGGGAAAAGAAAAACCAAGTTAGAAGTAGAAATGTACATAATGTGAAAGTAAATAAAAAGAGGGAAATTGGAGTTTACCGCAATAGTATGCCATTTTAACCTGAGCGAGATAGCCTCATCGCTGCCCTAGGTGAAGTACTGCATGACATCGGGCAGTAAAAGCGCCTGCCCGGGCTATCAGCTATCCGACCACCCTGTCCACTAGCCCAATTTCGGACGCAGGAGTCCTTGGGAAAAGGGTGGTCACCCAACATAAAGACACTCTGCCAGCCCGGAGAAGGGGGTGTAGAGGAGGAAGCAATGTTAGAGCCCATCAATTTAGTAGGCCTCGGGTCAAAAGGTGTCTCCTGGATGATCAGAGGAACGACAGTAGGAACTGGAGAATGGCTTGGTGGCACATCACTAGGGTGCTCGGTGGATTCAAAATGATCCCGTGGCCTTTTGCGTCCAAGGGGAGCAGGAGGAAGAGGCTATTGTTGGGGGGCCGATTGTCCTTTGGGCAGAAAGCGGTTGGCGGTCATTCTTTTCCAGACTACCATCCTGGTGTTAGACTCTTCAGACGCTGTCTCGTCAACGGGAATGGGGTTGGCAGTAAGGATGGGAGCAACTGAGGCCGGCTCCTCAACAAGAATGTCTTCGGCTTAGCTGTGGAATACTTGGTTCGCTGAGCCGTCCCTAACAAGGAGTAAGGACCCTTCCCTAATTTGTCGAGGATTGAGCCTTCGAGCCTTGCCGAGAGTTAATCCTTGCAGGAGAAAGCCGCGGAGCCAAATGTTGAGATAGGAAAGCAATGGACTACCAATAGTCAGTGCTTGTCCAGGATCTTGGTAGCTTGTATATGAAGGGGTGCACTTGAGAATGAGGTGGGACGCCCTCAGTTGACTGTCGTAGTGCACAAAGATGTCTGAGCACAGCACAAAATTTAAGTCCCGGGTGTGTATGGCGTTGGGATCTGGCTTGAAGCGCTTTGTATCTGGATGGGTGAAGGGAAACACAGGCGTTTGACAAAAATAATAATAATAATGAAATAATGATACTGAACAATAACATCTACCATGCAACAAAAAAAAAAAAAAAAAGGAAAAAAGATATTGACCAATCTCCCGTGGAAAGGTCGGGCAAGTTAGTTCTTTGGCAAGTCAGTTGCCACTCACTTTGACGTACTCTCTCGCCAAGTTCCTATTGGAGTCGGGGAGGCACGATATTAGCCGAACCATGATATCTCAGGCTTTAAGGTAATACCCTGACCTAAAGTTACCACACATACTATACATAAAATTGATGTCGTGGTGGTTGAGGTGTAGACCGTATAGGTTGTTGAGCTGACTTATGCAACTTACCACTCTATAGAAGTTTGGTGGAAGTTGGTCGGGGCAAAGGCTATAAAACTAAGTGTTCTAAGCAGCAGGAGATCCAATGGAAATCTAACCCCGCCCTCTAATATAGCCATTAAAGGGAAAAGGATGCCTATCATTTTCTATACTGCCCTCATGGCAGTATGCTATATCTACATCTAAGGAGATATTAAATCTAGCCTTAAAGGTAGCTAAAGCAGCCTCGGTCCTAAGAAGTTGTGAAAAACCCATTTCCGATATCAGAAAAGATGAGGGGAACTTAAAAGACAAGGTAGAGAATGAAGAACTTATAGTAAGTACTAAGGAGGATGACCTCAGGGAGGAGGTGTGTGCTCGGGAACTATGAACATTGAGAGAGAAGAAAGAAGTAAGAAATGATCTGTGAAGGGGAAAGCTACAATTTATAGGGGGAGAATTAAGGAAGCATTAAATGAGTTTTAGGCGGGAAAAGCATTAATCCTTTTTTTTTTTGTAACCGTTGCATGCGTGGCCTCGGTACATGAATCGTCAGATAATGATGGCCATCTAATGAGACAGACTGTCACCCTGCGTGTCAAAAGCACAGGCTGTCTTATTTGTAATTAATGATTGACAATTGGTATCCCCGAGAAATGACTGGTGATTTGATGAGAATCCTTGATTCTATTCCCGAGGCTTGGGAAAGAATCAAGGGAGGGCTATTGTACAGTTATTTGCCCATTATTAGTAGGCTTATATGTTATGGGTTGGATAATGGTTCCCTGGTGGGCCCCATCTATGTCGCTCGGTAGCTTGAGCCGTGGATTGTTTAGACCTCGGGGGTCCGACTTTGCTCGGGGTCCACTTCAGGGTACCTCGGTAATGCCTTGGATGATATCACCGCTGAGCAACGTTCGGCGTCTGATGCAAGACCCAAAGACTGAATCCCTATTTCCAAAGTGGGGCCCCATTTCGTTAAGAATAATCCTAACGGGCCCCACCTGCATGAAAATTACTGAAAATCAATTATTGCTAGCCCACTAAGGAATGTTATAAATAGGGAAAGAGTGGGAGAGGAAGGGGGTAGACATTGGAGGGAGAGGAGCCAAAGAGTGAGAGCAAGTAAGAAAAGAACCTAAGAGCAAGACTCCTCGGTAGGTCCAATTAATTACACTTTCAGTGAGGATTTTCGCCCTTAGGAGCTTACCATTGTAGGATATCCATACACCCACTAAAACAAGTAAATTGTGAGCCCAACAAAACAGTTAGCCCATTAATCGAGATCCGGACATGCACACATGAGTTTATAGATTTGATGGTAAATAATATCTGATTCACCTGAAATTTGGTGTGCATATTAAGAACAATAAAAATATATAATCTAATGGTGAAAATTTTAAAATATTAATTCAATAAAAGTTATAGACTTGTGTAATAATAAAAAGAGTTACACTATATATAACTTGATTCTAACCCTATATTTATATATATATATATATATATATATATATTTTGGGCTTCAAAACATTACCAAGCCTTTGGAGCAATGTCTGATATGTATAACTTGAAAGAGTCACAAATAAATTAGGCTTGCAATCACTCATTGTTTCAGTCTATATGATTAGGGTCTTGATGTAGGTACTAGGCAGTCTTCAGCTCAAACCTTTCGGCGATTTGGTCCAAGGACCATTACTTCCAAGGACGGAGCCACTCTTGGACAATAGGGAGCAATGGCACTGCCAATTATTATTTTTTAATTATTAGTGTGTGTATATATATATATATATATATATATATATATATATGTATGTATTAATTTTAGCAATTTTTTTCTATAAAATTACACTTTGCCTTTCTTAAAAATATCATTAATTTTTATGAGAGTAATGCTATAACCACAAACATTTCTACAATATTTTTAAAACTTTTGAGATAGTAAATTCTTATTAGTTCGCATCTGGCGCACCATTGACATCACTTTTTTACACAACAATAACCATTAACCATATCAACCATTTATAAAAGAGAAATGCTATGTCTACAATATTTTTACAACACTTTCACAATAAATCCTAAGTGGCAGGTTGTTACTGGTTGTTATTGTTGGGGTAAAAAAGTAATATCAGTGGTAGGTTCAAAATGTTTGTAGTTGTAGCATTTTTCTCTTTTTAAAGGCTATAAAAAATTTACAGACCTAAAATTTAAAACAAAATATGCAAGTCCTTAAAAATTAGCCTAGCAATAAAAATTACCAATAGCAAAAATATTATTAAGAAAAAAAGCCAATCAACCAATTTTACTCAAAATAAACAACCCGATCCTTTAAAAAATTTTAAACAAAATAATTTTATCCTTATCCAACGGTGTGCATCAAAGACACTAAAAAAAAGGAAAAAAAACCCTTAGCGGCTAAACAACAAATTTGGAGGCTGGAGCTGCCGCATGTAGCCAGGGGTACAAAGCCACCCTCCTAATTCCAAGTCCTGACTCCATCCTTGACTTCCTTTCATCATTTGAATTACTAAATTTCAACGTGTTCCCCTAAGCTAGATGCTTCACCTACTTGAGTCCTTTTACTCCATTGAAAAGTACGAAGACATGTTATCTGGGCAAGCCTAACCAATATCCTAAACCTATTTGATAGAGTGTATGACTTCGTTAGTCTTGATTTCCCAAGCCTCTCGAACATTAATTCCTCAATGAATAGAAAGGTAATACTGAATATGGTCATAATACTAGTTTCTAAAAACAATATCCAAACCGTTTTACAATACTAATCATTTCATATTTTCTATATATATTACATCCATTATCTAACCAATAAAACTTCTTTCTCAAAAAAAAAAAAGTGTAAATCTCATCATCTATCCAAACACAAGATAAAAGTCTAGCTCATATGAGCAAAATGGTATGTTAAGCCTAGTTTGAAGTTTGATAAGTAGTGGCGGCTCTAGGATTTTTTCCTGGGGGGGTTAGTAAGAAGATACATCTTAAGTAAAATATGAATCTTACGGTCTAAATGACTTTCTTATTACAATTTTTTTTTATAGTACGTACTAATAATAGAATAAAAAATAAATTATAGGTTCATTTGATATATTTTTTCTTAATATAATGAACATGTTAATTGTTGTTGTTAAGTGAATTTTAATTATTACTGCTTAAAACACTTTTATTTATTAGTTTATGACGATTATATGTTTATATTGTACTATTAATATAAAATTTATGTTATAGATAATTATACTATACACATTTGCAAAAACTATACAATATTGTACACATTTGTTTAGAAACAATGTAGATATTACAATGATAGTACAATGTAAACTATGAATTTTCCATTAGTTTATTTCAAATTTATTATGATCTAAATGGGCTTTTTAAAATAATTTTAGATGAAAAAAAAATTTCTTTGTTGTTGGGCTTATTATTTCTCCCAGATTTTAGATAAAATTGGATTGTTGTTAGGCCTTTTTTTGTATTTAAAAAGATCAAAATATTGTTAAGATGATCATAATTAAACTTATTTCAAGTGGGTTTAAAAAAAATTTAGAATCAAAGTTATCAAATTTTTATTTAGGAGGGGTTAGGGTTAAATAAAAAAAACAAAATATATTATATATAAAAAAAATAAAAAAAAAATAAAAATTGCTAGCTCAGGGGGTTCATTTGAACCCCCTGAAGTACATGGTGCCGCCCATGTTGATAAGTCACAACCAAGTCCTGAAATCACACTACTACCACCACCCCCACCGTGAGCCACAACCAAGTCTTAGGAACTCACCACAAATCAGCTACAACAAAACCACTTGATAAAACTTTATATATATAAACCACTAGACAACACAACAAAACATGGTCAAACCACAACACAACCTTAATAAGCTATAAACAAATCACCACCACCACCACTAGGACCAAAAGCCATGACCAAATTCCTCAAACCCACCATCATTACAATAGCTTAAGCTCCAACCATCAAACACCAACTTCCCATCCAGTGAAACTTATTTAGAAAACCTAAAAAAAAGTCAGGTTAATTAGGTTTGAATTTGATGCCGTTGGGTTGGGATCATATAGGGTTTGTGTCGAAATGAATTGCAAAACTTATAACCCTTAGAGCACTCACAACAGTGGTGCTATATAGGTATATCGGTATATTTTAGCTCCCCCGTCACAAAAAAATGCTCCAGTAGTGGAGCTAAATCTATTTTTTTTAGCTCCACTGCTACAGTGCACATCTAAAAATAGATGTGCACTGTTCACGAGAGCAAAAAAAAAAAAATTATTTTAATCAATCGGTTGATTAAAATAATGCCTCTCTCTCTCTCTCTCTCATTCACTCTGATCTCATCTCTCTCAAGCTCACTCTCTTACTCCGGCCTCTTACTCTCTCAACTCCGGTCTCCCAAGCCGCCGATCCACCCCTTCTGCCGACCCAGCTCGCCGACGTGATTGGAGTGCTTGCTCGTGGTGGGTGGTTTTTTTTTTTTTTTTTTTTTTTTGCTGCTGTGGATTGGTGGTGGTGGTGGTGGTTATGGCTATGGTTGTGGCCGTGGCTAAGGAAAAAGATTGGAGATTTTAGTGTTTTTTTTTTTTTTTTTTTTTTTTTTTTCTGTGGACTGGTGGTGGTGGTGGTGGCTGCGGTTGTGGCCATGGTTGAGGAAAACGATTGGAGATTTGGATTTTTTTTTTTTTTTTTTTTTTTGTTTCTTGCTGTGGACTGGTGGTGGTGGTGGTGGTGGTGGTGGTTGTGGCTGTGGTTATGGCCGTGGCTAAGGAAAAAGATTGGAGATTTAGGGTTTTTTTTTTTTTTTTTTTCCTGCTGTGGACGGGTGGTGGTAGTGGTGGTGTTGGTGGTGGTTATGGCTGTGGCTGATGGTAAAGGTGGTTGTGGTTGGTGCTATTGATATTTTTTTTGAGTAGTGAGATATATTATTTTATTGTAATGGTTATAATATTTTATTGTGATGTTTATATTATTTTATTGTATTGAAAGCTAAAATAGATCCACTGCTGTAGCATATATGTAGATAAAATAGATAAAGTAATTTTTAGTGGAGCTAAATAGCTAAATTTTTAACTCCACTGCTGTGGATGCTCTTACCCAGTATTTTGCGAGTTAGATAAACTTGGTATGACTCATATTTTTTTCACATGTAAAAAAAAAATCAAAATAAATAAGAAACTTGATAATAATGTATTTTTCTTCCTTTCAATACAAATAAGAGAATAAATAAACAAAGTTGTTGTCAAAAAAAAAAAAAAAAAAAAATAAACAAAGTTACTCAAAATAAAAAAGTTAAATAATATATAAAATTTTAACTTTATACAATTTAAGGTTCATTACACTGAAAACTTCAGGCCTCGACCTCATGAATAAAGAATCAACAAGTGTTTGTTAGAAGAAAAGAAAGAAAAAAAAAAAAATTGGGTAAAAGAAGTGAGTGCGAAACACATTTACAAAATGTTGTCAACAGGCCAAGTACAGATTGACCATTTTCTCATGGGCCCAAAAATTTCTATCCATACCCATATTCTCCATTCAAGTTCGGGCATGTTACCGGGCCACGGTCTAATTTTGTCATGTCTTCCCACCAAACAACGTTATTCTTCGTTCCAAGCATCACATAAAGCCAAGTCCAAACACGAGCCTAATATCAGTTAAAAAAATTTGAGCCTATGGACTTGATTTCAATGCTTACTTTGGACTCTAGACTCTAGACTCTAGAGCGCGTCGTTGCCATAACATATTTTTTTTTCTTATAGCATCCTGTTGAGGTCATTTTGGATTTGAGAAATCTCATTATCAAATTGTCTTCCCCCATTAGCTTGCTCAAGTTCTTAAAGCTGTTTCGGATTGGTAGCAACACCACTTTCTCTAAAATAACGTGTCCTAGCGAGGGTGTCACACTCTGCTCTGCCATATATATAAACTTAAGAAAAATTTAATTTGGTCATGCAGATACTTGATATTGAAGTTGATTTTTCATATATAATCATGTGGTAAGATTTCTGTTCAATAATACACTACCATATTATTCTGCTAGAAAATACTTCATTAATGTTTTACCAGCAGGCTAATAGGAAAGACATTAAAAAATAGATATACTAAATTGGCATATACTAGTAATATATATATATATATATATATAGAGTGCAATGACCTAGTTAAATGTTCATTTTCTTACACAGACTCAGTGCCGGCCATATGGAAATAGAGTGCAATTTCCCTTTTCTTTTGTTTTAACTATCAAATCGTCAAAAAAAATTTCCTCTGTAAGTGATGGATACATGAGGTGATATAAGTATCCTGTCAGAATACCTACTGAAGTTTGGAGAAGGGATTCAAGATATAAACAAACATGAAAATAGGATTGTGCTAGCTACCTGATCATATTACCCAATCAAAGAGTCAGGCTCACTAAATATTGTAACAACTCAAGCATTTTGATCTTGGCAACTTAGTCCTAAGCACAATGCAAAGAGAGAGAGAGAGAGAGAGAGAGAGAGAGAGAGAGAGATCTTGGCCATCTTAGCTATGTAAAAGCCAAAGGCAAACCCCACATCTTTTCAATATTTTCCTGATCTTGGCCTGTATTAGTAAGAAACTATTACAAAATGAAAGATAATATTAACCTTATATAAAGGTGATATGAGATACTGTTTCTATACAATGAGATCAAAACATTTTGCAAATACAAAGTTGTATTTTATAGAATAGGATGGCGATTTTATGTGGTTGCTAACTCTCAGATTCAACCCAAAAAAAAAAAAAAAAAACCAATGAAAGAAATACGGAATAGCATATTTTTTTTAAAGAAGTATGAACAATATGTAGTACCAAGAAGAAAGGAAACTTTAGATTTTTCAATGCTGTTGCAGCCACTCTTGAATGGCAGAACGAAGAGCATGGTTGGGGACAAGATTACAGTGTTCAAGCTTCACATTTGTCATTGGTGAAGTATCATGCCCACTGTCCAGCCATCCTCTCAAAGCCTCTGCTTCATAAGTAAAACCATCTGCTGCCACATGTGGATCTTGCATGACTTCCTGCAAGTTTGCAAAATATATGACAACAAAATCCAGTAAATAAAGATCATGCATTAATAGTTTCCTTGATAAAACATTCAGATCATTGCTATATTTCTCACAGACTAAAGGTTTAGGAGGATGCAGTCACAAAAGTTAATTCAGTCTAAAAGATATATTGGAAACTATTAGGAAAGAAGAACCTACATGGAAAATGGGGCAAATAAAATATGGAGGAGGTTGGAAATGCTCTTCAGAACCCAACCGAAATGAAGATGAACCTCCACATGAAGCCCTCATTGGTTCAAGCACCCTCCAGACGTCTGAGCCAAGGTCTGGCCGGCTCCTTCGGTTAATCTCACAACACCTCAATGCCAAACGAGCCAACTGTTCAGCCTGCACAAATGGCCAATCCCCAGCCAAAGGATCCAAAAGGACTTTCAAATTTCCAGAATCTAACGCATATTGAACTTCCTTTGTTATCCCCAAGGCTGACCTACCAGTCAACAATCGTAATAATATAATTCCAAATGAATAAACATCTGACTTTGGAGTAAGCTCTGCTGTGGAAAGGAACTCAGGATCCATATATGCAAAAGTGCCCTTTGGGTCGGTTTTCCAATACAGTGTTGAGTTGCTGTTTAAACTTTCATCTTGAGATAATAAACGACAGATTCCAAAGTCACTAAGTTTGCTAACAAAGTTAGCATCAAGGAGAATGTTGGCCGGTTTTAAGTCTCCATGGATTATGCTGTTTGGTTTACATGAATGAAGAAAGATGAGGGCGGAGCACAACTCTGCAGCAATGCGTATTCGAATTTGCCATGATAATGGGGGACTATTGTCCTTGCAGCTGAGGCGATCTTCAACGCTTCCATTTGGGAGGTACTCATAAATAAGAGCCCAAGCATCTGGGCAGGCTCCAATGAGTGTAACTAGATTGGGATGCCTCAACTTACTCAATACATCAACCTGAAATAGAACCAACCAATGTCACACAACGCCAAACTTGCAATCAATTTAATTTACATATTTTTTTTTTGAAGTTGTAGAAAAATTACCTACTACAGAATTTAGCCAAAAAAAAAAAAAAAAAAAAATGAAGGAAATTGAATAAACAAATTTCTTCCTATCCAATTCTTAGTTTCTGAATAAGCTCACATTTTTATATATTATAAATATACAAACAATTTTGTGCCATTATCAAAACATCGTTTAATGCTGCATCAAATTGTGAAAATTGGATTGGACTGGACTGTTCGAGTGCGTGTTGAGTCCTACATTGGATGATTATTAGGTGAATATTGGGTTTATAAGTGATTACGAAGAGTCCAAATTGTAATTTGACCCGTCCTTTTGGGTTGTAAGCATAGATGTGGCTAGTGCTTTCCTCAAGTCGTTACAAAAGTAGTAACTGATGAATGATTTTAGATTGTATTGACGACTAAAAAATGGTACATGTTCAAGTACACTTAATAAATTTATGAAGATGAGCAATAAAAAATGATGAGAGAAGCCAAACCAAATTAAGAGTAATATAATTTAGGTCAACAAACCTTCATAACATGCATTCATCTAAACGGGTACAATTTCACTTGAGCCAACACCTATTGATTACACTCCATAAAATTAATATTTGCTTAAGCCATTTATCCAGTTCATAATGTAGCAAACAAATTTATTAAATGAAATTAGAAGACCATACCACTTGGGTCCTAGACTCCTAGTATTTGATGTACTAATAGCCTTGTGAATAGCAGTTGCACTCATGGTGAAGATTTAGATTTTCAACTCTTCTAGACAAAAAAACATACAATCATCCTAATAAAAACATGATGTACACATTTAATTCATCTAAAATAAATACACAGAATTCAAACCATCTTACCTCCTGCTGAAATTCTGATGGGCCTTGCAAGCTATGAGAGTGTAGCATTTTTATAGCCACTTGGGTGTGACGCAGGACACCTTTATAAATGTTCCCATATCCACCTTCTCCAATCTTCAGGGATGGATCGAAGTTTCTAGTTGCTTCGTCAAGTTCTGAGAAAGAAAACTCAGAGAAGAACTGGGGCATGTGTGTGCTTGAGGCTTCTCCTTGTTTCTTCCTCAGCTCCTCAGCTTCTTTAAGTGCAATGTCTCTCTCTGTCTGCAACTCATCTCTCTCTTTCTTATAATTTTGCAAGAGTTCCACAGCAGAGATAATCTTCTGCTCCAACTCCTTTACCATCTGCTCAGATTCTGCAATTTGCCTCTCCATTGATGATTTCTGATCTAGGGCAATTTCAAGTTCTTCCTTGACTTCGGCACACAGGTTATTAACCTTTTCAAGTTCTTCCTTTTCTTTTGCTAGTGCTTGCTCCATTTCTTTCCTTTGCTTCAATGCCTCAAAATAAAAGATTTCTGATGCTTTAGCCTGTAAATTGCATAATTGGCAATTTGCATAGGATAATGAGATTTTTTAAGTTTACACTCTGAGATATCCATATAAGCAACTCAATACAATTGAAAATGACGCCCACTTCCTTTGAATAATCTAAAAACATTGGTCTAGATAGTGTTATATATGCTCCACCTCTTAGTTGGACCATCATGGAAGCATTTAAACAAGATCAAACTAACTTTATCATTAAGAACCAATGTTAATAGGGAGGAATGTCCATACACTCAGCCCACTTAACTTTTCTTGATCTTCTTATCCTATATATGGTTAAAGGACTTAAGGTATGTGATAGTCAGTACAAGGTGCGTAGTATGTAGACAATTCCACTCCATAGGACGTAAGCATCACCTTTCTTTAATATGTTAATTTGTACCTATGAGGCTATAACATATAACTGAATTTCAGGGTTTTTTGTTTTTGTTTTCCCCCAATCTACATAAACAAAATCAGCTCCATAATGGATAGTAATAAATAAGTACCAAGGATATAAGATAAATACCCGCCGTATGGAATCAATGGCATCCTTTTCAGCTTTCCCACGCTTGACAGTCTCTTGAAATGCTTCTCGCTTTGCATTTCTGGCCTCGGCCATGGCTTGTTCAAGTTGGTCATAAAAAGTATCATCTATACTTCCATCCTGCAAGAATCCGTCAATCATTAAAAGTTAAAACCCATTCCTATAATTTGGTCAATGATATACTTGCTTGACTAAAGAGAAAGGTAAAATGATTCTTACAAAATACAAACTTACAACTTAAAACATAAACTTGGTCCATCCATAACATTAATGTGAATGTCCTACAAAAATGTTAGCACGTACCAGTACACTGGGAGGGGAAGACTGATGAAGATCCTCTTTATACTGACGGAGTTCACTTAATTCTAATCCATTCTCACTTCCCTCAGTTCCCACATATGGAACAGGAGCTACCTCACTAGAAAAGCATGAGTAATCAGAACCCTGATGAGGACTGCTTCCAGATAACCCGTCTGATTCACAGGAATCCCCATCTGCATCCAAATTGCTTTTTGGAGCTGAAAGCCCTTCAGTGTTAATTGGGGAAAAACCAAACGTCTGAATATCGACAGACCTTACTCTTCTGAAAAGATCTTGAGCTGGATTACTGAGTGCTACCCGAGTAGTGGGCACCACTGTAACAGATTGTGATCTCAAATGGTTTGGTTGTCCAGTTTCATTGTTTGGACTCACTTGAAACAAAGGAGAAGCAACCTCGACATCAGCTCCATGTAAATTACCTTCCCTGTTTTGATATGGTACTTGTATTAGTTATCATATTGGGAGTGGCTTAGATGAGTTTAGTTCACTTCCGTAGAAAAATCATCAAAATCGAGTGACAATCCAAAATTTTAAAGCCACTGACAAGCAAAGCTTTTATGGCAGTTTAAAGTATGCAATTTGCAATGTCCCTGATAAATAGCTGATCAAGCATTTTGTAGGCAGAAATATAACCCATACGTCGTTAAAAAAACATAAAAGCTGCTCCCTTGGGAATACATTCTTCATCTAATCACATATTTTCTCAACATATCAGCACAGATCAGCATTGCAAAATGTAAATACAAATTTTGAGCAAACCTGTTGTGGATAAGGTTCCCCCTGCAGACAAATTGAATGTGACAGTATGCAGGTGCTTGTTGGCGTACGTAAATGGCTTTCTTAGACTTGAGGTCCATCATTCTCCTGCAATTTCAGGCAGTAAGGTAAAAATCTAGTTATACAGGCGTACATGCAAGATTCAAATCAGAGGATCCTTGATTCAGATTACTTACAACTAACAATATGCTGAATTCACTAACATCATCAAACAAAATGGTGAATACCAAAGAGTATGGTACTTATTGAGTTTTTTTTTGGGGTGGGGAGGTGTTAAATTCCACAAGTTGGAAACAAAAGTAATAATAGTACTTCATTGAAAAGAATATTAACAAGTAGTTGGCAGAGGCTACAATCAAAGTCAACCCCTTAAAGAAGGATATCTAGAAAGGCATGTCTAATTGCATGGTGTACTGATTGTTCCTGACAATACTGTTTATTAATTATTTATTCATATGCTTAAATGATTTTGAATAGGCTACTTAAATTCTCTTTTCAGTCACCCTGGTATGTTCTGCAGAAAGCAAATACAGATGGGACCCATAACATCACCGTAAGCTGAATGAACAAAAATAATAAAGCGCGTCCATCAGAATTTCCCAATTGCTTTATCTTGTGAGATCCACAATGGATGTACAGAAAACTAAATTAACATCATGATTAAGCACATCAAAACAGTTCCTAAGTGGTTTGTACCTTGAATAGTGTTTGTCTGCAGCTGCTCCCATGACAAGCTTCCTGATTCCATGCTGGCGGATGAGTTCCACTATTCCTTTTTCGATGCTATCCATTTCAATATGTACTTTCTCAGCCCGTACCTACATTAAAAAGTTCCCAAATTCAATACAAACCAGAAAGTGCAACAACTGCTTCAATCCAACATTTCAATATGATCCCCAAGATATTAGGATCATGAATCCTGCTGTTAAAGAGGTTCAGGAACTATTAGATAACACTACTTTAATATTTATATCCTATCATGTATACCCATTCTAATAACTGTCATCCAAAACATTTAGCTTCAGTCTTCTTACCCAATTCATGAAAGAACTTATAAAGTTATTCAATTTTAGAATACAAACTATTCACAAAGGCAAAACAATTCAAAAACCTTCCAATACATTTGGACAGAAAGAGACAGAAGACATATTATACCCCCATTCGGCGGCAGATAAGAAGATATTCATCAAGGGTCTTCTGCATAAGTTGCCTTTCAATTTCTCTGTACGCCTTGACTTCCTGTTCTTTCATTGAGCTTGCTGGAAACTTTGTTCCCACTATAAAATCAAGAAAAAAAAATACTATATATTAAGTTCTAGACGAGCTAAAAGCCCTTAAAAAAGATGCTGGAAACTGCAAGACAGTATGATCATCAAACTCAAATCCAACTAAGTAAATGCATATAAAAGATTTAGCCAAATTCAATTAAATCATCAGTTTATGAGTTTAAAATTACAGACAATTCCTAGAAAATTAAGATTGACCAATTTTTCAGAAATTGTTAACCAAATTTTAGAACCTCCTCAGCTATGGCCAATTTTTTTTTTGGTCCAAAATTTCTCTCCCATAAGAAATTCAATTCAAGGCCCAATCTGAAAACCAGTTTAAAACATTATACTACCTGCAAATTCTACAAAAACATTCAGGAGGAGGCAAACCATACACTTGTGTTGTGTGTGCATGAAAATAAGCATATTTATGCTGCAGACTTACTCAAGGGTATCATCTGTGCAGGCTGATGAACATGAATGATGCAAACTTTCTTCCCTCCTGATTTCTGTAATGTCCATACCAAGGTAGATTTACTATCCTTCACATCTTTTGCTACTGCAACATATATTATATCTTCAATTCTGCTCACCACTGAGTCTTCTTCAATTTCTTGCCTACTTGCCATATGCACTCTAATGGTATGGGTCCTTTGGGTGATTGCAGACACAGGACTCACCATAGCCATGCCAGTAACTACTGTAGAACTCTTCCACCTTATGAACACTTCCTTTCTTTTCTAGGTTGAACAACCCAATTCAACTTTTTCTCTTTCCAATTATGGAACTTAATAAGCAATATCTGAAATTACCCAATTCAACTTTTTCTCTCTCTAAAACTGAAAATCCAACAGTAAACTACAACTTTGTAACGCTTTCTCTCTCTAAAAAACAAAAAAACCATAAATAAAAACCCAATCTTTAATTCAGTAACTTGATAATAGAAATAGCAAAAATCTCAAACAACCCAATTCAACCTTCTCCCTCTACAGCTCAAACAGACCAAATTCAACTCTTAATGTCTCCAAATTCCTCAACTTAGGTACTAAGAACACCGAAAAACCCCTACTACCCAATTCAATTCTCTCTCTCTAGAACACTCACAAACCAAATCCAACCCTCTTTAGAGCATAACTGAAAACAATCTCACCCAATAAAAACTCCCCCTTTCCCTGAAACCCTATCTATATGATCTTGGATTTGGGTTTCAACCCTATCCTTCTCACCAAGATTTTCTGGGGTAGATACTATGAATCTCAAACTCAAAGAGAAAGATCAAAACTTTGAAAAGAACAAAAAAAAAGGGCTGGTGGGGTTGGTTAGTGAGGTGTGTTATGTGTATAGTAGATATGTGATTGAGAGATTTGAGAGAGCCAATAGTCTGGATTGTCTTGAACTAAAAATGATTGTACCATAACAACGATGAGATTGTCTTTCACAAATAAAATATAAAACAACAACTCTCCAAAGTTAAAACCACGTTACTTTCCTTGCTTTTTAGTTCTCTTCCTTCAAGAAGAAGCTTCCTTGAACACGTATCACCCTCCGCAACTCACTACTTTACATTTATGATCCTACAAACCAAATTGCAAATCACCATTTGGAGTGCAACTTGCATGAGGGTGTCCTCACGTGCTTTACCTTATACCTCACTTCCTATAAAAAGACAAATGGACCAAAATGACGATAACTTTGATGAGAGTTTTTCTCTCTTCAACTAATCACGTTATTAGCGTGATTGGTGAGTGAAAAATGTCAAAAAGAACAATACTTATCAACTTATTTTTATTGAGATTGAGGATCTATTTAGTATGCAATTTTAAATACATGTTTTTAATTTTTAAATAATATTATACGTATTTTTATATATATTTAACTAATAAGTATTTTAAAAAAAACTAAAAACTGTTATTTAAACACACGTACCAAATGAGTCCTGAATGGTTCGGTTTAGTTGAAGTGCCAAACTAATAAAGTTTCTTATCCAATAATAAAATTAAAAAAAAGCAACAAATTTTAAAAAAAGATAAATCACAAGTTAAAATTCTATTGTTAAAAAAATAAAAAACTTATCAAGATTCAGGACCACGATCAGATTTGAATTTTGAAGTTTAGAATGTGAGGTATTTTCGTATATGATATCTATTAAATAAATTTTATTTAAATTTACAAATTATTGATTTTTTTTAAATACATTTTTTTTGGCTTATTTAGATATAAAATTTGTAATTAAACTTTTGTACGTACGTTTTGTTTACATTTCTTTTTTGTTGATAATATGGTTAATCATCTTTATGTTTTTATGACATTTGATTTTAAGTAAGATTTATTGATTTTAATCTTGAAAAACATTATAAAAGCAACTCTAACGTGTATTTTTAATAAAATTGTGTAAGTGATATATACATTAGAAAAATAATACAATCTACGTTTATAATTTAGTAGGTCGATTACAATTTTCTCTTATTTATAAGAACTTTTAATTCTTAAAATAAATCTACATCATCAATATCATAATAAGAAACCTCACTAAAATATAAAATTCTATTTGAGTATAATAAAATAAAATTTCAAAGTGTAGATTAATAGAATTTGATTCATTAGACACGATATTGTTTTTTCACATAACAAAAGAATCACCCAATATATAACGTCAATTAAGGTTGTCAAAATCGGAATCCTACGTAAGATTGTGGGAGGTAGGTAGGATAGTGGATTATAGGATCGGATCATGGATCATAAGATCCTACATTATTTGTGGAAAAAAAAACACATTAGTATGTTAAATAATTACATAGATTATACATTCATTCATAAGAAACCAAAAATTTGCATCCATTTGATGTAATTACCATACATCACTACATCCATCTGTAAACATTATTTAAAGAGGCCAAAAATCTCAAAATGTAACATTCTATTGGAATGTTATTTTTCATTTAGGTCAAACTAAGTTTTTTGTCAAGTTAAAAAAGATTACAAGAAATTAGGATTGTTTGGGATCGTCAGAATCGTACGATCCTATCGATTCTAAACGATCGCAAAAATTCTTGAAAAATCCGGATTATTTTGGGTAGATGGGATTGTAAAATCGTAAGATCTAGATCGGTATTTTGACAACCATGACGTCAACCATCACAAGCACAAATTGATTTACTTAAAATCATATTAATAATAGAATAATTGAATAAGAATAACTAAATAAGTTTAAGGATGAGAGAAAAATAGTGACTTGATGGTAAATAATGAAAGCCTATTTTAATTTTTTTGGGAAAATATTTGAAATCCTATTTTCTTTTTTTGGGAAAATGATGAAAGCCTATTTTAATTTTAATGGGATAAGAGAGAAATTCTATATGAGTTTATTCAATTTTTAGCTATATACGATCACTTTCCAAAAAGAAAATGTAAATGGGTATCAACTATCAACTATGAAGATATATTTTACTTTAATTAAATTGTTAAACAGAAAATTTTATATTATAAGAGTTTTCTTTCTTAGGGTTCTTACGCAATTGCCAAAATTACCAAAGTATATAGAAAATGCTAATCCTCACTTTTCAAATACCCTATAATATCATCTTTTATGTTTAATTTTTTAAATATCCTATAATATCCTCTTTTTATAGTTAGCACCACCAACTTAAAAAAAAATACTCAATATTGAGGTCAAGAAGTTAAAAATAATAAATTTTAAATTCATAAATATTGGTGCATGTTTTTAAGAGAAAATTATAAATGCTCTATAGTGTATTGTCAGCCAAAGTATAACTACTGATTCTTCTATAAAAAAAAGTTTAACTACTAATTACCCAATAATTTACCATCTCCAACTAAGGTACATTATAAAAATAAAAATAAAAATTATGTTGATGAAATTCATGAATAAATTTATACCTTATTAATATGTGGATATGATATTATATATCAGATATCAATTAAACATTATTTAAATTTATATCACAAGTTTTCTTGATGAAACAAAAATGTTAAAGCTCGATATTTAACAACATCAAAGAGTAAGTCTAATTATAATTGTAAAAATGTCGAGATTTCTGTAACTCGTTAGCACATTTTTAATGTTTTTAATTGGAACCTAATAGTCAAGTAGTAATTTTTTAAAAAACAAAATTTCGTGTTCTTTATGTTAAAATTATTGTTATATTGTCATCTAAGTGACATAAATATATTGATTTTCTGTTTATTCTATTTACCAACTTTATAATTTGAACCCTTAATGAGTCAAGGTTTAGATATGTGTGTTTGAATCCATTGTATTTATTTATCACCTTTCTCTCAAAAAAAAAAAAAAATCCATTGTATTTATTCATATATATTATTTTCTTGTTGTTCTTAAATATTTTATTTTTCTGATTGGGATATATATCAAGGTACATCTCTAGCTACTTTGATTAAAAGAAGAAGAAAAAGTAGTTTTTACTTTTGAATTTCCTGTACCATTCTTTCTTTCAGGATAACAATATTCATAAAATTTCTAATATAAATTAAATGAAATTCAACACAATCTTCATTTATCGATCTATTAATAATTGTTCTCCTTCAAATTTTTTTTTTGAGAGAAAGAAAAGGTAATCTCCTTCAAATTAAGGACATATAATTTGTGATAAAAAGAATATGATCTCTCTCTCTCTCTCTCTCTATATATATATATATATATATATATGTATATATATGTAAAGTCACAATCTCAAACAGAGAGTTGATATCTTAATTCAAAATACATTCTTCAAAATACTGGTTACCCACTTTTACCCTCCTGCTGTTCAGTTCTGTTCACACTTTTATGTACCACAATTGACTCCACAAAGAAACTAATCCACAAAATAATAGATAAATAATGTCAAAAACGTAAAGCTACATTTTTATTTTTTAAAGATTTTTTATGTAAAAACACCTCTTCCAGAACACCTGACAGTTAACTCTTGGTTTGAAAAACAAAAAAAAAAAAAAAAAAAACAAACAAACAAACAAAAAAACAGTTAACACTTCAATATATCTCACTGTTTTTTTAATTTCTCTCTTCATTCTAATTGATAATTTTAAAATCCAACCCTTTAGTAGTTTCTATCTGTATTTTTTTCCCTTTTTTTTTTACCAATATCTGTATTTATTATTCTCATCCTCTTTGTAGTCCTTATTCTTCTTCTTCTTTTCTGTTCATACTTTTTTTTCCCTCCTGTTTTAAAAAAAAAAAAAAATTAATCTTGAACTTGCTGCATTATTATATTATTTTCATTGATGATGAAACTCCTCTAAATGCCATAGAATAAAAGTAAATTATGGTTGTTTACAAGTCATCCATTTTGATCCAATCTTCTGTTAATAAATAGGGCGAAAAAACCTATCTTAAGCTCATGAAACACAGGCAAGAGACTACCCCAGATAATGCATAAATGTATATATTTTTATAGAGACCATAATCTGATTATAATAAGAAGAATTGTATTAGCAGTTAGCACAAGTTGGGTCTAATTAAATATTATATCAGCACAGTTCGTACTTTGTACACAATACACGAATACTAACACAAATAACCTGCGAGCACGTGGCTTATTTATAATAACATGGGAGGGATTATATATATATATATATATATATATATATATTTATATATATATATTGATGGGTGGGAAGGAATATATTATATATAAAATACTTGACGTGATATTATAAGTTTATCTTTATTATTTAAACAAAAATGTGAATTATAAACCTGAATTATAGAGCTATGTTAGTAATTATCATGTCAACTTGCATACAAAACCCTAGACAGATAATCTTAATCTTTATTTTATACATGTTATTAATTTATATATGGAAATGTCCTCCAATTCGAGACCGCTGATACTGTTGACCTAGCCGGACAGAACAGCTAAATTCAACGATGATATCAATATCACCTGGATCTTAATTCGCGGTGGCGATTTGATTTTTGTGTTTTGTCCATTGAGGTGGACATGCTGTAAGGTGACGATTATAATTATATTTATATAATTGAAGAATATTCTTCTCATGGAATATTAACAAAAGGATATTCCTCTGAGAGTAGGATATCCACCAAACTCCAAAATAAATTATGAAAAATTTAAGCCATCAGCATTGAGTTTCCTCACATGGTGTTTTTTTTTATTTTTTATTAATCACATAGTCAAGATCAACTCTAATTTCATCATGGTAAAAAAATAAAAGCATGAACTCTATAAGTCATATCACAAATGTAACCACATAAATTCGGATTCTTATTTTGTAAAAGGACACGTTATATATTTATATTGTACTATCAAAAATGAATATATATAAACTCTAGTCTAAGAAAAAAAATATATTATTTTTGTTAGATAAATATGTGTATCATGTACTCATGTTTTCACATTAGTATTACAATTGCATTACCTTGAATGACACTCGTGGAAATTACGGTAATGAAAAATATGAATACGACTGAAGTATGGGATAGTCTTTTCCGTACTAAAGTCGGTGTAGATATAAATTAGGTAGCAAAACGCTGTAACACATTGGTGCTATCATGACATTTGGAAGAAAGTAATCCATGGGTGTACAAGTGTACAACAAAGAAACGAAGAAGTTGTGAAAAGTAAGTTTAGGGGGTGTTTGGTAAGATATTTTAAATAACGGTGTTTAGTGTTTAAACAATATTACACGTATTTTTACATACTTTTTTATCTATACGTATTTCCAAAAAATACAAACAACATTACAACATTACCAAATGCTCCATAATCTCTCTGACTCTGTACTTAATTGATAGTTTTCTCCTTTTTCTTGGTTGGTTAATTCTTTTATATGGTTAATTGTGAAAAAACAAGTCATGACACCCAAGAGTGGATCCTTCAAGTCATACCCGAAAAAAAAAAAAAGCAGCAGCAACCAGCCTACAACCTATGGGTTAACTTATCAATAAAAAAAAATACATCAATTTTTTTATTATTTAATTTTATAAAGTTGATTACTAGACCCAAGATATGCCAAGAGTCTTCTAGTTTAATAATATTGTCCAATTCTTTTGATAAAAAAAATCTGGGCTCAAATTCCCTCCCAATTATTGTTAGCAAAAAATAAATATACTAAACCTGAGCTGAGATACTTTGATTGATGCAGAGTCATGGTCACCCAAACACATTTAGCGATAATGTTGATGATTCAATTTATGACAAAAGTTAAATTAAGCCTAGAATTAAATGCTAACATATCATGCCCTTTAATTAATTTTATGTTTAATTATTATTTTTGGTCCCTATTCTTTGTCCTAATGTTTCAAAATAATTCATAACGTTTCAATTGTGTTAGTTTGGTTCCTAATATTTTATTATTGTGTCCAAACAGTCCTTATCGATGGATGTAAAAATAATCATTTTGATGTCACTTGGAATTCCATGTAGTCTTGATTTATTATAAAAAAGAAAAAAAAGAAAAAAAAAAAGTAAACTTGCGTGTTTGCACATGTGGACTATATTTAGGATATGAAATTCCTTGGAACACAACGGAGAAGAGGGGGTGGATCCTTGGGAGAGAAAAGAGAGAGCTTGGGAGTGAAAGTTAAGACTTAAGACATACAATAGCAAGGTCAAGACATACAACAAATGGTGGATAGAAAAATTTGACATATCAAAACCTTTGATTCCTAATATATATGAGAAAAGTTAACGGATGTCTTAAGGATATTGGTTTAAGAAATATTTAAATTAATTATTTTTAATAATTTTTTATATTTCATATAAAAGTGGTGTCAAAATTTTCATAAATTAGTTAATTAACAAATGCTATATATATTAGGAATTTAAACCCTTATGATTTTTTTTGATTAGCATAGTGCGATAGAGGTTTTTTATTTCACATGACAGGGACTGCCGGTCACCGCCCATCAAATCAAATCTCAACAAAGGTACCAAAACTAGAAAGATAAAACCTCTACAAAATGTATTTAATTATATTCTTTTAGATATACAGAGTATCGGATTTGGACCCTATGTTGTGGGTCATGTCTTTGCTCATCCAAGTGAATTTAGGTGGAGATATTTTACGCAGGCAGTCCTAAGTAGCACTGGATTGACAAGTGACAACTTTAAATTAATTTCCATGCCAACATGTTATCTTTCATTTTCAACGCACGAACTATTGTAGACATTTGATTAGTTTAATTTTATAGAATAAAATTGAATTGTAGATGTCGATAAGTGTTTCCTATAAATCATAATCTCTTACTTATGGTTAAAAAAAAATATCATGGGAAAGCAAACAGCAGGGAAAAAATAAAAACTAAAAAAATCATGCATAAGCAGTGTACCAGGAAGACTGGTCCAATATGGTAACAAGCATTAATTATAAAACGCGGTTTAGGCCATTTCAGTTGAACTCTAGCTATAATGATGTTAGGGAAAGAGACAAACACATCAATTACCCTTTTTTTCTTTGACAATAGTATAAATGAAGTCTTCAAGCAAAAGAAAGAAGAAGTATGAATGAAGTCTTGGAAAGTAGTACATTTTTATGAAACAGGTATTATTATTACTTTCTCTGAATATTTTCACCCAGAAGATTAATAAAGACTTGGACCAAGCTCTGCCCCCAAGAATAAAAACAATCAGAAGTAAAATTTTAATTTGCAAATATCTTATTCTGAAATTGGTACTGTTCTTGATTGTTTTTTCCTCAGTTTTTTTTTCTCGACAAAGACTAAATTCGTTGAAAGTCACATTCAGTCTTGGTTGGCAATTAATTGAAACATCAATTCAAGGAGAGGCAATGTGTATAAGCCCATATTTCTTGTAGTAAAACTATAAAACTACCATGAAGGTTCCCTTTCAATGTTTGTGGCTAGGAATCACATGCTGCTGAGCCTTTGATCGCTCCACTTGCCTTCCCACTGGTTATTTAGCAATTAAAAATGAGAATGATTGGTAACATTGTTAGAATATAGGTTGTCAATTGAGTCATATTAAAATATGGCCACCTAATTTGACGATAGGAGCTGCAATGTGCAGTTAGTAGGGGAACTTGAACTCATGCCTGAGGCATTTTGGCCCAGCCCTTACCAGTAGGCCAACCAACATGTTTGTAGTTTAGTCACTTACTAACTATATAAATTAAATAATTAAACTCACTCATTGTTTTCAAAGGTAAATAACACAGGGTGAGCGATGATCCATGCATCACCCAAATGAGAGCTCTCTCTCTCTCTTACACACCCCTACTAATTATGCTATCTCTTGGGGTTAAATCTTATTATTTTCTTAAATTATGGATAAAAAAAATGCATGGACATCTTGTTGGAAGTATAGTTTGGAAAATTGTCCAAATTGATTAACAAAGTTACAAAGCAATATCAATAAAACAAGATATGCTCAAATTAACTTATAAGCAAAATAGACAAGTACAAAAGTGTATAAAATTAAGGATTAAGTAAAACTTATCGCCGAGGCACGGAACTAAATCCGCTGTTCTTAAGAAGCGATTTCGCCTTCACTGGAATGAATCCGTCGGTGCAAATGGCTCAGGCGGTCGCTCTCTAGGATACAACGGCAATTCTGTTAATGTGTACTCACAAACAGAGTTTCGAACTTGTCACAAATGCCTAAGAGAAGATTTTCAGCAAAAACAAAGTAGCTAGAGTATCAAAAGTAATATATGTTTTTTTTTTTTTTTTTTTTTTTTTTTTTTTTTTTTAAATTTTAACTAACATCATATATGCAGAATTTTGATAGTCTTAGAGCTCTAAAAAATGGAAGTAGCTAAAGATGATTAGAGTGAAAAAGGGAAAGGTAAAAATAAAGGAGTTTTCTTTTCCATTGATGTCATAAGCTGCTATGTATTTTCTGCAAAACATGGGAAGGTGCGGCTGACTATTTTATAAGGAAATATGAGAAGATCAAGGGTTTTGTTTACTGCCAAAAATTCCCACACCAACCCAGGAAAATTCTAGAGCATGGGCTTGGTTTTACAACAAAATATCATGGGCTTAAATTTTAAAACATACCCAACACATCTTACTGCGGTAGTTTGTTATGTAATTTTTAGTCATATGATGAAATATCGTGGCCAACACGGTGCTAACAATTTAGATCATTTTCAGCAAGATATAAAAACTGCAAATTACTTTGCTGAAAGCTTAACTTCTGGTGGGGGTAGCTATAATTTTGAACAAGTGGATGTTAAAATATTCCTGTTGAATTAGGCTTCATATTAATTATATCATCGTCATCTGAAAGCAACTACTGGGGTTTTGTCTTCGTGTTTTTTCCTTTTCATTTGTTTGGGAAAGCATGAATGATTATCTTAACTGGGTTTTATGAAGTTGGTTTGATTAAGTTAAGGTTGTGATTTTTATATAAGAGTTTAATAGTGGAAAGACAGAACTAAATTTGGGATTTTACAACTATTAAATTGTTGCGTTACCAACTCAGTTACAAGCCTTTAATTCCCTACATGTAAGCTTCCTGCTCATGCTTACAACTGTTGTCTCTAGACTCTAGCATTGTGTCTTCATAGCTATTCGATGCCACAAGTCAATATGCCGAAAACCAAACTAATCTCTTGACTACTTCAAGGCTTCTTGAAGCTTAGTTTCAAATCAGCACTTCAACACCACAGTAGGTGATCTTTGTGTTTTGGGGGGGTAAAATCCTGTCAAGTGTATAGCAATGGGAGAGGCAGAAACACTTTGTGGTTTTGGCAAAGTTTCTTGATGAATTCTGTTGCCATCTTTCTCTTCATAATATTAATGTTTAATTTTGTTCTTTTATATATATATATATATATATATATATATATATATATAAATTGAAAGTAAAGTAGAACCAGCCAAGAAGGCGGTATTGCAGATATAATCAAAATAATTTAAAAGCAGTAATAAGGCGGTAGAACCAGCCAAGCAATATATATATCAAAGCAGTATAAAACCGTCCAAGATGGCGGTAACAAGTAGTATATTAAACTGAAAACTTGAAAGTAGTTTTTATTGAAAATAGAATAAAACACTTACAGTAGTAGTGGTGGTTACAAGATTGAAATAGTTCAACAGCTTAATAGTTACAAGGCTTGGAACTAGTTCTGGTTACAAGGTTGTAGGGATAGTAGTAGGAAATCCTAAGGTGGAAACAAGGAACTCTCTTCTCAAAGGCTGCTAAAAGAAAGAAGTTCTGGAGAGAAGAAATTCTGAGTTAAACTTAAGGGACAACCCCCCTTAAATAGGTAAAAATTCGGAATAAACAGTGTCATGAACAGTAAAAGTGAATAGTGAACAGTATACAATGAATAGTGAAATTTTCACTTTTGCCTTCAAAATATCCGTAGCAAGAGGTTTGTCCATATCTTGCTGAAAGTAGTCTTGAAAACATCATCATTGTGGCATTGGAAAGTAGTTTTGGAATACTTGAAAACATCACCATTACAGCATTGTCAGTGGTGTGAAATAATAGTAAGAAACCTTGTAGCATTTTGGCCGTTGTGCAGGCCAGACAAATAGGGGAATCAATCAATCCTTTGCTAGATCATCAACATCTTCTTCATCATGACCAAACCACTCCTGGTTGTAAGGGTAGTAAGGGTCTTTTGTAACAGAGGCTTCAGAGGACCGTTCATCATCTGAGCCAGCAGCTTCTTTTTCTTTTGCACTCATTTTGATAAGAGCATATAGAGCATCAGGGTCCTTGTGAATTTCTTCCAAAGGAGAACCTTTCTTTCTAGGCTTAATAGGGGGTTTAACAGCTTTAGCAGATGAGAAAGCAGGTGCATCAGCCAGTTCAGCTTTTTGCACTGGGGTAGTGATTCTTAATGTTGGAGAAGCACTTGGGGAAGAGAAATCTCTGGTAACATTGTTAATGATTGATTGGGTATGAGGAAACTTATCCCACCACTTAACATACCAGCAGCGAGTGAGAGTATCACCTTCCTTAACATACTGTCATTTCAGAATCCATGGAACTTTATATTTTCTAATGAAATGGAGTAAAGGAGGGGATTTAGCACCATAGGAATCAACTTTGAACACACTTTTGAAATATGTAAGAGAATTCATTAATGGCTCGAGGAATATTTCAACAGTTGAGCCAAACTGAGCCCACTAGCAGATGAACTAGAGGGGGAAATCAGAATTGAAATCTTTATCAAAATTAACAAACCATGAATGGGACATGTTGTCATTCTAGTGGAGCATAAATCTGAACCAGGTAGTGAGATAATCATGATATGAATAAGGAATAGGAGATTTTGGTAGCCTTCTTGTGGCGGCAAGGTTGGGACCCCACATTTCTTCAGAAATAATATGATTAAGAAAAACATTGTGATAAATTATCTTGGTAGTGTTGATCTTATCAGTGATGGCTTTAATAGTGATTGAGTTTTCATGGCGCAAAATATCAGAGTAATATTGCACAGTTTTTTCACCATGTTTAGGGATCCAGTGGAATCTTAGGGGAAAGTAACTAGTAGCAAGTGAAAATGGATTAGTAATGGAAGCCCTATTTGGCTCAATAGAAAACAGGTTTTGAACATATTGTTTTTTAACATACTGTGAAGTATTGGAAACCTTGGGATAAACAGTTTTAACAGGCTAGTTAACAGTGGTTAGAGCATAAGGATCATAGGATGAGGCTAAAACAGAAGAATAATTAGGCTTGGGAATAGTACCTAGGGGGGTGAATTGGTTAACAATGTCTAGAGGGGAAACAAGTTGTTTTTTAACAATTTGATTATCAGTGGCAGGCGTCTTGTCTTTCGATCTTTTACTTGCCATTGTGACACTGTAGAAATTCACGGGTAAGGAAATCAGGGATGACATTTTGAGATCCTTTAATATATTCAATATCAAAATAAAAAACACTTAAAATAGCTTGCCATCTGGCAAAAATATGTTTTGAACCAATATTTTCAACATCTTTTTCAATAACATATTTAGCACTTTTGCAATCAATACGTAACAAAAACTTTTGGTTTAACAAATCACTTTGAAATTTTGAAATACATAGTACTATAGATAAAATTTCTTTTTTAATAGTACTATAGTTTAATTGTGCATTATTCCAGATTCCAGAATAGAAACGGACAATTTGTTTAGATGACTTTGGGGAAATTCTCTGTTTTAGAATACCACCATAACCAATGTCAGAGGCATCGGTTTCAACAATTTTGAAAGCATCAACAGTAGGAATACCAAGACAAGGCAATGTCTTAACATGAGACTTGATTTGTTTAACAAGGGAAGTATGAACATCAGACCAAGGAGGAGGATTATTCTGTAACCGATCAAAAAGGGGTTTACATTATTTCCTCATATCCTTGTAGAAATTAGCAACATAGTTTAGGGACCCAAGAAATCTCTGGAGTTGAGTTTTATCAGTGATAACATCAGGATACTTATCAGCAAATTGAATGGCTCTATCTATAGGCCGAATCTGTCCTTCAGAGATGTCATAGCCAAGGAAGCAGATTTTTGTTTGAAATAGTTTAATTTTCTTAGCAGAGACAGCAAGACCATTTCTTTTGATGGTTTCTAGAAATGAATACAAATGTTTCCAGTGCTCATCAATAGAGCTGGAATAAATAAGAACATCATCAATATAAACAATGGTGAAATGGCTGAAAGAATTGAAAACATTCATAATGTTTTGGAATTCACTTGGGGCATTCTTAAGACCAAAAGACATCACATTCCACTCATAATGACCAAAAGGAGTGGTAAAAGCAGTTTTATACCTATGCTTCTCACTAATCTGGATCTGCCAGAATCCAGATTTCATGTCAAACTTGGAGAATATCACGGCTTTACTTAATCTGTGAACTAAATCATTTTTGTTAGGTATGGGATACCTAATCCATTCTAAGACCTTGTTCAAGGGCTTATAATTGATAACTAAACGAGGGGTTCCTCTCTCAATCTCAGCATTTTTTTGAACATAGAAAGCAGCACAAGACCAGGGGGACTTGCTATTCCTTATGAGTTTTTTTTTGAAGTAAATCATTGAATTCTTTTTTGCAAAACTCAACTATTTCAGCATTCATTTGAACAGGGCGAGCTTTAGTAGGAATAATTTTTTCATCAAAATCTTTAACATAAGGCAAGTCAACAATATGTTTTCTTCTATGCCAAAAAGCATTAGGAACATCAGAGCAAACATCATCAATCTGAATTTTCTGAAAATTATCAATTTTTGCTTGCAATAATTTATCAGAAAGTTGTTCAGCGATTTTCTTGTATCTAACTTTTTGCTGAAGGAAGTTAAGATGTTTGGTTTTAGCATGAATTAGATTTAAAGCATCATCAACATCAATTTCAAACTTTGAAGCAAATTTGAATTTTACTTTCTGTCCAAAAGAATCAGTAGTAATTCCATCATGTTCAACAAGAAAATGATATAAAACATTTATGAATGGCAGACCAAGAATCACTTTATCAGTCATGTTTTTAACAAGGACAGAAGGAATCTTGAAACAGACATTACCATAGCAAACATGAGCATTATTCAATTCATATTTAATCTTCATTTGACTACCATTAGCAGAAACCAATCTTTCAGTTGATTTTTCAAAATATTTTGAAGGAATTAATCCTTCTTGGATATAGTTCATATCCGCATCGAAATCAATCATGGCAATAACAGTGAAATGATAATCATGGGAAACAACAATCTTAACTTTTGTAAACCATTTTGGAGGAAGTACTTTATTAACAAGATTAAGGGTCTGTTTGGATAGAACTTATTTTGCTGAAATTGAAAACAGAAAACTGAAAACACTGTAGCAAAATAATTTTTAAATGTGTGAATAGTGCTGTGGGACCCATTTTTAATGAAAAAATTGATAAAAAATGAAATTTGTGGGTCCATGAACAGTGCAAGGATGCACTGTTCACAGAAGACCGGTTAAAAGTTGCGGCTACTGTTCATGTACCGTACATGAACAATACCTCTTGTTGGGGAAAAGGCGTGAAAAAAAAAAAAAAAAAAAGGAAAACGCAGAAACTTAAAACGCAGCAAACGCTGGATCCAAACTGTGCCTAAGTTGAGAATTATCAACAATACCTTTATCAGAAAGAAGAGCCTGTTGACTGGATTCATCTCCATCTTTGTGCTCATCTTGTTCATCTTGCTCATTATTAGATTTATTAAGATTTTTATCAATTTTTAATAACAACAATTATTGTTTAAGATTATTGTTATCACTTTTAATGCTTTTAAATTCATTTTTTAATTCTATTATTTCTTGCTTAACAACAGTGATTTCATGTTGAAGATCATTAACAGTCAATTCTTTGGATTTCTTTTTATTAAATCTTTCCAAAATTTCTTCAAAGCTTATAGTTGATTTTAGTTTTTTACTAGTTTCATCTTTTATCAAATTTTTCTTAAGCTTATCCAAATATTCTTTTTGTAATTCAGGGTTTTCAATTTGACTTATCAATTTAATCAACAAACTTTCATTTTCTTCACTTTTAGTGAGAACATTAACAGATTTAATAACATTACAACAAGAATCTCTACAACTAATTTTAACATTAGGTGAATCAGAGGAATTATCAGCAGATTGATAACAAGAATCGGATGAAGAAGAAAAATCATCTTCCAAAGAATCAGACGAATTGTTTGATTCAAGGATTCTGAATAATTCTTCTTGATCTTTATCATCAATATTTAACATGTTAAACTTATTTTTTAACTTACCAGGTTAAACTTATTCAGTTGTATTTTTTATATTTTTTATGGCTATAATTTTTGTGACTTTTATCATTTTTTTAC
Source organism: Quercus tomentella (assembly GCA_028535165.1). Lineage (NCBI taxonomy): Eukaryota > Viridiplantae > Streptophyta > Magnoliopsida > Fagales > Fagaceae > Quercus > Quercus tomentella. The sequence continues at coordinate 47,130,077 of JAPQVY010000100.1, forward strand.
CCTTTTGTCTGGAAGGAGCAATATGGGGCAAACCATATTGTTCACAAAAATTACCTATTTCATATTTAGCTTTTCTTTTATTTTTTCATTGGTATTTTAACAGTTTTTCATCATTGCACATATTAATTCCAAGTTTTTTAATAGTGCTTAAAATATCACCATACGTTAAATTATCATAATCAATGGAATCATTTTTACCAATTAACTCTTGTTTTACCTTATGAGCAAAGATAGGAGGCAGACCATCAATAAACTTTTCTTTCCAATAAGGCTTGTAGCAATCTTTCCGGAGCATTACTCTGGAAATAAAAACATCTTGGTACCATCTGTAATCAGACATAGTAGGACATCTCAAATTATTCAGATAATCAGAAATTTGAGGCGAAATATTAGAAGGAGTACCAACAAAATGTTTGAGAATGGTATAGACCAAGGTATTGACACCATTAGGGATAACTCGACCAATACTTTCATCAAAAATAGGGATACCTTCATCATTCTTTTTAACAGCATGTTTAATAGACTCTTTGGAATCTTCTGTGAGATATGAATCCCACCATCCACGAAGAGTACCAGAAAAACCAGTAGCAAGAAGGTCAACAATTTCAGGGTGATCAAGATTATGATTATTAATATAAGCAATTCCAACCATAGACATATGACCCATTTTATTAATGATTTCTTATTCAGACAAACCATCAATATTCCATTCATAAATTTTATCAGCAGAAACAGAGAATTGTGTTTGAAAAGCTCTTTCTTCAAACTGCATATTAGGAGGAGTAGGTTTTGAATACCAATTTTTCGTAAAAGGCATGAGTTTGGAATTTCCAACAAATCTTTTAATTTCTGGTAGATCATCATCAAAAACCTTTTTAGCAGAAATAGAAGATAATGAATCAGAATCTGTATTTTCATCAGAAACAGTTTCTTTTTCATTTCTTGAAATAGTGCAAGCAGTACTTGTAGAAGTATCCTCAGTTTTAACTTTTAAATCAGAAAGCATTTTTTCAACAATGTCAAGAGTTTTTGCCTGAGAAGTTTTAAGTTTCAATTTTTTATCTTGACTGGGTAAATCAATCAAAGGTTTCTCAGTTTTTGAAACAGGAGTTTTTTCAACAATTTTTTCTTCAATGCGGTCAAGCTGTTGACCAATAATATGCAAAGATTGGTCAAGCTATTGACCAATAATATGCAAAGATTCATTAGTAAAATTGTTTTGTTCAATAAGACTAACAATGAGAGTTTGATCATCAGTAATTTTGAAAGGAGAGGCCTTAACATCAGTCTTTTTAGTAGTTATCAGGATTGTTTCAAGAGGCGGATGGCTAGACCTAACAATGGTTTTATCTTCTTTAACAAAATTTGATTTTTTTTTTATCACATTTAGATGATTTTTTGAAACTTCATCCTTTGGAACATAATGGCTTTCAAGAAAATCAAAAAACAAAATATGTTTTTTCAATTGATTCATCTTTTCTAACCACTTCCTTTTAACAAGGTCTTTTTCACAACACTATCAACGCTGAAGGAGAAGAAATTCTGAGTTAAACTTAAGGGAAAACCCCCCTTAAATAGGCAAAAATTCAGAGTGAACAGTACCATGAATAGTAAAAGTGAATAGTGAACAATGACTGTGAACAGTAATTAGTGAACAATAATCAGTGAACAGTAATCTGTGAACAATAATCTGTGAACAGTGTTTTTTCCTACTTTTTGACTTAAAATCTTCAACAATAGGGGCCTTCTCTGATTCTCCAAACCAAAGAAGACTTGAAAAGACTTAAAGCCAAAGGAATCTTTTTGAACCAAAACATCATCATTTACGCATGGAGTAGTGAAGTAATAGTAGACTTAAAATGACTATAAGTCAAAGGACCAAAAGAATCTCTTTGATCATCATGAAGCAGTGAAGCAATAGACTTTGAAATGACTGAAAGCCAAAAGAATCTTTTTGAACATCATCATTTACGCATGGAGTAGTGAAGCAGTGGTGTAAAACAAAAGTAGGAACTTTTTCCAAGGAGTGAACATTGTATATATATAAATATATGAGATGAGTTCAAGTTACACCTGGTGTAAATTTTTAGAGTTATACATTTTTTAAACCGTTGGATTTAAGTAGATCCAACGGTTAAAAAAAGACCCTCATTATTACAAATATTCTTATTAGGATCTCATTAATTACACTCATTTATTACATTCTAAACCTATCTCTAAACCCAAAAACTTTTGATGTCTGACTCTCTCTTTCTACGTTTCTCTCTCTTTGTCTCCTCCACCATTGTTCCACCTCTATAGGTTGCAGCAGAAGAAAAAAAAAAAAAAAACCAAGCCGAACACTAACAATAGCGGTTTGTGAGACTTGTAGATACATGCCATTCGAACAAATTGATAGTTAGTGACAGCAATATTATTGCTTTTAAACAATAAACACAAATAGGAGCATAGCACAACAACTATTATTATTATGACAATTCTTATACAACAGCAACTGGTCCATATCCTATATTTGTGACCCATCAATATTTTCAACTATTAATGTTGCACCGTGAAGTTCAACTGGACTACCAAGTATTGGGTAGCAATGTCCAAGAAATATGTCTCGGAAATGTGTCCAAGAAATAGTTGTGGTGGTGGGCGGGTACTGGTAAGGAACTTGTTACAGAGGTTGCGTTGTTGGTTTTTTGTTTTTGTTTTTTTCTTTCTTTCTTTTGTTGGCAACTTGTAGAGGTGGAACAATGGTGGAGGAACAATGGTGGAGGAGAGAGAGAGAGAGAGAGAGAGAGAGAGAGAGAGAGTTAGACGTTAAACGTTTTTGGGTTTAGAGATAGGTCTAGAATGTAATAAATGAGGATAATTAATGAGATCTTAATAAGAATATTTGTAATAATGAGGGTCTTTTTTTAACCGTTGGATCTACTTAAATCCAACAGTTTAAAAAAGGTGTAACTTGAACTCATTTCTCTCTCTCTCTCTCTCTCTCTCTATATATATATATATATATATATATATATATATGTTACACATCAACCTTAAGAGCTATTTAACGTTAAACTTTTGGTCCAATAGCTTTTTGAAAAAAAAAAACCCTAATTCTTTCTTGATTTGTGTTGGGTTAAAATATATTGACCTCGATTAATTAATTCAATTACCCAAGTTGATTAATTAGGTCAAATTACATGCAAATCATGGAGGCACCAATAAATCACCAAATAACTAAAATGCAGTGGAAAATAAATTAACACGGTGGTTTGTTGACAAATGGGGAAAACCTCTCACAAGGCAAAAATCCCACCAGGTGAATTTAAAGTCACTACTCCCAAAAATCCACTGATAAAAAATCAAATAGTTACAAGTATGAGGAATATTATCATTACCCTGGCCTATTCCAAAATACCAACTTACAGTTGAACTTTTGCTTCAATACCCAATTGAACTTGATCTTATAGCAGACTTTTTTGCTCTGCACAAATCTCCAATCTGTGACTAATTCCTTTGCATGGATCCCAGTATGTGACTAACTCCAGCAACTTGATTAATTGTTGATGGCTGCAAAATTCTTTACTTCATAAATGATGAATATCAGGAAGCACTTGGTTACAAAACCCTAAGACGTACAAACGTAGTAGCTTCATACAGAGTATATGAGTTCTAAGTCTTTGTTTCTATTCTTGATGACTTTTAAAAAAGGCCTTATATATGACTAAAGTTGTAAAAAGAGAAACCTTAATCATTCAAGTCATCGTGGGCCAAAATTCAGATCTGAGAAATTTGAAATCGTAATTCTCGATAGATCAAGCTTGTGTTGAGCTTCTCCATTAATCTTTGATAGTAGCTAGTGTCAAGCTTTAATGAAATAGCTTTTCTTTATTTATTTCTTGGATTAAACTTTAGTTTTTAATGATATCACTTGATATGTTTGAACAACATACTTCTTGATACATTAAACTCAACTTAGATCTACCCAGTTACAAGTAAATTGCGTTTTGTCAAAAGATTAGTCAATTACATAGAAAATATGAACCTAACAATTTGCAATGTTTCACCATATCAAAATTTAAAGGAAGAGCAAAATCCCTTCTCGATTTGTCACCACTAATCAACCTCAACTCCCTAATTTCGGCTAACAAACCATTGATTTTTAATTTCCTAATTTTCCCCCTTGTCAAAACTCAAAAGGCCCCATTTTGTTTTGCCAAGCAAGGCTTATGGATTTTTGATTTCTTCCTAATTTGTTTACTGACTTGAGTAGCACGTGCACATCGTTTGTTTATTAGGTCTTTTTAAAAAAAAACTCTCTTTCTAAATTTCAGATTCCTTGGCATATTGTAAGCTTCACACACGGGTGGAGCTACAACTAAGCTTGGGGGGCCATGGCCCCTCCAAAAAAAAAAAACTCTTTTATTCCCCCCTTCCCCTAAAAATATTTAAGTTAGTCCAATGATGCTCTTAAAAAGCAATAAATTTTTTCAATTTGGCCTAGTAGTTATACATATAAGGTAGTTTTTGTTTTCTCAAATTTTTTTTTTTTGTATGTGTTTAATATTAAACTAGACAACTTTTATATACTCATTGGAGTTTAAAAGATGATAAGTTCTCCTAAAAATATTATCTAGCTAATATACATATGTCAAAGTTGGTATTTTATATATAATATATATATTTACAAATTATGACATACTCTGGAATCAAAATATTAAGGTTTATATATGTGTATTTACGCATGTGTATGATGGTTTGTCTTAACTCTTGACTAATATATTAGTACCACAATTTGGCCTCTCCAAACAAAAAATCCTAGCTCCTCCCCTGACTACTTCACGTTATCTAAATGACTAGAGTTACATGAATTTTGTTTCTATTCACCAGTTGATGACATTGACCTTTTAAAAATATTTTCAAATTGTGGTACTAAATGAAATATTTAGAAATATATAAACGATCTTGAAACAAAAATCAAAGTTTGAGGAAAAATGTCAAATTTACTTAAAATTCAATTACGAGAAGTACTCATTCTTTGACTTATACAGTAGTTTGTACATTGTACCTCTCTCTCTCTCTCTCTCCAATTTTGTGCAAAATTCACGTTTTTGTTTAGGTCTTATAAGCTCCTTTTGTTCAAGTCCGCTAGTTTGTACTGACCGCTTCTATCAATTTTCAAACCTACATGCTCGGTCAGAAGTCAGAAGTATAATCCTATATATAGGTATATATATCTTATACCAAGCTTTCATAAACACCCATAATTTGCTTTCATAATTAATTAATTTTTTTTAATTCAATTGTTACAACAATGAAGAACATGGGGATTTGAACCAAGACCATTAATGAGGTATCAATTAAGTTCCAAAGCTCTTGGCGCTTCCCTAATTCTTAATTTAGTTGGTTTTGATAAGGACTTATGTTATGTTGGATAATTCTTTTTTCCCACAGCTGAAAGATGATGACAACACCATTAATTTACCAATAATGGGGATTTGGGTGGCATGCAGCGCAGCGTGGTTGACATGATTTTGAGGAAAGATTAATATGGTAGTTACATCAAATAACGAAATTAATGGTCCAAATTTTTTATATTTTCTCCTATCAAAAAAAAAAAAAAAAAAAAATCCTGTTGATGAGGACAAGATGAGGTTATGCATATCTTAGAAAGATCGACAAAAAAAAAAAAAAAAGAGTGAAAAATTCGGAAAAAATAAATACTGTCCCACTATTATGGTTGAATAGCTTAATTCAAAGATATGGTTCTGATAAAAGTCAATGATAAATTCTGTTTTACGAAAATGATATCAAACAAAACCTCAATATAAAAAATGAATTCATGGGCTGTGATGAGTTCCAATTCTAACCATCTTTCAATGTCAATCAACTGGTTGGATTTGTTGCTGTTTTGTTCTCTCTCACTCTCTCTCGTTTTGCCTGTATTTACTTTCTCTAGGTCCGTTCCTTCCATGTGTTGTTGTATTTATACCAAGAATTAAAGCCTTAAAGGTTGTGTAGATTTGTCTTTTCTTTTTCTTTTTACAAAAAAAAACCTCAATATATTGTCTTATAGAAAGTCCTAGGTCAGTAATGTTGCTATTGTTGTGCAATATGTTAATCTTGTTTTGCTTAGCCAATAGAGTAGTATGTCTAGTATAAATATTGACACTTTATTCGTTTAGACCCCTTAAACCAGATTGTTTAACCTAATATATTAATCAAGTGATTACTTAGGTTTATTATTTAGATCTAGGTTAAACAGGCATATATCATATCATGCATAAATGCGGAAAAGTAAATAATACCATGATATGATGAGCCAGGAAAACCGATGAAACGAATCGTTTCAAGGTAAAAACTTGGAGATGATTTGACCTAGCTATCCTCAAGGTAAACAAATCTACTATAAGCGAATTGAAGTTTTTACAATCAGATTTAACCTTAAATCTATTGCTACCTCTAGTAGTAAGTAGTAACTTACTGACACAACCACATGCAAGCTCCGAATCTACGGACTCTTTCTCTTCTTGGATTTACACCAACACAAGCCGCCTTGCTTGTGACTTTGAGATCCCACTCAAAGGTTTTAGACCACCATCAGTAATGATCTTGATGCAGCAACTATGTTCTACCTATGCTTGATTGTAGATTTTGCTTCAGTAGATTCTTGTATAGTTAGAAGGTACAAAACCTCTCAGATCTCACAAAGAGTAACACACAAGTCTTTCTAAAAAAAATCTGAAAAACGTAGCTAGAGTTTCCCTTTTATATGTGGAGAAGTTTAGATGAAACCCTAAACGTTTTCGCAGGTATGGGCCTGTTTAAAAATTCTACAGAAAAACTGGACCTACGATTTTCGATCAGTCGAGCCTAATTCTTGATCGGTCGAGCAAGGCAAAACCACATTTCCTTTTTCTGCAATTAGCTGGACTTGAACCTTGAAACAACCACTTTTAAGCATTGCCTAAAGACCTAGACTAGACATGTTTTGTTTTTGGTTTGCCAACACACTAAAAACATGATTCTAAACATTTAAACCTAAATCTTTAGAACCTAACACTTCACCTTCTTCTTTTTCAGTATCACTCTATCACAATCCTTACTTTTATAAATAAATAATTTGAAATTTGAAGTTGAGAGAGTGAATTGTTAATTTTTCTACCACGTGGAAAGACAATTTTTAGATAACTAGCTTGTGTGATCCGTGGATCATTTAACAAAATGAATGTAAATTAAAAAAAAAAGACATAATAAGAAATTAATTAATATCATGCAATGATAGAATATTTCTATCTAAGAATTTAAATCGGTTTAGATAATACTTTCAAAAAGAAAAGAAAAGAAAAGGTATGTATATATATATATATATATATATATATATATATATATATATATATATATATATATATATATATTAGTTAGAGTATCTGATAGCAAAGTTTAAAATTAAGTAAATTATATTTTACTTGTATTAGAATTTTATTATTTTTAATGGATTTTCAATTTGAGCTAGCAAATTGTCCATTTCTTCAAAAAGTTTAAAATTATAATGGAAGTAAATCCCCTTACCCCGGCCCCCCTCCAAAAAAAAGAGATTATGAAGTTTATATATTAAAAAAACTTACATCTTTTCCATAAAAATATTACTTATAATTGAAGTGAAAAATCATGAAAAACAACCCTTTCCATTAAAAAGAAAGAAAGAAAGAGAAACAGCCCTTTATCTTTAATAATTATCAATGCAAATAAAAACCAATTGATACCATAATATTAATTTCCTTTTGTCAAATAATCAAATAAATTAAATCAATTTTTTAGAAATCTTAAAATAACACATTGACAACAAGTTAATAATTTTGGGACCCATTGAGCCAAACAAATCTTCCTTCTCCCTATAAGAAAACAACCTAAAGAAAATATTCTTTTGCCCCTAAACTTTTAATTTTAATAGTTAACTTATCGGACTTTTGACTCTCAAAAAAAAAAAAAAAAGGTTAACTGGACAAAATGGGCTTTTGCCCTTTTTGGGCAAATTAATTAGCTTTATACCCCATTTCCCAAACTAAGTAGGGAAATGCCCCTCTTTTAAAACTCGATTTATGATAAATCGAGTTAGAAATTTTTTTTTTCTAAAGCCCTATAGTGGCGTTTTAATGAGCCTATAGTGACGTTTTTAAGACTTATAGTGACGTTTTTTAACTCGACTTCAATGAAATCGAGTTATAGGCACTTTTTTTACCTATAACTCGATTTCATTGAAATCGAGTTAAAAAACGTCACTATAGGTCTTAAAAAACGCCACTAGAGGCTCTTTAAAACGCTACTATAGGGTTTAACTCGATTTATCATAAATCGAGTTTTAAAAGAGGGGCATTTCCCTACTTAGTTTGGGAAAGAGGGTATAAAGCTAATTAATTTGCCCGAAAAGGGCAAAAGCCCATTTTGTCCAAGGTTAACTTATCAGACGTTAGGTTTGTGACAAAGCAAACATTCTTTTAGTACTTCTTGTTAAAACATAAATAATTTATTCATGCGATGAGATGTGATTCTTTCAGTAATTCTTGTTAAAACATATATAAATAATTTACTCACGTGATAATAATGACATTTTAAAATTACTGCTAAAGTGGCACAAACCATGTGCATATCATCATATAATTAAATCAATTGGGTTTAACACAAATGCTCACACATGGTTTGATTTTTCGTAAACCTGTTGTACAATAACATGAGGTTAATTGATCAAATCAAAATTTTAGAGACTCGCATTAAAGTCCAATAGTGAAATATGTTAAAGGGCAAAAAAAGAAAAAAGAAAAAAAAACCGCACATACACACACTAAAGGAATTAGATTTATTCAAGATGTATATCTAACCATAAGTTGCTGGGTTGGAAATGATACTCATAAATTGTTGGAGAAGAAAAAAATTATAAGGAGAATACATTATTCATTTAAAATAAGAGTCACCATAAGGATTCTCTAAAAACACCCTTTCTTTGCACCTTCTAATAAAATCTTACTACAACATTAATAAAATAAAATAAAACCTCTTATTTAGACCTTTTGATAGAATCTTGTCTCTTTTTTTTTTTCTTTTTTTTTTTTTGAGAATCTTGCCTGTTTATTTTTGTTTTTTAACTGGATAAAAGGAAGTTTTACACTTTTAATTACAAACATGATCTATAAATGAATATCAACTACCATAATGATCAAATTTCATGTTTTTTGAAGAAGTTAAAAAAATTGGAATGAGTGAGAGATTCACAATATATTTTAAGTTTCAAGCTTATTCGATTAAGTCATTTCCATCAATTTTTGTTATATGTTGTGGTTAATTGTCCAAATTTTTAATTTTTTCTTCAATTTTTTTTTTTTAAATTAAAAAAAGAACACCAATTAATGAATGAAAAATATTTACTAGAATTAAAATTTTTTTTTTAACAAAAGTTAATGAAGAGACCTTAATTGAATAAACTTGAAACTTAGATAACTGAAATGAACAAAAGTAAAGTTAGAGAACTGAAATGAATTTTGAAGAAACTTAGAGGGTTAGTTTTGTACTTTAATCTAATTATATATATATATATATATATATATATTTTATTATTATTTTTATACAAGATAGAATTCTATTCTGGCCTAATCTAAGTGTATATGTATGTGAATCTCCCTCTTGGAGACTTGAATCCAGGCTTTGCCCCTCCACACTTCATAAGCACTTCTACTTATGCAGCGACCATCGCGCTAAGGGTACATAGTGGTATAATTGAACTGAGAAATCATGAGAAACAACCCTTTATCTTTAATAACTATATATCAATTCTGTATATATATATATATATATATATATATATATATATATATATATATATATATATATATATATATATAATCAATGCATATAAAAACCAATTGATTCCATAATATGTAATTTCCTTTGGTCTAATAATCAAATAAATTAAATCAAATTTTTAGAAATTTTAGATGGTATGTTTGGAATGGACGAAGAAGGGGAGGTGATGAGATCATATATCACCAAGAATCACTCTACAATATGACCAATTGGTCTAATAATAAAGGGTCAACTAATTTTTTTAATAATTTGATAGTTATAATGAGGGAGAGAGATTTGAGCTCTAATGTCTTCGTTGAAATATCAAAATGTGCTAGTTGAGCTATAAAGTTCTTGGCAATGACAATTGATTTAAAATAACACATCAACAATGACTTAATAATTTTAGGCCCATTGAGCCAAACAAATCTTGCTTCTCCCGGTAAGAAAACAACCTAAAGCAGACATTCTTCAGTCTCTAAATTATTGATTTTAGCAAATTAACATTCTTTTAATACTTCTTCTTATAATTCTTTTAGTACTTGTTAAAGTATAAATAATTATTCATGTGATGTAATGTGATTCTTTTAGTAATTATTGTCAAAGCATATATAAATAAGGATAAAGTTCAGTTACAAAATTGGTTATAGCCTAAGACTACAATCTTACTTAATAAAATAAACATTACTATATATTTTAAAAATCTAACCGTTTAATTGCATATTCTTTACACTTTTAATACATATGTCAAATTTTGTGTCAATCAAATATTATTTACTATATGATCTATAAGCTTATATTTTATGCAAAATTTTAAACTACAAAAACTTGCAATTTAAACAATTTATTGATGACATAACTATTGATCATTTTTAATTTTCTAGAAGATGTAATCTAATGATGGATTTGTCAAATTTCACCTCCAATAAAAAAATATTGAGTAAGGTTGTAGTTTAAGGATACAACCAATTTTATAATTAAACTTTGTCTTGTAAATAATTTATTCATGTGATAATAATAACATTTTTCAATTATTGCTAAAGTGGCATAAACCGTGTACGTGCATATCATATAATTAAATCAATTAGGTTTAACACAAATGCTCAAACATGGTTTGTTTGTTTGTTTTTTTTATTTGATGGATGACATTGTTTGATTTGTCGTATACCTGTAACACGAGGTTAATTGATCAAATCGAAATTATAGAGACCAAATAATCACTCACATCAAAGTCCAATATTGATATTTGTTAAAGGGAAAAAAAAATCACATACACGCACGAAAGGAATTAGATTTATTCAAGATGTATATCGATCTAACCATAAGTTGCTGGGGGTTTGAAATAATACTCATAAATTGTTGGAGAAGAAAAAAAATAGTAATAAGGAGAATATATTATTAATTTAAAATAAGAGTCCCTATAAGGATTCTCTAAAAAAAAAAAACCTTTCTTTGCACCTTCTAATAAAATCTTACTACAACATTTAAAAAATAAAATAAAATAAAACCTCTAATTTAGACCTTCCGATAGAATCTTGCCTATTGATTTTTGTTTTTTAACGGGAGATGGGTAGTTTTACACTTTTACTTACAAACATGATTCGTAAATGCATATCAACGTTCATAATTATATATCAAATTTCATGTTTTTGAAGAGGTTAAAAAAAGGGGATGAGTGAGAGATTCATAATAAATTTGAGCTTGTGTCTGTTAAATTACCACTCTATATCATATCATATCATCTATTCTATATATATATATATATATATATATATATATATTTATAAAACTGAAGCCTTTAACTTTTTGTTAACCTCTTTAGAGCTTGCCACATCATTATTATTATTTTTTTAAACAAAATTATTTTTGTTTAGTCCAAACTTAACAAGAAGTGAAACTTTATCTCTCTAACAAGTCAAACTTAAACTCAAACTCAAATGTTGATAATTTATCTCCAAATTTACGAGATTAATCATAAACACTATAAAAACAGTGCAGACCCCAATATTTTTACCAATCTACTTAATCGTTATGGGACTCCATACTTCCACAAGTCTCTTCACTATCCGTACGTTATAGGCCACATTAAAGATGAATTAAAGTAATACAACTGCACATTCGGCAAGGCGGAAAAAAGTAGGAGTAATACAATTGAAATTGTTCAATTATGTTAATTTTGTTTTTTTTTATTTTTTTTTTATCAAAAGCTATATTCTTTTATATATCATGGATACAAGTATACAACAGGAGAATGGCTCTGTTTTTTGACACCTTTCTTAAAGTATAAATTATAATACACAAAATTGGAACACTGATAAGAAACTGGATATTAGTTAACACAACTTTATTCAGAAACAGTACATTAAAAAAAAAAAAAACTATAGTAAGTCATAACTTTAATAATTTTTTATATATAAAAAAGTAAAACTTTAAATTTAACTCATTTTTCTCTTATATTTCTCTATTGTTCAGTTATATATATTTTGTTTTGTTTCAATAATTTTTAATCAGTGAATCATCTGATTCTTTAATACTTTTTGGTCTTTTAGAAGTTTTAATATCTGAATTTTTGAGTTTTTTTTTTTTTTTTTTTTTTTTTTTTTGTAGTATCTGAAACTGTTTGACAAATTTTTTGTAAGCCATTACATGTTCAAGCAATAGCTTATTCATCAAATTGTAACACAAATTGAAGTCATACAAGAGCAAATCATGCAATGGTGTAATTTCTTAATCAATTTAAGATTTTAAAAAATTATTTTAGTCTACCTCACAAATAGGTAGGTTCCCGTGTATAGTATAGGTTAACGACTAGTATACTATATAATAAAAGTTGGGCAAAAAAAAAAAAAAAAAAAATTCTTACACGTTTTACATGTTTTAGATTTAGATTTTTTTTAAAAAAAAATAGTTATAATTGCAGAAATTTTATTAGATTTAAAAAAAATAGATATAATTTTTATTTTCCTATAAATACAAATATATAAGTTGAAAAAAATCTTAATTAAAAACAAACAGCAACAAAAAAATCTTAAACCCAAACGTTTAATAACAAAAACAAAAGCACACGTAAAAAGAAGAAGTGGTACACTTTTTTTTTTTTGAAATTGTAATAGAATGATAATTAATAATTAATATATTAATATATATATATATATATATATTCTTATATATTAAAAATCTGTAGATTTTTAATACACGTTTTATTTATTTTTTGAGAAGAAGTGGTACACAACTACACGTTTTAGATTTTTTTATTTAAATAGAGAGAATTTTTTTTCTTATCTTTTTCTCCTATAATTATATTACTACACATAAAAAGAAAACAACAATTTAAAAAAAACATATAATACTACATGTAAAAAGAAAACAGCAACCTAATAGCAATGTAGTACACTTAAAAAAGGTCTTTTATAAAATTCTATTCAACTAACATTAGACTTTTTGTTCATATCAACTTCTTCAGTGTGGACTGTACATATATCTCAAATAATTCATAATGAATACCTACAATACAGTTCTTTTTCTTTATTCTTATATTCTTCTGCCTACAACCTCTATTCTTCTTGTAAGTATGTATTGCATATTTAAACTTTTACATTTACATTGCAATACAATATATATATATATTTTCTCCTTATGCACCTTTATTTATCTATTATTGAAATTATTTTGAGTGTGGTATGGACCTTAGAAGGTCTAGATACTAACGTAGTTCAATTATAGCATAAATTCTATGATTTTTTTAATAAAAAAATTTGGATAATGCAATTCATCTTTGATTTGGTGTTCTTAATTGACTATGCTTATTATTTCCTCACTTATGGCAACATTAAAATAATTTATGTAAAATTTTACATTTACATTGCAGTCTAGAAACTCTAATACTTATATTTTTGTAATTTATGGAATTTGTTTTTAGTTATATATGCAAGAAATTTATATATGGTTAGCACTTTTACTACCATACATGTTAGCAAGTATGATGGAAAGATTTTTAAGTGCCATATAAATAAATAAATAAATAAATAAATAAATAAATAAATAAATAAATATATATATATATATTTATATATATATATATATTGTGGGTGGGGTGAGGCCGAGGACGGAATGGACACTGTGGGCCCAGCCTGAGGAGGGAAAAAGACACACTTACGTATCAACCTTGGCTCGACCGATGGATTAGAACCTGAGAAGGAAAGATGAAGAGGCCGACCTCCCGAGGAGCCTGAGGAGCGAGTGTTTCTTGGGAATTACCAAACAAGCGAATAGTACTAGAAGACAAGAAACCAAAAAAGGTGGAAGAGATGTGTGAGCAAAGAAGAAAGGAAGTACCTAGATAAGGAAGCCATCACCTCCGTATTTAATGCACTTTACAAATTTAGGTGGCCGCATTAATCAAGGAATGACCCCTGAACAGTAGCCTCACAGTTTGCAGCACATATTACCACCTCTAGCACAACCTTGATGGAACAAGCATCCAAAGGAAAGACCCTGGCTGTAAGGGCTAGGATGCAATCTAAAGTTCTATATAATGAAATGAAACTCCTCTAAAAAGGGGAACAAAGAATCAGAAAAAGAACATAGAAACTGTGGAGCACCACCCTGTGTTAAGGACTTGAAAACTTTTTATGAACATTGACTCCTCGGCCAGACTTGAGGAAGTTTTATTTCCACATTTAGTGCTTCTTCTTACAATTCATTCAGCCCTATCTCCACTAACCTAACAGTTGGACCATAAAAGAGCAATAAAGTTGACCTAGCGAATTACCCATACTCTAATAAATTAATTGCACTAGGCTTGTAAAATCTAATTCCACTATTCTAAGTAGGCTTAGCCTTTTCGGGCTCTTACATATATATATATATATATATATATATATATATATATATATATATAAACAAATTACAATTTTACTACTAAGGGCTTTTAGAAATTTAAAACTTGCCATAATTTTTAAAATATTTTTACTATTTTATTTGTTATTAAATTTAATTATATTATCAAAAAAAATATTTTATAAAATTTATATATAATTTTTTTATTAAGCCGTGCATCTCACAAGCATAATACTAGTATATATTAATAGGCAAAACTCAGAGAAAATCCAATTAGATTTTAATTGGATTCTTAATTTTACGCCATATGTTCTGTGGGGCCCGAAATCTGAGGTCCCAGCCCACTTTGTGTTAAGGGCCCAAAGCTCAGGCCGAGGAGCTCTACTGCCGAGGACGATCTCACGTTCAACACCTCACAAAACTCCTGAAGAAAAGGACAAACTTAGTACAAGAGCAGTACAAGGAAGAAAGCTGCTAACACTGTAATGTGGAGCCCTGCGTCTGACAAGCCCATACTGCGGACCTTGCTATTTAACTTTTCCCAACCACCCCCAACCACTTTGATGTATGGATTGATAGGACGAGTCATTACGCCCAAAAAGGAAAAACTGACACGTAGATGAAGAACGGGAAGTAAACACTAATATAAAAAGGGAAAAAGAGCTGGGGGAAGTGGGGGGGGGGGGGATCCTACAAAAAAAGAATGGTGAGAGTGTGATGCTCCTCGGACTAAGTCCGAGGAGTCAAACCCTTCAAGCCACATCGATGTAAGGCTTAGCTATTCAGACCAAACCTATCTTTGTATGAGCTCCCATTGAATCAGGACCAGACCGTTGCCCAGCGACCAAGGGCAAGCCTTTCAAGCCCACCCTCTACAAATTATCTTGTTTGGGCCTATTACACACGAACTCAATATCATTCTTGGGTCGTTAAAAATCGTGTCCTTACAATTGGCGCCATCTGTGGGAAAGGCTTGCGCGTTGGCACAGGTGGCGGTGGAGTTGAGCCTCTATCAAGCAGAGGTCTGCGAAGGTTCCTCCATTTCCAGCGACATGCTGTTGTTGCACCAACATAAATTTCCGCTAGGGGCTTCCAACATCAAGCTAATTCTCCCCACCTCGGTCGAGGGGCTAATCTTCGAAAAGTAAATAGATAGATGAAAAACTACAAGTTTTGGACAGAATCAAGACCTTGTATGGTCCTCGGACTCAAGCCTATGGGGAAACCAACTACTTAACAGAAAAACTACAAGTTTTGGACAGAACCAAGGCCTTGTATGGTCCTCGGACTCAAGCCTATGGGGAAACCAACTACTTAACAGAAAAACTGCAAGTTTTGGACAGAACCAAGGCCTTGTATGGTCCTCGAACTCAAGCCTATGGGGAAACCAACTACTTAACAGAAAAACTACAAGTTTTGGACAGAACCAAGGCCTTGTATGGTCCTCGGACTCAAGCCTATGGGGAAACCAACTACTTAACAGAAAAACTACAAGTTTTGGAGAGAACCAAGGCCTTATATGGTCCTCGGACTCAAGCCTATGGGGAAACTAACTACTTAATAGAAAAACTACAAGTTTTGGACAGAACCAAGGCCTTGCATGGTCCTCGGACTCAAGCCTATGGGGAAACCAACTACTTAACAGAAAAACTACAAGTTTTGGATAGAACCAAGTGATGTGCATGAAATATATACAATAAAGTACTCATATATCTACATATTTAGCCTTATTTTTATGTTATTTTGTGACTGATTATATAATATCTTTGTGTTGTAGGTAACAAGGGCTTTACATGCAAAGTGGGGCTAGGCCAATTGAATCAAGCCAACTTACATCCAGCCAGGAATGAATTCAAGAAAAGGCCAATCCAATTAAATTTAAGTCCAATTGGAGTAAGGAATCAAAGGAAATTTACTCCAAATCCAAGTCCAATTCGGATTAGGATTCCAGACTACATATCAGTTTGTATTTTTGGCATAACTTTCGGCTCAGATGTCCAATTGAGATGATTCAAGTTGGGCTGGAACGTTAACTTAAAGGGCTACAACTTTGTAGTTTACCAAAAGTCCAAATTCTGACGTTAAATGGGCCAAAACCGTCGATTAAGTGAAGCCTAAAAATCTGGGATTTTCTATTCAACTTGTAATAGGATTCCTTGACCTATTTAAAGGCTCTTTAGGGAAAAATTTAGAGAGGCTGAGGCGGAGGCTAGTGCTAGGGCTGAGGGCTGAATGTATAGAGAGTGCGGCTACTTCTTTGGTTTTCTTTCATGACAGCTAGTTTTATTTTATTTGTCTAGTTTAATGTTTAGTATTTTATTTTTGTGTTTTCTTTCAATTACTATGAGTAGCTAAATTTATAATTAGGGTTGAGGATGAAACCTTGTTAAGGATTAACAGTAATATTTATGTGATTTGATTTTTCCCACAATAGTTGTTCTTTATTGATTTAAATTGTTCTTGCTTCATATCAATTGACTAAGATGAGATTCTAGATATGAGTTCAATCATGTTTTTCTCATGATTTAAGATTTGTCTTAATTAATAGAATGCTTTGTTTATTAATTCTTGATTATAAAATTGGATATCGCTTATGATTTGTCTGTCAATGGATACAATTTATGATTTGATTTTTAAAATTGGATATATCTTGTGATTTGTTTGGCTACAGATACAATTGATGATTTGATTTTATACTTAAGAAGCGAAGAAGAACATGCTTTTGATTTTTAAAATAAGGGTTTAAATGATGATATTTTCCATGATAGCAAGATTGATTTCTAGATTATCATGTAGTGGTTGGGAAAAATTAATGATCATAAATATATGCTGATATGATTTACAAGGCGGATTTCAAAACCTTAATTCCTTTCTCTTAATTGTTTACATCTTTTTATTGCTTTATATCTTTTGCTTAGTTTAACTATTTGCTTAATTTTATTATTTGCTTAGTTTATTTTATTGCAACCAATCAATTTTTATTTAAACTAGATTAGGATTAATTTGGTTAAGGTTTAATTAATTTTCCTACGTTCATACAAGTCCCTGTGGGTTCGACCTCGTTCTTGTCTAACTATACTTCGGTACGGTTCGTACACTTGCGAGTATTTTAAAATTTCACAACACCAAGGCCTTGTATGGTCTTCGGACTCAAGCCTATGGGGAAACCAACTACTTAACAGAAAAACTACAAGTTTTGGACAGAACCAAGGCCTTGCATGGTCCTCGGACTCAAGCCTATGGGGAAACCAACTACTTAAAAGAAGAAATACAAGTTTTGGACACAACCTGGACGTTATATAACACTTAGAATCTACCCCGGAGGGGAGTTACCCATTGATAGTAGGGTTAACCCATAGACTGAATGGGATCCCCAGTCTACCCTCGGATCTTCAATACCAAGGGAACTGATGCGACTATCATAGGGTCAGGTATTATCAAAAACACGGCCAATGTCCCTCACTGCTCGGTAACCCTTTCGGACGGTTTATTTAGGGTTTATCGTTCTCGGGCGGTCGCCTTGCACACGTTGCGGAGTACTCAGCTGTTATCTCGGTTAGTTTCAAGAGTTTAATCTACTGTGAGTTAGCCTTATTATACTTGATATTGTCGATAAGTTTAAATTAATAGGATTCTGTTTCAAGGTTTCCTGCTTTAAGTATCATTAATGGAAAATACGAATGTTGTATCTCATTCACAAAGTAGTTGTTGCAGAAAAAGAAAAATATTTAAAACGAAACAAATCCATTTCTTATTGAGATAAAGAAACAGTACAGCGTACAATGAAAGAGCTTAAATAAGCTCATACTGAAACTAGCTACATAAGCGAAAAGAAAAGATACAGGGGAGTGAAGAAAAAGCCGAAGAAGAGGTGCAGAGAAGAGACGTGCTGCCGTTCCAAAATTTTGTCTAAGGAAACCATTCCTCAATACTTTTACATGCCTATAACTCAGGCAGCAAAAGAGCCCAACTTGAGGCCAGCACCGTTGAAGAAAAGGTGTAGGGAGACGGAAGTTGATGAGCCTCCAGGTAACCACGCCTGCGATAGAGCAGACGGCGCTGATGGCGGAAAACCTTACTCCTGACGCACCAAGAATCTGGTGCGACCAGTACCTGCTTCAGATTTTGACTGAAAGAGGGAGAAATACCGTTTCCCCCTTTGTCAAGACGGAAGATTATCTTGAATCTGTGCCTCCCCTGTCCAGACCACGTCACCTTGAGTCTTGGAAGGACCCAGCGCCTCTGTGGTGGATGTAGTCCCTTTACCCCTGCCCATGTCTCAAACATATTGCACAAAGGGCGGACAACCCTGAATATGAAAACTGTGATTATAGCTGAAGGATTATGATTTTGAAGAGAGCCGAAGGGTTTGTATGTAAGGAGAATAACCTCCTATCCTACTTATATAAAAGGTAAGGTGGTGGCATTTAATTCGCGCAGCTTTCCAAGGAATACTACGGACAAGGCAGACTTGGCTCAATTTCCAACATCATCCGCAGCCGTAGGATTTGAAGATCCTCGTGAAGGCGCGCCTCGAATACTGACACGTCAAAGGACTCCGCGTGAGTGAATAAGGGAATGCTTTTTAATTTGGCACGTCTCACATGTAAATGGAAGAACACAAATATTAGTAGAGTACAGAATTTGAGTGAGCCATGATGTGGGCCCGACATCACCAAAACCCTTCTCCCCAACTAAAAATCGGGCAGCAGGATTTTGAGGGGCTATTGTGGGGCCCGAAATCTGAGGTCCCAGCCCACTTTGTGTTAAGGGCCCAAAGCCTAGGCCGAGGAGCCCTACTGCCAAGGACGATTTCACGTTCAACATCTCACAAAACGCCTGAAGAAAAGGACAAACTTAGTACAAGAGCAGTACAAGGAAGAAAGCTGCTAACACTGTAATGTGGAGCCCTGCGTCTGACAAGCCCATACTGCGGACCTTGCTATTTAACTTTTCCCAACCACCCCCAACCACTCTGATGTATGGATTGATAGGACGAGTCATTACGCCCAAAAAGGAAAAACTGACACGTAGATGAAGAACGGGAAGTAAACACTAATATAAAAAGGGAAAAAGAGCTGGGGGAAGTGGGGGGGGGGGGGATCCTACAAAAAAAGAATGGTGAGAGTGTGATGCTCCTCGGACTAAGTCCGAAGAGTCAAACCCTTCAAGCCACATCGATGTAAGGCTTAGCTATTCAGGCCAAACCTACCTTTGTATGAGCTCCCATTGAATCAGGACCAGATCGTTGCCCAGCGACCAAGGGCAAGCCTTTCAAGCCCACCCTCTACAAATTATCTTGTTTGGGCCTATTACACACGAACTCAACATCATTCTTGGGTCGTTAAAAATCGTGTCCTTACATGTTCCATTTAATTTTTAATTTTGTGCCAAGTGAATTATTAAGTGTAAAAATCGAAGAATCCAAATACAATTAGATTTCAACTGGAGTTCAATTTTTCGCCATGTGTCTATCTAAGTTTTTAATTTTTGTGGCAAATAAATTATTGGGTGCAAAAATCGAAGAGTTTAAAACCAATTATATATATATAATGAGAAACCATGTATAATTTGAATCTCTTCTAAAAAATGTATAATTGTGATAAAATCTAATTAAATTCTAAATTGGAGTATAATTTTGCGCTACGTGTCTCATCTAATTTTAAAATTTGTGTGCCAAGTGAATTATTAGGTGCAAAAATCAAAGAGCCTAAATTCAATTAGATTCTATATTGAATTTTAATTGGAGTTCAATTTTGCGCCATGTGTTCCATCTGATTTTTTAATTTTTGTGACAAGTGAATTATTGGGTGCAAAAATCGAAAAGTCTAAATCCAATTAGATTTTAAATCTCACACACACACACATCTATATATATATATATATATATATAATTGTGATTATTTTTAAATGTACTCATACATATGCACCAGGCTACACACTAATTATAAGGCTCTTGTCATCTTTGCATTTATTTTAGGTGTAAACCTATAACCAGAACTTTTGAGTTGAAATACCACTATGTAATACAACATGATGCATGATTATGCTACAGCAGAGCCAATGATTCAATAAAGAAGAAAAATGTATTGATCTATTTATTTTTTTACATAAAAAATAATGAAACACAAAATGCTCCCGTGGGTTGGAACAGGTGGTATATGGTGGAGGTGGAAGATGGGGGGTAATTCTTGGTCCAATCTTGCCAATCAGAAGAAAAAGTACAAAAAAAAATTTAAACCCGTAAGAAAGAGTTTACAGATTTCAATGTTTTTGTTGCCACTCCTGACCTGAATGGCTGAACGAAGAGCATAATTGGGTACAAGATTGCAGTGCTCAAGCTTCAAATTTGTTATTGGTGAAGTGTCATGTCCACTTTCAAACCATTCTCTAAAAACCTCAGCTTCATAAGTAAAACCATCCGTTGCCACATGAGGATCTTGCATGATGTCCTGCAAGATTATACATAAAACATTCATAAAAAAAGGAATGAATTTTATGTGATGACAATAATTTTTAGTCCAATGAAGTAAGTTTGTGGCAGAAAGAGCTTCCAAGTTCCAACATGAAACAGTGATTCCACCTCACATGTTCAGAAAATCGTTTGCCACTAGATATATATGGAAACTTAGGATTTTGCAATTTGGAAAAGCATCATAGGAAGGAGAACAAGAAAGCCAGCAAACAATCCAAGTTTTGTTCTTGATTTTGGTGGTTTCCAAGCACAAGAATTTAATTATTATCTAGTAACTTTCACTTTATTAATTTTTATTTAATTCCCATATCTACGATTTCTAGTATGAATGTCAACGTAATAGCCACCATGAGAGTGGTATCTTGGGCCTGGAAACCAACATCCATATAATTTTTTAGGAGTCTGTCTTTTCCCTTGTGGATTCAATGATCCTTAATGGATTCTAGGGTTATTTTATCAATTGTAGAAGTTGGCTACGTCTGATTCGTTCTTCCATTTAGTATCAACCAGTATCGGAGCCTTTTATCGTCTAGTATGATGGCTAATGAGCTCAAAAGGGCAGCAACCGTTCTAATGATTCAGAACACAGAGATGGGATTCTTTCTAGAGCCAAATTCCAAACTTGTCAAGGTGAGAATAGCACTCTCTATTTGGATTTTTGACTCTTTTAATTACGAAAACAAAACAAGAAATATATGAGCATGCATGCACACACAAAATAATTTCGAAATGAAATTGTTTGAAATAGGGTCTGATAGATTACCAATTATTCGAAATGGAAATTGTTAATAAATGGAAAATTTAATCATTTAACCATTATTCTAAAAGGAATAACATGAATCGAAGATAAATTTAATAGCCTACCTTGAAGATGGGATAGAGAAAATAAAAATTATGTTCTTATGGTTCTGTCAATTTCTTAATTTTTCTACCTAAGAAAAATAAGAAATTTTCTATCTAAGAATTTAAATTGGTTTAGATAATAATTTCAAGATAAAAAGAAAAAAAGGTATTTATTTGAATTAATTAGAGTATTTGATTGAAAAGTTTAAAATTTAGTAAATTATATTTGTAGGGATGATAGGCCTAGTAGTATAAATTGGGCCGGGTCCGGTCCGAGGACGCCTAGTAGTCCGAGGAAGGTTAAATGCATATGTCATGGAAGTCCGCATTAGTAAATGAAGGGATGAGGTTTGGTCATAAGAGTCCAAAAAAGTGGTTCGAGGAGGATTACCTCCTTGGCTGGGCAAAGCAAAGGTCCAAAGGTATGGTCTGCCATCTAGGGCAACATTCCGGGATGTTCTATTGATAATGATACACGTCATGAAGGTATAGGACAAAGGGGAACGATGAAATATCTAAGAGAAAACTGCTACCACTGCATTGAATGCTCTATAGCTAACTATCTAGCTGCATTAATGAGGAAGTGATACCTGAACAATAATTCTCAGCCTTACAGTTACTCCTAAAAACTTCAGGAAGGTGTTGATGGGATAAGGATCAACACTAATAACCTGGTCTACATGTGGAGTGTGGAGATGAAAGAAGAAGAGGATATAAAAGAGAAAGAATACCCTGAGGGAAGGGATGTGAGGATTAAGACAAAAACATTGTAGCAACAAAAATGGTGTTTGTAATCAAATTCAAGGGATATATACAAAAACTGATCTCCTTGGATTGTACTAAGGACGATTTTCTTTGATTTAAACTATTTTTATCTTCGTTTTCTTGTCATCCGGGCCAACTATAATTGTTGCATGATTCATTAGGGCCTAGTTTTTAAACCCATTTTCTATAAATTTATTGTATTGGATTCTTTGGGCCTAATTCCTTTAACCCTTTGGGCTAAGGAACCAAATCTTGCCCATACAATATTTAAATTGCATTAGAATTTTATTATTTGTAATGCATTTTCAGTTGGGGCAAATTGTCATTTTCTTCAAAAAGTTTGAAATTTGTAAGTTAAAATGGAAATAAAACCCCCCAAAAAAAAATTGATTATGAAGTTTCTATATTAAAAAAAATTATATCTATTTTCACAATAAAAATATTAATTATAAATTCTTCTAAAAAAAATATTGATTATAAGGCTAAAATGCAAAACTTGCCTTCTATGTTTTACCAAAATTCATTTCAGTCCTCTAATTTTGTTTTCGTTTATATCAGTTCTCTAACTTTGTTTTCGTTTATTTCAGTCTTCTTAGTTTCAAGCTTATTCAATTAAGGCATTTATATCAATTTTTGTCATATGTTGTAGTTAATTGTCCAAATTTTTAATTTTTCTTCAAAAATTTGAAATTAATAAATCCAATTAATGATTGAAAAATATTTTCCAAAATTTTTTTAACAAAAGTTGATGGAAAGACCTTAAATCAAAAGTAACATTAGAAGACTGAAATGAATTCTAGAAAAACTTAGAGAGTCAGTTTGGCACTTTTGCCTAATTATAATTGAAGTGAGAAATCATGGGAAACAACCCTTTATCTTTAATAACTATCAATGCAAATAAAAAACCAATTGATTCCATAATATGTAATTTCCTTTTGTCAAATAATCAAACAATCATATAAATTAAATCAAATTTTTAGAAATTTTAGATGGTATGTTTGGAATGGACGAAGAAGGGGAGTTGATGCGATCATATATCACCAATAATCACTCTACAATATGACCAATTGGTCTAATAATAAAGAGTCAACTAATATATATATATATATATATATATTTTTTTTTTTTGTTGATAATTTGATAGTTACAATGAGGGAAGAAGACTTCATCTCTAACGTTTTCATTGAAAAAAAAAAGGATGCTAATTGAGTTGTAAGGTTTTTGACAACAACAACTGATTTAAAATTACATGCGGACAATAACTTAATAGTTTTAGGACCCATTGAGCCAAACAAATCTTGCTTCTCCCAGTAAGAAAACAACCTAAAGCAAACATTCTTTAGAGCATCCACATTGGTGGAGCCATAAATTTAGCAATTTGGCGCCACAAAAAACTATTTTATCTATTTTCCTACCCCACTTTACAAAACACTCAACATCAATGATTTTATTTTAGCTTTCAACACAATAAAATAATATAAACAACACAATAAAATAATATATTTACTACAATAAATAACAATCACCACCACCAATACAATAAAATAATATAACTTTTAATAAAATATTATTATTATTATTATTATTTTTACCTTCTTAGTTACAGTGCACAACCATCTTTGGCTGTGCACTATAGCTCAAGAACTAAAATTTTTGGCTTTCCCTCCACCATTGCAGCATACTTTTTAATATTGGTGGTGCTAAAAATAGCAATATGACTTTTTAGCACCGCCAATAGTAATGCTCTTAGTCTCTAAACTTCTGATTTTAATAGTTAACTTATCAAACATTAGGTTTGTGACAAAAAAAATTAACATTCTTTTAGTACTTCTTCTTATAATTCTTTTAGTACTTCTTGTTAAAGTATATATATATTTATTCATGTGATGTTATCATGTGATTCTTTTGGTAATTCTTGTTAAAGTGTATATAAATAAGGACAAATTTTAGCTAAAAAATTCAAATTTTGTTACAAAATTGGTTGTAGTCTAAGGGTACAACCTTATTTAATAAAATAAACATTACTATATATTTTGAAAATCTAACTGTTGAATTGCATAATCTTTACGCTCTTAATACATATGTCAAATTTTGTGTCAATCGGATATTATTTACTATATGATCTATGAGTTTATATTTTATGCATAATTTTAAATTACAAAATCTAATTACAAAAACTTGCAATTTATTGATGGCATAGCTATTGATCTTTAATTTTCTAGAAATTTTGTAAGCATGGAGGATATAAGAAGAAGTTGTAATCCAATAGTGGATTTGTCAAAATTCACTTTTAATAAAAAGATATTGAGTAATTAAGGTTGTAACTTAAAGTTACAACTAATTTTGTAATTGAACTTTGTTTTATAAATAATTTATTCATGTGATTTCACGTGAAAAATAATTACATTTTTAAATTATTGTTAAAGTGGCATAAACCATAAGCACATTATATAATTAAATCAATTAGGTTTAACACAAATACTCAGACATGGTTTGATTTTTTTTTTTTAATGGATGAGATGGTTTGATTTATCGTAAACCTGCAACATGAGTTTAATTGATGAAATCGAAATTTTAGAGACCAAATTGTCAGTCACATTAAAGTCAAATAGTGATATTTGTTATAGGAAAAAAAAAAAGAAACTCACATACACACACGAAAGGAATTAAATTTATTCAAAATATGAGTCCCTATAAGGATTCTCTAGAAACACCCTTTTTTGCACCTTCTAATAAAATCTTACTACAACATTTAAAAAATAAAATAAAATAAAATAAAACCTCTTATTTAGACCTTTATATAGAATCTTACCTATTAATTTTTGTTTTTTTAACAGGAGATAGGTTCTTTTACACTTTTACTTACAAAAATGATTTGTAAATGCATATCAACTATCATAATTATCAAATTATATGTTTTTGAAGATGTTAAAAAAGGGGGATGAGTGAAAGATTCACAATAAATTTGAGCTTGTGTTTGTTAAATTACCGATTGAGTTATAAGGCTCTTGGCATCTTTGCATTTCTATTAGGTGTAAACCTTTAACCAAAACTTCTGAGTTGAAATACCATTATGTAATACAACATGATGCAATATTATGCTACAGCAGAACCAAGGATTCAATACAGAAGAAAAATATATCGATCTATTTATTTTTTTACATAAAAAATAATGAAATACAAAATGCACCCGTGGGTTGGAACAGGTGGTATATGGTGGAGGTGGAAGAGTTTCAGATTTCAATGTTTTTGTTGCCACTCCTGAATGGCTGAACGAAGAGCATAATTGGGTACAAGATTGCAGTTTTCAAGCTTCAAATTTGTCATTGGTGAAGTGTCATGTCCACTGTCAAACCATTCTCTCAAAACCTCAGCTTCATAAGTAAAACCATCCGTTGCCACATGAGGATCTTGCATGATGTCCTGCAAGATTGTAAATAAAACATTCATAAAAAAAGGACTGCATTTTATGTGATGATAATAATTTAGTCCAATTAAGTAGTTTTATGGCAGAAAGAGCTTCCAACATGAAACTGTAATTCCACATCAAAGTTACATTACTCATGGACAGACATGTTCAGAAAATCTTTTGCCTATTTGGTAAAGCATGATAGGAAGGAGACCACGAAAGCCAGCAAACGATCCAAGTTTTGTTCTTGATTTTGATGGTTTTCAAGCTCAAGAATTTAAATATTTTCTAGTAAATTTCACTTTATTATTATTATTATTATTTTTTGTAATTCCCATGTCTACGATTTCTAGTATGAATGTCAATGTACTAGCCTACATGAGAGTGGAATTTGGGCCTGGAAACCAATATCATATAATATTTTGGAAGTTTGTCTTTTCCCTTGTGGATTCAATGATCCTTAATGGATTCTAGGGTTATTTTATCAATTGTAGAAGTTGGCTACGTCTGATTTATTCATCCATTTAGCATCAGCTGGTATCAGAACCATTTCTGGTATTGCATGATGGCTAATGAGCTCAAGGGCAGCAACCGTTCTAGCGACTCAGAACACAGAGATGGGATTCTTTCTAGAGCTGAATTCCAAACTTTCCAAGGCCGAGAATAAGCACTCTCTATTTAAATTTAGGACTCTTTTAATTAGGAAAATGAAACAAGAAATATATGAGCACGCACACACACGCAAAAGAATTTTGGAATGGAAATTGTTTGAAATAGGGTCTGATAAATTCCCAATTATTCAAAAAATTTAGTTGTTAATAAATGATGTATTTAATCATTTAACTATTATTCTAAAAGAGTCAACAGGAAAATAAATAAAAATTCAATAGCCTACCTGGGAGATTGGACAGAGAAAATACGAAGGAGGTTCAGAGTGTTCTTTGGAGCTCAGCTGGAGTGAGGATGAGTCTCCACACAAATCCTCCCTCAATGGTTCAAGTACAGGCCAAACATCTGATACAAGGTCTAGCCGGTTCTCCCGGTACATTTCACTACAACTCAAGGCCAAGTGAGCCAACTGTTTAGCTTGCTCAAATGGCCAATCTCCAGCCGAAGGATCCAAGAGGTCTTCTAACTTTCCTGTATCTAATGCATATTGCACTTCCTTTGTTAACCCCCAGGGCGGCCTTCCCGTCAACAACTGTAACAAAGTGATTCCAAATGAATATACATCTGACTTTAAAGTAAGCTCTCCCGTTGAAAGGAACTCAGGGTCAAGATAAGCAAAACTAGTGCCCTTTGGCTCAGTTTTCCAACGAAGAGTGATGTTGTTTGAACTTTGAGCATGAGATAGTAGACGACAGCTTCCAAAGTCACAGAGTTTGCTAACAAAGTTGGCATCAAGGAGAACTTTGGCGGGTGTCAACTCACCATGTAATATGCTGAATGGTTTACAGGAATGAAGAAATATGAGGGCAGAGCACAATTCTGTGGCAATGCTTACTCGAATTTACCATGATAATGGAGGAGTATTGTCCTTGCAGCTGAGTCGATCTTCAAGGCTTCCATTTGGGATATACTCATAGATGAGAGCCTGCACTTCTTGGCAGTATCCGATCGGTGTTACAAGATTCAGATGCCTCAACTTATTCAATTTATCAACCTGAAATAGAACGATGTAATGTAATACAATGCCAAATTTTTGGTCTGTGTTAGGTCCATTTCAAGTGAAGCATTGGAATGGCTGAATTCAATATATATACAAAACAGTTTAACTGGCCTACCTCACTTCGGAAGGGGTCTTGCGAATTATGATTGTCTAGCACTTTTATAGCCACCTGGATTTCATGCAAGAGACCTTTATACATGTTCCCATGTCTTCCTTCTCCAATTTTCAGGTAAGGATTAAAATTTTGAGTTGCCTTCTCAATCTCTGAGAACGAGAACTCAGAGAATTGAGGCATTTGTGTGCTTGAGAGGTTGCCTTGTTTTCTTCTCAGCTCTTCGGTTTCTTTGAGTGCATTGTCACGCTCCAGCAGCAACTCATCCCGTTCTTTTTTGTAAGTTTGCAACAGTTCCACAGCAGAGACAATCCTCAGCTCCAACCCCTCTACCATCTCATTAGATTCTGCAATTTTGCTTTCTAGTGATGATTTTTGATCTAAGGCAAACTGGAGATCTTCCATTGCTTTGCTTAGCTGTATTTTCACCTTTTCATGTTCCTCTTTCTCTTTTGCTAGAGCTTCCTCAATTTCTTTTCTTTGTTTCAACTCCTCAGCACATAAGTGGTCTGACACTTGAGCCTGTAAATTATGCACTTGGAGAATTAATTAAAGATATGATGTTTTCTAAGTTTATTATGGAACAAATTCCATACATAGTGCAGTTAGATTATGTTCATCTTCGTCCTGAATATAGTTAATTGACTTTAGAGTGAAGTAGAGGGTGTATAGTATTAAAACAAACAAAAGAGAGAACTTTCTGTAGTCCTTATATGTTTTTGATCATTAATTCCAATACAAGGAAATAGTCATAGGTTTACCTTGTGCATTGCTTCAATTGCATCCTTTTCGGCTTTGCCACGTCTCTGTGTCTCTTGAAATGCTTCTAGCCTTGCATTCCCAGCCTCTGCCATGGCCTTTTCAAGTTTAGAATAGAGAGTTTCATCTATACTTCCATCCTGCTAAAGTCAATCAAATCTTTTAAGTTTTGAAGTCATATCTGAAACAACTAAGATAATTATTTCCAAAGATAGAGGCCATGTGATCTTAAAAACCAAAATCTGAGCTTGGATAAACATGCAAATGCTGTTGAACATATATTTTTCACATACCACTACAGTAGGAGGGGATAAACAAGGAAGACTGTCTTTGTACTGAGGAAGTGTGTTTAACTCTAAAACATTGTCAGTCCCATCAGACCTAACAGATGAAATCCGAGCTATGTCAACTGGTCTTCTGGAAGAGCATGTTGAATTATCCAAAGCTGGAGGATACCATTCATCAGAACTCCCTTCTGCAACTGACCTCCTTGGAGTCGAGAAATCATCAGTACCATCAAGGGAAGAAACGTCTGTTCCACTTCCTACACTATAGTCAATACTGGCAATCAGTTCACTGCGGAATGAAACTTGAGCTGAGATGGTGGGTGCTACACAAATATCAGCTCCATCTAAAATACTTTCCCTATATTATGTGGTACTTGCAGTAGTAATTATCCCAGCGTCAAGGCTTTGTCAATACACACACACACTTGCACTAGTAGTAATAATGATTAAAATCAAGCACATAAGAAAATTTTTAATCTATAAACAAGGAAATTGTTTGTAGCAGTTTCAAGTATATGACAGTTTCCCTAATTCAATAGCCAATCAAGCCTTTTGTAACTAGTATATGCTAATCATACAGTCAATTAAAACTAAGAAGCTTCATATTTGGGAGTACATATTTTCATGCAATTAATATGTATTTCAAATATATTGGTATACATCAGCACTGAAAAAAGTTATAAAAGCAAAAACATCAAGCAAACCTGGTGTGGATTAGGCGCCCCTTGCATATAAATTGTATGTGACAGGATACAGGTGCATGTAGGCGCACATAGATTGCTTTCTTAGACTTGAGGTCTATCATTTTCCTGCAATGTTAAGCCGGGGAGGTGGGGGGTTGGTAAGCTGTAAGAAATCTCAGTGTATAGGTGCATATATAAATTTCAACTTTGTGGACCATTGAGTGAGATAGAATTAAACTAAAATTTTTGTGCAAAATCATCATAAAAATTGATAATATCAAACCGCAAGATAATTAATCATCATAATTAAATTTTGAAAACAGACTACAACTTCTAGAAACCAGGAAATGGCTAGTAAACACCCTCTTTCACAAATTCAAAACAACATTATCTTTCACAGGAGAGAAAATTAATCAATTAAGTTAAGAGAACAACCAATCAATGCAACCGCCTAGTAAAGGTACCCCAAGCCAGTACAAAAAAGCATAACTAATAGCATGGTCTATATCTTACTCCTGACGATAAACCCCTTACTTATCTATTAACTGATCTAATTTCATGCTCAAAAATTCTGAAGGCAACTAAGATAGCATAGTCTTCAGTCTCTTTATGGTCCTGACCTACTGCCCACACATGCATGCAGAATTTGCCAAAACAATTTGCCCAAGATAGGGCACATCCAGTGTGAATCGTTCAAATTCACTCTACCTTTTGGAGGTTCAAAGTGGATGTAAATGGAAATAAAAAAGAAAATGATGGTTAAAATATTAAAAGGAACAGAAAAACAAAAAGCAAAATCGATCAGGTGGTTGTACTTTGAGTAGTGCTTATCTGCTGCTGCTCCCATAACAAGCTTCCTGATCCCAAGCTGGCAGCTGAGATTCACAATTCCCTTCTCAATACTGTCCATTTCAATATGTCGTGATTCTGCCCGTGCCTGCATTAGAAAGCCATTGATGCCAAAATAAATCATAACGTTCAGCACATTTAGCAATTAACCATTTTCAAGGAACTCTAATATTTTAAAAATGATCATGCTAAAATTGGAAGTTCTCTGCAGCTTAATGACATAACGATATATATTTGCTATTATGTATAAACATTGTAAATGAACTACAGGTGAGTAGTCATAGTAGTAGTGTCTAGCAACTATGGACTGGTTGTCTACCAACGAAAATGACTGTCATACTGAGCATACAGCTTCAGTTGTCTTATCTACCTCATGATAAAACTAAAAAACAAATCAAAAACAAATTAATAACACATTCACAAAAAGAGACATGAGATAGCTTTGTACCCCTATTTTGCGACAAAAAAGAAGATACTCATCTAGGATTTTCTGCATATTCTGCCTTTCAATTTCCCCGTATGCCCTGACTGCCTGTTTGGTCAATGTGCTTGCTGGAAATCTTGTTCCCACTAGAAACCAAGGATAGAGTTACTATGTAATATAAATTCCATTATGGGTACCAACAACCACTGAAAAGATGATGGAAATTGCAAACCAGAAACAGGCATGTTTAATAATTTCCAAAGTCTTACTAGGTAGAACCTTTTTTTTTTTTTTTAGAAGGAACTAGGTAGAACCTTAGAAGTAAATAAATTCTTCAGCCAAATTTCATAAAAATACCCGATTGCTAGTCTAAAACTGTAGCCAAATCAATAAATAATTCAGATTGACCAAAATTTCTGGAACTTCTAATCAAATTTCCAAATTAAATTTCCCTCCAACTATGGCCAATTTTTCATCCAGGTTTTGCCCCAATATAATTCATAGTCAAATCCTAATCCACTGTTTTCCTAAACAACTACAAGTACCTGGAAAATCTTAAAAACCCTTTTCAATTAATTCATTAGAATCTAACAAATCTAGTCAACTAAGTCTAACTGCAGGAAGTTATCAAGTACATGATAATCAGTTCCACTTCCAAGAGAAAAAATTACATCAAAAGTTGGATTCTCACCGAAGTTCATAACTTTAGATACACATAGTGTTGGGAATATTCATGAATTCCCAAATTTGTGAGAAGCGAAAAACAGATAGAAAAATAACTCACACACAAGGCAGTCACACAACACAATAAATTGCTATTATTTCCAGGGAAAAATATAAGATGACAAACTCTAATCTCCATGTACTAAGCCTCGTAAAATTTCCCATTAAAGCTGTAGCACTTTCATATCAGGTTGGGTCATAATCCAAATCAAACATAAATTAGGCTCCACATAGCCTAACACATATACAGCTATTAGCTATGCACACATACATTACACGTACACACATGTATAAAGAGCTAAAATGTTGGCGACTTACTGATGGGGATCATATTTGCTGGCTGGTGGACGTGAATGACACATATAGTTTTTCCCCCAGAGTTCTGTAATGCCCATAACAAGATTGATTTGTACTCTTTCACATTTTGTCCCAGCGCAACGTGTAATATATTATTGTCCATGTTCAAAGTTCAAACCCAAACTTCCACCAACACCAAGCTTTTGAAATTAACAATAAGACAGATTTTATAGGAAGATGAGTAAAGCGGCGTACACGTGTAAAGATGCATTGAAAAGGTCTCTGGTTTTTGGTGTTAAGTATTGTCTTGAGTTGAGCTCTCGATATATATATATATTCTTGTCCTACAGGCGACAGTGACTTTCTGCGCAAAACAACATAGGCAATGAGTTGTGAAGTTGTACATAAAATTCCATGGTGCCGTGATGACGACGAGTTCAATGTCAACGTTTGTTAATAACTTTACTTGTCAATGCATATCTGTGACAAGATAATGTCGCGTTTGTTAATAACTTTACTTGTCGGTTAACAAGTGCGGCAGTGGTTGAGGTTAAGTTTTTAATGTAATCGATTAACTTTTCAGACCCAATCTCACATGGGTCCAGTTAATGTGTGATTGCAGTGTATAAAGCTAAGGCCTTTTTTTTTTTTTTTTTAAATTGTAATTGGTTAGCTTTTCAGTTTTGTCTCACATAAGTTATTTAAAAAAATATTTATTTATTTGTTTTTGTTGCTTCCTAATAAAGTGAGATGTATAAATTCTCGATGCTACCTGTTAACAAAAGCCTAACTATATTTCAAGTTATATTGAGTAAACAGTACATGGTGAGTAGAAAGCAGAGGTCATTTCTCCAATTCTGTGCTGAACAGAGCGCTGTACAGTGCTCTTGGGGCATCTCTAGATCAGCTCTTAGAGCCCTCCTAGATAATTTTAAGCATGTTTCTTTTGGAATAAACTTGCCAATCATAAAAGCCAATTGATAGCATAGTGGTGAATTTAGAACTGACCCAGACCCCTGAGGTCTTTTTGCATTTTGCCCTTTCAAAAATGAAACAGTCTTGATTCATTGGTGTAGGTCTTCTTGTAGTTGGATTTGAATCTATTAGCATTATCATACATTAACAAATTAAAAAGAAGTTTCATTAATTTAAAAGGAATTATTTAGGGATTTTATTTTTTGTTGCAAGAGGGGAGAAGGAATTCAAACTTGACCATCTCTGTTGGAAACAACATAGAATGCCATATGACTTTGATCATAGACATTTAGGGATTGTTTTTACTACAATTTTTAGGTATAAAGATGAATTTTATTTGTTAAGAGTTTTATATCTCAACTAACATCTCATAGTATTTTCAAGAAATATGTATAGAGTTCAAATATTTCATGCTCTTAATATAACTAGCGAATTATTAAAATAAAAAAAGTCCATTCATGGACTTAAAAAAAATAGTATTCAAAATTGAGACAATCTTGTATAATCCAATTGCAGAAGAGGGTGAATAAGTGATTTAGGAGGATAAAATAAAATTCAATGGATTAAAAATTATCGGGCATTTTAGAAAATAAAATAAAATAATGGATATACAAGTGGGAATTTTTTTATATATAAAACAAGTTGTAATTCCATAAAAAATTTGGGAATAAGTTAATGTAGGATTTTAGACCCCTTAAAAACACAATTGGATTAACCTAGTAAATTAGCCGAGTGATTACTTAGTCCAAATTTCAGATCTAGGTTATCACAATCAGACAATCATATCATGCATAGCAGTGGAAATATAAATAACATAATGATATGAAGACTCAGGAAACCAAATCGATAAAAACCTGGGGAAGATTTAACCTAGCTATTCTTAAGGTAAACCTGAATTCACTATGAAAGAATCGAAGTTTTACAATAGGACTTAGACCACTAATATCCTATTGCTACCCACTAGTAGAAACTTATTGACACGACCACGTGCAAGCTTCGAGACCACGGACTCCTTCTTTCTTGGATTCTCCAGCAAGTACAAGCACACCCGCTTGTGTTTCTTTAAGCTTTTTAGTGTAGCAACTGAATGATCATCAAACTCTCAATAAAATCTCCTTTTTGATAATCCTAAGCATGTGTGAAGGCAACCACCTCTAGATCTCACAAGAGATTTACACACACAGCAAATAGAGCAACCTCAAAAACGTG
This sequence comes from Quercus tomentella, assembly GCA_028535165.1. NCBI lineage: Eukaryota > Viridiplantae > Streptophyta > Magnoliopsida > Fagales > Fagaceae > Quercus > Quercus tomentella. Next base: position 47,164,214 of record JAPQVY010000100.1, read on the forward strand.
GCTAGGGTTTGCCTTTTATACTTAGGGCAAAACATAAAACCCAACACGTTTTAATAAGCTAGGATTGAGTTGGAAAAATCTGCAGAAAAAACATTCTGCCCGAGATTCGATCGATCGAGTCTAAAGCTTCGATCGATCGAGCCAGGCCAAAAGTCACTAATACTTCTACAGCCACTCGATTTCAACTTTACATACAACGCACACACTTTGAGCAAGTCTAAACAAGACTAACAACTGTTTTGATCATGGTTTGCCAACATTACACATTAGAGTTTTAAATACATTAGTTCCTAAGTCTTTAGAACCTAACAGATAAGGTTTTGAAACCCTTTTATTTTCCCTAAGAAACTTTACAAACTCCACGCTTTATTTTTTTCTCTCCTATTAGTTTCTAAATTTTTTATTTCATTTTGTTCTGTCAATCAATTCACCTAAAATTGACATGGAAAAAATGGTGTGAAGTTATGATTTGTGCATAATAAGTTGAGTATCAACAATAGATCTATATGAAAGTGTAGGGAATTAACTCGAAATTTCCAACCTGTGAGAAACAAAAAATAGAGAAAACACACGTCAAAGAAAAACAATCACACGCATGAGACAATATTTACGTGGTTAGGCAATTTGCCTATGTCTACGGAGTTGCTGGGATTTCACTATTATCAGGAAAAAAATACAAATGCGGCAGTACAGTGTTTTAGTCTCTCAAAAACGACAACGACAACAAAAACCCTAATCACCAAAAAAACGGTTTCTATATCCTGCACACAAGATTCACAATGGGCTACAAAACGGGCCAAAAATTTTTCTCGGGGACTAAGCCTTAGAAAATCTCCCATTAAAAACCACACAACATTATTCAGGTCGGGTCGGGTTGGGTCGTCAACCGGATCAAATATAACTAGGCTCCACAAACCCCAACAAATGATGTTACTCATATCATAAGTTTGCAAATCAACAGTGTAAAATTGAATGTGTCTATAAGATTCAATTATTCTCTCTTCTTTTTTTTTTTTTTTTTTTTGCTATAAATTTAATTAGAGGATGGAGGGAGAGAAATTATTCACTCCTCCGTAAGGAATGAATATAGAAAGAAGATAACTTAAAAAAAACAAAAGAATGAAAGAGAGCACTTAGTACTTAATCTTCCAAGTTCTAAATAAAGAAAAAAGAAGAAAAAAGAAGAGAAATACTCTATCCGAATAGTACATATAGAACTTCCTAAGTTCCAGCCCAGCATCTTCCAATGACAAGTGACAACTTGGATGTAGTGCACGTTTTTTAGTCATACACTCCAATTAAATTGCTTCAGAGCCAAGAAGAAGGGGAATGTTTGATGGTCAAGGTATGCAGCGGGTTGACCATTCTTCCCTTAGCCAGTGGTACAAGTCTTTCTTTCTCCTATTGATATTTATTCATATATTATACTAGTCGCAGAACCACATGATGCGTCAGAATATATAATTATTTTGTAACATAATATAATGTATGATTTATTCTATAAAACGTACTTGAAATATTATTTTTAAAATTATTTTTATCTCTCCATCTCTACAAATACATCATTCTATTATTTTGAATTAAGAAAAAAAAAAAATTAGGTGCATTTGATTGATATTATTTCATTTTTTTTTTTGAGATAAAAGATAGAAATAGTATTCTTTTTTCAAGTGATCTATATTATTCAAAATTTTGTGTAGTGTGTTATGGTTTTTTTTTTTCTACAACTAAAATTTTTAAGTTCCAAAATTAATTATTTGAATTTCTCATTCTCTTTAGAAGATTATCAAGATAACCAAACCTCATAAAAAATTTACAATTGATATTACTCAAATAATTTATAGAGACATTCAAATACATAATCATCTCACTTCTAAAATATCTAAAAATTAACTCAAACCAAAACTATAAGAGGCGTAGAGAATACATGTGATAAATAACTCAAAAAACACACCACCAAAGTGTATCATCCAAAAGTAGAGACAAAAAATAAAAAAATAAAAACAAAAATTCATCAATCTAAGATAGAGTTGCAGGAAAGAATTAATGAGAGAGAGAGAGAGAGAGACAGAGAGAGAGAGAGAACAATCACCTTTTTTGGAAGAGATGTGAGACAAATAACAAAATTATATAAAAGAAGACGGGTAAAAGAATATTCAAAAAAAAAAAAATGTATAGTTGTAAATACCAAATTATCCAAGCCATGCTATGTAATAGAATAACATTAAATCATTCTGTAATTTTATAGGATAACATGTAACAAACAAAGAAAATCAAATTAAAAAGATATAAAATTAAAATATAACCAAATCATATCAACCTAAAGTAGAGTTAAACATAAAAATTCATCAATCTAAAGAACTAAACTTCCACCAAAAGAAAGAATTTATATATATATATATATATATATATATATATATATAGAGAGAGAGAGAGAGAGAGAGAGAGAGAGAGAGAGAGAGAGAGAGAGAGAGAGTATTCACCTTTTTGTGTGAGCATAATATGGATTGAATAGAAAATAACAAATTTTTATAGTAAAAAAATTGGGGAGAAGAAAAGTCAAAATAACAGCAAGATGAAGGGATGGAGAAATTGTAAGGTCAAGGTATAGAGTAGTGGGGAGATAAAAAGGTAAAAGTAAGTAAATATTGGAAAAAGTGTAATTGTAAAGTGGCAAATTAATAAGGAGAAAAATAATTAAAAGAGAGAGAAAATATTGATAATAGATTGATGATGTGATGCTAATGTGGCTCAATAGGAGTGCAATAATATTAAACTCCACGCTTCAGCTTATATATATATATATATATATATATATATATATATATATATATATGGATTTGCTAATTATTGCTACATATGCTGAATTATACACTGCTGTATACACTCCAAAATACAATTTTAAAAATAATTGTGAAATACTGAAATCATGTTTTGAAAACACAATTTCACAATTATAATTGAAATTGTGTTTTTAAAACACAATTTTAGTTATGTGTACCATGCAAACGTTGTGAAACAATCACCGCTCAACATTATTTGGACTACCTGGAGGATGTGGGTGGTCTGCTTGGTACATTTCTGTGATTGTAAGGAAGACACCAATTTTAAAGAAGAGAGATAGAGTGTTGAAACTGAAAGAATATATTATGTTTTGAGAAATTCTACCATGTATAGAGGGGCCTATAGATCAGAGTCTAGAACTACTAGTATAGAATTACAATAGCACAAAGTGGGCCATAGGAAACTAACTTGAGTTTTGGAGACTATCAATAAAACACCCTTGTGGGTGAGAGTTGGTAATAATGTCAAACAAGTTGGTGTCGAGATTACATAAGCAAAGCTACATAGTAGCTTGAAGAAGATGTGGGAGATAGAATGGCAGTCAATCTAGTCCACTCATGGAAACCTTCATTATGGCAATTTGAATCGTGCTACGAATGTCACAATAGATAGGAGTGGTAGAGGAGTGATTAGCAACCATCTCAACCAAAAAAGCTCATAAGTGGTGTCAGGATTTAAGCTTGTCTTTCCTTTTTTTTTTTTTTTGGGATAAATTCAATAGTTACAAGATTTGAACCATAGACATCTCTATTGAAAACGTTAGGCAGTACAACTTGAGTTACAAGACTCTTGTCATCTTTGCATTCATTTTAGGTGTGAACCTATAACCAGAACTGGCCGAGCAGAAAGCCAAGATCATTATGTAATACAAGTATACAACATCATGCAACATTATGCTCCAGCAGAATCTACGATTTAACAAAGAAGAAAAAAATGTATTGATCTATTAATTTTTTTCCCAAAAAAAATAATGAAATACTAATGCACCTGTGGGTTGGACCAGGTGGTATAAAAAATATGTAAACCTAAGGGGAAAAGAAAAATAGAGATTTCAAAGTTTTTGTTGCCACTCTTGAATGGCTGAACGAAGAGCATAATTGGGTACAAGATTGCAGTGTTCAAGCTTCAAATTTGTCATTGGTGAAGTGTCATGTCCACCGTCAAACCATTCTCTCAAAACCTTCTCTTCATAAGTAAAACCATCCGCTGCCACATGAGGATCTTGCATGACGTCCTGCAAGATTGTAAATAGAACATTCATAAAAAAAAAAAGGAATGCATTTTATGCGATGATAATAATTAGTCCAACGAAGTAGGTTTGTGGCAGAAAGAGTTCCAACATGAAACAGAGATTCCAAATCAAAGTTACATTACTCGTGGACAAACATGTTCAGAAAATCTTTTGCCATTAAATATGGACACTTATGGGGCGTTTGGTTCGTCGTGATGTTACATTACACCGTAATATTAAGTTATTGTAATCTTACATTAACGTAATCTCAATAAAAGAATACAATATTACATTGTTTAAGTAAGTTATGAGATTAAGATGATGTTACATATTTTGCAATTTTAAATTATGGTAATGTTAGAAAAAATAAAATAAACCAAAAATCTGAATATCACATTATCGTAATGTGCATTACATCAAGAGCACATCACAGTAAACAAAACGCCCCCTTAAGATTTGACTATTTGGAAAAGTGTGAGAGGAAGGAGACCAAGAAAGCCAGCAAACAATCCAAGTTTTGTTCTTGATTTTGATGGTTTCCAAGATCAATAATTTAATTATTATCTAGTAACTTTCACTTTATTATTATTATTATGTCTACGATTTATAGTATGAATGTCAATGTACTAGCCTCCATGAGAGTGGTATCCTGGGCCTGGAAACCAATATTTTGGGAGTCTGTCTTTTCCCTTGTGGATTCAATGATTCTTAATGGATTTTGTAAAGTTGTGATTTACAACTATTTTGTGTTGATTTTAATTCCGTGCCAAATTTGATTGTAATTTTGTTCAATCTTATGTACCTTGTATTTTATGTGGGATTTCATTGTATGGGTTGTGTGTGAGAGAGAGTGTGAAGACTCAAGACAAAACTGAAGATCAAAGGAGTTTTCGCAGGTAGCTCGCGAGAAGACTTCTTGTGAAGTGAAGCTATGTGCTCAGCACATGACAGGAATGCGAAGAGTTATGACAGTTGTTTTTCGTGAGTATTTCGCACATAAAGCCTTCCCGCGATATACCCGCGAAATATTTTGTTTTGCTATTTTGGCATATTTGCTCCACTATATCTTCACCCACATTATATATACCATCATTACCCACATATTGAGAGGAGCACTTTTCAGAGAGAAAACCCTAGTCATAACCCTTGAGAGTTAGAGATTATCATACCCATAATCCTCTACATAATCTATTGTGGTTTTCCTCAACTCCTATCTCTCCATATCCAAATCCTTGAGAGGTTGATAGCCCAAGCACTTACCACACCCATCTTGAGTGTAAAGTGAGGTTTTGGTGCTGCTGGGAAACATTGGAAGAAGCCATTTGTTTGGTGGATGCAATCGGGCTGAATTGCGTGATCCGGAGAGTTAGAGAAGATAAGGCTTCGTCAAGTCAGTTGGTAGTAGGAGCTTGGAGGGCTTAAGTACATGGGGTAGACTAGGCTTGAAAGGTCTTTTGTTATTCGTGTACTCCAACTTATTCTCTAGTGGATCGATTCATCGCTTGGAGGGCGGCGGAGAGGTTTTTCGCCGAGTTCTTCGGTTTTCTCTTCGATAACACATCAGGGTGTTATCTTGTGTTTGCATTCTTCTTCCCTTCTCTTTTCGTTTTCATTTTATTGTTGATATTTGATGAATATGGCTTAGAGTAGTTATATTGTTTGTTCACTCGCATTAACTCTATTCCGCACTTAGTTTAAGTTAGAGTAAAATTAACCGAGTCGTAATTTTTAATTTGGGGGTCTAAACAGTACTTGTGTTTTCACACACATTCGAGCATTCAGATTCTAGGATTATTTTATCAATTGTAGAAGTTGGCTACCTTTGATTCATTCTTCCATTTAGCATCAGAGGGTATTAGAGACTTTTCTGGTCTAGCATGATGGCTAATGAACACAAGGGCAGCAACCGCTCTAGTGACTAAGAACACGAGATGTGATTCTTTCTAGAGCCAAATTCCAAACTTTCCAAGGCGAGAATAAGCACTCTCTATTTGGATTTTGGAGTCTTTTTTAATTAGGAAAACGAAACAAGAAATATACGAGCATGCAGTCATACACACACAAAAGAATTTTGAAATGGAATTTGTTTGAAATAGGGTCTAATAAATTACCAATTATTCAAAAGTTGTTAATAAATGGAAAATTTAACCATTTAACCTAGGGATGACAATTTTGCCCTGTCCCTTCCTACTTCATCCCGCACGGGTTTTCCCGGCCCTGCAAAGGTGGTGGAGCGGGAATGGGGCAAGATTTTAACCCTGCACCATGGGGCATAGTGGGAATGAGTTTAAACTTTTTAAACCCACCCTACCTTGCCCTGTCCCTACCTTGCATTGATAAGAGTTATAATTTTAAATTTTTCATAACCTAAAATCCTACTATTTAAACAAACATATCAATGCTAGTTTATTTTATTCTACCCAACATGACTCTTAGCCTCTATTTTGTTATGTGTTATATTATGAGATTTTTGTTTTTATTGTGATATTGTATCTTGTTAAACACTTGGATAATATTATTAAGTTTTTGCTAAAAATTAGTTTGATTTGATGGGATAAATTTAGTTGTAATTTTAAGTATATTTTTATTAATGAAACATGTTTTATAAAAAAAAAATTGTAATAGTTGTGGGGCAAATTAAAAAAGAAGTAGAGTTTTACGGATTGGGCAGGGTTTTGCGGAGCCCCAAGGGGCAGGGATGAGGCAAGAAAATTTTCCCCATCACGCGGGGCAGGGCGGGAATGGGCGAGACAAAACCATTTGAGGTGGGGTGAAGACCCCATCCTTGGCTCACTTGCCATCCCTCAACCATTATTCTGAAAGGATCAACCTGAATTGAAGGCATTGGAAAATAAATATAAATTCAGTAACCTACCTGGGAGATGGGACAGAGAAAATACGAAGGAGGTTCAGAGTGTTCTTTGGTACTCAGCTGGAGTGAGGACGAGTCTCCACACAAATCCTCCCTCATTGGTTCAAGTACCGGCCAAACATCCAATGCAAGGTCTAGCCGGTTCTCCCGGTACATTTCACTACAACTCAAGGCCAAGTGAGCCAAGTGAGCCAACTGTTTAGCTTGCTCAAATGGCCAATCTCCAGCCAAAGGATCCAAGAGGTCTTCTAACTTTCCTGCATCTAATGCATGTTTCACATCATTTGTTATCCCCCAGGGCGACCTTCCCGTCAACAACTGTAACAATGTGATTCCAAATGAATATACATCTGACTCTAAAGTAAGCTCTCCTGTTGAATGGAACTGCGGATCAAGATAAGCAAAACTAGTGCCCTTTGGCTCAGTTTTCAAACGCAGAGTGATGTTTGAACTTTGATCATGAGATAGTAGACGACACCTTCCAAAGTCACAGAGTTTGCTTACAAAGTTGGCATCAAGGAGAACCTTGGCGGGTGTCAAATCACCATGTAATACGCTGAATGGTTTACAGGAATGAAGAAAGATGAGGGCAGAGCACAATTCTGTGGCGATGCATATTCGAATTTGCCATGATAATGGAGGAGTATTGTCCTTGCAGCTGAGTCGATTTTCAAGGCTTCCATTTGGGAGATACTCATAGATGAGAGCCTGAACTTCTTGGCAGTATCCGATCAGTGTAACAAGATTCGGGTGCCTCAACTTATTCAATGTATCAACCTGAAATAGAACCATGTAATGTGATACAATGCCATATTTTTGATCAATTTAGGTCCAATTCGATTGGAATGGCCAAATTCAATATACAAAACAGTTTAATCGTCCTACCTCACTTTGGAATCCTAAGGGGTCTTGCAAGTTACGTTGGTGTGGCACTTTTACAGCCACCTGGATTTCACGCAAGATACCTTTATACGTGTTCCCGTGTCTTCCTTCTCCAATTTCCAGAAATGGATCAAAATTTTGAGTTGCTTTGTCAATCTCTAAGTATGAGAACTCAGAGAATTGAGGCATTTGCGTGCTTGAGGACTCAACTTTTTTTCTTCTCAACTCTTCAGTTTCTTTTATTGCATTGTCACGCTCCACCAGAAATTCATCCCGTTCTTTTTCACAAGTTTGCAACAATTGCACAACAGATGCAATACTCAGCTCCAACTCCTCTACCATCTCATCAGATTCTGCAATTTGGCATTCCAGTGATGATTTTTTATCTAAGGCAACCTGGAGATCCCCCATCACTTTGTTTAGCTGAATTTTCACCTTTTCATGTTCCTCTTTCTCTTTTGCTAGAGCTTCCTCAATTTCTTTTCTTTGTTTCAATTCCTCAGCGCATAAACTTTCTAACACTTGAGCCTGTAAATTATGCATTTGGAGAATTAATTAAGTACGATGTTTTCTAAGTTTATGACGGAAAAAATTCCATACATAGTGCAGTTAGATTATGTCCATCTTCCAGTCCCAAATATGGTTAAGTGATTTATTAGCGAAGTAGAAGGTGTATTGTGTTAAAAAAAACAATAGAGAGAACTTCATTCTGTAGTTCTTATATGTTTTTAATCATTAATTCCAATAAAAAGGAAAAGGTCAAAGTTGTGCTAGAAAACTATAGGCTTACCCTGCGCTTAGCTTCAATTGCATTGTCACGCTCCACCAGAAATTCATCCCGTTCTTTTTTACAAGTTTGCAACAATTGCACAACAGATGCAACACTCAGCTCCAACTCCTCTACCATCCCATCAGATTCTGCAATTTGGCTTTCCAGTGATGATTTTTTATCCAAGGCAACCTGGAGATCCCCCATCACTTTGTTTAGCTGAATTTTCACCTTTTCATGTTCCTCTTTCTCTTTTGCTAGAGCTTCCTCAATTTCTTTTCTTTGTTTCCATTCCTCGGCGCATAAGCTTTCTAAGACTTGAGCCTGTAAATTATGCATTTGGAGAATTAATTAAGTACGATGTTTTCTAAGTTTATGACGGAAAAAATTCCATACATAGTGCAGTTAGATTATGTCCATCTTCCAGTCCTAAATATGGTTAAGTGATTTATTAGTGAAGTAGAAGGTGTATTGTGTTAAAAAAAACAAAAGAGAGAACTTCATTCTGTAGTTCTTATATGTTTTTAATCATTAATTCCAATACAAAGGAAAAGGTCAAAGTTGTGCTAGAAAACTATAGGCTAACCCTCTGCTTAGCTTCAATTGCATTGTCACACTCCACCAGAAATTCATCCCGTTCTTTTTTACAAGTTTGCAACAATTGCACAACAGATGCAATACTCAGCTCCAACTCCTCTACCATCCCATCAGATTCTGCAATTTGGCTTTCCAGTGATGATTTTTTATCCAAGGCAACCCGGAGATCCTCCATCACTTTGTTTAGCTGAATTTTCACCTTTTCATGTTCCTCTTTCTCTTTTGCTAGAGCTTCCTCAATTTCTTTCCTTTGTTTCGATTCCTCAGTGCATAAGCTTTCTAACACTTGAGCCTGTAAATTATGCATTTGGAGAATTAATTAAGTATGATGTTTTCTAAGTTTATGATGGAACAAATTCCATACATAGTGCAGTTAGATTATGTCCATCTTCCAGTCCTAAATATGGTTAAGTGATTTATTAGTTAAGTAGAGGGTGTATTGTGTTAAAAAAAACAAAAGAGAGAACTTCATTCTGTAGTTCTTATATGTTTTTAATCATTAATTCCAATACAAAGGAAAAGGTCAAAGTTGTGCTAGAAAACTATAGGCTTACCCTGCGCTTAGCTTCAATTGCATTTTTTTCCACTTTGGCACGCTTCTCTGCCTCTTGAAATGCTTCTCGCCTCGCATGTTCAGCCTCTGCCATGGCCTTTTCAAGTTGAGCATAGAGAGTTTCATCTACATTTCCATCCTGCTAGAGTCAATTGATTTTTTAAGTTTTGAAACCAGTCATATCTGAATCAACTAAGACAATTATTTCCAAAGAGAGAGGTGACATGATCTTATAAAACCAAAATCTGAGCTTGGATAAACATGCAAATTCTGCTCAACATAAATATTGTCTCACGTATGATAATTTTGCTTTGCACATACCAGTAAACTAGGAGGAGATAAACAATAAGGACTCTCTATAGACTGAGGAAATGTGCTTAACTCACTCCCCTCAGACCTAACAGATGAAATCCGAGCTATGTCAACTGATCTACTGTCAGAGCATTTTGAATAATCCAAACTTGGAGGATACCTCCTTGAAGATTCAAACCATTCATCTGAACTCCCTTCTGTAACTGACCTGCTCCTTGGAGTTGAGAACTCTTCAGTACAATCAAGGGAAGAAATTTCTGTTCCACTCCCTACACTACAGTAAATACTAGCATTCCTTTCACTGCAAAATGAAACTTGAGCTAAGCTGGTAGGTGCTGCACCAATATTTTGCCCCGCAGATTGTGATCTCCCATAGTTTGATGGTTCAATTTTACAGTTTTGATTTGGTCTGACCTCCACATCTGCTCCATCTAAAATACCTTCCCTATATTGTGTGGTACTTGCATTAGTAATCATCTTGGCATCAAGGCTTATTTAATATATCTACAGACACACACACACACACACACTAGTAGTAATAATGACTCAAATCAATTACATAAGAAAAATTTTGAACCTATAAACAAGGAAATCATTTATAGCAGTTTGAAGTGTACAACAATATCCCTATTTCAGTAGCCAATCAAGCATTTTGTAACTATTAAATGCTACTCATACAGTCAATTAACACTAAGAAGCTTCACATTTGGGGAGTACATATCTTCATGCAATATATTTCAAATATATTGGTACACATCAGCACTGCAAAAAGTGTTAAAAACAAAAACATCAAGCAAACCTGGTGTGGACAAGGCGCCCCTTGCATATAAATTGAATGTGACAGGACTTAGATGCTTGTAGGCGCACGTATCTTGCTTTCTTAGACTTGATGTCCATTGTTCTCCTGCAATGTTAGGCAGGGGGTAAACTGTAAGCAATCTCAGTGTATAGTTGCATATATACAAGTTTCAATTCTGTGGACCATTAGTGAGATTGAATTAAACTAAAAATGTTGGGAAAAACCATCATAAAACAAGGAAATTAATTATCATTATATATATATTTATTTATATAAAACTGCAAATTCTAGAAACCAGGAAATGGCTTGTAAACACCTTTCACAAATTATAAACAATATTATCTTTCACTAGAAAGATAATTAATCACTTAGTTAAGAGAACAACCAATCAATGACACCCCCTAGTAAATGCACCTCAAGGCCTGTACAAAAAAGAATAACTAATTGGCTGGTATATATCTTATTCCTGACCATAGTCACTTTCTTATCTATTAACTGATCTGATTTCTTGGTCCAAAAGTTTTGAAGGCAACTAAGATCCCATATTCTTCAGTCTCTCTATGGTCCTGACCTAGTGCCCACTCATGCATGCAGAATTCACAAAAAATTTCCCAATATAAGGCACATCCAGTGAGAATCATTCAAATGCTATGCACCTTTTGGATTTTCAAAGCGGATATAATGGCAATATATTTTTGGATAAGTATAAATGGAAATAAAAAAGAACATGATGGTTAAAACATGGAAAGTAAAACAAAAACAGAAATCAGTCTGGTGGTTGTACTTTGAGTAGGCTGCTGTTCCCATAACAAGCTTCCTAATCCCAAGCTGGCAGATGAGTTCCACAATTCCCTCCTCAATACTCTCCATTTCAATATGTCGTGATTCTGCTTGTACCTGCATTATAAATTTATAGATGCCAAAATAAATCAGAAAGTTCAGCACATTTAGGCTAACTTAACTATTTCCAATGAACTCCGATACTTTTAAAATGATCGTGCTAAAATTGGAAGCTCTCTCCAGCCTAATTGCACACACACACACACACATCCTATTAGGTAGAAACATTTTAAATGAACTACAGGTGTGTAGTCCTAGTGATAGGATCTTGCAACTGTGGACCAGTGCTCTCAGATCATATCTTTCAAAATAAAAAGAAAAAAGAAAAATAAACCAATGAAAATGAATATCATACTAAGCACACAGCTTCAGTTGTCTTATCTACTTGATAAAACTCAGAAACAACGCTTTTTTTTTTTTTTGCTGAATAGACTCAGAAACAACTTGAGTTAATAACACATTCATCGAAAGAGATATGAGATGGCTTTGTACCCCCATTTGGCGACAGATAAGCAGATACTCATCCAGGATTTTCTGCATATTTTGCCTTTCAAGTTCCCGGTATGCCCTGAGTTCCCGTTCCTTCATTGTGTTTGCTGGGAATTTTGCTCCCACTAGAAACCAAGGATAGAGTAACTATGTAATAAATTCCATTATGGGTACCAACTACCATTAAAAAGATGATAAAAATTGCAAACCAGAAACAGGCATGTTTATAATTACCAAAGTCTAACTAGGTAGAACTTAGAAGTAAATAAATTCTTCAGCCAAATTTCATAAGAACACCCGATTACTAGTTTAAATTTGCAGCAAAATCAACAAATTATTCAGATTGACCAAAATTTATGGAACTTCTAATCAAATTACCAAATTTAATTTCCCTTAAACTACGGCCAATTTTTCATCCAAGTTTTTCCTCAATATAATTCATTGTCAAATCCTAATCCACTGTTTTCCCTCCAAAACAGCTACAAGTACCTGGAAAATCTTAAAAACAATGATCATCAAGAGGCAAACCCTTTTCAATTCACTCGATTGGAATTTAAAAAAAAAAAAAAAAATCTAGTAAAATAAGTCTAACTTCAGTAAGTTGTCAAGTACATAACTTTAAATTACAACATCAAAAGTAGGATTATCACCAAAGTTCATAACTTTAGATACACATGACATAAATTGCTATTAGCTAAATATATATTTATTGGCTTTATTAATTTGCTAGGCACTTGTGCAAACGTGTATAAAGCGCACAAATGTTGACAACTTACTCATTGGGATCATTTTTGCTGGCTGGTGAACATGAATGACACATATAGTTTTACCTCCAGAGTTCTTTAATGCCCATACCGCCCACGCCAAGATTGGTTTGTACTCCTTCACATTTTTTCCCAGCGCAACGTGTACTATATTATCCTCCATATGGGTTCAAGTTCAAACCCAAACTTCCTCCCACCAAGCTTTTGAAATAAACAACAGGACACAGATGAAACAAGATTTCATAGGAAGATGAGAAGAGCAGCTTGTGTAAAGATGCACTAAAAAGGTCTTTTGCTTTTGGTGTCAAGTTTTGTCTTGAGTTGACCTCAGAAGTGACTTTCTGCGCAGAACATAGCATTAGTCAATAGTCAGGGAGTTGCGAGGTTGTGCATAAAGATTCCACGGTGCCATGAAGACGATGACGAGGTCAATTAACGTTTTTTCATCTTTTTTAAGAAAAGCTAATTGGATGAGAGGTGGATAACAACAAATATTGTCAATGCATGTCTTTGACTAGATAATGTCACATTTGTTAATAACCTTACTGGTCCGGGTAACAAGCGGTTAAGGTTGAGTTTTTATTCTAATCAATTAGCTTCTCGGGTGCCATCTCCCATGAGTCCAGTTAATAAGTGAATGGAAGTAGTGTATTAGGATTATTTTTTAATATATATATATATATTTTTTTATTTATTTTTATTGTAATTGATCAGCTTTTTCGGTGCAGTATCACATGAGTCACTTATTTTATTTTTATTTTTTATTGCTTTTCAATACAGTGGGACTTTTAGATTCTTTCTTAATGGAAGCAGGAAGCCTCATGCCACCTGTTAACAAAAGCCTAACTTTATTGTAAGTAATGTTGAATAAACACTGCATAGTACATTGTCAGTAGAAAACAGATGTGGTTTCTCCAATTCTGTGCTGAACAGAGCACTGTACAGTGCTCTTGGGGCATCTCTATATAGTTCAGCTCTTAGATGCCCTCCTAGATAGCTGTATGTTTAGATTATCTTATCTTTGTTTGTGTTGGTTTGTCGATGCTGGCTGGCCCAGCTGGTTGTTTGTATCATTGTATGTTATTGTGCTGTTTGCAACTATGCATAAAAAAAACAACTGATAGCATGGTGGTTAATTTAGAACTGATCACCAACGAAGGTTGGCCTGAGTGGAAGGGGCTCTGGTCGCTTAAGCAAGTGGTCTCGGTTTCAAGCCCTTGTGGATGCAACAAACTTTCTTGGAAGAGGTCCCCGCCTTGGCGCTCGACAGTATCTCAAAGGATTAGTCCTAAGATAAAAACCTAGGATACCTGGGGAAACCAAAAAAAAAAAATTTAGAACTAATCCAAACCCCTAAAGTCTTTTTGCATTTTGACATTTTAAAATTAAACAGTGATAAAGAGTTTCTTGATTCATTGGTGTAGCGTGTAGGTCTTCTTGCAGTCGGATTTGAATCTATTAGCATTAACGTACATTAAAAAAAGTTTCATTATTTTAAAAGGGATTATTTAGGGATTTTATTTTTTATTGCAAGTGGAGAAGAGTTCAAACTTCACCATCTCTATTGGAAACATAGGATGCCATAAGACCTCATCATCGATATTTAGGTTGGGTTTGGATAGCAATGTGTCTGCGTTTTTTGGCTGGGTCCCGTGTATTGTTCACGGGACCCGCAAATACGGAAAAACGCAAATCTAATTTTAAAACTGGGTCCCACCGTACTATTTACACATTTAAAAATTATTTTGCTATAGTGTTTTTAGTTTTCAACAATAAGCAATATTCAAACCGACTCTTAGAGATTGTTTTTACTATACTATATGAGAGTACAGATGAATTTTATTTGCTAAGAAATTTGTAACTCAACAGACATCTTTTAATATTTTTAAGAAAAAACATATAGATTTCAAATATCTCATTTCTTAATGAATTTTATTTGTTAAGAGCTTTGTAGCTTATATATATATATATATATATATATATATATATATATTCATGGACTGTTAAAAAAAAGTTTTCAAAATTGATTTAAAAAAAAATTGAGACAAACTTCTGTACTCCAATTGTAGAAGAGGGTGAATAAGTGATTTAAGAGGAGAAAATAAAATTCAACGGATTAAAAATTAAAGGGCATTCAGAAAATAAAATAAAATAATGGATATACAAGTGGGAATTTTTTTTTTTTTTTTTGGATATAAAAACAAGTTGGAATTCCATAAAAAAAAAAAAGGGAATAAGAGAATGTTTTTAAACCTTTTTATTTTTTCTAAGAAACATTGCATTATAATTCAAGCACTTCTCACGAAACCACATTTGGTCAAAACAGGGTTTCAACTCTAATCACTCCACGCTTTATTTTTTTTCTCCCCTACAACTTTCTAAATTTTTATTTAAATTTGTTTTGTCGATCAATTCACCTAAAATTGACACAAAAAATGTGGTGTCAATATATAATTTGTACATAATTTGTTGAGTATCAATAGTAGACTCATGTGAAGGTGATGTTCTCATTATAAGTCGACAACTCAATAAAGTATGAAATTGAATATGTCCATAATAATCAATTATTCTCAATTGTTTTTTTGCTATGAATTTAATTAGATTCAGATTAAAGACTGATAATCCTAACATGGTAGAGGAGGGAGGGAGAGAAATTATTCAGTCCTCCGTACGGAATGAATAATTTAACGGGGAGAGGGAGTCAAAGAAGATGACTTAAAAGAAAGAAAGAAAGAAAGAAAGAAAAAAAGAGAGCACTAAGAACTTAAGAGTCTGTTTGGATTCAATATTTTGATAACTCAATTCTCAGTTTCCATAACTCATAACTCAAAAATGGTGGGACCCATAGCAAAAAGGTTGTTTGGCCAAACGATAACTCTGTTTTTATAACTCTGTTTTCATCACTTAATTCTCTGATTTTTGAGTTATGAGTTATGGAAACTGAAAACAACTAAAAGTTGTTTTCAGTTTCCATAACTCATAACTCAATGACAATATTGTAATTAAACACACATAGGGGACTCACGGCCGCAACTTTTGACCACCTTTTGAGTTTTTTTTTTTTTTTTTTTTTTTTTCACTTGTTCGGTCTTTTGGAAAAAAGAAGAAGAGAAAAAGCTGCACCGGCTGACAGGTATGGGGCCTACAAATAGTTTGAAAAATATTGAGTGATGAAAATTGGGTGATGATGCCAAACGAGTGTGAAAAATTGAGTGATGAGTTATGAGTGATGAGTGAAGAGTGATGGAAATTGAGTGATGAAAAAACCTTGCCCAAACATGCTCTAATCTTCCAAGTTCTAAATAAAGAAAAAGAAAAAGAGAACTACTCTATCTGAATAGTTCATATAGATTATAACTTCCCAAGTTCCAACCCAGCATCTTCCAATTACAAGTGACAACTTCCTCGAAGTGCTCGTTATTTAGTCATATACTCTAATTTAATTGCTTCAGAGCCAAGAAGAAAGGGAATGTTTGATAGTCGAGGTGGGCAGAGGGTTGACCATTCTTCTCTTAGCCGGTACTAGTCTTTATTTATTTATTTATTTTTTGAGGAGGAGGTACTAGTCTTTCTTTATCATATTGATATTTACTCGTATAATATATTTGCTAACTATATGCTGAGTTATATACTGCTGTATATACTCAAAAAAATAATTTATATATTACTAAAAGTTGAAATGTGGTATTTATTACTGTTGAGCTCCTGTTGTGCCACTTCATTACCACGTCATTCGCCATATAATTATATTTATTATTTATTCCTTTTTTTACATATATATATATATATATATATATATATATTAGCATTATGCCCGTGTGATGCACGGCTTAATCAAAATTTATATGTAAATAGTTTTTTTAATTAATTTAATTAAAATTAGATAATAGAATAAATAATAAAAATAATTAAATATTTTACTTTTAAGTTATATAATAAATTCATATTGTGTGAAACTAAGGTATTATGAAATGCATATATATATAAGTAGTAACTTATTAAAATAGTGCAATAAATTGTTTGTTTTCAGAATGCATAAGATGATTTATTCTTTTATTATTATTATTTTTTTGTCAATATCATGAAACAAAATTTGTATGCTTTTCTTCAAACTTACATGGATTTGAATTTGTCACTTTTTTTTTTTTTTTGGGTGCAAAATTTGTCATTATTATATATATATATATATATATATTAGTTTTTTTTTGGGTTACTTTATCCTTTTTTTTTTACCTAAATTAGATTTTTTTAAAAATTAAGTTTATGTTAATGTTAATACATATTAGCTATCATTTGATACTTTATCCACACACAAAAAAACAACAATTAACGTTTAAATTAGGCTAATAGTAAAATTGTTACTTTATAAAAAAAATTGATATAATACTTATTGTTACTTTATCCAAATAAGTTGATAAGAACATATAGAATAAGAGTCTTACTTAAACTTAAACTTGTTTGTTAAATGGATTAGATGGAGAATTTGGATTGTAATCAAATTAAAATATTTATCAACTTAGAAATTATAGGAGAAGAAAAATTATATGTATTTTTTTAAAAATCTAAAAATCTAAAAACATTTCTGCAATTAAAGATGCATTAGAGCGTGTAATATAGTAATTAAAAAAAAAATGAAGAAGAAGAAGGAAAGTTTTTGCTTTTTTTATAATACACTACACATAAAAAATAAGGATTAGATAAAAAATTTGAATTGTAATCAAATTAAGATTAAATAAGGATTAGATGGATTATATGAAGAATTTAGATTATAATCAAATAAGATTTTTATCAACTTGGAGATTATAGGAGAAGAAAAATGATATTATATTTATTTTTTAAATCTAAAAATCTAAAAAAAAAATCTAATAAACTTATAAAATATATATTTTATCTGATAAACAATAACAAAATAAATAATTATTATAATAACAAAATAAATAAATTGTATTGGTATAATAAGTAATAACTATCAAATATAAAATGATAACACTAAATAAAAAAATTATTATTAATTTTGTAACATACCGATTGTGCTCTAATGAGAATTTTGTATCTTTGCGAGATTGTTGAGTATCTCTTTGTACACTGTAAGGACTAAAATTGTATTTGGTCCCAAGGTAGATATGGGCTCAAATGTTGACGGTCCCCACAATAAATTTGTAGAGAGTGGGCTGAAAAGTTAGGTCTTAGTGGGTGATTGGTTGTTAGTCACGGTGGTTATGGCGGTTGCGCGGAAATGAATTGAACTTACTCAGGGAGGTTTTCTCTTTAGCGCAATTTGAGTGGCTCCTGCTCTTGGGCTCCAGAGGGAGCCCCCTTTTATGGATTGTCCCTTCTTCTTTTTATACTGGCCTCCTCTCTCTCTCTTGTATGTCCACGTGTAGGTTGAGATTTGCAGGGTTGATACTTATCCCATCCGCCCATACCCAAAGTGGTTGGGAGTGGTTATAAAGGATGAAAAACATGGTTCTGTTAGGTGCAGAGTACTTAATTGCAGTAATGGCAGCCTTTCCTTTGTTCTTTGTCGTTTTAGTACTTTTCTTTTTCAGTGAAATGACCCGGGGTGTCATCATCAGGACTGAGTTGCTCCCTTTGTCCTCGGCTATAGATATGGTCGAGGAGGGTCCTTCATATGGCCGAGGATGATCCTTCCTCGGACCGGGCCTTGGGCCCAACGCGAACATTGACATGGGCTTTTCGGTTTTATTCCCCCCATAATAGCCCCTCAAAATCCTGCTCTCTGGATCCTCGGACGGAGAGGTGGGTTTTGGTGACGTCGGGCCTACGTCATGGCTTGCCAAGTCTTGTCCTTCAGCAGTGTTGAAGTCTCTTCGTTTGCCTGAAGCATGTTCCTGGCTGTGAGACATTCCTTTAGTTTTCCCACACTGCGTTCCTGCCGTTTCAGTACACGAGGCGCGCCTTCATTAAAGTCTCTTTATGAGGAGACGCCAATTCAACGGCTGAAGACTGCTTTGGGAGCCGAGTGGGACTTATCTCATTTATAGTTTTTCCTTTAGGGATTTGGACGGACTAAATGCCACAAGGCTTGCCCCCTATATAAGAAGCACGGTGGATGGTCAACCCCTTTATTTGCTGACCCCGTAAGCTTTTCAAATTCTTAACTCTCCATTTGTGCTCAAAGTCTCCATTACCAGTGTGACTGAGCCTTAGGAGGCGAGATGGTCGAGGTTAGGATGAGGGTGAAGGAGCTACACCCTCTTTAGAAACCTTGGGTATCTTTTCGGTTCAGAATGGCCCAGTCTGGGCAAGGGAGACAAAGACTCAAGACATTTCTTCTCCCCGACAAGGCAAGAAAGGAGCCTCTTCTTCCTTCAGTCAAAATCCGAAGCAGGTGGAGATTGCATCAGATTTTTGGTGCGATAGCTCTGAGATTTCCCATCGCCAGTACCATTCGTACTTGCCCAATCGATGCTAATGTGATGCTTGCTCGATTGCTGTTAGAGTAGGTATGGGGACTTGGCGTCCCCGCTTCTTCCTCTCTTCCATCACTGATGCCATCCGGACCTGTTTAGTCGCTGCTAGAGTAAGGTTGTGGACCAGGCGCCTCTTCTTCTTCTTCTCTTCCATCGCTGGTGCCGTCCAGACTTGCTTAGTTGCTGCTAGAGCAAAGTTGAAGGATCTATCGTTTCCGTGTGTTCTTGTTTTGTTTTGTTTTTTTTTTTTTGTAGTTAGCTTCTGGTATAGGCTTGTCTAAGCCTCCTTTTTTGTATGTTATACTACCTATTCGTCTAATAAAAGATGATTTCATTTCATTTTGCGTATTCTTTCTTTTCTGCAATAGTTATTTTGTGAATGGATGTGCTGGTGTCTTTTTCTTTTAGAATAGTACTTAGGGTCGATGCCCTTGTCTAACAAAAAGTTATCTCTTTGAATTTATCAAAACTGACGGGCACAACAATGCCGACTTGAGATAGGTTAATCATATAAGACTAACTGAAATAATAGCAGAATGTTCTGTATTACGTATGAGACAATCACCTGAGGACGTGTGACAAAAAATGAATCGTCCGAGGGGGTTGCCGAGCACTAGAGTGCTTTGCCACGCTTCGGATAGTATTCATTGCCTTAACTTGTTCTGAGTCCGAGGACCATGCAATACCTTGTATCTATCCAAAACTTGTGTTTTCTTTTTGATGTATTTGGTTTCCCCATAGGTTTGAGTCCGAGGACCATGCAATACCTTGGTTCTGTCCAAAACTTGTGTTTTCTTTTTGATGTACTTGGTTTCCCCATAGGTTTGAGTCCGAGGACCATGCAATATCTTGGTTCTGTCCAAAACTTGTATTTCTTTTTGATGTACTTGGTGTCCCCATAGGTTTGAGTCCGAGGACCATGCAATACCTTGGTTCTATCCAAAACTTGTGTTTTCTTTTTGATTTGAGGGTTAGCCCCTTGACAAAGGTATAGGGCATCGACTTGATGTTAGAAGCCCCTAGAACTAATCGCGCTACTGGCACTTCGAAGTGTAACCCCGAGTGGGAGCTGCGTTAAGGCAACCACCGCGCGCTACTGGAAATAATAGAGGGGCTCTCACATAGCTTGTGCCTCTGTCAAAGTTATTTCTCTCGAGGGACCCTCGTTGATAGGGGCTTGATCCTTCCATGACTAACCGTTACCTGCACCAACGCACAAGCTTCCCCACAGACGGCACCAATTGTAAGGACTGAAATTGTATTTGGTCCCAAGGTAGATATGGGCTCAAATGTTGATGGTCCCCACAATAAATTTGTAGAGAGTGGGCTGAAAAGCTAAGCCTTAGTGGGCGGGTGGTTGTTAGTCACGGTGGTTATGGTGGTTGCGTGGAAATGAATTGAACTTACTTAAGGAGGTTTTCTCTTTAGCGCAATTTGAGTGGCTCCTGCTCTTGGGCTCCAGAGGGAGCCCCCTTTTATGGATTGTCCCTTCTTCTTTTTATACTGGCCTCCTCTCTCTCTCTTGCATGTCCACGTGTAGGTTGAGATTTGCAGGGTTGATACTTATCCCATTTGCCCATACCTAAAGTGGTTGGGAGTGGTTATAAAGGATGAAAAACATGGTTCTGTCAGGTGCAGAGTGCTTAATTGCAGTTATGACAGCCTTTCCTTTGTTCTTTGTTGTTTTAGTACTTTTCCTTTTCAGTGAAATGACCCGGGGTGTCATCATCAGGACTGAGTCGCTCCCTTTGTCCTCGGCTATAGATATGGCCGAGGAGGGTCCTTCATATGGTCGAGGATGATCCTTCCTCGGACTGGGCCTTGGGCCCAACGCGAACATTGACATGGGCTTCTCGGTTTTATTCCCCCCACATACACTATATGTATTCTTGCTCTTGTTTATCATTGTTCTTTATTAGAAAATTTAATGATCGATAAAAATCAAATTGTTATGAACAATTTATCATCAAATTATCAAGACATGTTTAGTAATAAGCTAAAAAGGATATTGCTTTCTAAATCAAAGTTGAGATGATGAAAGCAACATAATACCATTGGAACCCATGTCATAAAACACAAAATAATTTAAAAAATCATGTCTAAGCATATTTAATGATTGATTTTCAAACTATAATCATATAAATTGGATAAAACTTAAAAAATTAGGTTAAATAAAAGAAAAAAATACACAAAACCTATTCAATTTAATGAAAAAAAAAATAGAGAAAACAAATACATACTTGCAAGGTTGTCGGTAGAAGAATAGAGAAAAAGAACCGTATGGTAGGTATTCATTATGAATTATTTGATATATATATACTTCACATTGAAGAAGTTGATATGAACAAAAAGTTTAATGTTAGTCTAATTTGTGGAAGTGTAAAGCTGAAGTAAATCTTAAAAAAAGTAACGTGTGAACAGAAAATCTAAAGAAAAAAAAAGTCACGTTTTGTTAAGAGGAAATCCAAAAAATTTTAATTGTTTTATTTAAACACTAAAAGTAGTTATGTAAAATGGCTTTACCAAATTACAACAATTTTTTCTAAACATGACTCATTTTCACGTTAGCTTCAAAATTGTAGATATGCTCAGATTGTATAGATATGGTCAGATTGTATAATGCTTATCTAAATAGTTATTGAGCACAAAATATAATAATAATAATTCTAAAGAAAAAAAAAAAGTCACATTGTGTTAAGAGGAAATCCAAAGAATTTAAGTGTTTTATTTAAACACTAAAAGTAGTTACTTATGTAAAATGGCTTTACCAAATTGCGTCAATTTTTTCTAAACATAACTCATTTTCACGTTAGCCACAAAATTGTAGATATGGTCAGATTGTATAATGCTTATCTAAATAGTTATTGAGCACAGAATATAATAATAATAATAATAATAATAATAACTATTATAATAAGAAAAACAAAAACGAAAACATATCAAGTCGGTTAATGTTTTCTCAAAAAAAAAAAGAAAAAAAAAATCGGTTAATGGATAATATATATCTACCAAGTACCAATAGAGTAAAAAAAAAAAAAAATCCATAGTTCTCTTCACCCATGAATGTTGAGTATGTGTAAGAGAAGTAAATTTATGGCTATCCATAAAAGAAATAGTGAATTTGTGGAAAATCTAAAATTTAACAATAATATAATTTATGTAAAATTTTATCATTTAAATTTTATTCATGTAAGGACTCGATTTGTAGCGTCCCCAAATTGGTGTATTGGGTTCGAACGTTAAAGGCCCAAACAATAAAATTTGTAGAGAGTGGGATAAAAAGCTAGGCCCTGATTATTGAACGGTAGTCAGTCATGGTGTTCATGATAATCGCACAGAGGTGGACTGAGTTTGTCCAAGAAGACTTTCTTTTTTGGCATGGTCTGAGCAGCTTCGGTTATTAGACCTCGTCCGGTATGCTTAAGGTTCTCCTTATTCCCTTTTCCTTTGGTTCCTCGCCCCACCACTCTTTGGTGCATGAATTCTTACATTATATAGCCCCTCTCAGTTGATCCTGACCTTCCATGTGTTGATCTGGTAGGTGACTACTCGAGTGCTTGTCCCATCAGCCGCCTTCCCCCACTTTCCGTTAGTTGCAATAACCAAAACCACACAATTTAGGGGTCTTTTCACATTAATGTGACCAGAACGTTTGTTGGCGCATTCAATGCGGAGGTGACATTTTTTCCCTGAACCGCTCCTTCACGGTACCCCCGTGCGAGTCCTATCCTACCCGCTTTTCCTTCTGGGAGCGCTTTGGGGGCTACCTTTGATGACGTGTCGTTCTTCCCTTCTAGGCCTTGGGATGCCGAGGATAGGGCCATCCTCGGATGCCACTCTAGGCCATCTAGGCTTTCGCGGCATGTCTTCGGCAATAACTCTCCTCGGTACGAGCCATGGGCCCTAATGGAGAGTGGGTCGGGATCACAAATTCTCTGGCCCCACAATTCAAATTAAGGGATAAAATTTAAAAATAGTACAATTATATAAAACTTTATCATTTAAATTTTAACAAATTTAAATTGTATTCAAATTAAAAGTTTTTTATAATTTTTTTTAAAACGATCAACGTTTTTCCCCTTCAAATTGTATCTACATGTAGTAATATAATTAAAAAAAAAAAAAGGATTAGCTGAAGATTTTGTATTGTCATCAAATTGATATTTTTTATTAACTTAAAAATTAAAAAAAAAAAGATTAGATGAAGAATTTGGATTGTAATCAAATTAATATTTTTTTTTTTTCAACTTAGAAATTATAGGAGTAGAAAATAAGAACAAAAAAATTTATATCTATTTTTTTTTAAAATTCTAAAAAAATTTCTACAATTTGGTGAAGCCATTTGGTACAACCACAGCTTTTAAGTCGAACTTTTATTATATATAATATGATATGATATATATAAATAGATTATTGACTTTACATATTCATCTTTGTCGGTTTTAACATCTATATATTTTTTTTTTCCAATTTTCCTATAATTTTTTTTTTTTACATTCACTTATTTTTTAAATATTTACACTTTCTTCAACCTTTCTTTTTCTCTTATATTTTCATCTCCCCACTACCCTCTACTTTAAAATTGCTATTCATCTTTCCTTTCATCTTCCATTATTTGTCTCTTCTTATTACTTCCCTCTTACTATAAATTTATCCTTTTTTTTTTTTTTTACATAGTTTTCTCTCACAAAAAAGTTTTTTTTTTTTTTTTTCTCAATGTTTTGGTGGATTTTTATTTTTATTGCATCTCCGCTTTAGGTTGATAAGTTTTTGTGTTTTTAAGAACTCTAATTTAGGTTGATACGATTTAGTTTTGTGTTTTAAGTTATTATTATTATTATTTTGCTCTTTGATTGTTAAATTTTATCCGATAACATAGCATAATTTGCATAATTTAGTCTTTATTGTTATATCTTTTAATTTTTTTTGAGTATATACTGCCGTATATACTCAAAAAAATAATTTATATATTACGAAAAACTGAAGCGTGGCATTTATTACTGCTGAACTTCTGTTGTGCCACCTCATCGCCATGTCATTCGCCATATAATTATATTTATTATTTATTCATATTTTTTTTACAAATATATATATATATATATATGTATATATATAGATTATTGACTTTACATATTCATTTTTGTCTGTTTTAACATCTATATATATATATATATTTTTTTTTTACATTCACTTATTTTTTAAATATTTACACTTTCTTCAATCTTTCTTCTTCTCTTACTTTTTCATCTCCCCACTACCCTTTACTTTAATATTGCTATTCATCTTTCCCTTCATCTTCCATTATTTGTCTCTTCTTATTACTTCCCTTTTACTATAAATTTGTCATTCTTTTCCATTCTTTGCATAATTTTCTCTCACAAAAAGGTCTCTCTCTCTCTCAATGTTTTGGTGGATTTTTTTTTATTGCATCTCCGCTTTAGGTTGATAAATTTTTGTATTTTTAAGAACTCTAATTTGGGTTGATACGATTTAGTTTTGTGTTTTAAGTTATTATTATTATTATTATTTTGCTCTTTGATTGTTAAATTTTATTCGATTACAGTATAAAAAATTAAAGATAGTAGATAAAAATAAAATAGTATTCCATTACTTAGTATAATTTGAATAATTTAGTCTTTATTGTTATATTTTTTAATTTTTCTTATTTTTTTATTCTCTTCTATTTTACTCAATATTGAAATTCAACCAAATCCTCCTTATCATTAAATTATTTATATCTTCTCTCTCCTTTTGTTTTAAAAAATAAAAAATGTAATATTTTACTTAAATTCAAATAAAAGAAAATTTTGCTCATCAAATTTTACTCATTTTAAAAAAAAAAAACATTTACACTTTCTCCAACCTTTTCCATTCTTTTTACCTTTTCATCTCCCAAACATTCTACCTTGGTATCACTCTTCCTCTTTCTTTTTATCTTCCTTTATTTTGTTTCTTTTTATTATCATCCTCTTAATATAAATTTGTCATTCACTCTTCCATTTTTTACATAATTTTCTCTCACAAAAAAGTGGTTATTTCGCACTCTTTCTCCCTTAATTTTTTGGTGGATTTTTATTTTTATTTTTCATGCGTCTCTATTTTAGCTTGATAAAGTTTCGTATTCTTTAGAACTCTATTTTGGTTGATGGGATTTAGTTTTGTGTCTTAAATTTTTAATTTTAATTTTATTTTCTATTTTTATGACTTTGATTGTTAAATATTATCATATTGCATTATAAATAATTAAAAATAGTACATAAGAATGTATTATTATTATATTACATAGAATTATTTGGATAAGTTATTGTTTATTGTTATGTATTTTATTTTTATTTTTTTCCTCATATCATTTTATTTAACATTTAAATTCAGCCACATCTCCCATATATATCATTAAATTATTTATATTTCCACTCCTTTTTTTATTTTAAAAATTTTAAAATATAATATTTTTCCTAAATTAAATAAACAAAATTGTCCACATTAAGTGGAATAATGTTAGGGAAACACTCATTCTCACACCCAATGTATCAAAGGAAGAATGAAATACAAAACAAATCAAGTTAGAAACACTAAATTAAAAAGAAAAACTAATAATGCATATTTAATGTCATAGAATCATCATTAAATTTTGGAAAACGATAGGTTGCCAATAGAGAGAGAGAGGGAGATGGTATAGAAAAAAACCAATACAAAGTAATAAAGAGTAGATAAAGAAAAAAACCAAACGTCAATTAGTAATCATTGATTGGAAAACAAAGAGGTTGTAAGGAGAAGTAAAAAATAAAATAGAGATTACTGTGTGGAGAACATTAAAAACTTTACAGTGTAGTAACATAAACCATTAAATTCACTTAAAAAAATTAAATCAACAATTAACAATTAAATACAATCACAGTACTAAATTTAAATTTAAAAATAATCAAATTCTAACTATGGAAACCATATTAATCATAACTAAAAAAGAGAATGATGGTAGTAGAAATTACATAAGAAATAAAGTTAGAAAATTTAAAAATCCATTTTTTGACATTTCGTTTAACCTTATTTATAATTAATATATATATATATATATATATATATATATAATATTTTCATACACTATTACTTTCGAAAATCTAATGAACAATGCTACCTCTCATTTATCGTCTTTGTTATGCAAATCATCAGTTAGTAAATATATGATAATGGTAAGAAGTGTTACAAATGAGATCACTAAAAAAAATATATAAAATTTATTAGTCACTATCATTATGGAGTAGTAGTCTATAATTTTACGCATCCAAAAAAGTGGAATATATAGAGTTTTCTTAAAGGTATGTGTAAAGATTCATTATATATATGTGTGTGTGTATAAAAACTAATGAAAAACCAATGGTTAATAACTAAAATTATAGTATTAATTGTGAAATGATGAAATCATGCGCAACATGCGGGTACGCGACTAGTTTTAATAATAATTGTGAAATGATGAAATCATGTTTTGAAAACATAATTTCACAATTATAACTGAAATTGTGTTTTCAAAACACAATTTTAGCTGTCCTGTACAAGTGTTGTATAACTATCTTCACTTTATTTAGGACATGTAACTATATTTTTGTTGAGTTATTTGCTGTGTTATGCTTATACGGGCGCCTTCTATTGTACTGCTGACAAAATACTCAGAATGGACTCCTGTATATGGAATATGAAAGTTGTAGTTTCAACAGTGGAGGAATATATGGAGGTTGAAGAAATCTTATCTTTCTGCTTATTTAGCATGCGTGTTGAGCTGGGTGGTCTTCTTTTGATGCTTTTTTTTTTTTTTTTGGTTAGGGAAATCAGAAATGGGTTCAAGGTTATCATGACTTATGAAAGCGGGGAGTTGCCAGCTTGTGCAGATTATAAGCTTGGACTACTTGGAGAATGTGCTGGATGGGGGGTGGTCTGCTTGGTATACATTTCTGTGATTGCAAGTAAGACGCTTCTGTGATTGCAAGTAAGACGCCAATTTTAAAGAAGAGAGATAAGAGTGTTGAAAATGAAAGAATATATTATGTTTTGAGTAATTCTACCATGTATAGAGGGACCTATAGATCTGAGTCTAGAACTAGTAGTACATAAGTATAGAATTACAATAGCACAAAGTGGACTATAGAAAACTAACTTGAGTTTTGGAGGCTATCAATAAAGCACCCTTGTGGATGAGACTTGGTAAAAATGTCAACAAATTGGTGCCGAGATTACATGAAGCGAAGCTACATTATAGCTCGAAGAAGATGACAGGAGATAGAATGGCAGTCAATCTTGATATGTCTAGTCCATCCATGAAAACTGTCATTATGGAAATTTGAATCGTGCTATGAATGTTGCAATATATAATCGCAACCAAAAAAGCTCAAAAGTGGTGTTAGGTCAGCCAAGGCTCAGGCCTTTGTGCTAGAACTAGCAACTGCAATTTATTTCTTACCGTGCCATGAAATGAGGGAATTACCAAGAAAGAAGCAAAACTTGTGGTGGAGCAACGATCAATAGGGTCTCCTACCCAATCAACATCAATGTAAGCACAAAGTTGAAGGGATGAGTGTGAAGCGCAGTGGAGACCATGTCATAGAGTGCTTCGGAGATGGCAAAGAGTTGTTGCAAAGTAATCGGATAGGTGACAGTTATGTAAAAATGATTCACAACTGATTGTTTGTCAGGGTGGGTATCACAAAAGGACTCACCATCTTAGAGAGTGAGACGAGCATTGGACTCTAGTATAATGTCATCAATTTTGCTGTCAGTAAGTTCAACCTGAGAGAAAAGGTCTGAGGCTTATTTGGTCTGTGTGAGATGGTAACCATATAAAGAGGAGATCTCAAGCCCAAGAAAGAAACTAAGCACGCCAGGATCCTGCATCTCAAAAGTTCTAATTGAGAAATTGCTTTAGCTCCTGGATGCCATATATGTTTTCTCTTGTGATGATCATGTTAAAAGACAAGAATCACAGGAATTTTCAATGTGCCCAAGACTAGAGGCTATGGAGCTGAACTTGACAAACAAAGCCTAAGGTGCCTGCTTGAGTCCATATAATAACACTCGATGAAGACGTCATACATTGTGGGGGAGGATGTGAGAGACCAAGAGGAGGCTGCATGTAGGCTTCTTCATTTAATCACCGTTGAAGAAAACATTTTGGACATTCATTTGGAAAAATGCCTATGTCGAGAGGCAGCAACTACAATTAAGTATGCGTATAGAGGGGAGATGAGCAACAGAAGTAAAAGTCTCCTTATAATCAACCCTATATTTGTGTGTGAACCATTTGCCCACTGGATGTTCCTTATACAACTCAAATAACAATTTGAGTGAGTCTTGATCTTGTAGACTCATTTATACCCAATAACAAACTTCGTTAAAGGTAGATCAACCAAATCCCATGTATGTGTCATGGCAATGTTGTTGTGTTACGGCTAACATGGCAGCATCGAGTTGTGACACGTGTCACATGTGTGTGGTGTTGCATGTTGATGCGTGGGGCATGTGAGCTCATGATGGTGTGCGAGGGCTTTGATGATTGTGTGTGGGGGCATGTGAGGCACGTGTGTTGCAAGGTACTGCTACCAGTGTGTGTAGGTGTGTGCAGAAGAGTTTTGGGGTGTTTTTGGCAACGTTGATTTCTTCTGTCATGTCCCAAACCTCAAAGGGTCTAAAGTATGAGAAAGACGTCTCAAAGTACCTGTAGATTTTTTTACCTTTCTAACAATCCAATCCACCAAAATTATATCAAATACCAACATCAAGAATTATCATAATAATTCCATTGAATATACTCTTAAAGTAAGTCAGAGCTCTAAACAATAATTACAAGGACCATTGGCCACAAAAGAATAGAGATCTGAATAAATAATTACATATCATCAGCTTGTCCCATTAGTGGAAATAAAGTCACAACCACTATAATATATAAAAAAATGAGTCAAGCCTATTCTAAGATGTACATCATCTAATATCTCCATTACAAAAGTTCATCTTCCATCAGTAGTTAGTCTAAGTATTGTTAGCCTTCAAAAAGTTGTCTCAAAAGATTGTTGCCTACTCTGAAAAGTTTATAAAATAATGAAATAAGACAGAATCCAGTAAGTAGCATAATTAATGGGGGTAGGGGAAATGCAAGTTTCATTTTCAATAATAATAGTACGCTATGACAAGAATGATTTAATAATGAAACATAAAGTTTCTTAAAGTAAATACTTTGAAACTATATACTATAATCTATGAGCACCAACAATATAATTTCCAAAGCCATAATATCTAATATAAGGTAATTTATCACAAATATACCACACTACCACATAGATCGGTCAGGGGATCCACCCATTCACAACTGGCATGATATTGTCCTCTCTGGTATGCAAACTCTTGGCCCCATGGATAGCAACCTCACCCATACCCTCAAGGTTTTTCTCTTCCCCTATGGGCAGCAGAGAGAGTGCGTCAAATATGAACTCTTTTGCATGTGGTCTTTTGGCCTCATGAACAGCAGCCTCACCCACACACAATTAAGGAACCTCTTCCTCTCAAGGGCAGTAGGGAAGTACGCGTCATCCAAAGTAAAAAGGCACTGACCTAGATTTGATTTCGTTGTCACAAAGACTAAGAAAACCAAATCGGGTGATCACTGGGAAATCACACATGGCATGGTGTCAAAACCACATAAAACTCACAGGTTATATTACTTTGAAACACATAGTTTATATCCAGGTAATTTCAGAAAAACCTTAAATAATCTATCCTCTACAAAGTTTGTAAGGTTTTCAACTTCATTCTTGTCAAGAGATCTTCTATCAATTTCTCACATAACAAGACAAGCATCTTTAAATTTTATAATATACCATAAAATCCATGATTTCCTTATCAAAGATTAAATAAAAGATGCTCATTTTTTCATATCAACAATTCATGCATTTCCCCAAATGTAATACCAAATATGATGCATTTTCATATATATATATATATTAAGGTTACGATACAATAGTTTTTAGGAAAATATATTTTCTATAGGTAGTTTCCAAAAGCGTGTCTAACCCAAAAACAACATTTATGTAACATGATTATTTTTCAAAAATCCCATTAAAAAGCTACTTACCTCGTGTTGAGGACTATTTTTTTGGCCCACATGGCATTACTTCATTGGCAACCCATGCCACATCAACATATTATTGATTTTTTGGGTAAATCTATTTAAAACCCAAAATAAGCTCATATCTCATTCAATTACATGGATTGGGCTCACATGGCCCATGAGATCCTTACTTCAAGAGGCGGATTCATGGTCCACATTTTCTCTTCATCAATTGAGATCATAACGCCACGACATCATCAACATCAACATATGGATTGGGCTTAAGCAATGAATCAAAACTCACGGCCTATATTACCTCTCTTACACTCATGGCAAGCGGCTTCTTCAACAAGAGCCCATACTTACACAAAATAACAACAAAATCCGAGATACGTCATCTCATCTTCGGCTTATGACTCAAGCTCATAAGTCTCTTTGGGGAAACTTTGGGAGTCGTGATTTGGAGGGCCAAGAGGTATGTTTAGTAAAGCTCCAGCGGTTTAAAGTTGATAAAAGAAACATGTTGCTTGGCGTGTCTTCTCCAACTCCCTAAACTTTGACGAGTCCGTGTGTAGCGGGTAACATATGGTAAGCATCTCTTATCACATAGCACTTTAAATGATAAAATTCCCCATTGCTCTTTTCCTAAAACTTAATATTCATCATGTGACAAATACGCAATATCTCCAGCCATCTAATTGCTAGGTAACTGTTCATTCAATCCCCAGCTGTTGCTATACAAATTTAGAAATTTCATTATATTATTCTACATAAATCTCATTACTACTTTCAGCTAAAATCCAACTCAAACTCATGGCCTAATCTGATTGACTATCTTTAATCTCCAATTATATACAAAATATTCATGATATCTCTAATACCTAGTTGCTGTCTACCATAATTAGACCATATATTTCTCTGCCAGCTACCAGAGCAGAACATTAAATACTCTTCTTGCTCACCAGGATTATGTCACAACACAATGAGGCCTTGACCAAATCTCTAAAGCTTCATTAATTTTCAACCAATCCTTCTATCACTTGCTAAAAATGTGTTGTAATGGAACCTTGCACCAAAAACACAAACAGCCGAAAATGATACATTTCCAGCTGAACCCCAACAGTGTTTTCAGCACTTGACACCTGGCTGGAAGTGATATCATCAACCATTTAATGCTGAAATCTCAGCAACTAGCTGTTATACCCAAAATAGCAAGATACCCTTGAAAGAGATCTTACCATATTTTAGCCAAATCCATGAAATGACCTCCCAGTAGTCTGAAATCACCAATCTGACCTCATTGGCTTCTGCCCAAAGCAAACAGCTGTCTTATGACAGCTGTCTCATGATAGCTGTCACAACTTTTCTTGACAGTTGGGACAGTTTTTTCATGATAGCTATCACAGCTTTTCCTAACAGTTGGGATAGCCTTTTTCAGAACAGCTGTGACAGCTGACCCAGCAGCCTGGACATTACTGATTTTTCCACATTTGGCTAAAACAAAAACCAACTGTTGAAACTACCTTTCTCTTGTTAAAATACCTTCCTTTTCTGTTGCTCTTTCCCCAGTAACTCTTACTCAAAACAGCAAGAATACCTTAAAGCTAAACATACCTTTTTTGGCCAAATCTTAAGATGGATTCTCTAAAGATTTATTGCTATTTGGGACAGATTTTAGCTGATATTATTTGCTAAAATACCCCTTTAAACTCAGCTAAATGGAACCCTTCATCAACACCTCAAAGGGGACACCAATGTAGAACAACTCTCTCATAAGCTTCCCTATTCTTTCTCCCTTGAATTATCTTCTGAAGCTCTTAATGAAGTACTGAGCTTTTAGGTTTTTAGTTCCCAAATTAGAAACTAAACTCTTCAGCCCTTAGCTCATAAATGCCCTTCATATGCCCTTATACATCCAGCAGTAAATCCCAACTGTTAGGTTCTAAAGACTTAGGATCTTATGTCTTTAGAACTCTAATATGTATTGTTAGTAAACTATGATCAAAATAAGATGTTTAGTCGTGTTTAGACTTGCTCAAAGTTGGTTCTTTTATGTAAAGTTGAATTTAAGGTGTTGCAGATTTATTAAAGCATTTCGGCCTGGTTCGATCGATCGAAGCTTAGGCTTGATCAATCAAAATTCGGGCAGAATGTATTTTTTGCAGAATTCCAACTCAGCCCTAGTTCATTTAAAATGTTTAGGGTTTTTTATTTTTGCCCTAGGTATATAAGGCAAATCCTAGCCACGTTTTAGTATTGCTCATATTGCTGTTTGTGTAAATCTCTTGTGAGATCTGTGAGGAGCTTTCCTTTACACAAGCTTAGGATTATCAAGAAAGAGATTTCTTCAAGAGCTTGATGATCATTCAGTTGCTGCCATAAGAACTTAAAGAAACATAAGCGGGTGTGCTTGTAATTGCTGGAGAATCCAAGAAAAAAGGAGTCTGTGATCTCGGAGCTTACACGTGGTCGTGTCAGTAAGTTTATACTGGTGGGTAGCAATAGGATGTTAGCGGTCTAAGTCCTATTGTATAACTTCGATTCTTTCATAGTGGATTTGGTTTACCTTGACGATAGTTAGGTTAAATCCTCCCCAAGTTAAGTTAAGTTAAATCCTCCCTAGGTTTTTACTGGTTTGGTTTCCTGGGTGATCATATCATTGTGTTATTTATCTTTCCGCTGCTTTGCATGATATGATTGTTTGATTTTGATAACCTAGATTTGGAATTTGGACTAAGTAATAACTTGGCTAATTACCTAGGTTAATCCAATTGTGTTTTTAAGGGGTCTAAAAACCATCACCGGCAATATTGCTAAACACACTACAATACTATTACTCTCTTATACTCATTATCTCACTCTCTATATTCTAAAAATACACATCTTGCTGCCTATATCTCTAAACATCTCTTTCTTCACTTCTCCTATCCAATCTCATACACACTTACTCCACCATTACATATAAACACACTACAACTCTTCTAAACTCCACTCTCATACTCTCTCACTCTGAAATTCTATTGTTTTGCTGCCCATAAACACATCTCAATACTCTTCTACACCTATCTTATTGCTTCTATCTCCAAATACCTAGACACATCTCCATACTCTTCTCTTACAAAATCTCTCCTTTTGGAAAGCAATCTTTACAACTTCTCCAACAGTTATAATCTCATATTTTTACTATCTTTAACCTCCATGTCTCTCATACTTCCATATATCATACATATCACAAATACTACATCCCATAACATATCTATATCTTTTACCATTTCCACACTTCTCAAGAGATATCAAACATCCCATACAAAAAGCCCTTCTCGTGGAAGGTATGAACTTCTATTACTAAAGCCCTTCTCCTAAAAGGCACCAAGATCTCATATCAAAGCTCTTCTCTTAGAAGACACAACTACTTCTTACAAAAGCCTTTCTCTTAGAAGGCACAACTACTTCTTACATAAAGTCCTTCTCTTAGAAGGCACAAATACTCCATACAAAAGCCTTCTCATGGAAGGCAACACTATTCATAACTTTACAACAATTAAAAGAGCATTGTCAATGGGGAAACTCATTTAAGTGCATGATAAGAGGGGCAAGCTTAACCAGCCCCTACACACAGCTGGACATACTCTCTCTCCCTCCAGTTGCACCTATTTTTCCCCTTCAATCACGAAGTTATCATGGCAAATTGCCTCTCTACTACTAGAGTCATTCTGCTGGAATCCTATCAGCTCACTGATGCTAAACAGCTGGGTTACAGAACATACAAAGATAAGTGACTTTGCTTCCTTATTTTTAAACTTACATATGATTACTTCACATTTAAATACATATTACTTTATTCCAACTACTATTACAACTATTAACCAAGGCTTAAACTCATTTAAATGCATGATAAGAGGGGCAAGCTTAACTAGCCTCTACTGCTAGCAGTCTGCTGGAATCCCATCAGCTCACTGATGCTACACAGCTGGAGCTATAAACCATACAAAGATAAGTGACTTTGCTTCCTTGTCTTTAAATTTACATTATTGAGTACATGATTACCTTACCTCTAAATAAATACTATATTTCAATTGTTATTACAACTACTAATTGAAGCTATTATATCAAACGTATATTATATATTTATTCGAACCTTATTGTGATTCTTAGACTTTGGCTTTAATGGTTTTGTAGGCCTAAAAATACGCCGGTAGCTGTTGGACCACGTGGCCCAATGTTGAGTTCCAGAGGCAACTCCCCAAAAAGAACTTGGGCCTAGTAAGGTCATCCCTCCAATGGACCACACGTGGCTGGGCAACCGGAAAAGGCCCTCGAACACCTCGCAATCGCAAAAGTCTAATTCTCCAAGCTCCAAGGAGATTAGCTAGAACCTAAACAATATCAAGTAAACCTATCACAATAAGCATAGAGCTTGAAATTGTATTTAACTACACTTTAGGAATTACCAAAAAAACACTTAATTAGGCAAGCCTAGTATTTAATCTCATCAATAATAATATATCCCACTTTCAAAGTTTCTTAACAAATTGATTCACAACCACACACCCTTGGTGTGGTGGTCACTCCACAAGTATAAATGCTTGTGGGGTGTGAGGGGGGCAAGGGTCAGGGTTCAAGTCTCTAGGAGGGAGTTTCACACACATATACACTTAGATAAGGTTAGAGTAGAAATTCTATCTTGTATAAAAAAAAAAAAAAAAATTGATTCATAAGGCATAAACTCCAATTTATAAAGTTGATCCCATTTAATATCATCTCCAACATTATGACTAACTTTCATAAAATTTACACTACATCATTAAGAGACCCATGAAAGCAAAATCAAAATATCCTCCAAGACAAGAAATTTAAAACTTTAACTAACTCTAAATAAACTCAATGGCAATGGAAAAATTAGATTTACCAACCATCACATGTTATAACTCAAAACCCCTAAATTTTCCACCATAAATAAACCTTAGGTAGTCGTCATTAGCACAAACCATATACCCACTCATGAAATAATACCACCAATACAAAACTCATACATAAAAATACATAAATATCACTTCCAATGCTCATAAATTACATGGGTATAACCACAAGCAAAAGTGTAAAACCCACCAAAAAGATTAGAAATTTTTACTTCAAAAAAGATATGAAGGTGCTTATAGGTTTACAGCAATTTTCCGGTGATCTTGCCTAAAAAATAATGGTGGAGATGTTGATTTGGAGTGGGTACCGTGGGAGAGGATGAGGGAGTATGAGAGAAATGTTTGTGTTGTGTTGAGAGAAAATGAAAAAAAAGAAAGAAAAGAAGTGAAGTAAGTGAGCCGGCCAAATGAATAAAGAGATGAGTGAAAATGAGTGGTGGGTAGTGGGGTTAGGTGGGGCACGTGGGAACCCAAAAAAATCTGATCTTAAACCCTTTATTTATTTTTATTTTTTATTTTTAAACTGACTAGGACATTACATCTTCATTCTTCAGAGTCCGTTTCGATAGAACTTATTTTGCTGAAACTGAAAACTGAAAACATTGTAGCAAAATAATTTTTAAATGTGTGAATAGTACTATGGGACCCATTTTTAATGAAAAAATTGCTGAAAAGTGAGATTTGTGGTTCCCGTGAACAGTGCATGGGATCCACTGATGTGCTGAAAAGGGTTGAAAAGTCAAATAGTGCGGCTACTATTTATGAACAGTGCATGAACGGTAGCTGTTTGTCTCTTGCAAAGCGTGCCAAAAAAAAAAGGGAAAACGCAAGACTCAAAGTGCCAGACGCCAGACGCCAGACTTGTATCAAAACCCACACTGAATCTTTTAATTTGAGTGCGTTCTCACTTAAATTGATATGGTAAAGGGTGAAACGGCAACAAAAACACCGTTTGTGGCAATGCAGATGTGTAACGACGTTAGAAAGGAAGAAAATTTTCAACTAAGCATTATCTTAGGGTAATTATGTATGTGTGTGCACACGTGTCAAATACGAATATATTTGCAAGGGCAAACAATTTTTATAAAGGGTCTTTCAAGGACCATTTTAAAATGATATCTATATTCATGCATGATTTTTGAATCAGTTTAATATATAAATATATATATATATATATATATATATATATATTTTGATAAGGAAACCAGTGCATCCATTCATTCAACTATGTAAAAATCTGGTTTACATCTGATGAAACCTCAGAATTTATAATGGGTGGAGTTGCCTCCACCCATGTTACAAAATCATCAATACACTACGCATACTTAGCTAGTCCATGTGTTACCTTGTTTCCTTCCCTTCGAGTATGGCGAATTTCGAACTGGCGTAGCATCTACATGTGGTGCAGAGTACCAGCAATAATGTTGGCAATAGCTGGGGAGGCTTTTGAGTCCCCCTATATAGCTGAGCAAACCATCAAGCTGTCACTTTCAAAGACCACCTGCTGGATACCGATATCCTTAGCAAAAATGGCAGCTGTCTCCATTGCTTTTACTTCAATTTCCAATGGCCCCAATGGAAACTCCAACTTCTTACTCATGGCAGCAACCACTTGGCCTTGATTGTCTCTTGCTATCACACCAATTTCGGTCCATTTGTGCTTTGAAAAGACAGCCCCATCTACATTCACCTTATACCACCCATTTGGAAGAGGAACCCAACGATGATGAGCTGATTGTGTATTCTGTGGCTGGTGTGGGGTCCCCTGGGCTGCTGTGTATTCTTGTAATAGTCTATTTGCCATCCCATAAATTTCAGTAGCTGACATATTCCTCCCCCCATACCTCACCTCATTTCTGTTTTGCCATATGCTCCACGCAATCATTAGTATCATGTCCATTAAGCTTGAGGCATTACCTTGGTTCATCACGCACTGCCACAGAATGTCCATAAAGTCCCCTTGGCCTTCTACCATACTACTCCGATTGTAATGGGACCAAACTACCTTTGCCTTTATGCAGTGACAAAGGACATG
The DNA here is from genome assembly GCA_028535165.1 of Quercus tomentella. Taxonomy (NCBI): domain Eukaryota; kingdom Viridiplantae; phylum Streptophyta; class Magnoliopsida; order Fagales; family Fagaceae; genus Quercus; species Quercus tomentella. The sequence continues at coordinate 47,201,643 of JAPQVY010000100.1, forward strand.
TGCAACAGTTTCTAGGCACAAACCGCATTCTTCACAGGCCTGGTTATCAATGACCTTCCTATGGAAAAGGTTCATTTTCGTTGGCAGAATGTTTTGACGAGCTCTCCCGCCAAAATTTCTCACCTTGTTTAGGACTTTGGCTTTCCATAGCCTTTGCCAAAACTTGTGAATGCCTGAAGGGTCCGAGCTTTCACCATCATCGCTCCTACCCCCATTTCTAGCTAAGTGGTATGCACTCTTTACGCTGAATTTCCCATTAGCATTTGCTGTCCATACCAGTCTGTCAACTGGTAGTGTTGTGCTTAAGGGGATGCTTAAAATGGAGTCAGCTTCGTGTTCCAGGAAGACTTCTCAAATCATGTTAGTTTTCCATGCTCCACTTTCTACATCGATGAGTACACTGACCTTTGCCACCATGGGTAGGATTCTTTGAGGTGAGAATATACGAAAAGTGGTTGGGTTGTTAGTCCACTTATCCTTCTAAATGTTGATATGCTGCCCATTACCCACCTACCATTTAACACCATCTCTAATTACAGCTTGGGCTGTCCAAATACTCCTCCAAGCAAAAGAAGGGTGGTGGCCTTTCTTGGCGTGTATAAAATCTTCTTCTGGGAAATACTTGTTTTTAAAATTCTATAAAAGAGAGAGTTTCTGTCTTGCTGCAACCTCCATCCCTGTTTAGCCAAGAGAGAAATATTAAAAGCCTTTAGGTCTCTAAATCCCATATCGCCTTTACTCTTTGGATCACAAAGCCTATTCCATCTTATCCATGCCATTTTTCGTTCATTACCCTTTTGTCCCCACCAGAAATTATGGACCATGCTTGTCATATCATCACAAAGGCTCTTTGGTAGCAAAAAACAGCTCATGGTGTGAGCTGGTACAACTTGTGTAACCGCTTTTATAAGTATCTCCTTACCTGCCTGGGATAAAAGCTTCTCCTTCCACCCCGATAGTTTGTTTGCCAATCTTTCCTTCAGCTGTTGGAATGTGTTCTGCTTTGATCTCCCCACTAATGATGGTAACCCAAGGTATTTTTCATGTTGCTTAATAATTTCAGCACCAAACATTTACTTTATGCCCTCTTGTGTATCCATAGGAGTTTTTCGGCTGAAGAACAGCGAAGTCTTCTCTTTATTAAGTTGTTGGCTTGTAGAAGATTCATACACTTGTAGGAGTCGCATAAGTTCACCACACTCTTCAGGTGTTGCCTGGCAAAAAAGTAGGCTATCATCAGCGAAGAACAGATGTGATATTTTTGGTCCTCTTCGACAGATTGATATGCCATTAATTTTTTCCTCCAAGGCTGCCTTCTAGATTAGCGATGATAGTCCCTCTGCACATAACAAAAACAAATAGGGAGAGAGGGGGCCACCTTGGCGTAAGCCTCTAGTTGGGGTTATATGCCCATGAGGGACCCCATTAATCCGAATAGAATAGGTTACAGAAGTAAGGCAATGCATGACAATATTAATCCACTTAGAATGAAACCCCATTCTTAACATAATCTGCTCCAGTCCCCCCCATTCCACTCGATCATATGCTTTACTCATATCTAATTTTAGTGCCATCTCGCCCACTTTTCCCCCTCGCTTCTGGCTGATATGATTCATGACTACAAAAGCCACAAGAATATTATCAGTGATAAGTCTACGTGCCATAAAAGCACTCTAGTTCTCTCCTATGATGGATGGTAAAACTACTTTAAGTCTGTTGGCTAAGACTTTTGATGCTATTCTAGAGAGAACATTACTCAAACTAATGGGCCTATATTCAGTAATTTTCTTGGGACTTTTTACTTTGGGGATGAGTATGATATGAGTTTCAATAAACTTAGGTGGTGTGACACCTAGATTCAGGAAGTCCAACACACACTTCGTTACACAATCTCCTACAGTTGGCCAAAAGTGCTGATAAAAGAGAGGATTCATATTGTCAAGTCCTGGGGCTGTTAGCGGATGCATTTGCTTAAGAGCTTTCCTCACCTCTGTAGCTTGGAATTCTCTGGTAAGTAGTGCATTCATTGGCTCTAACACTCTGGCTTCAATAGCATTGAGGAGTTCATCCTGAACAACTGTATGGGAGGTGCTAAACAAGTGTTGATAATACTTGATGGCAATATTCTTTGTCGGATCTTCTTGCAACTGATTGGTTTCATCCATTAGTCCAAAGATAGTATTTTTCTGTTTCCTATTTGATGCCTTTTCATGGAAATACTGAGTATTTTTATCTTCGGATTTTAGCCAGCAGCTTCTTGACTTCTGTTGCCACATGTCTTCCTCCATGGCATACAATTTGTTCAAGTTTTTTCTTGTTTCACCTATCTGTGCTTGGTTCGAGAGACCAATAACATGAGTTTCCAAGAGCTGTAGCTCTTTTTGCAGCTGCGCTATATTCTATCCCATTTGCCCAAAAACTTGGGAGTTCCACCTTGTTAAATCTGTCCTGCAATTATCCAAACAACATTCAATTGGATTTATTCCCCCCATCATCTCCCCTGCTTCCTATGCTGCCTTGACAACCTCTTCACATTGATCATGTTTGAGCCATATAGCCTCAAAACGAAAGGGTTTGGCTTTTCCTTTAGTTTGGCGTGGGGCTTGGTCCAATCTCAGTAGTAGGACACAATGGTTTGAGGCTGAACTTGCTACATGATACAGTTTAGCTCTTGGGAATTTTCTTCGCCACTCCATTGCCGTTATGGCTCTATCAATTCTTTCTATAATGCATCCATAATCTCTTCTGTCTACCGCCCAAGAGAACCATGAGCCTGTGTAACCCAAATCTATCAATCTCGTATCTTCCAAACATTCTCTAAAATTCACAATTTGCCTACCAGGTCTGTCCACTCCCCCTTCCTTTTCATTAACACTGAGGATTTCATTAAAATCTCCTATAAAGGCTCATGGTTTATCAATCTGCTGCCCAAGACGTTTTAGCATCTCCCATGATTTTGTTCTTCTATTCGTGTCATGATTGCCATAAAACCCAGTTAATCTCCATTCTCCAATGTCTCCACCGGAGTCAATCATCGCATCAATATACCATCTATTAATAAATCTTACTGCCACATTCACATCAGGTTTCCATAGTAATGCCAAGCCCCCACTTCTACCTTCAATTGCCACCACAATCCCTTGTACCCAACCAATTTCTCGCTGAACCTTCTTCATCTCTTCCACTACTAGCTTGGTTTCCATAAGAAAAACCAAACTGGATCTTCTTTTCTAATCACCCTTTTCAGGGCCTAAACTACCCAAGGGTTCCCAAGCCCTCGGCAGTTCTAACTCAGTATTAACTCAGTATACTTATTGGGCTCGGTGGGGTTGCCGTGCAACCTCCGCTGATCCAAAGTTTTGTTTGAAAAGTTTAGCCAGACATACCTCATCTATCTCCATCTTCAACCTTTTCCCCTGAAGGATGTTTTGATCCAACTCTCCCAAGGTTTTCCTCTTCAGTCCTTCCTTCTTCGCATGCTCCTCCACTCCCAAATTGTTGCTTTGATCACGCTGAGCCCTTTTCCACTTTCCATTCCCCAAGCCGCTGTGAGCAACCTCACCTTCTTTCTTTTCCAATGCTCCTCCCTCCGTTGTGCCTTCTTGCACATTCTGACGCACACTTTGTTTTGGGTCTGGGATTACGTTGATTTTATTTGTTGCCTTGGGATTTTTAATGTAAGTTAACTTAGGGGTGTTCATGGTACAGTACGGTGCGGTTTGGTTTTGGGACGTTTTTAGCACCGCACTTTGCAGTGCGGTTTAGCTTAAACCATAACTGCACTGCACCTTATTTTTGTGGTCACATGTGCGGTGCGGTGTGGTGCGGTGCGGTTTAAAGTTTAGCTAAAATCATAACCGCACCGCATCTCATTTTTGCGGTCATATATGCGGTGCGGTGTATAAGATGCGGTTTGAATGATTTGAAGTTGGTATATTTTTCAAATTTTGGGCTTTTTCTACCCAATCCAAAACTTATTTTTTCCTTTGTTTTGGTCCAAGTTTTAAACTATTGAGCTAGTTTTTCTTTATTTTGGGTTGGCTTTCCTAATTAACACTTGCTAGGGTTATCAAACTTTTTTTTTTTTTTGAAAACTAAGGTTATTAAACTATTAATAATATATTTAATATTAAAAATAATTATATAATTAATATATAGAGAGGGTGCGATGCATTGTGGTTTGTGCGGTTTTCATATTATAAAACCGCAAACTGTACTGCACCATGTGGTGCGGTGCACTATGACTTGCGGTGCGGTATAGTTATGCCATTTTACGGGCGATTTTGGTGCGATTTTTACGGTTTGGTGAACACCCCTAAGTTAACTTCTTTTGTGGCTTACCCGCAGTTGGGCTTGACTTAAAAACCTCCCTCTCTCTTGTGGCCTAGCTTGCATCCGGGTTATAGCCCTCTACTTGGCCCTTTAATTTACTATCAACCATATTGGGGTCCATCAGCCCATTAACTCTATTACTAGGCCCAGGTACTAACTTACCTTTCCCTCCTAGATTTTGAATTTTAATTTCAGCTGTTTCCCTGTTGTCTTTCGTACTCTCCATCTTAGGAAAATTAGCTGTCAAGCTTACATCATCGCCTATCACATCATCAATTTCCTGTAGTTTCTCTGCAAAGCTCGTCTCACTAACCACCCACCCTGATTTTCCCGAATTTTCTGTGGCCATCTCAGCTGTGACTTGACTTCTGACGGTGGTCACTTCGGATTCAGATCTTCTAGAGTTCCTAGGGAACTCTACCAGGTAAATTTCTTAAAATCCTCACCCCTTATTTAAAATTAATGGTTTAAGATGCTGCCACATCATCCTTCCACTAACTTACTCTTTTAAAAACACAAAAAATGGAATAACTTTAAGAAGCAGCCGTGATCTTTTAACGTTAGCAAACGGTTCCAACATTTTTTTTTTTTTTTTTTCTCTTTGGATGGAAACGGATCCAGCTTTCTTTTTTTTTTTTTTTTCCTTTTTGGATGGAACAAATCTCAAACCTAGGAATTTCATCATCCCACAAATTACTCCTGCCATTTTTCCCATTTGAATCCAAAAGACACTCCTAGGCAAGAAGAAACCAGACTTTCTTTTACATCTGAAGCCGTGATCTCCTACAGCCTTGAAATTTTTAGTTCTTTCAATCACAAATGATGGATCCACCCAGCTCAATCCCTTCAAACCGTCCATGGATGACCATTGAAAGCCCAATGGAGGCCAGGTATATTAGCTATCTTACTCTCTCTCTATCCTCTGTTCTCTGTCTATTGTCTACTGAGGATTAGTTTCTTCCTCTTTTTTTTTTTTTTTTTTTTTTTTTTTTTTTTTTTTTTCATACCTGTGGTTGATATTAGATTTTTATTGTTTTGCAATTTCACTACTGCAAAACAGTTTAATGATTGCTCATGAAGGGCTGTGTTTTTTTGGGGCTATATCCTCTGCCTGCAAGGTGTTTGATAAATGTTCAAGATAAGTTTTGACAATTGGGACCCCTTTACGTATTGTTGAGTTTTGGGCTCCATGGTGTGGGCCATTCCGTGTGAAAGATTTACAGGGAACTATTCTGCAATTTTTGTCAATGTGGTGACTTGAAAATTGCATTTCAACCTTAGACTCGGGTTCAGTCTTCTCAATCTATACAAAAACATGCTTTTCATGACTTTTAATTAAATCTAGAACTTTTGAATTGACTGGTTCTTCACATGGATTCAGTGAAATTTTTATGATGAACTTGGGTAATTGGGCTATATCCTCTGCCTGCAAGGTGTTTATAATTAAAATTCTTAGTCTTTACTTTGTGTTTGCCCCACTATGGTTACAATTAAAAGGCCAATGCCTGTTTTCACTCTTAAGTGCTGAGTTCAACCTTGAAGTGCAAGTATCTGATGCTTGTCGCAGTTGTCGTGGTACAGGAGGTCAATGTCAATGTCTTTCCTTTTAGGTTACTAGAAATAGAATACACTTTCTTGATATAAAATCTATATCAGATATATGTATATCGATCTTTATTGTTCTTTGTTAAATATATTATTGATATTGATACCAAGTTTACTATGCCATTCCATTAATTTGCAGCTTCTGATACAAGGAGTCAAAGATTGAAAGTGATGGTGATAGGTCTTATTATACTTCTTTAATTAAAATTTTTGTTGATTTTAATATCCATGTGTTTGCTTGGGCGGTATATCCTATAGAATTCAAATGATTCTATATGGAAGTGGTCATGTGTCTTCAACATAGACTCATGAGCCCCTTTTTTTACCCTTCTTTTGGTGTGTCGTCTAATTATCAAATTATTAGAGTATTATTCATGCAATGATATAAGGTTCTGTAGCTTTTGCTATCAGTTTTGGTAACTCCATTTACTCTATTTTTTTTTTTTTAATCATCCTATATAATGTACAGAATCCATTGATACAGTAAGAAAATTATTATAGTTCATAATTTTTCTCCATGGCTCCCTATCTCCTGTGAATCAAAACCTAACTCCCTTGTACTGCTTTAAGGTACAGGATGCCAAGTCATCCTTAGCATGTTCTTCTCTATTGTTAGTCTCATGTCACCACAAGAAAATGCAATTTTATTGAGGCTCAAGACATTATCAATAGATAGTTTAAGTTACTCTCATGTCACCATATAACATTTTTATTCTTTGATTACAACCATTTTGTTTGCTGGAATTGGAGTTCTGTTAGTTATAATCTGTTGCTTCTGGAGAAAGTTCTCATTACTTAAGAGTATTAATTTTGGAAGAAGGAATACTGGTTCTTCACGTGGAAAAAGCCTGGTTCTTCAAAACTAGAACTTTAATTTTTTGGAAATAGCCTAAATCTAGAACTTTTGAATTGACTGGTTCTTCACATGGATTCAATGAAATTTGTATGATGAAATTTTTTGATAAGTGCTTATTACGCTTTATTTTCACTCAAATGATAATTTTGAGTCTTCTTTAACACTTTGACACTTATTGATCTTTACGGTCCAATTTTTTTTTTTTTTTTTTTTTTTTTTCAGGTTCACTTGAAAGCTTGGATGTTGATGATCTATGATTGCACACTAATTATGCGGGTGGCTATCACTGAGTAGCATCCACAGTGGCTTTTAGGATTTAGTTCTTTGGAAAAAAGACAGTAGTAAAGATCACAATATTTAAGAAGAATATGTATTTATCCAAAAAAAAAAAAAAATTAAGAAGAATATGTATCAATAATGGCTAAAATGCTTCATGTATTACCAATGTTTCAATAGTTATAGATATGTAATGAATAGTTTTTTTTTTTTTTTTTTGAAAGCGATATGTAATGAATAGTTATTGACAATAATATCAATTTTATCAGTTTTATCATACATTGTTATTTCATAGATGCTTGTAAACTATACATGTAATATAATGCAATTTATTGCTAGACATTCAAATTGCCAATAATATTGATTTAAAATCTAGAAGTTTGAACTTTGCACAAGGTACAATTGTTTTAACGAAGGGAAAATGCTACATATCAAAGGCCTATCCCCTATTCTACAAAGGGACAATCTTAACAAAAGAAAATGTAACATTGGCAGCATTAACAATGGTCTATCCCCTCCTCTCTTTTACAACAGAGACAATCTTAACAAAAGAAAAATGTAACATTGGAAGCATTAACAATGGCCTATCCCCTCTTCTCTTTTACAACAAGGACAATCTTAACAAAAGAAAAATGTGACATTGGCGGCATTAACAAAGGCCTGTCTCCTCTTCTCTTTTTACAATGTCCATAGCATTGACAACATCAAAATCACATACCTATACATATTTCAAAAACCCAAGGTTATCTTTTGATAACTTAGTAAAGGCAAAAAAGAAAAAAAAAAAAAACTTTCCATCATTTGTTAATCATTTACCAAGAAAATTCATGTGAGCATCATAATTATTTGTTGTGTCACCCAAAGGAACTTGTGCTTGATCAAACCCAACATCCATTCCCTGCAAGAAATTATAATGATTTTGTGTCATCTATGTCATTGCATAAAAGAACATGCCACTTGTTAATAACTTAAAAAAGCTGAATGAACAAGTTCACCGTTAATGATTCAATGAAATTGTTTTGGCATCTATTTCCTTGGAGACCTTCATATGTCATCCATGCCATTGAATTAGGTGCCTGATCAGTTTCCTATATCACAAATCACAAATAGTTCTCGTTAAAACTTTCAGATTTTTAGCAATAAAAATTCTTTAAAATTGCTTACCTACAAACTCACAAGATTGCTCACCTTATGTGAATAGCATTGCACAGGTGAGATAGAGTTATTGTAATTTATGAGAGAAGAGTTATTGTTTTCCTATATGGTAAGATATAAGGAATTAGTTTAACCAAGAATAAAAAAATAAACTATTTGTACACAATGCATGTAAATTTGTCAATATTTTTTGCATCAAGAGCATACCTTGGATAATTGTTGTCTAACAGTATCTTTTGTTGAAGTTTTTTTCTTTCTCCTTGATTGTTGTTCAACCCAACTTTTACATCTTTTTCGACCCTTACAACTTCTTTCTTTTTGAGGCCTTTAACCTTTTCAACTAAATTCTTTATAGGTTCTCCATGATCCACAATTTCACTACCACCCAATGAAATTTGATCTTTAGAATTATCAAGACTCACACTTGAAAATTTCATGGCAATATCTTCAACTTGCTTTTCTAATTCCTTTGTAACACTCTCTACCAAAGCATATGCTTCTTCGATTTTAGCAGCTCGTGAGGCTAATCTAACTAACTTGGGACATAATCTTCTATACCGTTGTGTAACTTTTAAGTTAACATCCCCATTGACATCCTTCCCAATACTATCTATGACATACCCATTTTTTGCTTCTCTTGTCCATCTCTTCAAAATGTAAGCATCAGGAATTATCTTTATATCAAGTATGTCGAAAACCTTCAAAGCATGACAACACAAAATCCCAAATGTTTCAAACTTCCTACAACTGCATGAGATTGTCCTACTAATAGGACTACACAATACTTTATATTCTCCAACTTTCTCAAGAAGCACAACAGTATATTCATGCACTGGCTGGCTACAATTTCGATCTTTTATTATTGCAGCTAATGCATAGTCATACTTATTTTGGAACACTTTAAATATTGTAGGGGTATACACCTGTGATGCTTGCTTCAATAAAGGTGAATTCTTCAAGCACAAAGGAGGCAATTTTTCCCTAGCATTATACTTAGCCTCTAACTCTTTATCCTGCTTCTGCCCTACTACCATCTCAAAATGCTTAAAAAAATCATCCATATTCAAATTTGATTTCAAGTAATCTTTCAAATCCCCATTCAAACTTTCACTAAGCTGAGTACTTCGCATTCCCAAAGTAACTGCCCTCTTCATGTAACAGTTAGCCCATTTTTCCTTCAATTTGTATATACCATTTAACCAACTAAGATCCTTAATTGTATAGGTCTGAATCATTTTATTCCAAGCTTCTTCAAATTCACTCTCATTCTCATACTTATACATGCAGTCCTTAAAGTCTCGGAGGAACAATGAGCCATCCTTCATCAAATTTCCCAATTTCTTGATCCCATTTTGCATTATGTGCCAAGTACATAATCCATGCCATGTCTCCGGCATCACCTTAGCTAATGCCTTTGCAATAGCAAAATCTTGATCAGTAAAGATAGATTTAGGCTTTCTACCACCATGTGCTTTTAAAAAACTCTCAAAAAGCCATTTGAATGATTCAGTTGTCTCATCATATAAAAGTGCAGCCCCAAAAATCACCATCTCTCTATGGTGATTGAAACCAATAAACACAGCTAAAGGTCTAAATTCTTTGTTTGTGCCAAATGTAGTGTCAAAACTAAAAACATCACCAAAATGGGCATAATCAATTATCATTTTAGCATCAGCCCAAAATATATTAATTATTTGCTCCTCGATATCCAACTGTACAGCATAATGGAACGATGGATTATGAATCAATTGTTGTTGAAAATACCTTAATAAACTACCGGCTTCACCATATATCAAGCTTCGTTGTCGTCTAGTTCGAAGATAGTTTTTTTGATCAATTCCAGTGTAGCCAAGATTAGCCTTTCCACCAGCCTCCCTACTCATTAACTCATGTATCTCCTTAGGCTTAATTCCAGAAGCATAAGCTAAATCAATAGCAAAAGCTTGGACATCAGACATCTTTCGTTCTGATCGCATCATGAAAGTAGTTGCTGTAAGATGAAGAACATGGTTGTGCTCTGATACAAAATCGTACACCTTGTACTTTCCGGTCTCATGAACTAATGAAACACCCAATCGTACTGGACAATTAGTCCTTGTTTCTTGTCGAGGTTGACTGGTCAGATGATCTCGTTTATCAGGCTTACGAGTACCCTCTTTAGAACACAAAAATCTTCTCGATGTTATTTCTCCATCTATCTTACTTTTATTTGTATAATGCTTTTGAACACTAAACCCCATTTGTTTTCCATAATTTTTCCAAAACATCCAAGCTGCCTCTAACGTATCAAACTCCATATCAACCTTTGGGGTACAATCATTCATGGTATCCTTGTTTTGACAAGAAATGTCCATCATCCTATAAAAATACAACCAAAAAAAATAAAAAATAAAACTCAATTCCAATTAACTGAAACTGAATAATTCAAATATTACTAATATACCAAGGTCCCATTACTAATATACTCAAACTAAATAGACAAGTTTGAAACAATCATGGCAATAGCTAAACCCAATAACATGAAAAGAAAAGCACCAAAGCAGATTTCCAAATCCAATAGCTTGCAAATCATTAGAAAAACTAGCAAAAACACAAAGCAAATTGGTTACACCAGTAGATATATATTGGCTTCTAAAAGACAATAAAAACAACAAAAAGTAAAATAAAAATGAATGGAGTTCAAGTTTTCTGTGGTGCACGCGCAACATTGCTTACAAGTAGAAGAAGAGTGCAAAAAAAGGGCTGCAAAGATAAAAGGACATATAATAAACCTTCAGTCAGGTACTAAAACCAAAAAGTAAAGACTAAAACTACATTGAGAAGACTGAACCCGAGTCTAAGGTTGAAATGCAATTTTCAAGTCACCACATTGACAAATATTGCAGAATAGTTCCCTCTAAATCTTTCACACGGCATGGCCCACACCATGGAGCACAAAACTCAAAAATACGTAAAGGGGTCCCAATTGTCAAAACTTATCTTGAACATTTATCAAACACCTTGCAGGCAGAGGATATAGCCCCAAAAAAACACAGCCCTTCATGAGCAATCATTAAACAGTCTTGCAGTAGTGAAATTGCAAAACAATAAAAATCTAATATCAACCATAGGTATGAAATAAAGAAACGAAAAAAACGAAAAAAAAAGAAAAAAAGAAAAAGAAAGAGAAAGGAAGAAACTAATCCTCAGTAGACAATAGACAAAGAACAGAGGATAGAGAGAGAGTAAGATAGTTAATATACCTGGCCTCCATTGGGCTTTCAATGGTCATCCATGGACGGTTTGAAGGGATTGAGCTGGGTGGATCCATCATTTGTGATTGAAATAACTGAAAATTTCAAGGCTGTAGGAGATCACGGCTTTAGATGTAAAAGAAAGTCTGGTTTCTTCTTGCCTAGGAGTGTCTTTTGGATTCAGATGGGAAAATGGCGGGAGTAATTTTTGGGATGATGAATTTCCCGGGTTTGAGATTTGTTCCATCCAAAAAGAAAAAAAAAAGAAAGCTGGATCTGTTTCCATCCAAAGAGGAAAAAAAAAAAAAAATGTTGGAACCATTTGCTAACGTTAAAAGATCACAGTTGCTTCTTAAAGTTATTCCCTTTTTTGTGTTTTTAAAAGAGTAAGTTAGTAGAATGTTGATGTGGCAGCATCTTAAATCATTAATTTTAAATGAGAGGTGAGGATTTAAAGAAATTTACCTGGTAGAGTACCCTAGGAACTCTAGAAGATCTGAATCCGGTCACTTCATCCATTGTGTGAACAATGTCCATCATCTCTGTCGTAGTGCCCACCATGAACTCCACCTCGCTCCCAATTCCTGTCTTGTTTCTCTCGGATTCGCCACTAGATCCATCTTCCTTCCTGTGTACCCTTGAGTTTACCTGGACCCTCTGAGGTTGCTGCAGTCTATCATAGCTTGCCCTTAACCACGCGCCGTACTGTTGGTCCTGTTGTTGTAGAGAGCCTTTGCTGTGTATCCATAGTCCACAATCCTTTTTCATCATGGTTTAGTTTACCACACCAGTAACAATTGATTGGTAATCGTTCATATCGGAAGGAGACCCATGTCGCTGATGGACCTCCAACTTGATCAACCTCCCTCGGCATAAAGGTTGTGTAATATCTATTTTCACACGAACTCGAATGCATTTACCTAATAGATTACCTTTTGCCGGGATGTCCACCTCTTCTAATTCTCCCAGCGTATTACCAATCCGAACACCAATGTCCTTGGTCATCCTTCTGGCTGGGAGGTCATGTATCTGTATCCAAAAGCTAGCTGTGTCAAAGCTGATGTTTTCTATCTGTTCATCGTCTCCCAGTTTGTGCAGCGCTAAAAGATATTTGTCAAATGACCATGGCCCCATACTCAGAACACGCTCCATATCAACCTCATCTTCGGATAAAATGATGGCTTTGTTGATGTCGCGGAAGCCTGAAGAGAAGCACACACGATGCTCTCTTAATGGAACAGAAACTAAACTGTTAGTTCCTGGTAGTAAACCTCGAATCCACGAGGGGTTTCCCTGAATCCACAAGGAGAATAAAACTGGAATCCACCAGAAGAAAATTTAACAAAATGTCTGTGTTTATTGATAATAGTCTCTGAAAAAACGTTTACATACTTAGGGGCCTATTTAAGGGCTCCTTAAAACTTGACAGACAAGAAAATATAATCTAAAATAACTCCTAATTGATACCTGACCATAACAGGAATCAAATTTGACCTAAAAAGCATTAAATGTACCTAAAAACAAGGAAATAAATCACCTAAACCTAAAATAACGTTTTTTTTACATAAAAATACCAAAAATAATAAATTACAATAATTAAATAGTACATTGTGTCCTACATCAGACCCCTCCACTTGAAACAAACTCGTCCTCAAGTTCATCTTTGAAATTTGAAATCTTCCGCTCCAAATAAACAAATACTTCGAATGCCTTAATAACTTGATTAGGCTCTGAAACTTGAATCCTTCATAAAGTGTAGCATAAAATTTCTTCTCATCTACTTTCAATTTATTTGCAACATCAATCAAAAATGGGTTGATAATAAAATTAAAATTTTCTACTCCAAGAAAATCAACATATTGTGTAGTTGTCTTCAATAAATCAACCGGAACCTGAGGGTTGTGGGTGATGGACTCGTCCTCACCTTTGACCTCAAGTGGATCTTCCACAATATTCTCAATAATTACTATCTCTTGATTTCTGTGATCTTCCACAATCAACTCAATCTTCCTTTCAAGTTTCAATTCATCAACTTGTTGAAAGTCTTGACCTTTTTTAACCACTTCAAAAGTTTCTCTAGAAATAGGTTGCTTCTTCTCAACCCTCAAACTCTTTTCTTTGCTTGATACATGGACTTGGCTGTGATAATTTTGGTTTTGACCTTTCATGTTGTGAACATATTGATTTTCATATGAATATACAGATTTATAATCAACGCTTATATAATCTAGTATATCATAATAGTCATTAGGAAACCATAAATCAATTAATATTTTTTTCATTCTTTGCCAAGAGCAGATTGGATGCTTACCTCGCCTCTTTCTATCAATTTGAATCTCTTCCCACCATTCCTCTGCTTCATCGTTCAATTTATTAGATGCAAGCCGCACTTTTTCTTCATCACAAATCTTCCAAAAATTAAAATATTCTTCCAAATCAAGAAGCCAATCAATAAAATCCAACTTACACATATCTCCATCAAAGAATGGAATTTTCTTATAGTTGGGGGTGCATCTTTGAATATATTGGTCATTGTCATTGTGAGATGATTTCCTAGCAAAAAGAGTAGCAATCTTTTGCTTGATTTCATCCATAATTTGCTGACTCTTTTCACAAAATTGGTGATTCTCATCACGAAAATTAAGGAACTCAGCCCTAGTGAGGATTGGGTTGTTGACGTCGTCACCGCCGTCATTGTTGTGGTGGTCACCGTCTCGTCGGTTAGCCATCAGACCAGGGTAAGTCAAGGCTCTGATACCAACTGATGTCGCGGAAGCCTGAAGAGAAGCACACACGATGCTCTCTTAATGGAACAGAAACTAAACTGTTAGTTTCTGGTAGTAAACCTCGAATCCATGAGGGGTTTCCCTGAATCCACAAGGAGAATAAAACTGGAATCCACCAGAAGAAAATTTAACAAAATGTCTGTGTTTATTGATAATAGTCTCTGAAAAAACGTTTACATACTTAGGGGCCTATTTAAGGGCTCCTTAAAACTTGACAGACAAGAAAATATAATCTAAAATAACTCCTAATTGATACCTAACCATAACAGGAATCAAATTTGACCTAAAAAGCATTAAATGTACCTAAAAACAAGGAAATAAATCACCTAAACCTAAAATAACGTTTTTTTTACATAAAAATACCAAAAATAATAAATTACAATAATTAAATAGTACATTGTGTCCTACATCATTTGTTCTCTCCCAAGTCACGAACCTCAAAACTCTGGTCTGTTTTCCATGCCCCCTTCACAGTCCTTGCCACCGCTTCAAGATTAACCCTCCATTTCGTGAAAAATTTCGCCACCACGGCTGCACCTTCCACTACCTCTGTGTTAGCGAAATCATGTTCTACCACCCCCCTCTCTGTGAGAGAGAGGTTTTTCCAGCGTGAGCATACATCGTCCATACTCCACTCTCTCTGTCCCTAACGTTTTCACACACAAGGAGGAAAAAAACTGCTAGCCTACGGCAAGCAAAGCGTTTTCACCTCTAAAGTTTCAGAGAAACCTAGAGAGAAAAAGTTTCCTGGAGCTCGTCTTTGATGACATTTAATAATATTATAATATATATTGTGACTTCTTAGCAATTTTTCACATATTCATCAAATGTTATAAAGAACGGTTATTTTATGAATATTTTTAAATTTGGACAAAATTTGACACAAACTTAGTTGTATTCTAAAACTTCAATTACTCAATAATTTTTTATTGGATGTAAAAGTCATTAATGCCAGAATAAAAATGAGAAAGTCCAAAAAAAACCGTTCCAATTGTCCAGTTTAGAAGGAACTCTACAGATTTTAATACCATCGTTGATCACTTACCAAACTATAATGCTTTTATCTCTTATTAAACTGATTCAGCTATAGGGTAGATATCATGAGTTCAAATCATATCTAAAGGATTTCCATGCTAAACATGTAGCTTGAGTTGTCTTATCTGCTTCTTGAAAATCTCAGAAACAACTGATCAAAAACAAGTAATTGCTCACATGCGGGGGTGGAGACAGAAGAAGGTACACTTCCACCATTTGGCGACAAATATAAAGGTAATCAATTAGGGCCTTATTCATATTTTGTCTCTCAATTTCCCGGTATGCCCTCACTTTCTGTTCCTGCAGTGAGCTTGCTGGCCATCTTCCACCCACTGCAAACCAAGAAAAGGTAATAATAAATTCACCCAACTATATACTAAAAGGCATGTAAGAAAATCTGGAAACAGGAAGACAAAAGGATTTTCCCATATTTACCAGAACAAAACATCAGTCAACTTGGTAGATATCAATTAACTGTTCAACCAAATTCATCATGAAATTAGATTGTGGATTCAAGAATCAAAATTGCTTCCAAAACAATATAAAGTTCAGATGGACTAACTTCTTATAATTTTTAACCAAATTATCCAAATTTAACCCATCTCAACTGTGGCCAATCGTAAAACGATGATCACAGAAAAGACCAACATCCAAGTTTAATTTCCAAAATATTCATATACATGCACATGTATAGGCACTTTCTAAGGGGTGTGTTACACGTCATGATAATGGAGCACTTACATTATTTCTTTACAAATATGTTTTTGCAAAATTTAATTGCAATATAAGTATATGATGCCAACTTACTGTAGGGAATTTAACTGAAATCCCAACCTACGAGAAACAAAAAAAAATAGAGAAAACACACTCCAAAGAAAAACAATCACACGCACAAGACAATATTTACGTAGTTCGGCAATTTGCCTACGTCTACAGAGTTGCAGGGATTTCACTATTATCAGGGAAAAAGAAATACAAGATGTGGCTACAATTTTTTTTCCTCTCTATCAAAAACACGGCAACAACACACCATAAAACCCTAATCACAAAGTTGCGTTTTCTACACAAAATGGGCTAAAATTTTTTTTCCCAGAAAGCCGGAGCGCTCATGGACAAGCCTAAAAAAATCTCCTATTAAAAACTATGCAACATTATTCGGATCGGGTCGGGTCGTCAAACCGGATCAAACAAAACTAGACTCCACAAAGCCCAACACTTACTGATGGGGATCATCTGTGCAGCTCGATGAACATGAATAATGCATATATTGTTTTCCTCCAGAGTTGTGTATTGCCCATAACAGGAGTGATTTGAGCTCTTTAATTCACATTTTCTCCCACCGCAACATATAATATACCTTCCATCATGCAGAGTTATCAGAGGCAGATCTAGAGAACTCTACCACATCCAAATCCAATCTTGTTTCACTTTCCAAAGGGTACTTTAAAGTCTCTTTGAAATTCTGTCTTTCTCTACTGGTTTAGCTTAATCATCAACATCTCCCAATACCCATTTCAACTTAATTTCTCTCTAAAGAACTTGTAGAAAACACAAATTAGAGAACTTTAACGGCAGACAGTTTTTCTCACAAGATACTATAAAACAATATTTCATAGGAAAGTAAGGACCTTTAAAGTTGAAACCATGAAATTAGGAAGGTTTGTTGGTTTGGAAGTGAGAATTTGAATTTATATCAAAACACAATTTACATGGTTATGCATTTGAATGTGTCTATCAATTATTTGCATTGAGTAATATTATTTTTAATTGTATGATAAATTTTTATTATCGTGATAATTTCTTTAAGAGAATTAGAAGTTTGAATAATAAAAACTTAAAAATTTTAGTTTAACTAAGATTTTAGGAAAATATAATACATAAAAAAGTTAGAGGAATGTGGACCACTTCAAAAAAAAAAAAAAAAAAAATAGCAATCAAAAATACCAAAACAATAAAATTATATATTTGTAAACATAGAGATATAGAAATTATTTTTATAAATTGTTTAATTTTTAAGGAGAACAAATTATCTACAATAAAATTTAAAAAATAAATTGTATATCATACCACATCTCAAATATTCCCATACATCATGTGAGTTTACAATTAGTTACAATAATTTAAAATTTTGGTCTTTTCTTAAACTTCTTTGACAATTCTTGTGAGTATTAACTGTATGGCTTCATGTTGCCATTCCTTTGAGAGGAGATTCATCCAAGCACCTTGTTCATCCGTAAGTGTATTAGATTGTTGTCGGAGCACACAGGCAATCACAAATCTTTGAATAGCCTAGGAGTATTCAAGAGATTGGATTTGCAGTCAATGATAGATTTTCCTCATTAGATTGCTGAGAAAGAAAGAGGCTAGTGCAGCCTATTTTTCAAGGTGAATTCTTGCTTATGTTTCACACTGCCGAGGGTTTATCATGAGCATTTTAGAATCCAAAAACACTCTTTCAAACAGGCCAATTAAAGGCTATCTGATTGGATTAGAATTGATAGGCAAGAATGTATTGACCCTTTTGGTAACTTAATTAATTAATTAGCTAAGTGAAATTAATTAGATTCAATTACATGTACTAAGTGTGGTAGCACAAATAAATCACCAACTAAGTTAAATGTAGCGGAAAATAAATTTGACATAGGTGATTTGTTTATGAATGGGGAAAACCAACGAGGCAAAACCCTATCGGGTGAATTTAAGGTCACCATTTTCGAGAATCCACCATTATCAAAACAAGTAAAAGGAATCCCAATACCTAATACCGACCTACAGTTGAACCTTTACCCCAATACCCAATTGGACTTGTGATGTAGCGTTAATTTCTCTATTTAATGCACGAATCCCAGTACGTGACTAACACACTAACTTGAGGAAGTTGTTGGCTGCAAAATTCTTTAGTTCATCTAACAATGAAGATCAAGAAGCTTTTTGGTCACAAAACCCTTGATGCAAAGATGCAGTAGCTTGTAGAGAGAATGTGATGAACTAGGGCAAATTTTGTCTCCCATCACAATTTGCATGCACAATGACTTTGCATTAAGTTGCATCACCTTGCATCATCTAAGACGGCCCTTAAAATAATTCTTATATATGTCTAGGGTTGTGAGAAAAGAAACTCTACACAAATACACATGGATATGCGTAAAATCAGATCTGAAAATTTAAATTTCGTAATTCTCGACAAATACAGCTTCTGTCAAGCTTTTTCATTAAACCTCGATAGAAATGAATCTGTCGAGATATCTGTTGAGTTTTAATGAACAACACTTCTTCACTTGTTTCTTGGATAGATTTGCATGACTTCAATACTAAACTTAAACTCTTGTTCCTTGAAGTACTAAACCCATCCTAAATCTATCCAATTACAAGTAAAATACGTTTTATTAAAAGATTAGTCAATTTATATAACATATGTCTCTAACAGGTCTCACATATGTCCTAACAAGGATGAAGAGGCAAAATTACGGTTTTTTGTTGAAGACGAGATTGAAGAGGACCTGAACCTGACAAGTAGGATCCATAAGGATTTAAGTACTCAAGACACTGTACATATGATTGAATTATAATCCAAAACAATAGAGTAGTGCTCCCTTTAGTCATAATACTACATGATATATACATAGGAGGATGTGATCACCAAAGATAATCCAGGCTAAGTGGGATCCCTTGCATTTTTTGGGGTAACAAAACTGCTATACAATGCCTTACTAGGACATGGGATAAATGAAGAATAGATATGAAGGTGTCTGATGATGTTATTAAGAATCCAAGCTGAATGAGGATGAGCCTCCACAAGAAGTAGCCCTCATTGTCTGAATCTGAAGTACCTGCCAGACTTCTGACCCAAGGTCTGGCCTGCATTTCCTGTACATGTCACAGCACTTCAATGCCAAGCGACCCAACTGTTCAGCCTGCACAAATGGCCAGTCTCCAGCCGAAGGATCCAAGAGAGCTTTCAAATTTCCTGTATTTATGGCATATTCCACTTCCTTTTTTATCCCAAAGGCTGATCTCCCAGTCAACAGTTGTAACAATATGATCCCAAAAGAATAAACATCTGATTTTATAGTGAGCACTCCTGTGTGAATGAACTCGGGATCCATATAAGCAAGAGTGCCCTTCTGGATAGTTGTATGACACAATGTTGTGTCGCTAGAACTGTCACGTAGTATACGACAGATTCCAAAGTCACTAAGCTTGCCAATGAAGGAAGCATCAAGGAGAATATTGGAGGGTTTCAAATCAGCATGTACTATGTTGTGGGAATGAAGAAAGACAAGGACAGAGCACAATTCAGTGGCAAGCCGTATCCGAGTTTGCCATGACAGTGGTGGAGTATTGTTTTTACAGTTGAGTCGATCTTCAAGGCTCCCATTGGGAAGAAACTCATAGATGAGAGCGTGAACTTCTGGGCAAGATCCAATGAGTTTTACAAGATTGGGATGCTTCACCTTGCTCAACGCATTAACCTGATTATTTACAATGTGAAACTTGTAAGCAAATTGTTGAATGTTTCAAATTATCAACTACTGAATAAACTATTGAGACACACTCACAGGATCACAGAAAAATGAGCTTTTACTACGTCTATTGTGACAGAAAACTTAATTATAAGGAACCTTATTTGCAACAATTTTCATTATGTTTATCTTTATTAAAATACTGGTTAAATAGTTAACTTTATTATTTCTTAATAGTTAAATTTTTAAAACAAGTAGTTATTTATTATGGTATGAAAGTAGAAGATTATAAATATTCGAATCTTGTCCAGAAAATTCTATTAATAGTCTAATTGCAACAATTTTATTTATTTTCAGCTCCTTAGTTTTGTCACATTCTAAATACATGCTATCCACCTACATGATTGTGAATCAATACTATTATAATGAAAACAAATTTTATATATATATATATATATATATATATATACTGGTGCAAGAATGAAATTAATTATACCTTAATTTTTCGAGAGATATTTTGATGAAAAAAAATGCCCTATGTTCAAATATACAGCAAAAATACATAAATGCAACATATATCCTAATCCCATAGTCAATTTCATTATACTTCAAGTATTTGCTAGAGCCATGAAAGTGAGAACTACTAACTAAATAGTGAAGATTAGAGATTGTTAGGTTTTGGGTTTAGGTTGGCAAATTGTGAGTGAAAGTCTTGTATTGAGTCTTAGAAGTACGTATTCATAGACAAGATTTTTGACCAAATGCTGGAATTAATTCACTATAAATGCAAGTTTTATGTTTTCAACAGCTTTTGAATCTTGATAGCTACCCAATCGATGAAATAGGCCAGTTTTCTATAGATCAGACTGGGAGATTCTAGATTTGTGTATTTAGCTCAACAAGTGTATAGAATTTCGTGTGCAAGCTAGAGGTACTTAAGAAAACCCTTGTAGATGTGATAAATACTTTTGGAGATCTACTGATTAAGACTCTACTATCAAAAGCCCCTACGGGTGATTGAAGTGAAGCATATTCAGGAAAGGTTAAGGACTGTTTGACACTGTTGTTTAAACAAAAGTTTTTAGTATTTAAACAACAAAAACACTTCTAATACGTCTTTTTATAACACTCAAACACGTATTTCTAAAACACTGAAAATTGAACAATACTTAAACACTATTACCAAACGGGTCCTGAAGTTGCTGCAATCCCAATATTCTCAAGTACTAGACCAAAATCTTTAAGTGAGAACTTGAATGGTGAATAGGAGATCCAAGTGCAACACATCTTGATAACTGAATAAGTCTTTGGATTTGCAGCTGCTTTGGATAATGTTAGTAAATTTTACTTGGAATATGGTTATTCAATTTGTAAAATTCTATCTTAATAGTAGATGTGTTTTGGCATTAAGGGATGCTAGGTTAAATCCCTCCGGTGTTTTTATTTTGAAATCTATATTCTGTTAGTTTTTCCTATTAGGTCACCATAATATTGTTGTTTTTTTTTTATTTTTTATTTTTGTTTTTATTCTTGCACAAGACTGGTGATTGTTTGACACTAAGGACATTCATAATTGGATTAAGTATATATTTGGATTTAAAACTTGGTTAACAGGGTCTCAAACCAATAAAGACAATAACCAACTAGACTGAACATACGCATATGTAAAAATCAAGACAATATAATACATTTGGGCATCTATTCGTATAGAACTGAAATGCATCAAATATGCCAATTGCACTCAAGCAAACAGTGGTTAGTGATTTAAATATTTTACATTTATTTAATTGAGCCATTTAACTAAATATCATTGTGAACAACAATAACTAAGCCTTAGTTTTAAAATTTTTAGAGTTAGATTATGGATTCTCATCAACAAAGTAAAGGTTACATGTATTTTTTTTCCCACCATTCTATTAAATTTGAAGTCATACTAATTATTGTAACTTTTTTTTGTTAATATGTTATTTTTTACTACCTATAAAAAGTACTAAAATAGAGAAACTTCTACTATTAAATAGGTAATGTTTAAACCATATACCTCCTGATGAAATTCAGAGGGCCCTTGTGAACTTCCGGTATGTAAGACTTTTATGGCTACCTGGGTGCAACGCAGGAAACATTTAAAGATGTTCCCATATCCTCCTTGTCCAATTATTAGGGATGGATCAAAGTTTCGAGTTGCTTCTTTTATCTCTGAGACCGAGAACTCACTGAAGAACTGAGACATGCATGTGCATGAGGCCACTACTCCTTGCTTTCTTCTCAGCTCTTCAACTTCTTTCAGTGCAGTGTCACGTTCCATTTGCATCTCATCCCTTTCTCTTTTATAAATTTGTGATAGTTCCAAAACAGACATAATTCTATTCTCCAACCCCTTTACAGATTGATGAGATTCTTTCACTTGGCTCTCAAATAATGATCTTTGATTTTGGAAAATCTGGAGTTCTCTCATGACTTGGTCTCTCTCATGCTTCACCTTTTCAAGTTCTGCTCTCTCTTTTGCTAGTACTTTCTCCATTTCTTTTTTGCATTTCAAATCCTCAGCGTATAAGCTTTCTGATTTTTTAACCTGTAAATTGAATTAACTATTCACAATTTAATGTTTTGGGTCTTCACTTGTTGATCTATCTACAATATATAGAAAAACTTTAAAATTTAAATTTAATATACCTGATAAATCACTATAAAGTTAAGAAAAACTCACTAAATATATGTGGCGATTGATTAAAACACTTCAATCACCGGAAAAATCGGTTACCTAATTGAGAAAATGTTAGATAATGGTTATTAAACGGTTATTTGCAAGTGTTTAGGTGGTCAATTTTGGACCCGAGTTGGGACAAGTTCTTCACAAGGAGATTAAAGTCATGCGGTCATTTGTCCCCAAGAAAAAAAAAGTGAATCATAAAATGACCTTTAAAGTGCGCATTCAAACATAGTTTAAAGAAGTAAAATCTTTGAGACTAACATAAAAAAGAAATTGACATTTTATGAGTTATTATACACATGGGTGCGAGTCCATATGGACTGCCCATATTAAATAAATTTATATTATTTTATTCAAGTGTTTGTTTTTTGCATAGTATTTTTTTATTTTTTTATTCTTGAACATTATATCTGTTCATGTTGCAACTTTTTTGAAATAGTGCTAGTGTGTTTATAATAGTGAGTCCCTCATTCCAATTAGGTAGCTTTTACCTGGGATTAATTTTCATGCATAGAGTCTAAGAAAGAGAAAGAGAAACTTTTGTTCGCCAAGTGTTCAGATTATTTGTGCTTCTTCCTTGTTTGGTGTGATCACTGTATTCTGAGAAACAGGAGAAACTCAATTTAAAGCACCATTGAAGAAATAATGTAAGGGCTAAATCCATGTTAATGATATATTGTTAAACACTAGACTTGATCAAATTTACATTTATCATTCTACATTCATTTAATCTGTGAGTATATTTAATTGTTCTTAATTATTTTATGCATCACAGGATTTACTTTCTTTGTGTACGTGTTTTTGGTTATAGAATCTGCATGTTCTTATTGTTTACATAATTACATAAATAAATGAATTTTTGCAATATATCCAACAGAAAACGTGAAAGAAGTTGCACTTGCACTGATAAATAATTAGGACTTTACCTTGCGTATAGCCTCATTTGCATCTCTTTCTGCTTTCCTACATTTGAGTGTCGCTTGGAATGCTTCTTTCTTAGCACTTTCAGCCTCTGCCATCACTTGTTGAAGTTGATTATAAAGAGTACGGTATATATCTCCATCCTGAATCCACTAAGATAATTAGTGCGCTAAACACAACTTTCAAAAATCTGAACTCAAAAATCTATACATCTGCATTACTCATGACATACACACACACACACATATAGCCCAGATGAAAAGGTTTTGAACGTACCACTGTACCATGAGCTCCACTAATACTCTCATCAGTAATCATGTTTGGTTTGGGTTGCAGTGATAAAGGTGAGACTCCTACAGTAGAAGAGCGAGTTAAAGGACTCCTTATCCTTATTGACCCATTGCATTCATCAGCACACCTTTCTTCATCCAACTCGTTTATTAGAGCAACAGAAACATCTCCATCAGTGACACTTCCCTGGATATAGTCACTAGCGTTTGGAGTTTTTCTTCTGGCAATGAAGATTCAGCCTTTACATCAGCTCCATCCAATAAGCTACCCTCCCTATTTGGATACACGATGCTTGCATCAATGATATTGTTGGATTTCAAGATTACTTGAGTGAAGAAAAAATAAGGCATATTTTAGTTGAGTTTACTTGCAATAGTAGTAGTAGTGATTTAAAATCTAGAACTTCAACTTTTTTTTTTATTGGTTTTTCAGGATTTTAAATATCCTAGATAAAGAATGTGTGTATAAGATAATCAAATATTAGTAACTATCTTATTTATGAAAATTTTAAATTTAAAGTTTTTTATTTTATTTTAAAATGTTCAAAAATCATGAGTTTATGGGTGATTTATTTTATTTTTTTTGGGGGGGGGGGGGGGGGGGGTGAG
The DNA here is from genome assembly GCA_028535165.1 of Quercus tomentella. Taxonomy (NCBI): domain Eukaryota; kingdom Viridiplantae; phylum Streptophyta; class Magnoliopsida; order Fagales; family Fagaceae; genus Quercus; species Quercus tomentella. Next base: position 47,225,914 of record JAPQVY010000100.1, read on the forward strand.
GGGGGGCATTTGAGTGGGGTAACGTTATTGATGATGATTGGTTGCTAATGATGATTTTTGGGTTTCTAAAGTTTATGTGCAGTAGTACCATGTTCAATTTCTTAAATTTTTGTGGAAAATTGTTTGTGTGCATATAGGTACTGTAAATATATATAGAGAAAAATTGTAGAAAATTTTTTTATGTAGAAACTAGGAAAATTGTTTTTATACATAAGCGCGTGCGCACACACACACACATATATATATATATATATATATATTTAGTTGCAAAACTATCTCATTAAAAAAAAAAAAAAAAAGCTTCTTTTATTTTTGGTGCTTAGATCTTTCTTTTGTTAGGGTTATTTTTTAAAAATGATCATTTTCATAATATTTTAATATAAATTATTATTAGATGAAAAAACACATTCTCAAGCGATATAACCAAACGCAATTTTAATAATAAATGTCAAGCAAACCTCGTGTGAATTAGATGCCCTTTACAAATGAATTGTATGTGACAATATGCAGGTGCTTCTTGGCGGACATATATGGCTTTCTTAGATTTGAGGTCCTTCAATTTTCTGCAAGTTAAGTTGCAGGGTAAGCAATCTCCTTATATAGATACATATACAAGTTTCAATAAGTAGATCATTCTGCAAGATTGATTTATTTTGATTAAAAACAGTTAACTAAATTGGGGAATAATAAACCACACCTGGTAGACTTTGAATCATTAAAAAAAAAAAAGCACACACACACACACAAAATAATGGAACCATATTTCCTACAAATCACAATGAGGATTTGAAAAGATATTAATTTACTTGTTATTAGAATCCAATAGATAGATGCCACCATGTAATTAGATAAAAATTTTAAATTCATAAAGATTAAATTCTACAAATATTCCAGTATTAAATTATAGCCACTTTTTTAGACAATAGAATAGATTAGTATTGAGAAAATCCATTATATTTTAGAAACATGTATTCTCTTCCTCACATGAGGGTGGACCCCACATGTGAGAGAGAAATATATGACTTTCTTAGATTTGAGGTCCTTCAATTTTCTGCAAGTTAAGCTGTAGGGTAAGCAATCTCCTTATATAAATACATATACAAGTTTCAATAAGTAGACCATTATGCAAGATTGACTTATTTTGATTTAAAACATTTAACTAAATTGGGGAATAATAAACCACACCCGGTAGACTTTGAATCATTCAAAAAAAAAAAAGAAAAACTCTCACACACAAAAATGGAACCATATTTCCTACAAATCACAATGAGGATTTGAAAAGATATTAATTTACTTGTTATCATAATCCAATAGATAGATACCACCATGTAATTAGAAGAAAATTTTAAATTTATAGAGATTAAATTCTACAAATATTCCAGCATTAAATTATAGCCACTTTTTTAGACAATAGAATAGATCAGTATTGAGAAAATCTATTATGTTTCGGAAACATGTATTCTCTCCCTCACATGAGGGTAAACCCCAAATATGTGGGGTTCATCTTTATATGAGAGAGAATATTCATTTTTTCCGAAACATGATTCACTCTCTCATACATGTGGGGTTCATCCTTATGTGAGGGAGAAGATTCAAGTTTCCGAAACATGGTACACTCTCTCATCAGTATTACGTACAAACATTAATTTTGATAGAACATTTTTTTTTGTCTTTGGTCTTCTTCTTCTTCTTCATAGATATAAATACCTTGAATAGTTCTTGTCGGCTGCTGCTCCCATAACAAGCTTCTTGATTCAATGCTTCGAGATGAGATCCACAATTCCCTTTTCAATGCTTTCCATTGCAGTATGTACTACCCCTACTTGCACCTAAATTTGAATGCCATCGTCCCCTAAATAAATCAAAAAATTCAATCCGTCATTTTAAAAGGATTTTTTTTTAATCATCAATCCCAAAAGTTGGAAGTAAACTATTATAACCCATAATGCAAAATATCAAATGACTGGTCATAATAATCCATGGTATCCTTTAGGAAAAAAAAACATCGTGTCCTCGATTCAAAAAATAGTTTTTTTACTTAATAATAATAATAATAAATTAAAAAGAAAAAAAAGAAAAAAAAAAGAAGAAGAAGAAGGAAACACAAAAAGATCAATTAGCTGCAGAAATATAGCCAAAAAGGGACATAAGAAGTTGTACCCCTATTTGGCGGCAGATTAGAAGGTAGCGATTCAGGGTCTTTAGCATATTTTCCATTTCAGTTTTCCTGTGAGCCTTGACTTGTTCTTCTTCCAGTGAGCTTGCTGGAAATCTTGTACCCACTGCAAATCAAGTTAAACATTAATCTCAATGATTAGAAATCAACTACAACACATTCCCAACAAATATAGAAATTGTAAACACACATATTCATGAAAATATAGAAATTTATATATGGCTAAATTTATATGCGGTCTGACTTACTCAATGGGATTGTTTGTGAAGGCTGAAGAACGTGAAGGAGGCAAATCTTCTTCCCTTTTGATTTCTGCAATGCCCATGCTATGGTCAATATGCTCTCCTTCACGATATCTCCCACAGCAACATATATTATCTCTTCGGTTATACGTGGCGCCACTGGTAGCTCTATTATCTCTTGGCCATATGCCTCAACCATTGGAGCCCTGAAGTGATGAAACCCAATTTGGGAGCTTGCAGGCATAGGACTCACCACAGCCATGACGAGAAGTATTGATGGAAAAGTCAATGATTATTGTACGGAACTAGCTGCGGTTTCTTCGCATGGACACAGTACTATACACTTTCTCTAAAACTCTATATTTCCAATACCCAATCCAACTTCTCTCTCCTCTCTCTCTCTCTCTCTCTCTCTCTCTATCAAAATCACAAACAACCCACTCCAACTTTCTATCCCTAGATTCAAAAATAAAAATAAAAAACAAAAATTTTCTATCTTTAGATCAAAACTTTTCAAAGAACTTGTAACTAGCAATCTCAAAAAACAGGAAAACCCTTTCTAGCTTTATGAATTGAAAAACCTGATGGCTTTTCAAGAACTTAAGAAAGAACGCCAACAATTAAAATAAGGACATTCAAAGGAATCACGAAAAGGTGAGTTGGAAAAGCCTTTAGGATACCGTGGATACAAGGTATCTGATTGGCAAATGGCAATGAAAGAGAATGCTTGTCTTAAAGCGAGAATGAGTTATATATAAAAACAAAGAGCTTCTTTCAGAAAGCCGATAATCTTTTTATTTATTTTTCCTTAAAAAAAGAGAAAAAGAAATAAGAAAATTCAACCTCTACGGTTCTACCTAAAGAAGCAATTAAGAAAGTTTTTACCAGGAAGTTGAAACTTGGAAAGTATATACTGTAGTATATAGATGCACATATTCTCCCACGTTTTACATCGTCAAAGCTACCATGCTCCATGAGATGACTGCACGTGTGACGTGTCACTGGCTTTCTTTCTCTCTCTCTCTCTCTCTCTCTTTTAAATCAAAAGTATAGAAATGAGACCGCGTGGTCATCCATATCACGCGTCATTTGTTGTATGCATATATAGATGGACCTTCGTGAAAGTTAAGACCGGCTCAGATGTGGATGACATATGAATATCCCCTCCAGGGCTCTCCCACATGCCCTATTATATTTATTATATATTCTGATTATCAAAAAAAATATTTATTATATATTCTGCGATCGAGCGCTCTGGTGCGTGCAGGTATCATTAAATCATTTGTTACTGCTGTCATAACTCACGCATTTTGGAGACACTGTTTGTCCTTAATCTCGTGTGTGGCACGCACTTGCCCTATCTTTTGTTCCGTACCAACCTGCCTGTGTCTTCCTAGGTGGTGATCGGTTTGAAATTGTTTAGTGACTTAACCAAGAGTTTTTCTTCTAAGCTTACACAAGTGTCCATTCACGCAAGTATATACTAGTCGCTAATTCATGTAATGTATGAGAATAGCTACTGAATGAAGTTGAGGGAAAAAAAAAAAATTATTTTTGAGTTAGAGTGGTAAGCAAAAATGCATATAAAAAAAAAATGATATTGAAAGAAATAGGCAGAAGGAAACAATGTTGTTTTACTTATTAGTTTTTTGTGGGAAAAAAAAAGAGACAGAATGTTGTGTCTCTAGTTTAGTTTGGGTTGTATATATAGGTATATATAAGATAGATTGTAATATATATGTCGAAAAATACCTATTAGCTAAAAATGTGTCTATTGAATGAAAATATTTCTATTGACTAAAAAGATGCCCATTGGCCGAAATTACACATATTGAATGAAAATGTGCCTACAGAAAGGTGTCTATTAAAATGTCATAACCCTTCATATTAGATATACAAAAAGGTGCCTATTGGTCGAAAATGTGCCTATTGAATGAAAATGTGCTTATTGGTAAAAAATGTGTCTATTGAATGAAAATGTATCTTCCAAAAGGTGTCTATTGAAATGTTATAACCCTTTATATTTGATATACTAAAAGATGCCTACTGATCGGAAATGTGCTTATTGGCCAAAAAAGTGTCCATTGAATGAAAATGTGCCTATTGACCAAAAAGATGTCTATTGGCAAAAAATGTGCATATTGAATGAAAATGTGTCTATTTATTGAAAATGTGTCTATCCAATAAAAATGTACCTATTGATTGAAAATGTGCTTACTAAATGAAAATGTGCCTATTGATCGAAAATGTGCTTATTGAATGAAAATGTGTTTATTGACCGAAAAGGTGCCCATTGAAAAATAAAAAGTTACAAATGTTCGGTGTTTTTAAACGTATATGTGGCATTAATTTATGTAGTCATGTGGTGCAATAAGGTGTGGTCAACGAAAAGTCAAACGTTTCAGTTTTATATTATACTAGTCACTAACCCATGTGATGCACTGGAATAGCTACTGAATGAGAGGTTCAGGAAAAAAAAAAACATTATTTATGAGCTGGAGTAGTAAGCAAAAATGCATGAAAAAAAAATTGATATTGAAATAAATAGTACAAAGTTTTTTTAGTTAGGCAGAAGAAAAACAATGTTATTTTATTTATTAGTGTTTTGTGGGAATGAATAAGAAACAAAATGTTGCATCTCTAGTTTAGTTTGTGTTGTATATATAGGTATATATAAGATAGGTTGTAATATATATGTCAAAAAGTGCATGTTGGCTGAAAATGTGCCTATTTAATAAAAATGTGTCTATTGACTAAAAAGATGCATATTAGCCAAAAATGTGCCTATTGAATGAAAAAGTGTCTACCAAAAGATGTCTATTGAAATGTCATAACCCTTCATATTGGATATACCAAAAGGTGCCTATTGACCTAAAGAGTGTTGATTGGCCGAAAATGTGCCTATTCAATGAAAATGTGTCTATTGGCCGAAAAAGTACTTATTGAATGAAGATGTACCTATTGACCGATAAGATGTCTATTGGCCAAAAAGCTGCCTACTAATTGAAAATGTGCCTATTGATCCAAAAGATGCTTATTGAATGAAAATGTGACTATTGACCAAAAGGTGACTATTTAATGAAAATGTGTCTATTGAACGAAAATGTGGCTATTGAAAATGAAAATTCACAAATGTTCTGTGTTTTTAAATGTATACATGACATTAATTTATGTAGCCACGTGGCACAATAATAAGCAGTCAACAAAAAGTTAGACGTTTTGGTTTTATATTATACTAGTCGCTATCCGATGTGATGCATAAGAATAGCTATTGAATGAGTTTTAGGGGGAAAAAAGCCATTATTTTTTAGTTGAAGTTGTAAAAAAGATGCATTAAAAAAATTATATTGAAAGAAATAGCACAAAGTTTTATTAGTTAGGCAGAAGAAAGTAATGTTGTTTTATTTATTAGTTTTTTTGTTGGAATGAATAAGAGATAGAGTGTTGTGTCTCTAGTTTAATTTGTGTTATATATATATATATATATATATATATATATATATATATATGTTGTAATATATATGTCAAAAAGTGCATATTGGCTAAAAATGAGTCTATTGAATGAAAATGTGCCCACCAAAAGGTGTCTATTGAAAGATCATAACTCTTTATATTGGATATGTTAAAATGTGCCTATCGACTGAAAATATGTTTATTGAATAAAAAGGTGTTTACAAAAATGTATTTATTGAAAGGTTATAACCTTTCATATTGGATATACCAAAAGATGCATATTGACCAAAAATATGTTTATTGGCCGAAAATGTGTCTATTAAAAAAATGAAAAGTCACAACTATTCAGTGTTTTTAAATGTGTATGTGATATTAATTTATGTAGTTATGTGGCGCAATAAAGAGCAATCAATAAAAAGTTAAACATTTCGAATATTAGTTATTATATAGATATAGATATGTAATATCATTAAAATCGTGACTCAAGTTAAACTCATGATTTTAGTAGAATTTAACACTCATATTTATCCACATTATTGTTTAATATGTTTTACTCTTTCTCCTATAATGAAGGAATGATGTTAGAGATGCAAGAATATATATATATATATATATATATATATATATATATATATATATATATATATATATATATATATTGACGAGTAGTGTAAAATGGTCGTCCATAAAGTGACTGTCATTACTAAAGACGATCATCATTACTAAAGACGACCGTCATTACTAAGGACGATCATAAGCACATATTAATACTCAGATATAAATTTCTCACTTAAATGACACAAGTATAACGGATGTACAGCCTTTCCAGCCACCAGCTCACAGTTGTTACAACTACCTCAAGCTGACCATTACACAGCCGTTATAGGACATTGAATGGGGAAGTTAAACGGCTATTAAATGAGCCATTTAACCCTCCAGCTCAACCATAACTGATGGATAGTGATAAAATGCTCGTCCATATTGCAAACCGTCTAAGTTAATGACGAGTAAAAGTATGGACGAGCGTAAGCGCATTAATTCTAAATAGCATTTAATGACCAAACGATAAATGAACGTAGAGCTGTTACCGCCGTCCAATTATATGCATTTAATGGCCGTTACGAACATTAAAAAGTTGGGATTAAGTGGTCATTATTGAGCCATAAAGCCTCCAGCTCAGGTACAACATATGGAGAGGCCAATAGAATTGATATTTACTCATACAAAGACTATATAAAGCTAGAAGAGACAAGTAAGTGATTCATGTTGAACACACACACAAATTGCTATACAGATTACTTATTTCGAAAGAGTTTAAATCAATTTAAGTATCGGAGGGCCTGCCGGTGTCATTATCTACTTAGTGTTTTCTCTTACACAGGATCTCCAAGTCGTCCATCGTATTGACGAGAAACATATTGATGAGGCGAAATCGCGTTTTGTCATATATATATATGTGTGTGTGTGTGTGTGTGTGTGTGTGTGTGTGTGTGTGTGCAGACGCATGCATGTATATACAATCCATGAAGATGATAAATTTTAAATGGTAAAGTATAACTTTTTATATGGGTATTGATGATGCAAAAAATCAGCAATTGAGCTCTTTGTCGTCGTGGATGGACGAAGCTGTGATTGGGGTCATTTTTGTTGGAGGAAAACCTGCAAAAATGAACTGGGTGGAAGAGTAACACACTAGTGTAGTGTTAGCCAAACCGCCTCCGATGCTTAACTCAGTAAGGGAGAATGATTTTAAAGAGAATTGACTGGAGAGTGAGTTTTGTCAAGTATTTGTGTGCACCTTTAACTTCTGTTGCTTTCTTTTTTATAGTTCCATGCCTAATTAATAGGCAATGAATTGCTGTATTTATGTTCAATGGCTAGTGCTTTACAAAATTTTTGGTTGAAGTTCATAGCTCATTCTATGACTGTTGCTCCATCCATTATGCTTTGTCATCAATGAGCCTAATAAATGCGTGACGTTTTCTCTTGGTTAATGACGATCTTAATTTAATGGTGATCGTAAATTTCCAACTCATCAGGTATATTTCATTTTTGTTGCATCATTAACATTCTAAAAAAAATTGTTACTATTACAATTTTAATATCTATTTATTGAAGATGTGACAACGTCTAATCTACTCAAGCTATATTGCCACTAGATCAATTTATAGATAGAATATGTAGTTGAACTTAAAGCATGTAATTATTTGCACCTCCTTATTCTCATCCATCTTCTAATCTATTTCCATTTTTTTCATATAAATATACAAGTTAGATTTAAGTTAATCCGGTGTATGTTACATCAGCTAATAAATTTTTATTAGATTAATATTTTTAAGACTATATCATTAGTATTTAAACATTCTTTTTATTCTTAACACGTTTGACATATACAGACCCTCAAAAAAAAAAAAAAAAAAAAAAACACGCATGACATATTTATATCAATCAAATTTTATTTTCCATCTAATGTATTATGTACTTTGTATAATTTAATAATACAAAAAAAAAAAAAAAAAAAAAAAACTTGATTATAGATGAAATGCTTATTAATCTTTAATTATTTTGATATTTTGTAGGTATAAACTAGGGTATAATAAGACAATGTAATCCACATCTCTTTCTTGTTTGAGGCGTGAATAGACGTCAATATATTCGATGTTGAATTTTCAAAACATGAAAAGAAGGTGATGCTAGCTTGCTACTAGTCAATCAAGGGTTTTGAACTCCTAGTAGGACAGCCATAGCATGCTAGAAAGAAAAATTGAACTCGCAGGCTTTAACATTTGAACTTAGAGTCATTGTCGAGCTAGAAGCCACATTCATATTCACGTTCAACCCCTATTGTGTAAGGGGGTCAATTCCAAACCCAAAGCGACAAGTCGACAATCAACGAAGGAGTGACTATGACTTTGAATTGTTATGAAAAAATCATTACATAATAATTAATAATGGGGTGTTTGGTACATGCACTTAAACAATAGTTTTTGGTTTTTAAACAATACTAGTCGCTAACCCGTGCGATACACGGGAAAGCTACGAATTTTTTCCAAATGATGTGACATTAGGTTTTGGAATTTAGCATTGATTCTCTGGTAGCACATTCTTAATTTTCAATTTCATTTATTTGATGTCTTCCACTAAATATTGAATGCATTCATTATATTTAAAAAACGTTGAAGTTTAGATATTGTTTTTGAATTCCTCTTGATTTTAAAGACACAACTATTGAATCTGAACAACATACCAATGCAAATATTAATCACTTAAAATTCAAAATAAATTATTTAAACATGATAAGTTACAATTCAAATTAAGTCTCATGAGTTTTTTAAATGTAAAGAGAATACTATAATATTTATAAATGAAATGTATATAGACAAACAGTTAACGCTATGGTAAAAGAAATCTTCAAATAACTAAATATCAGAGTTTAATTCCTCTATGTTTCAATTTAAAACCAAATTGTGCATAAAAGCAACAAAATTTCCTTTGTTCCAATACGTTTTTAGTATCAAAATCACAAATTCTTTAAAACCAAATTGTGTGTAAAAGCAAAAAAATTTCCTTTGTTCCAATACGTCTCTAGTATCAAAATCACAAATTCATTAAAACCAAATTGTGCATAGAAAATCTTAGAGATAGAAAGACAACTTTAAAGTGTTTTTTGTATCTTCTTCCTTTGTTGCTTTGTAGTAGTCCCTGAATATGCCCTTTTGTTTTCCTTGAGTACAGATGTTGGTGTGAGCTGCACATTGGTTTGAACATCAAGTTTTTGAAATGTTGTACAATCACCATCTTCTTCAATTGATAAGTTGTTGCTACATTCGTTTGAAGTATCACTGATGTAAACCTAGCAATAGAACAGGTTGAGGAATGTATTACAACATATACATCTTAAATATCATATTTGTAATTTTGCTAAATTAAATAATACTTACTTCTGTCATTTTATCAAGCTGAATTGCTTTGTCAGTTTCTTCAAAAGAGTCAAAAAGTTTCTTGATAGTGAAGAATTCCCATCCATAGTTGAGATTATAGTTATTTAGTTGTATTTGGAAAACAAATTGTTTTCCTTTAAGATTTTCTATTTGCACAGGAAGGATGACTTCATCGGGCTCCTAACAAAAGTAACACTTTTCAAATTGTACACTGAAATAAAGTAGTAAATATTAAATACTAATTTTATATTCGACTTTCTCACCTCTAAAGATTTATTCAAAAGGTCTTTGGCTGATATGTTGAGTAATTTTTCTGCTTCTGAATCAAATAAAATGAATGTGGCCATTTCTGAGCTATCTTTAACCTTTAATTGAATTCTATACCTGATAAAAGAAATGACATATATAACGTTAATATCATATTATTTGTTGTGTATTTTAATATAAAAAGTAAACATTTTCATTTTGTGTACCTTGGGATTGGGAAGCATGCCTTTTTGTTGCAATTGTCGCACCATAAAAATTCATCTTTTGAGTTTACCTTTCTACGACATACTTCGCAAGAGATAAAGTACCAACCATGACGATCTATGTCAATGTTTATAATCTTTCCTTCACAGGTAAAGATCGTTTCCTAGAAATTGAATTTAATATGAATCAATTTATAATTTTATAGTTAAATTTTGTAAAAGGAAGTCTAAAATACATAAAGCAATGTTAAGGACACAATGTTATTGTTGAAGGTATATTTTTTTCTGACCTTATTATCAGAGTCCCACATAACTTCTTTTATTTCAGTTATGGTTCTTCTGTTGATGTTCATCTCTTCTTCAATTGATACTTGTGGTTTGAATTGCTTGGGCATTTGTACTATTGGTTGGTTATTTTCCACCAGCCTATTATATTATAAAAAGATATTAGACATAGTATTGTAGACTGTAAATATATTAAAAATGTGAATCCAAAACAAAGCACTTACTGATCTTTGAATTCAGCAGTCTCAGGAATGTCCAAATCAATATAAACTCTTGTTCCACTTGTTGACGATAAGTTATACTCTCCTGGAATGCATAGGATTCATTAGGAAAAAAAGTACATTGAAGTTTCAATGAAATGATTACTGTAATCAGTGAGAGGTCTAGATTAGAGGGCATAGTATGTTGTAGACATGTCCAATACAGAGGTAAATAATCCAACTTTGCCATGGTAGATAGATGCTAAAGATAATGACACTTGAGAAAATGTTTGTCACATTTTGAAAACCAATGGATCCTAAAAACCACGCTCTTGAAACGGATTAAAAAAAAAAAGGAAAAGAAAAATATCTTTCAACAATGAAAAATGTAAAGGAAGGGAATGAATCTCCCAACAGTAAGTGATGAATACCTTTTTAATTCTTATACATTGAAATGATTTTTCTCTGCTCAATAATTTAGAGACAATTATCTTGATTCATTGGATGCTTACATAATAATTTAGCCAAAATACTTTGCATTTCAAACAATTGGATGATTTCTTATGTAGTTCAGAAGATGGTTATAAAGAGAATTAGAAAAGAGAAATGAACTTGCCTTTAAAAGTCTTCACAGTCAAACATGTAGCTATTATGACAAAAGGGCCTGGATTTTCAGTAAAGAAGCTCTCCTCAACTTCATTTGCAACTGATCCCCAAAGTGTAAGCTTTATTTCATGTCCTCTGTCAAAAAATTTCAATGTTACAGTGTAAGTTCATATAATATAAGTGCATGTATTAGTTTATCAAAAATAAATAAAGAAATAAAAAGTGCTTGTATTGAAAATAATTTCTTTTTTTTTTTTAAAAAAAAAGACATACTCTATAGTCATGACATTTATGTTTCTCATCAAAACATTTGATCCTTTGATGCAAGGTTGCTCAATCGGTCCAACACCAATCACATTTGCAATGATATCTAGGCATTAGAAAGATGTGGATGTAATTATTTTCATATATAACAATAATATAATACATAATTATTAATAAATTTAATATAACGCATAATATATATAGAGATACCTGATAGCTGGACATGTTTATTAACGCGTTCATGTATTTTATTGTAGTCAACAAATTCGAATTTATGACGCGGTATATCAACATCAACCTCCTTTATTTCCTTAATGCTAGTTTTCAATGTGAACATGATCTTGATGTCATTGTCTACTGGTCTATACAATGCATTGCCATCAACCACTTGAAAATAAGAGAGTTCATAAAATTTTCCTTCTTGCAGAAGAGGCTTGAACTTTTTAGCAATATTATTTTTAATGATTGCATGTATTGAATTATTCTGCAAGTAAAGTGCATCAGTTTTATATAGATAGAGTTCATGGTATATATAATGATCAAACAATATTAAAAGCTATAGAAGAAAAACAAACCTGCTCATCGATTAAAATCATATCTAAACTAATAATATCATTATTTTTTGAGTTGATTGCATTCCACATCCTTGATATTCTGACCTTGACTTTCCAATTTTCTTTGTGTTTGTCTATACAAAGCTGATTAAGGAGAGAATATTGCATCATCTTGGATCCCTACCTGCATAGATTAATAAATTTGAAAGTTTATAAAAATTCTCAACTCGATTTAGATACTGCATAGAATAAAACAAAACAAAGCAATATAACAAAGACATCAAAAAGTAATTAGCTTATTAAAGATAGAAAATAGTAATTAGCTTGTATTCAATTATGTTATAGACATGAAATTTAACAAAACAGTAAGCATATACGAAGTGCATAAATCAATTTGGAGAAGATAAACAGAAGAAAATATATATATATATATATATGAAATTATGTTACCTTTATTAGTTGGTTTCTTGAGTCAAAGATTGGCAAAAACTTCTTTATACACAATATTTTTTGTTTCAGACTTTTTTTCAGTGTCATCGTTAATGATGAGGAATTTTAGGCCATTTCTGCTTGTAACTCTAGACACTGCAACGTACAATTGCCCATGACTAAAAACAGGTTTTGGCAAATACACTCCAACACGTTTCAATGATTGTCCTTGGCTTTTATTTATAGTCATTGCAAAGCACACTGAAATTGGAAATTGTCGTCTCTTTAAAACAAATGGCCATTTTGAATCACTTGGAGATAATGTTATTCTTGGAATGAACACACGTTTACCTATATTAGTGCCAGTTATGATTTCTGCTTCTATCACCCATGTAGCCAATCTTGTTATTATGAGTCTTGTTCCATTACAAAGACCTTCATTCTGATTCAAGTTTCTAAGCAACATTACAGGCAAACCTATTTTTAATGTCAGTTTATGGTTTGGCAATCCTGGAAATCTCAACGTGTTCAAAAATTCAACAGTATATAGGAGATCTTGGTCAGGAACATTTGAAGAAGCCTTGCATATAGAATCTGAACTTAGATATTCATGAACTTCTCCATTTAAGGATGACACAATATAGTCATTTAGTTCTTCTACAACTTCATTTGTAGGGGCAAGAATTGCCTTATCCTGTAGGTAACTTGGATCTGTGTATTTATTTTCCAAACCTGGATATGTGCTGTCAATAATATCTTGCATTGGATTCTCTGAAGGTTGGATAATCAAATCACTTGGAATTGAAATGTTGTAATCCCCATCTCCTTCTCCCAATTCACCATTACCTATTTTAAGAATCCACTCACTAAAGTCCTTTATAGATGATGTTTCTATTCCACTCATACCGTTCTGTAGAAGCCTCATATTTTTTTGGAGTTTAAAGACATTACAATCATTCCATAGATATGACTTGCTAATTGAGGATTGGACTATATCTTCTCGTCTTCCCTTTCTCACAACTGGAAGTATTTGTCGAAAATCACCCCCTAGAACTACAACTTTACCACCAAAAGGTTTTTCAGCAGTTTGAGGATCTTCAATTTGTAGTATATCTCGTAACGTGCGGTCAACAGCTTCAAAACAATTCCTATGTGCCATCGGTGCTTCATCCCAAAGTATAATACTTGTTTTTGAGAGAAGTTCCGCTGCTTGTGTTCTTTGCTTTATGTCACAGGTAGAGTCATCATTTACATTAATTGGGATATGAAATCTTGAGTGAGCAGTCCTTCCACCAGGAAGCAACAAAGCAGCAATTCCTGAAGACACAACAGCAAGAGCAATTTTGCCTTTTGATCTTATACCAGACAGGATGGTTCTATAAAGATACATTTTACCCGTTCCACCATGTCCATAGACAAAAAACATTCCCCCTCTTTCAGTAGCAACAGCTTCCATTATAGAATTGTAGATTATTCTCTGTTCATTGTTTAGGCCAGAAATTAGGATCTCATGTTCTCTTTTCAGACTTGATACATCATACGACATTTCTTCTTGAATAAGTCTATTCCCATTCTGAATAAGATCCATATTTGGCTGGGGCATTTGTGGATAATCTCTAAGTGATCTTCCATATTGTTGGAGGATTTGTTTGATTTCATACAATCCATGATTTCTCAATTGGTCATCTGATAAAATTAGTTCTTGGAATTGGAGGATACGCCTTTGCCTATTTAGTATATCTTCTGTAATCAGTTTCCAGTTGGATTCCCAAAGACTTAATGGATCAGCTACCTCACAGAACAATAGCATTGTAACAAATAGTTGACGCAATTGTTGCCCACTGGCCCAATTCGAAGCTTCAATTAGGGAATCATGCCATTCTTTGTCGTCATCAAGAAGTCCAAGTGCATAACAGGCTTCCTTATAAGTTGGATAAGTAACATCATTTATAGTCTTTAATTCTTTAAAGTTTCTTGGACCTTTGACAATGTTAAGCAACATTCTCAAATAAAACCTTTCACCACTTGAAGGATGTGCGTAGTACACTCTTCCAATACAATATTTAGATTTCCTTCTTTGCCATTGCTTATCATTACTATGCCATACCCATTTTGTAGGAAATTCAGCATAAGTCAACTCTTGAGCATCTTCAAAAGCCTCATTTGTTTTCATCCATTCTGTAAACTTTGTTTCTTCAATACCAGGTATATTTAAAACATTATCCAAGCTTGTATTTTCCGGATAAATGATGGGATGTTCGTCTTCCAAATGAAAATTTAATCTTTCAACAGGTGGATATCGAAACTGAATTGGAAATTCAAATATTCTCCAACATGATTCAGAAGCTGAAATATATCTACAATCTAAGTATGCTTTTGTCTCATCAACAACAATTTCGGTCTCTTGTCCATCACTCCCAATATTTGGCAAATTCTCTTCTACAATAACTGTTGCTCTATCTGATCCCTTGTTTATATATTTAAACAAATATTTGATCGATCGAGATCTATTACACCATTCTACATTCAAATGGGATTGGTACTTCACCAAAAGATCTACATTATAAGGTACAACATATCGGTTATCCAAAAGAATTCCGTTCTTCTCTATCGTTTTTCCATCATTTCTCCTTCTATATACTGGAAAGCCTTCTTCATCAATTGTTGTTTCTTCATAAAATCTTTTCGGAAAATGTTTTGTACATTTACCATTCATCATGCACGGTGATTTCGGATTTGCAGATCCATATGGCCCATGCATCATAAATTGTTTTACAGCTTCATTAGCAACAGGATCGTCATCTGGATCTGGTATCTCAGCCATAATGATACCATCAATGTCTGTTGGACTTGGACACTTATCCTTTGGATCCAAGAATAGAAGAATATGTGCATGTGGGAGTCCTCTTTTTTGGAATTCAATTGTATACACAATAGCAATAACTCTTCCAAAATGAGATTTATGCCTCAAATCATGTAATAGTTCATCTAATTTTATCTTAAAAACCCTTGCTACAATATCTGGCCGATCCTCATATTTCAGGCCTTCTATAAATTCTAAGGAATGATTGATTTCTGACCATTTTGGATTGCAAGTAAATGTAAGAAATAAATCTGGGTAACCTGCCCATCTACATATCGCCATTGCATCTTGATAATTTTGAACCATGTACCTTGGACTTCCAGTAAATGAGGATGGTAGGACTATTTGTTTGCCTACGGTAATGGGATCTGTATCACCACGAAGAACGGCATCTTTCAAACCATAGTACAGCTCTGACCTCAATTTTTTTTTGATTGAATCTAACCCATTGTAGTCTTTCTTCTTCGATAGAAGTGTATGCATCCACTATAAATTGTTGAAAAAGCCTCCTACCAAGCAACAATGTCTTGCCCTCATGAAAGCGTTGTTGAAGCCTATAAGCATAGTATTCTCTCATTGTTATTGATTCTTTTTTTCTAGAATTGCTCCCATTCAAATTCCTATAAGGTATACCAAGCATATACCCATCCTCACCATACGGAAAAAGTAATGGATATTGCAATGCCATAAAGCTTGGATGAGTTCCGTTTATACGTTGCAATCCTAAACTTCGATTCTCAACAATAATATCTCTATCAGAACTTTCAATATTAAAATCTCCAACAATAAGAGCAGCTATCTCAGACGTTACAGGTAAGTCATATTGCCTTTCACCAGAATTGCGACTTCGTATTAAACGAATTCTGACATTATGTATATCTGATTCATCAAATCTGTCCCTGACCATTCTAAAACATTTAACCAATTGGTTACACTGATCTAACATTTCCATCAACCCAGTAACAATATCTGGATCCACATAATTTCTATCATCTTCATGTATAACTGCATCAATTCTATTTTTAACTTCATTATCAGTTTCATAAATATAAAGCTGTGCATACTTAGGTTTTTGGCCATGGACAGGAAGAAGTGATCCAATTCTATGATGAGTTTGACCATTTACACGAAACACATATGGACCAGAACCATTATTCACTGATCTATCAACATTACCCCCCAAAGAAGTGAAAGCAAAGAGAGAGTTGTAGATTCTTATCCCTAGTTGAAAGTTTATTGATCTCTCATCACTATTAATATTGAGTAAGTTTCCAAGAAAGGGTGGAGGTTCTTTCAATAGAGGGAGTTGAACTCTTCCTTCAGAACAGCACAAACTAAACTTCGGTTTTGTAGGCGTTTTTGACTTTACAGTTCTCTCTTCATACCAAAGTTGAGCTCCACAATGCTCACATACTATTGTTGGAGGTCCTAAATCCAATGGTTCCGTAAATTTTCCTATGACAACAAAAACAAAAATTCACTTTTTCTTCCTAATTTTAGAACTTTTTTGGGAGAACTAAAAAATGTAACACTTACGTTGTTTTCTGCTTTCATCATTAATGCTATATTGTCTACGTCGAATACTCCTTTCAAATGGCTCGTCATCTCTTGTTCTTGTTTGGCCTAGGTTACATACTAATTATTAGGTTACATACTAATTATGAGTTTTTTAAAGAAAAATATTTTTTTAATATGTCAATATCATACCCCTTCTATTTCTCTTTTCAGATAAAATTAATCTTCGTTTCAATCTTGCATAGAAAGCAGAGTCCATGCTTGGGGAATAAACTAAAAGGAAAACATTCACAAAATTTTAACTCATAAATATAACTATATAGCAAAAACATATATTACAAATTAACAGTTACATGTTATAGAAAGGTGAAAAATTGAAGAAAAATATAGCATTCACATACTAACTTCAGAATTAAAAAAACATAAAGATATGATTATTTGATAAAATGTTCAAATTCTCTCTACAAACATATTACCAATAAATATACAATAAACAATACAGAATAAAAGAAATACTGGTAAATACCTGACTTTCTCGGTCTTGTGGTTGTATTACCAAATAAGCAAGATATCAAAATTCTAAATCCCTACCTGCAAAACCAATAGAAGACAATGATAAAAGCAGATTTAAAATAGCAACATATGTACAACCAACAAACATCATTATTATGTACACATATATACAGCCAACAAAAAAAAAAAAAAAAAAAAAAAAAAAAAAAAAACTCTTGACACACACAATGATAGTACTTAAGAGGGGGAAAAGCTGGAAAGGAAAGTACAAATGAAAAAAGACGCTTGCTTAAATTTAGCATCATCAATGTGCTCTTAAAGTACCAGCAAACATTTACTTAAGAGGGGAAAAAACTGGGAAGCACAATCCGTGAAGTATATATTTGTCTCTCCCTATTTATCTTCCATTACTATGTGCAATAGCCTTCAGCCTAGTATCTATAGGTCAATTTCAAACTTAGAACTGAATTCATTGTGCCTAAAAGAATGTTTCTGCAAGTAATTTACTTTCTGTCCCTAAATAAACATGATGAAAGTGGAAATCCTTGCAATATCGATGAAAATATATAACCACATACCAAAAAAATTAAGAACCAAAGGGGGATTATCATAAGAAATAATTGTGCTTCAGAATTTAGAATTTAATTTAGGAAAATCGCTTGAGAATGGATCTGGAAATAAAAAAAAATTCAAAAAAAGACAATTATAGAAAAAGCAAAACATAATAAAGAAATAAAGAAATAAACTTTGACATTATCTCAGCTTTAAAGTTTTAAAGTAGAAACCATAAACATGTAGCACCTTTGTTGATGAAGTACTTTTGGATTTCATCAGAGGGATGTTTCCTTATCATAATTTTGTAGCAACTTAGTTATTGAAATTGTAACTGCAGCAACATGTAGCAATTTCATAAATTCTACCTTGTCATAATTCAGTCTGGAATAAGTTGACTGAATCTGATTACAAATAATTTTATTTTTTTAAATTGTAGTTTACAGTTAATATATTATTATTTAGTAAAAAATTAGTCTCACCTATAGCTTGCTTAACTTAACTTAAAAACAAAAAACATAAAAAAAAAAAAAAAAGAAAAAAGAAGAAGAAGATGAAAGAAAAAAACAAAGGTGATTTATGAATAGCATACTTGATTATCAAAAGCAAATTCCTAACTTCAAATTAAATGGTTGCATGTTCTCTAACTCAAATTCCTATATCACAACTGCAAATAATTATATAAAATTGATACAAACTATGCATAGACAATCAGTAAGCTTTTTTTTTTCTTTTTTTAAAAAGTACCAAGCGTGAGAAAGTAGAGACAATCAATACCTACCATAGAGACTACAAATGGAGAAGAGAGAGAAATAGTAGCGTGAGAGGAGCAAGCCTCAGCCAAAAAACATCATTATTATGTACACATATATACAGCCAACAAACAAAAAAAAAAGAAAAAAAAAACTCTTCACACACAAATATTTGGTACTACAAAAGATGCAACCAAATTTGTGAATTAAATTATCTCATTGAATTAAATTATCTCATTCATGACATGGATCCAAAACTTTTACTATATTGGTTTCATTATGAATGCATGAAAGGATAATGCCCGTATGAGAAACATCAAGCCACCCCATGACCAGGAAAAAATGCGACTTTACTTTGTTTCAGGTATGGCACATGGGAATAAAAGAACTGAGAACTAAAACATCACATTGACTTCCACGCAACAATGAAAGCAATATGAAAAGTTTGTGATTATGGCTTATATTCTAGATATTGAGGAGCCACTAAGAACCTAACACACATCAAGCTAATGTTTTATGAGCAACAGAGGTTTGCTTGGTAGAAAGCATAAAAATATTCTAAATGCATTTCAACTCAGAGACTCACTTGAATTCCTCCCTTAATTTTATCCACGTCAAGCCCAAGTTAATGGTTGAATAATCATTCCCAACAAAACTCAGCCAATTTAAGAAGAAAAAAAAAAAATCTTTTTAATATTAAACTAACCATTCAAGAAATTCTCAATTTTCAGATCAATCAAAATAAATCCCAGTATCTGTTACTATGAAAAGTTTTATCTTAGGTTCAGTGCTGCAAACAGCATCAGTGTCTCATAACAAATGCCCCATTATGTTAATAAAGAGTACCCAACCAAGTTAAAGTACCATTCAGATTTCCATGAAGCAAAAATCTTCAGAAAGATCAAATTGAACAATTTCAAAGACTACAATTTGCCTACACAAATCAATGTGTTTCTAACCTGTCACCCTAAGCACTAAAAACCTTTATAAATTTCCATTAAGTTCAGTCCCGTGGCTCAGTTTCCACACAAAAACAATTCAATCACTAAAAATAAGGATTATTAACACAAAAACATATAACTAAAATTCAAAAACTACAATTCAATCAATTATAGAATACAAAATAGGCTGGGGTAAAAAAATAATCTATAGCTCAGTTTCCACACAAATTGAATAGCCGTGAAAAAAAAAAAAAAAAAAAACCTAGAAATTGAATAGCTTTCCACTAAACAAATTCAAAACCATGGCTCAGTTTCCACACAAAAACAATTCAATCACTAATTTTAACACAAAAACATATAACTAAAATTCAAAAAAAAGTTAAATTGATTATCTAAGTGTGTGCACAAAAACTACAATTCTATAATTAGCTCAGTTTCCACACAAATTGAATAGCCGTGAAAAAAAAAAAAAAAAAAAAAATACCTACAAATTGAATAGCCGTGAAAAAAAAAAGCATCGTGAAAGTTTTATATATATAGAGTTATAGAGTCCTAATCTATATAGAGTTCGGATTCAGAAAAAAAATATATATATTATAGGTTTATAAGATAATACCTTTGGGCCGGTCTCGACGGGCTGGGTCGGTTGCATTGCCGACCGGCATAGTTGTTGGGCCATGGGCTGGGGAAGAGTGGAAATTGAGCGAATTGGATTTGGGTATGGTGGGATCTGTGGCCATGGGCTTGCCGTGGAAAGGAAGAGGCAGAGGATCGGTCTGTTGGGTCGGATCGGTATCGGGCTGTTGGGTGTTGCCGTGGAAAGGGAGAGGCAGAGGATCTGTCTGTTGGGTCGGATCGGTGAGTCTTGCCGTGGAAAAAAAATGACAGAGAATCGGAGAAGGCATGTCCGGTATCGTGAAAGGATCGTTGGGTCTTGCCGTTGAAAAGAAATAGCAGAGAATCGGAGAAGGCAGGTCCGGTATCGTGAAAGGGAAAGCTATTCCTGTGGTTATGGAGGTCCGGTATCGTGAGTCTTGCCGTGGGTCTTGCCGTGGAAAAGAAATGGCAGAGAATCGGAGAAGGCAGGGCCGGTATCGTGAAAGGGAAAGCTACCGGTATCGCGAAAGGATCGTTGGGTCTTGCCGTGGGTCTTGCCGTGGAAAAGCAATGGCAGAGAATCGGAGAAGCCAGGGTCCGGTATGGTGAAAGGGAAAGCTATTCGTGTGTGGAGGGGCAGAGAATTGGAGAAGCCAGGTGGGAAAGCTATTCGTGTGTGGAGGTCCAGTATCGGGAAAGCTACTCGTGTAATTGGTAATTGTTTTTTTGTTTTATTATTTGGTAATTGTTTTTTTTTTTTTTTTTTAATGATGTGCTGACGTGGAAAATTGTGGAAGCTTCAAAAGCTTCGGTTTTATATATATATATAGATTATACATATTTCCACATACTTTTTCACCCACACAAATTTCCAAAAAAATACAAACAACGTTACTAGAATAACATTACCAAACGGGCCCTAAATTACATATAACTAACAAAAGCTATACCAACCAATTAGTGAAACTTGAACATAACTAATAATACACTATTATAATAACCTTGTAAAATTTATTATTTAATCGACCAAGAAAATGAAAAATGTAATCTTTTTTTGAGCTTTTCATAATATGGATGTAGGATTTAAGTGTTGAATTATTTCAATTTTTTGTGCCATTAGTTCTCCTAATCTCTCTATCTTCCCCCATCATGTCATGTGCCCCTCCCCCTTCTTCTTCATTCCCTTTCTTTTCAACTTTGTTTTTTTTCTATATTTTTCTTTTCTAGGTTGGCATTGCTTTTTCTCTCTTTTCAACTCTGCTACATATATAAAAAGCTCACCCATGTTCTCTTATGGAAGTTACTCATCTCATTTGGGCACGCAACACTAAGAAAAGGTAGGATGTATGACAATTTCTATGAAATATTATTGAAACTTGTTCTTTTATTTTTGTTCCCTCTAGGTGAGGAGGTTTTGAGATGGTTGGTTCTTGGTCTTTTCCATTTTCCTTTTATCCTTCTATCACTTAATATATTTTTTATTCTTAATCAATTCGAAACAACCCCCAATACTGCAAAGGTAAGGGGATAGCTATGACCCATGCCCATAGGGGCAGAGTGGGAGGGGGGGGGGGTGGAGTGGGGGCCGACAATTACCAACAAACACCTTTAAAATAGGAGTAGATTAGATTTTCCCATACAAAATTTTAGAATAATTTTCCCCAATGAGATAAGTATAAACTCACTCCTTACAATGATAGGCATATGTTGGGTTAAAATGAATTGACCCTTTCCAATTAATTAATTAATTACCCAAGTTAATTAATTAGATCAAATTTCATGCAATAGCAGCAGCATAAACAAATCACCAACTAAACTAAATGCAGCAGAGAATAAATTTGGCATAAGTGATTTGTTTACAAATGGGGAAAACTACCGAGGCAAAACCTCACCGGGTGATTTTAAGGTCACAACTCCCAAGAATCCACTATTATCAATCACAAGCGGTTACAAGTATAAGGAATCTTACCAAAC
The DNA here is from genome assembly GCA_028535165.1 of Quercus tomentella. Classification (NCBI taxonomy): domain Eukaryota; kingdom Viridiplantae; phylum Streptophyta; class Magnoliopsida; order Fagales; family Fagaceae; genus Quercus; species Quercus tomentella. The sequence goes on from JAPQVY010000100.1 coordinate 47,248,241, forward strand.
CTTTTGGCCTATCACGAAATACCAACCTACAGTTGAACCCTTACCCCAATACCCAATTGGACTTATATTGTAGCGGAAATCTTTCCGTTCAATGCACAAATCTAAGTACGTGACTAACCAGTACGTAACTTATAATACACTATTATAATAACCTTGTAAAATTTATTATTTAATCGACCAAGTAAATGAAAAATGTAATCTTTTTTTGAGCTTTTCATAATATGGATGTAGGATTTAAGTGTTGAATTATTTCAATTTTTTGTTACATTAGTTCTCCTAATCTCTCCATCTTCCCCCATCATGTCATGTGCCCCTCCCCCTTCTTCTTCATTCCCTATCTTTTCAACTTTGTTTTTTTTTTTTTTTTTTTTTTCTATATTCTTCTTTTCTAGGTTGGCATTGCTTTTTCTCTCTTTTCAACTCTGCTATAGATATAAAAAGCTCACCCATTTTCTCTTATGGAAGTTACTCATCTCATTTGGACACGCAACACTAAGAAAAGGGAGGATGTATGACAATTTCTATGAAATATTATTGAAACTTGTTCTTTTATTTTTTTTCCCCTCTAGGTGAGGAGGTTGTGAGATGGTTGGTTCTCGGTCTTTTCCGTTTTCCTTTTATCCTTCTATCACTTAATATATTTTGTATTCTTAATCAATTCGAAACAACCCCCAATGCTACGAAGGGAAGGGGATAGCTATGACCCTTGCTAATAGGCGTAGAGTGGCTCGGGGGGGGGGGGGGGTGTGGGGGTTGGTAATTACCAACAAACACCTTTAAAATAGGAGTAAATTAGATTTTCCCATACAAAATTTTAGAATAATTTCGCCCAAAGAGATAAGTATAAACTCACTCCTTACAATGATAGGCATATGTTGGGTTAAAATGAATTGACCCCTTCCAATTAATTAATTAGATCTAATTTCATGCAATAGCGGTAGCACAAAAAAATTACCAACTAAACTAAATGTAGCGGGGAATATATTTGGCACAGGTGATTTGTTTACAAATGGGGAAAACTACCGAGGCAAAACCCCACTGGGTGATTTTAAGGTCATAAATCCCAAGAATCCACTATTATCAATCACAAGCGGTTACAAGTATAAGGAATCTTACCAAACCCTTTGGCCTATCACGAAATACCAACCTACAGTTAAATCCTTACCCCAATACCCAATTGGACTTGTATTGTTGCGGCAATCTTTCCATTCAATGCACGAATCCCAATACATGACTAACCAGTACATAACTAATAATACACTATTATAATAACCTTGTAAAATTTTTTATTTAATCGACCAAGTAAATGAAAAATGTAATCTTTTTTTGAGCTTTTCATAATATGGATGTAGGATTTAAGTGTTGAATTATTTCAATTTTTTGTGCCATTAGTTCTCCTAATCTCTCTATCTTCCCCCATCATGTCATGTGCGCCTCCCCCTTCTTCTTCATTCCCTTTCTTTTCAACTTTGTTTTTTTTCTATATTCTTCTTTTCTAGGTTGGCATTGCTTTTTCTCTCTTTTCAACTCTGCTACAGATATAAAAAGCTCACCCATTTTCTCTTATGGAAGTCACTCATCTCATTTGGGCACGCAACACTAAGAAAAGGGAGGATGTATGACAATTTCTATGAAATATTATTGAAACTTGTTCTTTTATTTTTTTTCCCTCTAGGTGAGGAGGTTTTGAGATGGTTGGTTCTTGGTCTTTTCCATTTTCCTTTTATCCTTCTATCACTTAATATATTTTTTATTCTTAATCAATTCGAAACAACCCCTAATACTGCGAAGGGAAGGGGATAGCTATGACCCTTGCTGATAGGGGTAGAGTGGGGGGCGGCAATTACCAACAAACACCTTTAAAATAAGAGTACATTAGATTTTCCCATACAAAATTTTAGAATAATTTCCCCCAATGAGATAAGTATAAACTCACTCCTTATAATGATAGGCATATTTTGGGTTAAAATGAATTGATCCCTTGCAATTAATTAATTAATTACCCAAGTTAATTAATTAGATCAATTTTCATGCAATAGCGGCAGCACAAACAAATCACCAACTAAACTAAATGCAATGGAAAATAAATTTGGCACAGGTGATTTGTTTACAAATGGAGAAAACCACCAAGGCAAAACTCCACTGAGTGATTTTAAGGTCACCACTTCCAAAAATCCACTATTATCAATCACTAGCGGTTACAAGTATAAGGAATCTTACCAAACACTTTGGCTTATCCCAAAATACCAACCTACAGTTGAACCCTTACCCTAATACCCAATTGGACCTGTATTGTAGCGGCAATCTTTCCGTTCAATGCACGAATCCCAGTACGTGACTAACCAGTACATAACTAATAATACACTATTATAATAAACTTGTAAAATTTATTATTTAATCGACCAAGTAAATGAAAAAATGTAATCTTTTTTTGAGCTTTTCATAATATGGATGTAGGATTTAAGTGTTGAATTATTTCAATTTTTTGTGCCATTAGTTTTCCTAATCTCTCTATCTTCCCCCAGCATGTCATGTGCCCCTCCCCCTTCTTCTTCATTCCCTTTCTTTTCAACTTTTTTTTTTTCTATATTTTTCGTTTCTAGGTTGGCATTGCTTTTTCTCTCTTTTCAACTCTGCTACAGATATAAAAAGCTCACCCATTTTCTCTTATGGAAGTTACTCATCTCATTTGGGCATGCAACACTAAGAAATGGGAGTGTGGGGCCAGAATATTTATGACCCGGCCCATTTTTCATCTGGACTCAAGGCCAATGCCGACGAAAGCAATTGCTGAGGACGAGTGGTGAAAGATCAAGTAGCCTAGAGGTGCAGCCGAGGATGACCCTGTCCTCGGCACCCCGAGATTTCAAAGAGGAGAGTGACATGTCATCAAAGGTAGCCTCCAAAGCACCCCCGGAAGAAGAGGCGAGTCGAATGGGACTTACGTGGGGATACGAAGTGGGAGTGGCTCAAGGATAGGATGTCACCTCCGCATTGAATGCGCCCACAAACGTCCTATCCATATTGATGGGAAAAGACTCAGGAACAGTGCGACTTCGGTTATTACAACTAACAGAAAGTTGGGGGAGGCGGCTGATGGGACAGGCACTTGAACAGATACCTGCCTGATCAACAAGTGGAGGGTCAGGATCAACCAAGAAGGGTTATATAATGTAACGACTCATGCGCTAGAAAAGAGGGGGCCCAAAAACCAGGGCACCCAGAGAAGAAAAGAGAAGAGGGGAAAAGAATAACATGAAGCTTTATGGATAAGATTCATTGGGGGTCTCAGCTCGTCTCGAGATGTACTTCGTGAATACCATGGCCAACCACCGTCCAGTGACCAAGGCCTAACCTTTCAAACTCACGCTCTACAAATTATATTGTTTGGGCCTTTTGTTTGCGTGCGAGCCCATATCATATGGGATCGCCACAAATTGAGTCCTTACAATTGGCGCCATCTGTGGGGAGGCTTGAGTGTTGGCACAGGCGGTGGGTCGCGAAAGTTCCCCCCCATCACTTCCAACAGCCCGTCGTAGCGCCCTAACATAAAGTTCCATTAGGGGCTGCGTTTTTCACTAGGGGCTTGGCCGAGGTGTTAATCCCCCTAAACCAATGTCCTACACTCTGGCCAAGGGGCTGATATCCCCCAACCACATGAAAATCTCAATTTTGGACAGAACCTAGGTATTGCATAGTCCTCGGACTCAAACCTACGGGGAAATCAAGTACAAGAAAATGAAAATCTCAGTTTTGGACAGAACCTAGGTATTGCATAGTCCTCGGACTCAAACCTACGGGGAAATCAAGTACAAGAAAATGAAAATCTCAGTTTTGGACAGAACCTAGGTATTGCATAGTCCTCGGACTCAAACCTATGGGGAAACCAAGTACAAGAGAATGAAAATCTCAGTTTTGGACAGAACCAAGGTCTTGCATAGTCCTCGGACTCAAACCTATGGGGAAACCAAGTACAAGAGAATGAAAATCTCAGTTTTGGACAGAACCTAGGTATTGCATAGTTCTCGAACTCAAACCTATGGGGAAACCAAGTACAAGAGAATGAAAATCTCAGTTTTGGACAGAACCAAGGTCTTGCATGGTCCTCGGACTCAAACCTATGGGGAAACCAAGTACAAGAGAATGAAAATCTCAGTTTTGGACAGAACCAAGGTCTTGCATGGTCCTCGGACCCAAACCTATGGGGAAACCAAGTACAAGAGAATGAAAATCTCAGTTTTGGACAGAACCTAGGTATTGCATGGTCCTCGGACCCAAACCTATGGGGAAACCAAGTACATGAAAAAAAAATATCTAAGTTTTGGACAAAACCAAGGTCTTGCATGGTCCTCAGACCCAAACCTATGGGGAAACCAAGTACAAGAGAATGAAAATCTCAGTTTTGGACAGAACCTAGGTCTTGCATGGTCCTCGGATTCAAACCTATGGGGAAGCTATGTATTCCAAGAAAATCCAAGTACCAGTTACGGCCCGATAACATGCATGGCGTCTCGGATGATGGCTTTAGCCCCTCAGAGATATGTATAGGTACAAATTCAAACTTTGAACTATGATCCCAAGTATGTTATATGCACAACTATTCGTCCATGTTAAGACAACTAGATCAAAAACCATGAGATTCGTAATCATAATAAATATCCGTAAGGATAACCAACATGTCATTTAAAGAAAAAAAGGAGGGAAAGGAATTCCGTACATGTGGTCTAGGAATTCAATTACAAATAAATTATAAAGTCTTCAAAATAAAGCGTAAAATAGTTAACGGTTAAACTAGTAACAAATATAAAAGTCGGTTTGGGTTTTACTTCTTCAATTTGGTCTTGACCACATCCTGGGAAGGCTGAGCGGGATTAGCCTCAGAGCTTTGGGAGGTGTCTCCTTCTTGCGTAGGCTTGGCAAGATCAGCCTCGGTGCCCTGGGGAACATCAGTGAGGGAAATGACTTGAGGGGGCTGAACGGAGATGGTTGGCTTCTCAGCATAGGAGACCCGGTCACTGACTGTAGACGGTGCGAACTCCTGAGGAATCCCGGAATTCAAACCTTCAGATACTTCAGTCGCAACATGAGGCTCCCCTCCTTCTGTCGACTCGCTAGGAGTGGCGATGATTCGAGCAGCTTCTGGCTGAGCAGCCTCAGCCTCCTGTGGAGTACTCACAACCTCGGAACTGGTGGAGGCGGTCTCACGAATGGCAGAGGGATAAAATACGCGCTCCGCCTTCCATAACTCGGACGAAGCTTCCACCCCAGCTTGTTTGAGGGCCTCTTCCCAGACCTGGGAGCAATATAGCCTGCATACCCCTGGGATTTGTGCTTTAAGGGAGGCCTGGGTATCAGCCACCCCTTCATCGTAGCCCTCCTCCTCAGCCTTATCCCTAGCGGTTTCAGCCTCAGTTCTAGCAAACTCGGCTTCCTGCTTGGCCCTCACGGCTTCATCCCTGGCGAATTCAGCCACGCCCTTATCGTTGTTTGCCATGATCAGTTTCTCCTCCAGATCACTGATCTGCTCCTTAGCTATCTGCAATTGCTCCTCGGCAGCGAGTAGGCGCTTTGTCTGTTCCTCGGCCTGCCTTTGGGCTCCGGTTAAACCTGACAAAGCACTATCCCTATCTCGGGCAACCACTTTTAAATCTTCCCTGGCCTTCACGAGGTCAGCCTCGGAAGCTTTTAGTGTCCGCGCAGCATCTATACGTTTGGTGCGCTCAACCTCGGCAGTCTTACTTTGCCCCTTAACTTCTTCCTCCATCCTATAGGTAGCCTGGATAGCTTGCCAATTGAGACGAGTGAATTATGAATGAAAATCCAGGTGCAAAAATTGATGGAAACCTAGGTTTCAAGAGTCTTACCATTCCCAGGTATCTTTTCGCGCTGAGAAAAACCTCCTGCATTCTCAAATTCTTTAACTCCTCCATATCAATAGGGAGCAACATGGTCCTTTCTAACGCGTCGGCCACGTAACCCCCTTCGCCGTCTCCAAGGTTCCTCATGGACGCGTTCTCTAGCAATGGCTCCCCGTGGAGCATTGGGGTGGGAAGCCAAGCGCTCGGCGTGGATTGACCTTCGATCCCTTTCCCTTTGCTTTGATGCCCAATCTTTAACTGTTTTGGTGCTCGCGGAGCTTCCTCCCTCTCCTGAGAGGATTGCGACTTCCCTCCCTCCGTGGAGTCCTTCCCCTTGGGGCTCCTCTTTCTCTTGGAGTCAGTGGTTTCCGGCCGAGGAGGCAGAGCGGGTTGAGGAGGAGCAGGAAGTTTGGGGCGGGGAGATTGTGGTTGCGATTTGGTAGAGGAAGACCTAGTATGGATGGGCTGGGGCTGAGGTGGCGGAGTGGGGGCTTTAGATTGTGGTTTCCCTTGGGCACCTTTCCCCGGCTGACCCTCGATGAGGTCATACAAGTTGGCCGGGGGCTTTCTCTTAACACCCATCTCGGCTCGGGAGACTGTTCCCACCGACAATAGTTCTGCTTCGGACAAGTTGGGATCACCCAGATCACCAAAAGGATCCTCGGATGGGTCAACCTGGTCGAATACCTCAAAACCCTTCTCGGACGGTCCCAGATTACTCTTGTCCTCCGTTGCCCGACGAGACGACGAAGACTCCACAGTTGGGATGCCCTCAGGTATAGGAGATTCTTCGGAGATCAAAAACCTTTGTTCGGTTATCGTGATTTTTGGAAGCCGAGGATGGGTAGCGCTAACCACGTGCTTTGGGTCGGCAAATGACTTCTGAATGGGATCGTACCCTAAGATTTTGTGAGTGGCTCTGACCTGACCGTCCTCGTCGTTTACAAAAACTGCGGCTTGGAGAACAGTCTCCAAATCAACCCGGTTAATCAGGTGAAAGTGTCGGTGAAAGGCGTCTGGATCTGCAAAAAGAGGCATGTACATGGTTAGTAATCGAACCACACCAAATTAAAATGGAGCAAAAGATTGGCACCCGCCTACTCTCTGTGCCCCACCTGGTTCTCCCTCCACCACCGGACATGGAAGGCCATCGTGCCATTCCCCGGATACGATAAGAAAATCATTATTCAACCCCTTGTTGGAATCGGGGAGGCACATGATTAATCGAACCCTATCGTCTCTCGTCTTCATGTAATAAGACTTGCCCTTCAAATTTTGGAGATTATAGCACCAATTCACGTCATAGTGGGTTAGTCTTAGCCCCATTTTTTCGTTTAAGGCGTCCACACAACCCAGAATCCTAAACATATTGGCGGCACACTGGGTGGGGGCTAATCGGAAATGCCTAAGGTAATCCTTCATTACCGGCCCCATGGGGATTCTCATACCCCCCTTTACGAAGGCGAGAATGGGAATTACCACCTCGCCCGCCTTTCTCAAAGAATGCCATTCCCCCATCTTACAGTGCCTCAAACTTACGGTGGGAGGAATCCTATAGTCGGTGATGAACTTTTCCATCACCTCTTCAGTATCAACCAATTTTCTCAATTTAACCATCTCCAAGTGCTACTAAACGAATTTAGTGAGTGATGGGAGAAGGAAAGGAATGAGGGAAAAATAAATCCAGAAAAGAAAAAGTACGAGTTAGTGGAGGCAGAGAACTTACGGAAAAAAGGAAAGTTGCCTCGGACAGGCTTTATGTGCTGGAGATAGACTTGAATTTGGGCAAAAGTTTGGATGAACCCTGGATATATGCGCTAGAATTCTTAACTGCAAAAATGAAGGGACAAATCAGTTCCAAAAATTATTTATACCCCCTATCGAAAGTAACTGCATGAATTTTCCCGCCTATAAAGGCAAAGAAATCTCCACCGTTTGATCACCCGTTGAACGTGGGGAACATAGAGCCGCCCGCATTTAATGAGGACACATTTCATCCTCCAAAAGCTCCAAGAACGTGTCTTGGGCAGGCGAAGAGTCTTGGGAACCGATGGGCGACAAGGATCGATAAAGCCTTGGCAGAGGCCTGATGTCATCAAAACCCTTCCATCCGGCCGAGGACCCGGATAGCAGGATTTTGAGGGGCTATTGTGGGGCCAGAATATTTATGACCCGGCCCATTTTTCATCTGGACTCAGGGCCAATGCCGACGAAAGCAATTGCTGAGGACGAGTGGTGAAAGATTAAGTAGCCTAGAGGTGCAGCCGAGGATGACCCTGTCCTCGGCACCCCGAGATTTCAAAGAGGAGAGTGACATGTCATCAAAGGCAGCCTCCAAAGCACCCTCGGAAGAAGAGGCGAGTCGAATGGGACTTACGTGGGGATACGGAGTAGGAGTGGCTCAAGGATAGGATGTCACCTCCGCATTGAATGCGCCCACAAACGTCCTATCCATATTGATGGGAAAAGACTCAGGAACAGTGCGACTTCGGTTATTACAACTAACAGAAAGTTGGGGGAGGCGATTGATGGGACATGCACTTGAACAGATACCTGCCTGATCAACAAGTGGAGGGTCAGGATCAACCAAGAAGGGTTATATAATGTAACGACTCATGCGCTAGAAAAGAGGGGGCCCAAAAACCAGGGCACCCAGAGAAGAAAAGAGAAGAGGGGAAAAGAGTAACATGAAGCTTTATGGATAAGATTCATTGGGGGTCTCAGCTCGACTCGAGATATACTTCGTGAATACCATGGCCAACCACCGTTCAGTGACCAAGGCCTAGCCTTTCAAACCCACGCTCTACAAATTATATTGTTTGGGCCTTTTGTTTGCGTGCGAGCCCATATCATATGGGATCGCCACAAATTGAGTCCTTACAGGGAGGATGTATGATAATTTCTATGAATTATTATTGAAACTTGTTCTTTTATTTTTTTTTCCCCTCTAGGTGAGGAGGTTGTTAGATGGTTGGTTCTTGGTCTTTTCAATTTTGCTTTTATCCTTCTATCACTTAATATATTTTGTATTCTTAATCAATTCGAAACAACCCCCAATACTACGAAGGGGGGGGGGGGGGAGCTGTGACCCTTGCTAATAGGGGCAGAGTGGGGGGGGGGGGGGGGTGGTGTGTTGTGCGGAAATTACCAACAAATACCTTTAAAATAGGAGTAGATTAGTTTTTCCCATACAAAATTTTAGAATAATTTCCCCCAATGAGATAAGTATAAACTCACTCCTTACAATGATAGGCATATGTTGGGTTAAAATGAATTGACCTCTTACAATTAATTAATCAATTACCCAAGTTAATTAATTAGATCAAATTTTATGCAATAGCGGCAGTACAAACAAATCACCAACTAAACTAAATATAGCGGAAAATAAATTTGGCACCGGTGATTTGTTTACAAAGGGGGAAAACCATCGAGGCAAAACCCCATCGGCTGATTTTAAGGTCACCACTCCCAAGAATCCACTATTATTAATCACAAGCGGTTACAAGTATAAGGAATCTTACCAAACCCTTTAGCCTATCCTGAAATACCAACCTACAGTTGAACCCTTACCCCAATACTCAATCTTTTCGTTCATTGCACAAATCTCAGTACATGACTAACCAATGATGCACGGATCCCAGTACCTGACTAACTCCAGTAACTTGAAGAGGTTGTTGGCTGCATAGTTCTTTAGTTCATCAATGATGAAGATCAGGAAGCTCCTTGGTTACAAAACCCTTGGCGTAAAGACGTAGTAGCTTCTACAGAGAGAATAATGAACTAGGGCACTATCTACATGTGCGACGGCCTTTAAAATAAGCCTTATTTTTGTCTAGGATTGTGAGAAAAGAAACCCTATTTAAATACATAAGCTTGGACCGAAAATCAAATTTGAAAATTATGATTTCATAAGTCTTGACAGAAACAACTTGTGTTGAACTTCTGTCGAGTTTCGACTTTAAATCTCAATAGAAGTCTTTCTGTCGAGATTGCTGTCGAGCTTTAATGAACAACTCTTTTTCACTTGTTTCTTCGTCAAATCTTTATGGTTTTAACACTTGACTTGAACAACATGTTTTTTGAAATTCTAAACCCATCCTAGATCTACCCAATTACAAGTAAAATACATTTTGTCAAAGGATTAGCCAATTACATAAAATATGTCCCTAATAGTATAACCTCATTGTACTCTCTATTTTTTGTTGTTGTTGTTGTTGTTGTTGTGTGTGTCAAAGATTATAACTTTGTAATATAATTGAGTATCGTGTGTGGTGTTTATAACTTATCTCTTTATATGTAAGTCAAGCTTTCCCAATTCACTTCTTCTTTGAGTTGTTTCTAGTTCTATTGGCCAAAAAAAAAAAAAAAAAAACTAGGCGCCTAAGGTCTTTTCCTATGTTACAACAATTTTTTAGTTCAAATAGAATTCACCTTTCTCACAACACTTGAACTTAGAGTAATGGATGCCATATTTTAAATTTAAAACAATTATTTTTTTAATTAAACAGACGGCACTAAATCCGTTCTGCGCCTTCTTCCTTTAACTAACTTTTTCACCCCCAATCTCTTGACTTTTTCATAGTTTTAAACTTTAGGTTTTTGCTATAAACTCTACTTTTATAAATAATTAAAAAAATAGAGAAAGAAATTTGTAATCCATTTAATTTTTTAAAAGCAATCAAGGCAATAAGGAGGTATATAACCTTTCAATATATTACTATACTTTAACACCTTCACATAGATTTAAAGTAATCAAATTATATATTTAAATTTGATGTACTTAGATTAATCTATTTAATTTTTTTTCAATTGTATTTTTTAATCTTATCCTCCTAAACTAAAATCCTGACTCCGTATTTTATAATTTGGTCCCTTTGAAATAAAATCTCACTTAGCAACTCACGTCCAATATGGTATTCACAAGTTTGGTTGGGGTCAAAGGCAGCCACGTGGGTTTATCATATACACTGCATTGAGATATGAATCTAACGAAATCTGTTTATTAATGATTTGTCATTTTCGCTACAATTATTTTTTTTTTTTGGGTCAATATTGATGACGGATGCTTGATGGGATTCTGTTTATTCTATAGAAAACAAAAAAGTTTTACCGGTGGAAGAGTAAATAATTTAATGGTAATGGGTAGGTGGAGTTTTCAGGCTACTCTTATGGCAAGTGCATAATCATGCTTGTTCCCTTCTCTAAATCAATGCTTAATTTTCTTCATGGGTGGCCAATTGAGAAGCTTCCTGCAATCATCAAATAATAAGGCAAATTCACCAAAACATTCAGTAGAAGATCGACAGACTTCACTACCACTTTACAACGAATTTTCCTATTGATATTACAATCAGATTTCTATGTCCAAAAGCATATGATTTTTAACTGTATTTTTAAATTCATTCAGTAATAACAAAAACTAAAAAACTCTTTTTAAGGTTTGTATTTGTTTCAGAATAACTTATTTAGTTGAAATTGAAAACTTTTTACTGAAAGTACTGTAAATAAAGTTAAAAGATAGCTAAAATAATACAATGAGATCTATGAATAGTACTAAAAAGTGCAATAAAACTTATGAATAATGCAAAAATAAACTGAATAATAAAAAAAATGATTTTTAAGCCAATACGAAACACATACTAAGGTGTGGTTTGGATACGGATGATTTCACGTTTGCATTTTTTTTTTTTTTCAACGCCTCTTGCACTGTTCATGGGAAATGAACAGTGCATTTAGGCTTATGAACAGTAATGCACACTATTCATGCACGCAGATTACACTATGCAGAGACATTGTGCATTATTCACGCACTGTTCATGCAATATTCATGGGACCCACAACCACTTTCTTCAGAAAAAATATTAAAAATAGGTCTCATGATACTATTTACACATTTAAAAATTATTTTTCTACAGTGTTTTCAGTTTTCAATAAAATATGCTGTATTTAAACGGATCCTAAGAATCTCCATTTTTATTTCTAATCTGTGTTCCATTGCTAAAAAGAAATGCAATTTCTTTAATTTTATAAAAATGTATTCAGTACGCAGTCACAAGAAAGTTGAATTTGGAATCTTCAATTAGATTTTTTTTGGTTGAAAATCTTCAATTAGATTTTGTCCATGGCAAGTGGAAGCAAACCCTTTTTCTATTTCTTAACACCGAAGTATCGTTCCAATTGTATCGGATGTCCCCGAAGTAAACAATTATTTTGTTTTGTCAAACTGAAGTAAACAATTTTGAGAAAAATGCAATTTCTTGGTAAGTTCGACACTGGAATCTTTTGGCATAAAATTCAGTATAAGTCTTACTGTGTTTCAACAAATTAATTAAATTGTAACGTGAACCTACGAATTCAATGCTTCCACAGATCAGAAAACAAAATTTTAGCACGACAAAACTTCGTATAAGACAAAGAAAAGCACTGTATAATGACATATATTGTGGATCAATTCATATTTGTAGTTAAAACTTCAAACATCAAAACCTTACTTATGTGTCTCCTTGCTATACAGCTATGACTTTATCTCAAAAAGTCTACGGAATCCAGCTGGGCGGGCCTGAGCGGCACATTCCTTCTATCCCTTTTGGATATCCGGTTGGAATATTCCAACAATCCCACCATAAAAAAAATAAATAAATAAAAACCAACAACAACAACAAAGTAAGAATTTATTTTTAACCAAAAAAAGAATTTATTCTAAATAGGGAATCTAAATCGTCAAATATCTTCTTCTCAAAATAAAAAATAAAAAATAAATGGTCAAATATCTTGCTCGAGAAATCTTGGAAACAACGGCAAGAATAATATTAATATTCCGGCAACATTGTTTTCTATAGGATATTGGTACATGAAAACGAAATGAGGGATAGAACAAAGAACCTTGAATTTTTATTCTTCTAACGTCTCTAGAAGATCCTGGTATAATATGATTTGTGGGGCCCAATATTTTGTGGTCCTGGCCCATTTTTACATTGCGACCCAAGGCTCAAGCCGAGGAGGGATATAGCCAAGGATATGTAATGAAAGTCCAAGTAGTACTGAAACGTAGCCGAGGACGATTCTGTCCTCGGCATTCCCGAGGTCCTCCTAAAAGAAAGGGCAAGAACGGTGTAGGCATAGTTTTAAGAAAGAAACCTAAAGTATCCATGTTGATAGAGAAATGACCGCTGGACAGTATGGTGACCAAAGACAAAGGGAAAGCTGTCATTACTGCCATTGAATACTCTGCACCTGACAGGACCATACTCTTCAGCTTTTACAACCACCCCCAACCACTTTGGGTATGGGCTGATGGGACAAGTATCAGTCCTGGAAAGTCAAACCTACACGTGGACGTTGGATAAAAAATACAAACTAGTATAAAAGGAGAAGTAAGCAATCCAGGCCGTGGGGGGGGGGGGGGGAAAGGCAAAAAACCAGAGCCTCCTAGACCGCATGGAAGAGAATGACTCCTCGAGCGAACACAATTTACTTTTGTATGAACACCACGATTACCCGCCGTCCAGTGACTAAGGCCTAACCTTTCCAACCCACGCTCTACAAATTATATTGTTTGGGCCTTTTGTTTGCGTGCGAGCCCATATCATATGGGATCGCCACAAATTGAGTCCTTACAATTGACGCCGTCTGTGGGGAGGCTTGAGTGTTGGCACAGGCGGTGGGTCGCGAAAGTTCCCCCCCATCACTTCCAACAGCCCGTCATAGCGCCCTAACATAAAGTTCCGTTAGGGGCTGTGTTTTTCACTAGGGGCTTGGTCGAGGTGCTAATCCCCCCAAACCAATGTCCTACACTTTGGCCAAGGGGCTGATATCCCCCAACCACATGAAAATCTCAGTTTTGGACAAAACCTAGGTATTGCATAGTCCTCGGACTTAAACCTACGGGGAAACCAAGTACAAGAGAATGAAAATCTCAGTTTTGGACAGAACCTAGGTATTGCATAGTCCTCGGACTCAAATCTACGGGGAAACCAAGTACAAGAGAATGAAAATCTCAGTTTTGGACAGAACCTAGGTATTGCATAGTCCTTGGACTCAAACCTATGGGGAAACCAAGTACAAGAGAATGAAAATCTCAGTTTTGCACAGAACCTAGGTATTGCATAGTTCTCGGAATCAAACCTATGGAAAAACCAACCATTTAAGGAGAATTCTAGATTGCTCAGTCTTACAGGATGATTATCTACTAAAAATTGGATTACGTCCTAGACGGAATGAAGGTCCCAACCTGTCCTCGGATCCTCAGTTTTAAGGGAACTGGTGAAAACGAGCGTTTAAGTTAGGTACGATCGCACCTCGGTCCTTAAACCGGATGCTAGAAAGAACTAGAACTATGAAGGTCGTTTGGAAGGTGGCGAAGCACCCTGGTATTTGGCGACTCACATGGGCTGTTCCTTTCGGGTTACACATCCTTGGATGATTACCTCTTGCATAGCACCGAGCATTCAGCTGTCCTCTCGGTTAGTTTGGGGGTATGCAACCCTTTTTCATATCGGCATTATTGTGCCGAACAGTTTTAATAAGCTCACAATACTATCTCTTACTTAATAGGGGTTTTTGCCTTAGATATTGTTTTTTCATGTCGGCATTATTGTGCCGAACAGTTTTAATAAGCTCACAATACTATCTCTTACTTAATAAGGGTTTCTGCCCTAGATATTGCTTTTTCATGTCGGCATTATTGTGCCGAACAGTTTTAATAAGCTCAGAATACTATCTCTTTCTTAATAAGGGTTTCTACCCTAGATATTGCTTTTTCATGTCGGCATTATTGTGCCGAACAGTTTTAATAAGCTCACAATACTATCTCTTACTTAATAAGGGTTTCTGCCCTAGATATTGCTTCTTCATGTCGGCATTATTGTGTTGAGTAGTTTCAATAAGCTTAAAATGATATCTTTTTCTTAATATGGGTTTCTGCCCTAAGCATCGTTCAGAGCATGAAAGGAAATTATGTGATAGCACATCTATTTGTGGCATAACCACTACAGAAAAGAAAGAATACATAGAATAAAACAATGGCAACTTTTATTAATATAAAGAAGTAGTACAGCGTACAATGAAGGGCTTAAACGAGCCTATGCAGGAAACAAATTACAAGAACTAGAATAAAAAATAAAAAATAAAAAACAACAAAAACAACAAAAATAAGAAGTCGTGCTAAATTATGCTCTAGCAGCTACCATATTGAGAGGAGGACCTCTTTTGATGGATGAGGGGAAGAAGAGGAAGAAGTAAAAGCACCAGGATGGATCTGGTGATGAGAAAGAAGAAGAAGGGGAGGCGAAAGGAGGCACCAGTGAAAGGAGAGAGGAAGAAGTAGGGATGCATAATCCCTGCTTCAGCCCTGATTCCCATCATGTGGGTGTCATATTAGCTATGCTCGTAAGAGAGCAGACGGTACTGACGATGAGCAACCCCAGCTTTGTTGCACCAAGAATTCGATGCGATTAAAACCTGCTTCGAATTTTGGCTGAAGGAGGATAAGAAATATCTTGAGTCTCTGCCAACCCTGCCCTGACCAAGCCATCTTAAGCTTCGGAGGGACACGGTGCTTTTGGAAAGGATGTGGTCTCTTCACCCCCGTTTCCACCTCAGATATATCACACTATAAGATTTGACTGTGCTGATAAGGGAAACTTTGAGCGCAACTTGAGGCTTAAGGATTCAGAAAGGTTAAAGGGTCTCTATGCAAAGGAAGTACCCTCTCATCTGACTTCTTATATGGAAGGAAAGTCCGGTGGCATTTAATCCGTACAGATTTCCAAGAAGAGCTGCAAATGATATAGTGCCTGTTCAACTCCCCAATGTCATCTATAACCGTCAGATTTGATTGACCTTGTAAATGAAATTTATTAAAGACGTGCCTTGTACCCTGAAACGGCGGGAACGCATCGTGTGTAAATTTAGAAGAATGTCTCTTAACCTGGCACGTTTCCTAAGCAGATGAGGAGACGCCAACATTAATGAGAGGCAAAGCTAAACGAACTGTAATAAAGTCTTGGCATCATCAAAACCCTCCTCTCCGACCAAAAGGTCAGACAGCAGGATTTTGAGGGGCTATTGTGGGGCCCAATATTTTGTGGCCCTGGCCCATTTTTACATTGCGACCCAAGGCCCGAGCCGAGGAGGGATATAGCCAAGGATATGTAATGAAAGTCCAAGTAGTACTGAAACGTAGCTGAGGACAATTCTGTCCTCGGCATTCCCGAGGTCTTCCTGAAAGAAAGGGCAAGAACGGTGTAGGCATAGTTTTGAGAAAGAAACCTAAAGTATCCATGTTGATAGAGAAAGGACCGCTGGACAGTATGGCGACCAAAGACAAAGGGAAAGCTGCCATTACTGCCATTGAATACTCTGCACCTGACAGGACCATGCTCTTCAGTTTTTACAACCACCCCCAACCACTTTGGGTATGGGCTGATGGGACAAGTATCAGTCCTGGAAAGTCAAACCTACACGTGGACGTTGGATAAGAAATACAAACTAGTATAAAAGGAGAAGTAAGCAATCCAGGCGGGGGGGGGGGGGGGGGAAAGGCAAAAAACCAGAGCCTCCCAGACCGCATGGAAGAGAATGACTCCTCGAGCGAATACAATTTACTTTTGTATAAACACCACGATTACCCGCCGTCCAGTGACCAAGGCCTAGCCTTTCCAACCCACGCTCTACAAATTATATTGTTTGGGCCTTTTGTTTGCGTGCGAGCCCATATCATATGGGATCGCCACAAATTGAGTCCTTACATGATTAAACTACACAATTTGAAGTAATGACACTTATTTATTTATTTATATATATTTAGGGAAAAGTTAACGGATATTCTAAAATTATTAGTTTAGAAAATACTTTTGAAACATTTTTATGGAAAAAAATAACTGAATTTTTTAACAGTTTTTAATTTTTTTGACAAACGCAAATATTCAGACTTTTTTTAAGTATTTGACTATTCTCTTAGATGTATGTAGTCTCATAGTCTTGCATTTACTAGGTTTTACCGAAAAGAATTCTATAGAGGTGGCCCTAAGATGCTAGTAAGAAGTTTCGAATATAGATTTCATGAATATCATGAGGCCTTAGGAACTATTAAACCAACAACTCCTTGAGGTTTTGATAGCCTTTTATTTTTCCATAAAAGTGGTTTTAAAACTTTTTTAAAATAGTCTATTAACAAATGCCTTAAAAGCACCCATTAACAAGACTTTTTTTTATATATATATTTTGAAAATTTTATTTAGCCAAGGATAAAATCAATACATCATAAGCAACAAAGCTTGAATAATATACAATGTTTCTCCTATCCAAGTACTAAAATTAAAAAGACCTTTGGCATGTTGAGCTAATCCACGCTTAACCTTGTCACAAGACCCCTTTTTTTATAAAAATTTTGAAAAATTTATTTATAGGAAGATAAAAGCAATGCGCTCAATAATATACAATGTTTCTTCTATCTAAGTACTAAAATCAAAAACACCTCTGACATGTTGGTTAATCCATGCATAGCCTAGCGACTAGTAAGTTATATTACACGGTGTTTCCTATATCATAATTGCTCAATTGATATATGTTATAATTTGTGTACAAGGAAAAGGTTACCACCGATAAAAAGTTATCATTATCTTTAGGCGAGGTGCCTGTTTCTTAATTAAATTCAAACACATGTTGTATTTAATTTAATTATTTTTGAAAAATAATTTTTTTAATACATTTTATTAGTCAATACAACTATGTATTTGAACTTAATTAAGAAATCTACGAACTACATCTAAGGAATTTGTCTTTGTCGTTAATTGAAATCAATCCATTTAAGTCTAAAAGTGTAGCCAAAAGTCATGTGGCTCAAGGTTTTAATATCTACTAGTGTTTCCAAAAACATTTAAAGTTCAAAACTCCTCACTCCTAACTATTGAAATATTGTTAAAAAAAAGGCTAAAATATAAATTGTATCCTTTAAATTTGACTGTAATTTATTTTCAATCCTCTAATTTTATTTTCGTTCAATTGAGTTCTCTAAATTATAAATTTATTTATTTAGGTATGCTACTAACATATGCAAGTTTGTTTTTAGCTAAATTGTAAATTGTATCTTTTAAATTTGATTCAATTTTTTTTTTTTTTTAAATTTTACTTTGATTCAATTGAATTCTCAATTTTCAATAGCCCACATGTAAGTGCCCCACGAAATTAATGAGTTGATTGATGATTTTAACTTATCTTAGCTAAGGGTGTGTTTGAATACCGCTTATTTTGTTGAAAACTGAAAACATTGTAGCAAAATAATTTTTAAATATGTGAATAGTGCCGTGAGACCCATTTTTAATGAAAGATTTACTGAAAAAAGAGGTTTGTGGGTCCCATGAATAGTGCATGGGGTCCACTGGAAAAGCACGAAACGCTCTTCCCAAAAAAAAAAAAAGAAGAAGAAGAAGAAGAAAGAAGGTGAAATGCAAACGCTGGACATGGCCGCTATATCCAAACGGATACTAAATATATCATTCCATAAAATAATAATAAGAAAATAAATAAATAAATCTCACCTCATCATGCCCAACAATCTAATGGACTAGGAGCCTTTTGCTAACCAAGGCCCATTTACATCAACCTGAGACCTCAAACAATCAAACCCATTATGAAGAGTATGACAACCCACGAAAAGTTCAAAAGCCCAACCTAAATGCATTAGCATTGGTGGTGCTAAAAAACTATATTACTATTTTTAGCACCATTGCGTTCACATTGATAGGAATATTTAAATTATTTCTTTCAATTTCTTTTCTTATTTTTTTTTCCTTCTTTCTCAAGTCTGCTCGTTACTCCTCAGACTCAATTCCTCGCATTCAATTTCTGGGTTCAACTCCCTTCATTCTTACAACAACAACTAATAACTTTTGCACAATTCCTCAGAGACCTCGTTCTCTCACCATTGTCTCTGCCAAAGGCTACAAAATGAAGACCCACAACCTAGCCTGCCCAGCCGCCCACCTCACCAATCTCGCCTACCCACTCTTCGTCTCTTTCTCTTCTAGCCTGCCCAGCACCGATCTCTCTTCTCCCTTTCATTTTTTCTTTCTTTCTCCCTCCACTCCTCACCAATCTCGCTTGAGTTTTTTATTTCTTTCGCTGATCTCACCTGAGTTTTTCTTTTGTGGCTGTGGGTTGATTTTCTTGGCTTGGGTTGTTGTGGGTTTTATTTTTGTGATTGTGGGTTGATTTTCTTAGATAGTTGTGGGTGGGCTAATTTTGGTAGTTGTGGTGGCAGTAAAGTAGACTGTGGGTAGTGGTGGTGGTGGTGGGCTATGTGAAGTGGTGGTTGTGATTGTTGTTTATTGTAGTGAATATATTATTTTATTGTAGTAGATATATTATTTTACTGTGTTGTTTATATTATTTTATTGTATTAAAAGTTAAAATAAATCCATTGATGTTGGGTGTTTTGTAAAGTGAGAAGGTAAAATAGATAAAGTAACTTTTTGTAGTGCTAAATAGCCAAATTTATAGCACCACCAAGGACCATACCTACCAGATTTCCCACCTTATGACTATACCTACCCTTTCGCCCATCTCAAAACAACACACTTTAAAGAATGGGTTGCTGCTAGGTAGTGGTTTTTTATACACACCGTGTAAGAATGTGTGTACTAGTGTTACTTTGAGTAAAAAACATAGAAATCTCTCAAGCCAGTCATCACTGAAGAGCACGCAGACCATAAAATCTGAACCAAAGTAGTGAATATTTCGCCACCGATCTATTTAAGACTTTGAGATGAATAATGGTGATCAATTTATGGGAAGCTAGTATCGAAGAATAAATAAATAAATAAACAATATGAACTGTTCCCAAATAAGTTGTGTTAGGACATATGTGAATCATGTTAAGAACATATGTCAATATAGAATAGGCTAATTCTTTAACAAAACGCACTTTACTTGTAATTGGGTAGATCTAGGATGTGTTTAATACTTCAAGGAACAAGCTTTCGAGTTCAAGTGTTAAAGCCATATAAGTCTGTCCAAGAATTAAGTGAAAAAGTGCTGGTTTTTAAAGCTCGACAGCTAGTATCTATCGAGATTTAAAAGGCTATTTAAACCCGATGCTCGACAGCTGCTTGATAGATAAGGTATCTGTTGAGGTTTATGAAAATCGATTTTTCAAATCTGATTTCACTCCAATCCGTGAATAAATATTTAGGCTTTCTTTTCTCACAATCCTAAACATATATAAGGATTGGTTTAGGGGCCATCACAGATGATGCACCTTAATGCAAAAGTTTTTCACAAGTATACTATGAACCAGAGATATATGCCTTAGTTCATCTTTCTATTCAAGAAGTTGCTATGTTTGTACACTGTAGGGTTTTGTAATCAAGGAGTTTCGTGATCTCCATCGTGTTGATGAAATGAAGAACTTTGCAACCAATATTTTTCTCAAGTTGGTGAGTAAGCCGCGTACTGGGATTTGCACATCAAATTGGTTAGTCACGTACTGGGAGCCATGCATTGAAAGGAGAGATTGTCAATACAGAACAAGTCCAATTGGGTATTGGGGTAAGGGTTTAACTGTAGGTTGGTATAAGATACTGAGATTCCTTTACTTGTAACCGCTTGTTGTGATAATAGTGAATTCTCGGGAGTGGTGACCTTAAAATCATCCGGTGAGATTTTTGCCGTGTAGGTTTTCCCCATTTGTAAACAAATCACCGTGTCAATTTAATTTCCGCTGCATTTTAACTTAGTTAGTGATTTGTTTGTGATACTATGCTTATTGCATGCTAATTGACTTAATCAATTAACTTGGCTAATTAATTGATTAATTCATCACAATGGGTTAGTACGTTCTTGGCCTATCAAGTGGTATCAAAGCAGACACATTCTGATTAGGTTTTAATCTTTGCTGTGTGATCCATTGACCCATATTTGTCATAGATAGAGGGCAGTATCTCATTATACCTCCTTTATTTGATGGCACTAACTATGCATACTAGAAAGTATGCATAAGAGTTTTCTTGCAGTCATTAGATGAAAAGGTGTGGCAAGCTGTGAAGATAGGTTAGACTAAGCTGAAGGAAGTGTCGGTCGATTGGGATGATACTAAGATCAATGCGGCAAACTTCAACAGCAGGGCATTGAATGCGTTATTTAGTGCGGTCACAAATAAGGAGTTCAAGAAGATATTCTCTACTGAAACTGCTAAGGAAGCACAGACCATCCTCCAGACAACCTATGAAGGAACTAACGCTGTCAAGGATTCGAAACTTCAGAGGCTTACTACAAGCTTCAAAGAGATTAAGATGGAGGTGGATGAGTCATTTGATGAGTTCTATGCCAAGCTTAAGGACATAGTGAACTCAGCCTTTAATCTTGGGGAAACAATTCCTGAACCCAAGATTGTTAGAAAGGTGCTTAGATCTCTACTCGAGAGATTTCATGCCAAGATCACTGCAATTGAGGAAGCGAAGGATATTGACAAAATTCCTCAGACAAAGCTGGTTGGTAATCTGCAGACCTATGAGTTAGGGTTGACAAGGATAGGGAAATCTAGTAAGAGAAAGAGCACGACATTGAAGTCCAAGAGCAGTGATACTGATGAGTCTTCAGATGATGAAGAATCTAAGATGAAATCCTATATCACCAGGAAATTTAAAAAGTTTATGAAGAATGCCAATGCTAAAGGATTTGATATAGATCGCAAGCAGTCCAGTTCATCTCAGTTCAAGAACCAAGACAAAGGAAAGAAGGATGCTAGGGATGGCGATCAGTATGCTGTTCCCTCATAACCAAAATGATTTGGGTGTCAAGGCTTCGGTCACATGAAACAAGAGTGCCCTACGTATCTCACGACCATTAGGAAGAGAAAGGCACTTATTGCTACCTTGAGTGACACTGAGCTTGAAGATGATTCTAATAATGAGAATGATGAAATCCTAAATACCTTCACTACCATTGTAAATCCTACTGAGGGGATTGTTGAAGATGTGGTTGAAGAAGAGGACTTAGTGGAGTCAATATTTGAGAAGATGGATGAACAAGATGACATTCATACAGTCTATGCAAAATTATACAAGGTCTCAAAAAAAAAAACATGAGAAGTTGTATAGGTTGGCCACTAAGAAGCTTAGTGAAGTGGAACTTGAATGAGAAGAAATCTCCACGAAGTTTGATAAAGCCTATCAGACCATTGGAGCACAGAGATTTGAGAATAATTTCTTGGCTGAGACGACTAAGAAGCTTAAGGCAGAAGTGTTCTAAATCAGAGCTCAGTTGGAGAGGACTTCAAGTGCAAAGCTTGAAGAGGTGCTTAGTCTTCAGAAATCTGCCTCTGATCGAATCGGTTTAGGGTATGATTTCTCTTTTCCTAGTATTGCTTCTACTAGTACTACTGTTTTTGTTTCTCCTACTAATAATGTTGAATCTGAAAACAATGATGTGAAAAATGTGTTAGCTAGTGAGAACATAGATAATGGTAAATCTATCTTAGGAGCACCCCCTAAGCAGGATAAGAAAGAGACTAAAAACCCTAGGGCTAAGAAGGGAAACACTTAAAAGCCTAAATAGAAAGAAGTAGCATCTTTGTCATCACTGTGGAGCAGTTGGACATACTCAGCCTAATTGCTACAAGTGGTTAGCCACTTAATAGAGCAACAGTATGATCTCATCGGGAAACCAAAATCAGTTTCCATCCTCCTTTGCTCCTCTTGGAGATCTACTCAAAGCCCTCATATTTCTTTCGAACTTGAACGGTTTCAATTCTTCCCCCATACCGCTGGATCAAGGATATGCAAAACAGAAAGGTTCTTCCAAGGTGTGGAAGGAAAAAGACTCCAAGTGATTTAGTCACTTTTTCTCTCTCTCCCCTTCTTGTTTTTGTTTTTGCATCATTTATGTGTTTTGCTTTCATGTTTTGAGTGAGTCTAGTTTTATGCTTTACTTTGTTTAACATGTTTTTGTTTATTTATTTTTCAGTTTTGCTTAATTTTGTTTTTCATAAAAATATTTAAAAAAATTTAAATCAAAAAAATACAAAAACAATGTGTGTTTGTGTACATTGGTACTTGTGTAACTTGGATAGCCATTAAAATAAAGTTTTCTAAACTTTGTATCTTTTGTAACTTAGATGAGCATCTTTATGCACAACTAAGCAAGTGAGATTTGTGGTTCGTGTTTGTGATGAGTAAGATTAAGTAATTGCTTGTACTTAATACTTGTATCACTCTTTTTGATGGGAAGGACAAGAAAATCCTAAGAAAAAGACATAAATAACCACTTCACCACTATTGTCTGCCAATCATGAAATGACATCTGTATGCTTCGGCATAGCAAAAGTACAATCTCAAAAGTTTAATATAATTGGATATTTCTTTTCTCCCTCTTATATGTCCATGCATGATTTTCTTAAAAGAAAAATATGCAAAGAAAACTAAAATCAAAAGAAATCAAAATGGTTTATATATGATTGCAAGTATGTCTTCTAGGAGATGTGGGAGTTATAGGATATACGTCAAATGTGATAGTCCCCATTAAGCAGTTATGATTGTGTGTGAGTTAAAGTGATTTTCTCATATCTCAAATCGTCATAACATGTAGACACTTATGCAATCTTACGATATTTTGCACACACAACACTTATGCAATCTTACGATATTCTTTGTTACTCCTGATACATATACAGGTACAATGTGATTTGGCCATCACAAGGAATACATGTGTTAATGTATGCTTACTTAACTATCTTAACTTGTTTTTACAATATAAAATTGGTTAGACTTATTGTGTGTGTGTGTGTGTTTTGGATCTAAATGCCTGATATTTTTTTGATGCTCGATGGCTTCTCGATCCATCGAAGTTTATTTTTTATGGACACCTCTCGATAGCTCCTCGATAGCTATTTCTCGCTTTTTAATTCTCGACACCTCTCGATCCATCGAGAAACTAGAATTCCTACAAATAGGTTCCGCGCGACATTTCTCTCATTTCTCCTCGATCTCTCTTAATCCTTTCAGACTTCTCACCTTCCCAAACACCTTTGTCTCACTCCAAATCACTTCCCCACTCTCTTTTCAGTCTCAAGATCACTTCTTTTCTCTAGTATGATCTTACTCACTCTATTCTTATCATGCATTTCATGATTTCTGACCTAACTTTTGGGATTTTTGATAAACTTTGGGGTTTTTCAAAATTTTGGAGTTTTGTGAAATTTTTGGGACGGGTTTTTGTTTAAATGATTTTAAATCATCATGCATTGCATTACATTTGCATTTCAACTATATTTTCATGCATTATAGATGTGTGCTATATATGTTGAATTGTTGTGTGCTGTTAGGTTTGGATTGGGCTGAACCTATGATGTTTTTTTTGTTGCATATCACATGCTCATGCATTTTCATGCATACGTACTTTCAATTCTTTATATTCCTATATTGATTTGTTTGGAGTTTTTCTGCGTGTCTCTCTCTCTCTCTCTCTCTCTTGAATTAGTCTGCTCTATGACACCTAAACGCAAATCTACCCCATCCCGGAATCCTCTTCTTTCCAAGGAATCTTCTTCTTTTTCACCTTCTAACCCCATTCCATCTCACGTTAGTTTCTGTGATGATAAAGCCTATAAGGACTTTTCAGAGAACTTCTCGTGACGAGGCATTCATTCGGAATGCCAAATCATTCTACCAGATTTTTCTGATACTAACCTTCCCACTGTCATCTACAGTCGGGGTTGGGAGTCACTGTGTGGCATTTCAGTCACTTGTCCCTCTGTCATCATACAAGAGTTTTACTCTAATATGCATGAAATTGACTATTTTGTACCTCATTTTATCACCTGCATTTGAGGTACGCGCATCATAGTTACTTCGGATATTATATTTGAGATACTACACGTTTCTAGGGTAGCGCATCTTGACTACCCTAGCAACGATCGTCTAAGGATTGCGTCCAAAGACGAACTCTCATCTCTATTTTGTGAGACACCTTCATCTTGGGGTAACTGTTAAAACACCCCTTGCTTGGGCTTTGCAAAAGGTCCAAGGTTCCTTCATATGGTGATGACATTCGTTCTTCATCCTTTCTCTCACTATAACTTTATCACCGAGCCTCATGCTCGATTTTTGTTATCCTTTCTTAAGGGACTTTCTATTGATTTTCCCTTTCACTTCATCATATCCCTCATAGATGTCTATAGGGATACGATGACCTGTGATAAGTTCATTTTTCCTCTGGCTATCACGCAATTTCTTCACCATTTTTGTCTCTTCTCTCGAGTCTCCTCAATTTTTGGTCATGTGTGCCATAGACGCTGCTACTGTCAGACAGAGCGAGGCCCAACTTCAACCGAAGCGGCCACGGACAGAGATAGTGACTCCTCCAACTTCTTTTGCTTCTTCCACATCTGCACCTTCTTCATTGGCGCATGGCGTAACCCTCGAGGCGGTCATGGCACAGCTCCAACGCATGGATGCTTGCCTTGACATACTTAGTGATGAGTTATGTCAAGTGAACACTCATGTCGACCATATTGCTTGACGGTAGGCTCGCCTTAGTGGCTTCGTTGAGTCTCCCTCTCCTTCTCTAGAGGCATTTGAGGACGAGGTCGATAATGGTGACTCCGACAACAATGACAATGATGATGAGGAGGATGAGGATGCTAGCTTGCCCAGTGACGATGAGATGACTGCTTGATTTACTTACCCTTTGTCATTCGTGACAAAAGGGGGGAGTAGTTTTGATATGAGAGTAGTCATGTACATAGGGGGAGAGTTAGCATATGAGATTTTTGTTAGGGGGAGTGTCTTTTCTTTTTGAGGGATGTAGTGAGGTTATTATGTTTTTTTTTTTTTTTTTTTCCTTTCTTTTACATTTACCTCATGTATACCGGTCTTGTGACCATTTGACATACATTGTACTTATCTTGGGATATATATATATATATATATATATATATATATATATATATATATATATATATATATATATATGTTGATGTATGTTATTCACTTATCTTTACATGTGTTGTTTCTTTTCTTTCTTTATGCGCGTGATTCTTATTATTTATATGTAATCTTTTATTTCTGTTTTACATTAAGATGTCGTGATGAGTTTTGTTTAAAGTGTTTTAGAAATACAGGTTGTCAAAGTCTTCCTGCTATGAACTCTCTTCTTGCAAAGTTTTTCAAGAGTTTGTGTTAGAATAGATTTTATTGTATTCAACAAGTGAATATGAGTTGAGTGATTTATGACTTCTCTCATATGTTCATTTGTTTGTTGTGGTTTTGCCATGGATTGCCAAAGGGGGAGATTGTTAGGACATATATGAATCATGTTAGGAACATATGTTAATATAGAATTGGCTAATCCTTTGACAAAACGCACTTTACTTGTAATTGGGTAGATCTAGGATGTGTTTAATACTTCAAGGAATAAGGTTTCAAGTTCAAGTGTTAAAACCATGCAAGTCTGTTCAAGAATCAAGTGAAGAAGTACTGGTTTTTAAATCTCGACAGCTAGTATCTATCAAGGTTTAAAAGGCTGTTTAAGGCCGATGCTCGACAGTTGCTCGATAGATAGGGTATCTGTCGAGGTTTATGAAAATCACTTTTTTAGATTTGATTTCACTCCAATCCATGAATAGATGCTTAGGTTTTCTTTTCTCACAACCCTAAACATATATAAGGATTATTTTAATGGCTATCACAGATGATGCACCTCAATGCAAAAGTGTTTCACAAGCATATTGTGAAATGGAGACATATGCCCTAGTTTTTCTTTTTATTCAAGAAGCTGTTGTGTTTGTACATAGTAGGGTTTTGTAACCAAGGAGTTCTGTGATCTTCATTGTGTTGATAAACTGAAGAACTTTGCAACCAACATCTTTCTCAAGTTAGTGAGTAAGCCACGTATTGGGATCCGCGCATCAAATTAGTTAGACACGTACTAGGAGCCGTGCATTGAAAGGAGAGATTGTCGCTACAAAACAAGTTCAATTGAGTATTGGGGTAAGGGTTCAACTGTAAGTTGGTATAAGGTACTGAGATTCTTTTACTTGTAATCACTTGTTGTGATAATTAGGGCTGTCTAGATTGATCCGAATACCCGACCCACCCAAAGAACCGACTGGATCCGACCCGAATCCGGCCAATCCGACTACTCTGGCAGGTTAGCGGTGGGCCTTCACCATTAGAAATCGATTCTAGGGGGTTGGTTTCGGTTTTCCTCCCCTAAAACCCGAAAAACCTGAACCGACTGAAAGATTTCCAGATCCTGGCCAAAATTTCCAAATTTCAATGTAAATTTTCCAGACTCCAGCGAAGAAACCCAGATTCCGGCGATAGTTTTCCAAATTCCAGTGATATTTCCCTTAGATCCAGTCAGATTTTGACCAGATCTGGCGAAATCTCATTGAATCTGGTGAGATTTTTGCCAGATCTAGCGAAATCTTATAGAATCCAGTGAGATTTTTGCCAGATCTGTGTTTTTCACCGTATTCTTGTCGTATTCTCAAACCTTTGACTCCGACTGACCTGCCCGCCACTTGTTGATGGTTTGAACTGCCCGACCCAATTACTTCGGTGGGTTGGTGGTGGGTGCATTTTTTTCCCACCCGATTCCGGTG
Source organism: Quercus tomentella (assembly GCA_028535165.1). Classification (NCBI taxonomy): domain Eukaryota; kingdom Viridiplantae; phylum Streptophyta; class Magnoliopsida; order Fagales; family Fagaceae; genus Quercus; species Quercus tomentella. Next base: position 47,275,700 of record JAPQVY010000100.1, read on the forward strand.
GGTCGGTTCTAGGTTGGGCACAAACCCAACCCGGACTGACTCGTGGACAACCCTATTGATAATAGTGAATTCTCAGAAGTGGTGACCTTAAAATCACCCAGTGGGATTTTTGCCGTGTAGGTTTTCCCCATTCGTAAACAAATCACCGTGTCAATTTATTTTCCGTTGCATTTTAACTTAGTTGGTGATTTGTTTGTGCTACCACGCTTATTGCATGTTAATTGAATTAATTAATTAACTTGACTAATTAATTGGTTAATTCATCACAAGGGGTCAATATATTCTTGGCCTATCAAGTTGGTTACAATAATTGTTCTTTTACTACTTGTTAATGCATAGTCTGTATACATAATAACACAATCTCATAATTTCACACTCGATGTTTATATCTAGAACTTCAAATGAGCGATGTGTACAGAGAATGTACAATGAGTAACTTGTGAAAACCATTGCCCTTTCTAATAATGACATGAGGATTGAGGAGGCATTATTACGTATTGTCGAGGAATTGGCAAATAAGGAATCCCTCTCCAGTTTCTTGTTTATTCCTTCAATTTGAGAGAGGAGTAAGCAGATGGTGAACACTAAACCCGTTTATCAAATCTCTAGGTAATAGCTTGAACTGTTTAAACGAAAATTGGTCGTTCAACTCGTGAAAAGGAACATCTTTGCAATGAAAATTGAGTATTAATTTTCTCTCGTATATATATCCTATTAATTATTGGAGAAGAAGTATTGGAGAAGAAGTTTGGAAATAGAGCTATATAGCCTATATTGTCATATGGCTATATTGTGGTAATTTGAATTTTTTTAGTGGCCATCCTAAATAAAATTCTTAGAGCTGCCACTGATTATTTAGGGATTGTAATTCCTAAATTTATATTGTCGCATATTTATGTTTCAAAACAATTTTGGTTGGAGCATTTTGGCCAAAAAAACTGATATCATATTAGATATTAACCTACAAGTTATCATGCTTCTATTTTAAATAAATATTTTACTATACGAACATAAACCCTTGTGTTATAATATTTGTTTTGGGGTTTATATTCCTCTAGTTAATATGAAAAATTTTCAAATTAATAATAGATGCATTATGTAATTATTGATGTACGACAATTTGCTTGAGGTACATAGATAAGCAAGGTCCATGGATGATTAAGCAAACTGTGTTTCAATCATCAAGATTCCTTGATAATTGATGATTAAGTATAACTAGCTGATATCCCGCGCGATGTGTGGTGCAATTTGATAAGTTTTGTAAGAAATTATTTATGACCCATTGATTTCATGAATACTATTATTGTTAGTCACACTTAGTCTATGAGGTTTTCTTCTAAAACTAAATTCAAAATAAATACATTGTTAGGAAAATTCCTTTAATTCATGCAACCAAGAAATGTCACCATATCATCGTGAAATTGTCACCTACAAACCTGTTGGTTCTTAGGTCTTGTATTATTTATGTTTTATATATCAATTAGCTATAAAAACTTCTAGAATTTAATGATACAACAATAGAAAAAATAATGTCATAGTGATGCAATAATATCACAATTTAACCTCCAAATTTTAATTGAACTAAAAGTAGCCAAAAATAAATCCTTACCAAGTATACGCATCATACAGAAAACCAAAAATATAAATTGGCACATAATATGAAACAATAAGCCTAAATAAATTAAAATGCTACGTAAGTAAAACTATATACATAAAATCTAAACAAAATATCTAAGACGAATGTAATATTTTGAAAATTAACATATCTCTCAGAAAGAAAAACAAAAAATTGTGAGAAAATTATGGAAGTTTTATTTTTAAGTCCAATGGAAATGATAGGGGTGTTAATGTTCGACCTAACCCGTGAACATGACATGAACCCAACATGAGTTTTTGCGGGTTAGGGTTGGGCTTTAGTGGGTTAGAGTCATAAACGGGTCAACCCAAAAGCAATACGATAAGAAACGTATTATAAGTGGGTCAACTCACATTACTCGCAATAGACACATTTGACATGCCAATTTATTTGTGTTAACCCAAAATGACCCATTTAACACAACCTGTTTAACTCGTATAACAAATAAATATTCATTTTATTTTAGATTTGTCAAATATCTTTTATATCCAACCTATATTTTAAATTCAAAAAGAAAAGTGAGTAATTACAAAAACTTATAAGGGATATAATTGGAAATTGAAACTTTACAAACCTTAGATCTCTAAACCCTACAAACCCTAAATCTCTAAACCTTCTTATAAATATCTAATACCCTAGTTCTATAAATATTTTTTTGGCATAAAACTTGCACAAATGAAATTGGATGAGCTTGTGGGAGATGTTATGAATTTAGACATCAACAAAGAATCTATGGATGATAATTGCAGTCATAGTCAGGATTAGTCTACTATTTGCTCCAACTCTTTCAATATTGATACTTAGCATTTGGCGAGTTCTGAGGATATTATATTTTTGTTGAACTATGTTATTTTATTTTTGTTGAACTATGTTATTTTGAATTTATGTTGAAGTGTATGCACTTCTTTTGGAGTGTAAAGAACTTATTTCTATATGGATGCTATTTATTGAACTATATTATTTTTAATGTGGGTTGAAAACTTAAAGTGTATGCACTACTTTTGGGATGTAAAAAAAAATATATTTCTAGATGGATGTTATATTTAATATTATGCATGTTAAAATGGGCTGTGTTACATTCACGTTAACCCAACATGACCCGTTTATTAAGTGTGTCAAATGGGTTGGGTTAGGTCAACTCGCCTTATTAACCAGCTCGAGTTTGAGTTGAAGGATCACAATACGATTATTAAATGGGCCGGGTTTAGGTTGAACCATTTAGTCAAATACCCTTACCTTGACACGACACGAACCCGACATGCTAACCCAAATTGACACCACTCTGAAATGGGGATTTATATTGGACAAATGTGGAGACAAATAACTATTGCCCAATTCATTGAATTCAACTTTTGCAGTTCTACATTAAAGTTAGTCTTATGCAGAAAATTGAAAAGTTTTTTTGATTCCTACATTTCCCATGACTTTTTAGATTCACCGTATCAATTCAAAGCATGTTAAGTTATAAATGTATAAAAATTCTTTGAATTTTATTCCTACATTTCCCTTGCCTTGATTTATATTGGACAAATGTGAAGACAAATAATATTTGCCTAGTTCATTGAATTCAACTCTTGCAATTCTACATTGAAGTTAGTCTTATGCAGAAAATTGAAAAGTTTTTTTGATTCTTACTGTAAGGACTTAATTTGTGGCGATCCCATATGATATGGGCTCGCACGCAAACAAAAGGCCCAAACAATATAATTTGTAGAGCGTGGGTTGGAAAGGCTAGGCCTTGGTCACTGGACGGCGGGTAATCGTGGTGTTCATACAAAAGTAAATTGTGTTCGCTCGAGGAGTCATTCTCTTCCATGCGGTCTGGGAGGCTCTGGTTTTTTGCCTTTCCCCCCGCCTGAATTGCTTATTTCTCCTTTTATACTAGTTTGTATTTTTTATCCAACGTCCATGTGTAGGTTTGACTTTCTAGGACTGATACTTGTCCCATCAGCCTATACCCAAAGTGGTTGGGGGTGGTTGTAAAAGCTGAAGAGCATGGTCCTGTCAGGTGCAGAGTATTCAATGGCAGTAATGGCAGCTTTCCCTTTGTCTTTGGTCGCCATACTGTCCAGTGGTCCTTTCTCTATCAACATGGATACTTTAGGTTTCTTTCTCAAAACTATGCCTACACCGTTCTTGCCCTTTCTTTCAGGAGGACCTCGGGAATGCCGAGGACAGAATCGTCCTCGGCTACGTTTCAGTACTACTTGGACTTTCATTACATATCCTTGGCTATATCCCTCCTCGGCTCGGGCCTTGGGTCGCAATGTAAAAATGGGCCAGGGCCACAAAATATTGGGCCCACAATAGCCCCTCAAAATCCTGCTGTCTGACCTCTTGGTCGGAGAGGAGGGTTTTGATGATGCCAAGACTTTATTACAGTTCGTTTAGCTTTGCCTCTCATTAATGTTGGCGTCTCCTCATCTGCTTAGGAAACGCGCCAGGTTAAGAGACATTCTTCTAGATTTACACATGATGCGTTCCCGCCGTTTTAGGGTACGAGGCACGTCTTTAATAAATTTCATTTACAAGGTCAATCAAATCTGACGGTTATAGATGACATTGGGGAGTTGAACAGATACTATATCGTTTGCAGCTCTTCTTGGAAATCTGTACGGATTAAATGCCACCGGACTTTCCTTCTATATAAGAAGTCAGATGAGAGGGTACTTCCTTTGCATAGAGACCCTTTAACCTTTCTGAATCCTTAAGCCTCAAGTTGCGCTCAAAGTTTCCCTTATCAGCACAGTCAAATCTTATAGTGTGATATGTTTGAGGTGGAAACGGGGGTGAAGAGGCCACATCCTTTCAAAAAGCACCGTGTCCCTCCGAAGCTTAAGATGGCTCGGTCAGGGCAGGGTTGGCAGAGACTCAAGATATTTCTTATCCTCCTTCAGCCAAAATCCGAAGCAGGTTTTAATCGCATCGAATTCTTGGTGCAACAGAGCTGGGGTTGCTCATCGTCAGTACCGTCTGCTCTCTTACGAGCATAGCTAATATGACACCCACATGATGGGAATCAGGGCTGAACCAGGGATTATGCATCCCTGCTTCTTCCTCTCTCCTTTCATTGGTGCCTCCTTTCGCCTCCCCTTCTTCTTCTTTCTCATCACCAGATCCATCCTGGTGCTTTTACTTCTTCCTCTTCTTCTCCTCATCCATCAAAAGAGGTCCTCCTCTCAATATGGTAGCTGCTAGAGCATAATTTAGCACGACTTCTTATTTTTGTTGTTTTTTATTTTTATATTTTTATTCTAGTTCTTGTAATTTGTTTCCTGCATAGGCTCGTTTAAGCCATTCATTGTACGTTGTACTACTTCTTTATATTAATAAAAGTTGCCATTGTTTTATTCTATGTATTCTTTCTTTTCTGCAGTGGTTATGCCACAAATAGATGTGCTATCATATAATTTCCTTTCATGCTCTAAACGATGCTTAGGGCAGAAACCCATATTAAGAAAAAGATATCATTATGAGCTTATTGAAACTACTCAGCACAATAATGCCGACATGAAGAAGCAATATCTAGGGCAGAAACCCTTATTAAGTAAGAGATAGTATTGTGAGCTTATTAAAACTATTCGGCACAATAATGCCGACATGAAAAAGCAATATCTAGGGCAGAAACCCTTATTAAGTAAGAGATAGTATTGTGAGCTTATTAAAACTGTTCGGCACAATAATGCCGACATGAAAAAGCAATATCTAGGGCAGAAACCCTTATTAAGAAAGAGATAGTATTGTGAGCTTATTAAAACTGTTCGGCACAATAATGCGGACATGAAAGAGCAATATCTAGGGCAGAAACCCTTATTAAGTAAGAGATAGTATTGTGAGCTTATTAAAACTGTTCGGCACAATAATGCCGACATGAAAAGCAATATCTAAGGCAGAAACCCTTATTAAGTAAAAGATAGTATTGTGAGCTTATTAAAACTGTTCGGCACAATAATGCCGATATGAAAAAGCAATATCTAGGGCAGAAACCCTTATTAAGTAAGAGATAGTATTGTGAGCTTATTAAAACTGTTCGGCACAATAATGCCGACATGAAAAAGCAATATCTAAGGCAGAAACCCTTATTAAGTAAGAGATAGTATTGTGAGCTTATTAAAACTGTTCGGCACAATAATGCCGACATGAAAAAGCAATATCTAGGGCAAAAACCCTTATTAAGTAAGAGATAGTATTGTGAGCTTATTAAAACTGTTCGGCACAATAATGCCGATATGAAAAAGCAATATCTAGGGCAGAAACCCTTATGAAGAAAGAGATAGTATTCTGAGCTTATTAAAACTGTTCGGCACAATAATGCCGACATGAAAACGCAATATCTAGGGCAGAAACCCTTATTAAGTAAGAGATAGTATTGTGAGCTTATTAAAACTGTTCGGCACAATAATGCCGACATGAAAAAGTAATATCTAAGGCAGAAACCCTTATTAAGTAAGAGATAGTATTGTGAGCTTATTAAAACTGTTCGGCACAATAATGCCGATATGAAAAAGGGTTGCATACCCCCAAACTAACCGAGAGGACAGCTGAATGCTCGGTGCTGTGCAAGAGGTAACCATCCGAGGATGTGTAACTCAAAAGGAACAGCCCATGTGAGTCGCCAAATACCAGGGTGCTTCGCCACCTTCCAAACGACCTTCATAGTTCTAGTTCTTTCTAGCATCCGGTCTGAGGACCGAGGTGCGATCGTACCGAACTTAAACGCTTGTTTTCACCAGTTCCCTTAAAACTGAGGATCCGAGGACAGGTTGGGACCTTCATTCCGTCTAGGACGTAATCCAATTTTTAGTAGATAATCATCCTGTAAGACTGAGCAATCTAGAATTCTCCTTAAATGGTTGGTTTTTCCATAGGTTTGAGTCCGAGAACTATGCAATACCTAGGTTCTGTGCAAAACTGAGATTTTCATTCTCTTGTACTTGGTTTCCCCATAGGTTTGAGTCCGAGGACTATGCAATACCTAGGTTCTGTCCAAAACTGAGATTTTCATTCTCTTGTACTTGGTTTCCCCGTAGGTTTGAGTCCGAGGACTATGCAATACCTAGGTTCTGTCAAAAACTGAGATTTTCATTCTCTTGTACTTGGTTTCCTCGTAGGTTTGAGTTCGAGGACTATGCAATACCTAGGTTCTGTCCAAAACTGAGATTTTCATTCTCTAGTATTTGGTTTCCCCATAGGTTTGAGTCCGAGGACCATGCAATACCTAAGTTTTGTCCAAAACTGAGATTTTCATTCTCTTGTATTTGGTTTCCCAATAGGTTTGAGTCCGAGGACTATGCAAGACCTTGGTTCTGTCCAAAACTGAGATTTTCATTCTCTTGTACTTGGTTTCCCCATAGGTTTGAGTCCGAGGACTATGCAATACCTAGGTTCTGTCAAAAACTGAGATTTTCATGTGGTTAGGGGATATCAGCCCCTTGGCCAGAGTGTAGGACATTGGTTTGGGGGGATTAGCACCTCGGCCAAGCCCCTAGTGAAAAACGCAGCCCCTAACGGAACTTTATGTTAAGGCGCTACGACGGGCTGTTGGAAGTGATGGGGGGGAACTTTCGCGACCCACCGCCTGTGCCAACACTCAAGCCTCCCCACAGACGGCGCCAATTGTAAGGACTCAATTTGTGGCGATCCCATATGATATGGGCTCGCACCAAACAAAAGGCCCAAACAATATAATTTGTAGAGCGTGGGTTGGAAAGGCTAGGCCTTGGTCACTGGACGGCGGGTAATCGTGGTGTTCATACAAAAGTAAATTGTGTTCGCTCGAGGAGTCATTCTCTTCCATGCGGTCTGGGAGGCTCTGGTTTTTTGCCTTCCCCCCCCCCCCCCCCCCGCCTGGATTGCTTACTTCTCCTTTTATACTAGTTTGTATTTCTTATCCAACGTCCACGTGTAGGTTTGACTTTCCAGGACTGATACTTGTCCCATCAGCCCATACCCAAAGTGGTTGGGGGTGGTTGTAAAAGCTGAAGAGCATGGTCCTGTCAGGTACAGAGTATTCAATGGCAGTAATGGCAGTTTTCCCTTTGTCTTTGGTCGCCGTACTGTCTAACGGTCCTTTCTCTATCAACATGGATACTTTAGATTTCTTTCTCAAAACTATGCCTACACTGTTCTTGCCCTTTCTTTCAGGAGGACCTCGGGAATGCCGAGGACAGAATCGTCCTCGGCTACGTTTCAGTACTACTTGGACTTTCATTACATATCCTTGGCTATATCCCTCCTCGGCTCGGGCCTTGGGTCGCAATGTAAAAATGGGCCAGGGCCACAAAATATTGGGCCCCACACTTACATTTCCCATGACTTTTTAGATCCATCCCTATCAATTCAAAGCATGTAAAGTTATAAATATATACAAATTCTTTGAATTTTATTCTTACATTTCCCATGACTTTTTAAATCCATCCATATCAATTCAAAGCATATAAAGTTATAAATGTATACAAATTCTTTGAATTTTATTAATACATTGAAATAAATGCATTTGTCATTAATAGTTTGACATAAATGCTAAATTTAGATGAAGTGGAAGCCTAAATGAGTAAGATGTCATATAATGTGCCACTTGGCAGAACCTTATACTTTCCCACATGAGGTATCTGCTTATATATATATAGATTGATTCTTCTATCTCTCTACGATATTTTATGAATAATATAATTCTTCTATCTCTCTATAGACATTTACACAATTGCTTTATTGTGTAGCTATGCTCTGATTCCAATTGAAACTACGCAATTTAGACCCCTGGACAGCTTACTACCGATTCTATTAAATTAATTCAATTATGATCTAAGATGATTAAACAACACAACTTCCAAATAACCAATAAATAACAAATAAACACAATCACAATCACACATAAGAGACAAAAATTTGTTTATGAAGTGAAAACTCTTGTATAAAATACTACCGGGGTAAAAATACTCCAAGGGCGAAGCTACAAAAAGAAAATTCACTATAAAAGGTTGTTGTAGTACAAACTGAAAGTTCAAAAACGTGTAAAAACACCTTTGAACGTTTAGACCCCCAAATTACAACTTAACCAATTCAAGCAATATGTCAAACAACTAGTGTGCGGAAACTTAACATATGCTATAATATGAAATTGGTTAAAAACTATCTAAGCCATAACAAAATAAAATCCACAGCAGATAATAAAAAGGCAAAGATAGAGAGGAAGGAAGATGCAAACACAAAGACAACACGCGATGTGTTATCGAAGAGGAAACCGAAGCCCTCGGCGTAAAACCTCTCCGCCGCCCTCCAAGCGGTAAACAATCTACTAGAAAATACAGTTGGGATACAAGGACAGCAATAGACCCTCCAAGCCTAATCTACCCAATGCACCTAAGCCCTCCAAGCTTCTTGCTCCAACGAGGTTGCGCCGAACCTTTTTCTTTTCTAGCTTCCCGGATTCCGCTACTAGACCATAGCATCAACCAATGAAGATTGGTTCCTTCCTAACTGCTTCCCAGAAATCCAAACAACTGTCTCACAGTGATGATGATGGTGAGAACCAGGTTTGGTATAATGCCTCTCAAGGATTTGACAATGGAGAGGAAGAGAGTTGGGGAATTTGGAGAGACTCTAAGGTATAGATTGTGGGTGAATCAATCTTGTTTTTCTTTAGGGTTTCTCTCTCAAAATTCTCTCTGGAAGCTCTCTTTCAATCGTGGGTAAAAGGGGTATTTATACTAGAGTGGGAGAGGAATGTGAAACGTCAGGTTTAACAAAACAGGGGTGGCTCGCGGCTTGACCTCGCGGCTTGACTAAGTCGCGAGATCCAGTCGCGAGATAACCGTATGGCCAGTTGTCCTATTTTGTCCTGTAGTGCTCCAGCTGGCATGACTGTTCACCTTCCAGCATGCTTGGTACGTGTGCTGCGTCTGGCGGCTTGAAGCCGCGAGTCCCAGCCGCGAGTCTCTGTTTTCTTGCACACTCTTGAGCAATCTTCACTCTATCTCACTCACTACCCTTACATCAAACCCACCTAAATACAGGGTTACTAAATGCTGAATTACAAGCAAATTTGGCACGGAATAAAGCCAATTAGATGGTTGAATAAATTCAACCTTACACAAACTATACTTATACAACACCCTATATGTGTAGATAGATGTCGTGCTCAAGCTCCCCCTCTAGGCTTGTTCAAGCTTTTAGGGTTGATATATTGTAGGCGAAAATATCATTTCAATCCCTAAACTTTGCATAAATTTCATTTTTCAATCATAAACTATTAAAAATATTACACTTATTATTTTCAAATTTAAATGTTCATTTTTCATCTTTAAACTATTATAATTTTATTTTTCTTCCTTAAGCTATTGAAAAAATGTCTTTAAAAACTTTAGGGACAAAAAAGAAAATTTTAAAGCCTAAGATAGTAATTTAAACTTATCATTAAAATTACTTTTTTTCCCACCAATAACCACCCATAACAACTTACAACATATAATTTGTTGTGAAAATATTGTGAAATTATTGTAAACATACTCTTTCTCTTAATTTTTAGGTGCAATAAAACTTTTTATCTTTTATCCAAAAAGGGCACAACATATAAGAGCAATTACATCAGTTGATGCAAAAAAATTTCCATTCTACACGTTTAAAGCCTACTTTTTCTATTTTACACTCATTTTTACAAAACACTCACATCAGTTTGTCTATTATACACATTTATTCAAATAAAATATTCATTTCTTAAACTTTGTCATCTCTCTTGTAAACCCAAAACAACCCGCACAGCCACCATCATCAAGCAACCACCATCATCAACTCAGCCTCCGGCCTTCCACTGAGCAACAAGATCGACCCCAGTATCCAACAAAAAAATAAAAGTAAAAAAAAAAACCCAAAGAACAGATTGGCGATCACCAGAAAACCAAAGAAAAGATCGGCGGCCCACACCCACAATCACTATCACGGTAGAAAACCCCAAAAAAAAAAAAAAAAGAATAGATCGGCGACCCGCACCCACAATCACTTCCATGGTAGAAAAAGAGAGAGGTGAGAGTGAGGTGATCTGATGAGGACCATGACCACGAAGAGAGGGATCAAGACCCAATCTCTGATCACCGATCTAGCACCAGATCTTCTGCCATTGTTGGAACTAAGAGAAGCTCTTTAGATTTCAATTTCTGAAATCTCTTCTATTCATCGTTTCTTTTAGATTGAGTTTTTGTGTCATTGTGAGAGATAAAACTAGATCGGCGATGGGGCTTGAGTCGGCGGCGTGGGTCGGCGAGAGTGAGGTGATCTGATAAAAATGAGAGAGTTGATCGGTGAGGTGAGAGAGGGAGAGGCAGAGCGTGTCTTCATTCAAGGAAGAAGGAGAGGCAGAGGGAGACAGAGAAGTTAGACGGAGAAAGAAGAGAGGTGAGAGAAAATAAAATAAAATAATAATATGCACCTGCTACAGTAGTCGTGCATATATGCACGGTTACTGTAGCAATTGTGTATAAATACACAATTTTACACCCACTGATGTGGGTGTTTTTTGGACCAAAATATGTAAAAAGACCACCTTTTTTTATTTTGTAAAAGTTTACACTAACTGATGTAATTGCTCTAACCAAATAATAAAATTGTGCTTTTTACAAATTATAGGAAAATTAAATTTCAATTTAACCAAATATATGGGAAAGTCAATAGTTGTCTTGTCGATTTCTGCACAACAAGATGACATGTTACTTTGCTACAATTAATGCTACATACTTCCCCAAAAACGGAAAGCATAGTGAGTTAGACATTATTCAGAGGAGTAGACTTAGGGATGTTTGGTATTTTTAGAATGGGTAATGCTAGTAAATGTCTTTAGGGTATTGGTTAACTATTTATTTTAGAAAAGTTTTGATATTATTTTTATGGAAAATGAAAAACTGTCAAACTATTAATTTTTTTTCCTTATAAAAACTTTTTTTAAATGGATTATTAACCAATGCCCTAAAGGCATTCATTAGCATTTCTCTTTTAGTGTTTAAACAATTATAACACTTTTGACATGTATTTTTTCTGACATTTTTTGACACATTTTTATAATACTTAAACACATATTTTCAAAACACTAAAAACTGAACAACAATACTTAAACACTGCTACCAGATAGACCCTTAGGGGTTGTTTGGTTTTCAAAAACACCATCATTCATCACTCCTCACTCAATTTTCGTTACTCATCACTTATCACTTAAAATACCCTAATTTCCTAAACCCCACATGTTTAGCACATTATTTTCAATTTCCCATCACTCAAATATTTCTACTTTTTGTGGGACCCATACCTAAGCACTAGGTCAAATATTTCTACTTCGTTGATTTGTTTCATCAAATAATAAACTACACGCATCGTCGTCATCATCATTATTCTAAGCCCTCCAAAATACAGATAAGAAAGCAAAAAAAAAAAAAAAACCTTTAGGAAGCAGTGACAGCTCTAGGAATTTTTCCCAGGGTAGTAAAAGAATAAACAATAAACTATAAGTTCATTTGAAATATTAATAAAATTATTAATTATTTTTGTTTAGTTGTTTCATTAATTTGTTTGTCTTTTATAAACTATAATTTGTTATATTGTTGTTTCATTAATTATAAAATTATTAATTGTTGTTTAGCTTAACATAATTTAATTTGTTTGTCTTTTATAATGTATTGATTAATTAAATTATTAATTATTGTTTATTAGTTGCTTTCCCCAATTAATTATTGGTTAATTAAATTATTATTCATTAGTTTCACTAGCACACATCTCATGTGCATTTGCCAAAGGCCTTGTAATTGAATTGACACCTCCTCATGCACAAAGTGCTTGGGGGTCTTGGGGGGAAAGGGTTCAAGTTTCGGGTTTAGTAGCATGTTGTAATTATCTCTCAAAAAAAAAAAAAAAAAAAAAATCTCATGTGCATTTACATCCCCCAATTCAAATATCCCCTCTGGCCCCATGTGCCCATCCACCCCCCACCCCACTCAACAGCCAAGCCTCATGCCTGATAGCCCCAATCACAAGACCCAGCTACAAATTAGAAAATTTCACAATCACAAATCACAATACACATTACACTAAAAGACAATTAATATCTCACCAACACCTACACACACCAACACCAACGAATAAGATAAAGCCAAATTCAAAAAGTCAAAAAACAGGCAAAATATTAATAAAGTTAAAGTTTCAGCCAATCACAGTTCAAAAGAATCAGATAAAGTTAGTCTTACAGAATAAAGAGAGAGAGAGACTCTCGTTCATTTTATTTCAGTGATTTCAGATAAAGAGAGAAAGAGTGAGAGACTGAGAGAGAGTTAGAGAGAAAAAGAGAGAAAAGCTAGTAAAATGAAATACCTCACAGTTTCTCTGACTCACTTTCACAGCGCCCCCATAGCTATTTCATACAAGCTCCTTAAACCCTAAGCTCCACCACCAGAGACCCAAAAGATGCCTCTAAAGCTCGATCCCTTATAGGTGGTGGATGTGTACGTTCGAGTCACTGGAGGTGAGGTCGGAGCAGCAAGTTCACTTGCTCCGAAGATCGGTCCACTGGGTCTCTCCCTGAAGAAGATCAGAGAAGACATAGCCAAGGAAACCGCCAAGGACTGGAAGGGCCTCTGCGTAATGGTCAAGCTAACGGTCTAGAATCGTCAGGCTAAGGTGATCGTGGTGCCCTCCGCCGCCGCGCTGGTCATCAAGGCGTTGAAGGAGCCAGAGCGTGACCGGAAGAAGATGAAGAACATCAAGCACAACGGTAACATCTCGCTCGACGATGTCGTCGAGATCACTAAGGTGATGAAGCCTAGGTCTATGGCGAAGGATCTTAGTGGGACTGTGAAGGAGATTTTGAGAGCTTAGGGTTTGATTTAGCTTTTAGTGATTTCTGATTTAGTGATTTGCTCGACGATGTCATCGAGATCACTAAGGTGATGAAGCCTAGGTCTATGGCGAAGGATCTTAGTGGGACTGTGAAGGAGATTCTAGGAGCTTAGGGTTTGCTTTTTTTTTTTTTTTTTTTTTTTTTTTTTTTTTTTTTTTTTTGAAAATGAACACAACTTCAATTAAACCAACAGAGAAACAAAGTCCCCATACAAAGCTCTTTGAGCTGGCAGAGGGGTTTCCTCCAGCCATATACATTCATCACTAATTTGTCTAGCATAACGAGTAAGAGAATGGGCCACCCCATTAGCAGATCGTCTAATACATTTGAATTCCACAAAACGCAGCCTAGCAGCCAAGCAGCGAACATCGTCGTAAATGCTTCCCAACCTTGACCAATCCGACTGGGCAGATACAATAGACCGCAACACGTTTGAGTTATCACCTTCCACAACTAAGTCAGCGAAACCAACATCAATCGCAAACTCCAGGGCTTGCCGGCAAGCCAAAGCCTCTGCCTCTTCACTATCCATAACAGCAGGACCCCTTGACGCCAACGCAGCCATCACCTGACCATCACCGTTCCGAATAACCACCCCAACACCAATAGCAGACAACTCGTTGAATATTGCAGCATCAAAATTCATTTTGTATATCAAACCTATAGGAGGTTGCCACTGCTGAGAAGGGCCGTTAATCACATGGGGCATGGGAGAAACCAGTTGAGACCGAGCCACCAGGTACTCTCCTAGTAGACTGCTAGCACGCCCAACCAAAGAACCAGGTTCCTGCAAAATACCCCCATGCACAACACGGTTACGACGATGCCAAAGAAGCTAGCAAAGCACCAGAAAAAATTCAAGCACATCCGGAGGCAGCTTATGCAGAAAAACCTCAACTAGATTTAACACAGAAGCTTGGACAGTCAGCCCTTTCTGCAGCAAACGATTAGAGCAACTAGCCCACACATCCTGAGCTGTAGCACAGTCCCACAATGCATGGAGAATTGTTTCAGGGGCTTGGTTGCAGACAGGGCAGAGGTCATTCTCAATAATTCGTCGCTGCCTAAGCTTTTCATAAGTTGGAAGACTATCGTGGCAGGCTCGCCACACAAAAACTTTGATCTTAGTTGGGATGTGAAGCCCCCAAACCATCGCCCAAACGTCGCTGCCAGCCCTTGGGTTAGACCCCTCACCCATCTGTTTTGACTCTCTCGCCAACATCCTTGCTGTATAATAACCAGACCGCACCGAGTACCGCCCATTTTTGTTATGCAACCAAACCAACACGTCTGGAGCATATCTTCTGCTCAGGGGAATTCGATAAATAGCCTTAGCATCATATTTGCTAAAAGCCCCGTCAATGAAGGAATGGTCCCATTGGAAGTTATTCCAATCAATTAGCTCCGCCACATACCAATCTTCCCCTACTTCATTCGATGGAGCCAGGATTTTATTTGTTGGGTGGTGAGGCAGCCACTTGTCAGATAACACCCGAATGGAAGAGCCCGAACCAACACGCCAGCAACACCCCTTTCTCAAAATAGGTTGCGCAGCAATTAAGCTTTTCCAAACGAACGAGCTTTTTGGATGATCAACTGCCTCCAAGAAGGTGCACCGGGGGAAATATTTTGTTTTAAAACAACGATAAAGAAGAGAGTCATGGTTAGTCAACATTCTCCACCCTTGCTTCGCCAGCATGGCTAAATTGAAACTCCGGATGTCTCTGAAACCCAAACCTCCCTCCTTCTTTGGCTAGACAAGAGACTCCCAACTCTTCCAGTGTATCTTTTTTTCATCCCCACTTTGACCCCACCAGAACCTAGCACACATCATGTTTAATTCGTTACAGAGTTTCACTGGCAGTTGAAATACTCCCATCGTGTATGTAGGGATTGATTGGGCCACCGCTTTTATTAGGACTTCCTTTCCCGCTTTGGATAGTAACTTCCCCTTCCACCCTTGAATCTTCTTCCAAACCCTCTCCTTAAGGAAAGAAAAGGCTTGATATTTTGACCGGCCAATCAGAGTGGGTAAGCCCAGATAGGATTCGAATTTGTCCATTTCCTTCACCCTTAACGCATTTTTTATCCAGTCCCTTTGCACCTTTGAGGTATTGCTGCTGAAGAAGACGAAAGATTTTTCCAAGTTAATACATTGACTGGAGGCCACAGCATACAAATCTAAAACATCCGAGACCACTTGCACTTCCTCCTGCTTAGCTTGACAAAACACAAGAGAATCATCAGCAAAAAGCAAATGGGAGATACATGGAGCAGACCGACAGATGGGCACTCCATGAAGCCGACCCACTACCTCCTCCCTAGTCAGCAGAGATGTAAAAGCCTCAGCACAAATCAAAAATAAATAAGGGGAAAGTGGGTCTCCTTGAAGTAGTCTCCTAGTAGGTCTGAAATTACCATAAACCTTACCATTGAGGCGGATGGAGAAGGACGGGGTAGTTACACAACCCATGATCCGGTCAATCCACCCATCCGGAAAACCCAACTTGATCATCATTCCCTTCAAAAACGACCATTCAACCCTGTCGTACGCCTTACTTATGTCCAATTTTAGTGCAATAGCCCCTTTCTTGCCTTTTTCTCGGCCATGCATAGCATGCAGAGTTTCATAGGCCACAAGTACGTTATCAGTAATTAACCGGCCAGGCACAAAAGCGCTCTGAGAGGGAGAGATTAATTGGGGCAAAATCAACTTTAATCTATTAGCCAACACTTTAGAAATTATTTTATAAATAACATTGCACAAACTAATAGGTCTAAAGTCGGACATTTTTTCTGGGTACTTCACTTTAGGAATGAGAACAATATGGGTATAATTTAATTCAGGCAACATAAAACCAGAGTTCAGAAAATCTAACATAGCATTAGTTACATCATTGCCTACAATATGCCAAAATTTCTGATAGAAGAGAGCATTCATACCGTCCGGTCCAAGAGCTTTAGTCGGGCCCATTTGAAATAGTCTTCACCTCATCGGCACTAAACTCTCCTGATAAAATATTTAGCATATTAGAAGACATCCTGTGATTGACTGCATTAAGACATTCCTCCACCCGATCACTTCTCCCAGGCGAAAATAAATTTTCAAAATATTGGACTGCCTCCCCAGCCACATCCTCAATCCTATCAACCCACACCCCCTCAGAATTTTTTATCCCCTGTATGAAATTTCTACGACGTCGTTGCGAGGCCTTTGAGTGAAAAAATTTTGTGTTTTTGTCCCCAGACTTCAACCAAGCCAGCCGGGACTGTTGAGCCCAATAAAGCTCTTGCTTAAGCAAAAGATCATCGAGCTGTTTACTGGCTGCCAAAAACTCAAACCTGGTCGCTTCATTTTGATTGCCATTATCAAGCACTTTTTTCAATCTTTTTATTTCCACCACCTCAGGCTTTGTCCTCGATGAACCCCACGCATCTAAAATAGCCCCACAGTGATTAATTTTAGCACTAACATTGGCCATAGGAGAATCGGCCCCACCCATCTGAGCCCATGCTTCATCAACCACATTTCCACAATCCTCCTCTAAAAGCCACCATTCTTCAAATTTAAAGCCTCTAGCTATTCTACCTTGGAATCTATTATCCATTCCTGTTTGTAAAATTAGTGGCATATGATTCGAAGCATGTGAAAAAATATGAGACACACAGCTTATTGGAAACATATCCCGCCACTCCTTGTTTGCTTTAGCCTTTAGTGATTTGCTTTGTATTGAGGTTTTTTTTTTTTTTTTTTTGGTTGAGAATCCGTGGGTTTGCTACATCTGTAATCTGTTGGGCTTGCCGTGGGCTTGATGTTGGGCTTGCCATCCGTTGTTTTTTTTTGAGAATCTGTGGGCTTGCCGCTTGCTCCATTCCAAATTATTATTATTATTACTATTTTTTTTCCAGATTTTAGTTCAACTTTTTTTTTTCTTGAAAGTAGAACAAATAATTTTTTTTTTTTAATTTTTAATTTGAGGGTGTTCCTAATTTTGATTGAGGGTGTTTCTAACTTTTTTTTTTTAAGGGTAAACAAATAAATTTTTTAATTATTATATATAATTTTATTTTATTTTATTTATTATTATTATTTTTTAAGGTCAGGGTGTTCCTGGGAACACCCTGAGCATAATGTGGCGCCGCCACTGTTAGGAAGCTAGATTTAAGGTTGCGCAAAGCCATGGCTTTTCCATAAGAATTTTCTGCAGAGAATTCAACGGCTATCATGAAGTCTTGTCAAGAAGAAAAAAGAATTGGTGAATTTAATGGAAGATGGTGTTTTAGCTAAAGAGGCAATAGATGTGAAGAAAAAAAAAAAGAATCCAGCTGCAACAGATGGAAAGAATGGAGGAGGTGCAAATGACAAAAAATAAAATAAAATAAAATAAAAAAAAGAGAAGTGAAAAAGCTTTTGGTGTTGGATGTGACAACACAAAGCATTGGGTCCCACAGATTCTGTTAGGTTCTAAAAGTTTAGAACAATTGGCAAATCGTGAACACAAACTTGTCTAGATATAGATCCTAGAGTCTATAGGTATTATTAGACAATGCTCAAGGTGATTCAAGTTAAGATTCAAGAACATACAAGCTGCAGGAAGAAGATTTCATAATCTGTCTGATTCGATCGATCGAAAGACAAGCTTAATCGATCGAAAGTCGTATCTGCAGAATTTTAATTAAGTCCAAATAGCAATTCAAGCCTATTAAGGATTAGGGTTTCAGATCTACTTCTCCCAGTATATAAAGGAAACCCTAAGCATGTTTTTATAAGGCTTTTTAGAGAGAGAAGAGAGTGCCTCTTTTGTATTTAGGGTTTTGTTCCTAAAAAACTCTCTCATATCTTCTACCGGTGTTATTACTTGAAGAATCTCAAAATCCGGTATTGTAGAAGTTGCTGCCTTCTCTAGTCATCAAAGGTGCTGATGATCTAAATCTTCAAGAGTGGTCTTGGAGTCACAAACAAGAGAGTTTATGTTGCTAAACCTTTGAGTGAGATCTTAAAGTCACAAATGTGGGTGTTTGTGTTTTGCAAAGCCCAAAGAAAGAAAGAGTCCGTGGTCTCGGAGCTTGCACGTGGTCGTGTCAGTAAGTTTCTACTGGTGGGTAGTAATAGGATGTTAGTGGTCTAAGTCCTATTATAAAACTTCGATTCTTTCATAGTGGATTCAGGTTTACCTTGAGGATAATTAGGTTAAATCCTTCCCAAGTTTTTACCGGTGTGGTCTCCTGGGTCATCATATCATTGTGTTATTTATATTTCCGCTGCTATGCATGATATGATTGTTTGATTGTGATAACCTAGATCTGGAATTTGGACTAAGTAATAACTTGGCTAATTAACAAGATTAATTTAATTGGGTTTTAAGGGGTCTAAAAACATACAGATTCCATTTAATTACCAAATTGCCATGTAACTCATAACTTAAGTATCTGAAAACACCTCAAACTTGTTTCTAGTTTTTATAACTCATTACTCACTTCGGTGAGAATTGAGTGATGAAAACAAAATCTGAAAACACATCCAAACAAGCTATTGCTCCATGGGACCCACCATTTTTGAGTGATGAGTGATGGAAACGGAATGATGGGTGATGGAAACACCAAAATACAAACAGCCCCTTATATTCCTTGAATTTACAAGGGGGAACATTGAAATACACCATATGAGAAAAAAATAAATTAATTGAAACTTCATTGATGATAGATAATTTTTCATTTTTATTTTACAAGTTTTTGTTGCTAATAAATTCGATAATTACAATTGGGATGAATAAATTTGAATCATGGTCGTCTCTATTAGAAATACGAAAAGGTATCTACAAAGTTCTTACTTGTTAGTGACATATTTAAAAGTTCCAAAACTTATTTTCTAAAGTGAAAGAAAATTCAAAGAGATCATAATTAAAACTATAGCATAATAAGACTCTAATTTGATTAGGAAAGCCTTAGAAACTCATAAATTCAAGGATATAAAAATCCTAACTCATAAAACTAAAAAATTACATTAAAATGTCACAAATTAACAAAGAACAAAAATTGACTTCATATATTGTCATACATCAAAGATACAACAAAGGCTAAAAAATGTATATTATACAACAAAGATTTAAAGAATGAAGAAAGCATGTACATTATATATATACTTTTTTTTTTCTTCCCCCCTTCCCGGAAAGATTGGTATGAATGATTTGTAGAGCTCAAAAAGAAAGAAACAAAAAAAAAGATTTCAATGCTGTGTTGCAGTCACATCTGAATGATGGAAGGAAGAGAAGAAGGTTGTAGTATGCAAGCTTAAGATTGTCCTTTATTTTAAGTGTAAAGCCCGCTGACCACTGTCCAGCCCTCTTCCCAAAGTCGAGCTATGCTTCATGAGAAAAAAAAACCATTTGCTGCCACAAGCAAATCTTGTAAGACTACCTCAAAATTTTCAAATAAATATATTTCATTATATTTGATGACAATAACATAAACTATTAACCATCTGTCCTCCGATTTAAGCACCATAAATTCTGTTGGTATGAAATAAGATTGTGGCTTATATCCCCTGGCATACTAATAGTCTGCTCAGTGCTGATTATCACATTTGACAACATGGGAATGCCCTCCTTCACCAGAGGATTAAATTTGAGCACAACATTGTGAAGCTAATATGCTAGGAGACCAAGAGTATAATTGAGTTTGATAATAGCAGTTTCTGCAACAGTGTTCAGAATAGGGCCTTATGTTCCATGTGGGGGTATTTCTAGCCTGTATTTGATTTTTTTTTCCCCTAATGATTAAGTGGGATAGGTTGTCTGAAGTATTGAACTGTTTTGATTCTGATTTTTTTTTTAATTCTTTGTAAATGTGTATTCTTGGAAATAAAATTTCTCATTCATCAAAACAAAACAAATAGAAGTTTGTGGGATAAAGTGTTTGTTGGAAGAGACAAAAGGATCATATTGTGGTGAAGTACATGTAGCAAATATTATTCCGAGTAACCAGTATACATAAGGATGAATTTATGCAATGCAAGTATTTGAGACACTTGCATTATAACAGAGAGTGCCATAAGGTCTATGATGGATATGAACATAAGAGATAAGCCATTCCCAAATATTGAAAAAAAGATAGGAACATAATTAACTTACCTTGTAAATTTTGCTACAAATACAATATATAGATGGAGGTAGTTGGCAATAATGCTATTCAGGTTCCTGTCGGTACAAGGATGAGGCTCCACATGAAGCCCTCATTTGTTCAAGTACATTCCTGACATCTGACCCAAGGTCTGGCCGGTTCTTTCTGTTCTTGTCACAACACCTCAATGCCAAGCGAGCCAACTCTTGAGCAAGCTCAAATGGCCAGTCTCCGGCTGAAGGATCCAAGTGGGCTTTCAAAGTTCTGGCATCTAAGGCATTTTGCACTGCATTTGCTAATTTGAAGGCTGATCTCCCAGTCAACAACCGCATTAGTATGATCCCAAAGGAGTAAACATCTGACTTCCTAGTAAGCTTTCCTGTTTCAACGAACTCAGGATCTATGTAAGGAATGGTTCCCTTCGGATCGGTAAAATGACACAGTGTTGTGTTGTTGCTTGAACTTTTATCATGGCATAACATACGGCAGATTCCAAAGTCACTAAGTTTACAAAGAAAGTTGGAATCAAGGAGTACATTGGATGGTTTTAAATCACCATGTACTATGCTGTGAGGTTTAATGCAATGAAGATACACCAGGACTGAGCACAACTCCGTGGCAATGCATATTCGTGTTTGCCATGATAATGGAGGGCTGTTGTCCTTGCAATTTAGTCGATCTTCAAGGCTTCCACAGGGGAGATACTCGTAAATTAGTGCAAAAACTTCCGGGCAAGATCCTATGAGTCTGACAAGATTGGGATGCCTCAATTGACTCAATACACGAACCTGATATAACAATCAACTAAACTAAGTCCATTATTCAAGTGCAAATATGTGTTGTAGCTTTTTATTTTTTATTTTTTTATTTTATGCTGTGAGAAAGAATTTAGTATTAACCAAATTGTAAATAATACACAAACCTCCATTCCGAATTCTGAGGGGCCTTGCGAGCCTTGAGATTCTAGCCTCTTTATTGCAACCTTGGTTTGATGCAGGCGACCTTTATAAATGCTACCATATCCTCCTTGTCCAATTTTGAGGGATTCATCAAAGCCATGAGTGGCTTCTTCAATCTCAGAGAGTGAGTACTCAGAGAAGAACTGAGGTAAATGTCTAGAGGCCTCTGCTTGTTTTCTTCTCAGTTCTTCAGCTTCTTTCAGTGCATTGTCACGCTCCATCTTAAACTCATCCCTCTCTTTCTGTAAATTTGCAAGTTGGCTCTTTAATAATATTATTTGTTCCTCCCTCTGATTCTTAACCTTTTCAACTTCTTCTTTCCCTTTTACTAGAGCTTCCTCAATTTTTCTTTGAAACGACTCTTCTTGGGCCTGTTGATAAAAAATTTGTGTTAAATTTTGCACCTTTAGTGATGACATTGGTATATTTTTCAAGAATGGTGCATATGATAGACAAGAACAGGTTTGCAGTGTGCTGAAACAGTTAATTCTGTAGCAAGCAGAGATTTTTCTTTGCCGAGCTGATATTCAAGTATTTTGATCAAGTATGAAAATTTAACATGAAATTGAAAAAACATTATAAGTACATTCACAACAACCTAATATTCATCTACAATATTTTGGTCAAGTATGAAAAACTAACAAAATTGAAAAATCCATTTATCGTACATTCACATTTAAGATCGATGAAAGAGAGTAAAAGAATATCTCCATAAATGCAAAAGGTTCAAGATTTGCTAAAATAACATACCCTGAGTAGAGCCTCAACCAAATCTCTTTCAGCTTTCCGACGCCTTTGTGTCTCTTTGTCAGCCTCTTCTGCCGCTTGTTGATATTGCTCATAAAGAGTATTATCTAAACTTCCATCCTGCTAGGATAAGATAAAAGTAAAAATTTCAAAGCCTTCATATTGTTTAGTGATTGATCAATTCAGATGAATAATGTTGAAGAACAGGAAAAATGCTTTGTATAGATAAATCCAATTAGAACTCACACATCAAAATGTTCAAATGCTCCATAACAAAAATACATGTCTCCCACCCCACAAATGAATGTTTTGCACATACCGCAGCACTGAGAGCTCCATTAGAAGAGCATGTTGATAAGGAACTTGGACTTGGTTGCAGTAATGAAGATGCAGCCTCCACAGTAGAAGGGCTTCTCGAATAATAGGAAGGTGGAGAGAGTGTAATTGACTCATTCCCCTCACTCCATGAAGTCAGAGTTACGTCGACTACTCTTTTGGGAGAGCTAGTTGAGTAAACTGAAGGACTCCTCCTTGATGACCCATCCCATTCATCAGGAGAACTCTCTTCTGCATCAAACTTGTTCTTAAGAGATGGAAGCTCCTCCTTACCTTGAGGGAATAGAATGTTCCTTTCATGGATGTCCCTATTGTGTCCCAGTGTTACAGATTGTGATCTATAGTAGTTTGCTGGTCCAGGTTCGGTGATATCCCTATTTTGGCCGAAAGTAACAGACCTTGATCTCAAAGGGTTTGCTTCTCCTGTTTCAGTGTCTGCATGTGATTGCCTGTTTTGATGTGGTACTTGCATTAGTAAAAAGATTAAGACAGTTAAGTAGAATTGACTATATACGAATCACAATCATCAAGTGACTGTTACTTAACCAACAAGGGATCATAAAATGACAATCAAAGTACTTTCACAATTTCTAGCGTACAATCTTCTTGATCAGAAACTTATCAAGCATTTTGTAATATTTACTATCAATCATACACATCATAGCTGCAATGTCATTAAGAAAACTGTCAAACAAACCTAGTATGGATGAGGTTTCCTTTGCAGATAAATTGTATTTGACATGAGACAGGTGCTTTCTCACGCACATACATAGCTTTAGTAGACCTGAGTTCCATCATTTTTCTGCATCATTCAGAGACAATGTATTAATATCTTTAACAATGTTCTGAGATCTCAAAATCATACAGAAGTTGTTGATGTCAAAACATAAGCTACTTGACCATCATGAAAAAAACAAATTAAGACCATAATCTCAAAAAACCAGGAAGTAGATTGCAAAAAAAAAAAAAAAAATTTCATTTGAAACCAACAATAATAAAGCCATGTGTTCAAGGAATTCAATTAACTAATTGAACAAACAAACAGGAATTTCAAATTGCTTGGTGTATCTATTCAAGATTTATTTTCTTTGTTTATAATTAGAACACATTCTTTCTAGTTTAACTTATTCTGTAAGTGCTACTAAGTTGTTCTGTTCTTCATTCCCCAACTTCCCTTATGGTCTGAATATTGGCCTGGCCTTCTTTGAATATTCCAGACCATCTTGTACAGTTCAGACCTATTAACAATATATCTATTCCGTAGCAATCAAAAGTGATACTCAATAAAGCACATCCATGTACATCATATAATTGTTATTCTAGTAGGATATAGAAAGAAGTCAGCATGAAAAAAAGGGGAAAGTTCTAATGTAGTTTGTACTTCTTGTATTGCTTCTCTGCTGCTGCACCCATAACAAGCTTCTTGATGTCATGCTGGGAAATAAGGTCTACGATTCCCTCTTCAATACGGTTCATTTCTGTATATACTTTCTGTGCCCGTACCTAGAATTAAAAAACAGCAAAGCCAAAATAAATTAGAAACACAGCAAATTTGCATTCTCAAAAGCAACTCACTGGACATTTAAGCTATCAATTCCAAACTTAGAAGTTTCTAAAAGTGACTGTCATACCATACATAGCTTCATGGTTTCTGTTTTAGAGAAACAAATTCTTTAAAGCCAAAACAAACTGAACAAATTAACAAGAAAAGGGTCTACTAATTAAAAGAGAAGGATTTATACCCCCATTTGGCGACAGATATGAAGGTAATCATCCAGGGTCTTTTGCATTTTTTGCTTTTCATTTTCCCGGTATTCGCTTACGATACTTTCCTTCAGTTTGCTTGCAGGAGCTCTTGCACCCACTGCAAACCAAGAAAAAGGTCAAATAAATTCTCTTTAAAAATAATGAAAACCATTCAAGAAAAGTAAAAACCTTTGAGACATATATGCATCCCTCCATAATGAACAATCTTCAGTCAACTTGGTATTGTAAATCGATTATTTAGCCACATTTCATTATATTACAATATCATTAGCTTAGACTCACATCCAAATATAAGTTGGAGTTACCAATTTTTTCTTATTTTCCTAAATTATCCAAAATTCCAAATCATTTCCTCAGGATAATAAAAAATCCCTTAATTTTAGAAAATTGATCATGAAGAGGCAGATCATTATCAAGTTTGTCATTTGGAGTCAACAAACAAATAATTGAATCAACCCAGTGCAATTCCAAAAAGTCATAAAACACTGAATAATCAATTGTAATAGATCAATTTTTACAACATCAAACACTGAATTATCATAAAACTTCCATGTTTTGTATACATAAAACATATTCAGACAAATATATGTGTGTGTGTGAGAGTGTTGGTGTTATTATATATGTGTTCACAACTTCACATGCACTATATATATATATATATATATATATATATATATATGTATATATACACACACAGATACAGATATAGATATAGATTCTGGGACTTACTAAAAGGGATCAACTGTGGAGGCTGATGTACGTGAAGGATGCAAATATTCTTTCCTCCAGAGTTCTGTACAGCCCATAACAGGATTGATTTGCATTCTCTCACATCAGTTCCCAAAGCAACATATATAATATCTTCAAACAAGAAAACCTCTGATGCCTCATGCCTACTTGCCATATTTCCTGGAGCCCCAATCTCTCGAAATCTAATACTTCAAATATATAATCAAATGGTTGCGCGTAAATTGCAGGCACAAGACAACTCACAACTCACCACCAAAGCTATGATAAGTAATGGAAAACATCTAAAAGTTCACTTATAGGAAACTCGTTCATCACAATCTCGCACTACCTTATTAAAGTATAACTCATGCTAATAATCCCCACCTTTTTTTTTTAATGAATGAAATGTTTTAATCAACAAATATACATAGTATATACAAACGCAGCTTGAACTACAACCAACACACCGCCAGACAAACAAAATAAAGTAACCCCTGACACCAGCAGCAAACACAAGGTGAAAAACACCAAAAGAAACACAAAAACTCAAACGACAACAAGGGCTAGGCACCCCAATCAAGACTCAAAGATCATCGTGACCACCAGCTTTTATTGTTTGAAGAGAATATAAGAATCTATATTTATAATGAAGAAATGGAAGATGACTTCGTTGGTTCTATGAAGTTTCTGAGATGTTACAATAACAGGTTGAAAATATGACTCATTTACCTATTTTTTGAGATTTAAAAAAAAAAAATCTAATTCTAATTTGACAGATATTCAAAATATTTTATGTTGTTTTTATCTATCCTTTTTATCTTTTAATAATGATGAAAATTTTGAGTAGGACTCGTTTTTAGCCCAACAAAATAAAAATAAATAAATAAATAAAATTGAACGAATGATGTGGGTCCCAAAAATTGGTACGTAGCCGTCTTTGAGTAATATTAAACGAGGATGGTTCTTAGTCAAATCCTACCGACTTTAGTCAGTGTTAATTATTTAATGCTGCTTAATTGGTTGTCTTTTTAAAGATGCTGCTTGGTTGTCAAGTCAAGTGGGATTTAGTATGACTCGGTACATGGTATCTTAGCCAATCTGCCATTATTTCATTGGATCGGCCGATGAATTTGACATGGCATTATCCAGATGAACCTTTGTACTTTTCGGGGGTGGGCCGTGAGGGCATGCGTCATGCAGTAAGTTTTGTTAGAATTGTCAACAAATTGTAGAAAACCAAAATTGAAGACTAAATAAAAAGTTTTCATTTAGATAAATTTTATAAGGGCATATTTGGTATACTGTAATAATTATTACATGAGAATATAAATAAGGATATGTTTGGTACACTGTAATGATTATTACATAGGAATAGAAATAAGTATTACAAAGAATACATTAAGTTGAAATGTAATAAGTATTACTATTCATTAGTTTATTGACCATTTAGGAATAAAATTTTGAATATGCATCCGTAATTAGTAGAGTATAAAAAGAAGGTGTAATTAAATCATTTTTAAGTCAAAATTCCTAAAATACACTTATTTTAGGGTGTTCAAAATAGAGCTAATAATTAACAATAAAGAAAATTTATTTTCTTTCCTTTTGAAGATGTGGCAACTAATAGCTTTTTATGAAATTTAAAAAAAAAAGTTATTACATAAGGGAAATGAATAGATATTCAATACTTTTGCTAAAGAATAGTTATTTATCTCTTATCAAAAAACAAAAAAGAATAGTTATTTATCATTTTGAAGAATAGCTATTCATAAGGAATAACTATTCATTGTAATAAAAACATAATCAAACAATTGAATAGTTATGCCATAGGAATATCTATTACATTACAATGTCTATTACAGTTTACCAAATTTGCCCTAAGTATTATAAAGAATACATTAAGTTGGAATGTAATAAGTATTACTATTTATTAGTTTAGTGACCATTTAGAAATAGAATTCTGAATATGCATCCACAATTTAGTAAAGTATAAAAAGAATGTGTAATTAAATCATTTTTAAGTCAAATTTCCTAAAATACACTTATTTTAGGGTGTTCAAAATTGAGCTAACAATTAACAAGAAAAATTTATTTTCTTTCCTTTTGAAGATGTGACAACTAATGGCTTTTTAGGAAACTTTTTTAAAAAGTTATTACATAAAGTGAAAAAATAGATATTCAGTATTTTTGATAAGGAATAGTTATTCCTCATTTTGAAGAATAGTTATTCATAAAGAATAACTATTCATTATGATGCAAATTGATTTATTATTTTTTGGGCTTAGGGCGGCTTAGTAATCGTTAGGTTTGAAAAACCAGACACGAAAATAATTCCAAAAAAATTTATAAACGATTCCAATCCTTGAATTTGGTACTTGATGTTGATACGAAGAAACATAATTTTTTTTTATTTTTTTTTAAACTACTTGTTCGATTAACGTTTTTATTTATTATTATTATTATTTTTTTTTTTAAGGCAGTAAGACTTTAGCTGACTAAGCAATTTCTTGATGAGCAAGTAGGCTGATAAGGGCCCACTCCCCCAAGACTCCACACCCCAAGTAGGCAGCTGGAATATCATTAAATTTATTTATTTATTTATTTATTTTTATTTTTTTGAGGAAGGAATATCATTAATTTTGAATATTTCCTCTGGTTAAGAAACTCAATATTTTTCCTTTTAAATTGTATCTTATTTGTGTAAATTTCGTTGAAGTAATGGTGAAAGTGACTAAAGAATATATAATAACTAACCGAATATCCTTAGCATACAAACTAAATAGATTAGTGTAAGGTGGGTGATACTACAAAATGAGTTAGGCCCACCAAATACTCATATGCTTTGGCTCCATTAATTATATTTGGTTTAAGGTATAGAACCATAAATGAACAAAAAATTTTATGAATAATTCAGGCTCGGTTATGTAAAAGTCATATTTAGATTTATTTGTTTAGCAAATAAAATAGGTACAAGTTCAAGGTTAGTCTCGACTATTAAATGAGCCAAGCTCAAACAAAATAATATTAGTATATCCATTAATTATAACTAAGTAAAGGTGTAGGGTTGTAAATAAACAAAATGTTTATGAATAGCCTGAGCTTATCTAGGAAAAGAAAAGTTTATGTTCGTTTGTTTATCAAACACTTCAAACTTAAGCCTGAAGTTAGGCTCAACTATATAATAAACCAAGTTCAAATACAATAATGTTTTTGTGAACAAGCTGATGAACATAAAAGTTTGATTTAATTATATAAAATATTATATTATTACACTTTATATGTGTAGTTATTTAAAAATATAATAATTATATAGACTTGAGATTGAATAATATAAGTTTGTAAATATGTTTATAAAGAGTTATCATTAAGAGTGGACGTCACATGTTAAAATTCTCTAAAAAAAAAGGTTTATATGATTTCAATTATTATTTTTAGTTTATTAATAATATAATTAAATAGTCCATTTATAATAAGAATTCATAGATTTATGAAGAAATTAAAATATTTAGTCATGGTTTATATATATATATATATATAAAAGAAAAAGAATTAGTTAATAAAGTAGCGCGCTTGTGAACCATACAATATCAATGTATTAATCTATTGTTTCTTCTTAGACAACAAGACTATAGTCTATTGATGAAGAAACCGTATCCTGACAAAGAAATATTTTAGTGAGTATATTCTCCCAAAAAAATTAAAAATTAAAAATTCTTAATGAGTAGTATGCTAACAGGAAACTCCCCACACGTGCCCTCGAAGAATATGTCCACTCTCAGGTTTCTGAGGTCTAAGGCCTTCGAATATCTTCGGAATATTTCCACCAGCTAAAAAATGTCTTATTTTCGTAAATTTTTTTATTTTATTTGTATAAGTATCTAGTATCCACCATTATAAGCATAATAATTCAACATCCGAATTTCAAATTTATTTATAGAGAGGTTGTAGTATACTTACTATTATAGTTTCAACTGCAAGTCTGCATCTATGAAATGAGCATTATATTCAACAATATTATAGTTGAATATTCAACTATAATATTGTTGAAAGTTGAAACTAGGTTTTGCAAAAATATGAAAGATGATTTTTTAATGAAATATTTGATCTTATATAGTAATTGTTAAAGGCAAAACAGAGCATAAACGACATGATGAACTAAACGGCAATGGGAAGAATGAAGAAAAGAAGATAACGACAGAAGGAAGCACAGTTATAGCACACGCCAGAAAGAAGAAGTCCATAACAACTATCAAGCACTTATTGGAGAAAAAGGTGTCAGGCCGTGATTGGTTGTATAGTTAGAAGTTTGTTAATTTGTTATTTTGGGCGGGAAATGCAGCCCCTGTTTTCAGTGTATATAAATAGGTTGTTTGTTAATTATTTGGAATCAATTTTTCATTTTGTAAACACTGAATCAATGAGAAATTTCTAGTTTCTTCAAGAACCTTCTTTCTTTACATGGTATCAGAGCATTTTCCTCTTGTTTTAGAAAATTTTTCTTTTTGTTTCTCAGTTCCCAAACAAAGTTTGTTGAGCATTTTTTTTTCTTAATCATGACTTTTGATTCTACAAACAACACTTAATCACAGACTGGAAATTCAATACCTTCTTCCAGTATAGTAATGGCAGGCGAATCTGCGAACAATCCATTTTTTCTTCCAGCGAATGAGAATCCTGATCTTGTTCTCACTTCACAGCCTCTGACTGGTCCAGAAAACTATATGAGTTGGGCATGGTCAGTGTTCTTGGCTTTGAGTTCTAGAAATAAATTTGGCTTTGTGAATGGATCAATTCCTAAGCCAGATCGATCTTCTCCATTGTTCAATTCTTGGAGTAGATGCAACACCACAGTGCTTTCGTGGTTAACAAATTCACTTAGCATGGAGCTTAAAGCTAATGTCATTTACATCAACACTGCGAAGGATTTGTGGATTGATCTTAAGGATAGGCTTTCTCAAGGCAATACCCCAAGGCTTTTTGAGCTTCAAAAGGAAATGTCACACCTTTCACAAGGATCACTCTCAGTGAATTCCTATTTCACAAAGTTCAAGACCTTGTGGGATGAATATGCCAATTATCAACCTATCATAGTATGTACCTGTGCTTGCACTTGTGGTTCCAAGACTTCTCAATTGGAAGCTCAACACAAGGAGCATGTATTTCGGTTTTTGATGGGATTGAATGATAGCTATGGCAATGTCATTAGTCAAATTTTGTTGATTGAGCCTTTTCCCTCTCTTAGTAAGGTATATTCTTTGATCTTACTAAGGTATGTTCTTTGATCTTACAAGAGAAAAAGTGAAGGAGCATTGGTCATGGCCTTAACATAGTTCAGTCCTTAGATGCTGTTGCTATGTATGCTAATAACAGTAGGGGTTTTCATGCCAATCAAAGTCATACTCATGGAGGAAAAGGAAGTAATTCTAAGAAAGACAGGACAGTATGCACTAACTGTGGTCTCACAACAGATAAATGCTATAAGCTTCATGGATATCCTCTAGGTTATAAGCCAAAAGGAGGCAACAAAGTTATGGCAAATCAAGTTTTTGCAATTTTGCCCTCAAGAAACTATGGTTTAGATGGTTTTCCTTCAGCACTGAGTGCTGGTTTACCTACTGCTGGTGTTTCACCTAATGTCAATGCTCAATTTGACATGGTTCCTACTTCACAGAATTTTCTTAGTCATGCTTTTGGGGGTTTTCATTCACAAGTCAGTCCACAAGGCTTGTCTCAATGCCCTCTTTCTCAGGTCCAATGTGAGCAATTCCTCAACTTTCTGAAGATTTATATGGCTCCTGGATCAAGCAATAGTGTACAGACTAGTTAACAAGTTGCTTATGTCATGGCAACAACCCCCTCCATTCCATAACCATCACCTTCTACTTCCACTTCACCTTCTTGTTCTTCAAAATTTTCAGGTAATCCCTATTGGATTCCACCCAATTTTTCTCATTCCATCTTTTCTGCTCAAGTTGTTGATAAGCATGCATATAAATCTGATACTTGGATTCTTGATACTGGTGCAACTGATCACATGGTGTACTCAGTCACTCAATTCACTGAAATTACTTCTATAGTCCAAACTTGTGTCTTTTTGCCAAATGGGAAACAAGCTTTAGTTACACATGTAGGCACTGTGCAAGTTACTTCTACCCTCACTCTCACTGGTGTTTTATGTGTTCCTTCTTTTAACTTTAATTCGATTTCAGTTAGCAAACCCACTAAGAATCTTTCTTGCTATCTTATCTTTCTTGATAATTGCTGTTTTATTCAGGACCTTGCTCAATGGAGCATGATTGGTCTGGGTAAGGAACACAATGGCTTGTATTTGCTGCAAGATTCAGATTCTAGACCAATTGCTTCTGCTCTTGCTGCTGCTGTCAGTCATATTTCTTCTTCAGATTTGTGGCACATTAGATTAGGCCATCCATCTTATTCAAAACTTGATTTGTTGAAGAAAGTTGTACATACTGATGTTTCAAATAAAACACCTTGCTGTGATGTTTGTCATTTTTCAAAGCAAAAGAGACTTCCTTTTACTCTTAGTACTCATTTATCTTCTAAGCCTTTTGAATTGATTCATTGTGATCTCTGGGGTCCCTTTGCAACTAGTATTATTGATGGCTTTAAGTACTTTTTGACTATTGTAGATGATTATAGTAGATGCACATGGGTTTACCTTCTTAAACATAAATTTGAAACCGAAGTGTTTTTACCTCAGTTTGCAATTATGGTGCATACTCAATTTAATAGCAAAATTTAGATTATTAGGAGTGATAATGGTACTGAATTTTTCTTAAAGGATTTCTTTCACTCCAATGGGATTTTGCATCAATTAGCATGTGTTGATACTCCTCAATAGAATGCAATTGTTGAGAGGAAGCATCAACACATTCTTAATGTTACAAGAGCTTTGAAATTTCAATCCAAAGTTCCTTTGTGTTTTTGGGGGGATTGTGTTTTGACTGCAGTTCATTTGATAAATAGAATTCCCTCAAAATCTTTAGGAAATAAGAGTCCCTATGAAATGCTTTTTCACTCTCCACCTTCCTATCATCATCTTAAATGCTTTGGCTGTTTGTGTTTTGTTTCTACATTGCCTTACAATAGAAATAAATTTGCACCTAGGGCTAGAAGGTGTGTTTTCTTAGGCTATCCCTATGGCATTAAAGGTTACAAGGTATTGGATCTTGAATCCAATTCAGTGTACATCTCTAGAGATGCTATTTTTTATGAACATATTTTTTCCTATGTCATCTCAACCTTCAACTTCTTACTTAGATGATTTTGTCTTTCCCCATTGTACCTCAGACTATACTGAACCTTCCTCACCTTCTTATCCCAATATTCCTACCAATATAAGTACTTCAGAACCTATTGATACCACTCCTGCAATTTTTGTAGACCCTATTGATACCACTCCTGTAATTTCTGCAGAACCTATTGCCTCCACTGACATCAATTTCTCATCTAAGCCTATCATTTTTTATTCACTTAATTCATCTTCATCTAGTCCTTCCTTACCTGTCTTGAGAAGATCAACTAGACCTCATAATCCTCCACCTTACCTTTCAGACTATGCCTGCCAATCTGTTAACACTAAGCCTAGTTCTGGTTTGCCCTATGATGTTTTAGCTAGTTTGGATTATTCTCATCTTGGCCTTGCCTTTCATTCTTTTGTTATGGCAGTCACCAATACTCCTTCAGAATCTGTCTCTTTCCATCTGGTAATTCAATTTCCTGAATGGAGGGCTACCATGGACAAAGAGATTGAGGCTTTGGAGATCAATGACACTTGGACTTTAACCCCTTTACCACCAGGTAAGACTCCAATTGGTTGTAAATGGGTCTATAGGATTAAGTGTCTTCTTGATGGTACTATTGAGAGGTATAAGGCACATTTAGTTGCTAAAGGGTTCACATAAAACTTGGTTTAGACTATTCAAAGATCTTTTCCCCAGTTGCTAGATCAGTTTCAGTTAGGATTGTTCTTTCTTTGGTTGCTATGAAAGGGTAGTTCCTCCATCAAATGGATGTTAATAATGCATTCTTGTATGGTGATTTAGTTGACAATGTTTACATATGTCTACCACTTGGCTTTCACAGCAAAGGGGAGACGAATTTAGTTTGTAAGTTGAATAAAAGTCTCTATGGCCATAAGCAAGCTTCAAGGCAATGGCTTGATAAATTTTCAAACACTATTATGCAGATGGGGTTTGTACGGTCTAAATCAGACTATTCTTTGTTCACTCACACTCAAGGGTCTTCTTTTACAGTGCTATTGGTTTATGTGTATGATATATTACTCATTGGGAATAACCCTACTTGTGTTGCTGGTTTAAAGAAGCTGCTTGATGACAGGTTTGGCTTGAAAGACCTTGGTTCACTAAGATATTTCTTAGGACTTGAGGTAGTAAGAACTGATGAAGGTATAAGTTTGAACCAAAGAAAATATGCCCTAGAAATCTTAAAGGATACTGGTTTTATTGGTTCTAAGCTTGTAAAGTTTCCTATGGAGCAAAATTTGAGATTGTTTAAGTATGAAGGCAAGCCACTTGCAGACTCGGGTCAGTATAGGAGATTAATTGGAAGGCTGTTGTATTTGACTTTAACAAGACCTGACATTACCTATGCTGTGCATAGGTTAAGCCAGCTTGTCTCACAGCCAAGGGAACCTCACTTATTTGCGGCACACAAAGTACTTCAATACATAAAAGGGTCACCAGGTACAGGGATTTTCTTTCCTAGCAAGTATGATTTGCATATTAAGTCCTTTTGTGATGCAGATTGGGCTGGATGCCCTGACACAAGAAGATCATTGACAAGCTATGCTATTTATCTAGGAGAATCAATGATATCATGGAGATCAAAGAAACAAGGAGTAGTCTCAAGGTCCTCAGCAGAAGCTGAGTATAGAGCAATGGCTAGTGTAGCATGTGAGATAACTTAGGTGTTGCAATTGCTCAAGGATTTGAAGGTTGAACACTCTAAGCCAGCCATGTTGTTCTGTGACAATCAAGCAGCACTGTATATAGCTGCTAATCCAGTCTTCCATGAGAGGACCAAGCATATTGAAGTAGACTGCCATTTGGTTCGAGACAAGATCTTAGAGGGAATGATTAAAACATTTCATGTAGCAACAAAAGCACAAGTGGCTGACATTTTCACCAAAGCTTTAGGCTAGAGTTCCTTTGCAAGATTATCTAAGAAGTTAGGATTAAAAAACATTTTGTGACAAATCAAGTGAAGGAATCATCTTTAGTTCAAGTCATTGAGTTTACAACTTAGGACTTGAAGAGGAGTGTTAAAGGCAAAACAAAGCATAAACGACATGATGGATTAAACGGCAATGGGAAGAATGAAGGAAAGAAGAAAACGACAGAAGGAAGCACAGTTATAGCATGTGCCAAAAAGAAGAAGAAGTCCATAATAGCTGTCAAGCACTGATTGGAGAAAACAAGTGTCAGGTCATGATTGGTTGTATAGTTAGAAGTTTGTTAATTTGTTATTTTGGGCGGGAAATGCAGCCCCTGTTTTCAGTTTATGTAATAGATAGTTAATTATTTGGAATCAATTTTTCATTTTGTAAACACTGAATCAATGAGAAATTTCTAGTTTCTTCAAGAACCTTCTTTCTTTATAGTAATTAAAAAAGAAATTAATTAAAAAAATTAATTATATAAAATGATTTTGAAGATTTAAAAGAATGATGAATTCTATTTTGATACAATATAGATGATTGAGTTGAAATATATTAAGAAATAATTATTTCTATGTTTTGTTATTCTATTTTGTATTTTGTTACTAAATATAGGTTGATTTTATTTTTAATGTATTCATTTATTTTTTGAATTTTAATATATTTTTTTTATTCTTGATGAATCTTCAAATTTCATTTTCATGTTTTGACCCCAAAGATAAAATCATGGTTGTTCCACTGTAGCCTACCTATAATGGTATAAGTGTAAACTTAGAAAGGAGCATGGAAGAATAATTTCCATAATTCCATTTATTGAAGGTGAAGTGTTTAATGCTTTTCAAAGGATTAAATTAACCCCCCCCCCCCCCCCACACACACACACAGATGTATGTATATATATATATATATATATATATATATATATATATATATATATATATATATATATATATGTAATACAATATATAAAAGCAGAAGCCTTTTCCTGCAATTAAGGAGGTGTTGCCATGTAGAAAAAATGTCCATCTAAAATTCAGACACGTTCACACTTAAAAAGCGATACATTATACTATTTCATGTTAAAACACCGTTTGAGAGAGGCTCTCCTTATGTAAATTTAAAATAACCGGTTAAATCAATAAAACCCAAAACCACCCTCTCTCGATAAACCTTTTCTTCTTTGCCTCTTCCTCCGCATTGAAGCCGTTTTCTTTACTGTTTGGAGGAGAATGAAAACATCTCACACAAGGGAAGATAGAGAGAGGCCGAAACCACTACCGATGAGTTTTTATCTTCGATTTAAGTTTGTTTATTAATTATGATTAGGTTTTGATATTTTGTTTGGATTGGTTTCGATTTTGGTATTCAATTTAAGTTTTTCTCTTCGCTTTCAGTTTGACATTTTGATCAGCACACCCTCAACTTCAACTAGGTACCAATTTCGAATTGATCAGATTCTAGATCACTTAAAATTTATGGATTAATTGTTATTTAGATTTGGTTATTTTGGTCGGATTGATATCGATTTAGCTGTTTGGATTAAATTTTATTTTGATTAAGGAATCTGGGTAAGACTGCTTTAGTTTGGGGTATTTGAGTTAAATTAGGGATTGGGTTTTTATTTTTATTTTTTCTCTTTTCTTTTCTTAAGTCTAAATGTGGGAATTGGAGTGTGTTTTTTGGGTGGGAGTGTTTCTTTTTAATCTAAACGTGGGAGTGTAGAATTGTGGCAGTGTGGGGGTGCTTTATATTTTTATTTTTTGATAAAGTTAAAAAACCGTTTGAAGAAAAGGAATTGCTTGGTTTTAAACCTTTTCAATATTAATAAAACAAAATTTTTATATTTTGGGTTTTAATTGAAACTAAAAGGTCAGGAAGGATTGCCCAAATTTTCCTTTGTTGGATTTATATTTTGGGTTAGAATTTGTCGATTAATGTATTTGGGTTAGAATTGTTTTTGTTTTGCATATTTTAGTTAGATTTGATTTTACCTTTTTGGGAGCATTGAAATTAATGTGTGTCTGATGTTTGCTTCATCTTTATTGCCTTAATGTATTGTGGCACAATTCTAAGCCAAAAGAAGAGTTAAACAGACCTATTGTAATGGATGGGTTCATGCTCTGCCCTCATCTACTCTCTACGGCATCTACTGTTTATGTACGTGCTCTGCCCCCATCTCCTTTCTGCAACATTTACAGAACCTCAGCATCATCTCACCGTTTCAAATTAGCATCTTTAATCTTCAATATACCTATGTTTTAATTTAAAACCTGATGCTTATACTATTCAAATTACCATCTGTCCTCTTCAATATATCTATATTTAATTTTTTTTTTCCTTGCTTAATTGTCTAGGGTTCTTCTTTTACCCTTTTTAAAAAAAGTAGATAGGTTGATTCTCTTTCTTTGGATGCTTTGGTTTGGTTTTTGTTTTTGGTAACATTAGGGATTTTTCCTTTGATTTATTGTGGTATAAGTCAAATTTCACCTTGGATTGTTTAAAACCTTTATGTATAAGATGAAAACAAACATTCTAGTTCAAGTTTGTGCCAAAAAGTGTTACTGTTTGATGTTAATCTTGATTTATGTATTTATTTTATATATCCTTGGCCAACAAAAGCCAAATCCTTAGCCATCATCATATGGGAAATAACCAACAGATTGTTAAACACTAACCAACAAAATGTTAAACATTGTGCAGATTATTCACTAAATATGGTTGTATGTTTATACATTAATGCTTAATTATTTTTGTGGGACTGATAAATTACCTTTGATATGGGAACAATCTTTCATATTTTTACAACTCAAACCATATTACAATGTTTGCTTCCACTTCTTTTGTAGTCCCTCTTTCATCTTTCTTTGTTGTGATTTAAAAAACCTTTTTACCCTGTCATTTTGTTGAAATATTGATTTACTAAGTTCTTTGCCAGGTAGGACACTTGAATAATTTGCAAGAAGAGTTGCTGCATCAAACTGAGAGGTTAGGATAGCCTGATTTTCCCTCTATTTATATCATAAATTGAATTGAATTTTGTCCATTAATATTTTTGGTTTGATTTGGCTTTGAATTCCATATTTTAGTTTGCTTTTTTCTTTATTTTTTTTTTAATTCAATGAATTCTTATTTTGTTTTCAACTAAACTGTAAAACTGTTTTGATTTTTTTTTTTTTTGGCTATGCTTTGTGATCAAATTCCTTACAATGATTGCTTCAACTTCTTTTTGTAGTCTCTCTTTCATTTTTTTCGTATAATGTTAAAATAATTTTTTTGTCCATCCTTTTGTTTAAACCCAGATTTATAACATTCTTTACTGGATATGACACTAGCATTTTGCAAGAAGAGTTGCTAGATCAAACTGACAGGTGGACGTAAGTCTAATGCTGTATACATGTTATTGTTATTAGGAATTTCAGTTTCTGGGTTTTGTTCATTTGCTTTTGTTAGGACATATGTGATTCAATGTTAGGAACATATGTCAACATTTTATATAATTAGCTAATCCTTTGACAAAACATATTTTACTTGTAATTTGGTAGATCTAGAATATGTTTAATGCTTCAAGAAACAATGTTTCAAGTTCAAGTGTTAAAACCATGCAAGTTTGTCCAGGAATCAAGTGAGAAAATGTTGTTTATTAAAGCTCGATAGCTAGCAACTATCAAGGTTTAAGAGAGTTGTTTCAGCCCGAAGCTCGACAGCTGCTCGACAAATAGGGTATTTGTCGAGATTTATGAAGTTTAGTTTTTCAAGCTGATTTTCATCCAATCCATGAATGTATGTTTGGGCTTTCTTTTCTCATAACCCTAAACATATATAAAGATTATTTTAAGGGCCGTAAAAGGTGACGCACATTTGCATAAGAGCACAATTCCACAAGTGTGAAGAAGAGTGTGACCGGAAACCTAGTTTGCCCTAGTTCTTGAAGAAGCTGCTGTGTTTTGTATACTGTAGGGTTTTATGATCAAGCAACTTCATGATCTTCATCGTGTTATGAACTGAAGAGCTTTGCACCTAACATCCTTCTCAAGTTGGTGATTGAATGTTCAAATATTGTGCAAAACACCTATGAACGTTTAGACCCCCAAATTACAAATTACCAATTCAAGCTTATTATCAAACAATGTATGTGTGGAATATGAAAATAAGCTAAAAAAGAATTGATAAAACAATCTAAACCATAATTAATCACAACCACAACAGTAATTAAAAGAAAAAGATTAAAGGAAGAGAGATGCAAACACAAAAACAACACATCGATGTGTTATCGAAGAGGAAACCGAAGTCTTTGGCGTAAAACCTCTCCGCCACCTTCCAAGCGGTCAATAATCCACTAGAGAATGAAGTTGGGATACATGAACAATAGAAGACCCTCCAAGCCTAATCTACACAGTGTACCTAAGCCCTCCAAACTTCTTACTCCAATGAGGTTACACCGAACCTTTGTCTTCTCTAGCTTACTGGATTCCGCTATAGCCCATAGCATCAACCAATATCAATTGGTCCCTTCCTAACTGCTTCCCACGTATCAAATAACCTTCTCACATATATGGGTATGGTGAGATAAGGATTTGGGTAATGTACCTCTCAAGGATGTAACAATGGAGAGGGTGAAAGTAGAGGAATTTGGAGAATCAAAGTATAAAGATTGTGGATGAGTCAATCTTATTTTTCTCTAGGGTTTTTCTCTCAAAATTATCTCTGGAAGCTCTCTTCAATACGTGGGTATAAGGGTATTTATATTGATGTGTGTTTGGAATGCGAAAGGTTAGTTTTTCCTAAACAGAGTGGTCTGGTGACTTGACCGAGTCGCGAGTCTGAGTCGCGAGCTAACTGCCTGGCTAGACTGGAAGTTTTGTCCTGTAGTGCTCCAACTGGCATGACTCTTCAGCTCCTCTGCATGCTTCACACGTGTGCCTCCTTTGGCGACTTGCCAGCCTAGAGCTAGTCACGAGATCCAATCGTGAGGCCCTGCTTGAGTGCACACTCTTGAGCATTTCTTCACACTCTTTCACACACTACCTTTACATGATTCCCACCTAAATACAGGGTTTCTAAATGTTGAATTACAAGCAAATTGGCATGGAATAAAGCTAACAAAATGGTTGATTAAATTCAACCTTACAATCTCCCCCTTTGGCTATTCCATGACAAAACCCTAAAACAAACTCTAGACTTAACATGTGAGTTGGGAACAGTTGAACAAAACTCACTCACACCTAACTCTAGAATCTAGGAAGCTCTTGAACCATACGAACAAGTAATTCCTGAAAACAACAACATAATATGATCATTGTAAGCAGAAAACTTGAAATGCATGTGGAGAAAGCACAATGCGATCAAGTAATATTAACGCAATAAAGCAAGGCTTGACCAAAAACGAACAACCACTATAAATAGTGACCACAATGATCATTCACACAAGGAATGAACATCCGGACATGCAAGCAAATAAGCTTAATGCAAAGTATCATTTGCATGTCCAACACTCAACCAATACAAAAACTCAAGGTAATTGTATTAAGGATACAAAATCCAACAAAGGGCACAAGAGTGATGTACTTAAAGAAATGCATAACATTAACAGCAAGTACTAAGCTACAAAGCATGGGTACAAATACAAAATACTGAAAATAAACTAAGACACATGATAATAATAAGCAAAACATTAAACATAGGCAACTCCTGCTCTTCAACATCAATACTCCCCCTTTAATCGAGCTCTTCCTCCCCCTATCATTATACTCCATCTCCCCCTTTTTGTCTCGGAATAGCTAGTCCTCATTTTCCTCTAGCTTCCTTTGAATTTGGTCCAATTGGGTTTGGAGAGAAGTGAACTTCGTATCACAATGGATGGTGTGATGGTGCATGAGAGAGGCGAGTCCAGACATCTTAGTGCTTATTTCATGGACGGATGCCATAATGTTGTCTAATTTCTTATCATATGAGGAGGAGCTAGAGCGAGAACCATTATGAGATGCTGAAGTCTCTGTCTTGATTCCTTTCCAACTATGTCCAATGCTAGCATTGAGTGTACGAATGTTGATTGGACTTGGCTTCGCATAGGGAGACTCATCATCTGATGGATGAATGCATTTGAGTTTCAATATCCTTGAAACGAGGCAGCAAAAAGGAATACAGGTCCTTGAGTTAGTTCTTGCAACAGTTTTGCAAAAAATATGAAAGATATGAGCACAAATGTCAATCTCTTCATCAATAATCAGATCATGAAGGAACAAAGCTCTCCCAAGATTCATGTATTTGGTGCTGGATAGAGGATACATATTTTTGAACATGATTATTGTAAGCACCCTTAGTTTTGGAGATAGGGAGGAAACACTGATTGAGTTCCCAGTTTGTGAGAATTCCAAGTTTCTTCCAAAAGCGTCCCTAAGTAAATCCTTATCAGGACTCAAATCATCATATACCGGTGGATTAGTAAACATTGGCCGGCTGATGTTTAGTATTTCTGCCAAATAAGCGGGAGTTACTGAGAAAATCTTTCCTCTAACCCAGCATTTGAGCTCTTCTCCCTCAACAATGGCATTAGCATAGAACTCTTTCACCAATTCTCGTATGCATCATCAAGGTTGGAGAGAAGGAAGTTCCAATCCTTCGTGGCAAACCATATAGGGATTTTGGTGCCCAGGAGAGACGGCTGGTCAACAGCCATTTCAACTAGCAAAGAGGCATCTCTAAAGCAGTTCGCATAGGTCTGAAAAGTAGCATAAGATCTGAACTTGTGAGGATCATACACTCCTCTTGGGAATCGGGTCCTCTTTGGCTTTGGGGAAAGATCATCAACATCAATCGCGAACTCTTTCCCTTTGTTGCTGCCTCCTTTCATAGCTGATCTTTTGAACGGAGACATTTTCAAGCTGCATCATGTTACACCCAAGAGCAACAGAGACCACATAAGACAACAAACTCTATTAGCACAGAGTTAGTCCCAAATCAGGAATATTGAAGGAAAACCCTAAAATCATGAGATTAAGGTCTCAATCATGTCACTGAGTGTGTGTGTGCCACAAATAACACATTGTGCAACCAAAGACAGAGTGTAATAACACAAAATCAACAAAACCCACACCACAATCTCACCAAAACAGCAAATACCCATATTCAAACATCAGATTCACATGTATCATCAAAAACACCAAATTCAAGAAAACTTTAGGTAAGAAATGTGAAATATATTGAGAAAGAAACAGAATCCATACATTTTCTTGAAGATTGGTGAAGATGTGAGGAAGAATATGGAGAGGTTGCGTGTGAACACAGTGATTTTGAAAGAGGGAAAGATGGACAAGAAGATGAATAGTCACAAGATGCGAGGGAAAAATGAATTTTTTTGAAAACCAGTCCTGAAAAAGACCCTCATTGTGTAAAACATGTGATTTTCATGGCTGAAATAAGTCGCCAAACACCTTTGAGACAAAATTTTGAAAATTTTGTCTAAGTGTTTTTCACGACTGGAAGTTCCATTCGCGAGTAAGTTACGTGGGAAGCCGCGAAACCTTCTAAGTAACCCTCGCAACTGGAGCTTCCACTCACGAACAAGTCGCTAACATGAGTCGCGAGAAATCTAAAAACCAAGATTTTTGAAAAAATTTCTAAGTCTTTTTCACGACTGGGACTTTAACCCGCCAAAGAGTCGCGAAAACCTTCTGAGTAAGCTCGCGACTGGGCATGCGACTGGGTTGACCCGCGAGGCAAGTTGCCAGAATAGGGTTGCACAATTTTTGAAATTTTTGACATTTCTCAAAACAAAAATACTTTCCAAAAACAATTAAAATACTCAAAAATATTTTTGTGTTTGATCAACATATAATTGAGCATGTGCAACACATTTAATCAAGTACAATCACACAAATGAATAAGACATTCATTGAACATAGACATGTGTGATGTGTGTGGGTACCAAAAATGAGATAGTCCTTAGTCTAATGTGAAGTTTCAATGATCAATTCAATCAAGTCATACACAATTAGCACGAGGATAAGTAACCAATCTCAATTATAGAAATATGCATATATGACCTCCCACAAAAAAAACTTGATAACACAATTTTGAAACTTTTCATTTGGCTCCATATATATCATATCATTTTATCTTTTTGAATCAATACATCTCTTTTTGAGATCAATGCCTGAAATTTTTGATATTTCAATTTGATGAGCAAGCCTTTGGCTTTTTGGGCATCATACATTTTTATTTAAGTCACTTTCCCTTTTTCCTAGTCAAATACTAGTATGTGCGACGGCTTTTATAGCTCATTATCTCTTTTCATTTTGAGATTTACATTGATTGAGCTTTTTAAGCAAAAATAAAAGAGTGGGAAGATATATAGGCACAAGTCTATGCAAGTTTCAAGATCAACAAAACCATTAACTCATCATTCATGACAAGTTTGAAGATCTATTTACAACAGTCACATAGATGTCAAGAGTTTTCCCACAATGATATGAGTGCATAAAGAACAAGCTACGCTCGTAAATGCACAAAGCCATTAGTACAAAGGTACAAGGCAAAAACATGCTTGAGACAATACACAATAATGCCGATCAAACTTTTTGGATTTTCTACTTTTTATGTGTTTTTGGATTTTTGACATAAAAGCAAGAAAAGATTGATCAAAACAAAACAAATGTAAAAACATTCAAAGCAAATAGCAAACAAACACAATCTTCAACACATGCTAGAACGATAACAAAAAGCACACAACCAATCAAAGTCACAAAGCATTGGAAGTATTAATGCATGGACATGTTATAATGCTTATGCATAAGTACCCCTCTTCACCCACACGTCACGTGCATTTGGGGTGATATCCGTAGAGGATTGGGTACGATTGTTGTGACTTTCAAACCTTCTATTGAAGCTTGCCAAACAGGTGGTGAATGCATCAATCATCCTCATCACATCCCTCACTCTGGGATCACCTTCTTAACCTTTTGATTGCTCAGTAGTCCAATTCCCTTTGTCATGTTTTGGTCCTCTCGGCCTTTGAGCACTTGAATTTTTCAATGCTTAAAGCTTATGACAATTGGGTCTAGTGTGTCCTTGAATTCCACGGTGATGGCAGAAGTGTTGGGTTATCGGACCTCTTTGTGACTTTGGGAGTGATTTCCTTTTACCCTTAGGTTTGACCACTGATTGGTTAGGAGGCTTAGTCATAAACTGTTGGTTAGTCACATTTCTCTTCTTCTCCAACTTCACTTTCTTAGCATTTGTGGTAGCTACCATCGATTCTTTGGCTTTCACAAACTTCATTTCCTTGGATATATTAGCAGCCAAACTACTCTCTCCGATGTATCCCAATCTACTTCTGTCAGAGAATGGTTTTTGATGAGCAAGCATTTCATCAAGCTTCTTGGAGGAGACTCGATTTACTTTAGCATTAGCCTAAACCGCCTCAAGCTCAAGAAATTTTATCTTTGAGTAGGCTTCGGTTAGCTCTCCATTTAGCGTCTCCATTTCACATTTGGTCTCATTGTGTCATACTAGAAGACTTCTATAATCTTCCTCTGCCCTCTTCATCTTTTTAATGGCCACGTTAGCCACTATTGCATATTCACCGGCCTTCTCAAGGAGGGAATTGCAAGTCTCTTGTAGTCCCACTGTTCCTTCATCTTCCTCATCATCATATTCCTCAACTATCCCAATTGACTCCAATTCAATGTGCTTACCAAGCTCTTCCATTAGCGCATCCAAATCATCTGAAGATTCCATAAGAGCAATGGTCATGAATGCAGAGAAGTTTCCCTCTCCATCACAGCTTTCAACTGAATCTGAATTAAAGGAGTTGGTGTCACCAAGAGTAATGGCATACACTTTGCCCTTCGCTTTCAAATAATTGGGACTCTCTTTCTTGAAATGTCCGTGTTCGTTGCATTGAAGCAAGTGATTCCTTAAGAGGATTAAGAGTCCTTCCCATCTTTCCTCTTGAAATCCTTTTTCTCCTTTCCTAAATTTGGGAATTTTCTCTTCTCAGCAAACTTTCCATTCTTTTTGAACTTCAAGAACTTTCGGAAATTCTTCACAAGATATGCCACATCTTTATCGACCTCATCCTCATCCGATGAGTCATGAGCTTCCATCTTCTCATTAATTGTCTTAAGAGCAAGGGATTTGCTCTTCCTTTGTGATGGCAACGACATCTCATATGTTTGAAGTGAGCCAATTAGTTCTTGAACCTTGATATTATCAAGATCCTTACTCTCTTCAATTGCTGTAGCCTTTGCACGAAAGCTCTCCGACAATGATCGAAGGATTTTCCTCACTATCTTTGAGTCCTCCGTTTTCTCACCCAAATTGAACTTGCCAATAACCACCTCATTTAGCTTGCCATAGAATGAGTCGAATGACTCGTCTTCACTCATTTTCAGCTCTTCAAATCTAGTGGTTAGCATCTGCAACTTAGTGTCCTACACCTTCTTCGCGCCTTCATAGGTGGTCTCCAATATTTGCCATGCCTCCTTGGCAATAGTTATGTGAGAAATCTTATGAAACTCATCTGGAGAAACACCACAAAAAATAGCATTTAGTGCTTTGCTATTTGCATTAGCTACTGCGAGAGCCGCTTTATCCCATGTGGATTTAGCGGCC
Organism: Quercus tomentella; assembly: GCA_028535165.1. NCBI lineage: Eukaryota > Viridiplantae > Streptophyta > Magnoliopsida > Fagales > Fagaceae > Quercus > Quercus tomentella. The sequence continues at coordinate 47,320,678 of JAPQVY010000100.1, forward strand.
TCTAGCCTAGTCCATCCTACATCTACTGCATCCCAAACAGTCTCATCGATTGAACATAGGAATGCCCTCATTCGAACTTTCCAAAAGGCATAATTGCTACCATCAAAATATGGTGGAGCATTTAGAGATTGAGATCGATCCATCTTAAACGGGGTCAAGGATCGCACTAAGGTAATTAAACCACAGCAAGTGCATCCGTTCTAATACTAATTGAATGTTCAAATAGTGTGTAAAACACCTATGAATGTTTAGACCCCCAAATTACGAATTACCAATTCAAGCTTATTATCAAACAATGTATGTGCGGAATATGAAAATAAGCTAAAACAAAATTGATAAAACAATCTAAACCATAATTAATCAAAACCACAGTAGTAACTAGAAGGCAAAGATTAAAGGAAGAGAGATGCAAACACAAAGACAACACAACGATGTGTTATCGAAGAGGAAACTGAAGTCCTCGGTGTAAAATCTCTTCGCCGTCCTCCAAGTGGTTAATAATCCACTAGAGAGTGAAGTTGGGATACATGAATAGTAAAAGACCATCAAAGCCTAATCTACCTAGTGTACCTAAGTCCTCCAAGCTAACGAGGTTACGTCGAACCTTTGTCTTCTCTAGCTTACCGGATTCCGCTATAGCCCATAGCATCAACCAATATCAATCGGTCCTTTCCTAACTGCTTCCCAAGCACCAAATAACCTTTTCACAGATATAAGTATGATGAGATAAGGATTTGGGTAATGTATCTCTCAAGGATGTAACAATGGAGAGGGTGAGAGTAGAGGAATTTGGAGAATCAAAATATAAAGATTGTGGATGAGTCAATCTTGTTTTTCTCTAGGGTTTCTCTCTCAAAATTCTTTCTGGAAGCTCTCTACAATATGTGTGTATAAGGGTATTTATACTGGTGTTTGTTTGGAATGCGAAAGGTCAGTTTTTCCCAAACAGAGTGGTCTGGTGACTTGACCTTGCGACTTGACTAAGTCGTGAGTCTGAGTCGCGAGCTAACTACCTAGCTAGACTAGAAGTTTTGTCCTGTAGTGCTCCAACTGGCGTGACTCTTCAGCTCCTCTACATGCTTAACACGTGTGCCTCCTTTGACGATTTACCAGGCGCAAGCCAATCCCGAGATTCAGTTGCAAGGCCTTGCTTGAGTGCACACTCTTGAGTATTTCTTCACACTCTCTTACACACTACCCTTACATGATTCCCACCTAAATACAGAGTTTCTAAATACTGAATTATAAGAAAATTGGCATGAAATAAAGCCAACAAAATGGTTGATTAAATTCAACCTTACAGTGATCAAGTCGCGTATTGGGATTCGCGCAATTGGTTAGTCACGTATTGAGAGCCGTGCATTAAAAGAAGAGATTGTCATTACAGAACAAATCCAATTGGGTATTCGGGTAAGGGTTCAACTATAGGTTGGCATAAGGTACTGGGATTCCTTTACTTGTAACCGTTTGTTTTGATAATAGTGGATTCTCGGGAGTGGTGACCTTAAAATCACCCGATGGGGTTTTTATCATGTAGGTTTTCCCCATTCGTAAACAAATCACTGTGTCAATTTAATTTCCGCTGCATACTTTAGATAATTGGTGATTTGTTTGTGCTACCACGCGTTTTGTATGTTAATTTGGTTAATTAATAAACTTGTCTAATTAATCAATTAATTTATCGCAAATGGGTCAATACATTCTTGGCCTATCAGCTTTAATGAATTTTAGTTTCATATTTTGTTTTGTTTTGTGACTTGCTATCTGGGTCATTAGAGAAGAAGAAGGGTTATTATATAAGTAGAGAAAGGCAGTGAAGCATACACAGGCCAAGAGGGGAGAAGGTTTCTATGGTGATTGGCTTTTTAAATTGGCTTTTCAATTGGTATAACCTGGATTGATTTTTTGTTTTTTACAGATTAATTTTCCCCCTTCAGTTTTTCAATTCCCTTCAAACTATTCGAAGATTTCCTCTTAATTCTGATTTTGGTTGAGTGGAACCATGAAGGCAAAAGGATATAAAAGATGTCCATGAGGCCAAACATAAGAGAGAGTTTGAGACACAACCAGCATGGCAAGCGTTGGAGATTTTTTGCCCATCCAAAGAGATTCACTGTAAGTTATTATTTTAGGTGTACTCTAAAATTTCAATCCACTCTCTGTTTGGTTTCGCTTAATCACAAAAGTTCAAAAAAAGAAAAGTTAGAGTTTCTTTTCATTCTTCTTTTTCCTACGTATTAATGCTAGAATTAATATGGTTGCTTGGAGTTTAAAGTATTTGTTTTGATTTTTAATTTTTTTTTGGGTATAGCTGAATTTGATTTTGATTTTGATTTTGCCTTTTATTTTATTTTTTGGGTGGAAATTGTAATTGGACTAATGTTGATGAGTTTCCATACGTAATTGCGGATGATAACAAACATTGTGGCATGACATGGGCTGTTTATTGCTCCATTTCATTGTTGCGAAAGAAAAATCTATTTCACCGATCAATATACAGAGAGTGAGCGTCTATAATGCAATGGGTGAGAAATTTGATGGCCCTGCCACTGCCTTCTCGGTCTTCTGCCACTATCATACTTTTAGAAATTTGTTCTATCTATTTATTTTAAGTTAGGTGACAAATATGATATAGGAATTAATTTTGCTAGAGTTGCTTTGAAATTGTAGAACAAAATATGGTATGGTTTGGGAGTAGTTTGTGACAATGGAAGCCAATGTATAGGAGCTATGTGTGCAAAAAAAGAACCAAGGAATCACCAAATTGCAGTTATGAAATTGTCATGGTTGTTTGCAGCTATTCACATGAAAATTATTTGATTTAGATTTTCTTTCATTATTTTATTTTAGGTTTAGTAAGGTTTGGGACGAGTTGTTCATTTATCAAAAGAAGGTCTGGGACACTTCATGATTTTTGTAACATGTTGTAACTACTTTTTGAACATGAATTATTCATTACAATGGAGAGTTCACTTTTTTAATTTTTACAATTATATAGTTCATGTAAAATTAGAAAGCCTTTTTTTTTTTTTAATGTATAAACTATACTTTCATAAGAATTTTGCCCGTGCATTGCATGGGTTAGCGACTATTATTTCTTTGTTGATTGGTTATTTGCTAATAGTACCCTAGAAAAGGAGGGGGAAAGGTTTTTTTTTCAGTGTGAGGCCTACCAAAATAAGCTCAAAAATCTGGGTGTTCTGGGCTTGCCAAACACACCTGTGCAAAAGTTTTGTTCACTATATATGTAATTTAGCCATGAGCTATAGATGTAACCATGCATGTTGAAGTTACAAGATAGTCATTTAATTTACTCGCCTTTTCTTTTTATCAGGGAGGATTTGATATGATCTACAGTGGGAGAGACAAGATTGAAATTCCAAAGCAGTTAAGATTCTCTTTTTTTTTTTTTTTTTTTTTTTTTTTGTCTGGCTTATTTATTGACTTTCTACCAAGTTTCTATGCGCTAAGACTAACTAATTGCAAATGGATATGATTTTCAGTTTAAGCAAGCTGAAGAAACAACATTGAAGCTTGATTTGGATGGGCATTAATATGTTGTTACTTATGCAGTGAACCACATCAAGTGCAGTTTCTACTCATTATAATGTCTATCAATATTGTATGCTTTGTTTGAGGACTGTTAGGACATATGTCACTATTTTGTGTAATTGACTTATCTTTTGACAAAACGCACTTTACTTGTATTTGGGTAGATCTAGAATGTGTTTAATATTTCAAGAAACTTTGTTTCAAGATCAAGTGTTGAAGCCATACAAGTTTGTCCAAGATTCAAGCTGAAAAGTGTCTGTCATTAAAGCTCAACAACTAGCTCAATAGCTAGCCATCTATTGAGCTTAAAGAGCTGTTCAATTCCGTGGCTCGATAGCAGCTCGACAGATAGGGTATCTATTGAAGTTTATGAAAAACAGAATTTCAGTTTTGTTTTGACTCTAATTTGTGATTATGTGTTTAAGCTTTCTTTTCTAACAACCCTAGACATATAAAAGGATTATTTTAAGGGCCGTCAAAGGTGACACAAGTTGCACAAGTGTTGAGTAAAGTTTGTTCAAGCAAATTGTAACCGGAGACAGAATTTGCCCTAGTTTATCATTCTTGTGAAAAAGTTGCTGTGTTTGTGCACTGTAGGGTTTTGTAACTAAGCATCTTCTTGATCTTCATTGTGTTGATGAACTGAAGAACTTTGCAGCCAACAACCTTCTCTAGTTGGTGATTGAAGTTGTGTACTGGGATTCACGCAATTGGTTAGTCACGTACTGGGAGCTATGCATCAAAATGAGAGATTTTCACTACAAAACAAGTTCAATTGGGTATTATGGTAAGGGTTCAACTGTAGGTTGGTATAAGGTATTGAGATTCCTTTACTTGTAACCGCTTGTTATGATAATAGTGGATTCTTGGGAGTGGTAACCTTAAAATCACCCGGTAGGGTTTTTGCCATGTTGGTTTTCCCAATTCGTAAATAAATCACCATGTCAATTTATTTTTCCGCTGCACTTAGTTTATTTGGTGATTTGTTTGTGCTACCACGCGTTCGCATGATAATTTGATTAATTAATAATTTTGACTAATTAATCAATTAATTCATCACAAGGGGTCAATTCATTTTTGGCCTATCAAGGACTCAAGTTTGTGTTGCAAAGATGTTTGTACCATAAAATTGTTCATTTCCCTGCCTTTGTATTGATTAATAACAGCAACTAGATAAATGTGTGGCCTAGCAAAATGCCACATGTTGAAGTTATCATATCTTAAAACTTTAAAGTTCACCTGTTAAGGCCACATGGAGCAGTTGTAAGTTATTAATGAGAATATGGACACACTAATATAGTTGAGTGAGAAATGGAGATACTTTTTCATGGACAATAGGAATTAAATTGCAAGAACCATGATTGGGGCTAGGGTGTTAAATTATTAATATCTTCCCTAACAAAAATTGAAATGGCTTTTCAATTTGTGACATTTGGCTTGATTTGCATCAGAGAACTCCTTTTAGTCTATTTTTCCTCGAAACCAAACACCCAAAAACCTTGAACCAAAGAGAGCCATAATAGGAACAATTGGTCATGAGCCACAAGCACAACCAAAACCCATCCAAGCATTAACAATGTTAACAATGAGCATCCTACTTAATCCTTTTGATTAAATCTATACAACCCAAAAGTTTAATGTTTTCACCTTACATTACACTTTGTATTAATGAGCATCCTGCTTAATCCTAGATTTACAAGTTGAATGATGTCACTTCTCATTAGATAAGGAGTTCATATGCTTATAAGTGGGCTTGATAGCCAAGAAGGTGAGCAACTAGGTGGATTAAAATTGTTTCTTTTTTGAAACATTGTTCAATGCTGCAAACAGTGAGGAATGCATACTTTAATGCTGCTATAGTCAAAAGATTTAAAAAAAAAAAAAAAAAAAAAAAAAAAAAAAAACCATAATTCTTCTTTAGTTGAATTATTTTTACTTAGCCTTTCTCTTATTATGATTTCCTAGGTATGTCATGTTTGTGTATTTTTAAAGCCATATCAAATGTTTTATACACAAAATTGATGTTTGAAGTGTAGCTATTGGAAATGGTTGCTGATCTTTTAGTTCTTTTAATAGTGATGATATATGTGTTTGGTTTGATTGAACAGGAATGGCAAAAGAAAATTATGCAGTTTCTTTTTCAAAAATTGTTGAAACATAGTGATGTGGGTACTTTTGGAATAATTACTAGCAAAAATGTTTTCTCTATGTCATGGAACCATGTCGTTAATACAATTTTATTTTTTTTTAATTTCTAATAAAATGTTCATGAATAGTCTTTCAGTGGATTTTGTGTGTGTGTATATATATATATATATATATATATATATATATATATATATATATATATAAAAATAAATTCCAGTATTTCTTCTTTTTCTTCGTATGGATGGAATTAGATATTTTTTGGTTGTCTAAGTTTAAGAGAACCTGGTTGTTGTTTTTTTTAAGGAATTACAAACTCTTTTAGACAAGATACATATATTTATTGAAGTTGGTACGATCTCTAGTTATGGTTTTCTCTAGTTATGGTTATGACTCCTATTTTGGTAGTTAACTTGGGACTGTTTTCAATTGACAAGTAGAACGAACAACAATTTCTTTAGCTGAAGAAGTATTTAAAAGAAAAATGTAAAATGAACAACAATTATGCTTCTCTACCAATTTGCTTCCAAGGAAGGAAATTCATACCATTCTCTTTAGTTGGATTTTAATTTCAATTGCTAGAAATATTTTTATCCACCACAACGGGTGTCACCATTTTAGTTGTTTAGAATACCCTTAAAAGAAAATCTATTTGTAAGACAACACATGTTGTTATGGATAGCATTTTGAGTGTTATATACATTTTAAATTTGAAATTCATTCTAAGTGTTATTTTTCAAAATTTATAATTTCAAATACATTAGCTACATACTTATTTAATTAAATTTATTTAACTAAGGCTTTTGAAATAAAATGTTCGCTCCAAATATTTACCTTAAATTATTTGAATATATTTGCTTTCTTAGATTCTAATTATTTTTATGTACAGACATTTATTTGTGGATTCTTACAAAATGGTCATTATTATTTTTTTACTTTGACAAAAATAGATGTATTTTTTTTTTTTTTTTTTGAGAGAACCCAAAAATACATGTACTTATGTAATTCCAGTGCATTTGCACGGGTTTGAAAGCTAATTCATATAATGATTAGAGTAGTGTAAGGCACATTGCTTCTCCGGACTCTTTGTGTACGAAGCATGGGCCCAAGAGTTACGATAGCCACATTTTCAAACTCTACATGTTTTATAAGTTCTTTTTTTATCTTTTCCTTCTTTTTATTTATTTTTTTATTTATTTTTTTTAGATTTCCTTCCCTCATTCCTTATCTCTTAACTTCTAAGTATTGATCCTCTAGAGGTCTAGAGACTTGGGCCCTTTTCTCATTACTTCCACAATATTTTAATTTATAACAAATCTTAAGTAATAAGTTGTTATTAGATCAAATCTAGACCCATTGTTAAAATAATCGGTTTCCCTACTAGTAACAATTAGTAACATTTTATCACTTAAGATCTGTTATAAAAATATTATAAACCTAGCATTATTCTTGAGCGAACTAACAAAGGGTCACCTATTATGGCTTGTGGATGCACAACATGGGTCCATCTCAAATAAAATAATCATATTATTTTAAAGACTAAAGAGTAATGTTAAGAATGTTATAAATTTTTTATTCATTTAATTAAAAAATCATTGATTTTGTTTTTTTTCTAGAAATTGATTGATTTTGTTTTTTTTTTTTTTTTTTTTGAGAAACCAATCACATTAATTGTACCTATACAATAAGATAAATATTATATACCGCAAAAAAAAAAATATATATATATATATATATATATATATATATATATATTATACATGAGTCAAATTTTTTTTTTACAAAATATATTAAATGAAAATATAAGAAACTCTATGCACGGGATTTTAATTAGCTAGTTATCTTTTCTTTTTTCTTTTTTTTTTTTTTTTTTTGGAAGATATTTTAGCTGGTTATCTTAATAGTAAAGGATTGTCATAGAAAATATTTATTTGTAGTATACTAGACTCATCACATGCGCTTTGTGTTGTGTAATAAGGTTCTTTTTTATTTTATTTTTTATTTTGGATTTAGTGAAATAATGTTTAAAAGTGAGATAAAGATAACGTCCTAATTTTTAAGATCTTGATAAAAGTTTGAAATTACTGATCAATAAATATATGGATAAAAATATCTATAAAAAAAAAGAAAAAAAAAAAAGAGGGGCGATTCATTAAGCCTAAAACTTAGGAAATTTTTAAAAAATAATAAATTACTCTTTTAACTAATTTGTGTTTTTAAATTTAAAATTATTCAACTAAAAGATATAGATATTTTAGAAAGTTTAAGAATTTATGTGAGAATATTTTAGTATGCCAAATGTTGAAACTCAACCAGGAAATCCTGTTATTGACAGTATAGATAACTTCTATTACAAAGTATCTGGAGTTTAAGCCATTACACATTCTTGGAATTTTTGGACTTTATTCTGTTACTTATTCACATGTTTCTTTTTCTTTAAAAGCTAGCTAGGCTATGATATCTTCTCAACATAAAAATTTTATTTTAAAAAAAGCTAGGCTATGTGAAAATAGATATTTCCTTTTCATGGCAAATTAATCGTCCATTTGGATTGAAGGGAAGGGAGAGAGAATAGAGTAGATTTGATCCAAAATTAGTTTATTTTCAGCCAACTCTACTCCACTCCCCTCCACTCTATCAAGGAATTGATGAAATGATAAATTTCGGTATTGAATTAATTAGGAAAAAGTGATTGCAAGAGTTTATATACACTGAATGTACCAAGCTAACTGTCTAATTGCAAAACAGAAAAAATAACCACCTATACATGTGTCTGCCTATAGTAATAACTAATCTTCACACGCGCTTCAACTTAAAGCTTTAAACTGTCTGCTAAATTAACTACAAGTCCTATATACAAGAAACACACTACAAGCTACTGTCGTTTTTGCTCTGTCTCTATTCTAGCTACAGAGCTATGCTACTCTTATTGCTCACTGTTACCTTCAATCTGATAAACTCCCCTTTCTTCTCCCTCTCATTCCAAACGGACCATAAAAAGAAATTGAAACTTATAATTATAGCCTTTTTGGCTTCTAGAGCATTCTCATTAGGTGTTCTATAAATATGCCACTTTGACACACCAAAAAGCTTACTTAATTATTTTAGTACATCATTTTACAATATATCCTACATCATATGTTTTATTCTTTAATTCCATGCATTAAAATAATATATACAACACATTAAAATAATATATTCACACAAAACTTAGCCAATATACAAAACACAAACAGTGGCAGTGGTTACCACCCAACGATCAACAACCACCGCCACAACTAGCAGCCACAAATCAACAACCACTGCATCCTCCACAGCCCAAAACACAACTCAAGACAAACCAAATAAATTCCAGCCAAATACCCACAACAAACCCACAGCCACAAACGCCATAAATCAAATTTAAAAAAAATAATAAAAATAAAAAATAAAAACAGGTAAGAAAGGTAGAGAGATCCGGCAGTGGTGGCTTTCTTTGTCGGTGGTTGTGCCTTTAGATCGGCGGTAGTGGCTTAGATCGTCTTCACGCCGCGGTTAAGATGCACATCAGACAAGCGGTGATTGCAGCTTCAAGCCGTGGTTGAGATGGGTTCAGACCGAGGCGACATGGCAACTTCAAACAGAGGTGGCAATGGTGGCTTCAGACCGGCAGCGATGGAGTCTTCAATGACGACGGCTTGATCGGTGAGGGAGGCAGAGAGGAGAGGAGGGAAGATCCACAATCCACAACACTGCCATAACTAGCTGACCCACGATCCAAAAACCCTTAACACCAATCCATAGCTCTACTGCTCGATAAAGAGAGAAGAAAAGAGTTTATTTGGGTTTGATTTGAGGTGCAAAGAGAGAGTGATAAGGCAAAAATGTATTGACCCCTTGCAAATTAATTAGATTCAATTACATGCAATGGCATGTAGCACAAACAAATCACCAACTAAACTAAATGCAGCGGAAATTAAATTTGACACGGTGATTTGTTTATGAATGGGGAAAACCACTAAGGCAAAAATCTCACCGGGTGATTTTAAGGTCACCACTCCCAAGAATCCACTATTATCAATCACAAGCAGTTACAAGTATAAGGAAACTTACCAAACCCTTTGGCCTATCCCAAAATACCAACCTACAATTGAACCCTTACCCGAATACCTAATTGAACTTGTATTTTAGTGGCAATCTTTCCGTTCAATGCACGAATCCCAGTACGTGACTAACCAATGTTGCATAGATCCCAGTACGTGGCTAACTCTAGCAATTTAAAGAGGTTGTTGGCTGTAAAGTTCTTTAGTTCATCAACAATGAAGATCAGGAAGTTCCTTAGTCACAAAACCTTTGGTGTAAAGACGCAGTAGCTTCTTCAGAGAGAACAATGCACTAGGTCATTTTCTACATGCGCGATGGCCTTTAAAATAAGCCTTATATATGTCTAGGGTTGTAAAAAAAGAAACCCTATACAAATATTTTAGCATGGGCCGAAAATTAGATTTGGAAGTTCTGATTTTGTAAGTCTCAACAGAAACAGATTGTGTCGAGCTTCTATCGAGCTTTGACTTTAAATTTCGATAGAAGTGTTTCTGTCGAGATTACTGTCAAGGTTTAATGAACAGCTCTTCTTCACTTGTTTCTTAGTCAGATCTTCATAACTTTAACACTTAACTTGAACAACATGTTTCTTGAAGTCTCAAAGGATTAACCAATTATATAAAATATGTCCCTAACATAGAGAAAGACATTTAAGGTTCAAGGTGAGGGAGGGGCTAGGAATTTGATCTGAAGAAGAAAGAGGGAGAGAGAGAACATAGGTTGGGAGAGAGGGGCAAATTTATGAGAAGAGAGAGAAAAAATCGAACAAAGAATTGAAAAGAGAGAGAAAAAGTCAAATAAAAAATTATTTTTTGATTTGACATTTGTGTCCGTATCGTTCCAAATTTGGATCGGTACTGTTCACTTGTGCCAAATATTTTAACATTTAAAACACTTGTTGTAAAGTGTTTTTGATGTTTGGTATGCCAAATTCCAATAAGCACACCTAATAAGAATGCTATTATTACCTCATTTTTCTACAGGCATTTTGGCTGCTACTGGCCCTATTTTCCAGTCGTATTTGTTGAACCTAATAAGAATGCTCTCATTACCTCATTTTTCTACAGGCATTTTGGCTGCTACTGACCCTATTTTCCAGTCGTATTTGTTGAAAAATAAATACCTGTCAAAGAAATTCAGCAAATTAAAATAAATAAATACCTGTCACAGAAGTCAGATTCATTAAATGCAGAAAATGTCGTATTTGCTTATAGGAAACCCCACACACATGGCCCCCCCCAAAAAATGACAAAATGTCCATCATCAGATTCCCTAGGCCTAAGGGTCCGTTGGCTAAATATGCCACTCGATTGGTGAGTAGTGCTGTATGGTGATAGAGATATGGCCGACATAATTTGTGGAAACGTATAGGGCTGGCTCTCTTTAGCCGACTCTGCAAATCTCATCTCAAATGCTCCGATTAGAATTTTTTTTCTAAATAATAATAAATATTAAAAAATTTAGTTAGTTGTCACATTTTAAAATAATGTTGAAAACTAGCATCTCGAGTGTCTAAAACTCGAGTTTCAAGATAAAACTCGAGTTTTTAAGTCTCGATTTGTAAGTAGATTAGGTTAAAGTGGGGAAAAAATCAAGCTGAAAATCGAGTTTTAAAGACTCGATTTCCATAAATTGAATAAAAACACCGCTATAGGGCTATAAAACGTCACTATAGGGTTTAAAAACGCCACTATAGGACTCCCTAAACCTGTACTTATAAAAAAAATTTTGTAGGAAAACGCTGCTATAGGGCTTTAAAACGTTACTGTAAGGCTTAAAAACGCCACTATAGGTGAAATTTTTTTTGCATGAAACTCAAGTCTTAAAGACTCGAGATCTATGTCGCATTCTCACACTCGCAACGCGAGTCTTTTGGACTGGAGTTCTAATATGGATCTCGAGTTTCTAAAACTCGAGATGCTACTTTCCTTTATTGTTTCAAACGTTACCTAACTAACTATATACAATTCTTTTGCACAGCTATTTTGCACATTACCTCACTTCAATTATATATGTTACTAAAATTCGTGTGACTATTCTCTTTGTTTTATCGCTCTATTAATTTGAAAAAGTGTAAAATTTAGATTCAGTATTTGGATGTTGTTTTATAATTTTTTTTTTTTTAATTCAATCATGTGATTGTATTTAACTAAACATATAATTTCATCCCATGAGAAAAAAAAGTCATATAGTTAAATCTTAAAAAGAAAACTTAAGGAACAATACATAAATATTATACTTAAATTAAATTTTGTCTTTTGAGAAAAGTGTATGCTATATGATGTAAGCAAATTTTATTTTGAATGGTTAGTAAATCATAATAGGAAAGTTTTGACACCACTTTCATGAGAAATATAAAAAGGTTGTCAACAACATTTATTATTTTATTTAGGGTAAACAACATAAATGGTGTTAACATTTCCCTTTTTTTAATAGTAAATAAGTTTTATCTAGGAGTTCAAAAAAAAAAAAAAAAGTTTTATCTAGGGTAAATAACATAAATGGTCTCTATCATTTACACCATATTTCAGTCTTTGCCGTTATCTTATGGATGTAAAAGTCTGATGTGTCAAACGGAATAATAAAGAATTAAGTTACTTGCTACTTCAACTACCAACTCTACAACCACATCATATTAAAATATTTATAAATAAATAAATAAATCGACACAATTTTATTGTGGATTGTTAATAAACCATAATAGGAAAATTTTGACACTACTTTCATGGGAAATATAAAAAACTGTCAACAATATTCATTGTTTTATCATTTTCCCAATAAAATGTTTCTAAAAATAGCTTTTAAAACCTATGCCCTTAGGCCATTGGTTAACATTTCTCTTTTATTAATAGTAAATAAGTTTTATTTATAAGATTTTAGGGATCATGAAAATTTATTATTGAAAATGGAATTCATCATTATGACTTATGAGCATAGTATAATTCAGCTTCCAATTTCATGAAACTGTTAAATATTTTTTTAATTGCGCCAATAAATGGTAAGGGCCAAAAAATCAATAACTTATCAATTTGCCTATGGAGTGATTGTCGTTATACTTTTTATTTTAGTTTCAATTGCAAATCTGCAATTATGGAAGGAGCATTCAACCATAATATTGTTGAAACTAGGCTTTGCAATAATATGGAAGATGATTTTCTTACAAAATATTTGATCTTGTATTATAGAAAGGAAATTGCAATTTAGTTCAAAATTAATTATATATAAATGATTTTGAAGATTTAAAGGAATATTGAATTCGATTTTGATATGAAATAGATGAATGAGTTGAAATGTATTAAGGAACAATTATTTTGTATTTTAATTGTACTAAATATAGGTTGGGTATTTTTATTTATTTATTTAGTTTTAGTTTTTAATATTTTTTTATTCTTGAATAATGAATCATTAAATTTCTTTTTCATGCTTTGACCCAGGGATAAAATCATGGTTGGTCCACTGCAGCCTACCTATAATGGCATCTTTCTTTAACTTACAAAAATGGATGAAATATTTCAACTATAATGCAGAGTTATTAAATCTAATTTTTATAATTTTTTATATAAAAATTATTAAATCCAATTAAATCAAATAATATGTTTTCAACTATATATAATCTAGTTATTAATTACTAACATAGATTTTTGAATGGTTAAAGCTTAAAATTCTAGAGGCGTTGGAACCCAGCTTGATGGATGCAAACACTTGTACTAGGACAAGGACTCAAATTCTACCAGCAACTAGGGTTTTAAATGATTACCAAATGAGTAAACAATTGGTAATGGAAAGTGCCCTTTGGGTCAACAATTGTAGTGATATGACTCCAAATGAGTAAACATCTGACTTCCTGGTAAGCTTTCTTGTTTCATAGAACTCAGGATCTATGCAATGGAAAGTGCCCTTTGGGTCAGTAAAATGACAGAGTGTTGTATCGTTGGTTGATCTTCTTTCATGGCATAATATACGGCAGATTCCAAAGTCACTAAGTTTACTCTTAAAGTTGGTATCAAGAAGGATATTAGAGGGTTTCAAGTCACCATGTACTATGCTGTGAGGTTTTCTAAAATGAAGATAAACGAGGACGGAGCACAACTCTGTGACAATGTGTATTCGAGTTTGCCATGATAATGGAGTACTTTTGTTCTTGCAGTAGAGCCGATCTTCAAGGATTCCATTGGGGAGATACTCATAGACAAGCACAAAAGCTTTAGAACAACATCCAATAAGTTTGACTAAATTGGGATGTGTCAGCTGACTCAATGCACGAACCTGATATACAACCAACTAATCAGAAAGAAAGTCAAACTTTTGATCCAACTTATTCTTTTTAGGTATTGAACAAAACATTTCTCCGAGCCTCGTGATTATATAATCAAATTTTTTGATATAGAAGTGCTTTAGATATTACTAGCTTGTTTTACCACAGAAAAGAGTTAAAACTACTAATTAAGTTGTCACTTTATGCATATTATACAAGCACAAGCCATGATTTTACGAGTGCAAATTGCATGAAAAACAAGTAGCGCAGTACGTACTATTATACTATAACTACGTAAGGTTTTAATTGGATTATAAGAAATTTTGTACTACCTGAGCACCACTCTTCAGTATTGTCACGTTCTATAGGCTACAATCTATCAATAATCCTATAACGTAATTATATACACCAACATAACATAATATTGCATGACAGGATGTAGTTACAGATAAAATGCTTAAAAATGGAATATATATATATATATATATATATATATATATATATATATATATATCTTAATGTTTTAGAATGCAAAGAGAAATTATATCCAAGCATGTGAGATACAGTAGTTAAATTTATCAACATAAGTGAATGATTATAGAAACTCTCCAAATAAACATGCATCTACATAATTCCAAATTATTTAAGCAACGGATCATCATATATAGAAGATCGAGTTGGATATGCCCCAAAATTATGTCATCAAATTTGACATTCTTTTAGTTGAGATATCAATTAAGATTAGAATATAGTAAACAACTTAACAAATGCACCAAACTAGAAAACTATACTAATCTCACCCTAATATTGACATCATAGCCAATGGCCAAATAAATATTTAACTAAATAAATTATTCAACTGATTTTCAAATGATCACACAAACCTCCATTTCGAATTCTGAGGGGCCTTGTGAGCCATTAGATTTTAGCCTCTTTATAGCAACTTCATTTTGATGCAGGAGACCTTTATAAACGTTCCCATATCCTCCTCGTCCAATTATAAGGGATTCATCAAAGACTTGAGTAGCTTCTTCAATCTCAGACAGCAAGAACTCAAGCATTTGTCTAGAGGCTTCTGCTTGTTTTCTTCTTAGCCCTTCAGCTTCTTGCAGTGCATTGTCACGCTCAATCTGCAACACATCTCTCTTTTTTTGTAGCTCTTCATTTTGGCTCTTTAATAATTTTTTTTTCTTCTTTGGCAATCCGAAGTTCTTCCATCATTTGGTCTTTCAGATTCTTCAACTTTTCAAGTTCTCTCTCTTTCACTAGTGCTTCCTCAACTTCTTTCCTTTGTTTCTCCTCTTTTTGGACCTGTTGATTGGATTATCGAAAACTTTGAGTACGACATTAAACCTTTTAACATTTACAATGGTATAATTTTCAAGCATATGGTTCATATGATAGCATATGGTCTGAGATGTGTATTGCGCATTGAGTATTATACATTTTTCTACGCAGTAGCAAGAAGAAATTCTTGATGCACGGTTTTTAAAATATTGTAAGAAATTATTTTATGTACCAAGTATCCTATTTATTATGCACGATAATATTTATAACTTCAAATATATTATACATCATTAGAGAGAGAGAATAATCAACCATATGAACCACTTGCTTGAATGAATTGGCAAATATTTAATTATTTTGTTAATTTAATTGCATTATTATCATTTAAATTCCCCTTTAAAAAATGTATTTTAGATTCTTAATTTGTGTATCAAAATTATTTTTATCATTTGTTGTACTTTTTTTTATTGTTGTCAAAATAACTAAATTTGAACAAGAATATCGTGTTCCAAATTAATTGTTTCTTATATAAATATTATATAAAGAATTTAAATAATGTAATTAAATTGTTAAGAATTATATAATTAAAATTATGAATCTTAGATTACTAAGAATAAAGTTCCTACTTTTACACATAAATATTAGTCGATATCCCTACTTTTTTTTCTTGAGATAATTACAATAAACTCACTTGTGATATATCCCGTTTTCACTTTGCCTACTCATAGTTCAATCATTCACACTTTGCCCACCTAAGGTTAGTCCCGTTAGCCTTCCGTAATCCACCTCTCCGTTTGACGTTAGAAAAACACATTTTTAGGCAAAAACAAATATAACAAGAATCAAAAAGCTAGGGTTTTAAATTCCACATGAACTTCATTGAGAACAAAGTGGAGGAACAACACACCAATCAAATGGCTCAATGAAATTATTTTTAATCTATAACAATATCAACAATTTCACAACAACTCAAAATTTTGAACCAAATTTTACAAGAAGACCAACATCTCAAAACAATCAGCAACATTGTCAATAAAGAGAGAGTGAGATAGAGATAAGCCAACAATTGAAGTTCTTTTTGTATTGCCAACATTTACTCAAATTCGTTTCTTTTTCTTTTTCTTTTTTTCCTCTCTTCTTAGGTTTGTTGATTGAATTATTAAAAAGGGAAGGGCTTGTGTCTAGTGAAAGTTATCACTGGACACGTTAGGATTCGAACACGTATTCAAGAGTGGACACGTGTCCGCAATCCAACATGTCCAGTTATAACTTTCACTGGACACGAGCCGCACCCTATTAAAAATTTGTGTAAGATTTTGGACTTTTGGACTTTTACATCAGTATACTTTTCAAGCATAGTACATAGTCAACTACAGTGTTTAATTGACCTTGTTGTGCAGCTATTTAAAAACCCTTTTTTTTTTCTTCTATTCTCAAAAGTACTTAACTAACTTTTAACAAATAAACAAAAAGTGCAATCAACTAAAATTTGGATATAAACACACCCTAAATTCTTTACCATGCATATGGCCTCAACCAAATGTCTTTGGGCTTGCCGGCGCAGCTGTGCCTCCATTTCAGCCTCTGCCATGGCTTGTTGAAGTTTCTCATAAAGTGAACTTCCATCCTGCTAGGATTTATAGTGATTGAGCATGTGAATAATTTTGAAGTGATTTTAGGAAAGGGCCATGTTTATTACACATTGCCTGTTATACGTACACACAAAACACAACATTGCAAATGAATGCTTTGCACGTACCACAACACTGCGAGCTCCATTAGATGAGCATGTTGATATTGTACTGGCACTTGAAGTCAATGTTGTACTTGGTTTCAATTATGAAGATGCAACAGGACTTTTTGAATTAGCTGAAGCTGGAGAAATTGAGCTTAAGTCTAACCCATTCTCATTCCAAGAAGTTAAAGTTACATCAACCTCTTTTTTGGGAGAAAATGTTGAGTAATCAGAACCAGGACTAATGGATGATCCATCCCATTCATCAGAACTCCCAGTCCCTTCTACTGCTAATTCCAACCTGCTCTTTGGAGATGAACGCTCTTCAATATTTTGGTTGAAAGGAATATCCATTATTCTTTTTCCACCATTGTCGCTTTCATGACCCAGTGTAACAGAATTTGATCTCAAACAGTTTGATGGTCCAGCTTCAGTGATGTCCCTCTTGTGTCCCAAAGTTACAGATTTTGACCTGGAGTAGTTTGATGTTGCAGATTCAGAGTTGTCCCTATCGTGCCCAAAGTAACAGACCGTGATATCAAGTGCTTTGCTCAAGTTTCAGTTTACGAACTTGCCTCCCTATTTTGATACTTGCATTAGTAACAAGATCAAGCAATCAAGCTATTATTACGTATGATAAATTACCATTTGTCAAAAAATTTAAACTATTATGAAATGGAAAACTTAATCATTCAACTATTATCTTTACATAATTGAGTTGAGTTCATACGCATTAATAGTCATGATCATCAGCTGATAGTTACTTTACCAAATATAATTAACAACCCTGTTAATCAAACCTGGCATAAATAAGGCGACCGCTACAAATAAATTGTATGCGGCAATAAGGAGGTGCACGTTTGCACACGTACTTAGCTTTCTTAGACTTGAGGCCCATCTTCCTGCATCATTGAGTGATGTTAATACTTGATGCTGAGTTCTCCAAGATCATATAGCAATCATTGATGTTAAACCATAGAATACTTTCATCATCAGGAACATGATATATATATATATATATATATATATATATATATATATATATATAGAGAGAGAGAGAGAGAGAGAGAGAGAGAGAGAGAGAATGATAAATTAAAACCTTAAATCTTAACAAACAAGGAATCAGATAGGGAAACACCCCATTTTACACCAACAATAATAAAGCCATCTTTTGAAGGAGCTCTATTAACTAATTGAACCTATCAATCAAAGCCATTCCCATTGGTACAAGATATTCCAAAGCTAGGGCAAAAAATAAATAAACAAAATAAAACTAACAATCATATCAAATTTGCATGGCATATCTATTCATGATTTACTTCATTCTTCACTTATCAAGGAAAGTATTTATTTCATTCCTTAGTACGTTATTATTTTAATTATTTTTTAGTCTATCTAATTCTAGATGTGCTACTAATTAAGGCATTCTATTCATTAGTTCCCCTTTTCCCTTATGTTCTGAACGTTGGGCTTCTTTGCATAATCCAAACGGCATGGTCTACAGTTAGATCCTATTAATAACCATGTATGTACTTTGATTTTTGAAGCAATAAAAATTGACAGTAGACATCCACAGTGTATTATACATAGAACAAGAATTGAACATGAAAAATTAATGGAAAGCTTTTTATGCGGTTTGTACTCTTTATAAAGCTTGTCTAATGCTCCTCCCATTACAACTTCCTTAATCCCATGATGAGAAATGAGTTCTAGAACTCCCTTTCCGATATCGTCCATTTCAATCCATACGCTCTGTGCCTGTACCTAGATTTGAAAAAAACAATAATGTCATTCAGCCAAAAAAAAAAAGAAAAAAAGAAGAAGTCAACAAATTTGAAAACTCAATAATTGAAATTTCAAAAAAAGAGTCAACAATGCAAATGGAATCTTGGGTTCAAACCATACAATGCACTACAAGAAATGTAATTACCATTAAACTATCACTTGAACCCAATATTGAAAGTTTGAACAATTAATGCCCTAAATTTCAAATTTTCAATGCTTGTGACCTATATATGGATTAATTAACCAATAAAAGAGGACAGTAATGATGCATGTTTTGGGGTTCAATTTTATTAACTTCAAATCCATTTTAGTAGAAAGTACTAATGCTTTCACAATGGTTGAATTTGGCATGTTGCCATTAATTCTTATATGGATCCATGAAAATATAAAATACCCAAATGCATACTTCCTTTAATTAGATTCCAAATATTTATTTAAAATTTTAAAGTCAAAGCTGAGAGAAAATTCAGTTAGATTTCAATTGTAGGCTAATTTTGTGTTATCTGTTAACTTAAATTTTTTTAATTTTTGTGCCAAGTGAGTTAATAAATGTCAAAATACTAAAAATCCAATATTAATTAACTATAAGCAAAAAAAAAAAAAAAAAAAAAAAAAACCAATCATATATCTTCTCAACAAAAACCAATTATAAAGTACTATTAAACTCAAGCAGAAATTTTAACATGCATCTAATTATACGAAAACATGAGCCAAATAAAACATGTGGCAAAATTGTGTTTTGAAAACTGGGTTCATATATTCAATTTTCAAGAAACCATTTTCTAGATTTGAAAACAAAAAACAAAACTTGGAGACCCAAAAAAATGTGGAAATATATATATATATATATATATTGAGATGAGTGATGCTATACAAAGTCATGGACATAATAATTTTCATAATATTTTTCATAAAAAATTGAGTTGACAATTTTTATTAAATAATTCTTATCTAAGTTTACCACCAACAATACTTTTTTAACCACCATTAATAGCTTGACACTTATACAAATATGAAATGTTTTGTTAAATGCTTTGTATCTCACAAGTTATTATTTTGAGATATGCTATGTTATCTATGTATATCAACTTTTTTTTTTCTAAGAAAGATTTGTTAAGGATATTTGACAGATTTACCCCCTCTCCATGACAAATAGAAAAGTAATTTTCTAGGGTCTCATTGATATTTTGGCTTTCTGTTTTCCGGTAATCCCTTACAATCTTTTCGTCCACTAAGCTTGCTGGGCAGCCTACTCCCACTGCAAAATAAGAAAAGCTTAAATAAATTTCACTTTGAAATACTGGAAACCATGAAAATAAAAATAAAAATAAAAATAAAAATAAAAAATAAAAAAAGAGAGAAACGTGCAATTTTTCCAGTTCTCCATAGTCTAACAAAGCAATTTTGAGTCAACTAATTCTCCGGTTCTCCATAGTCATATTTCTTTATATTAATTACCAAATCATGAGTTTAAAATCCCAAGTAAAATTTTTATATGTTAGATTGGGAAAATTATTAATAAATTATTGCGAGTACACAATAATTTTCCATTAGATTGACCAATTTTTCCGAAGATACTAAATTCTCCGAATTTATTTCTCCACAACTGTGGCCAATTATTTTCCAAAGTTTCTTTACAATTCTCTAGCAGGAATCCTTTATTGTTCCAAGGGGTAAAAAACAAAACAAAACAAAAAGAGGTAAATCATTAATATCAAGTTTGTCATTTGAAGTTCCACAGATAAAGTCAGCCAATTACACTTCTAAACTAGACTATTCAGCAAAAACACTCTTCTTCTCAACTAAAAAGCCATAAAGCTCTAAATTAGCACGAATATTGATAAATTACAATAGATCAATTAATATTTACCACATCAAAAACTGAATTCCGATCCCATAAAAAAATTTCAAGTTTTATGTAAATAAATATACATGATCAGACATACTCCTGTATGTGGATCTTTGTGTAAATTTTGCGACTTACAATTACTGGGGATCCGCTGTGCAGGTCTATGTACATGAATGATACAAATCCTCTTTCCTCCATTGTTGTGTAAAGCCCATAACAGGGTTGATTTGCAGTCTTTCACATCTATTCCCACCGCAACGTGTATCGTTTCTTCAATCACACTTGTAACTGGATCCTCTAAATTCTCATGCG
Organism: Quercus tomentella; assembly: GCA_028535165.1. Classification (NCBI taxonomy): domain Eukaryota; kingdom Viridiplantae; phylum Streptophyta; class Magnoliopsida; order Fagales; family Fagaceae; genus Quercus; species Quercus tomentella. The sequence continues at coordinate 47,341,681 of JAPQVY010000100.1, forward strand.
CATACTTGCCGATGTTAATTCTAGAAAGCTAATATAATGAACTGCTCACCAACAAGAACTTATTCATCAGAATCTCACGCTAAAACTCATGCTAATATTCACCACCTTTCACTGTTTAAAGAGAACTTAAGAATCAAAAATTGTCAACCAAAAAAAATAAGAGAAGATTATAAAGAAGAAATGAAAAAGCGTTTTTGATGGCTCTGTGAAGTCTCTGAATTGTACAATTACATACATGATTAGAGGAGCAAAAGGGATTGCTTGTTTTCATGTGTTTGTGTACGTAGCATGGGCCCGAGAGTTACGTCATAGGTGGGAGTTTATAAACTTAAAATTTATTTTTAAATTAATATAGACCAAGTCGGCCACATTTTCATTCATTTTCAACTACACAGTTGTATAATCTTCTTTTTTTTTTTTCCTCATTCCTTACGTCCCAACTATTATGACTTGTGGACACACACAAGATAGATCCGGCTCAATCAAAATAATCATATTACTTTAAAGAGTAAAGAATAATGTTAAGAATATTATCCCCCCCCCCCCCCCCCCCCCCTTCTCCAAAAAAAAAATGTTAAGAATATTATAAATTTTTTTATTTGTTTAATTAAAAAATTATTTATTCTATTATTGATGCAATAGTGTGTATTACTACTACTAATACCGATCATATCAAATACCAATACAATAAAATAAATATTATATACCACAGAATAAAATATTATACATGAGTCATAAAAAAAATAAAAATCTTACAAAATATATTAAGGAAAATTCTATTTTTACATTGCATTATTCATGTAAAGAGTACATTGTAGTTAAAAGGATTATACACTTTCTTTTCCAAGTGGCAAATGTTGATCACACAGTGTACAATTTACATTGTACTATATTAATTTCTGTAAACCTATTACTCCTTCAGACGGGATTTTAAAGTTATTGTTAGAGAAAATATCTGTTTATAATGCATAACTTTAATTACACATTCACAAAATTTTCAGACTAAGCATGCATTTGGCATGCGTTTACTGGAGCTATGTTTTTGTGTTTGGATTAATTTTGTGGGTCCCTTTTTACTGTTCATGGGACCTGAAAGAAAAACACAACTTAAATTTGACAAAACGGTGCGTTTATCAATGATAAGTTTTTAAATCTATTTTCTCTTTAGTTGAGTCTCCCTTCTTCTTCCTCATCAATGCACCCAACTTCTTCCTCATCAATACCACCAACTGCCCCAATTGATAAAAAGCATCTGATGCACAAAGACTCTCTAGGAACCCCCCTTATTCGGACAAAAAGTGATAAAAAAACTCTCTGGAAACACAGAATTCACTGTCATTTTCTTGGCTACGAGAGAAAATCCACCATAAAGTTGATCTGCCGTTGTGAGGAAGAGATACTGATGTCAGACCACTTTGAGTTGTATTTAAATTTTTTGTCATCCTCTGATGTGTCAGTGTGTTTTCTATTTTTGTTGGGTGTGGCCAAATTTTGTATGAAAAAAATTTCAATTGCTTGGATGGGCTTAATTTTGTTGCCGTAAAAGTATTGCTGAAAAAATAAATAAATAAATAAAGGGGGTTGTCAAAAAATATACCTAGGGACTAGGGTTCGTACTTCGCGTTCGCATGATACGAAGATTCAATAGCTTCCTATTTCATTTTTCTTTTATTGAAACCATTTATAATTTCGTCTAAATTAAAAAATCGAGTTTCACGTTCATGAATTCCTCCCACACGTAACTATTTCAATGAAAGACTTGGCTTTCGATTTGTCAAACGTTGTCCAGCTTTGGCTGGCGGCCCGCTTGACCAATCCATGGGTGTTGAATTGAATTTCATTGCTTATTTCATCTCATTTTTATGAGTAGTATATGTATTGGAATTTTGTGGGTTTGTTTGTGGGTTTTGTATTTTTTGTCTCTAATCCATGGGTTCCTCTGTATTTCATTAATTTTGTGGGTGTCTTCTGGTCTTTGAAATGGCTCTATTTGAAATGCAATCAACTATTTGTTGAAATGCCTCTATGAGCTATGTATGGAAATATTACCATGTGGTCGGTATTGGATCAGCTTTATCTAATCTACAAGAATAGTACTTACAAACGACAAAAACACTACAGCTAATATGGCCATCACATAAGTTTGAACTTTGATTGGGATTTGTGAGAGAGATTAAGCAAAAAGGAAAAATTTTGTTTTGTATGGTGTATTTTCTTGACTTGAAAACCTGTTCATATGAGATTTTGGTACCACAAATGTAAGCTAGAAAGACAAAATATAAAACATCTGCAGTATAGCACAATGATCTTGGCCATGTTTTCAGACAGTGGTCTTTTCTTTTTACTCTAAATGAATAGCTGAATGGTTGATAGGTTTATATAGATGCACAAATTAAGATAGGATATAGTTTGGGCTAGAGAGAGACGAAAGGTACAAATTTGATTGGTTAAGCTATTAAGGACAGAAAACAATAATTTAAAGACTAATGTAGTCAGAGAAATGCAACAGTTTGCTCACAATACACAATTGAACCCTTACTCCAATACATAATTGGATTTGTAATGTAGTGACAATCTCTCCTTTCAATGCACGGCTCCAAGTACATGACTAACCAATTAATGCACAGATCCTAGTACGTGACTAACACACCAACTTGAGAAGGATGTTGGCTGCAAAGTTCTTCAGTTTATTCACACGATGAAAATCAAGAAGCTCCTTGGTCACAAAATCCTACGGCGTACAAATGCAGCAACTTCTTCAAGAGAAAGATGAACTAGGACAGATTGTATCCGGTCACAATATGCATGTAACAACAAGTGCAATCACCTTATGACGGCCCTTAAAATAATCTTTATATATGTCTAGGGTTGTGAGAAAAGAAAACCTAAACACATAGCTTGGATATGCATGAAAAACAAGAAATCTGAATTTTGTAATTCTCGATAGATACATCTGTCGAGCTATGTGTCGAGCTTCAAATATTAAATCTCGATAGATACATCTGTCAAGCTATCTGTCGAGATTTAATGAACAACACTTCTTCACTTGATTCTTGGACAGATTTGCATGGTTTCAATACTTGGATTTGAACTCTTGTTCCTTGAAATATTAAACATATCATAGATCTACCCAATTATAAATAAAATGCGTTTTGTCAAAAGATTAGCCAATTCTAAATGACATATGTTCATAACATGTTCCACATATGTCCTAACAATCTCCTCCTTTGGCAATCCATGACAAAACCACAACAAACAAATGAAATATGAGAGAAGTCATAAATCACTCAACTCATAATCACTTGTTAAATATAATAAAATCTACCCTAACACAAACTCTTGAAAAACTTTACAAGAAGAGAGTTCATGGCATGGAAGATTTTTACAACCTGTATTTCTGAAACACTTTAAACAAGACTCATCACGACATCTTAGTGTGAAGCAAAAATAAGAGATTGCATACAAAAAAAAAAAAAAAAAAACATGTGTATAAAGAGAGAAAAAAAACAACACATGTTGTAATAAAAATATCATCAAATATATAATATATATATCAAAGACAAATACAATTTTTGCTATCACCAAGTGGTCACAAGACCAATGTACAAGAGATAATGTATCTAAAAGAGAAAGAAAAGAAAAGATACAAAAGTCCTCACTACATCCCTCATAAACAAAAACACTCCCCCTAACAAAAATGTCCTATACTAACTCTCCTCCTAAGTATATGACTACTCTCATACCCAAAATTACTCTCCCTTTTTGTCACGAATGACAAAGGGCAAGTCACTGAGAAGCAGTCATCTCCTCATCACTGGAAGATCTAGCATCCTCATCCTCATCCTCATCATCATCATCATCATTGGAGCCATCATCATCATCCTCGTCCTCTGAAGCCTGTGGAGATGGAGATGGAAACGCGATGAAGCCACCCATGACAGCCTGTCATTGTACGATACGACCAACACAAGTGTTCACCTGACACAACTCATCACTGAGAGTGTCAAGGCGAGTATCAATGCGCTCAAGCTATGCCATGATGGCCTCTAGAGTCACACCACCTGTAGAAGAAGAAGAAGGAGCGAAGGTGGATGGAGCATAATGGGCTGGAAGAGACGCCGTCTTGGTCCATGGCCGCTTCGGTCGAAGTTGGGCCTCGCTCCATCTAACGAACACGCGCTAATGGCACCCATGATGGAGAAATGAAGAGACTCGGGAAAAGGAACAGAGGAGTGGCAAATGATCCTCATGATAGCAGAAAGAAAGATAAGCTTATCACAGGTCGTCGTATCTCTATAGACATCGATAAGAGAGAGAATGAAGGGAAAAGGGAAGTCTATGGTAAGATCCTCAATGAAGGATAACAAAAATTGAGCATGAGGCTCAGTAATAGAATTATAATGAGACAAGGGATGTAAAACAAATGTCATCACCATATTCAGGAACCTTGAACCTTTTGCAAAGCTCAAGCAAGGGATGTTTTGATGGTCACCAAAATGAAGGTGTCTCACAAAAGAGAGACGAGAGTTCGTCTTTGGACACAGTCCACAAACGAGGACAACCGAGGTAGTCAGGAAACTCCACCCTCGGAATGTGTAGTACATCGAAGATAAGCTCCAGTGTGACTATGATATGTATACCTCGAACCTGTGTAACAAACCGAGGAATAGAGGTATCGAAATTGTGCATATTGGAGTAGAACTCCTGTATAATCATGATGGGACAGCTTACGGGTATCTCACATAGAGATTCCCATCCCCGACTGTGAATGACAGTGGGTAGAGCAGTATCGGAGAAGTCCGATAGGATAACATGGCGTTCCAAATGAATGCCACGTTTAAAGAAGTTCTCCGAGAAGTCCTGACAGGCCTTCTCATCACAGAACTGGACAGAAAGAGGGGCAGGATTAGAAGATGATGCCTCGGAAAGAAGAGGATTCCGGGACAAAGCAGATTTGCACTTAGGTGCCATGCACAGACTATTCGAGAGAGAGGGAAAGAGAGAGAGAGAGAAACAAACAGAAAAGCTCCAATCAATAGATATACCAAAAAGAGAGAAAATAATGGTACATATGCATGAATAATGCATGATCATTTGACGTGCAACAAGAATATCAACATGGGCTCAGTCCAATCCAAACCTACCAGCACACAAGGTTCCAATATAGAAAACACACATCTATAATGCATGAAACATTGTGAAAATGCAAATGTAATACAATCCATGAGCATATAGGATCATTTAATCAAAACCCAACCCAAAAAATTCACAAAATAACTCATCAATTTTGAAAACCCTAAAAAATTTCAAAAACCCAAAACCTAGATCTGAATGTATGAAATGCATGAAGAATAAGAGAAAACAAGATCATGCTAGTGAAGAGAAGATCACTCTAGGCCGAAAATCAATTAGGTTTGAGGTTTAGAGAGAGAGAAAAGTGTATAGGAGGTGAAAAGACACAAAACTGTTAAGAGATATCGAAGAAATGAAGTCTGAAATCGCGTTGGACCTATATATAGAAAACGCGTCTCAATGAATCGAGGATCTGTCGAGAATCTATCGAGCACTAATTCTCGACAGATAAATTTGTCGAGGTGCTGTCGAGAATCTGTCAACGGCAAAAGTACCTCGATGGATCGAGTAGCTATCGAGAAGCTATCAAGCAGACATAAACTTTTTCGATGGATCAAGAATCTGTCGAGAAGCTATTGAGACAAATTCCAGAAAAATTCGATGGATCGAAGATGCGATAAGATCTATCGAGAAAACATAGTCCAAGGGTCTCGATAGATAGCTGTCCAAGGGTCTCGATAGATAGCTATCTGTCGAGATATGTCAAGAAACTATCGAACTTGATAAAAACAGTTTTTCAAAGTGAAGAAAAACACAGATATGAATGCAATCAAGCAAGCTACTCAACCAAAAATCCAAACAACATTTTAAGCTTTCAAAAACAACTCTTAACAAGAAAAATGTAAAGCATTTAGATCCAAAACACACACACACACACACACACACACACACTAAACAAGTCTAACCAATTTTATATTTCAAAAACGAGTTAAGACAATTTAGTGACCATACATTTACACATGTATTCCTTGTGATAGCCAAATCACATTGTACCTGCACATGTATCAAAAGTAGCAAAGAACTTGCATGTTGTGTGTGAAAATATCGCAAGAGTGCATAAGTGTTTCATGTTATGACGATTTTAGATATGAGAAAATCAATATAACTCACACACAATCATAACTGTTTGATGGGGACTATCACCTTCAAGGTACATCCTATAACTCCCACATCTCCTAGAAACACGCTTGCAACCATATTTAAAAGCATTTTGATACTTTTTGCTTTTGATTTTTCTTTGCATATTCTTTTTTCTTTCGAGTATATCATGCATGAGCATATAAAAGAGGGAAGAAATACCCAATTATCTTAAGCTTAAACATCAATTTTTCTATGCCAAAGCATACATATATTATCATGATTGGCGGGCTTTAGTGGTGAGATGGTTATATATGCCTTTCTCTTAGGATTTTTTTGGTCATTCTAGTCAAAAAGAGTGATATGAGTGTTAAGTATAAGAGATTACTTAATCTTACTCATCACAAACACGAGCCACAAAGCTCACTTACTTAGTTGTGCATTGAGATGCTCATCTAAGCTACAAAAGATACAAAGTTTAAAAAACTTTGTTTCAATAGCCATCAAAGGTACACAAGTACCAATGTACATGTAACACATACTGCTTTTGTATTTTTCTGATTTTTCAATTTTTCTTATTTTTATGAAAAACAAAATAAAGCAAAACTAAAAACAAACAAATAAAAACATGTTAAACAAAGCATAGCATAAAACTAGACTAACTCAAAACAAGAAAGCAAAATACACAAGTAATGCAAAAACAAAAAGAGAGGGAGAGAGAGAAAAAAGTGACTAAATCACTTTAAGTCTTTTTCCTTCCACACCTTGGAAGAACCTATCCATTTAGCGAACCCTTGATCCGGCGGTGAAGGGGAAGAATTGAAATCGTTCAAGTTAGAAAGTAACATAAGAGCTTTAAGAAAATCTCCAGGAGGAGCAAAAGATGATGGAAATTGATTCTGGTTTCTAGATGAGATCATATTGTTGCTTTGTTGAGTGGCTAACCACTTGTAACAATTTGGTCGAGTATGTCCAGTAGCTCCACAATGATAACAGAGATGCTGCTTCTTCTGTTTAGACTTTTGGTTATTGCCCTTCTTAGTCCTAGGGTTTTTAGTCTCTTTCTTATCAAGCTTAGGGGGTACTCCTAAGATAGATTTCCCTTTGTCTATATTATCACTAGCTAAAATAGTTTTCACATCATTATTCTCAGGTTCAACATTATTAGCAAGAGAAACAAACACAGTAGTACTAGAAGAAGCAATATTAGGAGAAGAGAAATCATACCCTAAACTGGTTTGATCAGAAGCAGATTTCTAAAAGTTAAGCATCTCATCAAGCTTTGCACTTGAAGTCCTCTCCAACTGAGCTCTGACTTGAAACAACTCCGCTTCAAGCTTCTTGGTTCTCTCATCCAAGAAATTGTTCTTAAACCGTAGGGCTCCAATGGCCTGATTAGCTTCATCAAACTTTGTGGAGATTTCTTCTTGTTTAAGTTCCACATCACTTAGCTTCTTGGTGGTAGCTTATACAATTTCTCATGCTTTTCAAAGACCTTGTACAATTTTGCATAAGCTGTATGGATGTCATCCTGTTCATCCATCTTCTCAAACTTAGACTCCACCAAGTCCTCTTCTTCATCCACTTCTTCAACAATCCATTTAGTAGGATTCATAGTGGCTGTGAAGGCATTCAAGATTCCTTCATCATTATTATCTGAATCATCCTCAGGCTCGGTGTTACTCAAGGCAGCAGCTAGGGCTTTGCTTTTCCCAATGGTCTTGAGATAAGTTGGACATTCTTGTTTCATGTGTCCAAAACCTTGACATCCGAAGCACTTTGTTCTGGAGGGAACAGTGTACTGACCACCATCCCTAGCATCCTTCTTCCCTTTATCTTGGCTCTTAAACTGTGAAGAACTAGATTGCTTTCGGTCCTTGTCAAATCCTTTCGCATTGGCATTCTTCATGAACTTTTTGAATTACCTAGTGATGTAGGATTTTGTTTTGGAATCTTCATCTTTCAAAGACTCATCGATGTCACTGCTTTTGGCCTTCAGTGCCATGCTCTTGCTTGATTTCCCGATCCTAAACAAACCCAATTCATAGATTAGCAAGTTGCCAACTAGTTCTGTCAAAGGAATTTGATCAATGTCCTTTGATTCCTCAATATCGGTGATCTTGGCATGAAATCTCTCTGGTAGAGATCTGAGCACCTTTTTTACAATCTTGGGTTTGGGAATGGTTTCCCCAAGATTAAAGGCAGAGTTCATTATGTCCTTTAACTTGGCATAGAATTCATCAAACGACTTATCCTCCTCCATCTTAATCTCTTCAAAGCTCATAGTAAGCCTTTGAAGCTTTGAATCCTTGACAGCCTTAGTCCCCTCATAGGTTGTTTGGAGGATAGTCTATGCTTCCTTAGCAATTTCAGTTGAAGATATCTTCTTAAACTCTTCATTGGTGACCGCACTGAATAAGACATTCAATGCTCTACTGATGAAATTTGTCGCTTTGATCTTAGCATCATCCCAATCAACCGACGCTTCCTTTGGCTTAGTCAAGCCAATCTCCACAGCTGTCTACACCTTCTCATCTAAAGACTGTAAGAAAGCTCTCACGCGTACTTTCCAGTATGCATAGTTAGTGCCATCAAATAAAGGATATATAATTAAAGATTGTCCTCTATCCATGACAAACAGGGGTTAATGGATCACATAGCAAAGATTAACCCTAATCAGAATATGCTCATTCTAATACCACTGGATAGGCCAAGAATGTATTGAACCCTTAAGTAAATTAACCAATTAATTAGCCAAGTGAATTAATTAATTCAATTTAACATGCAATACGCATGGTAGCACGAACAAATCACCAAATAACTAAATGTAGTAGAAATTAAATTTGACACAGGTGATTTGTTTATGAATTGGGAAAACCACTAAGGTAAAACCGCACCGAGTGAATTTAAGGTAACCACTCCCGAGAATTCACTATTATCAAAACAAGCGATTACAAGTAAATGAATCTCAGTACCTTATACCAACCTACAGTTGAACCCTTACCCTCAATACACAATTGGACTTGTAATGTAGTGACAATCTCTCATTTCAATGCACGGCTCCAAGTACGTGACTAACCAATTGATGCACGGATCTCAGTACGTGACTAACACACCAACTTAAGAAGAATGTTGGCTGCAAAGTTCTTTAATTCATCCACACGATGAAGATAAAGAAGCTCATTGGTCACAAAACCCTACGACATACAAACGCATCAGCTTTTTCAAAAGAAAGATGAACTAGGGCAGATTGTTTCCGGCTAGGGCAGATTGTTTCTGGTCACAATATGCATGTAACAACAAGTGCAACCACCTTATGATGGCCCTTAAAATAATCCTTATATATATCTAGGGTTGTGAGAAAAGAAAACCTAAACACATAGCTTGGATATGCATGAAAAACAGATCTGGAAATCTAAATTTTGTAATTCTCGATAGATAAATCTGTCGAGCTATCTGTTGAGATTTAATGAACAGCACTTCTTCACATGATTCTTGGACAGATTTGCATGGTTTCAATACTTGGACTTGATCTCTTGTTCCTTGAAGTATTAAACAAATCCTAGATCTACCCAATTACAAGTAAAGTGCATTTTGTCAAAAGATTAGCCAATTCTAAATGACATATGTTCATAACATGTTCCACATATGTCCTAACAGATGGTTCTCTATTGTGTAGCCTTTTTTTTAAAGGTTGTAAACTTAAAGCTTTTAAGCTTAAGATTTTTTTTATTTTATTTTTATTTTTTTTTATGTCTTTGTTGGATATTGTTTTTGTTAAAGAAATGTAAACTTTTTGTCCTAGAATACAACTTTGTTTATCATACAGTTTCTTAATCTACATTTATCAATAATTCAAATTAATACATTAGTGAAATATCTCGTAGCTTCAACTTAAGTTTCTATTTTCTGTGGTTTTGTTTGTAATGATATATTTGTTCATTCATGTTAGTTGATGTCATGCCCCAAATCCAATTGGGTCCAAAGCATGAGAAAAGAACTATTAAAATAAACTGTAGGGGATTTCTTTTCTTTTCTTTTTTTGATAAGGATAAATAAACATTGTGAACTCTCCACAATAAAAGTCAGAGCTCTATGAGACATTTACAAAAAATACAAATTACAAATCATGTCTCCAAATATACATGAAATTCCGAAACTCCAAATGGATCAACATAGAATCACAATCCTTCCTAGGATAGGCAATCTCAACGACAGAATCTAGGCCTACCATGCCCAAGGCTAACAAACCTCAAGATCCTAACCTCCGATAAAATTAGCTATGGCCTCGATAAATTTAGTAAGTTGAGTCACCAACCAATCATAGCATAAATATCGCAATTAGCATAATGCTCCAATCACCACAAATAAAACAAGCTCCATGCCCGAGGTATAGCAGATTTATCTGAAAAACTGTTAGAAAGTGGGGTGAGCTAAAGCCTAGTAAATAGCATAATTAATGGGGGTGGGGGAAATACAATTCATGATAATGAGCATTTTACAAAACATGTTATGCTTTGGGTATTTTCATTTAATTTCTAAAAATTCAATATTAGTAATGACATGACAAGAATGCTTGAAACAACATAGCACAAAGCTTCTTTGAAATATCTCAACGTGAAACTACATAAGTATATATTTCTCAAAATATCTCAACATGAAACTACATACTATACACTGTGAGCAATAACAACACCGTACCAAACCAGAAAATCCAACCCAGGGCCACGTGACAGTCACTGACACAAAGCCAGAACTCATTGCTGACACAAAGTCAGAACTAATTTGCCTACACAAAGTCAAAACTCATCGTCAACACAAAGCTGAAACTAATCTGCTGACACAAAGCCGGAACACATCGCCGACACAAAGCCGGAACTCATCTATCGACACAAAGCCGGAACTCATAACCATCACAAAGATGGGTGCTAAGATACCAATGTCACATAGACTATAGTATCTAGCTGGGTAATTACTAGGTAATCACATGTCATAGCCGAAGAGTAAAACTTAAAGAGCTCACAGTTTACATGAAATCAAAACATAGTTCAATTTCAAGTGGTTTCACAAAAACCTTCGAAATACCCAATAAATTCACAAGTTTCTCGAGGCCTTCAAACTCATTCCTCACCCAAAATATTTTGTATCATCTTTCCCAATTAACAAAGCACCTTTAAAGTTTGCAAATAATGCAATAAATCAATAAAATCCATCCTCAAGAATTTAATCAAAGATGTTCTTCTCTTCCATGCCAAATCATGCATTTTTCCCATATGCAATAAGAAATATGATGCACTTTCAATGCTTCATGCATTTTCCATAAATGATTAACAATAATAGTACACATAGTACGTTTTAGGAAAACCATGAATAATGTTCCAAAATGGGTTTGACCATAAAATACTTTAGTGCAATAATGATTCCTTTTGTAAAATCCCATTAAGAAGCCACTTACCTTAGAAATCCAATCCAAATTTACCTCAACCAGGCACCATATTCAACCAATCAAGTTACTAGTTCCGTCACTAAGTGCCTTCAAACCTAGAAACATAAGTATCAAGCCTATTAATAACAAGGCCTACTACAAATTGCACTATCAAATTTGTCTCCATAAATCGGAAATGATTCCCTCAAAAATCAAACCTAAGGCCCTAAAGCCTAACTTGACCATCTTGAGACAAGTACCCCTACCCAAAAGGGAACCAAACAAGCATACAAGAAACTCAAAGGACTACAACACAACCGAAGCCTTTAATTTCCCTTTCGCAAACAATGTGCATTTACCAACTTGATACAATGTATGTCACTACCAACCCATGATAAAATTAGCCAAAGTAAAACACTTGTCAAAGAAAGCACATATGAACTTACAAGCTAAACCATACCACAAAAGCTTGGAGTAAATTCCTTCAAGTCTCAGTATCCTAATCACACTTTTAGATAACTTGCAACAAGTCAGCCCTTTTTATAAAATTCGTTTGGTCCACTTAGTGTAATCCAAAAAGCTTGAAATTAAATAGGTGAAGCCTTTATATGTCTAGTATGTACCACCAAAAATTTGGCTCAAAATGATTTTTCCTATAATTTATTAAAAATCATGGAATGCAGCTTACTCAAATCTGTCAGTGATAGATTTACAATCCCAAAATAAAATTACTATAATCTTAATACTATGCCAAAAACTTTCATACTTGATTAACCTTAAAGCTACATGTTTTAGCACATAATAACAACTATGAATGCAACCCAAAACCTTGTATAACAGTTATCACAACACAAGTCAAGAAGTTCGATCTTCTAACTCATATAGGCAATTTACCAAACACTTGGCATGCAACAAGCACGTGCCAACATTCACATATGTCAAAGCCATTCAAATGCAAAGGAAACACTTTGGAATCAACTCATGCAACAACAAAGCCCATATAGCTGCTCTCGGAAACCAAACCTCAAATAGTCATTAGTAAAATAGACGACCAGAACACCCCATCAAAGCAAACAGCCCCAAATAGTTTGAAATTTTTGGATTTAATAAAACTCTTGCTACCCAAATCCTCATAACTCTTTAATCTTCCAGTACTCACCAAACCCATCAAGTATATACCATAAACATCATAAAATAACAAAACCCAAAGTATTTCATGGAAGAAATAGAGAGAAGATTCATATTTTTACCTTGGGTTTGATCCACTTCAAAATATCATGTAGTTTGGTTACTAGGAGGACTAATGGAGAGAACTCCTCACCTTCTTGGAGGTCTTGATTTGAGAAATGAAAAATGATGAAGGAGACAGGGGGCTTGAAGATTCGGTCTTGAGGGAGGGAGAAGAAGAAGGAATAAGAGAAAGAAGGGAGAGAGGGGTCACGTGTGTTGATAGATGGGGAACTTCTGGACACAACAAATATCTTGTTGGCTAATTATACAAAAATGCCCTCCCTAAAAAAATACAAACATATAGTGTGTGTTTGGGTTAGGATGACAAATGAAAATTATTTCACTATTCAGCTTATTTTTGCTATTATTCATGGGCCTCACTGCACTTTTTAGCACTATTTATAAGCTCCACTATACTATTTCAACTAACTTTTACCTTTATCTACAGTACTTTCAGCAATAATTTTTCAGTTTCAGCAAAATAAGCGGTATCCAAACACACACATAATTAAAGAAAAACTTGGAATGTTACAATTGATGCCCTAATGTCTTGCTATCTTTAAAAATCACTAAATGTAGGTGTCATTTACAGGTTGAGGACTAGTCTTTTGGAGCATTTTGATCGTAATAACTCTATCTTGCTTTCAACCTGCTTTAAGGATATCCTAAAGAAGGATCCAACAAAGCTTGTCAGGATGCATCAAAATGGTAACTTATCATTCTGAAGTCTCGATCTTGCATACAGTCTGGATGAAACATGGTGTCCTAGTTTAATTCCTTTTTTTTTTTTTTTTTTTTTTTTTTTGCTAACTAGTTAGTCTTCAAAGTAATTATCTAATTAATTAATAAATTTGACCAAAAGAGGGTGCATTCAACTGCATGGAAGGTATGCAAGATTCATGCTAAAAAACAAAACTTAGAAGAATTATGATCTTAAACTAAAAAGCTACTGTAATTCCAAAATCAAGAGTGATGGTAAGCTAATACTAGAGATCAGCTGCTCAAACACCTTGGAAACACCATCTTGTAATCACTGATAATTCAATGCTCTCAAATGTTCTTGCATTTTGTTCTTAGCCAATACACCACATGAGGCATTGGGGAAGCTCTATTTCAGTGACTCGTAAATAGCCTTTCAAACTCACCAACAACTCCACAATCGTCTTTAGGTATCGACCTCACCCATGAAATCTGGATAAGATAAGAAAGATAAGAAAGGTAAATATACACCTTTGTTTATGTATATTTACTTGCTTCTTCAGTTACCATGAAATAGATAGACATATATTTACTTGCTCATAAGCTAAAAATCGAGTCAGGAAACTTTGGGTTCTGCAGAAACAGCACATCTACCTTTGTAGAACCAGCTCCATCATAGGTAACTCTTTCATTGATAAAGTGTTACTCTTGTTTGTTGCATGTATTTACGTACACAATGTTTATTTAAATGAATGTGCAATAATGAAAAGATGGTTATGAGTGTGCAATAATGGGCTGTTAGTTGGACTTATGTTATTTAAATGATGGTGGTCTAATTAGGAAGGGTTAATGGAACATGGCTTGAAAGGCGTTTGAGTTTTATTCCAATAATTTTTTAAGCATATGAAATATACGGAAGGATGCTTATGAATATAGAATTTCTTTGTAGCCAAAATGGTTAAGGAGAAATCGAAGGATGCTAAACAAAAAGAGGAGCGAATAGAGTGGAAAAATCCAATACAACTAAAAGCCTTTTGCGATTTGTGTGCTGCTCAAGTCCTAGCAAGCAATAGGAGTGGAAGACGTTTGAAAAAGGAAGGGTATGATCAAGTGATAAAACAACTCAGTGAAACTAACAAAGTGGTGACTCACCTACAAGTTAAAAACAAATGGGATCATTTGAAAGGCCAATGGAAGGTATGGAAGCAACTTTTTAAGCGTGAGACTGGGTTGGTTTATGATCCTGACACTGGGAAGATTGATGCAAGTGATGAATGGTGGGATAGAAAGCTGAAGATTAGCTTACTTTTGAGAATATTGACAACCTCAATTTTCTACATCTAAGAAATAGTACCATTAACTATTGTTTGTAAACATGTAGGAATGTCCGAGGGCAAAACCATTTCGTAAAAAAGGTTTGTCGAATGCTGCTTCCACAGAAATCATGTTTGAAGGCATGGTTGCAATGGGAAAAAATGCATAAACCCCAAGTGGTCAAATACCAAAGGAAAGCACCGAAGGTTCTAGGGACTCCTCTGACAGCAAAGAATTTGTTGATCCCCAATGTCAGTCTCTTGTGGATGTTGACCCAATGGATGTTGAATGCCCATTATTGTCGAGAGTAGTATCGGAAATGAATAAGGGAAAAGGCTTGGCAAGAAATGTCCATCTCTTCAAACCCCTTCACAAGAAGCGTGGTAAAAAGCGTTCAGTTGCGCAAGAATTGTCCGACTCTTTGAAGAGCATGACAGATGTATATGCAAGTGTCATAGCTTATATGGAGACGTATATGAACAAAGTACTGATGCATACAAATGTACAAACATGGTATGAATGGGTACAATATATTTTACATGGGAATGAGCAGAAATGTCGCAATATATTTAGAGTATCACGTCATATTTTTGGAGAATTGTGTAATATATTGCGCACTCAATATGAATATGAGGGTAGTAAAGGAGTTCGCTTGGAAGAGTCTGTGGCAATTACATTGGTGGTACTTGGTAATGGCATGTGTAACAGAATGCTTTAGGATAGATTTCAGCGTTCAAGTGAGACAATAAGTCGATACGTGAATATGGTAGTTACATTGCTAGGCAATGTTATGTCACCAGACATTATCATGCCTAATGATCCTGCATTTCCTAATGTGCCACAACATATTCTCAGTTCAGATAGATATTGACCACATTTCAAGGTACTTTGTTATTTTGGTATATTGATTTAATTCTATTCAATTTATTTTTATGATGAAAACACGTTGCAAATTTCATATGGTATTTTTATGGCAATGATTAGGATTGCATTGGTGCGATTGATGGGGTTCATGTCCCCGTGGTCTTACCAATTGATAAGCAACATACATATAGAGGAAGGAAAGGGGAGCCAACAATCAATTGCATATGTGCTTGTGATTTTGACAAGAAATTCACATTCTCATGTGTTGGATGGGAAGGGTCATCACATGACACAAGAATATTTTTAAATTGCCTCAATAATGAGAATGACAACTTTCCAAAACCTCCACCTGGTATGTATTGTTGAAGTATGTGTTACGTAGTGAAAATGCTAATGTAATAAACATTCTCATTTACAGGAAAATATTATCTTATTGATTTAGGGTACCCTATGAAGAAAGGGTTCCTTACACCATTTAAGGGAGAGAGGTACCACCTCTTCGATTTTCAACAAGGTCAAACACCACAAAATCTAGAGGGGAAATTTAATTATCTCCATTCATCACTTCGTTCTGTCATAGAGCGAACTTTTGGAGTTTGGAAAAATAGATGGAGAATTTTAAGGAATGTGTCATCCTATGATATATGCATTGAAGAACACATTATTATTGCTACAATGGTTCTTCATAATTTTATAAGAGCACATGAAGACAATGACCTTGGACAAGGGCTTCCTAGGGATGGGCACATGTCAAAGTAGCGAGAGAGGTTATTACGATGAAATAGCACATGTGATCTCTTCTTTAGATGAACCTGAGATGAAAGTGGTTCGAAACAATATCACAGCATCGATATGTGAGATGCCTCCATCCTAGGACTTCTTTTGTTACTAATGTTATAATTACCATTCATATTATGGTATTTTTTTTTTTTTTTTGTCAAAATCTAAAAGCTTGTACACTATGGTATTTTTTTGGGTAACCATAATTGATGGCTTTGATGAAATATGTATCTTAATTATGATACACAAACTTGATAGTAAATTAATATCTAAGACCAAAAAAAAAACAAAAAAAAAAACAAAAAAAAAAAAAAAAAAAAAAAACAACAACAAGAACAATAACAACAACATTAGTTATTATTGTTGTTGTTGCTGTTAAATATTTGGCTTTCATATTTGGAAGTCACTTTGCATATTCAAGCTTTAAAATAGGGTTCAAATTACACACACACACACACAAATGCAGGTCCCTCCTCTGGCATTTTGAGGACAACCAAATTAATCATATCCATTGCGAAGGAAACCATTGTGCAAATATTTTGGCAAAGGAAGGAGTCTCTTTAGACCTAGATTTTACTATCCACCCCCACCCCCCTTCCTCTATTTTGTACCAGCTTATTGCTGACTATTGGGGTGTTACCTACCCTAGAATTTGTATTGCTTCTTAGTTTCTGAAATTCTGGATTACCAAAAAATAAAAATAAAAATAAAAATTCTACAGTACTTTCAGCTTTAGCTACAGTATTTTCAGCACTTTCAGCTTCATCTACAGTATTTTCAGCCAAAAAAAAAAATCCAGCTTTTAGATTATTTTGCTACAGTACTTTCAGTTTTCAATTTCAGCAAAATAAACGGATCTCAAACAGACTCTAAGTATGCATTTGGCTCCAAATTAAAATGTCAGCTTATTTTACTATTCGGCTTATTTTTGCTATTATTCAAAGATCTCACTGCACTTTTTGATACTATTTATGGGTCCCATTGTACTTGTAGGGTCTCGTTTTTCAGCCCAATACCACACGGTGCGTGGAATCTTGGACCAGCGGGCCCGATACAATGAATTTGTAGAGAATGGGCTAAAAAGTTAGGCCTTAGTGGACGGGCAATCGTTAGTCATGGTGTTCACGATGATCGCACAGAAGTGAACTGAGCTTATCCAAGAAGATCTCATCCTCAGCACGGTTTGGGTGACCCCTGTTCTTGGGCATCTAGAGAGTCCCCCCTTTTCTGGATTGCTCCTTCCTCCTTTTATATTAGCTTTCACTCTCCCTTGAATGTCCATGTGTAGGTTGAGATTCATAGGGCTGATACTTGTCCCATCAGCCCATTCCCAAAGTGGTTGGGAGTGGTTGTAAAGGCTGAAAAGCATGGCTCTATTAGGTGCAGAGTACTTAATGCAGTAATGGCAGCTTTTCCCTTAGATATTTCCCTTCCTTCCCTTGTCCTTTGCTGTTTTAGTACTTTCCCTGTTCTGCAAAATGACCCTGGGTGTCGTAACCAGCAACAGGTTGCTCTCTTTGTCCTCGGCTACATTTATGCCTGAGAAGGGTCCTTCCCGTGGCCGAGGAGGGGATTTTTCCTTGGGTTGGGCTCTTGGCCCAACGTAGACATCGACATGGGCTTTTTGGTTTTGTACCCCCGACAATAGCCCCTCAAAATCCTGCTGTCTGGATCCTCGGACGGAGAGGAGGGTTTTGATGACGTCGGGCCTATGTCATGGCTTGCCAAGTCTAGTCCTTCATTAATGCCAGAGCCTCTTTGCTTGCCTGAGGCGCGTTCCTGGCTGTGAGGCATTCTTTTAGTTCATGCACACCGCGTTCTTGTCGTTTCGGTACACGAGGCACGCTTTTATTAAGGTCTCTTTACTAGGCGACGCAAATCCTACGGCTGAAGATTGCTTTGGAAATTGAGCGGGATTTATCTCGTTTGTAATTCTTTCTTCGAGATTTGTACGAATTGAATGCTACCAGGCTTGCCCCCAATATAAGACATATGGGGGGAAGGTCGTTCTTCCTTATTCGCAGACCCTTGAGTTCTGTGGGAGTTTTAGGCTTCTAACCCTCCAAATGTTCCAAAGGACCTCACCAAAATAGTGATTGAGATTCAGGGAGTGAAATGACTAAGGATAAGGGTGATGGTAAAGGAACCAAACCCTCTTCAGAAGCCACGGGTGTTTCCGAGATTCAGAATGACACAGTTAGGGCGAGGGAGACAGAGGCCAAAGATATTTCTCCCCATCGACTGGATAAGAAAGAAGTCTCTTTTCCTTCAGCCAAAATCCGACGCATCAGATTTTTGGTGCAACAAAGTTTGGGTTTCTCCCAATGCCGCGTGTCACGTGCGCGCAGATGTGGAGACAGGCCAAGGCTGACCAAGAGAACTAGCAAGAACATGGGTAGGTAGGTGTTTAGTCTCCCAACTTTGATAGCAGAACATCTTGCAGCTAGGAGAAGAGGGGTCCATCAGACGCTCCCGCTTCTTCTTCTTTCCGGCAGGCCTGTAGTGTTTCTTTGCCTTTGATTGTGAATTTTGCTTTGACTTCGAATCGGGTTTCTTCTTCCTCATTTCCGGTATCATCCGTACTGGCCCGGTCGCTGCTAGAATGAGATTGTGGATTCGCCGTTCCTGTGGACTTTCCTTTTATAGTTAGCTTTTGAAACAGGCTTGTCTAAGCCCCTTTTGTATACGATGTACTTTTCCTTTATTTAATAAAAAGATAACTGCATTTCACTTTACGAATCTCTTCTTTTTTGCAATAATTGTTTCATGAATGGGAGTGGCTAATCAAGAACGTAACCGTGTACTCTATACTGCGAACAACGTAACCATTAAAGAACACGAAATTTAAAATACGGGGTCTGAGGGGATCACCAGGTACTAAGGAGCTTTTTTATATTTAAGATATGTTATAGCATTAACCTTTCTTAGGCGTTTGGTCCGAGGACCCAAGCGTGTGTCATGTTCTACTTAAGCACTTTAAGAGTTGCCACGGAGTGTTAACCTTCCCACATCATCTGGTCCGAGGACCGAGGCATGATTGAGTTCAGCTTAAATACTTAGAAGGTTGCCGGTGTGTACTAGTTTCCCCATAGGTTTGAGTCTGAGGACCATGCAAGATCTTAGTTCTGTCTAGCACTTTTTTCTTTGAAGTAACTGGTTTCCCCATAGGTTTGAGTTTGAGGACAATGCAAGACCTTGGTTCTGTCCAGTACTTGGATTTTCTTCGAGTGACTAGTTTCCCCATAGGTTTGAGTTCAAGGACCATGCAAGACCTTGGTTCTATCTAGCACTTAGATCTTCTTGGAGTATCTAGTTTCCCCATAGGTTTGAGTCCGAGGACCATGCAAGACCTTGGTTCTGTCTAGTACTTAGATTTTCTTGGAGTATCTAGTTTCCCGATAGGTTTGATTCCGAGGACCATGTAAGACCTTGGTTCTGTCTAGCACCTTTTTCTTGAAGTAACTGGTTTCCCCATAGGTTTGAGTCCGAGGACCATGTAAGACCTTGGTCCTGTCCAGCACTTATATTTTCTTGAAGTAACTGGTTTCCCCATAGGTTTGAGTCCGACGACCATGCAAGACCTTGGTTCTGTCCAGCACTTATATTTTCTTCTGGTGACTAGTTTCCCCATAGGTTTGAATTCGAGAATCATGCAAGACCTTAGTTCTGTCTAGTACCTTTTTCTTGAAGTAACTAGTTTCCCCATAGGTTTGAGTTCGAGGACCATGCAAGACCTTGGTTCTATCCAACACTTATATTTTCTTCTGGTGACTAGTTTCCCCATAGGTTTGAGTCCGAGGACCATGCAAGATCCTAGTTCTGTCTAGCACCTTTTTCTTAAAGTAATTGGTTTCCCCACAGGTTTGAGTCCGAGGACCATGCAAGACCTTGGTTCTGTCTAGCACTTATATTTTCTTCTGGTGACTAGTTTCCCTATAGGTTTGAGTCCGAGGACCATGCAAGACCTTGGTTCTGTCTAGCACCTTTTTCTTGAAGTAACTAGTTTCCCCATAGGTTTGAGTTCGAGGACCATGCAAGACCTTGGTTCTGTCCAGCATTTATATTTTCTTCTGGTGACTAGTTTCCTCATAGGTTTGAGTCCAAGGACCATGCAAGACCCTGGTTCTGTCTAGGACATTTTTCTTGAAGTAACTGGTTTCCCCATAGGTTTGAGTCTGAGGATCATGCAAGACCTTGGTTCTGTCCAGCATTTATATTTTCTTCTGGTGACTAGTTTCTCCATAGGTTTGAGTTCGAGGACCATGCAAAACCTTGGTTCTATCTAGCACTTTTTTCTTGAAGTAACTGGTTTCCCCATAGGTTTGAGTCCGAGGACCATGCAAGACCTTGGTTTTGTCCAGCACTTATATTTTCTTCTAGTGACTAGTTTCCCCACAGGTTTGAGTTCGAGGATCATGCAAGACCCTGGTTCTGTCTAGTACTTTTTTTTTCTTCAATGGGAATTCAGCGAACCGGGGTACTGGACCCGCGAGGATTAGCCCCTTGACAAATGTGTGGGGCATAGACTTGATGTTAGAGGCCCTTAGAACTGCCCGCGCCATTGACACTTCGAAGTGTAGCCTTGAGCGGGAGCTGAGTTAGGATAACAATTGTGTATTGCTGGGAATGATGGGGAAGCTTTCGTATAGCATGCACCACCGCCAAAATGATCTCTTTCGAGGGACTCTCGTTGATAGGAGCTTGATCCTACCATGACTAACTTCGCATTCATCAACGCACAAGCTTTCCCACAGACGGTGCCAATTGTAGGGTCTCGTTTTTCAGCCCAATACCACACGGTGCGTGGAATCTTGGACCAGCGGGCCTAATACAATGAATTTGTAGAGAATAGGCTAAAAAGCTAGGCCTTAGTGGACGGGCAACCGTTAGTCATGGTGTTCACGATGATCGCATAAAAGTGAACTAAGCTTATCCAAGAAGATCTCCTCCTCAGCACGATTTAGGTGACCCCTGTTCTTGGGCATCCAGAGAGTCCCCCCTTTTCTGGATTGCTTTTTCCTCCTTTTATATTAGCTTTCACTCTCCTTTGAATGTCCACGTGTAGGTTCAGATTCATAGGGCTGATACTTGTCCCATCAGCCCATACCCAAAGTGGTTGGGAGTGGTTGTAAAGGCTGAAAAGCATGGCTCTATCAGGTGCAGAGTACTTAATGTAGTAATGACAGCTTTTCCTTTAGATATTTCCCTTCCTTCCCTTGTCCTTTGCTGTTTTAGTACTTTCCCTGTTCTGCAAAATGACCCTGGGTGTCGTAACCAGCAGCAGGTTGCTCTCTTTGTCCTCGGCTACATTTATGCCTGAGAAGGGTCCTTCCCGTAGCCGAGGACGTAGACATCGACATGGGCTTTCCAGTTTTGTACCCCCCACAGTACTATTTCAGCTAACTTTTACCTTTATCTACAGTACTTTCAGCAAAAAAATTTCAGTTTTAACAAAATAAGCGGATCTCAAACAAACCCTCAGTAGAAGCATTTAAGGAGAAGCATTTTTCTCCATGATTTCAACCATTGCAACGACTTTGTAGAATAGTTTTATATGCTTTTAGGTAGAAGCATTTAATGCCTTGTTTTCTTGTCTTTTTTGTTAGTTCTATATAGTATACATTGGATATAGCTTCTACGGATATGCATGTTGTTAGGTTCTAAGGAATTAGGAACTGATATATTAGAACTTCATTTTGTAATGTTGGCAAACCATGATCAAAACGTTTTGGTCTTGTTTAGACTTGTTTAGACTTGCTCAAAGTATGTGCTTTTATGTAAAGTTGGAATCGAGTTACTGCAGGATTTACTGTGTAAATCTGCCTGGCTCGATCCATCAAGAATTAGACTCGATCGATTGAAAGTTGTGCAATTTATTTTTTCTACAGAATTTCCAATTTAGCCCAAGCCCATTTGACGTATAAGGTTTTATGTTTTGCCTTAAGTATAAAAGCGAAAATCCTAGCCATGTTTTAGAGTTGCTTTTTATGCTCTGTGTGTGAATTTTCTATGAGATCTAGAGGTGTTTGCCTTCACATACACTTAGGGTTTCCAATCTCAAGATTGATGTTGAGAGCTTAGTGATCAATTCAATTGCTGCTTTCAAGAGCTTAAAGATACATAAGCGGGAGTGCTTGTACTTGCTGGGAATCCAAGAAAGAAGTAGTCCGTGGACTCAAAGCTGTCACGTGGTCGTGGTAGTAAGTTTCCTACTCGAGGTAGCAATAGGATGTTAGTGGTCTAAGTCGTTATTGTGTAAACATCAATTCTTTCATAGTGGATTCAATTTTACCTTGAGGATAGCTAGGTTAAATTCTCCCTAGGTTTTTTTACTGGTTTGGTTTTCTTGGGTTATCATATTGTTGTATTCTTTATTTTCCACACTTTACAATAATATGATATATGTGTGTTAACCTAGATTTGATCATTTGATTAAGTAATCACTTGGCTAATTAACTAGGTTAATCTGGTTGTATTTTAAGGGGTCTAAAAACAAACAAGTGGTATCAGAGCGGGTAGCTCTCTTGTTGTAGATCTTTTGATTAAGGAGCTAATCCTTGACCCCGATTGTTATGGAACACGGATACTCTCTTGTCATTACACCTCACTTTGATGGGAACAACTATGCTTACCGGAAAGTAAGGATGAAAGTATTCCTGAAATCTATTGATGAAAGAGTCTGAAACTCCGTTGAGTACAGATGGGAGAAGCCCACTGCTCCTGTTAGTGAGTGGCAAACTTCTCAGAAAGAAGCAATCGCTTTTAATAGCAAGACTATGAATGCTATTTTCAATGTTGTTTCTATAAAGGAATTTAAAAGAATCTCTAATGTTGAGATTGCTTATACTGCTTGGAATATCCTCCAGACTGTGCATGAAGGCACAAAGGTAGTTAAAATCAATAAGTTACAGCAATTAATAACTAGATTTGAAAGCATTAGGATGCCTGATGATGAATCTTTTGATGAATTCTATGCTAAACTTAATGATATTGTTAATTCTGCTTATAATCTGGGTGAAATCTATGATCAACCTAAAACTGTTAGGAAGATTCTTAGATCCTTGACTGAGGATTTTAGATCCTAAGTGACTGCCATTATTGAAAGCAAGGATGTGGACTACATCCCTGTTGGTGAACTTGTAGGATCTCTTCAATCCTATGAGTTGGGCCTACCTAAGACTAGCAAATCCAAATCAATGGCTCTTAAGTCTGTTGATAATGTTGATGTGAGGGGATTTGACGATGAGCTCTCTGCTACAGAGATTGCTTACCTTGCCAAGAACTTTAGAAACTTTCTTAGGAACAATAACATAAGGGCAAGAGGTAAAAACAATGCTGAACCTAGAAATTTTAGGAGGAATGATCCCACGAAGGTTAATAACACTAAAAAAACCTAAAGAGAAAGTAGGTCAACCTTCTAATAATTCTATGGGTCAACAATATTTTGGATGTCAAGGGTATGGTCATATGAAATCAGAATGTCCTACATTCTTGAGGTCTAAGGGTAAGGCTATGGCTGTAACCCTTAGTGATGATGAAATTTTTGACAATGAGTCTGGTAGTGATGAGAATGGAAATTTCATTACTTTCACAGCTACTACTATAGTTAATGAAAGTGTTGCTGTTGAAGAGAACCCTTCTGATGGGGAACTCTCTGAGGATGCAGATTTACAAGAAGCCTATAATAAACTTTGCAAAGTTGCTGCAAAGAATGCTATGAGTGTTGATTTAGGCTTAAAGAAAATTGTATCTCTTGAACTTGATAAGAAAATTTTGCTTGTGAAACTATTTGATACTAATGAATTGCTGAATAATGTGAAGATTGAGAACATGCTTTTGCTAGATAAAGTTAAGAATTTGGAACTTGAATTATTGGTTGCTAGAGAACAAACTAATAGGTCTGCAAGCACCAAACTTGATCACTTGCAGAATGTTCAAAAGTCTCCCTTCGATAAAACTGGTCTAAGTTTTGTAGAAAGCATCTTTGTGCCTGAACAACATTCTACAAACTTTGTTCCTTCTTCTGAACCCCCTGTGAGTGAGGTTGTCAAACCCGTAGAAGTTACACCACCTAGGAAAATTAGAGTTGATCTTCAAGAATCTAAACCTAAGACTTCTAATCCTCCTAAGGGCAAGTTGCATGATAAGCCTGCTTGGGTTTGTCATTTTTGTGGAGAGTCTGGACACATTCATCCAAAATGTTTCAAGTTACCAGCTGCTAAGCTAGCAAATAAGCCAAAAGTCCATGTGCCTCAAGCACAAAATCCTAGAGTACTTATTAGTGAATTGGTAAAGGCTCTAAGCCTTTATTCCAATCCTAGAATTTGTAATCATTCTAGTGTGAATAAGAACTCCAATGCTCGAGGTGCATCTAAAAAGTTTTGGATGCAAAAGGCTCAATCTAATTGAGTCTTTCTAACATGGTCCTTGTGCTTCATCGCTCTACTCTTTGTGACCATTCTTTTTTTTTGCTTTTGTTTTCTTTGTTTTTTTTAGGATTTGCATTGCATAACATTCATGCATTTCATTCTAGGATTTTTTTTTTCCTTTCAAAATAAATAAAAAATAAAAAATAAAAAAGGAAAAGGGAAGCAAAATGTGTTTTGCATTATTTGTCTTCGATTTGATATCAAGGTTGGCCAATTTATTTTTATATAGCATGTGTATGTACCTTGTTTAGCTCTGATAAGCTTATTTATTGCACTTTACTAGTCTGAGCTTTGTAGTGCATGTTGTGTGGGAAGATGTTTATAGTTTTTGATCACATGATTTTGATCTTGAAGTCACATGCCTTTGATTGTCGGACTTGAACTTATTGAGAAAGGCATAAATAACCATCTCACCACTATTTACTAGCCAATCATGAACACCTTGGTGCATATCGTAAGATTCTAAGCTCGAAAAAGTGTAGCACATGGACAAAAAGAACATAAGGTGTAGCCTCAATTTAAATGCTAAAATTAGTGTTTACATTATTGGGCTTTAATAACTTCACAATTAAATAAAATTAGTGTGTACATTATCTTGGCTATTTTAATTTGTTTCTAATCAAATAAAATTGGTGTGTATATTATGAGGCAAAATCAAGAAACTTACATGATTGCAAGCTTTTATTCTAGGAGATGTGAGAGTTATATGATGTAACTCTTTAGGTGATAGTCTCTCTCAAATTTATGTGATGAATTTTGTAGAAATTGTGATTGATTTCTATTTACATATCACCTCACATGTCTCTCAAACTTTTGCTAGTTGCACACACTACACAAGTTACTCTTTGCTAAGCTTTGTACATGTTATTGTGTGTGATTTTGGTTTGGCCAACCAAGTTTGAAAATTCCTTGAGTTTTATGCAAAACATGATTGCTGTTTGAAAATTTAAGGATAATTGATTGAAAACCTTATTTTTGGGAAATATAGGTTCAATACAAGTATTTTTGAAGAGCATTCCGTCTCATACTCATGCATTTTATTCATAAAATTCAATGCTTTGAGGAGTTTTTGCAAAAAATTATACTATTTTTCAAAAAATTGTGTTTTCCAGATTTTCGATGTATAGAACCTGTTTTTCAACCGATCGAAAATGCAATTAAAATTTTGGTTTGAACCAGACCATTTCGATCGCTGCTCGATTAGTTCTGGATCAATCGAAGGCATTTTCGATCGAACCTAATTTTCGATCAATCAAAAATTGTATAGAGAGTTTTTTTAAAAACCTTTGTTTCTCACGTGTTCATTCACTATTTCAAAAGTTTCAAAAGCTTTTCTCTCTCTCTTCGATCGGTCAAGGAGTCACAGCTATTTTTTTGTCGTTTTCCTCCAAAAATTTTGCAAGGTTTTTCTCATCCAAAGCCGGTAAGACCATATTGCCCTTCCTTTTTCATTTATTTTCAATTTTCATGCATTAATTCATGCATTGTTGGGTAATTTTCGAACCCATGCAAATTTGGGATTTTTGATAATTTAAGCCTTTTCTTTGGAAATTGATCAATGGGTTTTTGTTGTGGGACACTATAAAAGTGATCTTTGTGTTTAAATTTGATCAATTTGGTGTTTTGTGAAAAAATTGAAATTCTAGGGCTTGAAATTACCCGAATTGGGGATTTTGTTCAATTGTGCTTAATTTGATGAAATTGGCTTGTTAGATTGATTCATTTGATCATTATAAGGTGTTATCTCTCTTGTGTAATGGTCAATTGATCAATTTGTTGGGTTTTGTGAAAATGGTTTTTCAAATTTTGGGTTTTTGATGTAAACTCTATGCTCAAGCCAATTTTGTGATCTTGGAGTAAAATTGAACTTATTCTCACTGCATTAAAGCATGCATCATGTGTTGATATTGTTCATGCATCATATAGAACTGTTATTTCTATATTTTTTTCTGTGCTAACTTGCAATCTACCCTTGGTTTTTCTGTTTTTTTTTTTTTTTTTTTTTTTTCCCTTCCCTTCTGTGTCTGTCCTTCTGCTCTTTAGCATCATGTCTAGGAAGACTCGAGTTAATAGGAAATCCACCTCTACTTCTTCCCCTACCTTTGATAGTGAGAGGTTTTTGAGTGAGAAAAACTAGGAAGCTTATGAGAAGCTAAACCTTCGTAGGAACATTTGGGCTGAGAGAAAGGTTCTATTAGATGAACTAGATGGTGAGATTAGGAGAAACTTTGACCGTCGGGGCTGGTTACCTTTGTTGGATTTTAATCATCCTCCTTCGACTAACTTGATTAGAGAGTTCTATTTGAACCTCTCTGTCCACTCCTATGATTCCAACACTCTTGTGAGAAGTTGGATACGGGGTGATGAGTACACCATTACTCCTTCAGTAGTGGCTGTTGCTCTTGAGGTGTCATTGGTCCAGCATCTTGTTTATCGGTACGATGAGTCTCCACCCCTTGATGATATTATGTCATTTATTACTAGTACTACTATCCAGTGAGGTTCTGATCCTCGGATCACCTCTCACGAGCTGACCGAGACTCATTATCTTTTCTTTCAGATTTCTTGCCATTCCATCTGGCATATCTCTCATCTGCACACAATTCCTTTGGAGAGATGTGCTTTTTTGTATGCCCTTGTCTCTGATGCTCCTACGAGCTTTCCTCATCTTTTTATTCGTTCTTTGATTGAGGTTCATAGGAGTAGTTCTATTGCTCATGCTCTTTTCTTCCCCGTTTTTTATTCACTGAATTTTTTTGCATCTAGGATTAGATGAGTTTCCTACATCTGAGTCTGTTCATATCATTGCCCATATCGGTGCCACATTTCTTAGACAGAGGGCTACTTAGATGAGAGCAAGCTCTAAACACCCTAGGGTTGAGTCTTTTGGTGTCGCACCTCCTCCTCCCACTTCTACAAGTGCTACTACGGCTGAGGAGTCTGTTGATCCTGCTGCTGTTGTTCCTCCACCTTCTACCTCAGATGATTCAGACATTCGACGTATGTTAGAGACTGTCATGACCATTCAGACGGCTCATGGTCAGCTTTTGGTGGACGTGCTTGATGAACTTCATACCTTGCGAGCAGATTTGGAGCATTTGAGACGGTCGCCTCCACCACCTCCTTTTGATGATGAGTGATTGCCCTTTGACAATTCATCACAAAAAGGGGGAGTACATATGTAGAGGAGATTTTGTAGTTAGGGGGAGATTTTTGATGTTTTGGAGCTGTGGAATTTTTAGATTGTATGTAGGTGCTTCATTCTGTATTTACATTTATTGGCTCATGATGTATTTTTGTTTTTGATTGGGTTGTTCATGATAAGGGGAGATACATTAATAATATATGTTTCTTGTTTCACTTTATTTATTGATTTATATTTATAAGTTTATTCATGATATATGTCTTTATTTGTTATGTTATGTGAAATCAAGAAGTTACTTTATTTTACTTGTATTTTCTACATATGCGTTTATGTGTTTGTTAAGTGTTACAGAAATATATAGGTTGATTCAGTCGTGCTGCTATCTACACTTGCAACTGATAGATGGTAGTGTTAGGTTCTAAAGACTTAGGATTTTATGTATTTAGAACTCTAATGTGTATTGTTGGCAAACCATGATCAAAACAAAATGTCCATGATCAAAACAAGATGTTTAGTCATGTTTAGTCTTGCTCAAAGTTGATTCATTTATGTAAAGTTGGAATGAAGTTGATGCAGGATTGATAATGCATTTCGGCCTGGTTCGATTGATCGAAGCTTAGGCTCAATCAATCAAAAATCGGGTCAGATGCATTTTCTGCAGAATTCAACTCAGCCCTAGTTTGTTTTTAAACGTTTAGGGTTTTGTAATTTTCCCTAAGTATATAAGGCAAACCCTAGCTACGTTTTAGTGTTGCTCATATTGCTGTTTGTGTAAATCTTTTGTGAGATCTTGATGAGCTTTTCTTTACACAAGCTTAGGATTATCAAGAAGGAGATTTCTTCAAGAGCTTGATGATCATTCAGTTGCTACCATAGAAGCTTAAAGAAACACAAGCGGGTGTGCTTGTACTTGCTGGATAATCCAAGAAAGAAGGAGTCCGTGGTTTCGGAGCTTGCACGTGGTCGTGTCAGTAAGTTTCTACTGGTGGGTAGCAATAGGATGTTAATGGTCTAAGTCCTGTTGAACAACTTCGATTCTTTCATAGTGGATTCAGGTTTACCTTGAGGATAGCTAGGTTAAATCCTCCCTAGGTTTTTACCAATTTGGTTTCCTGGGTGATCATATCATTGTGTTATTTATCTTTTCACTGCTTTGCATGATATGATTGTTTGATTGTGATAACCTAGATTTGGAATTTGGACTAAGTAACAACTTGGCTAATTACCTAGGTTAATCTGATTATGGTTTTAAGGGGTCTAAAAACTATCAGGTAGTTAGGTTGAATTTGTTATCTTGGGCAATATTTTTGTAATGGGCTGTTTTTATATAACTTTGAGCAATTTGTTTAGTTTTTTTTTTTTGTCACGGATTGCCAAAGGGGGAGTTCGTTAGGTTCTAAGGAATTAGGAACTAATGTATTAGAACTTCATTTTGTAATTTTAGCAAACCATGATCAAAACGTTTTAGTTTTATTTAGACTTACTCAAAGTATGTGCTTTTATGTAAAGTTAGAATCAAGTTATTGCAAGATTTACTATGTAAATCTACTTGACTTGATCGATCGAGAATTAGACTCGATTGATCAAAAGTCGTGTAGATTGTTTTTTCTGCAGAATTTCCAACTCAGCCCAAGCCCGTTTGACGTGTAGGGTTTTATTTTTTGCCTTAAGTATAAAAGGGAAAACCCTAGCCATGTTTTAGAGTTGCTCTTTATGTTGTGTGTGTGAACCTTCTATGAGATCTAAAGGTGTTTGCCTTCACATACACTTAGGGTTTCCAATCTCAAGATTGATGTTGAGAGCTTGGTGATCAATTCAGTTGCTTCTTTCAAGAGCTTAGAGATACACAAGCGGGAGTGTTTGTACTTGCTGGGAATCCAAGAAAGAAGTAGTCCATGGACTCGAAGCTGTCACGTGGTCGTGGTAGTAAGTTTCCTACTTGAGGTAGCAATAGGATGTTAGTGGTCTAAGTCGCTATTGTGTAAACTTCAATTCTTTCATAGTGGATTCAGTTTTACCTTGAGGATAGCTAAGTTAAATCCTCCCTAGGTTTTTTACCGGTTTGGTTTTCCTAGATTATCATATTGTTGTGTTCTTTATTTTTCTCACTTTACAATAATATGATATATGTGTGTTAACCTAGATTTGATAATTTGACTAAGTAATCACTTGGCTAATTAACTAGGTTAATCTGGTTGTGTTTTAAGGGGTCTAAAAACAAACACATGTAAAGGCATCCAATAGAAGTATTGTATTCATCAATAAGAAGTAGTGTAGTGAGATAGCTAGCAAATAAGTGAGTGTTTGGATCCGAATGAACCTGCGTTTACGTTTTGTGTTTTGTTCTTTTTTTTTTCTTTTTCTTTTTCTACACGCATTTCAGCTTTAGGGGACAAGTGCACTGTTCATGCATTGTTGAGTACTGTTCACGCATTGTTGAGCTGTGATTTTTGACATTTCTATGCACACTAGTGGGTCTCATGCACTGTTCACAGAACCCACAAACTTCACTTTTCAGCAACTTTTTCATTGAAAATGGGTCCCACGGCACTATTCATACATTTAAAATTTATTTTGCTACAGCGTTTTCAGTTTTCAATTTTCAGTTTTCAGCTGTATCCAAACGGACCCTAAGTGTGAGGAAATAAGCAGCGAATAAAATAGAGTGGTGTTTGTAGTAAAGTGTGTGTAATGTTATAACTATCAATAAAGCTTATATTTTATTGATAACTCTTTTGTGTATTCTATTTGAGTGGTGAGATTTATCACAAAGTATTTAACAAAATACATTTCTTTTTAGTGTTAAATTTATTTTGACAAACCTTCTGCAGCTGCAAATCTCTTCAGCTGCATCCCAAATTAATAAGAAATTGCCATTAGTAATCTTGTTAGTCAAGAATGATAGCATTTTAATTTTTTTTTCTATAGCCATTTTGGATGCTACTGCCTCATTTTCCAGGTCGTATTTGCTGAAAGCAATTATCGTAATTAGTCTTTTTTTTTTTTTTTTTTTTTAATGAAAAAAAGACTAATGCAGTCTATGCAGACATGGCCGTAAGAGAAGTACCAGTCACTGAGTCACAGATGGCCCCCAAAGAAAATGTTCGCTCTCACGTTTGCTAAACCTTGTAATATCTTCTGAATATTCCATTAGCTAAAAAATGTCAAATTTTCATAAATAATATTTTATTTGTATATGTATCTAACACAAAAGAATAAATTAATTAATAAGACATTATCTAAGTTATGCGTTAAAATATTTTTATTGTTGGAGAGTCTCACATGCATTAGTCAACCATGAACTTTGATAAGGATCTAGTTAGACCTAATAGCTTAAAATTTTAGGTTAAATGTTTGAACAAGTTATCCGTTTTTTACTTTTTTATTAGGGAGATCAGGGTTAGCAACGAGAGTTACAGATTAAGCCAGAATTCCATAATTCCTTTCTAAGGTGGATGAGATATTTCTATAATTCCATTTATTAAAGCTAGTGAAATGTTTTAACGTTTCCCATAGGATTTAATTAAAACTAGTCGGAAACCCGTGCAACGCACGAGAACTTACCTATTTATAATAGACTAAAATAATTTTATAAAATTTTATATTGATTATGAAACTATACTATTACGTGAATTGCTCCTATCTTTTTGAGTTACAATTTGATGAATAAGCCATTACTTGAACATGCAATGGGTTGCAAAAAATCTAGCTAACAAATTTAGATATTGAAAAAAAATAACTAAAAAACTCTGATGTTAAAATGTCCGAAAGGAAAAAATAAAAAAATTCAGAAAATTTACTGGCACTGCCTAGAAATTATTGAAACAAAACAAAATATATATGACTACCAAAAAGAGAAATATGAGAGAAAGATAAGTTACCTTCAAGAGAATAATCCATAGTTATAACAGTTGAAATTTGTTGAAATTTGCTAAACTGTTTCAAATATTGCAAAAAATTGAACCCAAAAATTTAGATGGTCAAACTTTCAAAAGACAATAAAATTAAAAATCAAAAGATTCAGAACCTACATATTATAAAAAATAAAAATAAAAAATAAAAAAAGGTCATTATTGCGAGACAATTTCAATAAGGATGGAAAGCTTTTCTAAGTTTTTTTAATCCAATTCTTCCTAATTGATGAAAATTTTGGTTCAAACATTGTCAAACACTTTGAAGGTGCAAATAATATAGGCTTCCAACATAATCTTTAATTAATAAACAAAGAAGCATGACACCATAAGAGAAAACATAAGATAACATATAGTGCATATACCTTACTCCACAGCTGTGAAAAAATGTCCACACAAAAGGAATTGAAAACTTGTACAACAAATGCAATAAGCTACTTCTGATGTGAGACAACCTAACATACGTCTCCATAAGGTAAAGCTCAAGGTTATATAATCTAAAATAATATAGACTATAGCATCTTTGAACCACACAAAAAGTTAGCAAACTTACTACAATACTTGTAGTTATACTATATATTGTAAAGTACTACTCCATCGCCAATGAAAGTCATGTAAAATCTCATGGGGCCTGGAAGAACAGACAGCCGCTAGATCACCTCCACCAAACACAAAACAAAAGCAAAAAAACTTATTCACAAAAAAGAGAAAAAGCAATAGCAAGTGTACCAAAGAAATTGAAGTTTAGGGTTTTCTCTCTTAGTGGAGACAGACAGAGGAGATTGCTTTAGGGTTTTCAAAGATTTTGTCTCTTATTTAAATATATATATATATATATATATATATATATATATATATATATATATATATATATATATATATATATGTTAGGACTCTCTCACTATTTAGTTTTAAAAATTAAAAAAAATTTAAATTAAAATGATGATGTGGAAAATTGTGAGAGTTTCAAAGGTTTCGGTTATATATATATATATATATATATATATATATATATATATATATATATATAATTTTTTTTTAAATTAAAATGATGATGTGGAAAATTGTGGGAGTTTCAAAAATTTCGGTTTTATATATATGTATAGATTGGCCGGTTAAGCCCAATACAAATATATATACTGCCAAGAATAGTGGCTGTCACAAGGATTTTTCTAAGATGCAGGGCCTGCTTACTAAGATATTTCATCATGTGAGATTGGCTTATATATGTTGAGTCTTTGACCAAACGATGAATTATATTCCATCCTTGGGTTATTCTTTAGTTGATAAATATTATATAAATACGTTATTTATTATTGTGTGTTCGTACTATGTTTGCTAATTATTCATTTTTTTATTAATAGGTAAATATATGAAATAAACAACATCAATACACTTAATCAGAAATATATGCTAAATCAACTATTACATTGCATCTTATAATATATAATGAGAGTACCAGTCCAAGTGTGCAACATTCAGGTTGTCAACTCGTTGCAGGCATGCCTTGTCATTTTCGTAACAGTATCTCACCCATTTCAATTGTATTGGATTTATTTAAGATGCTTTTCATTCTCGTATACTGGCATTCCAGAAGCTTTAGGAATCTTTGAGTTAAAAAAATAGGATTTGCTCGGTATATGTTTGCAACAATTGTTATATAAGCAAAAGGAGTTGATAAATAGTAAGATAACGATAAAATTAGAGAAGTTGTAAAAAAAAAAAAAAAAACTTGACTAATTTAATTAGAATCACTTTATGGAATATCAAACCTAATTTAATGTTTCTTTGGGAGGTGTATCTACACAATAGTCTAATGTTGTGGCCAACTTCTTATTGGTTTTTATCTAGACCCACTATTAACATCACTTTCTAATTTATCAAAAATCATTCACCACATCAGTAATTTGTAAATTTTATTTGTGTTAGGGTTATATTTTGTTGTAATTGGCTAATTTTTTGACAAAATGGATTTTATTTATAATTGGTTAGATCTAAGATGGGTATGATACTTTAAGAAACATGTTTGTTCAAGTCAAGTATTAAAGACATGAAGATTGGTCCAAGAAACAAGTGAAGAAAAACTGTTCACTAAGTCTTGACAGATAGCTCAACAAATGCTTGCTATCAAGACTTAATGTGAAGCTCGATAGATAGCTCAACAACAGCTCGATCTATCAAGAATTACGATTTCAGAATTTCTAGATCTGAAATTCAGCCCAGTCTTGAATATTTGTTTGGGGTTTCTTTTCTCATAACCCTAAACATATATAAGGTTTATTTTAAAGCCCGTCACACACAAATACAGAGACCAAGAAACTTATATTCTCTGTGTGAAGCTACTGCGTTTGTACGCCATAGGGTTTTGTAACCAAATGCTTCCAGATCTTCATTATTGATGAAGTGAAGAACTTTGCAACCAATAACATCTGTTCAAGTTGCTAGAGTTAGTCACGTACTTGGGATCCGTGCAAAGCGTTAGTCACAAATTGGAAGTTTGTGCATTAAAGGAAAAAAGGCTACTACAAGATTAAGTCAAATTGGGTATTGGAGTGAAGGTTCAACTGTAAGTTGGTATTTCGGGATAGGTCAAGGGTAGTTGGTAAGATTCTTTATACTTGTAACCGTTTGATTGTTGATTAGTGGATTCTCGGGAGTGGTGACCTTAAAATCACCGGGTGGGGTTTTTATTTTGCGAGGTTTTCCCCATTTGTCAACAAATCGCCGTGTCTAATATATTTTCTGCTACACTTAGTATTTTTGGTGATTTATTGGTGCCTTCACGATTTACATGCAATTGAACCTAATTAATCAACTTGGGTAAATTGAATTAATTAACCAGGGTCAAGAAATCTTAACCCAACAATTTGTAAAATAGTTTGTATTTCTAGCATTACTCTTATTATCAACCTTATTTTTAATGAATGCATTGGACAATGAGTAATGCTAGAAATACAAACTATTTTACAAATAAATTTACAAACTGCTGATGTGGTAAGTGATTATTAATAAATGAAAAAGTGATATTAATAGTGGGTCTAGATGAAAACTAGTAAGAAGTTGGCCACAATATCAGTTTGTAAAAATGTTGTAACATAACTTGTATCTATAGCATTACTCTTATAATAAATAGTAAGTTAACAATATTTAACATGGCCCACAAACATGACACTGCTTTGCAAGCTAAGGGTTTGGTGTGAATAGGAAAGGCTAAGGGGTCAAATTTGAGACAATAAAATTTTCTCCAAAATCAAACCTATAACTATATTACATGCCAAATCTTATCAAATTTTAGGAATTCTATCCCAAACTCATCCCTTTATATTTGAAACACTAAAACCAACCTGTTTATATTATCATATATAAGTTAGATCAAATTGGTCAATTCAAGTCGTGTTGATTTAAAATTGAACATCTGAAATACTATGTAAAAAATTTGAGCATTAGAAACACTTTTACATAACCATTCAGTAATATTTTAAGAAAGAGTTCACACTTACTTCTATTATAGAAACCTTTTTTTATGTAAAGAAAATTACAAATATATGCATTTTAGAAATTTAAATTAATAATGAGGTTGACCTTAGGTTTCTAATGTAAAAACTTAAACCCTAGCGGATTTAAAAATATTAACCAAACCCATTTGATGGGTTCGTAAGTGTCAAAGCGGGTGGACCCACCTTCACAATATTAATATACCGCTTTGCCACAATTAATAGATGGGTCAATCTCAAGTTAACTTGCTTAACTAAAAATCAACCCAAAATGATCCCCATTCAATATTCGTGTCAAGTCAGGTTAACCTTGTCTTGTCACGAACCTTTTAAACCTATGTAAATAAATATCATTATAATCCAACAAAAATTTTAATTAAAAATATAAAAAGATTGATTAATATAAATTGAATAGTTATATTGTCCACGTCGGGCCACGAACAGTTGGAAAAACTGCCGTCAAGCCTTCGTTCAACCACCCGCCGTGGCAACGCTCCCATGAGCACGGGGCCCGTTGGGGGCCCCTCTCGATAATTGTGTGGTTCGTGCGGAGCTTTAGGTGCTCTCTCTCTCTCTCTCTCAGTGGAGGAAGGTATTTGTCTACCTTTGGAGGTACGGCAAGAATCTTGTCTAAATTTTAAGGGAATTACCAAAGGTAAGTAAAGTCGCCACCAATCATTAAGTTTTTCTAAGGTGTAATTAGTCACCTGTTTCTAGTTGATTTTATTACCGATCCTAGGCTAAGAAAAATGTCTTTTTTCCTTATCTAATGTGGATGGTAAAAAACCTTGATTCTTGAGTCCGGAAGTTTGGTTACGTGTGAGGAAGGTGTTAGGCACCCCACAACGGCTGTTCAAGGATATTCCTTTGTTTTGATAAAACCTTAATTTTCAGAGATTGGCAGTAAAAAACACTATTTGGCATTGGCTTTTGAGGCTTTGCATGCATGGGGCTTTGAGGCTTGGCTTTTGAATGGGTATGGTCCTAATCTATGCTTTCCTAAGGAATTCGGGCAAAGTACCAGATTTCCACAGAAAAAATCCGACGACATGTCACCTTACTTTCACAACGGAAATTAGGCATCGCTTTGCCTTAGGTGACATGGACAGTGACAATCACACCGAAAGGGGCGAGCAGGTATATATATACATACATCATGCACAATGCAAGCACACAAAGTAGGAAAGTAAATGCCTACATCCTTAGAGCATGGCCCAAAATATAGGTGTAGGAAAGTAAACAGGGGTCACCATACTCTAGAGATGAGGACAAATGGTACACGACATGATATACCTAATACAACCCATCTAAGAGAGAAATGAAGGAGGAGGGAAGAGGGTTTAAAAGAGTACATAACCAAATGGGAGAGGCTAGACCCCTAAACCTATTGAACATAACCGCTTGGCTTATATCCACATCCTCGCATCCTTACCCTTTTTGCTTGCGCCTAGGCGACCATGCCCTAGCTCCATGTGTATGTGTACATGTAAAGGCAAAGACAAGAAAGCAGTAGACAAGCAATGGAAGGAAAAGATGCAAAGAGCATATGAAAGAGGCATAAAGCAGATAAGCATGATAAACATGGCAAGCAAAGAAAAAAGAAAGCAAGCAATCAAGCAAGAAGGCAAACAAGCAAGAAAGTAAACAAAAGGTGGTGTCCGAGAGGGAAAAATGTAGGTTTGGATCGAATGTCCATAACTTCATTGTGTTGAAGCATGAAAGACACACTAGCAAGCAAGACTCATGCATGAACATGTAAATGCATGAACATGTAAGCAAGCAAGATGCATAGAAAGCCAACGGGTGGCACAAACAAGAATGGTAAGTATAGCATCGTGCGGAGCGGAACAGGGAAGGGTACACATGAAGCAACTTGGCATCCGGAGATGCCTCCCAAATGGTTACATCCGAACAAGGCCTCATGGGCGTCGAATGTAACCACACAAGGTCAAGCTCGTGAAGGGTGCCAAACATGGCAAAACCTAGTACTAGAGAGGCTAACACAAGCATAAAGCATAGAAGCAACCAAGCATAGACTATAGGGAATTACCACGAAATTCCCAACCTGTGAGAAAAAAAAAATAAAAAAAAATAAAAATAGAGAAAACACACGTGAAAGAAAAATAATCACATGCACAAGACAGTATTTACATGGTTCGACAATTTGCTTACGTCCACAAAGTTGCAGGAATTTCACTATTATTAGGGAAAAATACAAAGTGCGGCAGTACAGTTTTTCCTCTCTCTCAAAAGCACAACAACAAACCCTAATCACCAAAGTAACTTTTTTTTACATCCTACGCACAGGATTCACAATGGGCTACAAAACGGGCCAAAAAATTTTCCCAGGGGCGTTGCCCCCAAAAGGCTTATCCATGAGCACTACGGCTTGGGCCTGTCAGCCCAAGCCTCCATTCCATAGGCTAAGCCTCAGAAAATCTCCCATTAAAAACCACGCAACATTATTCAGGTCGGGTCAGGTCATCAACTGAATCAAACATAACTAAGCTCCACAAAGCCCAACATAGACATGCAAATAGGATTATCCAAAACCTTTGATGTGGGCCTTGGTGTATGGACGATGACAAAGACCATAGGGTCTAGATCAAGTCCTAACCATTAGGCCAAAACACAAGAAAATGCAATAAAAGGAACAAAAGGGCTACAATAGCACCTGACATGACAAACAAGGTCTAGGCCTAAGCACATAAACATGGTGTGAAGCACACAAGCACATAGATGATGGCATAAAACATGTAGAGAACATCGATCTAAGCATGTAAACACACCGATCTACACATATAAGCATGGAAATGTGCATGTAGGCCGATGGATATACATCTAAGCATGTAGATATAAACATAAAGGCATGGGAGAACGCAAACCCAAGCATGTGAAGGCATAGATATAGGCATAGGAGCATAGAACATGCATACAAACATGTAGATCTAAGCAAGGGATAGCCGGAGACATAATATCAAGCATGTGAACGTATAGACCCAAACATCAACACATAGAAAAGAAAGGATCTAACATGGAAAACATAGCACAAAGCATAAAACATGTAAGAAAAGGGTAACTGACATGTAAACAAACATGGAAGCACATGGAAATATACCAATAACATGCTAGAAGCAAGGTAAAGCAAGAAACATACTAGATAAAGTAATAAATCATGTTATTAAGGTAAGAGAAAGCAAGATAAATGCTAGGGAAAATTTTAGAGAGCTAGGGGTGTGGATAGTAGCTAAAAAGCTACATACACACCCCTAAACCCCAAATCCAAAGTGTGAAACTAAGGAGAAGAAGATTGGGTATAAGAACAATACCTTGTATTTTTGGTGGAGAAGGAAGAATCAAGAGGCTTGGATGTGTTTTTTGTGTGTTTTTATGTGTAAATATGTGTTTGGGAGAGAGGAAAAATGTGCAAAAAATTTCCAGGCAAAGAGCAATACCCAGAAAAGTTTCTCCTTTTCTCTGGTCTAAAGGTGCCTATGGCCTTTTATAGCCCCGACACGCTTTACGAGGTGGCGGCCTTTGAAGCTACTCAAATGGGGTTGATCTTGACACCCCTGGAAAGATCTTAACTTCCAGTTTCTAAAAAGGTATGGAACTTGAAAATCTAACGGTTGGATCAAAAGTTATGGCTCCCGAAAGTTAGTGGTGCCTCAATCGATGCGTTAACCCGGTTTTCATGATATCTCGACCGTTCTAACTCTGATTTCGACTCATGAATAGTCATTGGACTAATAATTTGATAATCTTTGCAATGACATTGGTTTCAATCTGTTCTAACTGTTAGATCAAAATTAAGGTTTTTAGGGCCCACCAAGAGGCAACTCCGGGTCAAACTTGGTCAAAGTTGCCAAAAATTTTTGAGAAGCTTGGGTCTAATGTAAAATGATGAAAAGTGACATTTGAGGAGATTTTGACCTTGTTTGACTTTTGGCCAACCTAGGGTTGACCAAGGGCGTTTTGGTCATTTTGGCTGAAAAAGGCACTTTGGAAGCTTTGCTGTCCGAACGGGTTGCGCCACATCATTCTAGATGTTCTCGCAGCCCCATGGAGAGAAAATAATATTTTTGGGTTTTTTGGAATTTGGCACGCAAATCGAGGGCGGATAAAATACGGTATCAATGTATACTACGAAATTTGCATTGTAATTCTAAGATCTCTGATCCTTTCACCCAAAAACTAAAGGGGAAAAGGAATTATTTCAATTTACTTTTCTTAGATTTTGTATTTCAAAATTTGGAAAGAACTTCATTATGTTTAAATAAGAACTTTTTTTGAAAGAAATAAGAATTTTTAGATTACATGCAATTAGCACTTTAATTGATGTTATTAATTATATAGTAGAATTTACATAGGATTCATATGTCTATAATTATTATAATTTATGTTCTTACAAAACATAAGCACGTATTTTTGTTTTGGATTGTATTTTTAAATAGGTTGAAATGAACCTTATTTATGTCAACTCAACATAACATATTTGTTAAATAAGTTAAATGGGTAATGTATATGTTAATTCAACACAACTTGTTTATTATGTGTCCGTTTAAGTACCCGCAATTCCATTAACTTATTTGCATTGTGTTTATCAAAAGATATATTCTTTGGTAACTTTTATTTTAAATGTATGAAAAAAAATCTAAAAGTTAACTCATTTCCAAAAAAAAGTTCAAAGTTAGCTATTTTGCAAAAGAGATGAGAAAAAAAACCAACAATAAATAAAATAAATAGTATTTCTACGTGTTTGTGGGTCATGTCATGTCAATTCCTGTTTAATAAAATTTTAAATGATTTGGCAGTGAGACTAGCACCATATACATTGTTTAATTTAGGAATTAAAATATCATCCACCATCAATTACCGATATATATATATATATATATATATATATATGTGTGTGTGTGTGTGTGGGGTAACAGACCAGGGAGCCCATACCAATATATATGTTGGGCCAAGGGCCCAGTCTAAGGAGGAACCCCTCCTTGGCCATGGGAAGAACCCCTCTTCGGCTAGATGTAGCCAAGGACAGAGGGAACGGCCTGCCACTGAGAGTGACACTCCGCGTCATTCCATGGAAAGTTCTAAGACAGAAAAGGACAACGGAAGGAATGGAAATATCTAAGGGAAAGTTGCCATTATTGCATTAAGTGCTCTGTACCCAACAGAGCCATACTTTTCAGCGTTTACAACCACCTCCAACGACTTTGGAGAGGGGCTGATGGGACAAATATCAGCACTATGAATCTAAGTCTACACGTGGACGTTGGAGAAAGGAGGAAAGCTAGTATAAAATGGAGGAAGGGGCAGACAATCTGAAGAACTCCTATAACCACTATCATTCTATGCCTACTAGAACAAAGCTCCTTGGATTGTGACAAGGACAAACCTTCTTAGATAAATTCAGTTCATCTCTGTTTGATTGCCATGAACACCATATTAACTGTTATCCATGCACTAAAGCCTAGCTCTTTGACCCACTCTCTACAAATTCATTGTAAAGGGTTCGCTGGTCCAAGATCCCATACACCACATGGTCTTGGGCTGCAAAACGTGACCCTACAATTGCCGCCGTCTGTGGGGAGAGCTTGTGTGTTAGTGAGTGCAACGGTTAATCATGGTAGAATCAAGCTCCCATCAGCAAGAGTCCATTGAGAAGATCACTTTGGCGGTGGTGCATGCTACACGGAAGCTTCCCCGTTATTTCCAAAGAACACACAGTTGTTGTCGTAACTCAGCTTCCGCTCAAGTCTACACTTCGAAGTACTGGTTACGTGGGAAGGATTGCTAAAGGGGGCACAGTTCTAGGGGCTTCTGACATCAAGTATATGCCCCGTAAATTTGTCAAAGCGCTAGTTCTCGCGAGTCTGATAGCCCGATTCGCTGAATTCCCATTGGAGAAAAAAAAAAGTCGAGAATCAAGGCATGGATGGAAAATCGGTTGGCACAATTTCCTTGCAGAAAACTTCTAAGTACTAGACAGAACCAAGGTCTTGCATGGTCCTCAGACTCAAACCTATGGGGAAACTAGTTACTTCAAGAAAAAAGTGCTAGACAGAACTAAGGTCTTGCATGGTCCTCGAACCCAAACCTATGGGGAAACTAGTCACTTTAGAAAAAAGGTGCTAGACAGAACCAAGGTCTTGCATGGTCCTCTGATTCAAACCTATGGGGAAACTAATCATTTCAGAAAAAAGGTACTAGACAGAACCAAGGTCTTGCATGGTCCTCAGACTCAAACCTATGGGGAAACTTCAGAAAAAAGGTGCTAGATAGAACCAAGGTCTTGCATGGTCCTCGGACTCAAACCTATGGGGAAACTAGTCACTTCAGAAAAAAGGTGCTAGACAGAACCAAGGTCTTGTATGGTCCTCGGACTCAAACCTATGGAGAAACTAGTCACTTCAGAAAAAAGGTGCTAGACAGAACCAAGGTCTTGCATGGTCCTCGGACTCAAACCTATGGGGAAACTAGTCACTTCAGAAAAAAGGTACTAGACAGAACCAAGGTCTTGCATGGTCCTCGGACTCAAACCTATGGGGAAACTAGTCACTTCAGAAAAAAAGTGCTAGACAGAACCAAGGTCTTGCATGATTCTCGGATCCCTTGCTTTGGGGAAATTAACACGCAATGACAACTTTCTAAGCGTTTAAGCTGAACTCAATCATGCCTGCGTCCTCGGACTAGACGCTTAAGGGAAGTTAACTCCATAACATCATCATAAAAAGAACCTTAGTACCCAGTGGCCCCCTCGGACCACTTACTTTAAATTCTACGCTCTTTGATGGTTGCATTGTTCGTAGTATAGAGCACACGGTTATGTTCCTGATTAGTCCTACATAGTTAACTCGTTTAAAGTTAGCGGTCGGGTGCCCATCAATTTTGATAAACTCAGGGTGACAACTTTTCATTACCATCTACAGCATCAATTCTAATTACTATTTGAAAGAAAAATACCAACACCCATCATTCATGAAACAATTATTGCAAAAAAGGAAAGGTTCGTAAAGTAAAATACAGTTATTTTTTTTATTAAATAAAGGTAAAGTACATCGTATACAAAGGGACTTAGGCAAGCCTGTTTCAGAAGCTAACTACAAAAAGCAGCCCATAGGAGCGCCAGATCCACAATCTTGTTCTAGCAGCAATCGAGCAAGCATGGATGGTACCGGCAATGAGAAAGAAGAAGAAGCGGAGACGTCAGATCCACAATCTTGTTCTAGCAGCAATCGAGCAAATATGGATGGTACCGGCGATGAGAAAGAAGAAGAGGCTGGAGCGTTTGATGGACCCCTCTCCCCCTAACTACAAGATGTTCTGCTATCAAGGCTGAGAGACAGAACTCCTGCCTACCCACGTTCTTGTTGGTTTGCTCGATCAACCTTAGCCTATCTCCACATCTGCGCACACGTGACACACGGCGCCGGGTGAAACCCAAATTTTGTCGCACCAAAAATCTGATGCGATCTACACCTGCTTTGGGTTTTGGTTGAAGGAAGAGAGACTTCTTTCTTAATCGGTTGAAAGGAAGAAATGTCTTTGGCCTCTACTTCCCTTGCCTTAACTGTGTCATCCTGAATCTTGGCGACGTCCTCGGCTTCTGAAGAGGGCCTGGTGCCCTCACCCTTACCTTCATCCTTGGCCACTTCATTCCCTAGACCTCAATCATCACCTTGGAGGGGCCCTTGGGAACGTCTGAAGAGTTAAGAGCTTGAAACTCCTGCAGAACTCAAAGATCTGTAAATGAGGAAGAATGACCCCCCCATGTGTCTTATATTGGAGACAAACCCGGTGGCAATTAATTCGCCTGAATCTCAAAGAAAGAATTACAAGCGAGATAAGTCTCGCTCAATTTCCAAAGTAGTCTTCAACCGTTGGATCTGCGTCTCTTCGTAAAAGACCTTAATGAAAGCGCGCCTCGTGTACCGAAACGGCAAGAACGTGACTTGGATAAATTAAAAGAATATCTTACAATTAGACATGGTGTAAAATGGGCGCGAAAGAACTATCATCACATCGAGATCCTCCTTTCCTCCCATGGAGAAGAAAAGAAGAATCCCGAGGGGCAATTGCGGGGGTAATAGACCAGGGGGCCCATACCAATATATATGTTGGGCCAAGGGCCCAGTCTAAGGAGGAACCCCTCCTCGGCCATGGGAAGAACCCCTCCTCGGCTATGAGAAGAACCCCTCCTCAGCCAGGTGTAGTCGAGGACAGAGAGAACGGCCTACTACTGAGAGTGACACTTCGCGTCATTCCATGGAATAGGACAAGTACTAAGACAGAAAATGACAACGGAAGGAATGGAAATATCTAAGGGAAAGCTGCCATTATTGCATTAAGTGCTCTGTACCCAACAGAATCATGCTTTTCAGCCTTTACAACCACCCCCAACGACTTTGAGGAGGGGCTAATGGGACAAGTATCAGCACTATGAATCTAAGTCTACACGTGAACGTTGGAGAAAGGAGGAAAGCTAGTATAAAATGGAGGAAGGGGCAGGCAATCTGAAGAACTTCTGTAACCACTATCATTCAACGCCTACTAGAACAAAGCTCCTTGGATTGTACCGAGGACAAACATTCTTAGATAAATTCAGTTCATCTTTGTTTGATTGCCATGAATACCATATTAACTGTTATTCATACACTAAAGTCTAAGTCTTTGACCCACTCTCTACAAATTCATTGTAAAGGGTTCGCTGGTCCAAGATCCCATACACCATGTGGTCTTGGGCTGCAAAACGTGACCCTACAATATATATATATATATATATATATATAGGGTTGGGTTCAAGTTACATCCAATGTAACTCTAAGTAATATTACACCACCCAATAACTTGTTATAGAATTCATATTTTGAAAATCTCACCGTTAAATTACATGTTCTATATGTTT
Organism: Quercus tomentella; assembly: GCA_028535165.1. NCBI lineage: Eukaryota > Viridiplantae > Streptophyta > Magnoliopsida > Fagales > Fagaceae > Quercus > Quercus tomentella. The sequence goes on from JAPQVY010000100.1 coordinate 47,386,093, forward strand.
TTAACAATCATGGCAATTTTCATGTCAATTGGATGTTATTTACCATTTGATCTATAAACTCATCTTTTATGCATTATTTTAAACTACAAAAACTTGAATTTAAAAAATTGATTGATGACATGGTTATTAATCTTTGATCACATTGAAATTTTGCATGCATGGAGAACATACGAAAGTAATGTAATCTAACGGAAGATTTATTAAAATTTGCATCCAATTAAAAAATATTGAGTGGTGTAACATTGCTTAGAGTTATACAAAGTATAACTTGAACCCAACCCATATATATATATATATATAAACTAAAATTATGCAGTGAAATGGACTCCTCTCCAAATGAAGAGGATCTAATTCCCTTAATTATTAGGTTATGCTAAGTCGAAAATATTTTGACACAGTTGTTAAATATGTCATATTGGAGAGGAGAGGCAACACGACTAAGATTTGGCAACACAAATTGCTAGGTTAGATGCATTTAATGGGCTCAGTAAATAAAGTATAAACAACAGCTAATACTTGTTACTCTACTGACCTTGTTTCAGACCCAAAAAGAACTATTGGGCTTCTTTTGATCCACGATCCAGCCCATAATACAAGCCAAATCCGAAAAGCCCAGCAACCCCTTTTCCCGCCCACGTTCTGCATGTACTGTTAGTATAACCCTTCGAACTTCACATTCTCACTCGTAAATCTCTCTCTCGCTCTCTCTGGACTTCGAAGAAATTCAAAATCTCTGAAACTGATTGCCTCCATTCACAGATCACAGCACAATTGGCCTCTCAAGGTACCTGTTCAAATCTCTGAATCAAGCAAATGAAGTTGAAGATCAACAAAGCTTGCGATCTTACCTCCATCTCTGTCCTTCCTTCTCACGCCAGGTTTGAATTTTCCTTCACAAACTCGCTCTGTTTGGTTCCCAAAAATATGCAGGAAAATGTTAAGCATCAAAATTTTGAAATGTTCAAACTAATGAACAGATTCTTCATATTCTGTTTTTATTTTGATCGTTTTCTTTGATTTTTTAATGCTTTGGATGAGATCACGCGCTTTTTTCTATTTCATTACAAAGGATCTGTTTGGTTCCTAAGAAAATGCTGGAATAAAATCAAATTCAATCTCAAATTCTTTTCCTTTTATCCGTTTCTCTCAGAAACCAAAGAGAGCGTAAGAGTATTTGTAACTGCCTGCAAATCTGTTTCCATATCTGACTTTTATAGTTACTGCGAGAATATAGGAAAAGACAGTTTTAAAAAAAAAAAAAATGAATCTTAAAATATCATATATTTTAGAATCTCAAAAGTAAAATTTCGCTCATACAAAAAAATAAAATAAAATAAGTAAAATTTCGCTCAACTAAAGCTAAATCAGCTATTTGCCTCAGTTTGATTTAATATTGAACAAATGAGATTGTTCTTTGCTTTAATTTATTCTTCACTATTTGTGCATTAACTTATATTTTGGAAACGATCTGAATGAGGAGATCAAGTGCGGTACCAACTGGACCTAATGCTCAAGCATCACAACTCCAATCGCAACAGTCGCAGCAATCATTTTCACAGGGACTTTCATCTCAGCATGGCATGTTTTCTCAGCTCTCTCAGAATTCTCTCAATGAGGCTCTGACTAATGATCAGGTTTGAATTTTCTGGTACTGAGAATTTGTTTGATTTGCTGAAGAAATTGAGAACAGGAACAAGAGAAGAATTATTGAGTCTTATGGATCTTTAGTCTTGCAGGAAATTGTTGAAAGATAAGTCTTAAGCGAAACCAAATATAATTGATTAATCGTGCTATTTTGAAATTCTGTTAGTCGCCTTGAACTTAATGCTAGTTTAAACCTCTAATAGCTGAAACTTATTTTTTTAGAGTGCAATAATCATATGCATACGGATTAAAATTTTCATTGTGAAGAGTATAGCTATATGTCAAGATAATACAAAGAAGAATAGAAAGGTTCAAGACAAATTACAAGATCAAGGGAAGAAGAAAGTTCATAACTCTGCTTAAACGACAGTGAGCAGAGTTTGTATGTTTGTTCTTATTTTATCCTATACGACATGTAGTTTTGCATTATTGTGTATAGCTTTAATAATTGGCATGTGGACAGCACATGGGTGGTTGTTAGTTTTGTTAGTTAGGTTAAGAGGGTAGTTAGTTAGCTCTTTTAGTTCCCTCTGTTTTCCCTTACTCGTGTATGTATATATACAGAGCACTGTAACTCTTATTGATTCAATGCAATATATAGAAATTCATCAAGTCCATATTCTTCTTTCTCTGTTTTCCTAATATGGTATCAGACCAATTTTTGGCTTCCGCTTAAGTTTCTCAAAATTCCCAATTCTTTTCCCCAAAAGTTAGGGTTTTCTTCTTCAGAGTCTCGACGCTTTATCAATGGCTTCCTCTAGTTCTACAAGCATCACCATTGATGAATCACATCCTTTCTTTCTCGATCATGCTGAGAGTCCTGGTGCAATATTAGTTTCACAACCATTGATTGGAGGTGAGAACTATCCTACGTGGGCACGATCTATGGAGAGAGCTCTCAGGATCAAGAGCAAGTTCTGGTTGATTGATGGATCAATTTCTCAGACCTCAACCATGGAAAAAGTTCCTCTCTTGGTTCAAAGTTGGGCATGATGCAGTGATATTGTGGTTTCTTGGATCATTAATTGTGTTTCTCCAAGAATTGCCACAAGCATGGTATATCGTAAAACTACTAAGGAAGTTTGGAATAAGCTTTAGAGCATGTTTTCCCAGGGTAATGGACCTAGGGTTTATCAATTACAGAAGGATCTAGCAAGTTTTTCTCAAGGTGAGTTCTCTGTGACTGAGCATTTCACCAATCTTTCAATTCTGTGGGATGAATTACAGAACTATGAACCACTTCCTACCTGTTCTTGTGAGAAGTGTGTGTGTAATGTGAATGAGAAGATCTCTAATATTCATCACAAAGAAGCTGTTATGCAATTTTTGATGGGTCTCAATGATTCTTTCTCTCACGTCCGAGGGCAAATTTTGTTGATGGATCCTATTCCATCTGTTGAGAAAGTGTTCTCTTTGTTGATTCAAGATGAGAAGCAAAGATCAGTTGGGCAAGGCAACAACAATGGTCCTTTTGTGGAGTCCACAGCACTTGTAGCAAAGACCATGAACCTTGACTCCAAGATCTTCAAGAAAGGCAAAGAGAAGCCCACTTGCAGCCACTGTGGTTTGTGTGGACACACCATGGAGAAGTGCTACAAACTCCATGGTTATCCTCCTGGCTACAAGACCAAGTGAAGGGCTAATCAAGTTTCATCCTTTGATGTTGTTCAAGACTCAACTGTTACCACTCAGCAAGCTTTTCCTTTTACAATGGAGTAATGTCAGAAATTACTTGCTATGATTGGAGGGAATGAAGCTCAGACCAACACTATTGCCATGGCAAATAATGTTGCTTTCAATCAAGCTTCATGTTCTCAGTCCACACCCCTAACAAGTAATCTCAAGCACTCCATATTTTCTGCTAAACTTGTGAACAAAACTGCCTTTGGTGTTGATACTTGGGTCATGGACACAGGTGTAAGTAATCATATAATTTGTTCTATCTCTCTTTTTTAGTCTTATACCACTGTTTCTCATTGTATTGTGGAACTGCCAAATGGTGAATCAGCACATGTCACTCACATTGGCATTGTTAAACTCTCTAATTCCCCTATTCTTAATCATGTTCTTTGTGTTCCTTCTTTTTCATTCAATCTGTTGTCTATGAGCCAACTTACTCAAAGATTGCCTTTGTGTCTTATGTTTTTATCCTAATATTGTTTCATTCAGGACCTTTCATGTTGGAAGACGATTGGAGTGGGTGAAGCCCATAATGGCTTGTATCTGCTACAGAAAAGTACTTCCAGGACTACACTTTCTCTGTTAGATCATCTTTCCATTCACAAGTTTCCCAAATTAGCTTGTTCTTCTTCTATTTTTCATAAAGAATTGTCAATCCTATGGCATTTTAGATTAGGTCATCCATCTTTGAGTAGAATGTCAGTTTTACAAAGTGTATTACCTTCTTCTACTCAATGTACTGATGTTTGTACCATCTGCCCTTTAGCTAAGCAGAAAAGATTGCCATTTCCTTCTCACAATAATATGTGTAATGAACCTTTTTCCTTAATTCATGTGGATGTTTAGGGTCCATATTCTATTTGCACTTATGATGGTTTCAATTTTTTCCTTACCATTGCTGATGATGCTACCAGGTCTACTTGGGTGTACCTTATGAAATCTAAATCAAATGTTAAACATCTTTTACAGTCATTTTATACCATGGTTTACACCTAATTTAACACTGGTATTAAATCCATCAAGTCTGACAATGCCCTTGAGTTCTCCTTAACTGATTTTTATAGTGCTTAAGGTATTGTGCATCAAAAGAATTGTGCATATACACCACAGCAAAATTCTGTGGTTGAAAGGAAGCACCAACATCTTCTAAATGTTGCCAGATCTCTTAAACTCCAATCTAACCTTCCTTCTGCTTATTGGGGTGATTGTATCCTCACCGCCACCTACCTCATTAATAGGTTGCCTGTCCCTTTGTTACATAACAAGTCCCTTTTTGAACTCCTTTTTCATAAACAACCCTCTTTTGATCATCTTAGAGTGTTTGGCTATTTATGTTTTATATCTACTCCTTCTGTTCATAGGTTGATATTTGACTCTAGAGCATTGCCTTGTGTCTTTCTTGGTTACCCCTTCAATATGAAAGGTTACAAAGTCCTTGATCTGCATACTAGGAAGATTTCTATTTCTAGAGATGTCATTTTTCATGAATCAATCTTTCCTTTTTCTCCATCCTATAAATCTTTGTTGTCTAATTCTCCTCCTTTATCAATTCCTTTACCTGCTTCTTGTAATCTTACCTTTGATGTTTCCTCTAGTACTGAGTTTGTTTCTATAGGCACACCTTTAAGTACTTCATATAGTCGTTCTTCCATTTTGGTTGGTTCTTTACCAATACCCTTGCCTGCTGCTCAAACTGATACTATCCCTGGTCAGTCCCCTTCTTTATTTGTTGCTCAACCTGCTGTGTTACCTAGTCAGTCCCCTTCTTTATCTGTTGCTCAACCTACTGTGTTGCCTAGTCAGTCTTCTTCCTTGTCTGTTGATACACCTACTGTGTTGTCTGATCAGTCCATTTCCTTACCTGTTGACCCTCCTACTCAGTCTGTTTCACTTAGAAAATTTGCTAGGGTTAGTAATAAACCTGCTTATTTGGCTGATTACAAATGTAATCAGGTCTCTTCCAGCACCAGCCACCCTTTGTCTTCTTATTTGTCATCTCATAGGTTATCACCTAAGCACTTGCACTTCTGTAACATGATCTCATCTATTAAGGAGCCTAAGTTCTATCACCGGGCAGTTAAGGATCCCAAGTGGAGAGATGCTCTGGCTGCTAATATTTCTACCCTTAAAGCTAACCATACTTGGGTTCTCACTTCTTTACCTTTTCATAAGAAGACCATTTGGTGTAAATGGGTGTATAAAATGAAATATAAATCTGATGGGATTGTGGAAAGGTATAAGGCAAGATTGGTTGCTAAAGGTTTCACTCAAAAGGAAGGTCTTAACTATCTAGAGACATTTTCCCCTGTTGCCAAATTGGTTTCTGTCAAATGCCTTCTTGCAGTGGCTACTGTGCAAGGTTGGTATCTTTGTCAACTTAATGTCAACAATGCCTTCCTTCATGGAGATTTGAAGGAAGAGGTTTATATGGATCTCCCACCAGGTTTCCACAACAAGGGAGGGCTTGTATGTAAGCTTGTTAAGTCATTGTATGGTCTCAAACAAGCAAGTAGGCAATGGTTTGCTAAGTTCTCCACTGCCTTACTCATGTTGGGCTTTACTCAATCCAGGACTGATTACTCTTTGTTTGTTAAGAAGACTTCTATTTCCTTAATTGCCCTTTTAGTGTATGTTGATGATATTTTGATTGCCAGTGATAACAAGCAGGCAGTAGATGAGTTAAAAGTTTTGCTTGATCAGCAATTTAAATTGAAGGACTTGGGTGACTTAAAGTTCTTTTTGGGTCTTGAAGTGGCAAGAACAACAAATGGCATTAGCTTGTGTCAGAGGAAGTACATATTAGACCTATTAAGTGATATTGGCATGCTGGGGTGTAAACTAGCCAAGATTCCAATGGATCCTAATGTCAAGCTCAGTAAATAGGAAGGTAAGGCTTTGCAAGATCCTAGCTCTTATAGGAGACTGATAGGAAGGCTTTTATACTTAACTATAACTAGACCAGATATCACTTTTGTTGTGAATCGTTTGAGTCAATGCATGGCACATCCTAGAGAACCAAATTTATATGCTGCCAATAAGGTATTGCAGTACCTCAAGGGAACACCAGGTCAGGGTTTGTTTCTTTCAAGCAAGTCAGACCTACACCTAAAGGCCTTCACAGATGTAGATTGGGCCTCCTGCCCTGACACCAGAAGGTCTGTGATTGGGTTTTGTGTATTTCTTGGTGAATCTCTAGTCTCCTGGAAGTCTAAAAAGCAACAAACAATTTCAAGATTCTCAGCAGAATCAGAGTATCGAGTCATGGCAGTAGCTGTTTGTGAAGTCATTTGGCTCTTGTATTTACTTAGTGATCTTCAAGTCAAGCATCCTCAGGAAGCTCTTCTCTTCTGTGATAGTCAGGTAGCTCTTCATATTGCTGCAAATCCGATCTTCCACGAAAGAACAAAACATATTGAGATTGATTGTCACCTAGTGAGGGATAAGGTTTTGGAAGGATTCATTAGAATGCTACATGTTAAGACAAATTCTCAAATTGCAGATTTGTTGACAAAGACTTTGAATGCTCATCAATTTTCTTTTCTTGTATCCAAGTTGAATATGTTCAATATTCATGCCCCTCTTCCACTTGAGGGGAGGGGGGGGGGGTGGTGTCAAGATAATACAAAGAAGAATAGAAAGGTTCAAGACAAACTACAAGATCAAGGGAAGAAGAAAGTTCATAACTCTGCTTAAATGACAGTGAGCAGAGTTTGTATGTTTGTTCTTATTTTATCCTATACGACATGTAGTTTTGCATTATTGTGTATAGCTTTAATAATTGGCATGTGGACAACACGTGGGTGGTTGTTAGTTCTGTTAGTTAGGTTTAAAGGGTAGTTAGTTAGCTCTTTTAGTTCCCTCTGTTTTCCCTTACTCGTGTATGTATATATACAGAGCACTGTAACTCTTATTGATTCAATGCAATATACAGAAATTCATCAATTCCATATTCTTCTTTCTCTGTTTTCCTAATACTATATTTAAGAATGGCCACTATTTGGACATGGCTTTTTGTAATTTCCAAATGGTAGAAGCTATCATGATTCATATTTATCTACGATCATTGCTGAGGTCACCAACTTATGGATTTATATAAACTGTGGGCTCTAGATGTTCACTTCCCACATAGTTTTGTATATATTTACATGTCCCACTTGACTGCATATAAATACAAAGAGATGTGGTGTTCTCATTGTTGAATGATATCTGGATAGTTTGGAATGGAGACACTAGCTTGATTGAATTTTTAGCTTTAGAACAGTTTTTTGGTTCTTTTCTATGGTTTGATCTCTTTGTAAAATTCCTTTTTGCCAAACCTAACACATGGTTTTCTCATGTAATGATTTTGAGAGGCAAAGGCTTAAATTGTGCTTGCGTAAAACAGCAATTTTGAGTCGCCTATTCTGTTTCCTCTTTTGTGGCTTGAAAATGAACTAGTATGTATACTCATCTTAGTTAAGTTTTTCAGTCCTTGCAGAGATTTGGTTCTCAAGAACCAGAAAACTTTGTAAAGAAGATTTCTTGCTTGCCTCCACCTAGTTGTACACGAGAAGAGAGTCAAATGCAAATCTCAAGATCTTCATCCAATCTAATGCGGAAATGTGGTTTCCTTTCTTTACGGTTATGCAAAAGTAGGCATGTCAATTAAGATTTTGTTCTTGATTGCATAAGCATGTATTTCCACGGATATTGAACTTTTTTATTTGCCCGAGCAGGTCAGATTAGTGAAGAACTTGATCATCGAATTGGATTGATGGAAACTTCATTAAGCAGGTTTGGAATGATCCTGGATTCTGTTCAGAGCGATGCCATGCAAGTAAACAAAGGAACGAAAGAAGTTTCACTGGAGAGTGAGTAATCTAGTCCAACAGTCAATACATTACAAAGTAGGATCTGAAGAGAAACTTTATAACTCAATCTTTAAAAGTAATACTGTCATTTTCTATATAAGAGACTTGTGACATAAAAACCAGGAAATTTTTACTACTTTCATAAAGTTTAAGATGAATTAAGTTCACTTATTTGATGTTGATGTGTGGCTTAACTTACGGTTTGGTTGTATCTGATGATGAATTTGCTTGATTTTTGAATTATGTAAATATCTTCATCTATTAGGTAGGACTTAGTTAGATTTGATGAACAGTGAACACAATAAATTGTTCAGTGCAAACAACTGTGCTTCCAAATCTATATTGTATGCAATGTAAATAGTTGGAGAACATAATTAACAAAGTAATTTTCTTATGTTTTCTCAAATTTGGTTCAGTGGACAGCATACAGCAGAAACTCATTGTTCAAGATAACTTTCTGCAGTAAATGGTAAAGCCTTCCGATGTGATGTTTGAGATATGGTCTCTTCTAACACGTTTGAGATATGGTAAACCAGTACAAGGGACAAGAAGATTTGAAAGCTAGCGTTGCTGGGGTATTTAAGTTGATATCTGATCGGCTTAGCAAAGATATATATTAAGACAAGTTGCAGGAGATTTTCAAGGAGGTCTCAACCTTACCACAGCAGCTGGAAGCATCTATAATGAGATTACATGATAAGCTCGGCAACACCCTCTCCAAAGTAGTGCAAGTATGTACGATGTCGTAATGGAAACTGCTGATATATGTGTGATTCAAGGCTTTAAGATAATTCGTTTTGTGGTCCTTGTTTGACCGTAGCAAATGTTTTATTGAATTTTATTTCTTTTCCTGACACAAACAATGCTCAAATCTTCCCTAATCTCTTTCTTTTCAATTTTCTCAACTCAATATTTATATTATAAATATTAAATAATGTCATGCCTCTCAGCTTATTGAATGCCTTTTTCTTCATCAATTATTCTCAGGCAATGGCTTGCAGCCTGAAGACTCCTAACCAAAAATATATAGCACCCTCTGTCCTCCTCCCAGAGGTGCTTTATTCTTCTTGGACAATGACCCATTAGCTTCTTTAAGTACTCATGTATAGTGAATGTGTGTGATCTCAAAAAACCTCTTACATTTGTCAATCTGCAGGGTACTGACCAACGTGCTACTTCAGTGATATGCAAAGCCTCCTAGGGAGTATCTAAAACTCAGTTTTTTTCTGTTGGATATAGTCCTGCTTAATTGGACAAGTTACATCCCCTATCTGATCCTCATAAATAATATGATCTCCCTAAATGTTTCAAGTATCAACTGAAATTTAAAGTCTAGCTTCTAGGATATATTCTTTACTTCTCTTTTCCTGCCCCTGCCCTGGAGAGGGCTAGAAAGGATTTCTTTTTTATTGGTAAGTTGCATGCACACACTCAATGTTGAACCCATGATATCATCATCTTTCTTATAAAATAAGGAAGTGTCATTTAAGCTAGAGCTCATTGGAAGAAGTCTAGAAAGGATAGACTAACAATAGATTCATTTGAAATCATCCATTGACTGAAATGGAGGGTCAAGAAATCTCTTGATCATTTCCAAAAGGGAAGAAAGAAAGATTTTATAAGCACGTGCATGAAGATGGTGTTCAAATCAATAACTACTGTTATTGTTTTTGTAGAGCTTTAAATTGTCTGGTGCTTGGTTGTAGTGTTCCTAGTTTGAAACTAGAGTCTTCTTCCGTCATTGTGATCAGGAATTTAGAATATTTACAGTGTGCAAGCTTAGAAATTAGAATCATCCTGCCTGACGTGTTAAGCCTACTGTCCAGCCGTCTCCTCTGCTTGATGTAAAAAACCTTGTACTAGAGTCTGCCGCTGGAACTTGAAGATATTTCCTCTTATGGCCAGGGGATGAGGATGAGGCCACATATGAAGCTCTCATTGGTTCAAGTACCTTCCTGACCTCTGAGCTAAGGTCTGGTCGGTTCCTTTGGTACCTGTCACAACACCTCAAGGCCAAGTGAGCCGACTCTTCAGCAGTCTTAATTGGCCAGTCTCCAGCCAAAGGATCCAAGAGGGATGGCAACTTTCCAGCATCTAAGGCAACTTGCACGTCATTTTCCATTTCGAAGTGTGGTCTCTGGCCCGTCAACAATTGTAGTAATATGACTCCAAATGAGTAAACATCTGACTTCCTAGTCAGCTTTCTTGTTTCACAGAACTCGGGATCTACGTAATGGAAAGTGCCCTTTGGGTCAGTAAAATGACAGTGTTGTATCGTTGCTTGATCTTTTTTCGTGGCATAATATACGGCAGAGTCCAAAGTCACTAAGTTTACTCTTAAAGTTGGCATCAAGAAGGATATTAGAGGGTTTCAGATCACCATGTACGATGCTGTGAGCTCTTGAGCAAGTTCAATTGGCCAGTTTCCAGCCAAAGGATCCAAGAGAGCTTTGAAATTTCCAGCCTCTGAAGCACGTTTCACTTCATTTGCTATCAATAAGGCTGGTCTGCTAGTCAACAATTGTAGTAATATGACTCCAAATGAGTAAACATCTGACTTTGTAGTAAGCTCTCCTGTTTGAAGGAACTCGGGATCTATATAAGCAAAGGTGCCCTTAGGGACAGTTATATGACACACTGTTGCGTTGTTGCTTGAGCTTCTATCTTGGAATAACATACTGCAAATTCCAAAGTCACTAAGTTTACTAACAAAGTTGAGATCGAGGAGGATGTTGGAGGGTTTCAGATCCCCAGGAACTATGCTGTGAGGTTTATTGGAATGAAGGTAAACTAGGACAGAGCACAACTCTGTAGCAATGCGTACTCGAGTTTGCCATGATAATGGAGGACTATTGTCCCTGCAACTCAGTCGATCTGCAAGGCTTCCATTGGGGAGATACTCGTAGATGAGCGCAAAATTTTCTGGGCAAGATCCAATGAGTTTGACAAAATTAGGATGCCTCAGCTGACTCAATACACGAACCTGATACATATACAAGTATACAACTAACTAATTATTGAGAGAAATAATGTCAAGCTTTTGATCCACTTTTATTATACACCAATCACAACAGGTTATATCAACATTTGTGAAACAATTTTTCATCTTTAGACTTAACAATATATAAATGATTCAATTGAATTTCAAATGAATTTAGCTATAAATAAAAAATAAAAATAAAAGAGTGATTTTGAAATGAAAATACAAACCTCCATTTGGAATTCTGAGGGGCCTTGGGAGCCTTGAGATTGTAGCCTCTTTATAGCAACCTCGGCTTGACGTCGGAGACCTTTATAAATGCTCCCATATCCTCCTTATCCAATTTTGAGGGATTCATCAAAGTTTTGAGTAGCTTCTTCAATCTCAGTGAGCAAGAACTCAGAGAAGAACTGAGGGATGTGTCTAGTGGCCTCTGCTTGTTTTCTTCTCAGCCCTTCAGCTTCTTTCAGTGCATTGTCACGCTCCATCATCAGCTCATCCCTATCTTTTTGTAACTCTTCAATTCTGCTCTTCAATAAAGCATTCTCTTCTTGGGAAATCCGAAGCAATTCCATGACTTGGTCACTCTGATTCTTTACCTTTTCAAATTCTTCTTCTGGTTTTGCCAGATTTTCCTCTAGTTCATTTCTTTGTTTCCTCTCTTCTTCGGCATGTTGATTGAATTTTTGGAAATTTGTGTAAGATTTTTGAACCTTTTGACATTTACATTGGTATATTTTTCAAGCATAGTTCACATATGACAGTCAAGAATAACGTATACAGTGTGGTGAAATAGCGTAAGAAGAAAATCCCTTGTTAAGGTTCAAGAAGTTCAAAAACAACTAAAAAGTTTACCATGCATAAGGCCTCAAGCAAATCTCTTTCTGCTTGCCAACGGTTGTGTGCTTCCTTTTCAGCCTCTGCCATTGCTAGTTGAAGTTTCTTATAAAGAGTATTATCTAAACTTTCCTCCTGCCAGGATATATTTATGGTGATCAACACTTCTTGATGAATAATGCATTTCATATAAAAATATTAAAACCTGTAAGGTTGAATTTATTCAACCATCTAATTGGCTTTATTCCGTGCCAAATTTGCTTGTAATTCAGCATTTAGTAACCCTGTATTTAGGTGGGTTTGATGTAAGGGTAGTGAGTGAGATAGAGTGAAGATTGCTCAAGAGTGTGCAAGAAAACAGAGACTCGCGGCTGGGACTTGCGGGTGACTCACGGCTGCAAGCCGCCAGACGCAGCACACGTGCCAAGCATGCTGGAAGGTGAACAGTCATGCCAGCTGGAGCACTACAGGACAAAACAGGACAACTGGCCATACGGTTATCTCGCGACTGGATCTCGCGACTTGGTCAAGCCGCGAGGTCAAGCCGCGAGCCACCCCTGTTTTGTAAAACCTGACGTTTCACATTCCTCTCCCACTCCAGTATAAATACCCCTTTTACCCACGATTGAGAGAGAGCTTCCAGAGAGAATTTTGAGAGAGAAACCCTAAAGAAAAACAAGATTGATTCACTCACAATCTATACCTTAGAGTCTCTCCAAATTCCCCAACTCTCTTCCTCTCCATTGTCAAATCCTTGAGAGGCATTATACCAGACCTGGTTCTCACCATCATCATCATTGTGAGACAGTTGTTTGGATTTCTGGGAAGCAGTTAGGAAGGAACCAATCTTCATTGGTTGATGCTATGGTCTAGTAGCGGAATCCGGGAAGCTAGAAAAGAAAAAGGTTCGGCGCAACCTCGTTGGAGCAAGAAGCTTGGAGGGCTTAGGTGCACTGGGTAGATTAGGCTTGGAGGGTCTATTGCTGTCCTTATATCCCAACTACATTTTCTAGTGGATTATTGACCGCTTGGAGGGCGGCGGAGAGGTTTTACGCCGAGGGCTTCGGTTTCCTCTTCGATAACACATCGCGTGTTGTCTTTGTGTTTGCATCTTCCTTCCTCTCTATCTTTGCCTTTTTATTATCTGCTGTGGATTTTATTTTGTTATGGCTTAGATAGTTTTTAACCAATTTCATATTATAGCATATGTTAAGTTTCCGCACACTTGTTGTTTGACATATTGCTTGAATTGATTAAGTTGTAAGTTGGGGGTCTAAACGTTCAAAGGTGTTTTTACACGTTTTTGAACTTTCAATTGGTATCAGAGCAGGTACACTGTTATTGGTTTCATTACCATTGTGTGATCCTTGACTCCCTTTTGAGATGGATAGGTCTCAATCCCTAAATGCACCTCCATCTTTTGATGGTAGTAATTATGCTTTTTGGAAGGTTCGCATGAGAGCATTTCTGTGCTCCATTGATGAATCTGTTTGGGATGCAGTTGAGAATGGTTGGACTAGACCTGAGGCAGCCAAATCCACATGGGATAAGGCAGCACTCGCTGCATCTAATGCTAACAGTAAAGCTTTAAATGTTATTTTCTGTGGTGTGTCTCCAGATGAATTTCACAGGATTTCTCACATCACCGTTGCCAAAGAAGCATGGGAGATATTGGAAACTACCTATGAAGGCACGAAGAAAGTGAAGGACACCAAGTTACAAATGCTGACCACCCGGTTTGAGGAGCTCAAAATGAGTGAGGATGAGTCTTTTGACTCTTTCTATGGGAAGCTAAATGAGGTGGTTGTCAGTAAGTTCAACTTGGGGGAGAAAACGGAGGATTCTAAAATCGTAAGGAAGATCCTTCGATCATTGCCGGAAAGTTTTCGTGCTAAAGTGACAGCGATTGAAGAGAGCAAGGACCTAGATGACATCAAAGTCCAAGAGCTGGTCGGTTCTCTTCAGACTTATGAAATGTCGCTGCCCAATCAACGGAAGAGTAAATCCCTTGCTCTTAAGACCATTAATGAGAAGGTAGAAGTCCATGACTCATCGGAAGACGATGTGGTTGATAAAGATGTTGCATACCTTGTAAAAAATTTCCGAAAGTTCTTGAAGTTCAAGAATAATGGAAAATTTGGTGATAAAGGAAAATTCCAAAGTTCTGGAAGAGAGAAAAGCGAAATCAAAAAGAGAGATGGTAAAGAATCCCAACCTACACAAGGTGTCACTTGCTTCGAATGTAACGGGCATGGACACTTTAAGAAAGAATGTCCGAATTATTTGAAATTGAAAGGCAAGGTGTATGCCACGACATTAAGTGACTCGGATTCATCCGACTCAGAATCAGAAGAAAGCTGTGATGGAGAGGGGAACTATTCAGCTTTTATGACCATTGCTCACGTTGAGTCTTCAGATGAGTTGAATCTGCTTGTACAAGACCTTGGAGAACATAGTGATGATGAATCACTAGGAATTGTTGAAGAATCAGATGCTGAACAAGATGAAAGCACAGCAAATCTTCAAGAGAATTATAACTCACTCTTGGAAAAGTCGGGTGAGTACACAAGGGTGGCCAAGGCTGCTGTGAGAAAAATGAAGAAGGTAGAGGAGGACTACAAAAGTCTCCTAATCCGATATAGGGAGGCCAAATGCGAGATAGAAACTTTGAATGGTGAGTTGTCCGAAGCTTACACAAAAGTAAGATTTCTTGAGAATGAGGTTGTGCAAGCAAATGCTAAAATAGATAGGGTCACCACCAAGAAGCTAGATGATGTTATCTCATCTCAAAAGAGCTTTTCAGACAAATCCGGATTGGGATATACCGGAGGAAGTAGCTCATCTGGAAATGTCACTAAAGAAGTGAAGTTTGTTAAGGCTAAAGATCCAGTTGATGTTGGTCCTACTGCTGAGAAGCCCAAGATAGAAGAGAAGAGAAATGTGGGAAACGAACGGTTGCTGAATTCCCGTAATCAATATGTGGGCAGGTCTGAATCTCGTGCCAAGTCACGTCCACGACCACAAAGAGGTCCTAGAGCGACTTATGTGTGTCATTATTGCGGACTTCAAGGGCATACTCGACCAAATTGCCAAAAGCTGAGAGCAAAGAACAGTGCAACTCCTCAAAGGTCAGGAGGACCTAGAAATGATAGAAGAATTTGGGCAGGTGATCAATCTAGAGATCAGAATGGTGATCCCGGAATGATGAACGTGATGAAGATGATTGGTGCATTCACCAACTGCTTGGAAAGCTTCTCACGAAGGTTTGAAAGCCCTAACTCCCGTACCCAATCCTATAAGGAAATCACCCCAAACGCAAGTGACGTGTGGGTGAAAAAGGGTACTCATGCATAAGCATTAGAACATGTCCATGCATTAATACTTCCTATGCTTTGTGACAATGTTTGTTTGTTTTACTTGCTGTTTTTGCTATTGGTTGTTTGCTTGTCTTCTTGTGCATATTTTTTTTTGTCTTATCAATCTTTTTGCTTCGTGTGTCAAAAATCCAAAAATCACATAAAAATTAGAAAATCAAAAAGCTTGATTGACTTTGTTGAGTTTTTGTCTCAAAACTTGTTTTGCCTTGTACCTTTGTGCTAATGGCTTTGTGCATTTTCGAGCATTGCTTGTCTTCATGCACTCATATCTCTGTGGGAGAAATTTTGAAATCTTTGTGATTGTTGTAAATAGATCTTCAAACTTGTCATGAATGATTAGTGAATGGTTTTGTTGATCTTGAGACATGCATAGACTTGTGTCTATATATCTTCCCACTCTTTATTTTTGTTTTTACTAAAAAGAGCTCACCAAATGTAAATCTCCAAATGAAAAGAGATATTGAGCTGCAAAAGCCTGTCGCACATACTAGTATTCGACTAGGAAAAAGGGAAAGCGACCAAAAATTAAAGAGAAATGTTTATTCAAAAAGCCAAAGGCTTGTTCATCAAAAAGAAATGTCAACTATCACTCTCACAATGAGAGGTGATTGCCTCAAAAGATCAAAAAGATCAAATGTTGATTAATAGTGGAGTCAAATGTAAAGCTCCAAGTCATGTTATCAAGTTTTTGTGGGAGGTCATATATACATACTTCTATAATTGAGATGGGTCACATGATCTAGTGCTAATTGTGTAGGTCTTGGTTGAATTGATCATTGAAGCTTCACATTAGACTAAGGACTATCTCATTGTTGATATCCACACACAACACACAAGTTTATGTTCAATAAATGCCATATTCATTTGTGTGATTGTACTTGATAAAATGTGTTTTCACATGCTCAATCTTTGTTAAATCACGCACAAAAAGATTTTTGAGTGTTTTAGGTGTTTTTGGAAAGTATTTTGTTTGAAAAATCTGAAAATTTCAAAAATCCAGTTTTGCCCTGTTTTGGCGGCTCAGTCGCGGGTATGTCAAGTCGCGAGCCTCAGTCGCATCTTCGCTGGTCATTTTTGGCGACTTGTTCGCGAGTGAAAGGTCCAGTCGCGAGGTTATTCAGAGATTTTCGCGGCTCAGCTCGCGACTCATTCGCGGGTAGACCTTCCAATCGCGAAAAACACTTAGAAGAATTTTTCAAATTTTTGTCCTTAAGTGTTTTGGCGGCTTGAACTGGCGACTTAATCAAGTCGCGAAAATCGCGTGTTTGGCAGAAACAGGAGCAGTTTTTAAATCTTTTTCAGTTTTCCCTCGAACATTTGTAACTGTTCATTTTCTCTCTAAAATATCTCCTTTCCAAACACTCCAAACACTCCGTGAATCCATTTTCAAACCTCATTGGTGCTTCATTTCTTATCCAAATCATCAAGAAAAGGTATGGGTTTTACTTTCTCAATCTCATTTTTCCCTTTTCCTGCATATTTTTGTTACTGTTTGGATTGATATTGTGTTCGAAATACTTCTCTCTTTGTGTAATGGGTTTGGCGTGTCTTGCTTGATATTGCTCTCATCTGTTTTTATGTTGAACGATCAATGTGTTTTTCATTGCTCTGATATTTGCCTATTGTTGAGTCTGACAATCGTTTCTTACATGGGTTTGGTGTTTATTTGATTTACTCATTTCTCTTGCTTGAGTATTGTTGTTGGATTTCGGTATTGGTTACTAAGTTTTTATGATATCATAATGTGTGTCTCTCAACCATGTGGCCTAGTATGGATGATTTGTTTCTTCTTGCTGAAATATTATCCATTGTTCATATCTCTTGTGGAGTGTTTTATGTTATCAGTTCTTAATGTTCGAATGTTGTATCTGTTTGCATATCATGGTCATGGTAACCTGTCTCATTGACAGTTTTGTTAATTGTTTTGTCTCTCTATGGCTTTGTGCTTTGTCATCATTTTGCTGCACCTGTCATTTTGTGCTCCTTTGTTTTGATTGGAAGTTTGGTTGGGTCTACACTATCTTCAGTTTGTATTTATGTGTTGGATTTTTTTTCCTCTATTAGCACTGAATCTTGTTGACATTTATCTTGTGTGGTACTGCTGTTGGTTCTTTGCTGTGGGCCTGTTATCTTACAGATGTCTCGTCGATCTTCCAGGGGTAAAGACATTGTTGCTGACGAACCAGCAACACCAGTTGCTAAAAGGACTCGACTATCATCTCAAGCATCTCAAGATCCCAATGAGGATAGGTTCAGACTTCCGCTTAACTCTCACGTCTACTCAAACGTGTTTGACAAGTCAACCACTATAGTGGAACGGGTGGTAGAGTTTAACACCTTAGGGACCACTTTCATCCCTCGAATCTTTGAGAAACGAGATTGGGCAAACCTGTTCGGGAACTTTGATGATCCAATGGATGAGCTGGTCAAAGAATGCTTCTCCAATGCAACTGATCTTGGACCTCAACTCATTTTCTGGGTCAGAGGAACACAGTTTAGTGTTTCCCCAGACTCCATTGCAGATCTTCTCGGCATCACCAGACCGCAGAATGTGAATATAACTCCTTACGATGAACGAACTCCAGAAGTTGGAGAAATCCTACAAATCCTAGGATCCGATCATGAAGTATCCAGTGCAGGAACATCCATCAGCACTGCAAAGTTTGCACCAGAGCTGACCACACTGAAGTTGATCATGTTCACCAATCTCTACCCACTGTCCAACACTACATTCATCAATCTTGGGAGAGCTCTATTCCTTTGTGATCTTATTACAGGAGCCCCCATTGATATATGTGCTCACATCTACTACACCTTGAGGAAGACCGCTTGTCGAACTGCAGCTCGAGGAATCATCCTACTTTGCAGTCTCATCATGAAGCTCATTCTTCGTGAAGGCATTATTCCCCCTGCAGATGGAAAGATGTTGTCCCGTCAGCGTCCTATTTCCATGTTCACTCTTCAAGCTAGCAGAAGTCACTCCTCTAACACACCAAGGAGTGCTCACATCTCTCCGGTTACTCCATCTGCCCCTGACTCAGAAACACCTGCACATACCACATCTACTTCACGTGCTGTTCCTGAAGCTTCACCGGCTAGTATTCCGCAAGCACAGACTGCTCCTCATACTGATAGAGTCAGCAGTGTACTTGAGCATATTCAGAAACGCATTGATGAGCTTGTGGCCCTTCTCTACTCCACAAACAACTATGTACAAATGCGTCTTGAGACTATGGAGAATCAGCTAGATGCTATTCAACAAAGGTTGGACGAGAGCCTTTAGCTATTCGTGCCAAAAAGGGGGAGAGCATTCAGTAAGGGGGAGAAAGTTCAAAGGGAAGTGAGCATAAGTGTGCATAGTGATAGGGGGAGTTCTCACATACTTTTGCCATACTTTTGTTTTAAGTCTTATTCTCTAAACTTGTCTTTTATGTGTTTGATACACTGTGTTTTGGTGTATAGTTGTTTTTAACTCTTAACCTATACTCTTGGTTTAAACTTTAACATATTTTGATGATGTTATTCAGGATGTTTTGTAGTTTGTACCCATGTGCTTTTGTAAGCTTTTAGGGTTTATGTTTTATGCATAGTTTGTAGGCTTTATGGTATGTACCTTGCTAAATGCAGCCTTTATGCTATGTTGAAATCAGTACTTTGATCTAAATGTTCAGCATTTTGGTTTATGTACTGTCACTCTTGTGCCCTTGTAGGATTGTTCCTAGATGCATATACCTTGTGTGTTATGCATTGGTTGAGTGTTGAACATACAAGTGTCTTGCCTTGTGCTTGTTAACTTGTATGTCCTTGTGTTCATTCCAAGTGTGAATAAGCACTGTGATCACTACCTTGTGGTATTCACTTGGTTGATCAAGCCATGGTTTGTTTCTTAACTCCATCTTTGCTTGATCACATATTGCCTGTTTCATATGCATTTTATAATTTTCTGCTTACAATGATCATGGTGTATTGTTGTGTTTCAGGAGTATTATGTTCATATGATTCAAGTGCTTCACAGTTTCTAGAGTTAGGTGTGAGTGAGTTTTGTTCAACTGTTCCCAACTCACATGTTAAGTCTAGAGTCTGTTTTAGGGTTTTGTCACGGAATAGCCAAAGGGGGAGATTGTAAGGTTGAATTTATTCAACCATCTAATTGGCTTTATTCCGTGCCAAATTTGCTTGTAATTCAGCATTTAGTAACCCTGTATTTAGGTGGGTTTGATGTAAGGGTAGTGAGTGAGATAGAGTGAAGATTGCTCAAGAGTGTGCAAGAAAACAGAGACTCGCGGCTGGGACTCGCGGGTGACTCGCGGCTGCAAGCCGCCAGACGCAGCACATGTGCCAAGCATGCTGGAAGGTGAACAGTCATGCCAGCTGGAGCACTACAGGACAAAACAGGACAACTGGCCATACGATTATCTCGCGACTGGATCTCGCGACTTGGTCAAGCCGCGAGGTCAAGCTGCGAGCCACCCCTGTTTTGTAAAACCTGACGTTTCACATTCCTCTCCCACTCCAGTATAAATACCCCTTTTACCCACGATTGAGAGAGAGCTTCCAGAGAGAATTTTGAGAGAGAAACCCTAAAGAAAAACAAGATTGATTCACCCACAATCTATACCTTAGAGTCTCTCCAAATTCCCCAACTCTCTTCCTCTCCATTGTCAAATCCTTGAGAGGCATTATACCAGACCTGGTTCTCACCATCATCATCACTGTGAGACAGTTGTTTGGATTTCTGGGAAGCAATTAGGAAGGAACCAATCTTCATTGGTTGATGCTATGGTCTAGTAGCGGAATCCGGGAAGCTAGAAAAGAAAAAGGTTCGGCGCGACCTCGTTGGAGCAAGAAGCTTGGAGGGCTTAGGTGCACTGGGTAGATTAGGCTTGGAGGGTCTATTGCTGTCCTTGTATCCCAATTACATTTTCTAGTGGATTATTGACCGCTTGGAGGGCGGCGGAGAGGTTTTACGCCGAGGGCTTTGGTTTCCTCTTCGATAACACATCGCGTGTTGTCTTTGTGTTTGCATCTTCCTTCCTCTCTATCTTTGCCTTTTTATTATCTGCTGTGGATTTTATTTTGTTATGGCTTAGATAGTTTTTAACCAATTTCATATTATAGCATATGTTAAGTTTCCGCACACTTGTTGTTTGACATATTGCTTGAATTGGTTAAGTTGTAAGTTGGGGGTCTAAACGTTCAAAGGTGTTTTTACACGTTTTTGAACTTTCAAAACCACACATAGAATGAATGCTTTTATTTGCACATACCACAACACTGCGAGCTCCATCAGATGAGCCTGTTGATTTAGTACTTGCACTCGAAGTCAATGTCCGACTTGGTTGCAATGATGAAGATGCAAAAGGGCTCTTTTAATCAGATGAAGCTGGAGAAAATGAGCTTAAGTCTAACCCATTCTCATTCCAAGAAGTCAAGAGTTACATTGGCCACTTTATTGGTAGAGAATGTTGATATTGAGTAAGCAGAACCAGGACTAATGGATGACCCATCCCATTCATCAGAACTCCCAGTCCTTTCTACTGCTACATCCAACGTGCTCTTTGGAGAAGAGCGCTCTTCAATACTTTCTTTGGAAGTAGCATCCATGATGCTCTTTCCACCGTTGTTCCTTTCATGACCCAGTGTAACATAATTTAATGGTTAGAGTTTTTTACCTCGAGTACTTTGATGCTCCAGATTGAGTGCTATCCCTGTTGTGCCCCAAAGTAACAGACCGTGATATCAAGTGGTTTGCTTGTCCATTTTCAGTGTGTGCACTTGCTTCCCTATTTTGGAAATGGGACTAGCATTAGTAACAGGATTAAGGTATTTTTGAGTTTGATAATTAATAAACTACCACTTGTTCCAATAGGCTAAACTATTATAAAATGGTAAATTTAATCATTTAACCATTATTCTAAAATAATTGAGTGAGTTTAAGCGCATTAACATTCATGATCATCAACTGACAATTTCCTTTATCAAATGTTATTAACAACTTTGTTAAGCAAACCTGGTATAAATAAGGCGACCACTATAGATAAATTGTATGTGACAGGAAAGAGGTGCACATATGCGCACATATTTTGCTTTCTTAGACTTGAGGCCCATCATATTTCTGCATCATTGAATGATGTTAATAATTTTAACGATATTCTAAGCTCTCATAAATCATATAGAAATGTTAAATTAAACCACAAAGTAATTATAGATCTTCACGAACATAACAAGCAGATTGGGAAACACCCATTTGATACCAACAGTAATAAAGCCATCTTTGGAAGGAGCTCAGTTAACTAACTGAACATGTCAATCAGTGCCATTTCCCTTGGTACAAGATATTCCAAAGCCAGAAAAAAAAAAAAAAAACAGGCATATATGTTGGATATTTTTATAAAAAATACCATATTTATTTTAATACTCATTTATGTGGATTGATGAAATCAATTATCCCTTGATATCAGATATGTTAATTGCTAAATTTTGAAATTCAAATATAATTCAAAATTTGAATAGCTATTGTCAATGGTTTTAGTTAGGAAAATTTCTAAAAATAAATGTGATTTTTAATACTATATATTGACAGCTTTTAAGATATTTTCCTTTATAAGCTTTTGCTTTAAAATATTTCTTTTAATATATTTAATAGTAATGTTATAGATGGAAAGTATCAGAAAAATTATACAACTATACATTTATATAACTTACCGTTGATGGTTTATAGCATTACAACTTGCTTTCCATTTTTGGTTGTAATTATTGTGTATAGTCAAAGTTTCAAAGGAGAATATTAATTGATATCTAAAAGTCAGCCACATTATGGCTGTTATTTTGTTTTTAATGGCATTTTGACACTAAAAGACAAACTTGATTTTGGCTATTAACTTACCTCAACGTATATACATTGGCAAAATGTCTTGACTGGTTTATATATAATATATATAAAAAGAAAGCTATTGATCATACATTGATTTCAACAACTTTATGACCATTTAAAATTAGCAAACGTTTTTATTCTGTGGCTAAGGACAAGCTACATGTCCGGCTCTATATATATGAAAAGAAATAAAAGTTTCTAAGACACATTATTTTTGAATTACAAAAGCTACAGACTTTCAAATTTTTTTTTTTATTATTGTTCACTTACCATCTACTATTTCTTACTATTCACAAAATATATCTTTTACTAAATGTTTTGGGAAAAGAAAATACTATAGAGAGCTTATATCTTACGAGAAGTGTAGGCTCACAAGGAAAATCAGTAAAGGTGGTTGGACTATTGTATCCTGAGGATAACGTGCAGAAACTATTTGTCTAACTACATCGGATATATCGTAGATGACACGATTTGTCTTAAAACAGTGGCTTGGTCCACGCTTCATCTCCACCACCTCTTTTGGTAAAATCATATTATGTAATTTCCAAGGAAAAATCAGGTAATATTTCTCCTTTATTTCCAACAATATCAAAATTGCATGATATTCCAAAGCCATGATTTATTTCATTCTTTACTTATTTTTCAGTCTAAAAATTTCTAGATATGCTACTAAGGCATTCTTTTCATTAGTTTCTAGCTTCCCTTATGATCTGAATACTGGGCTTCTTTGCATAATATAAACTACAGCTTGTAGAGTGAGGCCTATTAACCATATATGTATTCTGGTTTCTGAAGTACTAAAAATTGATAGTAGATATCCACAGTGGATTATGCATAAAAAACAAGAAGTGAACATGAAAAAATGGAAAGCTTTTGTGTGGTTTGTACTCTTTATAGTGCTTGTCTGCTGCTCCTCCCATTACAAGCTCCTTAATCCCATGCTGAGAAATGAGTTCTACGATTCCCTTCTCAATACAATCCATTTCAATAAATACGCTCTGTGCCTGTACCTAGAATTAAAAACAACAATGTCATTCAGCTAAAATAAATATAAAAAAAAATTGGAAACTCAGAAATTGTGCAATCTTAAAAGGAATTATCAATACCCATATTGCAATCTTTGAAGTTTGAACAATTATAGAGTAAATTTTGTCAAGAGCTACGTAGTTTAATTGCCCCTCCTGGTGTTTACAATAAAATCATTCAAGATTCAAATTCTCATCCCCCCACTATCGATATATATATAAAATTAAAATAAAAAAAAAAAAAAAAACTTCGAATATTCAATGTTGGTAACCTATTCTAGATTTAACCAACAAAATATGACTATTATTGATGCAATTTTTGGGGTTGATTCTAGAAATTTCAAATTTACTTTGATAAAGAGTGTTATAGATATAATATTTTTTCACAATTGTTGAGTTTGACAAGTTATTATTGATTCTCATATGGATTTATCAATAAAACCATTGTTTTATCTACCATCAATAATTTTTCTCAACATTTATGAAAAAAATATATAAGAAAATTTGATGGTAGATATCCACAGTGGATTATGCATAAAACAAGAAGTGAACATGAAAAAATGGAAAGCTTTTATGTGGTTTGTACTCTTTGTAGTGCTTGTCTGCTGCTTCTCCCATTACAAGCTCCTTAATCCCATGCTGAGAAATGAGTTCTACAATTCCCTTCTCAATACAATCCATTTCAATATATACGCTCTGTGCCTGTACCTAGAATTAAAAACAACAATGTCATTCAGCTAAAAAAATATATATAAAAAAATTGGAAACTCAGTAATTGTGCAATCTTAAAAGGAATTATCAATACCAATATTGCAATCTTTGAAGTTTGAACAATTAATAGAGTAAATTTTGTCAAGAGCTACATAGTTTAATTGGCCCCTCCTGGTGTTTACAATAAAATCATTCAAGATTCAAATTCTCATCCCCCGACTATCAATATATATAAAATTAAAATTAAAAAAAAAAAAAAAAAAACTTCGAATATTCAATGTTGGTAACCTATTCTAGATTTAACCAACAAAATATGACTATTATTGATGCAATTTTTGGAGTTGATTCTACGAATTTCAAATTTACTTTGATAAAGAGTGTTATAGATATAATATTTTTTTTTTTCACAATTGTTGAGTTTGACAAGTTATTATTGATTCTCATATGGATTTATCAATAACACCATTGTTTTATCTACCATCAATAATTTGTCTCAACATTTATGAAAAAAATATATAAGAAAATTTGCTATTCTAGATTTATTGTTTGGCAAATGACATTAAGTCCAAAATCTTCATCAAGAGTAGCTCATATGATATACCTACTCAGGGAACAGTACATGTCACATGGCATCCTTCAATTTCTCTTCTCCATGTTAGAGAGTTCAAGTGTCTAGTCCCAACTCCAAAGACGAATAACTCATCATCAAGGTATATTAAGATATTCGGAGAGAAAATAGAAGACCAGGAAATTAAGGGAGTGTTTGGTGAGTGTTTCCAAACAACAATTTTCAGTTTTTAAATAACATTTCACGTATTTTCACACACTTTTTCACCCACACGTATTTCTACAAAAGTTTTTAAATAACAATTTTCAGTTTTTAAACACATGTACCAAACGGACCCTAAGATATCTTAGTGTGATTACCCTTTCCTATCTTAATTACTTTAGGATCATTTTTTTCTTTTTAGTGAGAATTTCATAACGTATGGCTTCCGCCTTTGATGATTGCTCTTTTATTATTAAATTAAGACACCAATTAGTTTTTTATGTAAGTGAAAATTAAATCCCAAATTTTTACTAATTAAGTTAACTGAAACCCACTAATTACTTTAAGAATGTTTCTACAAATTTGGGAATGTATTGTATTTGACAGATTTACCCACTTTCCGCGACAAATAGAAAGGTATTCTTCTAGGATCTCATTCATAATTTGTTTTTCTGTATTCCGGTGGTCCCTTACGATCCTTTCATCGAGTAAGTTTAGTGGGCAGTCTCCAGACTCTCCACCCACCGCAAAATAAGAAAAGCTTAAATGAATTCCATTTTGAAATACTGAAAAACCATGCAAGAAAAGGCTAAATCTTAGAGAAAAAAATTGCAATTCTCCGGTTCTCCATAATCTAACAAAGCAATTTTGAGTCAACTAATATTGTAAACTGATTGTTTAGCCATAAAATCCCAATCAAAATTTATATATGTTAGATTGACAAATTTTCCAAATTTACTAGCTAGCTATTACTTTATTATCCGAATTTAATTCTCCACAAGCCAATTATTATCCATAGTTTCTTTTCAATTCGTTTCACCACTCTAGTAGGAATCATTTCTTGTTCCAAGAATAATTAAAAATCTCTGGTAAATGTTATCAAGAAGTAATTCATTAATATGAAGTTTTTGTCATTTAGAATTCCACAAATAAAGTCAACCAAGTACACTTCTAAACTAAAGAGAGTCATTCAGCTACTAGCTAGATAGCACTGAATTAATTACAATAGATCAATTTTTACCAACATCAAAAACTAAATCCCCATCAAAACGTCCAAGTTTTATATACATATAATTAATATTTATACATGGATCAAACACACTTCTAGGTGTGATTTATTGTGTAAGTGTTTGTATGTGCATGTGTTTCCAGTGCCAAGGTTTTGAAATCCGGACCGGACCGTACGGTCCGATCGGGTTAACCGGAAACCGCTCTTTGAGACGGTTCTTTAACTTCCAAAAACCGTTCCACACAAAAAATCCAGTGGACCGTGCGAACCTCCGTCGAACCGCCCGGGTTTGAGAACCGTGAACGGGTCTCACGGTTCTCACGGTTTAGGCCTAAGCTCTTTAAAAAAAAAAAAAACAGAAGAACAGAAGAAGAGGAAGAAGATGAAAGAAGACGATGAGAACAAGTATTAAAAGAAAGGGCCCAGTCGTTTAGCTGCGGAATAGACCCTTTGTTGGCTGTTGATGGCTACCATGTGACTGGCAAGAGCTGAAAGGCTACCGTGCGGCTGGCAAAAACTGAAAAACTGAGATTTGAAGTTTTGAACTAGCCCAACTTTGGGTGTTTCAAGAGAGAAAAGAAGGGTTTGAGAAAAGGATGTCTAATGAGGGAAGAGATAAAAGTGAGATTTGAAAGCACTTCACGTGGGTACCAGACAATGGACTTGTGGTTGTGAATTTTTGGGAATTTTTTTTTTTTTTTTACTTAAAGGTTGCACGCCACACGAGATTGAAAAAGAAGTTTTGGACCTCTACGTATTGTTGACTTGTTTCTTAGTTAAATTATTTAGTGATTAGTCTAATTATTAATTAATTCTACAAAGTACAAATCCACTCATTCGTATATTAATTTATTAAATTTATTTATTGCTTTACTCTATAAGATTGTCCGATCAATGTAAGATTTACATTATAGGATTAAACAAAATAACACAATATTATATACATTTACAACAAAAAAGATATATAACATTATACACACTAAAGTCCCCCGCTATTCAAGTTACTGCTCTTTTAAAAAAAAAAAAATTTCATGGGAAAATGTCTATTAAATTTTTTATTGGGTTTCATAAATTAATTTAATGTGAAATTTCTATTAGATCTCTATATTTATTTGGATTTTTATGTAATTTTTCAATTTTTACTAATTTAATATATTTATTTATATTTTAAATAATTATTAAATTAATTATGACGTCATCACGGTTCGACCTCGGTCTAACCTCGAAAACCTTGAACCTCTCATTTTTACGGTTTATTGAAAGGTCCGGGTTTCAAAACCTTGGTTTACACTTCACAAGCAAGCCCCATATACACATATACATACAATTTACATATTTACATATGTATATATATACCATATAGTATGTATAGATGTGCCAGTGGCGCCACATGGTGTTTAGGGGGTTCAAATGAACCCCCTGACTTGTACTCTTTTTTTTTTTTTTTGAATACCTTAAAATAAAATTTTGAACCCCCTAAAATAAGTCCAAAAAACAAATCAATTCAATACTAAAGTTTATCTTGGCCTTCTTAAACAAAAAGAAAAAACCCAACATCAAACCAATTTGATCTAAAATTTGAGGAAAAAAATAGCAAGTCCAATAACAAAAATTAGTAATTCATTGATCTTAAATCTCAAAAAAAAAAAAAAAAAAAAAAAAAAAAACCAATTAAATGAACTGTAAAGTGTAAACACTAAAAGAAAATCAAGTGTGAGGTAGTGGAAATGTTGTGTGAAATAGTGGAGAATGAAGACATTTTTTTTTAATGATTGTATTGATGCGTTGATTTCTTAATAGAATAATGTAAAAAACATAACAAAATTCTTCTTAATGAATTACAGAGACCTGCCTATAAGTTGTCACAATTAAGTTGAATTGTTAAATGAAAGAATTGAAAAGAGTAAAAACAAAAACTAATAAATAATGAATTAGAGTATTCTAAGTAATAATAATTAAAATTCACTTAAAAAAATAAATAATAACTTTATTATAGTAATAGAGAATAGATAATTTACAAGATTTAATCTTAGCAATAATAATTAGTATCTTCATTATACTAAAAAAACATATGCTCAATGAACTTATAATTTATCTTTAATTCTCTTGCTAATACTATGAATAAATTTTTGATAAGAAAGTCACATATACTGCAAGATTTATTTCTTACCTAAGATTATTTAAAGGAACTTGTGTTGACTTAAAAAAAAAAAAAAAAAAAAAAATCTTCCTTTTGATCATAGATTACGAAAGATCTCATCAATATTATCATAAAGATCAAGATGAAAAAAAATGATTTACAAAGAGGTCCTTGTTAATCCCTTCAACATGAATTTGACTGACTCCCTAAAAAATATTCTTGGAGCCGCCACTGAGACGTGCACACATAAATATTCTGAGACTTACATCTAAAGGGTATCCGCTTTGCAGGTCGATGCACATGAATAATGCAAATCCTCTTTCCACCACAGTTGTGTAAAGCCCATAATAGGATTGATAAGCACTCTTTCACATCTATTCCCACTGCAACGTATATCACCATTTCTTCCTCTAAATTCTCATGCCCACTTGCCGGAATTGCCTCAATGTTTCTATAGCTAGTAAGCTATTATATAAATCAACTGGTCACCAACAAGATCTAGAACTAGAAGCACTCCGAAAATTTAAACCATCAAAAACCTCATATATATTTTCCCTTCCATTCAATTGGAAACTTATTAATCAGAATCTCAAGCTACCTATTTCATCAGCTTTCTCTATATAAAGGATAGACCTCATGCTACTATACTATACCAATCACCACCTTTCACTTTCTGAAGAGAAGGCAAGAATCAAATTTTTCAACCAAAATAAAAATAAAGGAGAAAATTATATAGAAAGAATTGAAAAAGAGTCTTTGTTGGTTCTGTGAAGTTTCCTAAGGTCTGTATAATTACAAATATGATTAGGGGAGCAAAAGGGATTGCTTGTACGGACTCTTTCGCATGTTTATGAGTATATTCATAAACATGCGAAAGAGTCCGGACAAGCAATCCCTTAGGAAACATAGATAGACCAAGTCCTAACTAAGTAAGCCACATTTTCATTCATTTTCAACTATACTCATAAACATGCGAAAGAGTCCGGACAAACAATCCCTTAGGAAACATAGATAGACCAAGTCCTAACTAAGTAAGCCACATTTTCATTCATTTTCAACTATACAAGTTTTATTTACTTATTTCTTCTCTCCCTCTCTTTTTTGTTTTTTCTTTCTTTCATCATTCCTTACGCCCCAAGTATTAATTAATCCTGTAGAGACTTGGGCCCATTTTTTCATTGAACGAACTAGCGAAGGGCCACCTATTATGACTTGTGGACAAACAACATGGGTCCGGTTCAGATAATTAAAATCATTCTATTATTCTAAAGAGTAACGTTAGGAATGTTAAAAATGTTTTATTTGTTTAATTAAAAAAATCATTTATTAAATTTTTGATGTAATAGTAATATCAATCACACTAATTGAGCATAGACAATAGAGATAATATTATACACCACATAATAAAATATTATACCATGTAAAGTTAATATTATATATGAATCATAAAAAATGATTTCTTACTAGTTATGTTAAAATGAATCTATTTAACAAACTAGTGCAGAGGATTTAAGCTAATTATATAAATATTAAAGGGTTGTCTACACAGAGAAGATAATATATTTATATTACATGACCTTTATTATATAGTATGTGGAGTTTTTATTTATTTATTTTTTTTTTTTTTTTGGACAAAAAGAGGGAGCGGAGGCGACCATTTGTGACTAACCCCCCAGGGCGTGACTTAATAGGGGCACCTCCCGCTAGAGAATGTTGGATTGAGCCATAATTACTGTAATCGGGGCGCCACAGACCTCATTCTAGCACCCCAAAAGAGCCAGTAGGAGAGGCACAATGCAATCTAAGAACCCTCCTCCCACACGGTACCCGCCAAGACTCAAACAAGGGACCTTGTGCTTGCATGTGGGATCTCTCCCAACTGGGCCACCCCTCTTGGGGCATATGGTATGTGGAGTTTGTCTAACTATTCAGTAATAAGTTAAAGATCCATTGTTGAGCTTAAAATTATTTTCGTTTTTTTTTTTTTTTAATGTCTCTTACTCTCTTAAAGCTAGCCATGTCTGTGTCAAAAAAGATGTTTCCTATTTCACGTACGGCATCACAAAATAAGAAATTGCAATTTGTAATTGTGTTTTAGTCACGCAATGATGAAAGCAATTTTTTCTATAGCCATTCTGGTTGCTACTGCCTCATTTTTTAGGTCGTATTTGTTGGAAGAAATTATCCTTTAATTTTTAGTCAAAAGATAAATACCAGTCACAAAACCATAAAATGCAGACATGCACTACAAAACGCGGGGGCATTAGGCCGCGTTTATGTTTGTTTGTTTAGACCCATGTATATTCAGATTGTTTAATCTAATTAATTAATCAAGTTGATACTTAGGTTTATTATGAGATCTAGGTTTAACACAAACAAACATATCATAAAGTGCGGAAAAAAATAAAGAAGCTAGAAAAGCAAAATGGTTACCTAGAAAAACCAATGAAATCAACAGTTTGAAAGTAAAAAACTTAGGGAGGATTTAACCTAATCTTTCCTCAAGGCAACAAATTCACTATGATAGAATGAAATTTTTACAATAGATTTTCTTCCTAAAATCTAATACTACCTCTTGTAGTATTTACTCACACGACCACGTGCAGTTCTGAATCTATGGACTCTTCTATCTGAATTTGCTGAACGCAAATACCCACGTTTGTGATTTTGAGATTCCACTCAAAAGTTTTAGATCACCGTCAGTAGTTGATTTTTATGCAGCAACTTGTCTCCACCAATTCTTGATTGTAGATTTAGTTTCCGGTAGATACTTATTGAGTTAGAAGGCTACAGAAACCTCACAAATCTCACATGAGTAACTTTTGAAACATATTTAGGATTTTCCTTTTATACTAGGTAGTGTTGGACTGAAACCCTAAATGTTTTCGCGAGTTTTGGGCCTGATTTAAAATCTACAGAATACGACTTTCTTTTAGTTGAGCCTTTCTTTTGATCGGTCGAACTTCACAGAATCTGAACTCTTCTTTCTACAACTTGACTATTCTTGAATCTTGACTTGAACAAACTTGAGCAATGTCTAACACCTAATCTAGACATGTCTTTGTTCTCGGTTTGCCAACATACATAAATTTAGAATCTAAACATTTTATCCTAAATATTTAGAACCTAGCAGTTTCCTCTTAGAGAGAAACCCAATCCTGACCTCGCAATTTCTTAATTAGTAGTAGGCTAATAGGAAACTCCCCACACACCTGGCCCCCAAAGAAAAAATGTCCACTCTCACGAGGTTTTCAAGGCCCTTGAATATCTTGGGAATATTTCCGCTTGCTAAAAAATGTAATATTTTTGTAAATTATATTTGATTAAAATTAAGAATAAAATATAACCCTTTTTTTTTTGAGAATAAAACATAACCTAGTAAAGAAAATAAATAAATATTTAATATAAATTGCAGCTCAATCTATTTAATGTTAGTATACAGTACTAGAAACAATATTTGTACATGAGAGTTGCACCTCAACTACGTAATTTTGTCAATATTTTCATGTGCAATACAAAATTTTAATAAAATTTAAGTATACAATGAAAGGGATTCAATAAAAGAATTAAAATTTTATAACTATGACCAATATTTCATAAAAGAAATAAATTATCTTCAAATCCATTTAACCAACTTTGGGTGCACAACAAAACTTCCACATTTTTAGACAAAAGGCAAGATCGGTTTTGAGTTAAAATTTTACTTACAATACTTAAATTAAAATTGGTTCAAAAGTAATCGTTGTCATAAGAATGCTCAAGAGACTGTGTGCCATTAAAAAGAGTTATAAAAAAAACGATTGTAATCCTCTTTCCATTAAGAGAAAACATTCAACCTTCAATGTTATCTTCAAATAAAAATAAATTAAAAAGGGTTTTTTTTTTTTTTTTTTTTTTTAAAGTTACCTTCTTAAAAAACAAGAGGGAAGGCAGGTTGACCCGCTTTTCCTTTGGTTTAAATTTGAGTCAAGTTGGTTTAACAAGTCAAGTCTATTTTTGGTGCCCAACAAATTTTAATGCTCATTTCTTTAATCTCTTTTAGTGTCAAAAGTTAACACAAGATTATGGGATACCTTTGCATATAAACATAGAAACAGCCTCACTTGCATCTATACTAGAGTCACTGACTCAAAAACTTTAACCTGTCTTTCATGAAATCACGAACAAATTCATTAAAAGCATCAGATACAGACAAATGCATATTACTTATGTTTTTAACAAAGGTGAGTTATGAAATTCTAACTAAGTTAATCTCAGGTGGATAAAGTGTCAAATTTCAAATCATAAGTAGGTAACTTAAATTTTGGTCAAACCATAAATGGTTAAATTGTAATTTAGCCTAAAAATAAAATGAAAATAATCAAGTAATCAAACAATAGTATCATTTAAAACCACGGAACTAGACCATACAGCTAGCAGTGATCATTTGAATACAATGATCAATCAATCATGGGATTGATGGTCAGAACTTGTTAATCAGATTCTTAACCTTTTCAACTTCTTCTTTCTCTTTCACTAGCTCTTCCCCAATTTCTATTCTTTGTATCAACTCTTCATGGGCCTGTTGATTGGATTATTTGAAATTTGTGTAAATTTTGGACCTTTTAACGATTATATAGGTATATAATCCATAGTTGTCTGTTTCCACACAACAAGATGACAAGTATTATTTCGTTGCATGCTTCAAGTCTTCAAAATACAGGTACAACAAAGACACAAAGTTTGAAAGAAAGAATAAAAAATAGAAAAGAACTGACGATGTATTTTTTCTGCTTTCATTTTCCTCTCGGAAAGATTAGCACAAACAAACCGAAATTAAAAGAATGTGATGACAAAGGTTCCGATGCTATTGCAACCATTTCAGAATGACAGAACGAAGAGAAGAATGGTTAGGGAAGAATGCTATTGCTGCCATTTCTGCGTAGTGTGTCACACTTACTGTCCAGCCATCTCCTCAAAGCCCCTGCTTGATGAGAAAAACCTTGTACTACCATCTGTCGATATTTCCTCTTGCAGCCCGGATGAGGATGAGGATGAGGCCACACAGGAAGCCTTCATTGATTCAAGTTCCCTGCTGACGTATGATGCAAGGTCTGGCCGGTTCTTCCGGTTCCTGTCACAACACATCAAGGCCAAGTGAGCCAAGTTTTGAGCAATCTCAATTGGCCAGTCTCCAGCCAAAGGATCCAAGAGGGATGACAAAGTTCCAGCATCTAAGGCAACTTGCACGTCATTTTCCATCTTGAAAGGTGGTTTCCGGCCAGTCAACAATTGTAGTAATATGATTCCAAATGAGTAAACATCTGATTTCCTAGTAAGCTTTCCTGTTAAAATGAACTCCGGATCGATAAAATGCCAAGTGCCCTTTGGGTCAGTATTATGACAAGCTGTTGTATTGTTGCTTGAACTTATTTCATGGCATAACATACGGCAAATTCCAAAGTCACTAAGTTTACTCACAAAGTTGGCATCAAGAAGGATATTAGAGGGTTTCAAATCACCATGTACTATGCTGTGAGGTTTTCTAGAATGAAGATAAACGAGGACAGAGCACAATTCTGTGGCGATGCGTATTCGAGCTTCCCATGATAATGGAGGACTGTTGTCCTTGCACTTGAGCCGATCTTCAAGGCTTCCATTGGGGAGATACTCATAGATGAGCATAAACTGTTCCGAGCAACATCCAATAAGTTTGATAAGATTGGGATGCCTCAACTTTCCCAACACTTGAACCTGAGAAGAAGAAGCCAAACTTTTGATCCAACTTATTCATTTTAGATAGTTAAAAAAATTTCCCCGAGCCTCGGGAATATATATAATCAAATTTTTTGATAGACATGGAATATGTTTTTCCCTTACAAGTTTTATTAGAAAAGAGTAACAAACTACTACATTATCACGCTATGCCTATTATACAAAGTTAATTACAAACACAAGCCGCATGAATTTGGGTGTGCAAAGTGCATGCATGACCAATAAGTACCGCAGTACTACAACTACTTAAGCTTGTAATTGGATGATATGAAATTTTGTAATACCTAAGCACCACGCTTCAATATTGTCTCATTCTATAGGCTACAATTCACAGATAATTCTATACTGTCACTGTAAGTATATATAGCAACATTTAATGATATTGCATGACAAAATCTAGTTACAGATAAATGCTCAAGTCCATTGTACTAAAAAAAAAAAAAAACTATTGTTCCAAGTATTTATGCACTATGCAAAGATAAATCACATGCAAGCATGCCAGATACAATAGTTAAATTTATCAAGATAAGTGAATGATTATAGGCACTCTCCAAACAAACAAGAATCTACATAACTCCAAATGATTTAAGCAATGGATCAATATCTCAACGTCATATACAGAAGTTGGATGCACCAAAAATGTATGTTAATTAGACTGGAGCAAAAAGTGCAACAATTCAACAAACGCACCAAACTAGAAAATTACATCAATCTCGCCCTAATATTGACATTATAGCCAAAATCCAATTAAGAAATTAACTAAATAAATTATTTAAATTGATTTTCAAATGAACACACAAACCTCCATTAGGAATTCTGAGGGACCTTGCGAGCCATTAGACTGTAGCCTCTTTATAGCAACTTCGGTTTGAGGCAAGAGACCTTTATAAACGCTCCCATATCCTCCTTGTCCAATTCTGAGGGATTCATGAAAGCCTCGAGTAGCTTTATTAATCTCGGAGAACAAGAACTCAGGCATGTGTCTAGAGTCTTGTACTTCTTGTCTTCTCAGCTCTTCAGCTTCTTTCAGTGCATTGTCAAGCTCAATCTGTAACTCATCTCTCTTTTTCTTTAACTCTTCATTTTGGCTCTTTAATAATGTTTTCTCTTCTTCGGAAATGCGGATTTCTTCTATCATTTGGTCTCTCTGATTCTTCACCTGTTCTAATTCTTCTCTCTCTCTTACTAGCGCTTCCTCAATTTTTATCCTTTGTTTCCCCTCTTCTTGGGCCTGTGATTGGATTATCGGAACCTTGAGTAAGATTTTGGACCTTTTAACATTTACATTGGTATCCTTTTCAAGCAGAGTTCATAATAGTATATACAAGGTGTGTGGTGCGTACTCTCCGTTGAACATTCTACTCTGTAGCAAGTAGAAATTCTTCTTTCACCAGTTGATATTTATCTAGCGTGATGCAGGGTGTTCTTAACATATTTCGTAAGAAATTATGTTATGTCACATACATAATACTTATTATGTATTCAATAATATTTATTAGCTTAAATTTTATTACATGTCATTATAAAGAAAGGATAATTAAGAATATGAACAACTTACTTAAGAAAGGATAATAAAAAATATGAACAACTTACTTGAGTAAATAGATAAATATTTAATTTTTCCTTAATTTAAACATATAAATATCTATTTTATTCCTCTTTAAAAAAATATCTTCTACATTTCTTCATTCCGTATAATTAAATTGATTTTATGTTTTTGTTGCTGTACTTAGATTCAACTGTTGTAAAACTATTTAATTGAGAAATAATGTCTTTTTCCAAACCAATTGATTCTTATATAAAAATAAAGAAGTGTTATTTCTACAATATTTTCACAATAAATTATAAGTGGTAAGTTATTATTGGTTATAAGTGATAAGTTATTTTTGGTCCACTTATAACAACTTATCACTTTTAATTTGTTATATAAGTGCTCTGAAAATATTATAAACATAACATTTCTCATAAAGATATCACAAAAATTCAGTTTACATATAATAATTAATGCACTACCTATAAATTATCAATACATGAGATTAAATGTATTTGCCCTATTAATACTATTGTAAGGACACGATTCGTAAAGAACCATAACAGTGTTGGGTTCGCACGCAGAAAGGCCCAAACAATATCATTTGTAGAGCGTGGGTTTGAAAGGCTAGGCCTTGGTCGTTGGGCAACGGTTTCGTCGGGATTTTCATGGAAGCCCATGTGAAGGTGGGTTTGGCCTGTATGGCTAAGCCTTACGCCGATATAGTGTGAGGATCTGTCTCCTCGGAATTAGTCCGAGGAGCGTCTCGTCCTTGTCATCCCTCTTCTTTATGAGTTCCTTCTTCCCCTTTTTCTGGCTCTTGGGCCGTCCCTTTGTCAATGCTACGAGCTTCCCTTTTATACTAGTATTTCCTTCCCATTGTTCACCTACGTGTCCGTTTCTCCTTGGTCGGGATGGTTACGCGTCTTGTCAATCCTCACGTCAGAGTGGTTGGGGAAAGCTGGATAGCAGGATATAAGTATGGGTTTGTCAGGCGCTGGGCTCCACATTAAGGTGATGGCAGCCTTCTCCCATGTGCTGTTCCTGTGCTGAATTTGTCCTTTTCTTCCAACGTTTCTGTGGGATGTTGGACGCAAAATCGTCCCCGGCCACATTCTTGGGCCTTCAAGGAGTTTCCCTTTCCGCGTCCTTGACAGTAGGACTCCTCGGCTTGGGCTTTGGGCCCTTAATACAAAGTGGGCTGGGACCTCAGATTTCGGGCCCCACAATAGCCCCTCAAAATCCTGCTGCCCGACTTTTTAGTTGGGGAGGGGGGTTTTGGTGACGTTAGGCCCACGTTATGGCTCGCTCAAATCCAGTACTCCACTATTATTTGTATTTTTTCATTTACATGGGAGGCGTGTCAAGATAAGGGCCACTCCTTTATTTTTCGCTCACGCGGGGTCCTCTGACATTTCGGTACTCGAGGCGCGCCTTCACGAGGATCTTCAGATCCTACGGCTGAGGATGAGGTTGGAAATCGAGCCGAGTCTGCTTTGTCCGTAACATTCCTTGGGAATTTGCATGAATTAAGTGCCACCGGTTTACTTCTGTGTATAAATAGGGTAGGGAGTCACTCCACCTGCACATGAACTCTCCTGTCCCCTTCAGAATCATACTTCTGCTTTCATATTCTCAATCTCCATTTCTAGTGCCACTCTGCCTCAAAGCAAGATGTTTGAGGCGTGGATGAGGATGAAAGGTCTCCGCACGCTTCGGAGGCACCGAATCCTTAAGATGATATGGTATGGACAAGGATGGCACAGATTCGAGCCAGCCCCCCGTTTTGACAGGGGGAAGATGGTTCTATTCCCTCTTTCAGCCAAAATCCGAAGCAGGTTCTGGTCATGCCAGATTTTTGGTATGTCAGAAGAAGGAATTTCCGCCATCAGCGCCTCCTGCTCTATCGCAGGTGCGGTTATGTGGAGGCTCATCAACCTCCGGCTCCCTGCACCTTTTCTTCAATGGTGCTAGCCCGAAGTTGGGCTCTTTTGCTGCCTGAGTTATAGGCATGTAAAAGTATTGAGGAATG
The DNA here is from genome assembly GCA_028535165.1 of Quercus tomentella. Taxonomy (NCBI): domain Eukaryota; kingdom Viridiplantae; phylum Streptophyta; class Magnoliopsida; order Fagales; family Fagaceae; genus Quercus; species Quercus tomentella. The sequence goes on from JAPQVY010000100.1 coordinate 47,423,306, forward strand.
GTCTCCTTAGACAAAATTTTGGAACGGCAACATGTCTCTCGTCTGCACCTCTGCTTCGGCTTTTCCTTCGCTCCCTTGTGTCTTTTCTTTTCGCTTCTGTAGTTAGTTTCAGTATGAGCTTATTTATGCTCTTTCATTGTACACTGTACTACTTCTATGCCTTAATAAAAGACAAGTTTATTTCTTTCTAAAAAATTTTTCTTTTCTGCAACAACTACTTAGTGCATGAGCATTAAATACACGCTCGTCTTTAAACTTATCGATGTTATCAAGTATCATAATGGCAATTATCAGTAAATTAAACTCTGGAAACTAACCGGAATAACGGCCGAGCGCTGAGCGATGCATGCAAAACAAATGACCGAGATCGATGAACTCTGAATGATTCGTCCGAGAGGGTAGCCGAATAATGAGGGACTTCGATTGTGTTTTTGGGCAATATATTGCACTATATTGCATCAATCCCTTCGGTGTTGGGGATCCGTGCAGTTTAGGGGTTAACCCAACTGTTAACGGGGAGTTCTCCTCGGATAAAATTTAATGTTCAAATAACGGTTTTTTTTTTTTTTTTTTTTTTTTTTTTTTTTTTTTGTATATGTACTTGGTTTCCCCATAGGCTTGAGTCCGAGGACCATGCAAGGCCTTGGTTCTGTCCAAAATTTGTAAGATTTCTTTTATGTACTTGGTTTCCCCATAGGCTTGAGTCCGAGGACCATGCAAGGCCTTGGTTCTGTCCAAAACTTGTAAGATTTCTTTTACGTACTTGGTTTCCCCATAGGCTTGAGTCCGAGGACCATGCAAGGCCTTGGTTCTGTCCAAAACTTGTAAGATTTCTTTTACGTACTTGGTTTCCCCATAGGCTTGAGCCCGAGGACCATGCAAGGCCTTGGTTCTGTCCAAAACTTGTAAGATTTCTTTTACGTACTTGGTTTCCCCATAGGCTTGAGTCCGAGGACCATGCAAGGCCTTGGTTCTGTCCAAAACTTGTAAGATTTCTTTTACGTACTTGGTTTCCCCATAGGCTTGAGTCCGAGGACCATGCAAGGCTTTGGTTCTGTCCAAAACTTGTGAGATTTCTTTTTTGTACTTGGTTTCCCCATAGGCTTGAGTCCGAGGACCATGCAAGGCCTTGGTTCTGTCCAAAACTTGTAAGATTTCTTTTACGTACTTGGTTTCCCCATAGGCTTGAGTCCGAGGACCATGCAAGGCCTTGGTTCTGTCCAAAACTTGTAAGATTTCTTTTACGTACTTGGTTTCCCCATAGGCTTGAGTCCGAGGACCATGCAAGGCCTTGGTTCTGTCCAAAACTTGTGAGATTTCTTTTTTGTACTTGGTTTCCCCATAGGCTTGAGTCCGAGGACCAGGCAAGGCCTTGGTTCTGTCCAAAACTTGTGAGATTTCTCTTTTGTACTTGGTTTCCCCATAGGCTTGAGTCCGAGGACCATGCAATGCCTTGGTTCTGTCCAAAACTTATAAGATTTCTCTTTTGTACTTATTTATTTTCGAACGTAAGCCCCTAGACCAGGGCGGGGAAAGCCGGCTTGAGGCCAGAAGCCCCTAGAGTTGTCCGCGCCGTTGTCACTGCGAGGCGCAGCCCCTAGCAGAAGTTTATGTCAAAGCAACAATTGCATGTCGCCGGAGACGGAGGAAACTCCGCGAACCTCTGCTTGCTAGAGAGTTGACTCCACCGCCACCTGCGCCAACGCGCAAGCCTCCCCACAGACGGCGCCAATTGTAAGGACACGATTCGTAACGAACCATAACAGTGTTGGGTTCGCATGCAGAAAGGCCCAAACAATATCATTTGTAGAGCGTGGGTTTGAAAGGCTAGGCCTTGGTCGTTGGGCAACGGTTTCGTCGGGATTTTCATGGAAGCCCATGTGAAGGTGGGTTTGGCCTGTATGGCTAAGCCTTACGCCGATATAGTGTGAGGATCTATCTCCTCGGAATTAGTCCGAGGAGCGTCTCGTCCTTGTCATCCCTCTTCTTTATGAGTTCCTTCTTCCCCTTTTTCTGGCTCTTGGGCCGTCCCTTTGTCAATGCTACGAGCTTCCCTTTTATACTAGTATTTCCTTCCCATTCTTCACCTACGTGTCCGTTTCTCCTTGGTCGGAGTGGTTACGCGTCTTGTCAATCCTCACGTCAGAGTGGTTGGGGAAAGCTGGATAGCAGGATATAAGTATGGGTTTGTCAGGCGCTGGGCTCCACATTAAGGTGATGGCAGCCTTCTCCCATGTGCTGTTCCTGTGCTGAATTTGTCCTTTTCTTCCAACGTTTCTGTGGGATATTGGACGCAAAATCGTCCCCGGCCACATTCTTGGGCCTTCAAGGAGTTTCCCTTTCCGCGTCCTTGACAGTAGGGCTCCTCGGCTCCTCGGCTTGGGCTTTGGGCCCTTAATACAAAGTGGGCTGGGACCTCAGATTTCGGGCCCCACAACTATGTTTAAACAATTATGCAACTTTAGTGTGTGTCTATATAAATATATCATGTGATGTCATGGGAAGGATTTAAAATGATGAATTATTAAGATTATTATAATTTAAAAATATGAACATTTTACTTTAAATAATTCACAAATATTTAATTATTTCAATAATTTTAGCATATACATATATATATATATATATATATATACATATATGTGTGTATATATATATATATATATATATATTGTATGTTTATTTTTTCCCCCTTTTGATGGTTCCTGTTTGAATTGTTACCAAAACAACTAAATATGACAATGTCATATTCCAACTAAAATTTATTTATTTTTTCTCTTTGATAATAAGCATTCTTATATAATGATTTTTAGATATGAAACCCCTTAGAAAGAATATACAAGAAATAAAAATCATAGACATGATAGGAGCCTTGAACGCCCTAAAAAAGCCATGAGGCTTAATTTGAAAAAATAAGTATTTAAATAATCAGTATATCATTTATGGATAATTAATACATAAATGTGACAATTAATTAAAAGTGATGATAGGGATAGTGCAAAATTTATTACATAACCATTACAAACTTATGTGTTCCCCATTACAATAAAGTAATTCTAACATTGATTTATTGCCACATTATTATTATTATTTTTTTTTTTTTGAGGAAGTGCCACATTTGTTTGTAAAAGTGATATAGTAATAAAATTTGTATTAATTAATACATTACATATTTAGATGTAAACATCTTCTAAAAAAAAGACATAGATGCAAACTTTCGATTTTGATTAAGTGGAGTGCTAAATAAAGAGTAGGTCACGGATGAAAATATTATAAAGAAAGCAAAATTCATTTCTATTATGTGGAAATGTCTAAATTAATATTTAATAGTGTGAAAGAAAATCTCCGCAAATGGACAAGGTTCAAGAAGTTCTAAAAACTTTACCATATTCAGTGCCTCAAAATAATCTTTCTCTGCTTTCAGACGCAAGTGTGTCTCTTTTTCAGCGTTTGGCTTAGCTTTCTGAACTTCTCCAAAATGAGTATTATCCAAACCCCCGTCCTGCTAAAATCCGTTAAACGTTTAAATTTCATTCGAAGCCTTTTCATAAGTTTCGACTCACAAATTAAAATGTCCACATGCTCCTTAACACACACACACATATACACCACAAGTGAAGCTTTTGCGCATACCACAACACTGCGTGATCCATTAGAAGAGCATTTTGGTATGGTACTCGCACTTGGATTAATCATTGTCGATGAAGATGCCAAAGAACGTTTTGGAGAGAATACGCTTAATTCATTCCTATTCGCATTCTCACCAGTCCATGCATTTAGAGTTACATCTGACAATTCTCTAGAAGGGCTTGTTGAGTAACTCGAGCCTGGAAGACTCTTTCTGGATGACTCATATGAACATGATTCATCAATCCTACTTCCTTCTACAACCAACCCGATCTTTGGGGACAAAAGCTCTTCACTACCTTCTCTAAAAGGAATATCCATGATCCTCCCTCCATCCTTGTCATTATTGTGCCGCAAAGTATCAACAGATAATGATCTCTGCAAGTTTAATGGTCCAGCTTCAATGTTTCTCCTGTTTGGACCTGAACTTACAGACCGTGTTATCGAGGGGGGTTTACCTTCTTCCCTAATTTGATATGGTCATCGCATCAGTAACAATAGGATTAATGCATAGTTGAGTTTATATGTTTTAGAGATAACCATCATCAAGCCATAGCTACTTAAACAACAAAAGACCATCAAGTAGTGATGTAGGACACAATTTACTATTTAATTATTGTAATTTATTATTTTTTGTATTTTTAGATAAAAAAACGTTATTTTAGATTTAGGTGATTTATTTTCTTGTTTTTAGGTGCATTTAATGCTTTTTAGGTCAAATTCGATTCCTGTTATGGTTAGGTATCAATTAGGAGTTATTTTAAATTATATTTTCTTGTCTGTCAAGTTTTAAGGAGCCCTTAAATAGGTCCCTAAGTTTGTAAACTTTTTCATAGTTTATTATCAATAAAAATTCAGACTTGTGTCTATTGTGTTCTCAGCTGGATTCCAGACCTATCACCTTGTGGATTCAAGGAACCCCTCGTGGATTCGAGGTTTACTACCAAGAACTAACAGTTTAGTTTCCGTTCCATCAAGAGAGCATCGTGTGTGCTTTCTTTAGGCTTCCGCGACATCAGTTGGTATCAAAGCCTTGACTTGCCCTGGTCTGATTGCTAACCGACGAGACGGTAACCACCCCCCATAACAACGATGAATAATTTAGCGAGTATTATGTGACGTACAACAAGCACTCACAAATATCTATGCTAGGATGGCGTTGTTGAAGAATGGAAACAATAGGAATAACTGTAGTGAAGACATAACTCACGGGCAACCTATTGATAAGCAAATTTCATATAGACCTTATAAGAGAATTGCAAGTTTTAATGGTTATTTTTTAAAAGAAGATTTTCTTGATTGGTTACTTGATCTAGAGGATTTATTTGACTATGAGAATATTTGTTATGAGAGAAAAGTTTGACTTGCTTTGTATAAACTTAGTAAGTATGCCTTATGTTGGTGGGAACGAGTACAATCTGATAGAATCCGACAAGGTAAAGACAAAATTCGATCATGGCCAAGGATGAAAAAGATGCTTGCTATCAAATTTTATCCTTTGGATTGTGAAGAAATCTTGTCGTATACAATACAAGATTATTATAGGCCAAGAAGTTCATACTTGAATTATTTTGAAGAGCCAAATATTCCATTACTGAAGGAAGAATTACATGTTGAAGCAAATATTGTTCTTGAAGAAAATATAGAGATTTCTAAGGAAATTAATGAAGGTCTTGTTATAGAAGAAGAGCCTAAAATCAAGATTGTGGAGGAGATTAATGAAGACCCCATTATAGAGAAAGATCTTGAGGTTGAGATAGTAGAGACCATAAAAGAAGAAATTATAGAGGAAGTTGTCAACGATCTCGATGAAATCAAGTTAGATGATTGGAACATTCAAACTCCTATTATTATATTGGAAGACACCGAAACAAAGTTTATTGATTTTATTGGGGTGGAAAGATTTGATTTGATCATTGACTCTTATTTGGTGAATATTGTCAATTACATGAAGATCAAGGGAGAAGAAGTTCAAGTTGCCCAATCAATGACTTTCAAGTTTGGCAAGAAGACAAAGAAGATGAAGTATTCAAAGTATTTGTTCTCTTGGCATGGAAGATTTCAGATTTCAAAGATGAACTCGAGGACGAGTTTGTTTCAAGTGGAGGGGTCTGATGTAGGACACAATTTACTATTTAATTATTGTAATTTATTATTTTTGGTATTTTTAGGTAAAAAAACGTTATTTTAGATTTAGGTGATTTATTTCCTTGTTTTTAGGTGCATTTAATGTTTTTTAGGTCAAATTCGATTCCTGTTATGGTTAGGTATCAATTAGGAATTATTTTAGATTATATTTTCTTATCTGTCAAGTTTTAAGGAGCCTTTAAATAGGCCCCTAAGTTTGTAAACGTTTTTCATAGTTTATTATCAATAAAAATTCAGACTTGTGTCTATTGTGTTCTCTGCTAGATTCCAGACCTATCACCTTGTGGATTCAAGGAACCCCTCGTGGATTTGAGGAACCCTTCGTGGATTCAAGGTTTACTACCAAGAACTAACAGTTTAGTTTCTGTTCCATCAAGAGAGTATCGTGTGTGCTTTCTTTAGGCTTCCGCGACATCAAGTGACCATCGAAGTACATCGGCAATTTTAAATGTACAATGCTCCTGATTAGAAATTAATCAAGCACTTCATAACCTTCAGTATCAATCATACAGTTTTAAAAGTCTCATAACGCATACATGTGTGTGTGTATATATATATATATTTATTTATTTACTTATTTTCACTTTTATATATATTGTTAGGAACATATTTTATGTAATTAGCAAATCCTTTAACAAAATGCACTTTACTTGTAATTGGGTAAATCTATGATGGGTTTAGAACTTCAAGAAACATGTTGTTCAAGTCAAGTGTTAAAACCATAAAGATCTGACCAATAAACAAGTGAAGAAAAGCTGTTCATTAAATCTCAACAGCAATCTCGATAGAAAGACTTCTATCGAGGTTTATAGTTGAAGCTCAACTAAAGCTTGACATAAGCTATTTCTGTCGAGATCTACGAAATCAGAATTTTCAAATCTGATTTTCGACTCATACTGACATGTATGTATAGGGTTTCTTTTCTCACAACCTTAGACATATATAAGGCTTATTTTAAAGACCGTTACATATGGAGAACACATGCAGAAAGTGACCAAGTGCCCTATTCTCTCTACAAGAAGTTACTACGTCTTTTGCGCCTTAGGGTTTTGTAACCAAGTACTTCTTGATCTTCATTGTTGATGAAGTGAAGAACTTTGCAGCCAACAACCTTCTTCAAGTTGCTGGAGTTAGTCACGTACTAGGATCCGTACATCATTCGTTAGTCACGTATTGAATCCGTGCAAAAAGGTGGCGTTCATATATTGAAGAGTTCAGAGGTTCTGAAGCGGTAGAAGGTTTCTACTGTAAGTTCATCTACGGGGATTGTAAAGTCTAGGGACAAAGGTTTTGTAGTAGATCTGAAACTTCTCTTTACTATAGTGGATTACTCTTCGAGAAGGTTTCCCCTCAGGTTTTTTACTATAAAACTAGTTTGTTTCATTGGTTTTCCTAAGTCATCATATCTTGTCTTATTTATTTTTCCGTTGTGCATAATATTGATGTTTGTTTGTTCTAACAAAGTTTATTCATAATAAATCTAATTAACAACTTGGGTTTAAAACTTGTTAATTCTATCAACCAGGGTCTAAGTTTCTTAACATATATAAGGTTGGGTTCATGTTATACATATACTGTAATTCTAAACAATGTTACAACACTTAATTTTTTTTTTATTTGATGCAAATTTTAATAAATTTACTATTGGATAATGTAAGGTTGAATTTAATCAACCATTTTGTTAGCTTTATTCCGTGCCAAATTTACTTGTAATTCAGCATTTAGAAACCCTGTATTTAGGCGGGAATCATGTAAGAGTAGTGTGTGAGAAAGTATAAAGAAAAGCTCAAAAGTGTGAAACTCAGCAGAGCCTTGCGACTAGATCTTGCAACTGGCTCGCGATTGGCAAGTCGCCAAAAGAGGCACACGTGTGAAGCATGCAGAAGAGCTGAAAAGTAACGCCAGCTGTTGCACTACAAGACAAAATTCCCAGGCTGGCCAAGCAGTTAGCTCGTGACTCAATCCATTTGCGAGGCTAAGTCGCTAGACCATTCTGTTTGGGAAAAACTGACCTTTCGCATTCCAAACACACACCAGTACAAATACCCTTTATACCCACGAAATGTAGACAGCTTCCAAAGAGAATTTTGAAAGAAAAACCCTAGAGAAAAACAAGATTGACTCATCCACAATCTTCATTTTTTGATTCTCCAAATTCCTCTACTCTCACCCTCTCCATTGTTACATCTTTGAGAGGTACATTAGCCAAAACATTTTCTCACCATAGTCATATCTGTGAGGAGGCTGTTTGGTGCTTGGGAAGCAGTTAGGAAGGGACCAATTGGTATTGGTTGATACTATGGGCTATAGCGGAATCCAGTAAGCTAGAGAAGACAAAGGTTCGGCATAACCTCATTGGAGCAAGAAGCTTGGAGGGCTTAGGTACATTGGGTAGATTAGGATTGGAGGGTCTTCTGCTGTTCATGTATCCCAACTTCATTCTCTAGTGGATTATTGACCGCTTGGAGGGCGGCGGAGAGGTTTTACACCGAGGACTTCGATTTCCTCTTCGATAACATATCGCTGTGTTGTCTTTGTGTTTGCATCTCTCTTCCCTTAATCTTTGCCATTTAATTTCTACTGTGGTTGTGATTTTATTTGGTTTAGATTGTTTTATCAATTCTGTTTTAAGCTTATGTTCATATTCCGCACATACATTGTTTGATAATAAGCTTGAATTGGTAATTTGTAATTTGGAGGTCTAAACGTTCAAGGTATTTTATACACTATTTGAACATTCAGATAAGATTTTATTCATTCTTACACTTCACATGCTTGCAAATTTTTAATATGATATGAGTTCAATAGTTATATCATCAATTAAATGATTATGTTTTTACTTTTTTTTTTGTATTTAAAATTTATATATATATATATATATATATATATATATATATAAGCAGAGACCTCATATGAAAAAACATGAAGTTCTGCTAAGTGGCACATTGTATGACATCCTTCTCATTTAGGCTTCCACCTCATCTAAATTTAGCATTTATGTCAAACTATTGAGTAATGGCAAATGCATTTATTTCAATGTATTAATAAAATTCAAAGAATTTGTATACATTTATAACTTTACATGCTTTGAATTGATATGGATGGATTTAAAAAGTCATGGAAAATGTAGCAATAAAATTCAAAGAATTTGTATACATTTATAACTTTACATGCTTTGAATTGATATGGGTGGATCTAAAAAGTCATGGGAAAGGTAGGAATCAAAAAAACTTTTCAATTTTTTGCATAAGACTAACTTCATTGCAGAATTGCAAGAGTCGAATTCAATGAATTTGGCACATATTATTTGTCTCCACATCAATTCATTCAATATATATATAAAAGCAAAGACCTCATGTGGGAAGCATGAGGTTCTGTCAAGTGGCACATTGTATGATATCCTTCTCATTTAGGCTTCTACATTTATAATTTTATATATTTTGAATTGATACTGATGGATTTAAAAAGTCATGAGAAATGTAGGAATAAAAGTCAAAGAATTTGTATACATTTATAACTTTACATGCTTTGAATTAATATGGATAGATCTAAAAAGTCATGGGAAATATAGGAATCAAAAAAACTTTTCAATTTTCTACATAAGACTAATTTCAATGCAGAATTGCAAGAGTCAAATTCAATGAATTTGGCAAATATTATTTATCTCCACATTTGTCCAATATAAATCCCCATTTTCATTGGACTTAAAAATTAAACTTCCATAATTTTCTCACAATATCTTTGTTTTTTTTTCTAAGAGGTATGTTAATTTTCAAAATATCACATTCGTCTTAAATATTTTGTTTAGATTTTATGTATACGGTTTTACTTATGTAGCATTGTAATTTATTTAGGCTTATTTTTTCATATTATGTGCCAATTTATATTTTTGGTTTTCTTTATGATGCGTATACTTGGTAAGGATCTATTTTTGGCTACTTTTAGTTTAATTAAAATTTGGAGGTTAAATTGTGATATTATTGCATCACTATGGCATTATTTTTTCTATTGTTGTATCATGAAATTCTAGAAGTTTTTATAACTAATTGATATATAAAACATAAATAATACAAGAAAGAAACCTAGGAACCAACAGGTTTGTAAATGACAATTTCACTATGATTTGGTGACATTTCTTGGTTGCATGAATTAGAGGAATTTTCCCTCCAATATATTTAGTTAGAATTTAGTTTTAGTAGAAAACCTCATAGATTAAGTATGACTAACAATAATAGTATTCATGAAATTAATAGGTCATAAATAATTTTTTACAAAATTTATCAAAATGCACCGCGCATCGCACGGGATATCGGCTAGTTGTGCATAAAAGATGAATTTATAGATTAAATAGTTAATAGCATCCAATTGACACAAAATTTTGTATACATTTTAAGAATATATAATAAAAAAAAATGCAATGGTAGAATTTTTGAAATATTAATCTAATAAAAAATTATAAGATAACCTGGTATAGATGAGGAGGCTCTTGCAGATAAATTGAATGCGACAGGAATAAGGTGCTTGAATGCACACATATGTAGCTTTCCTAGACCTGGGGTCCTTCATATTTCTGCATCATGGAGAAATCTTAAATTAATACTTGTGACGGTATTCTGAGCTTTCCAAGATCACATAGAAATTGTTGATGAAAAAACACAAAAACTTAGATCATCGGCTACATAACAAATAGTTGCTGACAAAGATAACAATCTGAAGCCGTAATTTAAACAAATCTGGAAGCAGATTGCAAAACACCCCATTTGACAGTTGACACTATCAACAATAAAGCCATATTTTGAAGGAGTACAATTAACTAACTGAACCTATATATCAATCAGTACAGTCCCATTCGACCTTGTTGAAAGAGAGACATCAAAATTGAATGGTACGGTGCACCTATTCCTGATTTCTTTCTTTATTTATTTATTAGTTTATATATTTTTCAGTCTAACATATGATATAGCTGTGCTGCTAAGGTATATTTTTTTCTTCAGTTCCTCCACTGCTCTCGTGGTCTAAACATTGGCCTTCTCCTCATAATCTAGACATCATATTATAGTTAGGACCTTTAACCATGTATGCATTCTAAGGCAACCTTTTTTTTTAATTATTAAAAAGAACGATAGTACATAAAAAAAGAAGCAAACACCAAAAGACGGAAAGATTCTTATGTGGTTTGTACTCTCTATAACGGTTGTCTGCCGCTGCTCCCATTACAAGATTCCTGATCCCATGTTGAGAAATGAGAGCTACAATTCCCTTCTTAATATTGTCTGTTTCAGTATGAACGCTATGTGCTTGTACCTAGATTTAAAAAACAGCAATGTCAATAAAAATCAGAAAACTCAGTAACTCAGCAGTCTGAAAAGAAACTTACACTGGACCCTTAAATTTATCGATACCAATCTTGGAAGTTATGAAAACCTGGTAACCTATATTTTTATACGTGTACACAGAAAAATATGTTTTCAATCCTATGTGTTCTAAAAGCTCTAATACCACTTGAAAAATCAATTGATGCAATCCAAATTTGATATGTCTTGGCGCTAGGATTTGCCAACACATCTATGAACTCTAACAATGTCCCCCTTAAGCAACTCGGTGACAAAACATCACAATACAACAGCTCAATTAAACATAAAGTAAACCTATAAACCATAGACAAAAACTAGGACTACTTCTGAGACTTGAAACATAAACAAACACATTTACATTATCAAAAAATACATATAAAAATGCAGCTTACATTAAAATTGAAGTCTATAACAGATTGCTATATATAAATTTTTTTTTTTAAAAAAGCTTTAGTTACAATTCCAATTTAGCATCGAGTAGCAAAAACACGCAAAAATCTATTTTACTCTCTTTTTTCTTTTCTTCTTGTCATGAAATGACAAAGAAACGAAGTCTTTGAACTTTAAAGAAAACAAATTTATGACTCCCCTCAATATCGACCCTTTATAATTTTTCCCATATGAGAAATACATTTTTATTTCAAAAAACACATTTGGAAAAACATTTTTGGGGAAAACTCACTGAAAGTTAATTAAAGCAGTAGAATTTCATATATAATATTAATACTCTTACTTTCATTATATGCATTTTTGACACTATGTAATCCTTGTGCGTGTGTGTTTATAAATATTGAAAGCTCAATTAGTGTGAAAACACTAATGCTTGTTTAGACACCCCCCCCCCCCCCCCCCCCCGCGGTCCAATATCAATCGAAAATCTATTTGACTTCATTCAATGACTCCACAATCGCCCTCTGAACGATCAAAATAAGGTAAAGCTTGAAGATAAGTTTTGTACTCTATTAATTTCTCAGTCCCTCTAGTCGTGTGGGCACCGGCCGGTCTTTCGACCAGATCCCCCCAAAAACCATACATGCAGGTCTCCCCGTATGTGGCACATGCCATTCAAGGTTGCCCAGCCCAGCATTCATTCGCAAATCCTGTAGTGAAAAATGGAGACTGCTCGACCTCGGAAGCTAATTCGCGAGTCTAAATACTATTTAGACTCCAATATCAATCGAAAATCTGTTTGACCCCTAAGTCCTATTAAAATTATGGTTAAATGATTAAATTCACAATTTCCTAAAAGTTTAAGCTTTTGGAGGAACTAGTAGTTTAACAAGGTATTAAAGTAGAAGATCCTGAGTTTGATCTCTATTTTCACTCTATCTCATATTTAAAATGTTAAATTCTCACATGTTAGGCCATTACTTATTAAAGAAAAGTTTAGGCCCACACGTGAGGAGAAGGATCGAGATGTTAGAATTATGGTTAAGTGATTAAATTTAAAATTTCCTAAAATTTTAAAATTTTGGAAGAATCATATAATTCAACCTTAATATATTTTGGCGTTAGGATTTGACAATACATCTATAAACCTACTGTACAATGTATAACAATTATAATGACTACTTTGTTATGTATAACCATTAAAATTAAAAATGGATGTTATATTTTTTTTTTTAATAAAAAAAGGATGTTATTGATGCAGGTACAAGGATGTTTGTTTTAAAAAACAAATTCTCTCATAAGCATAAAAAGGATTTATACCCCATTTTCATGACATATAGTAAGGTATTTTTCTAGGATCTCATTCATTCTTTGTCTTTCAGTTTCCCGATGACCACTTAGACTCTTTTCGTTCAATAGTTTTGCTGACCATTTTGCACTCACTGCAAAGCAAGAAAAGGATTAAATAAGTATCACTTTAAAATATTGAGAAAACCTGAGGGGAAAAATTATGAAAGCAATGCAAAAAGAGTTAAATGTGCAATTCTCCATGATAAACAATTTTTTAAGTTGGCATTGCAAATCAATTGGTTGGTTCAATAAAATGTCAGTTTCACCCTATAAATATTTGATGTGAGAATCAACACATTTTTTCTCAACTTTATTTTAATCCACAATGAAAGCTCAAATAATGTAAAATACTATAACTAGTTTAGACTCCCAATTTTAAATTATGGCTTAATTACTTTTACTCTAACTTAACTAAGTATGGAACTAGAGTAAATAGATCATAATAAAACCGGAACACTACTCTAAGGGATAAGCATGTACAACAAACAATAAATGTAAAGCTTGAAGAGTAGGGAAGAGAGATGCAAACACAAGATAACACCGAGATGTGTTATTAAATAAATAGTCGAAGTACTCAGCGAAAAACCTCTCCGCGGCCCTCCAAGCCGAAATCGATCCACTAGTGAATAAAGTTGGAGTATACAAATATCAAAAATACCCTTCAAGCCTAATCTACCCAATGTACTTGAACCCTCCAAGTTCCAACTACCAACGGGCTTCATGAAGCCATGTCTTCACTAGTTATCTGGATCCTGTAATTAGCTCCAAATTGCATCCGCCAACCAATGGCTTCTTCCAATACTTCCCATACACGCCAAAACTTCTCTCAACACTTAGATTGGGTGAGGTAAGTGTTTGGGTTAAGAACCTTTCAAGGATGTGTAGATGGAGAAGTAGGAGTAGAGAAAAACTTTAGAGATATGGTGTAGATGATTATGGGTATACAATCTCTAACTCTCAAGTGTATAGCTAGGGTTTTCTCTCTCAAAAGTTCCTTGGAAAAACTCCTTACAATTTCATGGGTAATGTGGGCTTATATAGTGTTAGTAAAGGTATGAGAAAAAGCACACTTAAAAAGCTCTAGACAATGAGTTTCGCGGGTCACTCGCGACTTAGCCTGAGTCGTGAAGTAACTCGCGAAATCCAGCCTAGCATGAGACTCTTCAAATTCCAACATGTGCTTCTCACGTGGCCTTTTATGAGTTGTCAATCGCGAGCCAGTCACTAATTCTCTTTCTTCACTAATCTTCACCAAACTCTCACACACAATCCTTACATTAAATCCCACAATAAATACAGGGAAATGAGTGAACAAAAATACAATCAAATTTGACATAAAATTAAAGCCAACATAAAAACATAGTTATAAATTACAACTTTACAATCTCCCCCTTTGTCTATTCCATGACAAAACCCCTAAACAGACTCTAGACTTAAAAAGTGAGTTTGGGAATAGAGGCAAAACTCACTCACACCTAAATCTAAAACTGGTGAAGAATTTGACCACACTCTTTCAGCTAAGGGCTCTATTCTTGCTTGATCTTTACAAGAAGAAAGAGATTGACATATGTGCTCACATCTATCATCTTCTTCCACGGTGTGTTCACAAGAAGAAATCTTGGATGACTCTACCATTCCCGGCGTTGATCATGTCCATCCTTCATAGAGAAAGGGTGAATTTTCCAACCTCTTGGGAAGCTTTGAGGAGAGAAGATCCTATCTTGGCTTAAACAATGATTAGGAGCAAAGCTCGCCTTTAGGGTCCCAAAGAGGAAGCTCAAGAAAGAGCTAAAGGTGGCAACATTGATGATGAGATAGATAACTTCACTCTTGGTCCAAAAGATATGGAAACTTCACCTCAATAGGCTCAGCCTCGGGAGCTTGTTCATGCCTTGATCATGCACTGCACATGCACACTTGATGCACACACCCTATTACACTTGACATGTCATGCATATTTTCATGCTCTTTGTCTAAATAGACTTCTAACATTGTTATCATGTCTTTGTGTTCTTGTTTATACTCTTTTAACCTTGTGTTTAGAGTTGTTAATTTGTTTTTGTACTAACTTGTATCTAATCAAGTTTGTTGCCATTTTGTGTACGGTTTGTGTTTGTTTCTTCTTTGTAGATGTCTCAAAGGTCCTTGATCTATGTGAATCTCCTGTATCAAAAAGGACTCGAAAGGCATTGGCTGCCTTCGATAACAAGAGGTTTAAGACTTTGTTGGACTTCCAAACCTTCAACAATCTCTTCAAGAATGCATCGTCTGTGGTGGAAAGAACTATGCAATTCAAGTCATTGAGTTCAACCTCTATTCCAGGAATCCTTGCTGATAAAGATTAGGCTAATTTTTTTGGAGCATTGATGATCCTTGCGTGGAACTAATCAAAGAATTCTTTTCAAATGTCTGGTTAACAAGTGTTGAATTGAAGTGTTGGGTTCGAGGGAAGGAGTTCACTATCAAACCGAACTATTTGGCTAAAGTTCTTCACAGAACTCATCCGAGGAATGTTAATATATCTCCATATGATGACAGAGTGGGACATCTTGATTCCATTCGTGAAACTCTTGGAGCTAATCTTGAAATCTCTTACACGGGTACATCTATCGGCACCAAAAGGTTCTCTCCTGAAGTCAAGACTCTTACCTTGATCATGCACTCAAATCTATATCCTTTGACCAATACGGGTTTCATCAATATTGGTCGTGCAAGATTCCTTTGTGACCTCATCAATGGTGCTCAGATTGACATTTATGCCCACATTTTCCAGTTTTTAGGAAAGACAGCAAGTCGATCAGCTGCTAGAACATGTCTCCCATTTTGCAGTCTTATCATGAAGGTTATGCTCCTTAAGAGGATTCGTCCTCCCAAGAATGGAATAGTCCTCCCTTGTCAAGGCCCAATTTCCATTCATTCTTTGCAAAGCAACAGAGTTCATTCATCTATAAAAAGGGCAAAGAAGATTGTCTCAAGAGCTCCAAAGAATGAGTCTAAAACTCTTACCCTTTTCGCACCCATTGGCAAATGTTCTACTGCTCCCAGCTTCTCCCAAGAGCCTGAAGCTGAAGCATCATCTCCTCGACCTTTAGAGCCTAAGCCTTCTCAAACTCCTCCATCTCAGTCATCTATTCCTTAGCTGGATCAAATGATGTCTATGATTGAAGGGCTTCATGATCGCATTTCAAGCATATCTACTATCATGTATGCTCCCAACAATTAAGTTCAGCTTCACTTGACTACACTTGAGACGCAAGTCTAATACCAATTGAAAGCTCAAATAGTGTAAAACACTATAGCTAGTTTAGACCCCCAATTTTAAATTACGGCTTAATTACTTTTACTCTAATTTAAATAAGTGCAGAATAAGAGTAAATAGATCGTAATAAAACTGGAACACTACTCTAAGGCATAAGTATGTACAATAAACAATAAATGTAAAGCTTAAAAAATAGGGAAAAGAGATGCAAACACAAGTAACACCGAGACATGTTATCGAAGAGGAAACCGAAGTACTCAGCGAAAAACCTCTCCGCGGCCCTCCAAGCTGATATCGATCCACCAATGAATAAAGTTGGAGTAAACGAATATCAAAAAGACCCTTCAAGCCTAATCTACCCAATGTACTTGAACCCATTAAGTTCCATCTACCAACGGGCTTCACAGAGCCATGTCTTCACTAGTTATCTGAATCCCACAATTAGCTCCAAATTGCATCCGCCAATCAATGGCTTTTTCCAATACTTCCCATATGCACCAAAACTTCTCTCAACACTCATATTGGGCGAGGTAAGTGTTTGGGCTAAGAACCTCTCAAGGAAGTGTAGATGGAGAGGTAGGAGTAGAGGAAAACTTTAGAGATATAATGTAGATGATTGTGGGTATACAATCTCTAACTCTCAAGTGTATAGTTAAGGTTTTCTCTTTCAAAAGTTCCTTGGAAAAACTCCATACAATTTCGTGGGTAATGTGGGCTTCTATAGTGTTGATAAAGGTATGAGAAAAAACACACTTAAAAAGCTTCAGGCAGTGAGTTTCGCGGGTCACTCATGACTTGACCTAAGTTGCGAAGTGACTAGCGAAATCCAGTCTGGCATGAGACTCTTCAGATTCCAACATGTGCTTCTCACGTGGCCTTTTATGGGTTGTCAGTTGCAAGCCAGTCGCGAATTCTCTTTCTTTACTGATCTTCATCAAACTCTCACACACAAACCTTACATTAAATCCCACAATAAATATAGGAAAATGATTGAACAAAAATACAATCAAATTTGACATGGAATTAAAGCCAACATAAAAATATAGCTATAAATCACAACTTTACACGCAATATAATATATGTATACGAAAATGAGAAGTTTTGAAAGGAATTCAGTTTTCAATGTAAAACTTTCGCTAATATCATGGATATAATTTAATTTATTACTTGTTTACTTTATTTATATATATATATATATGTGTGTGTGTGTGTGTGTGGGGGGGGGGGGGGGTAAAAAAGACAGGCTCAAGAAGGAAAAAAATGGCCAAAATTCTTTTCGGGCAAAAATTTCATTTCAGTTGAAATTACCCAAAATTGACCAGAATGCCCATTATTAGCCAAAACAGGCCAGAATTTGATTAGAGGTCAAATAGAGGGTATTGTCATTCCAGTTTGCATACTAATACGAGAAATTCCATTCATTCCAACTGAAATGGAACAGAATTCATAACATTAATTTTAACTAAGTTTTTTCCACTTCAAACTTCGGCATTGTTTTTGGGATGGAAGAGTAAGTTAGTTTGGGAGTTTACGTCTACACAAGATATGCCACATGCCTAACGGGAGGAAATTGAGGATTAGGCTTTTGCTATTATATATAGTAATAGATGTTTGAATATTCCTCTTGGATATAAATTTTTTGAGAAACTCTTGGATATAAAACTTGATTCTTCTTCATGTTTATTTTTAAATAAATTTTAGGTCTAATGCTATACGCAATTAATAGATTCGTAATGATTTACCTAAGCTCTCTATGCATACAAATTTTTAGGAACATAAACCTCCATGTATGCCCAAAGAGTTTTTTTTTTTTAGAAAGTTTTAACCTATAGCGTCCGCTCTTGATGATAACTTTTTATCATCAGACCAAGACACCAATTAGTTTTTGGTATAGGTGGAAATTGAATCCTAAATCTCTTATTTAACCATCAATAATTTTACTAGTTGAGCTAACTGGAACCCCTTACCTAAAGGGTTTTAAAAAACACAATCAGAGATTTTCTCCCTCACCCCTTCCCACTTTTGTAATCTTTTATATATATATATATATATATATATATATATATATATATATATATATATATATATATATATATATAAGTGACGATAATCATAGTGAACCAAAAAACAATCACAATCATTTAAGTACACCGGAGGTGTACACAAGAAATGGTATAAACAACTTTTATAATCTTCTATCAAATATATGGTGACTACATAGCACTTATATAGATTTATGTATAGATTTATTATACTTTTATGTAAAAACAATCACAATCATTTAAGTACACCGGAGGTGTACACAAGAAACGGTATAATCAACTTTTATAATCTTCTATCAAATATATGGTGACTACATAGCACTTATATATATTTATGTATACATGTATTATACTTTTATGTAGATGCATGGGTTTAAAAGTTGTAACTAGTGATTTTTAATTATTTGGGAAAAAGAAAGGATTCGAACTAGGGTCATTAAACGAACTGAAAATATAACATATGAAAATAATTGGAATAGTTTAGGGCAATTTAGGAAAATCTGGTCAATTTAACTAATATGTAAACTTTGGCTGCGATTCTAGACTTTTTTTTTTTTTTTAAGAGACAATTACAACATGTGACATCTGCTCTTGATGATAGCCATGTCATCAATCAAATGTTTAAATTGCAAGTTTTTGTAGTCTAAAATTATATGTAAAAAATAAGTTTATAGATCATATAATAGCTAATATCTGATTGACACAAAATTTGATATGTGTGTTAAAAATATAAAGAACATTTAATTCAATAGTTAGATTTTTAAATTATGTAGCAATGTTAATTTAAAGAAAAAAAAAATGCCGTCATAGCTAGGCTACAACCAAATTTGTAGCCAAAATTTTTCATTAAGAAAATTCAATCTACTCATTTTAAAATCACTCTACTCTTTTTAAAATTATTTTAAAATGAATTAATAAGAAATATTTTAAGAACTAATGCAACAAAGTTACCCTAATGGTCCGTTTGGTTGGAGATATGAAAAAAGTATGAAGATAGAAAATGAGAAGATGATAGAAAAATAGGATGATAAAAAATATTTAAGTTTTCTATCATGGTACTGTTTGGTTTGGAGAATGGAAAAGGGAAAAGATAAAATATATATTTTGTATAAATTTATTCTCATGTCCCTGTTATATAACATAAGAAATAATAGTTTTAATCATTAAATAATAATAAAAAAAATTTCCATTATATTACATATATATTTTTGAATTAAAAGTGAAAACTGAAAACCACCCCCTTAATTAAAAAACACACTGTTAATTAAGAGAAGAAAAAAAAAAAAAAAAAAAGCCATAGTTGATTTTAAATTAAAAAATCCAAAACCAAAAACCCATAGATTTAAAAAGCACGATGAGAGGAAAAGAACACCAAAAAAATTATTTAAAAAAAAAAATTAAAAAAAAAAAAAAAAACAACAACAACAACAAAAACATGTTAACAGGAAGAAAAGGAAAAAAGAAGGGTGAGAGACATATCTGGTTGTGCCTAACTGCATACAAATTGCAAAAGAGAGAAGAAAAGAGAGTTAGGTGAGAGGTATTAATTGAGAATAATTTAGTAATATCAATTGCATCAAGCTTGGAGAAATCAATTTTTGGCAGGTTAGGGGAGAGAATGTCTAAACCTGCCAAAAATCCTCTCACTTTTCTCCCCTTACCAAACAGCTCAAAATCTTATGTTATTCCCTATTTAATCTCCTTTGTTTTCTATCATTCATATTTCACCTCCAACCATATTCAGAATCCAGTGAACGCTGCATATATGCGTGGCGTGGGTCGGTGTTTGTGTGTACACTACATGATACAATATGGGGACTTACATAAGGGCAGCCGCTTAGCCGGCTGATGCACGTAAAGGATGCAAATCTTGTCTCCTCCACTGTGTTGTATAGCCCATGACAGTATTGATCTGCACTTGTTCACATCTTTTCCCACTGCAACGTATAATGTATCTCCGGTCACGCGTGCCATCGAATCCTCTGCTAAAGTCTCATTCCTACATGCCATACATCCCGGAACCCCAGTATTATAGATTCCAGGCACAAGAGGACTCACAACTCACCCCAATACTAAATGCTAGTATTGAAACCGTCAAACATCGAAAAATCGCCCGGTGGTTGTTGGGTCCAGACTTTTGCCCATCCAAAACGTCAAAACTCGGTCATCCTTTGCAATATCCAGCCGCCTAGTTGGAAAAGTCTGGACCACAAACGTTTTATAATTTCTTGCTACTAACATTAGATTTTTTACCACTGTTGAAATCTTACCACCTCGATAAGTATATGAAATATTTAATGAAATTCCTTGTGTATCTCAAGTATTATTTTGATATATGCTATCAATGTTTATATATATATTTCTTAATTGTAAGGTAAATTTGCTAAGGAAATTTTGATAGGCCAAAAACGTATTGACCCCTTGTAATAAATTAATTGATTAATTAGCTAAGTATATTAATTAATCAAATTAACATGCAAACGCATGGTAATACAAACAAATCACCAATTAAACTAAGTATGTAGCAGAAAATAAATTGACGCGGTGATTTGTTTACAAATGGGGAAAACCTACACCGCAAAAACCCCACCGGGTGATTTTAAGGTCACCACTCCCGAGAATCCACTATTATCAAAACAAGCGGTTATAAGTAAAGGAATCTCAGTATCTTATACCAACCTACAGTTGAACCCTTACCCCAATACACAATTGGACTTGTTCTATAGTGACAATCTCTCCTTTTCAATGCACGGCTCCCAGTACGTGACTAACTAATTGCGCGGATCCTAGTACGTGACTTCAATCATCAACTAGAGAAGGTTATTGGCTACAAAGTTCTTCTATTCATCACTCGATGAAGATCATAAAGTTATTTGGTCACAAAACCCTATGGTGTACAAAACACAGCAGCTTCTTGAAGAGAATGAAGAACTAAGGCAAACTAGGTTTCCGGTTACACTTTTCTTCACACTTGTGCAGTTTTGCTCTTATGCAACTTCTGTTACCTTTTACGGCCCTTAAAATAATTCATATATATGTTTAAGGTTGTGAGAAAAGAAAACCTAAACATACATTCATGGATTGGATGAAAAACAGTCCTAAAAAACTGAGTTTCATAAATCTAGATAGATAGCCATCTATCGAGCTAGCTGTCGAGGCACGGGCTTTACAGCTTTTTAAACCTCGATAGATGCTAGCTATCGAGTTTTAAAATCCTGCACTTTCTAACTTGATTCTTGGACAAACTTACATGGCTTTAATGCTTGAATTTGAAACCTTGTTTCTTGAAAAATTAAACACATCCTAGATCTACCCAATTACAAGTAAAGTGCGTTTTGTCAAAGGATTAGCCAATTACATAAAATAGTAACATATGTTCCTAACACTTTAATCACATATGTCCTAACAAATTTAACAGATTTACCCCCTCTCTGTGACAAATAGAAAGGTATTCTTCTAGGGTCTCATTCATAATTTTCACTTTTGTTTTCCGGTAATCCCGTACAATCCTTTCCTCTAGTGAGCTTGCTGGATGGTGTCCACCCACTACAAAATAAGAAAAATAAATTGCACTTTGAAAATATGAAAACCATGCAAGAAAAAACTAAATCTTAAGAAAAAAAGTGAAATTCTCCAGATTTCCATAGTCATATTTCTTCATATTACCAGATCATGAGTTTAAAATCCCAATCAAAATTTGTACAGTAAATGTTAGATTGACCAATTTTTCCAAAGTTACTAAATTCTCCAAATTTATTTCTCCACAACTGTGGCCAATTTTTTTCCAAAGTTTCTTTTCAATTTGTTTCACGATTCTAGCAGGGATCCTTTACTGTTCCAAGAATAATTTTTAAAAACCCTTGTAAATTTTAGAACTATAATAAGTTAATAATCAAGAAGTAAATCATTAATATCAAGTTTGTCATTTGGATTTTCTCAACAAAAAAAAAAAAAAAAAAAAAACTTTGTCATTTGGAGTTCCACAAATATAGTCAACCAAATACACTTCTAGACTGAAGTACTAGAAAGTAATAAAGCTCTAAGCTAGCTTAGCACAAATAATCAATTTTTATCGCATCAAAAACCTAATTCCCATCAAAACTTCCAAGCTTTATATAAATAGGACGAAACTTAGATACAGTACCTCAAATACTGTTCTTTAGATTCCCCTCTTAAATATTTGACATTTGTCCATTTTAACAACTCAGCAAACCTTTATGTTTAATATTATTTTTTTCTTCCCTTGGCTCATGAGAAAAGAGAGGTCTTTTTCTTCAATTAAGATACCTCCAACTTCTCCCAATCCCACACGTTCTCTCTCTCTAAATTCTCCTTCTTATTGTTGTTTCTCTTTTACCCTCTCCAAGAACAATCGTTCACGCTCTGGTACAACAACCTCTGGTTCAAACTTTGTTTGGTTCCCAAGAAAAAAAAAAAAAAACAAACAAACAAACAATTCAAGGATTGTAGTTTTTAGCTTCACCGAATCTAGATTTCTTCTTATGAGATTTAATGGGAGAAGTTAGAGAGATCTATTGGAGCCATGTGGCTTTCTTTTTCAAAAATTTAGTGGATGCATGAAATTTAAGATCTTTTGAGTAATTTTCTGAATTTGCGATTTCCATTTGATTTTCTTTTGTCTCAAGCTTTGATTTATTTGCAAATCAAAATTTGGTTCAAAACTTTGTTTGGTTCCCTAGAAAATGGAGGGAAAAAAGGAGAAAATGTTGAAGGATTGTAGTTTCTAGTTTCACTGAATCTAGATTTCTTCTTTTGAGATTGTGAGAAGTCATAGAGATCTACTAAACCATCTAATTTTCTTCTTCAAATTTAATAGCGGCTGTAATTTAAGATTTTCTACTTCTTAAATTTAAGCGGAATAATGTTTGCCAAGGAGAAAAAAGAAAAGTTAACAGAAAGACAGGCGTTATTCCCATTTTGCTAAGTTTTTAAAATAAACAGATGTCAAAATTTTAAAAAGAAAACCTAGGGAACAGTATTCAAGGTACTGTATCTAAGTTTTGCCCATATAAATATAGGGTTATGCTAACGAGTGTCCTTAGGGCATTGGTTAACAATAAATTTTAGCAAAGTTTTGACACCACTTTTATGAGAAATGAAAAATGCTGTCAAAACATTAATTATTTTTTTCTTTTCTTTTCCGATAAATTTTTTTTTTAAATGGATTATTAATCAATACCCTAAGGGCATTCGTTAGCATCTTCCATAAATATAATATACATGATCAGTTTTCCAAAAAAAAAATAATAATAATAAATAATAGGGTCATGCTAACGGATGCCCTTAAGACAATAGTTAACAATTCATTTTAGAAAAACTTTAATATCACTTTTTTGGGAAATGGAAAAAGATGTCAAAACATTGATTGCTTTTATTTTCCTTTTTCCCATAAAAACTTTCTTTAAATAGATTACTAGCTTCTGAGCACATGCGCACGTGCGTGCTCAGATGCTCTTCTATTTTTTGGGTAGGTTATTTGTGATTGGAAAATGTAGTAATTCCAAATTATAATAAATGCTCTAAATTAACTCTTACCAAAAAAAATAGAGAAGCCTCAAAGGCTAGTGTTCAATAAAATTTATGTAACTGCTAACCACCAAAATAATTAAAAGTGTAATGAAACCTAGCACCAAAAAAAAAAAAAAAAAAAAAAGAAAAACTATGATAGTATTGAAGTCATTGTGTGGATACTTTTACTTACAAACCTAAGAAAGTAAATTGCATTCCATTAAACTCAAATATTTGGGAAGTCCACACGGTCACATGCGGAGCCCACACAGTCACATGCAAATCAAAGTTTTTTTAAATTTATGTTAACATAATTTTTCGCAGAGCTTATAAATAAAATAAAATCAAGATAGATATAGCACTACTAATCTACTATTGTTCATCTTTCACTCTATTTATTGATATATTTGATTAAAATTCATCTGTTCATAATAAGATAATGAAGACATACATCCATATACAATAAATAAATAAACAAAGAAAAAACCCTCCAAACTCCAGATCAACAATGAATCTCTTGGCTTCTGGATAAATGTATTTGATGATAGATGATGCTAAATCATATAATCTAAAGATCTAACTATTTCCCAGTGGCACATGATCTCCATAATTTTTGAAGTCCAACCTGTTGATTGAAGACCGTTAAGTGCAGATTCGAAGTCCCATTGAAGATTGAAGTGTAGGGGTGAGGAGATAAAGCTCATCATCATAGGTATCTGATGAACTTGCTGAGTAACCACCTTCAGCAAAAACCAAAAATAGTTAGCAACCTAAAAGCCAAATAAAATATTCCACCCCCCTCCCCCACCCCCCCAAAAAAAAAAACTCATCAATTAAAAATACTACTTTTAGCGTTTTTATTTATTTATTATATAAATAATGTGTTATGGACCTTTTGGTTTGTCTGGGTGCAGAGACCAAGATTATTATTAAAAAAAAAAAAAATAGATGCATTCTCTAGAATCTCTTCCACTACATGAGTGAAGGAAGTACTTCTGAAACAAACATTGTCTCAGTAGAGAAGGATCTCAACCTCACCATCCGACTTTCTCCAACCATTCATCTGTTCCTTCGCAATCCTACTGGACTTCCTCAACTCGAGGTGTTTAAGGAACCTTTATTTCACCCATCGTAAACAACACTTTATGCACACTTCTATCTATGTCTCTGCAAATCCAAAAAGAGATGATAATAAAAGATTTTATTTATTATTTTATAAGAAAAATAAAAGCAAGGTAAAGAACAAATTATAACTTTAAACGTGACAAAGGCACATCACCTATAACGCAATAAAGGGGAAAAAGTTAATAAAAGGCATTGAAAAAAAATTAATTGTAGGAGTAGATGAGGATTGTGAATGAGTATTTCATGCCTAGGATGAGGAGGGAAAATAATCAAAATATTATAATCAATGGATAAGGAAGAGAAATTGAATAGGTGAGGTAGTAACAATTTGCAAGTTTTGTAGTTTCCTAAAAGTAATGGTAGTGGGTAGTTTCTGAAGTTGCAAAAGACGTGAAGAGTGGAGTTATTCAAATTTCAAAGTAGTTTTTGGGTATGAAATACAATTTTGTAGGTAATATTTTAGTACAAGTTAGACATGTAATTTTACCTGACTATCCTTTAATTTTGTCTCTACTTAAACTTAGAAGTGTTAAGGGTATTTTGGAACAAAAAAAAAATCCGGTCCAAACAGGAGAAGCCCCTTAAATAGTAGTATAAATTAATCATTGTCCTAAGAGCATCCATTGGCATTTCCCTAAATAATAACATGACTAGACACACTTCTATGCATGGATCTTTGTGTATAAATGTATGAGCACAAATAGCCACACACATAATTTTTTCAGACTTACAACCGTTGGGGATCCACTTTGCAAATCGATGAACATAACCGATGCAAATCCTCTTTCCTCCAAAATTGCGTAAAGCCCATAACAAGATTGATTGGCAGTCTTTCTATTAGGTTCTAAGACTTTAGAAACTAATGTATTAGAACTTCACTTTGTATATGTCGGCAAACCATGATCAAAACATTTAGTCTAGGTTTAGACTTGCTCAAAGTTTGGTTTAATGTAAGTTTGGAATCAAGTAATTGCAAGAAATTACTATTCAATTTTTGCAAGGCTCGATCGATCGAAGAACAGGCTCAACCAATTGAAACACATATCTGCAAAATTTTAAGTCGGCCCAAACAGCAGTTCAAGCCCATTAAGGATTAGGGTTTCAGATCCACTTCTTCTAGTATATAAAGGAAACCTTAAGCACGTTTTTAAAATAGGGCTTTTCAGAGAGAGAAGAGTGTGCCTCTCTTGTAGATCTAGGGTTTTGTACCCAAAAGCTCTCTAAAATCTTTGATGTTCTGTGTGTTGAATCTCTTATGAGATCTAGAGGTGTTTACCTTCATACACATTTAGGGTTATCAAGATCAAGATTTATGTCAAGAACTTGGTGATCGCTTCAATTGTTGCATAAATAATTTCAAGAAGGTCTAAAACCTTTGAGTGGAGTCTCAAAATCACAAGTAGGAGAACTTGTGGTTGTTGTAGATCAAAGGAAAAGAAGTAATCCGTAGACTCGGAGCTACCATGTGGTCGTGATAGTAAGTTTTCTACTCGTGGTAGTAATAGGATGTTAGTGCTCTAAGTTCTATTATAAAAATTTCAATTCTTTCATAGTGGATCTGTTTTACCTTGAGGATAGCTAAGTTAAATCCTCCCCAGATTTTTTACCTTTTTGGTTTTCCTAAGCTATTATATCGTTGTGTTATTTACCTTTCCGCTGTTTTACTGACATGATTGTTTTGTTTTAACCTAAATCTGAATAATAAACCTAAATATTCACTTGGTTAATTAATATTAGGTTAAACAACTTGTTTTAAGGGGTCTAAAAACGTACACTTTCACATCTATTCCCATTGCAACGTATATCATTTCTTCCATTATACTTGTAACCGGATCCTCTGAATTCTCATGCCCACTTGCCATAGTTGCCGATGTTCTAGAAAGCTAATATATATAATCAACTGCTCACCAACCAAAACTTATTCATAAGAATACTTGCTTTCTTTCTCAAAAAATAAAATAAAAAATAAAAAATACTTGCTTTCTCTATATAGGACTCATGCTAATATTCACCACTTCCCTTCACTTTTTGCAGAGAACTGATATATAAAGAATCAAATTTTTCAACCAAAAAAAAAGAGGAGGAGAAAATTATATAGAAGAATTGAAAAAATCTTTTGATGGTTTTATGAAGTTTCTGAGCTCTGTATAATTACACGTATGATATTCATATAATGATTAGTGGAGCAAAAGGCGTATTGCTTCTCCGGACTCTTTATGTACGAAGCATGGGCCCAAGAAAAAAACAAGCATGGGCCCAAGAGTCACGACAGCCACATTTTCATTCATGTTCAAACTACACATGTTTTATAAGTTCCTTTTTGTCTTTTCCTTCTCTTTTCTTTTCTTTTTCTTTTTTATTAATTTCCTTTCATCATTCCTTATGTCCTAAGTATTGATCCTCTAGAGGTCTAGAGACTTGGACGCTTTTCTCATTGCTTCCACAATATTTTAATTTATAACAAATCTTAAGTAATAAATTGTTATTAGATCAAATCTGGACCTACTATTGAAATTATTTTTTTCCCTACTAGTAACAATTTATCACTTAGGATGTAACAATTTATCATTTAGGATCTGTTATAAAAATATTGTACACATAGCATTATTTTTTAGCGAACTAACAAAGGGTCACCTATTATGGCTTGTGGATGCACAACATGGTTCCGGCTCAAATAAAATAATCATATTATTTTAAAGAGTAGAGAGTAATGTTAAGAATGTTATAAATTTTTTATTCATTTAATTAAAAAATCATTGATCTTGTTTTTTTTTAAGAAATTGATTCATTTTACTATGGACAAAATTTAGCTACAAAATTGGTTGTAACTTATGGCGACAACCTTACTTAATAAAATAAACATTACTACATATTTTGAAAATCTAACCGTTGAATTACATGTTCTTTACACTCTTAATACACACGTCACATTTTATGCCAATTAGATATTATTTACTATATGATCTATAAGCTCATATTTTATATATAATTTTAAACTACAAAAATTTGCAATTTAAACAATTTATTGATGACATAGCTATTGATCTTTAATTTTCTAGAAATTTTGCAAGCATAGAGAATATAAGAAGAAGATGTGATCCAATGGTCAATTTGTCAAAATTCACCTCTAATAAAAAAATATTGAATAATGCTGTAGTTTTAGACTACAATCAATTTTGTAACTAAACTTTGTCCTTTTGTTATTGAGGTAATAGTGAAAACCAATCACATTAAATTTTTTTTTTTTTTTTTTTTTGAGAAACCAATCACATTAATTGTACCTATACAATAAGATAAATATTATATACCACAAAATAAAATATTATGCTTGAGTTAAAAAAAATTGTTACAAAATATATTAAATGAAAATATAAGAAACTCTATGCGGGATTTTAACTAGCTAGTTATCTTTTTTTTTTCTTTTTTTGGAAGAGATTTTAACTGGTTATCTTAATAGTAAAGGATTGTCATAGAAAATATTTATTTGTAGTACACTAGACTCATCACACGTGCTTTGCGCATGCAATAAGGTTCTTTTTTATTTTTTATTTTGAATTTAGTGAAATAATGTTTGAAAGTAAGATAAAGACAATGTCCTAATTTTTAGGATCTTGATAAAATTTTGAAAGCCTAAAATTAAGAACTTTTTAAAAAACAGTAAATTACTCTTTTAACCAATTTGTGTTTTTAAATTTAAAATTATTCAACTAAAAGATATAGGTATTTTAGAAAGTTTAAGAATTTCTGTGAGAAAATTTTAGCACGCAAAATATTAAAATCGAATCAGGGAATCCTGTTATTAATATATAGATAACTTTTATTACAAAGTATGTAGAGTTTGAGCCATTACACATTCTTGGAATTTTTGGACTAGATTCTTTTACTTATTCGCATGTTTCTTTTTCTTTAAAAGCTAGCTTGGCTGTGATATCTTCTCACCCTAAAAAACTTATTAAAAAAAAGCTAGGCTGTGTGAAAATAGATATTTCCTTTTCATGACATCCCAATTCTCAAGTTAATGGTCTATTTGGATTAAAGGGGAGTAGAGTAGATTTAATCTAAAATTAATTTATTTTCAGTCAACTCTACTTCACTTCTTTTTTTTTTTCTCTTTCAAACCAAACGGACCATAACAAGAAATTGAAACTTGTAATTATAACATTTTTGGCTGTTATTACCTCATTTTTCTATAGGCATTTTGGCTGCTACTGGCCCTATTTTCCAACCGTGTTTGTTGAAAAATAAATACCTGCCACAGAAATTCAGCAAAAATAAATAAATACCTGTCACAGAAATTCGTGGGACTAGTTGTTTCTATATATGTTACTGAAATTCGTGGGACTAGTCTCTTTGTTTTGCCACTCTATTAATTTGAAAAATGGTAAAATTTAAATACAGTATTTAGGTACTATTTTTTAGATTTTTCTCTTAAAGGACAAAATTTAAGTACTGTTCTTTAGATTTTTCTCTTAAAATTCAGTCATGTGACTGTATTTAACTGAAAATACAATTTTATTCCATGAGAAAAAAGTCACATAGTTGAATCTCAAAATGAGAACCTAAAGAACAATACTTAAATATTATACTTAAATTAAATTTTGTCCTTTGAGAAAAGTGTATGCTATACGATGTAAGCAAATTTTATTGTGGATTGTTAATAGGGTCATGCTAACAAGTGCCCTTAGGGCAATGGTTAATAATTCATTTTAGGAAAGTTTTGACACCACTTTTATTGGAAATAAAAAAAGCTATCAAAATATTAATTATTTTTTTCTCATAAAAACTTTCTTTAAATGGATTGTTAACCATTATCTTAGGGGCATCCATTAGCATTTCCTTTGTTAATAAACTATAATAGGAAAGTTTTGACACCACTTTCATGAGAAATATAAAAGGTTATCAATAACATTTATTATTTTATCTAGAGTAAACAACATAAATGGTCCATATCCCAATAAAATGTTTTTAAAAATAACTCTTAAACTAATACCTTGCCCTTATGGTATTGGTTAATATTTCCTTTTTTTAATAGTAAATAAGTTTTATCTAGGGTAAACAACATAAATAGTCCCTGTACTTTACACCATATTTCAGTCTCTGCCATTAAGGGTGTCAATTCGAGTTAGCATGTCGATTCATGTCGTGTCGAGGTAGGAGTATTCGACTAAATGGCTCAACCCTAACCCGACCCATTTAAAAATCATGTCATGATCCTTCAACCCTAACCCGACTTGTTAATAAGGCGGGTTGACTTGACCCAACCCATTTAACACACTTAATAAACGAGTCATGATGGGTTGACACGAATGTAACACAACTCATTTCAACCTACATAATATTAAATATAATTTCCATGTAGAAATAATTTTTTTTTACATCCCAAAAACAGTGCATACACTTTAAGTCTTCAACCCACACTCAAAATAATATAGCTCAATAAAAAAGTAACATTCATCTAGAAATAAGTTCTTTACACTCTAAAAGAAGTGCATACACTTCAACCCAAATTCAAAATAACATAGTTAACAAAAATATAATATCCTTGAAACTCGCCAAATGCTAAGTATCGATATTGAAAGAATTGGAGCAAACAGTAGACTAATCTTGACTATGACTACGATTATCATCCATAGATTCTTTGTTGATGTCCAAATTCATAACATCTTCCACAAGCTCATCCAATTTCATTTGTGCAAGTTCTATGCCAAATATATATATATAAGTATTAGTAGTTACAAAATGTGATCATGCCTCAACGGTTTTAAAAGCAATACCCATCAAATCTAGTTTATAAACTATCTCAATAAACCCACTTGCAAGATATGCTGACGATGTCCAACACTAATACAAACACCAAAAAAAACACATGGCATAAGACAAAAGCTACAACTATGGCCTTAACCAACAATTAATATATCTCATATATTAATAACGGCACATGGGTTCAAAGTTTATAGAACAAAAATATTATGCAAAAAAAATTACTACAGAATTTTGAAACACCAAAAAAACAATTTCTTTAATTCTAAAAGTCACTAAACACTTTAGAGAGAGAAACAGAGAGAAATAACTGGTTTGAAACTTTGAGTTTAAGAATTGGGCATGAGTCTATAAGATAGTAGAGTGAGTAGTACAGCTGGGAAAAAAAAAAAGATATTTATAAGAAATTTTAGAGATTTAGGGTTTGTAAAGTTTAGAGATCTAGGATTTGTAAAGTTTCAATTTCCATTTATATCCCTTATAAGTTTTTGTAATTACTCACTTTTCTTTTAAAAAAATATATGTTGGATATAAAAGGTATTTAACAAATCTAAAATAAAATGAATATTTATTTGTTATATGAGTTAAGCGGGTTGTGTTATGTAGGTCATTTCGGGTTGACACAAATAAATTGGCGTGTCAAACGTGTCTATTGCGGATTACGCGGGTTGACTTACTTATGACACATTTCTAATCGTGCCGCTTTCGGATCGACCCGTTTATGACCCAAATCCATTAAGGCCTAACCCTAACCCGCAAAAACCCGTGTTGGGTTCATGTTGTGTTTGCGGGTTAGGTCGAACATTGACACCCCTACCTGCCATTATCATAAATGAAAAAGTCTGACGTGTCAAACGGAATAATAAATACTCCCTCCATCCCAATTTGTTTATCTTGTTTGAAAAGTCGAACTTTTTAAGGGAACATCATTTATTATCTTGTCTGCCTTATAAAAATGTATAAATTTACAAAACTACCCTTAAATAAATTTATTAGCTTCTTTTTTTTTAGATAGTTATTCTTAATGAGGCAATTAAAAATGTGCCCCAATTAGATTTATTTTTTAAATATTTATTAGTTTTCTTTTCAAATCGTTTTGAAAATAAAGTAGGGGTATAATAGGAACATTAGTATATTAATGGCCTTTATTTTTAGAAACATGACAATATTTTGGAACATCTCAAAATGGAAAAGATGACAAACAAACTAGGACAGAGGAAGTAATTAAGTTACTTGCCACTTCAACTACCAATTCTACAACCACATCATATTAAAATATTTAAAAATAAATAAATAAATCGGCACAATTTTATTGTGGATTGTTAATAAACCATAATAAGAAAGTTTTGACACCACTTTCATGGAAAATGTAAAAAGTTATCAACAACATTCATTATTTTATTATTTTCCCAATAAAATGTTTCTAAAAATAGCTCTTAAAACCTATGCCCTTAGGGCATTGGTTAACATTTCCCTTTTTTTTAATAGTAAATAAGTTTTATCTATAAGATTTTAGGGATCATGAAAATTTATTATTGAAAATGAAATTCAACATTATGACTTATGAGCATAGTATAATTCAACTTTCAATTTCATGAAACCGTTAAATATTTTTTTTAATTGCGCAAGTAAATGGTAAGGGCCAAAAAATCAATAACTTATCTATTTGTCTATGGAGTGATTGTAGTTATACCTTTTATTTTAGTTTCAATTGCAAATCTGCAATTAAGCTTTGCAACAATATGGAAGATGATTTTCTTACAAAATATTTGATCTTGTATTATAGAAACGAAATTGCAATTTAGTTCAAAATTAATTATATATAAATGATTTTGAGGATTTAAAGGAATATTGAATTCTATTTTGATATGATATAGATGATTGAGTTGAAATGTATTAAGGAACAATTAATTTGTCTTTTGATGGTACTAAATATAGGTTAGGTTTTTTTATGTATTTATATAGTTTTAATTTTTAATATATTTTTTATTCTTGAATAATGAATCATCAAATTTCTTTCTCATGCTTTGACCCAAGGATAAAATCATGGTTGGTCCACTGCAGCCTACCTATAATGGCATCTGTCTTTAACTTACAAAGATGGATGAAATATTTTAACTATAATGCAGAGTTGTTAAATCTAATTTATATAATTTTTTAAATTAAAATTATTAAATCTAATTAAATCAAACTATATGATTTCAACAATATATAATCTAGTTATTAATTACTAACCTAGATTTTTGAATGGTTAAAGCTTAAAATTCTAGAGGCGTTGGAACCTAGCTTGATGGATGCAAACACTTGTACTAGGACAAGGACTCAAATTCTACCAGCAACTAATGGCCAAGACTACACCTGCAGACTGGTCAATAATAGCATTCCGTAAAATTGGAACACGGACTCTTTCTCTGCATTGCTCAAGACCGGAAATTCCGATCATTAATAACGAGAACGATTGGTTTACAAAGTAAAAGTAATTATAGGTATCACTATCTCCTAAGCTGAACGTAAATCTATTTTGAACTGGTATGTTGACTAGAGGTGAACAGCCGTACGTAGAATAAAGTTATGCTTTAAATGGTTGGAGCATAATTAAAAATAGTATAATTCAAAGTGGTTCTGAGGTTGTTTTCAGGACAAGGTCCATCCCAGAAGAGGGGTCTAATCTTGCAATGGTCATGGTTTCATTAAATTGGTTGATATTTAGTACGCGGAACTCTACAGCCTGTTTGGATTGTCAATTTTGGTAACTCAATTCTCAATTTTCATAACTCATAACTCAAAAATGGTGGGACTCATAACTCAATATCCGTTTGGCAAACGATAACTCTGTTTTCATCACTCAATTCTCTGTGTTAAATATTAGCATTGATACACCATGTTGAATATGCTAGTATAGATGCGGAAGAGAAAGCATAAAGTATAGAACACAGTAACACACGAGAGTTACGTAGTTCAGCCTAACGGCCTACATCCACGGAGGAAACCCTAAAGGGCTACATCAATAATATATTAGAGTGTAGTACAAATCCTGTGTTACAATGAATCATAACATGTGTATATATAGTAGACTAAACCCTAGACTAATAGACTTCTTGTACAAGTAGGAGACTTGGCTTGCACACAAAGTAGAATTAGGGTTGGGCCTATACTAATGGACTAATATATCTCTAACACCCCCTCTCAAACTCAAGATGGAAGTTTGATGAAATCTTGAGATTTGATAAGGTTGAAAAGATCCCTTGAATGATGGCTCTGTGACGGTAGTTTGAGGAAGGCAATGGTCTTGCAGTGTTGATGCGACTTCTAACAGTGGCTTGACTATACCGGAGAGTTTTGACGGCAACAGTAGAAAGCCAAAGAAGATGAACGCAGCGAAGAAAAACACCAAGGAAGATAAAGATTGCTCTTAAATATACCGCAAGGACAGAAAACCATGGCCACAAGAAGGTGGCTCTGATACCATGTTAAAAATATAGAATAATTGTATTGTATTTCATTCATCAAAGAATATACATCAGTGCCTTAATATAGGAGACCTATGTGTGCGGTACAAGTAAAGTATAGTACAAGTACAAGTGTGCTATACAAGTAACCTAGCTGGGCCTAAAGCCCATAACATAATATACGTTAACAGCCCCCCTCAAACTCAAGGTGGATGTGAGACCAGCTTGAGGTTGTCAACCAAATCACGAGTGCGTCCCTTAGGAAGTGACTTGGTGAAGATATCTGCAAGTTGATCTTTAGAGGAGACGGAGAAAAACTTGAGAGCACCATGGACAAGATGATAACGGATAAAATGACAATCAATCTCGATGTGTTTAGTCCGTTCATGGAAGACATCATTATGAGCAATATGAATGGCACTCTGGTTGTCACAATAAAGGGGAGTAGCAGAGGATGTGGACACACCTAAATCCTTAAGAAGTCATCGTAGCCAAAGGAGCTCAGATGTGGTATCAGCAAGAGCACGATATTCTGCTTCAGTACTAGAGCGGGCCACAAAGGTTTGTTTCTTACTTCGCCAAGAAATCAAACAAGAACCAAGGAGAAAGCAATAACCTGTAGTGGACCTGCGATCAATGGGATCTCCTGCCCTATCAGCATCAGAGAATGCACGAAGTACAAGAGGAGACTGAGCTTAGTAGAAAAGGCCATGGAAGAGGGTGCCCTTCAGGTATCGAAGAATGCGCAGAACAGCAGCATAGTGAGTTGATCGTGGAGCAGACAGATACTGGCTCACCTGATGAACAACATAGGAGATATCTGGATGAGTAACTGTGAGATAAACTAGGCTGCCAACCAATCGTCTGTAAAGAGAGGGATTAGACAATGCTTTCCCCCCTGAGGGAGTCAGATGCGCATTAAGCTCAACTGGAGTGTCAACAGTTTTGCTATCAGTGAGTCCAGCTCAAGACAAGAGTTCAGAGGCATACTTGGCTTGAGTAAGATAAAGTCCATCTGTAGAATGAGTGATTTCAAGACCCAAGAAGTAGCTGAGATGTCCAAAATCTTTCATCTCAAATTGCTGACTGAGAAAATCCTTGAGTTCTTGAATGCCACTGAGGTCATCACCAGTTATGATCATATCATCCACATACAGGAGAAGTAAAACAGTGCCTTTGTCAGTGCGACGAAGAAATAAGGCAGAATCATAATGACTGGCCATGTAACCCAAATGAGAGATGGTAGAGCTGAATTTGGCAAACCAAGCTCGTGGAGCTTGTTTAAGGCCATAAAGTGCACGTCGAAGGTAACAAACCTTGTTTGAGTCAACAGAGAGACCAGAAGGAGGTTGCATATAAACTTCTTCATTTAAATCCCCATTAAAGAATGCATTTTTGACATCCATCTGAAAAAGATCCCATTTACGGGCAGCAGCAACAGCTAAGAGGGTTCATTTAAATCCCCATTAAGGAATGCATTTTTGACATCCATCTGAAAAAGATCCCATTTACGGGCAGCAGCAACAGCTAAGAGGGCACGGACAAATGAGATACGAGCAACCGGAGCAAAGGTCTCTTCATAATCAATCCCATACTCTTGTGTAAAACCTTTTGCAACAAGACAAGCTTTGTAGCGCTCAATGGACCCATCAGAGCGAGTCTTAATCTTGTAGATCCACTTACAACCAACCACAGATTTCCCGGGAGGGAGTGTCACCAAATCCCAAGTATGGTTTTTAGATAATGCATCAAGTTCCTCTTTCATTGCAATCTGCCATAAAGGGTCAGTGGAAGCCTCACGATAGGTGTGAGGCTCATGTAGTGTAGCAAGAGTAGTGTAACAATGATAGTCAAGTAAATGTGCAGGAATAGATCTTACTCGAGTTGAGTGACGAGGTGGAATGTCTTGTGTAAGATTTTCAGGCGGAGCAGGAGCAGGGGACCCAAGCTCAGGGTTAGGGTTGGGTAGCTCGTCTTCAACCTGTTCATCTTCCACCTGTTCATTAAAGGGTGAACTAGGAAAGGGATCAGTGATATCTGGTGGTTAGACAGAGAAGTCTACAAGAGAATCAGGAGCAACTACAGGAGGAATATGTGCCCCATCTGGAAAAAGATCTAAAACAGAGGAGGAAGATAGGGAGGCGCGAAAGTGAGAGAGCTCGACAAAGAGGCGATGTTCCCAAAAGACAACATTGTGGGAAACACAAAGACGATGAGAGACAGGGTCATAACACCATACCCCTTTTGAGTTTCTCCATAGCCAAGAAAACAACAAAGCCTTGACCGAGGCTCAAGTTTGTTATGCTCATGTGACTGAAGAAGAACGAAACAAGCAGAACCAAAGGAGCGAAGGTGGTGATAGTCTGGAGAAGACCCAAAAAGGCGCTCATATGGAGTTTGATTTTGGATAACCGGACTCGGAATGCGATTAATAGCATGAACAGCATGAAGAGCAGGTTCGCCCCAAAAAGGAGCAGGAACTTTGGCAGAAAGAAGGAGAGCACGAACAGTGTCAAGAATATGACGAAGTTTCCATTCGGCTCTACCATTTTGCTGAGAGGTACCTGGACAAGTTAGTTGATGAACAGTGCCATAGGAATGCAAAACAGCTTGGAAAGCATATTGAGTATATTCAAGAGCATTATCAGATTGAAAAATTTTGATGCGTTTGGAAAACTGAGTTTCAACCATTTTTGCAAAATTAGAATATACTTGCAATAATTCAGAACGATGTTTCATATTAAAAATCCAGCTATAGCGAGAGTAATCATCAACAAAGACAACAAAATATCGAGACCCACCAATACTAGAGACAGAGGAAGGACCCCAAACATCAGAATGAATAAGGTCAAAGATATCAGTGGATATTGATTCACTAGTATTGAAAGGCAAAGCTAGTTGTTTTCCTAATTGGTACGAAACACAATCAAAATTTTTTGTAGACACTGAACCTAACAAACCTCTAGAAGCTAATTGTTGTACCCAAGAGGAAGATGCATGACCAAGTCGAGCATGCCAAAGTACAAGGGAAGGAATTGAAGAAGCTGTAGCAGCTGCAGCAACAGAAACAGGAGCAACAAGTGGAAGACGAAGGTTGTCCACGGGAAACATACGCCCAACTCTGGGACCAGTCCCAAGCTCCCGTCCCGTCCTCGGATCCTGCACAATACACCCAGAATAATCAAAGATAATGCGATAACCCAACTCAGCTAATTGTCCAACAGAAAATAAATTATAAGAAAGGTCAGGAACATTAAAGACTCCAGGAACCGAGAGATTGGAGGTTGCAACGGAACCTATATTATGACCAGACATTGTGGAACCATTTGCTGTGCGAATATTAAGAGGGTGCGGTGCAGGTTTAAGGTCAGAAAATAAGGACGAGTGAGGTGTCATGTGATTGCAACAAGCAGAATCCATAAGCCAAGAGGTAGGAGACATACCAGATAAAGCTGAGAGAGAAGAGGAATAAGATGCATTACCAACCATACGAATGATATTGGCGATGATATTTATAAGGTCATCTCTAGAAATGGTGAAAGTGGATCCAGAAGACTGAGACTTTGCAGAGACGGAAGCCATAGGTTGGACACTCTCAGTGTTAGCAACAGTAGCAGCAGAAATGGAAACAGCTGATTTGTTGCGTTGATAGCAAGTCTCAATATTATGGCCAAAACGTTTGCAAAAATTGCAAAAACGTTTGTTGGATTGTCAGCGACGATTGTTGCAAAAGGAAGAAGACTTGTCCTTATTCATCATTTTGAAGCAAAATATGCAAAAATAGACTGCAAAAATGAAATCTACGCGAAAAACTGGTTAAGGAGAACTTGGACAGCAAAAGTCAACCCCGGAAAGTCAACGGTCAAAGTCAACGGTCAACGGCCGGTCAACGATCAACGGTCAGGCAGATGACATCACAGGATGACGTGGCGATGACATCAGCAGATAAGTGGATGCTGACGCAGCTAGGGCTGACGTGGCAGATGTGATGACGTCAACAGATCAGGTTCCGGCGTGTGGGAGCGCGTGGCTACGCGTGGAGGCGCGTGGTGGCTCGTGGTGGCGCGTGCAAGAAAACTGCGGCGCGTGGTGGCGCGTGATCAGCGTCACAGCAGCTTTGAACGGCGTGTGGGGGCGCGTGCGGTCTCCGATGGCGTCGAGGCTTCCACGAGTGTGTAGATCGGCGCAGGACGATCTCAGTGGTACCTTCAAAAATGAAATCGGAGCAATATTCGCAGTGGTGATGCAAAGAGCAGTGGTCTATGCAGTGTGAAACTCCTTAACGACGGCGGCTGTAGGTCCGGAACCCAAGGACGACGGCTGGATGACGTCGGAGGTTCAACGGCGAGAGGCTGCAGCGGCAGTTGTGATGGCGGAAGCGTTAGTAAAAGAAAGGAAGTCACACTGATGAAGACAAGACTGCTAAGAAAAGGTCAGAGCAGTGGCTCTGATACCATGTTAAATATTAGCATTGATACACCATGTTGAATATGCTAGTATAGATGCGGAAGAGAAAGCATAAAGTATAGAACACAGTAACACACGAGAGTTACGTGGTTCAGCCTAACGGCCTACATCCACAGAGGAAACCCTAAAGGGCTACATCAATAATATATTAGAGTGTAGTACAAATCCTGTATTACAATGAATCATAACATGTGTATATATAGTAGACTAAACCCTAGACTAATAGACTTCTTGTACAAGTAGGAGACTTGGCTTGCACACAAAGTAGAATTAGGCTTGGGCCTATACTAATGGGCTAATATATCTCTAACACTCTGATTTTTGAGTTATGAGTTATGGAAACTGAAAACACATTTTGGCTGTTTTCAGTTTCCATAACTCATAACTCAACGGCAGTTCCGTAAATAAACACACATGGAGGGACCCACAGCAGCAACTTTTGACCACCTTTTGACTTTTTTTTTTTTTTCACTTGTTCGGTCTTCAGTTCTAGGTTTTTTTTTTTTTTTTTTTCACTGGTTCGGTCTTCAGTTCGGTTTTTTTTTTTTTTTTTTAGCTTCGGTGAGTTTGGGTACTGAAAACCAAAAAAAAAAAAAAAGAGAAAAAGCTGCACCGGCTGAAAGGTATGGGCCCATAAATAGTGTGAAAAATATTGAGTGATAGAAATTGGGTGATGATGCCAAACGGGTGTGAAAAATTAAGTGATGAGTGATGAGTGATGAGTTATGAGTGATGAGTGATGGCAATTGAGTGATCAAAAAAATGAAGCCAAACAGCCCCTTAGTGCTTCAAATCTGATAATCAGGTATTGATTATCGTTGCAATCGAGCTTGAACCCTTCAAGAACGCAATATCTAGCTCGATTATCATCATTAAAGCCACAGTTAATGGCCGGAGCCACCTCTTGTAGGCTGTAGTGGTGAAATGAAGCCGAAAACACCCCTGGACGGAGCCCAGCCGCCTGAGGACACCACTAGACGAACCTAGCTGCCAATGGTAATATTCAGCTTATTTTTCAACTTTTTTTTTTCTATACTTTCAATAAAAAGTTTTTAGTTTCAACTAAATAACTATTCCCAAATAGACCCTAAATCCTCATTCTGAAATCCATGAAAAACAAATTTTGAAAGAGGGAGAAAGAGAGATCGAGATCGAGACCTAGAGGGAGAGACTGAGAGGCAGATTGGTATTATTCATAGGTCCTACTGTACTTTTTGAATAGTAGTAAAAATAATCTAAAATTGCAAATAAGCTGAAAATTTCAGTCCATTCCAAACAAACACATAATTTATGTTTTTTTTAATTAACATTTTTTTTCTAAAATTCAGAAATTAAAAAAATTAAATATTAATTAAACTGTAAAAATGGGTCGTTTTGTGTAAGTTAATAGTGCAATTTAACGGATAGTAAATGGAGGACTAAATTGAGTAAGGATTTTTTTTTTTTTTTTTTTTTTTTTTTGAGAAACAAACACACACACACACAAGGGAGAGGGAAAGAGATTCTAACACAAAGGCACACCACAACTCTACTCAAAAGTCATGATAACTTTTAAGGGAGGGTGGGAAATTGAGTAAGGATTTTTAGAGAAAAAATCTGTTTATAATACATAACTTTATTACACATCTCAAAATTTTCATACAAAGATTTTGTAGGGGTGGCAATTCTTGTTTGCATGTCGGGTTCGTGTCGTGTCAACTCATGATTATCCGACTATATGGGTCAACACTAACCAAATATGTTTATTAAATGGGTCAAGATTCCTCAACCCTAATACGACTCATTTATTAAACGGGTCAGTCGTGTCAACCAGTTTATCAGATTTTATCAAAATTAAAAAAAAAATTATGAAAAAATAAATAAATATTTTAAATATAAAATTCAAAACTAACGAGTAATTGCATTACAAATAATCATTCAAAACTAAAGCATATCTCAATACCAATAATCAATCACAATATGCAAAAGAAAATAAATCACAATAACTAATAAGTTTATATACCTAGGGTTTGAAGGGTATATTGGTAAAACTTCATTTAATTAAACGGGTCAAACGGGTTCCATGGGTTGAACACTAACCTAACTAATTTATCAAACAAGTCAATTGTGTCAACTCGAATATGACACGAATCCATTAAATCTCAACTCATAACCTGCTAATTTCGTATCGTGTTATGTTAAGTTCGAGGATCGTGTCTAATTTTGCCATCCTTGTTACTTATTTGTATGTCTTATTCGCTAAAAGTTAGCTATAGGCTATGTCAAAATAGATGTTTCCTAATTTGCGGCATCCCAAATTAAGAAAAAATTGCAATTAGTAATCTCTTGTTAGTCAACAATGATAGCATTTTTCTTTTTCTTTTTTATATAGCCATTTTGGCTGTTACTGCCTTATTTTCCAGGTCGTATTTGTTGAAAAAAATTATCCTAATTAGTCTCTTTTTTTTTTTTACGAAAAAAAAAAAAAGACTAATGCAAACATGGTCGTAATAGAAGTACCAGTCCCAGATGTAAGAAAATGTTCACTCTCACGTTTCCAAGATCTAGTAATCAGTGATGGAGCTATTCTTGTATTAGAGCATTCACAGCAGTGGAGGCATATTGCTATATTGCTAAAATTTAGCTCCACAGACACAAAAGTCACGCTGCAGCAGTGGAGGTGTAAGGAAAAATTTTAGATGTTCAGCTACAGTGCACATCTATCTATAGATGTGCACTGTAGCAGAGAGCAAAAAAAAAAAAAATTTATTCGGCCGGTTAATAAAATAATAAAAAGTCTCTCTCATCTCTCATCTTTCTCAGTCACTCTCTCAGTCACTCTCTCATCTCATCTCTCAGTCACTCTCTCAAGCAAACTTCTCTTCCACCGCCGATCGCCTCACGCCGCCTCACGCCTTATCTCATCTCATCTCACGCCACCTCACGCCTCACACTGCCTCACGCCTCATCTCATCTCATCTCATCTCATCTCACGCCGCCGATCACTTGCTCATCAAGCCGCCAGTCTGAAGCTCATCGAAGTCGCCGGTTTGAAACCCATGGAGCTCGCCGACGTTGTCCCGCCAATCGCCTCATGCCTCATCTCATCTCATCTCACGCCGCCGATCGCTTGCTCATCAAGCCGCCGGTCTGAAGCTCATCGAAGCCTCTGGTCTGAAACCCATGGAGCTCGTCGACGTTGTGCTTGTTTGTGATTGATGATTTTGTTTGGTCTGGGTTGAGGAAAAAGATTGGAGA
This sequence comes from Quercus tomentella, assembly GCA_028535165.1. Lineage (NCBI taxonomy): Eukaryota > Viridiplantae > Streptophyta > Magnoliopsida > Fagales > Fagaceae > Quercus > Quercus tomentella. The sequence continues at coordinate 47,465,043 of JAPQVY010000100.1, forward strand.
TTTGGTTTTTTTTTTTTTTTTTTTTCTGCTGTGGACTGGTGGTGGTGGTGGTGGTGGTGGGTGTGGTTGTGGTGGTGGGTGTGGTTATGGCTGTGGCTGATGGTAGAAGTGGTTGTGGTTGGTGTTGTGGAAGTTTTTTGGGTAGTGGGATATATTATTTTATTGTAGTGGTTATATTATTTTATAGTGATATTTATATTATTTTATTATGTTGAAAGCTAAAATAGATCCACTGCTGTGACATGTGTGTAGGTAAAATAGATAAAGTAACTTTTGGTGGAGCTAAATTGCTATATTTTTAGCTCCACTGCTGTGGATGCTCTTAGGGGGCATTGGCACCCCCTAAATTAAAAAAAAATAAAATAAATTATTAGTATATATATAAGTAGCAATTTTAGTAATTTTGTTTTATAAAATTACGTTTTGCCCCTTTAACAATATCATTAATTTTTTTGAGAATAATGCTATAGTCACAAACTTTTTTACAATATTTTTACAAACCATTGAGATAGTAAATTTAATTGGTTCACATCTAGGCTTACCACTTATGTCCTTTTTTTACATAACAATAACCATTAACCACATCAACAATTTATAAAAACGTTTGTAACTCTAGCATTTTCCTCCTTTTAAAGGCTATAAAAATTTGTAAACAAATATACAAACCCATAAAAATTAGCCCTGCAATTAAAATTACCAATAGCAAAAAAAAAAAAAAAAAAAAAAAATCTCAATCAACCAATTTTACTCAAAACAAACTGCTCAGCTCTTTAAAAAAAATTTAACAAACTAATTTTGTCCATACCCCGTAGTACACATCAAAGACACTATAAAAAAATAAAATAAATAAAAACCTCTGTGACTAAACAGCATATCCAGATGCTAGAACCACAACACACAATCTACAGTAAAACCGCCCCCTAATTCTAAGTCCTGACTTAGTCCCTGCTTCTAATATCTTCAAAATATTTCCACTAGCTAAAAAAATCTCATACTTTCATAAATTATATTTTATTTGTATAAGTATATATCAAAAAAGTATAAATTAAGTAAGGCATTATCTAAGTTATTGGTTAAAATATTTTTATTGTTGGAGAGTCTCACATATTAGTCAACATGAACTTTGATAGGGATCTAGTTAGACCTTTAGCTTAAAATTTTAGGTTAAACTAGCTGTAGACACATGTGGTGTATGAGAATATAAATATCATGTAATGAGGTATAATGTATAAAAAGTAAAAATTACTTCAAGTATTGTCTTTTTTTAACAAAAAGAATTCTACAAATAATTTTATTTTATCTTTTTATCTCTACAAATATATCATTTTATTATTCTAATCTCTGTTGTAGTGTATTATATTTACCTAATATACAACTAAATTTTATAAGTTTCAAATTTATTAGTCAAAATTTTCATCTCTTAAGAAATAAGAAAATTATCATAATAATAAAAAGGGTAAACTACATATTTAGTCCCTATTGTTTACACCATATTTCAATTTAGTCTCTAATCTTTCAATTGTGTTGACTTAGTCTCTAACTTTTCAATGTCGTGTCAATTTAGTCTGTGTCGTTATATTTTCGATAAAAATTGCAGATATGGCAAACGGCCAAATAAAATTTTAATGTATTGTCATATCAACGAAAGCTAATTTTTTATTTTGGCCATTAGATGTGTCATCAATTTTCATTTAAAAGATTACGGCAGGGACTAAATTGACACAGTACTGAAAGTTTAAGGACCAAATTGACACAATTGAAAAGTTATGGACCAAATTGAAATATGATGTATATAATAGAAACCAAATAGGTAGTTTACCCTAATAAAAAAATTATCACAAAATTACAATGTTGTCTTAGCCAAAATTAAAATGAAATTAAAGTGTTGGGTTAAGATAGCTTGACCCCGGTTAATTAATTCAATTATCCAAGTTAATTAATTAGGTTCAATTGCATGCAAATCGTGGAGACACCAACAAATCACAAAAAATACTAAATGCAACAGAAAATAAATTTGACACGATGATTTGTTGACAAATGGGGAAAACCTCGCAAAGCAAAAACCCCACCGGGTGATTTTAAGGTCACCACTCCCAAGAACCTACTAAGCAACAATCAAGTGGTTACAAGTACAAGGAATCTTACCAACTACCCTGGCTTATTCCAAAATACCAACCTACAGTTAAACATTTACTCCAATACCCAATTGGGCTTGATCTTGTAATAGCCTTCTTTCCTTTAATGTACAAACCTCCAATTTGTTACTAACCATTTGCACGAGTCCCAAGTACATGACTAGCTCTAGTAACTTAAACAAATGTTGTTGGCTGCAAAGTTCTTCACTTCATCAAAAATGAAAATCAGGAAGCACTTAGTTACAAAACCCTATGGCATACAAACGCAGTAGCTACACACAGAGAAAATAAGTCTCTTGGCCTCTTTATCTGTGTGTGACGGCTTTCAAAATAAGCTTTATATATGTCTACCGTTGTGAGAAAAAAAAAAAATATATATATATATATATATATATATATATTCAAGCCTAGGCCGAATTTCAGATCTGGAAAACTGAAAATCGTAAGTCTCGATATTACGAGTTGCTGTCAAGCTATCTATCGAGCTTCACATTAAGTCTCGATAGTTGGTATCTGTCGAGCTATCTATTGAGACTTGATGAACAGTTTTTCTTCACTTGTTTCTTAGACCAATCTTCATATCTTTAATATTTGACTTAAACAACATGTTTCTTGAAGTACTAAACCCATCTTTAGATTTACCAAATTACAAGTAAAGTGCATTTTGTCAAAAGATTAGCCAATTACAATAAAATATGACCCTAACATAAACGAATAAAAAATAGACTTTATAATAATTTATTACTCAAACAATTGGTAGGCATATTCAAATTCCTATTTTTTTTTTTTTTTTAAAAAAACACTAAATATCAACCCAAACCAAAGTTATAAAAGGGAAAGAAAAGACTTTCTAATGTGAAATTTAAATAATAATAAAAAATAAAAAATAAAAACAACACACACACACACAATACCAAAACACATATTAAAAAAGAAAAGAAAAATGTCAAATTATAACTTACTCACCAATGATTTAGCCGAAATTTAAGTTGCCTACCTATAGTTTGATATTTGATACTTTACCCACCCGAAGTTAACTCAGTTAGAATTCCGTAACCCACTTTTGTTAAAAATAAGGTTAAATATGTAATTTTGCTTCACTTTTATGTCTTTCTCCTCCAAAAACACAAAAAATATAAAAATACAAAATCAAATAAGATCAAAAACAATCTAGTGGAACACTTGATGTGGTGATAGGAGGTTCAAGCAGACATGTTGGGCTATGGGCCATGCCGAAGGACGAGCACAAGCCCGAGGATGGTTAATGGGGTCACTGGGCCTGGATCAATGGGCAGAGGACAAAGGAAAAGAATAATGGGTCAGCTTAGATCGCTGAGGAGCTAGGCCACCTCGGGAGGGCTTCAAGGAGGTAGCCTTTATGGAAGGATAAGCCTCAGGGAAAGTAACAGAAAACTCAGTCAACCCAAAAAGATGAAATATCTAGGAAAAAAGCTGCCACCACTACATTAATTGCACTGCACCAAATGAACTGGCCGCATTTGTGGGAAAATGACACATGAATAGCGGCAACTCAGCTCATAGCTACTTGTAAAGCTTCCAGGAGGTCTTGATGGGACAATAGCATCCAAGGGATTTTCTACAAAATCAATAGGTGGAAGGCTGGGATGAAGGGAAGCAAGACTATATAAGGAAGTGATCACCATTAAAAATGGGCATGTAATCTAAAGAAAAAACACAGTGTATTGACATAAACTTAAGTTGAATATAAGAACTTCTCGTCCTCGAACTTGATCGAGGAAAGTGATTTCCATTAATCCGTGTTTTTAACCTCGCTCTCTTAAGTCCTATCAAGTGTGGTTTAATTTTCCTATAAAGTCTTTCTTTGGATCTACCCATTCTCTTACAAATACATTGTTTTGGGCTTAGTGGGCCACTATCCATTGTTTTTGGTGTGCTTGAGTCCATTTCTTGCCCTTACACTTGCATTATGAGATTTTAAACCATAGGTAGACAACTTAAATTTTGGCCAAATCATAGGTGGGTAAGTTGTAATTTGCCCAAAGAAAAAAGAACCATTAACCTTAATTAGAGTTATAAGAAATAACAAAAATCCACCCAAAAAAAAGTAGAGAGAGAGAGAGAGAGAGAGTACTCACAGTTTTGTATGGGAAAAATATGAATTGAATTGGGAAAATGATATCAAATTTATACAAAATAAAATGGGGAGAAGAAGAGTCAAAATATAAGAAAGAGGAAGGAAGTGTAACGGTAAAGTAGAGAGTAGCGAAGAAATAAAAAGAGAAAAAGGAAGGGGAAAAGTTTAAAGAAGTGTAATTATAGGTGTGAACTAATAAGGAGAAGATGAATTTTTAAAATTATAAAAAAAAAATTAAAAAAATTCTACAAGTATTTTTTATCTTTTTTTATCTCTACAAATATATCATTTTATTATTATAACTTCTGTTGTAATGTATTATATTTGCCTAATATAAAACTAAATTTTATAAATTTCAAATTTATTATTCAAATTTCTCATCTCTTAAGGAATAAGAAAATTATCATAATAATAATAAAAAAAATCATCACAAAATTACAACGTTATCTTAGCCAAAATTAAAAAGAAACTAAAGGAATAAAAAAATAGACTTTATAATGATTTATTACTAAAACAATTGGTAGGCATATTCAAATTCCTATTTCCAAAAAAAAAAATAATAATAATAATAAGTGTTAACCTAAACCAAAAAAAAAAAAAAACACACACACACACACAATACCAAAACATATATTAAAAAAAATCATCAACCTTAATTAGAATTATAAGAAATAACAAAAATCCATCAAAAGAAAGAAGAGATTGACAGAGAGAGAGAGAGAGAGTACTCACAGTTTTCTGTGGAAAAAATATGGATTAGAATGGGAAAATGATATCAAATATATAGAAAATAAAATATGGAGAAGAAGAGTAAAAAAAAAAAAAAAAAAAAAAAAAAGGAAGTGTAACAATAAAATAGAGAGTAGTGGAGAGATAAAGAGATAATAAAGAAGGGGAAATGTTGAAAGAAATGTAACTATAGGTATGAATTAATAAGGAGAAGAAGAGTTTTTTTTTTTTTTTTGAGAATAGGGGGAAGAAAAGTTTAAATAGAGAAAAGAAAATATAGAAAATAAATGGATGATGTGACTCAATAGGAGCCTAGTAACTATAAACGCTACGCTTCAGTTTTTAAATATATATAAATATAGATTTTTATAGCCTGATTGGTAAGAAGGTTTTTATTTTTGTTTTCAAAACATAATAAAAACTGTAGGGGCGAGGGCCTAAGATAGTACACTGGGCCTCGGGCTTTGTCCGAGGATATTGATAGATCCAAGGAGGAGCAAATAGTTGTTAGATGTTCCCAGTTAAAGTCTCAAAAGTGGGGAACAAATGAAAGGTTGTCCGAGGAGGAACTCCTCCTCGGATGTGATGAATATAGTTCACAATACGTACTCCATCAATTAGCGTAATCCTCCAAGAAACTCCAATGATAGGGACATGCCTCATGAACCTACGAGAATGAAGGAAACCTAAAAATATCTAAGGGAAATCTGCCACCACCGTATTAAATGCCCTATAGCTACTTTTCTGGCCGCATTTATGTGGAGAAGACCTCTGAACAGTGTTACCTTGGCTACCACAACTCACAGAAAATCAGAGAGGGTGTTTGATGGGACAGGTACTCAAGTAAGGGCTCGGATGATCAACAGGTGTAGGGTGAAGATGGTTCAAAGGAGAATATATAAGGTGAAAGACTCTTCATGGAGAAAGGATCAGAAAAATAGAAAGAGAACACTGTAGCAATCTAAATTGTCTCTGTATCCAACTGTGATCAATATATACAATTGTGACCTCCTCGGACTGAAAGTCCATTTATATCAAAACCTCTTATTTATGTTTAATTGTCATTTAATTCAATACTAGCCGTTGTTCAACTCATTAGGACCTAGTTCTTTGACCCACTCTCTACAAATTTATTGTATTGGGCTCATTAGGCCGAGATCCCATACATTTTGGGCTTGGGCCACAAATCGAGACTCTACAAAAACAATTTCCGAAAAAATGAACTTGAAACTAGTTTTCAGATAATAATTTTTATATTATACTTTTTTGGTTCTCACTTTTAAGAACAATTTTCAAAATACTAAAAACAAAAAATAATTGTTTGGGAAACCATTTCTATTTTTGAGATTTTTTATCAAAAATATTTACAAAAAGTATCATGTAGAATTTGTAGATTACCTTTTTTTATGGATAATGATAAGGGAATAGAGCTCATCATATTTTCTTTTTTTTTTTAATGATAAGTTTCAAATTTGAAATGTGGGAATTCTTTTTGTGATAAAGATAAGCTCCTTAATTTAAGAGATAAAAAAGTTTGGACAAATATGTGGGGTTTATTGTTTTCAATTTATTTATAACTATATTATTAAAAACATTTTCTGTATCTTGAAAACACCCTCTTAGCCGTTTCCAAAATCCTATTCTAAACTAGGAAAATAGGATGCAATTTTTTGAAAACTATATTTAGAAAATATTAGCCAAACAATAAATTCAAATGTGAGAGCTACCATTTTATGGATTACAAAACAAAAAATTATATTTAAATACTTTTACCAAACAGGCCCTAAAAAACCATAAAAGACATTAATTTTTTTTTTTTTCCCATAAGAGTTTCTAAAATTATTTATGTGGGGACGCAAGCCCAAATGTATGTTGGGCCTTGGGCCTTGTCCGAGGAGGCATGGTGGACCGAGAATAGATCAACAGTAAAGGAGCAAGACCAAGAACTACACGAGCAAGTCATGGCCGTGAAAGCTGGGAAAGGTGGTCCGAGGAGGGTTATCTCCTCGGCTAATCAAAGAAGGTGTCAGAAAATGAGCCCCATCGTCCAAGAAGACTTTCTAGAAAGCTCTACGGATAAAGACACGCCCTACGAATGTGCAGGAGAAAGGAGAGCCAAGAAATATCTAGGAGAAAACTGCTACCACCACATTAAATGCTCTGCAGCTAACTCTGACTGTATTTATGTGGAGAAGGCCCCTGAACAGTGCTGTCTTGGTTGCCCTAACTCACAGAGAGCCTAAATGGGCATCGGATGGGACAAACACTCAAGTGGAGGCCTAGATGATCAACAGGTGGAGGGCCAAGACCGTCTAGAGGGGGTTATATAATGTGGGAGAACTTCCATGTAAAAGAGGGACCAAAAAAATCATAAAAGAAACACTGTAGCGATTAAGAGATAAACTTGTAAACATACTTAAGATAAATATATAAGAATTGATCTCCTCAAACCTGGCCAAGGACGAGTTCCTTTAGTGGAGATCAATCCATCTTCCTGTTCTTATCTCTTGAGCCCACTGTATTTATTGTCCAACCCACTTTAACCCAGTTTTCCAACCCACTCTTTACAAATTCATTGTTTTGGGCCCAAGCCCATCTTCCCTTTGGGTTAGAGAGCCAAATTTGGTCCATACAATTTCCTAAACCAATACTCTTAAGATATCCATTAACTTTTTTTCCTTTTTTTATTACCACTATTATAATCAAATTGTAGTAAAAAGTTGTACAGGACCTATAGCTATTTTGTCTATCAGATAATGTATTCTATTATTATTCATTTATTTGTGGCTATTAAAAAAGTTATTGTGACTATCATAAGATCAAACCAATTTGCAATGTTTGGAGAGATGCAAAATTTATTTGACCACATGAATGGAGGCACTTCTTGACCAAATTCATATCCAGGAATTTTTGGCCACATCAATGGATTTAAATTGAGGCATTTCAAATCTATTGATTCAATTAAAATCCATGTCCACAATCAAGTTTTCAAACACAACTTGCAATTAGATGACCTTTCTAAATTCTTGTTAGGTAATAATTACAAGAGAAAAATATTCAAACAAGACGGTTCCTCATTCTATAAGAGGACCTAGTTGTGAATTAATGAATGTCATTATATTTGCGATTAGACATTCAAGACAATGCAAAATTTGTTTCCACGATGAAGGTCACTATCTTTTGATAAATTAAAGTAATGACTGTTGACTCTCTCTCTCTCCCTCTCTCTCTCTCTCTCAATAATTTGAAACTTACAACAATTGAATATGAGAGATTTAAACTCTAGTTCTACTAGTAAAGAAGAAAAATTTATGCCACTAAATTATAGGACGCTTACAATAACAGTAGGCATTAGGAATACGAAATGATCAAATAAGCATTAATTCAATTTTCATTATAGAATATGTACTTACAATTAAAATGTCTACAAATATAGTTTTTGTACGGGATCGAGATCCCAAGACTCGTGTGGGCCCTGGGCCCAGGCCCAACGTAGCGGCCCCATTGCCCTAAGTCCTTGAAACTGCCTTCATGCAAAAACAGGTTTTGAGTCACGGATCCTGAGAGGTGCTCGGCATGAGCTTTCCCTAACAAGCTTATGAATCCTGTCCGGGAAAGTCACGTAATGATCGGGGAACTGCATTACCGAGCACAATTGACTAGGCTAAAACCAAGTTCCAAGGCCATAATTACTGCATCCCACTCTCACCTAAACACCCACTTAAAGCAAATAATATTGGACCTTCAATAGCACTATTGGTGGCTGTAATCATAATCCCCCCCACTAACCTTGGCTATAAATAGCAGAAGTTTGGGAAGAGAAAGGGGTTCAGAAAAAAGAGAGTAGAGTGAATATTGTTTTGAGTCTCTCTGCCGAGAACGACCCTTAGTAGGAAATCTAAAAACCCACTTTACAAAGAAATTGTTAGCCCAAGTGTATTCAGGCCCAACAGCCTCACTTCCGGAGCCTACAATTGGAGCCCACCGTGGGGCACTCCTACGAAGCTGTGGTTCAACCGAGACTCAAACAAGGGAAATGTCTGAAGAGCGTTCGGGAGAGCGTGCACCGAGTAGTTCCGCAGGATCTTCTCGGGGATCGACGTGGAGGGAGAGAAGGCAGAAACGGCGGGAGGATAGGGAGCACCCCAGAGGAGAGGAAAGGTCCGGATTGGGAGAAGGGTCGGCCCAGACACACCGAACGGTTTCAGGCGTCTCGGCACATCCGCAGTATGATGATAGAGACCAAGAACTGGAGCGGTTGCGCAGATTGGTAATGGATTTGGAGCTGGAAGCATGGGGTCAGCGCCAAGAAAGGAATCGTAACCCCCAGCAAAGGAGAAATCGAGGCGAGAAGGGCTCCAGCCGATCTGATACGCAACGATACCGAGACCGCTCACGCTCTCAAGAGTCACACCGACACTCCCAGGAGAGACGTCATCCGCGAAACCGGTCACGATCGCATGGATACGGTGACCGAGGGTCAGAATCGCCGGAGGAACGGCAGCACCACAACGCCGCCATGGACGCCATGAGCCGAGCCTTACGGTTGGCCGCTCGGTCCCCGTTCTCCGATGAGATTGAACGGGCCCCAATGCCGAGCAGATTCACGAGCCCGCCATTCAATTCCTACCAGGGTAAGACAGACCCCGTGGAGCATGTCAGTCATTACATCCACATGATATCTTTGCATGCACACAATGATGCATTGATGTGTAAAGTATTCCCCTCTAGTCTCGACTCAACGGCCCTGAGATGGTTCAATGGGTTACGGAAAGGCTCCATACGCAGCTTCGCCGAGCTGATTCAAGAGTTCGGCAGTAGATTCGTGACATGCAGCCGAGTGCAACAGCCGGTTGACGCGCTACTTTCCATGAAGATGAGGGATGGAGAAACCCTTCGGAGTTATGCCAGCCGATACTGGGAACTCTACAACGAGATTGGTGGAGGGAATGAGAAAATTGCGGCAAGCACCTTCAGGATAGGGCTCCCCGAAGACTCTGAATTACGGGAGTCATTGACAAGAAGACCCCTCGAGGACATGAGGCAACTGATGAGACGCATAGAGGAATACAAACGCCTGGAAGACGACCGGCTGCAGAACAGGGGGAAAGCCCCATTAATTGGGAAATCTCGGCAAGGCGCTGTGCCGGCAAGACCCAAAAAAGACTTCAGAATGCAGGAACCAGAGGTGCAAATCGAAGGGGTTAATGTGGCGTTTAAAGAGCCCGTACACAAAATCTTGGAGCGGATCAAGAACGAGTCATTCTTCAGGTGGCCAAACAAAATGGGGGGCGACCCGTCTCGGAGGAACCAAAACCTATACTGCACCTATCACAGAGACAAAGGACACACCACCGAGCAGTGTCGGGTATTAAAAGATCATCTCGGGTAGCTAGTAAAGGCGGGGTACCTGAAAGAGTTTGTAGTAGACTCCACTAACCGAGAAACCGGCCAGGGCATCCAACAGAAAAGGAACCCCCTCCCGCCTCCACTCGGGGTAATCGAAGTTATCCATGCTGCACCAAGAGGAACGGCAGCAGCAAAAAGGGTATTAACAGTGGCATGCACAGGAGGAGAATCAGCTGAGAAAAAGAAGAAAGTTGAACGGCTGACCATCTCGTTCGGAAATGACGATTTGGAAGGAACGGTCCAACCTCATGAAGATGCTTTAGTGGCGGCGGCCCGGATAGGCGGGTTCCTGGTGAAGAGGGTAATGATCGACCAAGGGAGCGGAGCTGACGTCATGTACCCGGACCTCTTCGAAGGGCTCGGATTGAAGACCGGGGATTTGGCGAAATATGACACGCCACTGGTCTCATTTGACGGGAGAGTCGTAATTCCCGAGGGACAAATCTCTCTCCCGGTGGACATGGAAGGCAAGGGAGTTATTGTTACCTTCATAGTAGTCCGGTCATTCTCACCGTATACCGCAATCTTGGGGAGGCCGTGGATTCACGCCATGAAGGCTGTTCCATCCACCCTCCACGTGAAAGTAAAATTTCCCACTGAGTATGGAGTTGTCGAGGTAAGGGGGAACCAACAAGTGGCGAGGCAGTGTCTTGTCGCCGCGGTCAGATGGAAAAATGAACAGCTCGGACAAGCTGAACAGGCCGATAAAGAAACTTCATAGCAATTACAGAACCCCCGAGGGGAAACGGGGGCGGACGTTGCCGAGGAGGTATTGAAGGTTAGAATTCTTCCAGATACTGACAGGTATTTCCAGATAGGTACAAGCATAAATGACCGGGAAAGGGTAGAGATGTTGTTGTTCCTTTTGCAGAACGTAGATGTTTTCGCATGGAACCCGTATGAAGTGCTCGGCGTAGATCCCGAATTCATTGTCCACAAACTCAACGTGGACCCATCATTTCCCCCGAAGAAGCAGAAACCGAGAAGAGCATCAAAGGAACATGTCGATGCAATAAACCTGGAGGTCCAGCGGCTGAAGGAAGCTGGAGTCATAAAGGAAATATTCTTCCCGAGATGGCTAGCAAACACTGTTGTAGTGAAGAAGAAGAACGGTAAATGGAGAGTTTGTGTGGACTTCATAGACTTGAACAGGGCGTGTCCCAAGGACCCGTTCCCGATGCCCAAGATTGATCAACTAGTAGACGCCACGTATAGGCACCCAAGAATGAGCTTCCTGGATGCCTTCCAGGGCTACCACCAGATTGCCTTGGCGCCCGAGGATTGGGAAAAGACAGCATTTATCTCCCCGGGAGCAAACTATCACTACGAGGTCATGCCGTTTGGATTGAAGAACGCCGGACCCACGTACCAGCGAATGATGACGAGAATGTTCCGAGAAAAAATTGGATTCACGGTTGAAGTATATATTGACGACATGGTGGTAAAAAGCAGAAAAGAGTCACAACATACGGAAGACCTCCGGGAAGTATTCGAGATACTACGACGGCATAAATTGCGCCTGAATGCCGAGAAGTGCACTTTCGGAGTGGGGGCTGGCAAGTTCCTGGGTTATCTGATCTCTACTCGGGGAATAGAGGCTAATCCCGACCAAATAGAGGCCGTGAACCGCCTCAAACCACCAAACAATCCCAAGGAGGTGCAAGTGCTCACTGGAATGTTAGCCGCCCTAAACCGGTTCATCTCCAAGTTTGCCGATCGCTGCCGACCGTTTTATCAACTTCTGAAGAAGTGGAAGGGGTTTCGCTGGGACGAGGGATGTGATGAGGCTTTTCGAGAGCTGAAGGAATACTTGGCAAAGGCGCCAAAGTTGACGGCCCCGGAGCCCGGGGAGGATTTGTTTATGTACCTCTCAGTCACCGACCATGCCGTAAGTGCTGTGTTACTAAGGGACCAAGGAGTACAAATGCCAGTGTATTACATAAGCAAAACCTTAGTTGATGCCGAGACAAGATACCTGCCCCTGGAGAAGTTAGTTTTAGCCCTGGTGCACGCCACCAGAAAGTTGCCACATTACTTCATGGCTCACACGGTGTTCGTCCTCACCGAGTATCCATTACAGTCACTGTTAAAGAGATCAGACTTCACAGGCCGAATTGCCAAATGGGGGACTCGGTTGGGGTCGTTTGACATAAGATACCGACCAAGAAGCTCGGTGAAGGGACAGGTTCTCGCAGATTTCATCGCGGAATTCACACCCAAGAACGACGGCAAGGTAATTTGTAGTGCAGAGATGCGCTCGTGGAGGGTATTTGTGGACGGCGCTTCGAATGCTATGGGGGCCAGGGCTGGTATCGTCATAATCACCCCCGAGGGCATACGATTGGAACACTCCTTCAGATTGGGATTTAAAGCCTCAAACAATGAGGCCGAGTATGAGGCTCTACTGGCCGGTTTGAGGGCCGTATTGCATCTGGGCGCAAAAGATGTTAAGGTTTACTCGGACTCGCGGCTGGTTGTTTACCAGATCACAGGAGACTTCGAGGCTCGGGACTCCCGAATGAAAGCTTATCTAAGTGCAGCCAAGCAGATTATCGGTCAATTCGAAACGATAAAGGTGTCCCAGGTAGCTTGGTCACAAAACAAACACGCCGACTCACTTGCCACGTTAGCCTCATCAGCTACCGAGGACACACCCCGACTAGTCACAATAGAACTTATAAAGGAGCCAAGTATCGGTGTGAAGAGTATTCCCGACCGAGCCAAAATAGAGGTCGCGAAGATAGCAGTGGCCAATCCGTGTTGGATGAACCCGATCATAGATTTTCTTGCCGAGGATAAGGTTCCGGAGGATGAAGACGAGGCCAACAAGATTCGCAGGATGGCTCCCCGGTACTGGCTGTCTTCGAACCACAAACTGTACCGAAGGTCCTTTGCAGGCCCTTACCTTTTTTGCTTACATCCCGAAGAAGTCAGAGAGCTTCTGACCGAGCTACATGAGGGAGTGTGTGGCGGCCATGTTGGGGGACGATCTTTAGCACACAGAGCGATGACTCAGGGGTTCTGGTGGCCACGGATGCAGAAGGATGCCGCTGAATATGTTCGGAGCTGCGAACAGTTTCAAAAGCACGCCCCTTTGATCCATCAGCCTGCAGGTCGTCTAAACCCCGTCAGCAGCCCGTGGCCGTTCGCGCAATGGGGGCTTCACATCCTCGGACCATTCCCCCGAGCAACGGGGAACCGCCGTTTTGTATTGGTGGCTGTAGATTACTTCACAAAATGGGCGGAAGCCGAGGCCTTGGCCAATATCCGAGATACTGACGTGAAAAGGTTTGTATGGAAAAACATAGTCACAAGGTTTGGGGTGCCAAATTCTCTAGTAACCGACAATGGGCTACAGTTCGATAGCAAAGCTTTTCGGACCTTTTGCAGCGAACTTAGCATCAAAAACAAGTATTCAACACCGGCTTACCCACAAAGCAACGACCAAGCTGAGGCAGTGAACAAAACTATTTTGAACGGGTTGAAGAGAAGGTTGGACGGGGCGAAAGGAAGATGGGCAGAAGAGCTACCCAGTGTATTATGGGCTTACCGCACGACCCCCAGAAGATGCACGGGTGAGACCCCGTTCTCCTTGACGTACGGAGCAGAGGCCGTGATACCAACCGAGGTGAGCTTGTGCAGTGCACGGGTCGCAGGGTTTGACCCCGTCCAGAATACCGACCTGATGATGGAGCATTTGGACTGGCTAGAAGAATGCAGGGAGGCGGCGACCATACGGCTCGCCGAGTATCAGCAAAGACTAGCCCAAAGATACAACCGGAATGTAAAGGAAAGGGAGTTCAGTGCCGGAGAACTTGTGCTGAGAAAAGTCGTGGGAAACATGCGAGACATATCTGCAGGCAAGCTTGCTCAAACCTGGGAGGGACCGTACAGAGTTACAGCCATCGCTGGTGCAGGGGCCTACTTCTTGGAAGACCTTGACGAGAGGCCGCTTCCCCGGCCGTGGAACGCCAACAACTTAAAGAAGTTCTACGCATGATCATCCGTGTAAGCCAGAACTTGTATTTTGCTAAAATCGAGATTATGATGAAGTTCATTTGTATATGCTGTTTTTGTTTCCGTCACTACACACCAAGAGAATTGCAAATAAACTCTCTAAGGACAGAAACCTAGCCCTCGGCTCGATTAAAATCGCCGAGCAGGTGGAAACCTTATCGCTAAAAACTCTAAGGACAGAAACCTGGCCCTTGGCTCGATTAAAATCGCCGAGCAGGTGGAAACCTTATCGCTAAAAACTCTAAGGACAGAAACCAGGCCCTCGGCTCGATTGACATCGCCGAGCTGGTGGAAACCTTATCGCTAAAAACTCTAAGGACAGAAACCTGGCCCTCGGCTCGATTAAAATCACCGAGCAGGTGGAAACCTTATCGCTAAAAACTCTAAGGACAGAAACCAGGCCCTCGGCTCGATTGACATCGCCGAGCTGGTGGAAACCTTATCGCTAAAAACTCTAAGGACAGAAACCAGGCTCTCGGCTCGATTGACATCGCCGAGCTGGTGGAAACCTTATCGCTAAAAACTCTAAGAATAGAAACCTGGCCCTCGGCTTGATTAAAATCACCGAGCAGGTGGAAACCTTATCGCTAAAAACTCTAAGGACGGAAACGAGGCTCTCGGCTCGATTGACATCGCCGAGTTGGTGGAAACCTTATCGCTAAAAACTCTAAGGACAGAAACCTGGCCCACGGCACGATTAAAAATGCCAAGCTGGGGGAGACGTTCTCGAGACAAGAGGATAAAAGGTCAAAAGATGAAAACATAATCCTCGGCAGGGTCAAAGCCACCGAACATATAGGAACCCTAACCCTCCGAACATTAAAATTCATCTCGGATTATTCAAAGCACGGCACAATAGGCTTTGGGTATCGTCCCATTCACGGCCGAAACATTGACATAGTCCAAGCGAAACATTCAAAAAGATAGAAGTTCATTCAACAAATTAAAACCAAAGTTAAGAAAGGAAGCTGTTTACCGATCAAACGGGCAAATTAAGCAGTAAATTGTTCGTTCGCCACATCCCGGCGACATAGGCAAATAAACCATCAAAAATGTAAACTGCAAGTGCGATGAAAATAAATGAAAGCATAAGAAAGGATGCCGATAATCAGCTGGAAGGTCGGGTCGGATCTCTCACTTCTGGCTGGTCGGTCAGGGGATAACACGAGTCTTCGCCGAGAAGGTCCTGTACGGTTGGGATGCTGGTGGCTTCCATGTCCTCTGGCTCAACATGAGCGTCAATTTGTTCAACGAGCTCTCTCATACTTGCCGTTTCCTCCTCCTCAACAGTAACCGGGGGATCCTGCACGGCAGTTACATCGCTCGGAAAGGGAATTTGGTCGGGGTCTCTCAGGTGGGAATCCTCGGCAACTCCCAGTGCATGAAGAGCGGCATACCACCCGGCCTTAAAACCCAGCTTCCGAGCCTGGGTCACGACCGGCTCTGCAAACTGCTCGGCATCAGCGAAGCCTTCGTTATACCACTTCTGCTCGCACTCCGTCAGGGCTGCCCTAAGGTCGGCTAGCTCCTCGGCGTTGGAAGTGTTCAGGCTGATGGCTTCGGCCAGCTTCAAGTCAGTTTCGTTCTGCTTGACCAAAAGCTCCGCACATCTTTTTTCCACTAGCGCCCTGTTTTGCTCCGCTGCGGCGGCCTTCTTCTCGGCATTCTCAACTGCCTTTAGCTTTTCTTTCACTGATTTGGCCGCTGACTCCCGCGCCCCCTTTTCGCGCTCGACCTCCTCAGCAAGATCCCGTGCCCGGCCAGCCATTATGTGAGCCAATTGAGCAGCCTAGCAATCACAAAAAGTTAGCGAGGAAGCAGAAATAAATGTACGGGAGAAAATAGATAACTAAGGAGTTACCGCGATAGCGTGCCACTCTAATTGGCGCCCCACAGACTCCTCAGATCCTTCCTCAAAGGCATGCACGTCATCAGGAAGAAGGAGACCCTCGGCCAGGGTTTGGGCAATACGGCCACCCTCGCCTTTCTCCCATATTCGCACACAAGCGGTTGAAGGCAAAGGCTTGCCGTCCAACAGGAACTTAGGCTTCCACGCTGGAGCCGCTTGAGAGGAGGACGCAACCCCCGGACCAACCTGGGTCTGCGGCTCACGGATGACAATCCCCCCTGTTGGGTGCGGAGGAGTCTGGACGGCTGCATCTCCCGGTCCCGTGGATGGTTGATCGGTGACCTTTTGTTTCTTCCTGGCCCGTCCAGTTTGAGATGGAGGCGGGGGCTGGGTGGGCTGCCGTGCACCGGGCACGAAGCGATTAATGGTCATAACCCTCCTTGACACCATCCTTCCGCCGGACCGGATATCCTCAGCCAACAAGGCAGCCGCTTCAATCGCTGGTTGTTGAGGCTCAACGATCGGGTTCTCAAGCTGCGCCTGCTCCTGAACGGGATCCTCTTCTTGGATAGCTTCGTGGGCTAACTCTCTGAGGCGCCGAGACACGCGTTCCGCGGACTCGTCTCGCAAAGGGGCTAGCTCGTCCGAGGAGGTGAAGCGCCGTCCAAATTCCCTCGCCTCCCCAGTTGTAAGTTTCGGTGGCAGGAAGTTTGCGTACCGAACGTCGATGTATGACAGCAAGGGACTATCCACTAAAAGTGCTTGTTTAAAATTCTGCCAGGTGGAGTAAACTGGCTCTACTCCGAGGATCAGGTGCGAAGCCTAGAGTTGTCCGTCCCAATGCACGTATATCTTGGAGTGAAGAGTGAAGTTCAAATCTTTGACGTGGACGGCTCTGAGATCCGGAACGAAAACTTTGCCGTCTGCAAAAGAGCAAGTGTCATATCAATATCTGATAATGAAGATTTACTTTAATGAAAAGAAATGAAAAAGGGGAGGAAAGCAATTAGATTAAGGGAATGGCACAAACCCACTTCACGCCGTGAAAGGGGGCAAGGGACGTCCCTGGCAAACCAGTTGCCGCGCACGCGAACGAACTCCTCGGCGGAGTTCCTGTTCGAATTGGGCAGGCATGATATCAACCGTACCCGATTATCTCTTGTCTTTAGGTAATAGTTGGTAGCTTTGTTCCCACAGAGGCTATACATGTGGTTAATGTCATGGTGATTTAACTGTAAATCAAAGGTATGATTCAACCTACTGACGTAGCTAACTACCCGGTAAAAGTTGGGGGAAAGCTGGTCGGGACACAGTCCGTAGTACCTAAGTGTATCTGTAAGAAGGGGGTCCACGGGAAACCTAACCCCGCCCTCTAAGATTGACATCAAAGGAAAAAAGACTGTGCCTTGCCCTCGGTGGAGAGCGATATCTCTCTCATGGCAGTAAGCCACTTCCACGTCATCGGGGATGCTAAATTTGCTCCTAAAGGTGGCCAAGGCAGCCGAGGACTCTAAAAGGTAAGAGTAACCCATCTCTAACGCTTAATGCTATGAAAGGGAACTTGAAGAAATAAAGCTAAAGGAATAGAAAGGGGAAGAAAACTTACTTTGGGTTCTAAGGAGGAAAGGAACACTGGGCAGGTGAGAAAGCGCATAGAGAGTTGGTCGGCAGAGAGTAAGCTCGAAAAAAATCAGAGATGAAGGAAAAATGAGAGAAAGTTCTGAGGGGAACTATTTATAGGGTCAAGAAGAGGGACGAAGAAACGTTTAATCAAACAATAAATGGGCACGCTTTACGAACGGCCCTGCGAATACCAAAGGTAACCCATACGCGCGCCGTTTCGATTCACGAACTGTCAGGCAATAATGACGACTGTACCTGACGCCACGAAACGGCACGTCTTTTGAGATGAGCATTAATAGGAAATCATAACCACGAGTCCCAGGTCCTAGGATCTCCGAGAGCAAGAGGCCCGACCAACTCCTTGATTCTTCCCGGCAACCGGGGATGAATCAAGGGGGGGCTAATGTACGGGACCGAGATCCCAAGACTCGTGTGGGCCCTGGGCCCAGGCCCAACGTAGCGGGCCCATTGCCCTAAGTCCTTGAAACTGCCTTCGTGCAAAAACAGGTTTTGAGTCGCGGATCCTGAGAGGTGCTCGGCATGAGCTTTCCCTAACAAGCTTATGAATCCTGTCCGGGAAAGTCACGTAATGATCAGGGAACTGCATTACCGAGCACAATTGACTAGGCTGGAACCAAGTTCCAAGGCCATAATTACTGCATCCCACTCTCACCTAAACACTCACTTAAAGCAAATAATATTGGACCTTCAATAGTACTATTGGTGGCTGTAATCATAATCCCCCCCACTAACCTTGGCTATAAATAGCAGAAGTTTGGGAAGAGAAAGGGGTTCAGAAAAAAGAGAGTAGAGTGAATATTGTTTTGAGTCTCTCTGCCGAGAACGACCCTTAGTAGGAAATTTAAAAACCCACTTTACAAATAAATTGTTAGCCCAAGTATATTCAGGCCCAACAGCCTCACTTCCGGAGCCTACAGTTTTCATTATAGATAAGCATTAATTCAGTTTTCACCCTTGGAACAAGTTTCACAAATTGGCAAATTAAAAGCAGATTATTAGTACAAAAGGTTTTACCTTCTACAAAATTGACTCCCCCTTCCCCCGTTCTCTTCGTCTAATTTTTCTTCTTTATACTGCAATTTATGTCAACTTTATCATATAGCATGAAGTTTCAAAACCTTCTAACTATTTCAAACTAGAATAATCGGTGTCCAATCTATATTTTGTTAAAATTAGTGGCAATTGAAACGTGCTAGGCTTTTAGATTAGGCAAGTTTTAAATGCTTACTTAAAATTTTATTGATGTTTCAGGTTTTTAAAGCTAGAGAGAGGATATATGAGGGAGACTGTTGTAGTTGTAGCAGATAACATAATACAGAGAAGTTTATGTTTATTTATTTTAAAATGATCCTATAATTCATTGGTCTATTCTTATATAAAAACTATGCCAAAATGTAATGATATTTATTTGATGATTAAAAGATCTAGTGAGCATTGGTCCCTTTCCCAGTGACTTGTAATGAAGCATGTATATAGGTGCTGCGGGCTTTTATACCTGAGCAATCAGGATTGCGGCGATAGGATTGCGGCGATTGAATGATATTTAATTATTTACAACACTAACTAGATGTCTAAAATGATTGTGAACTGCAGAAGTTCGAGTACATTTCAAAATCTAGCATTATCATTTAAGCAGGTACCATAACCACAGTGCCTTTTGAAATAAGATTTAGTTAAACACAAATCATTATAAATTGGAAAAAAAAAAATATAAAAGCCAGTGATTTGACCGAGATTCTCAGTTATACAATAAAATGATGAGTGGTGGCTCTAAGATTTTTTTCTAAGGAGGTCAATAAAAAGATATATCTTAGGTAAAATATGAATCTTACGATCTAAATGGTTTTCTTATTATAAATTTGTTTATAGTACGTACTAGTAATAGAATAAAAAATAAACTATTGGTTCATTTGACATATTTTTTCTTAATATAATAAATATGTTAATTGTTGTTGTTAAGTGAATTTAAATTATTACTGCTTAAAATATTTTTATTTATTAGTTTATGACGATTATATGTTTACATTGTACTATCAATGTAAGATTTATATTATAGATAATTATACTATACACATTTGCAAAAACTATACAATATTGTACACATTTATTTAGAAACAATGTAAATATTACAATGATAGTACAATGTAAACTATGAATTTTCTATTAGTTTATTTCAAATTTATTAAGATTTAAATGGGTTTTTTAAAACGATTTTAGATGAAAAAAAAAATTACTTTGTTGTTGGGTTACTATTTCTCCCAGATTTTAGATAAAATTAAATTGTTATAAGGCATTTTTTTGTATTTAAAAAAATCAAAATATTGTTAAAATGATCATAATTAAATGTATTTCAAGTGGGTTTTAAAAAAATTTAGAGTCAGAGTGTTCAAATTTTTATTTAATTAGGAGGGTCAAATAAGAAAAACAAAATATATTATATTTAAAAAAAAAAAAAAATTGCTAGCTCAGATCACTCGTTATCACTTATCAGGACTTTAACAAAGACTTTGACTGGCCCAAACAAACAGTTTCTAATTACCCAAAGAAATAGTATAATTTCAGCATGGTTATTTCATCAGTCCATTAATGGTTTTTTTTTCCGCACCTAAACCGGAAAACATGCACGGCATTATGACTTTTAGTTGCCAGTCGTGAAACAAACTGAAAATGTAACGTCCCAGTTATAAAAAAAAAATGATGGTCAGATTTTTTTTATTTGCATTCACAAATGCCCACCAACCTCACTCTCTTCCCCACCACACAAATATCACTCATATCTCTCCCTCTTTGGCCGGTCAACTAAGGTCTTTTACTCTTTTCTTTTTCATTTTCTCTCAACACAACACAAACATTTCTCTCATCCTCTCTCACCGGTGCTCATCCTCCATCACCTCCACCATCTTTTTTCGGCAAGATCACTGGAAAGCTCGATAGGAAACGGTAAGGCTCACTCACCTCTAGTGTTTGAAGTAAAATTTCTAATCTCTTTTGATGGTATTATGTTCTTATTTGAGGTTATTTTTACCCAAGCTTTAATAATGATGTTCATGAGATTTATGAGCTACTTGGGTGATATTCTTGTAATTATGTATATGGATTTTTGATTTGGTGGACTAATGTGATGAGTGGGTTTATGATTTTTCTAGTGGTGGCTAACTAAGGTTTATGTATGGTGAAAATTTAGGGGTTTTGAGGAATATCATGTGAAATAAATGGTGAATATAAATTTTATGGTTTATTTGGTGCTAGTTAAAGATTTAAATTGTTAGTTTTGAAGGATATTGTGATTTTGGTGTCATGGGTCTCTTGATGATGTTGTGAAAGCCTTTTGGAAACTACTCATAAATTATTGAGATTTTGATGTTAGAGATAACACCTTGAATGATTTCTTGAGTATAATGGGAGTCTATGCCTTGTAATGAATTGTTGAGAAACTTTGGAAGTGGAATCCATTATTTGTAAGGTTAAATGCTAGACTTGCCTAGTTAACTCCTTAGTTAGCAATTTCTAATTCCTAGCTAAATGCAATGTCAAGCTTTATGCCTATTGTGATAAGTTTGCTTGATATTGTTTAGGTTCTAGCTGATCTTATTTGGAGTTTGGAAAATTCGGCCTTTTTGCGGGTTGCAAGGTAAGTAGCTTTTTACTGGGATTTTTGAAAAATAATCATGTTGCATAAATGTTGTTTTTGGGTCAAACACATTTTGAGAAATTACATATGGGTCTATGTTTTCTTAAAAGTGTTGTGTTGTGACCCTATTATATATTATTATATATAAAAATGCATCAAATTTGGTATTGCATTTGGGGAAATGCATGGATTGTTTACATGGAAAATATGAGCATCTTTGACTTAATCCTATGATAAGGAATTCATGGACTTTATGGTATTTTGGAAACTTAAAGGTGCTTATTTATCTTGTCTTGTATTATTTGGGAAATATTGATGCAAAACATTTTTGACAAGAAATACTTTTGAGAATATTGTGGATATTTGGTAGTTGTAATACCCTATGAAACTTCTTGGAAGTAAACTATGTATTTTGAATACATTGAAGTTGTGAGCTTTTGATGTGACTTTGCCCTTGTGCTATGATGTTAGTGATTACCCCGTTTTGGTGACAACAAGCCAAGTTAGAGACTCACACTTTGCATGACATGGATAAATCCTTGAGTGTGTGGGTGAGGCTAGGCAGGGTCAGGAGACCACATGCAAAAGAGGTACTACATGACGTGTTATCCCCTGTTGCCCATGAAGTAAACTATGTATTTTGAATACATTGAAGTTGTGAGCTTTTGATGTGACTTTGCCCTTGTGCTATGATGTTAGTGATTACCCCGTTTTGGTGACAACAAGCCAAGTTAGAGACTCACACTTTGCATGACATGGGTAAATCCTTGAGGGTGTGGGTGAGGCTTGGCAGGTCCAATAGACCACATGCCAAAAGAGGTGCATATCATGCTAGTGTTTTTGGGCTCTAACTTGTTTGTGATGGTATGATGTTTGGGTGATATCTCCGTCCTTGTGGGTCCTTGTTGCATCTTGGGTGAGGTTTTCTAGTTTTGAAATGGTATTGGATATTTTTATGGCTCACAGTGAATGAAATGTAGTTTCATAGTTATTTTTGGAAGCTTGGTACTAAATTATTCCTATCTTTCTTGTCACGTAATTAATGAAATTGTTTTTGCATAAATTAAATGGAAATTCCCAAATTATAGCATGTTTTGTAAAACGCTACTTATCATGAAACTTGCATTTCTAACTCCCATTAAATATGTTACTTACTGAGCTCTGTCTCATTCTATTATTTTACAAACTTTTTCAAAGTAGGCAACTATCGTTTTGAGACAGCTTTTTGGTGGCTAGCGGTAGTTTTACTAACCGCTGATGGAGACTGACTTTTGTGATGGGGAGAATTGATGATGTATAACTTAGACTCTTAGAGTAAGGCTTGACCCGATTCTTTTGTATCTAATAGTGGTTATGCTTTTATTTCCACTAATGGGACAAGTTGATGATATGTAATTATTTATTCAGACCTCCATTCTTTTGTGACCAATGATTATTGTATTTATTTCATAGAGCTTTGACTTACTTTGGGAGTATATTTAATAGAATTATTATGATAATTCTTGATGTTGGTACTTGATATGATTTTATTTGGATTGAATTGTCAAGAGAAACAAAATCTATAGGTACCTTTAAGATGTCTTTCTCACGCTTTGGACCCTTTTGGGTTTGGGGCGTGACAGAAAATCTCCTGTCCTCCGAACGTAGCTTAATCAGTAGCACAAGAGACAGCATAAGAAATAGTATAAATGAATTAAAATTATGACACGTGCAGCTGTATGACACTATTCTTCCCACATAGACTATGGCTTTCAATTTGCCTCAGCAGCTGTGTAAAAAAGAAAGGAATGCTATTGTCAGAAAATTTTGATGGTTGCTTTTGACCAAGACATGCTTTGTTTCAAGTGTTGTGTCAGGAGGCAAGTATGGACATTATAACAAGGAGTGGCTAAAGTCATTAATGGCAGGTACGTTGCTTGGAAAACATGAGATGTTTTTTGCCAATCTAAGCAACATGGAAGATTCGGTCAGAAAGTTCAAAGAATTAAATCAAGTCATGATTGCCAAACTAGGCTGGATAGTTGCTTTTGACCAAGACATCCTTTGTTTCAAGTGTTGTGTCAAGAGGCAAGTATGGACATTATAACAAGGAGTGGCTAAAGTCATTAAGCTTAGAGGTGATCAATTCATGCTATGTAGTAGGTCGTGCCAATAGCATTGATGTGTAGGAAGATCTCTGGATTGGAAGGATCCAGGGATTTAAAGCCAAACCATATATTGATTTGTCTGCTAAGGAGTCTAGCTACTTTTATAAACCATATGAGGCTCAAGGTTGGGATTAGGCATTACTTCGCAATGCAATTTATTTAATATTGAGTCAAAGGAGGCTTTTTGCAGCTGCCAGTACTAGAAATTCCGAAGCCAGACAAGCTGATCAGGACAGTTGAGAAGAAAGAAAAAAAAGTCTGTTTTTTCAGTACATTGTAGAGTAGAGTGGAGCAGAGGGCCCGAAAGTGTTGAACACTTGAACTGCGAGTTCCCCGAACTCGACAAAACTGGAGCAGTGTGAGACAATACATTATACATGTAGGATGAGTTTGGGATGAGCTTGTAGACAACTAAATTTCTAGTTTGAAATAAATCAAATAAGTAAAATAATTTCACAAATGCGAATTTGTATTGATGAATATGTGATACAATTATCTGAAATTACAAAAGAGTGATCCTTTAATTCGATCTCCTTAAAAGACTTGTTGATTGGAATTGTAATAATGTGGTTTTAACTTGAACAACAAATATCCTTCAATTTGGCTGAAGGACGAATCGAAGACCCTTGAAACAGAGTTACAATGGACCTCTGGCTATGAGCTTGCTAGAAATTCTTTGTTCTTCGTGTTCTTCGTATGTTCTTCGCATGTTCTTCGACTTCGAAGGTTTTGTGGTGGAAGTTCGTTGGGGCTTTTGAGGATTGAATCTGTAGAACTTCATTGATTTGCAGTTTCTTGAAGTTTCTAGAGGCCTTTGAACTTGATTCTAGCAAACCTTAAGACCTAGGAAGGTAGTTTGGATGGTTCTTTTTCGAATGTTCTTCGATTTTGAGGTTGAAATTCTTGAAGGTTTTAAGGCTTGATTTTTGTAGAGTTTTTGTACTTCTAAGTGCTTTTAAATCTTCTTTGATGCTACTTGTGCTTTGGATATCTTGGTCTATAGAAATGCCTTAAGAAGACTTCTATTTATAGGAGTTTGGGGGTGGGTGAGCGACATTTGATGAAGTTTGATTGGTGACATGTGTCACAATCTGATTTGAGGAGTTTTAAAACTTTTTCTCCAGGACACGTGGCATCTTTTGATTGGCCGAAATGTTTTGATTTTCAAGGTGACACATGTCAGCACCCGATTGGGCTACCTGTGTCATTGCTTACACGCGTCGAGCTGCTTATGTCATTGCTTACTCGCACCGATATGTGATTGGTTTTTTGCATACTTTTTGTGTCTCTATTTCAATGACACTTGACAAATTTATGTTGGTTTCTAGATAGTGATAGCAAAACCTAGTAGCAGTAAGTGATGCTTTGTAATTGGCCGTACTTTGTGAACTAGGTAGTTTGATGTGTCAGCTTGTGATAAGTCAGGAATTTTCCCTCTCTACAGAGCTCATTTCCTTCAGCTTATTTAGTATTTAACTTCTTTTTGGTATTATTCACAAGTCTCATTGCACTTTTTGGTACTATTTAAGGGTCCCATTGTACAATGCAGCTAACTCTTAGGACCTGTTTGGTAAGAGTATTTAAATATAATTTTTTGTTTTACAATCCATAAATTGGTGGGTCCCACGCTTGAATTTATTGTTTGGCTAGTATTTTCTAAATCCCAAGTCAAAAAATAAGTATGAGTTAAAAAAGTTTAAAGTCTATGTTGTGCATCCAAGAATATCCCATTGTCAATTTCTTTAAGACCTTCTCCCTCTCTCCCTGTGGGGCCAAAAATTGGCGATCCAGGCCCGCTTTGCATTAGGGCCCAAGGCCCACGCCGAGGACATGCAACCGAAGTCCAAATGGCCTAGAGATATAGTCGAGAATGACTCTGTTCTCGGCATCCTAAATTGCCCTTGGAGGAAAGGGCGAGTATGGTGTAGAAGCGGTTCAAGGAAAAGCTAAACACCTCCACATTGATGGGGAAAGGACCTCTGACCAGTGAATTGACAAAAGAAAAGGGAAAGGCTGCCATTACTGTAATTAAGTACTCTGCGCCTGACAGAGCAATGTTTTTCAGTTTTTACAACCGCCCCTAACCACTTTAGGTATGGGCCGATGGGACAGGCATCAGCCCTCGAAAGCTGAAACTACACATGGACGTTGGTGAGAGGGTAAAGGCTAGTATAAAAGGAGAGGGAAGCAGGCCAAAAAGTGGGGGGGAAAAAGCCAAGAGCTAGAGCCTCCCAAGTCGTGCCGAGGAGAAAATCTTCTTGGGCAAGCATGATACGCCCTTGTGCGATTACCATGAGTATCATGACTAACCGCCGTCGGGTGACCAAGACCTAGCCTTTCAAGCCCACACTCTACAAATCATATTGTTTGGGTCCTTAACGTGCGAACCTAATACCATTTTGGGGTCGTTACAAATTGAGTCCTTACACTCCTTATGTGTGTGTGTGTGTTAAAATACTTAGTATTCTTAAAAAAAAATACAACGATACAGAAAATGATTTTAATGACATAGTACATGATGACCTCTATTATCTACAAATTCTACATGTTACTTTTTGTAAAAAAAATTTTTTTAAAATCTCAAAAATAGAAATGGTCTCCTAAACAATTATATTTTATTTTTAGTATTTTTAAAATTGTTCTTAAAAGTGAGTCAAACACGTATAATATAAAAATTATTATCTGAAAACTAGTTTCAAGTTCAATTTTTTAAAATTATTTTTATAATGTTTTGAAAACAAAAACAAAAATTCTCCTACCAATCATGTCCTTAACAAGTTATCCCTTTTTTTCTTAGGAGAGAGGGTTAGCAAAGAGATATGTCAATAAATTAAGTTTGGCAGTTCACCCCGGAATTTAACCATTCCAACATAGAGTGGCAGGTTATGCCATAATTCCTTGCTAAGGTGGATGAGATATTTCTATAATTCCATTTATTAAAGATGAAATGGTTAACGTTTCCCATAGGATTTAATTAAAATTGGCAGGTTAAGCCCCCAACACAAATATATAATGCCAAGAATATTGGCTGTAACAAGGATTTTTCTAAGATGGCCTCCTAAAATATTTCATCATGTGAGATTGGCTTGTATACGTTGCGTCGTTAACCAAACGATGAATTATGTTCCATCCATGAGTTATTCTTTTGTTGATAAATATTAAATACGTTATTTAATATTTTTTGTTCGTACTATGTTTGTTGATTATTCATTTTTTTATTAATAGGTAAATATAAACAACATCAACATATTTAATCAACTTCTTCTCAAAAATATTTACTAAATCAACTATTACATTACATTTTATAATATGATAGTATATAATGAGCGTACCCGTGCAAGTGTGCAACATACAGGTTGTCATCAACTCGTTGCAGGCAACATTATCTCACCCATTTCA
Organism: Quercus tomentella; assembly: GCA_028535165.1. Taxonomy (NCBI): domain Eukaryota; kingdom Viridiplantae; phylum Streptophyta; class Magnoliopsida; order Fagales; family Fagaceae; genus Quercus; species Quercus tomentella. The sequence continues at coordinate 47,492,119 of JAPQVY010000100.1, forward strand.
ATTGCATTGGATTTATTTAAGATTCTTGTCATTCTCGCATACTGGCTTTCCAGAAGCTTTAGGAATCTTTGAGTTAAAAATAGGATTTGCTCCATTTATGTTTGCAGCAATTGTTGCATACGGGATTAGGTGGAAGCAAAAGGAGTTGATAAATAATAAGATAACAATAAAATTAGAGAAGTTGCTGAAATGAACTTGCCTAATTTAATTAGAATCAGTTTATTGAATATCAATTATCAAACCTAATTAAATGTTACTTTGGGGGAAGTGTATCTACACAATATAGTCGCATTCATTCAAAAAAAAGGTTGATAAATAGTAAGTTAACGATATATAACATAACCCACAATCAGAACACAAACATGACACTGTTTTTGCAAGTTAAGGTTTGGTATGAATAAGAACGAACGGCAAAGGGTCAAATTTGTGACAATAAAAGTTTGTTCAAACTCAAACCTATAACTATTTTACATGCCAAATCTTGTCAAATTTTAGGAATTCTACCCCAAACTCATCCCTTTTATATTTTAAACACTAAAACCAAATTTCTTTTAATATTATCATAAGTTATGTTAAACAAGAAACACTAAAACCAACTTTTTTATATTATCATAAGCTAGGTCAAATTGGTTAATTCAAGTCGAGTTGATTTTAAATTTGACATTTAAATTTTGTTTAACAAATTCGAGCATTAGAAACACTTTTACACAAGCATTAAGTAATATCTTAAGAAAGAGTTTCACACTTACTTCTATTATAGAAACATTATTTCTTTATGTAAATAAAATTAAAAATACAAGCATTTTAGAAATCTAAATTAATAATGGGTTTGAGCTTAGGTACCTAATGTAAAAACCCAAACCCTAGCTAGCGGATTTTAAAATATTAGTAAAACCCATTTGAAAAATCCCTAAGTATAAATGGGTTCGTGTCAAAGTGGATGGACTTGCCTTGACAATATTAATATCCCGCTTTGACACAATAAATAGATGGGCCAATCTCATGTTAACCTGCTTAACTCGGAATCAACCCAAATAGGTTAGCCTGCATGGCAACACAAATTGCACCAAGTTCATAATTTTGTGTGACGTGCATGCTCAACTATTATGTGGGGCAACGTTACCATAAGGCCAAGGGATTCAAATGAACCCCATGACCTAGCCTATATATATATATTGTTTTGACCTCCTAGAATAAAAATTTGAGCACCCTGATCCTAAATTTTGTTTAAACCCAGCTAAAATAAGTTTGAATATGATCATTTTAATGCTATTTGCACAATAATTCAAAAATAAAGGTTAAGTACCAAGTTGTAATTGGTTTTTATCTGGACCCATAACTGACATCACTTTTTTACCTACTTTAACAACTTGCCACCTAGATTTTGTTGTAAAATTTTTGTAAAAGTGTTGTGTTAGTAGCACTACTTAAAATATTTAATCTTATAAGGAAAAAATGTTTCAAATTTTTGCTCCTTTAAAAAAAATTAAACATTCTTTTCAGAACTCTAGCTTACTTTGTCGTTGACAACAAAATTAGGTTGTTTTTCCCTACACTTTTCTTCTTCATCAGCAATAAATTAAACCATCATTATAACCAATAGATCTGTATCTATATCTCTGATTCTTTCCTCGTTCTCTCATTCTCCCTTATATGCTTTCTTTGTTTTTCTCTCTATTTGATAAATGCTCTCTAGATTTCCAAGTTCAAAAGATCTTTTAGTACTTACTCCAATTCCAAAAGAGTAACCACGCGTATGGTTAAAAAATCATACACTTCAAAAATAAAAACTTATATCAGTTATTATTTTTTTCCTTAGTTTCACATTTACTCTTAGTCCAACTCCTAAATGTATTACTATTCTTCTTTATCATATATTTTTATTTAATTGAGCATGAAAATCGAGCCTTTGATACTTGATTTATAGGCCAAAATCGAGCCTCAAAGACTCAAGATGCTAGAAAAAAAATAGTTTTGAAACCTTGACCACTAACTAAATAGTTGGGAAATTATGACTAATTCCCCATTTCGTCCACTATATAACCCTCGAATTTCACATTCTCACTCGTAAATCTCTCTCTCTCTCTCTCGCTCTCTCTGGAATTCGAAGAAATTCAAACTCTCTGAAACCAATTGCCTCAATTCACAGATCACCTAGGGTTTCAACCAAATAGTCACAGCACAATTTGGCCTCTCAAAGGACCTGTTCAAATCTCTGAATCAAGCAAATGAAGTTGAAGATCAACAAAGCTTCGATATCAGCTCCATCTCCGTCTTTCCTCCTCACGCCAGGTTTGAATTTTCCTTCACAAACTCGTTCTGTTTGGTTTCCGAGAATATGCAGGAAAATTTTAAGCATCAAAATTTTGAAATGTTTAAGCTAATGAACAGATTCTTCATATTCTGTTTCAGTTTTGATTGTTTACTTAGATTCTTAATGCTTTGGATGAGATCAAGTGCTTTTTCTATTTCATTACAAAGGATCCGTTTGGTTGCTGAGAAAATGCTGGAATAAAATCAAAATTCAATCTCAAATTCTTTTTCTTTTATCCGTTTCTCTCAGATACCAAAGCGAGCGAAAGAGTATTTGTAACTGCCTGTAAATCTGTTTCCATATCTGACTTTTATAGTTACTGCGAGAACATAGGAAAATAACAGATTAACAATGTTTGAATCTTAAATTATCATATACTTTAGAATTTCAAAAGTAAAATTTCGCTCAACTAAAGCTAAATCAGCTATTTGCCTCAGTTTGATTTAATATTCAACAAATGAGATTGTTCTTTGCTTTAATTTATTCTTCACTATTTGTGCATTAACTTATATTTTGGAAACGATCTGAATTAGGAGATCAAGTGCGGTACCAACTGGACCTCATGCTCAAGCATCACAACTCCAATCGCAACAGTCGCAGCAATCATTTTCGCTGGGACTTTCATCTCAGCATGGCATGTTTTCTCAGCTCTCTCAGAACTCTCTCAATGAGGCTCTGACTAATGACCAGGTTTGAATTTTCTGGAACTGAGCATTTGTTTGATTTGCTGAAGAAATTGAGAACAGGAACAAGAGAATAATTATTGAGCCTTATGGATCTTTAGTCTTGCAGGAAATTGTTGAAAGATAAGTCTTTAGCGAAACCAAATACAATCAATTAATCATGCTATTTTGAAATTCTGTTAGTCGCCTTGAACTTACTGCTAGTTTAAAGTTTAAACCTCTAATAGCTGAAACTTATTTTTTTTAGAGTGCAATAATCATATGCATAGGGAATAAATTTTTCATTGTGAAGAGTATGGCTGTATTTAAGAATGGCCACTATTTGAACATGGCTTTCTGTAATTTCCAAATGGTGGAAGCTATCATGATTCATATTTATCTACGATCATTGCAGAGGTCACCATTCACCAACTTATGGATTTATATAAACTGTGAGCTCTAGATGTTCACTTCCCACATAGTTTTGTATATATTTACATGTCTTACTTGATTGCATATAAATACAAAGAGATGTGGTGTTCTCATTGTTGAATGATATCTGGATAGTTTGGAATGGAGACTCGAGCTTTATTGAGTTTTTAGCTCTCTAGAACAGTTTTTTGGTTCTTTTCCATGGTATGATCTCTTTTTAAAATTTCTTTTTGCCAAACCTAATACATAGAATGGTTTTCTCATGTAATGATTTTGAGAGGCAAAGGCTTAAATTGTGCTTGTGTAAACAGCAATTTTGAGTCGCCTATTCTGTTTCCTCTTTTGTGGCTTGAAAATGAACTCTATGAACTAGTATGTATACTCGTCTTAGTTTAGTTTTTCAGTCCTTGCAGAGATTTGGTTCTCAAGAACTAGAAAACTCTGTAAAGAAGATTTCTTGCTTGCCTTAACCTAGTTGTACAAAAGAAGAGAGTCAAATGCAAATCTCAAGATCTTCATCCTATCTAATGCGGAAATGGAATTCTGCTTCTGTTACAGATCATAGATGTAAGTTCAAAATTTACTTTGTTTTCTTGAAATTGTTTAAGTATCTTTGTATGTACTGTAAAAATTTTATTAGAAAATGTGGTTTCCTTTCTTTACGGTTATGCAAAAGTAGGCATGTCAATTAAGATTTTGTTCTTGATTGCATAAGCATGTATTTCCACGGATATTGAACTTTTTGTTTGCCTGAGCAGGTCAGATTAGTGAAGAACTTGAACATTGAATTGTGTAAAGTTGTAATTTACAACTATGTTTTTGTTGGCTTTAATTCCATGCCAAATTTGATTGTAATTATGCTCAATCTTATGTACCCTATATTTCATATGGGTTTTATTTGTAAGGGTTGTGTGTGAGAGAGAGAGAGTGTAAAGACTCAAGGCAAATTGAAGACTGAAGTGTTTTCGCGGATAGCTCGCAAGTAAGCATCCCGCAAAGTGATGCATGTGCCCTGCACATGACTGGAATGCGAAGAGTCAGGACAGGATGGAGACAGCTGTGTTTTGCAAGTGTCTCGCGGATAAGGCCTTCCTGCGAGATACCCGCGAAACATTCTGTTTTGCCAGATTGTCATTTCTGATATACTCTATCCTTACTCACACTATATATACCCCCATTACCCACATATGTTGAGGAGTGCTTCTAAGAGAAAACCCTAGTCACAAATCTTAAGAGTTAGAGATTGTTATACCTACAATTCTCTACACAATTGCTTGTGGATTTTCCTTAACTCTTAGCTTTCCATTTTCATACCATTGAGAGGTTGATAGCCCAAACACTTACCACACATTTTCAGAGTGTTCAGTGAGGTTTTGGTGTTGCTGGGAAGCATTGGAAGAAGACAAGCTTTGGCGGATGTAATCGGGCGTATTGCGGGATTCGAAGAGCTAGACAAGACACGGTTCCGAGAAGCCTTGTTGGAGTAGGAGCTTGGAGGGCTTAAGTGCATCGGGTAGATTAGGCTTGGAGGGTCTCTTGCTAACCCATGTACCCCAACTGGTGGATCGATTACCGCTTGGAGGGCGGCAAAGAGGTTTTACGCCGAGTACTTCGGTTTCCTCTTTGATAACACATCGGCGTGTTATCTTGTATTTGCATTCTTCTTCCCTACTCTTTTAGCTTTCATATTACTGCTGTGTTAAATTGAATATGGCTTAGAGTAGTTTATTTGTTTATCCACTCGCATTTACTTTATTCCGCACTTAGTATAAGTTAAAGTAAAATCTATCGAGCCGTAATTTTTAATTTGGAGGTCTAAACAGCTCTTGTGTTTTTAACACATTTTCGAGCTTTCAAATTGGATTGATGGAAACTTCATTAAGCAGGTTTGGAATGATCCTGGATTTTGTTCAGAGCGATGTCATGCAACTAAACAAAGGAATGAAAGAAGTTTCACTGGAGAGTGAGTAATCTAGTCCAACAGTCAATACATTACAAAGTAGGATCTGAAGAGAAACTATGTAACTCAATCTTTAGAAGTAATACTGTCATTTTCTATATAAGAGACTTGTGACATAAAAACCAGGAAATATTTACTACTTTCATGAAGTTTCAGATGAATTAAGTTCACTTATTTGATGTTGATGTGTGGCTTTACTTATGGTTTGGTTGCATTTGATGATGAATTTGCTTGATTTGAATTATGTAAAGATCTTCATCTTTTAGGTAGGACTTAGTTAGATTTGATGAACAGTGAACACAATAAACTGTTCAGTGCGAACAACTGTGCTTCCAAATCTATATTGTATGCAATGTAAATAGTTGGGGAACATAATTAACAAAATAATTTTCTTATGTCTTCTCAAATTTGATTCAGTGGACAGCACACGGCAGAAACTGATTGTTCTAGATAAATTTCTGCAGTCAATGGTAAAGCCTTCTGATGTGATGTTTGAGATATGGTTTCTTCTAACACGTTTGAGCTATGGTAAACCAGAACAAGGGACAAGAAGATTTGAAAGCTAGCTTTGCTGGGGGATTTAAGTTGATATCTGATCGGCTTAGCAAAGATATATATCAAGAGTTCAAGACAAGTTACAGGAGATTTTCAAGGTGGTCTCAACCTTACCACAGCAGGTGGAAGCATCTATATTGAGATTACAAGATAAGCTCGGCAACTCCCTCTTCAAAGAAGTGCAAGTATGTACGATGTCGTAATGGAAACTGCTGATATATGTGTGATTCAAGGCTTTAAGATAATTCATTTTGTGGTCCTTGTTTGACCGTAGCAAATGTTTTATTGAATTTTATTTCTTTTCCTGACACAAACAATGCTCAAATCTTCCCTAATCTCTTTCTTTTCAATTTTCTCAACTCAATATTTATATTATAAATATTAAATAATGTCATGCCTCTCGGCTTATTGAATGCCTTTTTCTTCATCAATTATTCTCAGGCAATGGCTTGCAGCCTGAAGACTCCTAACCAAAAATATATAGCACCCTCTGTCCTCCTCCCAGAGGTGCTTTATTCTTCTTGGACAATGACCCATTAGCTTCTTTAAGTACTCATGTATAGTGAATGTGTGTAATCTCAAAAAACCTCTTACATTTGTCAATCTGCGGGGTACTGACCAACGTGCTACTTCACAGTGATATGCAAAGCCTCCTAGGGAGTATGTAAAACTCAGTTTTTTTCTGTTGATATAGTCCTGCTTATTTGGACAAGTTACATCCCCTATCTGATCCTCATAAATAATATGATCTCCCTAAATGTTTCAAGTATCAACTGAAATTTAAAGTCTAGCTTCTAGGATATATTCTTTACTTCTCTTTTCCTGCCCCTGCCCTGGAGAGGGCTAGAAAGGATTTCTTTTTTATTGGTAAGTTACATGCACACACTCAATGTTGAACCCATGATCTCATCCTTCATCTTTCTTATAAAATAAGGAAGTGTCATTTAAGCCAGAGCTCATTGGAAGAAGTCTAGAAAGGATAGACTAACAATAGATTCATTTGAAATCATCCATTGACTGAAATGGAGGGTCAAGAAATCTCTTGATCATTTCCAAAAGGGAAGAAAGAAAGATTTTATAAGCACATGCATGAAGATGGTGTTCAAATCAATAACTCCTGTTATTGTTTTTGTAGAGCTTTAAATTGTCTGGTGCTTGGTTGTAGTGTTCCTAGTTTGAAACTAGAGTCTTCTTCCGTCATTGTGATCAGGAATTTAGAATATTTACAGTGTGCAAGCTTAGAAATTAGAATCATCCTGCTTGACGTGTTATGCCTACTGTCCAGCCGTCTCCTCAAAGCCTCTGCTTGATGTAAAAAACCTTGTACTAGAGTCTGCCGCTAGAACTTGAAGATATTTCCTCTTATGGCCAGGGGATGAGGATGAGGCCACACATGAAGCTCTCATTGGTTCAAGTACCTTCCTGACCTCTGAGCTAAGGTCTGGTCGGTTCCTTTGGTACCTGTCACAACACCTCAAGGCCAAGTGAGCCAACTCTTCAGCAGTCTTAATTGGCCAGTCTCCAGCCAAAGGATCCAAGAGGGATGGCAACTTTCCAGCATCTAAGGCAACTTGCACGTCATTTTCCATTTCGAAGTGTGGTCTCTGGCCCGTCAACAATTGTAGTAATATGACTCCAAATGAGTAAACGTCTGACTTCCTAGTAAGCTTTCTTGTTTCACAAAACTCGGGATCTATGTAATGGAAAGTGCCCTTTGGGTCTGTAAAATGACACAGTGTTGTATCGCTGCTTGATCTTCTTTCATGGCATAATATACGGCAGCGTCCAAAGTCACTAAGTTTACTCTTAAAGTTGGCATCAAGAAGGATATTAGAGGGTTTCAAATCACCATGTACTATGCTGTGAGGTTTTCCAGAATGAAGATAAACGAGGACGGAGCACAACTCTGTGACAATGTGTATTCGAGTTTGCCATGATAATGGAGTACTTTCGTTCTTGCAGTTGAGCCGATCTTCAAGGTTTCCATTGGGATGATACTCATAGACGAGGACAGAAGCTTCTGAACAATATCCAATAAGTCTGACTAGATTGGGATGCGTCAGCTGACTCAATGCACGAACCTGATATACAACCAACTAATCAGAAAGAAAGACAAACTTTTGATCCAACTTATTCTTTCTAGGTAGTGGAAAAAAATTTCCAGATAGAGAAGTGCGTTAGATATTACTAGCTTGTTTTGATTACAGAAAAGAGTTACAAACTACTAATTAAGTTGTCACCTTATGCATATTATACAAGCATAAAGTCATAAACCATGATTTTACGAGTGCAAAGCGCATGAAAAGCAAGTACCGCAGCACGTAGTATTAACTATAACTATGTAAGGTTGTAATTGGACTATAGGAAATTTTGTACTACCTGAGCACCACTCTTTAATATTGTCTCATTCTATAGGCTAGCTACAGTCAACCGATAATTTTGTAACGTAATTATATACACCTACATAACATAATACTGTATGACAGAATGTAGTTACAGATAAAATGCTTAAGTGAATTGTACTTAAAAATGAAATATATATATATATATATATATATATATATATCAGATCAGGAAAAATGAAATATATATATATATATATATATCTCCTAATGCTTTGGTATGCAAAGAGAAATTTACAGTAGTTAAATTTATCAACATAAATGAATGATTACAGATACTCTCCAAATAAACAGGCATCTACATAATTCCAAATTATTTAAGCAACTGATCATCTCATCATCATATATAGAAGATCGAGTTGGATGCACCAAAATTGTTTATCAATTTTTCAACAAATTTGACATATTCTTTTGGTTGAGATATCAATTAAGATCAGAATATAGTAAACAGCTTAACAACAAACAATAAAACTATACTAATCTCACCCTAATATTGAAATCATAGCCAAAGGTCAAATAAATCTTTAACTAAATAAATTATTAAACTGATTTTCAAATGAATACACAAACCTCCATTCCGAATTCTGAGGGGCCTTGCGTGCCATTAGATTTTAGACTCTTTATAGCAACTTGGTTTTGACGCAGGAGACCTTTATAAACGTTCCCATATCCTCCTCGTCCAATTATAAGGGAATCATCAAAGCCTTGAGTAGCTTCTTCAATCTCAGAGGGCAAGAACTCAAACATTTGTATAGAGGCCTCCGCTTGTTTACTTCTCAACCCTTCAGCTTCTTGCAGTGCATTGTCACGCTCAATCTGCAACTCATCTCTCTCTTTTTGTAACTCTTTATTTTGGCTCTTTAATAATGCTTTTTCTTCTTTGGCAATCCGAAGTTCTTCCATCATTTGGTCTTTCAGATTCTTCAACTTTTCAAGTTCTTCTCTCTCTTTCACTAGTGCTTCCTCAACTTCTTTCCTTTGTTTCACCTCTTCTTGGAACTGTTGATTGGGTTATCAAAACTTTGAGTAAGATTTTGAACCTTTTAACATTTATAGTGGTATAATTTTCAATTATTTAGTTCATAAAATAGTATAAGGTCTGCAGTGTGTACTGCGTGTTGAGTATTCTACTCAGGAACAAGAAAAATTCTTGAGGCACTGTTTTTAAAATATTTTATAAGAAATTATTGTATGTATCATGTATCCTACTTATTATGCACAATAATATTTATCAACTTCAAATATATTATATGTCATTAGATAGAAAGAATAATCAAAAGGATGAACCACTTACTTGAGTATATTGACAAATATTTAATTATTACATTAATTTAAATGCACTATTATCTTTTAAATTCCTATTTCAAAAATATATATATCTTAGATTCCTAATTGCATGTAATCAAAATTGCTTTTATCTTTTGTTGTACTTAGTTTTTATTATTGTGAAAACGATTAAGTTTGAGTAAGAATATCTTATTCCAAATTAATTGTTTCTTATAAATCTTATATAAAATAATATTTTAAATAATAATGTAATTAAATTGTTAAAGAACAATATAATTGAAATTATGAACCTTAGATTATCAAGAATAAAGTTCCTACTTTTATGTATATAGATATTAGTCGTAACTCATGTATTACACTAGAAAGTTTAACATAAGTTGTGCGTACCCAATTCCCTGCTCTTGGCCAACTCTGTAATTGGGCTCACAACTTACTTATTAAAGTGGGCATTTGAGTATCCTACAATGGGCAGCTCCTAAGTAGATTATCCCTAAACTGACTAAAGTGATTAACTTCTTTAACCAAACACCTGACTATTAATGCTCGGTTACTTTCCTAGTTCTCCCTCTTTGGTGTCTAACCCCTTTCTCTTAGGTGGTTTCCCTATTTATAGCCTTGCCTCAATGGGTTAGTAATGATTTCCTCATTTCGCCACTCATGTGGGAGGGGCCCGATTAAATTATTCCTAACAAAAGGGGGTCCCACATTGGAAACAGGAGCCTTGGAACTAGCAATAGACACCAGTGACTACTCGGCAGCAATATTACCCAAGGCACTACCAAGGTTGTTAGGATTGAGCCTAAGTTGCACTAGGCTCATGGGCAGTATAACCACCAAACCGATCTGCCGAGCAAGGTAGTCCCCCCATTGTTTGGTACAAATTGTTTGGGCTCTTGACCTTGGGCCAAGGGTCACAGGTCCATGACCGTACAATAGCCCCCCTTTGATTCTTTTCCCATTCTTGAGGATAGAATCAAAGATCCTTAATAAAGATTTCCATTTTACTTCTCAGGAATACTAACCATCAGTTTCATTAATTACAGACAAGACAACGCACGTGTTTTGGGAAAAAGGAGATGACAGGCTGTCCCATCCAACGATTATGATTATCTGACACTTCGCGTACCGAGGCAATGTGTGTGACGGTTTCAAAAAGAGGTTGTAATTATTTCTCCCGCTTGATTACACATTCAATGCTTGTTAACTTCTTTTGGCCTATAAAAATCATCTTCCATCTCTTTGTTTCACTTTCTACTTCTTCCATTTTTGAGCGCCCTAAGTTACCGAGCACAAACTCCTTCCCGAGCAAATCCCTCTTAGCATTTCTACTGTAAGGCATTCACTCTTTCCTCTTCTTTTAAGTTTTCCTTCTAATTGTTTGATACATTAGAATGGGTTTTTCTCATCTTCTTAAGACCGAGTTTACCTTAGCAATTTTAGGGCTAGATTCAACATCCCTTTAGACGTAGATGTAGCTTACTGTCATGAGGGTAATATAGCACTAGAACAACGTCCCTATGTAGTATTCTTCCCATTAATGTCTATACTAGAGGATGGGGTGAGGTTTCTCGTAGACCCGTTAATACTTAGAACCCTTAGGTTCTACGGTCTTTGTCCCAACCAACTTCCACACAATTTTTACAGAGTGGTGAGCAGTGTTAGCCTGTTAAATAACTTGTACGGGTTACACCTCGACCAACACGACATTAATTTTATGTATAGTTTTTGCGGTAATGAGAGGTTGGGGTATTACCTTAAAGTTAGGGACATGCTAGTACGATTGATATCGTGCCTTCCTGATTCTAACAAAAACTTGGCTGGAGAATTTGTTCAAATGAGCTGCAATTGGCTTGCCAATGAGCTTACCTGCCTGACCTCGCACCAAGATATTGGTCGGTACCACTCACATTTAATTTTAATTTCTTGTTGTCACCATGATTTGGTTATTTATTTTAGAGTTAACCTTATTTTCATTTAAGAATGCTAATGACTCTTTCTAATTGTGCAGATGCTAAAAGATTCAAACCAAACTGTAACGCCATCCATGTTTTGGATTTAAACTTTATTCTTCAGTCCGAGATCTTTGTACACTTCGACGGTCAGTTACGGGCCTCACATCTCATCCTTGCCTGTACTCTAGCGTATACTAGTTTTCAAGACCCATGGCAAGCGCTGACAGTTGGAAGTCCCGTACTGTCTTACCTAGATGTTCGGTTGTGCGGCTTCTTGACCCCAGGACTAACAGTCGGTAAGGCCCGGAGGTTAGGTCCACAACAAGTCAAAGCGGGATCCCTTTTGCTTGTGAGGGACGGTTCGGCAGACATAGTATTTTACGGCCGAGCAGAACACGTCCTTATTGAGGAACCCCACAAAAAGGCCCGAGTCGCAGATCAGGTAGAGGTTGAGTCGGTTAATTCATCAGAGGAAACCAATACCGAAGACCTGGAAGACCAAATGGTGGTGCGGCGAACCATGACCGTGGATAGATTTTTGCCTGTGGGCGACCACCTACGTAGCAATAAGTTACTCCTCCAGCACCCCGTGGACGAAAGAGATCCCGAAATGCCACCAAACCCTCCGAGAGGCCGAAAGATGCGCCTCCGAGAACCCCTCCTGCACCGACTGTGGCTCTTTTGACCATCTAGGAACCCAATGCAAATATTCATCCAACCGTGGAGGTGGGTTCAAACATAGCTTCTTCCTTAGCACCTCCTCCCGTTGGATGGCAGAGTACTTTAATGCTTGGTGATAGTCCTCTCCCGGTGATAGCCAACTGGAGGAATTGGTCTGCCAGGGAAGGTGGGAGGATTGCACAGAGTTTGGGGCAAGCTCTACAATTGCCGAACGACGTGCATTACTTCTCAGACGGTACTGACGAGGCGGTGGCCGCCAGACTTCAATGGCATACTATTACAGTAAGGCTTAATCCTTGTCTTTCCCTTTATTTTCTGCTAAAAACATATTATTATTATTATTATTATTATTATTATTATTATTATTATTATTATTATTATTATTATTATTATTATTTTGTTATCGTTATTCTTACGGTGTATCTCTTACATGGCTGTTCTTGTTACGGTGATAGGCGGCCCAACTAGCATACATGATGGAGGATCGGCTGAAGAATGCCACCAAGGAGGCCGACACAGAGAAGGCATTAAAGGAGGTGTTGAAGCCACTGCAAGGGATAGGGGTAGAGCCACCGAGGCAACTGAAGAAAAGGCTAGAGAAGCCAAAAGGGCACACATTCTTACCGAGCAGAGGGTAGCTGATCTGGAGACTAAACTTAGGGAGATGGAGCTTAGACTGGCCAAGGTAGAAAGCATAATATCAGCCCAAGATAAGGAAGTAGCCGAGCTAAAATCGGCCTTGAAGGAGAGTGAGGACAAGTTCTACGACATGGGCTTTGTTGATGCCGAGAACTCTTATGAGCCCGTTGTGATGTAGACACGGAGGTACGGGTTCAATGAGGGGTGGATGGCAGCCGTGTCTGCCTTGGATGTTCTTGAAGAATCACCATTCAGAAACCCTGATCATATTCATTACAGATGGCGGCCGTGTCTGCCTTGGATGTTCCTGAAGAATCACCATTCAAAAACCCTGATCAGATTCCTTACCCTGAACCTCCTCCTCCTCCAATTCAAAATCTTGCTCGTGCCGAGGACAAAGATAATCAGAGCATGAGGGCTTTGGTAGAAGAGATTGATTCTCATGCCGAGCTAATTGACCTTGAGATCACCAGCAATCCGACCAGCGCGCAAGGACAAATACAGCCCCAACTTCCAGAGCCTAACCTCCAGTCTGTAGTGGATGCTGCCCCTAGTCAACTCGAACAACCGCAGGACCCAACCATTTGAATTATGACAATTAGTTTCTATCTGTTTTTACTTTTACCTTAATTTGTCCCTAATCACCAGGGTGTGGTGACATAACATGATACCGGTGGTCATCGTGGTTTTGATGACAAACACTTTTAAATTTCAACTATTTAAGCCTCTTTCCTTTTCTTAATTCAAATTTCCTGGTTAATTTTGTTCATTACCTCGGTGTATTATATGCCCTGCCTAAGCTTTCCTAAAAAATGTAGCGAGGTTTTCACCTGGTTGGTGACCGAGGTCGAACCGAACTTTGGTTTTTGTTCTTTGAAAATTTGTAATAAAGTTTCCACATGGTCGGTGACAAGGGTCAAACCGAGCCTAGGTTCCAATCCTTAGAAAATTGGTAGCAAGGTTTTCACCTGGTCGGTGACCGGGGTCGAACCGAGCCTAAGCTTCTGTCCTTGGGAGATTTGTAGCAAGGTTTCTACCTGGTCGATGACCGGGGTCGAATCGAGCCTAGGCTTCTGTCCTTAGGAAATTTGTAGTAAGGTTTCCACCTGGTCAATGACTGGCGTCGAACCGAGCCTAGACTTCTGTCCTTAGAAAATTTGTAACAAGTTTTCTACCTAGTCGATGACCGGGGTCAAACCGAGCCTAGGTTCCAATCCTTAGAAAATTGGTAGCAAGGTTTCCACCTAGTCGGTGACAGGGGTCGAACCAAACCTAGGCTTCTATCCTTGGGTAATTTGAACCAACTTCATCTTCTAAAACTTGCTCACCATTTACTTCACGAGCTTCAAGTAGTCAATCATCCTAGAATCTTTGGTTTCAAGGCTTCCTTCAACTTGACTAACTACCAACCAAGAGTCCAAATACACCTCCAAGTCAACCACTCCGAGGCTAAGTGCAGCCCTCAATCCTGCAAGAAGAGCCTCATACTCGGCCTCATTGTTTGATGCCCTAAACCCCAATCTGAATGAATACTCCACTTTCACTCCTTCTGGTGATATCATAACAATACTAGGCCCCCCGCTCCCATTGCACTAGATGCACTGTCCATAAACACCTTTCAAGGTCGGGCCTCCACATTACACACGACCCCCCGATCTCTTCGAGGAGTAAACTCTGTGACAAAGTCAGCTAGTATTTGGCCCTTGACCAAGCTTCAAGGCCGATACCAAATATCAAATGATCCTAGCCTGGTCCCCCACTTGGCTATTCGTCTGTAAAGCTGGACCTCTTAAGCAAAGATTGTACTGGGTACTTAGTCAACACATACACCGTATAAGCTTGAAAATAGTGAGGTAGCTTTCTAGTTGCATGCACTTATGCTAACGCCAGCTTTTCCAAAGGCAAATACCTCATCTTGATGTCGACAAAGGTTTTACTAATGTAGTAGATGGGCTTCTGAAATCCCTAATCTCTCAATAATACAGTGCTTATTGCATGTTCAAATACTGACAAATACATAAATAGGTCCTCACTAGCCTCCGGGGCAGACAATATCGGTGCGTTTACTAGATACTTCTTCAGGTCTTGAAAAGCCTCCTCGTACTCCTTGGTCCACTGAAAGCCTTTCCACTTTTTCAGTAATTGGTAAAATGGACAGCACCAATCAGCGGACTTTGAAACAAATCGGTTTAATGCAGCTAACATCCCGATCAATAGCTATACCTCCTTTGGATTACTTGGTGGCTTAAGCCGCTCTATGGCACTTATCTGATCGAGATTCACCTATATTCCTCGGTGGGTGATCATGTACTTGAGAAATTTGCCAGCCCCTATGCCAAAGATGCACTTATCGACATTGAGACGTAACTTGTACCACCTGAGTATTTCAAATATTTCTATTAAGTCACTAACATGTCTCTGATTTTCCTTGCTTTTCACCACCATGTCATCAATTTAGAATTCCACTATATTCCCGATCTTCTCCCTGAACATTCTGGTCATCATTTTTTGATAAGTGGCCCCCGCATTCTTTAGCCCAAACGGCATTATTGTGTAATGGTAGTCAGCTTCGGAGGAGATGAATGACATCTTCTCCTAGTCCTCGGCAACCAAAGCATTTTGATGATAGCCTGAAAAGTATCTAAGAAGCTCATCCTAGGGTGTCCACATGTGGCATCCACTAGCTGATCAATCTTTGGCACTAGGAAGGGATCTTTCGAGCATGCTCGGTTAAGGTCGATAAAATCCATACAAACCCTCCACTTACTGTTCTTCTTCTTCACTACCGCAGTATTGGATAGCCATTCTGGGAAAAAGACTTCTTTTATCACCCTGCTTCCTTCAACTTTGCAACCTCCTATTTAACAGCTTCAACGTATTACTTAGCCCATCTCCTCGGCTTTTGCTTCTTCGGTGGGAACAAGGGGTCCACGTTGAGTTTGTGGATTATAAATTCCGGATCCACTCCGGGTACTTCGTATGGACTCCATGCAAAAACATCCAGATTCTAAACTAGCAACGACAATAGGTTCACTTGATCCTCATGCTTCATACTTGTTCCTATTTGAAAACTCTTATTCTCATATGGAAGTATACTTACCCTAATCAAATCCTCGGCACTGTCAGCCCCCTGGCCCTCTTGGGGCTTCTGTAATTGCTATAAATGGACCTCTTCAGCAAATTCTTTTTGCTTTATCTCCCGGTTTACTGCCGCCACTAAACATTGTCTCGCTACCTACTGATCTCCTCTCACTACTGCGACACCATGATTGGTATGAAACTTCACCTTAACATGTAAAATGGAAAGGACCGCCCCCATTGTATGAATCCATGGCCTGCTGAGTAGGCCGTATAAGGAGAAAATAAGTCGACTACAATAAAGTTTACCATCACCTCATTTCCTTCTATGTTCACCAGAAGTGAAATCTGCCCCTCAAGTACCACCATTTGGCCATCAAATCCCACCAGTGGTGTGTCATACTTGGACAAGTCCTCAGCCTTTAATCCCAGCCCTTTAAACAAGTCAGGATACATCACCTTGGCCCCACTTCCCTAGTCTACCAACACCCTTTTGACTATAAAATCGTTTATTCGAGCAGTAACTACAAGCGCATCATCATGTGGCTGGGTTGTTCCTTCTAAATTATTGTCGTCAATCGCAATCGGCTCTCGAGTAGGCTTCATTTTCTTTCCAGGCCAAGGGTCTTCCTAATTACCCTCTGTTGACATTGCGGTCAACACCCCCCTTCGTCGAGTCACCATGGTTCCCACTGAAGCTGCATGGATAACTTCTATCACTCCCAACAGGGGTGGAAGTGTGTTCCCCTACGGCCTTAAGGTCTGCCCGATAGTGCCACTCCCGAGTTCCACGACAAATTCTTTCAAATGCCCTGACTTCACTAGTTGCTCTAAATGATCCTTAAATATCCTGCATTGCTCGGTGATGTGCCCCTTGTCCTAGCGGTAAGTGCAGTACAAGTTTTGATTCCTTCTTGTTGGGTCACCCCCATTTTTCTCGACCACCTTGATTTCCTTGGTACGGGCATTAGGCTCTTAAATCCTTAATTCCCTTCTTGCCCATGGCTGGAAGCCCCCTAACCGAGACTCCTTCGTGTATTGCGTCGTGTATTGCGACGCAATAGGTGCTTTTCCTTTACTTTGCTCCCAATCATCTTCCATCCTTTTACATTCCTCAATATGTCTCATAAGTTGCCGCATATTCTCGGGAGGCCTCTTAGTTAATGACTCCCGTAACTCCGAATTTTCAAGTAGACCCAGCTTGAAAGTACTTGAGGCCACCTTCGCATTACCTCCACTAATCTCATTATACAATTCCCAATACCTACTAGTATAGCTCCGAAGAGTTTCCCTGGCTCCCATCTTCATAGAGAGTAACGCATCCACCGGCTGTGGTACCTGGCTACACGTTATAAACTAGACTCCGAACTCCTGAATTAGCTCTCTAAACTTATGAATTGATCCCTTCCTTAACCCATTAAACCACCTTAAAGCGGTAGGCCCAAAGCTAGAAGGAAATACTTTACACATAAGCACGTCATTTTGATTGTATAAAGACATCATTTGAATATAATGACTGATATGCTCAATGGGATCTGTCTTCCTATCATACGAGATAAATGGTGGTCTGCTAAATCTCCTCGGCATTTGAGCACATTCAATCTCATCCGAGAATGGTGACCGGGCCACTCTGTGCAGCACACGACTCATGGCATCCATTGCAGCACTCCGGTGCCTACGCCGTTCAGGGGAAACTGAATCCCTGTCAACGAAATCTCGTGATCTATTCCTGGACCGATGGGAACCAAACTGGCGGGACGCTTCTCCATGACTGCCCCCAACACTTACTGACCCTTCAGGAGACTCATTGCGATTCCTTCTTCGACGCCTACCCTGTACCTCCAACTCCAGGTCCCTTACCAGTCTACGCAGGCATTCTAATTCCTGATCCCTCCTGTCACGCTGTTCTTGCTCGGGGACTTCGGATGCTGACCGGTATGTCTGTGACGATCCCTCTCTTGAGCCAGAGCGTTCCCCCTCCCATTTGTGTCTTCAGTCTTCGTTCCTCTTATGCCTCCTTTCTCGCTAGCTTGAACTTCGAGACAAGCCCCTCGACCCACTATCGACATAACTCATTGAGCGATGGTATGACATGTTTAGTCAAGTGAATCTCGGCAGAACTACAGCTGAGTAGGAGATTCTCACAAATGGCGCCAATTGTGCGTACCCAATTCCTTGCTCTTGGGCCAACTCTGTAATTGGGCTCACAATTTACTTATTAAAATGGGCTTTTGAGTATCCTACAATGGGTAGCTCCTAAGTAGATTATCCCTAGACTGACTAAAGTGATTAACTTCTTTAACCAAACACCCGACTATTAATGCTCAGTTACTTTCCTAGTTCTCTCTCTCTAGTGTCTAACCCCTTTCTCTCAAGTAGTTTCCCTATTTATAGCCTTGCCTCAGTGGGTTAGTAATGATTTACTTGTTTCTCCACTCATATGAGAGGGGCCCGATTAAATTATTCCTGACGAAAGAAGGTCCCACATTGGAAACAGGAGCCTTGGAACTAGCAATAGGCGCTGGTGACTACTCGGCAATGATATTACCCAAGGCACTACCAAAGTTGTTAGGGCCGATCCCAGGTTGCACTAGGCTCATGGGCGATATAATCACCGGACTGATCTGCCAGGAAAGGTAGTCCCCCCATTGTTCGGTACAAATTGTTTGGGCTCTTGACCTTGGGCCAAGGGTCACAGGTCCATGACTGTATATAAGTAATATGATTTTTTTTTTTTTTTTGTTTAAATGTGAAATTTGACAATTATAGTAGTTATTAATAGACATTTTCAAGTTCTTTTGTATTGCCAATGTTTCCTCAAAAAAAAAAAAAAATCCCTCTCTTCTTAGGTTTATTGATTGGATTATTGGAAATTTGTGTAATATTGTGGACCTTTTGAAGTTTACATTGGTATACTTTTCAAGCATAGTACATAGTCAATTATTGTGTCTGTTTGAACTTGTTGTACAACTATTTTAAGTTTAAAACCTCTTTTTTTCTATTCATAAAGTACTTAAACCATTTTTAACAAATAGACAAATAAGCGATGAACAAAAGGTGCAATTAACAAAAATTTGCATCAAAGCGCACTCTAAAATCTTTACCATGTGTATGGTCAATTCTCCTTGGGCTTGCCGACGCTTCAGTGTAACAGGATCTAATCTCAAATGGTTTGATGGTCCAGCTTCAGTGATGTCCCAATTGCGTACAGATTTTGACCTCCGGTAGTTTGATGCTCTAGATTCAATGTTGTCCTTATCGGGCTCCCAAGTAACAGACCGTAATATCAAGTGTTTTGCCTCCCTATTTTGATACTTGCATTAGTGATAAAAGTAAGCTAGTATTAAGTATGACAAATGTCAAAGCTTGAAATATTGTAGCATGAATGAAAAAGAAAACATGAGAAAGAAAGAACAGAATCGATCAATGTGGTTCGGTGATTTCGGTCAGGGAAACCTCTACAAGAGAACCCATATTTATTAATAACACATTACAAGAGAACCTATATTTATAATAACATTTATAGAATTTAAAAATAAGTCAACTACCAATTTATTATATGGATATTCTAATTTTGAATTTCATATTAATATTAATTGATTATTCAATCTCTTGATTTACCCTAACTAATCAATTTCTTGATTTTTGTCTTTAATTTGTGAGAAGTAAATCATACTTCTAAGTCCAGCACTCCCCCTCAAGTTGTGTATGAATCTTTATTGAAATGAAAAACTTGTAGAAACTGAATCCAAAAAAACTTGAAAACGTCTTCCGAAATTTTTAATTCTCTTTTTGTTTTTTTGGAGTACAAGAAAATTTACCAACAAAATTGGAACTTGGTATGAACCAATGTAGGTGCTCAACGGCACATGAAGATAATACTATAAAAACGGCAACTCCCCCTCAATGAGAAATCACAAGAAATTCTCCGTTGATAAATGTCATTATAATGTTAATGTGATGAAATCCATTGCTATGATGCAAGGTATTAAGAGTAAGAATTGCATAGGTAAATACCAATATGCTTAAAGAAGAGGTAATTGTATAAGAAGTCACCAACAATAGGAATATTATGTGAGCGAAGAGGTTAAACTCTGACATGGTGTCAGAATTTAAAATAGTATGGAACATAAAGAAAACATGAGAAAGAAAGAACAGAAGTGATCAATGTGGTTCAGTCACTTAGGCCTACTTCTATACCACCAAAGGCCCAATGGCTACATCTTGCATTCACTTGATTTTTTTTATTTTTATTTTTTATTTATAGGATTGCATTCTTTTTTTTTCTTTTTTCTTTTTTTTTTTCTTTTTTTTTGAGAAAAAGAGGATTGCATTCACTTGATTGATAATACATTACAAGACCCATATTTATAATGGGATTTATAGAATTTAAAAATAAGACAACTATCAATTTATTACATTGATATTATCATTTTGAATTTTGTATCAATATAATTGGGAGAATTACATTTTACCACCCTAAACTATACTCCCAATCACACTTCGCACCCTAAACTTTTCAAATGCACATTTTGCACCCTAAAGTATGATCATTGTTACACTTTCACCCCAACATCAAGTTTGTTGTTAACTTGGATGGAAAAATATGGCACCATGTAAAAAGACTTAATTGCCTATCTTCTCAATTTTTTAGAAATAAAAATAAATTACGCTTTACCCCCCTAAACTATACTCCTGATTACACTTTGTACCCTAAACTTTGAATTTCCATTTAAGTTAATTGAAAATTTAACATCATGATGCAAAGTGTAACAATGGTCATAGTTTAGAGTACAAAACGTGCATTCGAAAAGTTTATAGTGCAAAGTATAATCGGAGGTATAGTTTAGGGTGGTAAAGTGTAATTTTCTCATATAATTGATTATCCAATCTCTTGATTTACTCTAAGCAATCAATTCTTTGATTTATGTCTTTAATTTATGGAAAGTAAATCATACTTCCAACAAAAAATTACCACTTATTCCAAGAGCTTAAAACTATTATGAAATGGAAATTTTAATCATTTAACTATTTGAATTTCATATATCAATATAATTGATTGTCCAATCTCTTGATTTACTCTAAGCAATCAATTCTTTGATTTATGTCTCTTTAATTTTTGGAAAGTAAATCATACTTCCAACAAAAAATTACCACTTATTCCAAGAGCTTAAAACTATTATGAAATGGAAATTTTAATCATTTAACTATTTGAATTTCATATATCAATATAATTGATTGTCCAATCTCTTGATTTACTCTAAGCAATCAATTCTTTGATTTATGTCTCTTTAATTTTTAGAAAGTAAATCATACTTCCAACAAAAAATTACCACTTATTCCAAAAGCTTAAAACTATTATGAAATGGAAATTTTAATCATTTAACTATTCTCTAAGTTCTCTTTAACATAATTGAGTTAAGTTTATACGATCATCAACTAACAGTTACTTTACCAAATGTTATTAACAACCCTGTTAAGCAAACCTGGTATTGATACAGTGACCGCTACAAATAAATTGTATGCGGCAGGAAAGAGGTGCTTGTCTGCACACATACTTAGCTTTCTTAGACTTGAGGCCCATCCTCCTGCATCATTGAGTGATGTCAATACTTTTAAAGATATGCTGAGCTCTCCAAGATCATATAGCAACCATTGATGTTAAATTATAGAATACTTGAATTGAATCATCACGAACATGATAAATTAAAACCAAAAATCTCAACAAACAAGGAATCAAGGAATATTGAATTTATCAATCAGGCCATTCCCATTGGTACAAGATATTCTAAAGCCAGAAAAAAAAAAAAAAAAATAAAAAATAAAAAATAAAATTGCATGGTATATCTATTAATGATTTATTTCATTCTTCAGTCTTCACTTATCAAGGAAAAGATATATTTCAGTCCTTAGTTATTAGATTAATTATTTTTTACTCTAACTAATTCTCTAGATGTGTTTCTAAGGCATTCTATTCATAGTTCCCCTTTTCCCTTATGTTTTGAACATTGGGCTTCTTTTTGCATAATCCAAACCGCATGGTCTACAGTTAGGACCTATTAATAACCATGTATATATTTTGATTTCTGAAGCAATAAAAATTGACAGTAGACATCCACAGTGTATTATACAAAGAACAAGAATTGAACATGAAAATTTAATGGAAAGCATTTTATGTGATTTTTACTCTTTATAATGCTTGTCTAATGCTCCTCCCATTACAAGATCCTTGATCCCATCATGAGAAATGAGTTCTATAATTCCCTTCCCGATATCGCCCATTTCAATCCATACGCTCTGTGCCTCTACCTAGATTTAAAAAACAATAATGTCATTCAGCAAAAAAAAAATGTGTCAACAAATTTGAAAACTCAGTAATTGAAATTTCAAAAGGAATCATCAATGCCAATGGAATCTTGGATTTTTTTTTTTTTTTTAATTTTTTCTTTGAGATAGATAGGGTTCGGAGTTCGAACTATATATACAAGGCACTACAAAAAAGGTGGTTACTATTGAACCATATATTGAAAGTTTGAACAATTAATACCCTAAATTTCCAATTGTCAATGCTTGTAACCTATGTATGGATTAGCCAATAAAAGAGGACAGTTATTGATGCACATTTTGGGGGGTTGATTTTATTAACTTCAAATCCATTTTGGTAGACAGTACTAATGCTTTCACAACGGATCGATGAATTTGGCTAGTTGTCATTAATTTTCATATGGATCCATCAATAACAGAAAATATAAAATACTCTAGAAATACCGAATACTTCCTTCTCTCACGTCCCCATTATTCATATAAGAAGAGAAAATATGAACTCTGGGGTATACTATAATTTTCTAATAATTTGTTACCTAATAGTTGTGAAAAATTATTTGAGAAAAATTATTATTCTAGACTTGTTTGCCTCCTATTTCTTAAGAAAAAAGTGAGTTATTCTAAACTTATTGTTTGGCAAATGGCAAATTCTGACATAAAGTCAAAATCTTCATCATGAACCAGCTCCAGTGGCGGCTCTACTTGCAAGCCAGGGTGGTCAGAGGGCCACCCTGACTTGCAAAACAATGTATGACCACCCTGGCTTGCAAAAAAATGTATATATACACTTGCCAAAAAAATGTTATATGCTAAACTAACCTATTGTAACGATCCTAATAAAAATTTTGAACACCCTGACTTGAGAATTACAAAATTTTGAGTTCAACAAAAATAAGAGTAGTGCTACTA
Source organism: Quercus tomentella (assembly GCA_028535165.1). Lineage (NCBI taxonomy): Eukaryota > Viridiplantae > Streptophyta > Magnoliopsida > Fagales > Fagaceae > Quercus > Quercus tomentella. The sequence continues at coordinate 47,515,314 of JAPQVY010000100.1, forward strand.
CATTCATAACATTTTTACAATAATTATACAACAAATCTAATGTAGTGAGCTGTTACTGGTTCTAATTTGGACCAAATACTAATATTATTTTTTTACCCACCAATAACAGTTTTTTACATAAGATTTATTGTAAAAATGTTGTGGACGTAGCATTACTCCAAATTTAATTCTGCCTCCAAACATAATTCTTAATCCTTGTTTTTTTTAAAGCTTAAATAACAACAATAAATATTAGTTCAAATAACAACAAACATAAACCAAACAAAAACAAGACAAGACCAAACAACAAGTGAAAAAATTATTCAACAAAAAGCCTATTATAAAACAAAAAGATAAAATTTGTAACACATTCAACCTATTCAATAAAAGTAATTTCTAATTTAATTTTTCTTTAAAAAATAGTACCAATAAAAATATTGTGGTAATTTAAATTTCTTAGTGACCACCCTAAAAATAATTCCTAGAGCCGCCACTGACCAGCTCTATGATGTACCATCTATAGTGAAGAGTATAGGACATATAACACCAGTCAAATGTCTCTTCTCCATGTTTGAGACTTGAAATCTTAATAATCAACATCAATTTCACGATTGTTGCTGGGTTTTTATTTTTCTGCTCTTTTATATGATTCAAAAGTTCTCTTTTGTTTGTGATTCTGGGTTTTGATCGTTGCTGGGAGCTCACTTTTGTGACATTGGTGTGAAGTGGAGAAGGGAAATTGTATTTGATAGCTGGAGTTGGGATTTGAGGTTAATTTGGGTTGATTCTGAGACAACCAGAGGATTTTTGTGGAGGTTTGTTTATATTTCGGTGATGGTGATTTTGTGCTGGGGTGGTTGTGATTTTTTTTATGTTAAGAAATTGAGGGGGAAAATGAAATAGTGCAAACAAAAAACCATAGAGTCACAAACCATTTTCAAGAAACCATTTTCTAGATTTTAAAACAAAAAACAAAACTTTGTGACCCAAAAATGTGGAAATATATATAAATTTTGAGATAAGTACCGCTAATTTTCACAATATTTTTCATAAATAATTAAGTTGACAAGTTTTTATTAAATAATTCTTATCTAAGTTTACCTCCAACAATAATTTTTTTAACTACTATTAACAATTTAAAATCTTGACAGTTATGAAATATTTTGTAAAATTCTTTGTATCTTTCAAGAATCATTATTTTGAGATATGCTATGGATATCAACTTTTTGTGCGTGTGTAAGGAAGATTTGTTAAGAGTATTTGACAAATTTACCCCCTTTCCGCGACAAATAGAGAGGTATTCTTTTAGGGACTCATTCATATTTTGGCTTTCTGTTTTCCGGTACTCCATTACAATCTTTTCGTCCACTAATTCTGCTGGGCAGCCTCCACCCACTGCAAGATAAGAAAAGCTTAAATAATTTCATTTTGAAATACTGAAAACCATGCACCAAAAAAAAAAAGCCAAATCATATAGACAAACGTGCAATTCTCCAGTTCTCCATAGTCCAACAAAGCAATTTTGAATCAACTAATTCTCCAGTTCTCCATAGTCATATTTCTTCATATTAATTACCAGATCATGAGTTTAAAATCTCAATCAAAATTTTTTTATGTTAGATTGACCAATTTTTCCGAAGTTACTAAATTCTACGAATTTATTTCTCCACAACTGTGGCCAATTATTTTCTGAAGTTTCTTTTCAATTCGTTTCAAGATTCTAGCAGAAATCCTTTATTGTTCCAAGGAAAAAACAAAACAAAAAAAATACACCAAACCCTGGTAAATTTTATAACTGCAAAAATCAAGAGAGGTAAATCATTAATATCAAGTTTGTAATTTGAAGTTCCACAAATAAAGTCAACCAATAACACTTCTAAACTAAACTATTCAGCAAAAAAAAAAAAGTCTTCTTCTCAACTAAAAGGGCATAAAGCTCTAAGCTAGCTAGTAGGAGTAGCTAGCACGAATGATTAATTACAATAGATCAATTTTTACCGCATCAAAAACTGAATTCCCATCAAAACTTCCAAGTTTTAATTATATAAATATAATATACATGATCAGACACACTCCTGTATGTGGATCTTTGTGTAAATTTTGTGATCGACTTACAATTACTGGGGATCCGTTGTGCAGGTCGATGCACATGAATGATGCAAATCTTCTTTCCTCCATTGTTGTGTAAAGCCCATAACAGGGTTGATTTGCATTCCTTCACATCTATTCCCACCGCAACGTATATCGTTTCTTCGATCACACTTGTAACAGAATCCTCTAAATTCTCATGCCTACTTGCCATACTATATATATATATATATATAATCAACTGCTCATTAACAAGAACTTATTCATCAGAATCTCACGATAAAACTCATACTAATATTCACCACCTTTCACTTTTTGAAGAGAACTTAAGAAACAAAATTTTCAACCAAAAAAAAAAAAAATAGGAGGAGAAAATTATTAAGAAAAATTGAAAAAGTTCTTTTGATGGATTTGCGAAGTTTCTAAAGTGTGCAATTACATATCTGATTAGAGGAGCAAAAGGGAATATTGCTTGTTTGCATGTGTTTTTGTAAGAAGAATGAGCCCAGCTACATCATAGGTGGGAGTTTATAAACGTAAAATTTATTTTTAAATGAAGGCAAACCTTATCAAGTACTGTGCAATTACACACACATATATATATATATATATATATGATTAGAGGAGCAAAAGGGAATATTGCTTGTTTGCGTGTGTTTTTGTAAGAAGCATGAGCCCAGTTACATCATAGGTGGGAGTTTATAAACGTAAAATATATTTTTAAATAAAGGCAAACCTTAACAACCACCTTGCAATTACATATATGATTAGAGGAGCAAAAGGGAATATTGCTCGTTTGCGTGTTTTTGCGTAAGTAGCATGAGCCCAAGAATTACGTCATAGGTGGGAGTTTTTAAACGTAAAATTTATTTTTAAATAAAATCAAGTTAAAATAATGTGAATTCCATTTAATAAAAAAAAATTAAATAAATAGAAGAAATGGTATAAAGACAAAATATCTAACACAAAGTCGGCCACATTTTCAACTACCACTGTTGTATAATTTTTGTTTTTGTCTTTTTGTTTGTTTTCTTGTTTGTTTGTTTTTTATTTTTTGCTTCACCCATTCCTTACGTCCCAAGTGTTGATCCAGTATTGAAGGGTCAACTATTATGACCTGTGAACACACCGAAGATGGGTCCAACTCAAATAGAATGATCATATTACTCTAAACAGCAAAGAGTAATATTAAGAATATTATAAATTTTTTATTTGTTTAATTAAAAAAATTATTTATTCTATTATTGATGTAATAGTGTGTAATACTGATCACGTCAATTACCAATACAATAATTGAAATAAATATTATATACCACATGATAAAATATTATGCACAAGTCATTAAAAAAAATTCTTACAAAATATATTAAGGAAAATTATATTTTTACATTGCACAAAATGTATAATATTGTAGTTAAAAGGATTATACACTTTCTTTCCAAAGTGGCTAATATTAATCACATTATGTTACATTTTATTATTTATAGTTTAGCTACAAAACTGGTTGTAGCCTTAAACTACAACTTTACTCAATAAAATAAACATTACTACATATTTTGAAAATCCAACTGTTGAATTGCATATTCTTTACACTCTTAATACACATGTCAAATTTTGTGTCAATAGGATATTATTTACTATATGATCTATAAGTTTATATTTTATGCATAATTTTAAACTACCAAAACTTGTCATAAACAATTTATTGATGACATAACTATTGATCTTTAATATCATATAAATTTTACAAGAATAGAAGATGTAATCCAATGATGGATTTGTCAAAATTCACCTCCAATAAAAAGATATTAAGTAAGATTGTAACCTTAGCCTACAACCAATTTTGTAACTAAACTTTGTCCTTTATGTAAACCCATCACTCCTTCATACAGGATTTTAGAATTATCTTTATATTTATTTATTGTAGTTAAAAGGATTATACTCTTTCTTTCCAAAGTGGAAAATAGTAATCACATTCTGTTACATTAATTGTACTATTTATGTAAACCCATCACTCCTTCATACGGGATTTTAGAGTTATCTTTTATTTATTTACTTGATAGAGTTTCAATCTTTAGCATCTGCTTCTTATGATTGTGCTCTTTATCATCAGTTTAAGACACCAATCGAGTTTTAGTTTACAGGGCCGGCTGAACTATAGATGCAATTAATGCAATCTCCTAAGGCCTCCAAATAAAAGAAGGCCCCACTTATAAAAAAAATTATATATATAATATATTTATCTATATATTTTAACTACAAAAAAAAAAAAAAAAAAAAAAAGTCAAAATTCGGCTAAAAATATTAAATGTTAGGAGACAAATTCATTAACTTATTCTTAAAATATGCTAAAATCAAAATTAATACCAGACAAATTTATTAATAATACACTTTAAATGTCTTGAAATATACTAAAATAGATATTATAAATTTCTAAAATAAAAGAAAAAATCTCTCATCTCTCTGCCTCTCCATCTATATTCCTACCTTTCTTTTCTTCATCTTGATTCTTGAATCCTTGATCTTTTTCCATAAGCTTTCTTTTATTCAGTCATTCTTTGTGTCAAATTCACTGCCTTCACAGCAAATTCAATATTGAAGAGTGGCAGTGTGGGCATAGCAGAGGTAACCCCTTTCTCCCTCTCTATCTTTCCAAAATTTTCATGTAAATTTAAAATTGAAGAGTGTTCGCTTTTTATTCAATTTCAATATGTCAAATTATATTTTTTAATCTGCTTAACAAGACAACACACTAGCTGACTAGCACTGCACAATGCACATAGCCTAGCACACACTAACCCACCCACACTCAATGTATAGCAAGGGAGTCAATCTCGTACCGGAAGCTGTACCGGTTTAGCCAATGGAACAAAATATTTCGATACCGGTCAGTACCGGCGTACCGTTTCGGGATTACCATTATTTTATAAAGAGTTCAAATTTAGTAATGATGGAGTGTACGTAAAACTCATGTTAGTAAAAGTCAAAGTGCACACAATTTATTAAAAGTATTTATAAATTATAAAACATCTCATTTAAATATATTTAAAAAAAAAAAAAAAAAAAACGCATTTAAATATCTTTGATCCTTAAGTTTTAGTTAAAATGCTATCTTTTAAAATTCATTATGCATTGATATTATTTTTAATTATTATTGATAATAATACAAAGTTTTTTTTTTAGATGACACATGGTAGTAGGTTTTCTTATTTTTTATTATTATTATAATAAATTCATTAGATATTGATATATTTGGTGTACCATAGTCGAAGTTAAAAATAAAATACATAAATTAAAAATAAATAAAATACTTAATAAAAGGAAGTTAAGTTTAAATTCATCTTCACGCAACTGGATGTTAGACACGCAAAGCAATAAGATAATATAAAATAATTTTATTCAAATAAATTAATAATAAAAGGGTTGAAGTTGGAACTTGGAATTTATTAATAGTAAAAGTTGGGTAAAGCTGTCAAGCACATAAACAAAAAGGACAAAACAAAAGAAATTAAAAAGCCAAATTAAAACAAAACAAAAGCCAAGAAAGAGGCCAAAATTGGCAATTAACCCCAATTGCCCAACTATATAGTCAGTAGGGTTTGTTTCGAAACTATATTTATAACTAACATCTCAAGTTTCAAAACCTCGATTTAGGGCTTATAAATCGAGTCTCAGTGACTCGGTTTCCCTGTTCTGATCATATTCTGATTTGGCATTTTTCCACGTGGCGTTCACCTAGAAATCGAGTCTCTAAGACTGAGTTATATCTCGACACTTAGAGCCTCGATTTATGTCCACATGGACTCCACCTGGATATCGAGCCTTAGAGACTTGGTTTTCTAAAAGGGAAATTGAGTCTCAGAGACTCGATTTGTAAACTGTGGTGCACAAGCATCCACATGGTTAGGGCAGCTGCTTGTCCTTAGCTCTGTACATAATTTTGGGTGTCTCTCTTCGTTTCCTCATCCAAAAAACCCAGCAGCACACTCTCCCTTCCTCTCTCACTCTCTCTCACTCTCATACAAAAATCACCCCCATTACAAAACTTCAAATCAAACTCACCCACCATACACATCCTCATGTCATGTAAGGTGTATATACATATTGTTAGCATTTTTTTATGGATGTATCATGACTTTTTTTTTTTTTGGTTTGATATTTTTCTTTATATTTTTGTTAGAATTATTTGAAGGTTTGTAATGGGGTGAGTTGTGTGTTTAGTTTTTTTTGGTTTGAGTATGAAATGATAATGATTGAGTGTGTTTGTATGTGATAGGGTGAGTATACGCAAATGTAGGGTTTGTATATGCATATGATGTAACAAGTTAGTGTATATATTTGCTAGGTTTTTATAAAAAGTAAAAAATATTTAAGATATATTTGTATTATTAGGCTTTTATCATGACTATTTTTGTTGTTGTTTGGTTTAATATTTTTCTTTATTTTTTTGTTAGAATGATTTGAAATTTTGTAATGGGTGTGAGTTTTGTCTTTAGTTTTTTTATTTGTTTGAGTATGAAATGATAATGATTGAGTATGATTGTATATGCTTATGATGTAAGAAGTTGTAATTTTTGTACTTTGAGTAGATAAGAAGGTTTTGTAATTGATGTTAAATGAAAGAGATAAAATATGCCACTAACATATTAGACTTGACTCTAATAGGTTCACAATCTCTTAAGAATATTTATATAAACATATACTGTGGTGGACCCCTTGTCAATCCTGAAGAGATTGACGAATTCCCATTTAAAGGGCCGAGTATCCAATGCTATTATATCATGATACATCATAGGTTGAAGACGTTGAATGATTTGAAGATGAAAATAATGGAAGAATTGAATTTGAACCCTGCTTGTTATGACATAAAGATTATTTACCGTTACCCACAAGAAGTCCTTCATGAACGTATAAATTACGGATATATGGTGATCAAAGAAGACAAACATGTAAAGATCATGTTTAATAGAATCCATAAAATGTCCCAAGTAAATGTTGCTGAGTTGTACGTAAGTTCGGAGCCGCTTGCAAAAGTTGATACTGAGAAAGTACAACAAACAACTACATCTTTACAATTTACAGCTCTAGATGATGGATGCACTACAATGGGAGGCTATACAATAGGAAGTTATACACTCCCATCTCAAGATCATGCTGCCAATACTAGTGAAACACTCCAACCTCAAGAGACACATTTAGGGGAGGAAGACGAAAACGAAGATCATGCTGCAAATAATGGTGAAAATCTTGATAAGTACGAAGAGAGGATTAAGCAAGGCGACTTTGACAGGGATGTGGATGACCATGAACTTGTTCCCAATTTTGAAGAGGAAAATATGGAGTACCATGATGAAGGTGATGCAGACAATGATATTGGCGTCTAGCATGTTACAAATACGACCACTGCCTACACACCTCCTGTTGAGTCATTCTACACAAATATTTGGGAAAATATGGTTGATCATTCACGTCTTCAGATACCATTTGTTTCTACTTGGGAAGATAGGATGCATTTTAGTAAGGGGTTGACTTTTGCAAATAAATAGGCGGTGAAGCGTGCATTGATAATATACACAACAGAGGACAATAGAAATTTTACAATCCGGAGGTCGACCAAAACTAAATTGTGCGCCGCATGCATTGACACCAACTGCAAGTGGTACGTTGGGGCATTCATGAAGGCTAAACTTAATGGTTTATTGATGGTCACGTCTTATGTGGGTCCACACAATTGTATACTTTTTGGCCTGCGAAGAGAAGGTAAAATGATGGATTTTAATTTTGTTGCAATAGAAATTGTGGGAAAATTGTGACAGGATCACACTACTCGTATTGATCAGCTCTAGGACATCATACATACTAAGTATAATCATGAGCTTTCTTATTATAAGATATGGGATGCAAAACAAAAGGCAATTGCTAAGATATTTGGGGATTGGGAACAGTCTTACCAAAGGTTGCGAAAGTTGTTGTTGGCATACTTGGATCAAGATCCGGGTACTAAGTACAACTATCACACCATACCTAGGAACGTACCTGGTACTACATTACTGCGCTATGTATTTTGGGCATTCGCTCCATGCATTACTGCATTCAAATATTGCAGGCCAGTGATCAGTATTGATGTGACTCATTTGTATGGTAAATATCGAGGGGTGTTGATGATTGCAAGGGCAACCGATGCTAACAACAAGGTTTTGCCTCTCGCCTCTGCTGTTGTGAACAAGGAGTCAGGGCCTAGTTAGGGGTGGTTTTTAGAGTGTCTCAAGATTTCGATTGGGCATGTGATACCTGGCGAGGGCATTTGCATTATTTCTGACCGACATAAAGGTATCAAATGCGCCATTGCAAAGTGGCCTAGAGGTGATGACGGAAGCTTACGAGTATTTCATCGATATTGCCTTCGACATGTTGCTAGCAACTTCAACACACACTTTAATAACTCGACTCTAAAAGTATTGGCTTTGAAAGCTGAATATGTGACTCAGGAAGTTAAATTTGAGTCCATAATGCAAACTATTAAGGATGTCGAGATTAATGCACTTAGGAGGATAGACCCAAATGATGAAAAACCTGAACGCTATGTGCCATACACATATCTAATGAGTAAGGATCTAGACAAATGGACCCAATCACATGATGGTGGAAGACGTTATGGGGCAATGATAACCCATATCTCTGAGTGCTTTAATGGGGTACTTAAAGGTGCCCGCGGTTTGCCCATTGCTACAATGATTGAGTTCACTTGGTGCAAACTTGTTACATATTTCCATGATCAACATAAAGAAATTACTTCTGATCTCTCTCAAGGTAAGGTGTGGAGTGATTATGCCATGAAGATCTATACCAAAAATGTGCACAAAGCTTCAGGACACACTATGAGAGCATTTAATCATAAAGCTGGTATATATCAAGTGCTTACCCCGTACAACAACCATAGAGGTAGAGGGGGAAACCACAATCATGAAATAAACATATTCGCCAGAACATGTGGTTGTGGAAAGTGGCAAAACATTAAGATCCCTTGTTCACATGCAATTAAAGTTTGTCAGAGTTTGCGACTTGATGCGACCAGCTATATTGACCCATGTTACAATTTGGACAACGTCATTCACACATATTCACATCAATTTGTGGTGCCAAAATCAAAGTCATTGTGAAAAGACGTAAGCGGGCCATGGTGGGTGCCTAACCCAAATCTGTTGCGGGCCAAAGGTCGTCCTGTGAAGTCAAGAATAAGGAATGAAATGGATGGGATACGGCGAGAACGAGGAAGCCGGAGGGAAGATTCGGACTTGAGAGAGATTCAACCGAGGCAGCGATGCGAAGTGTGTCATGAAGAGGGGCATAACCGCAAAAGATGTCTCAATTCCCGTTGGGCTTTGACAAACGATAGTGTTACAAACTAGGCAAGTGCTGTTTTTATATAATATGCTCAGAATTTCATTTGCTTTTTGTTCTTCGCACTTGGGAACTAACAACCATATTTAAATGTTTGTCAAGCAAGCGGATACTCTATTTTGGAATGGCATTGTACGTGGAAGTTGTGGTTATCTTCAGTATGGACAGCTGCTAGGCGACTATGTAGACTTTGTTGTATCAATATGGACAAGTGCTAGGCGACTATGTAGACTATGTTGTATCAACTCAATTGTTATTTTGTTTATTGTTGAATGTTGTTGTAATTGAATTATTCTCTATCAATTGTACTCGTTACATTAGTTGCGTTGTGCAACTTTTTATTGCAACTGACTTCAAAATATGTGCTGATTTCATCTACATCTTCTTTGGTTGGTTCCCTCATCTTTATATATATTCTTCAGTTCTGATCAGAACCTCAGAGATGCAGCACCATCAGGCTCTATCCAACGACCAGCAACAGTCCACCAACAATCTCCAGCAGGACAATGGGATCTAATCATTAAGGTTGTTGTTGCAAAGGATCGAAGAAAACAAAGAAAAGCTTTTGCCTATAATGCCAACAATATGGAGGGAGTTTGTGTCTTTTCTGGTGTAGCTAGTACTTTGGCAAGTTCAACCATAGGGGCCTTGTTTGAAGCAATGATAGCTGCGGCTACTATAGCTAGAGATCATGGCTTTCATCATATTTTGTTTTTAACTAATAGCAGGAATGCAGCTCAGGTTTTTAAGAAGGAAAAGACAACAGATTGGCTAGATATCACCAAGGTGGCTGATCTGAATTTTCTTATCCTTCATGGTCTGTTTTGTTATGTTTTTCGTGTGCCTCATGTAGTGGTTAAATCTGTCTGGTCTGTAGCTTAGAGGGCAACTATAATGCCCATGAACAGTAACTGGTTTAATCCAGTTTTTTGCATCTGATGTACTCTCCTTTGACTAGTATCAAAAAAAAAAAAATATATATATATATATATATATATATATATATATATTATGCTCGTATCTAGTTGTTTACTACTGCCCATGTGATGTGTTCTGAATCTGGTTTACTGCTGCAGGTGGGGGAATAAAAAAAATTCCCAGTGGAAATCGAGTATTTTAAACTCGATTTCCATTTAGGTGGCATGATGATAAATAACTGCCAGTATAAATCAAGTTTCAAAGGCTTGATTTATAATGGATTTATTTACCAAAATGCCACTGCAATGTAAATCAAGTTTCAAAGACTTGATTTCCACTGGGAATTTTTCCAATGGCATTTGGCCGTAAATAATTTTGAACTCTTTGGCTTGGCGTACTCGCTACTAGTGAACTCGAGTACTGAATGGAAATCGAGTGTCTAATGTTCGATTTACACTATTTTTGCTTCTTCTTTTTTTTAAATAATAGAACTTGCGTATTATATACTAGATTTATACTATTTATCTTTTTTTGTTGATAATGGAACTCGAGTATTATATACGCGAGTTCCACTGGAAATTTTTTTTTACAATTTCTAAACTCAATTTGAAACTAACAAAACTATAAAATTTAACTTGTATCTATTGATCTTAAACTTCAATGTTTAATTTGAAACTTCTGGAATTAAATAGTTTAGTTTAAAAAAATTAAAATTGTAAGATTTATTTTGAAACCAAACCACCTTAAATCATAGGATTTAAAATATAGTTTATTTAAAAAAACCAACCAAACTACCTAGACAGTTGGGACATGCATTTATTACCTGGCAGATCACACAAGCTTAGAAACTAGAATAACAATTACGAATAGCGGCACATATTGTACATAAAGAAACACTGAGACCCCAACACATGAGAAAAGACACATAAGGAGAGATGTGGAAGTGTGCAAAGACAATTGGACCCCATGTTGAACAAAAAGGAGAATAGTGAGCATCATCATGCTAGAAATCATTAATAAAAGTCCACACAAGTTAAAAGCATTTAGGGCCCAAACACTGTTTATCAAATGGCATTACTCTCAAGCCTTGAAAAAATGTTATACTCCTGCGAGCTCACCTTACCTTACTACACTTTTATGTCTTTTGCTGCAACATAATTAAATTTACAAAATTTTATAAATAAAAAAAAAAAGGAGTCAGCTACTATAAGACTACACTGGTTCCACTCCTCTCCTCACTTTCCCCTCATATCTCACAAAGCCAAAGTCGCTTGAAATGCTCTATTGTCAATCAACCTTAGTAGCCATATCCTGATAAAAAACAAAACAGAAAACAAAGGCATGTACACTGGTTCCACTCCTCTCCTCACTTTCCCCTCACATCTCACAAAGCCAAAGCCGCTTGAAATGCTCTATTGTCAATCAAACTTTTTTTTTTTTTGATAAGTATTGTCAATCAAACTTAGTAGCCATATCCTGATAAAAAAAATTTAAAAAAAAAAAAAAAAAAAAAAAAAAAAACAGAAAACAAAGGCATGTAGTTTAGTTTAGTATCTATTTTTGAACAACATAAGCAAAGGGCAAAGTTATAATTTTTAGCACTACAAACCTAAGTTGTCCATGGGGTTGCCAGTAGGCATTGGTTCCAGCTCCTTGATTTCAACAACTACACAATTTGACATCAAGAATGTTTTTGCTACTGAGAATGCATGCTCAAGGCAACATCTAACCATCTGAAGTAAGAGAATGCAAATGTTTCAGTAAATAGCTTCAATAATTAGCTGTCTTAGGAAAAATATGATAAGTTATGATTCACTTAATTGACATGCAGATTTGAACCAGGTAAACCCACATGCTACCTAAACCAAAAGAACTGAAGCCACAAATTAGGGTCATTTCAACACTTGAACCATCTATATAGTAAATACTCTATGGCCAACGATATTTTAGTCTAACAAGAAGGAATAACAGAATCCCAATTTTCTATTTCTATTGTTAACGATATAAATAAAAGAGATGAATGGAAAGTAGAACCCACTCTTTTGAATAAAATTGGGTATTAGTGAATGAACATGATTTTAAAAGAGAAAACCAGGCCTCCAAAACCCTGACACAAGGTTCTACCAGCACATCATACAATTGCACTCATAACACATTTGTATGATTCTGGCATGAATTTTATCGTGAATTGCTTATAATTTCAACTACCAGCACCTTAAAAAAAAAACATAACACAGAAAGCATGTCAAAATTATTGTAACTCACCTTAGTTGGAGAGCCAATTACTCCAGCAGCCATTAAATCTTCAAAATTTCCAGTGACCGCATTATATCCATATTTAGGGTTGTCACTGGAAAGCACCTAAAAATAAAATAAAAAACTACATTCAGTACAATACAACATAAAAAAGACTAAAGACATACCAAAATGACAAGAATAGTAAGAATACCTTCTCGCTAACCACACTTCCACTAACACCAGCATTCTTGGCAATCAATTTCAAAAGGTAACTCAAAGCTCTTTTGAAAATATCTGCTCCAACCTGCAATTAATCCAAACAACTTGAGGCTAAAAAGTTATCTAAAAGATCAAAAGGACATGTGCCTCATTTTGCATTTAACAAGATCTACAAATTGGAAGGATTTCAACCAAGTTTAGTACTTCTATTGCTTAGAAGTGACTTCAACAATGCCAAGACTTGAACCTTTAGTAAATAGCTTACATTTTCTTCATCATTGTCAAGGCTGTCCCTGATGGCATTCACCTTTGATGCAAGTCTAAGCAAGGTGCATCCACCTCCAACTACAATACCTTCCTTGATAGCAGCCTGAAACTCATTGAAATTGTAAACTAATAAGGACTTACCGTCAACATAAAACCTATTTGTGCAAGTGTACTTTACAATTGTAACAATATATTACCTTTGTTGCATTAAGAGCATCTTCGACTCTCAGTTTCTTTTCCTTGAGCTCTGTCTCAGTTTGTGCGCCAACCTTGTGTGAAGAAAGTCAATGAATTCAAATTTTCACTCAACCAGCCAAAAAACAAAATCACACATCATAATTACAACCAGCTATTGGGAACTTACCTGGATAACAGCAACTCCACCTGACAATTTTGCAATCCTTTCATTCAGTTTTTCCCTCTCATAATCTTGCTCTACAGTCTACATGAGAATGTCTATTTAATTGGCCTAAAAACAATCAAAATGAATCCTGGACACACTGCTTGTTTACGTGAAAGATTAAGAGGATAAGAGATTGATACCTCAATAAGATTTTAATCTGTGCAAACCTCTTTTTTACAACTTCCTGTGTGCTTCCATCACCAACAATTGTTGTGGTATCCTTGGTAAGCACCACCTTAGAAGCAATGCCAAGTACTTCCTTGTCAGCTTTGTCTAAGGTAAGCCCCACCTCATCCCTAATTGAGGAATCAATCTCTCATCCTTGACACCCTCAGCAATAAGACCTTGTGCAAGAACAACAAATGTTGTTGTTCCATCACCAGCCAAATCATTAGTCTTGGCAGCCGCTTGTCTCACTAACTTAGCACCAATGTTCTCAACTGGGTCCTCCAACTCAACCTTAAGAGGGGAAAGACCAAAATCCATCAATATCTCACACAAGATGGTATTGGTTCATAATAGGTTAAGCAAAAGAAGTATATACAAGGGAGAAATTTGTAAAAAGATTAATAGCATTGCATAAGAATTTATTCATCATAATTTTTCTAGGCAAATCAAGTTCATTTGATCCTTAGTTTCATCAATAATGGAAATCTAAGCATCTAACACCAAAACATTCCAACAAATGAAGACAAAAACTTTTTTGAAGATCAATAAAAAACCTTGGCATTGTAAACAATGAATAGAAACTAACCTCTTTTGCAAGAGTAACACCATCATTAACAATTTTTGGAGAGCCATACTTGCTTTCTAGAACAACATTCCTACCTTTTGGACCAAGAGTAACCCCAACTAAATCCGCAAGCTTGTTCACACTAGTCTGAAACAAACCAAGCAATTGATTAGAAACTAGAAAAAAGAAATAACCAAAATCAAAACTCCACCACAATAAATCAACACCCAACATCATCTAATCAAAGACTCACTTGTAGCTTCATAATAGCTGAGCCATCGTTGTTGAAATGCAATTCCTTTGCCATGGCACAAATCTTAGGAGAGGAGCCAACTAAAGACATGGCTGTGAAAGTTGATGCCATCTACTTCTCAAAAGCTGAAAACAATGAACATTATTGTCTTAGTAATCTCAAACACATTAGATAAAGGTACTCAATCAAAACACCAAAGGAGGTACTAAAACAAAACATAAGATCAAAGGAAGGAAGCTACTGGGGAAAAAAATAGCAATTAATCAATTCAATAATATTGACCAAGATAATAGCAGCAACAACATCCTTGTTGGAATATCTACCTCCAGCTAATGTCCCAACTGTATCATTCACCTAATTCCAATAATGTACGTTAAAACCATATTGAAAACAAAAATAATATCATGAAGTATTCAACACCAGATTGAAATATGGAAAAAGGAATACCAATCCACTACACAAGACCATATATGATTTTCATCAAGAATAACCAAAGGGATCACATTAGTGTTTTTATAAAGAAGCCATTAACTTTAACTAACAGAGTTGACACACGCATATCAAGGCCTTTCCTCTCCATTGCTCATGTATACCAAATTAAATAGAAAAACATAACTATCTAAAAAAGTTCATATTTCCAACAGAAATGTAGAAGGTTTTAGAACATCAAGCTTTGAATGTTGTTTCACTAGAATTTTTTTTTAATTATTATTGGTAAGTTATTCATGAAACCATGCAACCAATAGATGTTAAACCCACAACCTCACCCTCCACTTCACTCTTACAAAGGAATAAGGTATCATTTGAGTTACCTTTTTTGAATCTTACGCTGTCTCGTATAATGTTTACCATGCAGAGGAGGAGGTCTTGCATGTCCTTCGTCAAATGCCACATGCCCAGCTTTGTGTCCATGTTTGTGCCCCCTTGTCCCACAAGGAGGTGCCCTTGATATGCATTTCAGCCGACCTTCTGGCTCTACAGGTAACCCAACAGCCCGCTCAGTCTGAACATGGGGTGGGTCGATGCCCGAAGAAGGGCTAGTAGACATACTGTGGGAGGGTGGCTCCGTGTGCATATCAGGAAGGGTTGGATCAATACACAGGTCAAAGGATGGAATGGGTGAAAGCTTAGGAAATGACCGTGGGGTGGGTGGAAGGATGTCAAACCCAAGACATGGATGTGGGGTAGGTGAAGGGATGGTGGGGCTAGGAGATGGATGTGGGGTGGATGGAGAGGGATCGGGGGTAGGGACAACCCGAGGGGTAGCAACAGGCGAACAAGAGCCACGTCCGGCAGGAGCTGTGCTCGTGCTTAGCCTCTCAATAGTGCTTGGCCTCTGAGTAGCCGCTGCCACAAGAGTAGCTGCCTCCTCATTTAGGGCCTTAGGGATAGGAGGTTGTACACGATCAATCTCCTGCACTGCCTTCAGCACATCAGTAATGTCCTTGTAGTCCTCCGTGCCCACTAGGTGACGTCTCAACAAACGGACGTATCCTTCAATTTGCACATGAAGAAACGACTATTAGTCATGCAATACCAAATCAACAATGCCAATGAACAATAGAGTATAGTAATTTCAACAGTTTATCATTTCACTTGATTATAAATCAAACTCAAGCAAGCCGAATCTAAATTTGTCTAATCATTATACTAAGCACTTCACTAAAGCTACAAACACAAAGTTAAGGCTCTATAATGAAGCTCAATAGAGAGTAAAAAACATCAACTAGAATTAACCTACCAGTTTAACAAGGGGTTTGCATAAAGGATAAAAGGTAAATTACAAATATATTATCGTATGAAACAGCTTAACCAAACATAACTACATAGGAGCTAGTTTAGCTTTATCATACACTCTTTTTGTGCTTTAGATGGACAAAAACCATTCAAATAACCCCATCCCTACAGTTCTTACTTACCATATTATAATTTATAGATTTATACTTGAATTCAAGATAAACACTTGATTGGCCATTAAGAAGAATTTGCTCTCAGATGTTAATTAAAACCAGAATTGAATAGATCCAAGTTTATATGCTATAGACAACTACAAAATGTATAGTTGTAACTAATTGAGAATTCAGAAAATAGGTAAAGGCTGCTTGCAAGATGCAAAATGTTGCTATGTAAGGGATGATGTGGAGTTCAAAAATTAATGGGACAATGACAAGTGGAGAATGTTATTCTCATACTAGTGCTTGTAAAGAAATAGGAAAAGATTTACGAATGAAGCTCTATTAAGAAGTTACCATTAGAATCAATTTAGCGTCGGGGCAATCGATGAACCTCCAAGTTACCCTTTTGAACCAGTCGAAGTACTCATGCTGTGGAGGCATATCACTAAGCACTGCTTCACAACGTCGTTGAAGGTGATTACCCCACTTGATGATATGCCCAGCATGTCTCCGCATCCAATCAACACCAACCTTCCCCCTCTAATCAATCCCATGAAGCACTGTATCAGTGTCAACATGACAGGGAATTTCTTGGATCATCCCAAATTGACGAACGACACGATCCGGTGTATGTTTCTCTACTAGGTGGAAACATACAAGCAGCACCGTTGCCGTCCACACGACCCTCCCTGCAATGCACTACAGCGGAAGATCCTCTAATTCAACTTCATATGACTACCACACCACCTACAACAGCCAAAAAACAACTAAGCAACACATTAGGCAACAATGTTTATATTACAAAGTTCACCAAACGTATATCTTGTTCTAAACATGTAAAACAAGGCATTTTCATACCTAGCCTGGCAACATTGAAGTTATTTGCTCACGATACCTGTCCCTAAAGATGTGGGCGAGCCTGTGTTTCTTGATTGGGACTCACAACCACCTACAATCAAGAACAAGGGATCAATATCTACAACTTTCCCACTAAGATAATCATATGATTAAAACTATAATGTAATCAATCTATAATGTAATAAAGTTGTAGGAAACAATTTGCATATAAACTCTCTGAGTTCCAAATCATGGTCATTACGGCTAACTATAACATGTTATAGGGGAGAGCTTGGTTAATGTACACAGTAATTTCAAATAAAGTATTATAACCTTAGCCCAGCCACTCGCTTTTCAACTAATCATTACAAACGCGCACACTCTGTTATGCTGCATATAGAGTATGTTTTCTAATAAGATAGTTAATCTAGTAAACTAAAGCTTGGTTAACTAAGTAGCTTTTATATATTTATAAAATAATAAATAAATAAAAAGAAGTAGCATATATATTAACCTAATAATATAATTTAGGAAATTTGACACAAAATTAGAGTATATTAACCTAATCATATATATTGAACCTCTGTTTAAAATTTTTTAATATTGACTTAAATAATTCCTAGAAGCCCTTAAAATAGATAAAAAAAAAAAAAAAAAGTTACATGATTGTGGGCTTAGGTAATGATCACATAATGTATATGACATGTATGAGGTAGACTTACTTCAGGGATAGTGGACCACGCACTGGAGGATCATAAGCACCCACTGGCGAGCCATGCTCAACTCTCGAGCACAAATATGGGAACCTGGCCCATGCCCAATACTAGACTAACAGCAAGCACCCACCAATTTGACTGGCTGTCTTATCGCTTGCCCTACATAACTCTCTGTACAACCATGCAAGGCAAGCACTTCCCCAACTGTACCTTCATGGGTTGCGAAGGTCTTCCAACTGTTGCACTCACATTAGATGCACCCTATCGCTGGATTTGTCCA
The DNA here is from genome assembly GCA_028535165.1 of Quercus tomentella. Classification (NCBI taxonomy): domain Eukaryota; kingdom Viridiplantae; phylum Streptophyta; class Magnoliopsida; order Fagales; family Fagaceae; genus Quercus; species Quercus tomentella. The sequence continues at coordinate 47,533,541 of JAPQVY010000100.1, forward strand.
TGAAAATTGTGTCCCCCAGTAATACTAGGATGTAGCATCGTGCGTACTTTTGCAGCTAATCCTCTTCAGTATTAGGCAACAATGGATCGACAACTTGCTCCAAAAGCCGTTTGATGACAATCCTCTAGCCAATAAGTTGCTTCATCTCATCATTTATAGGTTGAAAGCCAAGGAAGTCCCGGCACACATCCCGCCATTCTTTCTGCGTGCTCCCTGTTATAGCCTCGCCATCAGCAGGAAGCCTGAGAAGAACCTCCACATCCTACAATGTGATGGTGACCTCACCATATGGCATGTGGAAGGTGTGAGTCTCGGGCCGCCATCGCTCCACTAAGGCCATTATCAGGCCATGGTCAATCTTGATAGTTTTTAGACCCCTTAAAAACACAATTGGATTAACCTAGTTAATTAGCCAAGTTGTTACTTAGTCCAAATTAACAAATCTAGGTTATCACAATCAAAACAATCATATCATGCAAAGCAGCGGAAAGATAAAAAAGACAAAGATATGATCACCCAAGAAACCAAACCGGTAAAAATCTGGGGAGGATTTAATCTAGCTATCCTCAAGGTAAAACTCAATCCACTATCATGAAAGAATCGAAGTTCATACAATAAGACTTACAAACCCCCACGCTCGACTTCTTATTGCTACCCACCAGTAGATCTTACTGACACGATCACGTGCAAGCTCCGAATCTACGGACTCCTTCTTTCTTGGATTCACCACCAGATACAAGCACCCCCGCTTGTGTTTCTTTAAGTTCTTATGGCAGCAACTGAATGATCATCAAGCTCTTGAACGAATCTCCTTCTTGATAATCCTAAGCTTGTGTAAAGGAAAGCTCCTTACAGATCTCACAAGAGATTTACACAAACAGCAATATGAGCAACACTAAAACGTGGCTAGGGTTTGCCTTTTATACCTAGGGCAAATTAGAAAACCCTAAACGTTTTAAAACAAAACTAGGGCTGAGTTGGAATTATGCAAAAAACGCCTCTGACCCGATTTTCGATTGATCGAGCCTAAGTTTCGATAGATCGAACCAGGCCGAAAAGCTTAAATGAATCCTGCAACAGCTTATTCCAACTTTACATAAATGAAACAACTTTGAGCAAGTCTAAACGCGACTAAACATATTGTTTTGATCATGGTTTGCCAACAATACACATTAGAGTTCTAAATACATAAAATCCTAAGTCTTTAGAACCTAACAAATCTCTCTGCCCGAGGTCTTGAGGAGTCCTTCCAAACCAAGTGCCTTAATGATGTCAACAACTCGGTCGTCCACCATTGGCTCTAGATTGGAGAACTCTTCACTACGGCTACGGCAAGTAAGGGACCCCAGATCCTGCACTGAACAAAACCATGGATTAATATATGACAGCAGGTGCGTGTACATTGTATGAATTAAATGGGGTACCATAAGAAGGATACAGTTCAAAACAACACAAATGGTTTCAGTGTTGTGTTTTACCTGCCCATTCCAAATAGCTTCGGACTGATGGTCGGCCTGCAAAGTCAACACCGACTCGTCAATGGGTCCAGGCTGCGCATGGTCAATCTGTCCAGCATTTGCAGCAGCCATACTGCACAAGAATGATAAGCAATTAGTTTGAGAAATGAACACACAATATGCTTATGAAACTAGGTATGAGTTAGAGCAACTAAAGCCAGTTTGTACAATGAGAATTCAGTAAAAGATGAAAGACTGAACCAAAAGAGGCCAATATGAACAGAGAGCTTTTTAGACTTAGGATTTTATTTTTAAGGTAAAGTTTTGAAGCAAGAAAAAGAGTAATAGTAGCAATCAACTGCAGCAGAGCCAAATTAGAATTAATAAACTGATATGCAAGCAAGATTAATAAATAACATTTCAAAAGCAAGTAGAAGATGACTTCCAGTGGTCCTTGTAAAGTGCAAGTTTTCTAAATTTTTATATGGATGTAATGCTTTCTATGGGTATTAGTCATCTCTTTATATGGATGTAATGCTTTCTATTCTATAGCAAAGAAGAACAAGTTTTCTAAATTATTATAAGTTATGAAACTTTGTTTGAGGTTTGTATGACACAACCTTCTTTGAGGTGTGATGCCAAGGAAATCCTAAGTGCGATGCCTAGAATTTTATTGTTTTCTTTTTTTGTTTCTCAAATTCCCAGCTACTTAAAACCTTACAAACACACATTGGTTTGTCACCTTTCAAACCCTAAATCCCAAAACTTCAAAACCCTAAATCACTCACCATCAAACAACCCCAAATACCCCATAAAGAACCAAACACAGTTAATGGCTTACTGTTTACAACCTTGGAACAGCAACCCAACTCTCAAAATTTTCCCTTCATTTCATCCCAAGTCCTTCTATTTCTTTTTACCATTAGAAACCCTATCTTCCTTACTATTTTCTAGCCTTTTTCCCACCAAAACCAAAGCTTAAATTCCAAGCAGTCCAGAAGTTCCAGACCTAATTTGGCTATATTACTCTTTTTTCCTACGTCATCCTCTCTATTTGCCATGAGATATTTTTGTAAATAGATAAGACCTAAATTAGCCACATAAATCATAAGGTTAGATATTACCCACCAAAAAAAAAAACCGTTGTTTTATCCAAGATATAAAATTTACAGAAAGAGACCACAGAAAATGCAATTTGTTGATCAATGCTGTCAAAGACTAAAAGGCCATGCCAAAGAAGAGGAATGTATCATTTACGGATGTGGACAAAGACAGTAACTACAAAGACAAAGAGATGCACCAGACCCATAAATTGCCAAGGGCTAGTGCATTCTGCCAAAGATGATATTTTTGGTTCTAGAAAGATTGGGAGGACACCAAAGGGACTAGACTTGTATCAAATAAAAAATGATATCTAACACAAAACTGCTTTTACTGATTGTTCCTCTTTTTCTTTTTTTTAAGAATTAAACAAAATGTTGTGCTTATAAAAATAAAAATTACAGAATAAAAATAAAAACAAACAAACAAACAAACAAAGAAAAAAGAACTAAACAAAATGTTGTATCAGAAATGATGCCTAACGGTCAGTCCCAAAAGGTAACGGCAACAATGCTGCTCCACAAGACTATAATATAATAAATTTTTTTATTGAATTTCAAGCCACACACCATATTGATCCTCATAAATGGAAATTCAAAGTCTCTGTATCCCTCTTCCCCTATGTTGATTCGACCACAGTTGCCAGCATAAAATGTATGTTTTCTAAAATATTCAACCACGCCATTGAGGTGGCTAAATTTAGTCCGGCTAATTATACACAAATGATGCAGCAAGATTCGATCTTTTTAACTGGGCTTAGTCTATTTCAATCCAAATGGAGAGGATCTCAATCCTTGCACTTGACCTTGCTAAGGTAGACTATCTTTACTTCACCACATCAATAAGTTCCATTCAACCAGAGTATGACACATGGATGCAGATCTGCTAGATGGAACATTAGCCTAGTCTGCATAGTAAATGCTTCCACTCTAATATCAATTTTCAGTACAATACCCCTTCTATGAGCAACATGAGGGCATATGCCCTCCAAGCCAAGAAAATACAGTCAGTCTTTATCATTGACCTCAAACTCTCTTACCCAACCAATTTCATAACTTGATGTGATAATTTGACATTCTCTGTCAAATAACTGACATACACTCTACTGCAATTCTAAATTGCAACCCTAGAGTTCACAATTGCTTTTTACTAGAGTTTGGAGTACTTTATATAAACAAAAACTTAAGTAGAGCAGGCAATTAGCAAAAACAACCAAAAGTAATGGAAAGGGTAACCTATTTAGCCAATTAATTAGGGGAGGACTGGTATGATATAGATGACAGAAGTAAACAAAACAATAATTCAATATCAAATAAAATATCCCAACACAGTAAATGCAGGCAAGGCAAGAACTTAGCAAATCAAATCAAATCAAAAACACTACAGCAATATTACATTAATAAACACAATATCATTTCTGACATTATCAAATTTAGCAAGAAGAAAGCCATCAAACTTTCAGTAACATGGATCCAATTAAACACTAAATCATTAACTTTAACAAACCCTAACATCAACAATTTAATTTAACAAAGACCCAGTTAACAAACCCTAACATCATCACTACAAAACAATGCATAGTTCAAGATAGAAATTTGAAATTTGCCTAATATCAACAGTTCAGCCCACAAACAAAAAAAAGCGCAAAAAAAAAAAAAAAAAAAAAGCATTTAAGAAACTAATTACCTACCATGGGTTTCAGTGAGGGTAAGTCTGTGGAACAGGAATTTGGTGGAGGACGAGGATTTGATAGAATGAGAGTGAGGAATTGAGAGTGTCGTTGTGTCTCTAAGGAATTAAGAGTGAGGAATTGACAAGATGAGAATGGAGGTGCGTGAGAGTGGAGACCGAGTGAGAGTGGAGAGGGTGCGTGAGAGTGGAGACTAAGAGAGAGTGGAGACTGAGTGAGAGTGAAGGTGCGTGAGAGTGGTCTGGTGTCTGTGACTTATGAATTTTGAATAAGCCCTTTATGAAATCGAGTCTTAGAGACTCGGTTTCCAGGTGGCTTCCAAGTGGATCATCCACGTTATTCTCAGAAAACACAAATCGATGCTCAAAGGATCGAGATATAACTCGACTCTCTAATACTTGAGTTCCAAGCGGATGCCACGTGGAAAAATGCCAAATCAGAACAGGGAAACCGAGCCTCTGAGACTCAATTTATAAGCCCTAAATCAAGTCTTTGAAACTCGAGATGTTAGTTAAAAATATAGTTTCGAAACAATGCCTACTAACTATATAGTTGGGCAATTGGGGTTAATTGCCAATTTTGGCCCAAGAAAGAGGTTTTGGGTTATTTAATGAAGAAGTTGAAGAAGTGGGAGGAGAAGGAGATCAGCGAAATGGGACTCCGGCAACGGGGCAGTGATTTTCTAGCAGCGACAGCAGCATAGTGAGAGACCGTAAGTTAATTTGTTACTGAAAGAGGGGAGAGAGATATTGGATCTGAAAATTTTTCTTTCTTTTTGATCTGAAAATCATGTTCCGGTCTGGTATGATTTTTCCGGCCGAAATGTGATATTTCGTCCGGTATAGCCGAAACAACCCAGCATAACCGGTATTTGAATCGGAACAAAACACAAGTGTTTCAGTACCGTTTTAAGCTCCAGTAGGGAATATATCGGCTGGTATGGTACAGTATCGACTCCATTGATGTATAGTTGTATACGCACACTGGTCCATAGCTCATAGCTGCCCCCACACTAACCCACCCACACTCAATGTATAGTTAAGTTGTATACGCGCACGCCACTCTATCTTTTAATTTTACTCTTTTTTTTTTATACAAACTTTTACTTTATCAATTATTATAAGTTATCATACCAATTAATAATTTGATGTATATAATATCAACTTATTTGTATTATAGTGATACTAATTTATTGAATCATTTAATTAATATTCAAATATAAAAAAGACCCCACTTAAAATTTTCGTCTAAGGCCCCCAAAATTGTTGAGTCGGCCCTGTTAGTTTAGGCAGAAATTAAACCTCAAATCTCTTATTCAACCATCAAAGACTTTCTTAATTGAGCTAATTGGAACCCACAATTTTAGAGTTATCTTAATAGCAAAGGATTGTTAGAGAAAATTTTGAGACGTGTAATGAAAGTTATGTAATATAATTACATAACTTTCATTACACGTCTCAAAATTTTCGTACGAAGATTTTGTTACTTATTTGTATGTTTCTTACTTGCTAAAAGCTAGCTATAGGCTGTGTCAAAATAGATGTTTCCTATTTTGCGGCATACCAAATTAATTAAAAAAAAATTGCAATTAATTAGTAATCTTTTTTTTTTTTTTTTGAGACAAATTAGTAATCTTGTTAGTCAAGAATGATAGCATTTTTCTTTTTTTTTATATAGCCATTTTGGCTACTACTGCCTCATTTTCCAGGTCGTATCTGTTGAAAACAATAATCCTAATTAGTCTATTTTTTAGGGGGGCAAAAAAAAAAGACTAATGCAGACATGGTCGTAATTAAATAAGTACCAGTCACAGATGTAAGAAAATGTTCACTCTCACGTTTCCAAGACCTTGTAATATCTTCGAAATATTTCCACTAGCTAAACAAAATCCCATATTTTCATAAATTATATTTTATTTGCATCATCTATCACAAAAGTATAAGTTAAGTATGACATTATCTAAGTTGTGTTAAAATATTTTTATTCTTGGAAAGTCTCACGTTAGTCAACCATGAACTTTGATAAGGATCTAGTTAGACCAAATAGCTTAAAATTTTAGGTTAAATGTTTTAACAAGTTATTCTTTTTTTTATTGGAGAGAGGGTTAGCAAAGAGATATGTTAATAAATTAAGTTTGGTAGCTCACTCCGGAATTTAACCAGTCCAATAGAGTGGCAGGTTAAGCCATAATTCCTTGCTAATTTCTAAGTTGGATGAGATATTTCTATAATTTCATTTATTGAAGATGAAATGGTTAACGTTTCCCATAGGATTTAATTAAAATTGGCAGGTTAAGCCCAACACAAATATATATAATGCCCAGAATATTGGCTGTAACAAGGATTTTTCTAAGATGGCCTCCTAAAATATTTCATCATGTGAGATTGGCTTATATATGTTGAGTCGTTGACCAAACGATGAATTATATTCCATCCTTGAGTTATTCTTTTGTTGATATATATTAAATAAATTATTTAATATTGTATGTGTTCGAACTATGTTTGTTGATTATTCATTTTTTTATTAATAGGTAAATATAAACAACATCAACATATTTAATCAGCTTCTTCTCAAAAATATATACTAAATCATCTATTACATTACATTTTATAATATGATAGTATATAATGAGTGTACCCGTGCAAGTGTGCAACATTCAGGTTGTCATCAACTCGTTGCAGGCAACATTATCTCACCCATTTCAATTGCATTGGAATTATTTAAGATTCTTGTCATTCTCGTATACTGGCATTCCAGAAGCATTAGGAATCTTTGAGTTAAAAAATAGGATTTGTTCCATATATGTTTGCAGCAATTGTTGTATACGGGGTTAGGTGGAAGCAAAAGGAGTTGATAAATAATAAGATAACAATAAAATTAGGGAAGTTGTAGAAATGAACTTGCCTAATTTAATTAGAATCAGTTTATTGAATATCAATTATCAAACCTAATTAAATGTTACTTTGGGAAGTGTATCTACACAATAGTCGCATTCATTCAAAATAAGGTTGATAAATAGTAAGTTAACAATATATTACATAACCCACAAATACAACACAAACATGATACTGTTTTTGCAAGCTAAGGTTTGGTGTGAATAGGAATGGCAAGGGGTCAAATTAGACAATAAAAGTTTCTTCAAACTCAAACCTATAACTATTTTACATGCCAAATCTTATCAAATTTTAGGAATTCTACCCCAAACTCATCCCTTTTATATTCGAAACACTAAAACCAACTTTTTTTTCTTTTAATATTATCATAAGTTATGTCAATCAAGAAACACTAAAACCAACTTGTCAAACAAGAAACATGTGGGGCCAGAGAATTTGTGATCCAGGCCCACTTTACATTAAGGCCCAGGGCTCACGCCGAGGAGAGGCGTCGCCGAGGACATGCAACGGAAGTCCAAATGGCCTAGAGATATAGCCGAGGATGATTCTGTCCTCGGCATCCTAAATCGCTCCTAAAAGAAAGGGCGAGTACGGTGTAGGAGCAGTTAAAGGAAAAGCTAAATACCTCCGCATTGATGGGGAAAGGACCCCTGAACAGTGTGTCGACAAAGGACAAGGGAAAGGCTGCCCTTATTGTAATTAAGTACTCTGCGTCTGACAGAGCAATGTTTTTCAGCTTTTACGACCACCCCCAACCACTTTGAGTATGGGCTGATAGGACAAGTATCAGTCCTAGAAAGCTGAACCTACACATGGACGTTGGGGAGAGGGTAAAGGCTAGTATAAAAGGAGAAGTAAGCAATCCAGAGGGAGGGGAACCAGGCCCAAGAACTAGAGCCTCCCAAGCCGTGCCGAGGATAAAGCCTTCTTGGGCAAGCACAGTTCATCTCTGTAAGATCATAACGAACACCATGACTGGCGGCTGTCCGTTCACCGAGGCCTAGCCTTTTAGCCCATTCTCTACAAATTTTATTGTTTGGGCCCTTAACGTTCGAACCCAAAACATCAATTTGGGGTCGTTACTAATCGAGTCCTTACAAAACACTAAAACCAACTTTTTTATATTATCATAAGTTAGGTCAAATTGATTAAATCAAGTCGAGTTGATTTTAACTTTGACATTTAAAATGTTACTTAACAAATTCGAGCATTGGAAACACTTTTACACAAGCATTAAGTTATATTTTAAGAAAGAGTTTCACACTTACTTCTATTATAGAAACCTATTATTTTTTATGTAAATAAAATTAAAAATACAGGCATTTTAGAAATCTAAATTAATAATGGGTTTGAGCTTAGGTACCTAATGTAAAAACCCAAACCCTAGCTAGCGGATTTTAAAATATTAATAAAACCCATTTGAAAAATCTCTAAGTATAAATGGGTTTGTGTCAAAGTGGGTGGACCCGCCTTGACAATATTAATATCCCGCTTTGACACAATTAATAGATGGGCCAATCTCATGTTAACCTACTTAACTCGGAATCAACCCAAATAGGTTAGCTTGCATAGCAACACAAATTGCACCCGGTTCATAATTTTGAGTGGCGTGTGTGCTCAACTATTCTACAAGGGCGGTGTTACCTTAAGGCCAGGGGATTCAAATGAACCACCTAACTTGGCCAAAATATTATATATATATATATATATATATATATATATATATATATATATATATATATATATATATATATACTTGATCTCCTAGAATAAAAGTTTGAACAGCCTAATCCTAAATTTTGTTTTAAACCAACTAAAATAAGCTTGAATATGATCATTTTAATGTTACTTTCATAATATTTTCACAATAATTTAACAATAAAGATTAAGTGGTAAGTTGTAACTGATTTTTATTTGGACCCACAACTAACATCATTTTTTTACTTACCTTTAACAACTTGCCACCTAGATTTTGTTGTGAAATTTTTGTAAAAATGTTGTGTTAGTAGCACTTCTTAAAATATTTAATTTTATAAGGGAAAAAATGTTTCAAATTTTTGCTCCTTCATTAAAAAAAAAATTTAACATTTGTTTTGGGACTCTAGCTTACTTTGCCGTTGATAGCAAAATTAAAATATTTTTCCCTGCACTTTTTCTTCTTTATAAGCAAAAAATTACACCATTATTATAACCAATAGATCTATATCTACATCTTTGATTTTTTCCTCATTCTCTCATTCTCCCTTATATGTTTTTGCGGTTTTTCTCTCTATTTGATAAAGCAATTTGATAAATCCTCTATAGATTTCCAAGTTCAAGAGATCTTTTAGTGCTTGCTCCAATTCCAAAAGAGTAACCACGTGTATGGTTAAAAAATCATACACTTCAAAAATAAAAACTTATATCAGTTATTATTTTTTCCTTAGTTTCACATTTACTCTTAGTCCAACTTCTAAGTGTGTTACTATTCTTCTTTATCATATATTTTTTATTTAATTGATATTGCATATAAATATATAAGTTATTATTAATTTGACAAAAATGTATGATTAGTTACCTAATTATATATATTTTTATGCATTCAATGGTTATTGTCTTACTGATCTTTAAACTATTAATAACTTTTTTAGAGTACAATATATATAGTTGTGTTGTATACTAAATTATATTTAGAATAGTATTTTAGATTATTGTATAATGTATATAATATGGAAGTTATATATACAGAAAAAAAAAAATAATCATTTTATTTTTTACTCTTAACAAATTTTTAACTCTGGCATTGCTAACCTCCAGAAAAAAAAAATCCTGGAGCTCAACAAAAAAAAAAAGTTAGATGCCTCTAATGGGCTTGACATGTAAGAGATCCCCCTTAGATCTAATACTTAATGCATCTAGTTCAACACTTCAACCATCAAATAAGAGATCCCCCTTGGATCCATCCGAAATAAGTTTTGTATTAAAGTTGTGGTTGTGAGCTTTTAATAATAGACCATTATACGTCACTCTAAAAATATGCATATTATGGGGCCTGTTTGATCCACGATCCAGCCCATAATACAAACCGAATCCGAAAAGCCCAGCAATCCCTTTTCCCGCCCACGCTTTGCATATACTATAAGTATAACCCTCGAATTTCACTTTCTCACTCGTAAATCTCTCTCTCTCTCTCGCTCTCTCTGGAATTCGAAGAAATTCAAACTCTCTGAAACAGATTGCCTCAATTTACAGATCACCTAGGGTTTCAAACAAATAGTCACAGCACAATTTGGCCTCTCAAAGGACCTGTTTAAATCTCTGAAACAAGCAAATGAAGTTGAAGATCAACAAAGCTTGCGATCTAAGCTCCATCTCCGTCTTTCCTCCTCACGCCAGGTTTGAATTTTCCTTCACAAACTCGTTCTGTTTGGTTTCCGAGAATATGCAGGAAAATTTTAAGCATCAAAATTTTGAAATGTTTAAACTAATGAACAGATTCTTCATATTCTGTTTCGGTTTTGATTGTTTACTTTGATTCTTAATGCTTTGGATGAGATGAAGCGCTTTTTATATTTCATTACAAAGGATCCGTTTGGTTTCTGAGAAAATTCTGGAATCAAATCAAAATTCAATCTAAAATTCTTTTTCTTTTATCCGTTTCTCTCAGAAACCAAAGAGAGCGAAAGAGTATTTGTAACTGCCTGTAAATCTGTTTCCATATCTGACTTTTATAGTTACTGCGAGAACATAGGAAAACAACAGATTAGCAATGTTTGAATCTTAAATTATCATATACTTTAGAATTTCAAAAGTAAACTTTCGCTCAACTAATGCTAAATCAGCTATTTGCCTCAGTTTGATTTAATTTTGAACAAATGAGATTGTTCTTTGCTTTAATTCATTCTTCACTATTTGTGCATTAACTTATATTTTGGAAACGATCTGAATTAGGAGATCAAGTGCGGTACCAACTGGACCTAATGCTCAAGCATCACAACTCCAATCGCAACAGTCGCAGCAATCATTTTCGCAGGGATTTTCATCTCAGCATGGCATGTTTTCTCAGCTCTCTCAGAACTCTCTCAATGAGGCTCTGACTAATGATCAGGTTTGAATTTTCTGGTACTGAGCATTTGTTTGATTTGCTGAAGAAATTGAGAACAGGAACAAGAGAATAATTATTGAGCCTTATGGATCTTTAGTCTTGCAGGAAATTGTTGAAAGATAAGTCTTAAGCAAAACCAAATATAATCGAATAATCTTGCTATTTTGAAATTCTGTTAGTCTCCTTGAACTTACTGCTAGTTTAAACCTCTAATAGCAGAAACATTTTTTTTTAGAGTGCAATAATCATATGCATAGGAATTAAAATTTTCATTGTGAAGAGTATAGCTATATTTAAGGATGGCCAGTACATGGCTTTTTGTAATTTCCAAATGGTAGAAGCTATCATGATTCATATTTATCTATGATCATTGCAGAGGTCACCAACTTATGGATTTATACAAACTGTGAGCTCTAGATGTTCACTTCCCACATAGCTTTGTATATATTTACATGTGTTACTTGATTGCATATAAATACATAGAGATGTGTTGTTCTCATTGTTGAATGATATCTGGATAGTTTGGAATGGAGACACGAGCTTAATTGAGTTTTTAGCTCTCTAGAACAGTTTTTTGGTTATATTCTACGGTATGATCTCTTTGTAAAATTCCTTTTCACCAAACCTAATATATAGAATGGTTTTCTCATGTAATGATTTTGAGAGGCATAGGCTTAAATTGTGCTGATGTAAAACAGAAATTTTAAGTCGCCTATTCTGTTTCCTTTTTTGTGGCTTGAAAATGAACTCTATGAACTAGTATGTATACTCGTCTTAGTTTAGTTTTTCAGTCCTTGCAGAGATTTGGTTCTCAAGAACGAGAAAACTCTGTTAAGAAGATTTCTTGCTTGCCTCCACCTAGTTGTTCACGAGAAGAGAGTCAAATGCAAATCTCAAGATCTTCAGCCAATCTAATGCGGAAATGGAATTCTGCTTCTGTTACAGATCATAGATGTAAGTTCAAAATTTACTTTGTTTTCTTGAAATTGTTTAAGTGTCTTTGTAAAAATGTGGTTTCCTTTCTTTATGCCATAAGTATGTATTTCCACAGATATTGAACTTTTTATTTTCCTGAGCAGGTCAGATTAGTGAAGAACTTGAACATCGAATTGGATTGATGGAAACTTCATTAAGCAGGTTTGGAATGATCCTGGATTCTGTTCAGAGCGACGTCATGCAAGTAAACAAAGGAACAAAAGAAGTTTCACTGGAGAGTGAGTATTCTATTCCAACAGTCAATACATTAAAAAGTAGGATCTGAAGAGAAACTATATAACTTAATCTTTAAAAGTAATACTGTCATTTTCTATATAAGAGACTAGTGACATAAAAACCAGGAAATATATACTACTTTCATAAAGTTTCAGATGAATTAGATGTTGATGTGTGGCTTAACTTACGGTTTGGTTGTATTTGATGATGAATTTGCTTGATTTTTGAATTATGTAAAGATCTTCATCTATTAGGTAGGACTTAGTTAGATTTGATGAACAGTGAACACAATAAATTGTTCAGTGCAAACAACTGTGCTTCCAAATCTATATTGTATGCAATGTAAATAGTTGGGGAACATAATTAACAAAATAATTTTCTTATGTTTTCTCAAATTTGATTCAGTGGACAGCATACGGCAGCAACTGATTGTTAAAGATAACATTCTGCAGTCAATGGTAAAGTCTAATTGACCTGCTTAGGTTTTAAAATATCAAGTGATGTGTTGTTTGAGATATGGTTTCTTCTAACACGTTTGAGATATGGTAAACCAGAACAGGGGACAAGAAGATTTGAAAGCTAGCATTGCTGGGGGATTCAAGTTAATATCTGATCAGCTTAGCAAAGATATATATCAAGACAAGTTACAGGAGACTTTTAAGGTGGTCTCAGCCTTACCACAGCAGGTGGAAGCATCTATATTGAGATTACAAGATAAGCTCGGCAACACCCTCTCCAAAGAAGTGCAAGTATGTACGATGTCGTAATGGAAACTGCTGATATATATGTGATTCAAGGTTTTAAGATAATTCATTTTGTGGTCCTTGACTGTAGCAAATGTTTTATTGAATTTTATTTCTTTGCCCGACACAAACAATTCTCAAATCTTCCCTATTCTCTTTCTTTTCAATTTTCTCAACTCAATATTTCTACTATAGATATTAAATAATCTTTTTCTTCATCAATTATTCTCAGACAATGGCTTGCAGCCTGAAGACTCCTAACCAAAAATATATAGCACCCTCTATCCTCCTCCCAGAGGTGCTTTATTCTTCTTGGATAATGACCCATTAGCTTCTTTAAGTACTCATGTATAGTGAAGGTGTGATCTCAGAAAACCTCTTACATTTGTCAATCTGCAGGGTACTGACCAACGTGCTACTTCACAGAGATATGAAAAGCCTCCTAGGGAGTATGTAAAACTCTTTTTCGTTTTCTTTTTCTTTTTTTCTGTTGGATATAGTCCTGCTTAATTGGACAAGTTACATCCCCTGTCCGATCCTCATGAATAACGTGATCTCCCTAAATATTTCAAGTATTAACTGAAATTAAAGTCTAGCTTCTAGGATATATTCTTTACTTCTCTTTACGACTTTAGCTGCCCCTGCCCTGGAGAGGGGGGGGTGTGTTGGGAGGGCGTTTACCATTTTTGCCCAAAAATCTGAGAAAAGTTTCAGATAGGAATAATTCAAAATAATCTAATTTTAGTAAGGGAAGAAGACTAGAAAGGATTTCTTTTTTATTGGTAAGCTACATACACACACTCAATGTTGAACCCACGATCTCATTCTTCATCTTTCTTATAAAATATGGAAGTGTCATTTGAGCTAGAGCTCATTGGAAGAATTCTAGAAAGGATAGACTAAAAATAGATTCATTTGAAGTCATCCATTGACTGAAATGTAGGGTAAAGAAATCTCTTGATCATTTCCAAAAGGGAAGAAAGAAAGATTTTATAAGCACGTGCATGAAGATGGTGTTCAAATCAATAACTCCTGTTATTGTTTTTGTAGAGCTTTAAATTGTCTGGTGCTCGGTTGTAGTGTTCCTAGTTTGAAACTAGAGTCTTCTTCCGTCAATGTGATCAGGAATTAAGAATATTTTTTCATCCCAAAAAAAAATATATATATATTTTTTGTATGATTTTTCTTCTTTTTTTTTTTGATAAGTTTTTTGTATTAGTTTTCTTGGGAGAGAAAGGTGCATGATTTTTGGTTCGATGCCATCTTCTTGGACATATAAGTTGGTCCTTTAGTCCTTAGATTTTGTAACAATCTTTTTTTTTTTAGCCTTTCAAGAGATTAAAATTGTTTGCTTCATTCCAGTTTGGCAGTGTCTCCAAAGGCCTATAAGAAAGTAACTATCGTTCCGAAGGTAGAAACAGGAGGCTGGAAATCAGTAAAAGTGGATAAGGCAATTTCCACTAATAGGGCATCCAACAAGGTGCAGAAACAAAACAGAGTTTCCCCCCTAGAACAGGTAATTCATTGGTTTTTTTTTTTTTTTTTTCTCTTCCATCTCTTTTTCCTCTTTCTTTGTCAGGAAAGGCGGCTCTTTTCTGATTGAGGTATGTTAGTTTAATCCAGCATCTGCTAAGGTGATTGGCATGATCATGTGAATTGTACTGAGTCACGTTCCTTAACGTGTACTTGAAAGCAAAAAGTGACCTTTTACCCCAAGTAGTGTATGAAAATTTTGGCACTTACTCGTTTGAACAATATAAGTCTGTTTTCGTGGCCCATTTGAGATGGCAATACATGATGCAGGAAAAGATTTGTAGAGTTATCATTGAATCAGATGAGGAGATTGATAGAGATTTTTCCTGCTTGCTTGAAGAGGAAACAGGTAGTTAATGACATTTATTCTTGACTATTATTTTTCGTGGCTCTCATTGATTAAATTTTCTAGTGGAAGCATTTATTTCTTTGAATATTATTGTTCATGTCTCTCTCTCGTTGATTTTATTTTCCATTTGAGGTAAACATTGAACCCCTATTGATTTACTAGACATCTTTCATCTTTGAGATGCCAGCTTTCTGATCATGGAGATAGATAAGATTGAACTGTAATTTTAGGAACTAGGAATTGTCGTAGATATTATAGCTGTGCCGAAGGGCTATTTGAAGACAGCTATTGGCTGCTATTCAGATACAGATAAACATGTTCGCAGGTGTCAAAAATCATTCACTAATCTGACGGTATACTTTTTTTTATTAAACTTAGGAATAATGTAAGTGTTTTACTTCATTGAAAAGTAACATGATGACAGCATAATGATTTCTATTTTTCTTCTTCTTTTCATGGCACACATAGATGTCAACTTTTGAAATTGTCACTAGTTTGCCTTGTTATTTTTCCAGTAAACATTAATTGCTTCACAATCTTTGCTCTCATCCTGATTGCTTCCTTGGTGAAGGCATAGGAAAGTTTTTTAATAAGGAGGTAAAGGAAGAGACTGATCGGATTCTGAGGAAAGCAAGGAGGCGAAAGAGAAAATGCTGTAATCCAATAATTATTAATTGAAGGTAAAAATTTTACTATTATATTTGCAAATTGTGCAACTTCATACTCTGCAGAATTTTATCGATTTCCAAAGTTATTTTCTGGCACTAAGTGTAGATAAATTCCTTAGACTGCATCACTGAATTTAAAAATCTTTTCATTGAATTCCACACGGAAATTGATAGTGCAATTGGTTGATCATATCATTTGAGATGAGGTTGCTCCTTAATATGCATTGTTTGGAGGCGTGGGGTAGGGGGTTATGCCCTTCAAGGTTTTGACTGTAATGTTGATGAGATTATAAATATTATGAAAATTTCTGGAAAGATGTATTTCAAAAGTTAGAAAGGAAACATCTTTCTAGCATGGTTACTTTGCCAATAATCACTTTAGAACTTTCGGTCTCACACACCCATCTAGGCCACTTGCTCTAGTGGGACTAAGGGAATGGGGATGACATCTTGAGATAGGGTTTCTTTTGCTGTGTGAAGTAGTTCGCTAACTACTTTATAACATTCTTCTTTTTTCGGAACAACCATGGTATTAAAAAGCTTAGAAAAAAAGTGAGTCTATTGGGTTGGTGTGCTTGTGTTTTTATGATCACATTCTAGTACTATAGTTAGACAATCAAATACTCATTAAATTTATTAGTTTGGGACTAGAAATATTCAATGCATTTACAGATCTACTAAAGATGTTAGAAGTTCCCTTAGTACTGACATCATTTATGACAGTTTTTCTTTGCTACTTGGCAATAAAATATGTTTGCAATCACTCTATTGTTACATGAAAGAGGCACAATATGAAGCCTATTGTATCTCCCACGCAATTCTAGATTCCCTTATGTGCTTTAGTCATTGTTTTTAATGGCTCTGCTGTTAAATGAGGTTATGACCCAGAATTACTGGTTGTTCAGGTGCAAGATACATTTGATGAAATGACAAATGATGTTTTGAGAAATTATATCTCAAAGCACCCCAGTGCACCGGGGTGCCCCCCACACTGCCATACTACAAATCCAATTACTTGGTACATTTTTTAACACACCAATGTGTAATCTTGGAATTTTTTTTCTTCCTTTCTGCGCCGCTTGATCATTTTCTATCAATAAACTGACTTCTAAATGAAGATTTCTAGAGGACTTTGTATTGTGATGCAGCAAATTAGTGGCAAAAATGTGGGTGCAACGGAGTAAGTGCCCACTGCTAGATGAGGCACATGGCCAAAAAAAATTCGTTCCCAAAATTTATGGTTGTCCCCATGAATTAGTATTTCTGATAACCATCTTAATACAAAAAATCATGAGTATGAATTTATTCAACGCCCCACCCCAACCAGAAAATAAGACCACTCATATATGGGAACAGAACTGGTCTTGGTAGTCTACCGTCCAAACAAAATGATCATTGACTCTACTTATATTTTCCACTTTATACTCTAGCAATTGAAGTATGTGATGTTCATCAATTTTTTAAGTATGCCGTGCATTTGAATTTTTTTTTTTTTTTTCTAATTTTAAACATAGGCTACTTTATAAGGAAAAAGGGACGTGGTAACGAGGATTTTTATTGGTCATTTACATACAAGGGTTTTCCATTTCAATGATAAAATTAATTAATTTAGTGGTTTTATCAAATCTCAAACATGAGCCTACCCCATGAGCAGCTGTTTTTTTTTTTTTTTCCTTTCTTTGTTTGTATAATCAACCTCTCAGGTGTTTTCTGCCATAAAAATTTTGAACACTCGAAATTCAATTTGTATCCAGTTTGGGTTTTTACTTTTTATTCGAGATTGCGTTTTTTAGCCCATAGACTAAATATCAATGCCAAGGGAAGCCCACAAACTAATATCAGTAGACACTAGACAGTATTCCAATAACTGAAGCTCTAAGCGTGAGAAAAATTCAAAGCCCACGTTAGCTCATATATGGGCTCAATAGTTCAAATCTGTCAACGTGCTTCATGCTATTGTTTGTCATATGTATTTTACAAGAGAAAACCATCTGAACTTTCCCTTTGAGAAGAGAGATTCAACTCGCGCTCCCCTTACTGTTAACACCTTTTTTCCACTTTATTGAACAACGATTGGACAATGCCCTAGATGAGCTAATAGTTACTGTCATGGAAATTAAGATGAGTTCATCTTTAGGGGCTGGGTTAGAGTTTCTGAGTTTCAATTTTTTTTTGATACACAGAGTTCCAAGTATATTACTGCATAAGTACGCTCCAATTATTTTGGCGGAAAAATACATTTTTTATTTATTTATTATTAAAATAAATAAATAAAAATCAAGAATAAAGGAACAGAAAACAAGTCGAATAAAGTGGGAAAAAAAAAAATTTTAACGGAATTGTACGCAATATAGCACATAAAATCATAAATAAATTTCACAACACAAAAAACTCTCCCAAGTCCCAATGACAATCCTCACTATTTGCACCATCTCTCATTCCATACATTAACTTTTCTCTTCTCTCTAAATAATGTTTTTTTTTTAATCAGTTGTATTTTCACCTCATATAATTTCAAATTTGAGATATATGTTTTCTATTTGAGACTCTCAAATGAAATGACCAAAAGAATAAAAAGAATATTTCCTATTTAATGTTTTTTTTTTGTGGGTGAAATTTTTTGTCACTACAAATATTTGGAAAATATTTAATTAAGAATTAACGGTTTGAGCCAAACAATAAAATAAAAAATAAAAAAGAGCTGTTTTTAATTTCCTTAGGGTCACAGACTTACAATTAAAACGAGAGTTTTCTTCTTTTCTTTTCTGTTTTTTTTTTTTTTTTTTTTTGAGAAACGAGAGTTTTCCAAAAAATGATATTAAGGAAAACGAATAATTTTCTAAAAAGATATTTTCTATAAAAACAAACAAAACAGAACGCTCTTAACAATAACAATATATGACGATGATGACAAAAAATAAATCCATAGTCGTTATTCACTAGGTCGCTTTCAAAGTTGTCTTAGAATGAGGATGGTCTAGACTCTAGATACCCTTACAAGAGGCCGAATCTAAAGTTCTGAGCAGATAAAAATTAATCGTTGCAAACTTCAATTTGACTCCTTCCATCTGTAAAACCCAACGCATGCCATTGTAACGTCAAATTCATTATGTTCTTTTTTGTGAATTATATGATCTGAGTTTCTCTCCAAGAAACTACTACCGCAAGTAACAGTAACAAAGAACTGGGCCCTCAAAGCACCACCAAGGTGTAACACATCTCTATTCCTCAGTTGTCCTTTTTGTCATTTTAAAAGCGACGTTAATACAGCCTTCATCTGCTTTTTCAAATCTCAAATTAATATATATCAAAAGCTCTTTATATATATATATATATAGATAATTTCTATGATTGGATGGCTAGAATTTTATTGCTCATCAATCGATGCCTTTGTTTATTTCCTCTCAAATTGGCATCTATCTTGTCTTATTAAGAGGGATTAAGACAATACTGAGGCCTTTAATTTCAAAGCTATAATTTAACCTCAATTGTCAATTATATGATGTTAATGGATTAGCACCTAGGCAAATCACTTAAGCGTACTTGACTTATTTTACTTTTGGTGATGAAACAGAAGAGTTTCTTCTCGAAGTGCTCGGCTCTTGCAAGTTTCAACTTTAACCTCTAGCTACAAAGTACTCGCATTCCGTTAAGATCTAGATCATTTACAAGCTAAACAGGGTTTATATTTAAATCATGGAAAAAAATAACTAAAGCAGTGCAAATGGCAAAAATTATCGAATTTTGTCGATATATGATAGGTGACATTGATTGTCCTATTATTCGACCGACGACTCATCATTTCACTACCTCTTTAGTTAGCCAACTCATAAACATGGTACATATTAAAGTAGATTTCACTAGCCATAATCTTTATTGCTTTTTTGAGAGAAATAGGGCTTTTTTACTTTTCTTTCTCTCTAGATAGGGGGGTATGTGTTGGGAGTCCTCTTAAAGGTATTGAGTTTTCAAAAGAAAGGGGCATCCTATGCTTAAAGAGAATGATTGGAATAGGGACTGTCCAATGCGCAATACCCTAAGCTTGGAGAAATTAAAATAGCCTTAAACCGCCATCCATAGTCAAAAAGTTCAGTAGCCCCACTTGGGATTAGAGAAATGAGATTTGATTTCATCACAAGTTTCATGATTATTTCCCCACTGCCTTAATAAACTATTAGCTTTAAAAAGGAACAAAATAATATATAGTCGTCTTACTATGAACATTGCATAACCTTCTCTATTTATATAGAATCTCAACCATAAAAGTTTTAGTAGTAGTAGAATATTAGAATTGTTTACAAGACTAAGAGAATCAGAAATAGGTAGCAAAAGAAAATATTACATATTCAGTTGACTACATACGTCTATATCAAAAAGCCTTAAAGAGGTTGTACATTTATTATATGAAACTAGTTCGCAGACCCGCGTTATGCGCGGAAAAATTTGAAACACAATGCAATAAAAAAGTTATCTCTTATTTTATAGTGTGAGAACTATTAGACTTATTTTATAGTGTGAGAACTATTAAACCAAGTTGTAACCATGTATATTTTGTTAATTACTATACAAATGTATGCAAACCACCTCGTATATAGGTATATTTTTCTCCGAAACATATCGACATTTCTTTCTTTATAATCAATTAATCATATACTCCATCATAAAGTGAAAATATAAAATAAAGTAAAATAAAATGTAAAAGGCAAACTATTTTTTCATCATATGAACATATGAATAAATCCCGCAATATATAACTCTTTAAATTCATAACTAAATGATTACTGAGATTATATAGTAAAATAAGACCAACCTATCCATCATGACATTGCAGTATCATCTAGATATAAATATATAAAAATCATGTTTTATTGATCTTGTCTTATTAACCAAAAGTATCATCTATACAACTAATAAGATCTTTAGAGAGTAACATATGATGGAGAATTCTTAGTTTTAACAGTTGATTATATACATAAATCATCCAATACAAATGTCGAAGATAGAATCTATAACTTTAATACAAAAATTTGGCAAAATGATTGAATAGTATACTACCTTCAACTTAGTGAAATTAAGATATTTTTTATAGGAAGTGTACATGTTCAACCAAGAGGAATTAATCAAATAATTATTAATCACTATTAATTATGTTAGTTTGCTCTTTGCTTTTCATGGTATCTCACTTTTTAGAATGAAGATGGCATTAACATATTTAAACTACGACAATTATAGAGTAATTATACAAAACTACTCAAAAACTATTGTTCAAAACTTGGTACAAATAAATTCATTTTCATGTTCCATATGTTGTACATACTTATGGAATTTAAAAGTTCATTATCCATTAAGGCTTGGATCAAAAATAACAATGACTTCTTTATCAAAAACCAACCCTATTGAGAAGTTTATGTGGTGTAATGCATAATTAGGCAAAAGTGGGGGTACCTTAGGCATTGCGTTTGTTGTTCCTATAACATAAGCTTAATCTGGTGCTATGTAATATAATTTGTGCAATTTCAAAATCACAAAGAGACTAAAAGGGAAAAAAAAACAAAAGATTAATTCAAAAATGTTAATTAATCATTGCATATATGAAATATTTAAGTAAATAATAATGGAACATCAAATTTTATTCAAACTAACACTAAGCTTCTTTTTTCTTTTCGTTTTTCTTTTTTTTTTATAGGTAGATAGTGGTGGAGGGGGGATGGTGGGGTTTGAACCATAAACATGGGACACTAGAAAAAATGTCTTTACCGCTATGCTATCATTTGCACCCCAAAAACTAATCTAAGCTGTTAGAAAAAAGAATAATTCAAATTCCAACAAAGAATTAATCAAGTTCCTCATGTATCTATACATAAAAACATAAATAGCATAATGATACTCTACGGTAAATTATATTTTATTTTATTCTCTTGTTGATATTTTCCTTAAAGATGATCAGCTAAGCAAAGTAAAAGCTTACCAAGAAAACTCATATTAGCTAAAAATCTTATGACAGAGATGCTAATTGTTTGTAATAGAATGACCAAATGAAAATAACAAACAGATTTGAGAATAACACATAAGATTTATAAAAAGAATTTTACCAAAACATGGGATGCAACAATAACAAAATTACTACACTGAATATTTTTTTACTTTCCCGATACTCTACATATAAACAAAAAAAAAAAAAAATCATTATCAATATGTTTCATATCAACATTAAGAATTTTTACAACAATGATGAGCCAAATAAAATTGCATTGACGATTCTAAGTCAATTAAGAATAACAAAAGTAAATATCATTAAAAAATTGGGGAAAGAAAACAACAAAATCACTTCACAAAGACTAAATGCAAGAATGCCGAAAGGAAAGGAAAAAAAAAGAAGAAGATCATTTCTAATTGTGCATTTTGTTTACCTCAACAGTCATTCTATTGCCGACTTAACTTTGAAAATCTCTGACGAAAACAATTGATGTCTTCTCAAAATGGTGAAAACTAAAGCTTGATAGGGTGATCGTTTTGAGCTTATTTTTTTGTTGTAGATGATGGGGTGATCGTATCTAGAATATACATTGGTAGATATAACATCGCAAAGCTTAAATAAATAATTGATGTGTGAGTGAAAGAGATATAAGGTTGTGAAAAACTGAAAATTTGGAAGAGGAAACATGGTAACAGTAGATAAACGAAAAGACACAAAACTCATCTTTAGGCTAGAGATTATACTTGAAATTTTAATTGTATCCACTAAAACAATAATGAACTATTCAATTTTAACAATTACTTGAAATTAAGAAGAAGAAAACAAAACATTGAAATCAACTTGGGTGGCTGAATAAGATCAAGTATAACTGTTAAGGAAGATGGAAATGGAGGGACACTTCAAAGCCAAATCCAAATACACGTACTTGTTGGAGTTCTGGCTGCTGGCCCTAACAAGCATGAAGGTTTCCATGATGTGCGTACAAATTACAATTACACAAAACCAACCCTTACTGGTATATGTTGTATGACTTATGGATAGATAATTTTGGTGAAAGTAATAGTTTTTTGGAATTTTTGTCACCTTCAAGGTAAAAGGTAAATGCAAAGATGAGGAAGGAGATGTGCTTAAGAAAGAAAGCAAAGGACAAACTTCCTAAAAATGGACTGGGGCTGGCTGGGGGACTAAAGACCGGCATTAAGAATTAATCATAGAACAAAAACATTAGCATTTAAGAAAAATAAATAGTAACGGTTGAATAGTAATAGAATACATCAACATGTTTGTCCATGATCTATATTTAATTTATTTTATATAAAAAAAAAAAATAGAGAGAAATCATAAAGGAAAAAAGGATTTTTTTTTAAAAAGTATGACATGGAGGATGAGATGGCTCAACAAAAGCGTAGCAACGTTAAATGCCACGCTTCAACTTTTAGATATGTGTAGATATGGATTATATTGTTACAAAAAGTTTATTGGGGTTATGATGAACATTATAATAAGTTATGATCAATATTATAAGTATTGCAAGAGTACAAGTTGTACAAAAACATTAAATTAGATTGATATCTCCAACATTTCCACTCAAACTTGAGGTGAAACTTTGAAGATACCTTGAATTTGGAATGCAATATATGCAATAGATACGATGGCAATATTCAATCAAAAAAGAAAAAGAAAAGACGATGGCAATATAGTGGCTACTGTAGTTGGCTGACTCTAATGCTATAATAGAATTGTTATTGGAGTTAAGAAAATGAGAGAGAGAAATAGTGATGGAAGCAGAGATTAACATAGATCAACTTGACAATTTGCATTCACAAAAGGAAGCTTTAAGAGGCTACATCATTACTATATGAAATTGTTTTGTGACAATGAGAGTATATGTATAGAGTGTAAACTATACCTAGCCAAGATAAAGGGTAACTTTATTTAGAAATAGGGTTATAAATGTCAAATAACAAATTTCATTTTGAATTCAAAAAGAGAACTTTTTCCCTTCACGTTCAAAAAAGAAATTACAGTTACTGCTTATCTCTAAAGTTTATCATTTTTATTTATTTGAAAAATAAATAAATATATATATATATATATATTTCTAAGTTATAATAAATGCAAATTATTAACTTTTACCCAAAAAAATAAAAGAGCCTTTGAACACACACGTGAGCACATGCTCAGAAGCTAGTATATATATAATTTCTTTTGAAAATCATAATATTTTTTATTTTATTATCAATGTTGTGGGAAGGGGAGGCTTGAAGAAGGATTATTACCAAATAGATCCGACCCGAGGAGAAGGTGGGTCCAACTTCTCATCAGCTCCGGCCCAGCACAACGATGATAACCCAGATACTGAAATCGAGGAAAAGGCCCGCTCGAGGAGCCCAAGGAGCGAACACTCCTCGGAAGACTGTAGATAAGCCACGTGGGCCAGAAGACTGAAGATCGAGGAAAGAAGTAGAGACATACAAGTAAAGAAAGGGGGAAGTTTCCAGATAAAGTACCCATCACCTCCGCATTCAATGCACTACACCAACTCAGCTAGCCGCATTAATTGCAGAATGACCCTTGAATAGTACCCTCATAGCTTGCAGCACATTCTACCACCTCCAGCAAGGTCTTAATGGAACAAGCATCCAAGTGAAGATTAGTAGCTGTCCAAGTGAAGGGCTGAGATGCACTTCAAGTAGCTATATAAGGAAAAGACACTCCTCCAGAATGGGGGGACGAAAGAATTAAACGGAAAAATCTAAAGTGTAACCAAGAACTTTGTAACCGAGAAGTGTGATTATACAAGTTAAGGCTCCTTGGACCATCCTGAGGAAGAACTTACATCAGTATCTAAGCTTGAAAGTTTGACCTTGATAACCTACTTCTGCAATATGAAGTTTTTCCTTGATTGCTCATTCTTCTTTTAATCATCTGACATGATTATTTAGGCTTAAAAAGTTAACCTTGATAACCTCCTTCTACAAATTAATTGTATTGGGCCACGATACAGTATAAGACCATCTAACATGGGCCGGGGCCACTGTATTTGATGCACACAAATGTCTTTTAAAAATTCAAAACTTATATAATGAAAATAAAAGTTGAAAAAAATAAAGAAATAAATAAACAAGATTTTTAATTAAAAGGAGAAAAAATAAAATTATTATTACTTTTCAAATGTGATTAAAAAAGTACAAATTAATAATATAATAATTTAGTCTTCTTTATGTAAATTTCTATAAAAGCAGTAAATAATGATTTCATAATAAACTTCAAAGTTTAATATTATTTTAAAGTTATTAGCAAATAATATATATATATTATTTTAAAGTTGACTTTGAAATTTCAAATACATATACATTCACAATATAATTTTTAAAATGTTACAATTTGATTATTTTATGAGTCTATATTAAAAATATATATATTAGAATTCATATGAGTTGTACTTGGTTTTATTCTACAACGATAATAACAACTCCACTTGACCCAAAACCTATGATATTGAGAATAAGTTATGAAATGTCATATTAGCACGACAATAGTACAAATTTTACAAGTTCATTGACTCTATATTGATATCTCGATCTAACAAACTGTTGAGGAAATAACACCTTGGAGAGACTCCAATTGAGGGGTCAATATCAAGGTTTTCAAACCCAGACTGGACCGTACGGTCCGATCGGGAAAACCTCAAACCGTTCAGATTCACGGTCTGTTTAGGGTGAAGAACCGTTCCTTGCAAAAGAAGCATGGAACCATATGAACCGCGGTCCGATCGCCCGGTTCTGTGAATCGTGACCGGTTCACACAATTCCTGTGTTTCAAGCCTTGAACGACACCGTTGGACTCTCTTTTCTGTTTTTTTTTTCCTATACGGCATCGTTTGGGTTATGGGCATACACATTCCATAAAATAGAAACCCAGAAACCCTCAAATCTCAATCACTCTCTCAAATCTCATCTCTGCCTCTCTCCCTCGTCGCCATCAGCCACCACTCTCTGCTGACTCAATCACTCTCTGCCTCTCTCTCACTCTGCCTCGTCGCCATCGGCCACCACGAGCTACCCAGATCGCAGCTCTCTCTCAATCACTCTCTGCCTCTCTCTCACTCTGCCTTGTCGCCATCGGCCACCACGAGCTGCCCAGATCACAGCTCACTCTCTCAATCACTCTCTGCCTCTCTCTCACTATTCCTCGTCGCCGTCACTCCAAGTCCCACTCTCTGTCATTCTTCAACTTCAACTCATTTTGACTCTGCTCTTGCAAGGTACTTTATCCTTTTTAATTCTTCTTTCTTTTATGTCAATTTATATTTTTTGGCCAATTTATTGTGTAAAATAATCTGTGATCAATTATGTTATGTGATAATTGCAAGTGAGAGTATATATATGTTTGTGTTTGTGAATATATGTAGCTATATGTGGACTGTCAACTGTGTATTTGGATATTTGGGGTGATGGATCTGTTGTAAAAAATTGGTGAATTTCAGAAATTGTATGAAGTTGTGAATTTGTGATTCTTTGACTCTATGACTTTGTGTATATTAGTTTGTTAATTTGACTCTATGTATGAAGTTGTGATTCTTTGACTCTATGACTCTGTGTATATTAGTTTGTTAATTTGACTGGTTGTTTAGTCTTTTAGATTAAAATGGAAACAGAGACCAGGTCTACTCCATCACATGAAGTTGATTCCAATGTAGTGGAGTCTAGCTCAAGAGTAAGGGAAAAGGTTGATCCGGCTTAGGAACATTTTAGCCTTGGGGCAGATGAGAAGAGACGGAATACTTTTACATGTGTGTATTGTAGGCAAACATATAAAGTTAGGGGTATTAATAGGATGAAACGACACCTTGTGGGGATAAAAGGTGATATTGGATCGTGTAAAAAGGTTTCTCATGATGTGAGATACCAAATGTTGGAATATTTGAAGGAGTTTGAGTTGAAGAAAAAAGCTGAGAAACAACGTCAAGAAGAAATGTTTAGTGTGCCTTCCACAAATAGTGATATGCAAAAAGATGAAGATGTTCAAGAAGTATTTAGTAGTGGGTTGCCTAAAAAACCTGTTTTAGGTAAAAGAAATGGTACAAAGCCAGTGGATAATTACTTTGCTCCAAGAACTACTCCAGGAGCTCAACCTGGTCTTAAAAGTGTGTTCCAAAGCAAAGAAAAGGTGAGGCAAGCTGATGGCTATTGCAAGGTGGATGTATGACAATTGCATTCCTTTTAATGCAATGAATTCAGTGTACTATCAAAGGATGATTGATGCCGTAGCTGCTGCTGGTCCTGGTTACAAAGGTCCATCTTATCATGTTATACGGGTCCCTTTGTTGAGGGATCAAAAGAAAGAGGTTCAGTTGTTGGTTGAGTCACAACGTAGGCATTGGGCAGAAGTTGGATGTACACTTATGGCTGATGGTTGGACAGATACTAGACATAGGTCATTGATTAATTTCCTTGTTTATTGTCCTAGGGGAATGGTATTTGTAAAATCAGTTAATGCCTCAGAGATTGTGAAGAGTACCAGAAACTTGTTTAAATTGTTTGATGAAGTAGTTACATGGGTTGGTCCAAAAAACATAGTTCACATGGTTACTGATAATGCTTCCAATTATGTATTTGCTGGTAAATTGTTGTGTGAAAAGTATAAAACTATTAGTTGGTCTCCTTGTGCAGCACATTGCCTGAATCTTGTGTTGCAGGATATAGGAGACATGCCTCATGTGGATAGACTCAAAAAACGTGCATCCAAAGTTACAGTTTTTGTTTATAATCATGTGGCTTTGATTGCTTGGTTGAGGAATAGACTTGGTTGGACAGATATTGAACGTCCGGGAGCAACAAGATTTGCTACTACTTTCCTTTCATTTGGAAACATTCATGTGCATAAGCATGACTTGCAAGCCTTAGTGACTAGCAAGTTCTTTGTGGAAAATAGATTGGCAAGAGAGTTAAAGGCAAAAGAAGCAGTTTCTATCATTTTGGATAATTCTTTTTGGGATGATATTAATGTTCTTGTCAAGATTTCATCGCCACTCATTCGTTTGTTACGGATTGTTGATTCTGATCAAAGGCCTGCAATAGGATATATGTATGAGGGCATGCATAGAGCACAGTTGGGAATCAAGAAGATCTTCCGAATGAAGAAGCACTTGTACAAGCCATACACCTCAATTATAAAAAGCCGTTGGGACAAACATTTGTGTAAAGATCTTCATGCTGCTACATATTGGTTAAATCCCGCTTTTCAATATGATGAGGAGAATTTTTGTTGGAAACCAGCAATAAATATGGCTGTTTTGGACTACATTGGGACAAAATATGATGGTGACAAAGAAAAGGTAATTAAGGAAACCCAATATTTTCGAGACCATATTGGGAGCTTTGATAGAGATCTTGCATTGTCAACAAGCAAGACCACTCATCCAGGTGAGAAGTAATTAGTTTACTTTAATACTATAAACAAATCTTAGTTTTTTTGTTCATGTTGAAAGTTAGTTTTGTCACTATAGTTAGAATAACTGAAGTAATTATTCAATTGAAAGTTTGTTTGTTTTTGTTGATTAATATTAGATTATGTTGTGTTATGAAAATCAGATGAATGGTGGAAGTTGTGGGGTGTTGATACTCCAAACTTGCAAAAATTGGCAATTAGAATCCTTAGCCAAACTTCCGCCTCTTCTGGATGTGAGCATTGTTGGAGTTTATTTGACCAAATACATTCTAAGAGGAGAAATAGGTTGGAGCATCAAAAGCTCAATGATTTTGTGTTTGTTCATCATAACTTGCGATTGAAACATAGTTAACTAAATGCTATATCTTGTCATTATATTAATTTTTAAGAAGTCATTTATATAATGTAATTGTTAGTTACTAATTATGTTCAAATTCCAATAATGAGCATGACATTTTATGATGCAGGCTTTACAACAAAAAGTTTAATTTTGAACCCATTGATTATGCAAGTATCGACAAAACTGATTTTTGGGTATTTGTGGAAGAGGAAGACCCATATCTTAATTATGAAGAGTTGGAGAATGCAATTTATGAAGAGGGTGCATATCCAGCAAGTGCAGAGCCTTCTTCTAATATTGAAGGTTAGTTTATATGTAAACAATTTGATAACCTATAGTGATTTTTCTTTTATTTTTTTCAAACTTGTGTAAACATTATAATGATTTTTCTTTTTATTTTGTTCAAACTTGTGTGTAGAATCTGTAGATGATAGCAGTGATGTTAAAGGAATTGATTTGGGAACATTTGGACAACCTATTGGCCCTCCTCTTGGATTTCTAGGGAATGATGATGAGCATGATAACTTTCATGACATTAATGATTTATGATATAATAATTATGTTTGAACTTTGAAGTTCTATTTTGTATTTTAGAGATAATTTCTATGTCTTTTTGTAAGACACAGTGTGTAACTTGGAGTTTGAAGTTTTATTATTGTTTTTTAGAAATAAGTTTTATGTATTTTTGTAAGAAACAATGTGTAGTTGTGTGCTGTAACTTGGAGGCTTGTTTATGCATTTTTACTTTGTACTTTTATGGATTGATTGAGTAATTCATATTTATGTTTGCTAAGGATTTGACATTTCTTATTTGTCTTGAAAGTTAAGATATAAAAAATATTTGAAAGATAGATCTCTAAATGAATTAGACTATTTTAGTTAATTTTTCTATTTTTTTATTAATTTAATGTTTTTATATATATTTAAAATAATTATTAAATTAATTATGACTTCATCACTGTTCGACCCCGGTTCGACTTCGATTCGACCTCAAAAACTTTGAACCTCTCTCTTTTACAGTTCAATGAACGGTCCGGGTCTGAAAACCTTGGTTAATATAACATATAGAAAGTAGGAACACCACTTAACCCAAAAGCTTAAACTAATAAGTTTGGATTCAATTATGTTATATTAACCACACATTTTTATTATTAGTATCCCATATTTAATATCAATATATAACTAACCACATTGCTCACACGGCAAAGGAATAGTACAACATAAACATCATGGTAAGAGGGGTGATAGACTGATAGCACTTGTTCTTACATTTTAGTGACAAGTCATAACCACTCAATTATGACCTAATCGAATAATCTAACCTCAAATTGACTATGCGCCCATAAAATATTATTATGTGGAAAATCTTATGTTGCACCCTAACGAGTCATTGATTGTTTCTAGGAAAACTTTTTTGGTGAACTTAAATTAGTTGCAACAAACAGTGTAATTATGAAGCTTGTTATCTAAGCCCCTAGCTTAAACAACCCCGGTCATTTTCTAAAGAGGTTAAATTTGTAGTATTACAAAATTCTTGCTTTGCATATAAGGAAAAACTGCAAGTAGTTCCCACTTCCTACTATGTGTGTTTCCATTTGCATGTTGACAGAAATTTGCTGGATAATAATAATATATAATCATTGAATTAGAAATGGGTCCTTATGAGGACCGCGAATTCCACCAATTCTCAACTTCCCTTTTAGCTATTTTTTTAATATCTTTCAGTGCAAGCAAGCTGCTTCAAAGTTGACATGCAGAAACTCTCTCTCTCTCTCTTGTATTAGTTAAACTGTTCAACGAAATTATAAGAGTGTGAGATGCATATTAACCTCTCTATTTTGTCACTATCCTAAATAAGTTGCTTCCTAGACCTAGTGTGAGTAATTAAGCAATTGATTTGGTGCTCCATTTTATAATGGTGGTCCCCGTTTGGTAACTTTAGAACCTACTTACATTTTATATATATATGTTTGTGTGTGGAAGTAACGTCCCAACTTTTAACTGCACTATTTTACTTTCTTCTTAAACTGATAATGTTGCAGTTGAAACTTAAGACTTCAGAATTTTAGATATGTCTTTTAAATCTATTGAACTTACCAACAAATGTCCACAAAACATAATTGCTTTTTTTTTTTTTTTAATAGAAGAAGAACCTAATTATTTATGTACACTTAAAACATTTTTTTTTAATATATGGGATAGGTACGCTTAAAGCAAAACTAATATCGATGACTCTAGTGGATTCCAAAACTTGGATACGACATAAATAGGAGGCCTACAAATATTTTTTTTATTCTCACCTTATGGCTTATTATTATTATTACTAGGGGTGTTCGCGGTGCGGGGCGGTGCGGTTTTGGGCCATTTTTAGCACCGCATTTTGCGGTGTGATTTAGCTAAAACCATAACTGCACCGCACCTTATTTTTGCGGTCACATGTGCGGTGCGGTGTGGTGCGGTGCGGTTTAAAGTTTAGCCAAAACCATAACCGCACCGCATCTCATTTTTGCGGTCACATATGCGGTGTGGTGTATAAGATGCGATTTGAATGATTTGAAGTTTGTAATTTTTCAAATTTGGGGCTTTTTCTACCCAGCCCAAAACTAATTTTTCCCTTTGTTTTGGTCCAAGTTTTAAATTATTGAGCTAATTTTTCTTTATTTTGGATTGGCTTTCCTAATCAACACTTGCTAGGATTATCAAACTATTTTTTTCTTTTGAAAACTAGGGTTATTAAACTATTAATAATATATTTAATATTAAAAATAATTAAATATATTAATATATAGAGACGGTGCGGTACGGTGCGGTTTGTGCGGTTTTCTTATTATAAAACCGCAAACCGCACTGCACTGCACCATGCGGTGTGGTGCGGTGCAATATTACTTGCAGTGCGGTACGGTTATGCCATTTTGCGGGTGGTTTTAGTGCGGTTTGTGCGGTTTATGCGGTTTTGTGAACACTCCTAATTATTACTACACTACTGCATAACACTTTTCAGTTTGGTCCAAAATGCAATTATAAATTAGCATTCATTAGCTACCGTATTTTTTATTATTTCATACCCAACCCTCCAATATATTTAACTTGTCAATAGGACATTATTCTTCTTTATATTTTTGTCAGGATCAAATAAGACATGATGCATGATAAAGCCAAAGAGTGAGAAGAGAAGAGAGGAGGTGGTGGGGGCCCAGGGGGGGACCTATTGTCTCATTATATGGGCTTTTCTCATCGAAAAATAATTGTCCTTAGAGTTGGTAAAAAGTGTGGACCCAACTCCCTTCAATTTGTGGGGCTCCAACTGAACTCACTTTTTAGGCCCAACTGCTCCTCACATGCAACAGATGTTGGTATCGAAATATTTGTATGCCTCAGTTGTCAGTTCCTCTGCCATACATTAATCCAACTATTATATTTCCCATTCAATCTTGTACTAGTGTGGGAACCAAATTGATATTATTTTATACCAAATAAATTTTAGCCATTTGTTTATATTTTTTTATTATCAAATGCTAGTATAGTATGCTACTTTGAGACTAGGACAATAAATAACTATACAATGGTCTTATTTACCTAAAGGCATTGTACAAAAAAAAAAACAAAACAGGAAAAAAAAAAAAGTTTAATTAGGTCAAAATAAATATAAAGTCTATGGACACAAAATTTAACAAAAAAATTTATACCTACAGTCTATTTGGGAATAGCTTATTTAACTAAAACTGAAATTTTTTTACTGAAAGTACTGTAAATAAAACTAAAAGATAACTGAAATAGTATAGTAAGACCTATAAATAGTACCAAAAAGTGCAATGGAACCCATGAATAGTATCAAAAATAAGTTAAATAGTAAAAAAAAACTGACTTTTTAAGCCAATGTCAAACACAACCTTAGTTGATGTGACAGATTGTTAGTGATAAATAGAAAAGTGATATTAATGGCATGTTCAAATGAGAACTAGTAAAAACTTACCAACTCAATTATTATGAAAAATATAGTGAATTTTTTTGTGATTTTAGCATTGTTTCAAAATAACTTTAATTTATATAAAACTTAATAAAAATATGAGGAAAAATGAGGTGGTTCACGCCTCGAAATAATTCCAATTCATGGTCTTACTTTTCATAAAAAAAATAAAAAAAAGTTTTGTATAAAAGAAAACGTAATAAAGAAATGCTAGGCTGTTAGAATCGCACCGACAGCAACTGCGCGGAAGGTTTTGCATTTTGCTTCAGTTTATCAAAGGTCGAGCCATGTTAGTTAAAAAAAAAAATGTTTAACCACGTTACCATCTTATTAATACAATTGTTTTAAGGTTCAGTAAAAGAAAACAAGTTCAGTATCTGTTTGGTATAGTTTGTTTTAATGTGCATAAATGATAAAATAAGTTGGGGTTTGACTAAAAATTATAGTTAAGAAGAACTGAAACTTTAAAAAGATAAAAACTATAGTTAAGAAAAAGTGAAAATTTTAAAAAGTTATAAGTAAGAACATAAACTGGTTTAGTTTCATTCTTCAGCCGTACCAATCGAAACCTTACCTTTAAATTATTTTTGAGCTGTACCTTTAAATTATTTAATCTATGTTCTTAACAAATAAAATTCTTCTAAAGTTGATGGTTATAACTAATTCATTCCGCTGATATCTAATTCAGCACCAAATCCAAAATATGATAATACAAAGCTTATTAACAAACATGCCAATCACACATGCAATGAATCCAACAAAGAATTCTTTTGGTACAACTGCAGGATATGAGATCAATGATCAATCACCAGCAATAATATTTTAGACCCTGTCCCCGTTGGACTATGGTTTGTGTGTGTGTATTTGGAATATACTCATATATTAGTATTTCATTTCTATAAACTTTTTATTATATAGTATGAATCTATGATTCAATCTTTTAAAAAGAAAAACTCATAAGTTAAATCTTATCTTAGAGCCTTTCAAGAGGAGGCAAAATTTGAATTCAAAACTCAACCATCATTGGCATCATAATGGCATATATGGGTCAAAGAGTAAAAGCAAAGTGTGTTGCAAATGAACCTTATAACTTACATTTTATAGTACTCCATAACCATATTGAAAGCCCTAGCGTCAGTTCATCATGTCGGCCAAAAGTCTTCAACGAATAGATTCAATGACCCAAAATTTGATTACAATCGGGGAATTTTAATTTATCAATGATATATGTTTTATCTCTGTTGGATATGCTAGTTAAAAGTTCTCAAATTGCTACTTTTCATTCTTATACAAAATTATCGAAATTTGTTTTATCTAGCTAACTTTTTTAATGGAAAGTGTCAATTAGTTTATGGCAAAGTAAGTAAATTTGTGCTTAAAATTTAATTAAAGCATAAGTGATTTGTAAAAGAGCAGGAAATGATTTCATAATAGACCATTGAAAATAAGTGCAAAAATGACATGTCATGTTTTTCATTGTTGACATTTGATACGGCATGAAATTGTTGACATATGATATGGCATGAAAAATACAGAGGTAAACAATGAAAAATTAATGCTTTACCAAAAATAATGAAAAATTAATGAAGTGTGTCAATTCTCAACGAAAATATATATATATATATGAAGTGTCATACCATATGTCATGAAAGAAAAAACATGATATTTATTGTTTGGATATTGGAAGAAGATTATGTTCAAATTAATCATGATGTAACTTTTTGTTATTAGTATTATATTTCTTAATATTATTTTGTTGGAAAAAGCACTATGATAATCCTACCATTCGGTTATATTGTTCTTTCTATGCTTCATGCGTGTAATGTGAAATTTAAAAAAAAAATGCTAAATACAAAAAAGAGAGTATTGCCTATTAATAAATAGTTTTTATTTTAATTCAATAGTTATAATAGAAAATAAGAATTTGAACTCTGAATATTTCCTTTGAAAATATGAGAACGAGATGCTGACCAATTCAGTACAAGACTATTAGCAATACATAGTTATATTATGTGTAACTTAAACTTATATATAAGATTGTATCAAATGTAAAGACCCCTACTTTTTTTTAAGTTATGTGTTTAGACTCTTAAACATGGCATACAATTGATTTATAATTAATTATCCAAGTGGTTAATTAACCGTTCTAATGCACAATATGAATAAAACTATAAACCAGCCATTTCACCACAATTCACGCACACATACAAGATGAATTGTTCACAAAGTGAAAACCCAAATGATAAAATTGCTCAAGAGCCTAGCTCAATTCACCAATCTATTATGAAGATAGTTGCAATATAATACAACTTACAAAACCTCCAATATATGTAATTGAACTTGTATATGAGCCCGAGCCCCCCACTCCTACTGCAAAAAGTTGAACTAGTCACTCTCTCTTCACAGCGAACCAATGTCGCAAATCAATTGCCAACTGCAAAGCAATCTCTTTGTTACTCCAAGGCTACTTGAAGATATGTGATTATTTCTGTGATTTCCAGCAATAAGCCAATAACACTCACTAATGAACCTAGTGTTTGGATGGAATTTCCTCTCAAAGAATTGGTCAATTTGGAGAGGGTAAACGTAAAGAGGCTACCAAGGATTTCTCAAGGGAAATATATAGTCTTAGCCTTCATGTTGATTTTAGGGTTTTAATTTCATTCATATAGGTGTCACAATTAAGGCTTGATTGGCTATAAAAATATTCTAAAAAGGATAGTACATGAATTTCCTTAACAAACTTGCTCAACCTAATGTTTAGCGAGTTTTAAACAAATCTCTATGTAACTTCTTTTTTGAAAATTATTAATTTTCTCAAAAAGTCAATCAGGAAGTACCAATTCACTTGCTCAAATTTCGTGGTGATGCACTTTGGAGGGCTTTTATCTGAACTTGATCCTCAATAACATAGTGCAATTACAACTAAAAATTTTCATGCGGAATTCAGTCAACACTAAGGGTCCGTTCGGATACAGCTTATTTTGCTGAAAACTGAAAACACTGTAGTAAAATAATTTTTAAATGTGTGAATAGTGTTGTGAGACCCACTTTTAATGAAAAAATTGCTGAAAAGTGAGGTTTGTGGGTCCCGTAAACAATGCACGGGACCCACTGGTGTGCACTGTCCACCGCTTATTTCGTTGGGTGAATAGTGCACTGACAGAAAAGTCAAAAATCACAGCTAAAAAAAAAAAAAAAAAGAAGGAAAAGTAGACGCAAACATGCTATTTTTTAGCTATCCAAACCACACCTAAATATCCTAATATTTTTACGAGGTTTAAGAGAAATGATTGGTAAGCAACATTACCAGTTATTTCTATAAAGGTTGATCTTAAACTTGAAGATAGGACACATTGCTTGAGTGGAGGGCACTTGTTATTGTACCAAATTTCAACCTTTTTAAACTTAACATATGGGACGCGTTAAGTTTAAGCTATACTTAATGCTGTTTTTTTCCATATTACATCCCTTAATATAAGCATTAGCATTGGGAGGTGTAAAACCTTCCAAATTGCTATTTTACTTTCTTAGAGGCCCAAAACATGGTTTTATCTAGGTTGCTATTGCTAAAAAATGATAGCAACTATGAACAATTTTGCATATATACAAACAAAAATATATTATTTTATTTGGTTTGTTTCGTAGGAAGAGATAGAAAATGAGTGGAAGAGAGAGAAATGAATAAATAAATGAATAGGGTTGAAAAATAAGAACTGAGATGTTGGGTAAGTTATAAAATAGGATGTTAAAATAGATAAGCTTTTGAGCGTGTAAAATATGTATTTTTTTTAGATACCCAAATACAAATGCTAACTTGAGTATTTTAACAAATCAACGTTTGTGTTAGGACAAAATGGGTAAATACCTTTGATTTAAAAACTATGTAGCAAAATACCTCCCTTTCTAAAGTATTTAGCAAAATGTCTTTGTTTTTTGTACTCGATTTTAACAAACTCGAGTTTTAGGTGGAACTCGACATTAGCAATGTCAAATGCATATTTTGCTAATGTCAAGTTCTACTCAAAAATACATATAAAACTCGATTTTGAGGATATCGAGTTTTACACAAAACTTGATTTTGTTAAAATTAAGTTCCAAAACAGAAGCATTTTACTAAATACTTTGAAAAGAGGGGTATTTTCTTATATAATTTTAAAATTAAGGGTATTTACCAATTTTTCCCAATTAGGATTAACATCATATTCTCATATCCTTAATGTTTATAAAAGGTCAACATAATTATAGATTAATAACTACTTCGTTTGGACAAGTCTGGAGTCTTTTTAAAATTAAATTATATAGAAAAACAACAAAATAATTATTTTTTCTAGATTAAAAAAATTAAAAAATTAATGGTTTTCTTTTTCCACAATGTAACTAGTTTGTATTTTTTTTTATAAAAGTTAGAATGTAACTAGTTTGTAACTTTGTGTGTGCGTATATACATTAATAATAAGATAGAAACTAGCTTGTAATTTTGTATTTTAGATATTTGGTTTTGTGATAAACCGGTAGATCCTGCATTATTTCTACTCGGATTTTAAAAATGAACAAAATTTAGCTACAAAATTAGTTGTAATATAAGGTTATAAACTAACTCAATATCTTTTTATTGGAGGTGAATTTTGAAAAATCCACCAATGAATTACACCTTCTTCTTATATCCTCCGTGCTTACAAAATTTATAAAAAATTAAATATTACTAGTTATGTCATTAATAAATTGTTTAAATTGTAAATTTTTGTAATTTATAATTATGCATAAAATATAGACTTATAGATTATATAGTAAATAATATCCAATTGACACAAAATTTGATATGTATATTAAGAGCATAAAAATTGTGCAATTTAACAGTTAAATT
This sequence comes from Quercus tomentella, assembly GCA_028535165.1. NCBI lineage: Eukaryota > Viridiplantae > Streptophyta > Magnoliopsida > Fagales > Fagaceae > Quercus > Quercus tomentella. The sequence goes on from JAPQVY010000100.1 coordinate 47,570,876, forward strand.
TTCAAAATATATAGTAATGTTTATTTTATTGAGTAAGGTTGTAGTTTTAAGCTACAACTAATTTTGTAACTAAATTTTGTCATTTAAAAAGCTGTTAAAAAAGTTGTAACTTTTTTTTTTTTTTTTCAAAAAAAAATTTCTCAAATAGTTTCCTAAGGTATACCTATAATAATAAATCCCTTAAAAAATTTATGATATACTAAATGTTAGCTAAAAAAAACACATTTAAAATAAGTTTTAAAAAACATAATTAGCCCTCCCTCCCAAGTCCCTATCTCATTTCCAATTTTTTCAACGCTCAAAAAATTTGATAAGAACTGAACGGCACACGTCAACTCTTGGACCAGTTCCTTTTGTACAATTGTTTGTACCTACCTGCAGCAACGTAACACAAACAAAGTGCAAACAAATAAATACCAGAATTTTACAGTTCACACCCGCACACAGATAGAGATGGAGGGAGAAAATCCAAAGGGGTGGTGGTGGCGTTGATGGTGGTGACCTTGATGGTGGTTGAAGATGAAACTGAAGAAGCAGAGAAAATGGAGACAGACCAAACTTTTCTTACACACAAAGGTCACCATCAAAGTGCTCAGAACAACTCTCTTTCTTAATGGGTCCCACACTAGCAATCTCTACCCCAACTGTCACGTATTCTTCCACTGTCACCCAACAACATTGTAAAGGTTTCTCCTTTCTCTTTCACCACCTCACCACACCTCCACTTTTCTCAGTCTTTAATGGCTGCCCCATTTCAGAACAAAATTCTTACGTAAAAAAAATAATGGGTCGGTGCTAGATAAGCATTTCAACCTCTCTTTCTGGCTGTCACAAAGATACCCACAAGGGAAAAAAGTCTTCGTTTTTGGTATAATTTTGTTGAATTTTCATCTGGGTACTTTTAGAAAGCTTTGGTTTTCTTGGCTTCTCTCTTGGTGATTCAAGCTTTGACACTTGGTGGAGAATTCAGAGAGTTTGGATTTTTGTGAAAGTGAGTGATTTTGAGTGTTTCAAGTGGGTTCTATTTTTGGGGGGTCTTTGATGGTACGTTGGAGAGACTTGCAGTTTTGACTTTCCAAGATATTTATTGTTGTTTTGGTAGCTGAAGCATTTGCATCGGATGAAGATTTTTTCAATTGGTTTTGGCAAAGATTGACTGTGCAATTTCCAGAATCATCAATCCAGTTGTATAGAAATCATCAAAGTTGGATTCAACTGTAGTGGTTGTGGGATTTGGGTCTGTGATGCTCAAGCTTTTGATCACATTTTTTCACGGAGTTGGTAATTGAATTGTTCATTGAAATTTGAGGCTGAATTATTGAGGTTTGACCAATTTGGCATCAGTTAAAGTTGAGAGGATTAGTTATTTTAAATGGTCTTTTCTTTGAAGGGAAGGCCAGAATACCGGGATTTTGAGCTTTGTGAAGTATGTGAGATGCTGTTTAAGGCTTGTAGATTAAAAAAGAAGGCTTTGATGCCTTGCCATCCAAAGAAAGCTTCATTAGCTTGAGCTTTACACTGTTGAAAGCTTGAGGGGTTGGAATTGGAATTTGTTCATCTTTTTTTTTCTCTGTTAGTCCAGCTAGATTGCTGTTCATCTAAGGGCTTTAAATTTGAGGTACTTATTTCTTTATGATCACAATTGTTTGCTTTTATTATATCAAATTAACAACTTGCTACTAATTAGTAAGATCTTTTTGCATTTCATATGTGGAAAACAAAAATTTTGTAGTTCTACCATGATTTGCATGACCAATATATTACTCCTATTTAAATCCGGCGTTTTGTTAACATTGCAGCAACTGTGACCGTAGTGTTGAGAGAAGGAGATCGTTGATACTTCTGGTTAATAGACTTATGCTGCTTCTATACTATTTCTTTTTTCTGTTTATCAGGTTTAATGTGGGTATTACTGGTGTGTAATTTTGATTGAACAAAGCCAAATTAAATTCAAGAATCACTCATTCAACATGGGGAAGAGATCCCAGAGACGCCTTGTGCGGTATGAAAAAGACCAGTCAGGCTGTATGTGGGGCTTGATCAGTATCTTTGACTTCCGCCAGGGTCGCACTACTCGGAGACTGCTTTCAGATAGGAAGCGTGGGAGCAGGCAAGCTGTTGGTAAGAATTCAGTTTGTTATTCAGACTTTCAATAATAAAAACATAGATACAAACATGTATTTTATATGGAATGTTTCTGGTTTGGACAAAATGCTACTTGTAACATGCAAGCTTTTCCTATTTTTATTTGTTAAAAAAAATATTAATGTTGTTCCCCATTTATTATTCATGTGTGATTTCTGGATTTGGATTCTTTAAGGTATTTTGCAAGACAATAGTCAATAGTTAACATGTCGATTTACATTTGTTTTCTTTCTGAATTAGGATTATAGGTAAATATGTTAGTAAATTTCAAGAAACTCTATTTTTAAAAAAGGCATTGATCCTTATTTGTTGAAATTTCTATTCCTTTCTGCAGGTGCTGGATATTCAAAGAATAAGTTTGAGATGTTGACTGATTTAGATGAAGATAATCAAGGCACTCTTGTAAGTCTTGCCATTTAGTCCGATGGCCAAACTTAGTGTGAAGTTGGTTACTTTAATATGGTGCTATCTTGTGGAAATAAGTGATCGTGATATTGTTTCATTAATACTAAATTATAATGTTTCAGGATGGTGAAGACAGTACAACAGTATTAGTGACAACTGATGCTGGTAAGCCGAGTGTGAAGAAACTCATAGAAGAGGAGATGTTCAATGAACAAGACCTCAAGAAGGGCAATGGCAATGCTGAAGTAGAAATAAAACTGAGCAAGTCAGGACATGAAAGCCACATAAATACAGAGCACATAAAAACAAAAAAGAGTCGCAAGAAAAGCCGTGATATGGACAAGCATGACTTGGATGCTGATAAAATCTTGGAAACGGAATGCTCTTGTAATCAGAACTCAGAGAAACAATCAATAGATAATGTTGGTATAGATGAAATAATGGAAGAGTTCTGTCACTGGATCCATCAAAAGAGTTTAAGTACTGTGAAGCATGACCAGGTTGATGAAGTTCAAGTGCAATCAAACCAGAAGCATTCTGATTTTGAGAAATTGAGCAAGGCAATCAAAGAATTTATAAATCAGAAGTTTATAAATGCAAAACATCTCAAAGAAAACGGGAAAAACCTCCACTCCAAAGAACTCATTGGTGCACTTGAGATTTTATGTTCAGATGAGGAATTGCTTCTGAAACTAGTGGAAGACCCGAACTCACTTTTGGCAAAACATGTTCTAAATTTGCAGGATTCCCAGGTAGGGAAAGGCAAAGAACCCAAGTCACTTCCAGGATCCAATATGTCAGAACTGGAGCTCAGTGGTTTAGGACAATCTGAGGAGCTTGTCACTCGTAAGCAGCAGCGTAACTTTTTCAGGAGAAAGGTCAAGTCTCAGGAAAGAAACCCACCGAAACAGAATGCAAATTCTGAAACCCCAAATAGAATTGTTATTTTGAAGCCTGGACCAGCAGGCTTGCGAAATTCCAAAACTGAAAGTAGTATTGGCTCTTCACCAGCACTTGTTGGAGAGAAAGGATTGACTGAGAGAGTTGGTGCACATTTTTTTCTTGCTGAAATTAAGAGAAAGCTGAAAAGTGCCATGGGAAAGGAATGGCATGGAATCTCTACTACTGCTTTTTCTGGTAATTTTCCTCATAAGCTTCAAAGTTTGAGAGATGGTGAGACACGGACTGATAAGGAAAATGCAAGAAGAAATTCTCCAGGTAAAGATCATTTCTATATGGAAAGAGTTGTCAGACCTGCTGTTGATGTCAAGAAAGGAGACAAGACTGGAAAACTGAAAGATGCTGAAATAAGTAAGGAACATCAAATTGATGGTTATCCCAAGCAAAGGGCATCTAATATCTACATTGAAGCCAAGAAACATCTGTCTGAGATGCTGAGCATAGGGGAAGAAGGTGTAGATTGTTCAAGCAAACAAACTCCTAAAACCCTAGGGAGAATTCTCTCTCTTCCTGAGTATAACTCAACTCCTGTTGGCAGTCCCGCAAGGGACTGGGAGGATAAATTTGTAACTGCACAGATGAGGTTTTCTGCCTGTGGAAAAACTAGGAAGGTCAATTCAAATACACAGTCTCCCAAAAGAGAAAACAATGCCAGCCCTTTAGGTCGTGCAGCACAAAACTTAGAGAGTGAGTCGTCCATTTCTGACAGCCCTGATGATAAAGTACAAGCTGTTAACTCAAATCCAAGTATATCAGATGATATTTTTCATGATAATGGAGTGGAAGAAGTTGTTGTTTCTGCTGATGATGAGATAAGTCCTGAAGGTATTATTTTTTTCAACTGTCCAATTTATTGTGAGTAGCATTTTCATATTTTTTTAGCTTTTTGGATTCTTTAGTGCTTATTCATTCATTACTTCTGCAGGAGTTGTCAAGACTGTAGGAGTGACTGTGACTGAAATTGTAGTACAGGAAGAGATTAGTGTCTTGGATGCTCATCCTGATCCAAGTGACTCTTCAATTACCAGAGATGACGAAAATGCTGATATGTCTGAAATTTGTGATGATAAAGGATATAGCGAAAGCTTGAAAAAGGTAATAGATCTTAGGTACTATCCTTTTCCTAGGAATTGCAGGCATGGATTTTAAATTCCTATGATATTGTTGAAATCCAGTGCTCATTTGTCTAAAACTATTGGATCTCTAGTTACTAAAGAACTCAAAATCTTCATAAACAAGAGGATTACATGCCCTTATTAAAAACCGAGACTCATAATTCCAAGCTCTATAACTCATCACTGCCACCAGTATTACCAGCTCTACATATCAATATCATAAATGCCATACTAGTGGCTGTTTTGGTTATGCCACTGGAATGAAATATTTCAGTACGTTGCATACTAGTGTACTGTTTTGGGATATAATGTGTGTTTATATGTTAAATTTTAATTTATTACCTAAGTGTAGCTATCAAATTTGGCCCATATATAACTAATAAAAGTATAAAACTATCCAAGTTAACCTTTAAAGTAGAAACAAAAAATGTATCCATTGTCCTCAGATGGCCACCTCTTCCATTAATGTTACAACCACTTTCATCATTTACTAACTTTAACTCGCCTTTACTTTTTTTTTAGGTGTGGGGGGGGGGGGGGGGGGGGTGTTGAATAAGTACACGCCATTACTTTTATCAAATTGAGAGATTCATACATGAAATTCCAAAAATGAGAGAATTAATTTAAATTGAGATTTTCTTTTTAATTTTAAGTCCTGAAACTTGTGACTCGTGATTTTGAATTCCAAACACAAGAAGAGGACTTTAATTGTTTTTTTGTGATGTAATTTTTTTATTTTTTTTTATTTTTGGGTATTTCATGTTCCATTCCTTACATTTAAACTAGTTTTAATATAAATGACAGACGTGTTCAGAGATGATAAATTCCATTTGTGCTTCTGCCTTTGTGGCAAAGGCTAGGTGTGATGATATACTTGCAGCTGGTTGATTTGTCTGCAGTTTTTGACCTTTTTCCAAGGAGCATGTAGGAACATAATGATGCATTTTGCAAGAACAAAGTAATTAGAAATACAAACGAAGGGCTGATAAGACTTGATGGTAAGAGATACTAAAAAGGGAGAACTTTTAATAAGTTGGATCAATAATTCATAAAGATAGAGAGATTGAAGAGGATGTGGCTCATAGGATAAGAGTAGGGTGGTCATTGGGTGGATGACGTGGAGAAGTGCATCAGGAGTATTGTGTAATCATAGAATATTTAATAAGTTAAAGAGAAAATTTATAAGACTGCTATTCAACCATCTATGCTTTATGGTATCGAACATTGGGCTGTTAAGAAGCAAAATATTCATAAAATGAGTGTAGTTAAAATGAGAATGTTAAGATGGATAATTAGAAATACACAAAACAATCTGAAATGAAGAAATCCGCTTAAAGATAGTGGTGAAAGGATGAGAGAGATTCACTTGAAATGGTTTGGTCATGTTTAGAAGAGAGAAATTAATGCACTAATATGAAAGAGTGTGTTGATCTAAGTTGAGGAAACGAGAAAATGTAATAGGGAAGACCCAAAATAACATTAGTGGAAGTAATAAAAAAGGACTTATCAATTAAGGAAGTAATAGAGAATATGACTTCAAATAGAATATAACGGAGGAAAAGAATTCATGTGACCGACCCTAACTAATTTGCTAAGGATCCATAACCGACCCCAAAAATTTAGAATTAAGGCTTGTTGTTGTTGTTTTTGTAATGTATTAAAAAGCAGAGCCAAAAGACAACCAAAAAAAACTCTATAATTTGTCATCCCTCTGTGTTTTTCTTTTATGGATTTGTCCTCCATATCTATAATTTTATCCTAACAACTATTTTTGTTCTTCTCCCAGGAATCATTTGAAGAGAAGGAAGTGCCATCTTCTCTGCTAGAGTCCCCTTCTGACTCCTTAATCAACAAGAAAAATGAAAATCTGGAAATTTGTGTTGTCAATGTACCAGAGCGGCCAAGTCCTATATCTGTTCTTGAGCCACTATTCCCAGAGGACGACATCAGCCCTACAAAGTCCATATCCCAACCTGGTAGGCAGTCATTTTGAAATTTTAATGACTTGAAACATTCACAATTCATTTTGGGTATTAGGCTAATGTCAATTTATTCACAATTCTTCAGTCAGGCTACCAGTGCAACCGATACAGATTCAATTTGAAGAACATGACTCTTCAGCTGCTAATCAATTTAACGGTGGAAAAACTTGTCTAGAAGAAAATGAAGTTATGTTTGAATATGTAAAAGCAGTCCTGCAAGCATCTGGCTTGAACTGGGATGAATTCTGTGTGAAATATCATACTTCAGACCAGCTTCTTGACCCATCATTGTTTCACGAGGGTGAGTTCTTTCCCAACCAGCTCTGCTACGACCAGAAGCTCCTCTTTGACTGTATTGATGAAGTTCTCCAGGAGGTTTGTCGGCACCATTGTAGTTTCTTCTCTTGGGTGTCATTCATAAAGCCTAGCGTAAAGCCAGCTCCAAACATGAAAAATGCTATTCGTGAGATTTGGGAAGGGATATATTGGCATCTCCTTCCTCTGCCTCTGCCTCATACTTTGGACCAAATTGTCAGAAAAGACATGTCAAGTATGGGAACATGGATGGATCTTCGTTTTGATGCTGATGCTATTGGTGTTGAGATGGGTGAAGCCATTCTCGAAGATTTAATGGAAGATGCCATATTAAGCTGTATAAATGAAAATCCAGATAGTGTGCATACTGTCCTTCCAGCTGAGTTGGAGGAAGATGGAAGCAGCATCAACTTGTAAAAGAAAATTGACTTCTTTCCATCCATGCCATACATTGACCGACCTAGTGTTGAGGCGGTGGGAAAGCACGATGTTTCTTGTTCATCAGGGAAACGGGTGACATTCACCATTTGGGAGGGGAGTTTGAACATCCCTTGGATGGACGGTTTGACATGGCTTCTTCTAACTTGTGTATTGAAATGTTGTAGATATCTTACACTCTTCGACATTATAGAACCGTGGCTTTTGGGCCCTCATAGGCGAAAATCATCAAAACAAAGAATCCTTCCTGGATTGGGGATCAGAAAATCCAGTTTGCAAGCGCTGCCTGCAAGAATACAAATAATGCCTGTTTTCTATGGCAACTTTCAAGTGAGTACCAGTATGAAATCTGGGTCAGTGTGCATTTTCCCAATAATGATAAAGGTGTTCTTGTTGTAGATTTTGTAGAATATGATGTGATAATTTAGTCTAGGGTGTGTTCTTTAGTGTGTTTGATTCCATTTATTCTTCTGTGTTCACTTTTCTTTGTTTTGAGGGCGTGTTTCTTTTTTTTATTTGTTTTGTTGCTGTATTTTCCAAGGTGGTGTGATTTGTTACTAATTCTGTAGCATAGAAGGAAAATAAAGTAACTTCACAATAGGAGTGTTTTGCTATACAAAGTGAGTGTTATGCGATGGATTACTGATTTCAATACAAGAAAAATATGATATACTTGTACCAGCCGTTATTGGTAGTTCTGAAAGACCAGCAAAATTTCTGGTCACTCATCTGTAATTTGAGATGATCTTTTCGCTAGAAGTAATTTGAGATTATTAAGTACTACTGTCTTTAATATATAAGCAAATACAACAACTACAAATGTAGTCCCTAATCTAATGTTATTGTGTTACTCGATGAGACCATGACCAGAGTTAACCCCAAGTTGTAAGTTTGGATGGATATTTTAGAATAATGGGCTTTAAGCAGGACTAGAATTGAGTTTACGGAGAGCAAGTTCAATAAACATAGAAATAGGGTAAATAATAATAATAATAATAAAACCCTAGAAACAGGAATGTGAAGGGATGGTAAAAGTTGATTGTCAAGAGGTTTCAAAATGTGATTACTTTAAAAATCTTAGATCATTAACTCATAAGAAGGGCTGCACTTGGGCTGGTTTTAAGGGATTTTACAACCTAACATGACCCCATCAGAATAAGAAACCACCAACACAAACCAATTTACATGTTCTAAACTAACCTATCCAAATCAACCCCATGGTGATTGGGTTTGTCGGCTTACCATTTGAACTATTATTTTGACTAAAACGTCTAAAGGCTCAAGATTTTGTGAGAATGTGAGATACCAAATAATATTGTGGGAGGGATGTGGCATATGGATTACAGAGTGAAATGAAATGCACCAATTAAAACTTGATAAATGTAATCAAAATATGTAAGAATTACATCGATTTGCTTCAAGTTCAATGGGTCTCAACTAAATTACACTGACATGTCATTTGGGGACATTCAAGAGGTGTGTTCAATGGATTTAAAGGATGTGTCATAAATCTGAAGGTCTCAAGTTTCATCCACCACACTATTGATCCATCAAATTTACGAGGTATCTCATAGATAGGAAATGAAATAATCTAGCCAAAAGTTAAGATACTACTTTCTTATATTGAAAAAAATAAATAAATAAACTTATAGTTTTAACCAAAAACCAACTCAATATACACCCAACCAACCCAAGTAAAACAAATTCATTGCCTTTAGATTGGATTGGGTCTGAGTTATCAAGTTCTATGCACACACTTAATCAGGATTATGGTGTAATCATAAAAAATCTATAAAATTGTATAAGACCTATTATGATATGGTACAAATTGTTGATCTATTAAGAAGCTACATGTTCTTGAAACAAGCACAACCAAAATGAGAACATTATGATGGACGAATAGGTATTCTAGGAAAGATAAGATCAAGAGTGAAAACATAAGTTCAAGGTGAAGGTGGTTCCTCTTAAGGAAAAGATGAAGAAGAATCGCTTAAGATGATTTAGCATATGCAATTGAAAGTAATCAATGCAATGTTGAGAAAGAGTAAATTAATTAATTTTGATTAAATTAAAAAGAGATCAATAAAAGCCTAAAATACTAGTATGATTAGGGAGGGATTAAATAGTATGATTTTTTTTTTTTTTTAATAAAAAAAATTGATATTTGAGGGAAGGAGGATTTGAACCATGAATATCTCTTTTAGAAATGCTAAGAGATTTCAATTGAATTATAAGACTCTCGGCTATATAATATGATTTTATATGGTGATAAAATGACGGAAAAATACATGTGATCCATTCAATTAGTTATTAAACTATATCCACGCCTAATTTGATTGGGATTAAGGTTAACTAAGTTGAGTTTATTCTTTAGCATTGCTTAAAAATTTTCAACATATTGGAAGGCCAGAATTTCGGGGAACCTATTAGCCTATTAGGCTTTTTGGACCGCTTGGAGGCAGAGATAGATTTTAAAATATTATGTCATGTTTACAAAAGGAACCTATTAAGACATATAACGTCTATATACAGCTAGTGGTGACTCCATAGTATAAAGATAAAATAAAAAATAAAAAATAAAATAAAATAAAATAAAAAATTTCAGAATTTATAGAAAGCATGTAAACTTTTACACAATGTTTTCGAGGGACCAAGTTTAGCCTAGAAATTCTCCTAAAGAAAAAATTTAGCCTAGAAATATTTAAACTCCTTGGAACCCATCAGGGCTCTGCAAAATCTTTAAGCTACATATCCATCAGCGTGAATTCAAAGCATTGTTAAGAAGATGAATGTGGAGTACAACTTAAGCTCCCGCAATCATGTTACTAGGCATGTGCAAAGCAAAAGTTAACACCGTCACCTCTAATGAATATTTCATATAAAATTAATTCAATTGAATGAAATCTTCCACAGGAATAGTATATGTTACATTCCCAAAAAAAAAAAAAAGTATATGTGACAGATAACAAAAGAGACAGAACCCTCGAGGACTCCACAGACACAAAAAAATAGTTACTTATGTTTTTTATTTGCCTGTGAACATACAGTCATAGGAGCTCTTGCTCGCTTCTTGTCAAATGCACTTGTTCTGCTGTCTAAATCATCATCATCATCACCTCCATCTCTAGCAGATGGAGTATATTCCTTGGCAATAATAGCAGCTTTTCTTTTTCCAGTGTTTAACTTAGCACGTAGTTTCTTTTCAAGTGGGTCATTTGAAGGTCCAAGTTTGGCTTGGCGGGAGACCTTTGCACCCAATCCAAGCCTACAGGAAAATGTGAAGGATTTTGGTGAACAACTTACAATTTCCCATCAACAGTAATAGCTATAAGAGACAGCAAAGATGGTTATACACTTATACTGACCTATAAGGTTGACCCTCTGATTCTACTTCTGGCAGTTCATTCTCTGCAGCTTTGGTCATATTATTAACCCATTGTTCAGCCTGCATAATAGTAGATTGTATTTGTCATGCTCAAAAAAGTCATCTTGTACATAGGTTGGAGAATTGACAATAACAGCAAAGTGGAGAATGTATTGTACTTAGGACCTGTCCTGCGTACATAATTACCCGCCCTATTGTGTCCATACTTCTGTGTTTATTCTATGGACGTGAAAGATAACCCAAATACTCCATATGACCCTTGGCTCTCTAGATAAGAAAAATATGCAGTATATTAGCCCACATAAACCTAATGGCTTTATTGATACCCAATGCATGCTGAACTCTAAATATAAGATATAACGATACTAATTACTTTGATTGTACTTTGTGTTAGTGTCTCTCATGCATTTTATAGCCTCTGGTTACCCATTGGGAGAAAGCACAAGTTATAAAAAATAAATAAAATGAAGACCTGATAAGAAACCACCTGATCAAGCAGAAAGCATAGAAGAGTTCTACAAGCCCAACATTTTAGGACTTCAAAAATGTAGTAATTACTACTTTGACACAAAATTCCCTCCAAATCAGTTTGAAGTAACCTCCTCCAACTCATTATGTGACAAATAAATAGACTCCAAGAATAGCACAATTGGCTGGAGACCTCACCTCATGAAGTGAAGGTCACTAATTTGAGTCTTCCCTACCCCTTCCCCTTAGGACCAAAAACTTATCCAAAAAAAATATGTGGTGATTAAACGACCATCCGCATTTATTCTAATCACATGACCCATTAAGCTTAAATAAGTCAGCATGACCATTACATAGTGTTAGAATTTTAGTTGGCTAATATCCTTGAGTGTATTTAGAATAAGTGTTGCTATTTTTGGTTCAATAAAATAAAGTCTGAAGCAGCTTAAAGTAAAATTTTTTTATCCTCAATAGTTTCTCGATTAAAGCTCCCCTCAAGGTACGGGCCAATGGAACCACCCCTAAGGGGCAAACCCCGAATGCCTAAACACCCCCACTAAGTAGGCATCGGGTAAATCACGAAATGCCTTAGCTAGGAGTCAACTCAAAACCCTGTTTTTGGCCTGCTTAAAAGCAATTGAGGCCCCTTGCTCAAGCCATTAAAGTCTGCACGAGCAAGCCCTTAAGTTTTTGAATTCCACAAAGTGTGTAACGGAAGCAGCTGGAAGCCTTTTGTTTTAAGTGAGCCAAAGTGACTAATTTGAAGTCCATTAAATGCATGCAGTGGGGTAGTTGAGTGCTGTGGGCTAGCATGAAAACAAAAAGAAAAGGGCTAGAGGTTGGTTGTGCAGAAAAAACTAAGAGAAGAGATTCTTCAAGCTGGCTGCTGCCATTTGGAGAAAGCACCAAGAAAGCAAAACCAAATCTTTAGAGCTTCAGCCATTTCATTTTTCCAGCTGAGAGAAAGAAAGAGAGTGAGCTTTTGAGAGCCAAACAAAAAAAAAAAAAAAAATTTCTCTCCCTCATCTTATTGTATTCTTGATCTTGAGCATTCTTTTAGACTCAATAAATTAAGCAAATATCATAGAACTCATTTATTTACCCCACCTATATTTCAATCTCATTGTGAGCAAAGTGAGGTTGAAACCACAGAGCTATAATCCAGTGGGGTTCACAAAGGAAAACCTTCAAAAGGTTCTTACTTCTTAGAGTGACAGAGGTTCTGGTAAAGAAGAGACAACCACACAAGGATTCCGGAGAGTTTGGGAGTACTGCAGTAGGAAGGCAAGCAGGGAGTTTGCAGAGGTTGTGTAGGTCTAGGCTAGGCAAAGGTTTCGTAAGTCGCTGACCACGTAACTATTCCTTTATAGTGATTTTCGATGTAACTGTCTTTGTCCACGTAGTGATTTTTCCATTGGAAAGTTTTTCCTTTGGTTGTCCACTTCATGACCATTCTATGTGTCACCAATTTCTTTTTTTGAAATGGTTAGAAATCTCTATTCTACTACTGGAACCCCTAACCTCACCCTCAACCCCTAGGTAGGAGGTGCCATCAGACCTATTGGGTCATTGGCATGTTTCACCAATTTCTTATTGATGTGGTATTTATTTATCTGTGGTATATATGTATAATCTGCTGAGTTAGTATATTGTGAATATATATACATATCTTGTTGAGTTATAGATTATTATTTTGTGTGATTAACTATTAAATCACTTATTATTGTTAATCACCAAGAGATCTGAACATTAATCCGTTTAGGATTTTCCACATAGGTATGGACCGTATGGTAATTAAAAATACACATAGATAATCATTTGAGTTGTCACGTAGTGGTTTTTGCGCTTTCCTAAACATTTACTATAACTACTTCAAATTTCTCCAAATATGTTGCATGAGCTAATTAAACACATTCCTACTCTAAGATTTATACTAGAGAGGAGGGAAGGAAGACAAATTGCCACATTAGAATATTCCCCACAGTATGCAATTTAAAGAAGCAAATCCATGAATCAACTATGTAATCAATAATATCACTTGTTCATTGTTAGGATTTCAAAAATAAGAAATAGTTACCAATTTCAATCCCATATCCCGCTTAACAATTTGTGGAAGGCCAGTTTTTTGTGGTGTCTCTTTAGTGCCCATTGGCAACTACTTGGCCAGTCTCCAAAATTAATGTTCAAAGTCACCTGCAAAGAGTCATCTATTATACAATGCGTAGCAAAAATATAAGCAAATATAATTTGATAGTTGGGGTAGGGGGGATTTGAACACTCGATGTCTCCATTAAAAATACTAGGATTGCCAACTAGTTGAGTTACAAGGTCTTATTCTAAATGAATGAGGATAATATTCAATTCGCCTGAAATGAATGAAACATTGACTTGGGTGTGCAAAAGAGCATGATGTTTTTTCCAACAAATGTAAAATCCAAAGTTAATAAGGAAAAACGTTGAGTCTTTGTTCATACACTACATATAGATTTATCGAATCAAGTTTTCTTCAAATGTACATAAGACCCCTTTAAAATGATTAATCTATATATCACAGCCAAGCTAATATCAATGAAGATGCTAACCGCGCCATAACTATATCTTATACTGAAGTATTATTACAGCCAAACTTTCTCATAGTCAATTTCTCAAACACTTGGTGTGCACGTAAACTCAAAAACAACGTATACACGTATATACCTATATACACACAATTTACATATATGAATTGTGTCAAGGCGTAGGAAAGAAGAGAACCTGAAGAAAGTGTTTTTTTGTTATCAATTCACAGTTTGGGCGTTGTACTTGTGTCCCCCTGTCCCTACTTTTAGTGGTGCATAAACTTTCGAAAGTGTTTGTAGTTAACGCTGTCACTGACACTTGTGTAATTTGTGATTAATGAGCAAATTTGATATTTTTAAAAATTATGCAAGTATCGGCCCAAAACGTTTAAGGTTGTTTCTTGCATTTTACACATTTTTTTAACATCATCATTCTAATCTATATATATATATATATATATATATATATATATAACCGAAGCCACTGGAACTCCCACAATTTTCCACGTCACCATTATTTTCTTTTTTCTTTTTATTTTAGATTCTTTTTATTTTAGGTTTTATATAAGACGTGTACCCTCACAATTTTACAAGATTTTGTCTTTGGAAACCCTAAAACCCTACCAACAGAACCAAACTGAACCGAAGCCTCTGGAACTCCCACAATTTTCCACGTCACCACTATTTTCTTTTTTCTTTTTATTTTAGATTCTTTTTATTTTAGGTTTTATATAAGACGTGTACCCTCACAATTTTACAAGATTTTGTCTTTGGAAACCCTAAAACCCCACCGGCAGAACCAAACTGAACCGAAGCCTCTGGAACTCCCACAATTTTCCATGTCACCACTATTTTCTTTTTTCTTTTTATTTTAGATTCTTTTTATTTTAGGTTTTATATAAGACGTGTAACCTCACAATTTTACAAGATTTTGTCTTTGGAAACCCTAAAACCCCACCGGCAGAACCAAACTGTTATAGAGTCACTCTCAAAAACTGTTATAGAGTCCACTTTCAGTATCCTTGAATTTAAAGCTAGCAACAAGCACCACATTGAGAGCATGAACGTGAGAAATAAGGGGCTGGAGCAATTGCAAAGGGTTGACATTGCTTGGAATTAAATTACGTTGGATTTCAAGCGGAGTATTATCAAAGTTAAGAGGGTTTTTTGCGCTTTTATATACAAGAGTCACCGACTTTCAAATTGCTTCAACAATTGCTTCCTGCAACTTACACCATTGGTCTTCTTTGTCTCTAAAAGCCCCCACACTCCGGTAACTTTTCTTGACCTCTGTCTAACCCAATTAGAGCAAAAATTAGGTCACCTTGATTTCACTTTTTAATTCAGTGCTTGGCTATTTTGTTTTTTTTTGAAGCTTTGATTTATTTGTCTCTCTCTGCCAATCACCCCTCTAAAAAAAATTTCTTTATTATTTTGGTGTGGACTTAATTAATGAGACTCTATGTTTCATGCACTAAAATTGGTTGACAAAATACCTGATTTTTTTGTTCCTAATTTGGAAATTGTACCATGTTCATTTTTGTAGGTCTCATCAGCTTGAATTCGAGTTTGACTCACATTACTAATCAATTATAGAATACATAACAGAGCATGCTCAATGTCTAACAAGCACACACAACAATACATGCTCCATGTCTTACAGATAATCAATATGTAAACAACTAAACCGTAAACCCAACTATGTTACCGTCGTATTAGGTGAAAGCTATGTTATTTTGTGGAGATCAAGTTTTTGGTCTCAGGTTCTTAAAAGCTTTCTTTGAATTGTCTATATAATTTTTTTTCTTTAATTTTTATTTTGCTCTCTCTTTCTCTTTTTGGTGAAAATTTCTTATTAATCCAGTCATTTAATTTAGCTCTATATACAAAAATCTACTATAGTCATTTAACCTCTATTATAGGCAATCAAAAGGAATAATCTTTGTGCCTTTGTGGTTATTGCTATCCACTAATAGGATTCATCATTCCAAATTTTAAGTTGGGTTATTCTAAGGTATTTTTGTTGGATATTATAGAAGAGATTGTCTATTTGTTAAGTAATATTAAATATTCAATATGAAGCAGATTTTGTTAAATGGGTATAGAATTTGATATGTTTGATTTTTTTTTTTTATTTTATTGTTTGTGTTTATTTATTTAAATTGGGAATCTATGAGTTATGGTTATGAATTATGGATTTTAACAAATTTCTCAAATCAAATGATAGTGTGGGATTAAGGGGTTTTTGGTTTTATCGACAAGTATTGCAACAGGTTACTATAGTAGACACTCATTAAACAATAAATTTAGGGATATAAAACTTTTTTAATGTGTTAAATTCTTAATTTGTAGATTTTACTTTATCAAGATTCAAGAGTTGCACTTATCAATTTAAAAAAATTAATTAAAAAAGATCAAGAGCTCTATATTACGGAACATATTCAATTTAAGGTGTGTTAACAAATTCTGTTAGTTTATAATCAGTTATATATATATAAATATATATATATATATATATATATATATTTAATGTTCCATAGCATTTTTATAATCAATATAGGGGGTAAATTGTAAATTACACTCCTAAAGTTTGAAGGTGATTGGATTTTACACTGTGAAGTTTTGGAATTTGAATTTTATCCCATAAAGTTTGAAGGTGATTGAATTTTACACCCTGATGTTTCAAAATTTGGATTTTACCCCTTATATTTTAGGGGTGTTTCGATTTTACTCCCTAAAATTTAAGGGTGTTTGGATTTTAAACCCTAAAGTTTTAGAATTTGGAGGTATAAAATCCCAACATCCCAAAACTTTAAGGGGTAAAATCCAATTCTGAAACGTTAGGATGTAAAATCTAAACACTCCAAACTTAAGAGAGTAAAATCCAAATTCTAAAATTTTAGTTTGTAAAATCCAAACACCCCCAAACTTTAGGAATGTAATTTGCAATTTACCCTAATAACAATAACTATACAAGACATTTTTTTTCTTTATTTCATAACATATAACTGTTTAATATATATTTTAGCTATATCGTGTTATAAATAAATTCAATATCTATAATTGTAGTAAAATAAACCAAGATTAAATCATATATCATACTCGATAAATTTCCCGTGCATCGCACGGGTTAGCGACTAGTATACTAATATATATATATATATATATATAATGCTAAACAATATTGGTTTAAACTAATTAAAAATCCATTGCCTTTTTGGATAAAGTAAAGTAATCTAACTTTAAACGAAATTTTGATTAATTTAGATTTGATATTATCTAAATAAATTATATTTAAATTAAGTATGTTCTTTTTATTAGTTTTCTGTAAATTCTCTAATTTGATTTTTAATTATTATATTAAATTACAGATTATTCTCTTAAAGTTTAGCGTAATTTGATTTTACCTACTAAAGTTTTAAAATTTTAATTCCCACTCCTAATGTTAGATTTCATTTATATTTGTTCTCTTTCGTCCATGTATTGTGGCTAGCTGTCCGTTAGTGTCCCCTGAGACTTAGGTGAGCTAATGATCCAACGAATATATCAATTTACACATCAATTAAATAGCTTTGAAAAAATCTTTAAAATCTAGAAAATTATATAAATTAAAAATAAATAATAAAATAACTAGAAAATAATAGAAAACTTAATTAGATCTAATCATCTCTCACTCACCTAGGCTCTTATCTCTTTATGCTTAATTAGATCTAATCATCTCTCACTCACCTTTTTTTTTATGAACATCTCTCACACACCTAGGCTCTTATCTCTTTATGCTTTCTGATGTTTTGATATAGGAATAAGAATTGTGAATTGACGAGTGGGGTTTGTTTGGAAGTGACTTAAAGGCCTGAGGATTGGAGAAAGGGCTCCATTTAGCTGCACATTGGGCAAGGTTTCCATTTAGCTTT
The DNA here is from genome assembly GCA_028535165.1 of Quercus tomentella. Lineage (NCBI taxonomy): Eukaryota > Viridiplantae > Streptophyta > Magnoliopsida > Fagales > Fagaceae > Quercus > Quercus tomentella. The sequence goes on from JAPQVY010000100.1 coordinate 47,588,561, forward strand.
GGAAAAATCAAATCAAATCAAATCAACAACCCCCTTCTTGTACACTTGTTAAATGACCTAAGACCCTCCAACTTGTAACCCCGTGCATATATATTGATACACTTAAAGATATACAAAAAGATGTATAGTATAATTCTCATATGTATAATTTAAATACTATTGATAGTCATTCTTATATTTTGTTTACTCTTTAAAAAGTCTTGTAAAAATATTATTATATATAAAATGTAAATTGTCCATGTTTATTTTTTTTTTATTACTTCTTAACTTTTGTTATTGTGAAGCACTCTTTTTTTTACGATTCATTTATTCTAGACTCTTTAATTTTTGTACTCAATAACTCATTTGGATGAATATTTATTGTGGGGGCCAGATAGCCAAAAGGTACTGTTAAAACTGTTTATATTGGGCCAATGGCCCAGTCCGAGGATATTTACTTGTCCGAGGATGGTCAAATAATGTTATTATGGGAATGGTAGAAGAGAAAGAGATAAGGATTGTACATGATAATCCAAAAGATGTCCGAGGAGAAAAGTCATATCGGAAATATGAATCCGAGATCAGTAGGAATGTCTTATCGTCCTGAACATCCTTCCAGGTTGCATCACGGTTAGAAGTCAGACATTGGATAGGAGAGGAGTAGAGGAAGGCAACAAATATCTACAAAAACTGCTACCTCCACTTTAAGTGCATCACAGCTAACTCTCTGACCGCATTAATGTGGAGGTAATACCTGAACAGTGGTGAAGCAGCCTTACAGCTGCTAGTTGAAGGTTCTGGGAGGTGTTGGATGGGACAAGAAGGAGATCCTAGAATCTAACCTACACGTGTATGGTGGGGATGATGTCAAAAATTATAGTATATAGCCTGGAAAGGTGGCCTGAAAAAGGGGGAGATCTAGGGAAAGAAATCAATGTAACGATCCTTTTAACTATTGTAACCTTGATCATCAACTTGACATTATAACAGAGCTCCTCGGACTATGCCGAGTACAAAATTTCTTACCTTACTTGTGTTTGATTCTCTTAAATAAACAATTGTTACTGTCTTTCTTACTCACTAAAACTAGTTCTTTCACCCACGCTCTACAAATTCATTGTTTGGGCTCATTGGGCTAAAACTCAATCCTATATTGGGTTAAATCCAAATTTAGTCCTTACAATTTGCACCGTCTGTGGGAAGAACTTGGTCTATTCTGAAGGTATTTCGAGTGCAACGTTTAGGATGGAAGAAGCAGGTCCACACCAGGCAGCGACAGGTCCACACCAGGTGGATGCGAATCTACACCAAGCAGAATCCAGAAGGTCTCAACATGGCAATCCGTTTACGAACCTCGAACGGAGAGGGGATCATGAGGGAAGTGTGCACACAGCGCATACTAGTTAAAGCTAGTCTCGAAGAAAGAGCCGTGTTTCCCATGCAAAGAACCATAGAGACATGCAACGTGAGATCGATGAGTTAAAAAGGGAATTGCGCCACGCACGACGAAGACGTTTATCATCCAACTCTGAGCTGTCCTCTAAGGAGACAGATGATGCTAGTTATAAACAGAGGTCCAGAACTCCGCCCAGCAAGTCTTTCTCCTACGATGAGGAGTATCACCATAGACGTAGATATAAGAGCCCGCCTCGTAAAGGCCTGGGGAACGATGCCATGAGCAAGGCGTTGAATCAAATCTCTAAATCGCCTTTCACACCAAGCATAGAAGGCGCAAGGCTTCCTCGGTGATTCCATCAGCCCACGTTCACCATTTATAATGGTCAAACAGATCCGGTGGAACATGTTAGTCACTTCAATCAAAGGATGGCAGTCCATTCCAAGGACAAGGCTTTGATATGCAAGGTCTTTCCATCTAGTTTGGGCCCCGTGGCGATGAGGTGGTTCGATGGTTTAAGGGCGAATTCCATTGACTCCTTTAAGAAGCTCACCCGAGCCTTTGGCGCTCGCTTTATCACTTGTAGCAGGGCTCCTCGGCTTTTAGGTTCCTTATTGTCTATGTTCATGCTGGAGGGGGAGACCCTGAAGGCATACTCGAATAGATCAATTGGTGGATGCGACGGTAGGCCATCCTTGAATGAGTTTCCTGGATGCCTTTCAAGGATATCACCAGATAGCACTAGCACTGGACAATCAGGAAAAGACAGCTTTTGTCACTCCCACTGGAAACTATCATTACAAAGTGATGCCTTTTGGTTTGAAAAATGCAGGGTCTACTTATAAGCGGATGATGACTAAAATGTTCGAACCACAGTTGGGCAGGAGCATTGAAGTCTATATTGATGATATGGTGATAAAGAGCAAGGTGGTGTCTGAGCATGTGGGAGACCTCACAAACATTTTTGAAATTCTAAGGAAGCATAAGTTGCATCTGAATGCTTCCAAGTGTTCGTTTGGCGTAGGATCAGGTAAGTTTTTGGGCTACATGGTGACTCACAGGGGAATTGAGGTGAATCCTGATCAGATTAAGGCCATTAACAGCTTGCAACCACCTCAGAATCCCAAGGAGGTCCAGAAACTAACCGGGATGACTATTGCTTTGAATCGATTTATATCCAGGTCAGCAGATAGGTGCAGACCCTTCTTCCTTTTGTTGCATAAATGAAAAGGATTTGAGTGGATCGAGGAGTGTGCTGTGGCATTTCAACAGCTTAAAAAGTACCTATCTCGGCCACCCATCATATGCAGTCCTAAGGTGGATGAGGTTTTGTTTGCCTACTTTGCGGTAGCCTCTCATGCAGTAAGTTTTGTTTTGATACGAGTAGACAGTGGCATACAACGACCAGTCTATTATGTGAGCAAATCACTTCATGAGGCTGAGGTGCGTTATTTACCGTTAGAGAAGGCCATTTTGGCTGTAGTGCATGCTACACGAAAACTTCCGCATTACTTCCAAGCACACACGGTGGTTGTCCTAACTCAGTTTCTGCTCAAGTCAATACTTCGGAGCGCGGATTATACCGAGAGGATTGCTAAATGGGGCACGATTCTAGGGGCTTTTGATATCAAGTATATGCCTCGGACCTCTGTAAAAGGCCAAGTCCTCGCTGACCTGGTAGCCGAGTTTGCTGAACTTCCTGAAGAAGTAGAGGTAAAGAAGCATGGCATAGATGAAAAATCGGTTGGCCTGATCTCCACACAAGACCCTTCACCCTGGAAAGTATATGTGGATGGAGCAGCAAACCAACAGGGATCAGGAGTGGGGCTGGTTCTGGTATCTCCTGAGAAGATCACCATTGAAAAATCATTGAGGTTGGGGTTCTTAGCTACAAACAATGAAGCAGAATATGAAACTTTATTGATGGGAATGGCAATGGTCCAGAAAATGGGTGGAAAAGCAGTAGAAATGTTCTCAGACTCAAAACTGGTTGTAGGCTAGATAAAGGGGAAATTGGAAGCCCGGGATGCCAGAATGCAGGAATATTTGAGTCAGGTTAGGCACATACAAACAGAATTTGAATCTTTTAATTTATCGTATGTCCCTAGAAGTGGAAATACCCATGCAGATTCCCTGGCTACCCTTGCCACTTCCTCGGCACAGGATTTGCCCCGAGTAATACTTGTCGAAGACCTATGCACCCCTACCACAATGAAGAGAGACTTGCTTCAAGTCCATCAAATCAGGGTAAGGCCGAGCTGGATGGATCCTATACCGCTATTCCTTGAGAAGGACATATTGCCTGGGGAGAAGTCAGAAGCTGAGAAAGTGCGAAGGAAAGCTCCTTGGTTTTGATTGTTCGAGGACAAAAAGTTGTACAAATGTTCTTTTTCTGGGCCATATCTGCTTTGCATACACCCCGAGGCGTCAGAACTACTCTTGGAAGAACTACATGAAGGAATTTGTGGAAGTCATACAGGAGGAAGATCTTTGTCTCACCGAGCCATTACTCAGGGATACTGGTGGCCGGGCATGTAAAAGGAAGCACAGGAGTATGTTAAAAAATGTGATCAGTGTCAAAGATTCGCACCAAACATTCATCAACCAGGAGAAGTTCCTAATCCTCTTTCTAGCCCTTAGCCTTTTGCTCAGTGGGGCTTGGATATTGTAGGTCCTTTCCCTAAGGCAGTAGGAAACAAAAAGTATCTGCTGGTCGGCACAGACTATTTCACCAAATGGGTCGAAACTGAGCTTTTGGCTAATATCAGAGATGTGGATGTCAAGAGGTTTATTTGGAAGAATATCATTACTTGATTTGGGGTCCCCCATACTCTCATCTTGGATAATGGCCTTCAGTTTGATAGCAAAACTTTCAGGAGGTACTGTTGTGATCTGGAAATAAAGAATAGATATTCCATTTCGGCCTATCCACAAGGGAATGGGCAAGTCGAAACTGTCAATAAGGTTATAGTGAATGGACTTAAAAAGAGGTTGAACGATGCAAAGGGAAGATGGGTGGAAGAGTTGCCACATGTCCTTTGGACGTATCGAACTACATCTGGCCGGTCAACGGGAGAAACCCCCTTTTCAATGACATATGGGGCCGAGGCTGTAATTCCTCTGGAGACTGGTTTCCCAACGCTGAAAACAAGTGCCTTCACTTTGGATGACAATGATAAGCTGCTAGGAAAGAGTTTAGATTTGATTGAAGAATGAAGAGAGAATGCAATAGTCCAACTGGCCTACTACCAGCACAAGCTCAAGTAAGGTTATGATACCAATGTAAAGTTAAGGCCGTTAGCACCAAGAGATTTGGTATTAAGAAAAGTTTTGGGTACTGCTAGGAATCTAGCCTGGGGAAAGTTAAGGCCTAATTGGGAAGGACCGTATCACATCACTTCGGTGGCAGGAATAGGTGCGTACTATTTGGAGGATCTAGATGAAAAAACTGTATGCCGTCCTTAGAATGTAAACAACTTAAAGAGGTATTACTATTAATAAAAGCAACTTTGTTTAGTTCCTTTTTAATTCATTCCAATCATATATCATGCGTTTCCCAATCTATTACAAGTATCAAACAGAACCAAAACTTTACATGGCTCCTCAGACCACAAACTTTGGGGAACTTTTGACATCTATTGAAGTATTAAACAGAAATTAAGTCATGTCAGGTTCCTCGGACCACAGATTTAGTGGAAATTAATACCCTTTGACATCTATTGAAGTATTAAACAGAAATTAAGTCATGTCAGGTTCCTCGGATCACAAACTTAGTGGAAATTAATACCCTTTGACATCTATTGAAATATTAAACAAAAACTAAGTCATGTCAGGTTCCTCAGACCAAGGACTTAATCGAAATTAATACCTTTTGACATCTATTGAAGTATTAAACAGAAACTAAGTCATGTTAGGTTCCTCGGACCACAGACTTAGTGGAAATTAATACCCTTTGACATCTATTGAAGTATTAAACAGAAATTAAGTCATGTCAGGTTCCTCGGATCACAGACTTAGTGGAAACTAATACCCTCTGACATCTATTGAAGTATTAAACAGAAACTAAGTCATGTCAGGTTCCTCAGATCACAGACTTAGTGGAAACTAATACCCTCTGACATCTATTGAAGTATTAAACAGAAACTAAGTCATGCCAGGTTCCTCAGACCACAGACTTAGTGGAAATTAATACCCTTTGACATTTATCGAAGCATTAAGTAGAAACTAAGTTATGTCAGGTTCCTTGAACCACAGACTTAGTGGAAATTAATACCCTTTGATATCTATCGAAACATTAAGCAGAAACTAAGTTATATCAGGTTCCTCGGACCATAAACTCAGTGGAAATTAATACACTATGGCATCTATTGAAGTGTTGGTCAGACATTAGCCCAAGCATTAAAAAGAAGCAAAATCTTGATTCCCTTCTCGAATCACATGGTTTGTTATCACCCAGCAAAGATGTACACCGAAGCAAGTCCATGAGCATCACTTAAAGCATTTTAAGGTGCCCTAGGCTTGGCTATTGTTTGGTCAACGCTTGAATATTTTCTCAAAGTTAGAAAACTTGTTAGAGTTGATAGATCCAAAGTATGTCTTGATAGTACTGTGGATTTAGTAGTCTTGATCTACTCTAATTCTCAATTAAAAATATGTAAAAACTGTGTTTTCCCTTGTGTAAGCAACGTCGCACTTTTATAGCATATGGCTATGTTCAATCAAAGAACAGTCAAAATGAAAATTGCATAAGTGAAGAAAATAACCCGTATAAATTTGGGAAAGTAAAGTGCACATTTCATTAAAACATGTCTTAGAGAAAGGAAATTCCATTATAGAAATTGTAACTACATTATAAAAATGAGAATTCATGGTTTCAACTTTATCTAAAGCCTATCCTTGGAGGTCTTGTCAGCTTGATTAGCTGCTTCAATAGGAGTCACCTTTTCTTTCTCCTTAGGAGCTTCCTTGGCAGGCATGGTAACTGAAGCTAAGACCAGTTCAAAACCTTGGGAAGTTGCCTCATCTTGTGGAACCTCTGTAGTCTTATCTGATGGCCTATCCACATCAGAGGAGATTTCCTTGGGAGCTTCAGATTCTTTTGCTTGCTCCTGCTGACTGGGAGGAGGAGGATCCTGAGGTTGTGTCTCTTCAATAGGGTCAGCAACTGTAGAGGCTGCTTCACCTTGAGGGGGAGGAAGGTCCGAGGCTCGTATGGCTGGTGGGTAGTAGATATTTTATGGTTTTCTTAGTTCAGAAGAAGCCTCAACCCCAGCTCGGTTAAAGGCTTCATCCCAAGTCTGAGTGCAATAGGTTCAACACATGGCTGGGACCTCTGCCTTAAGGGTTTCCTCGGTCTCGGCTACTCCGACGTTGTAACCGTGCTGCTCAGCCTCATCCCGAGCCTTCTCGGCCTCCCTTTTAGCTTTCTCGGCCTCATCTTTAAACCTCTCGGCTTGATCCTTCAGCTTTTGGACTTCTTTTAACTTCTTCCGAAGGGCCGCTATTTGCTCTTTAGAAGAAGCCAACTGTTCCTTGGCATCACGCAAGAGTAGCCTTTGATCCTCGGCTTACTTCTGAGCGCCCTCCAGAGCCGAGTTAGCACTTCTTCTCGCCTGTTCCTCCTCTTTCAGTTTGTTCCTCAAATCCTTGTTGGACTGATCAGCGATGTTAAACGACTCTACAGCTGCCACGCACCTAGTCCTCTCATCGTCCAGCTGCCGGTAGCAGGAATTGGTTATCTCCTCGACCCTAAAAGTAGCTTGGACAGCCTGAAAGAAAAGAGTTAGTAACCTTACAAATAACAATAAAGATGTAAAAAAAAAAGGATGGCTGCATACCATGCCCAAATATCTTTTGAGGTTAAGGAAAACCTCATGCTTCCTGATAGACCGCAGCTTGGTCATATCATTGGGGAGTAGTAAAGTCTCCTCCAGAGCCAAGGCCATGTGGCATCCATTGTCTCCATGGAAATCCCTAATGGATGCATTATCCCTCAAGGGCTCACCATTGAACATTGAAGCTGGAAGCCAGGCCTGAGGCTCAGGTGGCTGATTATCTCTCCTCTCTAAGCCTTTCTACCCTGCTTGTCCAATCTTTTACTGCTTTGCAAGCCGTTGGGTCTCTTCTTTAGGCATAGGGTGAGATCTCCTAGCCTCCAATGCCTCTTTGCCCTTCTGCTCCCTCTTTCTCTTCAGATCAACAGATTCAAGTTTGGATGGCAAAGATGGCTGAGGAGGATGAGGAGGAAGTTTGGGCTGAGTTGGTTTCCCAGGTGCATCCTTTCCGGGCTAGGACTCTATTAAGTCCAGCAAACTTCTTTTAGATTTCCTTTGGATACCTATCTCGTCCAAAGTGATGATGCCTACTTGTTGTTGATGGTCAAGGTCAGCTGATGTACTCTCGGGGGATAAAGGTCAGTTGAACACCTCAAATTCGTCCTGGGAGTCTGACAAATCTACAATCCCCTTTGGTTCTTCTTCTTCTTCTTCCTTTTCTTTTTCTTCCTTTTCTTCCTTAACAACGGGTTGGGATGGGGATGCTCCTACTGAAGGGATACCCACAAAGAGTGGCTAAGTTAAGGGTGTACCCTCAGGGATTGGAACGCCCTCAGGAACGACGAATCTTTCAAAGGCCACACTAATACGGGGAAGACGAGGATCGTTGGCTCTTATTACACACTTGGGAGCTTGGAATCCAAGGGAAATAGGTTTGTACCCAAGGATTACGTGTGTTGCTCGTAATTGACCATCGGCTTCGTTTACAAACACCTCAGACCGTAGAATTTTGTCTAGACTCTCTTTGTTGACTAAGTTGAGCCGAGGTATGGTAGAACGTCTGTCTGTAAAATCATTAAAACGGAAGGAAAATTTGTCAGAAGCAGAAATAGTGTGAAACAAAAGGGAAATATAAGCCAATGTGCATAAATTTATGACTAGACCCCCACCTGGTGTTCCCTCCTTAGTCGGACAGGATAGGCCATCATGTCATTCCCCAGAAAAGATTAAAAAATCTTCCTTTAGCCCCTTGTTTGACGTAGGGAGGCATTGGATTAGCCTTACTTCGAGATACCTTGACTTAAGGTAGTATCCTTGCCCCTTCAAATGATGTAGGTTGTATACCCAGTTGACATCATGGTGTGTCAATTCCAGGTTCATTCTCTCATTTAGGGCTTCTATACTCCCTCATACACTGAACATATTTGGGGCGCATTGTATGGGGGATAGTCTAAAGAATCTAAGGTAGTTCCTTATGATATTACCCATGGGGATGGTCATCCCTCCCTCTATGAAGGCGATCATTGGGATGACCACCTCTTCTTCTTTCCTATCGTCTACCCATTCCCCTTGGGCAGCGTACCTCGTGCCCGCTGTTGGTGGGATCCTGTACTTAGCCCTAAATCTCTCTCTATCCTCCTCAGATTCAACTTGACACTTAAACCTACCCATTTTCTAAGAAGTTTTGAAGAGAAATTAACAAGTTTGAAACGAAAAATAGAGACGAGAAGAAAAAAATGTGATGAAAAGAGAATATATGGAAAGAAACAAAACTAAGAGGGTTCGAGGAAACTTACAGGTTTGAAAAAAAGGTCCTCGGACAAATTTTTGGTATTTGTAGACGCATAAGGAAGTAAGAGAGAGTAACAGGTTCAGTGTATGAACTCTAAAACTGTGTGATTGTTGGAAGTAGGGAAAGGAGTTGATTTGAAAAGCTATTTATAGTGGCACAGAAGTTACAAGTGGGAAAATTCCCACTCGTAACCCCAAGAAATCCTCCTCCTTTAGATTTGCATTGTGTCGTTGAACGTGGGGGACAAAAGTGCCGTCAAAATTTAATAAGGGCGCGCTCTAGAAGCCGAAGCATCAGGAGCGTGCCTTGAGTAGGTAAAAAGGCATTTAGAAGTTCGGATAGACGAGATGTAACCATAAACAGGGTGGGCTGAGGATATCAAAATCCTTCTTTCCTCCTGAGGAGTCGAAAAGTAAGATTTTGAGGGGTTATTGTGGGGGCCAGATAGCCAAAAGGTACTGTTAAAACTGTATATATTGGGCTTATGGCCCAGTCTGAGGATATTTACTTGTCCGAGGATGGTTTAATAATGTTATTATGGGAATGGTAGAAGAGGAAGAGATAAGGATTGTACATGATAATCCAAAAGATGTCCGAGGAGAAAAGTCATATCGGAAATGTGGATCCGAGATCAGTAGGAATGTCCTATCGTCCTGAACATCCTTCCAGGTTGCATCACGGTTAGAAATCAGACATTGGATAGGAGAGGAGTAGAGAAAGGCACCACATATTACAAAAGCTGCTACCTCCGTATTAAGTGCATCCCAACTAACTCTCTGGTTGCATTAATGTGGAGGTGATACCTGAACAGTGGTGAAGCAGCCTTGCAGCTACTAGTTGAAGGTTCTGGGAGGTGTTGGATGGGACAAGAAGGAGATTCTAGAATCTACCCTACACGTGTATGGTGGGGATGATGCCAAAACTGATAGTATATAGCATGGAAAGGTGGCTTGAAAAAGGGGGAGATCTAGAGAAAGAAATCACTGTAATGATCCTTTTAACTCTTGTAATCTTGATCATCAACTTGACATTATAACAGAGCTCCTCGGACTGTGCTGAGGACAAATTTTCTTACCTTACTTGAGTTTGATTCTCTTAAATAAACAAATGTTACTGTCTTTCTTAATCACTAGAATTAATTCTTTCAACCACGCTTTACAAATTCATTGTTTAGGTTCATTGGGCTAAAACTCAATCCTATATTGGGTTAAATCCAAATTTAGTCCTTACATTTATAATGTGGTCTCACATTTGATTTTAAAATTAGGAAATAAAACTCTCTCTAAAAATAAATAATTTAGTACACATGGCGCAAAATTGGACTCTAATTTGAAATTCTAATTGGATTTTCTCTAAACTTTACCTATTAATATATTGTAAAGACGCAATTTGAGTCCCCAGCCCAAAGGATAAATGAACTTAGGCCCAAAAAGCCTAATACAATGAATTTGTAGAGAGTGGGTTGGAAAAGTGGGATTTAATGAATCATACAACAAGTAGAGTCTATTTAGATGACAAGAAAATGAAGATAGACTAGTTTATTCTAAATAAAATTGTCTTCGGCACAGTCCGAGGAGATTAGTTCTTATATATTTCTATCAAGTTAGATTACGAGTTCAATTCTTGATTGCTACAGTGTTTTTCTCTTAACTTCTCGATTCCTTTCTCTCATTGCCTCCTTTCTATTTTATACTATGCCTTCACCATCATCTTTGCCCTACACGTGTAGGTTAGATTGCTGGTATTAATCTCTATCACATCAGCACTTTCTTGAAGTCTCTAGAGAGTAGCTATAAGGCTGAAAACTACTGTTCAGATATCATTTCCTCATTAATGCGGCCAGAGAGTTAGCTACAAAGCATACAATGCGGTGGTAGCAGCTTTCCCTTAGATATTTCCCACCTCCTAGTTGTCCTGTACGTTCATGACATATAATGTTATCACCAGAATTTCCTGGATGGTCACCCTGGATGACGAGACACTCTTTCTGACCCCTGTTTCGCTTAGTCAAGGAGATACTCCTCCTCGGCTTACCTTCCTCAGCATTCTCACCCATAGTTCGCTCATGGGATCCTGAGTCTTACATACTCATTATTGTTTATCTATTTTCGGACCACAAAGTGTCCTCGGACAAGGCCCAAGGCCCAGCATATGTTCTTGGGCCCCTTATCCCTACATATATATATATATGTATATATATATATATAGAGAGAGAGAGAGAGAGAGAGAGAGAGAGAGAGAGAGAGAGAGAGAGAGAGAGAGAGAGAGAGAGAGAGAGAGAGAGAGAGAGAGAGAGCAAAACCCCAAAATTGTTATAAAAAAAATCCCCCTATGATGATGATTGATTTCATTTTTCTAAAATCCCTACAAGATTCCCAACATTTTTAGGGATATCACAAAAAGGGGAGGGGGGGGGGGGGGTGCCATTTATTGTAATAAATGGGTAATCTTGGAACATAAAAATTACAAGTGGAAAAAGAAATTGATATCCAACAAGAAGAAAGATTCCTATCAAAGTTGTGGTTCAAGTAATTCCAAATTATGTAATAAGTTGTTTCAAACTTCTTGGAGCTTTTTTTTTTTTTTTTTTTTTTGGTATAATAACTTTGTTATGATTGACTAAATGTCATGATAAGCAAATTATAGTAAGGACAATGGAAAAATGATGAAGAATCCATTGGTTAAGTTGGGATCAACTGTGTGAGTCAAAATTGCAAGGTGCCTTGGACTTTATGATATTCAAGCATTTAATTTGGCTCTTGTAACAAAACAAATTTGAGACTCTCATGCACAATATTCATTCATGACTCCATAATGTTTCCAAGGAGATATAATATTTTCCTTTTTGCACATTCCATGAAGGTTAGATGAGATATATTTTTCTTAAAAAATTTATGAAGGTATTAAAAAAGAAAAAAAGGGGGGGGGGGGGGGGGGGAAGAAGACTAGCAATTCTTTTCATGAAGCATCATGCAATTATCTTATGAGCAGATTTGAAGCTTAAACTAGTAGAAAATATTGAATTTCAATCATTAACCAATATTTCAATATTCTCCCCCATTAAGTAATGCCCAACATGTGGAACTCTTTAATTTTAAATAGGAGGTGAGTAAGATTTATGGTTTACACTTCTATAGGATTCCATTGTTTTATTTCATGATAAAGTATAGCATTTTTTTTTTTTAACCTTAGTATTCTAACACTTAAAATGCAAATAATTTCCAAAAGCGAACCAAATAATGGAGAATATACAAAGGTAAAAGTGTAAAAACAAGGTGTGATAAATGGTTGCTAACTCCAACCAATCCACATATAAACTTGTTTCATTTAGGAAATTTGTGCATGAGAGAGTGTTGGTTGATTTGGTTGATGAAGGAACAAAATGATGAAAAGAAGATTTGTTAATTTAAGTTTTAAGAATCAATTACCACACTAAAGGCCATTTTGGTTGGGACATGATAATAAAATATTTTGATACTTGTTAATATCAATGTACTGTTTCAGGATTTCAATATATATATATATATATGTACGATCAGTTCTATATATTTTTGTATGTATATTTGTTTCTTGGGTCATGATCCTAGAGAACGACTTCGATTTCTTTTCAAAAATAGGCCAATGGATTTGTCAAGGTTTCAAAGCCAAATCCTACATTTGAAGAGTGGCTCCGCAAAGATCATCTACTCGTTTGTTGGATAAACTCAACCTCCCTTTACATCTGCACTCCAGGGCCGGCTGAATGGTGGAGCAAGAGATGCGGTCACCTAAGGCCCCAAGTAAAAAAAAAGGCCCCCAAATTTTAACCAATAGGGTTATTTATAATCAATAAATAAAATAATATTTTTTTACCAGATGAAAAACAAATAAAAAATAGAGAAAAATGTAACGTCCACAATATTTTTCACAACACTTTTACAACTAATGCTAAGTAGCAGATTGTTACAACTTGTTATTGATGGGAAAAAAATAATTATAGTGATATTTTCAAATAAAAAACAAAAAGCAACTTAAAACTTAGGATTTGTTGTAAAAAATATTGTGAATGTTGCACTTCTAAAAAATAATAATAAGAGTTTAGTTAGCAAACTTTTACTAGTTTTCATTTAAGTCTACCATTAACACCACTCTTTTACTTGTCACTATCAATCTGCCACATCAACAAGTATGAAAAATTTCGTCAAATTTTTTTCTGTCTATAAATTTTTTTTTTTTTTTAAATTCTACGTAGTTCATGTTAATTAGTTGTAATTTTGTATCTAAAACAAGATAATCAATTTTCGCCTTAGGCACCCAAATGCATCAAGCCGCCACTGCTGCACTCCAAATCCTCAAGCCCAATAAATTTTGGCTCAATTAATAAATTTGACTCATTCACATAAGCTTTAGAATGACGTTCATGAGAACTTCACTCAACAATCCCAAGCTTGAGAAATGCAATTGCGATTGTCTCCTACTTCTAGGATTCTTATGCCCTTGCTTTCACCTCCAAAAATCTATTATGAAATAGTAGTTCCTTCATTTGGAGTTGTGAAATTTCAATAGATTTGAAAGATAAATGTGAGCCTTCAAATCGGATCTCTTTGGCATCGCTTTCTAGTCTATATCTATATGTTCATTTTGATCCACGTCATGCTAATTTTGAATATTAAAAGAGTCTCCACTGGATAATGCTCCAATGTATGTATTTACTTATCTACATGTTTAAAATTTTTGAAAAGTGTGAATATTAGTCTAAGTTCATTAACTCAATGTATTAGCTTAAACAACATATTATATATTTTTAAAATTTTCAATGTCTTTTGTTATATCACCGAAACACTTGAAAAATCCTCAATAAAGTTCGATATTTTATTCATTACATTTTAGAGGAGTATTGGTACCAATTTAATGGCTGATATAGTGCATATCACTGATACGATATTAATTACTTTGGAATACTATCAGGTTAGGTAAGAGTTTTCTAAACTCCCCTGAATATGCTTCTGATTTTAGACCCATCAGCCTTTGTAATGTTTTATACAAAATATTTTCAAAGGTATTGGCAAATAGAATAAAGAAAATTCTCCCAATGATCATCTCTGAGCATCAAAGTGCTTTTACAAAAAGCAGACTAATTTCTGATAATATTCTAGTTGCTTTTGAATCTCTCCATAGTATGCAGAAGCATGTGGGCAAGGAAGACTATATGGCTATCAAATTAGACATGAGCAAAGCATTTGACAAGGTGGAATGGTCATACCTCGAATCAGTCATGAGAAGGGTGGGATTTACTGAAAGATGGATTAAACTTATGATGCTTTGTGTCAAGACGGTCTCTTATTCCATCTTGGTGAATGGAGAGCCAAAAGGGTTGATAAAACCTACTCGTGGTATCCGTCAAGGAGATCCACTGTCACCTTTCCTTTTCTTGCTATGCACAGAAGGCTTAAACGGCCTCATCACTAAGGCGGAGGAGAAAGGTGATATTAAGGGTTATGGCCTATGCAAAAATAGCCCACGACTAACCCATCTCTTTTTTGCAGATGATAGTCTGTTATTTTGTAGGGCAACAATCCGGGAATGCCAACAAGTTCTGGATATACTTGAACTTTATGGAAGATGTTCGGGTCAACAAATCAATAAAGCAAAAACTACCATCTTTTTCAGCAGGTCCACATCTGAGGAAGTCAAAAATCAGATCAAATCTGCCTTGGAAGTACCAGAAATCCTACAATACGAGAAGTATTTGGGATTACCATCCTTGGTGGGAAAAAACAAAAAGGCTAGCTTCAACTACATTAAGGAGAGAGTATGGAAAAAAATTCAAGGGTGGAAAGAAAAGCTTTTGTCTCAAGCGGGTAGAGAGATCCTAATCAAAGCTGTGGTTCAATCAATACCAACCTACACAATGAGTTGCTTCAAGCTTCCTTTAGGACTTTGTGGAGATATTGAGAGTCTCATAAGAAAGTTTTGGTGGGGCCAAAAAGGTGACAGAAGAAAAGTACATTGGGTCAAGTGGGACACCCTTTGCAAACCAAAATTGGAAGGGGGTATGGGTTTCAAAGATTTGGCAAACTTCAATGATGCCCTTTTAGCAAAGCAAGCATGGCGATTACTTCACCAAAAAAACTCTCTTCTATATAGGGTTTTCAAGGCGAGGTTTTTTCCAAATTGCTCTATCCTAGAAGCTTCCTACTCAAGTTCGGGGTCTTACGCTTGGCATAGCATACTAAAAGGAAGGGATTTATTATTGAAGGGAGCAAGGTGGAGAGTGGGATGTGGAGATGCTATTAGTGTGTGGAACGATGCTTGGTTGCCTTCTAAAACCCATCCGAGAATTGAATCACAAGTGGTAAGTGGTTTGGAGGAGTTGAAAGTTTCTGCACTCATAGATCCAACCACAAAGAAATGGGATCATAATATGTTGAATGGACTCTTCACCCCATCGGAAACAGAGCTGATTTTAAGTATTCCATTGTGTCAAAATACGGTGGAAGATACTGTTGTGTGGCCGTTCACTCCATCAGGAACTTACACAGTGAGATCGGGTACAAGGTTCCTCACAGCTGACCATGCACCAATCCCACAAGACGTTCCTGCACAGCCAGATAAGGAAGTATGGAAATTAATCTGGAGTCTCAATGTGCAAAACAAAGTCCGAAATTTCCTTTGGAGGACCTGCCATAATGCATTACCGGTGAAACAAAATCTGAAGCGAAGACATATTCTAAATGACGATGTTTGCGACCTGTGCAAACAAGAGACCGAATCGGTTTTTCATTCACTCTAGAGTTGCGCACAACTTACACAGGTGTGGGGTTCTTTATCAACCTTTTCGTTCAGGCAGATGAAGGTGTTTTCTTCCATTCAAGAAGTGCTTCTGTACACGGACAAAGAAAAGAAAAATCCAGAACTGTTGGCATCAGTAATGTGGACTATTTGGCATCGCAGAAACCAGGTCCGCACCTCTCCAAAGGACTTTCCACTAGCACAGGTCGCTCCAACAGCCACTCACGCTTTGGAAGTCTTTCAACAAGCTAACCTCGATGCAGCCGCACTCTACAGAGACCCTCACCGTTCGCGGGATTGTTGGTCACCACCGGCAGAAGGAGAGATCAAAATTAATTTTGATGGAGCCCAATTCAGAGATATGGGCAAAGCGGGATTGGGTGTTGTTATCCGAAACAGCAGAGGACAAGCTCTGGCTTCTCTCTCGGAGCAAGCAAACCTTCCATACTCTCCAGACATTACAGAAGCTTTGGCTGCTGCCAGAGCAATTTCTTTTGCACGGGGACTTGGCTTCACTTCATTCATTTTAGAGGGAGACTCCGCAAATATTATTAAAACACTTAAGTCTGAAGAAGCATCTCTATCCTCCTTTGGACATATTCTCAGTTCAGCAAAATCTATGATGGCAGATGGCAATATTAGATTCTCTCATGTGGGTCGTATGGGTAATATGGTAGCACATAAACTAGCTCAACATGCTAGACATGTTAGGGGATTCTCGGTATGGACGGAAAATGTCCCTCCACACCTTTCTCATGTACTTGGTGCCGATCACGGCTGATTTGTTTCTTCCTCCTTAATAAAGATTAAAGTTCTTGTTTCTCAAAAAAAAAAAAAAAAAAAAGGTAAGAGTTTTCTATTTATTTATTATTATTATTAGAACCAGTTGGTAAGTCGATGTGGCTTGGTATGGTACTGGAATTTTTATCATTAAGTATGCTAAAATGCATCTTCTAAATTTCAACAAAATTCATTTCAGCTCTCTAAGTTTTTTTTTTTCCGTTCATTTAAGTATTATAAGTTTCAACTTTAATCAATGAAAAAAAAAATTAAACAAAAATTGATGGAAAGACTTTAATTGAGTAAATTTAAAATTTAGAAAATTGAAATAAAAGAAAACAAAGTTAAGAACCGAAATAAATTATGGTAAAACTTAGAGGGTAAACTTTGCATTTTAACTTTAAAAGTATACAGTACGCCACTTTAACTTGTACATACAAACCAAAGAAGCCAAGAAACCAAAGAGAGGTAAACACACCATGGTCAAGTGTATAAGAGCATCCACAGCAGTGGAGCTAAAAATTTAGCTTTTTAGCTCCAACAAAAGTTACTTTATCTATTATATTTACATACATGCTGCAGCAATGGATCTATTTTAGCTATCAACGCAATAAAATAATATAAACATCACAATAAAATAATATATCCCCTACAATAAAATAATATATCCCACTATCCAAAAAAAATAACCCAGCACCAACCACAACCACCTCTACCATCAGCCACAGCTACAACCACACCCACAACTACCACTACCACCACCACCACCAGACCCAACCAAACCCACAAACAAAATAAAAAATCAAACCACCATCATAATCACCAATCCACCACCACAGCCACCAAACCCATAGGAAAAAAAAATCAAACACCGTACCACCAAACCATAGCCACAACAACCACCATCGCCACTACCACAGCCACCAAACCCACAGGAAAAAAAAAAATCAAACACCGTACCACCAAACCATAGCCACAACAACCACCATCGCCACCACCACAGCCACCAAACCCACAGGAAAAAAAAAATCAAACATCGTACCACCAAACCATAGCCACAACAACCACCATCGCCACCACCACAGCCATTAAACCCACAGAAGAAAAAAAAAATCAAACATCATTCCACCACCACAACCAAAATCCACAAACCCACTGTCAAAATCATCCACCACCACTACCATAGCCAAAATCAACCACCACCACCACAACCACCAAACCCATATGAAAATACATTAAAAAAAAAAAAAAAAAAACTCAATCACAGCAAAGAGAGAGGCATGGACTGGGCGATGGGGCTTGGGGAGATCGGCGAGCTGGGTCGGCGATGGGGCTTGGGGTGGGTCGGCGAGCTGGGTCGATGGAACATATCGGCGATGAGGGAGCTCGCCGGCGAGCTGAGGGATGAGGGAGATGAAGGAGCTGGCCAGCGAGCTAGAGAGAAAAAAAAATTGAGGAAGAAAGAAGAGAGAAGAGAAGCTGGAGAGAAAGAGAGAAAAGGAAATGTTTATTTAATGAGAGAAGGAGAGAGAAGTGTAATAATTATTATTATTTTTATTTTTTATTTATTTATTTATTTTTACCTTTGAGCTACAGTGCACATCTAAAGATAGATGTGCACTGTAGCTGAGGAGCTAAATCTTTTTAGATTTAGCTCCACTGCTGCATTATGATTTTTTGTGATTGAAAGCTAAAAAATACCATTATACCCATATAGCACCACTGCTGTGAGTGCTTAACTATCCATAACTCTGTTTTGGTATGTAAATAACTCTTTTCTCATTCATTCAGTTTTGGATATTTGGAAGTTGTACTTGTATGTCTGTCTTTTGTCAGTTTAATGAAAGTCTTTTGTCAGTTTAATGAAAGTCTTTTTAAGGAAAACAAAAGGGCCAGGAGGGCTCAAATTTGGATGCTATTAGGAAATTTTGGGAAGCTAACATGGGATACGAATATGCCTAAGAGCATCTACAACAGTGGAGCAAAAAATATAGCTATTTGATACCTACAAATGTCACTTTATCTATTTTACCTCTTCATACCTAACATCAATGGAGCTATATTTTTAGCTATTTGATTAAAATAATACAAATATCTCATTAAAATAATAATAAAAACATCCATAGCAAAAAAAAAAAAAAAAAACACCAACATAACACAAACATCCACCACCACCACCAGTCCACGACAGGAAAGAAAAAACCACCAACCCAATTCCTTAATCTTTTTCCTCAACCTAGACCAAACAAAATCACCAATCACAAACAAAATCAAAAATCACTAACATAGCAAAAACACGGTGGGGTCGGTGAGTTGGGTCAACGGAAGGGGTGGGTCGGCAAGTTGGGTCGGCGGAACAGATCAACTATAAGGCTTGGGGAGATGGGTCTCGACGAGATGGGTTTGGGGAGATGGGGTCTCGGTGATGGGACTTAAGGAGATGGGTCTCGACGGTAGGCGAGCTGAGGGATGAGGGAGATGAGGGAGCTAGCCGACGAGCTAGAGAGAAAAAAAAAATGAGGAGGAAGAAAGAAGAAAGAAGATAAGCTGGAGAGAGAGAGAGAGAAAGAAAAGAGGAAATGTTTGTTTAATGAGAGAAGAGAGAGAAATGTAATAAAAAAATACTTTTTTTTTTTTTTTAGCTTCAAGCTACAATACGCAGCCAAAAATAGCTGCGTACTGTAGCTCTGAAGCTAAATTTTTTAACTATGCCTTCACTATTGTAGAGCAATTTTTATATTTTGGTGAAGTTAAAATAACAATATAGCTATTTAGCTTCACTATTACTAGTGCTCTCAATAAAGTAACTCTTGCTTGGTGTGCATGGTGTGTGTGTGTGTGTGTGTATATATGTATATATATATTTTTTTTTCAACTAGCTCGTTTGTTAACGCATTTGCAACTCCCACCTTTTCAAAAAACAATTTTTGTTAACCTTTACCCTATTCTTTTAGTTAAAATTTTCAAACTCCTCCATTTTTAATCATGAGTTTATTCTTGAAGGGGATTCTCTTTCAATCACTAGGAGCTTGTTTGGATTGAGGGGGGAAAGAGGGAGAGTGAAGGGGAGTAGAGTAGAGTTAGCTGAAAATAGGTTAATTTTGGGCTCAATCTACTTTACTTCTCTTCTCTCCCCCTTAATCCAAACGGACCATAAGGGTTTGGGAGATGACTCAAATCCACATATTTCAATTTGCTATAGTTTCGAGCATTCGCAACTCCATGCAAGAGGTTAGAAGGGTCGAAATATCTCATGTTTGTCGTCAAGGGAATAAGCCAATTCATTTGTTAGCTAGACATGCTTTAGGCACGATGATTTTTCTATTTGGTTAGAAGAGACTCATTGTTTTATTAAACAAGCTCTTCTCCATGATGTATCTGTTTCCTCTTTGTTTTTTTTTTTAAAAAAAAAAAACCACTCACATCTATTTGGCCTTGGCACTTGAAGTTGTGGAAGATGCTACTAGGATTTTTTTTTTTTTTTTGAGAAGCGATGCTACTAGGATTAAACTCAAGTAATGTTTCACAATTCCATGCCGACTTTGGTATCCCGAACACTGAGGGTTATTAACAATAGGTAAGGTTGTTATGGGACATTTACATCAATACCCTTTTTTTTCTTTTTTAAGAAACGTTTACATCAATACTTATATGCCAATGAAAAGCAAGATAGCTTCTTTAAGTTCTAAACAACAGTGAGGTCTGGGGAAAACTCATGATGGTGCTCACCATAGAATGGAATATAGTACAGATTAAATACGGATGAGGCTGTACTTGATAGCCTAAACATGGTAGAGTAATTGCAATGTTAAGTTGAAGTGGAAAGTTGGTTTCGTGATGTTGACCATACAAAAATTACTGCAGTTGCTTTACTTTTCATACTTGCAAGAAATAGTGAAACACAGGGAGTGCAATTTTGCAAAATATTAGTTTGGAAAGAGATTTACTCACTGTAACACGAAACCTTTTAATGTCAAATGAGCTGAGTTCTAAAATTGTTCGCATTATTGGCTAAACGTATTTAGGAATTGTCCATTTCTAGTAGCTTATTTGCATATTATTTATCAAAATATATAGTTTTTGGTAATTTTTATATGAACAAGTTTGGTTACAAATTTAGTTGTTGTCTAAGGCTACAACTATAAAAATTAATATGGTTACAAATTTTGAAAATCTAATCGTTGGATTACATGTTCTTTATGTAATAGACACACACATCAAATTTCGTGACAATCGGATGTTATTTACTATTTGATTCATAAACTTATTTTTTAGACAAAATTTTATACTATAAAAACTTGAAATTTAAACATTTGATTGATGACATAGCAGTGGCGGCTCCATAATTTCTTTTCAGGAGAGTCATTAAGAAACTTAAATTAAACAAAATTTAATAAAAAAATAACTTGAATATATTGAGTTATCGACCAAAAAAAAAAAAATCACACAAATACATGACATTTTATTATTTTTTTCTACAAGTTTTAATATTTTGACATCATTATGAATTTTCATTATCTATTGTCAATGTGGGTAGATGTGACCATTTTTATAAAGTTTGTATAGAATTTTGTATTTTTATGCAATTGTCGTTATCTATTAATTTGTCATTGTTTTGTAAAAATATTTTAAACTGAATGACAAAATTCAACTCCCGTGCATTGTATTAATTATTGACCCAAAGAGCCACACTCATCCATAAATATATATAAATAATACAATATGTGTCTATTTAACCAATCAAATGTTTGAAGAATCACTAACTTTACTATGTTTTTAATCACCAATTTTATAACAAAATGTTATTATAACATGATAATAATACACACACATGTAACAAACCCTCTATGTTTCTTAATTATTAAATTATATAAAGTTTTATTATATTTATATTATACACACACACATTCACAAAAATAACATTATAACAAAGATAAATAAATAAATAGCGCACACAATTAGTATCAGACACACACTCATACAAATAATATATAAAAAAAGATACACTTATAACTCACAAACATTTACTATTTACTCTTTAAAGTCAGAGATACCAATAGCCAAATAGAGAAAAGAGATTCATGAGAGATAGATCTATGATTTATGTTATTGGTTTGTTTTGGGATATATTGATTTGTGTTGTTTAGTTTTGGGCTGAATTGGTTTATGTAAAAGTGTGCAAGATTTAAGTCAGGGTGTGCAAAAATATTTTAAAGGTAAATTAAACTAATAAAATAATATTTTATACATATAATTTTTTTATCAAGTTAGGGGGTTCATTTGAACCCTCAGAAGCATTAGTAACGCCACCCTTGTGACATAGTTTTGATATTTGATATTCTGAAAATTTTGCAATTATGGAGGATATAAAAAGAAAATGTAATCCAATAATAAATTTGTTAAAATTTACATCCAATAAAAAGATATTGAGTGGTGGGTTTCAGTTAATTCAACTGATAAAACTTTTGATGGTTGAATAAGAGATTTGAAGTTCAATCCCTGCCTACACCAAAAACTGATTGGTGTCTTGGTATGAAGATAAAGAGTTATCATTAAGAGCGGACGCCATAGGTTAAAACTTTCTAAAAAATAAAAAATAAAAAATAAAAAGATATTGAGTAGAGTGATAACTTTTAGGCTATAACCAAATTTTTAGCCAAATTTTGTCATTTTGTTAGTTTATTTTATTTAAAAAAAAGTTAAAAGCTACATTATTTGCATAAAAAAAAAAATTAGACAAGTAACACGTTTTTTTTTTTTTAACAATTCCCAAATGCATTTGGTTATCATTAAAATACTAGTAATTTATTTTACTTTCAGCTAATGCACAATTTTTAAAAATATCTTTTTTTTATAAAGATGATTGTATGATTACACATCTTATTCTTTTAAACAAAACAAACCATTATAAAAATATAAGCACATCCTTTCCCCCAAAAAAAAAAGAAAAAGCTTATACAAAAAAAAAAGGAATTAGTGCATTTCCATTTTAGGTAACTGTGGGATAAAGTTTTTCCATTGTTTAGAAATTTCATGCTCTCAACAAGTAGACAATATGTCAACATGTGGGTGAAAGAAAGTGCATGAATCCATGATCCCATTAAGATCTAACAAAAACCAGGTACTAAAACTGTAAAATCCCTCATTTTTTTAAAATTTTCCTGTCATAAAGCAAAAAAAGAAAAGAAAAAAGAAATCGCAATCGCAATTAATGCTCATCAAACATACACACCATACCGTAGGAAAGACTAGGATCAATCGTAGCACCAACACAATATGACAATTCAGTCCCTCAAAAAATCATGTCCACACCTAAGTTTTTAGATAATAAACGAGGGCAAAACAGGGAAAACAAATTAGTTAAACATACATAAAAATAAAAAATAAAAAAAATTTGTAATGATCTTGGGTGTAAAATTTATTCTAATAAAGCACAAGAAGCAACAGCAACAACAATAAACAACAGAGGTGAATGTATCGTCGTCATCGTCATCAGCAACCCAACAAAAAAGCTTTAAGGCGAGTCAAAGCCCCTCAAACCCCGAGACTCTTCGGCTCTTCTTCTTCTTCTTTTTTCTGTGTTTCTCTCTCTAAATCTGTATCTTTCTTTCTCTCTCTCTACAAAGTTAAAATTTTTTCTTTCTTTCTTCCAATTCTCTCTCTTACTTCGATTCCCAAATCTCTCAGAGGTACGCCTATCCGAATCGTGATATTGTTTTTTTTTTTTTTTTTGTGTGTAATTTTTTTTTTTTAGTTTTTATTTATTCCCATTCTGTCCCAAACATTTCCCCTCTTTTTACGATATTGCCATCAAAACCCTAGCTCCGCTATTTTCTCTCTCTACAAAGCCCCAATCCCCCCGTGTAGTTCACTACGCTTCGTGTTTCCCCAGAATAGGAATTGGAATTCTGTCAAAACCCTAGCTCTGGTTTCTCTGCTTCAAAATCATGGTGTGTTTTCTATTAGATTTGAATATTTTGTGCTGCGAACTTTAATTTTTTAATGGTTAATTTGATTAAGAAATTTAGATTGAGTTTGAAAAATTTTAGGGTATTTAGTAGATTGGTGTATTGTTGGGTTTTTATTTTTTCTTGTAACAGTTATTAGTTGCTTTTTTCTTTTTCTTTTTTGTGGGGGATTTTGAACTTGTTTGAGCTACTTGGGTGATTAGGTTTAGCTAGAAAAGTTCAAAATTCAAAGTAGTTTGGTAGATGGGTGCTTAGATTTGATCTGTTAATGAAATTCTATTGCTGTGTTGGTATTGAGCTTGAAATTTGATTCACAGAAGCTCCAAACTCTAGGGCTGTGCTTAATTTTTAGTGCAAAGTTTTGAACTATAAAATTATGATTATTGACATTGGCAACTACTAGGATTGAATATTTTACTTGGTTTTTTATGTTTTATCATTTTATTATTAGCAACTCCAAACTACTATTAGTTAGCTTCTTGAAATTGTTGGGTGATGAAGGATTTTACATTTGGGCAGGAGTGATTAGTTTCGAGAATGTTACTCTTTATAATTTGCTTGGGTTTCAAAATGTTCGTTCGTTTACATGTTTGAAATCTTAAGTTTTGTCTACTCCAAATATTGGGTTGTGTTTTTCTTTTCTTATTTATTTGTTTTCCAGATGGGGGGTAAGGTGATCTAGAAGTTAGCAACTTTGACTGGTTAAGCCAGGAGTTCATTATCTTTGTTGTTTATGGATAAAATTTTTAAGTGTTGCATCTCCAAAGGCAAAATTTCTGGTTCATGCTTATAAGAGAGTGCAACGCTTCATTTATATGTCTTTCCTGATATTTAAACCACCAGCAATTTAGAGTTCAAAATTGTAAGTTTCCCTCCAAAACACCATTTGACATGCTATCTTAAATTTAGGCAACTTTAACAATAAACTGAAGCAACATATAGCAAACAAGAAAGTTCCTGCATTTATGGATATCTTGGTTATGCAACTATCTAGTTTTAGCTCAATGTTTTACCATACATTCTTTTCCCCAGCTGTGTGATGTTTTACACACATATTCTAGCACTAATGCTAATAGGTCTAGTGGTACACATTCAATTTAACACATTTGTGTTACACAGACTGGGTTTCATAGATTCGGTGCTTAAGATCAATGCCGTTTTTGTGGTTTGACTTGTATTCTGAAGCAGTTGATAAAGTTCATTATTCATTGATTATATGTTTGAGGTCGTATGTTAGAACCCCTTTGTTTAGCACCTAACTTTATTCCCTAAATTGTTAATGATTTTGGTATATTATTCGACTATATGAATTATGTGGTAAATTCCTTTGGTTAGACATACTCTAGTGAACATGTTTTTGGAATGCAGTTTAGCTTTCACAACTTCTAATAGCGGCTTGATGCTGGGGGCAGTATGCCGGTGATAGTTGGGAGAAATGCAAAGGTATCATGCTGCCAGCTGCACTAGTGCAGTTAATAACAGTGCAATAGGTGGGCCATCAGCTAGGGAGACTGCCCGAGCTGATTCATCTTCATTGCCAACTAATTTTTCCCTGAATTCTAGGTAAATGGGTTCCATAAAAACCCGTCTTCTCATGCTCTTTTTTGCAGATAATGAACAACTGTACTGTCTACTTCCACCCCACTCATTGTTTATATTTAGTTTTCAATTTAGCATTATTATGACCATATCCTTTCTAGTGTATGCTATGATTAGATTCCAATTAATAGCTTGCCGTTCAGATTCGGAGAGTAGGTTATTTAGTGTCCCATGCCTGCTCACTTTGTTATCATAATTAATTGTCTTTTGATACAATTTACCAATTGATTTTTCTAGAAATTATGGCATTCTTTATTGTTTTGCATTTCCTTTTTTTTAATATCACATGGTAGTGGTAATTGCATTTATGCATTTCCTTTGTTTCTTGCTGCACCATAAGTGATGAAGTATGGAAATTAGTGGAATACTTTGAATCAGGGTGTTCTCTAATCTTTGTCTTTCTTTGCTATCAATACTTTGTATGACTATTTTTTTAGAAATCTTTGTGGGACTAGATTCTGCAATTTAGAGCTTTGTTTGTTGATGGTGATGCACTAGCTGTGTGGCAAATTTTGTACACTTGGTATCCTACTGTTCCTTTTGTAAGTGAGAAAATTAATTGAAAAGTGGAAATGGGAAAAACTCTAATGGACTGGAAGTAAACAAGAGGAACCTATAGGAAACAACCAGAAAAAGAGGAAAAAAATAGAGGAAGAAAGGAATCAAGAGCCTTATTTATCCCAAAAAAAGAAAAAAAGAAAAGAGAAAGGAATCAAGAGCCTTAGATGTAGCCATCATATCAACTAGCGCGTTCAAGAATAGAGGGTTTAATCGTATTAAGAGAAACTTGATACCATCAAAAGTTTGACTATTACTGCCTTGCCATGGGTTCTCCATTAGGTATAATGACTCTGCACATCATATCCTATAAACTTTATGCTTTTCTAACCTTCCTTCCTGACTAGCCAAACAAGTAAAAGAATTACCGAAAAGGTCTTTTATGTCTGACGCAATGCAGGGTCCTTTTTTCTCATCAGGAAAACCTTTCCCAATCGTTTTAATCATTCTTTACACTTTCATAGAATATCTTTAATTCCTGATCTAACACAGACTAGATTGTTCAAGTGGAGGTTTTTTATTTATTTATTTATGTAATGTATTTATCAAATTATACTTTTAACAAATAGTTATGATATTATCATTTGACATTTTGTGTAGGCGGTCCTCTCAACTGACTGCATACAAGTTGAAGTGTGATAAAGAGCCTTTAAATTCTCGGTAATCTTTGCAACAGAATTGCATCTTCGTTTTGTTGTTTTTTCCTGTTTTGCCCTTTTCGTAAACTGTTTTGGATTGGAAAGTACACAGAGTAATGTTGTATTTCAATTTCTTATGCATTTTAGTCTCCTTTGTTTGCATTTCATTGAAACAGTGAACTAAAAAGTGTACAACTTGCTGTTTGTTCTGATGTTTTGCATTTAGAGCTATTCTAATGGTGCTATAGTTCTTATCTCATTTTATAATTTTGTCACTCTTTTAATCTCAGACTTGGGCCTCCTGACTATCACCCTCAAACTCCAAATTGTCCCGAGGAGACTCTCACCAGAGACTATGTGCAAATTGGTTACAGGGAGACTATTGAGGGAATTGAGGTACATTATTATCTGATTAATACATTAAATTAATTCTCCAAGAGGGAGTATGTATACATGTGGAGGTTACTTCTATATGTTGAATTGTGAATGCATTACTTAAGTATCAATAGTTTGGTCATTATGAATTTAGAGTGTATTTGGATGAGTTTATTTTCATTACCCTTTTTCACTATGAGTTTATTTTTATAAGCTGTGTAATATTATAGTTGTACTTGGTGAAAGTGAGGCTTTAAAAAGCTATACATAAGCTGGCAGTGCAAAAAAAGCTGGGATTTTAAGCTAAAACAAACATTCCCGTAGAAAACCACCAACCAGCATTTATATTTTTGAATTTTTGGTTACATTATCAATGCAGTAGTCAGTTGACATATAATGATATAAGATTTTTGAAATACTTACTTATGGAGACATCCTGGGATCCCCTCCACTTCCAACTATTGAATTATTAAAAAAAAAAAGGTGTATAGATTCCCAACTATTGAATTATTAAAATAAAAAAAAGAATATAGAGATTATTTTACTTATATAAAAAAAAAAGATTATTGAAAATTTTTTGTATGGTTAAAAGCCTTGGAATAGTATTGATAGGCAGGTATTGAGTGTTGAATAAACTTCCTTTAAGAAGATTGCATTGAAGCATATCAGTGCAACAAACTCAACTCTTCTATATTCTCCTTTGGTGGTTATTATCTAACTTGGTTTAACTTGTTGAGTGTGTTAGGAAGCTAGAGAGATCTCATTGACTCAGGTTCAAGCTTTCTCTAAGCCTATTATCATCAAGTGCAAAGAGGTAGTAGTCTGTTTTGTTACTATTCTTCAAATTATCTCAAACTTCTTTTTCTTCATGTTTCATTCCTTTCTCATACTTTCCCAAAAGTGGAAAAAATAGAGATTCCTTTCTGGAAAAATGATCATGGTGCTAAATGATTTGTGATTATTTGCTTTTCTTTGCAGGCAATCAGGAAACGCCTTAGGGCTATCAATGAATCTCGTGCACAAAAGCGGAAGGTGATGAACTATTTTCTCAACTGTTATTGGCATTTAGCGAACGATATATTTAAATCTTTTTGCTGTTTGTGTGCATTTAAACCCATGTGCATTTTTTAGTGGCTTCAGTCTTGCCTATTAGGGGTTTTCAGGTTTTGAAATCTTATTATGAAATTTGATGCTATATGTTTTTCTTACTATGACAGGCTGGTCAGGTTTATGATGTGCCTCTTTCTGGTTCACAATTAACTAAACCCGGTGTCTTTCCTGATCAAAGACCATGCGGTGAAGACTTCAAGAAGAAATGGATTGAGGTATGTCTTCTATTTTTCTTCAATACCATTGTGCCTGTACCATAATGATTGATGACATTTTAATTCCTTTTTTTCCCGTTTGATTAATTACATTTATTACCATTAGTTACCTACCCAAAAAAAGAAACATTTATTATCATTAGTTTGAAAATGTATGTAAGATTTTTACTCCAATAGCCAAGAGAGATGCTAATAGTCCTTTGTTGTATTTCCTAGCCTAGAAGCCTATGTGTTTTCCCAGTTGCCAAACTTTTTGGTAAATAAGATATGCTTTTAGGGGAGCAGAAAAGGCTACCATATAGCACTTGTCAGTTTTTGGCCATATGGTGATTCAGTGTAGTCTCTGTTACGTTAGTACTCTTGGACATTACTAACAAATATAAATACTGCAGTGCTATGTTTCTTGATTAGATATGGTTAAGAAATTTTTTTTTTTTTGATAAGTGATATGGTTAAGAAATCTTGCCTTTATGGGAATTATAAGTTCTTATATGGGATGTTGAATGCTATTAGAAATGGTGAGATGAGATCTGTGTGTGGCATGTTAAGGGAATGGGTAGCACCATAAAGTTTAGATGCCCAGCCTCCTCACTTGATTGCTAGGATTCGACATTTGCTGTAGTTTTTTTTATTTTATTTTATTTTTCTTCTTGAAAGTGATTTATATACTTAAAAAGCTTATCAAAAAAAGATTTATATACTTAAAAAGCGACTACCAGTGAAGTGGCTACCTATGATAAAGCATCTCAACTTTATTGTCTTTGTTGAGCATATCTGAATGTGCTTAGATTTGTTACTGACAAAAAATGTACATATCAGAATTTTAACTTAATAATTCTTTGACACTGACTTCCTTTTCATTTTCCTTCCAAATATATATATATATATATATTGCAGGGTCTATCACAACCACACAAACGATTACGTTCTTTGGCTGATCATGTCCCTCATGGATATGGGAGGAGATCACTCTTTGAAATTTTAATTAGAAATAATGTTCCGTTACTGAGAGCAACTTGGTTTATTAAAGTAACATATCTTAATCAGGTATGAATGTGTGAACACTTGTACCCACAGGTTAATCAATCGTTTTTTTGGCTATTTTTAATATTGGAAGGTAGCAGATTATGGTTGTATTTTGCAGGTTCGGCCTGGTTCTACAAGTATCTCTTCGGGAGCGCCTGACAAAGCTCAGTTTACCCGCACTGAGCTCTGGACAAAAGATGTTATTGATTATTTGCAATACCTCTTGGATGAATTTCTCTCAAGAAATAAATCTCATTCTAATCCACACAGCAGAGATCGATCACCACAAGTGTCTTATGCTGGGTCTCTACAGCATAGGAGTGATCCCGCATCAGCAGTCCTTGATGGTGAGGAGCCTTCCCTACATTTTAAATGGTGGTATGTATCACGTCTATTGCAATGGCACCATGCAGAAGGGATACTTCTTCCCTCTCTTATCATTGATTGGGTTCTATGTCAACTACAGGTACTGTTTTTGCTCTTACCTTTTTTTTTTTTTATAAAGATTAAAACAGAATTAATGTGCTCTTAAAAAGATGGATAAAACCTTTTGGTATCCTTTGTAAGTACATGAGGTTCCATTCTCTATGGTTTTAATTTCATATTTTTTCTCTTCAGGAAAAAGAAACACTTGAGATTTTGCAGTTGCTGTTGCCTATTATATATGGCGCTTTAGAAACTGTTATTTTATCTCAAACTTATGTACGAAGTCTTGCTGGAGTAGCTCTTCGTTTCATTCAGGAGCCTTCTCCTGGTGGATCAGATCTAGTAGATAATTCGCGGAAGGCATACACAACCTCTGCACTGGTTGAGATGCTTCGGTATTTAATACTGGCTGTACCTGATACATTTGTTGCATTGGACTGCTTTCCCTTACCACCCTGTGTGAAATCTCATACAGTAAATGATGGGAATCTCATATCAAAGATATGTGGGGATGTAGAAAAGATTAAAATTTGTTCTGCAGAAGCTGCTTCTATGTTCAAAAGTAAATTTCTTGATACTCAATATCAATCCTTGGCCTTTGATCATGTTGTTTCCTCAATTCAGAAACGTGCTGATGCTCTTGCAAAAGCTGCAAGTCCTGGCTATCCAGTTCATAGTCTAGCAAAAGCTGTACAGATCTTGGATAAATCTCTTGTGCTTGGAGATGTCGGAGAGGCTTGTAAGTTTCTGTTTGAAGATCATTTTGACAGTGCTATTGCTGAAGGTTGGATTGCAGAAGTAAGCCCATGCTTGAGATCATCGTTGAAGTGGATTGGGAATGTGAGTTTGTCATTTGTTTGTTCTGTATTTTTCCTTTGTGAGTGGGCAACATGTGATTTCAGGGATTTTCGGATTGCTCCGCTTCATAACCTGAAGTTCACAGGCAGAAAAGATTTTTGTCAATTATATATTGCAATTCGAATTATAAAGCTGAAGATAGGAGATTTGCAAAGTTCATCTCGAGGCAAGAGTGAGAGCTCCCTTGGAGTTGGTAGCTTTGAAACTAAAAATAATTTAAAAAGTTTGGATGGAAGAAGTGTAAATTCAGATCTATTTGAGAGCCCTGGTCCATTACATGATATCTTAGTGTGTTGGATTGATCAGCATGATGTACGCTATGGAGAAGGTAGCAAGCGCCTTCAGCTACTCGTAGTGGAACTCATACGTGCTGGCATATTTTACCCCCTGGCATATGTGAGGCAGCTGATTGTAAGTGGAGTTGTGGATATGAATGGACCTGTGGTTGAGCTTGAGAGGCGGAAGAGACATTATAGAATCTTGAAGCAGTTGCCTGGGCTCGTTTTGCGTGATGCTTTGGAAGAAGCGAGGATTGCTGAGGGGCCAAATCTCTTGGAGGCCATTCAAGTCTACTCAAACGAACGTCGCCTTGTACTTCGAGGGCTGTTCTGTGATCAACAGAAAAATTCAAATGCTGCAAATATATCAACTCAAAAGCCAATCCCTGGGAAAGATGTCGCTTCCCCAGCTTCCATTGATCAGTGGAAAACTGCTCAGTCATTGTCCTATGTATTGCCTGTCAAGAATGCCAAAAATGATTTTGATGTTGAGGAACTGAAGATGGCAATCATGGTACTGTTGCAGCTCCCAAACAGTTCATCTTCATCCACAGATACAGGACTTGATGAATCTCAAGGGAGTGTCAAGAGGCCTTTTGGGTTGCTTAGCAACAAAGTGGATCTGGTGGAAGGTACACCTGGGTGTGAAGAATGTAGAAGGGCAAAGAGGCAAAAATTAAATGAGGAAAGGAGCTCTTACCTTCAAGTACATTCACCAATTCCTTCAGATGATGAGGATACTTGGTGGATGAGGAAGGGGCCTAAATCCTTGGAGTCCTTTAAAGTTGAACCTCCACTTAAGTCGAGCAAATCAGTCTCCAGGACCCGGCAGAAGACTGTTCGTAAAACTCAGAGTCTTGCTCAATTAGCAACTGCTAGGATTGAGGGTAGCCAGGGAGCATCTACAAGTCATGTATGTGATAATAGGGTAAATTGCCCTCACCATAAATCTGGATTGGAAGGAGAGACTCCTAAGTCAATTGATGGAATCAGATCAAACAATTGCAGAGATATTGTTGCTATTGGAAAAACATTAAAGAAACTGCGTTTTGGAGAGAAGAGGACCATTACGGTTTGGTTGATGACTATTGTGAAGCAGCTTGTTGAAGAAACTGAAAAGAC
The DNA here is from genome assembly GCA_028535165.1 of Quercus tomentella. Classification (NCBI taxonomy): domain Eukaryota; kingdom Viridiplantae; phylum Streptophyta; class Magnoliopsida; order Fagales; family Fagaceae; genus Quercus; species Quercus tomentella. The sequence goes on from JAPQVY010000100.1 coordinate 47,620,226, forward strand.
TATAGGCAAGGCTGGTCAGTTTGGCAGGCCTTTCACTCCTGTTGATGATAGGAGCTCTATAAGGTGGAAGCTTGGCGAGGATGAACTGTCTGCTTTACTGTATTTGATGGATGCTACTAATGATTTAGTTTTGGCGGTCAAATTTCTCCTTTGGTTGTTTCCAAAGGTGCTCAGTAGCTCCAATTCTACCGTCAGTTCTGGGAGGAATGTTGTGATGCTGACAAGGAATGTGGACAACCAAGTGTGTAAAGTAGGGGAGTCATTTTTGTTATCATCCCTCAGAAGGTGCAATCTCATTTTTTTTCAGTTAAATCTAATAGCTTTTTCATTTCTGGCATTTTTATTTCTTTTCCTCTTTTTTATTATTATTTTATCTAATAAACTATATAGCATTGTTACCTTGCTATTTTTTTTCTTTAATCTGCTGTGAATTTGATTAAATCTGCAAACTGCTGAGCATTTATTTCTTATGTATCGTTAGCCTTTTCCTGTCTTTCTTTTCTTCGTACCAGTCATTGCCTCCTGGTTTCACACTTAATCAATGTCCAATGTCTTTGGTTACCTTTTCCTCCCTTTAGATCTGCTAGATGAAACAGAATGTTACATATGCCTGTCTGTCTGCGCTCAACTTTTTGTGGGCAACTAACTCTAGATTAAATGACACCTCACTCCCCAACCCCCCTCTGGGGCAGTAAGATCAAGGTCGGTTCAACACCAACCTGGTGCTTGTGTAATTTACCAATTTGTGTCACAGTTAAATTATATCTTAAATCGCTGCTCTCATTGGATGTCGTTTGTTTTTTTTTGCAACCATCTGAATTTTACAACTTACAGCACTGGGAAGACATTTTTGGTGCCATTTTTGGCAAAGTTTATGTACCTGTTATATATGTCACCAATCTGCAGGTCATGCTTTTCAAACTCTCTCTTTTATTAGTTATCTGCAGATCAAGGCAACTTATTTATTTTCCAGGAAAAGCTGGTATTTCTCCCATAATAATTGGTTGGAGGGTGAGGTCATGGGTTTAAGACCCATTAGGTGCATGTGTAGCTTACCAATAATAATAATAATAAAAATCTCCAGGGAAAACATCTCTCATGATCCAGAAAACTATTTTTTTGTTCTTAGCTTTATGAGGAACTTGTTTCCCAAAGTTTGTCTTCCATGAATTTATCTAAAAAATTTTCTTCTATTCCAGTTTATTGTTGCACATGGCACACCTAGAGAGATTAATGATCCAGGTCTTATTGAGCCACTTGTGAATTTCTTCTAGAAACATGCGGTTCTCCTATGCATATTCTTTTCCTTTTCATCTGTGCATGTCTTGTCTATAGTATCACTGTGCTGATTCAATTCCAATTTAGCTTGTCTTAAATGCCTAACACTTAGATTTGGTTCAGGTATGAGAATGTGCTTATTGCAATGGATCTTATTCCTGAAGCCTTGTCAGCCGCGATGCATCGTGCTGCAGCAGTAATGGCCTCAAATGGAAGAGTTTCAGGTTCAGCAGCCCTTGCGTATGCTCGATATCTGTTGAAGAAATATAGCAATGTGGGTAGTGTCATAGAATGGGATAAAAATTTCAAAACGATATATGAGAAGAGACTTATTTCTGAACTTGAACGATCAGCAGATGGAGATATAGGGTTTCCACTTGGTGTACCGGCAGGAGTTGAAGATCTTGATGATTTTTTCCGTCAGAAGATTGGTGGTGGCCGATTTTCAAGAGTGGGTATGAGCATGAGAGATATAGTGCAACGACATATTGATGAAACTTTAAACTATTTTTTGGGTAAAGAGAGAAAACATTTTGCTACTGGTACAGCAAAAGTTCCTGCTGTTGAAAAATGGGATGACGGAAATCAGGTGGCTCAACAAATAATTATGGGAATAATGGACTGCATTAGGCAGACTGGAGGTGCTGCTCAAGAAGGAGACCCCTCATTGGTCTCTTCTGCGGTTCATGCCATTGTTCATAATATTGGGCCAACTATTGCGAAAATGCCAGATTTTACAGGCAGTAATTATACAAATTTTTCATCTGCAACATTTTCATCAAATTTTGCTAGACACATTTTACGCATCCATATAACTTGCCTATGCCTGCTTAAGGAAGCTCTTGGAGAGCGACAAAGCCGTGTATTTGAGATTGCTCTTGCAACAGAAGCTTCTTCTGCTCTTGCTGCAGCTTTTGCTCCTGGAAAGGCATCTCGCACTCAGTTTCAGTTATCTTCTGAAGCTCCTGAATCCAATACGAATATGTCTAATGACAGTTTGAACAATTCTGCAAAGGTCGTTATTGGAAGAGCAACAAAAGTTGCAGCTGCTGTTTCTGCACTTGTGGTTGGGGCGGTTATTCATGGGGTTACTAGCCTGGAGAGAATGGTTACTGTGTTCCGTTTAAAGGAAGGATTGGATGTAATTCAATTTGTAAGGAATACAAGATCCAATTCAAATGGAAATGCCCGTTCAATGGGCGCTTTGAAGGTGGATAACTTGGTTGAAGTTTATGTGCATTGGTTTAGGCTGCTTGTCGGAAACTGTAGAACTGTTTCTGACGGATTGATTGTGGAACTCTTGGGTGAACCATCCATAGTGGCACTTTCAAGGATGCAGCGAATGCTCCCTCTTAGTTTGGTCTTTCCACCTGCCTATTCAATATTCGCCTTTGTTTTGTGGCGGCCATTCATTCTGAACACAAACCTTGCAGCCCGTGAAGAAATTAACCAATTATATCAATCTTTAACAATGGCCATAGGTGATGCCATAAAACACTTGCCTTTTCGAGATATATGTTTCAGAGATAGTCAGGATTTCTATAATCTTGTTGCCACGGATGTTTGTGATGCTGAATTTGCAGCCATGCTAGAGTTGAATGGTTCAGATATGCATTTGAAATCAATGGCCTTTGTTCCTCTCCGTGCAAGGCTTTTTCTAAATGCCATTATTGACTGTAAAATGCCACAATCTGTATTTACACTGGGTGATGGGAGTCGAATTTCTGGGCAGGGTGAAGCTAGAGTCCAATATCTGGAGAAGGAAAAGCTTATGGATAAGCTTGTACATGTTTTGGATACCCTGCAACCAGCAAAATTTCATTGGCAGTGGGTGGAGCTCAGGCTTCTTTTGAAAGAACAGGCCCTCATTGAAAATCTTGAGAACCATGATAAGTCCTTAGTGGATGCTATACGGTTGTCCTGGCCTACTTCTGAAAAAGCTAATGCTTCTGAAAATGAGAACAATTTTATTCAAATCATCCTCACAAGATTACTGGTCAGACCCGATGCTGCGCCCCTTTATGCAGAGGTTGTTCATCTTTTTGGACAATCACTGGATGATTCAATGTTGCTACAGGCTAAATGGTTCCTGAAAGGCTTGGATGTTCTTTTTGGTCGCAAAACAATCAGACAAAGGCTTTTTAATATTGCTGAGAGTGAAGGTCTTTCAACAAAGGCCCAGTTTTGGAAGCCTTGGGGCTGGTGTAATTTTGGTTCTGATCCAGTACCAAAGAGGGGAGGGGACAAGAAGAAATCTGATGTCGCCTCTCTTGAAGAAGGGGAAGTTGTTGAAGAGGGGATGGACTCGAAAAAGTATGTGAAAGGGTCTACTCAAACATTGGACACTGAATGTTCCAATGTCAGTCAGCAACAAGTTACTGAGAGGGCTCTCATCGAATTGCTTCTTCCTTGCATAGATCGAAGCTCTGATGAATCACGGAATTCCTTTGCAAGTGAGATGATTAAGCAGTTGAATACTATTGAACAACAAATAAATGCTGTTACTCGTGGGGCAAGTAAGCAGGCAGGAACAACTCCTGGAATTGAAGGACCATCAAACAAAGGAAATAATCGCAAAGCTGTGAGAGGTGGCAGTCCTGGATTAGCTAGACGTTCTACAAGCACAGCTGATTCTGCTCCGCCCTCTCCTGCAGCTCTGCGAGCTTCTATGACGTTGCGCTTGCAGTTACTCCTGAGATTTCTTCCTATCATTTGTGGAGATGGGTAATTATACAAGGACTTCTTAATCTTTATTTTAGAAACTTCTTGCATTGCCTGTGTAGTTTGTTGCCATCCCTAATCTTTTCCAGTATAACTTGTTCACATAAACCTCGCTTGTTATATAAGTTACTTTTTTTTTTCATTCTTCTCTCATCAGTTGTGTTCGGATTATTCTATTTGGCTAAGTACTTTAAAGTTAATTTTCTATTTACCCATGAATTTTGTCTCACTTAGTAAGAGAATTTAGCCAATCCCATTTATTGATCTCTACCAAATGGCCATTTTTCTTTGTTATCCTCATATTCCTTCAAACAATTCTGTTTTTCCTTATGTACATCTAACCTCCTTCTTCATGTTCCTATTCTCATTCATTTAGTGATCCAATGAGGTTGATTTTTACCTTTAAATTTCAGGAGTAATTATTATGTTCCCTCATTTCTAATATAGGACCTCTTGTAAATGTTGATGGTTATGGTTTCATTATGTCTTGATTGCCAAATGAGTTTCATTTTTATGATGTTGGCAATTATGCCAATGAGTTCTAGCTCAAGTAGGCACTTCCTCCCTCCATAAAGAATGGGGTGGAGGATGAGGTTGTGGGATTAAGACCCATTGGGCTTTGTGTAACTTTCACCAATAGAAGAAAAAGCAGTGGGCAATTATGTGTGTTTGAAACTCTTCTTTTCTTAATGTTGTGTGTTTGTTGTCAAACAAATGCCACCCTTTCAAATTTCATAACCCAGAAGAAAGAAGGAAAGATGTGTTTGCTTATTTTATATTAGTTTAGTGCACTGCTTGCTAAAATGATGAGGTTGCATGATCCAATCTGTATAGTATCATAAGAGAATGAAAGAGCACATACATGATTAAGCTAAGTTTCATATATTGGACTTGTCAGGGAACCTTCCGGGCGGGGTAATAGGCAGTTGCTTGCTTCCATAATACTTCGTCTCCTTGGAAATCGGGTTGTGTATGAAGATGCCGACCTTTCGCTATATCCCCTTCAGGGTTATCCATCTATGAGGGAGATGGAGTCTCCTGCAGAAGCTTCTTTTTCTGCCTTTGCAGATTTGTCAGGCGAAAGTCTCTTTGATCGATTATTGTTGGTTTTGCATGGGTTGTTGAGTGGTTGCCGGCCGACTTGGCTTAGGTCAAAGCCTGCTTCCAAGTCCAGCAGCGAATTTACCAAAGAATCTTCTGGATTTGATCGAGAAGTAGCAGAGAGTCTGCAGGTTTGATCTCTATCTGCTTGCTATTCAATTTTAATGTGCTTGCTTTAATGTATAACTTTGCATTAACCCTACTTCTAGTTTCATCCCCTAAAACTATATCATCTGCAAAAATCATACACCAAAGGAGCTTTTGGTTTGATTTTGTGAGCTCATCCATCACTAGTGCAAAGAGATATGGACTTAATGCTGATCCTTGATGCATACCTATAGTAATAGGAAACTCACTTGTGATTCCTTTTAAGTTATAATTTTTATGACAATTTTCTATTGAAATTCATACAATCTTATATGAAGCAAATTGACAGACGATTAAAACCATAATTTTCTGTTAGTAAATTGAAGGATTTTTAACACCATAATTTACCATTGCAATAACACCATAATTCATTGTTAGCAAATTGACTGATTTTTAACAGAAGGGGTTCTATCTGTTACAGTATCAAATTCTTTGTGCCAAATTGGAGGGGGGAAAAAAAGGTTAAGGGTGTCTTATTGCAACAACATAAAAGTTCTATCTTTTAGTGCATTATACCGAAAGGAGAATATACAATTAAGAAGTTCAGTATATATTTACACATTTATGTATTGATATATTTTCACTCACATTTAAGCAAGCCTATATGTGTCCATCTATGCATGTGTGTGCGCATATGTAATTGTATTTTTCATATTAAAATCTCCCCCCCCCCCCCCCCCCCCCCCCCCGAAAAAAAAAAAAACATACGCGCACACACACACACAAAAGAGTGAAATTCCTGGTTCTGCTCGCAGTACTAGCAGCCCAGGGTTTGAAATCCACCTCCCTGGTAACATCTAAAGATTTATCCGTCCAAATTAAATATATAAACGCAAAATGAATAAAATGTAAAAGACAAGTAATAAAATGCCCAAATGTATTAATAAATGTTTTTATATATACTTTATTACTTGAAATCCTGTGTAAATTACAAATTCATTGTTACAAAAAATTATATCTCTAAAAGCCCATGGATCATCTGTCACACTTAAACATGATAATGAATATTATTGCACTTATTAATAAAATCTCTAATTTACTCAAAAAGGAATCCTTAATGCCTAATTGGGAGGTTGAGCTAGAAATAGTGGGTATATATGTGCAGAAGTTCAATTCTTTCTTTCTTTCTTTTTTTCCTTTTCTTTCTCTCCTTATCTTCAAATTTCTTACACTTAATTTCTCAGACCTTAATGCTCATATATTATAATGATGAAATTGTTAATGGAAAAATGGTTGCCTTACTGTGTAATTATTATCAACTTATGCAGAATGACTTATGTCGGATGCAACTGCCTGACACAATTCGGCTGCGAATTCAAACTGCAATGCCCATTCTTCTTCCTTCTGTCCGATGCTTTGTTTCTTGTCAGCTACCATCTGTTCCAGTTGCTGCTCTTGCATCTCTTCAACCCAGTATCTCCATTCCTGGGGTTTACTCGGGACATTTAAGCCCACCTCAGAGGAATACGGTTCCTTTGACACGAACTGCAACTAATGCATCAGCGAAGTCCAAGTTATTGCCATCACAGCTGGATCATGATATGGAAATTGACCCATGGACTCTCCTGGAAGATGGTGCAGGATCTGGGCCATCTTCGAGTAATACTGCCGTGATAGGCAGTGGTGACCATGCTAATCTTCGAGCATCCAGCTGGCTTAAGGGTGCTGTAAGAGTGAGGCGGACCGACCTCACCTACATTGGTGCAGTGGATGAGGATAGCTGATACAAGTTAACTTCATTCTTGATTTGGCTCCTGAGTGGACCCCTCCGCAGGTAATTTGAGGTTCTCATTTATTATTCATAATGGGCATCAAGATTACTGTTGCCCTTCTTGCCTTAATGGTGAAGGGAGCTGTTGAGAGGGATATTTTTTTGGGGTTGGTGGGGTCCTTGTTACAGAAATGTGAAGATAATGTTCTCATGCGGCCCATCCGACCGAGTCTCGGGCTCGCTTGACTACTAACCCTTTTGTCGCCCCTATCTGGACTGTGCACTTCCGGATGCAGTTCGGAGGGTTGTTGTATATATAGAGATAATTGTTCACATTACCAATTGATCTGAGTAAAATATCGCAAGAATGATTTGTAGCTGTTCCATGCTTATCAATTTCTGGTTGCCTCTATCTCTCTCTCCCTCTCTAAAATATATGTATGTACATAGTCATGTACAGCCACACATGTTATGTATATGTACGTACATATGCTTATTCCATATTCACACACATGAACCATGCAAACCTATATATAAACAAATATTGTGTGAATGCATGCATGCTGGTGTGCATATGCTTGGGTTTGCATTTTCTCTCCTTCCCATAAGGATAGTCCCCCCTTTCCTTCTATGGACATCCCAAAATGTTTTTCCTATTGTCAAAATTGAAGTTAATTTGTTTACTCCCTCAAAATGCCCCGGCTTCACATTAATTATGTTGAGGTAATGAAAGCATTGAATATATGTAAAAAAAAAGAAAAAGTAGATGCTTGTTTCTTAATATCTGGGCCTTTTCAAAGTGGATAATATTTATGGGAAAAATTCTTCATATGCTTGCTTTTGTTCAAAACAAATTTTGATGGAGTATTCAAAGAAGTGAAATGCCAATCTGTGGATGCATCTAGGAGAATTGAAAACACTAAGGATGAACTTGCTGAATTTTCTTTTTTGGAACATGTAATGCTGTAATTTCTGACATCAGGATTCGAACTTGATTTCATTGTTCCAGTAGTTCTTGATGTGACCTCATTATTGCTGTTGTCTCAGGCTATTGTCTGGGCTTTACGTTTATTTGGCCTTCCTAAAGCAATCATGTAAAATTACTTTTATTATTTGTTTTAAGCATTATTTCTCCTTGGTGGTGGTGGTTGGACGGGAAAGTGGCGCGTGCCTGTGGGTTAGGTGTATTTATCATATCCTAGAACTTGTGTGCTGTGATGTTCTTTTGAACTAGCTATAGTTTGAATTCATAATTGAATCTACGGAGTATCAACTTTGGTGGATGATGCACATGTTGTGACGGTGTATGGATAGTTTTGATGGAATTAATGAATCACTTTGTAGAGGAATACACTAGTAAATTTCTTCATTAAGAATGACTTGTGGTAAGACAATATCATTGTTATTTACTGTCCAGTATTATCAGGCATCTGTAGAGTTGTTCAATTCTGCTTTTCAATTATAAGGGTCTGTGGAGGGTTGGGCTGAGCTTTACATTTCTTTTGGCCTTCATAAAGCAATCATGTAAAATAACTTTTTTTTTTTTTAGCATTATATCTCCTTGGTGGTGGTGGTTGGAGGGGAAAGTGGTGCGTGCCTGTGGGTTAGGTGTATTTAACATATCCTAGAACTTGTGTGCTGTGATGTGCTTTTGAACTAGCTATAGTTCGAATTCATAATTGAATCTACAGAGTATCAACTTTGGTAAATGATGCACATGTTGTTAATGTGTATGTATTGTTTTTGATGAAGCAATGTATCACTTTGTAGAGGAATACACTGTGCGTTGTCAATTTCTTCTGTAAGAATGACTTGTGGTAAGACAATATCATTGTTATTTTCTGTCCATTATTATCAGGCATCTATAGACTTGTTCAATTTCTGCTTTTCAACTATAAGGGTCTGCAGAGGGTTGGGCTGGGCTGGAAGTCAGTTTTAGGCTGTTAATTTAAATAGAGCGCTCAAAATGCTGCATTATTTAATTATTTTAGAGATTCCAGGTATGTTGAACTTCTCCAGTTGTCTGAAGTGAATAATCTTGAAATGATACTGGCAAGTTATTAGTTGTCATTTATTTTGGATTCAATGTTTTGGCAATACTTACCAAGAAATTCTTTTGTAATAAAGTTCCTGAGGTGAAATTGTCTTTATTCCTCATTTTTGGTATGTAATCTCTTTTCTATTTGATTATGTTTGTTTTTGGAACAATATATCTATGTTAATGTAGTGCACAGAATGATAGAACTCATGGCTCCACAGCCATACTGCTCTAAACTTTCATCCCCGAAACTTGGGAGCTGTTTCTTCTCTGAACTTCAGTCTGACCGGGTTCTGATGACACGTGCAGTTATCTAGGCTATAATTCTGTAGTGGAGTACATAATTAAACCAGTTCTTTTGCTTGGAGATTGTTGTTGGGTACTTTAGTGTTTTTTTATGGATTTCTATTCTTGCACGTGAATCTGCAGCGAATAATTTGTTGCCTTTCTTTTTAGGAAAATGCTTCACTTAATAGGAAAAAAAAAAAAAAAAGCTATTCAAGTCCAATTGAAGTGCTCAAGACATTTCTAATCGGTGGGTTGATTTCTTCTGGGTTTAAAGGTGGAAATATGCCGTGGTAGTTTCATTTTAATTATTGTAATATGATGCTATGCATTTTTGATTGCACAGGAAAGAGCAATAGATTGTATTGCATTTGAAATTTTTTAGCCTTTTTTTTAAAGAATGTTCTTGTGACCATCGTTCACTGTCATTGCAGTTGGTTGACACTGACAAATGAATAGTGTGTATGATTATGAAAGTTTTGCATGCCTTGTTGAATAAGTAATCTTATCAGAAAGAACTGAGAACATTGTAAAATTTTTGTATGCAGAGTAAATTACTTAAGCAAGCTTTCCATACTCCTATTTTTTCAGCAGTCTTTTTGCTTGCTCCTTAGACTACTTATGGTTTGTTTCTTTGTTTGTTTTGTCACATGAGAATATTTGCTTGCCTGATCACAAATGTGTGCGCTGTGCTCCAGCATTGAGGCACTCAATTCATTTTAAAGTTGCATAGTCAAAAATTTTAATTGTGAAAAGAATTGGAAAATAACTTTGCAGGATACAACCAATTATGTGAGATATATATACTTTTCCTCCTCTCCCTCCCTGTGGGAATGTGCAGCCTTTGTCTCACATGTATCTTAAGATTAACCTACGCGTGGGTTATAGAGAGGAGTCAGACCTATCCAATTCTTCTTGATGCGTCCATGTTGAAGAGTCACTTCCACCCTAGTCTAGTTCTCTTAAGCCCCTTTGGATTGACTTGCATTTCACAAAAGGTGTATTCACTACATTGGTAGCATTGTATCTTTCGTGTGTAATATGCCTTCCACTGGATGTGGAGTAAAATCTGATGATAACAGTTCATTTGGATGCAAACTATATAAGGTGCTTTCTTGTGCAAGAAAGCAGAAAATATTTCAAATTGGTAACTAGGCAGAGTTTTATCTGAAGTGATCTGATCAGTTGGAACTGAAGTATAACAAGAGCCTTGTGCTTCATGATTCATTTATCCTAAAATATGTAAGATGTGAATACTCGCCCCATAATTTTTATACTTGGTTATTTTAGCAGGGAAGCTAATATGAGTGATAGAAATAGTATGGTATTATTTTTCAATACCATTTTCCCAACCAGGTTGGGTGAGACAAGGCCGGAGGATGGAATTCTCTACTTGATGTGAATTATTCACTCGTGATTCCATAAAAGTCAAATGTTCAATACTTCAATTATTGAATCCATTGGCAGATTTTCAAAATGATAGTATTGTGTTCATTCTAATTACATCCAGTCTGCATAATCCTAAATGTAACATCTGTTTAAGTATGCATCGTATGATGTCCTTGAACTTTCTTAGTGAGAGCTCAAAAGATGGGTTAGGCGTCCATAAGCTCTGGACTCTGGAGTGATTCATTGATTGATGTTTGAGAAAAGTAGTGGTAACCCACTTTCATATTTCTGTGTAATGTGAAGATAAGGTGCAATATTCTATTAGCTATTATAAGATACTATATTGCAAAAGTTGACTTCCAGTTATTGTTTCTCCTTTAGAAATGTCAAATTTGATCGTGAAGATCTCTCCAAAAAAATCAGTGAACGTGAAGAGTTGAGAAGCCTTAATTAGTTGTCATGGATTGCTAATATACAAAGTGCTTAAACTTATAATTGGTGCTGTTTTCCTGTTTTCATTTGTTTGGACAAGTGGATTGGCAGAGAATTTTCAATGTTTCTATTTTATTATATGCTTCTGGTTATAATATACTCTGGATTAGTAGGATATTTCAATGAAATGTCCTACTTGAGAAGCTTGGGAATAAATAAATCTATCATGCAATTCTCAGTTAGATTCGGAGATATCATATCATTTCACGTGAATATTTTTGACAATTTCTGAGCTCCCTTTAGAGCATCAGGATTTAGATATGTACTGCTTTGGATGTAAATGAACCTGATGTGAAAATAAGGTGGAAAAAAAAAAAAAAAAAAAAGAAAAGAAAAGAAGAAGAGGTAATTATGTAATAAACCCCAGAAATCTGTCCTTGTATTAAATCCTGGAGTTTTAATTGCGTCAATTTCAATTTCAATTTTAATATTGTTGAAATCTGAACCCTTGTCGAGTCTTTGTTAACCAATTATTGTAAAAATTCATGTAAATTGTACTTCCACGGTTCCACCTATTCGGGCACCAAAAATGTATAATATATATTGTAGGGTTCTTGGGTCCAGAAGTGCATTTTTTATTCATATGTTGGGTTTGTAGCCCAAGCCGAGAACAAAGATCCGCCCGAGGATGAGATGTCTTTGTCAGAAGAGATTGCACTGATGAATAAAGGATGGGGTTTGGTCCAAAAGGCTCCAGAAAGTGTGCCAAGGATGAAAACTTCCTCCGCTGAACTTGGCCGTGGTCTTGGAAAATGGATTGACGGCAAAGATGGCAATCCCTGAAATTCGTTTGGAGTTGACAAGCACTACAGAGATATGAGATAAAGATGAGCCCCAAAATATCTAGGGGAAAAGCTGTTGCCTTCGCATTAAATACACTGCAGCTAATCCCCTGGCCGCATTAATGTAGAAGTGATGCCTGAACAGTGTATTTCAGCCTTACAGCTACTACTTGAAGACTTATGAGAAAGACTAATGGGACAAGTATAAGCTCTAACCATCTAGCATACAGATGGACGATGGAAGTGAAAGGGGAAGGGAGTATAAAAGAAAAGGAGAAGGAACGAAGATGGGGATCGCAAATTTGAGAGAGGAAATACTGTAGCAATCCACAATCAAATTTGTAACGCTATCTAAGAACATTATATCAGAATCATTGTCCTCGAACTTCACCGAGGACGTTCTTTTTGCATTTCGTAATAGTCCATTTTTATCTTTTTGTCATCAAGCCTATTTACATCGTTGTCTGATCAACTAAAACCTAGTTTTTCCAACCCATTCTTTTACAAATTCATTGTTTTGGGCTTCTTGGGCCTAAGTTTGTCCACGTGCTGGGCTAGGAATTCAAGTCGGGTCCTTACATATATAATTATAATGCTAAAATACCACTTGGTGTTTTCTTGATGGGTTATTTAGTGCCAAGATATTATTAAAAAAAAAAAAAAAAAAAAAAAAGTCTCAAATGTACAATTTACTTCAGTTTTCATTATTTTTAATTAATTAATACAGGCATGCTAGGGACTAGAGGATCTAGATTGCAAAAGAAAAAAAAAATTGAAATTATGGCATGGATGCTATTATAATTAAATATTCAGGATTTAATTTGAAAATACCTTAAAATTAAAAATCTCTAAAGGGATCTATATTATTCGGCCGTATTTTTATTTAGGATCTATGGCTTGGGATTTATGGACCAGCTAAATTTCTAGTTTGTTTTACAGGCGATAATGTACAAGTTAAGCTAAAATTCATTAAACAAATGTAAAAAAAAAAAATGTTTTACGTATCACAGCTAACGATTCAAGTTCATGCACGTACAAGTAAACTTCCTAGGATCATACACTGTCTCTTCCTTCTTGGAAAGTTTGTAGCAAAAATAGTTGAGATGAACTGCATGCCAGAGAAAAGCATGTATGTCTTCCACTTTGATGTTGGACCCATTTCTTCTGGCTTTATTGTTCATTTCTCATAGTTGTGTCTACATAAAGAACATCTTCAATCCAAGCCACAATGTTGAAAGCAAGACCTTCCAACACCCTTGAGTAGCTCTCTAGTATTGCTTTCCCCACGTCCTGCAAAAAGTAATTGCCTCTTTAAGCCTTTAATCATTGCTTGTGGTCCAATTCCTCAGGTGGTGTGACTTATGTTTTCTGACGAAAATTTAATCATGTTGTGGTCCAATTCCTTAGGTGGTGTAACTTATGTTTTCCGACAAAATTCAATCATGTGGTTGCATTGGCCAATAAACTACATATTTGAATTAAATCGTCCTTAGAAAATATAATACTGTTTATGCTGCATTAGTCAATGTAACCACGTGTTCGAATTTCATCAAGGAACATAGGCTACAACACTTGCTATGTAGCTGTGCCTAAGTTTTGCCCTAATCCAACTTCCATGAAGCATGCAAAATATGAACAAATGAGCATCGCATGGTTTGCTGTGATTCAAGGCTACTTTCATATGAATTTATAGATGGCCATAAACTTACCTTATTGCACTGAATCTTGCTTGTGTCCAAGGTTGTCTGTGACAGTTCAGGATACTTTTGCTTCAGGCAGAACAATAAACTGTCGGCCCTCTCTGCTAGGACATGATTTTTGTCACTCCGGTCTGTTTCAGCCATGAGATCCTTTACCAGGTCCCAAGATGATTTTGAATTGCTTAGACATGCTTTACGCCTCCATGTGTACATGGAAGCTTCAACCCTGTCTGCAAGCTCTAGTGCTTCATGTTCGGATGTCATATTGAGACAGTCAAGAAGATGGTGGGGTGAGAATTGGTCTGCGGTACACATATAGCGGTAAATTGAATCTCCTAGACACGCTTTTCCACTCTGTGTACAAATTGTTGTAGAAAATATTGTCAGAAGAAGAAATAGGTAAGTTGTGATCAATATATAGAATGAACTTCTGTTCCAATATTCATTCTTGCACTTAACATGTTATTACTTCTATGTTCTGTCCCATATTTTTTTTAATCTAAATTGGACACTTAGAAAGTTCTATAAAATAATTTAAGAAATAATTCCCAAATCAATTAACCAATTACTTCCCAATATGTAGGATCAGCTAAGAGGGCTAACCTTTGGAAGAGTTGCCAGGTATGTGTCTGGGATTTCCATCTCTGCAAGAATAGAACTATTGATGGCCATGGCAGCTTTGTGAATTTGATTAGCACAGTCACGTTTGTGCTGCAAGTGCTTCCTTGCCTTCTCAGAGAGGCCACGTGGATCTACACATGGAACAGGCAACCACCATTTCTCTTCTTTCCTCTGAGTAACCTTTCGAAATGAGCCTGTACGAATTGAATTCCCTGACATGCTCCCTTGTTTTGCATACCAGAATTCTGTATCTTCGAAACTATCCAGTATTTCCTGTCAAAGAAAGAAAATTTATGTTTTTGTATGCGATCCCTAAGAGAAACCAGCGTTCCTCTGAGAAAAGAGTGCAGCTTTTAGCAAATAGAGGTTGTCTTACTATGAGCATCATGTCAAGCTTTTGCAATGCAGGAAGGTTAATATAAATATCTGATCTTGGTGTACTCGCCATCACCTAAAAGACATCATAAACTTACATTAAAAAGAAGCAAAAAAAAAAAAACAAAAAAACAAGAGGGTCAGATATGTATCTAAAGATTCTCACCTCCACAGTTGTCCCATCATCCAAATCTTGCAAGATTGGGCTAAATTCTACTATGAAATCACACACAGATAATAGACAATCCATTTCTCTTTTCCATAAAGCCTTCTTCTCAGGATTCAGAGGTTCTAGCCTCAAATTTTGTCCAAATACAGTTGCTGCAAAAGATCACAAAGATGTGTGATTATATTGAAATATATAAAGCACAGTCACTCTACATTAGTCTTTTCAATTTGTTACAAAAGAAATACCATAGAGGTTGGTTATGGAATTTGAGATGGTAACTGCAGTTGAGACACCTTTCCCACTTCCAGACATGTCTTCCCCCAACAAAAGCTTTGCAAATCTTTCCTTCATCATTTCAACCTCTGCCAAGAATTTCACAAAGATTTAGCAAACAAGGATTGCTTTTGCATTTCTAGCATGTATAAAGAATCAAATATCTAAAATGAGACTATGCCAACTCACCTAAATCAGTAGATTCATGATCATCAAGTTTATCGTCGAGAGTTTTCTTCTTGGGTTTAATGCCTAGTCTGGTAAGGGATCTGGATTTGGCTACCGGCCATCGAGAAGGAGAAGGTTCACTTGAAAAGCTATTGTTGTCATCTGTTTGCTCTGAGAAGGCTGAGGTCTCAGAATTAGTTCTGCAATAAGCAAAAGGACTGCCACTCAGTGTCGAACGCCCTGGAGTTTCTGAGGTTGAATGATCATTTTGATCCACTGAAGAAAGTGAAGGTTGATAACCCAAATCATAATCATCTGTATTAGACAGTGTATCCATTTGAGCTTTTACAACTTATGGTCTAATTACTCAAACCTGCACTGCACACAATCATGAAAGTGTCACAAATTGGGTTGGTGGGCTCTAAATTTCAGAACTCCATCACCACTATCAGAAAGAAATAGCAATTTGGTGGGACTCTGATTAAAAAGATGGACCCGGGAATGGACTTAAATTGTACAGCTTATAGAGTTAAAAAGTACGAATCTTTTTCTTTTTTTTCTTTCTTTCTTGAAACAAAAAGCAAAAGAGGTTTATGAGCTGTTGTTATTGTTGTCAGAAATGGAAAATAATTCACTGAATATATGCACTAAAAGCTTTAGCTATAAAGCAATGTTATGGCAAAATTTTCCAGTGGTTATAAACTGGAATTTAAAAATTGAAAGGCAACGGTTAGCTAAAGAACAACGGTCTAATATTCTTTCATGTTACCTTTATTAGCAAGATTTGAATTTAAAACTGTTTAGAAGCAAGCTGAGTAACGTTTGAAACAGTTCCCTCCTAAGTATTTGCAATCTTTATGCCATGAAAACCTTTTCTTTCCTAAAGAATAGCTTTCTTTGAGAAAAAGAAATCCCATATCACCATGATCTAATTAGAAGATGATAAACAAGAATATTTGGCACTGAAATCTTGCAGTTGACCTTACTTTGATAGTAGTATGAGAGACCCAGTTGCAAGAATGGCTAAATTTTAGCAATAGATTTAGAGAAAGAATGGCTTGGTGATTGCAAAAATATAATAGAACATGCAATATGTGACTTATTAGTTGGACACCAATATTATATATATGGTTTTTTTTTTTTTTTTTTCTCTTTTATTTTTTGGGTGAAGGAAGAAATAAGAATATATAATGGGTCGGTTGGGCTTTCTTTTTTTTGAGAAAGCGGTTGGGCTTTCTTGGGTGGTGGTGAAAACGTGAGCAATAATATTATGAAAAAAAAATTCAACATATAAGTTATTTAATTGCAAATTTGCAATTATTAATGGAAAATTATGAGAAAAAAAAAAAAAAAATCCATTTGTAGATGTGACCTGTGGAGGAACTAGACACATCAGTCTTGAATTCATCAATTTAAGAATTTGTATGCCTTTGTGCAAAAATTATCAGTCAATCGTGGCCATCCTATCTGGCAGTTAAGGGCGTGAAATTTTTGGTGACTAGAGTTATTGTATTTTTATTGATTTGTTGGGTTTAAAAAATAAAGTACAGTTGTAATTTGAATGTACAATTTTTAAAAACAGTAAACTAATATACTTATTATTAGTGTTGGCAAACGAAGCCTTAAGATAAACTAATATACTTATTATACTCACTTTTTTTTTTTTTTGAGAAACAAACACACACTCACTTTATTATACTCACTTTATTGTTTTTTATTTCTTTCTAAAAAAAAGTTGTTTTTTATTTTTATTTTTATAAATTATAGAAATGATAGGATTTTTTTTTTTTTTTGAGAGAGTTTCAACCTATGGCGTCCGCTTCTGATGATTGCTCTTTATCATCAGACCAAGACACCAATCAGTTTTTGGTGTTGGCGGGGATTGAACCCCAGATCTCTTATACAACCATCAGAGACTTTACCAGTTGAGCTAACTGGAACCCACTAGAAATGATAGGATTCAAATTTATAGTATTGCTCTATGATGATTGTTTATTACTTATTTTGCATGTGATATAAGACAAGTAGATAACAATGGCGTTATTATTATTATTATTTTTTTCTTAAAGCCGAAAATAAGTTTTTGAAAAAAAAAAGAAAAAATCACTTCGCGAATATTATGGCCTTTATGGGGGAGTCATGTCATATTAATGTGAATGACAATATGGCAAATGAATACCTGGGAAAGTAACACTAATTTTGTGATGTCTCAACCACTTCACTTAATTAGAAGTTGAAAGTTGAAATCTTTATTAGCTTTTTAAAGTGGATTCAATTATATTAGCGATGTCAAGAGCACTATAGTCAGTCGAAAAAAAAAGGAGCACTATAGTTAAATTGAGACTCTCTTCTCTAATATTTTTAACGAGATGTTCAAGGTTTAAGGGTTGATTTAGTGGTTTTTAGGATTTCGTGATATCCATGAGATCTTAGATTAGAAACTTCTTGCCAGTATTTTGGGGTTACCTTTATAGGATTCCTCTCTGTAATAAACTAATAATCCGGTACGTATAAAATGAGGGAACTACATACACCGGAAGGAAATTTTGAACACCCTCATTTGTTAAAAAAAAAAATTATCAAAAAATAATGTTGAGATTCGGAGTAAATCACAGTGTAATGGATCATCCATATTTATTATAATTACATGACTCCTAATCTGCATGTGAACCACACGAACATAAAAATCAGATGATGACAGAGTTTTAAGGACGCTAATTGAAAGACTTTCCTTTTAACAAGTTAATAATTACATTTAATTTGTTTTCTGATTCCCAGTGTTTGTTGGCCCACAATGAGTACATACACCGGAAGGAAATTCTGAACACCCTCATTCGTTAAAAAAAAAATTATCAAAAAATAATGTTGAGATTCAGAGTAAATCACAGTGTAATGGATCATCCATATTTATTATAATTACATGACTCCTAATCTGCATGTGAACCACACGAACATAAAAATCAGATGATGACAGAGTTTTAAGGACGCTAATTGAAAGACTTTCCTTTTAACAAGTTAATAATTACATTTAATTTGTTTTCTAATTCCCAGTGTTTGTTGGCCCACAATGAGTCAACTTGGAATTAAACATGGCAACATTTTTATAATTTATAAATACAATAGCAATTTAGGACTTAGAATATCATGAATTATTAATACGTAAAAGCAAAACCCTTTCTTTTTTCTTTTTTCTTTTTTTGAGGGAAACCTAAAACCCATTTGAGTTGTTAAAACTCTCAAAATTTAATTGATCCTAAAACTAGGGAAGAAAAAAGGGAAAAGAATCAGGATCAAAATATCATGTTTAGGAATTTCTTTTTTGTTTTTGTTTGTTTTTTGTTTTTTATTTTTATTTTTGAGAGAATAATGTTTAGGAAATTTAATATGATGCAATAGCTAGCAGCTTGGTCGGAGGTTGGCTTAGAAAGCATTTCATCCTTTAAAAATGAAATTTAGACAAATTCTTAGCTTAATTTGTTTGAGATACAAATAAATTGTGATTATTAGAAACAAATTAATGTTATCTAGCTGTTGAACAATATATATATATATATATATATATATATATATATATATATATATATATATATATATATATATATTTATCGAATTAGGTCGTAAAATAGACGTGCATCCCATTTCTCAGGCTTCTGACTCCTTGTTGGTTGGCTCCTAAAATGTGATAAGGGTACATGGAATCAAGGACTTTCTTATACTAATTAATAAGTTTAGGTCAAAGTTTCTTTATAAACAAATGCATGTACCTCTTCTCCTCAAAATAAATAAATAAATTTCCATTAAAAAATCAAATAAATAAAAATGCATGTACCTCTTGAGTCTCTTATTCTAAGCCTCTACAGAACAATATGCCAGTTATTAAAAGAAATTGTCAACTAGCCTATGGCCTGATTGGCCAAAGAAGAATTTAAAATAGAATTCATTTATTCTATAAAATTTTAGTTAATTCAACTTGTAAAATCTTATATATAGTAAGTTGCTTCTCCAATTGATGTCATCATTGTCCTTGTCCAAAAGAGTTTTGATTCTAGGAGTTCCAAATTTCTTTTGGATTTGTGCAAATCCTTTAAGATGGCATGCAGTTGACTAGCTACAGATAAAAAATAAAAAATAAAAAAAATAAAAATTGAAATGAAACAAACATTTGTTGATAGATTTTTCAAAATATTTTTAACCAAAAATGTTTTTAGGGTGGATGAGAGTGGAGGATTTGAACCCTATATGTCCCCATTAAAAATATCAGGAGATGCCAATTTTTTTTTTTTTTTTTTTTGAGAAAGGAGATGTCAATTAGTTGAATTACAAGACTCTTCGCTTCAGAAATAATTTTTTTAATAAGTTGAGTGTTCTAACTTCTAAGAGCACCAAAAAATACCACTCAATTAAATTACAAGACTTTTAAGAGAACTTTTTAATTATTTTGAGAACATAAAAGAAATGATATTGGGATTTATGAAGAAAAAAAAAACGAAATATAAAAGTAAAATTGCCAGAGTAGGACTGACTAAAATAAAGAAAGGATAAGCAAAGGCCAAAACAATCTAAGAAGAAAATAAAGAAAATATTAAGAGATTTTTCATAGGAAAAATAAAATAAAATAAAATAAAACTAAGACAGTAGAAATAATGAAGGAGCGGCTAATAACAAAAAAAATAACTAAAAGTAAAAAGCTTAAGAAAGATTCAATCATCTTATACCCAAAAAAAAATTCTAAGGGCACGTAAGTTGAAATGTAATAAGTATTACTATTCATTAGTTTGGTGACAATTTAGGAATAAAATTTTGAATATGTATCCACAATTTAGTAGAGTATAAAAAGAAGGTGTAATTAAATCATTTTTAAGTCAAATTTCCTAAAATACACTTATTTTAGAGTATTCAAAATAGAGCTTGTGGGAGGGTTTCTCGTCTCGGCCCCCAATTAGTAGGTATTGTCCGCTTTGTCTCATGCCTCACGAATTTGCTCCATCCCACATCGGGGAGAGACGCCTCCCACATGTGCCTTATAAGCTTGAGCTCAAGACACATGTGTACCACTACTACACATGAACCCTCCCACAGAGCTAATAATTAACAACAAAGAAAATTTATTTTCTTTCCTTTTGAAGATGTGGCAACTAATGGTTTTTTAGGAAATTTTTTTAAAAAAAGTTATTATATAAGGTGAAGAAATAGATATTCAGTACTTTTGATAAGGAATAATTATTCCTCATTTTGAAGAATAGCTATTCATAAGGAATAACTATTCATTGTAATAAAAACATAACCAAACAACCGAATAGTTATGTCATAGGAAAATCTATTACATTACAGTGTCTATTACAGTTTACCAAACGTGCCCTAAGACTTTAACGTAAAATGCTGATTAATATCATAAATAGATATTAATATAGTTACTATACATTCCATAGAATATCAGTTTGACCATTTGATTCATAACTCGAATGAAGTGCCCAATTTTTTTTTTTTTGATAGAAAAAAAAAGAAGCAAAAATAATAATAATAATAACTCCATAATATTGGTTCCACCATAAATTAAAGTCCCTATCATCTATATTATTGATTAGGATTTATGATCCACCTAATTTTCCTTCTGCTTATTTTCGGAGTGATCACTTCGTTTACAGGAAAATAAGGAACTCCACCATAATTTCACAAACGCACTACATATTGATTTTCTTGGTTCCTTCTCCTCTGCAATGTACTCTCTTGTCTTTATTACATGCCCTTCTTTCTGCAAAGTAGTAATTGTATTCTGTTTAGCATTTTAATAAACCACTAGTGCTTAAACATAAAGAATTTTGATATTATAGATTTGAAATAACATTTTACGCCTAATCATTTCAAATGTACATATTAATAAAATTCTAACCCATCTATAAATTTATCAATAGAAAAATTTGTATTTTGCCTATAAACTTTTTTTAAAAAAATAATCTCTAAACTATTGAAATGTTCTTTTTTTTTTCTTGAACTATTGAGAATGTTTTTATTTTCTGTCCTTTAATTTTAAGAAATATCTTTTTTCTTATTTCTAAATTGTTGAAAATAGTTTTTTTGTCCCAATTTTTGTCTCTAAACTATTGAAAAAAATTCTTTATAAAGTTTAGAGATGAAAAAACTCAAAAATAAAATTTTAAAGTTTAAGGACAAAAAACATACTTTTAGTAAAGTTTCAGGGACAAAAATAATATTTTAGCCAAAATATATATCATTTCATACACTATTTTAGTTATCTAAACCTAAAAGGTTAAATTCAAATCCTCATATTTAAATACCTCCATCCAAACCAAACATAGAATTATGAGAAATCCTAAGTCCAGAAACATTTTCATAATAATTTTACAATAAATTCTAGGTAGCAGGCTGTTACTAGTGGGTAAAAAAATAATTTCAATGGTGGGTATAAATTAGAACCAGTAACAATTTACCACTTGAGATTTTTTGTAAAAATGTTATGAAAATGTTGTGTACGTAACTCTTCTCTATAATTATATTGGACTTTCTCTCTAACCATTCTTACATTTGCAATGAACTTAAACCCAATTTTTATTTGGCCTCTGTAGGTGTCATCTTCAAGCACCACATTATATGGAGCCGGTTTTACTTCTAGGAAAGCTCTGTCACTTCCCTCTGTAATTATTCCACCGAGGTGAATTCTGCATTTCAAAATTGATTAATTTAAATAAGGCAAAACATTATTAATAAATAAAATATTTATTAGTAATAAATTTGAGAGATCTAGGACTCTGTTAGTGATGTTATATATCATATCATGCCTATGCACATATTTGCAACACATTCTAAATGTATGTGCCATTTGGGAGCAAAAAGAAGTCAGAAAATATAGTAGAACAAAAATTTCTATATTTGTTAGGCTGATAAAAGGTTTAATGCATTAGAGTAATTTCTAATATAAATCTCACAAGCCTAAAGGAAAAGGGCATTACATGGTTTCACCAACAAAGCCACCATCACTGAGGAATTCTGTGTTCATAATTTTGAACTTCAGATGGGTCAATCTTTTCCAATCAGACAATGGGCGTTCAAATGTGAATTTCTCATTCCACCAAGCCTTATCATCTTCGCCTGCACAGCAAAACTTGGTCACTAGGTCATCATATTAGCATTGGGAGTCTTTGATTTAGCAATTGGAAAAGAGCAGCATGAGATAAAACCTGATGACACTTTGCTTCTATGTACATGAGCTCCACATTCTATGATAACGTAGTAGGCTGGTGTTCCTATCACAGTATGATCCAATTCACTATGTTAAACAGGTCCAATTGGTTCAACATATGAAAATTCATGAGAATATAAAAACACAACTTTTTTCACAGAAAATGAAAAGAAAGTATACCAACAAGATTTGTGTGTGTAATGCCTTCAGCATTAACAAGAATTATTTCAAGGATCCCTCCTTCCATGTGTGTTTGGAGGCATGTGACACTCGCAGACAGAGCATGAGATTCCACGAAAAAGAGTTTATGATGTTATATTTTGAAAAGAAAATTGATGGTGGCGGTTTCATAAGTTCATTTACTACATTAATTACTTCACTAGATGAGTGTTTTGGATATCATACATTAAAAAAAAAATACCATAAACGTTCAAAGAAATCTGTAATCAATGTAATTGTGAAGTGTAACTAGATAATCAATGCATCGTAGAGTTACATACTAGAATTTTAAACTTGAATAAGTTTCAACTTTTAACCTTCAATCAATTTAAACCACTAAGAATGTCAATTTGAATTAAATACAATTATTATCATTAAAGAATTACAAATACAATTGCTCTCAATAATGGATGCGAGTGTATCATCTGAAAAAGCAATTAGCCACAATTTTTTAACAAGAATTTGTGAATTATGTGTTATGGTCAAGGTAATTATCACAAATATGATCTATAGTCTAAAACAACTAGGACATTATTCTTTATATAATTGAACATTGTCACAACTTAGCAGTGTTGGATATATACATGTAAGTGAAGTTTCACATTGAATAATGATGAGAAAAATAAGTAGTTAATATAACATTATTGAGCACATACTCATTAGGTTTAAGCCTTTTGGGTTAAAGTATGTCTCAATATACTATCTTAATTATTTAAAGAAGCTCCCTAAGGTGTTTATCTCTTTTATCTACAATAAGTGTAACTAATGACTTTATGCCTCTCGTATCAACATGTGGAAGAACCCAAGAAAACCTTGCTTTGGATTCTCATGACTAGATAGCTAACAATTAATTGTCTTTGAAAGTTTGTACATAATTTACGATGATCAATTTTATTTTTATTTTTTGTAAAAAAAAAAAAAAACTCTAAATTATTCAGAGATAAAAGGACTAATGGTAGAAAAAGGACATATAGAAATGAAAAGGATCCTTTAACAGAGAATTATTTCAAATAAATGATTTTCACCAATTTTTCTTTGATGTTATTAAAAAAATTGCAATAATTGTGGATAAATTGGCTGCTATCCTGCAATGTCGCCCTTCAGTTCAACGTTTATTGAATGTGGTTGATTGAATTTTAAATGTTTATTGCCAACATTGTACAAGATCTAACTAAGCTCAATACATTTGTTTGCATTTGCAGGTAGCATTGAATATGATAAGTATAGGACAACGTTGTCACGTTGTGGACATAGCCAAAAAGGCTGTGAAAATAACACCATCCTTAAATATCCTGCTTGTAGGAAATAATCGATCTAAACATTTGATCATCTACTAAATTTGAAGCAATCATGGTACTCCTAAAGTTGTCCTTGACCCTTCTCATAAGTCATATCCACTAATTTAGCCAGCCTCTCCACATCTTCCCATCTACCCTGCTCTGCATACAAGTCTGATAAATACACATAATGGTTAGTATTATGTGGGTCCAATGCAACAAGTTGTTCAACCACAAACTCTGCAATCTCAATAGACCTGTGTGTTAATCTACAACACCCAAGAAGAACCCCCCAAATTCTTTTATCGGGCTTCACCGGAATTTTTCTTACAAATTCAAGTGCTTCTTCTATCTTTCCATGTCGACTCAGCAAATCCACCATGCAAGCATAGTGTGGAAGTTTGGGAGTAATGCCATACTTAGGTTCCATAGAATGAAACCAGCTCCAACCTTCATATTCTAGCCCACATTGACTACAAGCAGATAATACAGAAATAAAGACAATGTCATTGGGTTTTACCCCACTATCCAACATGTTCGAGAACGTTTTTAGTGCCTCAGGTCCACGCCCATTCATCCCGTACCCTTTGATCATTGAACTCCAACATATTAAATCTTTGGTGGGAATTTCATCAAAAAGAGCCTTTCCTTGCTTTATCCTTCCCAACTTGCAGTATAAGTCAATGAGGGCTGAAGTTAAATATGCATTCAATGTGTACCCAGCTTTTATAACGTGAGCATGGATGCTTTCCCCAAGCTCTTGAGAACCAATTGGGGAACATGCTTGTAATAAACTGACAATAGTAATCTCGTTGGGCTTCTCGTCCATTGATTGCATCTGGTTAAGTGTATTGAAAGCATTATGGGGATTCCTGCCTTGAGCATAAGCTGAAATCATTGCACTCCAAGCTATAAGGTCTTTGTGATTGAGCTGATCAAATACAGTCCTAGCTGACTCCTCCTCACCAAATTTACTGTACATTTTTATAAGTACAGTTCCAACTGAAACAAAAGCCAAGAAACCCCGTTTTAGAATGTAACAATGAAATGCCAGCCCAAATTTATGTTCTTCTGCCTGTGAGGATGCCACAACTATATCCCTGACAATGGGTTCATTCGGTTCAAAGCAAGATAATTGCATCTTTAAGAAAATAGACAATGCCTTTTTTGGACGCTCATTTTCAATACACCCACGAATTATAGTCCTCCATGATATCGTGTCCCTCTTCCATATATCCTTAAAAACTCGAATTGATGCCTCAAGATTTCTACATTTTGCATACATATCTACAAGTGAATTCTGAACATTTCTAAGACAATAAAACACTCTTTTTATTGAAAACCCATGTATCTCTTTGCCTAAAGACAAGACACCAAGATCAGCACAAGCAGGTAGAATGCTTACAATGCTCACATGGTTTGGCTGCACACCATGACATTGCATATCCCTGAAAAACTCCAATGCCTCAAAGTACTGCTCATTTCTCACACATGCCGAAACCATTGCACTCCATAAAACTACATCCTTACTAGGTATCTGATGAAATAACTTCGACACAATTCCCATATCATACAAGGAATAACAACCAAGAAGAGCCGTTAGCACTGACACTTCTGATTCAAACCCCATTTTGATCACCAAAGCATGAACTACCCACATCATACCCTCCCAATCCAATGCACCAACAGCCCGTATTACGCTTAACACCGTCACATAATTCGGCCTTTCTTCATTCTCAAGCATCTTTTTGAACAGCTCTACAGCTTCATTTGGCTGGTTTTTCCTCACCAAACCGGATATCTTAGATGTCCAAGATACTACATTCTCTCTTTGAGCATAAAAACCAACTGGGTCTTCATAAGTATTGTGCAAAGAACTATAGTTTACACAATGTATGGAGTTTCTCAAACAAATGTGCCTGTGGGTAATTTTTTCAAACAGTTTGAGTGCATTCCGAGGATGAGTAAACATTAGATAGAGAACTAACGAGTTTTAGGGTGTGAATTTTTGTTATCTATGAGGAAAATGAGGGTTTATGCTTGTGGGAACGAAAGAGTAACTGAGTGAGTAAGCTCTGCGTGTGTGTGTGTGTGTGAGAGAGAGAGAGAGACTCCCCCTGTTTTTCAAAATATAGTTTACACAATTGCACCAAGATCTTAAAGCCGAGTGTGGTATTACACAAAAACTATACGACGTGTCGTATACTATGCCTGAGGGGGAGATAAGAACGGTGTGTCGTATTCCTAATGCAAAAACTACAAGATTCGAGGTAGTAGAATTTTAAACGATGGGGATAGAATCATAGTAGTGGTGGGCTAAAGAGTACAGTGCTAATGTCAATTTGTGTGCTAATGTCTGCCACTTTTGGACAAGCAAGAAACAAAATAGGTTTTGCCCATTTCTTTACATGACTTTATAAGTAGTCATTATTCATTAGATTAATGGAAGATCATGAAGTTTCTTTTGCCCCACAGCCTGGCTTTTGATAGAAGAGGGTTCATTGTTTTTGTTTTTTTGTTTACTTTTTAAGTGCAAATTCCACGACAATGTAGCCAAAGGATTTGCATTTGTGGTGTATGTGCTATTGTTCAAGGCATTACATTGAAGCCACCTTTTGACATTCAAAGGGAAATGATGTTCCTTTGGATGGCCCATTTGGAAAGTGAGCAATCTAGTGACTAGAAATCAATTTTTTTGTATAAATTTGATTATCAAAGTATTCCCTAGTCTTCTAATATAATTATGGTTCAATAGACAACATGACCACCTTAGTTCAATGGGTTTTAGCACTCAGTTATCATTAATTTCGCTTTTGTAAATTGTTTCTAGATTGCAACCATGGGTTGCTTTCACTTGCTCCATCTGTTACTAGAAAAGTGAAACATTTTGTTAACTATAATTCTTCTTTCTTTCTCTTTTTCACCCACTAGATGAACCACGCATGCACCATTGGCCCTCGTAATACAAGATCATTGTAACTTGCTTACGTAGTTGGACCTACAATTTCAACATTCATGGATGGGGACGAGACACCCATGATCAGTTTATATTATATACTTTTGAAGCCCACATGACTTCATGTCATCATTATAATATATATTTTAATTTAGTTTTTAGAGTGACAATTCATGCTAAACTATGTAAATTTAAATTAATTAGATCTCACATTCTTTTTTATGAAAGCAACCCAACACCAAACAAATCCTCATTTAAATCAAGTTTGATCTTCTCTAAATATTCTAATTAAATTAGGGATGTTGCTTTTTTTTTTCTTTTTTTTTTATAAATTCTTTAATTTGAATTTGAATTTATTTTTACTGATTAATTAAATATGTACCATGAAATTAGAGAGAAACAATGGAAGAAGAATGGAGCCAAAGTAGATTTAGGGATGCCATGAATATTAACCCTTACTCATCAAAGAGTTTTCTAAAGATTAAAGGCAATCATCTCCACGATACAACTAAGTAGTATTTTATAGATTACAATTCTAGAGAATTTTGTGAATTTCTTTCAAATGTGTGTGTTGAGGTCTGAAAAAGATCACAGTACCCAAGCCCAAAGAAATAAGTCAAACCCAAAGAAAGTAAGCCAAGCCCAAAGAAACAAGTGCAAGGGGACCACGAAAGAGAAGAAATGGCAGGCCCAAGAGGCTTGAAGCCCAAAAGAAGCATCAAGAAGAAAGAAAAGGAAGAGAAGCCCATGTCAGGGGATTGAAGAAGAAAGCTGAGCTGGGATCCTCAGCGACCACCAAAAGGCGTGGGTCCTCCTAGGCGTATAAACACAGTCAACAAAAGATTAAGACAGTTCGAAAGAAAAGGACGAAAAAGAAACACAAGAAACAGAGGAGAAGCCACAAGCGCCAAACGACACAACAAGAAAAGAGGAAAGAATCAGCGACCTCTCATGGCGCAAGTGGGAAGCACCTCGGGGAACCAGAATGAAGAAAAAAAAGGAATAGCAGCGGAAGACTTTCAAACCAGCAGAACGGGATTTTGCCCATCTGAGAAAAAAGATAAAGAGGAAGAACTGCCAAAAGTGGGATCGAGAAAGGCATGACCTCAGCGTGTCCCGAAATAGGTAGCCAGCCATAGACTTTCAAAGAAATCAAAACTAAAGAAAGGAAAGGATGAAAAACAGGGAAACGGGACCTGCTGAGCGATGGGCACAATACATGCCCTATTGACCAAAGGACAAAACAGGGGAACCAGTGGTTCCCTTGGGACTTCAGAATATCACTATAAAAAGGGGGGAAGGTTGCAAAGAAAGAGGGAGGATTAAAAAGAGTGAAAGAACTATTGATAAAATTCTGTAAAGAAGAGAAAACTCAGGAAAACACTACTTCCCGGTATCCTAGAAAAGCCACTAATGCACATACTCGGATTAAAAAAGAATCAAACTTTGCAAGTCTTAGAGGCTTAGATAGCTATCTAAGTCTGTAATTTTTGAGCTTGCTTGAACCTTGTATCACGTCTTAGTGAGCGTACTGTAACCATGATAAAGGAAAATTTAATGAAATACTTTCCACTGCTTTAAGGATCCTTATAACGTTACTTTGTGCTTTTGTTATTTTGTTCTTTACATTTACTTTGTTGTTTTGATTTGCCGTTCAATACAAATATCCTTGTTTGTCAGTTTACATGTATTGTAGGAAGCATACTCTATGCACTACTTGATTCTTAAACAGCCTGTTAGCTGCGGTGAATCAAAACCCGATCCACCAAACCACAACTATTCGGCCTGGGATCCTTGGGCCTGAGTGTTACAAAAAAAAGGCACTCTCACAGTGTGTAATTCTATTTATTAGAAAAAAAAAAAAAAAAAAAAAAACTCTTAATATGATTGAATATATATAGGTTAATTGAACTTTACCCCCATGTGGTTTCACCCGTTAGTGCCTACTCATACTTTAAAAAGTGTTAATTTACTCACAAAGGTCACTTCTGTTAGACTTCTGTAACCCATCTTATCACTTTTACTGTTTAAAACAGAAAAAAGATAAATAAATAAATAAAAATAAATGAATATTCAACTTCGACAACATAACCCCAAGGAATTGGCTTAGTGGTTCATAAGGCCTCGTAATATCCATAAGATCCCGAGTTCGAAACAACTTATTAACATCTTGGAGCCACTCTCAAGGAATTCCTCCCTGTAATAACCTAGTATGCGTGGGACGGGGGAATCACATACACATAAGGAAATAGTCAGATACTTGAAGAGGTCTCAATACTCTCGTTTCAAAAAAAAAATCCGACAACATTATTGTTAGGGATAGAGAAAGAGAGAAGTCAAGCCATAGTTTGGATCTATGGTAGTACACACGATATACTACAATTAGTGGAGCATAAAATCGAACACAAAAATTGGATAGAAGATTTTCATTCCTTGGTGTGGTAGGTTTGATATTGCTACCACACATGACTTCAAAAGTTATGATGATATTGATGAAATGATGAGGAGCGTTCGTATTAGAAATATTATAACCAAAAAAAAAAAAATGAAAGAGTTTTTTTTTAATAGAATGTAAAAACTAGTTATCGCTACAAATCCAAGATATTATTAAGAGGGATGAACAAAAATCTTTTCTCTTCTATAGATTTCTTAAGACTTACCAATGAAAAAAAAATCGTTGAAAAGTCACTCATGAAGTGACATAATTTTTAAAACTCTTAAAATTTGGATCGATTTCTGCATAATTCTCTTAATCTTGCTGGTTCAAGCAATCTATTTAGTAAACCTAAAAAACTTCAAACAAAAAGTTGTTCATATCCTTTCGTTCATAATTTCTTTTCAGCAATCACATTTATATATTCTTCATTCTACTATTTCCAATGTGTTACATATATTTTCGTTGAACTATTTTGTGTATTGCATGGGTTAATGACTAGTAAAATTTGAAGTTTTAGAGTTATTGGTTTAAGCTCTCTCTCTCTCTCTCTGGGGCTACTCTTTTCACCAAAAACTCCCCAAGCCTACATCCTTGGAGACCAAAAAAGAAGCATGTCTGGTCAAAACTTTTTTCCAAAGAATCCAAGCATAACAGAATATGAAGAAATCTTAATGCTCACCCTACCTCCTTAACAGCCTGTCTTGGCTCCATATCACTGCAAATTAAATTAAAATAATTTTATGCTTCCATTGACTTGGTTAACTAAATAATCTAAAATCTAAGTAAACATAGTTAAATCTTATTAGTAGCCTTTCGTTCATTACATTTAAGTTTCAATATAAACCCTTTTTAAATGGTTGTGTTTCCTGATGAATCACTTGCATAATTGTCATTTTGGTATAACTATATAATTTATATCTGCACACCAGCAAATACACACTATAATTTATGCTATTTGCACTGATTTATATGTTGATCTGCATTACTTAATTACTTGGTGTGAATTCTCTGATCTTCATTTTAATGTTAACTTTGTATACAAGTTGTAAACTTGTTCTCTCAACTCTCTCTTGTCATCAATGATGTGTGCGCGTGCACACCAGCAAATACACACTATAATTTATGCTATTTGCACTGATTTATATGTTGATCTGCATTACTTAATTACTTGGTGTGAATTCTCTGATCTTCATTTTAATGTTAACTTTGTATACAAGTTGTAAACTTGTTCTCTCAACTCTCTCTTGTCATCAATGATGTGCGCGCGTGCATCTCTCTCTTCTAGTCTTGTTAGGCTCTAGCCAACCATCTATATATATAATAGCCCCAACTTAGGTGGACAAACCATACCTTTTAGCTAGATTCTACTTCTATACATAATGTCTGAATCCCAAACTTCTATAGAGCTTCCCATCTTAGACATTTCTCAGCCTTTAAACCCATCTTTCCTGTCCTCCCTAGCGGAAGCCTGCAAAAAATGGGGCTTCTTCCACATCATTAATCATGGGATCTCCAAAGATCTTTTTAGCAAACTCTATTTGCTCTCAAATGACTTATTCAACCTCCCTTCTGACACTAAACTTAAAGTTGGTCCTTTCTCTTCCATCAAAACATATACTCCTCATTTCATTGCCTCCCCATACTTCGAGAGCCTTAGAGTTTCTGGACCAAACTTCCTTGACTCTGCTCAAAGTTCTGTCAATGCCCTCTTTGTCCAACAGAACTCTGAATTCAGGTAATATATATGTATGGCCAACCCTGAATAGTCTGTTTAGGATCCGGACTCCAAAATTTTGAGACTAAGGCTTGTTGTTGTCGTTGTATATATTATAGGAAGACAACCAACCCCTTATATGCTTGTTTCTTTTCTTTTGTGCTAGTTTCTTTGCATTCTAACTTGACCAAGAATTGTCCTTTTCTTAACTATATGTTCTTTTTGTTAGTGAGATATTACAGGAATATGGAAGGAAGATGGAAGAATTGTCAAAGAACATTATAAAGGTATTACTGATGAGCTTGAAGGATGGTTTTGGGAAGAAAGATTATGAATCTGAATTCAAGAATTGTCACGGGTATATGAGAATAAATAACTACTCACCCCCAGAGAGTTTGGAAGTTGAGGTTGAGGGGCTTGGCATGCACACTGATATGAGTTGTGTAACAATAGTCTATCAAGATGAAATAGGAGGACTTCAAGTGAAATCAAAGGAGGGGAAGTGGATGGACATAAGGCCATGTGAAGGGACATTGGTGGTGAACATAGGGGACATGTTACAAGCTTGGAGCAATGAGCAGTTCAGGTCATCTGAACATCGTGTAGTATTAAAGCAACCAGCAAACCGGTTTTCTCTTGCTTTCTTTTGGTGCATTGAGGATGAGAAGGTGATCATAGCACCAGATGAAGTGGTAGGAGAAGGAAATGTGAGGCTTTACAACCCCTTTGTTTGCTTAGATTACTTGAAATTCAGAGAGAGCAATGAGAGGGGCAAGTTTGAAAAGGTTGGGTTTACAGTTAGAGATTTTGCTGGGATTGGACACTAGATTTGATGGTTGAATATATATAAAGTTTCTTTTAATGTATGTACGTATATTTGATCACTTCTTTCATTAATAATTTATGAAGATATTAAAGCTGCGACTTATTGTGTAAAATGTTCCAGGCAAGATTCTTTTTGTGCTTTTAAATATGTGATATTACATATTAGTGATCACTGAATTTGTATGTTCCACTTTTTCCTGTTCTTTGCTTTTATGAGATTGCAGTATTTAAGGAAGGTTGTGTGGAGGAGATCAAGTTGGGATTTAGTTGAGTTTGGACTTTGGAGAGCTTTGACATGTAGTTTATAGGTCCAAAGGTTGTACAGTTGGAATTCCAAATTTCCAACCCCCCCAACTTATGTATTATTGTTGTATTTATGTACGTAACACTGAATGGAGATGTAATAAAAGCTATAGCTAAAAGGCATCCAATGTTTATTTATTAATTTTTGGGAATTTGTAGATTTATTAAAAAAAAAAAGAAAAAAGAAAAAAAAAAAGATCAGGAACATAAACTCTTGGTTCAGACCATTGGATTTGGACTGGAAGTTTTAGAATTGGAGAGGATCTCAAGCCCATTTTATCCAACCTTTGCCAATTAATACAGCTCACATCATGGAATAAACAGAAAATTTTAGATCAGGGACTCGAGCATCCCTTAACTCCACAAAAAAAACAAGACCCTATAGAATAGTGATGATTCTTGTATAATACTATTTTTTTTTTTTTTAACTCCCATTATTTTAGTTTCTAGTTGAAAAGTTATGTGTGTTGTTGTAACATCCATTATTTGAGGAGGAAATTGAAGTCAAATACATTACTTTTTCTTTTTCGGTTGGTTGTCTGTCATCCCCTAGGTTATTTAATTAGAAGTACCTGGGTTCCTCACAATTGGTCTCCCTCAGATTTAATCTAATTCAAATGTGTTGGTAAGACTGAAATAGCCAGCATTAAGCTGCCATGTGATGGGATGTATCATGTATGTAGAGCCTGAAACAAAAATTGGTGTTTGTATAATTATTCAGGATACTTACTCTTAAGT
This sequence comes from Quercus tomentella, assembly GCA_028535165.1. Taxonomy (NCBI): domain Eukaryota; kingdom Viridiplantae; phylum Streptophyta; class Magnoliopsida; order Fagales; family Fagaceae; genus Quercus; species Quercus tomentella. Next base: position 47,653,143 of record JAPQVY010000100.1, read on the forward strand.
ATTTTAGCACACTATAGATATCTTGACACCTTTAGTATAACTAGTCAGAGACTCATGTGATATATGAGAATAAATAATTATTTTGTAATTGTGGTATAATGTATAATTTGTTCTCTATATTTGTTGAAAATAAATTGTTCTCCCTAAAAATTAAACAATTTCTAAAATTATTTTTCACTTTTCTATCTCTACCAATATATTATTATATTATTTTGGGTGTGTTTGACTAATATTATTCCTTTATGAAGTGGTTTATATTCTTTGAAATTATGTTATAGTGTACTATTTTTTTTTTTTGGTACAATTAGAATTTTCAAATTTTAAATAAATTATTCAAATTTCTCATTCTTTTAAAGGTGATTATCATGATAATCAAAACTCATAACAAAATTATTTTTTAATGTTACTCAAATAATTGATAGGCACATTCAAATGCATAGCCAAGATTGTGTTTTGCTATAAATTCAAATTCTCACTTGTAAAATAACTATGTATTATCTCAAACAAAAATCAAACGAAAACTATAAGAGGGAGAAATACTACTTTTAATAAAGAACTAAAAATTACAACAACAAAATGTATTAACTCAAAATAGACTTATAAAAAAAATGATTCATCAACCTTAAAGTGGAGTTGAGAGAGAGAGAGAGAGAGAGAGAGAGAGAGAGAGAGAGAGAGAGAGAGAGAGAATAATCATTTTTATCAGGAGAGAATGTGAGAGAGAATAACAAATTTATAGAAAACTAGTGTGTAGTCCCGTGCATATGCATGAGTACAATTAAAAACAATCACAATTATACATTCCTTTTAGAAGAATTTCAAATTATACATAGTATTAGCTTATATTTTTTTTAAAACCATACATTTCTAAAATATGTAATGGTTTCTCATTTTAAAAAAAAAAAAAAATATATATATATATATATATATATATATATATATATATATATATATTTGTTTTTGACCCAATAATTTACTTGCCACAAATATTAAAAAAAATAAATAAATGAACACATGACGAAAAATTGGACTCCAATTGAAATCTAATTTAGAATCTAATTAGATTTGGACTCTTCGATTTTTACACTCAATAATTCACTTGGAACAAATTTGAAAATTAAATGGGACACTTGTCTCATATAAGTTTTTGAATTTTTGTGCTAAGTGAGTTATTGTATCAAGATTCACAAAACCAATATCCAAGGAAAAAATCAATAAAATATATGATAGTAACAACAATAGGAAAATTCAAATAAAATTTCGGATTAAATTGTAACAATCTGAATCAAAAGTTCCAGTAGAAAGACAAGGTGGAGTGATCCACTCCAAGAAGGCAACCAAACTTGCATTAATATAGAATAATAAATCTCTCTCCTAAAAATTTACATTGTTCATAACCTTAACCTTCATTGGAAATTTTAAAAACATAGTGACTCACATCTACCATCCAAACATCTACAGCTGGGTCCTCTCCAATTCGCATGAGATTCCATTGATCATTAAGTTCCTTTGCAGCCTATAAAAAGTATTGTCCATCGGTTGACAGCAATGCTTTCTTCATTGTTATAAGTGCCAAATCTGAACAAAAAGCCAAATATAAGGGTAGTGAATTTTAGGCATAATGTGCATCTAATCACATATTAGCAATTTATAACAAATGTAAAGATGCAAACTTTGTAAGTGAATAGTAAACTAAACTCAGTGCCAAAGCCAGGAAGAAAGCACTTTAATCTGAAACTCAGTGCACTTTAATCCGAAACTCAGTGCAAATGTAAAGATGCAAGGCCAAAATTGGGAATTAACCCTGTTTGCCAAACAATATAATTAGTAGACACTGTTTTGAAAGTATATTTCATATTAACATCTCGAGTCTAAAAGACTCAATTTAGGACCCATAAATCGAGTTTCAAAGACTCGATTTTCATGTTCTGATTAGATCTGAGCTGGCGCTTTTCCATGTGGCGTCCACCTAGAAATCGAGTCTTAGAGACTTGATTTATATCTATAAAACATTTCAAGTGTCTGGAGTACAAAACACAGATTAGCCACCATCAACCACCACCAGATACAAGCACAGACCAGCCACTATCAACCCACAAATCCAAGCATTAATCCAACAATTCAGCACAAATCCAACCAAATCCACCCCCAACAACTACCTAAAATCCAAATTAAAAAAATAAAAACCCCAAAACCCACGACCCGTTTAGCTTGTTGATCGGGGTTCTCTGCAAGAAAATCCAAAAACCCACGACCCTAAAAGTCGGTATTTTAAAGGGTGCCAGGATCGGTTAGGAGTTTGGGTGACTATGGGTTAACCGGATTGGTGGTTTGGAGTTTGGGTGGCTGTGGGTTGGCTAGATCGGGTGGCTGTGGGTTGATACCTAGGTCGCGCGGCGTGGGTCCGGCGCAGTGGTGCGGTGGTGGTGTGGTCTAGCTGGATCGGGCGGCTGCGGGTTCTTTGGCTTCTGGTCAGGTCTGCGTGGTGGCGTGGGGGTTTGCTGTGGTCTGATGATAAGGTGGGGTGGGGGTGGGGTGGGGGGAATGGTTTGTACATGAGAGAGCTGAACATGTGTGTCAGGAGGCTGAATATGCAGGGTTAAAGGGGTTTATAAATCGAGTCTTAGAGACTCAATTTCCAGGTGGACGCCACGTGAAAAAAATGTCAAATCAAACGTGATCAGAACACTAAAACCGAGTCTTTGAAACTCAATTTATAAGCCCTAAATCAAGTCTTTTAAACTTGAGATATTAGTAAAAAATATAGTTTTGTAATAGTGCCTACTAATTATATTGTTTGGCAAACAGGTTTAATTCCCAATTTTGGCCAAACTCTGGCTCTGCTATCTTTTTGGAAATTCCTTGCATCCACCTTCTTTTTTTTCTTTTTTTTACTGAATAGTAAACTCAGTGCATTTCATCCCTATAAAAATAGTCACGTGTTACCATCCTAATGGCTGGATGCAATGTACCCAAACCAAGTTCTTATTGTAATCTCTTTGGTTTTCGCGTTTAGCAGCAAAATTAAGAAAACTTAATTGATACAATAACTCACTTAATACAAAAATTCAAAAACTTTTATGAGACACATGGCATAAAATTGGAATTCTAATTTGACTTTCTCTTAGCTTCACCTATTATTATTATTATTATTATTATTATTATAAGATAAGAAGAAAAAGTGTTAAAATAAAAAATATAGTAATAAACACCAAATTAACTAAGTCATGCTATGTAATAAAATAACATTATATTCTTATAAACTATCTTTATAATGTAATAGAATAATATTTATGAAATCAAAGAAAAGGAAAAGATAATAACTTAAAAACACAAAACTAAATCACATCAAACCAAATTAGAGTTCTAAAGAACACAAAAATTAATCAACCTAAAGTAGAGATGCAAGAAAAAAACCCAACAAAAAATGAAAAAAATTGAGAGAAAGAACCTTTTTTGTGTGGGAAAACTATAGATAGAACCAGAGAGAATTGCAAATTTATAGTAAAAAGATGAGAATAAGAAGAGCAAAAAATAAAGGAAGATAAAGGGATAGAAGAAGGGTGATATTAAGATAGATAGTAGTGGGGAGATGAAAAGATAGAAGGGAAGGGAAATGTTGGAGCAAGCGTAACAATAAGTTGAGAATTAATACTATATATATATATATATATATAGCAAAAGGTTTTTTTTTTTTTTTTTGAGAGTTTCAACCTATGGCGTCCGCTCCTAATGATAACTCATTATCATCAAACCAAGACACCAATTAGTTTTTGGAGTAGGCGGGGATTGAACCCCAGATCTCATATACAACCATCAGAGACTTTACCAGTTGAATTAACTGGAACCCACATATAATAGAAGTATAGAAATAATAAATGTTACACTTCAGCTTTTAGATATAGACTTCCTTGTTGTATGTAGCCCAAGTAACTAGGTGGTGTATATATATATATATATATATATATATATATATATATATATATGCTAATAATCCATGTAACTCTTGTCACATCTATCACAATAAAATTTTAACATTGTAGACATGGGGAATGGGAACATGAACGTAACTCTAGTTTTGAATAAACCACATAAATTTACGTGTTTCTGTGTGAGGACTGATCTTTTCTGCTCTAAGTTTGTGTTTTTTGCATCTCATAGATCTAAATTAGGTTTACTATTTCTTAATCCTAGGGATTGACTTAGTGGTTCCTAAGACCTTATGAAATCCATGATATCCTTGGTTCAAAATCTCTTACCACCATCTTAAGGCCACCTCAAAGGGATTCCTCCCTATAATAACCTAATGTATGTGGGACGAGGGGGCTACACACACTTGAGGAAATAATTAGATACTTGAAAATGTTTGAATACTCTTGTTTGTCCCCAAAAAAAAAAAAAAAAAAAAAAAAAAAATCTTAACACATGTATTTAATGTATACCTCTGCCTATATGGTCGCCAACTACAAATAGGAAGAGGAAAAAAAATAATACTTTTAATCTTAGCCTTCTTATCATCCGGTAAACTTGGTCTTTTGGTCAGCAAGAAAACAAAAGCTCCATTCAATTGAAATTTTCAAGTCTTTGCTTCTCTAACTAAGATACATATTAATCAAGAGGAAGTAAGAAAAACACAATGATCAGTTGAAGCCGCAAAAGAAGGCTGCCAATATTACATTCCATTTGTGTATAACGTGCAAAATGCAGTATAACACTTGGCTTATCATAGAACCTAAAGAATTCATGACATGCAGATCACATGCTTATATAATAATGTAGCTTGGAATATCGATGTAACAAGAATGAATGCAAGTGTGGGGTCTAAGGGATGAAATTTAGTGTTGCTTCCTCAACGTTTTAATCTTTTAATGTTTCTTTAAGAATTAATCAACAGGTTGTTTGTTTGTGAATGCTTGAAGTTGGCATTTGACAACTTGTCACTTTTTTGCAGACCCATATGACATAAAAATAATTCAATTTCAATAGTCAATCATCCATGTAGTCAATGATATACAATAAAGTATGGTCTAATCATGTCCTCATTTACAGCAATGTGAGCATAGATAACCTGGCTGTTTTGATCGAGATGGTCTGCCAAACATTAATTCTAGAACAGGTCCCTAGCTAGCAAGTCTCTTCTTTCCATCAACATATTTGGTTAAGCCACCAAGATTACTTAATAATTCTAATAATAGGATTAGTCAAATCAAGGTTTTGAATTCATCTGCTTGCCGTCTAGTAGTGGATTCCCAAATTGGGATTTACATTTGTTGGACTCAAGAAATATAAATGCTTATAGGTTAATACCACCTTTCAGGCAAAAGTTTAGTAACCATGTAAGCATGAGAGTAAAAAAGAAGAGCACTAAAAAGTTTTCGGATAAAATAATTTGTGACTTTTCTAAATTTTCAGTGTTAAGATCATTATCAAAAATGTTTTCCTTTTTTAATTAGTAGCTAGTTACATTCTTTAAAAGACAATCAGTCACACACACACACACAAAATGAGTTCCTGTGAGCACAAACTTAATAGTCTCAGAGGCGGATTTTATATCTCATCCTATTTTACCATCTCAAAAAGCAACTTTATCAATTATACCATACCATTTACAATATACCCAGCATTCCTAAACTCTATTATTTTACCATTTTATTAAAATATTATTTTTTAATCTTTTTTTTATTATTTCTCTTTTTCTCCTCATTTTCCTCTCTTTCACCCTCAACCTCTAGCACCGGCCTCAACCTCTAGCAAACCCATACCCAGCAAATCACAACAAAAATCCACCCAAATCAAACAAGCACCAAAACTAAACAATCTCAACCTCTAGCACCGGCCACAACTAAACAAACAATCACCACCACGCCACCACTACCCTCTGCCCAAACAAACCCAGCAAACACCGAAACCCATCATCAAACCCATCGGGAAAAATCACAACCACCAGACCTAAATCCAACCACCCAACGCCAACCCAAACACCACCCAAACACCACCCAAACGCCACCCAAATCCGACCCAAACGCCGGAAACCAGAACCAAAAACCCAAAATAAAAAAAACAAAATAAAACCCACCAAGTACCCACTTCAAACCCAGCAAACCCATACCAACCCAACCAACCAACCAAATGCCAGCCACCAACCCAGAAACCGGCCACCATGTCAACACCACCAAACGCCGGTCTCTATGCCGATCTCCACATCGGTCTCCACACCGATCTCCACCGCGCTGACCTCCAGCCACCACGCCCATCACAGCCTCGCCACCATGCCAATCTAGAAATCCAATCCGGCGTGAACTCCGATTTGGCTTGGTGATTCGGCGTGAGCTCCGAGAGAGAAGCTTGACAATGGCGAGAGAGAAAGGGGATGAGAAACAGAGAACGAAGAGAGAGAAAAGAAAGAGAAAAAATGAGAGGGGAGAGAGGAATTGCCGGGTAAAAACTAAAAAGAGCATTAAAAATTTTTTTTTTTTTTATACCATTCAGCTACAGTACCATCTTACATTTGAGATGGTACTGTAGCTAAATCTAAAAAAAAAAAATTGACTTTTTCCATATGGCCTCCCAGTTGTTGAGCATTTCTTGGGCTTGTATGCCAAATGTATCTTACATTTGACATATAGAAAGCCCATTGCGGATGCTCTCACAGTTGCTTAAAAGCTTTGCAAGCATTCTATTGTTCTCCCTCACTCTGCAGTTGAATGAATCATGGTAAATGTTAAGAACAAAGGGACTTCAACTTTATTAGCAGTTGTGAGTTGTAACTGGAAACTATCAGTTGTATGCCATAATAAAAGCAAACTACATCATACAAATGAGAGCCCTTTATAGAGAGGTCCATACATTAGCTTGTGGTACATAAAGTACATCCAGGATTTTGGTTCTCCATCATTTAGACAAGCCATTGGCCAAGCTTATTGGCTACTCTTAATGTTGAGAAGTTGCTCCGGAATGCATGTTAGGAAGTAGATTAAATTTCTCCAATTACAACTATGCATAAAACTACACCTTACACAACAAATCAAGAAACTAATACTACTGATATGAGAAATCCTACAATACAAGGTAATAATAACCAGCTTCAACATTTCTTCTCAACACTTGAAGGCAATTTTCCAGAGTGCTTGTTTGATCATTCCCACCGATGCAATTGCTGCACCTCGAAACTGAAACCAAGTTAAAAGAATCAACATTTATAAACATTGACAGTGTGGACTTGGAAGCAACTTAAAGGAAAATTAGTCCTGATGGCCACTATGGTTCTGATATCTCCCTTATAGGACAACTTTTTAGAGTGCAGCTATAGTGGGTATCATTTTGAAGTCATGCCAAAATGAAATGGATACTAGTACTTGAAGGCAAAGTTAACTAGTACCTTATCACCTTCGCTTTATTTTTTATCATGGAGTATGCCATTAGAAACTAAAGTACCATCAGAAGTCATCATTCCATGAAATTAAATCCAATGACATCCTGATCGTACTAAGTTATGGAGGTGAATAAAAATGAACCAAAAGAGAGGGGGTGGGGGGAAGTCACTGGAGTATGCCTAAAACAGCATGAAGGACAAACCTTTGATTTTAAGGTCAATGTCAGAATGCCATCAAGAGCAGATGATTGTACTGAATGCGCATCCAAGTGCAGATTATTTATCACATCCATGACGTCGAGCAAAATATATTCCCTATAAGGACATCTCATCTCAATCAGAACCTCATGTTCTTTTATACTTACTTTCACATCTAATGGCAAGCCATCTTCAGGAACAACTCTATTGAGCTCTGGGTCAGTCTCATCAATGTCACAAGCCTTCCTCTTGTTAATCCAATGCTTCTTGCCATTATCAATCTTTTTGATATCATAATTATCTGATGTATGCTCTATAATATCCTGATTCCTTCGGGCTCTTCCTTCAAAATCTACTGAATCCATGCAGGATTCCAACTCTTCTACCCTTGCCTCTAGCTCTTTCAAGTATTTAATTGTGTCAGTGAGAATTGATGCTTTGTCAATCTGCATAAACATGAGGAAGTGAATAAGTATAAAACAGAGTAAGAAACTCAATTTGAAATCCTGAGTAAATACTGCATAGCTGGTACAAGTGACTAAAATAGATAATATCAGTGCATGCTAACTTTCTTTCTTTCCTAAGAATAATAACACGTGTCTTTTCTTATATTTAAAACTGTTGTGAAAACTTCAAGAACTGATTGAATATCTGAGATTATATTTGTTTAAGCACTCACTTTAAAGCTGTGAACACTTGAGACTTCTACAAAAATGAAGAGAATTTTATTAGAGTGAAAGAATGCTTAATTACCTCACTGATAGAAGGAACCATTGATCTGAGAACTAGAAACTTTTCATTCTCTCTTCTATTATCTGACAGAACGTTTCCTATGCAAATATCATCACTTTCCAGTTTACAAAGCCAATCTTTTCCGCCATTTTCTTTCTGGGACCTAATCAAGTCACCACCATACATCAAAGGGACTGTAAATAAAACCTTCTTAAGCATTCTCTGATGTACCTGTGGCCTATGAGCATCATCAATTGATTCTCTCTTCCAACTCAGAAAACTGGATTTGCAATCACCATAGCGAAAACATCGGTTTTCAATCAACTGAGCCGAACTTCCTAGAATAGCAGAAATAATTCTTTTGTAGTGCAAATCATCATCTGCTCCAAGATCCAAGGAACTTAGTTTTGTGTGATTGGAGTTTTGAAGTTCTTGCAAATGACTGTGGTTTACATTTTCTTGCTTGGGAGTAGAAATGGCCTTTTCTTGATTCACAAAAGCTTCAGAGATACAGTCACTGGAATGCATGGAATCTTGAACACCATTGCTGAAGTCATCATCCATTAAATGCCAGCTCTGAACTTGAGAAGCCCCACCATTCATGCCTTCAAGCATGAAGGAGTCTTCTGTCCAGTAATTGTGCTCGCAACCATTGGAACATTCATCAGGAGAATCCATGTTGATTTCTTCACGGATATTTCCTCCTAATTCGTTGATTCCTTCCTGACCAAACTCGATTTCTTCTGAGGGAGAATATAGATTCTCCAAGCCCAAAGCATCCACTATCTCATGGTTTACCTTGGCACACATTGGATCTCTATCGTCATCTCCTTTGTGAGGAGCAGAAGAAGATTTATCAGAACATACAGGCTTTGACAATTCTAATAAGGAGGTTTTGATGTGTTGAAGGAGACTAGGGTCCTCTGAGACCTTAAGAAAGCACAAAAAAGAGTAGAATACTTAATGTGTGGATAAGTTGTACTGCTGAATTATTTTGTATATAGTAAAACAAAATTCAGAAGTCTAGTTCCACAAAACAAATTACCAGTTCAGTCACACCTAGCTCAATCACACCCCCCAGATAGGGAAAACATATTACAGTCTGCAAAATAGAAAAAAAATAAATGGTGAAGATGATGCCCAAACCAAAGAAGAACACATTGTTTCCGGGATAGAATTATTACAAGTGAACAAGGAATTTGGTAAGTGGTAACCCCAAACATTTCTGGACTGGATTATCCATTTAAGTTTTACATATTGCATTAAAGATGTTTAAATTTAATGCATATAGAACAAGTCAGAAAGGGAGAACTCCAATAGAAAGCAAGGGCGGAGTCAGGGGGGGTCGAGAGGGGGCAGTTGCCCCCCCTGACCCTGCCCAAAATTTTCCTTTTTCATGTATCAAAATTTTATATTCATATCTTTTTTTACTTTATTAATATTTTTTAAAGTTCAAAATTTATAAAAAAAAATGATAAAAAATAAACTTAAATAAAGAAGAAAAAGTCTTAATTGAAGAGATGAAAATACCATCCCAAAAAAAAAAAAGTTTCCTTTCAAAAGTATTAAGCAATAAAATTTGGAAACAATTACAGGAAAAATTCCATAAAATATATAAGGGGATTATTTTATTGGCTATATATTAAAAAAAAACTAATAAAATATACAAAATATAATGATATGCAATGATTTTAGGGGATCTTTCAATATTGAATGATCACTTACTATTCATATTACTGGCATTTAATTGTCAAGTTTGGTTAATATTTTGTATATATGATGCATATGTTGTATGCTACATACACAATATGTATTTGTTTATGGAAACACATGTATATTAGTTATAAATTTTGCCCCCCCTAAGATCAAATCCTGGCTCCGCCACTGATAGAAAGTACACACGTTTCTTTTCAACTTGAAGTACTCTATATTTATGTAAATGTGCATATATTACTTTGTCCAAACCTAATGGCTGATGTTAAAAGTGAAGGCAGAGGGAACAAATAAAGCATGAACATTTATAGAAATTTGAATTACACAGCTAAAGTGTGTCTTAAGGTCACAGGATGACAGTTCCCTTCATCTCTAGAAAAGAAGGTGTTTATTTTTTAAATTCTGGATTCCTTTGCAACATTAGAGATGCTGCATGAAGACATTCACTCTACAACCACAACCTGTTACTTTGTTTTCTTAATTACTAAAAGAGATAACAAGTCATAGTCCAAAAGGCTGTATTTTTGCCAAAATAGTAAATGCAAATGTATATACTTATATAATGCATCTAAAAAAATGAGATTATCATACCTGAATAGATGCACTCTGAAAGCAGTCATCGTAGTTGTAGGAATGCAAAGTTCACAGAGAAATAGAGAGAGTCAGTTTGTTTAGCTGCTTGTGATACAATTTGGCTACATTACTAGTTGAAACTGTCACAATTATGAAACAGATATCTGCCAAAAAAAACCAACCTTAGCTAGCAAAGATCGAGAGAATATTTTACTATCAGCATATTGAGCATTGGATAACCAGATGGTTTGACCACTTGCTAATGCTCTTCCAGGCAAACTGTGCAAAAATGGGAGGAAGAATGATCAAAATATTTAAGTATGAAGCATATACATACTAACAGAACCAATAACCAATAACCAAAACCATTACATATTGGGAAATATTAGTAAGTCAAAGCATAAAAATAGATCTGCAGAAGAGATTAGTACCCTTGGCCTGGATTGAATACAAAGGACATGCAAACCAAGTAATACCACTCTGCATCAGTGAGATCCTCTGGTGACAATGCTGCAGAAGGCCTCTTGGCTTGTTGTTGTTGGTCGGTTTCATCTTCTAAGAGAGACAGGTAAAGTTCTCTCAATTGCTCACTCCTCTGTAAGCCTATTTTATCAGCCTTAAGTTCCGTGGTTTGGACTGTCTTCATAGTCTTGATATCTCCATTATAGTACCCATCACCCCAATTCAGTACCCTGAAAAATATTTATCACAGCATATCTTCTCAAAGTAAGCTATAAGAAATGTGACAGGAAAACTCATGTAACTTGACTTTTTTTTTTTATGTCATTAAGTTATAGTTTAAGTGAAACAATGTAGCCAGAGTTATAGATTGCAGTAGCCAAGCATTTACTCAAATTGTCATTTCCAAATTCCATCTTTCATTATCAACTTTCCCTTTCATCAATTATTATTCTGAAAGGAGAAAGTAACTTATCAAGTGTATTTAAGCTCAAGTGGATGCCTTGCAATCTCACATGCTTTTCTACATACCAGTTTCAATTACATACCCATGACTGATTTTCACCAACGAGACAGTGGCTAAGCTAGAATTCAATGACTTAGTACAGATACAAGCATCAGTTTTAAGAAATTTAAGTGGAAAAAAAAAAATAGGCCCCATTCACTACATTTATCAATTTCCTCTGCAGAAGATTTGTTGCAGAAAATAGTAATTTTTTTACAAGGACTAATCTGAGTTTGAGTTGAACTAAAGTTCCCATTTTGGAAAAACTTTTTCCATGGAGCTAAAGACAGAAGTTGTTCATTATACTGGATTCCTTCTTTTTATTCTAAACCTGATATGGAAGTAAAGAAACAAGAACACAATTGCACCAAAGAAATATTAGTGAAAGAAAATGAAACATCATGGCAAAGGACATGATACATCTAAATCACTAAAGAGTAAAGAGGCAGCGAGTACCCTTGTTGTGTGGTGGACAGTGACCAGAAAATTGCATAGCTCCACTGGATACTCCTTAAAGCAACAGCAAGCTGTTTCCTCAGGTTCTCTGGCACCCCCTCATGTGTTTGACAGCCATTAGCCATTTCCAAAGAAATAACTTCAGATTGATCTTACACAATTCAGAATAAGGTCATCAACTTTTCAAAGTCCACAAAAGTAGTGGCTTCTACTTTTCCAGCTGACCCAGCTGGTGGTTATTTTCTTGCAGTAGAGTGAAATATGGAAACTGCACTGGCTTTCTGTTAAGAATTCATGGTTGTAACAGACGATCAACAATATCTCAGACCAACTTGGTGTTGGTGAGTTTTGCCTTTGTGGTTTGGGACAGAAACCAAGAAGGGTAGGGAGTGTTGAACTTTATATTGGCTTGGTTCATTACTAGGGAGTAGTAGGGACTAGACTGTGGCCTTTGAGATTTGAGGTTGAAAAACCATGACCCGATTAAAATATTAAAAACCCAATTGGAGAACCTTTTTTTTTCTTTTCTTTTTTTAATATAATGAATGTGATTTTTGAAGTTTGAGCATTTATTCATTCACATTCCCTCTGCTTTGATTCCATCGATGAGTGCAATTTTTGAAGTTTGAGCATTAATGTTTCTAAATACTTGAATTTTTTAAAACCTTTTTTTCAGTTAATTTCTCAACATAATGAAACGCTATGTGCATTGCATTGTGTAACAACTTTTTTTTGATGAACGAAAAGGGATAAAGGCGGTCATAGTAACTCACTTTTCTAGACGTGACTATAGGGATATATTCTACTAAGAAATATTGGATTAAAACATAATTATTGTGATCTGAAGTGATCACAGACCTCACCCTAATACACGTTGTGTATCAACTTAAAACTAGGTGTGCTGTTTTTTCCTATATAGGCAGACCAGGGGTACTTAAAAGAGCATGGAACAAAATAGTGATGATGTTTTCTAATAAGTACTAACAAGTATTTTAGTCCTAACAAGAATTTCAGTCCTATTCTTTTTTTCTTCTGTTTTTTTTTTTTATTTATTTTTTTTGCAATAAGTATTCATTAGGTACACTACAGCACTTCTTTTTCTTCAAGATTTTTGAAAATTAACTATTTATAAAAACTATATCTAAGAAAAATAAAATTCCCTCGTATTAAAAGATCAAATTTTAAGTATTTTTATTATTAAATAATTGATTGAAAGAGAGAATTAAATAAAAAATTTGGCTTAAGTTTAATACTCTAATGACTTAAATACAGTACAAACATCACCCGTGTACGATAATAATTCCGTGTCAATCTTTGTATCTTATCCTGTATATTAGAATAGTGTACAAAAATCATGCCCTTAAATAAAGCATACTTAAAACTCTAAAAATAATTTACATCTAAAATAATTCTGCAGCTCACAAAGAAACCATCTTTCTTAAGAAAGTTACATTCAAAATAAGAGTATATATATATATATATATATGATTTTGCTAACATGTGCTCTAAAGTGGGCCAAAAAACAGTATAGGGTGGTGGGCGAAGAAAAGCAGAGACAAAGTAGGAGCCAAAAAACATACATATAGTTACAGTATAGGGTGGTGGGCCACCGCAACAGGACGGGAAGCAGCTTTATTCTAATAACTTTTCTTGTCTGGGCCCTCTTAAAGCCAAATCTATACTCAAAACAGCAGATATTTGGTACAGAAACCTACATGATTCCCCTACAAATTTTACAGATTAAAATCAGAAAAGAAAATTATTTTGCTGTTTTTATCCCTTCTCTGCTCTGGAAACACACATGTTTTAGGAGTATGGGAAATGGAATCAATCAAACATTTTATTCAACAAAACATTTATAAGAAAAGTCAAAAGGAAAGAGTTTATGCCTTTTTTTTTGTTTCTCAAAAAAAAAAAAAATTATAGCTCACGTGAGCTTGCCAGCTTCATTCTCAGCTTTTCTTAATCAAACAATCATTTTGCTCATATAATTGTGCAATAAAAAATATTTCGTATTTTTTTTTTCCTGAATAATAATATAGCCACTAGCTTGAATTCAAAAAGAACTAAGGAAATTTAACAGTATTTCAGAGACCATTTTCCTAGCCAGTGCCTAGTGGACTGACTGGCCTGTCTTTCAAGTTTTAACCCAGCTAAAATGGTAAGAGAACTTGTAAAAGTTACCTTCAATAAGGGAGAGAATCTCCAAATAGGCAAATAATCATCCTCTGCCAACTGCAAAACAAAACAATAGTGGTCAATTTGTCTTTGCCTCTGCAACCTTTGATTTACATCTTGGATTAATCTGGGCTTCTGTTCTTGTCTTTTTGTTGGAGTTGTATTTCATATATTTTAGTGAGTACACAATTCATCATATTTTATAAAAGAGATTAAATTCTATAAGGATGGGGTGTAAAACTCATGTTTTACACCATCCAATAAGTGATTGTCACGTCAGCATTTTACTTAAAATTTAATACATCTTACCACACCTAATAGCATCTCAATAAATTTCTAATTTGGTTGAATTTATATATAGATATTAGAATTGATTGAGTGTGATTATGTTTATTCTTAAATATGTGATAATATGATGTGACATGTTGGGATTGGAGGGGTAAAACATGGGTTTTACACCACGTCCTTATAGAATTTAATCTCTTTATAAATTTGACACAAGATGGAAAACATGAAAGGATAAAATTACAGGGTGTCATTTTATAATTTTGTTTTGCAAAACCATAAATTCATGATGGGTTGGTTGAATTCAATAAGGAAAAACTCTAGAATTCACTACACTACAAAATAAGAAAATTCACAATTTAATTAAAAATACAAGATTTATTTCGTTTTACAAATTGTGGGCTTATTTATAGGAATAGGATATATGAAACTTAATTTTCCAAGTCAGTCTACTCTCAAAATGTATCCTAATTAACATTATTATTCTTTTTTTTTTTTTTTTGACTGATCATCACTCTATTTTGACCAAGTAAACTTTGAAAAAGAAAATGGTAAAATATTATTTTGGTCCCTAAAAATTTTTACCAACAGTTTGTTTTTTTATCTAAACTTTAAAAAGTTCTTCTTTATCCTTAAACTTTGTAAAGAGTTTTTTCAATAGTTTAAGACAAAAATAGGGACAAAAAAAGCCTAGGGAAAGCTTGCCAATCTCCGCTTGAAATCACGTTGCGAGCTCAGTCATTGCTGCACGAATACCAATTGGCTCACACTCAGCCCACCAGCTCAAGGAAGCCATGGATGGTCGTTGGGTCCCACTTACATTCCCATGGTACAAGGTCAACGTGGACGTTGCAGTTTTTTCCCACCTCGGCGTGATTGGAATCGGTGTGATCATATAGGACCATTTTGGATCGATCATTGCTACCCTCATCAAGCGCCTCCCACGTTGCAGTTTTTTCCCACCTCGGTGTGACTAGAATCGGTGTGATCATACGGGACCACTTTGGATCGATCATTACTGTTTTTGCATCGGACATAGGAGTCAGAGATGTGATTTTTGAAACTGATTCCGCTACGGTTTGTTATGCTATGGAGAGCCCCACAGATGCCCCAGTTTCTATCTCTACTGTAGTCTCAGGACTTTGCTCCAGATTATGTGAGTTCTGAACATTCCAAGCCTCACACGTAGGACGCCAAGGAAATAAGCCAGCTCATATTTTGGCAGCTTTTGCTAAAAATATTGATTCTTTTGTAACATGGATGGAAGAATGTCCACCTTTCCTCGCATCTGCTGTTTTTCTGGATGCTATGTTATTTTATGCTTCTTAATGAAATGAAAGTATTTCTTATATAAAAAAATAAAAATAAAAACTATCTTCAATAATTTGGGGATGAAAAAAAAATATTTTTTAAAGTTTTAGGACATAAATAAAATATTTTCAATATTGAACGAAATATGAACTTTTCCATAGTTTAGGGGTGAAAAATGAAGTTCCTAAAGTTTAGGGATGAAAAAAACTTTTGGTAAAGTTTAGAAACCAAAATAGTATTTTACCAAAAATAAATAAATAAAACCTTAAAAATCCAAAATTTACACAAAATATAGATTTAAAAAATAGAAAATGATAGGAATAGACCCCATATAGTATACCATATCAACTCCTTCATTTGAAAGAAACTCATCCATAAATATTCAACTAGAAATTAAAATCTTCCTCTCCAAATAAATAGAAATTTGGGTAGAAATTTTTCTTTCTTTTATGCCCAGACCAAATATTGGGTAGAAATTTTTCATTCTTTTATGCGTGGTCCAAACCACCCATGCAATTCTAATGAGAATTTTTAAGGAGTATGGGTTGGAGGGTAAGATTAGGCCTATTTGGGTTTTTTATTTCATGAACTTAGAGCATAGATTTTGCTAAATGGGGTGGGGCACTTGCAAAATCTGAGGATCAATGAAAAGAATCACATGCTAGCCACTTTCATGCAAATAACATCTTGCTTAGTTTTTCCTATGTGATTGAAGGCGTTGTTTAGCCCACTTTGATCTAAAGAAGCATGCTGCTTCATTTAATGAATTTTGATGAGGTTTGTCACATTTAGAAGGTCCCCTAGGTGCCAATTTGGCCCATAGGGTTTAGCTAATCAGGTTTAGTCCAAGAATTTTCTAAATTGTGACTAAATCAGCTCATTCCATTATCTAAACTAAAACAAATCTAAAGCTTACCTTCTATTTAGAAACACAACAGCTAGAAGCTTCGATCCATAAGCAATTTATAATTTACTGAGCCTTTGCCTCTCCACAAACCAACCCTGCATCCATGAATGCAATTTGTCTTTACTTCTTCAATCCATAAGCAACTTTCCACAAATCAATCCTGCACCCATAAATGCAATTTGTCTTTACTTTTGTCGAATTGTATGATATATTGTTCGTTACCACCAATCTAATGCACAATAACTAAATTTTCACATAGAACATTTAAACTTTCTCTTCTCAAAAATATTGACAATGCAAAGAAATTCTCTAAACCAAGTAACAAATCAAGAGAATCTTTTTTCTTTTTTTTCTTTTTTGTGGTTGGTAAAAACAACCATCAATTTTGCATTTCCTTCATAAAATTTATAATCCTTACAAATAATAAGGAATTATACTGAGCTACGTCTCCGCAACAATTATCATTTATTATGCATCAATTTTTATTGTCATTTAACGTGCATTTGGCAAAAATTATTTTTCCTAACTTAT
Source organism: Quercus tomentella (assembly GCA_028535165.1). Taxonomy (NCBI): domain Eukaryota; kingdom Viridiplantae; phylum Streptophyta; class Magnoliopsida; order Fagales; family Fagaceae; genus Quercus; species Quercus tomentella. The sequence continues at coordinate 47,670,363 of JAPQVY010000100.1, forward strand.
TTTATTATTCAGCTTATTTTTACTATTATTTATGAGTCTCATTGCACTTTTTGGAGTCCCACTGTACTATTTCAACTAACTTTTACTTTCATCTACAGTAAAGTCTATTTGGGATCCGCTTATTTTGCTGAAACTGAAAAATTTTTGCTAAAAGTACTGTAAATAAAGGTAAAAGTTAACTGAAATAGTACAGTGGAACCGATAAATAGTACCAAAAAATGCAGTGGGGCCCATAAATAGTAGCAAAAATAAATTGAATAGTAAAATAAGCTGGCTTTTAGTGTCCGTTTGGATAGCTTATTTTTTGCTCTAGCTTAAAAAGCCAACTTATTTTACTATTCAGCTTATTTTTGCTACTATTTATGGACTCCACTACATTTTTTGGTACTATTCATGGGTCCAACTGTACTATTTCAGCTAACTTTTACCTTTATCTATAATATTTTCAATAAAAAGTTTTCAATTTCAGCAAAATAAGCGGATCTCATACGGACCCTTAATTTAATCAAACCTAGTTGATTAGCATATCACAATTTACAAGTCTCATGTAGTCCATGGGTTATCCTCTAACTATTAGCTTCAATTGCTATCCCTACAACCTACACACCATGATTATTGTCAATAGACTAGTTACCTTCATCTTCATCTTTCATCACATCATGATACTAAGGGTTTGTTTGAGATTTGCTTATTTTGCTGAAATTGAAATTTTTTTGCTGAAAATACTGTAGATAAAGGTAAATGTTAGTTGAAATAGTATAGTATGACTCATGAATAGTACCAAAAAATACAGTAGGACCCATGAATAGTAGCAAAAATAAACTGAATAGTAAGTGTCCGTTTGGATATCACTTATCTTGCTGAAAATTAAAAACAATAAAAAAAATAATAAAAAAGTTATTGTTCACGCGCAGGTTACTGTTCATAAGCCTAAATGCATTGTTTATAGTGCAAGAGACGCTAAAAAAAAAAAAAAACGCAAATGCAGGAGAGAAATCATTTCTATCCAAATATATACTAAAATAAGTTGGCAAAAAATAAGCTAGCCAAATAGACACTAACTAAATCAATACCAATTAATCATAACAAATCATATAAAAGGGTTGGCTCTTGCTCTAATTAGAAACAAGTCCTTAAATCTATAGAGATTTCTTGAAATCACCCACACAAAAAAAAAAAAAAAAAAAAAAAAAAAGAACTTTGGAGTCCTCTAGAACGATCAAGAAATTCTCAATTTTACTAAAATAAGAATTATAATTTTTATTTTGCAGATTGTAGGATTTTTGTAGCCTCCAAAAAATACTCATTTTTCAAGTAAGAATATTCCGGAATATACCCTAATTAACATACCACCATATAAGAACAAAATTTTGATGAAGAAAACTCTAAAAACAATTGAAAATAAAGAAATAAAACCCAAAAAAATCTGAAAATTATACAAAATATTTATTTAAAAAAATTAGCAAACAACAAAAATAGACACATATATTCACTCCTACATCAAATTTGTACTTTTTATTGTCTCTACACATTGTTATATGAGTTACAAAATGAATGGCCCGAACTCCAATTGCATTGTATGAGGTACTGTCCCTTTCAATTTTTCTGCAACCACTTTGCTTATTTCCTTCCTTACTTGAAATTGCCGACACAGCCACCTTTGAATAACTTTAGATATGGAATATGGCAGTGGTGGCACCGCCTTATGGCCAGGGCGGTCTCAGGACCACCCTAACTTGAAAAAAAAAAAAAATATATATATATATATATATATATAACAATTTAAAATTTTATATTTATTTACCTTTAAAAAAAATTTTGGGACCACTTTGAATTTTTTTTATGCCAATAAAAGTAAATTTTGGTCCATAATTTAAGCAACTTAACAATATATTGGAGTCTTTCAAGCAAAAAGGAAAAACTCAAAAAAAAAAATTGAACTAAAATCTGGAAAAAAAAAAAAATAATAAAACTACTACAGGTTGGATAATAGCTTGATTCCTTCAACTAAGCACACGGCCCAAAACAACACAATTTTCAACATTTTATTATTTTTTATTACAGTATTATTTTTCCTCACTAGACATATATTACTTACTTCTTATTTTTAATTATTTTTTCTTGTTTATTCTTAACCACACAAATCTTTTGTCTTCTCAATTTTTACACTTCATACTTTTAAATTTTATCAAATCTTCATCTACATTTTTACATCTACGTTTTGCCTTTCTTCTTATTTGTAACTTCTGTGTCTTCTACCAGTACAAATGCGGTAGTGCATCTTCTCAAGTTTTGAGTCTCAAATTTCTCAATACAATTTTTTTTAGCTGTACAGGTACCTTTGTTCATTTCTTTTCTTTTCATTTTTTTTCCTTTTGAGGTTTTTTGGTTTACAGAATGCAAATTTGTTTTGGTTTTAAGAACAATTTTTTTTTTTTTTTTTTTTTGTTTTAAGCACAAATTTCATGTCGGCCAAATCTTGAATTTCGGCCGGTATTTACCGAAACACCCGAAATAGACAGGAATGATTCGAAAATTTTTCCAAAGTGGAATAGGGTGAGTTACTGTTCTGGTTTATTTACTAGCACATTATTTTCTGGCCGTTACAGCTAGAACAGAATGCAATTAATAACATTGAATCAAACCTAATTACCTAAGGACTAAAAAGAAGTAAGATAGTGTAATTTATACTTCCTAAAAAACATCCTAAACAAAATTCTTGAAACACCACTGGTATATAGGTGATAAGATTAGGCCTTTACTCACAATTTTAGTTTTTTTTTGAAAGATGGGATGGTGTGGATGAACTGAAAATGATTTTTATTAAATTATTATTATGTCACACAATTCTAAGTTCAAGATATTGGGGTAGGTTGGTCACTGGTCAGGTCATGAAAAGTGAGAGACAAGAGTTGTGTAGATGCAGACTTTTAACGAGAGAGCAGCATGGATTTCTCTCTCAAGCAGTGTGAGTGTTTATTAGCAAGGAGGTGGAATTCATTATTGAAGGGGGGCCAGCTGAAGAAGATGTGTGTATGTGTGTGCCATCAATGAATAATTGCCCATTTGTACATATATACATGATATACACCCACTCCCTTTGTCTTTTTACACCTTGTTTGGATCCCTCCAATGGTTAATACTAGCTCCGTAATACTCAAAACAAATCTTATAGGAAGAGAATGAAAATGACTGAATTTTGCTTCAGTGTTCACATGAAGAATTTATGGCCATACACTGCCTTGAATCTTGATTGAGCTCTCTTCTTATATTCTAGTAAGAAACCTATGTTGAACTTTGGGAAAGTTGGACATGTTACTAAAAAAGAGTAGTAAAAAAGGTAGTAAACAATACACAAAGCTCTCGTTTTTTTTTTTTTTTGTTAAACTAGGCAATGAGTCCAAAATGCAAGTACACAAAAACTAGGAATGCTAATAGTGCCTAGTGAAAGACCACTAATTTGTTGAACATTGGCTTTATTGCATTGAAAGTCACATGAAAACAAATGGTAATACAGCACCTTTAATTACCATGAGGTGCACGTTTGTTGCTTAATTGTTGATGCAACATATATATATTATTCCCTGGCTTGTGGGAAGAAGACAAGATATCAAATATGTATCAAATCAATCAATCCAAGAAGTTTATTAATTAGGATTCTTTGCTTTTGTGACTATATTTCATTATGGGGCCACTGTTTTTGAACTCCTTATTTTCGTCTACACTCTAAGCTTTTGTTTCTAGTTTTGATCTGTTCTTATTGTTTAAAGAACAAAACATTGGAGAGGATAACTCTCTCAAAGCCTATCACGGGCCATGTAAAGAGGTGATTGATTGGTCTATGAGGAATATGCTCGTCCTTCAAATTTTGTTACCCAAAATTTATAAATATATATTATATTATATAGTATTAATGAAATATATATATAATGTACTGTATAATTGGCATAAGGTTTCTGGTTCGGTTCTGCATGTGGCTTACGGCATCGTATTACATCGAAATAGGCATTGGCATTACGTAAAAATAGTGGCTCATTGAGATAGTTGCATAGATTCTCACTCCGAATGTCGTTTTGAGAATAATTGTCACTTAATTAAGCATTGACGAAAGTACCGTATCATGCGCAAATGGTGTTAATTAAATGAATTAATTAAACTTAAATATATAATTTATAGATTCACTTGGGTACTCTAACAAATTTGTCTTATATATATATTAATATATATATATATATATTTTTTTTTGAGAAACATATATATTATATATACATGTTCTTAATCTCTCCCTTCGACAAAATTTGTTATATTGTGCACTTTAATAATACTTTCTATCAGTTTTATCCAAATCAAAAATTAAATTAATTAAATACCAAATAAAAAGAGAGTAATAATAATTGTATAAATAATTTGCATGGTTCTCCTCGATGCAGTTGAAAACTTGAAACCACAATCAATTTTAACCCCACGTTATACTTAATTACTAATTGTACATTCTTTGTCGTTTTATTCTTTCTTTAAATATTCGTTCAATTAAAAGATTCTCAAAAAAATTCATTCAAAAATATATATTAAGTTATGAACTACACATATATAAGGGTAAAACGATTGATCCGTACACCCACAGCATTGTCTTCTAAATTTATCCACTCGTTCCCAAAGGGATGTGTGCTCCAAATTTTGAAGCAGTCTTGAATCTTGATTATATGATATTTATTGTAATAAGAGTATGCGACAACTACATTTTTTGAGGGGGTCGTTTTAAACAACATCGTTTTTTTTTCATAATAAAAAACGCCACTTATTTATTTTAGTAAACTATTATAGTGACCCAAAAAGGGGATTTTGCATTTCATGAAATCCCATACCGCCTAGGGAAACACATGGGAATGTGTTTATAAGGAATCCCTATAAATCCTAAATTCAAAAAATTTCAGAAATTTTAACTATACTCTTATCAATCCAAACAAAGAAAATAAATATTAGTTTCTAAATTAAAATGTTGAGTAAAATATCATCTCAAAGTCTGTAGCACTTGTTACTGTTCACGCGTTTTTGTACTTTGGCTGGTCCATGAATAGTGCCATGGGACCAACCAAAAAATGCAAACGCTTTTTTCAACGTAGACGCGTTGCTAAACAAACACACACTCAAAATGTCTCATCAAAATACATGAATTCTTGAAAGTTGAAAACTCATGAATAGTGAGTGTCATAACATTTCGTTTTGATTATGATTTTTTTTTTTTTTTTCTTTTTAAAATAGTGCTCCTTCAAAATGTTGATACATATTGCCATTTTTTTTAATAATGATAATAACAGGATAGCGGTGGCAAGGACAATGTTGGTGCCACCAGCACAACGGCAATAGATGATGGTAATGCTAGTGGCGGAGATACTAGCAATGATAGTGACACAGTGGAAACGGGTGGTGATGATGGAGGAGGAGGTGGTGGTAGTGTGATGAATATGTTGGTAGAATTTAATTGGATATCCTAAAGTAAAATACCTAAAATCCTATATACAATAGTTTTATACAATAAAGAAATTAAAAAAAAAAAAGTATATCCATAAAACACTTAGTAAACATAACCCTAAGGGCCCGTTTGATAATGTTGTTTTAGTAAAGTTGTTTAAGTTTTTTGGAAATACGTGTGGGTGAAAAAATGTTGTGAAAATATGTGTTGTGTTGAACAACAAAAAATATTGTTTAAATACCCCTACCAAACACCAGTTTTCTTATAGGGACACCTAGTGGCGGTTTCAATGGATTTAAAGGACGTGTCATAAACCCAAAAATTCTAGGTTTCATTCTCCACATTATTTGTTCATGAGAGTTTCGAGTATCTCATAGATAAGAAGTGAAATAATCTGACTAAAGACTAAGACAGATTAACGCTACTTTTTAATTTCAAATAATAATAATAATAACTAAATCCTAAGCAAAAGATTGGCTTATAGTTTTGTAATTAATTCAACTGACACAATGTTTACAACAAAGATTCTCAAAAAAAAAAAAAAAAAAAAAAAAAAAAATAATTAATTGTTTACATCAAAGAGAGACATCCAATAATTCAAATCTCCTAACCCCCAACAATTAAATTTTTATTTATTTATTTCAAATCCCCTGAGCAGACAAGTGATTCTCTTTTGCAGAAACTGTGCTCATCAAGGCGTGGCACTTCAACAGCCAAGTAAGAAGTAAGAACCAATCAACCAATAACCAAACCCATCTTTAAACTTAAACAACTTCAAATATCAGAAGCAGGCACACACATGACTAAAAGTTAATCATTAAGGAACAGTACTATTCAAAGCCTATCTATTCTGATCACGTGGCATTCACATGGATGAAAATGTACTATATATTATAATACACCTATTTTGAAAAAAATATTTGCTGTCGGCTAAAAATTTTTACTGATTGCTGCTGTATGTGACTAGTGAGCTTTTTGCAAATTGCAAGCGCATGATGATAGCAATTGTTTTAAAATTATTTTGGTACTACCAATTTGTCCTGTTTTTTACGTCTTCTATTTTTAGGTGATAAAGATGCTACAAAAGGTTGTGTTGCGTTGAATCTTGAAAGTCCACAAAGCTTTATTTTAAAGTTGGGGATTTTGACAATCTCGTCTTGAACTCAATTAATGATGTAATGCCATTTTCATTAGGGTGGAAAAAAACGAAAACACAATGATGTCAATGACTCTCGAATAGTCTCGATTGCTTCCAAAGTTTCAAAGGGCAATTGGTTGTCTTCGATTAAGAAAAGTTTAGCACTCCGCACTCGAGCCGTAACAAGATTGAGGCCATGGCCCATGGAATAATTTAAATGTCGCTTTGGGCTTGGTCTGTGATTGAGATTTAAAACTTTATGCTGACACAATTTGAGGCCTTTTCTCATATGTACCAAAAGATAATTGAAGGCCCTATATAAAATTGGATATAAGCTCAAACCCAGCCCAAAAATAGATCCCCTCTCCATTTATACACAACTGGATCGAGCCCAAATAAATTTCTCAGCTTGAACAAGGCTCCCTTGTCCCTTAAATTTGAGAAGTAGAAGACTAATTTAGACATTTTAAGGAACCAGTATATATTTCAACATAATTTTTTTTTTTTTTTTTTTTTGCTCAACACGTAATTTAGACATTTTCAATCTTAAGGTACAAGTTTAAAACAGTTATAAATAAAGATTAAAAAAGTTCTTTGATTTCAGAATAACTACTCTACTAAGTCACCTAGTGAGTTTTAATTAAAGATTTATCACAGACAATTGGAACTTATACTTTAATTGATAATAAATTGTGAAATAGTTACACTCAGTAAACCTAAAAAGTATACATGTTTAGAAATGTTAAATTTAATTTAGCTCATTTGACTTTTAGTATGGTTGGTTTTTAAAAATGTATTTACACCATTTAAAAACAAAATGCTGTGAGACCCATTTGAAAACACATTTGCTTTGTACATGTGAAAATTGAAAACATCTTCTAGATATTTTCATTCTTTAGCTTTGTGTTTTTAACAAAAACACTATAGCAAATTTGTAAATAAAATGTCATCATGCCCTCAAATCCTCACCTATTCGCCCCCCCACCCCCCCCCCCCTTTTTTTAAATGTATTTTACCTTCTTCTTCCAATTTCTTCGGCTTGTGCACCTCCTCTACCCCAAAGCTTCTTTCTTCTTCGCTTGTGATTTATTTTTGGATCTGGTTAATGAGTGTCTTTAAAGTATTAATTAATTGACCACTTTAAGAAAGTTTTAATACTACTTCTTGGAAAATATAAAAAGGTGTTAAAAAAGTTAGTTTTTTTTTCATAAAATTTTTTTAAAAATATTTCGTAGACAATTAACTTTTCCCCTTTTTTTTAATTTCTTATTATTTCTTGAAGTCAAGCACATATTAATGATGGGTAAAAGTCAAAGAGAAAGTCTAAAAACACAAAAAAAATTGACAACGGCTAATATGAGAAATTGTTAATGGTAGGTAAAAAAGTGATATTAGTGATGAGTCCAAATAAGAATGGGAAATGTTAACGAATGCCATTAGGGCATTAGTTAATAATCCATTTAAAAAAAGTTTTTATAGGAAAAAAAAACAATTAATGTTTTGACAACTTTTTTCATTTTCCATAAAAATGGTGTCAAAACTTTCCTAAAATGGATTGTTAACCAATACTCTAAAGGCACTCGTTAGCATGACCCAATAAAAATGAGTGAAAACTTAGCAACTCAAGTCTGAAAAAATTGTCAAATCTTGTTTTTATGTAGCATTACTCACAAGTCAAATATCATTTTCTTCTTTATTACTTGTCATGTATCTTGTGACGATCTAAATGCATCTTCTTTATTACTTGTCATGGGTCTTATGATGATGTAAATTGATATATGATTGTCAATTCTTAGTGTATACTTTTTAATTTTTACTATTTTCAAAACTATCCTTATGGCCTAATTCAACTTTAATCTTCTAAAACCACTCATATTAATGACAAAATATATATATATATATATATATATATATATATATATATATATATATATGTATTTATATATTTTGACACAGTTAAAAATATAAAGAATTTATCATCGCCCATGTTGGGCGGAGTAGTACTTCCCTAAGTTTTAAAGGCTTGTGAGATTTGAGGACTTAAGTTTGAGTGGTTTTGGGTGGAGACGAGTGGGAATAATATATTAGATTCATTAGATTAGGATTTCTATCTGAGCTAAAAAAATAAATAAAATAAAATAAATAAAAAAAAAAATTAAAAATCCAAACAAAGTTTTAGAAGAGAAAGGAAATTCCAAAGTAGATATTAGAAATAAAAATTAAAAAAAAAAAAAATGTTAAAGCACGCGCTACGCGCGTGCATGAGATTAGTAATGTAAAAACACGTGTAATCTCGGATCTATAACCCATCTTCACGAGTTCCCTTGCGCGCCACTTTTCTTAGCTATCTGTTTGGTTCCCCAGAAAAAAGAAAATGCGCGAAATTAAAGGCGAAGCAATTTAATACCTACTAATGTCAGCAGCTTAGAGTAGAACTTTCACATTACAGTTTACAGAGTTTCGGAAAGTGTTTTCCATTTCCAACTTCTCACAAGAACTCTGAAAAAGAAAAAAAAAAAAAAAAAAAAAGTAGTAAGTAAAAATGGCGATTTCGTCGATTCAGTTCCTCCATAGCCTCAGACCTTTCAATGCATCTTTTACTACTACTACAACAACAGCTTCGTCGTCGAAAAACACTAAAACTCCGAGAGTTTCCTTAGGGTTTCGGAGCTCAGTGGACTTCAATTTGTGCTGCTTGAGCTCGGGTTTCTTTGTATCGTCTAGCGCTCAGTCTCGAGCTTGGGCCTTGGTGAGAGACAGAGGAGAGAAAACTGAGGATTATCCTCCTGTCACTGATTCTGTTGACGACGATCAGGTAACTCTATCATTTTTCTCTCTTTCAATATTTATATAATGAATCATATACTTTTGAGCTTCCGATTTTAGATTTTCTTTTTGTTGTTGTTTGAGATTCTTGGTTTTGTGATTAGATTTATCCAACATTTTCACAAGTAATTCTAACTGGCAAGTTTTTGTTTCTGTAGGTAAAAAAAAGTAATTTAAGCGGTAAATTTAAATTAAAACCAATATCAAGTTACCATTTATGATTTTTTGGGAAAGTGTTGCGAAAATTTGGTGGATTTATATGTTATTGTATTAGATTTATATTATTTACATATTACAATTTATGGTATTTTTGTATAGTTTTTCTCTGTTAATGAAAGTGGATGAGCTCTCTTTGTAAGTTAGAAAAAATGGGTTGTGTGAAAGAGGTGTGTTAATATGTCTGTGTTTCAAAAAGGGTAAAGAAAAATGGTTAGGTCTGTGGGTCTTTTCCAATGCAATTTTAGAATGGTAGTGAATATTGATGAACTTATTTGTAGAAATGAAAAAACAAAATAAAAATTAATAGCAATAATAAATAATCAAAAAAAGACTAATGCTGAGATAAGCGAACAATGAAGTGGTTATATAAACCGTTGGATGACAAACAAGTAAGAAATTGCGATTTAGAAGTAGTTGATGGCCTTGTTGAGATTTTGTTGGATTGCTTTTAATGATGATTCTCATGCCATTTTTTTTTTCCTTCCCTTTTCTTTTGATAGGTTGTAAGCACACCGCAAAAGTTGCAGGAGCGTGACTTTACTAACACTCCTTATGTTCCCATATATGTGATGCTACCCGTGAGTCTTATAATTCTACTCTTCTTTAACTGGATGTATTGATGTGTGACTTTGCTAACTTTCACTTTACAGTTTACAGAGTTTTGGAGAGTAACTCATTTTGCAGAAATCACTTTGCACAGAATCCTTGCTTAGCTTTTAAAATTTTGCATTCTTTCTCATTATTATTACCTAATTGCCAGTAATGGCTATATAGTATTGTAATTCATTCTTATGAATTCCAATGGTGGGAGTGGCAGCTGGGCGTTGTAAGTATGAATTGCGAGTTGGTTGATCCAGAAGGTCTTATGGATCAGCTAAGGATCTTGAAGTCAGTTAATGTTGATGGTGTTATGATTGATTGCTGGTGGGGAATCGTAGAGGCAAATGCTCCACAGGTATATAATTGGAGTGGCTACAGAAGACTCTTTCAGATTGTGCGTGACCTGAAGCTCAAGTTGCAGGTGAGTAGTATGTAATATATGTTGCTCTGCTTGTTCAAGCATTTTACATCATTACATCTGCGCTTTGGGGTATGTTAAATGTTTCTTTGCTTACCCTGTTTAGGGAAGTGAGTGTTATTAAGTGTTCTAGTGAGATGGTAATGTATCACAAGATGTTGTTAGATGACTGCAACCTGAACATGTTCATTTGCATCAAGATTTACATCAAGCATATAAGCAAGTTAAATCTCATCTATGACCTGAGGAGTGTAATGTGCTGATTTAGGTGTCAAATTTCCACAGTTAGATATATGTACTTACATACAAAAATGTGGAATTTTTTTAATTTGGAACTAAGAAGACTACAAGGATGGCTACCCAAATCTCAACGTACTATGGACTCTCTCTCTCTCTCTCTCTTCAATGCGGTCTTTATGCAGGGGTTTGTTTAGAGGAAGAAAACAAATCCATGACAATATGCTGAAGATACCCAAAGAAATTAACATGACAAGAATTATTTTAATAGAAATTGACATAATTTTGAACAAACAAACAGATAAAATGTTTATGTTCAAAAAAACTTGTTTTAATATTATTATTGATAACCATTGATAATCTTGATATCAAAGTCAGAATTAAAATAATTTTCCTGGGGCCAAGGGCCTTGTAGCTTAACTAGCACTTCCTGATATTTTCAAATGAGACATTTAGAGTTCAAATCCCCCCACATTATTATTAAAAAAATATATAATTTTCATGAGGATTATTCTCTGCTATTTCTCTTTTGAAAAACCTCATGCTGGACCTGATTTCCAATTTCTTAATACAAAATGGGTTCAGGTTGTAATGTCATTTCATGAATGTGGAGGTAATGTTGGTGATGATGTACATATCCCACTCCCTCGTTGGGTGACAGAAATTGGTCAAAGCAATCCTGACATATATTTCACTGATAGAGACGGAAGGCGAAATTCTGATTGCCTCTCATGGGGAATTGATAAGGAGCGGGTTTTAAAAGGCCGAACTGCCGTTGAGGTATTGCATTTGAAAATGATTGCTAAGCTATATTAAATATCCATCTTCTGAATTGCAGATTTTCCTGTTTCATGTTAAGATAAAAAATAAAAAAATAAAAAAAAGGTCTTAAAAGTTAACAAATGTACTATTTCTAACTTTTCAGGAAACATAGTATTTATTTTTTCATTTGTTCAACACACACACATGCACGCATCTAACTATAGAATTCCAGTTTAGGAAAATAACCTTATATAATCTAAGAATTGTTTTCTATAATTAAATTTACAGATAAATTTAAAGTTTTTATTATTGAGACAGTAGATTTGTTAAAAATAATTGTGTTGTTTGATGTATAATTCACAAGATTTAAGATATAGTGTTTTGTTTTGTTATAAAAATAACTCAGGTTTACTTTGACTACATGAGAAGCTTTCGGGTAGAATTTGATGAGTTTTTTGAGGACAAAATCATCTCTGAAATTGAAGTTGGACTAGGACCATGTGGAGAGCTAAGGTATCCTTCCTATACTGCAAAGCATGATTGGAAATATCCTGGTATCGGTGAATTTCAGGTACTCTCCTTTGTTTCCACCCCCCCCCCCCCCCCCCCCCCCCCTCTTTTATGTTGAATAATGGTGATTTAGAAAGAATGTCTTTAGTTACTGGAGAGGCTCTCCAGTCTCCATAGATAGTGGTTACATCACCAATTGGTTTCTTAGAATTCCTTCTGTATATTCTATAGTCGTGATCTTGTTCCACCATCACCATCACCATCACCATCACCATCACCATTCTAATTTAATTTTATAGAAGATGTTAAATTCTTCTGTGCATTGACACGACCTATTTCAGCTCAGTGTTATGATAAATACTTGATGAAGAGTCTTACAAAAGCAGCAGAAGCAAGGGGACACTTAAATTGGGCCAGAGGACCGGATAATGCAGGTTCTTATAATTCCACTCCACATGAAACTGGTTTCTTTTGCGATGGAGGTGAATATGATAGCTATTATGGCAAATTCTTCCTGAGCTGGTACTCTCAAGTATTGGTTGATCATGGCGATCGTGTACTTGCGCTAGCCAATTTAGCTTTTGAAGGCACTTGCATTGCTTCTAAGGTGAGTCACTTTTGTAGAAATAATTTCTTTCTTTTTTCCTTTTAATTGAATAAGAAATTTATTTCTTTATCATGTTTATTATTAAAGAACCTTTGCTTATTTTGAATGATGAGCAGCTATCAGGTATACATTGGTGGTACAAGACAGCCAGCCATGCTGCTGAGCTGACTGCTGGGTTTTACAACCCTGCAAATCGTGATGGTTATGCTCCAATTGCAGCAATGTTAAAAAAGCATGGGGCTGCTCTTAACTTCACTTGCGTTGAGTTGCGCACATTAGATCAGCACGAGGACTTTCCAGAAGCGCTTGCTGACCCAGAGGGATTAGTTTGGCAGGTAGGCATGTGCAGAAATTTGTATTCTGTTTTGTACTTAGTTTGTATAGTAGTGTGTGGTCATAGGAATATTGAATGCATCTTTAGCTCAATGTGGAGAATGTTGGTTCTTAGAATGGGGCATTGAACAGAAACGATGAACTTATTTCAATAAAAATGTCATGTGATTTGAGTATAAAATGTCTTTGATCAGGTTCTTTGAAATCATTTCTACCCAAATGCTAATCTTATTCAATGTTATCTGTGTTGATACCGCAAGTTCTTTCAGTTTGAGCTGGATAATCATGCCAGTTGGCATACCTTGTTTGTTTTCTTTATCAACTGACCACTGGTGATTTGGCCTCATGTTTTATAGACAGTGTTACTGGTCGTGGTATTCCTTCTGAATTACAATATTAACAAAACCTGATTAGGGTTTAACTTCAGATTTAACTAAGTACAACTCAGTGGAGTGTGCAATGCATATTTAACAACCAAGTCAATTGAGATGATGTATCTGCTCCAGATTCATTTCTGGTCTGCATGTTAGTAGTTTATGTTAAGTAAAGCTTTGAATAGTTTAACTATTAACACGCTATACTTAATTCCAGGTGCTAAATGCTGCATGGGATGTCTGCATTCCAGTTGCTAGTGAGAATGCTCTGCCTTGCTATGATAGAGAGGGCTACAATAAGATACTGGAAAATGCCAAACCCTTGAATGATCCAGATGGGAGGCATTTATCTGCCTTCACCTACCTCAGGCTCAGCCCGGTTCTCATGGAGAGCCACAACTTCATGGAGTTTGAACGATTTGTTAAGCGAATGCACGGTAAGCCTTACCCTGTTGTCTCTCTTCTATTTGAGTGTCATTAGTCCTTCTCAGTGTATCATTAGTCCTTTTGTGTTTGGTAAGTCTTACCCTTAGCAAGCCCATTTCTAAGACATGCAATTCATCCATTCTGGATTCCTGGAAGACTAGACTATTACCTTTGTAAAAGAGGCCTTGTAAGAGAGGCCTTGATTTGGCAATATCTGTGCAGCTGACTTCATGACTCCTGGTTCCTGATCAGTAAGCTTTTAGCAATGATACAGCATGATGGTATTAATGGATGGGCTAGCCCAATTAGGTTAGCCTTATTCAGCAAAGTTTTTTCCCACATAGTTTGATTCACAAACTCTAATCATTACTTGCAGTCAACTAAGGTTAGGACGTTATTTTTGGTATCATGCATGTTTTCAGACCCCAATGAACTTCTTTTGCTTTGAACCTGTATAGCACCTTCAATGGGACCATATCACTCCTTGAAACATGCCATGCCATCAACTAAAACTGGGGCAATATTTTCAGGTTTTATGCATGTTTCAAACCTCAATAAACTTCTGCTTTTAACTTGTATAGCACCTTCTATGAACCTTTTGACTCCTTATTGGTGTAGTGTAGTATATTCTTTGTTGCAAATGAGTTGTTCGTAATGATTGATTTTCGTGTCTGAACCTTTCTTGCCAGTCACTACTGTGCCCAAGGCTTAGCTGAAGGCAGTAAAACTTAATACCATTATTTTAACTCGTGAATCTTCATTGTTTGTAAAGTATCAACTACAGTTACTTGAAGTCAGACTATTTTAAATGGATTCCAAATTAGGGGTCTTAGGTGCTAAAATACTTCAAAATTTATTTATCTATTTTTTGCTGGAAAAAATAATTCAAATTTTATGATATGTCAGTATAAGTGAGCAGCATTCTGAACTGTTCTTTATAGACAGTCTTATAATTTCTGGCCCTTTTAGATTTGCTATGACTCCAACTGCCTTCCAGTCTTACTTGAAATCCCTCTTGACCTGGCATATCAATGACATCGACATGCCATAATTCTTAATCAGTTCAATATTATTCTTACGCAAATGGAAGCGTCAATAGGTTCCTCCATTGTCTAAATCATGAACATGTAGAATGTAATGTCCTTGTATGAATGGGAGTTTTTCATTGGTGATTGTAGTTATGGGAGTTAATTTGAGGTCACTAACTGACATGATCTGGAGCATGTGGTTGTAGCTACAAAAACATAAATTATCATAATGCGCTTGGAGATTTGAAAGTTGCCCTTGTCTCATTTTCACTTGCAGGGGAAGCAGTTTCTGATCTTCAAGCTAATTCAAACAAAAAGCAAACTAAACTTCAAGGTATAGATGACCAAGTTGCTGCTTAGGAGAAAGATGTGGATAAATTTCACGGCGTACATAAATCCAGACAGTAATAATGTGAACTCTTAAGCTTCCTACATTTGTGTTTAAATTCTCAATAATACATATCTCTTGAAGTTTGAATTTGTCAATAACATAACAGACCCTTAAAAAAAAATATGTACTGAATTAGCCGAATGCTTCTCTTATTAC
Organism: Quercus tomentella; assembly: GCA_028535165.1. Lineage (NCBI taxonomy): Eukaryota > Viridiplantae > Streptophyta > Magnoliopsida > Fagales > Fagaceae > Quercus > Quercus tomentella. The sequence continues at coordinate 47,685,861 of JAPQVY010000100.1, forward strand.
ACTATGCTTGGTATTTGTACTCGTAACAAGGACCATGCGAATTGCACAAATTTTGATAAACAATATTCAACATGTAATTTTAATGGATGTCAAGTAGGAGTAAATCTAGAACCGTGCTTTCTAAGAGACATGTTTTGCACAAATTTGGATAATCAATAATCCACTTGTAATTTTAATGGATGTCAAGTAGGAACAAATCTCGAACCATTCTTTATAAGAGATGTCCTGAAACACGATGCAAAAGTTTTGATATCATGATTCCATCTTCGGTTGGATGGCATCATTGGCATGACTAATATTCGGAAAGGGGATTTGAACATTGTTTCTCCTAATACAAGCCTACAAGGCTCGTTAGCCTTAGGTTTTCAAGTTAGTGATTTCAAAAAAAAAAAAAAAAATTGTTCAAATTCGCACAAAGTAATGTGCTTTGAAAATTACGTGGAAAAAAAAGTTCAAAATTAAATGAACTGTAGATTTATAAAGAAATAAATTAGTGAAATATTTGACAAGTTACATGGTCCACCACAAGAACAGTATTGTAGGGGCCAGAAAAATGTGGTCCAAGCCCACTTAGAGTGGTGGGTCGTGCCTTTCAATCTTGGTCCAAATCAATAGAATTTGTTAGAGGAGGGAACGAACAACAACGGAGGGCTTAGCCCGAAGACAGCAACTAAGAAAAATAAGGTTTATATTAAGGAACAAATGGCTATCCCTCTCTCCACAAGTTCTCTCGAGGAGACTAAGTCTGTATAAAAGTAATACCATTCGCTCTCTTCTCTCAATGTTCTTCCTTCTGATTTCTTTTCTCTTTTTTCGATCTCTTTTCCAATGCTCTCCCCTTTTCTTATATACATCTACCTCCATCACATCTCCACCATCCATTTCTACCTAACCTCCTTCCTTTTTTGACACTTGTTACCTTTCACATCTGAAGAAGATGGGGGAAGGAGTCTGCTTAGCTATGGCTTATACTGTTCAGGTCACTTCCTCATCAATGCGGCTGATAAAATTGTTGTCTACCATTTAATGCGGATGCAACAGGCTACACCAGGCCAGAAGCTTCCCTGCTGCCCACTGACTTCCACTCTCTTCAGATCCTAACTCCCACTTAGAACACCACAGAGTACCATGATTCATTTCTTCTCCTCCTTGGGCGGCTTCCTTCCTTGGGCCCGTGGTTGGCAGCATTTCCACGTCAATGCTGCAACCTTTCAGCTTCATCCTCGGTCCTCAAGCCAATGCTGCGACCCTTCAACTTCATCCTCAGTCCTCAGGCACCCACAAGTATAATTTCTTCAGAAAGAACCACGAGAATAATATAATTTCTTCATAAAGGACCACGAGAACAGTCTAATTTCTTCAGAAAGCTTTGTTTATATGAGGAATTTTGAAAAAAAAAAATTTATTCATAACTGTAATTTGAAATGTATAACTTCTCGTTTATTTTGTTTGAATTAATAAAAAATGTAATTAAAAATTTCCTTATACTTTTTAAGATTTTGAAGCATTCAAATCTCATCCGTAACTTACAAATTCGACTAATATTACTGTGGGGGTCAAAAACACCAAGAATGAAGAACAAATCCAATGAATCTAATCAACACAACTAATTTGTAAGAAATGAGAAGGTAATCTACAATGGGAGGATTGAAGATCAAGATAAACTAATTGACTGTATTTCACTAAAAAAAAAACCTAGATGTACAACAATTGCTTAGACTATTGCAAGGTTCTCTCTCTCTCTCTCTCTAAAACCATAATCCCCTTTGCTTAGGGTTGGGCCTTCCTTTTATCCTCTCGGCTCCTCCCTTTCTAGTTGTTCATTATCTTGTTAGATGTCAGAGGGGACTAGTTCCATCAAACACTTCTTCCCTTACTTTGTGATCATGAAGGAAGACTTTTGAGGGTGTTCTTACTTTGTAGGTCATTCATCATTCAATGTGGCTGACATTAGCTATGAACATCTAATTAATGTAGAGAGACTATTGTTTTAGGCTCTATGTCATTTTTTCAATGTCCTTGGCGAGAATTCTAGGCCGAGCTCCTATCCCCAGCTATATTGTTGACATTTTTCTCAACTGAAGGAATCTCAGCTTACCTCAAGGGGAAACTAGAGCCATTCTACAACCCTCCTCAATCCTTGAGCTTAAAATGTTAAGGCTTGGGCCAAGTCCATCCCTTTTATGTTGTTGCTCCAATAGGCCCTCCTTGGCCCACGACCCATTTGGTGGAGACATCCCCTACAATTACTATCGTCTTATCATTATAAAAATTAGTGTATAGCCTCGTGCATATACACGGGTATAATTAAAATATGTATAGCCTCGTGTATAGGGTTCAAATTATTTTTTTTTATTATAAGAGATTCAAATTATACATGATATTAGTTTAATTTTTTTTAAACCATATATTTCTAAAATATGTAATGGCTTCTTATTATATATATATATATAATTTAGAATTTATTTGGTTTTAGACTCTTTGGTTTTTGCATCCAATAATTCATTTGTCACAAAAATTAAAAACTTAGTTAGACACGTGACAGAAAATTGGACTTCAATTGAAATATAATTTAGAATCTAATTGATTTGAACTCTTCGATTTTCACGCTCAATAATTCACTTGTCACAATATTAAAAATTAAATGGGATACATGGCGCAAAATTGAGAATCCAATTAAAATCTAATTGAATTTTCTCTAAGTTTTGACTATATATATATATATATATATATATATATATATATATATATATATATATATATATATATATATATAATACTATTGTCATATCATCCTATTTTGATAGTGGCTGTTGGTGAAGGTTGTGGTGGCATGGAGTGAAAACATTATGAGTTTTTTAACTTTTTATTTAATTTAGGTAATTAAAATAATAAAAAGCATAAATTTAGCATTTAATTAAATAGATGGACATGTGACATTCTTTTATTTGTGGAGTATAGAGTGGAGTAGGAAGAATAAGAGAGAAGATTTGATATCTATTATTATTGCTCTTCATATCGAGTCCAAATCTTCTTTCCCATTTTTCTTGTTCCACCCTATACTCCACCAATAAAAATTTGCCAAGTACACACCTATTAAATTCAAATATAATTTTCAGCCTTTTTTTACTTAGTTTCCTAAAATAAATTAAAAAATTAAAAAACTCAAACAATCCCAGCCACCACCACCGGTCCTCCACCTCCACCCTCACCAGCCACTGCCAGCAACCTTCGCCGATACCACTATGAATGGATCGTCGACGACATCAACGGCCACCCATGACAGAGGAGACCAAAGGCTCAAATCAAAAAGTTCTCTTCAATCTTTACGTTTCTTTTGCTTCCTCTTCAATCTTTATGGCACTAACTATTTTTCTTCTTTCATTCTTATCTTTTAAATTACCACAGCAAGCATGGTTTCTGACTTTTAATCCAAATCAGTGAATTATTTTTGGCTTGGTATGGTTCATAAAGATGCAAATCTGGAAGAAACAATGAGTCATAGAAGAGAGGAGTTAATGGAGAGTTAAGAGAAATGTTTGGGTTTGTTGAATTAGGTGGTGTGGTTCGTGTGGGCCTGGTGGTGGTGGATGGCGGTGATTAGCGATGTAGTTGATGCTGGCGAAGGTTGTTGGTGGTGGTGGTGCAGGATCGGTGGTAGTAGGGGACGTTTTGGGTTTTTACTTTTATTTTTCTGGGAATATGAAAAAAAAAAAAAAAAGAAGAAGTTGAAATCTAATTAAGTTGGGAGATACATGGAAAGTTTTGATTTGTGAAGCATAGAGTAGAGCAGAGAAAGTGAGACAGAAGATGTGGACTTTTTCATATCATCAGGATATAATATAATAGCTTTCACCATCATTACCATCATTAAATGTCTGTTAAATTAATATAATTTCTTAAATTAAAAAAAAAAATCTTCCAAATCAAGAAAATTAAAACTGATATACTTGAAATTCCGATGCATTTAAATTCCACCGTTTTAAAAATTTTAAGACTTTTTCAAAAAATTTCACCAAAAACAAGGTGCTGTTACTATAATGATTACTCGGCATAAATTTTGTGGTTTTACAAGAAAGAAAGTATTCCACACATTTTAGGTATCTGAAGTATTCCACATATTTTACTAAATTTTTTTATAAATGGTTTTATACCTAAAAGGCTAAAAACAATAAAAGTTGACTGTATGGAACTTTTCAATTTAAAAGGAAGCTAACGATTAATTCAAAGTAAAATAAAATACAATGTAATTTTAACCCAAAAAGAAAAAAAAAAAAAAAAAAAAAGAAGGTTGGTACACTGTTTTTTTTTGGGTGAAAAGTACACTGTTTTTTATACTCGTACCGATACGATAATATACCTTTTGGAGTTTTTTTTTTAATAGAAAAAGACTGTAATTTTATTAAGGAGAATTAGTCATATCGGGTACGACTATAACATTAAATGTAGAGTAACATCCTCTATCCATAGATGGAGCCATTCATAGACTTGCCCCCCTAATTTTTTTATTATAAATAATATAGTTATATAACTATATATTTAGGTACTAATTTTAGCAACTTCGTTCAATAAAATTACATTTTGTCCCCCTTATTGATCATTATAAGAGAAATGCTACAGTTACAAACTTTTTTACAATATTTTTACAGACTATAGAGGTAGAAAATTCTTTATAGTTTGCATCTAGATCTACCACTTATATCACTTTTTTACTTACTAACAACCACTAAATAATCACAACAAAAATTTGTAAAAAAATTTGTAGATCTAATATTTTCCTCCTTCTAAAGTCCATAAAAAAAAAAAAAAAATTTTGAGACTAATCAACCAATTTTACTAAAAACAAACAACTTAACCCTTTAAAAAACTTTAAACAAAATAATTTTGTCCTTACCAACAAAAGACACACTCTACACACACAAAAAAATAAATAAATAAAAGAAAATCTTTGCCGGTTAAGCAATAGAGCCAAAAGCTGAAGCCACTGCATATAGCTAACAATAAAACTGCCCCCCTTAACTCCAAGTCCTGACTCCGTCCCTGCCTCCATCTACGTCAAAAGCCCGTTAACATGTTTAGCAAGGAAATGAACAGTAGAATTACCCTACCACCTAACATGAAAAAAAATTAAAATGTAGAAAAATTCTCAACTAAGCCTTTAGCTTCCTCAATCAAATGATCACAAGATGCAATTTTTTTTGATAATCAAGATGCAAAAAAGATAGCCTCACTCTTCAAAGCATTGATGACTATCTCTAAATCTCTCTCCAAAATAAGAGAAGACAGTCCAATATCTTGTGCAAGAATTAAAGCCCTGACAATTGTTATAGGTTCCACGGATGAAATAGTCTATTATTTTCTCCCCAAAAAATATTAATCTATTATAAAAAATGTTTTAAAAAATATCATTCCATAATAATTCTTGTCAATTATATTTACTACAAAAGATGTGTTTTTTTTTTTTTTTTTTTTTTTTTTGTGTGTGTGTGTGTGGGGGGGGGGGGGGGGGGGGTAATTTTCAAAATAAAAGTAAATGATAAAATTGAAAAATGAAAAAAGTATTGAAGAAGATAATTCTTTTATTTTATTTTATTCAAGTGTCTTGTTTGGGATGGAGAAAATTGGATAACCAAGAGGTGAAAAGTTGGAAAGGTGCTATAAATATACTAAAATTTAAGTACATACTTTTTCTTTCATCTCCTCTTACCTTGCTCTCTCCATCAAACATAAGAATTGTGTATATATATATATATATATTTTTTTTTTTTTGATGAAATAGTAATACTTATTAGAACACAGGAATACTAAAATAGTATATAAAATTTTTTAAACAGGCTTATAATATATTACATAAGTGTATATATTATTGATAGTAAACAACATTATTTAAAAATGGAGAAAGGCTTATAATATATTACATAAGTGTATATATTATTGATAGTAAATGTAGGAACACGATTTGCAGCCCAAGCCCAAAATGTATGGGATCTTGGCCCAGTGAGCCCAATACAATAAATTTGTAGAGAGTGGGTCAAAGAGCTAGGCTTTAGTGAATTAGACAACGACTAATATGGATGAACTCCTTGTCCGAGAAGGCAAGTGTTCACGTCCGAGGAGGCAAGTGTTCATATAAATCAAGTAAACAAAGTACAAGTGCAATTGTGATTGCTATAGTGTTCATTCTCTGTTTTTCGATCCCCTTCCTCTAGGGTCTCTATTCTCATTTAACTACATCTCTTCTTTCATCTTTACCCTACACGTGGATAGTTGATAGCTTAGACTGATACTTGTCCCATCAGCCTCCTCTAGAAGTCTTTGGAGGATGGTTATAAGGCTGGAAAAGTACTATTCAGAGGTCACTTCCTCATTAATGCGGCCAGGGAATTAGCTACAGAGCATTCAATGCTGTGGTAGCAGCTTTCCCTTAGATATTTTTGGGTTCCCATCTTTCTTGTACGTTTATGGTACACGTCCTTATCACTAGAACTTCTTGGAATGTCACTTTGGTCATTAGGATCTATACCCGATCTGCGTTTAGCTTATACAAGGAGATATTCCTCCTCGGATTCGAACCTCTCACGCTCTCGGCCAAAGCCCAAAACCCAATTGTATGATTTAGGCCCATGACCTCAAAGTAAACAACATTATTTAAAAATGGAGAAAGTAAATAATATTTTTCATGTAAATAAGAAATTATTAAATATTCTACTGATCCAATGTTATTTGTTATTTCCTTTCACATAAATAGTAATTTTATTTTTTTGAGAATCACATAAATAGTAAATCTAAGAGCACTAGCATTGAAAAATGCTAAAGTCATATTTAAGGCATTTTTGACATTTTAGAGGACAAAAACACCTACATCAAACAATGCTAAACCACACTATTGCAAAAATTTTTGCAATAGTGCTACAGTACAATTGTAAACTTACAATTGTACTGTAGCAGAATGTTAAAAAAAATATATATATTATATTCAGTCCGTTTTTTCCCTCACAGCCCACAATTATTTTCTCTCTCTTCCTTCTCTTCTCTTTTCTCCATCTCTGCTCTTTCCTCTCTACGGACCCGACCCAAACGCAACCTCTGCTCTCTCTTCCTTCTCTGTTGCGTCCGGTGTTTGGGTTGTGGGTCCGGTGTTTGGCTCGTGGGTGACGGCGTAGGTGTGGTGGGTGTTGTTGATCGTCAAGCTGGGTTTGGTGGGTGGATCGGTTGGGTTGATCGGTGGGTGGATCGGTTTGAAACAGTAGATTTGTTGATCAGTGGGTGGATCATTGTTAGCTCCGGTGATGATATTTTTTGAATGGGTTTGCTCCAGTGGGTTTCGAATAGGCTGGGTTTCAAATCGGCGGTGTGGATTCGGATCGGTGGTGGGTGTGGTGGCCGTTGTTGGCTTTGGTTTGATGGTTTGTGTGTGGCTGTGTGTGGGTCACTGTGTTGGTTCTCTGGTTTTTTTTTTTTTTTTTTTTTTTTTTTTTTTTTTTTTTTTTCTGGCTATGACCGGTGCTTAAAGGGGTTGTGGGTGGTGGTTGGGTCCGGGGTTTGGTGGCCGTTGTTGGCTTTGGTTTGATGGTTTGGGTGTGGCTGTGTGTGGGTCACTGTGTTAGTTCTCTGTTTTTTTTTTTTTTTTTTTTTTTTTTTTTTTTTTTTTTCTGGCTATGACCGGTGCTTAAAGGGGTTGTGGGTGGTGGTTGGGTCCGAGGTTTGGTGGCCGTTGTTGGCGGGTGGCCGTTGTTGGCTCTGGTTTGATGGTTTGTGTGTGGCTCTGTTGATGGGTCTGTGTGGTTCTGTGAGAGGAGCTGGTGCTAGAGGTTGAGGGAGGTTGAGGGAGGCTGAGGAAAAAAAAAAAAAAGGGTTGGAAAGCCTAGGAAAGTAGAACTGAAAAAAAAAATTGGTTAAAAAGAAATAATAATAAAAGATTAAATAATAATATTTTAATAAGAATAGAGTTTTACGATGTGGGAGGTATTGTAAAATGGGATGGTATAAGTAATAAAGTGGTTTTTTGGGATGGTATAATAGTATAGCATAGCATTTTTCAATGCTAGTGCTCTAATCATGCATATTTAATTATTTTCACATCCAATGAGCTAATAGACAAGAGTCATTCACGTGATCCCGCCCATTCCCCTCTTTTTAAGACGCACACAATTCTCGTGCACCTCCGCACGTGCAAATCACACGTGCCGCTCGCACGTCCGTACACTCTTCCCTCGCATATACACACACTCTTCACACACACACACACATACACACACGCCTCGTTCGTGCCAAGCCTAATCCTCACACACTCGCAAACACACACACGCGCGAAGCCCTGAGCCTCGCATGCGCGCTCGCTCGCACGCTCTCTCTTTCTCTCTCTCACTCTCTCTCGCCGGCCGGACTTGGAGCACTGTGCTCGCCGGAGAACACGGAGCATCTCTCGCGCTCTCCTTCGTTTCCACTCTTTCCGGAGCTCCGACCACTCGCCGTTAATCTTCGCCGCTCGCTGGCGGCCGGAAAACCTGACCTAATCGGCTTGGAATTCGCTGTAAAATTTAATTTTTTGGAGGGGAGAACGCGGATCTGGTATAATTTTCTTCGTTTGAGCTCTGATTGATGGAATTCCTGGAAGAAATGGAGATTTAGAAGCTTTTGTTGTTCTTGAAGCATAGTTTTCCGTCAAATAAAGGTTTCCGAGTGAAAATTCAGGCTGGAATTTGAATCTCCGCGCACGAGCTCGCAGAATTAGAAGGTAAATTGAGTATCTTTGGAACTTTTGTTTAACGTGTTTGTTTCGTCGGAAAATTTTCCCCTGGAAAACTCTCTCCTGCGAAATTTAACTTTTTTAAGTCTAAAAAGATTTTGTTTTTTGTTTTTTTTTTTTTGTATACAAGAAAGTTCTCTCCTTTTTTTCAAAATTTTGGGCTTTTTTTAGGGTTGTATTTAATCAAAGAATTGAGCTTAAGCCCCGTTCGTTTGCTGAGAAATTGGTTGGATTAGTCAACAAAACTATGCCTTGGAGTGTTACTTGTATTTTGCTGTTAACATTTTGAAGAAATTTAGAGGAAAAGGCGTTACATTGTCGAAGTTCAGTCAATTCCAGTTGGGGTTTTCATTTTTCATTTTTTTTCCTATTTTTTACTCAAGTAAGTATTTGATTTTTTGGTTAGAATTATTTAAAGGTTCGATTTTTCAGGGAAAATTTCCTATGGAGACACAGACTACTTTGTTTGTTTGTTGGTATTTTTTTTTTTGGTTAGTGTGAGATAGATATTATTGGTTTTAGTTAATTAAGTTCAAAATGGTTGCCAGAGAATTGAATTGATAGATAGGGGCTTTTTCTTTGAAGTGTAAAGTGGCATTTGGCGTAATTATTACGTTGGAAAATAGGTTTTAGAGGTTTTTGCTCGGTTCTGTTTTGTCCAGGGCCTGAACTTCAGGAGGAAATAACCGCCCAAATTTTTTGTGGGAAAATTTTTTTCTGCAAAATTATATTTAATTTAAATGTAAAATGAAGATGGGTTTTTTGGGTACCAAGCTAAAGATTTGTGAGGGTTTTTTTTTGGGGGGGGGGTTTTGAAAGCTTGGTGGGTATTACTATGTCTTCAAAAACTGGGTTATACCCTTCACATAGTTTGTTTAAAACCGGTGGGAAAGGAAAAGAATGCAACACACCTTTGTGACATATTTATTTTTTATTGTTAATGTTGTTGTGAAATAGAAAACGAAAAACCTCAACTGTGTGAAGTGTCACTCAGTTATATGAGTGAAATTCTTTCTTTTCTTGATTCCTTAATTATGTAATGATATGAAATTTGATTATATGATTGCCAAAGAGCTCTAGCTGAAAGCCTGAAACAACTCCCTCATATAAGAGATGGAGGGTAAGGTCATGGGTTTAAAACTCACTAGGTGAGTGTGTAAACTTATCAATAAATAAATAATCGAAATTTGAATCTGTGATTAGAACTATGAAGCTTTTGTGTAAAAGATTTTTTGGAACAACTTTTCAATGAAACTGAGAGACTTTACTTTTTCTTTTTGTTTTTCTTTTGTAGCATAAGTTATGATTAATCTGAAGTTCCCAGTTGTTGCCAGAAGACTGCAGAATCCGCCAGGAACAAAGTAAGTCCAGATGTTGCTGCACTGTGAACAATGTCAGTCATTCATTAATAATGTGAAAAGTTGAGCAGCAATGGAGGTTTTGCAGTAGAAATATAGATATATTTTCTAGGTGACGGGTTGAGGATTAGGGAGAGGAGATTATGGCAACTGATATGCAGAAATTGATTGGAACGAGTGAAGAAGATGAAGAGGAAGACATGGACATGGATGTGAAAGAAGAGGATGATGGTGATGGTGAAGAAAATGGAGAGAAGCATGTTGCCACACCAGTGATGGTAGAGGTTGGAGGGATGGCAACCAGTGGCAGTAATAACCAGTTTCAATACCATGACCAGCAAGCCTCTCGGAGGTGTAGACCACTGGAAGAGAAAGAAAGAACAAAGCTAAGAGAGCGGCACAGAAGGGCGATTACCGCAAGGATCTTGGCTGGGCTTCGGAGGCATGGTAACTATAATCTTAGAGTTAGGGCTGATATCAATGATGTAATTGCTGCTCTGGCAAGGGAAGCGGGCTGGGTTGTTCTTCCAGATGGAACCACCTTTCCTTCAAGATCTCAGGTACTTCTGTCTCGAGAAAAATTCTCTTCTTGACTTCAAAGATCATACAAACTTTAGTTGTTTCTGTAAATGAGATAGAAAGTGCCTCGTGTACTTTTTCTTTTTATTTCTACTTGGCAAATGCACTGTATTCAAGCTCATTTGTTATCTTATTTTCTATTAGCTCATGCATGTGGTTTTTAAAAGCTTTCTTTATAATTGAGTAGTTAATACTTTTAATGAGAGACTTAAAAAGGTGATTTTTAGTATTAGATATATGGGTAAAATAGTCCAATCTTCCCAGGACTTAGGAAAATCACACAGACCTACCTTGTTTTTTCAAAATTTCACCATAGCATATGTTAAGAGGATTCTGTCAACGAAAAGTGTAAATTGGTAATGTTTCCCTTATCATTTTTGACATAAAATGAGGTTTATGATCCATTTTGAAATATGTTAGATTATTCTGTCAATAAAAAATGTAAATCAGTAATCTTCCCCTTATCATCTTTGTCAAAAAAAATCAGGGTTATGATTGATGCAGGATAATAAACTCTAAGAGAGGGAGTTATGTGGGAAACAAGAAGAATAAAACAAATAGATAGGACTTAGGAATTGGCAACTAGGGTTTGCTGGAAATCAGCATCAAGCAATAAAAGCAAAAAATAGATAGAAATTTGGCATCAGCACCTAGGGCTGCTTGGAATCAGTACTAAGCATGATAGAAACCCGGGAAAAAACACTTGGGCTTACTTGGAATCAGCACCAAGCAATGGAAGAAAACTCCCACCTCAAATTTCATAAGCTTACAATACTTCATATTGGGGCCATTAAATAGGACTGCCAAATTACATCATTGAAAGAAAGATGATAAATTTCTAACCTAAGAAGGAAAGGAACTAACTTGTAATCAATTCCATTTAATGCAAAAACAAAATAGAATTAAATCCTAAAGAGTCTCCATATCCATCAGCATCAATCAGCATTAGTTATGATCAAATCAGTCTAGGTCCAATTTGGTGTCTGCACCAATGATTCATTTTGAAAGGAAGAATAGAAAATAAATCATGAGCATGGGGTAGACGGTATAGGATTTTTACAATAACAAAATGAAGGGTAATTTTAGGCATTTTACATTAGAATAATAGGGAATGCATTATGCAATCAACAATTTCTATACATATCAATGACAAGTTGGACTCAAAAGTGTACATATAAGGGAGGTCTAAGTAACTTTTGAAAAATGAGGAGGGTCTGTGTATTTTTTGATAAAATCCAAGGGAGATTGAAGTATTTTACCATATTTTAATAACAAATATTAAATTACCAATTGTCCCAAAAGCTTAAGCTCATAGGAAATGGTAAATTTAATTACTTAACCAGAAGTCTAACACTCCCCCTCACTTGTGGACATAAACTTCCCCTTAATAAGTGGGAGCCCAACAAGTGGGAATATAACATTTTAAATAGGAGGTAGAGTAAAACTAGGGATCAAACTTAGGATCTCCTGCTTTGATACTATGTTAAATTACCGATTGTTTCAAAAGCTTAAACTTGTAGGAAATGGTAAATTTAATCACTTAACCATAAGTCTAACAATAAGGATCTTCTATATTTTTGGATGAGTAATAAAATTGTATAAATCATAAAAAAAAGTCACCCAAATATACAGGAAATAAGGTTCTTCTATATTAGTTGATCTTTAATTATAAGATTCTGTTACATTTGACACTTGTCAAATATATTCTATTACATTTGACTATTTTAAAAGGTGCTTTTTTTGGTTTACTTATTTGTTGATCTTAGATTCTCTGTGAACAATTTGCCTCCACATTGTAGCTGTTGCGAATCATCTAATATGTATCTCACATGTCTAATTAAAGTCCATTTTCCCACATTCTCACTTCTAATGAATTCCAGAAATGCCCAAAAAATGTAAATGTTTTCTCTTCTATTTGACAGGGCCCAAGGCCTATGGGTGGCGCTTCTGCTGTGGTGACTCCATCATCTTCCCATATGGTGTCCCAACAGACTCCAGCTGCTTCCCTTAGAGGAGTAACCTCTGGCTACCAGAGCTCAGGGGAGTACAATGCAAGTAGTATGAAAGGTGTGTATATGCCCAATTCATCACCTTATGATCTATCTTCCAGTACTCGATCTCAAACTCCACCCATGGTGGGTGATGGTGGAGAACACGAGAGTCATCCTCTTATTGGTGGCTCCATGAATACAGTTGATGACAAGCAGGTACTATATCTAAGTTTCTTGGATGGTATGGTTTGAAAATATCAATCTCTTGGTATGCCATTTTTTAGCAATGCCAAAAAAAAAAGTAATAAATAAATAAAAAGGTTGTCTCAAAACTTGAACCTAATTTATACAACAACAGCCAAACCTTAATCCAAAACTTTGGGATCGACTATAGATCCTCAACAAACTAATCAAGGTTGACCACTTTTCTTCTTTTTATTTTTTTTTCTTTGCCATTCTATCAATATCCTAAATCATACTCTATGTCATCTCCTTAATTGATATGTCCTTTACCACTTCTACTAATGTTATTTTAGGTCTTCCTCAATATTTTTTATTTCCCTTGACTTGAATCAACTTACTCTTTCTCACAACTGCTTTAATCACTCTCCTTTGCACATGACCAAACCATCTTACATGTCTATCCCTCATCTTTTCATCAATAGGAATCACCCCTATCTTTAAGTGAATTTATTCATTTTGAATCATATCTTAAATTGTATTTCCATTTATCTATCGAAACATTCTCATTTCAATTACACTCATTTTATGAACATGTTTCTTAATACCACAAAGTGTGTATTTTTTTTTACAGCCATCTTATAAATTTTTTCCCTATAACTTAATGAGTATTTTATGATCATACAATATACTGATGTGCTTCTTCACTTATCAACCCTGCTCATATCCTTTGATTCACATTGTCTTCAATATCTCCATTCTTATGAATTATTGATCAAAGATATCAAACCTCTCACTCTTTGATATCTCTTGACCATCAAGTCTTACAAACCTTGCATCTTTGTTGTTACTTTTACTAAACTTACATTCCATGTACTCTATTTTAGTCCTACTTAGCCGAAAATCGTTAGATTCTAAAGCATCTTGCCAAATTTCTAACTTGTCACTAACAGTCTCCACATCTAGTTTCATCGACTATAACTATAAGCATGCACCAAGGACTTTGCCTTGAATCTATCTGGTGAGCTCATCCATAACCAATACAATTTTTTTTGCATCCAGCATGATGCTGCAATATTACTAGTAATTTGATCATTTTGTATTATTCATTCTATTTGCATAGTGTCCAAATGTCAAGCATTACAATTAGGTAACTCTTTCATAGCAAAATCGTGCACATAGCACCATATGTGTAGCACCTGCTCTCATGTATTTTCATTCATCATGACCCTGCAATATTTTTGATAATTGCAGCTTTTATTTTCATGTTTATTTGATGTCAATTATATTATTATGTAACAATGCTCATGCTCTTAATTATATCTCAGGTGATTTGGATTCATTCTCTTAATAATTTATTCAATCTGTAACATACATATTTCTATTAGATATGATGGCTTCGTTGGGTTTTTTTTTTTGGCTCAAGTTTTTAAACATTCTTCTGTTCTTTTCGTAGATTGTTGACCTAGCCCCAAAGTTACCTGAACGTGATTTTGCTGGAACCTCTTATCTTCCTGTTTATGTGATGCTACCTGTAAGTTGTTTATTTTTTACTCCTACTCTGTTACTGTAGATTGGATGTTTGTTTATCTGTTCATCAAAACCTCACATTTCTACCGTGTTACATGCGCACGCACATGCACACACACACACATATATGTTATTGAGGCTACGGAATAGCAGGAGTTTTGAAGACACCAAGAATTCTATGCTTGATCTCATGTTATTCTTTGTTAGAACGTTATTGGATTGGTTGTCAGCCATGAGGAACCTTTTTTTTATTTTCTATTGTTGATTTACTAGATCTATGTAACTTTTGTAACTGATTGTTTACCCCTCTATATTTCCTATATACTTGGGTGACTCGTTTTTTATGATTTATACAATTTTATTACTTATCAAAAAAAAAAAAAAAAAAACCTTAACTGCTAATGCATATCTCTTAGTACTTGTGTAAGTCATGCTATTGTGTCTCACGTTGTTGATGGCAGTTGGGTGTCATTAATATGAAGTGTGAGATGGTCGATCCAGATGGTCTACTAAAGCAGCTAAGGGTGTTGAAATCAGTAAATATTGATGGTGTTATGGTTGATTGCTGGTGGGGCATAGTAGAGGCACATGCTCCTCAGGAGTATAACTGGAGTGGTTACAAGAGGCTCTTTCAGATGGTTCGTGAGCTTAAGCTCAAGTTACAGGTGAGTTTTATATAATGATTTGACATACACTCATTAGAGCATTCCCATCAAAATTTCTAAAAAATTTAGCATTTACCATCTCAATAACCAACTTTATAACATATAATACATCACTTTACAATATCCCTTACATCAAAACTTCTATTTTTTTAACACTTCATTTAAATATTCTTTCTTTATTATTTTTTATTCATTTTTTTATTATTTCTCACTCTCCCACTGTCTCTCCATCTTTCTCAACCCGGTCTAGAAGCTTCTTTCTCTCTTTGATATTCTGCTCTCAAAACCTCCATGGCCTGAGCTCTTCAAGCTCATCACCTCTAACCAGGGCCACAGCCACAGCCACCACCACCAACCACAACCTCAACCCCCAACCACCAAAAAAAAAAACCCACGGCACAAACCGCAGCCAAAACCCACCACAAAACTGCCACAAAACCGCAGCCAAAACCCACCGCCCCAGCAACCCCGATCTGAACCCACCACAAAACCACAGCCAAAACCCACCCCAACCTCGCTGATGACCACCACCCTAGCAACCCAACCACCACAAACCCACAACCAACGGCCTCAACTCATCGGCACAACCAACCTCAACCCACAGCACAAACCCACAGCACAAACCCACGGCCTCAATCAACCTCAACCCACGGTCTCAACCAACCCCAACCACCGTCGGACCCACGACCCACTTGCAGTCATCGAGACCCATTAGACCCATGAGAGGGAGAATCTGAGAAAGAGAGATGAGAGAGAACGAGAATGAGAGAGAGAGAGAGTGACAGTGACAGTGATAGTCTGAAGAGAGAGAAAGAAAAATATTAAAAAAATGATAACACCTTGCTACAATGTGCTCTCAAAAATGAGAGCGCATTGTAGCAAGATGGCAAATTTTTTAGGATATAGCATGTTTGATGGAGCAGCATTTTGTGGTTTCAAATGCTAAAAATAGCATTTTAGCACTTATAGAAGCTTTGATGGGGATGCTCTTATCACTGCTCTTAGCTGTCATTAATGCAAAGTGGTATGGTGGTGCTCACTCTATTAATGGAGGAAAGGTTTGGGTTTGGGTTAATTGGGTGCAGATGTTGCTGTGAATATGTTCATGGTTTATAAATTGTAAGACAGCATCAGATAATTATGACGATTTACAACCCAAGTCAGATAGCCATGAATGACAAAATGTTAATATCCAGCCAAAATCTGGGCCGGTGTTCTTTTTTTTGTTTTGGTTAAAAGGGCTGGTGTTCTTAAGTTGACTGGAGTAAGGTTTTAACGCCTTCTTATCATTGTTATGGAAAACACAAGGCCGGCTCTTCCATTTGGCCACTTAGGCGATTGCTTAAGGTCCCCAAGTATAAGAAGACCCCATAATTTGGTCCTATTGGTTCTTACTATTCAATGATAGTTTGCAAAAAATATAGCCATGAATGTTTTCTCAAACATGATATTTATTTTGAAATTGATAGTTTGGATTTATTTTTAGAACTAAAATTTTTACATGTAGAAGAAAATACTACTATTGACTGCTGCTTCTGCAGTAAGAAGTTTTTCCAAATTAAAATTGATAAAATCCTACTAAAGATCGACTATGGCACAAGAAGTGAGAGAAGAACAGATTTTAAATTTAAAAATTTATATATAACTAGAAAGTTAAGTAAAAAATATTTAATTGATATTTAAGTATAAGATTTTAAATTTTAAAATTTATATATAACTAGAAAGTTGAATAAATATTATTTAATTGATATTGAAGTATAAGAAAAAAGTATTACTTAAAATTGTCGCCTCAGGTTTTGAAGTGTATTTGGCCGGCCAAGGCAAAACAGTTAAAAATTAATGCCTGACATGCAGTTATGATTGGTCACCGTACATGGTTGCTTTAATTAATTATTCTGAAGATTCATTCCGCATCTAAATCTCAAATCTCTGTTTGACATTGGTTTAGGTTGTGTTGTCATTTCATGAATGTGGGGGCAATGTTGGTGATGATGTTTGTATTCCACTGCCCCATTGGGTGGCAGAAATTGGTCGAAGTAATCCTGACATTTTTTTCACTGATAAAGAGGGAAGGCGCAATCCTGAATGTCTCTCATGGGGAATAGACAAGGATCGGGTTTTAAGGGGCCGGACTGCTGTTGAGGTAATATTATGTTCTGTCAAGCGTTACTTCAGTTGTGTTCTAGTGAATGATTACCATAAAACTCAGCCAATGACTTTCAACATTAAATCCTATTTGACATTATTTAAAGGCAAATTCTTTGACTGTTAAATGGTGCTTTTTTTTTGTTTTGGAAAGTAAGAAAGTGTTGTAAAGAAAACTGTACAAAGGCAAAGGACCTTAGCATATACAAAGCACAGCAAAATAAAACACAGGACGTCAGCACCCATAACCGGCTTTACACCAACAAAATGAACTAAAAAAGCTACAAAACCAAAGCTACACAAGATAGAATATGTCCTCATGTCTGGCTCATTGAAGCCAAAGATGCTGCTGAGTTTTCTTTAAATTCTTCTACAAACTAAGCTTTGCTCTGCTACAATCTGGGTGTTTTTTCTTAAAGGAAATTCAAACAACATAGTTCTTCTTGCCAGATGGGTGACCCTTATTTTTTCTCTTAATGCCATGTGAGTAGTAATCTTTAGCATGGAATTATTATTGGTTTATTCTTTGGTAAATGGTGTAGGTTTACTTTGACTACATGAGAAGCTTCCGGACAGAATTTGATGAGTTCTTTGAGGATGGCATCATTTCCATGATTGAAGTTGGACTAGGACCATGTGGGGAGCTCCGTTACCCATCTTTTCCGGTAAAGCATGGTTGGAGATATCCTGGCATTGGCGAATTCCAGGTATTTCTTGAATAAGTGTGTTTATAATTAATAGATATGTCTACCATTTTTGCAGAATTAGCTGGAAAATCTCCACAAGTTGCTCTCTTTAATCTTTTAATCTTTTAGCATAATTTTCCCCCTTTTCTGGGCCAGATGGCATACAAGTAATTAAAATTTGAGATTTGCTGTGCCATGTATGGTATTTATCTTTCATATTGTTAATATTTTTATAGTAATTGTAATAGTAATAGTAAGTAATAAATCATGACTTACAGAAATGATGACTTGCAGTTCTGGAGCCTAATGTAAAATATCATACTTAAAATAATCTTCTTCAGGTTACTTCCATTTCCCTGAAGCAAATGTTACAGGTACCGCTTTCAGTTTTGGAGAAAATAACTTATTTTCTTTGATTACTTATCAAAAAACAAGATATCTTCTCAGAAAAAGAGAAAAAATCATATGTTATTTAAATTACTTTTATTTAAACTGCTCTATAGAGAACTGAAGTTCTGGATAGGAAGTTTTGTCAAAACATGTAACTATGTAAGCAATGTTTGTTTTAAAGGGCTGCCCCTTTACTTGAGGAAATCAGGTTATTTCTAAAATCTTGACACAGGAGAATAAGAAAATTTTCATTTTGAGCATGATAACAGTATTATACACAGATTGCTGATCATCTCAACCCATAGTTGCCATTGTCTCTTTACACGAATCGTGCTTTTTAATTCTGAAAGAGTACTTTTATAACATCTTCCTTTATTTTCCAGTGTTATGATCAATATCTGTTAAGAAGTCTAAGGAAGGCAGCAGAAGACAGGGGACACTCCTCATGGGCAAGAGGACCAGATAATGCAGGTTCCTATAATTCCCGGCCTCTTGAAACGGGATTTTTTTGTGATGGAGGTGACTATGATGGCTACTATGGAAGGTTCTTCCTGAATTGGTATTCTCAAATTGTAGTTGATCATGGTGATCGTGTACTTTCTCTAGCAAAGTTAACTTTTGATGGGACCCGCATTGCTGCAAAGGTGTGTTAGCTATTCAGAAGTGTTCCTATTTTACATGAGAGATGCTTTTTTTTTTTTGGGTATTTCAATTTGAAGATTTCTTTCAACTTCATTTTTTTTTTAAATTTATTTATTTACTATTTTGACTCTGCTTTCAAGGGTCACTGCCTTTTTGTTTTTGTTGCAGACCCATTTCACTGTCAACATAACACATGACCAATTTTAATTTCAATTATCATAAATGTAAAAGGCTAAGCACCTTCATCTTCACTATATTTATTGAGTTTTTTTAGAAGTTGCTTTATTAGTTATGGCTTAATTCAGTAATCCTGTGTTTGGACGAGGAATTTTTGAATCTTGAATGTTGTTTTGTTAGTTATGGCTTAATTCAGTCTGTTTGCTGTATTTTAATTGCTGAGCAGCTACCAGGTATTTACTGGTGGTACAAGACAGCCGGTCATGCTGCTGAATTAACTGCTGGGTTCTATAACTCTTGCAATCGTGACGGTTATGCTGCAATTGCAGCAATGCTAAAGAAGCATGGAGCTGCATTAAACTTCACATGTGCTGAGATACAAATGTTAGGCCAGCATGAGGACTTCGTGGAGGCATTGGTAGATACTGAGGGGTTAGTATGGCAAGTAAGCACCAAGTATTTGAAACCTCTTGATGAGCTTTGCTATTTCCTTAAATTTAGTTTGCAATTAAATTATGTAAAGCCAGAATATAATAAGAAACCCTGTGTGTCTGTCAATTCTAGCAAATTTAATAATCATTTTGCAAATGATCGCTTGAATTCAACTGTACAGATCTGTAGTTGGAAGCTTTTAGCAATGACAATCCGAATTGTCTATTTCAGGTGCTGAATGCTGCATGGGATGCTTGCATACCAGTTACTAGTGAGAATACACTTTCTTGTCACGACAGAATAGGCTATAACAAGATATTAGATACTGCCAAGCCCATGAATGATCCAGATGGGAGGCATTTTTCGTCTTTTACCTACCTTAGGCTTAGTCCACTTCTTATGGAAAGACACAATTTCATGGAATTTGAACGGTTTGTCAAGAAAATGCATGGTAAAGCACTGGAGACACTCAAATCTTTCACATATTGTCCAATACAATTATTCAGATTTTATTTTATTTTATTTGATATCTTTCTCGATTAAGCACCCATTTGGTAGGGACAGAATCAACCTCCCTGTTTGCCTTAGAAACAGATTTCCTTCAGCATGGATTTTACTGAACCAATTTGCATATTCTTGAGATCATTTGAAAAGGTGTAAAGAATAGGTCAAAATCCTGGACTTGCATAACTGGCTTTGTTAGACACTAAATATTTTTTTTGATAGATAATTGAAGTCTATTAATGAAAAGAAAAGAAACAATGTGTTCACGATGGTGAACCCATTGCACTTGTAACAAATACAAACAAATCAAAGAGAAGAACTAACAGACATAAGAAAATCAGAAATGGAACACTCTGAACCCTCAAATATGAGACCATTCAAATAAAGTCCCAGCTAGCATAGACCTCAAGAGATCTATAGGTCTCTCAATATCTTCAAAAGCTATGAAATGATTTCATTTGATTGGATACCAAGCACTGAACTTCTTACCAAATCCATTCAATGGATTCCAAACTAAATAGACAAATGACTGGTTTTTTAATTGCTTAAAACTTTTATGTGATCTAAAGAAAAATGTAATATTTATTAGAACATACATAAGAGCAGTATAGGTTATTTTTTAGGGTATTGAATTCCAGTTTTGGCATTGATTAAATTTATGAATTAGAATTGCTTCACATAATTTAATTGTTACCATTCTGTATGGCATTCTGAATGTGGTCATTTGTGGGAATTTTAACTTAATGTCTCGATTTCACTGCAGGGGAAGAAGTTCTTGATCTCCAGGTATAGTGGGATGAAGTCTCTCCTGAATATGTATTATTTATCTCTTCCCCACAAAAATATTGGGGTTACTGTGTTGCAGATTAGGGGAATAGTATTTTTGCTGTTATCTATACTAGGTAATTGACTACTAGATTGGGCCATTTTTTAATCAAACACAAAGCCCAACCAAGATGTACAAGTAATTAATACATAGATTTAATATAATCATTTTTAACATCATCCTCTTGAATGAATCAAGCAGAATCTTCATCAGTGAATTAGATTATTGTTGCACCCCGTCAACACTTTACCTAACATGTTAGTAGTTTGGTGGAAATATTTTGTTTGCGCTTATGTTATGCTTTAATAGGGAAAAATTTAGGTGCAATACATTAGATTTCTCAATTAAATTCAAACAATTGGTTGTATTGATTAATAAAACACAAATTATGTTATTATTTCCAATGACATTAAATTTAATGCAAGCATGTGTTTGCATTTAATTAGGAAAACTAATGTATTGCACCTAAGATACTGGATCTAAGTTTTGCTCTTATAAAATAATGTTTCTTAACTAGTCTTCATATGGTCATGTTATTTGCAGATACACTTTGTGCTTTGTGAATCTTAGGTCCTCTTAGCAGAATTGTTTTCATTTGAAGTTTTTAAGATGAGAATAATGCTGATTGACCTTTTCAGGGTAAGCTTAAGAAATGTGACATACATTTGTGATTAGGATTTAGGAAATGATAATGATCCTCCATTCTGAATTTTCATCCTTTGAATGGTTGGAGTTAAAACTTAAAAGGCCAACTTCTAAAACAAGGTGGTAGTTTTGGGTTTGGCTTCCCTTTTATGCACAAAACATGATATGGGTACGACACCTGTTCTAAAATGATCACATGTTAGCCATGTGTTCTATCTAGTGCTTCTATACACTGATGAGAAATCTCACCTAGTAAAATATTATTACCTACCGTACTGCAGAGGGGGAAGCCATGTGATGTGACAAACTTAATTATAATGGCCAGACATGATCCTATTATCCCTGAATGGTTGTTTCTTATCAATATCTGTCACAATATTTTACCATAGATTCCACTATGATTCCTTTTTTCTTTTTATTTAAAAAAGGCATTAGTTTTGGCGTGGAAATATCATTTCTGGTGACAGAAAATCTACCTCACAAAAACCAATGTCTTGAATCCCTATGTTTTTATTACCATCTTATTAAATGATCTGTAACACCTTAAGCTAATGTTAAGACTTAGGTCCAAGACTATAATTCGGTGTAGCACCTTTTTTTATATTTTTGAAGCTAAGGTTTTTATTACTTTCATACACTTTTCATTCATCAAATGCTAGCATGTACCTATCAAAAAAAGAAAAAAAAAGATAGCATGTGCTCTCGACCAGCATTCACCAGCTGAATGCTTGCTGAACCTCAGTACTTTAATTTCGTTATCAGAAAGGATAAAGAGTGCAATGACAAAATCATGACCAAATTTACATTAAAAATCAAAAATCTTTTTACATTTGATCAAAGTGGGACGAACATGTACAGACTTCAAGTCTCTTATCAGATATCCCCGTATGGATTGTAACCCAACATAACTCATGAACCCCTTACAAAAGGGTTTGTTGATATGAATGAAAGAATGATTTTTGTAAAGCTAAGTTACAGTATGAAAATTCTTCAGAACATTTTATGACTTCTTGAACACCATGTGACCAGAATCATCCTCATCAAATAGACGCTCCACAAATCCATCCCAACTTTCCCTTCTTCTATTGAAGGATAAGATTTCCTCTCTTGACTTGCCAGAATTCTCACCTCCTTCCATTTCATGAAATGTTCCATATGTATGAGGTGAGAATGCTTGAGGGATATCCAAAGCAATGGCTCTCTGAAGTGCTGCCTTGTATTCCTGGCTGTGTTCTCGGGCAAGAGACTCCTGACGTTTCATCCTCTGCTTTGTTGGGATTGCCATAATTTTATCTTTCTCCCGCATTAACTGAAGTCAAGAGAAATAACATTTTTAAACCACTGCAAAGAAACAAAATAAGCTCTTGATGTCAACCACTTAAACTAAAAGCGGTACTTGGATATACATGTCTACTTTAAATTCACTATGAAGACATTGGATAGTGTTTATAAGAGAGTCAGTTAAAAATCGATAACATGGAGAATTCTTGGAATACTGAAAAAGAATTTAATTGATTTAAACTAGCCATAACATAATTTATCAAAAAAAAAAAAAAAAAAAAACTAGCCATAACATAGAGATTCATATGAACATTGCAGCAGTAGCGGAACCTATATGGCATGAAAATTGGAACAGGATAGTGTTCTACTTTAGCTTGTGAAGCCAAATAGATTTATCAAATGATAAACGAAAAAAAGGGCATCTATAGAAAAAATAATAAAATAAATGGTTTGCAAGAGCAGTTTTCAAGTGCCTCCAATCCTTCATATTTAAAGCTTGGATGTAGGAGCTAAGTATTTAGGCACAGTACCATCAAAACCCAGGCGGGGAAAGGGAAAGGCTTGTAAGATAATCCCATGGATACTTGGGTGCTTGTAAGAAACTAGCTCAACTGTGTATGTGTAAGTTCTATGTATTGAACAATTCTCATATGATTTTAATAAATGCAGCTGAATAAACATGGAACCGATATGATTATGTACTTTCCACAATGCTTTGTGATAATAAACGTCTTCTCTTTCACAACGGCCAAATAAAATGGTATTTGCATCCTAGCTTCAAACAGGAACAATATTGGGGAGGTAGACTTGTTTCTATTACCAAATTCTATTGATGATAACTTACATCAAGAGCCCTTTGTGATTCTCTCTCTACCCAAATGAGAGCATGGTCAGAAGTTGCATTGCAAGAGAGAACCATGTGATCAAACCTCCCATCCACAGGTACCGCCGTCCTCACAACTGGCGGAAATCTTCCTAACCTGCAACATGGAAAAGAAATTGTACATGACGCACCAAACTGGTGCCATAATTTAAAATAATGAGCTCGGTGCTTGATAGCTGTGAATCCACAACATCGTGCTTGGGATGGGTTCATAGGTTCTTCATGAGGTGATGTCAGGTGGCATAGATCAACTTTGGTGAAGCCAAATCCAGACTCCAGCATATCATGTTACCCCACCCACCCCAAAAGAATCGGGGAAGAAAATATTTTGTCATTCCAAAAGATGGTGCCCATACAATGTGCCCCAAAGAGCACCAGCAAGTTACATCAATCTCCCAGGAGCTAGCCCCTCACATAAAACTTTTATACAAACATAGCAGCTAGATACCTACTAAGAAACAATCACTAATCTCATCAAACTCACTTCTATATCCCACCCCAAAAAAAAGAAAAGTATCTTCCTCTCACTTGCTCAAGTTGCTCTGTGACAGTAATCATCAAGATAGTGCCTCTTCCTAATTGACCTAATGTTTGGGATCATCATGCTCAATATGAACCTTATTATACCTTAAGGGCTTCCGCTCAACAATGTGATAGAGGCGACCAGGTGCATAGAGCCGCCTTGGATCTTTAAGCATCTTCTCCTCCAGGGTACATGTATCCTTCAAGCACATTAGGCACAATAAACATGGCAAACTGTCCAAATGAAGGAAACCAAACTTAGAATCTCACCTGGATGGTGCACTCTGAATAGTATCAAAAAATAAATTAGTAACTGACTAAAAATACATGTGTATGAAAGAATTTATTTTGTGTAACAATTATTCATGGTTTCCTCAAGGAGCTCCCAATAAATACTGGAGCCTTTCTTCGTTCAGAGAAAATAAAGAGGGATACATCTTTGGTGTGGTTGGGAGTCTTGGGACCAAACCATAAAAAAGAATGCTTCTAATTTCACAAGCAGATGAAATACAAACTAGAATTTGAAAGAATTATTTATGACTCTCTCTGTCTCCCCCCTCCCCCCAACCCAAGAGGGGGGAAGAAAGAAAGAAAACAATGATTATCATTAAAGGTTGAAAGAAATTTATTCTGTTTTACACTACAAGTAGTATGCTTTCACCATCTGTCCTCAGATGTACAAGAGATCAGGAGTTCAAGTCTTTAAATTCCATCAACCCCCCCCACCCCCCCCCCCAAAAAAGAAAAAAAAAGGGTAAATCTGTGTATATGCTATAATCAATACATTCCAAGACTGATAGAAGTCATCTTTTCCTTAAGTTCCTCCCACATTGTTGGTGTCTTAGTCTGATGATAAAGAACTATCATTAGGAGCGGACGCCATGAGTTGAAACTCTCAAAAAAAAGAAAAAAAAGAATCATGCATGCTAGGAACTACTAAATGAAAGAACGGTGACTATGACATACTATTTTTTACCAGATAAGTGATTTGAATACATCTTCCAGGGCAGTGGTTGTCCGAGGTAAGAAATCGTCCTGGTTCATTAAAACAACTCATATTAAAAACAATAGAACATACAATCGTCCATATGCAAAAAGGTCATCAATATAAATTGTAATGTAATACTGGGAAAGAAATTAACTTTTTTTGACATTTAAACCCTTAACTAATGCACCCATATTATGTTTGCAAACCCGTCCTGCTTATGGCAGCTAACTTGATCATCAAATTTATGACATGTGCTTTGTAAGAAGATTTGCTGCTCGTCTAATAGTACATCCCTTAACATATTCATCTCTGGCAAATTAGTTATATAATTCTAAGGAGTAATGAATCTATGATTCAGTAAATGCTTCGGTTGTAAGATTTTTGTGTTGACAGAAGATTAATACAAGTAATAGTCTTTTACCATTTCAAAGTGTGACAATACATTTTCCAAAATTATTATATGATGAAAAATATGATAAATATTACCATATATCATTTTGAGTTTTTGAATATATCATGATGAAGACAATATGCACAACTAAACCTGGTCCACTGTAAATATCACGCTTCTATTCCAATATAAGTCAATATTAACCAAATTACTGATGGCAAGGCACCCAAATCTACAGTGGAATCTGATGATTGTACCTGGAGTACAACAGAACTGATAATATCTGCATATCTGACAGCCAAATTTAGTGACATACACCGAGCAGGAGCTACAGCATAGCATCTGATCCTCTTTCTCTCAATGTTTCCCAATTTACCCAGATTCTGAACTACCACCAATGTCAGCAATGCTACCACCCCTGCTCCTAGGGAATGACCAGTAAATGTCAGGCTATAATTTGGATTTCTTTCAACCAATTCCCTCAAAACCTCACACTCTGCATCAAAAACCCACTCTGCTGCCTTTAATAAGCCATTGTGGACATACCCACCACCAAATTTTGTCTGCCCCAGTTTGTTATCTAGCAAAACAGCATAATCACTTTCCTTAGCTAAATTTAGTCCCCTAACTGCCAGGATTATATCAGCATTATCGTGGTCAAGGTAAATCATATAAGGAGTAACACGGCCTAAAGTATCTTCATAATCTTTACGTAAGAATACCCAATCAGGATTAATTCCATAGCCTCCAGGGGGAGCCCAAAGCGGGTTACAAATATCTTCTTCATAGCCAAATAAGATTAGGCGACAAAGGCGAGGCACATTCTCAAATTCTTCAGCAGTGGCTAGGCCCCAGTTTTCACTTTCATGGCCTGCAGTATAAAGGCATTTCTGCCACACCCAACGAGCACAGGCCAAACAGTACACACATTCAAGGATGGGAAGTCCACAGACGATTGACATAGATGCCTATAAATCAAGCATGCTAACAGGTACCAAGGAATATGATTCTGTGAATTCGAAAATGAAAAAATATATAAGTATAAATCATAATTGAAATTTTCCTAGAAATTGAAAAATAATGTGTTTTCATTTATTTGAAAATTGACTTAAAATTCAACTGAGTTTAACAAATATTTTGAATCCTAAAGAAGTTTCCAGCTAAAAATTAATAAAAATAGATTTTGATATTAGTTATACTGATACAAGCAGAAAATATTAAATAATATGGAAATCTATAGTTTAAAAACCTTAAATCGGCAACTCAGTAACAAACATGACCTTGCAGCAGATGAAAGTTATTGAAACAGATACTCCAATAGCAGTCAATATGAAGACTGAGCTAATTGAATCAAACAACAAGAAACTGAGCACTTCATGGAGGGTTTTAAGGAGTTATCAAAGAAAAAGATATACAAACTTACAAAGCTCAAGGTGCATGTACTACTTCACACAAAACAGCAATTCCGAATTTCAAAGCAGACCCATTTGTGGGAATATGAATTGTGCAGAGAATCGAGTTTTAGCTAAAGAATACAACTTTCAACCAATATGGGTCAACCCCAGTTGTGGAAAACTGAAATTGGAAGAGACCCAGGTTTTAGAACTTTAAAACAAAGACTTTTTACTTATTGGGTTTGTGGGCATAGGGTTTTTCGGAACAAAAGCAACAAAGATCAGCAGCTGTACACAGACACAGGCATAATAATTACTTGGACCCCTTACAGAATATTATAAAAACAATTAAAAATCATATTTTGATTAAAGAAGACTGGAAGTTAATTACAAACTGAGGTTTTGGGGGTGCTGAATTGGGAAAGTTAAAGCTCAAAGACAAAAGAATTATACTATATCGAATAAAAATAAAAACAAGAATGAAAAAAAAAAAAAAAAGGACTGAAAGAGAGAGAGAGACAAGCAAGACAGAGTTTTTTTTTTTTTTTTTTGGAGAATGACAAGGAAGACAAAGTTGAGTTGTCAAGTTTGGTTGTGGTGTACGTACCTGCTAGTCAAACCCATTTCTTTTTTGGGTTGGCTTCAAGAATCTACCTTGCTTCAATGCTTAGATTCCGTTTGCTTGTATGATGATTGGTTTGATCGTTGATGGTTTAATTGCTGAAAAGAAAAAAAAAGATTATTTATATTTTATTGTGAATAAAGTTTGGCAACATCTAGCCTAATAAAGACTACAACATCACTTATTGCCTATTGGACGCCAATTTTGATTATTAGGATTACATTTCCTTCTGATTGTTTACAAAATTTTCAGAAGAATAAACTTGATTATTTATATTTTAGGGGAAATTACAATTGACAACCGTGGTTTGATTGAAATTTTAAATTGGCTGCATGTATTTAGAAATTTGACATTTTAAAGCATTTACATTAAAAATACTAAAAGTTATAATATTTAAACTCTTAAAAAGTCACTTTATTTATTTTATTATTTTATTTTTAAATACATCCAAAGATTCTATTTTTACCTCTCGGCTACAAACTATTCATTTTTTTATTAATTTCTCTCCCTCCCTTTCTGTCATTCTCTCCCTCTCTCTCTCTCTCTGTCTGATCTGATGTCCACCTTCACAACCCACAATTCACCATCTCCTCAAAACCCACAACCACCACCACCCATAATCCGTCAAACTCATAATTTTTATTCCTTTTTCCTGATTTTCTTAGCAACCGAACAAACCCACAAGCATCAATGAAATAAAAAAAAAAAAAAAAAATACAGAGATCTATCTCAGCCATCCCATAGCCCGATCTCAAGCCCAGCCCGATCTCAACCCCAACCCAAACCCACCCACATTGGCCACCACAGCCCCTCCGATCTCAACCCAAAAACGCCAAGAACACCGACCCAAAAAGAGGGAGAAGGAAGGTGCTGGAGAGAAGAAAAAAAAAAGAGAAGGAAAAAAAGAGAGAAGAAGTGAGACGGCTGGAGACTGGAGAGAAGGAAAAAGAAAAAACGAGAAGCCTGAGAGAAAAGAGGGAGAGAGAAAAAATATATTTTATTAAGAGGAGAGAGTGAATCTAATAAAATAGTATTATTTTTATGAGATTGTTGCTAAAGTAGACTGTCAAAAATGACATTCTACTGTAGATAAAATATTAAAATTTTTAAGAATAGCAACCTTGATGTGTGTGACTTTTTGAGGGGATGAGAACTACAAATGAGATTTTAGCATTTTCACATCTTTGATGTAAATGTTCTTACTTTTTTGAAATTTGACCGAAATTTAAATTGCTTATCTGTATTTTGAAATTTCATTATGTAAGTATTTTGTTGGATTCTTTTTAATCTTATATTTTTATGTTTTTTATATTTTAGAAGGAAAGAGACATAAAAGTAGAGTAAAATTACATATTTAGTCATATTTTTAACAAAGATGAGTTATGGAAATCTAATTGAGCTAATCTCAAGTGAGTAAAGTATCAAATTTCAAACCACAGGTAGACAACTTAAATTTCAGTCAAACCACAGGTGGATAAGTTATAATTTTCCCTATATTTTATTATGGACAAAGTTTGGGAGCAAACTTTATTTTATTGTGGTTTAAGGCTACAACTCCACTTATGGGTGTAAATTCTGATTGTTGGGATTACATTTTCTTCTTATATCTTCCATATTTGCAAAATTTCTAGAATAGCAAATAGCAAAAATAAATAACTATGTCATCTATCAAATATTTAAATTTTAAAATTTTATAATATAAAATTATGCTCAAAATTTAATTTTATAAAACAAATAATAAATAAAATATGATTAACATGGAAATTTACATATGCTTTAAGAATATAAAGAAAATACAATTAATAGTAGATGAAAATACAATTGTAGGGACACGATTTTTAACGACCCAAGGATGACGTTGGGCTCGTGTGTAAAGGGCCCGAACAATACGATTTGTAGAGAGTGGGTTTGGAAAGGCATGGCCTTGAATGCTGGGCAACGGTTTGGTCCTGGTTTCACGAGAGCTAATACAAAGGCAGGTTTGGACAATATGAGCCTTACATCGATATGGTTTGAGAGATTTGGCTCCTCGGAATTAGTCCGAGGAGCATTACATTCCCACCATTCTCCCTCCTTCTTCCGGGCCTCCTTCTCTTTTAGCTCTCTTTTCCCTTTTATACTAATATTCACTTCCCCTTCTTCATCTACGTGTCAGTTTCTCCTTATTTGGGGTAATTACTTGTCCTATCAATCCATACGTCAGAGTGGTTGGGAAAAGTTGGATAGCATGGTATGGAGTATGGGCTTGTCAGGCACTGGGCTCCACATTATGGTGTTGGCAGCTTTCTCGTTTGTACTGCTCTTGTACTGAGTTTGTCCTTTTCTTCAGGCGCTTTGTGAGGTATTGAGCGTGAGATCGTCCTCGGCCACATTCTTGGGCCACTAAGGGGCTTTCATCATACGTCCTCGGCAGTAGGGCTCCTCGGCCTGGGCTTTGGGCCCTCAACACAAAGTGGGCCGGGATGCCAAATTTCAAGCCCCACAACAATAAATAGTTAGATTTTCAAAACATGTAGCTATGTTACAACCAATTTGTAGCTAGACTTTGTCCATTTATTATTTAGCTTATCTAGCTAGTTCAAGTCGAAATCTATACATGAATATTAAATCATTTGAGTTTAAACATAATAATGTTTTTGCAAACAAACTCGTAAGTATGATATTTGCTTTAAGTATATATAATATTATATGTTTATATGTATGCATGTATAGTATTGTATTTATATAGACTTGTTTTTGTTTTTGTTTTTATAGGAATATAAACTATATTTGATTGTGTACTTTTTTTATAAATAAGTTCATAAAATATCAAATTATTATTTATTTATTGATAATAGAAATACATCATTTTGTAATAAAATTATAAGTGATTTTTTAGAGCACAATGTTGGTCAATCTAATTTTTATAAATTCAAAAATGAAAATAATTATATCCAATTAACTCAAATAATAAAATTTCAATTATAATTTATTTATTAGTTATTATGTTAGATTCGTGGAGAAATAAAAAATTATGGACGTAACATTTAGTATATTGGAAAAAAAATAATTTAATCAGTGAACAAAATCAATATTGTTTGACAATAAAATAAATGAAACTTGAATATGTAATATAGTTTGATTATTAGCTTGAGCTCAAGTCGTGTTTGAAATAAAATTTATTTAAAAAATCTTTAACTTTTAAAAGAGAATTATGAGCTCTAGATCTTTTTTTGGGGAAAAAATAAATAAAATAAAATATTTTTCAACGCACTAAAAATTGCTTTAAGGTGTCTTTAAAACTAAAAAAGCTTTAACACTAAAGTTGAAATTTTAAGTTTTTAGAGGGGAAAAACTCTATAATTACTATTCATATTTTATAAATTCATAATTCAAAAGTGAAATTCACTATAATTTGCTAAATACTCAAAACACCAAAAATAAATTTCAATTAAAAAGGGAGAAAATGCCAATGTTATCTAGTGTTACTAGAGTGGATCAAAATTTTGTAACTTTAAAAGGCAAAATCAAAATTATCCTAAATTTTATTAAGTGTATAATTTAAAATTTAATCTATAACTTAAGTGTAATTTCTTAAGTGTTGTAACTTAGGCTCTATAATTGAACCCAGTAGAATGTTTGCATTGACAAATGGAGTAAAAAATATGTTGTAGTTATTAAATTCACCTATATAGGTTTTATTCGTTAATAAAAACCTAATGGTTAAAATTTTAATATTAATTATTTAAATTTATACTATTTTGAAGTTATATGAGAACCTAAAATAATGATTTCAACTGCTTTGGCTGATTTTTAAGTGAAATCATATTTTGAAAACACAATTTCAACACTTAAAATTCTGTTTTATATTTTTTTCGATGAGAAGGAAATGAAAAAAGGGAAAGAGTGAAAGCTCAAATAGTGTAAAACACTATAGCTAATTTAGACTCCCATTTTTGAATTACGGCTTAGTTGCTTTTACTCTAACTTAACTAAGTGCAGAACAAAAGTAAATGATACGCAATAAAACCAAAACACTACTCTAAGGCATAAGCAAGTACAATAAATAATAAATGTAAAGCTTAAAGAGTAGGGAAGAGAGATGCAAATACAAGATAACATCGAGACGTGTTATCGAAGAGAAAATCGAAATACTCGGCGAAAAACCTCACTGCGGCCCTCCAAGCCGAAATCAATCCACTAGTGAATAAAGTTAGAGTACATGAATAACGAAAAGACCCTCCAAGCCTAATCTACCCAATGTACTTGAACCCTCCAAGTTCCTGCTACCAACGGGCTTCACGAAGCCATGTCTTCATTGGTTATCTAGATCCTGCAATTAGCTCCAAATTGCATTTGCCACTCAATGGCTTCTTCCAATGCTTCTCATATGCACCAAAACTTCTCTCAACACTCAGAATGGGTGAAGTAAGTGTTTGGGCTAAGAACCTCTCAAGGATGTGTAGATGGAGAGGTAGGAGTAAAGGAAACTTTAGAGAAATGGTGTAGATGATTGTGGGTATACAATCTCTAACTCTCAAGTGTTTGGTTAGGGTTTTCTCTCTCAAAAGTTTCTTGGAAAAACTCTTTGTTACAATTTCATGAGTAATGAGGGCTTATATAGTATTAGTAAAGGTATGTGAAAAGGCATATGTGAAAAGGCACACTCAAAAACATCCAGGCAGAGAGTTTCGCAAGTCACTCGCGACTTGGCCTGAGTTGCGAATGACTCGCAAAATCCAACCTAGCAAAGAGACTCTTCAAATTGCAGCATGTGCTTCTCACGTGGCCTTTTGCTGGTTGGCATTCGTGAGCCAATCGCGAGCTAGTCGCGAATTCTTCAACTTCACAGAATCTTCGCCAATCTCTCAAACATAGCCCTTACATTAAATCCCACAAAAAATACAGGGAAATGATTGATCAGAAATACAATCAAATTTGACATGGAATTAAAGCCAACATAAAACATAGTTGTAAATCACAACTTTACAAAGATAAGGGATTCAATTTCCTTTGCTTGGATAGAAGTAGGGGTGGTAAAATCTAACTAACATGTTTATAAAGAGGTCATGGGTTAAAGCTAAACGGGTTCGGGTCATATTTAGGTTGACGACTAACCAGTTAAATATATAGGTAGTGTTTGTGTTCAACATGCAAACCCGTCTGACTCGTTTAGTTTATAAAGTTATTAGCTATTTTGATATTATTGCTTAATTTATGGTTGTTTTTATATGTTTATTACTATATTTATAGTTGTAATTGTATTTTAATTTTAGATATATGAGAATTGATAAAAATTATATAGGTTAGGTATGACTTATTAATCAAATAGATTATTAAACGGGTCATTTACATTGACCTTTACATGACTTGTTAATTAAACAAGTTAAATGTGTCAGGTCGGGTCGACCTGTTTAATAAATAGGTCGTGTTTGGGTTGAAGATTCCTGACACGTTTACTAAATAGGTCGGGTTCGGGTCAACTCATATAGCCGAACACTCATAACTTGACACGACACGAACTCGACCCATGAACACAAATTGCCACCTCTAGATAGAAGAAAAGAGAGGAGAGGAAGGAAATGTGAAAAGAAATGATTTACATGAATCCCACCAAAAATTTTTTTTCTTCTTTTTTCACTCTCCCTCCAAATCTATAAAATTATTCTTATATCCTTAAAAAAAAATTTATAAAGATAAAATAGTAAAATGATCTTTTATTATTACTTATTATAAGATTATTTACATAGTTAAACACTCAATAATATTTTGTTAACGTACTAGTAAACGATTTTAACATAGTTTTATATATATATGAGATGGGTTCAAGTTACACCTTTTTTAGACCATTGATTTTTATTAAATCCAATGGTTAAAAACACACTATTAGCCATCTCATTATTTTTCTAAAAATAAGTGATGAAGCATTAAATGAGTCTCCCCACCCTCCAAATCCAGCCATTCTTCTTCTTCTAAGTAACTTTCTAAGTAAATATTGAGAATGAGAAAACATTGAACTTTTCTTTCATTGCTTTTAACAGTGGAATCGAAGTTGTGTCCATGTTTTATCATTTTTTTATGCTAAATTAAACCTCTAGCACTTCCCTCTTTCCCTTTTTTATAGGTTATATAAATATTAGTGGGTATTTATTTCTTTTAGGTTATTATAACCCATCTCATAGTTTCATTGTGGGCACAGGCGCATAGCAGAAAGTTTAGTATGATTTTTTAAATAATATAGTGTATCTAAAACTCATACCAACATGCAAAGACTATGCATGTGCTGCTTGTTAGCGATAGAAATAAAGCAAAGTCTCGTACAAAAGTAACAAAACATCTCAAATTCAAAACTCATACTGAAGTTTCTGCCCACACCAAAACTATATAGTGCTCTTTAATGGCTAGAAAGAAAAAAAAAATGATATTGTGCTCTACGGGTGGAAAGAAAAAGGGAAAAAAAAAGTATGGAAAGAAATTAATATGGAAAGAAAGAAAAAAAAATTATAATATTAATTAGGTAATGAGGGGAAAAGGAATAACATTTAATGATGTTTTTTCAACCGTTAGATCTTTTAAAAATCAACGGTGTAAAAAAGGTGTAACTTTACAAGAGTTACACCATGTGTAACTTGAACCCATCTCTATATATATATACACACAAGATAGAAATTTTCTTTCATTGCTTTTAACAGCGGAATCCAAGTCGTGTCCAAGTTTTATCATTTTTTTTATGCTAAATTAAACCTCTAGCACTTCCCTCTTTCCCTTTTTTTACAGGTTATATAAATATCAGTGGGTATTTATTTCTTTTTGGTTATTATAACCCATCTCATAGTTTCGTTGTGGGCATAGGCACACAGCAGAAAGTTTAGTATGATTTTTTAAATAATATAGTGTATCTAAAACTCATACCAACATGCAAAGACTATGCATGTGTTGCTTGTTAGCAATAGAAATAAAGCAAAGTCTCATACAAAAGTAACAAAACATCTCAAATTCAAAACTCATACTGAAGTTTCTGCCCACACCAAAACTATATAGTGCTCTTTAATGGCTAGAAAGAAAAAAAATGATATTGTGCTCTACGGGTGGAAAGAAAAAGGAAAAAAAAAGTATGGAAAGAGAGAAAAAAATTATAGTATTAATTAGGTAATAAAGGGAAAATGAATAACATTTAATGATGCTTTTTCAACTGTTAGATCTTTTAAAAATCTACAGTGTAAAAAATGTGTAACTTTACAAGAGTTACACCAGGTGTAACTTGAACCCATCTCTCTCTCTCTCTCTATATATACACAAAAGATAGAAATTCTACTCTAGAATTATCTAAGTGTATATGTGTGTGAAATTCTTTCTTGGAAACTTGAACCTCGGCCTATGCCCCCCACACCCCACACCCCACACCTCACAAACACTTATACTTGTAGAGTGATCATCGCGCCAAGGGTGCGCCACGATGATTTTAACATTGTCAAACACTCAGGTTATGTTTAGTAACAGTTTTTGTTTTCTATTTTCAAAAACTTGTTTATGAGAATAGAAAGAAAAAACTATTTTCTTGTATTTTTGAAATCAGAAACATGTTTGGTTAGTTGAAAAAAAAAGTTTTTTGAAGAAAAAAATAGAAAATACTGAAATATGTTGTTACTGTGAGAGACTGCGCCCCCGACCCCTTTTTTAGGTGTTGGGCCAAACCCACGTGAATGGGTGGAGTCGTGTTATTGCCTTTTAAAATGGAGGTTCGACTGATTATATTTTCCCCTTTAGATTAAGGGTTTTACAATGGAGTCGTCACTTATTTAATTATTGGAAAAAATAAGAAAACCCAAATTGAAAAATTCCTTATTTTATTAATTTGAAATTGAATTTACATTAATCGTAGGAAATTACATGATTTTGGTCCTAGATACAATCTAAGATAAAATACATAGCTTTGTTTCCTAGTTACAATCTAGAAATTGAAAATTACATGGATAAGTATTTTATTTACTAACCCTTGATTAAAGCTCAGAGGCTATGTTACAAGGTGGGAAGGTGTTAGATACCCACCTTGCCCGATTAAACCGGTCTTCTAAATTATGGTGGCCAACATTCATACCACATAATCCAATATGTCGTCAATCAATTTGCGTGTTGAATTTAATGTGTGTACATGTGATAAACCCTAATTCAATTTATTAAGCATTTCATTTGGATCGAAAAATAAATTCTAGTAAATGTGTGTGGATGGTGATATTCTAAATTCAAGGATTTGAAAGAATTATTAAACAAACATCTTTTTCATGTTTTTGATATGGATTTAAGATTAAAACTACTGTTATGCATGAACATGTGATGAACAACTAAGAACATGTGAAGAACACATAAGAACATTTAAGAACATTCAAACATATTCAAAGGAATTTAAATAATTACTATAATCCTTTAATCTTAAATTCTCATTATGGCAGCATAAAAAATAAGTTAGGGAAAGGGGTTATACATTCATGCAAGATCCATACGGCGGAGGAGGAAACTCTTGGTGGAGGTCCTAAATGTGGAGGAAAAGAAGAGTTCCTTGAGTTTCAATAAGACCAAGATATGACAAGACTACTCTACTTCACTAAAACTCAAGAGAGGAGAAGAGAGAGTTTCTTTTTCTTTTTTTTGTTTTATTTTGAATGAAGGAGAGGGGGGTTTATATAGTAGTGGTGGAGAAAATATGAATGAAATGTTATTTAATGAAGGTTGACAAAGAATCATGAACTTAGACCTTATTTTAGTCTTTGGGGAAATCGGGTGCATTAAATGTAGAGATTGGTGGGAGTGAGGAGCAAGCAAAATTCGGTTTTCCCGCGGCTACTGTAACAGCCTGTAGAGTCAACTTCAAAAAATCATATCTTACTCAATTATGATCGGAATTGTCTCGTTCTTATGTTTAAATTGAAGCCCTGGATGTCTAGTTCTTATGTTAATTTCAGCACAATTAACATTAATAGGTTCCAAATTAGTTCCCAATTAACATTAATAGGCTCCAATCACTCTCATTTCAGATTTAATTAGTTCCAAATTTACCCTAATTAAAAGATAATTGCAAAAATTACTCATTGAATAATTAATGTTTAACTATCTAATTAATTAGGTGTGTGCAACCTTACCATAAAATGTAGTCCTAACCAATTAAATTATGACACATCATTAATCTCAAATTGATTATAATTATAACCAATTGGAATCAATTGTTCATAATCACATATAGTCGGACTCAATTTGTGATAGTGCATCTCGGTCATTAAAACTTGATTTGATGATAACTTTCAATCTGTTAGTCCGATTAGGGCTTATGACCAGTCAATTTAATCGTTATAACATCAAGATCATTTTGGTGAAATGAGATTAAGGATCTAGTAACCAGAATCAAGATGCATATTTCCAATGCGAAATTACCCTTTTACCCTTCATGTGAGGTTAAATGCGGGTTGTAAAATGGGGTGTCAACAAAATGCCTCTCATTGGTAGAGCTTGAAAAGCGAATGTTAATGTATGAAAGAGACACCTAAATTTACAATCAGTATTTAACCGTGGTGAATGTATGATGCATATAGATAAAAATGCAGATGGTCATGTTATGGATCAAAATGTGGACCGAATTTCAGGGGAGATTGCCTACGTACCTCTTGGTGAGAGGATTAGGTTCAAACGTAGTTCATACATGCAGCCTTTTTTTTTTTTTTTTGGAAAAAAAAATGAGTACAAGACATGCTTACCAGTGGTCACAACAAAATGAGGATTTCAGTTGTGCTTTCTAGAGGACCAACAATCTTGAATTTTAGACGTGCTTCCCAGAGGTCCAAGGATTTGAATTTTGTACGTGCTTCCTTGAGGTCCGATGGATTTAAAGTTTGGACATGCTTCCCAGAGGTCCAAGGATTAGAATTTTGGACGTGCTTCCCATAGGTCCATTGAAATTGAATTTTGGATGTGCTTCCCAGAGGTCCAAGGATTTGAATTTTGGACGTGCTTCCTAGAGATCCGATGATTTTGAAGTTTGGATGTGCTTCCCAGAGGTTCGATGGAATTGAATTTTGGACTGCTTCCCAAAGATCCAAGGATTTGAATTTGGACATGCTTCCCAGAGGTTCCTTGAATTTGAAATTCGGATGTGCTTCCTAGAGGTCCATTGAAATTGAATTTTGGACGTGCTTCCCAGAGGTCCAAGGATTTGAATTTTGGACGTGCTTCCTAGAGGTCTGATGGATTTGAAGTTTGGACATGCTTCTCAGAGGTCCAATGGAATTGAATTTTGGACGTGCTTCCTAGAGGTCCATTGATTTGAAATTTGGACGTGCTTCCCAGAGGTCCATTGAAATTGAATTTTGGACGTGCTTCTCAGAGGTCCAAGAATTTGAATTTTAGACGTGCTTCCCAGAGGTCCAATGGTTTGAAGTTTGGAAGTGCTTCCCAGAGGTTCGATGGATTTGAATTTAGACGTGCTTCCCAAAGGTCCAATGGATTTGAATTTTGGACCTACTTCCTAGAGGTCCAAGTATTTGAAATTTGGACGTACTTCCTAGAGGTGTCCGATGGATTTGAATTTTGGACGTGCTTCCCAAAGGTCCAAGGATTTGAAATTTGGACATGCTTCCCAGAGGTCCGATGGTGTGAAGTTTTGGACGTGCTTCCTAGAGGTCCAATGGATTTGAAGTTTAGACGTGCTTCCCAGAGGTCCGATGGATTTTTGGAAGGCATAATTCCTGCCGATGTGTGTGGGCCCTTTACCCTAGTACCTACAAAATAAATATTTCTAGTTAGTAACAGAATTATTCATTGAAAATTTGACATACCTAGCCAATGCCCCTAGTTTGGGACATATCTCATGCTTGATGTTGCACCACTGGAGAATATGGAAGAGGATCATATCTTTCTGTTCTTGGTTCCTGAGGAAGAATTTAATGAAGATTTTTCCCAAGACTTCTCAAAATTTTTTTTTTTGAAAGAATTGGAAATCTTGAAATTTTTTTTTGAAAGAATTGAAAATCTTGATTGATTTTTTTTTTTGAAAGCGAACTAAGAAGCACGAGCCCAATGCCCCTAGTCCCAAGGCTTTTTGAAAATTCTCTCTTTTCTTTTCTTCTCTCTCTCTCTCTCTTTTTTTTTTTTTTTTTTTGAAAGATATGGAAATCTTTAGAAAAAAAAAAATTGAAAACCTTTTTTTTTTGGGAATTTTTTTTTTTTTTTTTTTTTTTGAGATTTGAAGATTTGTTCATTATCAAAAAGTGAAGAAGATGAAGATGAAGATGGAGTAAAAGTGATGAAGATTTATTAATGATGATTTTTTTTTGAAAAATCTATCCTTTGAATGAGAATAACTTTGGCTAGAAGTTGATGCGGATTTCTGGATAAGTCCTTGCTTAATTCCTACAAAAAGATAATTTCAATTAGCAATGGACTTATTCATTGAAATGAATTGGAGGTACTTACCCAATGCCCCTAGTTTGGGGCATATTCCATGCTTAGATTGAAGCTGAATTCATTTGATGTTGTGACCATTGGGGAACATGAAAGAAGATCATGGTCCACCATCCTTGGTTCTTGCAAAAAGGCTTTCTTTCTCTAGCTTGTTAGAAACCAATTATTGTGAAAACATTTTTTGCCAATGTCCTTAGTGTGGACATGCTTGCAAACAAATGGATTAATGCCTCAAATGAAAACATACTTCCATGCAAGAACATCATATTTGCACACAATAGAAATAGGCCAATGCTCCAAGTTTAAACGTGCTTAATGCAAACAAATGGGCTTAACCTAACATGCACCCAAACAATTTTGTCACATTGTTTTGACTTTATTCTCCAAGGTTGTTTGGGTGATTGGGACCAGGCCTCTGAAAGGCTACCTACGTACCTCTTTCATAGAA
Organism: Quercus tomentella; assembly: GCA_028535165.1. Classification (NCBI taxonomy): domain Eukaryota; kingdom Viridiplantae; phylum Streptophyta; class Magnoliopsida; order Fagales; family Fagaceae; genus Quercus; species Quercus tomentella. The sequence continues at coordinate 47,725,316 of JAPQVY010000100.1, forward strand.
GATCAAGTCAAGACATAATTCAAGAGAACTGGATTTTGAAAAAGAATGGTTTTTTTTTTTTGTGGAAATGAGATTTCTCTTTCTTTCTTCTTCTTCTCTCTCTCTCTCTCTCTTTTTTCTTTCTTCTTCTTTTTTTTTTTTAATGAACAAGAGGTGATCCTTTGAACAACCATTTTTTTAAGAATCAAACAAACCTCTTTGATTAGGAAAGATCAAGATCATTAAACTCATGTAATCAAATTTGCATCATCCTTTTGAACATCATTAGATTAAGTCTCCAAAGGCAATCAAGAAATGAAATGTGATAATATTTATGAATCACATTGTTGGGTGCAAACAAAGAGAGTGCTCCAGGTTTGGAAGTTCTTTTGAGTCATTTTGAAGATTTGAGAATTTGAGAAATTTTGTCCTCGGGCATATCATCTTGTGGGGTTTGACAATTTTAAGCATTTTTCCTTTTTAATTCAAGGGGAAAATATTATTAGAGTTTAAGACGCGCCTACAATTAGCAAGACTTCAAGGAGGTCTTATTCATGGGTTGTAATATAGGCTGGGTTTAGGTTATGAAATGAATGATAAAAAGGCTCAAAATTCCCTATGATGTTCCCCCAAGTATGCATTACTCAAATAGGTGGAAACCTTATCTCTATTTTATCTAAGGATAGAAACTTGTGCTCGGTTCGATTCTCGTCACTGAACATGTGGAAACATTATCTCTATTTTATCTAAGGACAGAAACCTGTGCTCGGTTCAATCCCGGTCATCGAACAGGTGGAAACCTTATCTCTATTTTCTCGTAGGACAAAAGCCTTTGTTCGGTTTGATCTCGGTCACCGAACAGGTGGAAACCTTATCTCTATTTTCCCGTAGGACAGAAGCCTTTGTTCGGTTTGATCCCAGTCGTCGAACAAGTGGAAACCTTACTTCCTCAAGTTAGTTAAGAACGGAAGTCCGGTTCGGTTCGATCCCGATCACCAACCAAGTGCACACCTTAACTCAATCACATAACATCTATAAATGAACAAAGTAAAAACATGGCAGAAATTATTTAACTCCAACAAAAAGTAATAGCAATGAGAATTGTTCACAAATATTACCGAAACTAATGTCTTGTCACCACATCCCGGTGACCATGGGCAAACCAAGTAAAGCGAATAAAGTAAATAGAAAATTTTATTTCTCAAGCAGTAGGGTCATGGGGTTGATCTGGTTGAATTGGGGTCATTTCCACGGATGGTTGGGTAGCAGAGTTTGGAAGTTGTGATTGAGTCAAGTCCAGCACAACACCAGGATTACTGGTGATCTCGAGGTCAACCAATTCCACATAGGAGTCAATCTCCTGCACCAACTCCCTCATACTAGAAGTGTCTTCTTCTTCTTCGGCGCTAGTGGGATTATGAACTGGGGGAGGAGGCTTCGGGTAGGGTATTTGCTCGGGGTTCCTTAGTGGGGAATCATCGGACACCCCCATCACTTGTAGAGCAGCCATCCATCCCTCACCGAACCTATGTCATCGTGATTGGTAGATAATTGGTTCCACGGAGTTCTTGGCATCCGTGAAACCCGCATTGTACCATTTTTCCTCACAAGCTTCTAGGGCCGCCTTCAGCTCGACAATTTTTAGCCTGTGCCAAATTTAGACTCTCGGCTTTAGCTAGCTCGAGCTCCGTTCCCCCTAGTTTCGCATCCATTTCCATTAGCTTTTACTCTGCCAATGCCCGGTCCCTCTCAACCACTCGCGTCCTCTCCTTGGCATCCTTCGTAGCCTTACCCTTATCCCTTACCGTGGCCTTAGCAACCTCCTTCAGGGCTTTTTCTCTATCAGCCTCCTCGGCAGCATCCTTCAACCAATCTTCAATTATATAAGCCAACTGCGTTGCCTGTTACAACAATATCGATGAATATAAAAAGGAAAAAAATACGCATATATTTGTGTAACAAAAGGAAAAGGACAAGGTGTATTACCGCGATTAAGTGCCATTGCAACTGAGTGTGGCTGGCGAAAAAGTGCATGTCCTTGGGAAGTTGTAGGCCTTGTCCAAGACTTTGGGCAATCCGGCCACCCTTACCCTAAGCCCAACTTCTTACGCTGGAAGTCACCAAGAGTGACTCGTTCCCGAGCCTGAAGATCATGTGCCATCCCACGGCAGGGTAGGAAGAGGAAGATGCCATGTTGGATCCAACCTGCATGGTTGAGCGTGTGCCACCTGTTGGTTCCCGGATGACCACGGTAGCCGGGGTAGAAATCGGGGGAGTCCTTAGGGGACTGGTTGGCAGTGCGTTGTCTTTTTCGAGTACAGGTAGCTGGAGGGGGCTGATTCCCACCTTGAGGCTATTGCTGCTGCGCCGTAGGACGGGCACCGGGCAGAAACCGGTCAACTTTCATTGTCCTCCGAACGACCATCTCGCCTTCTCCTTGTTTGACCTCTGCTTCTGAGGAATTTACCGACTCGACCTCTGCTTGATCGGCTAGCTAGACTTCAGCACAACGCTCCTCAACTGGTATGTGAACGGCATGACCTTGAAAAATAGAGTTGGCCAAAGCGTCCTTCACAGGTACCAATGAATTTGCCCTAATCAACCAGGGGCTGAGGTCCTGAGCTTCGCCTACTGTTAGGTTTGGAGGAAGGAAGTTTGGATGTCGTACGTCAATATAAGACAATAGTGGGCTGTCCACCAGTAGAGCCTGTCCAAAAGGTTGGTAGGTTGAATAAACCGGGGTGTAGCCGAGTATAAGGTGGGATGCCTGAAGTTGCCCGTTGAAGTTGACGAAAATCTCTGACTGGAGTACAAAATTCAGGTCTCTCACATGCACCATGCACGACTCTGATGTCCGATCTAAACCTTTTACCCTCTGCGTCAAAGCAAAACAAAAAATTGGTTAGTACATGTTTAAACGACAACAAAGACAAACAAACCACACCAAAATAAAAACAGAATTAAATGTGCACGGTACCGACCAACATCCCGAGGCGAAGTCGGGCAGGTGAGTTCATTGGCATGCCAATTGCCGCTCACACAAACATACTCTCCCTTAGAGTTTTGTTAGAGTCGGGAAGACATGATATTAGCCGTACTCGTACATCCCTAACTTTTAGATAGTATGTTGTTCTTATGTTACCGCACAAACTATACATAAAATTTATGTCATGGTGGTCCAGCTATAGCCCATACAAGTGATTTAGTCGGCTAACACAACTCACTACTCGGTAAAAATTAGGGGGAGTTGGTCAGGACATAAACCATAAAATCTAAGGGTCCTAAGTATTAGAGGGTCTACAGGAAATCTAACCCCTCATTCTAAGATAGCCATTAATGGAAAATACACTACTTAAGGGCGTCGCTGAAGAGCAATATCGCCCTCATGACAATATGTTACCTCTACATCACCAGGGATATCATAAACTGCCCTAAAATTGGCTAAGGCTGCCTCGGTGTTAAGAAGATGAGAGAAACCCATTCTTAATTCTAGAGTAAGAAAAAGAAATTGAATAAAAGAAAGTAGTGAGCAAAGAAACTTACTCTAGGCTCTAGGAATTTATGATCTCGGTTGGAGAATCTATGCACGGGAAGATTATGCTCGACAATGAAAGATTTGAAAGAGTAAGGACATAAAAAAATGATATGAAGAGTAGGAAGACACTAAATATAGGGAGAAGGCATTTAATGGAAAAAGAGCAGAAAAAGTCTTTTCAAATTTCGTTTTGTAACTCCCACACACGTGGCATTGGTTCATGAATCGTCAGGTCATTATTACGGCTGGATTTGACAGGCTGACATAACACTTCTTTTAAGGGGGCATTAATAACTATCTTATCCTCCATTTAATGACCGACGGTTAAACTTCCCGAGGAATCCCTAGTTTGCCAGGGTACGTCCTTGATTCGTTCCCGGTTGCCGGACACGAATCAAGGGGGGACTATTGTACAGCATATGGCCTCAGGCCCACTTGGCCTTGGGCCTTGGCATGGACACACCCGTAAAACACTCTTAAGCCCAGGCTCAATAGTATGCTCGTTCCACTGATCGCAAGTTAGACATGCTCATGCTGATCATGTATGGACTGGTCGGGGGCTGTACTTACTAGGGGCAGCCCGTGACCTCGGCAACTTGGAATTGCCTTGGGGATTACCGCTGCTGAGCAACCTTTTGGGGGTTGGAACCAATTCCAACACCATTGCCACTGTTTCCAAGGAAGCACATTCCTTGTCAGGAATAATTAAATCGGGCCTCACCCACACGAGTGAGACCAGAAGGTAATCATGAGTACCCCACCAACCTCAAGATATAAATAGGAGAAAGGAGTAGAGAGAAGGGGGGGGGGGGGGGGGATCATTCGGAGTGAAAGAGAGAGCAAGAGAAAGAACACTAGTAAAATGAGAGTAACTTAGAGGGAGAGGGAAGAGAGTTCTACTAAGGAAAAGCAACACATAATCTAAGCTTGGCTAGGAATTACCCATAGTAGGAAATCCATAGCCCACATTATAAATTAATTGTCAGTCCAATCTTGAATCCAGTCCATTAAGGGAGTTCGGGCACGTACACCTTTCATGGATTAAAATTCGTGAGAAAGTTGTTTATGGTACGCACGTAAATATGTCTTTGTAGTTCCAATTATATATCAAGTTGAACGAGTACATGATGGGAAACGCTTTGCTACCCGAAGAGTAGATGCGATACAGAAGGGAAACATTGTATTTACATTACTTGCTTCATTTCAGGTATGAGTTAATTGCATGTTATTGAAATTTTCCTGAGTTGAGTTTGGCCAGTGGTTACTTTGATCATGATGCATTTTGGTTGCCATGATTTTTTTATGTGGTTTTGAAGGTGTGAATATTTAAAATTATTTTAGTGTTGCAAATATAACATTCAATTAAGTTGATTTTACAGAAAGAAGAAGAAGGGTTTGAACACCAGGAAGCAACAATGCCTTCTGTACCTGCTCCAGAGATGGTAACTGATATGTGCTTTCCATTTTTTTTTTTAGACATTTTCCCATTTCTTGCTGTTTTAATTATTGAACTCCAACTTGCAGCTTCCATCGATGGAAGAGCTACATGAGAGACATCTCACTGATCCACGTCTTCCAAGGTAAGATTTGTACTATGCAATTCACAGGTTATCGCTATCTGCACTTGCATATGGACATTCCATATCTCCACTACTTAGATATAAATGATTCATCTTTCCTCGTGTATTGCATATTATTCTATAATTTATTGGTTCTTGATTATTGTTTTGTTTATTTGTTTTCTTGCTGGTGTGTTTTTATGTACTGTTTAATGATCACAGTAAACACTAGGTTTGGGAGTTTTTAAAAGAACAGAATGGAATATAGTGTATTTGGAAGTTTTAAAAGAAGTAACAGAAATAAAATAAATATATAGTTTTATTATAATACCCAACGCATTATTTGTGTCAAAATATGGCGACGCCACGTGCAACTCAGGGTGTTCCTAGGAACACCCTAACCTGGAAAAATAAAAAAATAAAAAAAAAATACAAAATTTTTTATATTTGCTCTGTATTAGGAATACCCTCAATCATAAAATTAGGAACACCCTCAAAATTTTTTAAAAAAAAAAAAAAAAAAAAAGGAAGAAGAAGAAAGCCCAAAAAAAAAATTTTGAACTAAAATCTAAAAATAAAAAATTGTAACAGAGCCAAGCCCACAGAAACTCGGCAAGCCCAACAGATTACAGAAGTAGCAAACCCACAGATTCTCAAAAAAAAAAAAAAAAAACCCCAATACAGAGTTGCAGAGCAAATCAAATCAGAAATCACTTCTAAATCAGAAATCCCTAAAGGCCTAAAGCAAACCTAAAGAGTAAAGACAGAGCAAGCAACGCCTCAATCCCTCAGAGCAACGCCTCAGGCTCAAGCCAACTACTAACAGCTGGAGTCATGGAGATTAGATCGGTCACATCGCTCGCAACTCGCTCATCGTTGGAGATCGGTCCAATCCAGATCGTCGTCGTTGCTCGGCTCGCTCACCCCTCATCGCTCGTCACTGGTCGCTCACCACTGCCCTCATCGGAGATCGCCCGTCGCCTCGTCACTGCCTTAGCGACCTCAGCCTTCAAGCCTCCTTGCTCGGTTGCTCCGGTGCTCCCTCCCTCAAGGTATTTCATTTTACTAAACTAATTTCACTCTATTTTTCTCTCTGGCTCTCTCTCAGTCTCTCTCTCTCTATCTGAATCACTAAAATGAAAATTATGAGTCTCTCTCTCTCTCTCTCTCTCTCTCTATTCTTTAAGACTAATTTTAATACTTTGTCTTTATCTGATTTTGTGATTGGGCCGCTGAACTGCTGAAGCTTTAACTTTATCTTTATTAATATTTGGCTTTTTTTTGACTTTTTGAATTTGGCTTTATCTTAATATCTTATCCGTTGGTGTTGGTGGGTGTTGGTGTGTGTGTTTGTGTCGGTGAGATATTAAATTATTAATTGTCTTTTAGTGTAATGTGTATTGTGATTTGTGATTATAAAATTTTCTGATTGGCAGCTGGCTCTTGTGATTGGGGAAATTTTCTTGAGGCTTGACCGGCTTGTCTATTGAGTGGAGTGGGGTGGGGGTGGGGGTGGATGAACACATGGGGCCGGGTAAACAATAATTAAAGCAGTGTAATGTGCACATCAGCCCATGGGATGTGTAATGTGCACATGGCTGGCTCTTTTAGTGTAATGTGCACATAGATGTATGCTAGTGCAACTAATAAGCAATAATTTAATTAACCATTAATTAATTGGGGAAAGCAACTAATAAACAATAATTAATAATTTAATTAACCAATACATTATAAAAGACAAACAAATTAAATTATGTTAGGCTAAAAAAAATTAATAATTTAATAATTAATGAAATAACAATACAACAAATTATAGTTTATAAAAGACAAACAAATTAATGAAACAACTAAACAACAATAATTAATAATTTTATTAATATGTCAAATGAACTTATAGTTTATTGTATAGGTACCTTTGTTCATTTCTTTTCTTTTCATTTTTTTTTTCCTTTTGAGGTTTTTCGGTGTACAAAATGCAAATTTGTTTTGGTTTTAAGAACTTTTTTTTTTTTTTTTAAGCACAAACTTCATGCTGGCCAAATCTTGAATTTCGAAACACCCGAAATAGACCGAAATGACCCGAAATTTTTTCTAAGTGGAATAGGAACACCTTGGACAAAATTCCTGGAGTCGCCACTGGGGATAAAATTGATAATTTACCACCATTTCATTAAAGGATTGAGTGTTACTGCCACTTTAAGAAGGAGTGTTTAGAAGGAAATGAGATGGAATGAGCATTCTCTCCTAATCATTCCATTCCTTCCTACTAAACTCCCAATTAGGAAAATGGTTGGAATGTTCTTAAAAATCCCTTTCAATTGTGCCACTCCATTCCTCACCCCACCCCAACCCCCCTCCCAAATGGAAGTTAGTTTAGCTATTTGACAAGGAAAATCCTATTTAGTTTAGATATTTGACAAGGAAAATCCTATTAGGCAAACCTATATGTTTCTTGGACAATTTATAAAGTCCTAGACTATAGTTCTTGTTAAATTGGAATTTCAGAAATTTGTTAGAGAGCTTTATATTGTGATCCCATCTTTCAACCTTCGTTTGAGAGTTCATAAGGAAATGAAATGGAATATATAAGTAAGGGAAAGAAATGGACTAGAATTAAGTAATCTTATTTGGATGTTTAAAAAGAATAGCTTGAAAGATCTGTTTATGAATCAAGAAATTCAAAATATAGGAGAATTACTAAATTCTTTATTTTGTGTTCAGTAACTTTTAGGTTTGGTACAAGGCTGCCTCATTTAGCAACCAAAACCATCTTTAGGATTTAAAAGAAGGTAAGTTATATATTATATAGGAATTCACCATTCAAAAAAAAAAAAAATATATATATATATATATATATATATATATATATATATTAATATTATAGGAATTCACCATTCCGTAGGATGTTTTAACGTTTAAAGATATGAGGCTAAGGATGAATGTCCACCTTTACTTGCTTTGAAAAGAGGCTATTTTTGGTATTGTCAAGCTCACTATATAGTTATCGCTCACTATATAGTTATCTATGCTACATGGGAGTCTTAGGATACACGTGGTATGGTTGATGGTATACTTCTCTACCAGGCTATTAAAAAAAATCTACATACATTCATGAGTATAAATTCAGTTTTTTTTTTTTTTTTTAATATAATTTTTTTATGAGTAAAAAAAATTTCATTATGAGAGAAAAGGGTCACAACCCATGGGAAGTATACAAGAGATACACCAAAGAGTCAAGAATAAGTTTTTTTTAAAAAAAAAAAACGAGAAATTTAGATGAGGTAGAAAAAAGAAAAATAATCACCGGCAGCAAATGCATGCAAGCACACCTACACACAGACATAGTGTTTTCTCTATATCAGATCCTATTTGATATAAGCTTGTGTGCCTCCAGTAAAGTAGACCGGGATAGCCTTCCAGTTAGAGCCTAAGAATAAAGCGAACCATAATTATGTCTGTAGTCGGATTCACTTGAAGATAGGAACCAGAAAATCTGCCATATATGCGACCTGTCAACTTGTTTAAACTGAATTGTATTTAATGCTATCAATACTTTTCTGCTAGTTTTAGGAATTGATAGAGACAAGCATGGGACATTGTTTCGTAGTTCTGTTCTGTCTGCTTATGTTTTGCTTTGAGTACTGTTGCTTGTTTTTCCTGGGTAACCTGTACTTTGCAGTAATTGTGAAATTGGATGGATTTTCATTGTTATTGTACCTAAAGATCATCTTTTGATTATGAGCCTAATAACCGAATGAAAGCTGTTGTTTGGTTAGATTATTTACTCTAATTTTTTCATCTTAAATAGCTAAAATGTGTTTGGCTGATTTAGGACTTATGGGAACAAGATGGCCACTAAAAATTTCATCCCTTGGCCCATAGAGATACAATTTTGTGAGCCCAATGCTTAAACCAATCAGACTAAATCTCCTCCAAGGTTAGCCTGGTTTATTGTGTTGGATATTCATCTTTTCCTATGGGCTAAATATGCACATCACTTATTCTAGAAATATGAATATGGTTTTTGCTTGCATGCAAATCTATGTTTACAAGCCACATCTTTTGGGTACATTTGATTTGTATTGCAGTTCGAGGTATTGGTTTAGAGCAAAAGGCAAACTCTCTGATGATCAGGCCTTGCATAGGTAAGGAAAACCTTTTTATAAATATATATCCAAGGTGGGTTCTGCTTTGCTTGAATAAAAGCTGAGCAGAATGAGTATCTCATAATGAGCAATGTGGCCTTTTGTATTGTTCTGCGTTGTTTTTGAGGGAACTTTATACTGTAATTATTGGTATATTCCAATTAAGTTAACAAGCCATATCATCTATCTGTTATATTTACATGACTAAAAATCAGCCTCACTGTTATTTTGACCCTTCGTAGAGGTCAGGATGAAAATTTTTGTTGGTGGGCCTTGCCCCAAGAAAGGTTTACTTGGCATATATAAAAGAGTTCTTGGGACAGTTTACCCGCACAAATAATGCTCTATGTGATGTTTGTTGTACTCTTAATCAAATATAAATTCAAATATTATTAATGATATCTGGATAAAGGTCCAATTTACCTGGCTTTATTTTTGTTCCTTTTTTTAATATGCTTTTTTGGTCATTTGCTGATGTGTAGTGGCATATACTTCAGATCTGATATTTCTTCAAGTATGAATCCCCACCATCGGAAGAATTTGAAGACAAGTGCTGTTAGTCTGGACCGCTCGTAAGTATCTGCGTCATATTACCAGATGATTAAACACCAACACCATAGTGTGTGGCCAATATGCCAAAATTATAGAGTACTTTTATATTCAATGTCAGTTTAAAAATATAGGGCCTGCTTTTATATGGAGCTTAAGCTGTTATATGTCTGAAAAAGATGATCAAATCATATTTTGCTAACATGGCTCTTGGTTTTAAACGAGAAGCATCAAGCATGAAGTGAATTCAGGTAACTATTGCCTTGTGGCAAACTGCATTTTAAAAAAATTGGACAACTCCTTTTGTATTGCTGAATAGATGCACTGCTACTATCATTTATCAAATGATGTTTCTGGCCATGTCTTGGAAGTATCTCTGTTGGCAAACTTAAATATCCTGACGTACATGTCGTCAACTATTGTATTTGCATTTAAGTTCATGGTCAAAGTTGATTGAAGAGCATTCCTTTGCCACTTTTTTCAATCATTACTATAAGCTTGTTTTCAATTCCATCTCGGGATGCACTTTCACTGGCCTCTCAGAGCTGATGACTGGCTATTATTTGTGGTACGTGCCATAAAGTGTTTAGTTTTGTTTAGATGCTTGTGCTTGCAAGTTTGTTTTGGATTTTTCCCCCAGATATACAGTCCCGTTGCCTACAATGCACGTGGTTTTGTTTCTGGTAAAATTTTCAATAGAAAGAGTGAGGTAAGGATTTCATTATGTGTTCATAAATAGCAGAAACAACCTTCTCTATTCTTCTTTAATTACCTCTTACTCTTTTTGCTGTTTTCTCTCCATCCAAGTTATGTCTGTGTCATGAACCGATTTATACATGTTTTGATGAGCAGAATCGGCAACTCAAGAGGGCCTAATTAGGGTGATTAAAAGTCCAATTCCACCTGTGACTTCGAAGCTGTGAACTGGTTGATGCTAGGTCGTGTCCATGGATTATTATGCTGAACTTTTGGTTATCCATCAGGTTTATGTGCCAAGATTCACACCCCCCCCCCCCCCCCCCCGGGCCTCTCTCTATTTTCCTTTTATGTTAAATATTCAATAATGATTTGTGCAATTGTAACGAGAATGAAAAAGGGTGAAAGTTAATAATTCCGACTATTTAAGATTTGCTTTTTCTCCGCCTCTTTCTTTTTCTCTTGAAAAATTATATCATGACAAAAAGCAATCACATGCATCATAAACCAGAGGTATAGCCCTCACAATATGTTAAGGCAAACGGTAGTCGGCTGGTCCCTTTACATGAGTTATGACTCATAAGTTACGTGCCATTGGCTAACCTAGTAATTATTCAAGGCATATTTTCCTATATTACTTTCAATATTGTGGATCTTGTGGGAGAAAGCTCATTTTGAATACATTGGTCCCCACTCCCCGTGGCTCTTTGAAGTAAATTAAAGAGAAGAGGGTGAGCTTGCTATATTATTAAGGGTAAAATGCACTCGCATTGCTTGTGATTTGAGCTTTGGCTAATTCTTATCACACACTCGTTATTGCACATTTCGTATACACTCTATGCCCTCATAGTTTTTACTGTTTTCAAAACACCATTTGAAAGGGAGTGTATTGAGTGTGCAATAGCAGGTGTGTGATAATCATTACTCTTGAAGTTCTATAACACTATCTTGGTTCTTTCAATTTCTAGTCATACTCATTGTGCGATTTAGTTGGTTTTATTTTTTCATTTTTTTATATCAATATTTCCTTTCACTTTTTTTTTTTTAATAGAAATAATTCACAGACTTGCAAGTGGCAAGTGTTCTAGAACTCTGTATGACCCCCCCCCCCCCCCCCCCCCTCCCACCTAAATCAGGAGAGGAATGGATTAGCATTGAAGAGCAAAACAGAGTGAAAAGTGAAAACAGTTTGTCATCCCTAACGGGGTTGTATTAATTTTGATGAAAGTAAGAAAAATGAGATAGACAGAAGAGGAATAGATTATAGTATTTTGAAGATGATACTGAGCTATACACAAAAAGGTTAAATTATATATATAAATCATTTATACACATACTTATAGACGGCAAGCGTGTGTGAATCTTGTAGTTATTGGTTTGGAGTCAATCTCATTTTCCCCTTTTGACATTGGTGTTCTTGTTTATCTAATGATTTTGGAGTCGCTCAAAAACCTAACTGTTAGGTGACAGCACTCATTACATTAAAGCTTTATTAATCCTAAAAAGGATGAACTACGGTTGATTTTTTGTTTTGTATTTTCTTTTTCTTTTTTGAGCTCCATAAAAAATGCTTCCTCAAAAGGAAAACTCCCTTCCCAACAATAGCCTTGCATTGATGTTCATGTCATGGAGGAAAATTGTAATGTTAGATAAAACTTTGTTGCACGGCAGATATGTTCTGGTGTCCATGAGTTAGTTCCTTGACGTACACAGCATCGAGCATAGACCCAATGAATGATCCCACTAGTGTTCAAAGCTCATTTTTCAGATTTTGAGTAGAACGAGAACGACCCTTTTTCCCTCCAGATTCCACTACTCCCTTGTATGTATGGGTATGGGGTTGGTCCACTTTAGGAAGAGAAAATTTATTTAATCTTTGGTTTATGTCGTAGCGTAGCGTAGCTGGGGACCCTTGCTCGGCTGCTACTCATCCCATGGGCCCAAGTTTGGCAATCTCCTCTTGCTGGTATGATCTCTTTGTATGCGTAATTTATTTGGGCTACATTTCATGGCTTTTAGCCTAATCTCATGAGTCATATCAACAGGTTTTGGGCCTCTTGTTGATGTGCCAACAGTGTCCTCAGCGAATGTTATATGCTGATTTTGAGATGTTATCTAATCTAGTTTTGATTTCATTACCGTCAGTTTGGGAGAAATTACCCTCCGTTTGTCTTGAAGTAATATTTTACAGGTAAAAATATTTTTCCAGGTGTTTGGTATGATAAGTAACTTTTTTTAAGCAAATCACCAAAACCGGTGGCTCAGTTGCTGGTGTCAAAAGTTTAGTGATCAGATTGCCAAAACAGTGTGTTTAGGTGACTGTCATCAGAGCGGTGTCTCCAATGACCGAACAACCAATGCTGGTGGCCGGAATGGTGTCTTTGACCACTAGAACGACAACGACATCTTCAATTATCGGAACTTTGGCACCGATAATTGACATAGATGTCTATAAACCAAGCATGTTAACAGATATTAAGGAATATGACGGTGTGAAATTGATAATAAAAAATATATATAAGTAAATATCATAATAGAAAATTTCCTAGAAATGGAAAAATAATGCTCGTATTCATTTATTTTAAAATTGACATAAAATTCAACTGACTTTTTATCAAATATTTTGAATCCTAAAGAAGTTTCCAGCTAAAAATTAATAAAAATAGCTTTTGATATTAGTTAATTCTGATGCAAACAGAAAATATTAAATAATATGGAAAGCTATATATGGAAATCTATAGTTTAAAAACCTTAAATGGGCAACTCAATAACAAACACGACCTTGCAGCAGATGCCAATAGCAGTCAAAATGAAGCTGAGCTAATTGAGTCAAACAAGAAGAAAGTGAGAACTTCATGGAGGGTTTTAAGGAGTAATCAAAGAAAAAGATATACGAACTTACGAAGCTCAAGGTGCATGTACTACTTCACACAAAACAGCAATTCTGAATTTCGAAGGAGACCCATTTACTTATGGGAACATGAATTGTGCACAGAATCGAGTTTTGGCTAAAGAATACAACTTTCAACCAATATGGGTCAAACCCAGTTGTGGAAAACTGAAATTGAAAGAGACCCAGGTTGAAGAACTTTAAAACAACAAAAGCAACAATGATCAGCAGCTGTACACAGACACAGGCATAATTACTTGGACGCCTTACAAAATATTATAAAAACACTTTGAAAAGCATATTTTGATTAAAGAAGACTGGGAAGTTAATAACAAACAGAGGTTTTGGTGGTGCTGAATTGGGAAAAGCTTGTAAGTAACCAAATCAATCTTGTTTGATAATAAAATAAATGAAATTTGAACATGTAATTTAGTTTGGTTATGATCTTGAACTCTAGCTTTATTAGATCTTTTTTCAAAAAAAAAAAAAAAAATAGAATCAAATGTTTCACAACCCACTAAATATTTTTTTCAGGGGTCTTTAAAACTAAAAACAACTTTAATGCTAAAGTTAAAATTTGGAAAGTTTCTCTGACCTAGGTCTTCTGGCGGCGCTAGAAACCCAGGTTTGTAGAATTTTGTTTCCTACTTTGTAGGAATCTTGTTCCCTCCCGTAACCTGTTGCGTTGAGGGCTAGTGGTTTTTTTCAAGTTCTGTGAGTAGTATTTAGCTACGATGGAGAACCTTGCAAAGGCCTGGACTCGTTTATCATTATCTGTGACTGAGGGAGATGTCTTCAACTTCGACAATCAGGTATGTAGGAAAGAATACACGCTGGCGGCTAAATTCTTTACAAAACGTGCTCTAAACATTGAGGCTGTCACTCGAACCTTAAAGCCTTTGTGGCGCACTAAGCAGGACTTTGAAATTCAGGACATGGGCAACCATATTCTGCTGTTCGTTTTTTAGAATGAAGCTGATGCTAACCGAGTGTTGTTAGGGGAACCATGGAGCTTTGATAAGTATTTGGTTGTCCTGCGTCGATATGAGGATGATAGTTCTCTGAAAAGGCTCAAATTTGATACGGCGAAATTTTGGGTCCAAGTCCATGATCTACCTGTTCGACGTGCGGTCACAGAGACTGCAGAAAATCTATGCAATGTGGTGGGGCAGGTGATCCATTCATATGATAGGACTGAGACAGAATGTGGTGATTTTATGCGAGTAAGGATGGAGATAGATGTTCACAAACCATTATGTAGAGGTAGGAAGGTTCGCTTCAATCCGGAAAGGGAGGGATGGGTGTCGTTTCGCTATGAACGATTACCTATGTTTTGCCATTGGTGTGGGGTATTGAATCATGATTCTAAGGAGTGTGATTTGTGGCTTCAAAGTAGAGGAGAGTTGAGAGCAGAGAGTCAAGAATATGGCTCATGGTTGAGGGCTAACCTCCTAAGTTTGTGGCGGAAAAAAGTGGTAAGAGTGTGTGGAATGAGGGCTCCTGCTGCATCTTCAAGTCGTGGGCCAGCTTTGTCTAGTGAAACACCAGCCATGAACACAGAAGTAGAGTTGCCTAGCCGTGATAATGGGTAACTAGGAAATCAGAGGCAGTCTGAGACACGTTTGGAAGGTGAGCTTGGTATGGGGACTAGTATTCCATTAGATGGTGCTATTTCGGACATCTTGAGGGATGAGGATGCTTTCCAAAATCATTTAAAGGAAATTGATATGGAGCTAGAGGGGCACATGCACCCCACTAAGGGAATAAATGAATCTTTTCCTCTGGAAGTGGGCAAGGCCGATGGTCAAGGGGTAGGAGTAATTATGGGGAAGGTGTCAACCTTGGTAGAGACAAATTCTAATGTGGTGGTTGCTTCAGTCCAAACTGAGGTGGATTTGCCTAGGATAGATACACATTCGAATAAGGAGGAAGGGAGTCAATTTAGTCAAAATGGGTGGGAAGAACAGGACCAGCTAAGGCAAGAATCACCTTTTGTGGGCTTGGGCCAGCCAAGTAGTGGGCTAGACATTGTCTCTGGTACAGGTCCGAATATTAGAACATGGAAAAGACTTCAACATCAGCCCATGCATGTGGGTACAGTAGTTCCTAAAGCTATTGAGGTGGGTGCTAAACGTAAACATAAGCTAGAACTTTGTATATCTAAGACCACAGAGAACCCAGAGGTGAAGAAAAGGAGGGAAGGTGATGAAGTTCTTGAGGTGAGTGCTCTTTTGGAAAATGAATTTGGATCAGCGGTGGCTGCATGGCAGCACCGCCAGCAGCAATGAATACGCTTAGTTGGAACTGTCGGGGGCTTGGGAACCTCCGCACAGTTCAGGCTCTTCGGAGCATAGTTGAAAAAGAAGCTCCCAGCTTAGTTTTCCTCATGGAGACTAAGATTATGAGAAAGAGACAATACAAGATGAAGGAAATTCAGAATTCCATTGGTTTTACTTAGGGATTAATTGTGCCAAGTGAGGGTAGAAGTGGGGGTCTAACACTTCTTTGGAAACCTGAGACTTATGTTAGCATCAAGGGTTATTCAAAATGGTACATTGATGCTGAGGTTGTGTGTAGGAATGTGCAAGGGTGTTGGCGCTTTATAGGCTTTTATGGTCAACCAAATACTAATAAAAGGGAAGAAACTTGGCAAATTTTAGAAGCTTTTGGCAATCACAATACGTTACCATGGCTGTGTATTGGTGACTATAATGAAATTCTTAGTAATTTTGAAAAGTTGGGAGGATAGCTTAGACCGGAACGACAAATGGATAGATTCCGTGAGGTGGTGGATGTATGTCAGTTTAGGGACTTGGGGTTCTCAGGTGCTAGGTACACTTCGTCAAGACACTTTGAGAATGGAGATAGTGTATGGGCTCGGTTGGATTGCGCACTGGCAAATGAAGAGTGGATGCGAAAGTTTGCTAATGCTAAGGTGGTCCATATCTCTTCAATAGAGTCTGACCATTGCATGCTTTGTCTTCAATAGGGCCGTGATACTAGACTCTGCATGAGACAAGGGAAGTTGTTTCGTTTTGAAGCCATGTGGCTTCGTGATCCTCACTGCCCAGAGGTGGTTAGTGAAGCTTGGGAGCGTGGGTTATCATTTTCATCGGGGTTTCCTATCCAAAATTGTCTCCAGGCATGCAGGGAGTCGTTGCAACGTTGGAATAAGGTAGAATTTGGCCATGTGGGTTGACGGATTTCAGCATTACGTACCACTCTTTAAAGGCTTGAGTTGCAACCCGATCAACATAGTGAGGAAATTAGAAGTGTGAGAAAGGAACTGAATTCATGGCTTGACACCGAGGAGGTCATGTGGAAGCAATGTTCTAGAAATATGTATTTGGTGGCTGGTGACCGAAATACTCGTTTTTTTCATGTCAAAGCTTCAAATAGAAATCAGAAAAATTTGATTGAAGGGATGGAGGACAACTCTGGATTGTGGCAGGTAACCCCGGAGGCAATTGAAGACATTGTTACAGGTTATTTTTCTTCGCTTTTCACCACTTCCAACCCGACTGAAATTGAGAGAGTTGTTGAGACTGTTCAAGCATTGGTTTCTGAACCCATAAATTGTTTGCTTGGCCGAGACTTTCAAGCCATAGAAGTGCAACAAGCGCTAAAACAAATGCGCCCAACAACGGCTCCTGGTCCGAATGTTATGCCCCCTCTTTTTTATCAAAAATTTTGGTCTCTTTCTGGTGATTATATTACACAGGCAGTTTTAAATTTTTTGAATCATGGGATAACTCCTTCGGATTTTAATGATACCCACGTTGTCCTTATTCCAAAGGTTAAAAATCCCCGCAAGATTACTAAGTATAGGCCTATAAGCCTTTGTAATGTCATTTATAAACTTGCTTCTAAGACTGTGGCTAATAGGCTTAAAACTGTTTTGTCTAGCATTGTCAGTGAAAACCAAAGCGCTTTCACAAAGGGTAGGTTCATAACTAATAATATCCTTGTTGCTTATGAGACTATGCACCATATTAGTCAGAAAAGAACGGGGAAAATTGGAGAGATGGCTTTGAAGCTAGATATGAGTAAGGCGTATGATAGGGTGGAGTGGGCTTGTTTGAGGGGCATAATGGAAAAACTTGGCATACATAGGAGGTTGGTGGAGGTTGTAATGAGATGTGTTTGCACTGTTACTTATTCTGTGCGGATTAATGGGAAACCTACAGGGTGTATTACTCCTTCTAGGGGTTTGCGTCAGGGGGACCCTCTTTCACCTTATATATTTTTACTTTGTGCAGAAGGCTTATCTGGCTTGATTAGACAACAGGTGGAAATGGGCAACCTCAAAGGAGTGGCTGTTTGTCATGGTGCTCCTCGTATTTCCCACTTATTTTTTGCTGATGACAGCCTGATCTTCTGCCAAGCTACACTGAGGGAGTGTGAAGTATTGCAGCAAATTTTCTCAGTGTATGAAGCAGTGTCGAGACAACAACTAAACAGGAAATTCAACGGCGGTTTGGGGCTCCGGTAATTAGGCAACATGAAAAGTATCTGGGATTACCTTCTCTAGTGGGGCAGTCTAAACGTAACACCTTTAATGATCTCAAAGAAAAATTAGGGAATAAATTATCTGGCTGGAAGGAGAAGCTCATCTCAAATGCCGGTAAGGAAATCTTAATTAAGTCAGTGGCCCAAGCTATTCCATCCTATACTATGAGTTGTTTTGAGCTTCCTGATGCCTTGTGTGATGATCTTGCTAGTTTGGTGAGGCGATTTGGGTGGGGACAGGAGGAAAACCATTCAAAATTGGCTTGGCTAAGTTGGGACAAGATGTGTGCTCCAAAGGAGGAAGGAGGTATGGAATTTAGGGATTTGAAGGCATTTAATATTGCTTTGTTGGCTAAGCAAGGTTGGCGGCTTCAGACTTGCTCAAATTCTTTATTCCACCGGGTTTATAAAGCTAAATATTTTCCTTATGGCGATTTTCTAAGTGCTTCATTGGGAAGGAATCCGTCATACTCATGGCGTAGTATAATGGCAGCTCAAAAGATTGTTCTAATAGGGTGTCGATGGCAGATTGGCAATGGTGACTCTGTGGGAATGTGGAGTGATAAATGGTTGCCTATTCCGTCCTCTTACAAACCTGCAACTTTCCCTCATTTTTTCCCTGTTGATGCCAAGGTTTCTGCTCTCATTAATCAGGAAACAGCCACCTGGAAGTCTGATATTATCCATGAAGTTTTCCTCCCTTTTGATGTTGAAGCTATCCTCTCCATTCCCCTTAGCCCGTCACTGCCTGAAGATAGGATGATCTAGGCTTCTACTCCAACAGGTCAGTTTTCTATTAGTAGCGCTTATCGGGTTACACGCACAGCCATGGCTGATACTCAACAAGGTGAGAGTTCGACTCCCCACCATTTGGCTTCTTTCTGGAGGTGTATTTGGAAGCTTCCTATGCCTAATAAGATTAAGGCTTTTGCTTGGCGAGCATGCAAAAACATTTTGCCAACTAAAGTCAACCTGCATTCTAGGAAGGTGACTTCAGATAGTATTTGTGAAGAATGTGGAGTAGCAGTGGAGTCCTCGGGTCATGTCTTTTGGCACTGTGCTAGAGCTGAGGAGGTGTGGTTAGCTGCTAATGTGGAGCTTGGGGCTGAGGTGGGGGAAGTTAGTGAGTTCCTTGATCTGGTCTGGTATGCTCGGAATGTGAAACAATGGTCTGCCGAGGCTTTGGCTTGTTTGTTTACTATTGCTTGGGGGATTTGGTCCAATCGAAATGAAATAAGGACAGGTGGAGCTCGCAAATCGGCCTCAGCTATTGCCTGCTAGACTTGGACTATCTGGAGGAGTTTCAAGTGGCGAATCATAAGATTCAGGTAAAGAAACCCATGACTGAAATTGGTTGGACTGTTCCTCACCCTTCTTGTCTTAAAATAAACGTGGATGGTGCCGTTTTGGAAGGCAGAGGTGTGTGGGTATTGGGGTGGTTGTTAGGGACCATTCTAGAGTGGTTCGTGCCGCATTAAGTAGGAAGTTTCATGGCTTGTTGGGGCCTCTTGAAACTGAAGCCAAAGCAATGGAGGAGGGGTTGCGGTTTGCTTAGGAACAGAGGGTCAGTGCTGCAATCTTTGAAGGTGATTCCATGGTGGTTTTTAATTCCCTCACAGGTTCAATCACTCCTCCTTCTAGTATTTGCAACTTGATTACAGGGGCCTTAATTCAAGCAGCCCAGTTTGATGAATGCAAGTTTTCTACTGTGCTGCGGAGTGGTAACAGAGTAGCTCATGGGTTAGCCCAATATGCTAAGAATTTATCTGACTCTTGTACTTGGATTGGAGATATGCCTCCTGTCCTAGAGCAGTTAGTGTTCCAGGATGTACTGTTTTCTTCCTCTTCTTAATTAATTGAAGTAGTTCGCATAAAATAAAATAAAAATAAAAAATAAAAAGAGTTGAAATTTGGAGCTTTAAAAAAAAAACTTTGAAATTTACTATTCATGCTTTTATAAATCCATAATTTTAAAAGCACTATTCACTATAATTTGCTAAACATTCAAGACACTACCTATTTTGTTCAATTAAATTTCTATATCACAAAAGCTCTACTACAATACTATCCTTAAAAAAATTTATATATCATACATGTATGTATGTAAGTAGTGTGTATATAGTTCTCCTACTAAACCTTTGTTTTTTATAGCAATGCCAAATGAGCATATTTTTAAGTGTGGCAATCTACAATTCTAAAGTACTTTAAAGTTATTAAGAACCCACTCGGTACGTGTGTTTAAACAACAGTTTTCAGTTTTTTTAAAAATACGTGTGGGTGAAAAAGTGTGTGAAAATACGTGTAATGTTATTTAAAAATTAAAAACATATGTTTAAACTTGTGTATCAAACGGGCCCTAAATCTTTGGTAATCAATATCTTTGAACCTCATTTGACTAAATTTAGAGGATGGGATTATGTTAAGTGAGGTTGAGATCCATAGAGGTGAATTGTATTTAGATATAAGTTTTGTGCGTGTTTGTTTTCATTTTTTTAATTAATTTTTATGGGGAAAAGAGTAGTTCTTGCAATAAAAAAAAATGATAAATAAAATGATATTTATATACGTGGACGAAGGGGAACAAATTCAAATGCTATCTAATGTTAGGAGAGTAGATCAAATTTTGAAACTTTAGGAGGCAAAATTAAAAATATCCCAAAATCTAAGGGTATAATTTATATTCTAATCTATATCTTAAGTATATTTTCTTAAGTGCTATAACTTAGGTTCTCTAATTGAATTAATTAAGTAGAATGTTCGTATTAACAAATGGAGTAAAAACTTTGTTGTTATTATTAGTATTATTATTAATACTGATAATGATTTAAATTGATACTATTTTGAAGTTATTTAGGAATTTTTTATTATTATTATTATTATTTTTAAATATTGAACACAATTTCATCACTTAAAATAGTGATTTCAAAACACGATTTCACTATTTTTAAGTGAAACCATGTTTTGAAAATATAATTTCAACACTTAAAATTGAGTTTTATACTTTGTTTAATAGGAAGAAAATGGAGAAATGGGAAGAGAAAGGGATTCATTTTCCATGGCGTAGTTAGAAAGAATGTAAAAAGAATCAAAAGAAATGTGGAAAGAAATAGTTTCCCTGAATTCCCCCCACCCCCCTTTTTTTTTTTTACTTTTCCTCCAAATCTTAGAAAGATTTGAATTTTTTGTGATATTACTTTTATGAGAAATGCTACGTCTACAATATTTTTACAACATTTTTACAACAAATCACATGTGCTTTGAACTTAATACTGAGATTACTTTTTTGCCCCAACAATAACAACCAATAACAACCTGCCACTTAGAATTTGTTATAAAAATATTGTGGACATATCATTTCCCTAGTTTTATATTATCATAATTGTGGGGCCTGAAATTTGGCATCCCGGCCCACTTTGTGTTGAGGGCCCAAAGCCCAGGCCGAGGAGCCCTACTGCCGAGGACGAGCAATGAAAGCTCCTTGAAGGCCCAAGGATGTGGCTGAGGACAATCTCACGCTCAACACCTCATGAAAACGCATGAAGAAAAGGACAAACTTAGTACAAGAGCAATACGCGGGAGAAAGCTGCCAACACCATAATGTGGAGCCCAACACCTGACAAGCCCATACTCATACCATGCTATCCAGCTTTTCCCAACTATTCTGACGTATGGATTGACAGGACGAGTAATTACCCCAAACCAGAAAAAACTGACACGTAGATGAAGAACGGGAGGGAAATACTAGTATAAAAGGAAAAGAGAGCATAAAGCAAAGGGGGGATCCGAAAAAAGGGGAGAGTGGTGAGAGTGTGATGCTCCTCGGACTAAGTCCGAGGAGTCAAACGCTCCAAGCCACATCGGTATAAGGCTCAACTATTAAGGCCAAACCTACCTTTGTATGAGCTCTCATTAAATCAAGACCAGATCATTGCCCAGCGACCAAGGGCAAGCTTTTCAAGCCCACTCTCTACAAATTTCATTGTTAGGACCCTTTTATCTAATGAGCACAATGTCATCCTTAGGCGTTTAAATAAAATCATGTCCCTACAATTGGCGCCGTCTGTGGGAAGGCTTGCGCGTTGGCGCAGATGGCGGTGGAGTCAAGTCTCTATCAGGCAGAAGTTCACGAAGTCTCCTCCATCTCCAACGACATGCAGTTGTTGCTCCGACATAAACTTCTGCTAGGGGCTTCCGGCCTCAAGCTAGCTCTCCCCGCCTTGGTCTAGGGGCTAACCATCGAAAAATAAATAAATAAATACAAAAAAAAAAAAAAAACTACAAGTTTTGGACAGAACCAAGCCTTGTATGGTCCTCGGACTCAAGCCTATGGGGAAACCAAGTACACAAAGAAAAAACTACAAGTTTTGGACAGAACCAAGGCCTTGCATGGTCCCCGGACTCAAGCCTATGGGGAAACCAAGTACATAAAGAAAAAACTACAAGTTTTGAACAGAACCAAGGCCTTGCATGGTCCCCGAACTCAAGCCTATGGGGAAACCAAGTACATAAAGAAAAACGTACAAGTTTTGGACAGAACCAAGGCCTTGCATGGTCCTCGGACTCAAGCCTATGGGGAAACCAAGTACACAAAGAAAAAACTACAAGTTTTGGACAGAACCAAGGCCTTGCATGGTCCTCGGACTCAAGCCTATGGGGAAACCAAGTACACAGAAGAAAGTACAAGTTTTGGACAGAACCAAGGCCTTGTATGGTCCTTGGACTCAAGCCTATGGGGAAACCAAGTACACACAGAAAAAAGTACAAGTTTTGGACAGAACCAAGGCCTTGCATGGTCCTCGGACTCAAGCCTATGGGGAAACCAAGTACACAGAAAAAATTACAAGTTTTGGACAGAATCAAGGCCTTGCATGGTCCTCGGACTCAAGCCTATGGGGAAACCAAGTACACAAAAAAATTACAAGTTTTGGACAGAACCAAGGCCTTGCATGGTCCTCGGACTCAAGCCTATGGGGAAACCAAGTACATAAAGAAAAACGTACAAGTTTTGGACAGAACCAAGGCCTTGCATGGT
This sequence comes from Quercus tomentella, assembly GCA_028535165.1. Lineage (NCBI taxonomy): Eukaryota > Viridiplantae > Streptophyta > Magnoliopsida > Fagales > Fagaceae > Quercus > Quercus tomentella. Next base: position 47,748,210 of record JAPQVY010000100.1, read on the forward strand.
CCTCGGACTCAAGCCTATGGGGAAACCAAGTACACAGAAAAAATTACAAGTTTTGGACAGAACCAAGGCCTTGCATGGTCCCCGGACTCAAGCCTATGGGGAAACCAAGTACATAAAGAAAAAAGTACAAGTTTTGGACAGAACCAAGGCCTTGCATGGTCCTCGGACTCAAGCCTATGGGGAAACCAAGTACACAGAAAAAATTACAAGTTTTGGACAGAACCAAGGCCTTGCATGGTCATCGGACTCAAGCCTATGGGGAAACCAAGTACACAAAGAAAAAACTACAAGTTTTGGACAGAACCAAGGCCTTGCATGGTCCTCGGACTCAAGCCTATGGGGAAACCAAGTACACAGAAGAAAGTACAAGTTTTGGACAGAACCAAGGCCTTGTATGGTCCTCGGACTCAAGTCTATGGGGAAACCAAGTACACACAGAAAAAAGTACAAGTTTTGGACAGAACCAAGGCCTTGCATGGTCCCCGGACTCAAGCCTATGGGGAAACCAAGTACAAACCAAGGCCTTGCATGGTCCTCGGACTCAAGCCTATGGGGAAACCAAGTACACAAAGAAAAAACTACAAGTTTTGGACAGAACCAAGGCCTTGCATGGTCCTCGGACTCGAGCCTATGGGGAAACCAAGTACACAGAAAAAATTACAAGTTTTGGACAGAACCAAGGCCTTGCATGGTCCTCGGACTCAAGCCTATGGGGAAACCAAGTACACAAAAAAAATTACAAGTTTTGGACAGAACCAAGGCCTTGCATGGTCCCCGGACTCAAGCCTATGGGGAAACCAAGTACATAAAGAAAAACGTACAAGTTTTGGACAGAACCAAGGCCTTGCATGGTCCTCGGACTCAAGCCTATGGGGAAACCAAGTACACAGAAAAAATTACAAGTTTTGGACAGAACCAAGGCCTTGTATGGTCCTCGGACTCAAGCCTATGGGGAAACCAAGTACATAAAGAAAAACGTACAAGTTTTAGACAGAACCAAGGCCTTGCATGGTCCTCGGACTCAAGCCTATGGGGAAACCAAGTACACAGAAAAAATTACAAGTTTTGGACAGGACCAAGGCCTTGTATGGTCCTCGGACTCAAGCCTATAGGGAAACCAAGTATATAAAGAAAAACGTACAAGTTTTGGACAGAACCAAGGCCTTGCATGGTCCTCAGACTCAAGCCTATGGGGAAACCAAGTACACAGAAAAAATTACTAGTTTTGGACAGGACCAAGGCCTTGTATGGTCCTCGGACTCAAGCCTGTGATGAAACCAACTACCTAGAAGAGCCAACATGGGGTTTGGGCACGACCTGGACGTTACCGGGACCTTAGAATCTATCTGAGGAGAATTCCCCGTTGATAATCGGACTAATCCCTGAACTACATGGATTCCCTGATCTATCCTCGGATCCTCAATACCTAGAGGATTGATGCAGTATAGGTCAATATGTTGCCAAAAACACACAGTGGAAGTCCCTCACTGCTCGGCTACCCTCTCGGACGAATTATTTAGAGTTTATCGTTCTCAGACGATCGCCTTGCTTGCATTGCGAAGCACTCAGCCATTATCCCGGTTAGTTTTATGAGTTTTAATTCGCTGGGAATTATCATTATTATGCTTGTTAATGTCGGTAAACTAGAATTAGTAGGTTTTTGTTTCAAGGTCTCCTGCTCTAAGTATCATCAAAGGAAAGCACACATGCAGCATCCCATGCACAAAATAATTGTTACAGAAAGGAAAAATATTTAAAAAGAAATAAATTCATCTTTTATTAAGACAAAGAAACAGTACAGCGTACATTGAAAGAGCTCAAATAAGCTTATACTGAAACTAACTACCCAAAACAAAAAGAGAAAATACAAGGGAATTGAGAACAAGCCGAAGAATAGGTGCAAGGGAGAGACGTGCTGCCACTTCAAAATTTCGTCTGGGGGAGCCATTCCTCAATACTTTTACATGCCTATAACTCAGGCAGCAAAAGAGCCCAACTTCGGGCTAGCACCGTTGAAGAAAAGGTGCAGGGAGCCGGAGGTTGATGAGCCTCCACGTAACCACGCCTGCAATGGAGCAGAAGGCGCTGATGGCGGAAAACCTTACTTCTGACGCACCAAGAATTTGATGCGACCCGTACCTGCTTCGGATTTTGACTGAAAGAGGGAGGAATACCATTTCCCCCTTGCCAAAACGGAAGATTATCTTGAATCTGTGCCTCCCCTGTCCAGGCCACACCACCTTGAGTCTCGGGAGGACCCGGTGCCTCTGTGGCGGGTGTAAATCCTTTACCCCTATCCGTGTCTCAAACATATTACGCTAAGGATATGGAGACTCTGATTATAGCTAAAGGTTTGTGACTCTGAAGAAAGCCAAAGGGTTTGTACGCCCGGAGAATAACCCCCTATCCTACTTATATAAAGAGTAAGATGATGTCATTTAGTTTGAGCAGATTCTCAAGGAACGCTGCAGACAAGGCAACTCTGGCACGATTTCCAACACTATCCACCACCACACGATTTAAAGGTCCTCGTGAAGGCGCACCTCAAATACTGAAACGTCAAAGGACACTGCGCGAGTGAAGAATAAAGTAATGCCTCTTAATTCGACACATCTCCCACGCAAATGGAAGAACACAAGCAGCAATAAGGTACGGAACTTGAGTAAGTCACGAGGTGGGCTCAGCATCACCAAAACCCTCCTTGCCAACTAAAAAGTTGGGAAGCAGGATTTTGAGGGGCTATTGTGGGGCCTGAAATTTGGCATCTCGGCCCACTTTGTGTTGAGGGCCTAAAGCCCAGGCCGAGGAGCCCTACTGCCGAGGACGCGCGATGAAAGCTCCTTGAAGGCCCAAGGATGTGGCTGAGGACAATCTCACGCTCAACACCTCATGAAAACGCATGAAGAAAAGGACAAACTTAGTACAAGAGCAATACGCGGGAGAAAGCTGCCAACACCATAATGTGGAGCCCAGCACCTGACAAGCCCATACTCATACCATGCTATCCAGCTTTTCCCAACTATTCTGACGTATGGATTGACAGGACGAGTAATTACCCCAAACCAGAAAAAACTGACACGTAGATGAAGAACGGGAGGGAAATACTAGTATAAAAGGAAAAGAGAGCATAAAGCAAATGGGGGATCCGAAAAAAGGGGAGAGTGGTGAGAGTGTGATGCTCCTCGGACTAAGTCCGAGGAGTCAAACCCTCCAAGCCATATCGGTATAAGGCTCAACTATTAAGGCCAAACCTACCTTTGTATGAGCTCTCATTAAATCAAGACCAGATCATTGCCCAGCGACCAAGGGCAAGCCTTTCAAGCCCACTCTCTACAAATTTCATTGTTAGAACCCTTTTATCTAATGAGCACAATGTCATCCTTAGGCATTTAAATAAAATCGTGTCCCTACAATAATTATTTACCGTATAGTATATAAATTTATAAAGATAAAATAGTAAAATATCTTTTATTATTATTATTTTCTGTTCACTTCCTTTTTACTTCTAAAAACAATTTTTTTTTAAGTGTTTTCTTTCCTTTTTTTTTTCCCTTACCACGTCTTATTTGTTTATTTTTTTATAAAAGTTTCCAAATAATTTGATAATTGTATCAATTTAAATGATCACTTATTATTAAAAAATAATATTATTTTACAAAATTTACCCCCAAATATCGGCTATAAATATTAAATTAATCCCAAGGTTCCTTATCTCAAGTCTCAACCCTACGGCATCTTCTCTTCTCTGAGGGTGAGCAGTGAGCACCTTGCCTCTCTTCCCAAGCCCTTTTCTCAACACTTCCCCTTTTTTATTCTGAGACTAATTTTCTCAGATCTCAAATTTTCCTGGAAAATCTTCGCTAGAGCCGTTTGCTAGGTGAGGAAATATGCTCCAGTTGCTTCGGTCCCTGTTTGGTAACGCATTTACTGTTAATTATGTTATTTTTAAGCTAGCTCTGTTTGGATTTCAAAATCTTTCATGCTTGCTTAGACCCGTGTTAGTTTTAGTTTAGAAAGATACTTGAATTGGAGCTACGATTAGTGTTGTGGGGTTTTGGTGTTTATGGTTTTCCAGTGTTTAAAGCTTTACAGCTACCAAATGGGGATTTTCTTATGTTGGGGTTTTTGGCTTGATTCTCATCTGGGTCTTTGCATAAAAGCACTTTTGTCTATATTTTTCTCTTCTATGGTTCCATTCTGCTTGTTTGTTGTGATCTCTTGTGTCTTATATTGTTTCTGTGTTCCTGTTTGGTTGCTGAGAAAGTTGAGGAAAATGAAGGAAGTCAAATTATGACATTGATGGGTTTTTCAATTTGGTCTGCACGAAAACGAAAGCCATACTCGACTGACCCCGAAATTTTTTATGGGGTGGGTGGGTGGAGGTTCAAGTTTTCATGGCTTCCAAAATATGGAAATTCCGGAGGATTCATAAGTTTGACTTAATTTATTTCTTTTTCATTGGCAATCAAGCAGGATCTCAAGGGTCGCTTTAATAATGTTGTTCTTTTGTTCCTGTTTGGTTGCTCAGAAAGTTGAGGAAAGTAAAGGAAGTGAAATTATGGCTTTGATGGTTTTTCGATTTGGTTGCATAAAAACTAGAGCTTTACTTGACTGAACCTGAAGTTTTTGATGGGGTGGGTGGATGGAGGGTTCAAGTTTTCATGGCTTCCCAATGATGAAAATTCCGGAGAATTCATAATTTTGACTTAATTTATTTCTTTTTCATTGGCAATCAAGTAGGGTCACTTAATGTTTCTGTTTTCTCGAGATCCTTTCTATTTAGGCTTCATTTTATTAGCATTGATTTGAAACACTCACAGTTTTCTTGTGCTAGTTTTTCTTTGGAACATACTTAGACAGTTTCATATGGGGTATAGTTATTAATCTTTGGTATGCAATCTATTTCACATTAAAAGAATGTATTCATTTTTTTATTTTTGAAATTTGGTTGATGATAATTTTTGTTCCTTGCCATTATATTAAGGGAAAAGAATAGGAGTACAGGACTACTATCAAGTTCATATGTGAATTAATGGGAAGGTCTCTAATGTCTACTTTAAGATCAAGATTTTTACCTGCAGTTGTTCCAACTAAACAGTCAAATAGGTTCTCATGCAATGTCAGCTTGAGAAAAAGGATTGGTTAGAAGTCAATTCAATTTGATGAGTTTTAACCATCTAAGTTTATTGTTTTAATATCTCAAATATATTTATAGAATTGATTTTTGAATAACCAAATTTAAAATTTAATGTAGAAAATCAAGTTTAGCTGATTTTTAGTACAGTTGATCTACTAAGTGGGACTCATCATATGGGTTCCCAATCCTTTTTTGTAATATCTACATGATATGATACGTGATGTTGACAAAAATATTTTTTTAAAAAAGGGTCATGATGGGTCTCATTTAGTAGATCAAGTCTACTAAACATAAACTTAATTTGAAGATCTTTACATTGAAATTTGATAAATTTGGATTATTTTGGAAAGGATGTTCAAATTGATTTGTTAAAACTCATCAAATTAACATTTGTTTTTAGTATGCTTCTTGTTTCCAAATGTAGCGATTATATTCTAATCCTTTTGTCATACGAACATGTCATTGTGGACAATTTGTATAGTTTGAGCTATCCAATGGTCAAGTTTGATAGCCAAATTCCATTACATGAACCTCTTCTTATATGTTGGAATTGTTTTTGTTGTAAAGCGTGTATTTGGGTTCCAAGATTTGATCACATCGTATCCAATGTGTTAACAATATATTGAGTGTTTAACTATGTTAAAATTGTATTGGACACAGTCTTTTGACATGTGAGTCTCTTGAAGAAGGTATGATCCTTGAGCCTCCTTAAAAGGGCGAGTTCTTGACCTATAAGAGTGGTGGTTTGTAATATTATCAACATTTGCTTTAGGTTGATATATATTTTCCCCATCCATGCAATGTGTTTTCACTATTTTTCGAGCAATGCTAGTACCACAGCATTTTACACAACTTTTGTCACAACTCGCCACGTGGCAAGTTGTGAGTGGTGGAGATGTGGACCCACATGGACCAACCATTTTTCTTCGTCACTCACAACTCGTCATGTGACAAGTTGTGGCAAATGTTGTGTAAAATGTTGTGGTATTAGCATTGCTCCTTTTTTTCTTTTCTTTTTTTTTCCTGAAATCAGTTATGAACCCTTTATGATTATCCAAGTGTTACTTTTTAAAACATTCTATTAGAGTTGATGGAAGGCTTTGTGGAATTTATTAATCATTTTATGGTGTAGATCAATTATGGTTCTAAGTTCTAACTATGCAATTAGGTTTTTATGCCATGTTATATGAAAAAAAAGGGACTGCTTACAACCAGTGGAGGGGAATTCAGAATTGCCTTGCATTTTAAGTTTTAACCATCTAACTATCTTTTTTTGATAGGTTTTAACCATCTAACTATCATCTATTCTATATATTTGAGCAAATTAGGTTAAATATTTAAAGTTAAAAAAGTAGATTAGCTGAATTTTATTACCCTTTGATCTATTTTTTGTGACTAATTATGCTAATTAGCTCTAGCTCAAATGGCACTTCCTTCTCCCATAAATAATGATGGAGGGTAAGGTTGTGTGGTTTATGCTTCATGTTCTTATAAGGTGCAAAATTTGTATTGTTTAGTGTCCCTGATAAAATGACATGTCGGATTTGGGAGGAAAAAGATTAGGATATATCATATGATAAGTCTCATTTAATAAATTCATTTCACTAACAGCTTTACCTGAAGCTTTTTTTTTTTGGTTGGTTTTTGTTCCTCATCACGACTAGATTTTAGCCTACTCATCACTATCAGTTGTAATACTTCTAGAAAAAGAACTTTTAGAATGGATGGGTGCAAATAGCAAAGATTGCTCTCTTTTTTTCTTTTTTTTTCTTTCATGCTGACAAGGCATGAGCATAGATGATTGTATTGTTAAACCTGTTTGAAAATCTGTGTGTGGACTTAGGGCATGTTTGGTAGACTGTAATGGTAATTGCATAGGAATAAGAATAGGTATAACAAGTAATACAAGATGTTGTAATGTAATACTTATTATTATTCATTTGTTTGGTGGCAACACAAGAAAACCCTGAAAAGAATAGAATAAAAGGATTTTAAATCAAATTGTCTAAAATACCCTTATTCTAAAATTACAAATGTACTTTTGATAAAGATTGGTTTAACAAACTTAATCTTGAACAGAGGACCTCCAACAAACCAAATCTCTCTCTCTCTCTCTTTTTTCTTTTCTTTTTTTTCATTGCATTAAAATTAAGAAGTAGCTACATCAGTGATCAATTTGTCTTTAAAAAAATCTTGTGGGTCTTCAATCAAGTGTCCCACACTTGTAAAATTTGACCTACAAATGACAATCTTACTTGAACAATGGTAAAATCCTCAATCTTGATTCAATATCTAGTTTTGCTCTTAATCCAGCATTAGGTAATTTGGTAGAAATTTTTCCTTCCAAGACTTTCAAATATCCAAGCTTAAACCTATTCTCAGGGTTACCTTCCCTTTCATGGTGATATTTTACCAAAGCCTCCACTAGTTTCAAATTTTCAATAGAAGTCCACTTTCATTTAGAACGATCTTGAGAATCAATTATATTTGAATCCATATTTGAAAATACAAATCATAATGCAGCTAAAATATTAACAAATAAAATGGGAAGTTGATAAATAAAATGTAAATAATATGCAGAAAAGCAGCGCATAAAACAAGCTTTTAAATCTAAAAGTTTCGAGTGCAGCGCATGAATGTGATTTTAGCCCAATTGATTCATTGCCATGTGATGATACCAATTGAAAATATTGTTGTAATTGTATTTATCATAATTACCAGATCCGAATAGGAATAATGGAATTTAGTGTTTGCATAAAAAGGAACAAAAAAAAAAAAAAAAAACCTCTGCCTCGCTTCCTTTGCCAGATTTGTAGAAGTCAAAAATCTCTAACTTGCTTCCTTTGCTTTTGAAGTAACAAAGGTGTACTAAGCTTATAGCGAGAGTGATTCAAGTGCGTGTTTGAGTGTTTTGCGAAAGCTACCGGTTCGTAAGCCTTATACCCAATCGTGTTTCGCCATGGGTCAATTCATAGTATTAGCCATCAAGATTTTGGGGGGAGAGAGAGAGAGGAGCAGTACCTATGGAATTGCAGATCTCGGGGGGAGAAAAAAAAAATTCTTGAGAAGAGAAAGGCAATGCTAGTAGCTGTAAAAATAGAAAATCTCTAGTTGCAGGAGATTAAAATTTTCGAGAAAAAAGGGACAAAAAATTTTGAAGGGAGATAAAAATTTTGGAGAATCGGATAACGAGGGATTTTTTGGGAATTTTTTAAATAGTGTGTATTACATTAAGTGAAGGAATAGGGATTCAGAGCATTTAATAAGGAATGACTATTTCTTATTTTAAGGAATAACTATTCATAAGGAATGATTATTCTCTGAAATAAAAAAATAACCAAACAGCCGTATAGCTAAACCATAGGAATAGTTATTATATTACAATATCTATTATAGTCTACTAAACGTGCCCTTACTGACTATCACATTTGGATTCCTAAGCAATTCCTGCTCTATTGTCTTGTGCTTGGGCCTTTTCAAGTTGCTGCAGCACTATTGCAAGCTCAATTGCTTTATGCAACTTACGAGTTACGAGTAACTGGTTACAATCAAATCCTCATTCCTTAGTAGAGAGTTAACCTCTATTGGGGTAGTTATGTTACAATCAAATCCTCAGAAAAGAGGTAACCTTTATTGGGATAGTTATATGACGGCGTACTCTGTAATTACTGCCATTGTGTAGGTTGTGGTTGCTTGATTACTTGCATTGTAACTGTTGCTCATTTGGCTGTTTTATATCTTTATTATGATTTTGCCTTCTTCATATGTTGATTATACATTTATATTTTGTTTGTTCCTTTTTTTTTTCTTTTTTTTTTTTGGGTGGTAATGAGATTTTGTTGCTTATTCTGGGATGTTTACTCATTTCTGGAGCTGGGGAGAAGTGGGTTTTGCTGCAACAAGATCTCTTTGTGGACTCTCAATTCTTTTTTTCTTTTTCTTTTTTAATTTAGCTGCTAAAATATTTGGAATTTTGCTCAACAGTTTGACTTGATTCAAATTGTCGACTGACTTTTGCCAACAGATGTTGAATTTTCTACTATTTTTGATGTAGGTCAAGTTTGTAGTTTCTATACCAGTTGAATACCCGGATATAACCTACTCCATGAGTAATTTTGCCGCACATCGCGATTGATCTCTTGTTGAATCTTTATGCTTGACAAGGCTTGTTAATATTAAACTAAGTCTTGTCAACCTTGAAAGCATTGAGCAACTATCCCCAAATTATGAAATTATCAATTGTCCACTTATTCCTAGAAACTACTTCAATATAAGGATCTAAAACAAAATCCACCAAAATTTAATCCCAATCATCAATTATTCACTTAATCTCTGAACTATTTCAAATAAAACATCTCAAAAAAAAAGGATGAAGGAAATGTCTCCTAACAATTCATGATATTCATAAAATCTTGGATTCGAAATTTCTTACTAGCATCTTGAGCTTATTCTCATGAGATTTCTCCCTGTAATAACTTGGTGTGTGTGTGGGATGGAAAGATTGCATGCACTCAAGAGAATAATCAGATACTCAAAGAAGTTTAGATATTCTCGTTTGTAAAAATATAAAAAAATAAAATAAAATAAAAAGAGTTTATGTGAGTATGATGTGTGGATATGCTAATGTTAATAAGTTTTTTTTTTTTTTTTTTGGGAAATGAGGAATATGTTAATACTGAAAGTAAAATAAGTATATGGTTTTTTTTTTAAAAAAAATAAGTATATGTTCACATATTTGGTATTAATAAAATATAACAAAACGAAAGGTACATATAAATGTTTCTTACTACATTTCACTTCAATCATTTATGATATATCAAAATGGAACTCGATACTCTTTTGAATCCTAAAATCATGTATGATATACTATAAGTTGAGTGAATTGATATACATACACACATACATATACATATATATATATATATATATATATATATATATATAATCAAAAAATATGAACATATTACTTGAGTGATATGTTTATTGCATGGGTTATTTGTACATCTTTTGACTTTTTCTTTTTTTTAATAGTTTAATAGTTGGGAGGAAGGGATTTGAACCCCATATGTTTTTGCTATAAACGCCAAAAGATGTCAACAATTGAGCTACAAGACTTGTTTTAACATAAATTGATTGCAAGTTGAAAATGATAGGGACTAAATTAATTGATATCAAGATGTATAGACCAAATTGACAGTTACCTTAAAATGTAGGGGACTTAAATGGTATTTTTCACCTTATTTCAATTGTTTGCAGAGACTACTAAATGTGAGCAATAAATTGTATTATGAATTATTTTGAAATAAATAATTAGTACATAGCCTATAGAATGCTAGATAATAAATAAGCTAAAATGTAAATTGCACTTTCTAAATTTACTTGAAATTCATTTTAATTTTCTAAGTTTACTATCATTCAATTGAGTCATTTAAAATTTAAAATTTATTCAATTTAGGTCTTCTGTCAAATTTTATTAAAAATTGCCATTAAAAAAAAAATTTCACACATGAAAATCACTATAATATTAATGAAAGTACTTTTATAGATTTTTTATGAGAGAATTTTTTTTTTCCATTAGTCAATTGTATACTTAATGGCAAATTTTTAATCGAATTTGACAAAAAACCTGAATTGAATAAATTTAAAAATTTAGAGGACTTAATTGAATGAAAGTAAAATTAGAAGACTTAAATGAATTTCAGTCAAATTTAGATGGCACAATTTGCATTTTAGCCTAATAAATACATGAAAATATATGAATTTGTGTCATTATTACATGTCAATAAATTAATATTTTGACATAAATGCAATAATCTCATTAATAAATATATTTTTTTTTGAGAGAGTTTTAACCTATAGCATCCGCTCTTGATAATAGCTCTTTATCATCAAACCAAGACATCAATCAATTTTGGTATAAGCGGGGATTAAACCTCAAATCTCTTATACAACCATCAGAGATTTTACTAGTTGAGCTAACTGGAACCCACTATATATATATATATATATATATATATATATATATATATATTGATACAATATAAAAATTATACTCTAGTCTAATCTAAGTGTATATGTATGTAAATCTCCATCTTGTAGAGTGATCATTACACTAAGTGTGCGTGGTGGTATAAGTACTATATATATTGAGTTGGAAGTCTACAACCTATAGATAATAAATGCAACTTGTGTCATTATTACATGTCAATAAATTAATATTTTTAACATAAATGCAAGTCTCATTAATATATATAAATATATATATATATATATGAGAAATTATTGTATACTCCCGGAGTACTATAAATGCGTACTCCATCATCTCATATGAATGGTGGATCCCACTAATTAAATTCATAGTGGGACCAACCATTCATGTGAGAGGATGGAGTACGCATTTATGGTACTCCGGGAGTACCTAATAATTTTCCTATATATATAGAATAGAGATACAAACTATTTTATAAAAAAATTTTACAAACTGTTGATGTGATAAATGATTATTGGTAAATGAAAATGTGATATTAATGGTGAGCCTAAATGAAAACTAATAAGAGGTTGGTCACATCAACATTTTGTAAAAATATTGTAAAATAGTTTGTGGCTGTAGACTGTAGTATTTCTTTTATATATATATATATATATATATATAATGCATCATATCATATGACAGAGCCTTTGACCTAGCAAAATTGGACATATTGACTCGACTAAAACTCAAAATTTTTTTACTCAAAGTAAAGGCAAGTTGACCCATACCTAAACCTTTTTTCGGTTGAGTTGGGTTAACCTATTTTTACTTTGTGTAAAAAAACTCTCGGGTTCAAGTTAGGCTAATAAGTCGGGGTCTAATTTTTTAGGTTTACACAACCTTAGGCTATTACAACTAAGGTTCTTGCTTATATACAAGTCACGGTCATGAGTATTTGATAAGGTATAAACAATTAACTTATATATAAAAAAAGGTATAAACAATTAAATGCAAGCCTTATTCATGGTTCAAAATAGAATACAATTCTGCGGGTATCATCAGACCAAGACACCAATCAGTTTTGGTGTAGACGGGGATTAAATCCCAAATCTCTTATACAACCATCAGAGACTTTACTAGTTGAGCTAACTGGAACCCACTATATATATATATATATATATATATATATATATATATATTTTGATACAATATAAAAATTATACTCTAGTCTAATCTAAATGTATATGTGTGTAAATCTCCATCTTGTAGAGTGACCATTACACTAAGAGTGTGTGGTGGTATAAGTACTATATATATTGAGTTGGAAGTCTACAACCTATAGATAATAAATGCAATTTGTGTCATTATTACATGTCAATAAATTAATATTTTTAACATAAATGCAAGTCTCATTAATATATATAAATATATATATATATATGGGTTGGGTTCAAGTTACACCTGGTGTAACTTTAAGTAATATTACACCACTCAATATTTTTTAATTGGATATGAATGTTGACAAATCCACCGTTAGATTACATTATCTTCGTATATTCTTCATGCTTGCAAAATTTCGAGTTGATTAAAGATTAATAGTCATGTCATCAATCAATTGTTAAAATTCAAATTTTTGTAGTTTAAAATAATGCATAAAAAATGAGTTTATAGATCAAATGGTAAATAACATCTGATTGATATGAAAATTAGCATGCATGTTAAAAACGTATAGAACATGTAATTCAACGGTTGGATTTTCAAAATATTGATTCAATAACAAGTTATTGGGTGATGTAACACTACTTAGAATTACATTAAGTGTAACTTGAACCCAACCCATATATATATATATATGAGAAATTATTGTATACTCCCGGAGTACCATAAATGCGTACTCCATCATCTCACATGAATGATGGATCCCACTAATTAAATTCATGGTGGAACCCACCATTCATGTGAGAGGATGGAGTATGCATTTATGGTACTACGGGAGTACCTAATAATTTTCCTATATATATAGAATAGAGATACAAACTATTTTATAAAAAAATTTACAAACTGTTGATTTGATAAATGATTATTGGTAAATGAAATGTGATATTAATGGTGAGCCTAAATGAAAACCAATAAGAGATTGGTCACATTAACATTTTGTAAAAATATTGTAAAATAGTTTGTGGCTGTAGATTGTAGTATTTCTTTTATATATATATAATGCATCATATCATATGACACAGCCTTTAACCTAGCAAAATTGGACATATTGACTAGACTAGAACTCGAAATTTTTTTACTCAAAGTAAAGGCAAGTTGACCCATACCTAAACCTTTTTTCGGTTGGGTTGGGTTAACCTATTTTTACTTTGTGTAAAAAAACTCTCGGGTTCAAGTTAGGCTAATAAGTCGGGGTCTAATTTTTTAGGTTTACACAACCTTAGGCTATTACAACTAAGGTTCTTGCTTATATACAAGTCACGGTCATAAGTATTTGATAAGGTATAAACAATTAACTAATATATATAAAAAGGTATAAACAATTAAATGCAAGCCTTATTCATCGTTCAAAATAGAATACAATTCTGTGGGTTTCAGTTAGTTCAACTGGTAAAGTCTTTGATGGTTGAATAAGAGATCTGAGATTCAATATCTACCAATACTAAAAACCGATTAGTGTCTTTGTTTGATGATAAAAAGCTATCATCAAAAGCGAATGCCATAAGTTGTGAAACTCTCTCTCAAAAAAAAAAAGAATACAATTCCTATTCCATTATCATCCATATCATATTATTGATTTCAGTCAAGTTTTTGTTTTCAAATTTTGATAATTTTTTTTTTTTTTTTGAGTTCCTAATAGAACTTAGAACTTATACAATCAATGGGACTATCACATTTAGTTACCACACAAAAGCTACATACTCACCACCACACACCCTTGGTGCGATGGTCACTCTACAAGTATAAGTGCTTGTGAGTTATGGGGGGCAATGGTCAGGATTTAAATATCCAGGAGGGAGTTTCACACACATATACACTTAAATTAGGTTAGAGTAGATTTTCTATCTTGTATAAAAATAAATAAAAACTACATACTCGATGCTCCATTTTCTAGTGTATATTAGTGAGAACATTTTAAAATTTTCACTTTTCATTGTTTGATTTGCTTAATGACAAGGGTGATGTTTAAAAATAAAAGAAAAGAAAAAGATCCGAAACAATTTTTTCACCATGGTCCATGCAAATTTTATGTCAAAGATTGTGTATTTGGGCGTGTTTGAAATGATTTCCTTGTATATTTCCAATAAAGACATTTGGGATTTAAAATTTTAATTCCTCCCTCCCCGAATGTTAAATCATTAAAAAAGTTAATTAATTCAATTATTTAGATACAAGAGCTTAACACTTTTTGGGAATAAATGTATAACTCTCAAACTTTATTTATTAACAAGAGCCTTTTTTTTAATAAATAAATAAATAAAAACCACAACATTATAAGTTGTACAACTCATGGTGTCTTTGCTCCTAAGCCTTCGTTTTAGAGTTCATAAAAGAATGAAATGAACTGGAATGTATTTAAGTAAGGGAAAAAAATGGAATCGAATTAAGTAATATTGTTTGGGCATTTTAAAATAAATGAATGAAAGGGGAATGAAAGATATGTAATATTATTTATGAGTAATATAGAGGGAAATTAATGAAATCATTTTATGATAATATTACTATTATATTTTTGTTTTAAAATAAAGAGCTAAATATTATATACTATATAATAAAAGTTGGGCTTAGAAACCATGGTTGCACCAAGTGGCTTCACTAAATTATAACAATATTTTGGATAGAAACAATTTTTTTTGATGGAGAAAACGACTTATTTATTTTTATTAATTTATTTAGTTAAAATAACAATAAGTGTTTTAACAAAATATGCAACATGCATCTAAATTTCAATTAATAGAGACAACAACTTATTGTTCTTATCAATTTCTTTAAATAAAGTAACAATAAGTGTTTTAATGAAACATGCAACTTGCATTTTAGATAAAATAACAATAAATGTTTTAACAAAACATGCAACATACATCTAAGTTTCAGTTGATAAAGACAACAACTTATTTGTTTTTATCAAAAATTTTTAAATAAAGTAATAATAAGTTTTTTAACAATACCTGCAACATGCATCTAAGTTTCAGAAATTTAAATTCTACTCCAACTAAAAATCTATTACCAAAATTTCAAAACTTATATATATTCACCAATGGTCTTTCCATGGAATCTCTCTTGTACCCCACATTTTTGTTTTGTTTTTTGTTTGTTTTTTTTTTTTTGAGTTGTAACTTATGCATATGTATTTGTATTAGAATGATATACATTTTATATAGATTCATAGGAGTTGATAAATTTATATGATACTCTCTATCTCTCTCTCTCTCTTTGGAACAATTTCTTTTTCCTAATAAACAACTATTCTCATTAATTATTAAATTAAATTTTTATTAATTATTGGGATATATAATAAAAGTAGGGTTTAGGAGCTGTGGTTGCACCAAGTGGCTACTCTTACTAATTAGTAAATTAATTATATATTTTTTGTTAGGATATATTTCCTCTAAGGGATAATATTTAACAATTGTTTAATTTCGGTTAAACTTTATCATTTAAATTTCATAAAATTCAAATTCTATTCAAATTAATAGTTTATTATAAAAAAATAAAAAAAAAATTAACTTAAATCCTACACAACAACCCACTTTTTCTTTCTAAAAACTAAAAAACCCCACATTTTGATTAAGGGTCAATATTTAAAAATAATTTAAAACAAAATTAAATTCTATTAAAACTAAAAGTCTATTATCAAAAATTTCTAAATTTAAATCCCACACAACCCGTGCTTTTTGTTTTTGTTTTTGTTCTTTTTCCCCAAGTTACATGATTTAACAATAATTTAAAACAAATTTAAATTCTATTCAAACTAAAAGTCTATTATAAAATTTATAAACTTAAATCCTACATAACCCACATTTTTTTTTTCTCAAGTTGCATCTTATTAAATTAATATTTTATTAGGATATTAAGCTACAAAGCTTTTGACTAAGAGATAAGATTTAACAATAATTTAATCTAAATAAAGTTTTATCATTTAAGTTTTAAAAATTTAAATTCTACTCCAACTAAAAATCTATTATCATTTTTAGAACTTATATATATTTAGTCATGATTTTTCGATACAATCCCTCTTAACCAATAAATCATCCCTATAATTAAATCCCACACAATACACTCCACGTTGTTGCATTTTTTTTTTTTCAAAAAGCAACTTACACTTATGTTTTAATCTAAAAAATTCATCTTACTTATTGTTCTTTACTTCTAAATTTGAGTGCAAGATATTATGCCAAAGGAGGTTTACTATTGTTCGGGGGCCTTTTTCGGTTGCCCAACCATGTGTGGTCCATTGGAGGGATGACCTTACTAGGCCCGGGTTCTTTTTGGGGAGTTGCCTCCGGAACTCAACATTGGGCCACGTGGTCCAATGGCTACCGACGTATTTTTAAGCCTACAAAACCATTAAAGTCAAAGTCTAAGAATCACAATAATGGTCGAATAAATATGTAATATGTATTTGATATAATAGCTTTGATTAGTAGTTATAATAACAGTTGAAATAAAGTAGTATTTATTTAGAGGTAAAGTAATCATGTACTCAACGATGTAAATTTAAAGATAAGGAAGCAAATTCACTTATCTTTGTATGGTTTGTAGCCCTAGGTGTCAGGGAAAAGCTTCTGTGAGTTGATAATATCCCAACAGAGTGACCCCAGCGGTAGAGAGGCAGTTTGTCATGATAACTTCAAGATTGAGGGGAAAAAATGGGTGCAACTGGAGGAAAAGAGAGTATGTCCAGTTGTGTGTAGGTGCTGGTTAAGCTTGCCCCTCTTATCATGCACCTAAATGAGTTTTTCCCTTGACAATACTCTTTTAGTTGTTGTGAAGTTATGAATAGTGTTGCCTTCCATGAGAAGGGTTTTTGCATGGAGTATTTGTTCCTTCTAAGAGAAGGGCTTTATGTAAGAAGTAGTTGTGCCTTCTAAGAGAAGGGTTTTGATATGAGATCTTGATGCCTTCTAGGAGAAAGACTTTAGTAATAAAAGTTCATGCCTTCCATGAGAAGGGCTTTTAGTATGAGTGTTTAATATCTCTTGAGAAGTGTGGAGATGGTAAAAGATATAGATGTTTTGTGGGATGTAGTATTTGTAATATGTATGATATATGGAAGTATGAGAGATATAGAAGTTAAAGATAGTAAAAATATGAGATTATAACTGTTGGAGAAGTTGTAGAGATTGCTTTCCAAGAAGAAAGATTTTGTAAGAGAAGAGTATGGAGATGTGTTTAGGTATTTGGAGATAGGAGCAGTAAGATAGATGTAGAAGAGTATTGAGATGTGTTTATGGATAGCAAAACAATAGAATTTCAAAGTGAGAATATAAGAGTGGAGCTTAGAAGAGTTGTGGTGTGTTATATGTAATGGTGTAGTAAGTGTGTATGAGATTGTGTAAGAGATGTGAAGAAAAAGATGTTTAGAGATATGGGCAGCAAGATATATGTATTTTCAGAATATGGAGAGTGAGATAATGAGTATATGAGAGTAATAATATTGTAGTGTGTTTAGCAAAGTTGCTGTGATTTTTTGTTGGGATTGTATGAAATCTTATGAAGGCATTTATGAGTTAAGGACTGAAGAGTTTAGTTCCTAATGTAGAAACTAAAAAACTCAGAAGCTTAGAACTTCATTGAGAGCTTAAGAAGATCCTTAGAGGGAGAGAGAATAGAGAATTTTTTCAGAGAGTTCTTCTCCATTGGTGTCCCCCTTTGAGGTGTTGATGAAGGGTTCCATTTAGCTGAGTTTAAAGGGGTATTTTAGCAAATAATATCAGCCAAAATCTGTCCCAAATAGCAATAAATTTTCAGAGAATCCATCTTAAGATTTAGCCAAAAAAGGTATGTTTAGCTTTAAGGTATTCTTACTGTTTCGGGTAAGAGCTGCTGGGAAAAAGCAACAGAAAAGGAAGGTATTTTAGCAAGAGAAAGGTAGTTTCAATAGTTGGTTTTGGTTTTAGCCGAATGTGGAAAAATCAGTAATGTTCAGGCTGCTGGGTCAACTGTCACAACTGTTCTGAAAAAGGCTGTCCCAGCTGTCAGGAAAAGTTGTGATAGCTATCATGAAAAAGCTGTCCCAACTGTCAGGAAAAGCTGTGACAGCTATCATGAGACAGCTGTTTGCTTTGGGTAGAAGCTAATGAAGTCAGATGGGTGATTTCAGACTGTTGGAGAGGTCATTTCATGGATTTGGCTGAAAAATGGTAAGATCTCTTTGAAGGGTATCTTGCTATTTTGGGTATAGCAGCTAGTTGCTGAGATTTCAGCATTAAATGGTTGATGATATCACTTCCAGCCAGGTGTCAAGTGCTGAATGCACTACTGGGGTTTAGTTGGAAATGTTTCTTTTTCGGGTGTTTGTGTTTTTGGTGCAAGGTTCCATTACAACACATTTCTAGCAAGTAATAGAAGGATTGGTTGAAGGCTAAGGAAGCTTTAGAGATTTGGTCAAGGTCTCATTGTGTTGTGACATAATCTTGGTGAGCAAGAAGAGTATTTAATGCTCTGCTCTGGCAGCTAGCAGAGACATATATGGTCTGATTGTGGCAGACAGCAGTTGGGTATTAGAGATATCATGAATATTTTGTATATAGTTGGAGATAAAAGATAGCCAATCAGATTAGGTCATGTATTTGAGTTGGATTTTAGCTGAATGTAGTAATGAGATTTAAGTAGAATAATATAATGAAGTTTCTAAATTTGTATAACAACAGCTAGGGATTGAATAAACAGTTACCTAGCAGTTAGATGGCTGGAGATATTGAGTATTTGTTACATGATGAATATTAAGTTTTAGGAAAAGAGTAATGAGGAATTTTATCATTTAAAGTGCTATGTGATAAGAGATGCTTACCATATGTTACCCGTTACACACGGACTCGTCAGAGTTTAGGGAGTTGGAGAAGACACGCCAAGCAACATGTTTCTTTTATCAACTTTAAATTGCTGGAGCTTTACTGAACATACCTCTTGGCCTTCCAAACCACGACTCCCAAAGTTTCCCCAAAGAGACTTATGAGCTTGGGTCATAAGCCGAAGATGAGATGACGTACCTCGGGTTTTGTTGTTATTTTGTGTATATATGGGCTCTTGTTGAAGAAGCCGCTTGCCATGAGTGTAAGAGAGGTAATATGGGCCGTGAGCTTTGATTCATTGCTTAAGCCCAGTCCATATGTTGATGTTGATGATATCGTGGGGTTATGATCCCAATTGATGAAGAGGAAATGTGGACCATGAATCCACCTCTTAAAGTAAGGATCTCGTGGGCCATGTGAGCCCAATCCATGTAGCTAAATGAGATATGAGCTTATTTTGGGTTTTAAATAAATTTACCCAAAAAATCAATAATATATTGATGTGGCATGGGTTGCCAATAAAGTAATGTCACATGGGCCGAAAAAATGGTCCTCAACAACTATAAAAAAGCAAAATAATAGACACCCATTTAAGTTCTTAGTTCTCTTAAGTAAGTTTTTATTTATTTTTTTATATTCTCAATTTTTGAACTCTTTTGTGTATGTTTTGATTTTTGGTTTTTGGTTATTGAATTTAATTTGTGAGTATGTTGATTTTTTCAATTAGACTATCACTAGGAGAAAATCAATATTAAGAAACTATTTTGTACTGGTTAGGGCATAGATTAAATATAACCTAAATAAGAATGAGCAAACTCATTCCATATCTCATATTAAGAAATTAACACAAAACACAAAGAGAATTTTAAAATATGAAAATAGATAAATACTGATAAAGTCTAAACTCTAAACAATCAAAAAATAAAATAAATTTTTTATTAAAATTTTTTACTTATTTTATAATTTAATATTACTATTTATTTAATAATTTAGTTTTAATTATTTTAAAGTTTTTGAGCTTACATATGAATCTTCATTAAATTGTGCATCGCACGAGAATAATACTAATATAGGAGTATTTCAGGATTTTTAGTAAAAATTCATTAAATTTAATTTAATTTTCTCAAATTTCTCCCAATTTTGAAGGAATGAAAAATTGAGATTACGAGGGAATAAAGAGGAATGACTAATGAGCGTTCACTCCCTCTAATAAATCTCCCAAATAAAGAAAAAAAAAATCTATAATTATCCCTTCCATAACTTTTCCTCCTCCCAAATTAGGAATATTCTTAGGTACTCCTGAAGCATCTCATATTCATAGCAAATCTTACCATAAATTTAATGACTAAACTCCACCATAAATGTAAGAAAAAAGAACATTATTTTTACGCTCGGAGTCCAAGAATTACCCCCAAAACCAAACTAGTAAAATACAAAAATAAGTCAATTGGCAACAACAAATCTTTGCCATATCTATGATGGGCCATTAATGTTTGACCGTTGGAAGTCTCAACAACCAAGTTGTCGAAAATGAATGGAGCAAGTCTACTTCCACGGCAAAATTTGCCAAATAGTAGCTTTTTAGAAAAAATTTTAGTGCATAGCATGCGGATGAAACATTTTAGTAAGTTGGACTGTTTTTGGAACTCGAGTTCCAACCTAATTCCCTCTTGCATGAAGTCTGACATGAACCACCAAAAAAAAAAAAAAACGTAGAACTCGAGTCTAGGAAACTCGAGTTCCATTTGAACAGAACTCGAGTTTCCTAAACTCGAGTTCCTTGTGAAAAATCTTGGAACTCGAGTTTCATAGACTCGAGTTCCACTTTTTTTTTTTTTAAAACAGTCTAACTTACTAAAATGTTTCATCTGCATGCTTTTTTGCTAATATTTTTCCAAAAAGATGCTTTTCAACAAATTTTGCCATACTTCCACAAACATTTCTATAATTTTATCACAACTTTACAATGTGATTAGTTGTAAGTGATGAAAATAAAATAATGAGGCTATGTGAATTCATAATTTCACCACTTATGAATCGCCATGAACCAAAATTGTGGCAAAATTGTTAAAAAGTTTGTGCCACTAAAAATATCACCAATGATTGATTTCTCTTCAACTCTCTCACATAAGTCATTCTCAAAAAAAAGAAAAAAAGAAAAAAAAAAAAAAGAGGACTCTCTCACATAAGAGGGCCCCACACGGTCGAAGAATTCATCCACCTCCATTGGCTAGATCACATCAGGCAGTGCAAACTGTTATCCTACATAGCATATGATTTCTCTGCTTCTTCTTGTAAAAGCCGGAACGGAACCACTGTTAACTATTTACCGCTTTATTATTTTAACGTCTCTCTCTCTCTCTCTCTCTCTCTTTCACTTTCACAATTTTCCGTTGCTCAATCAATTTCCGATGGCCGCAGTCGACACCGAATCAGGTCAGAGAATTTCAAATTTTAATACCCAAAAAAAAAAAAAAAAAAAACTATGTCTTTGTTTGAATAATTGAGTTGAATTTGAATTGGTTTGGCAGTGATGGAGTTCTTGAGCTGTGTCCCGTTGCTACAGAGGTTACCAGGCTCGTCTCTCAAGAAAATCGCTGAAGTTGTCTTTGTCAAACGCTATGGTATATTACTATTCCATTTCTCATTATTACTATTACTATTAGTACGTAATTGTAGTTATAAATTGAAACGTTTGTTTATCTATTTATTATAATGAATTAGTAAGTTTTCTTAGCTACTAAACGGTAAAAACACTCAAGAGTTTGTTCATTTCAGTGCCAATTTATGAAAATTTTCATGCTTTCTAACAAGGGATTAGAAATGAAGGTTCTTGATTCAATTTCTCTTTGGGAATTTTAAACATGTTAAGTTTTTGTAGTCAGATTTTATTTTTCATATGAGATTGTATAAAGATTAATGAAAAATTCTTATACAATATTGAAAGTTTGTATAATGTGGGTGTTTGTATATAATGCCTTGTCTCAGTGATAAACTTATACCCTATGCGCATTTCATGAGATAGTTTTGAAAGTTCCAATCTCATAAATATTTGAATTTTATTGGTGGGCTTTGAATATTTTGTACAAATGATTAATATATTTTAATAAAATTTGGATGGAGTGGCAACCCCGTAATCCCTGCACCTAGTTCCACTCATGCCCTTTTTGGAATTTTCTTTACTGAGCGGGGTTAGCAAAAATTGTTTGTTTGTTTGTTTAATGTGTTGGGTTGTAGATCCTGGAGAGCATGTTGTTCGCGAGGGAGAAAGTGGCGATGAAGTTTACTTTATATGGGATGGAGAGGTAAGCTTACCTGAGATAATCTCTTTCTTAGAGTGATTAATATAGTTTTTTTTATCCCCCACCCCCCCCCCAAAAAACAAAAAAAAATAAAAAAATAAAAAAAATTCCTTGGAAGGATGATAAATTTAAAAGGCTGAAAGTTTAATCTCCTGGTTTACAGGCTGAGGCTGTCGGATCTGTTGCTGCTGATGAAGAAAATCGTACGGAGTTCCAATTGAAGCGATATGATTATTTTGGTTATGGTTAGAAACTGTATTCTGTTTTTGTTTTAATTTGTAAGCTATTTATTTGTTGTCATTCAGCCAAATATGAAAATGTTGGTAATTTAGTTTATTATTGTTATCATCTACAGAGTTATTTTGACTGGTTCATTTTTGAAGAGTTTATATATTATATATGGGTTTTGGTGCAATGGAGGGTGTTATTATTTCCAAAGTATCTCTATATATGACATGTTTCTCACAGAAGGGTGCATAAAGTTGTTTGTTATTTGCTATTTGCTATATCAGTACTTTATTTATGACAAATTGGTGGCAATGATGGTCAAAGTGGCTTTTACTCTAGTTTATCAAAAAAAGTGGCCATAAATCTATGTTGCTTCTTGTGTTATTTGCATCTCTGTATATATGCCTAAAATGTTGTCAAAAAATTATGGGAATAATTCGAACTTTTTGTTGCAGGCATGTCTACACTTGTTAATGAGGCAAATGTAATTGCTTTGACTAAGGTAGCTGCAAAATAAATACACTCACATGTATATCATGTATCTTTGGCTTTTGCTTTCCCATAACATATACGTCATGCAGACTGCTCAAGCTTATTGAGATTTATCTCCAGAAGCTGTTTTTGTGTATGACTGTAGTGAGTTTCTAATGTTTTGTCTGTCATGGCAGCTGACATGCTTGGTGCTACCCCGTGAACATTGTAGTTTGCTGCAGACAAAGTCAATCTGGAATGCGGAAAAAGCCCTCGAGACATGCTCACTTGTGGAGAGTATATTACACTTGGAGCCAGTAGAAGTGTGTTTCTAAATTGTTGTTTGAGAATCTTCTGTTTTGATTTTGAGTGTGTATGCTTCTGCATAGAGCTTTTTCATATTGATTTTTCTTGCTAGCATATCTTGTTCAAGCTTTCTACAAGTACAACTATGCTTATTGTGTTCTTGTTATTGTATTCCTGATTACTTCTGGTTATTTTGTTTTTATGTTGACATGCTAAGCATTACAAATGAATTTTTCCTTATGAAATTATTTTATGAAAGCTCATACATTTTCATGTAAATCATATTATACTTGTCAGATCAAATACAAAGAATTGTGGATGTATAGTTTTAAGAGGATCAAAAGAAGAAAATTCATAAGCCTATTGTGCAAATTTGGAAATAGTGAAAAATTATCTCAACTGGCAGACAAATGCTTTGGAGCCTCATTTCCAAGCATGGGGGGTTCAGCTGCATGACTCCTTTCTTGTCATTCCTCATGGCTAATGCCACATCCTTCTTTTTATTCTTTGCTAATGTGTACATCCCTCTGCCTTTACCACCTTTTGGACCTTCTTTTTATTCTAGGGATAGTGAATTTCATTTTCGTAATAATTTGATCTAGCATTTTCTGTACAAAGTTTATTAGACTAACCCTGAGTTTCTCATGTATCACCTTCTACATTTTGTTTTTTGTTATGAGAAATGCTTGCCATATTCTTATACAGAAAAACTCTGAACTTTTGGTTTATGCTAAAGATTCAACTTTGTTTTTCCATTTTAAGGTAAACATATTCCGGGGGATCACCTTACCAGATGCACCAAAGTTTGGAAAGGTTTTTGGAGGACAATTTATTGGACAGGCAAGATTAAGCTGCTCTCTGTCTCTTTCTCCAACTGGCATGTTTTGTAAAACAAGTTTCCAGTAAAAACAAGTAATAGATAATTGCATATTGTAATAGCCTGTACTAGGGCAGAATCTTTGAACTTTTACATATTAGAGAACTTGTATACATGTGCTTGTGGTGGGTCAACGTTTGGGAGGATTTGCCAGTGATAGTTATGAACCTTTTAGAAGAAGGTTTAGGGTTCAAAATAGAAAATATCTGTTTTATGTTTGAAAAGAGAAGAAGAAAAGGAAAAGGAAATTTTCAAATCTGCAAGCAGTGGCCATGAACATTACCTGTGAATAATACTGTGAACAGTACTGCAAGAATGAAAAGAAGAAAATAAAGAAGAGAAATGGAGGCAAAAGAATACTAAGGCCAATGTGCTTCAATACTCAAAACACTCAATATTTTATTGATCAACTCTAACTTCTTTGAGTACAGTTATATAGATTCTAACTTTTAACTTCTCTTAGTAGAACTAGGACTGTAATGCAACTATTTACCTATCAAAAAAAGAACTAGGACTGTTACTTTGACTACTAAACTAAACCCTAATTGAGTTGAACCAAAGCCAATGCATAAAGTCCCATAAACAACGTAAGAATTACTAATAGAAGAAAACCCAAGGCCCATACTAATGGCTCATACCCAACAATTGTAAAATTACTAAGATACCCTTGACTCTAGAATGACTAAAATAAGAATTAAATTATAAAATCTAATTAGCTATCATGGACACTTACTCTTGGGCTTTGTCTTAACCTTCGACGTCCAAAGAGGATATTGTTTTTGTAATCATGCTATGGTTGCACTGTCTATCTTCCTCTTATTCATCTGCATGTATGATCTATACACATCTAATCACTTGCAAATTCGCTACATCATGTGTTTGTGGAAGTTGAAAAATGATTACTTTCTTGAGGTGTAGTCTTTAAAGTTGAATGTTGAACATGCCAATGTATGGTTTAATGTTTGCTGTTTTTTTCAATATCAATATGTCACTTGATCTCTAGACTATCTTTTGAGAACTTTCAAGACACTTATGTCAATAGATTATAGAGTGACTTACACTTCTTTAAATAATTTTCTATATTGCCTTCATATACTTTTTGAATTGCCAATTCTCCCAAAAGTTTAAGCTATCAGGAAATGATGAATTTAATCACTTAACCATAATTTTAACAATACTCAACCAAAAACTGCGTCATGCTGTATGTAGAATACTCTTTTCATGGGATACCGCAGCATCTGGATTTCTCTGTGCATGAATTTAAGTTAAGTTCAATTTGAATATTTATTACCATCAATATTTATTAGTAATTTTTTGTAGTTGCTATAAGAATACTCATCCTTTTTTTCCACAGTTTATCACATTTTGGGATAACTCGTGCAGCTCAAACAAGTATATTTTATAAATATAGATTGAGGTTTTTTTATCGGATGCAGACAGTGAATACAACTTGGAATCAATAATGGCTGGAGCTTTTAACATACTCATAGTCTTTAAGATGATGTGTGCTGTGCAGGCATTGGCTGCGGCGTCAAAAACTGTTGATTTTTTAAAGGTTGTCCATAGTTTGCATGCGTATTTTCTTCTTGTTGGGGATTTTGACAGTAAGTACATTTCTGTCACCTTGTGTTAAACTTCTGTGGATGGCATTTCTTTCCAATGTTATTACTCAGTACCATTTTTTGTCCATCTTTCTTTAGGGTGTCTCATAACAGTGCATACATTGGACTTCCCGATACTACCTTTACGTTTTTGAATTGGAATGCAGTAAAAATAATAAATATAAAGGCAGTAGTTATGCAGATATCAATTGCATGTAACTGCCATCAAATAGTAGACAAAGCTTAGGCAATTTTCTGGTTTTTTTCTTCCTCAATTCACAAAACTTTGTTTAAAGCTTTAAATTCAATTGATTTTCTTTATAATTAATTTTATTGACAACTTAAATTGAAATATATAGTTAACTATGTGAAAAAGAATCTCAATAAAAGCATTGTTAATTTTAAGGCTTTTTAAATTTCAGTAGTTACTTCCACACACACACACACACACACATATATATATATAAATTGCACTTATTTTTTGATAAGGATATGTGTCATCTGTAATTAAGTTATATCCATTATCCATTATCTTTTTTTTGAGATAGTCTTTTAGTTCTAGGACTCAAATTTGTGCAAAATTAGTTATGTCACTTGGTGTAATGTGAGTCACCTTGGGGTTTCAACATTGAACATTCTCTTAGCTTCAACTTTAATATTTTATTTAAAAATATATAGATTCCTTGAGACATTCAATTTATGAAGATTGACAAACAAAAAGGGATAGAGGGATTGTTAATATTATTATTATTATTATTATTATTAATATCATTTTGACCTTTTATTTCTGGAGCATGTATGTTGGTCTCAATTGCAGTAACAAATAAGTAATAAGAGAAGCAAATTTGTTCCCTTCCAACTTTATGTTAGACTTTATATTCTCAATTTCCTTACTACTTTTCTACCTTACATTCTTGAGAAAAGCCCAGAAAAAAAAAAAAAAAAAAAAAAAAAAAATCAGGTGGAGTCATCCTATACAGTACTTTTCCCCTCTGTTTATTTTGCCCTTGCCTCTTGTGTGTGTGTGTAACCCTAAACAGTGACATCCATTTTGACAGAAACACTAAAGTATGACTTGATTAGACTAAAAAAAGTGATTGGATTTGGAGGTGTAACAAGTCTAGGCCCTGTTTCGAAATATTTATTTTTATGTTTAAGTTGCTTGTCTCCAAGCCTCTTGTTGTCTGCGTAAAAAGCCCAAAATATTCTTCATTTTTAGTGACTGCATAAAGAAGTAAAAGTTCGAACAAATTATGGCTTTGAAATGGTTTTGTGCTTGAAGTTTTCATGTCAAATTGTTGATTCAATATGTTATGGATTCATGCAATGTTGAAGTATATACTGTTCTGCATTTCTGCTACAGGAACTAATATTATATCTTCATGATTATGGAACTATAACTTAAATTTTTGCACAATGATATAAATTTCTGGTACCCTAACCCATTATCCCTTTCATGGATTAAAATTAGTGAGAAAGGTATTAATGGTATGCATGTAACTATGCCTTTGTAGTGCCAATCATATATCAAGTTCAACGAGTACGTGATGGGAAAAGCTTTGCTACCCGAAGAGTAGATGCGATACAGAAGGGAAACATTGTATTCACATTACTTGCTTCATTTCAGGTATGAGTTAATTGCATGCTATTGAAATTTTCCTGAGTTGGGTTTGGCCAGTGGTTACTTTTTGATCATGATGCATTTTCGTTGCCATGATTTTTTATGTGGTTTTGAAGGTGTGAATATTTAAAATTATTTTAAAGATCGTACTTATGAAAAAAATATTTAAAAATAATTTAGCGTTGCAAATGTAACATTTGATTAAGTTGAATTTACAGAAAGAAGAAGAAGGGTTTGACCACCAGGAAGCAACAATGCCTTCTGTACCTGCTCCAGAGTTGGTAACTAATATTTGTTTTCCATTTTTTATTAAACAATTTCCCATTTCTTGCTGTTTTAATTATTGTCTCCAACTTGCAGCTTCCATCAATGGAAGAGCTACGTGAGAGACGTCTCACGGATCCACGTCTACCGAGGTAAGATTTGTACTACGCAATTCACAGTTTATTGCTATCTGCCCTTGCATTTGGACATTCCATATCTCCACTAGTTAGATATAAATGATTCATCTTTCCTCGCATATTGCATTTTATTCTATAAATGATTGGTTCTTGGTTATTGTTTTGTTTATTTGTTTTCTTGCTGATGTGCTTTTATGTACTTTATAATGATCATAGTAAACACTAGTTTTGGGAGTTTTTAAAAGAACATAATGGAATGGAACCAAATGGAATATAATGTATTTGGAAATTTTAAAAGAAGGAACAGAAATGAAAGAAATATATAGTTTTATTATTATACCCAACTTCTTTTTATTTTTTCTTTTGTCTCAAAATAGGGATAAAATCGATAATTTTCCACCATTTCATTAAAGGATTGAGTGTTCCTCCCACTTTTGGAAGGAATGTTTAGAAGGGAATGGGATGGAATGAGCATTCTATCCTAATCATTCCGTTCCTTCCTTCTATACTCCCAACTGGAAAATGGATGGAATATTCTTTAAAATCCCTTTGAATTGTGCCATTTCATTCCTCCCCCCATGGCCCTTTCCCCACTCCAAAATGGAAGTTAGTTTGGTTATTTGACAAGGAAAATCCTATTAGGCAAACCTATATGTGTCTCAGACAACTTATAGAGTCCAAAACTATAGTTCTTGTTAATTGGGCAAACTATAGTTTACACAGCTAGGAACAGACTTCCTGGGTTTAGTAAACTGGTGGGGCTGCCTTTATGCCGGCATGAGAACTTATGTATTGCCTTGCTACAAAAGATTGAGAGGGAGACGGAGGCTGCCAAAGAGTTGAACAGGAAAGCTACTGCTACTAGAAAAGTTGTCATTTTTAAGGAGAAAGGGAAGAGAGAACTGAGGAATTTGCAATCCTCGGTTAATTATGATGGTAGGCAGCGTGCTGGCTGCTGAGTTTTTGGTCAGTGGGGCTGTTATTGTCTTTATGAATCTGAAAATTCTTTCTTGGAATGTTAGGGGTTTGAATGATGGTCGGAAACGTTTGATAGTGAAAAATTTATTGCGTGATTGGAAGTGTGATGTAATCTGCCTTCAAGAAACTAAGCTTGCTGGCCTGGACAGACAGTTGGTTGGTAGCTTATGGAGTTGTCCTTTTATGGATTGGGTGGCGCTAGATGCTGTCCAGACGGCGGGTGGGGTTTTGCTGATGTGGGATAGGAGGGTTTTAGAGAGGTCGGAGTGTTTGGTGGGCTCTTTTTCTGTGTCTGTTCGGTGGCGTGGGGTGGGGGACGGTTTCACTTGGGCGTGTTCGGGGGTTTATGGCCCAGTTGATAACAATGAGAGGGGTCTGATGTGGGATGAGCTGGTTGGTGTTCAGCA
This sequence comes from Quercus tomentella, assembly GCA_028535165.1. Lineage (NCBI taxonomy): Eukaryota > Viridiplantae > Streptophyta > Magnoliopsida > Fagales > Fagaceae > Quercus > Quercus tomentella. Next base: position 47,777,522 of record JAPQVY010000100.1, read on the forward strand.
TTATTGGAATGTCCCTTGGTGTTGCATCGGGGATTTTAATATTGTTCGTTTCCCTAGCGAGCGGTTGGGTTATTCTCGTCTTACTCCGGCCATGGAACTCTTTTCGGAGTTCATTGGGGATCTTAACTTGATTGACTTGCCTCTGGAGGGTGGGAGATATACTTGGTCTAGCGGTTCAGATCAGCCCTCGATGTCTAGGATAGACAGAGTTTTGGTGTCTCATGATTGGGAGGAGCACTTCCCGGATGTGACCCAACGGATTTTACCTCGTCCTGTTTCAGATCATTTCCCAATTCTTGTGGAGGTAGGGGGAATGGCGAGGGGTAAAAGTCCGTTTAGGTTTGAGAATATGTGGCTAAAGTCGGATGGGTTTATTGATAGAGTTCATTCTTGGTGGAATCGTCATTCCTTCTCTGGTACTCCTAGCTTTGTGTTTGCCAAAAAGCTGAAGGCTTTGAAAGAAGATATCATTCAGTGGAACCGGCTGGAGTTTGGTCATGTTGGGCGCAAAAAGTCTCATTTATTAGAGGCTCTGAAATCCTTTGATGCCAAGGAAGGGGAATTAGGTCTCTCTGATGCTGAGGCTTGTGAGAGAGATGTGATGAGATCTGAAGTTAAGAATCTTCTCTCTTTGGAAGAAATCTCTTGGAGACAGAAATCAAGGATGCTATGGATTAAGGAAGGAGATAATAATACTAAATTTTTCCATAGGGTGGCTAATTCCCGCAGAAGGTATAATAATCTGAGTATTCTGGAGGTGGATGGGGTGATCTATGAGGAGGAATCCGAGGTGGCTGCCCAGGTAGTAAACTTTTATAAAAATCTGTATCAGGAGACGGAGGAGTGGAGGCCTTTTGCGGAAGGTTTGGAGTTTGATCAAATAGATGGGTCGGAGAGGGGTTGGCTTGAAAGGAGGTTTGAGAAGGAGGAAATTCTTCTAGCCGTTAATGAGCTGGCTGGAGATAAAGCGCCAGGTCCAGACGGCTTCTCTATGGCCTTTTTCCACCATTGTTGGAGAGTGGTGGAAAGGGATGTCCTAGCAGTTTTTGAGGAGTTCTATCAACATAGTAAGTTTGAGAAATCTTTGAATGCTACCTTCTTAGTTCTCATCCCTAAGAAGAATGATGCTTCCAATATTCGAGATTTCAGGCCTATTAGCTTGGTGGGGAGCATGTACAAGATCCTGTCTAAGGTTTTGGCGAATCGTTTGAAACTGGTCTTAGATCATCTGATTTCAGAGTCTCAGAATAGTTTTGTGGGAGGAAGACAGATTCTTGACTCAGTTCTTATTGCCAATGAGTGTGTTGATAGCCGAGTGAAGAGTAAGATCCCGGGGGTTATTTGTAAGCTAGACATTGAGAAAGCTTACGATCATGTGAATTGGGAGGCTCTTCTGGACCTTTTGAAGAGAATGGGCTTCGGGGAGAAGTGGTGTAGATGGATCCGCTCTTGTATCTCGACGGTCCAGTTTTCTATTTTGATTAATGGGGCTCCTGCTGATTTTTTTGGGAGCACGAGGGGTCTGAGGCAAGGGGATCCGCTATCTCCTTTGTTATTTCTAGTCATGATGGAGGTCTTAAGTAGGATGTTGAAAAGAGTTGAAGGTGCTGGCCTGATTAAGGGCTTCAAGGCTGTTGGAAGACGGAGTGAAGGGGAATGTGTCTCGCACCTTCTATTTGCGGATGATACTATTTTGTTTTGCGATGCGGAAGTGGAGCAGATCCTTCACGTGCGGATGCTTCTCCTCTGTTTTCAGGCTGTGACTGGTTTGAAGGCTAATGTCCTGAAGAGTGAGATGGTTCCAGTGGGGGAGGTTAATAATATTCATGCCTTGGCAGAGATTTTGGGTTGCCAGATTGGGTCCTTGCCTATGACCTACCTTGGTATGCCGTTGGGGGCTTCTCATAAATCCCCCTCTATTTGGAATCCTATCTTAGAGAAGATTAATCGGAGGTTAGCCGGGTGGAAGAAGTTGTATTTGTCAAAAGGTGGAAGATTGACGCTGCTCAAGAGTACGCTTTCCAGCCTTCCTACTTACTATTTATCTCTCTTCACCATACCGTCGCATGTGGCTAATAAAATTGAGAAGATTCAGAGGGACTTCCTGTGGGGGGAGTCGAAGGTTCATTTGGTGGGGTGGGATAAGGTGTGTGCACCTAAGGTTAATGGTGGCTTGGGTATCAGGAAACTAACTACCTTTAATAAAGCTTTACTTGGGAAGTGGTTATGGCGGTTTGGGGTTGAGGAGACTCGTCTTTGGAGGAGGGTTGTAGCTTTGAAGTTTGGGGAAGAGTGGGGGGGTTGGTCTTCCAAGTTGGGTAGGGGTGTTCATGGGTGTGGTTTATGGAGAAGTATCCGAAAAGGTTGGGAGGTTTTTAGCAAGTTTATCCGGTTTGAGATAGGGGTGGGGGATAGAGTGAAGTTTTGGACAGATCAGTGGTGTGGGGACTCTCCACTCCATCTTTCCTTCCCGGTTGTGTATGGGATTGTTTCTAATAGAGAGGCTTCTGTGGCCTCGTCTCTCGAAAGATTGGGGACCGAGGCTCGTAGAAGTTGGAAGGTTCCTTTGCGTAGGGACCCTAATGATTGGGAGATGGGAGAGGTGGATGAATTTCTCCATACCTTGGATTCTTGTTTACCTCACTCCGAGCAAGGAGATCGCATGATTTGGAAATTGTCGAAGAAGGGGGATTTCAACATTCGCTCCTTTTACGACAAGCTTCGAAGCCCCTCTCCTTTTACTTTTCCTTGGAAAGGTATTTGGAAGGTTAAGGCCCCTACGCACGTCTCTTTCTTTGTTTGGACGGCTGCTTGGGAGAAGATTCTTACAGGGGACACTTTGCGGTGTAGAGGCTTTGAGCTGGTTGATTGGTGTATTATGTGTCGTTGCAATGGGGAGACGGTGAATCATTTGCTTCTCCATTGTGAAAAAGCTTATAAGTTGTGGAGCTTGATTTTCAGATCTTTTGGGATCTCTTGGGTCTTGCCTAGATCGGTTGCAGAAATGCTCTTCAGTTGGTGGAACTGGTTTGGAAAGCACTCTTCTTGCATTTGGAATTTAGCTCCGTTGTGTCTAATGTGGTGTATTTGGAGGGAGCGAAATTGGCGTACTTTTGAGGACAGGGACAAATCCGATGACCAGTTGCTCGCTTATTTTTGTGGTTCTCTTTTTGATTGGTCTAGGGCTTGGGGACTCACCTCTAGTGATTCTCTCCCTTTGTTCCTTTGTTCTCTCCTTTGTATTTAGCTCTTTGTTGCTTTCTGCTTGCTTTCTTGTTTTCTTTTCTTTTTCTGTTTGTTTCTCTCTCTGTTTTGTCTGTTCTGCCTCTGTTTTCATGAGGTAGTTTTCTTAATATACTTCTTTATTACTTATCAAAAAAAAACTATAGTTCTTGTTAAATTGGAATTTCATAAATTTGTTGGAGAGCTTTATACTGTGATCCCATCTTTCAGAGTTATTAGGTTTAAGAAGAATGACTTGAAGAATCTGTTTATGAATCAAGAAATTCAAAATATAGGAGAATTACTAAATTCTTTATTTGTTGTTCCATAACTTTTAGGTTCGGTACAAGGCTGCCTCATTTAGCAAGCAAAACCATCTTTAGGATTTAAAAGAAAGTGAATTATATATATTACTTATCAAAAAAAAAAAAGTAAGTTATATATTATATAGGAATTCACCATTCCATAAGCTGCGTAAGTGTTTAAAGATATAAGGCTAAGGATGAATGTCCACCTTTACTTGCTTTGAAGATAAGATGCTATTTTTGGTATTGTCAAACTCACTATATAGTTATCTATGGTACATGGGGAGTCTTAGGATACACGTGGTATGTTTGATAGTACACTTCTCTACCAGGCTATAAAAAAAAATGTTACATGTTCATTATACATTCATGAGTACAAATTCAGTTCTTTTTTTTGAGGAAACAAATTTCATTAAGAGTGCAAAGGGGAACAACCCATGGGAAGTATACAAGAGATACACCAAAGAGTCAATAATAAGTTTAAAAAATAAAAAATTTAGACAAGGTAGAAAGAAGAAAAATAATCACTGGCAGCAAATGCATGCAAGCGAACCAACACAGAAACAGTGCTTTCTCTATATCAGATCCTATTTGATATAAGCTTGTGAGCCTCCAGTAAAGTAGACCAGGATAGCCTTCCAGTTAGAGCCTAAGAATAAAGTGAACCATAATTATGTCTGTATTCGGCTTCACTTGAAGATTGGCACCAGAAAATCTACCATATATGCGTGACCTGTCAACTTGTTTAAACTGAATTTTATTTAATGCTATTAATATTTTTCTGCTAGTTTTAGGAATTGATAGAGACAAGCATGGGACAATTGTTTCGTAGTTCTGTTCTGTCTGCTTATGTTTTGTTTTGAGTACTGTTGCTGGTTTTCCTGGGTAATGTGTGCTTTGCAGTAATTGTGAAATTGGATGGATTTTCATTGTTATTGTACCTAAAGATCATCTTTTGATTATGAGCCTAATAACTGAATGAAGGCTGTTGTTTGGTTAGATTATTGACTCTAATTTTTTCGTCTTACATAGCTAAAATGTTGGTATTTGGTTGATTCAGGACTTATCGGAATAAGGTGGCTGCTAAAAATTTCATCCCTTGGCCCATAGAGATACGGTTTTGTGAGCCCAGAACTTCAACCAATCAGACTAAATCTCCTCCAAGGTTAGCCTGGATTATTGTGTTGGATATTCATCTTTTCCTATGGGCTAAATATGCACATCACTTATTATAGAAATATGGACATGGTTTTTTCTTGCATGCAAATCCATGTTTACACGCCACATCTTTTGAGTACATTTTATTTGTATTGCAGTTTGAGGTATTGGTTTAGAGCAAAGGGCAAACTCTCTGATGATCAGGCCTTGCATAGGTAAGCAAAACCTTTTTATAAATATATATCCAAGGTGGGTTCTGCTTTGCTTGAATAAAAGCTGAGCAGAATTAGTATCTCATAATGAATGAGCAATGTGGCCTTTTGTATTGTTCTGCGTAGTTTTTGAGGGAGCCTTATACTGTAATTATTGATATTCCAATTAAGTTAACATGCCATATCATCTATCTGTTATATTTACATGACTAAAAATCATCCTCACTGTTATTTAGACCCTTCGTAGAGGTCAGGATGAAAATTTTTGTTGTTGGGCCTTGCCCCGAGAAAGGTTTAGTTGGCATATATAAAAGAGTTCTTTGGACAGTTTACCAGCACAAATAATGCCCCTATGCGATGTTTGTTGTACTCTTAATCAAATATAAATTCAAATATTATTAATGATATCTGGATAAATGTCCAATTTACTTGGCTTTAGTTTTGTTCCTTTTTTTTTAATATGCTTTTTTGGTCATTTGCAGATGCGTAGTGGCATATACTTCAGATCTGATATTTCTTCAAGTTAGTATGAATCCCCACCGTAGGAAGAATTTGAAGACAAGTGCTGTTAGTCTGGACCACTCGTAAGTATCTGCGCCATATTACCAGATAATTAAACACCAAACTGTGTGGCCAATATGTCAAAATTATAGAGTACTTTTATATTCAGTATCAGTTTGACAATAGGCCCTGCTTTTATAATGGACTTTAAGCTGTTATATGTCTGAAAAAGATGACCAAATCATATTTTGCTAACATGGTTTTAGATTTTAAACGAGAAGCATGAAGTGAATTCAGGTAACTATTGCCTTGTAGCAAACTGCATCAAAAAAAAAAAAAAAAAAAAAAAAAATTGGACAATTCCTTTTGTATTGTTGACTAGATGCACTGCTACTATCATTTATCAAATGATGTTTCTGGTCATGTCTTGGTAGTATTTCTGTTGGCAAACTTAATTATCCTGACATACATGTTGTCAACTATATATTGTATGTGCATTTAAGTTCACGGTCAAAGTTGATTTAAGAGCATTCCTTTGCCAATTTTTTTTCAATCATTAATTCATTACCATAAGCTTGTTTTCATTTCTATCTCAGGATGCACTTTCACCGGCCTGTCAGAGCTGATGACTGGCTATTATTTGCGGTACGTGCCATAAAGTGTTTAGTTCTCATGTTTAGTTTTGTTTAGATGCTTATGCATGCAAGTTTGTTTGGGTTTATTTTTACCCCCAGATATACAGTCCTGCTGCCTACAATGCACGCGGCTTTGTTTCTGGCGAAATTTTCAATAGAAAGGGAGAGGTAAAGATTTCATTATATGTTCATAAACAGCAGAAACAATCTTCTTTATTCTTCTTTAATTACCTCCTACTCTTTTTCTCTCTTTCTTTGCTTTTTGCTGTTTTCTCTCCATCCAAGTGATGTCTGTGTCATGAACTGATATATGCATGTCTTGATGAGCAGCATGTTGCATCGGCAACTCAAGAGGGCCTACTTAGGGTGCTTAGAAGTACAATTCCACCTGCGGCGTCGAAGCTGTGAACTGGTTGATGCTAGGCCGTGCCAATGGAGTATTATGCTAAACTTTTGGTGATCCATCAGGTTTAGGTGCCAAGATTTTGCCCGTTCCCCCAATATTTACCTTTTATATTAAATATTCAATAATGATTTGTGCAGTTGTAACAAAAATGAAAAAGGGGGAAAGTCAATTATTCCAACTATGTAGCATTCAAGATTTGATTTTTCTGTCTCTTTCTTTTTCTCTTGAAAGATTATATCATGATAAAAAGCAATCATATGCATTATAAACCAGAGGCATAGCCCTCATAATAAGTCAAGGCAAACGGTAGTCTGCTGGTCCATTTACATGAGTCAAGACTCATAAGCTACACGCCATTAGCTAACCTAGTAATTATTCGAGGCATATCCCCCTATATTTACAAGACTTTCAATATCGTGGATCTTGTGGGGGAAAGCTCGGTTTGAAATTTCGAATACATTGATTGGTCTCCACTCCCTAGCTTAATCTTGTTACACACAACAGGGGTTCCAGAAATATTTTTTAGGGGGACATTAAAAAAAATTTGTTAAATAAAATTTAATAAAAAAGAGAAGTTGAATATATTGAGTTATCGACTTTAAAAAAAAAAAAAAAAAAAAATACCCACACAAATATATGAAGTTTTATAATTTCCTTTTACTAATTTTCATATTTTAAAATTGTTATATGTTGGTTCATTATCAGTTGTCATTATCTATTGTCAATATGGGTAGATGTGACCATTTTATTTTGTTAAGTTTGTATAACATTTTTATTTTTATTCTATTGTCGTTATCTATTTGTTGTTATACTAAGTGTCTATTTAGCCAATCAAATGCTTGAACAATCACAAGCCTTACTATTTTCTTGTCTTGAATCTCTAACTTTATAACAAAAGGTTATTATAATATGATAACAATATATACAAATGTAACAAACTCTCTGTATTTCCTACTTATTAAATTATATAAAGTTATATTATATTTATACTATACAAGTACACATTCACACAAATAACATTATAAAAACAATAAATAAATATATAATGCACACAGTTAGTATTAGACACGCATGCACAGAAGACATAAATTTATAATAAAGATGGACACACTCATAACGGAAACACTCGCTCTTTACTCTCACACAGAGAGAGAGAGAGAGAGAGAGAGAGAGAGAGAGAGATCTGTAATATATGTATTATTACTCTTTAAAATTCTATTAAACCGTTTTTCAATTTCTAATCATACTCCCTGTTCAGTCTAGTTGGTTTTTTTTTTTTTTTAATATCAATATTTCGTTTCACTTCTTTTTTTACTTCATTAATTGAAAATACTCACGACTTGCAAGTGATCTATAACACTATATGACCATCCCCTCCCACCTAATCCCTATGGTCTCTAATTATTCTCATGTGACCAATTTTTATCAACAATTTTAATGAGAAGTGGATGGATTTGGAATCCACGGGGCTTTTATATAAAAAAGAAGAAGAGAAATCTAGAATGTCAATATAATTACACATAGGGAGGGCATGGATAGGATTAGGTTATGGGTATCCTTTCTCCATCTTGTTCCTTCTTTGGGCAAGAGCAAAACAGGGTGAAAACATTTTGTCATCCCTAATGAGTTAGTATTGGTTCTTATGAAAATAAGAAAAATGAGATAGAAGGAGGAGAGGCAATGGTAAGAGCATGAAGGAGATGAATATATTAGCATTTTGGAGATGATACTAAGCTATATGCAAAAAGATTAAATTATATATAATCATTTATATATACACATACTTGCGGACATTGAGGGTGTATGAATCTTGTAGCTTCCGGTTTGTTTTTCTAATGATGTTGGAGCCACTCACAAACCTGACTATTAGTGTCCTCAACAGAACAAATGTTATATGCTGATTTTGAGATGTTATTAAATTCAGTTGATGCAGTCCCAAACTTCATTGATTTTGAGATGTTTTGAAGTGAAATATTTTGAGCCATATGCCAATAGTGTCCTCAACAAAACAAATGTTATATGCTGATTTTGAGATGTTATCTACTTCAGTTGATGCAGTCCCAAACTTCATTGATTTTGAGATGTTTTGAAGTGAAATATTTTTCAAAAAATGTTTTTCTATTTTCAGGTATTTGTTTACAGGTAAAATATAGTCAAACTTATATTATATTTTCTGTTGATAGTAAAAACCTTTATAAAAATTTGTAAAATGTTTTACCTTTAAAAATTTGGTAAAACATTTTCAAAAAACACACAGTGGCTTCCCCTCTCCTATTTGGTCGCTAGGTCACCAATCTGGTTTTCGGCGACCAGTGTTGTCAATCCAGTGGCAAGAGACGTCTCACCGACAATCAGGTGGTAGGAGATGCCTCACTGGTGATCTGTGCTAGCAATTCGATGGCCAGAGACGCCACACCGACGTCCAATATTGGTGGTCCAGTGGCCAGACATGTTTTGTTGACCGGTGTTGGCGGTCCAATCACTGAGATATCGCTCTGATGGTGATCGTTGATAGTCTAGTCCTCAAAGCCACCATTTTGACTACTAGTTCCAATGGTCCGATCATCAAAGCCCTCGTTCTAGCTATCGGTTCTAGTGGTTCAGTCACCAGACCTCTGGCACCAACGACTTCGGTGCTGAGCCATTGATTTTAGTGATTTGCTTGAAAAATTTTACTTGCTATACTAAACACTTAAAATCTTTTATTAAAAGTATTTTACTTCGAAACATGAGTTAAAAAGGAAAAGCAACCTCAGGCCTCATCAACATATTTACATTGATTTCAGACCAACATATTTACATTGAGTTCAGAACAGCGCTGATTGAGAGAGAGAGGTTCAAAGGAGCAACAAATAAAAGAAGATTGGGCCGGCCCCCAAGCTACTGCAATATTTTAACTAAATTTAGCTTAAATTATTAATTTAGTTTCTTAAAATCAAAATAAATTGCTAAACAAATCAAAAAATATATAATAAAAAGAATTAGAGTAATCAGAAAAAACAGTGTTATTCAATCCCCCCCAAAAAAAGAGAAAAAATTCTATAAAAAAAAGAAAAAGAAAAAAACAGTGTTAGTTGATAGCTTCACGCATTGGCAAACGGCAAATACTATTTGCCACTTCGGCAGCCTCATTCATTTACCGAACCCGAAGACACTCACACACAGGTCTCTCTAATCTCTTTCTGTCCATTCTAAATTCTCTCTTTTGGTTTTGAAAATCTTTTCCTTTGATTTCTTTCCAACTCGGCTGTTTGTTTCTTATTCTAACATTATTGGATTTGAAAATGAAATCAACCTACCACATTCATTTTCGTTTGATCTCTTAGGTTTGTCCTGATTAATTTTAATTTTTACTTTACTGAACAATTTCAATGGATCTGATAAAGAGTGGTGTCTTTGATTGGGATGAAACTCATATACTTTCATTTTTATTTATGGGTTTTTCTTAAAGGGAAATTTTGTTGAAACAATTTGACTCATATTGGAGATTGTAGTCTTTAATACTGTAATTGTCTTTTTAGTCCTTTTGATTAGAATTGTGGAAAATGAAATGAGTTTGTTGTGTTGAGCTGAAGATATGAAATCATGTCAAGAATGTTATTGTATTTAGGTTTTCTTAGCATTTCAATGAGTTTATGCATTTGGGTTTGACAGTATTCATTTATGTTGACAATCGTATTTTTTTTAATACTTGGTATGTCCAAATGCTGAAATGTGAAAAACCCATTAATTCTTTTATCCTTTTTTTATTATATATTATTAATAGTTTAATACCCATTTGCTTAGGATTTGTTTTTGTTACATGGGTATAATTCCAATTGTTCAAAATTGGGATTCTCAAATTAGGGAGCAAGAGAGATGATCATGGTTTCAGTAGGGTACTGAAAAATTATTTTTCCTTATAAAAAGAAACGGGAAATCTTTTTTTCTTTTTCTTTTTTCAGAATCAAAGAAACAGGAAAGTTGTATGCTTCAAATTCTAGATTTTTTTTTTTTCCCTTTATAAACTGTTAATCTAAATAATGTTTGCTTCAGTGAATATTATCAAGGGTATACATAGGCCATGAAATGATCCGCACAAGTTTAGGCATGACAGTCAAATTGCAAATACTAGTTTAGGAATTGGATCCAGTTTGTGTGTAATGCTACTGCATGTTTGAGAGTCTTATGATTCTCTTCTACATTTTGCAGGGTTTCACTTAGGCAGGGTGTTGAAGATTGAATATGGAACATTTTGATAGTGGATCAGACAGTGTCAGTCAAGTGGAATTGACACCTCTAATATGTGGACTTCCGGATGACATTGCTCTTTTTTGCCTGGCAAGGGTTCCTCGTACGTACCATATGCTCCTTAGGTGTGTTTCAAAGAGATGGAGAGACCTAGTGTGCAGTGAAGAATGGCATTCTTACCGCCGAAAGCATAAACTTGATGAGACTTGGATTTATGCTTTGTGTCGAGACAAATTTGAGCAGGTTTGCTGTTATGTGTTGAACCCCAATTCATCAAGAAGATGTTGGAAGCCCATTCAAGAACTTCCACCTCGCAGTTTGAAGAGAAAAGGCATTGGTTTTGAGGTTTTGGGTAAGAAACTCTACTTGTTGGGTGGCTGTGGATGGTCTGAAGATGCTACCAATGAAGTTTACTGCTATGATACTTCGAGGAACACTTGGAGTGATGTTGCTCCATTATCAACTGCAAGGTAATACTCCTAATTGCAGTACAAAGTCATTTTGCACAATGGCAATTGAAGTTTTCTCTAGGTTCACTTGATCTTCACTTTCTGAAAGAACACTTTATCATGCATTTATGGAATCCTTATGCATTTTGTTCTTCATTGGTAATAGCATTGGCCAGTTGTGAGTTGTGACTTCTGTCAACATTGAGAAATGCTGAATTTTTGCATTCTTTTGCTTGTAAATTCACAAAATAAAGACCTTTATTTTCTTGAATCTGCGGGGGAGAATATTGGACAGCCTGTTACATCCTTTTTGTATTTTGCCATATATAATTACTAGTAGGTATTTCTTTTTTAATTTTTGGGGGGTCAGAACTGCAAAATGATCCATTAATGAATTGGGCAAGTTCTCCTTTGAAAGTCCTGTTTTAAGGGTTTGGGACCAAGAGAAGAAGAACCCTGGTGTGTGTGTGTGTGTGTGTTGTGGGGGGGGGGGGGGGGGGGGGGGGGGGGTGTGGCGGGGTGGCGGGGGGGTGTTGTGCAAGGTTAGTTGAGGATTAGTTTTTAAAAGTTTTAATTGCTATGACCAAAAAACTCTGGTTATAGACTGTTAGTGTTTATTTTTGTTTTATGTAGTGTTTATGCATTTTTAAGTTACTTGCCTATTAATGCATGCACACTGGTGTATGTTTTTTCATCACTTTTGTTCTTCCTTATAGATCATTTTCTTTTTCCTCGCACTGGGATACAGTAAATCATCCTTTAGTTTCTATGTATTCAGGTGTTATTTTGCTTGTGAAGTTCTAGATGAGAAAATCTATGCCATTGGTGGGTTAGGCTCAAATTCAAGCAATCCAAATTCTTGGGACACTTATGACCCTTGCACAGATAATTGGAAGTCTCACTCAGATCCAAACATTGTTCCTGAAATTGAAGATTCTATAGTCATGGATGGGAAGATTTATATTCGATGTGGCACTTCTGCTGTAACTTCTCATGTGTATGCAGTAGTTTATGAACCATCAAGCGGCACGTGGCAACATGCAGATGCTGACATGGTATCTGGATGGCGGGGTCCAGCAGTTGTTGTGGATGGGACCCTATATGTATTGGATCAGAGTTCAGGAACCAGGCTGATAATGTGGCAAAAAGAGACTAGGGAATGGTTACCAGTCGGGAGGTTGTCAACTTTGCGTACAAGACCACCCTGCCAGATGGTTGCTATTGGGACAACCATTTTTGTTGTAGGAAAGGGGCTTAGCACTGTTGTGATTGATGTTGGTAATGCAGGGAATATGGGAGGGGTGATGATGAGTTCTACTATATCTAAAATTACTTCTGATGATGATGTAATTAGCTGTAAATGTTTAGCAATTTGAGATTCTGTTGTAGCTGTTCTTAAACTAACCGCTGTGAGACTCTGAATGTGTTACATAATTACACGTTTAGGGGCACATTTGGATACCCATCAGAAATGAAGATTTAACACTATCTGATTGAATATTGGATTTCAGACTATATTGTATTCATACTTTTGTCCCATGTGGACATTGTTCTTGTTGTGATAATTGGTGTGTAATACTTAGAAAATTGCTTGTGAACAGTTTTTTCGTTTCACCATATCTGTGGAACCCTAGTCTCTCTCTATCTGTAGTTTTTTTGGGTTTCTTTTTTCGTTTCACCATATCTGTGGAACCCCAGGTCCTCTCTATCTGTGGGGGTTTTTTTGGTTTCTTTGGGGTGGGTGTGGTGATGTGCAGCACGATTTTGACATGAACAAAGTTTGGCTATAAACATGGTTAGACCCTTGGGCTATAAACTCGCGATAGGAAGATGACGTGTCTATGTCATGTGCAATTGGCTCCAGTCAAGTTTGTTGTCAAATTTTATCATTCTGATATTGTATAAATTTGCAAGCCTTCGGTTCAAACACTGTCAAGACCGTCAACTATAAGAGGCCTCTGTAGGAATGCTCATTGATTCTTGGGGAGGGATCACCCGCTCAGACATCATTTTTTCCATTTAAGAGGGGGAGACAAAAGTTGATTGCTATTCGGTTTGTTTCGGCAAAAGGTATTTTTTGAAAAACGTTTTTTAGTACTCTTTGGTGTTTGATATTGCAGTTTGCACTTTGCAGAAAATGCAGGTTCAACAAAAAATGTTTTCCCTGATCAACAGAAAACAAGTCCAATAGAACCAATGGTAATTTCTCTCTTCCTTTGTTTTTACAGACCAACATTGATTCTTCCTTTGTTTTTACAGACCAACATGGATTGACCGCAACTTCTTCCCACTTTATTTTTTGTCAATTCCAAATAAAAAAATCTAGTTGTCATTTAGACCTCTCAAATAACCTAAAAAACTGGAGATAATTTCTTATTTCAAGTATATTTTCATGAATAAAAGTTTTTGTTTATATAATCATTTCAAATTACAAGAAATATAAATGATTTTCTATGCAGTCAAATAACAAAAAATGTTTTTGGGCTCATTTTCAGAGTAACAAGTTCAATCAAATAAGAAAATTAGTCAATTTTCCAACAAATGTTTGCTCGAAAACAACTCATTTTTCAGAAAACTTTTACAAAAGAATCATTACATATTTAGTGAGCATGTCTTCAGAATGACCCAGTAGTCCACAACCCGGGTTCTGATTCTCATAGGTACCTGCTAGCCAACGAACTGTAGTAAAATTGAAAACCCAATGCTACGTTCCATAGACATATGGAAAACGAACAGAAATAGTAAGTTGGGGAAAATGGAAAGATACATGATCTGACTAGTTCACAGACTGCTTTTAGTTTTTAATATATTTCAGAAGCAAGCAACCCAAAAAATTGAAAGGGGAAGGAAAAAAAAAGAAAAAAAAAAAAAGGAAAGTTCAAAAAATATATAAACATTTGAGAATGCAGCATCCTCTCCTGTAATGCTTCGATGGTTGCAGGTGGTGCTTTGTGAATATTAACAACACATTACGGTACATATCATAAGCAATGCCCTTTGAATTAATTACAGGTACATGTGAAATTCCAAATCCATTCTAGGTGAGAACTCTTGCCATTAGATCCCTTTCCTTCCAAATGTAAGCATGTCTTCATTGAGCAAAAAAAGTTGATCAACCATTGGGAGACACCCTTGTCATTAATCTTCAAATCATCAACTGATACAAAAATAACGTGAGAATGCTGAGATTTGGTCAACTAGTCTTTTTCCTCTTAAATACAGGATGTATGATTCTGTTGTAAGAATCCAATTTGTCAATCTTAGAAATGCACTCTTTCATCCTCTTCAAAACAATAGGCATAGCAGAGACATTACTGGAAATTTTATCTTTAAGTAATTGTAATTTCTCAGCAATCTCTTGATCCTGTTCTGCATCTTGTAGCCCCTCAATAGATTTAACCTGTCCTCCTGCATCTGTATAATGGATACAAGATCACTGCCTCAAACAACAGATGGATATACTGAACTACAAACAATAGAGGTTACTGAAGTGGTTCACAAGTTTCAAAAGATAGAAGAAAGATTAAATAGGACCATTTTTAGTGTGGAAATAAAGCAAGCAAGCAAGCAACGCCAGCAACAACAACAACAATCAAGCCTTAATCCAAAAATTTTGGGTCAGTTATGGACCATCAACAGACTAAGAAGGGAAAAAAAGGTATTTACAGTACACTTGGACATACTATTAATGGAAATGAACAATGATTTCTCTATCAACATACCACCCAAAAATGGGCAGAATGCTGATGCCTTCAATGAATTCAAGCAAACTACCATTTATGACCAAAACTTGATAAAAGGCATAGCTAAAAAGGTAAAGGGTTTAAAGGTAAAATTATATATTAATTTCATTTTTTTCCTTAATTTATAAACTTACAAACATACTGACAAGAAAACACCTCATTAGCAACAACAACAACAACAACAACAAAAAAGAAGACAAGAGAGCACCTCAATCCTTTCTATTCCATTCATCTTAATTTATCCATTCCTTTGAAGTCTTTTCCGGTAAACTTCCAAGTATAGTGTTAGCAATTCTATTTGTAAGTACTACACTTCAAGGCTAAAGACAGAGAAAAAGTGCTCCCTTATAAGGAACAGAGTGCATATGACTTTGGAAATAATTTGTGATGCATGTGTCCAAATCAGAGTAATTAGCTTTCAAATTCACCTTTAAATTTATATCATCTCAAGCTCATCACAAGCTTTAATCTCATCTTCGCCATGACCCCAAGTCCCCAAATCGTGTTTATCTGACATATTCACGCAATGTCAACCAATGGCCTGTAATCCAATCATAGCATTGTTTCCTGTTAGGAGAGTAACTCCATATGGAAATGATTAGGAGGGTGTCTGTGCAATCTACAACCCATTTGCATTGTAATTTTGTATGCGCATGTATAAGAAAGGGATACAGGGTAACCAAGGTGGATTTAAGAGGATACTAAAATGAATCATCACCTTCAACAAACAATTATTTGCATAAGACTAGGGGTGATAAAAAAAACCTAGCCAAACAAACCCACCCAACCAACATGGTCAGACCTTATGGGTTTGGTGGGCAGTCTAGTGAGAGGGTCCGGCTTTAAAGGGGATGGGAGTAAATCCAGGTTTTTCTGTTGAACCTTGAGTGCCACCATCATCACTTCCCCTCGTTGCTTATGGCTGTACCACCAATGGCCAACTGAAAACCGACCACTCACCGGAGAATGTATTGCAGTTGGCTTCAACCAAGTTTTCAAATTCGCAATGGTTGGAAAAGTTTCAAACCCAAAGTGCTCAATTCAAGCGATAGGCTGACTCTAAACCCGAGCCCAGCTGACCCATGAACACCCCCTAAATGGAGCTAGGATACAAGACATGACTATCAAACCAGATAACACACAGGGAAGCACAACTTTGATCGATGAAGACTTTTTTTTCTTGTAGGTTAACTCTTCATTTGGAAGTAGTATTAACCCAAGAATCAATGATTTCATCTTTTGTCCCACTCATCACTTTCAATTTGGTAATCCTCTCAAATTCACTACAGATTACAATCCATAATCTTCATCATTTGAGGGTAAACTACTCTTTATATATACGAATCTAATAACAGACTTCATCGTTATTCCCAAGTGCATAACAAAAAAAATACTGCTAATCAACACTAACGCGTTGCTTATATAATGTAAACATACAATCCATCTTTTGCCATTTCCCTAGCAACAATTCTATACTTCCTTCTTGTCTTTTAGACAAACAAATCTAAAAAATCAATTTTTGACAGACAAATGACTAACCGAGCCTCTTTGTTGCCGAGAAGTGCAGTAATCAACCAACCTAAACAATGTATCATCCTTACACCATACTGACAGGTTAAAAATAAAAAATACCCACATTCTAAAATAATTTGAAACAAAATTTCATCATTCAAAACCCTAAAATTCTATCAAATAAATAAATAAAGCCACTGAATTCCTGAGCTATAGAAATATTAAACCTAGAGATGAAATTTTCAAATATTTTAAAAAAAAAAATTATATAGAAGAAAAAAAAGAGCTCAAATTCGAGAAACCCCCTCATATTTTTGCTTTGAGAAAATTAAGCCAAAATTCTTCTCTCTTAGATACCTAGAAGTGGGAAATGGTACCTGGAATCGGAGCTCCAGAGGGAGCGGATTCGGATGGAGGAGGTAAAACGGGTCTCTGAGCGGTGAGGACGGAAGTGAAAGTGGACCTGAGGTGGTCGGGTAGAGTGGTTCTGTATTGTAGAAGCTTCTCAGCCATTTGCTTCACATCTCTCTCCAACTCTTCATTTTCTTCTTCCTCCGAGCTTCCCACCCTTCTCTTCATCTCTCTCTCTCTCTCTGTGTTGTTGGGAGGTTAGGGTTTTCAAATTTTGAAAAAAGTTACAGTTGGGGATTTAATTTTGGGAGCGTAGCGCGCGTATGCAGTAGTGGAGACTGTAATGTAATGCAAAGTGAATCTGATGACCTTTCCTCAGCTATACACAACGGCCAAAAAGGAACAATTTCTCTTCTTTTATTTCATTTATTTTATTTTATGGCTTAGATTTGTATTAAGGGTGAGTTTGGTTCAGCTTTTTGTAAAAGTGCATAATGAAAAAGTGGAGTTTTCAAAAAGTGAATAATGAAAAAGTGTATTTTTAAAAAGCTGAGTGTTTGGTAAAAACTGTTAAAAAGTGTTTTTTGAAAAAGCTGAGTGTTTGGCTAGCACTTATAAAAGTGGAGGTTTGAGTTATAAATTACCAAAAAGGACAAGATATATATATATATATATATAAGTGAATTTTTTGTTTTAATTATCTCTCTTAATGCAAATTATGGACACAATATTTTTACAAAAATTTCACAATAAAGTCTATATGACAAGTTGTTAATAGTAGATAAGAAAAATAATAATGTCATTAGTAGGTTCAAATGAGAACCAATAACAAATTACTGTGTAAAATTTATTATTAGAAGTGTTACGTTTACAACATTTTTCGTAATATTTTCACAATAAAATTTATGTGGAAAGTTGTTATTAGTTCTAATTTGAACCCACAACTGAAATTATTTTTTTACTAACCAATATTAACTAATAACAATCTGTTATTTAAAATTTATTGTGAAAATATTATGAAAATATTACTGTAGTATTTCTCAATTTGGATTTTTTTATTTTTTATATTATTTTTTCTTTTTCCATTTCACTTTCAACCATACCAACCATACGTTTAGTTTTATTTTTTTTCTTTTTTTTTTTTCCTTTTTTTCTCCTCCACACGTTCTCCACTATCTCTACCCCTCTTTTTAACTCTCCTTTTCTCCCTCATTCTCCCTCATTCATCAGAACATTCCAGGAGGTCCTTCTTTCTCCAGCTCCGTCTCTCTTGTTTTTTTTTTTTTCTTTTTTAACTTGATTCCAAAACTCTCTCTGATAAGAAAATTTTCCTTTTCTCCGTCATTTAAGAACATTCCAAGGAGCTCTCATCTTCATGCTATTGCTCATCTTCGTCCCCAACCCAGTCCAGATGGGTCAGCAAGCTTCTGTCCTTTGTCTTTTTTTTCTTTTTTTTTTTGCTTTTATTGTTATGATTTGATTAATTTTAAAACTGTGTTTTTGAGTTTGTATTCTAGTAATCTGATTATGTTTGAGAGAAAGATTGTTTATTGTTATGATTTGTAGTGTTTGTTCTGTGTTTGTTCATGGGTATTTCTGGAATTTCATCATTAGCAACGGTAACTATCAAAACGCGCAGTGCGCGTTTTCATTTATGGACCGTTGCCTCACCATTTTCCTTCCGCGTTTTGCCTTCAGTTTTTTCTAAAAGTTCAAAACGCAACTTTTATAAAAAAGTTGCGTTTTGAGCTTACCAAACGCAAAACTGGGTTGAGCTTTTTTGAAAAAGCGCTTTTTGGGCTTCAAATGCTGAACCAAACGGGCACTAAATGCCGACTACTATTAACATTTTTCAAAAATATTTATTATAAAGAGAAAAGTTAACTGATGCCATAAAGTCCTAACGAGATTGATTTAAGAAGTATTTTTATACAAATTTTATGAAAAAGGAAGAAAAAAATGATATTAAAATTGATTTTTTAAACTTTTTTTTTTTTATATTTCCCATAAAACTTAAAACTATCTTTAAATGGTCAATGGACAAATGCTTTAAGGACATCTATTAAATAGACAATATGGGCTCATTTGGTACATGTAATTAAACAACAGTTTTTAATTTTTAAACAATATTACACGTATTTTTACATAATTTTTCACTTACACGTATTTTTAAAAAATACAAATAATTTTATTAGAACAACATTACCAAACGGGTCTTATGAGACCTATGCAATCAAGATGTGTTGTTGGATGGAAATGAAAGATTTTGAGAAGTAAGGAATTTTCAAAAGATGTTAAGCGTAGTTTGGTGCAAATTTAATATTTCTTTTTTTATCTAGTGTAATATTTTTTTCTCATTGGGAGACTTAGGGGCTGTTTGGATTGGCAAATTCCATAACTCAATTCTCTGTTTCCATAACTCATAACTCAAAAATGGTGGGACCCATAGCAAAAAGGTTGTTTGGCAAACGATAACTCTGTTTCCATTACTCTGTTTCCATCACTCAATTCTCTGATTTTTGAGTTATGAGTTATGGAAATTGAAAACACATTTTGGCTGTTTTTAGTTTTCATAACTCATAACTCAATGGCAATATTGTAATTAAACACACATAGGGGACCCACAATCGCAACTTTTGACCACCTTTTGACTTTTTTTTTTTTTCTTTTCCTGGGTTGGCTGTTCGGTTCTTTTTTACTTTTTTTTTTTTTTCTTTTCCTGGGTTGGTTGTTGCCGCTGTTCGGTTCTTTTTTTTTTTTTTTTCTTCACTGGGTTTAGTGAGTTTGGGTACTGAAAAAAAAAAAAAAAAAAAAAAAAAAAAAAAAAAAAAAAAGCTGCACCGGTGACAGGTATGGGGCCCACAAATAGTGTGAAAAATATTGAGTGATGGGAAGTGAGTGATGGTGCCAAAAAAACACGGTATTTTAAGTGATGAGTGATAAGTTATGAGTGATGGAAATTGAATGATCAAAAAAATGAATCCAAACAGCCCCTTAATGTGGTCCATATAGTTTTTATCCAAATCATTTAATTTTTATATATTCGTTTTTATTTTTATTTATTTAATAGTAAGATTGATAGATAAAGACTTATCCTATTAAGAGTCTTTTTGTAAACAAATGCTTATAAGGTTGTTTGGTAAATGTCTTTTAGCGAACATAAGTACTTATTGATAGGAGAGTATAAAACTATAAATTGAGAACTAACATTAAATTGAAGGGATTCCTAGTCTAGCATTGAAAAAACATGTATTATCCATCAAAGTGTTTCTAAGGAAAAAAAGGCCATATACCAAAAAAATCTTTTCCAATTCATTATTATACATTAGTTTTTTTTTTTTTTTTTTTCTCTATAAAACACTTGAACAACAATGATTGGTGGTATGTTTTAATTTCTTTCACTGTGTGGAATTTGAATTTCTCATATATGATATTAGCTAAAGTCTCAAGGTTTATTTTTGTATTTTACCCTTATTATATTTTTCAATGGCCAAATACCCTTTTGAGTAAGGGTGTGCATAGATTGGGTTTAAGTGTCTTTTTCAATCCAATTTTACCTTGTTAGGATAGGTTGAGTTGGATTGGATCGGTGGGTTGTTTTTGCATATTTCATACCTTATAAAAAATGGACTAATTACTTAAATTCTTTTTATAATAAATTATTACAATTCACTTAATATGCCTATCTATATGTTCAAATGTATTTTAAAAGTCCTTTCTTATCTTGTTATGCATGTATGACATTCACCTATCATATGTATGGTCAAAATCTCTATTAACAAATTAAAAAGCTCCTACAATTTGCAATAAACTTGTTATCATCTCCGTTAATTCTTCTTATAATTAACCTATACGAATATATAGTTGTGTTTTTCCACCCCTATAAGCTGAGATCTATAGCTGCGTTTTGTAAAACACGCAGCTATAAACCCGCTTTGGGCTGCGTTTAAAACGCGGCTATAGGCTAAAACCTGTAGCTGGGTTTTTTAAAACGCTGCTATAGACCATCTTTGGGCTGCGTTTAGAAACGCGGCTAAAGCCCCCTACATTGGGTTTTTCTATAGCTGCGTTTTTAATTAAAAACGCGGCTATAGGGTTTTTTTTTTTTTTTTTTTTTTTAATTTTTATTTCTTGCCAACACTCAACAGTTCCCAACCAATTGCCAACAAACAAAACAAGTTCATTGCCTAAGGATTGCATTGCCCAAATAATTTACATAAACAAATTAAACAAGTTCCCAACAAAAGATTTTTACATCACCCAATATTGATTTTGCAAACTGATTACTCTACAATTCAAAGGGTTCAATTAGCACACACACATACAAATACACAATATTAAATCTGCAAACCCGATACTCTATTTGCAATATTGACTAGGAAAGCTCAATATGTCTTTTTTTTTTTTTTTTTTTTTTTTTTAATTTTAATATACAACTTTTTTTGTGTACTATTTTAATTATTTTATGGGTTTCAACCGGAGAAATAAGATTCTTGTAATTGCCTATTATTTAAATATATGTTATAATATAATTTTGTTTTCCCATAAAAAAAACATATATATAAATATATATATATATATATATATATATATATATATATATATATATATATATATAATTTGTTTTTCCTTTATGCATGGGTGAAGCTCCCCAGGGCCGACCCAACAAAATTTGGGGCCTAAGGCAAAAATTTTATATGGGGCCTTTTTATATGTAAACATTAATTAAATAAAATTATATAATACTAATTAAATTAAGACTAATTTGATGTAAATACAAAAATTGATGAATAATACTAGCAAAACTAAGGTTAATTTCAAATAGAAGATTGAATATTATAGTTGAATCAAAAGGAACTTACTTTAACTTGGATATATGACTATGCATAGTTAAGTACAGTTGTAATCTAAATTTTAATTTTAAATATTCTTTTTAAGAGAAAGAGATAGATAGATATTATTTGATGTGTGGCTTAGTAGGAGATTAGTCATCATTGGTGATTTATCACATTTGCAGCATTTTATTTGAAACATTTTAGGGTTTCAATTGGGTTAAATTTTTATTGGTCTCCTATTTTAAAAACCTTGTTAGAAATGAAAAAGAAAAATACTAAAAATACTACAAAATGTTCACAATAAATGTGATTATGACTGTAATTGATGAATTTCAACAACTTAATTTATTTGTATTTGAATTACTTTTTTATGTGATTGGTGATATGTCAGTTAAATCTATAATAAAATTTGTGGTATTTTTAGCATCACTCTTAAAAAAAAAGTACCAATTATTTAAAAAATGTTATATTTTTATAAAATTTTGGGCATTTTACTAAGGGAGATGTGGCCTTTTTTTAGTAGGGAAATTTTTTATTTGTTGTGGGGCCTTAGGCCTAGGCCTTGAGTCGGCATTGAAGCTCCCAGGGACGGACTGAACCTGGCTAAACAGCTCAATCTAGAAAATATCTGTGTAGAAATGGATGTTAAATTTTTTGATTACTTACTGTAAGGACACGATTTGGAACGACCCAAAACGATACTGGGTTCGCACGTAAATAGGCCCAAACAATATGATTTGTAGAGCGTGGGTGTAAAGAACTAGGTTAACTTTTCGTTTTAAGCTCAAAGTTGGCACAACGATCGTTTTGTTTGGTGATCGATACAGTTCCTTTTTCCCTTTTTGTTCTTTTTCTGTTTTTGTTCCGATCTCCTTTTTCATGTTCTTCTTTCAGTTTATATACCACCCTTTGTATTCCATCCTCACCGCACACGTGTAGGTTGGGTTCGGAGGGTTTCTTTCTGTCCCATCTAGCACCTCCTGGAACTTCCTGTGGGCAGCTGTAAGGCTGCCTCCCTACTGTTCAGGTATCACCTCCACATTAATGCGGCCAGAGAGTTGGTTGAGAGGTAGTTAATGCGGAGGCAGCTGTAGTTATAGATATTTGTTTTCTTTTTCTCTTAGACCCTTGGTCTGTTATCCTTATCTTCAGTGGTGACGTAATTCTGGGGTCTGGTTGTAACAAGGCCGCGTCCTGTCCGTCCTCGGACACGTACTGCCGAGGAATATAGCGTCCTCGGACAAATACAAAACTCTACCTTCGTGATATTGACCACCACCCCCCTTCGGCAATTGCCTTGTGACCTGACATGGCCTCCTCGGACGGATATACATCCTCGGATGGGTCACAAGCCCAACGATCCTGACCTTAATGGGCCTGCTGATTGACAGGCCCCCACACTTACTATTTAATTTATTTGTAGAAAACCTTATCCTAGAACTATTGTTATTTGACTCCAGGAACCTGACGAAGACATTCCCAAACTGCACTGTGGCACATGTGTATAAGAAAGCTAATAGATGTGTTGATAAGCTAGTTAGGATGAGGGCTAATCTTCAATCAAACCACCCGCCTATGGTGGAAGATAAAGCCAGCCATATTTGTAACAGACTTGTGGTTTTTTAGTTTTGAATATATGTTTGGTTAATCACCCAAAAAAAAAAAAAAAAAACCTGGTTATTACAATGACAGCTATAAATCAGGCCGCCTGTCTGGGTGGTGTAGTTGGTTATCACGCTAGTCTCACACACTAGAGGTCCCCGGTTCGAACCCGGGCTCAGACAATATTTTATACATTAATTTTTGTCAAGTTTCTATTTTTTAATTATTAATATTCATTAATTTTTCATTATCCTTTTATATTTTTTCGTTAAAAAAAAAAAAAAAATCTAATCTTAATCTAAGAGTAAGAGATTATTATTCTTAAATTATAATTATTTTTCATTTAAAATGTGCTCTAATCAGATTCTTCAATACTACTTTCTCAAAAAAACAAAACAAAACAAAACAAAAAAAAGTTTTCTCAGTACTACTAAAGCCTCCAGCATTCATTTTTCACACAGAAAAATATATCTCCTTCCCTTTTTGCCTTTCTTCTCCAGCAGATTCTTCTTCTTCTTCAGCCAAGCGTATACTCTTGTGTTGGTTGTAAAAATTCTTCTATCTGCCAATTGCTAAAATCATTTAGATCATCAACGACCATTCACCCAAAGTCTCTCAGATCGATCTGGTAGTTTTGGAGCTTAGGTTTTGCCAGATCGTTTTTATGAGAGAAAGTTGGGTTGATTTTGTGAGAGAGAGAGAGTTGCTTCCCCTTTGTTTCCTGATGAGAAGAGAGACTGAAGAAAGAAAGATGAAAAATAATAATCTTTTATTCAACCGGGGATTATTTTAATGGTAATTGCTACAGTATTCTCTTCTTCAAGAGAGCTACTGTGGCAACTCTAAAAAAAAAAATTTAGAGTTAGAGAGGCTGTTGCTACATTACATATTCTCACTCCCCACCTGGGTTTTCATTTTCCAATGAATATTCAAATTCAAAGTCTTTCATTTCCCAATCACACTCTCACGCGGGCTCCTCATATTATATTCCCTTCTTTCCCTCCCCCGTATTCCACCCACCACTCCACCAAACTTGTGTCCAAATCTGGGTTTTGCAATTCACTCAAAAGGGTGTCCAAATCACCAACTTGTTTGAAGAATCTTGGTGGTTTGGTTAAGGTCAGATGTGGTGGAATGGCACAAAATAATGAGAATGATGATGATGAGTTTTACATGAGGAGGTGTGTGGAGCTTGCCAGGAAGGCAATTGGGCGTACCAGTCCCAATCCCATGGTGGGTTGTGTTATTGTCAAGGATGGCAAAATTGTTGGTGAAGGCTTTCACCCTAAAGCTGGACAGCCTCATGGTGAGGTAAAACCCACTTTCCTCTCTTTTTTCTCATGTGCAATAAGAATGAAAGATAGTTTTGTGTGTGTGTGTGTGTGGTACTGTGGTGTGTATTTTTTTTTCCCTTTTCTTTCTTCAGATTTGTGTGTTTATTTTTTGAGCATTATGTAGGTACTTAAGTTTTGTGGAAATATTGTTTTGGCAGTTTGAAAGTGGTGATAAAGACTCTAACTTGTGGATTGTCTAAGTTTGTGAAACGCCTATTATCTATTTTTAGTTTAGTTAGACCTTAAAACTCTGTTTTGCATGGAGGGAAAAAAAAAGAAAAGAAGAAGACTGTTTGATAAGCATGTTTGGCAGTTTGGGTAATTCTCTGCCTTTTCCATAAACTGATTCCGAACTTATAATTTGTTTTGACGGTAAGAGATTTCGAATGTGCTAACATAAAAATGGTTCTGCATTATTGTATTTTGGAATGAGTAGTTTATAAACAGTTATGTTCTTATGGTATTTGTGTTGGGTTATTACATGCTACTATCCTAAGGGACCTAAACTATGTCAATGAACTCTGGCTCCAAAGTCCGTTCCTCCTATCACAACATTGGATGGAGGTGGTAAGTCATGAATTCCAAAACTATTAGATGCTTGT
Organism: Quercus tomentella; assembly: GCA_028535165.1. Taxonomy (NCBI): domain Eukaryota; kingdom Viridiplantae; phylum Streptophyta; class Magnoliopsida; order Fagales; family Fagaceae; genus Quercus; species Quercus tomentella. The sequence goes on from JAPQVY010000100.1 coordinate 47,802,619, forward strand.
GAAACTTTCTAATCAAAAGATTACTACACTGGACTATTTTGCAAAAACATTTACTACAATGAGCTACAAATAAATGAGCCTTAAAACTATTCTTTTAGCAGTATTAATCCATTTGTCAGGTAGCCTTAACTTGAAGTGACCTTATGAAACAATGATTGCAACTTAAGAGAATAAAATTTTTCTCTCCATTGCAAGACTAGTTAACCAGTTGTGGGATGCCATAGCTGTCACTGCAAAAAATCAATGTTCACTCTAAAGAGGGGGACATATATATATATAGAACTAAGAAGAAAGAAAAGATCTGTGACCAGGAAAATGTTGTCATCTTGTAAGTTGCATAGAAAGGTTCCTTGATAAGGAGAAATATAACTTACATTACAAGCACCAGGTATGTTTCATCAATTCAGTTAAGGGCCACTTGGTTTATGGGTTACTAACAGTGAAAAAAATAAGCAATATAGTTTATGGGCTTATTTCTTCAGATTTGTAGTTTAAGGTAGTAAATTGGTTTGGAGAAATAGTTTAGTATTGCAAAATGTAATTTACGATTCATGTATATCTAGAAATTCAATGTTATTCTCTGAAAAATGATAGAGTTGGAAATTAGAGAGAGATTTATAATATCTTGTTTATGTATAGCCTTTGCTGAATGTGTGAAGTCAAGTGGTGAAATTTGCAGGTCTTTGCTCTGAGAGATGCCGGGGATTTGGCTGAGAATGCAACAGCATATGTGAGCTTGGAACCATGTAACCACTATGGGAGAACTCCTCCCTGCACTGAAGCAATGATTAAAGCCAAAGTAAAAAAGGTAGTGGTCGGGATGGTTGATCCAAACCCAATAGTGGCTTCAAAGGGACTGGATAAACTGAGAGATGCAGGAATCAATGTGACAGTGGGCGTGGAAGAAGAATTGTGCAAGAGGCTCAATGAGGCCTATATCCATCAAATGCTGACCGGAAAACCTTTTTTAACACTCAGGTAAAGTTACCACATTTTTTATATAATAGAAAGAATGCCATTGATCATTAAATGGTTTTATATCTATTTATAGTCATATTATTTTATCTTCTTGGTTTTTTTGTAAAACCTTTAATTTTTTTTGTTAAAAAATGTTGCTTGGGTGTTATTATATTTTGAATTTTCTTGAAAACTTGCTGTTCTAGCTTCTATTCTAAGTAAATATAAACAAAAATGTATTCCATTTAAAGAACTCTCTGTGACCTGCAGATACTCTCTCTCAGTTAATGGCAATGTTTTAGATCAGCTTGGTGAAGGAGTGACACAGGCTGGTGGATACTACTCACAATTGTTACAGGAGCATGATGCAGTTATACTGTCTCCCACACTATTAATTGATAAGCTCTCCATTCCGGCATCCCAAGAACCTGGAGCCAAGCAACCCCTTTTGATTACAACAGCAAGAAATCCTAGTCCTCTGACCAGAATCCCAGCTCTCTCCACTGAAGGAACTGCTAATGTGATTATCTTCACAGACAAAGAGATGGATGTAGGGGACATAACAGCTCAACAGGGAATTGAAACAGTGGTTTTGGATCAGATAAATCTGAATGCAATTCTGGAATATTGTAAGCGCCAAGGTTTTTGTAGTGTTTTGCTGGATTTGAGGGGGAGCTTTGGAGATCTTGAAGAGCTTCTAAAAGAGAGTATTGAGCAAAATTTGTTGCAAAAAATTGTGATGGAAATTTTGCCAATTTGGGGTGGAAGTGATAGTGATAATGAGAATTTGCAAGTGGCAATTAAGAGTCTGGATAGAGGACTAAAAGTGAAGAATTTACAACCCATAATCTCTGATAAGAAAATAGTGCTAGAGGGTTATCTTTAATGTAAGTGATTCTGTGATTGGAACTCGTTGCAGACACAACATAAGTGCTACAACCAAAATTTTGAATAGTGGCCATTTTGTTCCGGCACAACTAAGTGAACTTTAAAAACATATTTCAATGGCATGTTTGTAAATATTTTGAAAAAGTGGACCACACATTCTGTCATAAACAACATATGGTTTCTAAAAAACTGTTCCAGAAAAATGGTGTAAAACACATTTTTTGCATTATATTAAGTTCCCTAAAAATACTTTTTCATTCCAATTTTTTGAAAACTATTTACACTGTTTTGAAAAAAAAAAAAAAAAAAATCAATGCTCTTACCAAACATGTTGTTTATGAGTTTTTAATATTTTATGAACTTTTGTGCTGTCTTTAAATGTTTTAAATCTTTTTATGAATTTATGTTGGACAATGAGATGGCTTGACTATGGATTTCTAATAAAATTATTGATATATATCGGTATAGACTGATATCCAAGCGTTCGATTTTAGTAGTTGAACCAAATGTGAAATTTTATTATATATTCGTTATTGCACATTTCGTATACATTCAATTTTAAAATTGTGTTTCTGAGGTTGCAAAACACTTTTTTTTTTTTTTTATAGATAATAAGAGTTTTATTGATGAAAAAAAAACAATGTGTTTACGATTGTAAACTCACTGCCCTTGAAACAAATACAATCAAATCATAAGGAAAGACTAATAGAGATAAGGAAATCAGACAAGGAACTACAATGCATAAGCCCCCAATACGAGACCACTCAAACAAAGTCCTAGCAAGCAAGGTCTTCAACTTATCTATAGGACTCTCAACATCCTCAAAAGTTTGGGCATTGCGTTCCTTCCAAACTAACCACATAAGGCATGCTGGTACCAAATTCTAAACCTTTGAAGAGTAAGTTCCCAACCAATTCCTCCATGCAAAAAGAAGAGAAACAATAGTGTCCGGCATCACCCACTGAACCCCAAACATAATAAGGACCTCACTCCACAAAGCATATGCAAACCTACAATGGATCAAAAGGTGATCCACAGTCTCCGCATCACACCTACATAAACAACACCAATTAACAAGGGGCAAGTTCTTCTTAACAAGGTTATCTATTGTGAGAATCCCACCCCTAGCACCAGTCCATAAAAAGAAAGATACCATTTTAAGTACCTTTACACACCAAATGCTCTGCCAAGGGAAAGAAACAAAAGGGGCTTTCAATAAAGCAATATAAAAAGATCGCACATCAAAGACACCACTGCGATTCAACTGCCAAATCAAGATATCCTCACCCTCCCCACTAGGAATCCTGGCAGAGACATGCTCATAGAAAGAATAAAATCTCCTCAACTCCCATTCATTAAAATTGCGTCGGAAATGGAAGTTCCAACTCCTACCTCCCCCGTCTGGTGCAAAAATAATCATGTCAGAAATCAGAGCTTCCTGAACCATAGCACATGCAAGCAATTCCGGGTATAATTCCTTCAAAGGAGTAGGACCACTCCAAGGGTCGTGCCAAAACCGAATACGATTGCCCTCTCCCGCTACATACACCACATGACTGAAAAAATTGTCTGCACCTTTCCTAATATTCTTCCATAACCCACAACCATGAGTCCCTCTCATAACTCTAGTGCACCAACCTCCACTATCCTCTCCATATTTGGTGGCTATTACCTAACGCCATAAATGAATAGCTTCCTTCCTAAATCGCCAAAGCCACTTCCCAAGTAAAGCCTGGTTAAAAAGCCCAATCTTCCGAATCCCCAAACCCCCTATCTCCACCGGCCAAACAACCTTATCCCAAGCAACAAGCGAATATCTGAAAACATCATTAGAACTCCCCCACAGGAAATTCCTCTGAATCCTCTCTAGTTTGTCTGCTATGTGTTACAGAATTGTAAACAGCGATAAATAATAAGTTGGGAGACTTGACAAAGTACTCTTCAATAAAGTAAGCCTACCTCCTTTTGACAAATACAACCGCTTCCAACCAGCGAGCTTCTTCTCCACCCTCTCTAAAATAGGATTCCAAATCGAAGCATCCTTAAAATGTGCCCCAAGAGGCATTCCCAAATAAAACATAGGCAAACGCCCAACCTTACAACATAGAATGCAAGCCAAAGCACCCAAATTCCCAACCTCACCAACTGGCACAATTTCACTCTTGCCAACATTTACTTTTAAGCCTGTAATAGCTTCAAAAAAGATCAACACCAACCTTATATATAATAATTGTTCCCTAGATGCATCATAGAAAAGAATAGTATCATCAGCAAACAGAAGATGAGAAATATGCAAACCTCTTCTTGCATTGGGGCTTGCCTGGAACCCCCTAAGAAAGTCACCCTCTTCTGTCCTCCTCAATAACCTGCTTAACACCTCCATCACCAACAAGAACAAAAGAGGAGATAAATGATCTCCTTGACGAAGACCACGAGAGCTACCAAAAAAGCCAGCCGGGGACCCATTAATAAGCATTGAGAAACGAATTGTAGTGATACAAGCCTTCATCCACCTCCCCCACTTCTCCCCAAAACCCATCCTCTCCATTAAGTAAAACAAAGCATTGCAATCATAAGCCTTCTCTATATCCAACTTAATGATCACACTCGGAACACCACTCTTTAATCTACTATCCAAACATTCATTTGCTATAAGAACAAAGTCAAGAATCTGTCTTCCCCCTACAATAGCATTCTGAGAGTTGGATATAAGTTTGTCCAAAACACTTCGAAGTCTAGAAGCCAATACTTTTGACAGAAGTTTGTACAAACTTCCCACAAGGCTAATGGGCCAAAAATCTTTAATATTGATAGCTTTAATCTTCTTAGGTATCAAGCATAGAAAAGTAGCATTCAGAGATTTCTCAAAGATGCATTGGCTATGAAAGTCTGCAAAAAAAGCCATAACATCCTCTTCTATCACACCCCAACACTTTTGGAAGAAAGCTATAGTAAAGCCATCAGGACCAGGAGCCTTATCACCCTCAGCCTCTCGAAGAGCAGCAATGATCTCCTCCCTATCAAACTCCCTTTCAAGAGAAAGCCTATCAGACTCATCCAAACTAGCAAAATCTAACCCATCAACAGTGGGCCTCCAATCCTCAGGTTCCTGATAAAGACTCTTATAAAACCCCACCACCTGATCCTGAATATCTGATTCAGCTTCATACATAATGCCATCAACCTCCACACCCCTCATGGTATTAGCTCGTCTATGTGAATTAGCAAACCTGTGGAAAAACCTAGTGTTATTGTCCCCCTCCTTTAAGAACAAGGCCCTTGATTTCTGCCTCCAAGAAATTTCCTCCAAAGAAGCTAAAGATTCGATCTCCGCCTTAATCTCAAGTTTTCTTGCTTTATCTGCCATAGTCAGCACTTGCAGACTTTCTCTCATATCCAGATCCAACAGCTCAGACAACAAACATTTTTTTCTAAAATGCACATCCCCAAAAACATGTTTATTCCAATGCTTCAAGTCTTTTTTAAGAGCCTTGAATTTACATGCGAGAACATAACTAGGGGATCCCACAAAATGATAACTGTTCCACCAGCCCCTAACTCGATCCACAAAACCCTCCACTTTAAGGCACATGTTCTCAAATTTAAAGGGACTTTTCCCCCTCACCATGCCTCCTGCCTCCACTAGAATAGGACAATGATCAGAAACCACCCGAGGGAGAGGTCTTTGAATTACATCCAAGAAGTGTTCCTCCCAATCAGCTGAAACCAAAACTCTATCTATGCGAGACATAGCAGGGTTCGCTGAATCTCTAAACCACGTATACTCACCCCGACCAAAGGAAGATCAACCAAAAAATTCCTCTGGATAAAGTCCGAAAAATTGAACATGGCTGGACTAAACGAATTACAACCAAGACGCTTTGCCGGGTATCTAATAATGTTGAAATCACCCAAAACACACCAAGCTGAACTCCATCTCACTCTCACACTATCAAGCTCTGCCCATAAAGCATCCCTCAAACCGACATCATTTGGGCCATAAACTCCCATGCATATCCAAACAAAACCATCTGCCACCCCTTTCAACAAGACTGAAACAGAAAAGCTACCCACCACACAATCAATTTTCTCGTACACCCTTGTGTCCCAGACCAGAAGAATACCTCCTGCTTTGTGAATGGCATCTAAAGCCACCCAATCCACAAAAGAGCTGCCCCAAAGACTTTTCACAGCAGCAGAATTGGTACGGTCCAGTTTGGTTTCCTGAAAACACACAACCTCGCACTTCCATTCCTTAAGTAAGTTCTTCACAGTATCCCTCTTATGAGGATTGTTAAATCCTCTCAGGTTGCAAAACACGATTTCATTTAGGGCACACAATTTCATATTTTTAACTAAAATTGTACGACAGTGTGTAGGTAATTGTATAAAAAGGAGTGAGACTATTTTACCTGAGATTCCATCTTCCTACGGCTTATCTGGCTTTAACACCTCACTCTTTCCTTATTTATCCATTTTTTTAATTAAAAAAAAAGGGTATCACAGTCCTCTAACCTCGGCTAGCTTTACATGTTGTCTTTCTTTGCATTTGTATGCAAAATTCTGTAAAATGATAACGCAGAGATATGAACTAATTATTTTCGTACGAACATAAAATGTGCACCACAACCGCAATTGAATTTAATCCTAATAGACACTATGAATGCTTGGTTTGAGGCTTGCCTCCCTAGTTCACACATTGCAAACATGATTAGAAATTGTCTCCAGAGTCCATATTAGGACAAAAAATGACAACTTCAACTTGTATATATAACCATCATCAAAATACAAAGAGAAATTTAATTGACTAGAAAGGGATTTGGATGGCGATTTTGGTTCAAATGAATTTAATTGCAAGTGCGATGAATGGTACAGTGGTTTGACGAGTAAGGGAGGTTTTGTCAATTTATAGAAGCTTTTTAAAGGGTCAACGAAAGGATCATAGGACTGTTGTAGAAGCTTTAGGAGGAATATGCTGGTGGGAAATTGGCCTCTTACATCAACATTTTGTCCTTCATCAAGATAAGAAGTAGAAAAGAAAACAAAAACTTTTTTTGATAAGTACTGTTAGTATATGTACTTTGACACTATCTGAGTCATCTAAAGAATCATTCAACATAGAAATGCAGAGCAGCCCAAATTGGTGATTTATTCTATCATCAAAACAAGTCTATTATATACATATGAGATAAGAGAACAAATTTCATGGGAGTAAATAATTTCATATCTACATACTTTGATGCTAAAGCTCAACTATAATGTGCGATTTATATGACAGATGATGCATGTAATTAGCCACCAGCTCTGCAAACAGGGAAATATATGGGTACCATGCCTAGTAGCCTAAATTGTGAAAATAAAAATGAGCTTCCCATCAACCTAAGAAGTAGGACGACCATTTGGTGAGTGCTCCTTAGAGTGGCTTCTCATTTTTGCAGTCAACTGAGCTTGAATTATTTTGTCGGTTGCAATTGCTTCCTGAATGTTGTTGTGAACCAGCTTGCAAAGCTCATCCAGTGCCAGCATTGGAAATGGCTCTTCAATAAGAACACCAACCTACAGAAATCAATTATCATCATATCAGAATATGGAAACTGTTTTTTTTTGCAAAATATGCAACAGCTTGTGTAGCCACTTGGTGACACAAGGTAAATACATGCAACAGTTTCAACATTTTTAATTCATTTGAGAGAGAGAGAGAGAGAGAGAGAGAGAGAGAGAGAGAGTATGTTGCTGAACACTACAACTTCAAGTTAACAAATTTTCAAGCCCCCCCCCACAAAAAAAGAAGAAGAAGAAAGAAGACTTGCGTGACTGAAGACCAATTGCTAAAGATAAAAATAAAAATACATGTGCCTTGATGTAGACTCCCACTTTTATTTTTCCATTTGTCTTTTTAATAGTCATATATGGGAATCCTTAAGCATCCATTATTTCTAACTTCATAACTAGGAAGACTGAATTAAGAAAAAAAGGGGGGGGGGGGGGGGGAAGCCAATGGATAAAACATCAGACTCACGATAATTTGTTTCTCATCCATGACTCCCAATCCTGACTAACATGAGCCTTCACTTCTCTTTTTCATTTTATACCAAAATTGAAATTCATTAATGGGTTTATTTTCTAAAGTGCCCTTGCCACATCAGTCATGTCAGGGATGAACGATTCAGTCATAAAACAATGGAATTTTCTATAATAATGGGAGTAGATAAACTGGGAACAAGCCTTTTTAGTGAGTAGAAAAACTGGTCAAAAAATCCAGATTTGGTCTTTATGTTCAAAATATTGGAAAGTGAATATCACATGAGAATAACTGAATAAGGACAAAACCATTTCTTCTGGGTCATTTTCAAATTTGAAACATGTTTGTTAATTGTATATTTCCTTAAAGTTCTATGATTCAAAGTAGTATTTCCTATTGCTTTACTAGCACACATATACAAATACAATCACATTCATAATAAGGCAGACAGAAGCAATACATACTTCTTCTATGCAGAACAAAGAAGCAGCACTCATGAAAGTAGCGGGAATCACGATCCAGTGGCAATCATCCCAAAGTATGATAGGAAGAGTGAGATGCCAGAGGACTAGAAACCTTGAGGTCAAGCGAGTGTAGGACAGGGGGATGGGGATACCCAAAAGTTGTTCACAAACACCAATTCCTTCATGGAAACCAGAGATCTTTGACTCCTGCATTACATTTGGAAAACTACAACCTGAATAAATTTTTTTTACACAATGCACGTAATTTTGGTAGTTTTGAGCTTGTATTGGCATATAGAAACATTATAGTTTTAAGGTAAAGGTTTTTGGAAAGCTTCAAGAATGTACAAACTGCATAAATGTTTCTACTTGATACTGGTGACTTTTGATTCTTAATATTCAGCAGATTAAGAATCAAAAGTCCGCCAATTTTACATCTGATTGTCTATCATTTTTTTTTTTTAATTTAATTTACACTACTGTGTAACCATTATCCAACTTTTTGGAATGGAATAAAATAACCCAAAAAAGAAAAAAGAAAAACCCTGGGATCACTTTTGGAAACTCTTAGATACCCCAAGAAGGGAATTACCAGTGCATTTCTCCTTGATTCCTCCAACTTTAGCATCTGGAGGCTTTGAGAGATGAACTCAATGATGCAACGTGGACGATGCTTTGAATTGAGTACTATTGCCAGATCATCTACTTCAAGCACATTCTGGAGCTCTTGCCTAACATCTAGGCCATAAACCAAATGACACTGCACTTAAACTGTTCACATCAGTAAGTTTGTGTCACCAAGCTAAACCTGACCAAATCACATTCTCCAAATTACAGAAGAAGAAAAAAACATTGAACCTTTACCCAGCATATCATATTACTCAGGAAAAAAGAAGAAGAAGAAGAAGAAGTCATCACTCATCACAAAACTCTCATTCTCCATTTTGTTGCACCAGTACATTACTTGCTTCAAAATTCAATTTAAAACATTAGTAAAGCTTATTAGGCTACCTACCAACCACTTCTCCTAGACATTTACAAAAGCAAGAGTGTTGTGCACTGAGTCCGACCTTTTTTAATAGACCTTCTAATTATTAAGTACAAATTCAAATACAATTACTTCTTTCCCTCACTAAGCTAAAAACAGAAGCAAAATACCATACCAAAAATAGCAAATTAAACAGAGAATGTCTATCACTAACCTTAAGCGCAACCGGAAATGCCATAATGTACTGCAAAAGCGCCTTCTTGAGCGGCGCATTGACTGAATTCTCAACCCCAGAAATCACCTGCCTCGCCAAATCATTCGTCCCGGCAATCACTTTCATCCACGCCTTCCTCCCCTCCTCGAACCTCGAGTACGAGGCCTCCGTCCTGAACACCAACAACAGCGCCAGCGCCGGTGCTGTCAACTGGTACGGCAACGTTGAGGCCCTCAACACTGGGAAAAAATCCGGCAGCCAATGCAGCGACACAGCAGAATTGTAGCCTGCAATTATGGCCGCAAAAGAAGTGAAGGCGATCACTGGAGGGACCAGAGATAGGATCACACGGGAGGAGAGGCTCGACGAGACGTGGCGCCAATGGCGAAGCGAGCTCCTATGTTGAATCCATTTCTCGTGGTTGTAAAGAGTTCGTTTCTTTCGCATTCCTCGCTCTTTTACGTGGTCGGCCCAGTCTGGTATTGCGTGGAGGATTGAGATAAGGAACTCAGTGTCAGAGGAGGAAGAAGGAGGTGGGGAGTTTGAAGAGGAGTTGATTTTGAAAGAGAGGGTTTTGGGTTTGGAGTTGAAAATGGAGGGAAGGGTAGTTGTTGTTGTTGGGTATGGTTTGAGGAAAGTTTTGGGGGTGAAGTTGGAAGAGAGAGAGATATTGGAGATGGGTTTGATAGGGTTTGTGGTGGTTTGAGTCATTTGTGGGAGTTAGGGCTTTGAAGGAGAGGCAAAGAGAGAGCATGTTAGGGTTTCAGAGAGAGTTAAAAAAGACATAGATTGAGTGAGTGAGTGAGTGAGTGAGAGGGAAGAGGAGTAGATGGGTTAGTTGGAAACGGTTATTTTGTGATGGAGGTTTTTACACATGTTCAAATGGTTTTTTTTTTTTTTTTTTTTTTGGGATAAAAAGATGTAGTCAACATAGGCATAAAACGACTGTCGTTTTTGTCTCTTGAAATTTATTAAAAATAAAAAATAAAAAGCAAACAAGCAAGAAAAACTAGTGAACTACAAGTGTGTCACCAGGAGGAAAAAGAGCACTCTCAAATAGAGGGTGCTCTCTCTCTCTCTCTCTCTCTCTCTTTGCAGCCGCCATTGCAAGCATCGTTTCATGACGAGTTTGCCCTTGTTTGTTGTTTTTGTGAAGGAGTTGTTATTTTTAGTGAAAAACGCAATATCATTTACAACCCCAATGTATTCAAAATGCTTGAAAGCCCTACCAACTTGAAGTGATTTAAGACAATTATTCTTTATTAATGGTGATCGATTGTGGTATCCATAGCGATTTGGAATATGTTGTATGGATCTCTCATTGCTCTGTGTGGAAGTTTTCCTCTATGCTTTCGTGAGTCGTCGTCCCTTCCTCTCCAGATATTTAGGTTGGAAAGTAGGTTATTTGCATTGTCTTTTTTTATCTTATTGATAGCAACAAGTTTTTGTTTGGAAATCTTATGTTCTATTCTCTGTAAATGAAGAAGAGTTCTTTATCATAGGGTTGTGGTTGTGTTGGACACCTCTTTATGTTTTCTAGATTATACTATATATACTCGTAAATATTTTCTTAACAATAATATTTCAATCGATTTCATTCAAAGATTATATATATATAAAACACCCTCAATTGATTGAATTCTCAATTTCTTTATGCGTGTCATTAGATTCAATACAAGTGTTTAATTTGGGATAAATTCTGCCTAGTTAAGTTAAGAGGCTAATTATTTATTGTTTGCAATGTCAACCGATCCCTTAACAAGGACAAAAAATTAGATACCAAATACAATATGCATTGAACAAATTTATTGTTAGGACCCTCACACAATTAACTGTAGACCCCCACAGAACCGAGAGCTTGCATTGGGCATGACCTTTTATATCCCTTCAATTAACTAGTGAAAAAAATGTCCCATTGGGGATGAAATCTCCACAAAACAAGGTCACAAAGAGATATTAGAAGAAATTAACTAGATCAAAGTAGTAGTTCTTGCCACAACAGGATCAGTAAGAAGAGCCTTTGAAACCCCTCAGTACCACAACACAGACAGAAAATTTTGTGGAATCAACTTGTGAAGACCATGCAAATGGGTCCATCTCCTGGGGGCATATCAGGGACATATTATTTTTTTGAAGTTGCAACCCACAACCACAAGCACTAAAAACATATGAGATTTTTTGGCAGGGCTCAAGATCTTCACATGCTTTTCTTAGATTGAGCGTGAGCTATTTCCAGGTTCCATCCAAGCTAGCTTGGAGAACAGCATTTTTTTTTTGATATAATCAATAATACAAGTATATAACCATCCATCATGCAAAGTATTTGATTGCAGCAAGAGGCCCAACAATATGAAATTTCCAAAACAATAAAACATGTGTTAAAAAAACTAGGTCCCACATTACAACTTTCAAAAATTCAACACAGGTTGTAAAATCCTTACTCAAGTCCATGATATTCCTATACAAAGTGAACTGCCCATCAATTAAGGATTTTCCTTTGCACTGTTGGATCCCAGCTTCACCATTTGGTTCTCTTGAAGTTACTTCCTTGTTCCAAATATGAACTCTTTCACAGTGTTTTCTGCTGACACTATCGCCTTCTTAATCTGCCATTGCAAATTTGTGTCATCACAAACTCCAGAAGAATACCAATCTTTATCATAGTATGAGTATGAGTTAACCATGCTACAATTAAATAGATAAATCAATTTCTTGTCAACAATAAAAGCAAGCACATATATTATCTTTTATTAGCTGAAGGATTGCCTCAGCAATATGGCTATTACTCTACAATATGGAACACAGGGTTAACTTTCTGGTCTACACTGTTGTACATGCTCTACTTACTATTTCATGAATATTGATTATGCATCGATCTAAATTTTTCAACTTGACATATAAAAATCCAAAAGTAATCCATAGTTCTCTTACTTCTTACCCCTAATGCAGTAGTCAAAAGTAATTTTACAGGAGGCTAAAAAAAATCACCTTACAATGAGTCCAGAAAAATTAAAAGTGTATAACCCAGAAGATTGGGTGTTTGTATTTGTGCAAGAATGTGCATGCACGCACACATACTTACTATTCTGGTCAAATTGAGGATTTTTTTTTTTTTTTTTTTTTTCAGCTGAGTACCATTTCTTATCTGCCAGGATGAAACTTTGCAATGCATTCTCCACTGCATACGAGGAAGAAGAAAAAAAAGAGGAGGGCGGGGGGGCAATTCTGCTTTTTTTTTTTGGGGGGGGTTTTAAGCACTATGCTTCTTTTTCATATGCAAATAGTTTCTTTACAAAAAATTTTCTTTAGACAAACATGCTACACACAATAACCATTTTGCCAATTCCCTGGTTTTCTCTTTAAATGTAAATCCTTCCACTGATTTGTGTCTTCATAGAACAGAAACTGCTAAATCTTATCCCAGAAAAGATGTTTTAACGTTAAATTCTAAAAGTTTTAACCTTGAAGACATTAAAAGTTCATAGAGAGAGAGAGAGAGAGAGACTGTGTCCTCTACTCCAAGACTATGTTTTACCTACTAAGAACAGGTCATATCTTTCATCCTATGCAGGATTGGTAATAGCATCAATCACACTTAAGCACACAAGCTTCTTCGAACCTAGGCACAACAAGAGTGCTTAATGAAGTAAAGCACACATTTTTCAGATATGATGTATAATAAGTAATAACCTCTAATAGAAAGATCCATAAAAAATAATTAAAAAAAATTAATAAACTCGATATAGTAATATATTTTTTCTTTTTCTTTTTGATAAGTATATATTGATAAAAAGGAACACCCAAGTGCACCGGAAGTGAACAAGGGAAAGGAAATCAAATACAAAAATTGCAAGAGTCTAGGAAAACAATAAAAGAAGGGAAAGTAATATATTTTTTCTGTAGGCTCAAATGGATAGTGCAAGTGCACAAAGTTTGTTAGTTCAAATTTTACACAAGGTACTTCAATTTCTTAAATTTTTTATATGGTAATTTGAAACAATTATCAATGGACTATATGACTTATCTAGTCATATAAGTTTAATCATAACATTATATACAATTCTCATGTACTACATAAAAATACATAGCTGTGATAGCTATGATCAAAAAAAAGTATACAGTTCCATAAAAATAAATCTAAAAGGTGAAGACCAGAACAAGAAAAGTACATAATCCTCGTTTGAGTCCTTTAATATGTAAGCAAAAAATTGTCTAGTACAACACCTTAGAAGTTGTGTTGGTATAAAAAATCAAATATCCACGTAATTCATTTAAGGTCAGGCGGTTAATTTAAATAATTCATATCTTTTTAGCCAAAACAAGATTAAAAAAATAAATAGAAAAAAAGAAGTGCATATCCAAAATTTGTGCTTCTTTAGAAAGCACCAGAAAGCGTGCTTTGTTATTCTTCAAATAGCATAAGAAAAACATGCCCAAGGCATGCTTCAATAAAGGAGCTTTAGTTCGGCCAAGGCCAAGTAAAATGCTTGGACCTTTGGGATTTAAGCTTTGAGCTTAGATGTTTAGGCAGAACACTAATACTCTATAGATCACCATGCTTCTTTCTACATTTACCTTGTATGATAACCCCTCACCTGGGTCTTCGTTGGACATAGCCAAATCATTAGAATAACCTCCTACCACCTTACCCCTTATATGGACGCATCAATTCTAACTCCACACAAACTGTCTTTGCCACTTCCTTAGCACTCAGTTTCTCTTTTCTGAAAAACCTAAGATTCTATACCACAAGGCATGGCTAACAATAATTGAAGCATTGCAGTCAAGTATTCTATAAAGGCCAGGTGCAGAACCCCCAATGTAAGCGTATTGCAATCAAAGTATTCACATTATGTTGAGAATCAAGATGCCAATGAAGTCTAGCTAAAATAGCACCGCATTCCCTTGTATGGGCAAGGTAGAGGGTGAGATCAGAGGGTTCAAGATCCATCAGGTGCGTGTATAACTTAACAATAAACAAATTATGATAGAAATCAATATTATCTTTTTATTCACTAAATTGGGCAAAGGGAAGATATCTTACTCAGCCAATATATACCAGATTTTGCAACAAACAATCAAAGAAAAATTAAAAGCAAAAACATTTGTAATTAAGTAAAGGAAATTAAGAAATGAATATAATATCAGATAAGAAAGCATTCAAGATATAACAAGATAAAGGAAATTAAAGAAAACCCACATCACAAGCTTCAAACTTTAACCATCCAAAAGCATTTGCTCCATTTGTATGCTAACATATTCTGGAATAGCATACGTCCAACAGCCCAAAAAACCCAAACTTCTTTCTTTTTTTTTTTGTAAAGTCTCCCATAAAGTTTCCATCTCTTTTTTCCTATAGATTCTTCACAACCAACTAGACCCTCAGACTAAAAACAATAAGGAAATAAGATAAATGATTTAAGGAGAGAAACACACATACAGGGTCGAGAACATTGGGTTCGGAGCCATAGTCAGCAGTCAAAAGAAAATAAGAAGCAGTCAGAGTGGCCACCATAGTTGTCCTTCTCACAAGCTTGTCTGTCTGTGGGTTCACCATGCTTTTTCTACTTCAACTTTGCACATTAAAGACTGTAAGAGAGAGAGAGAGAGGGTTTTAGATAAGAAGAAGATTTTGGAAGAAGCTGGGTTTTAATATCAGAAACGACCTCGATGTGTGTCAATATATCATTGGTCTCTCTCTGACTGTGAGAGACTGGTTTGTAACTTTAAAAAATTCCACAGCGGTTAAACTTTAAAAAAAAAAATAAAGGGCCCAACCGGGTTCGAACCGGTGACCTCTTGATCTGCAGTCAAATGCTCTACCACTGAGCTATGGACCCTTGGTTGTGATTATCATCTTCCATTTTATTTTATAAATAAGCTTCTAGCTTTTCTCAAAAAAAAAAAAAAAAAAAAAGCTTCTAGCTAATTACCCTATACCAAGGCTAAATTACAAACTATCCCTTTAAAGTTTGGAGTTGTTTAAATTTTACATTGAAGTTTCAAAATTTAGATTTTATCCCTTGAATTTTTATTTCGTTTGCATTAGCAGCTCTTTTGTCCATATATTCTGTTAAGTGTCACATAAAATTGTCACGTGTGTTTAATTTATCCAATAAAATCATGCCACATCATTTTTGTCATTAAAAAATTAAAAATGACATAGCATAATAAAAATGACATGACATCATTTTATTGAATAAATTAAATACAACTAGCAAACTTATGTGACAATTAAAAATATGGGCAGAGAAGCTGCTGATGTAAACAAAATTGAACGTTATGGGGTAAAATTTAAATTCTAGAACTTTAAGATGTAAAATTCAAACACTTCCAAATTTTAGGGAGTGTATTTTGCAATTTAGTCTTGGTCTCGATTTTCAGTTCAAGCCCAAAATATATGGAATGTTGGCCCAATGAGTCCAGTACAATAAATTTGTAGATAGTGGGTTGAAGAACTAGACCCTAATGAATTGAATAACGGATAGGTTTCATTTGAACGACCATCACACACAAGTGAAAGATTTGATCTTAATGTCTTTTTCAGTTCGAGGAGGTCCTCCTCATATAAATTAATCACAAATGGATACAAAGATAATTTGAAGTTGCTACAATCTTTTCTCTCTATTTTTCCCCCACCTCTATTCCATGAAGAGTCTTTCACATTATATATCTATTTTGGACCATCTTCACCCTACACCTGTTGATCATCCTAGCCCTTATTTGAGTACCTGTCCCATTAGACACCCTCTCTGATTTTCTGTGAGTTGTGGTAGCTAAGGTAACACTGTTCAGAGGTTTTTTCCACATAAATGCGGCCAGAAAAGTAACTACAGTGTATTTAATACGGTGGTGGCAGCTTTCCTTTAGATATTTTTAGGTTTCCCTCTTTCTTGTATGTTCATGAGACATGTCCCTATCATTGGAGTTTTTTGAAAGATTACGCTAATTGATGGAGTACATTGTAAAGTGGTGGGCTGTGCTTGCAGTATTGGACTGCTTCCTGCGGCACTAGGCCCAAGTTTTCTGGATAAGGGAGTTGGGACCGGTCCAACTGCAATTCAAGTTGGTCCGGCTTGTGCGCAAACTAGGCCAGGTTTGCCAGGAACGTGCTTGCGGCAGACAGAGCTGTTTCAAATAAGTTGTGGCAGGCAGACATAATAATAATAATAATAAACAAAATATCTGGCTACTCAATGGGAAATGACCGAACAACCCCAAAGCACAACTACAGCAATGATAATCACTTTTACAGAAGGAAAAGAACAGAACGAAAAAGAACAAGTATTAATATGTATGGGTTAATCAGAATGCTAGGAAAATCAACTAAAGTCCGATCCGCAGGAGCAAAGCCAGAGAGGAAAGAACGTTCCTTCTCAACGTAATTAATCTCTCAGGAAAACGTCCTACTATGGAGATTAACTGCCCTGAAGGAAACGGACCTGAGTGGTTTATGCATAGAGGCTCCTTGTGATTTTAACAGAGAGCAGAATTTTGCGAGGGAGAGAGGGAATCCATCTACCGGTGCATGCTTGCCGTTCTAATTCTCACTTTATTTTCTTTCTGGTTGTTTTCACTCGTTTCTTTTCTATTTCTTTTTCAAATTCCTATTTCTTCGTTATGATTCCCGTTGTTGCTCCCTGTCTTCTGTTCACGACAAGACCCTTTTTTTATAGCGCCTGCCGTGACCGGATTTTACTATTTTAGCTCTTAACCTCCTTTGTCTGGTCTGGGTGTACTGGCCGACCATCATTGTTCCGTCTGCGTTCCACCCTCATCACTAGACAAAGAAGGGTATTTTGTTTGTTTGTCTGTCATGGCACCCATTCCTGCCACGGTCTGGGTTCTTTCTCTCTCCCTATCCCTCATGGCATGCACCTAGTGGCTCCAACTCAGCTTGCTTCTTTTGGGTAGTAAGTCATCCCAGCAGGACACTTCCCTGAAAGAACTTGAGCCGGAACCTCAAAAATAGATTTTTCCCCTCTCCCCACCACCAAACCATGGCCTCTGAATCTCTGACCCCCGACCTCACCATGCTTTGTATTGGCTGGGTACAGGTTGGTGGTGCCTGGGCCTTGCGCGTGCCTTCCTTTCATATGTGTCCAAAATCTGCCTGTTGCCCATTTGTCTGCCGTGGTCTGGAGGCTTGCCTGCGTAACTTACCGTCCGTTTTCTTTGACCTTTTATGTGGGCTGCTTTTTGATTTCCCGCTCCTCTCAGGAGCTGGGCTTTATTTGATGATGGGCTTTATATTTCTTTGGCCCACTTCTTGATTTCCCTCATTTTCTGCTATATTGTTTTGTTATTTCTGATGTAATGATTTAATCCTGCTGGGCCTCTTTTAGGCCAGCCATTTACTCTTTCCCCTAGTGGCTTGGTATGGCCACTAGTTTTTCCTACTCATGGGCTCCTGTGTCCCTTTTGTCTTTCTCTTGGGCATCCTTGGCCCACTTGCTTTTTTTGGGCTTCCTTGGCCTTTTTACTAACTCTGCTTTCCCATGGGTTTTTACTAACTTCATTGGGTTTCCTCGGCCCAATTACCTTATTCTCATCCTTGGGGTTCATGGGCCTGCCATAAACCCCTTACTTTCTTTGTTTGCATTACTTTGGGCCTGCGACAGCCCTTTCTCACTTTTCTACATCATATACTGCCCATGGGATGCTATTTCTCTCTTTCCGGGTTTCTTTAAGCCCACTTGCCTCTTCGAGACCCATTTGTTTATTTCATAGGCCTGTCATCCATTATTCCTGCCGCTTGAGCCTAATGGTTTTTGCTATCTATTTGCCAATTCTTTGCTGCCCTTGTTATTGGGTTTTTCCTTTTTCTACCTGGATTCTCACAAATTGCCCTCAACATACATATTGTGAACTATATTCATTATATCCGAGGAGGAGTTCCTCCTCGAACAACCTTTCATCTGTTCCCCACTTTTGAGACTTTAACTGGGAACACCTAACAACTATTTGCTCCTCCTCGGACCTATCAATGTCCTCGGACAAAACCCAATGCCCAATATACTATCTTGGGCCCTCGCCCCTACAATTATTATTATTATTCAAGATACATTTTTCATTGTTGGAAACATCACACATTTAAAAGATTTCATCCCATTTAAATCCTTCAATTTTAAAATGTAAGACACGAGACATTTAAAATAGACAAATAGTTTTAATAGATTTATATAAATCACATCAAATAAATGCCATGTGCCTTACATCATACTAAAAATTCGAAGAAATTGAAAGATTTAAATGGAAGATTATTTTATCCCACACCAAGCAATGTCATTAAGCTACAAAGCTTTTTGCTCTTAACTAATGTTCTAAAATTGGATTGTTTAAAAAACCATAAAATGAAAAAGGTTCTTGAAACCAGATAAGTAAATAATTGATTTATAGAGGTTGGATTGCTATGATGCAATAATTGATTTTATATTAAACATAATACAGATAAATAAATAAGGGAAAAAATAAATACATAAAGTTTCCTAATATTGAAGCTCCAAAATACACAAATTAGTTAATTTAAGACCACAATTTTTTTTTCCCTTTTTTTGGTGGGGGATGCAAAAACAGTGTTTAGTGTCTCGGTCTTGGTCGTATGATTTTTGTATTCCCCTCACCCCCCCCCCCCCCCCCCCCAAAAAAAAAAAAGGAAAAATATAATCATTTTACAAACTTATGGAACTCTAAAGATCAACTTGTAAATTAAAGAAAGATTCAGGACTAAATTGGATCGTTTTAAAACTTTTTAAAGATTTCATTTCTACTTTTAAAACTCTATAGCAATCAATCTTTTTAAGGATTTCACATCTACTTTTAAAACTCGAAAACTTTTTAAAGATTTCATTTCTACTTTCAAAACTCTATAGCAATCAATCTTTTTAAGGATTTCACATCTACTTTTAAAACTCGAGCAATCTTGTCTTCCCAAAGTTTTTCATTTCTACTTTTAAAACTCGAGCAATCTTGTCTTCCCAAAGTTTTGCCATACACCACTGGTATGAATCCTGGTGGCTTGCAATGGTCATTAAAACAAAACATTAAAAGAACAGCCCATGCATCAAAGCCGCTTAAGGAACACCAACCAAAGAAATACGGGTGCCTAGAAAGAATATTGCAGAAACAGACAGACAACAATAGATACTAAGCTATCACTTCTGCCGATCCCTATGACAACTTAGTTGATCCTAAAATATGAAACAATAAAATTATTACATCCATTGGGGTAGGTTCTGCAAAGTTTCAGCTGTCAATGTTGAATAAATTAGTGTACACACGCACACACGCACATAGACTCCCATTATTTTCCTTAAGCCAGCTACAGTGTGAAGGGAATTACTTTATTGGATTCCTCAATCGAAATGTTTCTTTCGTTTCTCCATAATAGGCTGGTTCCTTGGCTGAATAAGTGACAAAGTTCCAGCCAAAAGCTGATCCTCCAACAATGTGTATCCCTTGACTTCGACCATCTTCAGCCCGCTGCTTCTCAGATGGTTTTGAAAATACCCTATCTGGTTGAGGCTGCTCTGTTGTTGGTTTAAGATCCTTGGGCTGCTCTTGTGGTTTTTGACCATCCTGGTTTTGGCCTTCTGGCACATTCTTATTCTTACCCAAGGAAGCTGTTTCTGCTGTGAACTCCTTGTGTAGTTCCACCAGAAGCTTCATCTCTGCAAATTGCAAAGCAAATCTCATGAATCAACATAAATTACATTCTTCTTGTCCACCTTAATAAATAGCAACAGGCAACATCTCAAGGACTTGGTTCTGTCATCAGGAATCTTAGATTCTATAATTGCTGGAAGTGAATGGGCACAAGAAAGGGTGCTGCCTAAGAAACTCAGGACAGAATATTCATTCTCTATGATCAGTAACTCTAAGTCATGAATAAGACCAATGGCTCTTTAGTATGGATGCAAATCCATCTCATTACGCTAACAACATTAATTCAGGGTGACAACAAGCCAACGAATGATGAACTCAATTTGGGGGGGGGGGGAGAGTTAGGGGATAATCCACGTTGCAAGCTTTTGAGATATCCTAAAGATATGAATCAGCCAAACCAGCTTAGATTTTAAGATCTTCAGCCAAGCCAAAATGAATAAACCTTTTCATTTACATATCTATTGTGCAAAGATAATTTAAAAGAATAATTTGATGATACTAATTTAGAATACGAGAAGATAAAGTACTATAATTACAGAAAAAAGATGAAAATGTGATGCCTAAAAGATTGAGACTGGCACACAAAATGGAAGATGCCTTTATTAACCTTTTTACATGGAGTTAATGTTTAGGTAACCAAATTGCACAAACACAGGGATGATTCTGTTCACCTGTGTGAATAACATAGAGAGTGTTTTGATAAGCTTACGTTCTCGTATTTCATCAGCTGCCTTGCATTTCCGAAAGTCAGGGGTCCGGAGAGCCTTCAATATGATAATCAAAAAAAAAAAAAAGTCAGGCCTATCATGATTGATAAAATCTATCACACAAATGAAGCAGTTCCAAAGCACTCTCATGTCGCCAACAGTGGCTATATCTCAGATGAAATGTCAGGAACCTTAAATTCCTTTGATCATGTATTTGTTATCCCACAATGAAAGAAAGGAAGGGGGAGAAAAATCTCAGGAGTATTTGACACCTCAATTCATCCATGCACAATCTATTGTAATGAATGTGAGAAAAATACAAAAGAAATAATACACAGGTCACTTTAGAGCACGGTGATGGGGGAAATGGAAATAGTTAACAACACTATAACTACACAACCATTAGTCAATGCAGCCATGTAAGCAATTACAGGAAATGATGATGATTAATTACAAAATATAGGGAAAAAAAGAGAATATATACAAAGATTAGAGCTTTTTCTTCAAGAGCAATGCCTAAAACCAAGATACTTTACAAAACATCAAAGTTATCCACCCTACTGGTTAGAGAAATTAACTTTTATACCGTATACACGATGGGGATTCTCTTACAATGCATAACCAAAAAGCATATAGACTGCATTTCAAGGTCAATGTACAATATAAACTGATAGATCCCTTGTAAGCCTTGGGAGAACTTTTATACACAGTGTGTACTTAAGCAATTTCCTCTTATCAATAGAACTCTGATTACTCGTAAGCCTTGGGAGAACTTTTATACACACTGTGTACTTAAGCAATTTCCTCTTATCAATAGAACCTCTGATTACTCATCAAAATAATATACATATGTCATATGTGGTTTAAATTACCAATCTTTTTGCTGTTTCCAAATAGGCCTTAAATCAATAATTAAGCATACTCTAGGGTACTATACCATAAATCATTTCATTTTCCTGAAGGCTGCATCAGACGGTAATAACAAAATTTATGCCAATGAATATTATACCATACACACAAAACAACAACAAAAGAAGGAAAATAAACTCTACTTCCTCAGTCCTCATAGTGTCCCAGGTAAAACATCATAAGCAGTATCTCTCAGTCACTAAAATAGATCTTTTTCCTTCACGTTTCATATATATCCCCAGAGCATGCCTATTGCTAGTTTAGATTATAAGTTCACAGCAACCAAAAAAAAAGTTCAAAAATTTCTGAGAATTTTACCAACTTTCAGCAGTTTTTTAATTCATTAAAATTTATCAACTTAAGGTTCTGCACACGATTAGAAAAGACACCTTACTGTGATTATAACAAGACTTTCCCATGTCATTCCTAACCTCAAATCCCATGTCAAGCAACTCTAAGCCATTCACCAAAAAAAAAAAGTAATATAACAAATAACAGTGCCCGGATTACCTTTTATAAAAGCACATCATTTTAACATAAGAAATGTTAAATTTTGTCCCAATTCCCACAATCCCACCACTTACTCATAAGTACTAAAAAGACACGAAACATTACAAAAAGGAAGAACACGATCACATCATTATTCATCAAGAAAAGAAACCCAGAAATGAAATTACTAGAAAAATTCAATACAACCACAAATCCTGTACCCAATTAGTGCCAATATGTACTTAAAAGAGAAAAAGGAAAAAAGAAACACAAACATGCATGAGACAAGAAACCCAGATATGAAATCACACAATATCTTAAGAACTAACAGTAATTCTAAGTAAATTTGTAGCTTTGAGCAAGTGGGTATGAAGAATTTCACCTCGAGAAAATGAGGACGAAGATCTCTAAGAATAGAGCGCATCTTAAAGTAGTTGGAGTTCTGGAAATGAACACTAGTAGTAGTGTCTAGTGGTCTCTTCTTGGACTTGGGAGGAAGAGAAGGAGGAGGATTTGGAGGGGGACACTGGGCTGTGTTTGGGCCTTGAGTCGGAGATGGAGTTGTTGTCGGTGTTGGTGTTGGAATTGGCGTTGTTGATGGTGTTGGTGTTGGCGTTGATGTTGGTGTTGGAGTCGGTGTTGATGTTGGAGTTGGTGTTGGTGTTGGTGCTGGTGCTGGTGTGGGAGTTGGAGTTGGTGTTGGTGTTGGTGTTGGTGTGGTCTGAGATGCCACAGCTTCTTCCATTGTTGATGTCTTGTTTGAGTTCTGAGTTCTGGGTTGAGTTCAACTATCGAAGTCGATCCCTAAGGCCAAATGCAGGACAGGTGTTAGGCTCACACACTTTATTTCCTTGTAAGTTTGTAACGGACTTTACTTCAATTTTTTAAATATTTATTTATTTTATTTTATTTTTGGAGAAGAATTTCTTTAAAGATTTTTAAAAAGTAAACAATTAAAAATTATGAGTTTTTTTTTTTTTTTTTTAAAACAGTTATAAATTAAATTCAGCTCATTCAAAAAAAAAAAAAAAAAAAAGAAGAAGAAGAAGTGCAACAGCATTATGTTTGTGTTTAAGAATTAATATAGTTTGAGTGTTTAATTCGTAAATCTTAAAAGTTCAATTTTTTATTTTTGAAATTAGGGCTAAATTGTCTTATTTTGAAAATTAAAAATTTAATTTATTACTTTTTTTTTTTGAGAATCTAATTTATTACCTTTTGAAATAATAAAGTTTGCTTTGTATTTCCTAAATTATAAAGCTTAGAATATAATTTTTTTTCGTCCTTCCCTGATGAAATAAGCTATATATATAAATAAATTTTTTTTTTAAAAAAAAAAAAAAAAAACCCTTGTTCCCTTTTGAGATGAGAAAAGTGTTTGTGTGTATTTAAAAGTTGGTGTTGTAAAACCAAAAGTTAGACCTTTTTGGATATATATCATTTGTAAGTCTTCAGAACATGTGTTCACTTGAGTTACAATGTATTTTATTTTTTTAATTAAAATTTTCCTTGAAAAGATAATACTATCTATGTTGTTGTTTTGAACTTATATTTCCCTTGTTTTTTGGGGGGATTATTTTGAATTTAAAACTATTTGAATTTTATTGGTTTATACAACCAACTGTTTAAATTCAATTAGGGAACTTAATATATTGCATTTAGAGTATATATAGTACCTAGATTTTATCCTAATTATGTACTTTACTTTTTTTTTTTTGAGAAAAATGTACTTTACTTAATTGTAAGCATGTACTTAAGTTTTTCCAATAAGGAATTTTCTCCTCCAAATCCTCTACCGATTTAAAATAATTTATCGTTGTGCATTGTATTTGTATATGTTGGAATTTGGTACAATATTAATAGTTAAAATAAATACTAAAATAATGTTAATCAATATTTATCTAAATACTAATGATAGTAAAAAAATTCAACAACATTCATTAGCCCTTTCTTGATTTATGTTAGTCCAGCCTGACTTTTCCATAAAATTACATCAGCTTGTCTATTAGATAAAATCAAATTTCCCATTGAAAAAAGAAGGGAAAAAAAAAATACATAGAATGTCTTTCACAGGTTCTTTTTGTTGGATATATTTCAACAATTTACTGATGTGATAAAGCAAAAGGAACAATACACATATCTAAAATTAAACAGTAACACAAATAGATATAATAGGCAAAAGTAATAAACAAATACTAAATATAAATAATAAGAAATTTGCAAATAATTGAAGACTCACAGACCAAATGCTTGAAAGGATGAACAATTAAGATCAAGTCTTGTGTTTTACACAATCTCCTTAAAGCAGATTTCGCCCCTCACACTTTCACTGTGGTGTTTTGAGACTCGTGGACGTCTGTCTCTCAGGATAAAATGATCAAACAGCACGAAGATGAAGCACTCAAGGTCATGCTCTACGAACTACTCAATGTCTCTTTCTCTCTCTTTGACACAAAATGAATGACCAAAAATCTCACTAGGAGAGTTTTCTCTGAAAAATTCTTTTTTCCTGAATGAAGGACAATGAAACTATACCTAACTTCTAACTGAAACACTGTTTCAGAGATTACTTTTGTGCACAGACTCTAACTCAATAATAAAATAATAAAATATTATTATTAATTGGATAAATGGGCCTAGTCCACACATGCCTAAAGCCCAACCCAATATCCAGCCCAAAGCTCATATTTTCTATTATTTCCAATGTGGGATTCAAGGATTTTCACCACTTATAATAACATCTTCAAGTAAATATAGAACACATCAATTTCTTATTCACTCCATGCTATTTTTCCAACACTTTTAATAGCCATCAATCAAATACTTTTGGTAATATCTTGATTCTCATATCATCCACAATAGTTAAAAGAATAAAACAATCCAAAAAACCAACGATTTTACATAAGCAAGAAGAAAACAGGCATTCAATCTATACGCAAATTACAAACTTGTGTAAAATCTCTTCCCACTCATTTTTCACATTTTCTTTTTCCATTTTCATGGAGGGAGAGGCAAAATGCACAATTGAAGAAATAGTAAACAGAATAACAAAAAATTCCCAGCCCACAAAAAAAAAAAAAAAGAAGCCAAAACCCAAACCTATCCAAATATTGTTTGTCCTAAGTTTCAATCCAATGACACCCTCAAGAGCATATATCTTTAGAACATGACTGCCCTATGGAATGAGTGCCTTGTCTGGAAGTGAAAACCATGCAATCAACAACAGTGGTAATCAATCTTCATCTGCGAACTGCCACAATGGGGAGAGTGAGAATGACAATCTTCACTTCAAATTTCACTTCTGTCCAGCAGTAGCATTCCTCTTGGCTTCAAGAATTGTACCCTCCTTAAGAGCTGCCTGTGCTTCATTCTCCATCTCAAGTGCAGATAGGGCAGCAGACTGGAGATAAGAAGCAATGTGCCACACAGGGGAAACAACTTGAGCTTGCATTGCATCATTGAGTGCTTCCTGAGGCATGTCACTCATGAGATAAGACAAACTACGGCGTGCATAAACTGTTGGGGAAACCATGGTTCCACCATCAACAAACTGCAAGTTAAACAACAAACCATCAGCACATTTATAACCAGTACATGCATCTTAAGTAGCAAGAAGAATAATCCATCTACAGTTATGAACAGGATAGACCCTAAGGAGACACCCAACTGGCATCACGCTGGAAACAACTGCTACTTAGGTGATGAGGTTCCAGAAAATCTCTGGCCAAACAGAAATAATATTCTAGAAGATTCACCCATAACAAGATCGCCTGTATAAGCCCAAGGGATAGCACAATTGGCTGGAGACCATGCCTCATGAAAGGGAAGTCGTTCGAATCTCTCATTTCTCCCCTTCAGCCAAAACTCACTTAAAAAAAAAGGGGGGGGGGGGGGGGGGAGAAGAAAATCACCTGTGTATAATTCTCTATTGCAGCTCTAAAATCTTTCTGACGAAAAGCAGCATCACCCTTTTTCTTTGAATTCAATGTTTCCTGCATTTGGTTGGTCCACATTTGAAAAGAGAGCTGTGGTGCAACATAAGATAAGAATTTTAATCATCAATATGTATGAGGTTCTTTGCATGTTAGACCGAGACAACAGGAGTACAGATACATAAGCAGGTACAGTTAAAACAGCAGAAATGTTTTAAAGAATGAAAATTGTCAGTAATAACTCCATGCAAGCATCTTTAGAACTTCTCCAATGCCTGCTAAGCCCAAGAATGATTGTAGAAAGTAGAAACTAAATTTAGACAAAGCTAAATATGCAAAAGGAAAAAAGAAAAAAGAAAAAAAAAAGGCCCTAGTGAATGCATCATTATCATTTGAAACATATACAGAACCTCATTTGCCACTCCTTCATCATCTTTATATCCAACATTTTCCAAGACCTCATGGATGGCAGTCAAGTCCCTTCTTGAGCATGCCTCACCAAGTGGGGACAGAGGAGAGAATGAAGCACTGTGAGGAATACCCATCAAGACATGAGAAGGTACCTGTATAGGAAAGTAATTTTTATTAAATATAATAGCAATGATAATCATAATAATAAAATTAAATAAAAAAAGAGCACAATGATACAAAAGGGAGTTCTATGAACTGATACAACCAAATGGGAAGTGTTTCTGAACAAAAATCAGCTACATGAAACGCGTCAACCAGAAATTTACAATTTAATTCAGCTAAATTACTCTTTTATGTGTCCAAATGAAATGCCTGTGTCACACTTGATTTTAATGTACTTCGTGGTGTATCAAGGCACTAAAACTAAGACTTACCTGACTAACCACATTGAAGTTATTGAGTTTAACAGAACTGTAACCTGACATGACCCCATGATGATGAAAATATGTATCAGTTTAAGCTTTTATTACACATTACTGGGCTCGTATTTTAATAGATTAAGCTTTTGGGAGAACTGGTTTCATAACATAGTACCAGAGCCCTGTTTGACCAGAAGATTTTTAATTCAAGTCTTGGCTTCCATGTATCTTGTCTTTTCTTAGCAAGTGCAAGGCCCACAGTCTATTTAAGCCTGTTCTTCAATCAAGTTTGTTAGCATGTCTGCATGTTTTACAAACGACTTCACATTGGAGCTTTGAAGGTGGCACTCAACTGCTAGAAGGAGAGGGGAGGAGGGGGGGGGGGAGCTTTCGGTAGGATAAGGAGGATCTTAAGTTCAATGGTTGGGCCCTTTGACTAACATCTCAGGTTTCTGAACAATATAATCAAGAAAGAGTGGAATGACAAGATAATGGGATACCTATACCTGGTAACCTCAAAGACTTCAATACTACATAGGTCATAATCTTCATCACTAGGTTTCAAAACTCATCAGTAACCCTATCAGTCATATTCATCTTTAGTTGACAGCTCACTTCACATAGACATATTCCAAGAGCTAGCTTATCCCATTCTCTACAACATTCCAAGTTATAGATCTAGAGCCTATTTAGAAACTTTTATTAAAACATCCAGAGCAGCCAACTGATATTCCAATTTTGAGGTTGAGAATAAAACGCCTTACTACTTGAGAAACTGACCTCTGTTTCCTTCTGAAGTGGAGTCAAAGCAGCCACTAACGACTTTGGATTAGGCCGTTCTCGAGGTTCATACTGTAAACATCGGGAGGCCAACCTTACCAACTCAGTCCCATCATCATCAGAAAACTGTCCTTCCAAGCAAGAATCAGTCAGCATCTGAAGATTCCTGTCCCGAATCAGGTCAAGGGCCTGGAACGAATCACTAAAGAATTAGTCATTGTTTTTAAATACATCAGAGAAAATGTCAAGTGCAAGACTTAATAACATTTTTATTCCAAGTATTATTAAGGGTAGACGCAACTTTAATGAAAATTTCATTTATTTTTCTTAAAAAAATTACTTACAAGCACTTACATGGCTGGGGGGAATATGCTTTCCACTGATAAGGTCAAGCAAAAGAGTACCAAAGCTGTATATTACACTTTCTGGTGTTACTCTCCCTACAATACACAAGGCCCATGAAATTTAATCTTCAAATATCAAATCTTCCAAGTCATAGTATTTTGTAATGTGTCAAAACACAAAATAGATTATAGTATAGATTTTGCATCATAGAAGAGCACAAACAGAAATGACGACGAGTACTCAAAACCAACACCATTAAATGATATTACATAATAGGATCTTGTTAACGGGTGCTCTTAGGGCATTTGTTAATATACTATTTTAGAAAAAATTTAGTACCACTTTCATGGGAAATATAAAAAGCTATAAAAAAAAGTTAGTTATTTTTCTTTTCCCATAAAAAGTTTAGTTCTTAAACCAATGCCCTTAGGGCATCCTTTAACTTTTCCTTACATAATATAACAAAAAATTATAATTTTTTACAAAAGGTACATACCGGTTCTTAGATACTCAGGAGGAGTGAATGCTAGATTTGTGCTATAACTTTTTCCATCCCTACTATTTTTCATCAGGCCAAAGGTTGAGAGTCTAGAATTACCATCCTGCAAAATTCTAATAGATAAATGGAGGACTGCATATCAAATCTAACTAGAATGATGGTTTCAAATAAGAGGAATGATAAAATAATTACCTCATCAAATAAAATTCTGTAAGCATTAAGGTCATGATAAAGGGCACGCCCTTTGCTTGTACAGTATTCTAGAGCTTGTGCAAGATGAAGAACAACCCTTAGTCGCATTGCCCATTTCATAGGTTGTGTTTCCCCTGATAGAAGATAGCACCATATCATTTCACATCACAATAATTTGGAAAATTGGTGGTGGAGCCAGCAATTTTAACTAAACAACCCTTATCACATTGCTCCTTTCATAGAAGTTGGCTATATGGTGGCAAACAATGCACTTTTTAAAAATGAAAGTGATTAATATATAAAACCTTTCAGTACACTACGCATTAATACAAAAGACTTACAATGAAAAAGGTGCTTTGCAAGAGTTTCATTAGGCATATATTCTGCCACAAGCAATCGCTCATCACTTTCACAACAGCAACCAAGTAGATTTGCCAATCTATGGTTGCGGAGCTGACCAACAGATCTTGCTTCCTCCTACAGTTATGAAAAAAAATTTCAGAGTTAGTACAAGTCTATAAGGACCAAATTAGCTAAAGATAATGAAACTGTTCCTGCTATCATATTGAGCTCTATGAAAACATATAAATAGATATTGCCTTTGATCACCAAATATACAAGGCATGGTTCATAGCTGCAAAACGATATAGCCATAAACAAAGAAGAAATAGAAAATGGCTAATTATCCCCAAAGGAACTGATAAAAGCTTGTGGCAACAGGGGAATGAAGTTGTAATTTAACATTGGTGTTGAAGACAATATAGAACAGACCCATCACTAAGTGTTCATTTAATGCGGGAAAAACCATGATTTGGATGGAAGCATAAGGTGAAGAGCCTTATGACACAAAATAACAACAAATGTCCAGTTAGAGGTAAATAATAATCTACCATAAATTGCCGGGCATCAGGCCAAGCCATCCTGTTAAAGCGTTTGACAACAATTCTTGTCTGATTTTCCAGCTTCCCTTTATAAACAACATTCGGAGCTTTCTCTCCATGCTCTGATACAATATTTTCCACTGCAAACCCAGATGTAGCATTTTTAAGTTGTTCAAATGTGAATTCACGGAATGCAGGCAATTGGTTGAGCTCACTCTTCTCCTCATTCTCTGCAATAAACACAATAATCAGCGTCCATCAACCATCTACTCAATTCTCCACAAAAAAACACGAACCACACTGTAAACCACTTGTACCCACCAACATCAGGAGTTTCAAGAACCGATGCCTTCACTTGTGAATTTGAGCAACATGGCATGAGTTTAGAGGACTGACAACCCATCTTCCAAAATCAAAGCTTATTTGGTTAAAACCTTTCAGTGATACACCAATCTGTGTAATCAAACTGAGTGCTGCACATCCAAGCAACCCAGATTCACATGCACTAATTCAACCTTATTGCAACAATAGCTAGCTTCTACAAAACTGTGGTTTCTCGATCTTGAATGGTTGAAAAGCACACTAAAACAGGTTGAAATGGCAATTCTCCGCTCAAATTCTGCAGAACCACAATGCCCTGGAAATAAATTTAACAGTTCTGTATTAGTGAGTTGATAAGCACCAAACAATGCAAATTGCTCTCAGATCAAACACGTTATCAATTAGATTCTTCTGAGTATTCACAAATGGTTTTAAGTAAATGATCAGATAATGAGAAACTAACATAAAAATTAAAAAAAAAAATCCAAGTGAATCTGTTTGAATCAATATGCAAATTTGCCATAAAGTTTTCTGGTTGCATTGGCAACCATAAACACAATGCAGTTGTTAAAGTAAAAACATTCCATTTCTTTGTTCAGTTATCAGCCTTTTTTCTTTTTCTTTTTCTTTCCTTTTTCTGCCAAGAATTAATTGCTAACTAAGTCAGTAACTGCAGTTCGTACTCTTTACTAGAATCATAAATAACCCAACTACTAAATACAAAAAAAAAAAAAAAAAAAGAAGAAAAAAGAAAAAAAAGAACACACCAAAAAGAAAATACCTATGAAAGCTTTACTTTCCTTACTGAGTCAATCTAGTTGAGACCGAACTCAAAAAAACTTGATGACCCAGATTCCAAAACCTAAAACCCAGTAAACCTCAGCTTCCCAATTGGCCCCAAAACAGCTTCTTTCTCCAATTGCAAAGAAAAACCCTGATTGAGTTTCAGTTCTATCCGATCAAAACAACTGAAACCACAACCTTTTTTTCCCCGATCAAATCAACAGCTTTACAAGATCCACATTTTCCCTTCAAAACCTCGTTATCAAAGTAGTTAAACCAACCACTTCTCGATCCACTAAAAATTTTCAAAACAAGAACCAAAAAAAAATCTCAGAGTTTTCAAAACCCAATAATTCCTCAACTTCTCGATCTAAAACTTAAAACCCACAAAAAGAATTGAAACAAATTAACAAATAGCAAAACCCAAAAACGAGAAGACGTGGAGGTTGAAAAGATCTTTGAATAATAAGAAGCAGCTAGTGTTTGAGTTTTCTTCTATAGCTGTTTGATTTGGTCTTTCTTTTTCTTTTTTTGACAAACTTAATTATTACCGACATGTCACGATGATGATTATTCAAAGTTCTGGAATCTGGTCATTATTTTATTCAAAAAAAATTGTTGGAATAAAAATATAAATAGTAATCACATGAAGATGTTTGTGACTGTGTCTGTTTCTTGTTACATTTGTTTTGTTTTTTGTTTTTATTAATGTTGTTAATAAAAATTTAGTTATTATTATTTTGAAAAAAAAGCACCGCCAATTGATTTGGATTTTTATGTGGGGTTTTGGGGGCCAACGGGCAAGGAAAAGTAGGGAGGTCTTTAATCATTCGGTCCTTCCTCGTGCTCCCATTACTCCCGCCGTAATCATTTCCATTTTTGTGACCTTTTCAACCAAAAAGGAACTTCAGTACACGGCGCCGTTTCGCTCGTCTGCTCGAGTTTCATTTGCCATAATCATCATATATAGCACACTAGAATTTTCCTAACTTTTTTTCATAATGTATTTGTTAATGGATGCTCCTAGACACTTGATAATAACAACATCAACAAAATTTTAGTTTTAATTTTTTTAGAATCTGTTGTTAATTTACAACAAATTAGTCAAGATTAGTTACATATAACTCTTTTTTTTTTTCTTCTTTTGGAGATCATGAGTCTGTTTGGTAACGTTGTTTGTATTTTTTTGAAATACGTGTGGGTGAAAAATTGTATGAAAATGCGTGTAATATGGTTTAAAAACTGAAAACATGTTATTAAACCACTCTACCAAACAGGCCTAGTTTCTGTTACTTTTTTTGAATGTTGCATTAAATATACTAAAATGCCCTTTTTTTTTTATAAGATCAAGAAAAAAGAGTAACAAGTGTACATGTGTCATAAAAGCATAGAAAAGTAACTACAACATGTTGCACAAGTGTACACGTGTCATAAAAGCATAGAAAAGTAACTACAACATGCTGCAGTAAATAATTCTTTATTGAATGCCCTAGGAAACCCATTTGTTAGACCATTTTTACAATCGTTGATATGAGATGTTTGATTTGGTGCATAACAAAAGTGGTTTCACCAACCAATAGCCATGTAACTGGGCGACATTATTTGGAGTCATGTATAGAGAAAATTTGAGTTCAAATCCCCCTCTCCCCTCCCTTCTTTTTTCACATGTTGTAACTTGTAACAACTTTAAAAAAGTGATATTATTTCAATCACAACTTGTTCTTAACAAGTTGTGAACTTAGCATTGATCTTTTTACTAACATAGCATTCAAACTTTTTTGAGTTCCTAACTATTCTTCTAGGTATGTGTATGTGTAGTCCTTTCATTCCACACATGTAGTCCTTTCATTCCACACATACAAGATAATGACAGGGAGGAATCACTTGAAGGACCCTAAGATGTTAGCTATGAGTTTTTAACCTAATACCTCATGAAGCTCATTAGACTTTTTGAACCGCTAGACTAACTCATTGGGTTTCATAACATTACTCTTTAAAACAATCCAATAATTTAGTACTTTATAATGACCTGCTTCACTTGCCTTTGGTACAAGTTAGGTTCTATTTCAAGGTGAAGAATGTAATATATTATAAATTTAAACATACATAAGATGTTTCCTCCTTATGATAAAAGTTATTTCATTATTTGGTGGAATAAAATTTTAATAAGTTTACAGATACAAATAATTTCACAATTGTTGAGATGACAATTTAATATTAATAGGTAAAAAATGACATCAATAATTGGCTCAAATGAGAACCTTTAAAAAAAACTATCAACTCAATTGTTGTGAAATTTTTTGTATTTGTAACATTACTCGTAACATTTTAGTTAACATGTCAATGTATACATATTTAGATATTTAATAAGTTTCTACACCCCCCCCCCCCCCCCCCCCCCAAAAAAAAAGAAGAAGAAGAAGAAGTTAACTTCACCACATGGACCACCCTCCCTTAAAAGTTAACATGACTTTGAGTGGAGTTTGTGGTGTGCCTTTGTGTTAGAATCCATTTTTCCTCTCCTTTGTGTGTATGTGTTTGTTTCTCAAAAAAAAAAAAAAAAAAATTCACCACATGGACTCACGCTGTTGCTTTATTTATTTTTATTTTTAAATTGAGAGGATCACAATCCTTTTAATGTGACGAAATAAATGCCTTTAGGTCAAGGTTTTAGTTGTCTGCTTTGTTCTTCTCAAGCTAGCATCCTTACATGCTGCTTTGCGTATATTCAAAGGGCTTTACTCGATTTTAAAAATTAAGAATTTGAATATTTGTTGATAAAAATAATTGTAAATAATTTTAGTTTTGGTGATTTTTTTTTTAAAAAAAACTATTAAAAATTGTTACAGTTAACACTATGTTTGATTTAGGGTGAAAACTGAAAAGCTCATGGAAAATGGGTAAAGGAAAAATGAGATTTTTTATTGTTTGCTTGGGCGAAAATAGAGAGAAAATAAAATGGGATAGGTAGAGTTTTCCACTTGGGCCCACCCTTTTTTTCTCTCTCTCCAAATTAGGGAGAAAAGATAAGAGAAAATGGTATTTAAAAGAAAATTTACAAAATTAATACCAGTTTTTCATTCTTCTATTTTTAATTATAAGGGTATTATGGTAATTTTCTTTTTATTATTCAACTTTTCTATCCTCTTTGTCAAATACACATATTTTTTTATCATCTTAGCATTTTCCATTCTTCCATAAAGTTAATGAAAGAAATTAAGTGCGATTGAGGCAAGAGAGTCAAGCTTTTGCCATATGATGTGTCTTTGACTATTTTTGTTTTTTTTTTTTTTTTAATGTACTTTTCTACAATTTTGCTTTTAACAATTTATTGAACATTTTGGGAAGTTACAAAAGTGGACACAAAACATGTTTTATTCCAATTTTATATATAAAATAAACATAGATACACAATATATATATATATATATATATATATATATATATATATATATATATATATATATTGTGGTTTGTGTAAATCAAAAACATTTAACACTATTGCAAATAAATTAAGAAGCAACAATAAATAAAATTTTGTAGAATTATTAATAATAAAAGATTTCACCGATTGAACTAATTAAAACTCACATAAGTTTAATTTTAAATTTAATTGTTAAAATATGGAATATTTTGTGTGCAAATTGTTTGTATTTAAAGTAAATTATATAATAATTAATGAAGAGTATCTCATGGCTTGGAGGATAAGAAGAACTACAGGGGGAAAAATTCAAAAGTTTCAGTAGGCATTAAATTGTAATGTGGAAAGCAAGACGGACTATTATCACAAACTTGTAGCCAATTGTTGACCAACTAAGTTTTGAATTGATATGTCTGAAGTCTTGTGGCTGAGTAAGATTACATGGTCTTTATCATGGACGACTTATATTCAAAATCCCTTTTTCCACTTGTTATATGGGACCGGGAGAGGAAAAATGATTGTTATCCCACTTGATATAGGGGAAAAAATTCTCAATATTGAAAGCCCAGCCTAATCACAAATTCACAATGAGCAATGGTGGATTAGAGTAACTATTAACTATTAGATTTTAACTTGGAAAATTCCATGACAATGGAGTATTAATTGTGTCTGTAATGTGTTTATCAAAGTTCTAAATTACAAGTTCAGAATGCAACAAAAAACAGACAAAACTTGATGATTTTGATTTCCTTTAATTGATGTTTGATTGATTGAACAAGTGTCTTCGACAATAGATCTATCCAAAGAAGATTCTCAACAATGGCTTAATTGATTGAGAATTGTGATAAGTTGGTTGTTGTCTTGTATTATTCTCCATAGCATTTGCATCCATGTCTTATCATATCTTTTTATGGCATTTCATCCCCCAGCTGCCAGGAGAAAATTACTAAATA
Source organism: Quercus tomentella (assembly GCA_028535165.1). Classification (NCBI taxonomy): domain Eukaryota; kingdom Viridiplantae; phylum Streptophyta; class Magnoliopsida; order Fagales; family Fagaceae; genus Quercus; species Quercus tomentella. The sequence continues at coordinate 47,837,859 of JAPQVY010000100.1, forward strand.
GCCTTATTTTTTAAACTATGTAGACAAACAATAATTTAAAAAAAAAACTATCTAGCAAAAAAACACTCTTTTAGAACTCGACATTGTGATGTCGAATTTTGACTGGAACTCGACATTAGTTCCACTTAATAATGTCGAATTCTGCACAATTTAAAAACAAAAAAAAAAAATTTAAGTGGCAAAATACACATATAACTCAACTTTACTTGGAACTTGACATTAATAATGTTGAGTTTCAAAAACAGTAACACGTTGCTACATAGTTTGAAAAATGAGCTATTTAGTTATGTAGTTTAAAAATTAAGACTATATAGCCATTTTTAGCCGGTTGCAATTTGTGTTGGTCTTCTTATGGTAACCTACTAACCTAGTTATGTAGCTTTTTGTGCTTTGGTCTTTTGTCGGTAAAAGCATCCATAGCAGTGGAACCAAATTTTTAGCTTTTTAGCACTACAAAAAGTTACTTTATCTATTTTACCTTCTCACATCCAATAACAGTGATTTTATTTTAACTTTTAACACAATAAAATAATACACAAACCTGAAACATAAGCATAGCCTGAAACTTAGCCCGAAGTCCACGCCGAAACATAAGCGCAAACGCCGAAAACAGAGAAGAGAGGTCGAGATGGGTCAGCGTGGGTTGGCGGCGATGGGTCTGTGGTGGCTGGGCTTGTGCAGATTGGCGATGGGTCTGTGGAGGAAGAAAGAAGCAGATGGAGAGGTAGTGAGGAGAGAGACATGGAGAGAGGAAAATGAAATGCAGAAGAAATAATAAAAAAAATAAGAAAAGTAATGTGGACGCAAAATAAAAAAAAAAAAAATTCTTTTTACCTTTCAGCTACAGTGTACCGCCAAAAATGGCTGTATACTGTAGCTGTGGAGCCAAAAAATATTGTTTTGACTCCACTATTACAGGGTACATTTTAAATTTTAGTGGTGTTAAAAATAGCTAAATAGCTATTTAGCCCCACTATTGGTATGACAATAATACAACTTTTCTTCTAGAAGAATACAATATGCTTTTTAAATTTTTTAAAGATTATACTCCGTACAACTTTATGGGTAACTCTAACTTCAAAACAGCGGAAGCAATAAAAAATTAAAAAAAAAAAAGAATAAAAGCAGGTGGGGGGCATTCCGAGAATCGAACTCGGGACCTCTCGCACCCAAAGCGAGAATCATACCACTAGACCAAATGCCCTTGCTTGACAAATAAAGAGAACTAATTATTACTCACTCTAAATCGCAACTTATAAAAAACTATTCCTATTAAAATCTCCTAGGGTTAGGGTTTTAAGCATTTGGTCCGAATTAACCGAAAGAACTTGCGAACACATACACAGACACAGTGTGACAAAAATGTCGAAGAAGAACAATCTCACCCGTAGAAAAAATCAGTATGCATTCGATCTCAAAAGTAATCACACCTCCAAATCTCTCTCTCTCTCTCTTTCAATTTCCTCCAAATTTTTTATATATTTTGTATTATGTTGCTAATTGGATTTTTGCTTTTTGTAAATCAGGAGAGAAAGAAGAAAAGGAAAAGCTGGCCAAGAAGCTTCAAGCCAAGAAGAACAAGATGAAAGTAACCCTCTTTCTCTCTCTCTTTATTTCCTTTTCATTTTTTTGGTATTAATTTCAATATTATTATTGTTTTTTTTTTTTTTTTGGAATACTTAAAATGAAAATTTTAGTTCAGAGTTGGTGATTTCTGTCATTAGCTCAGTTAAAACGAAATTTTTTCTGTTTATTGGGAAAACCCATTATTCAAATTGTGTAATTTTTATTGTTTTATGGGTTTTCTGAGCAACCCATTACAAAATTATAAAACAATTGGTGTTTCTTTTAAATTTTTGATGAATCTTAGTCCGTTTGAATTTGATAGATAAAGTTTGGTGTATGATGAGATTTGTAGTAAAATGTTAGATGAGTTAATTTGAAATGGCATGCTGTGGTTATGAATGTTATCCCATTTGAATTAATATGTTTGTCTTTGGCTGATTATGTGATTAGGTTGATCGTAGCGACAAGAAAAAGAAGGGCGGAAGTGGGTTTCAAGTGGGAAAGAGAAAAGTGAAGACTAAATTGACGGCATTGACAAAAGCTAAAGCCGCACAGGCAATGGAGCTTGACAAATGAGGTTCTTTTTGGATAGTTTTATGTGTATGTGGAGAAGCTAACGATTTTGTTTTGAAAATTATGTTTTATCGCTTATTTGTTTTTTAATCCAATTTTCTTATGAAAATTATTATGTTCTATAACTTTTATTACTTGCTGGATGATTTGGATACCGTTGTAATATCATGTTCTATGCCAACTATGTATCCGGTCTGTAGTGTCTAAGTAACTAGAGTATGGATGTGGAATATATTTAATTTAGTTTTAAGGAAGTTAAGATCTTTTGATTTGAAAGTTTGTGTCAGCTTGGGATCATACTCTTCTTGCTTTGATCAATGTACAAGTCCAGTGTACAGAATATAAAGAAGGCTTTGAATGCTTGTCTTGCAGGAATGAATAAGGCCCCTGGCATGTAACATATGACAGAGATTTTTTTTTTTTTTCATGTGAAAAAGTGTTTGGCAATACTAACTTTCAGTTGTAGATAGGGTTTGAACTTTGGAGCAAATTATTTACTGATTAAAAAAAAAAAAAGTTGAAGCAAATAAGTGGAGGTTAAGTCAATGCTTTCAGGGGGGAGGGAAAGGGGGAGATTTTCTTTTGATTGGTATTGGCTGGTACTAATTTTTGGCATCTTTGGTTTTAAAAGGCTGAGGCAAGTTAAATAATAATAATAAAATCTTGTTTCCTAGATGTGAGGGGGTTTAGTTCAAGTGATAGCCCAGTGGTAATGGGCACCCTTTGTGGTGCTACATGTCTGTGGTTCGAACTCACTTACCCCTCCCCCCACTATACCTATAAATTTTTTTTTTCCAGGACGTTGAGGTTGCAATGAGGATTTGATGATGTTGTTATACTTGATACTGCCATTGTGACTACAATTTTACATGCAGTTTAGGCCATATATGCAGAAGATCTTTGTCTTTTATGTGTCATATCCCCAGCCTCCTCTCTTTAAGAAAGTCCTCATAAAGCCATTCATTAATTTGGGTAAGCAATGGTGTGAAAACAGGGAAATTGGTTGCAGGTGCTTGGCACTTTGTGCAAGCTACTATTTGCAGTCATTCATTAGAGATTCTTTTCATAAGATATTTGCTGCTATTTGAATTTGATTAAGTCATATGGATGCTTAGTGTAGCAGTGTTAACAAATATAAGGGAAGCTGTATTTACTCCACTTGTAAATTAAGCTCATTATTTGAAGGTTGAGCCTAAAAATTGGGAAAGTTGTATCTCTTTTGTGGCTAGGATAAACTATAGCCCTCGGGTTTCATTTACTTGGTTGAGAATTCTATGATTATGAAAGACAATTCAGATGCTGTTGGGCGTGAACTTTGAGCTGTGATGAAATATATATTGGTAAAATGAGTGCAGGCAGAAGATGGTATGGAGACACATTGTTAAAGAACTAGGAATGATCTGATTGGAGTTGAATAAAAAACCCAATGGTTCATTTGGAAGGAAGTAAATGAAGAAAAGGGTTTGAATCAGTGTCTAGTTTAAATGACTGATAAAGTATAAAATTAAAAAAATTTCCCTTTATTGATGAAATTCATGGATGGGACCGAAGCATTATTAACCTGTGAATTTATAATGGTTAGATGTAAGATTTTATTTTAAATTCATAATATTAGGGCGTTTGTTGGACCTAAATTGTCAAAGTTTTGTCGAGGATAAATCTATTGAATGTTGTTGAAATATATTTAAACTAATTTATACTAGTAATTGTTCTTCAAAAGCGACCTTTAGAATATTCGTAAATCTCTTGATCAATGAACAAGGTTTTGACTTTTGAGTTGGTGGTTTGTGCACTGTTACTGCTAAACTACCTGCTTTACTTTATGCCCCAATTTCAGATGTCATAGACTAAATTAATGTAAACTGAAGTTAGGCCATAAAGTAAAAGCAAATTGTTTGGCAGCACACCATTTGCTTTACTTTATGGCCTAACTTAAAACATGTTATCTTGACCCCTCTAAAAAAAATGCTTTCCATACCCTGAAAGAAGGGAATTTCAATACCGTACACCAATCTGTTTTTGGTAAGATACGGATTGCATTAAACGAAAACAACACGGTCTGAAGAACAGTCAGAAACATCAAAATGAAGAGATTTGAAAGTGACATCGTGCAGTTGATCAAAAATCACAAAAAAAATGCTCTTGTTCTAGACACATTTTAGCCAGAAGAGCAGCAAATATTGAGGTTGGATCGCTTAAAAGAAACCCATTTTAAGACCGTAACAAAAACGGATCAACTGTTTGTAATAGCAACCCACCCAGGTTTTAGATTTGGTCCTGTTTAGAGGCTTAGCAAGATCAGTTCAATTTAAGTGTACACATTTGGCGAAGAGGGTTTGAACCCAAAGAGGATCTTTATCAGTTAGGTGCCTCCAATTGGGCTTTTGTTTCAGGCTACTATAGAATGGAGACTCAAACCTCCTCGTTTAGGTCTAGGAACTTTGTATTTTTGGGGCAAAAGAGAAACACTGGTGGTGGGGCACAAATATGTATGGTTCCACATATTATTTAATACGGCAAATAATTTGGAATGATATGCAGCAAAGAGCAAACTATTTGAAATTTATACGAGTTTCTGAGGTGTGGATGACCCCATTTTTTTTTTTTTTTTTCCTGGTCAACAAGAATTATATCCTATTCCCCTTTCCAAATACCAAAGCTCTGAAAGCATGTATCATCTGAACATGTACCAAAAAATTATTAGAGAAGCTGCAGTTAGGGTTTGATCTTTCTACTCTATTTTCCACCTGATGTACAATTGTTTTTTTTTTTTTTTTGGTCTTATGTTATAATTATTTTAAGGTAGATTTGAAGTATCTATTGTAATCCTCAATCCTCTACCTGAATCCCCATCTAAACTTTTGGCTGTCTTGGACACTCATGGATTAGATTTATACTCAATCAATGTTACAAGTTCAAATTAATTCAATTAATAAAGTCTAGAATCAAATCCTGTCTGCATCAAAAGAAAAAAAGCAAAATCCACTGGGTGGTGAAAATATATTCAGCTTTTCCTCAGGTATTGAGTGGGCCTGTGTTGTCCAGAGTAATGTCTATTTCTTGAGAGACTAGATCCAAGGCCTGACACAACTTTCTGACCAACCTTGAAATTTTATTTGACAGAATCTACTTTACTGTGCAGCTATGAACAATTTTATTTTATTTTTGACTGGTTGTGAAAATAGATCCAGATGTAATAATAAGCTTTTATGCCAAGAGGTGGTTGGGTATGCGTTTTTGCAATATGCTGATTCTGTAACTACAGGACCATCATCATCATGGCATCACTATTAGTCCTGAACTCCCAATTGGGTTACCTCTATTTATTAGTATCATTTTTACATTATCATAGAGGCCCAACGCGTATGTCTTAAGTTCTTGCTAGACACACTCCTTGGAAACTTGACTTATTGAAATCCGGCATATACTTTTCTCATAATGTTCTTTTCCCCCTTCTTTTAATAATTTTTCTCACACCCACGCATAATAGTCACTTCACAAATATAAGTATTTGTAGGTTGTTGGTATAGGGAGTAAGAATCAGGGTTCAAGTATTCAGGAATGTTAACGAAATTGCAAAAAATTTCTAAATATTCTATGGTACAAAATTTTGAAAATCTTCATAATTTATTTTAAAGAAATGCTTGAGATTATTATGTCACTTTTTTATTAAGTCAATTGGGGCATGCATTAATAAAGTTTCGATTATTACACTTATTTGTCTATGTTGTTGGAAGGGGTCGTTTCCCACCAATCAGCCTAGTGGACTTTCAATTATAGTAAAATGGCTCTTATTATATTCTTATTCCCATCTCTGAATTGTCTTTCTTTGTTCAATTGGCAGATGCTGGAGATATGTAATAGACAGTTTTTTTCCCCTAAATAAATACTTTTTTTCTCAACCCGAAATATAGGAGAAACAAAACAACTAGACCAAATTTCATATTTATCCAAAACCTGTAAAATAGAATAAGATAGATTTGAGATGGGAACTGGCCCAATCCAGTTTACAAGAGTTGTCTATTAAGCCAGAAGATGGACAGAGATATTGCCTTCCCTACAAACAAAGGAAAATTTTATATTGGTAGTGCTAGTTCACTCAAAATGAGAATTTTTAAGAAAACATCAGTAAAAGTGTTCAAATGTTTAATGAGCCTCAGGTGGACCAAAAAGAAATGTTCAAATTTTAAGAAAATTACAATAAAAATGAGAAATTTTTGTTGTATATGATGTTGGGAACGCTATTCTTTTTAATGTTAACTTCATAAAATTATGTAAGAATTAAGGGATTAGAGATCATGATATTCTATCTTAGTGAGTTTGATTTATCCGATTAAAGAAATCTAATCTAAACTTTTACCTAATGTGTTTTTTTAATTGAGTGCTAAGTGGGAGCCTCAACTCCAAGTTAGAACAGCACTATGGATGAAGTTTCCATCAAATGCAACAAGGTATTCTTAGTCAAAATAAGGATTGATTATATTCAAACACAGTTCATTTTTACCTAAAAGCTGTAAGTAATTCCTCAACAAATATAGGTTGAGGGTCGTTCCACCAACCAACATAATCCTTGCTTTTCTACTCCTAGGTCATTTTCTCTTCTCAAGTTCCTTTCCCCCTTTAGGCATATCCAGTATGTTGGGAAAAAGGGGCTTGAACATATAATTGGACCATAATTTAGTAGTTCATATTAATAATTGTGTTTTCCATTTACCTTTCTAGTGCATCATATTCTCTTGTCATTCGATTTTTTTTTTTTTGTTTTGGGGAAGGGGTATGGTTTAGAGTTTCATGCATTTCTAGATTACAGTTGTCTGCTATTTACACAATGTGATTAACATCTACAAACCTCATTCATTCATCTCCTTCATCTATTTAGCTAAAAAGAACCTTATGATGGAGTACGAATGCGTACTTATAAATACAAATTATACTTGTCAAAAATCTTATAACTCAGCTAATATTTGTTAGTATTTCCAACATAAATGTTCAGGTTCAAATCTCCCTTATTCATCATTGTTCTACCTATTAATTATAAATATATATATATATATATATATATATATATATATATATATATATATATATATTTTAAGGGAATCTTAATATACTTGCCAATTGAGTACTTTTGAAATTGACTGACGGGTTAGAACTTAGGACCAACACTTATAGCCTGCTGCAGTGCCTGAGCCACTAAAGGAGCTAGGGGGACCATGCCCCCCAAAGCCCATAATTAAAAAAAAAAAAAAAAAATGTATATGATAAAAAATTTTAATATATATTTACATGGCCCCTTCAAAATATGTAAATATATGTGTACGTGTAAAGATAATAGTAGTTAGTATTTGGAATCAAGTCTCTCAAATTATCTTTTTAAATTTTCTTTTATAATGGTTCATAGTTCACAATCTTATTTCAACGATCTTAACTATCCAACTAATTAAAATAAAATAATAATGGTTAGGAGTTTTGAACTCACATTTTATAGATCTTTATAAGGCCTTGGGAATCACTAAATCAAAGGCTTGTAATTGTTTTATGCTACTGTATATAACATAACATAGAATATAATATATGTAAATAATTAATCGTTGTACTTTAACTTGGCTCCCCTCGAAGATAAATTCATGGCTCTGCCATTGGCATGTTACAATAATATTCTTCCTTCACTCCGATAATATTAATATTCTCTTCTCTTTCCATTAGTTTGATAGTTGTTTGAAAAGGAAAAACACAATGATAATAGTATTAAAAATAAATGAATGACTAGAATACTCAACTCCAAACAGATGTGGTCATTTTTCCCTTCTATATGTCCAGATTTAGAACAACTTTTATGTTTGATATCCATAAAATGGTTCATGGCGTTCTACGAACCCTTGGAACTGATACACATTCAACTTGGGATTTTGGTTTCAAAATTCCAAGAATTTAATGTCAAAAAGTAAATAAACAATCTTAATGGGCTTTAGTCTATGTTTTTATTTTGGTCCCCTCCATTCATCATGGTCAATTCAAGATTAATGGGTTTCTTATTTGTGTTTGGTTGTCAAAAGCAATCAACATCACTCTACGCACTTTGACAGTAACAATTGTATTATTAATCTCTTTGAATGTTTTATGGTCTTACCCACTTTACGCTATTACCTTCCCAATCATATGGTTCTGCTCCGCAAATATATATATTATTTTTTGTTTTTCATAGTAAATATATTAGCATTAAATATATTATGAATTCGCCCACCATATTTTGGCAATATCTTATAAATTTACGAACTGCTTTGGTCGCAGACAAAACTCTTGGAACAAATAAAATATAGTGATACGAAATTTGGAAAAGTTCATCACAACTGAAGTGGAAACTCAATGTACTTCCATTTTTGGAGTTTAGAATGATCCCATGTCACTATTATTCCATGCAACTATCCTATAAAAGACAACCCCACATATTATTAGTTTATACATCAATTCTCTTTTTCCAACATTCTACGTGACAATATTTTAATTTAGAAACCAAAACATACTTACCCCCCCTCCCCCCCCAAAAAAAAAGAGGAGAGAAGAAAAGGAATGAAATAAAGAAGGAAAGAAGAAGATGGAAACGTAATCCCCTTGACCAAGTAAAAAGTCGCATATTTTTTCCAATAAAAGTGGACCTTGACCCCATGACTTTGGAAGGAGCGTAAACTCCAGCTTTAGATGAGAGATGCTGTACAATTTAACAGAGATAATGCCAACGCAATGTTTGGAAATTGCCGTTGTCTTTATGGCTTGGTGCTGTGCTCACTGCCTCCATTAATTTGCCTCCATTATTGTGGGGCTTGTATTGGTGGGGTTGAGGTTTAGGGGGAGATTTTGAATCCTCATATCTTTGTTGATGTAAAAAAATGTTTGAAGATTTATATAAATTTTTTTGTGATAAGAATTTATTATAAAATTTAATAAAAATGAAATGATAATTAAAAGGGAAAAGAATTGAATATAAAGTAATGCTTCATTCACTATATTTTCACAACAAATTTTTTTTTTTTTTTTGAGAAATAATTACAATATGCTGCTAACCCCGCAGCTCGAACCCTTTCCCCCCTAGACCCCCAAGCACTTTGTGCATGGGGAGGTGCCAATTCAGCTACAAGACCTTTGGCAATTATTTTGAATGGTAAGTTGTTATTAGTTTTAATCTGGGTCCACTACTAAAATTATTATTTTGTCAATCAATCAATAATAGCTATTATCAATTTGACACACAATAATTGACTTTTTTTAATGCTTTTGAAATATTCCCTTTAACATCTTTAGCTGCTTGAAAATTTATAAATAAATGTATGGAAAATAAAATAAATATATAATTTTGTTGTTGAAAATAAATATATGTATTGGTTTAATTATTATTCAATTCCTAACATTTGTCTTGTGTTCAAAATAGTCTTGATGTTTTAAATGTGTTAATTTAGTCCTTAATCTTTTGGTATTGTGTCAAAATAAAATTTCTATCATTAAGAAATGGATGAAAAAACTGGTGGTGGCTAAAATTGATATTAAAATATTAATTTCGATGCAAATTGGGTTGTCAATCTACCAGGTGGCCTTAATTTAAGAGGGAAAAAAAAACTTTAGCCCATATACCCCCACATGCTTACATTCAAGGGATTCATTTAGGATCTGAAATCCCAAAATAATGACCAAGAGAAGAGAAGGGTGTGGTGGAGGACCTGTGACAGATCAAACACTTGTTGAGGTTGAGAGACACGTTGGCAACGAGATTGACGAGGCATTGATCAAGAATTCTGGAGTCTCTCTCTCTCTCTCTCTCTCAATTAGTTGAGAAAAATTTTGGTTGGACTCTCCTAGTTTTTTTGTTTTCAAACTCTATTGTTTAATAAATTGACTTTAGACCATGAGCATGATCAAATAGTTTTCCAATAGTGTTGGACTCTCACTAAGCTCTTACTTTATCTTTTATTTTTATTTTTTAAGATTAAGACCAGCTGGCATGTGGCATCAAAATTATTATTTTAATATTACTGTTAGTCACATTATTATTATTTTTTTATTTACCCGACTATTTTAACACAATATCAAAATGTTAGAGACTAAACTAATACAATTAAAATCTTAGAGATTATTTTAAAATATGGGACAAATGTTAGAGAGCAAACCGATAATCAAGCCTTATATATTCTATCAAATTATGCATGAAAATGACAATTCCTTTGAATTCCTAGGAGTTTTTATTTTTGGAACATTGATTGAGAGAGAACATAGTGGTTTTAAAACTCATCCAAGGAGCGAGTAGTGCGGTCTACCTTCCTTTGCCTTCTCAATAGTACATCTGAATGAAATATTAAATTGACAAAGTTTGACAATAAACTTGACTATAGTATAAATCTACAACTTCATTCAATATTTTTTTTATTGGATGTGAATTTTGACAAATTTACTATCAGATTACATTTTTATTTTTATTTTTCACACTTGGAAAATTTTAAAAAAATCAAAGATTAATAATTATGTCATCAATAAAATGTTTAAATTTCAAGTTTTTTTTAACTATAAAATTATGTATAAAAAATAAGTTTAAAAATCGAATAGTAAATAATACCTGATTGATACAAAATTTGACATTTGTATTAAGAATACAAAGAATATGCAATCCAACAGTTAGATTTTCAAAATATGTAGCCATGTTAATTTTTTGTGGGAATTATAGTTTTAGACTACAACCAAATTTGTAGACAAAAATTTTCCATTATTAAAAGGAAAAGTTTGGTGATACTGAAATTGTCATTGACATTTCCACCAAAATTGTGTATTTTTGTATTGTGGTGGGTCTAGTGAGGCGAGTTTGTGAGAAAGTATGATAATACTTTTCTGAAAAAATTTCATGTCAATAGCCAAACTCTTCTCAAAATTAGAGATATTTATTTTAGATTTCTTATTAGATCAACTTTTGAATATAATGATCATAATGTTTAACAGGCCTAAATTGGGAATTAAGCTCATTTTCTAAACAATATAATTAGTAGGCATGGTTTCAAAAGAATATATTTTACTAACATCTCGAGTCTCAAAGACTCAATTTTGGGCCTATAAATCGAGTCTCAAAAACTCGGTTTTCATGGTCTGATCACGTCTGATGTGGAATTTTTTCCACGTGGCGTCCACTTGGAAATCGAGTCTCTAAGACTCGATTTATAAGCCATTTACAAAACAACCATAATGTTTTAAGCACAACACCAAGCAAAACTCAGCAAGAAAAATTTTGAAAAAAAAAAACAAAGTTACAGAGAAAAACTCACCAAGAGAGAAAAACTCACCAAGCAAAACACATAAGAGAGGTTAAACCAAAAATTTTGAAAAAAAACAAAGTTACAGAGAACTAATCCACCAAGAAAACCCATTCTACTCAGCTTTTTCAACCCACGGCGACCCACGGCGATCTGAACCCGACTCATGGCTAGCCACGACCACCCACGCCCCACGACCACACACGGCCCACGCTGAGCTGAAGCCACCCACACTGGTCTGAAGCTACCCACGCCGACTTGAAACCCACCCACCCATGGTCCCACGCCAATCTGATCTTTTTTTTTTTATTTATTTCTTTGATGAGATGAGAGGTGTAAAAGCCGGTGTGCTTAAAACATTATATTTGTTTTGTAAAGGGTTTATAAATCGAGTCTCTAATACTCGATTTCTAGGTGGACGCTACGTGAAAAAAATGCCACATCAGACGTGATAAGACCATGAAAACCGAGTCTTTGAGACTCGATTTATAGCCCAAAATTGAGTCTTTGAGACTCGAGATGTTAGTAAAATATGTACTTTTGAAACCATGCCTACTAATTATATTGTTTGAAAAATGGGCCTAATTCCCTATTTTGGCCATGTTTAACATGTTCCCATTTGACAATCAAACATAATGGCTTGAATTTTGGTTGAATTTCCTAGTGTACATTTAATGATATTTACAGTTTAAACATTCTCTATCCAAACAACTCTCATAATGCTAACCCTATCCTTGTAGCTCAATCTTCCTCCAACTATGATATTCCTTAAGGCTAAACCCTGTACCACATCGATTGCATGATCAACTCGAACCACCGCCCATTGCCACCAGGAATGTTCTAATCCAATAGGTTCATCCTTAGCAAAGCCAACTCTAACTTCATGCTCTTTACCTGCCAAACTCTCCCAATCAGAGTTGTGCCTTTGCCTTTGGCCTTAAATTTGGCATTAAATATCTTCAGGTACAAAAATGAGATTTGATAGCCATCGAATCTTGCACTTGCAATGTTAGATAGATAATTCAGTGCCCAATGTTCTTTATAGCCCGGTATAAAGGCTAGTTGGAAAGTTCTATAGTTTTACTTTATCAGAGACCATTATTTAGTTTAATTTGCTGATTTGGGTTTGAATGCATTTTGATTTTGTAAATTGAGTTTGTCGGTTTATTTTAATTTTGGTTTAATTTGGGCAAGTTGGTATCTCTCTACGTGGAAAAGTGCTTAGAGGAGTAAGAGGAGTGGGTTCCAACTGCTAAGGTCGGTGTATTAAAAAAAAGAAGAAGTTAATATATGCATTAAAGGTATTTAGAAAATATTTTTACAAAACTTTCATAGAAAAATAACAACTAATTTTTAAATTTTTTTTTTAAATTTTCATAAAAATAGTATCAAAACTTTTCTAAAATTCTCTAATAACAATGGCTTAATCCAAAAGAAGAAGAAGAAGAAGAGTGTATAGTAATGTCGGCACATTTTTAGTAATGCAGCGTAATGATATCTTGACCATTTGTTCTCATCAATGAGGTTGCAAAAGCAACAGATAATGGCGCATATAAAATAACGACACCGAAAAGCGAAGCACTCATGTGATATCTTCGTTTTCCTATGTTAACCCAACTATTATAAAAAGTGATGTCCACATCTCAAAGAAAGTAAATCTGTAAATGGTATTATTGGAAGCTAACTGTATAAATTTATTTATTTATTTATTTTCATCAATTCTCATGTTGTTTAGAATATTCGAAATATAGACCATATCAATTTTCATCGCCCCACATAATAATAATAATAATTCAAGGAAGTTGCCGAATTTTAAAAATTTGATCAATTAGTGGTCCCGATATGCTATTTGTTGGTAGCACCACTACGTTTGAAAGCTTATCTTTTGAAATTATCCCATTTTAAATAAAAGCTTACTTATACAAAAGAACAGAAGAACATTCTCATGCATAACACTAGGTACTGTACCAACAAACTCATTTACCATAAAACAAAAAACTAAAGTACAAAACTTGATCAAACAAATGTACTTGTAGTTGTAGTTAGACACTTAGTTGGATTTAATGAATATAAATAAAAATTAACTTTAGAAGCTAGCGAGCGCAGAAGGAGAAATTTTTCACTCTTACAAGAAGAGTCTTCCTTTCTTTTATAAAAAATATGGTCATTCCTTTAAAAAAAAATGTTAAATGTATGGACTCTATCATGAGTCTTACATTGGAGCTCACATCTTTTGTGAGAGGAAAGATGATTTTTGCTTTAGGAGTAAATAATATCTCAAGAGGTGTTTTCATTCCTCTCATAGAAGGTGTGGACTCTTCCGCGAGTCTTATACTAGAGTACACATATTTCATGAGAGGATGAATGATTCTTGTCGTAAAAGTGAATAATTTCTTGAAAGGAGTCTTCATTTCTTTCGTAGAAGGCATGAACCCTATCATGAGTTTTACAATGGAGCCCACATCTTTTGTGAGAGGAAATAAAGTTTTTGCCGTAAGACTGAATAATTTTTTTTTTTTGGGTGCGAGGAGGGTCATGTTAGCAAAGCTCTATGGAGATATTTTATAGGCTGATGGGCCATAGCAATGGGGCATGGAAAGTGGTAACCAGAGATAAGTCACATGCAAACAAAGTCACTACCCTTTGAGGAATGGCCCAAACCCGTTGTTGGTGAGGTCACCCTTAAATGACAACTTGTCAAAGTCTTTCATGTTTCCCACGCCAGCAAGGCGTGTGCGTGGGGAGGGCTCACTATTTATTCCGTAGGATGCCCTCTCTACATGGGTAACAAATGAGTGAGGGGACATCATCTTTGAAATGTTTGATAAATAATGAAAAGATCAAAGGCATTATTTTTTAAAGAATGTATGGTTAACACTTATAATAAGTGGAACTATCATTTCAAGATTAAATGAAAAGTAACCAAACTTTAGAGATTATAATAAAGGAATAAGTGAATTATGGGGAGGAGACACAATAATTTTTAGTGTGAAATTAATCTGAAATATAATGACAAAGCGTAAAGTTTTAGAAAGTTTTGGAGGCTAGATCTTGATGGTTGAATAAGAAATTTGGGGTTTAATCCCCATCAACACCAAAAATCGATTAATGTCTGTATAGGCCTTTTTCGTGTATTGTGCGTTGGGCTGGGCTGCCTCCTGCTGTAATGGGCCCGGATGTTTCTAAGTAAGGGAGTTGGGGCCGGTCCCATTGGAACTCAACTTGGGCCGGTTTGTGCACAAACTTATGCCTTGTCTGCCAGGAGTAGGCTTATGGCAAGCAAAACTGTTTCAGATGAGTTACGGCAGGCAGATATAATAATAATAACCAAAATATGGTATTCTGACTATTTAAATAAATGGTTAAGTAATCCCTACTTATAGAACATGATTACAGTTGTGATAATGTCATTCACAGAGAAAGTAAAGGGGAAAATAATATGAACTAATCAAGAATGAGCATAAATCAAGTTTTAAATTTGGTTTGCTAAAGAAAAGCCAAAGAGGGGAGAACGCCTCTTCTTAATGCAAATAATCTCTCAGGAAAAGATCCTGCTGTGGAGATTAATGGCTTTGAGGGAGTTGGATCTGAATGGTTATTGCCCAAAAGGAGTCCTTGTTACGTTTTGGAAGAGAGCAGGATTTGAAAGGGGAGAGAGGGAAACCGACCTACTGGTGCATGCCCATTGAACTTTCTCTCTTTTTTCCTCAATCTCCTTTCTTTTCTTCTCTATTTTCTCTCTTATCTTTTTTATTTTCCTTTTACTCTGTTTTTCTTTTTACTCCGTGAATGCTCTGTTTTTCGGTCCTCTTTTCAGGGCACGGCAAGGGCCCTTTTATAGTGCCTGCTGTGACCAATGTTTTACCACTTTGCCCCTTAACCGCCTTTGTCTGGTCTGGGCGTACTTGCCGACCACCAAGTTTGTGAGATATTCATCCTTGCCAGACAAAGGCAGGTTTGTTTCGTTCCTCAGTCTACCGTAGCACTTCTTTCCTACCACGGTATAAATGCTTTCTCTCTCTACTCTCAAGGCATGCACCCAACGGTCCCCCCTCAAACTTGCCTCTTTTGGGTGGTCTGTCATCCCAGCAGGACGTACCTCC
The DNA here is from genome assembly GCA_028535165.1 of Quercus tomentella. Taxonomy (NCBI): domain Eukaryota; kingdom Viridiplantae; phylum Streptophyta; class Magnoliopsida; order Fagales; family Fagaceae; genus Quercus; species Quercus tomentella. The sequence continues at coordinate 47,853,388 of JAPQVY010000100.1, forward strand.
TAAAAGGGCTTGGGCAGGAGCCGCAAAATAAATCTTTTCTCCTCTCCCCACCACCAAACCATACCCCCTTTACCTCTTACCTCTGGCCCATGGCCCCATCACGTCCTATATTGGTTGGGTACAGGCTGGTGGTGCTTGGGCCTTGCGCGTGCTTCCCTTTCAGATATGTCCAAGAGTCTGTCTACTGCTCATGCGTTTGCCGTGATCTGGAGACTCTCCATCTGTGTTTTCTGACCTTTCATGTAGGCTTTTCTTTGGCTTCCCGCTCCATTCAGGAGCTGGGCTTTGTATGATGATGGGCCTTACATTTCTTTGGTCCTTTCTTGATTTTCTTTATTTCCTGCAACGTTGAACTGTTATTCCTGCCGTAATAACTTAATCCTGCTGGACCTCTTTTGGGCCAGCCGCTTATTCCTTTTCTCAGTGGCTTGTCACGGGCACTGTTTTGCTTTTACTTATGGGTTCCTATGTCCCTTTGGGCATCCATGACCCGATTGCTTTCTTTGGGCTTCCTCGGCCCGTTTGCTGATTCCACACTCCCATGGGCTTTTTACTAACTTCATTGGGCTTCCCGGCCCAATAACCTTATTCTTATTCTTGGGGTTCATGGGCCTGCCATAAACCCCTTACTCTCTTAGTTTGTATTGCCTTGGGCTTGCGGTGGCCCTTTCTCACTTTTCTACCTCATACACTGCCCATGGGATGCTATTTCTTTCTTTCCTGACTTCTTTTAAGCCCGCTTGCCTCTTCAAGACCCATTTATTTATTTGTTGGGCCTGTGATTCATTATTCCTGCCGCTTGGGCCTAATGGGTTTTTGCTATCTATTTTGTCAATTCTTTGTTGCCCTCATTATTGGGCTTTCTTTCTGTCTGCCTGGGCTTCCACAAATGGCCCTCAACAGTGTCTTGGTTTGATGATAAAGAGTTATCATCAGAAGTGGACGCTATAGGTTGAAACTTCCTCTTAAAAAAAAGAAAGTTTTGAAGGCTATGGCCTCGAAGCATTAATGTAGTATTGCCCCATTCATATCTAGACATTTTTTTGAGGATGTTTTGGGAGGGATATTTAAAGAATGTATGGTTCACACTTATAATAAGTAGAACTATAATTTCAAGATTAAATGAAAAGTAACCAAACTTTAGAGATTATAATAAAGGAATAAGTGAATTATGGAGAGGAGACACAATAATTTTTAGTGTGAAATTAATTTGAAATATAATGACAAAACTTAAAGTTTTAGAAAGTTTTGGAGGCTAGATTTTGATGGTTGAATAAGAGATTTGGGATTCAATCATTATCTACACTAAAAATTGATTGGTGTCTTGGTCTGATGATAAAGAGCTATAATTAAGAGCGGACGCCATAAATTAAAACTCTCTTTTAAAAAAGAAGAAGAAAGTTTTGGAGGTCATGACCTCAAAGCATTAATGTAGTATTACCCCATTCATATCTAGACATTTTTTTGAGGATGTTTTGGGAGGGACATTGTAAGTTATATTGTTCATAATGTTGAGTTGAATTATTAATTAAGATATAAGTTCACAATCTTAGATTTATGTATGTTCACTAGTAGGGTTTGTCATTTTAAATGACCAGAGCTTGTGCAAAAGTATTAAAAAAAAATTAAAAGAAAAGGCCAGACAGAGAAGATCAGGATTGAAACATGTATCACAGGTCTTATTAACTTAAAATCAGATGTTTAGAAAATAATCAAAAGATTGATACATCCCTTTAGACCACGTGTCTATAAATGCTTAATTTAATTATTTGTGGGGCTACTATGTTGAGGCAAAAAAAAAAAAAAAATGTTGAAGTCAAATTTAGACTTTACAACACAAGTCAAGCCAATTTTATGACTTATTTTTGAGTATCTTGACTTGTTAGTCGTCATGGAACCTATTCCTTAAGTGGTTTGGGGATTGAAGGTCCCAAATTCAAATTTTGCAATAAAAAACACTCGATAAAAATCTTATGTTCTTAGCATTTTATATACAATAAATACTTTATCCCTTTACAAATATATTTTAATAATTAATAACTAAATATAGTTGAAATTATATTATTTAAGTTAGCTAGATAAAATGAACTTATTTGATAAGTCATAAGTGAATTTTAGGAAAATTATTTATAACTAGCACAATCCAACCTCAAATCCATTTAAGTATATTTTAATTAGGACAAAATTTAGTTGCAAAATTAGTTGTATTCTAAGGCTACAAACTTACCTAATATTTTTTTTATTGAAAGTGAATTTTGATAAATCCACCATTAGATTACATCTTCTTCATATATCCTCTATACTTGCAAAATTTATAGAAAATTAAAGATCAATAGGAATGTCATCAATAAATTTTTTAAATTACAAGTTTTTATAGTTTAAAATTATGCATAAAATATAAATTTATAAATTATATAGCAAATAATATCCGATTGATACAAAATTTGACATATGTATTAAAAGTGTAAAGAATATGCAATTCAATGGTTAGATTTTCAAAATATGTAGTAAGATTTATTTTCTTAAGTAAATATGTAACTACAACAAATTTTATAACTAAACTTTATTCTTTTAAATATTTGTATTCTATAAACGCAGTAAAAACATATAAGGTTGAACATGGTTTGGTGTTGCCGGTGTCGGGGGAGGTTTTTGAGCCACACTAAAGTCATTGGAATCCTTAAAATGTGAACTGTCGCCGGACCATTGGATCGAAATTCTAATGACATCAATGGTGGTTTTCCTTAGTATAATGGTTGTTTGCTCCAAGCAAGAAAAAGATAACAAAAATTTTACGTAGTAACACAACTCAACCATGGAGAGAAAGAGGGTGAAAATAGATTTAAGATCTCAAATAAGATAGAGAGAAAGTAAATCGATCTCATATTGAGATCTAAAACGAGAGAGATCTAAAGATTTTACCATGCTAATCTGAGAAGGTGAGAGAGCATGACAAGGTCTTGATCTCCAACAACGCTGTCTATCAAGACTTTACTTCTTGATCTCTGGTGATGTTGTAGATTTTGATGAGGTTGAGTGGGGAGAAACAAAAAATTAAAGGAGTGCGTGTACAATAGATGGAGAGGAAAATAAATTTGGGGAGGTTTAGTTATAAATCAACTGGTTTGGTGTTCGTTGGATTCCAAAAGGTTATTCACCACTAATATTATATTTAGTTTAATCAAGTCTTATAATTGTGATTCTATTCACACACATTATTATGTTTAAACTCATCTTGTTAAGTAAATGAATATAAATAATAAATAAATTTAGTTCTTAAGCATTTTTTTATGAGATATGGTTTCAATCTATATCTGATAATTACTTTTTGGGTTATACTGTCAAAATAATTCATTTTAGGAAATGAAAAAAAAGGTGTCAAACTATTAATTTTTTTATTATTATTTTTCATAAAAATTATCTTTAAATGGATTATTAACTAGTGTCTTAAGGACATTCGTTAGTATTTTCCTTACTTTTTATCATCATATAAATACATTAATTAGTTTTGAAGTAAGTAATAATTGAATTCTAAATCTTTTATTTGATAAGAAAGGACTTAATTAGTTGAATTAATAAATTCATTATTCTTAAAAAAAAAAAAAAGGAAAGAAGTGTCTGACACGCGCCTTAGGTGCGGGTCTGATAGAGAGTAACCCAGCTAAGCAGCCACACACTATTTCTATTTTTTCTTTTTTGGTTTTCCAAAAGTTGAGTGAAAAACAAAATAAAAAGAAAAGAAATAATAATAGCATTATCCAAAGAAGAACCCCTTTTGCTGTTGAAGTTTTTGTTTGCTTCTCATTCTGTGTCTATCTCTCTCTCTTTCTCTGAAGAAGCCCCAGTAAAAGCAAAGCATCATCGCCCACACAAAACACAAGTAGAAAAGAAGAGAGAGAAAAAGAGAGCTTTTTATATAGTCTTAGATAGAGAGAAGAGAAGTAAAGATAAACAGCTTTTTAAAGAGAGAGAAACATACAGAGAGAGCTCTACCCTAGCCCAAACCCAAAAAAAAAAAAAAAAAAACTTGCATTCATTTCTATATGCAATCCGATAAGGACTTGTGCTTTCTTTGTTATAGCTGTCTTAGCAGTAAGTAAGTATATCTTCTTATATTGTTTGTAGATATTGTAGCAGTAGTCTTAGCTGTAGCAACTACTTTTCAGCACAAGTCTTGGCCTCGGCCTCAGACTCAGACTCTCTCAGTGTGTCTTAAAAACATTTTGCAGAAACTGTTCGACCTTAAATTTCCTCCTTTGTCACTCTCGAAAACCCACCTCTCAAAAAACTCTCTTTCTTTCTTTCTTGCCTTCAATTTCCTCATACATTCTTCCTCCAAGTTCTAAGCTTTAGAGAGAGAGAGAGAGAGAGAGAGAGAGAGAGAGAGAGAAAAGTAGTGTGTGTTTGGAAACCTGTTCGACCTTTAACCAAAGATTTACTACATGTTGTTGTCTCTTTTTACATTTTCACATTTTGTGGCGTTATCCAAAACCTGGGGCTTCAGCTCATTAATGCCATTGACTTGAACCGACTTTTTGTTTCCCTTTTTGAAAAGAAAAAAAAATTATTATTTTTTGGTGGGTGTTGGGTTTGAGAGTTTGAGAGCTGAGCTAGGTGTTTAAGGGTTTGTTAGTTTGGTTTTTGGCTTAGAAGATGCTTGGTGTTTAAGTTTTTACCAATGGGTTGGTGAGAATGGACCTGTTTCAGTCTTCTATCTTCTCTATCTTCAACACGAAGCCTTCTAGCTAGGTTTGGTAAGCTGTAAAAGTAGCTTCCATTTTTGTCTTCTATTTGACTTAGACTAGCTTTTCACCGCTTTGTGCTCTTTCCTATGTTTTAGTTTCTTTAAATCTGTGTTTTTCCTTTGTGGGTTTTGTTTCTCTTTTAGTAATTTATTCTTTTATTTATCCTTTTTCTTTCTTCCGCTGTTCATATTTTGTTTCCTTGTACCTATGCTGTTGGTGCTTTGAATAGTGTGTGTGTGTGTGTCTGTTTTCGTTTCATCTCTTAGTTTGGTTGTATTTTTGAGACAATGCATCTGCTTGGAGCTTTCTTGCTGTAGATTTGGTTGTAAGGAATGAGAACTATGTCAGAATTACTTTCCGTTTTTAAAAAGCTTGAAACTTGAAATTGCTTTCCCATGGCATTTCCTTGTTTATTCTCAAATTCGCAAACTGGCCTGTAGGAAAACCCTGTTCATTGATCACAAATTGGGTCTCATAGATTTGTTTCGCATTGTTCTGGGTACACATTGTGTGTGGAATTTGGCTTTATATTTAACTTTAGAACAGAGAGGAGGTTTGAAATTTTACGCTGCGAATCATTATTTGGGGTCAAGGCTGCTTGTGAAAGATTTGTGAGTAAAAGTATTTGAAGTAAATGCATGGATCGGAGGGACACTATGTCGTTATCCGGTTCGACCTCTTATTATATGTCAAGAGGAATGGCTGGTTCTGGTCCTGGAACACAGTCTGGGCTACATGGATCACCGGGCATTCGTCCCTTACCTAGTCCAAATGTACAATTTCAGTCGAATTTAGGAGGGAGTACAATGGGATCAACGTTACCAGGAGAGCCTTCAGCTTCAATTTCACCTCATAGTGTCAATGTGGGTGTACCATCTGTGGTGCCGCAGACTGAGCCTGTCAAGAGGAAAAGGGGAAGACCTCGGAAATATGGACCTGATGGGACTGTGTCATTGGCATTGTCTCCCTCGCCGTCTACTCATGGGGGGACGAATACAACATCTGCCCAAAAGCGAGGTAGAGGGCGGCCACCGGGGACTGGCAGGAAGCAACAGTTAGCATCTCTTGGTAAATTTCTGTGTTCTGTTCATGCTGACTATGATTCACCTAAACACTACACTGCATTTTTGTTGATATTTTATTTCATTTTTTAATTCTTGTATGCTACTCATCTGAAAAATTGGTTATTTTACATGTAGAACCGGTTTGTACCTGCCTATACCTCAAACTCACATAATTAATTGTAGATCTGCTGTCCTTCCCACAGCCTTGTTGTACACATCACAATTTGGAGTCTTTTGGACTAAGGATGCAACCATTTACCTACTTTGACATTTAGTGGACCTAAATAATATCCAGGAAATCCAATTATATTCTTTTTTTTCCTCTTGAATCTTGGAGTTAGATACTTTGAAAATTTTTAAGTAAATGAAATCTCAACCTTAGATCAGATAAAAAAAAAGGATGAAAGAGAATGCCAATGAGCACTAGCTCAAATGGCACGCCCCCTCCCAAAAAAAAAAAAAAGAGCCTATTGGGTGCATGTGTAAACTTACCAACCAAAAAAAAAAAAGGGATGAAAAGAGAATGAATTAGAATGAAAAGGGTTATACTGTGCGGTTGACATCATCAAAATATAGCCTCCATGACTAATCATAGTATTGTTGCAACAAAGAACAGTCTTGGGCATCGGGAATAATAATAATGACACATCATCTATATGCAACAATTAAAAATTTAAAGAGACAATGAAAACAACTTCTCAGGAGTCCCGTGGAACCAACATTGTTAAACCAATGTGTCTATATTGGATGATTATTAAAACCTTGCTTAATCTGCATCTTTCCTGGCAACTTATGTTTGATTTTGTGTTGGACTTGAAAAATTGGTATAAACAACTTTTAAACTTAAAAAAGTAAGAAGTAAATACCTCTGAGCATGACGTTGCGATGTAATATAGACATTGTTGGTTTTAAAAGAAGTAGCAGACCTGCTATTCGATAAGCAAGGGTATAACAGTTATTTTTACAAGCCATTTGCAGCTTAACATGGTCAGAATCTCAGGGGAATTATTAAAATTGATGGAACTCCACTGAGCATCTAGAGCATTTACAACAGCTCAAAGCTTCCAGATTTATGTCCTGATCGGAAATCCTTACCTTTTAAAGGAGCTGAAGGACATAACAAGAAGTGATGGTAAAGAGTGTATATCTTGACAAAATTGTGCATAGAAGTGTCAGTAAATGTTTTTTTTCCCCTGCTGTGTCTATCTAATTCCTACTCGGAGACTCCTTTTCATTGGGTACTAAATTTATGCGTGATAAGTTTGAAATGACTACAATATAATATTGTTGCTCTGTGCCTCTGCCTTTTATCTTTTTCTAATAATTTAATTCTGTCTGTTAACAGAGTATATTTTTCTTTGTGGAGTGCGCTTGAGAATATTCATTTGATATGTATTGTTTACACATATTTTCCTTTCTTTCACTGGCTTCCTAGTATGTGAATTGCAAATGGTTGACTGTTTTGATAGGTGAATGGCTGTCTGGTTCGGCCGGGATGGGTTTTACTCCACATATCATCACCATTGCAGTAGGAGAAGTATGTGATGCTCTAATCAATTAATAATTGTGTCGCACTGTCTCAAGTCTTTAATTTCAGGTTTTTCAATAATGAAGGAAAGAAAGCAATTTCTTCTTTAAGTTTTGTACTACCATATTAGCCCCAAAGCAATTTCTCTAGAATTAAAATCAATGTAAAGTGTAAACTATGCTTTTGATAAGGAATTAACAAAGAAATTTGATATTGTTCTTGTCTGCTTTCAAATGTACTAGAAGCTAATATGTTTTTCAGTTCATTGATCCCAAATTTCTGCAGTCTTTTTAAGGTGGTACAATATTTTTGGACATCTTATGTTATTTATTAAAGTTTACTTATCTTTTGCTGTAGGACATTGCAACAAAAATAATGTCATTTTCCCAGCAGGGGCCAAGAGCTATATGCATCCTGTCAGCCAATGGTGCTGTCTCCACCGTGACTCTTCGTCAGCCTTCAACGTCTGGTGGCACTGTCACATACGAGGTTTGAGCACTTTCTTATAATTTTAGAGACATATTGTCAGTTCTGGGCATGTTTTTGACACACGATGGAGACCAATGCTGATCCTTTGTGGAGCTTCTCTAAGATAAATCATCTCAGTTTAAGATTTTGTGTGATAATGGGAACAATGCTTAAGTTTATGAGGTTTATGCCTGGAATATGATCTAAATGAAATTGCTCGAACCCCAGTTGCTAGTTCCTAAAGGATGATGTCTCAATCGAGGCTTGAGTAATGACTAAGGCAATGACTGGTGTGTATGATCTGTTCGTCTCAGTCATCATGGAGTGGAGCTTGAAAGTTATTTTTTGTGGGAAAATATATTTTAATTCAACCTTCATCTGTTCATTTTAGGCAATTTTGATTCCAAAATCCCTTTAATGCATAGACAACTGCACTGGGTGTGCTCGCACATGCGCATGCTTTTATATGTATTTGCTTTGTGGATTATCCTCTGTTTTCTTTTCAGTTCTCAACCTCTCTAGTCTCTACAACCATTTAAGTAGCGATATGTTCTTTTTTCTTTACCCTACTACTAAGTGTTTAAAAAAAAAAAAAAAAAATTATAATAACTTTTTATTATTTATGTGTCTTGTATCACTGATAAGAAAAGTTTTTGGTGCATTGCACTTCTGTAGGGCCGTTTCGAGATATTATGTTTGTCTGGCTCTTACTTGCTCACAGAAAGTAGTGGCTCCCGCAATCGAACTGGTGGTCTAAGTGTCTCCCTTGCCAGTCCTGATGGCCGTGTCATTGGTGGAGGAGTTGGGGGAATGCTCATTGCGGCAAGTCCAGTTCAGGTATTTTCTTGATTGCTGTCTTTTACACCATTCTTTATTCCCCATTTGAAGTTCTCTTTCCTCCTACCTGCTAATTGATTCTTCAGTATAGTGATTCTACCACTGGGACCGGGGTCAGCTCCCTGAGAACTTTGTCTATCTAGGAATACCAAATTCAGAATTAACTCCAATCTTTTCTAATCCCTCAACATAGATTTAGTAACTTTGCCATGAAATAATAAGGAACTCCGAAGATAAAATTGAACAACAAACTGTTACAGTAAGCTAAAAATATGACAAATTATGCTTCAAACATTGATGTTAAGTATGTGATTTTTTACCATGAGCTAATATGATGGGGAAAGAAAATATGATGGGGTTATATGTAGGGATGGCAAAAATGATCCCACCCTGCTCGACCTCACCTGCCCTGCCCTGTCCCACCTTGGAGAGAGAGAGAGAGAGAGAGTGAGAGAGATATATGTATGTATGTATGTATGTATGTATGTATGTATTTACTTTATGTATAAACAATTTATTTATTTTCATTGTACATATCCTACTATTATCCTCTAAATCACTTCTCTCTTTCTCTCTCTCACATCATGTCTACGTATAATTAATTAATTATTTTTATAAATATCATATTACCTTCCCAAATTACTCATCTCTCTCATTGCCACCCTGCCCTCATCTCTCCTGAATCTCACTCCCCGTTAGGATGGCAAAATGCCTTCACCTTGGCCCCGACCGAACTTGCCTTGCAATTGCCCCACATGGGTTTTCCCAGCCCCAAAGAGGGAATGGAGTGGGGACAGGGCACCCGTGATCTGGCCCTGTCCTGCTATGTTGCCATCTGTAGGTTATACATTATTCAAGTTTCTTTTTCTGAGGCTCAAATGAATGATGTATGACTCCAGGTGATTGTGGGGAGCTTCATATGGGGTGGTTCAAAGACAAAAAACAAGAAAAAGGAGGCTTCAGAAGGTGCCATAGACTCAGAACATCAGGCAGTTGACAATCCAGATGCACAAACTAGCATTCCACCAACTCAAAATCTCAGTCCAATCTCTTCAATGGGTGTTTGGCCAGCATCACGGGCAATGGATATGCGTAATGCTCATGTTGACATTGATTTGATGCGGGGGTGACAATTTTTATCAATAGATGAACGAGCATTGTATATAAATTTCACCTTCATGGCCACTTGAATCTAATTCTCTTGATGTACCAGTGACAGAAAGCCAGATGATCTTGGCTTTGACAACTCACTTCATTTACCCATCATAGACAATGGGGTTGTACTCATATTTTTGTAGCCTTATGGAAATTTAGTTTGAATTTGATGTTCATGATTTCTACTAATCGACATCCTATTGTACCAGTCTTTTCAGTTCCAACAAATTAAATTTTGATTGGAAATCTCATTCTTTTATGAGCATCGGTCATTGTAAAATAATCTAACGCAGTTTTTAGGAAAAGGGTGCATTTTTTAATGCTGTATAGTCCCAATATGATATGGGAGTGAGATGATGACAACGCCAGAGGCTGTTATGTGGTGTCTGGACTCTGGTGTTTTTCAGAAGCTATAATGGAAAGTGTCATTTGGATGAGTGTGTGACACTTTCTTTCATGTAATTGCTATTGGTATCTTTACCAGTCTTCATAAACCGCTGATTGAAATTTGAAATTGTATTTTCAATAAAAAATGTGAGGAAAAAGGGGATAAGATCATGATTTTCTTTTCCAAAAATGCATTATTTTAAGAAATTATATTAATAGTTTATATCATGTCAATTGGTCTTGGAAACTTTGTGTTGGAATCATTCCCATGTTAGTTCCTTTGCCACATGGGTGTTCTTATACTAGTGATCGTCATAAAATGCCTCAAAACACTAAAAGAAGCCACTACAGGTGCTAAGAAATAACAATAACTGGTGGCACTCTGTTCAAAATTTCAATGATCGGAAGTACCAAAATAATAGTCATGCATGATGAAGACTTGGAATCATAACTATCACAGCCTGATGAGTACATCAAATCTTGCACTTGCACCCTTCCCATGATAGTTCAAAACCTAATTATCTAAATGCTTGAAAAAGGTTAGTGTCTGTCGCTTATGTGGATGGAATTGGATAAATTTATTATGCGGGCGGGCGATGGAGTTCGACTTTTAAGATTTAGGTTCGAATTGAGTTATATAAATTATTATGAACATTTCTAATTATAACTTTCTTTGTTTGATAGATAGATCATTGGGATGGGAAGTGAGATTTGAACCACAATTATGAAATGCTACAAATAATGTTATTACAATACCCTAGCTATAACTTGATTAATCATTTCATTATATAGTGCATATGTGACCAGAGCTCTTCACAAGAAAACTATAAAGTATGAGACGTGACAATCACCAAGCAACATGTGGAATGAGAAATATGAACTCAAACATTAGCTGATCAAAAGTTAGAGACAATCAAGCAATCAAAGAAAGGAAAAGTTAATGGATGCTCTAAGGATATGGTTTAGGAAATATTTTAAAAAACTTTTCATTGAAAAAGAAAATAACAACTGACTTTATTATAAACTTTTATATTTCCCATAAAAAAAGTATCAAAGTTTTCCTAAAATAATCCATTAACATATACCCTAAAGGCATTTGTTAACAGAATCCATTAAAGAAAGGGAGTTAGAGTCCAATGAGACAACTGCCCCAAAATCCAATAAAGTATTGACAACACATGAATAAAAGGGGTTAGTAGCATTTTGCAATTAAAATTTAAGTCTCTAATAGTTTAGTTTATTCTCAATTTATGTTACTGTCAACCATTATATTACTTACATTTCACCTTTAGTTACAGATAATATTTGCTTTTGAGTCTTGAGTTATGCTCATATTACCTTAACATGATCACACTTTGACTTCCCCTATCCACCAAACACGAATCAAACAATAGCCTTGAGTCAAAAAAATTTCTGTGAGTGAGCCCTGTTATGTTATATATCAACCTTATTTTTGTCATCATTATTTAATATAAAACTTCACTCACACATGTATAGTGTATACCCAACAACAATCCTAAATAGCAGGGTTAAACAAAATTCACTTCAACTATATGAATTACAATCATTTCAATGAAATCTCACAAACCAAATTTACAAATTCACATACTCACACAAACTAACACATAATCACAATTCCAAATTGTCAATACAACCAATTGCTCACACAAAAATAGACACACTCAAACTACATTTCAAAAAAACTCTTTGCAACAATACCTATTTATAAAGTCCAATTATATTCCTTGATGGATAGGGAATACTCAATTATTTCTTCAATAAGGAATATTTTTTTACTTCCATACCAAGAAGACTCATTTTCATCCACATCAAGAAAAAATCTTTATTTTTGACCTAAGGAAACCTAAACCAAATCAGAATAGGAATTTGTTCCAACTCTCAGGTTAGAGAGTCAACCCCATTAAATGCTAAGAAAATGAATTTTGTAGTAGGACTTGGGCTGGGTCCAGTGCACTAGATCTATTGAGATGATGACTTGTGTCACCATCCCATCAAATCCAGTGCAACTGAACATTAAACCTAAACTTTACCCTTTACAGCAGAAACACATTTATTATGTGATTGCTTCACAATCAGGGCCGGCTTAAGGCCTAGGCAAGTTAGGCCTAGGCCTAAGGCCCCACCAAAATATAAAAAAAATTTTAAGGAAAAAAGGCCCCTCTTTCCATAGTTAAAAGCCCAAATTTTTATAAAATTATATATATATATTTTAAAGGTTGTACATTTTTTTTATTAGTAATGTTAAGGATACTACAAATTTTACTATTGGCTTACAAATTGTCATGTTATTAATCACAAAAAATTGATATAAACAGTCATTAGTTAAATTGATGAAGTTCATCAATGAGAGACAATGTCACATTATATTTTGAACATTTTATAGTACTTTTAATTAATGCATTTTTCTTTTTCATTTCTATTAAGACTCTCAAATTACAAAACCAATAGAACTTTAACTCAATTGAAATCCTAAAATATTTCAAAAAGATGTTGCAAATGTGTTAAATCATCAATTATAGATTAATCTCCCCTGATAGTTTGAGACTTTGATTTTTGTAAACTAATATCCTATAAAGCCACATACCAAATAATATCTATCTGTCTCTCTTAAAATCAAAATATAAAATTAAAAATTAGATTACAATTTTATTTAACTATGCATCGTCTTATATCCAAAATAAAGTATCTTTTTCAATCGCAATATATTTTTATTTCTTTTTATTAATATTTATAATTCAACTATGATATTCAATTCTCTATATGAGATTAACATTAGTCTAGTTGGTATTATTTATGTATTTAATGTATCAAATTAACCTTAATTTGATTAGTATTAAATAATTTTGTTTAATTAATATTTACATATTAAAGGCCCCACATAAATTTTTCGCCTTAGGCCCTAAATTATGTTGGGCCGCCCCTGTTCACAATTCACATAAATATGTTTCATGAAACCTGAATTGGTCAACTCTTAGGAGTTAGGCCGGTGAAAGGACAAGTTCAACAACCCAGAGTGTGCCTAAACTTTCAGAGCAACTTTAATAATTAATACTTTGAATATGATAAAAGTTCAACTTCAGCCATGAATCTCATTGGTAACAAAGAGAAAGAGGACTTATAAGAACTTCCTAGATGGGTTTTACTTGTCATTTCCATCTTTATATATAGTTTTTTTTTTTTCCTCTGCCTGTTCTTCATAGGACGTGAGCGGGAACTGTGGGATTTTGTATATCATCGTGATACAAAATAAAAATTCTTTCGGATGGAGATGAGTCGAAACCTTCTTCTTCTTCCCCTTCCTTAGAAATACGATATATATTCTTAGTTATAGAAAAGGGAAAGTTCTAATAGAACTCACATATCCCTATGAATTTGCCATGATCTTCTATTGTACGTGGAAATATATATTCTAGTTTTGGGTCAAAGGATAGGACTATTATTACTATTTAGTGATTTTACAACATTTTCAAAGGAGATATCTAAGATTAGTGTATTATAAATTTAAAAAAAAAAAAATTGTAAAAATGGTTTATACCTCGCACAAAAAACATATAGGCGCAAAACTGACGGTGGATTTTGTGACAAATTTCTTTGGGTTGGTAGCCTTTGTCTTCTGTACAATATTTTTCTGCATGTATTTTCTTGCTTGACGAAGACTTCAAGTTTTCAACTCTGGATCTCATCTACAACAGCTAGTGGATGTACCACTTGGCCTTGGCCTAAGGCCATAGGTTTGTCTTATCTTCAACTTGTTTGTAAGGTAGGTCATATTTGTATTTAAAGAAAAAGCTAATGATCAACTTTTCCGGCGTGAATTTAATTAATTCTGAATAGTGATTTTTTTTTCCCCAAATCAAATATGATCTTTTTTTGACTAGTCTTCTCTCTCAATATATATGTAGCCCACTGCCATGTTAATTTCTTCAAACTAAAAGATCACCAAAGCAAGAGAAGAAATACAACAAGATGAAGAACCAAAGTTGTTATAGCTTAGCCTTTTTTCTCTTACTCTTTCTTTTTCTCGTTACAAAGTGGCCAAGCGTTGAAGCTCAGAGTTGCAGGCCAAGTGGAGAGCTTAAGGGAACAAACCCTCCTCCAGGACAATGTAACACTGAGAACGACTCTGAGTGCTGCGTCAAGGGCCAGCTTTACAAAACTTACACTTGTTCACCACAAGTGTCTAGTCGTACAAAGGCTAAGCTAACCCTCAACAGCTTTGAAGAAGGTGGGGATGGTGGTGGAGCATCGGAGTGTGACAGTCAGTACCACTCAGATGACACACCTGTGGTGGCACTGTCGACAGGATGGTTCAAGTTTAACAATATGCAGAGATGTTTAAAAGATATTAACATCTATGGCAATGGAAGGAGTGTTCGGGCCATGGTTGTTGATGAGTGTGACTCCACTGTTGGGTGTGATGATGAGCATGCTTATCAGCCTCCATGTCCTTACAATATTGTTGATGCCTCTAAAGCTGTGTGGAGGGCCTTAGAAGTGCCAGAAAGTGATTGGGGAGACTTAGATATATATTGGTCCGATGTTTAGTTAATAATCATGCAAAAGTTTTTATTATTGAGTGTGATTGGTGTAGATTAAAAGTGATGTCACGTTAGGATATGTGAAAATAATGTTATATTGGTATGGGTAAGTGTGTTCTAAACACTTTTTCCTTTGTTGCTTATTCGTCATTGCTTAGGTATGTGTTCTCTTATGGGTTTAAAGCCATTGTCCTCTTTTAACTTAACAAGGTAGGTGTTGGACTTGGGCTTGGGTTTGTTTTTATCTTTCTTCAGCTTTACCTATTTTCTCTTTCTTTCTTTCTAGTCCAAATTTAATGAGCCCCGAGCATGAATTAATCTTTTAAGGACAATGTAATTTGCATGATTTTATAGTTTGTGAGATTTTTCTAACTATCTCTATTTATTTTATATTATTTCTAATTGTTAGGGTTTACTTTGTTTAATCAAAACTTGTTTATATTGTTATATTTTACAACATGTTATACCACTCACAACTTAACACCTTAAGAAGTTGTGAAATAAGTAGCTAGAAGATTATGTAAAACTAAGCTAGGGTGGAGGTTTGTATTTGATGTACTAAAAGTAATGTAATTATATCTACAATATATTTTATGCAACCTTATTTACACTCGATCTTTTTTTTTTTCTAGAGAAATTTAAATTTAAATTCTTTAGAGTTTAGCATAACTCCATTATTGAGTAATTAAAATCTTAACTAATCATAATTAAATTTATGGATATTTTCTTCATACCAAAGTTAATGATCAGGATATTAAAATTTTTATGATGAAATTACTTTAAAGACTCTAAAAGATCTCTATTCGATAAATTTTGTTATATATCAATGATTAAAGGCTTTGACTACAAAATGACAGGATGAATTGGTAATCCTGATGACTCATAATAGTCTTTGGACTAGGCAAAATGATTTTGTAGCTTGATAACAAATTTTATAGAAGTGTCTGTGGGGATGAGGGCCCAAATTCTGTTAGGACATATGTGATTCACTTGTTAGGAACATATGTCACTATTTTATGTAATTGGCTAATCCTTTGACAAAATGCATTTTACTTGTAATTGGGTAGATCTAGGATGTGTTTAATACTTCAAGAAACTGTCTTTCAAGATCAAGTGTTAAAGCCATGCAAGTCTGTCCAAGAAACAAGCTGAAGAAGTACTGTTCATTAAAGCTCGAGAGCTAGCTATCTTTCGAGCTTGAAGAGCTGTTCAGCCCCGTGGTTTGACAGCAGCTCGACAGATAGAGTATCTGTCGAGATTTATGAAAAACAGAATTTTAGTTCTGTTTTGACTCTAATCCGTGATTATGTATTTGGGCCTTCTTTTCTCATAACCTTAGACATATAAAAGGATTATTTTAAGGGCTGTCAAAGGTGACACAAGTTGCACAAGTGTTGAGCAAAGCTTGTTCAAGTAAATTGTGACCGGAGACAGAATTTGCCCTAGTTCATCATTCTTGTGAAGAAGTTGCTGTGTTTGTGCACCGTAGGGTTTTGTGACCAAGTATCTTCTTGATCTTCATCGTTGGGATGAACTGAAAAACTTTGCAGCCAATAACTTTCTCTAGTTGGTGATTGAAGTCGCGTACTGGGATCCGTGCAATTGGTTAGTCACGTACTGGGAGTCGTGCATCGAAAGGAGAAATTGTTACTACAGAACAAGTCCAATTGGGTATTAGGGTAAGGGTTCAACTGTAGGTTGATATAAGGTATTGGGATTCCTTTACTTGTAACCGTTTGTTGTGATAATAGTGGAATTTTGGGAGTGGTGACCTTAAAATCACCCGGTGGGGTTTTTGCCGTGTAGGTTTTCCCCATTCGTAAACAAATCATCGTGTCAATTTATTTTCCGCTGCATACTTAGTTTAATTGGTGATTTGTTTGTGCTACCACGTGTTTGCATATTAATTAACTTAATTAATTCATTTGGCTAAATTAATTGGTTAATTCATCACAATTGGTCAATTCATTTTTGGCTTATCAAATTCGTATATTGGGCCTTGGGCCTTAGCCGATGACGTTAGTTGGTCTGAGAGCTAATAAACAGTAGTGAGGGTATCAATCTCAGAATCCCATGAGTAAGATTCAAACAGAAAGGTTGGGGAATGTGGTCTGAGGCTGGGGTATCCCTTCGGATGAACGAAGCACAGATTAAATGCGTATTCTATCACTCAAAGTGACATTCCAGGAAATTCCACTGAGAAGGACGTGCATTATGAACGTACTGGAAGAATGGGAGCTAGGAAATATCTAAGGAAAAGCTACTACCACAGCATTAAATGCCCTGCAGCTAACTTTCTGGCCGCATTTATGTGGAGAAGACCCCTGAACAGTGCTGCCTTGGCTACCACAATTCACAGAAAGTCAGAGAGAGTGTCGATGGGACAAGCACTCAAGTAATGGCTTAAATGATTAACAAGTGTAGGATCAGTCGGAGAGGAACTATATAATAAAGGAGGTCCTCCATGGATGGGAGATCGAGAAAAAGAGAGAAAATTACTGTAGTATTAAGAACTGACTTTGTAATTAAATCTGAAAGAAATATATAAGAACGGATCTCCTCGGACTTTGCCGAGGACAATTTTCTTCATTATAAACCTGTCCATTTACATATTCTCATCATCTAAATCTACTTTTGTGTCTGTCTGATTCATTAGAGCTCAGTTTTCCAATTTATTCTTTACAAATTCATTGTTTTGGGCTTTTTGAGCCTCAGTCCATCTATTTGTTGAGCTAGGATTTCAAATACGGTCCTTACAGTGTCCGTTTTAAAACAATTTATTTAGTATTTTTGCTTAAAGTACTTTAAATAAAAACTAAAAAACTAAAAGTTAAATAAAATAAATTTTGTTGAAACTACTTAAAAAAAGTTGGAGGATTGGAATTGGAGGATTGGAAGAAGTAAAACGTACACTATTTTATCGTGGGACTTATATGGAATCTGCAAACACTAGATTAAAATAAGTCAAACTTAAACTTTTTTTTAAGTAGGACTCGTATAAACCAATATTTTAAACAAAAAACACGCAAAAGCAATACAAAACTAGCTGATTCTTTGACTAAGTTTTGAGCAATAAGCAAAAGAGCAAACAATAGGTTTTGTGCAAGAAGACACAATAAGCAAAACATTAAAATAAGTTACTTCTTTTGCAAAACCCACATGTGAGTATGTGATCTTAAAACCGTAGATAAGATAAGCAAAAAACTAGCTTATACCACCCAAATGATTAGTGTCAATAAAATAATTTTAATAGTAGGTTGATGTAAAAATACTATTATTCTAATTACAATTTACCGTATCAATCATCATTATGAAAAAAGACGGTGAAAATTGTCGTGTGACTAACTTTTGTTACTAATTTGTTTGAGGTGGTAGTATTTTTATGGGAAAATATCTGTTGCTTGACGAAGACTTGAAGCTCTGGATATCTTCCACTACAGCAAGTGGATGTATCAATTGGCTCTATAAACTATAAAGGTAATAGGCTTGACTTGTCTTATCTGCAACATGTTTGTAAGTCAGGCCGCCACCGTTGTCTTTAAAGAAGACCATTGGTCAACTTTTCCGGCTTGAAAATTAATTTAGAAAAGTATCTTTTTTTCGTATTAAATTTGAAACGTAGGTTTTGGCTTACTATAGTATTAGTTTTTAAAAAGAATCTTGACCGTTTGGTAGAGGAGTTTGAGTAATGTTATTTATAATTTTTTAAAATATGTATGGGTGAAAAAGTGTGTGAAAAAGTGTGTAATGTTGTTTAAAAACTGAAAATGAGTTGTTTAACAACTCTACCAAACGGGGCCCTATCCATCAACAAAAAGCAAAATATTTCAACTAGTTAAAAACTTAAAATCTCTATATATAGCCCATTGTCAATAAATTTCTTCACTTTGAAACATTACCAAATTAACCAAGATGAAGAATTAAATTGGTTTTAGCTTTAGTCTTTGTTTGGCCAAAATGGGTAAGTACTACTATTTGGCAAAATATGTATGAATCTACCACTGTTTGCAAAATAATTAAGAATTTACCACTTTTTTAAAACTTGAATTTGTGAAACTCGAGTTTCACAAACTTGAGTTCCATGAAAAATAGCCACTATTTTTTGATGTAACTCGAGTTCCAAGAACTTGAGTTCTATAAAAAATAGTACGGCAAACTAAAATGCTATTTTTTAAAAGAACTCGAGTTTTTGGAATTCGAGTTACACGGCAAACTCACTTGAGTTTTAAAAAGATGGTAAATTGTTAAATATTTTGCAAACCTTATATATTGCTAAAGAGTGGTATATGCCCATTTTGGCCGTCTCTGTTTTCTTACTATTTCTTCACTCTGAAACATTACCAAATTAAGCAAGATGAAGAATTAAATTGGTTTTAGCTTTAGTCTTTGTTTGGCCAAAATGGATAAGTACTACTATTTGGCAAAATATATATGGATCTACTACTGTTTGTAAAATAATTAAGAATTTACCACTTTTTTAAAACTTGAATTTGTGAAACTCGAGTTTCACAAACTTGAGTTCTATGAAAAATAGCCACTATTTTTTGATGTAACTCGAGTTCTATAAAAAATAGTACGGCAAACTTAAATGGTATTTTTTAAAAGAACTTAAGTTTTTGGAATTCGAGTTACACGCAAACTCACTCGAGCTTTAAAAAGATGGTAAATTGTTAAATATTTTGCAAACCTTATATATTGCTAAAGAGTGGTATATGCCCATTTTGGCCGTCTCTGTTTTCTTACTATTTCTTCTTCTCGCTACAAATTGGTCAAGCGTTGAAGCTCAGAGTTGCAGGAACAGTGGAAGGCTTAGGGGGAGAAAACCTCCTCGAGGGCAATGTAACACGGAAAACGACGCTTAGTGCCGCGTGGAAGGCTGGCTTTACACTACTTGCAATTGTTCACCGCCACTGTCTAGTCGTACAAGGACTAAGCCAACTCTCAACAGTTTGAGAAAGGTGGGGATGGTGGTGGATCATCAGAGTGTGATAATCAGTACCACTCAAATGACACACCTACGGTGGCACTTTCAACAGGATGGTTCAAGCTCAACAATAACAAGAGATGTTTAAACTATATTAACATCTATGGTAATGGAAAGAGTGTTCAGGCCAAGGTGGTTGATGAGTGTGACTCCACTGTGGGGTGTGATGCTGAGCATGATTACCAGCTTCCATGTCCTAACAATATTGTTGATGCCTCTAGAACTTTTTGGAGGGCCTTGGGAGTGCCAAGAAGTCAATGGGGAGACTTAGATATATCCTGGTCTGATGCTCAATATAAGAGCAATCATACAAAAGTTTTTATTACTGCATTAATTAGTTTAAAATAAAAGTTATGTCATGATGTTACGTGAAAATAATGTTGTACCATTTACAACTAAACAAACAAATTTGTTATTTTGGAGGGTGATGCTAAAGTGGTCATAGATTCTTTTGTTTGCTCAAATTCTGATCCTCCATGGGAAATTTCTCCCACACTATCTGACTTTCGCAGCCTCCTCCCCTGTTTCTCAATTGTTAAATTCAGTTTTTGTTATAGATTGTCTAATGAGATTACTCATCTTTCGGCCTGTTGGGCTTCCTTTTTCTCAACTTGGGGAACCCATCTCCCATCTCTCAGTGGGTTTTTTTGTAAGGATGTTGATGGGCCGGTTCTCTTGGTTGTCTTTGCCCTCTTTAGGGCATAAGTCTCCCATTTCTTAATAATATATATTACCTTACTTATCAAAAAAATAAAAAATAAAAAACATGAAATATTTTTTTTGAGTAAATAGTAATACTTATTAAAATACACATGAAAATAGTAATACTAGTGTCTTAAACTGAGTTTATAATACATTACATAACCAAAGTACAACTATAAAAAGACATAATTTTTGTAGTTGTAGACTGAGGAATACATACGAAAATAGTAATATTAGTATTTTAAACCAGGTTTATAACACATTACATAACCAGAATACAACTACAAAAGGGCCTAACCTTTGTAGTTGTAGACTGGAGTTGTAAACAGCGGACACTAGACACACACAACCAATAATGTGGGATAAACATCCCTATTTTTTTTTTAGTAAATAGTAATACTTATTAGAATACACATGAAAGTTAGACCATTTTGTAGTTGTACTCTGGTTATGTAATGTATTATAAAACATGAAATAAATTAATAGTGAAAAGGATTATGTTGCTCATTAAATATAAGATGCTAGAGTGAAGGTTTGTATTTGGTGTTCTAAAAATAATGTAACTATAACTTCAATAAATTTTAAAGTCTAGTTAAAGGGTGTCTTTAGGGCACTTGTTAATAGACTATTTTAGAAAAATTTTGATTATACTTTTATGGAAAACATAACAAGTTGTAAAAAAAAAAAAAAAAAAAATCAGTTGTTTTTTTATTTTCTCATAAAAAATTTCTATAAATATTTCTTAAACCAATGCACTTAGCACAATTGTTAACTTTTCCCTAAATTTATGCAACCTTGTTTGCACTATCTTTTTTCTAGAGAAATTTAAATTAAGATTCTTTAGGGTTTAGCATAACTCCATTTTTGAGTAATTAAAATCTTAACTATTCATAATTAACTTGATGATATTTTTGGATCAAGATCCTTTAACTTGACCCTTTAATTTAAAAGAAAGAGTCCAGATTATATCATGTTATTACTCCATTAACAAAAACCTTAAAATAACATGTCATTATTCATTGGCACATTTTCTACGTTGCTTTTGTGGATTATTTTAGTAAATTTACCTGATTTTTTTCCATTGAAACATCACATGTTTTTACTTTTTAGTGCCTTAGTCATTTAAAGTCAACAACGGAAAACCCATTCTCTCTCTCTCTCTCTTTTCATGAGGGGGGCATAGGTGTTATAGTATATTATTTCCATTTTTTGTTCTCTTAATTACTGGGAGGAAATTGAATATAATTTTGAAAACTCTTAACTTAAAAAAATGTACATATATGCAATGTTTATAATTTTGTATGAAATGTCCACATTTAAAATGTGAAATGAGTAATGTGTATAGACAATATATGGACAATGTATAATAAAAAGTGGACGAATCAATGCCCTTAATGAAAGGGGGAATCGGGGCTTGATTTTCGAATGTTAGTGGAAATAAACATACTAGTCTTGGCTAAGGAAAGAAAAACTAGGAATTTTAGAAGTGATGACAAAAAATTAGCAGGAGTAAGATTGGGGGTGGGTTTTGTATGAGGGCTTCTTTGGGTGGGTGGTCTTTTGTCTTATGTAAGACACATTGGTCTATTCTATTTTTCTCTAGACGAAGGTTTGAAGATTCAATTCTCGGATGTCCATTTGGTATAACTTATTTCCTAACGTGTGTTTGAAACCGCGTTACTTTAGCAAAAATGGGCACCATGCACACCAAGTAGAAGTATAAAAAATAGGAAGTGTTTATTAACACACTTGTGTGTAAAAAGTTTTATTCATGTATTTATTATATTTATTCCACCTTGACCCTAACGCTATAGGCTTTTCTTATCTCTAGCCGCGGCTCCACGATTATTTTTTAGGGAGATTAATAAGAAATATAAATTATACAAAATTTAAAATAAAAGAGAACTTAAATATATCAGCATCACAAAAACAACAAAAAATAAAATTAAAATATATAAAATTTTATAATTGCTTTATACAATGTTTCATATTTTGAAATTGTACGAGCTACGTCTTTTTTAATGTACCCATCTAAACAATCATTTATCAATTGATCTCCCATTTGATTGATTTATTTCAAATTTATTAAGATCTAAATGGTTTTTTTTTTTTTTTTTTTTTTTTTTTTTGAGGTTTAAGATTAACAAATATTTACTTTTGTTGTTGGACTTATTAATTTTTTTCCAAATTTTATATCAAATTGGTTTGTTTGTTTTTTTTTTTTTTTTTTTTTTTTTTTTTGTGTGTGTGTTTAAAAAGAACAAAATATTGTTAAGAGGATCATATTCAAACTTATTTCAATTGAGCTTAAAAAAATCTAGAGGGTGTTCAAATTTTTATTTTAAGAGGTCAAAACCAAAAAAAAAAAAATATTATATAATTTTTTTTTTGTGCCCCTGCCTATCTCACAAACTTACAAGAACTCTTTTCTGACTTTTCAGCGTAAAACTAATTAATTGTGAAAAGTATTTTTACTTCACATAAATTTTTTAACATTTCCAACCAAACGCGTGATACTTTGAGAAGTAGTTAGTCATAATCTCTATAAATATGGCCTACTTCCAGTTTAGTTTCTTAAAAGCTAAAACATCAACAAAGCAAGATGAAGAACCAAATTTGTTTTAGCGTAGTCTTTGTGCTCTTGCACTTTCTTCTTCTCGTTACAAAGTGGTCATGCGTTGAAGCTCAGACTTGCAACCGCATTGGCACTATTACAGGGGAAGACCCTCCTGAAGGAGAATGTAACACAGAGAACGCCTCTCAGTGCTGCAAGGCAGGCATGTCTTACGATACTTACAACTGTTCACCACCGGTGTCAAGCAGTACACCGGCTACACTAACCAACAACAGCTTTGAGGCAGGTGGCCATGATGGTGGTGCTGCATCGAAGTGTGACGAGCAGTTCCACTCAGATGACACACCTGTGGTGGCATTGTCAACAGGTTGGTACGCCGGTGGCAGTAGATGCTTAAAAAGTATTACCATATATAGAAATGAAGAGTGTTCAAGCCATGGTCGTTGATGAGTGTGACTCCACTAAGGGGTGTGATGCTGAGCATGCTTACCAGCCTCCATGTCCTAACAATATTGTTGATGCTTCTAAAGCTGTTTGGAAGGCTTTGAAGTGCCAGAAGGAAGTGCGGATTGGGGAAAATTAGCTATAACCTGGTCTGATGCTTAGATTCCACCATATTTCAAATCTCTGTCAGCAGTAACACAATTTTTTTTTTCACTACTTTAACGCTTGAAAAAACTATAAAAATAAATTGTGGAAAAGATTGCGTAGTAACAATACTCTTAAAATATAGTACTATGCAAGGGTGGAGGTTTTCTTATGTTTGCGCGTAATTGTATCATGAATCCAGGGTGTTTATTTTTATTGTTTATTTTTTCCTTTTCCAATGTATTTCAAGGTATTTGATGTACTAAAGTAATGTATATCAAATGTTCTTTTCAAATGGTAATAAAAAAAAGTGATTATTTCAAAGTATTGATTGTTTCATTTTCTCTTCTCCTGTGTATGTTAAAACAAAGTTCTGTAAGCTAGGGTTGTAATTTGGCCAAGTTGGGGGTTGTATAAATTGAGTTGTGTTATAGTTGACTTAGGATTCGAAGTTCTTCAAAAACAAGGTTTTTATTTGTTCAAAAATGATGATTTGATACTTATTTGCTCGTATTTTTAACATCATAAAAAATTAAGCTTCAAAATCAACACAAATTTAATCCAACTAGGATTTGAAATAAATGAAATATGACTGTTTAAAGTTAGAACAACTGTGTTATCTTTGAGAATTTGCTAGACACTCGCTGCAATGAAATTGCAGCAAATAGTAAACTGACTTGAAGGCCAGTCAAATTGATTTAATGATTTTCCATTTAAAACCAATCTTTATTGCACAAATTGGGAGGAAAGAAACTGGGGAATCAATATTATGTTAAGTGTCTATTTGGGAACAACTTATCTATATATTCTATATATATATATATCTAAAAACTGAGACGTAGCATTTAATATTGCTATGCTCCTATTGAGCCATCTTATCAGTCACATCATACTCTTTTTTTTTTTTTTTTTTTTTTTTTTTGGTTTAAAAGGAATTATTATTAAAACAACTAAGCCAAAACGGCTAAGTTAGAGGCAACAAGCCTACATACACTATCCCCATTAGTATCAAAGTACACAAAGTTTGCTATTACATCAGATGGGGGAATATCCCAAACAACAAAATTTTCTTGCATCGCTCCTCCTAGCTTAGCCATAGCATCCGCCACTCTATTCGCTTCCCTAAAAGCGTGCTGCACCCTGAAGTGCTGAAGCTTGCCCAGCAGCAACCTACAGTCAGCCAGCAAGGAAGAGTAAAAAGCATTAGTGGGAGAATTGGACTGCATTAGCTCCACTACCACCTTGGCATCTAATTCAATCACAAGCTTCTGCACTCCCATCCGGACAGCCAGCAATAAACCATCCCTTAGAGCCCAAAATTCTGCTGTAATGCTAGTTGTGAAGCCAATAGATCGAGCAAAACCTCTCACCCATCATACTCTTTTTCTTTATCATTTTAAATCATTTTTCTCTTTATGATTTTTTAATTTTTTAATTTTTTATATAAAATAATTAAATTCAAATCAGACAAACATTATTATTCATTAGATACAAATATTCGACTATTTAGCTACCTAAATTGATTTCAACTTTTCATTTTCTTCTTTTTAATTTCAAGTAATTTTTAAAATTGAGTAATTCATTATCTTTTTAGTGGATAAAATTAACATTTCAAGTGTCCTTTCATTTATCTACCATTATAGTGTTTCCTCTTCAAAAATTTCAATTTTTCACAACCTTATCTCTCTCTCACTCATACATTGATTATTTATTTAAGTTTTATAATGTTATATATATACCAATACACATTTTAGATACAATCACCCATCATCTACAACAAAAAATTCAGCACAATACTAATTGTTTTCCATATTTTTCAATCAAGCTTTAGTTTTCACCATTTTGAGAAGACATTAAACATTAAGTGTCTCTTCGTTTATCTACTATTATAATGTTTTCTCTTCCAAAATTTTGGTTTTTTACAACCTTATCTCTCTCTCACTCATACTTTGATTATTTATTTAAGTTTTACAATGTTATATATACCAATGCACATTCCAGATACAATCACCCATCATCTACAACAAAAAAATTAGCACAATACTAATTGTTCTCCATATTTTTCAATCAAGCTTTAGTTTTCACCATTTTGAGAAGACATCAATTATATTTTTCTGAAACTTTCAAAGTTAAGGCAACAATAGGAAGACCATTGAGGTAAACAAAACGCACAATAAAAAATGCTCTTTTTTTTTTTTTTTTTTTTTTTTTTTTTTTTTTTTTCGTTTTCCTTTCTTTTTAGTATTCTTGCATTTTCTAAAGTGATTTTGTTGTTTTCCTTTCCAAAATTTTCAATGATATTGACTTTTGTTATTTTTAATTGACTTAGAATTGTTAATGCAATTTTATTTGGCCTATCATTGTTGTGGAAATTCCTAATGTTGATATGAAACATATTTATAATGAACATTTTTTATGCTTATTTGTAGAGCGTCAAAAAGTCAAAAAGTATTCAGTGTAGTGTTGTTGTTGCATCCCATATGTTTGGTAAAATTTATTTTAGAAATCTTATGCGTCTTTCTCAAATCTGTTTGTGATTTTTATTTTATTCATTCTACTACAAATAATAGGCATCTCCACTGTAGGGGCAGAGGCCCAAGGTCATACAATGGGCCTTGAGCCCAGTATGGGAAGATTTACGAGTCCGAGAAGAAGGTGTAGGTATGCTAAAGGCTCCAGGCCCAATTTTCGTGGGCCCAGTCATTTAAGGGGTGATCCGAGGAGGAAGATCTCCTCGGACGTGTCAAATGTGGCTCGAACATGTCTTCTGCCAGCTCCAGCAAATGTTGGAAACAGGGATGAGTCCCCCAAGCCCATAAGAGGGGTGACATTGTATGAGGTCAAGTGAGAGGCTACAGGCAGCTGCATTAAATGCATGATAGCTACTTTTCCGGCCGCATTAATGGGGAGGGGACTTGTGAACAGTGTTATCTTGGCTACCGCAACTCACAGAAAGGCGGGGAAGATGTCCGATGGGACGGGCACGCAGGAGAAGGCTCAGATGATCAACAAGTGTAGGGTCCTAGTGACTTGAAAGGGGCTATATAAGTGGGAAGACTCCCCATGGAGTAAGGGGAGGAAAAAGGGTGAGAGAGAAAAAGAAAGGCAAAACCAGAATCATGAAGAAGGACTGAGATATATCTCCCACGTCTTCTCGGATCATACAGAAAACGGACATAGAAAAGGTTTTCCTGTTTATAAGTGTTGCGTGGCCCTACATTCATTAGCATGCACTTAGTCAAGGCCTAGTTCTGTAACCCACTTCTCTAAAAATTCATTGTTTTGGATTCCTTGGGCCAGAGTCTCCTACCTGTTTGGCCTGGACCCCAAATTGGGACCCTACATCCACCATTAATTTTTTAGTTAATTTGAGCTTTCTTGGTAAGCTTTTACTTTGTTTAGTTGATCATCTTTAAGGAAAAAGCCAAAAAGAGAATAAGACAAAGTATAATTTACTTTAGAGCATTACCATGCTATTTATGTTTTTATGTATTGATGATGTTGAAAATATCACCAATAAGCTACACAGTCCTCGTACGCCCAAAACTGAACCTACACAGCAAAAAGAGAAGACCTTGCAGAGAGCACCGGTGTGGTGTCGGCCAAATACCCTCCGAAGGTCAAGTCAAAACTATTCTCACAACTCTAGAGTGCTAGAGAGGGTAAATTATACGTACCTTGGTTCGTGAGGGTGCTTGGGTTTTTATAGTAGCAGGGGTTGACCCCTTTTCCTTGGAGTAGAAGTCTTTTCCTTATAGGAATCTTCATGGGCGTATTTTGCGGGATCTTTTCCATATAGGAACCCCTCTTAGGTTTCACAAAACGTGGAGGGCAAGTCATTTACTTATACACGCAAACGTGGTTAGCAAGCATTCTTTGACTAGTGCCATCAGCTTACATTATGCCTTCAGTCTTCATCCCGTCAACTTCAGGATCACCCTTCAGCTTTATTATCCTGTCAGCCTATGAGTGCTTCTGGTTCCTCTCCCTACAACTTTCGCCCGCCGTCAGTCATTAAACAAGGACTGACGGCCCAGTAGATCCTGTCACTAATAAACCGTCGGCTTATCTTTTGTGATCAATCTCTTTTATCCTTATCAGTTGCCCCCTACTCCATATCTCCGTCACTTTTCATACTGACGGGTTATGGAGTTGACGTTTCTGTTGATTGTTATATTCTTTAAGGAGGCGGGAAAATTATTTACATGGGACTCCTCGAGTTGCCGTGCATTTAATGCTTTGGACACGTGGCGAGTTCCCATTGGCTTTGCTTCTGACGAGGGCGTCGCTTCGTCTTCCACGCCCTTCCATTCTATATATAAGGGGGTCCTCCTCATTTCCCCTATTTCATCTTTGCTGATCTTTGAAAGAGAGAGATCGTCGGTTTGAATTCCGTCACCTTGTGTATTGCTGCCCTTGAAGCCGTTTCTCCAAGAAAGTTAACTCACCAATAAGTTCTATTTCCTCTCCTCTTTTCATTTTTACTTATGCCTGTATAATTCATTAGTGAGGACGTTAGCTTAGGTACTTAGATTGGATCCGTCACTTGTAGGTAGTCAGATGTCAAGTGACGCGTCGTGTGAGGAGTCGTCAGTCCGCGAAGGAGCGGGCTACGACGAGGCCTTTGGTTCTGGTGATGAGTCAGAGGACTTCTCGCCTTCGCCAGAGAGAGGGACGTCGGCCCGATCTCCTGACGGTGATGAGAGTTATACTAAGGGGGGTAAGGATGAAGTAGAAGAGGGAAGAGGAGAAGAGGGAAGAGGAGAGGATGGAAGTGACGGGGATGATATAAATGTTGACGGAGATGATATAAATGCTGAAGGAGATGAGGGACCCAGTGAAGGGACTTCAGAGGGTCCAGGAGATAACCGTCCTTTCATTCTTCCTGAGGATTGGGCCGTCAACAAATTTTTACCTAGGATGAGTGATAAGGTTTTTATGGAGTTGCGCACTCGTTACCAAATCCCAGACCATATCCCGATCCGTCTCCCTGGAGAGAATGAGAGTTGTTACTCAGGGAGAACCGCTGACGTGGGCATGTATGATGCCATGTTTGCTGCGGGCCTGAGATTACCTTTAACGGCCCTACACCGTTAGCTAGCTGACTTCCTAGGCCTGTCCGTCACTCAAATTGCCCCAAATGCCTGGAGGACTTTCATAGGAGCTGAAATCTTGTGGGGCCGTCTTAGTGGAGGAAACCGTTAACTTACCTTAGACGAATTCTTTTACTGCTACAGGCCCCATCATATTGCCTCGTCTAAGGGGACATACCATTTTAATGTCCGGGAGAAAAGTTTGAGGCTGGTATCAGATATGCCAGATTCCAATAGGAACTGGAAAAGTAGGTATTTTTTTGTTGAAGGGACGGATTGGGTTTGCCGTCAGGAGGAATGGGCGACGATGCCCCATGGTTATTTTGACAATACTTGGGCTTTTGTCAGGGATTTAGGTTAATCCCGTCAACCATGTTCCTTTCGTTTTTTTGAAGTGACGCTACTAACATTCTCTTTTTTCTTTTCAGCTCATACCCGTCCCCACATAACCGACGAACAGGAGGAGTTCATCCGTCGGGTTCTGGAAATCCCTTTGGAGGAACGTAAGTGTAGGGATTTGATCACCCTTGACACTATTCATTTATACTGTGGGGGTCCAGAACCGTCACTTGAAGCCCGGAAATTGGACGATTTTTCCCGCCGACGTAAGTACTCCTTATCACCTCCGTCAGTCTACTCCTCCGTCTCTTGTTCTAACTGTTAGTTTTTTTTATTTTTTATTTATTTATTTATTTATTTATTTTATTTATTTATTTATTGTAGAGATGGAATCTGCTAAACAGAGGATAAGGGCTGCCGCAGCCCGTCAGAAGGAGGAGAAGAGGGCAAAGGAGGCAGGGGGGGAGACGTCGTCAACCCCTAAGGCCGTCACTAATCAGGCAAAGAGGAAGCCCGACGGGAGTGATGGCCGTCCGGCTAAAAAGGCCGCTGTCACTCCCGAGGATGGTGCTGCAAAGGAAAAATCACCTCTCAAGCCAAGCCACGGTGCGGGCAAAGGGGTAATGACCTCCTTGGGTCCCGTCAACGAAGGCCCCTGCCGCCTCCTGACCCACAAGGACTATGCCATTGGGGAGGTTAAGTCCTTTATAAAGCTGGCGGACATAGAGTCTTGTGATTTGTTGGGGACGGAGGATTTAGGGGCGTCAGCCCTTTTTGACCTTACTAGGGTATGCTTGCTACCTTTTGGTCGAACTGACCTTGTTTTGCTTTGATGAACTTTGACTGACAGCTATGTTCTTTTCTTAGGCCTTGGTGAGTGTCAAGGCCCTTCAAGATCATTGCGTCGCGAAGGAGGGAGTCGTCACTCGGGTCCGGAAGCATAATGCAAATCTGATGAATGAACAAGGGCAGTACAAGGATGCCGTCCGTACGCTGAATCAAGAGTTGAAGGAAGTCAGGGAGAAGCTGGTGGAGGCTGACCGTCAAAATGACAAGCTCAAGGAGGAGGTGACGGATCTAGACCAAAGGGTGCAGACGGCTAGGGCTGACGCGGTTCGAGACTTTAAAGCGACGCAATCGTTCATTGACTCTTGTGCCGAGTATTATGGCATTGGTTTTGACGATTGCCTCAAGCAGGTCGCGTCAGCATTCCCAGAGCTGGACCTGTCTGGAATCACAATGGATGGTGGAGATGACGGCTCCTCTCAGCCTAATCCTACTCCGGAGTCTGACGGTGTTGTTGTCCTAGCCCAACTTGCTGCAAACCTTCCTACTCTTGCTTCCAATACTCCAACTGCGATTGTAAATGTTGAAAATCAGCAAGCTGACGGGAATCCTGCTGACGCTCCCGCTCCTTAGTTCTCTTTATTTGTATTTTAGCCTTGCATTTCAATCATTTTGCAAACAATTGTTGTACTTAAAATTTTCAAGCAATTGTTTAAGTGTTCGTTTGGTTTTCTCGGGGTTTTGTTTGTATACAGCTGTATTTATTGCATGGTATATTATTCCCGTCGCTTTCGTATATATATATTTTTTAAATCAGTGATTGAGCCGGACGAAGTCCTGGTAAACATTCTCGTTTGTTTTGGGAACCCCGTCAGTTTTTTTTTTTTTTTTGAACTGTTTGGGGGACTCCGTCGGTATAGCCCTTTTTGCGACTAGTGAGTATATCCTTCTTATC
The DNA here is from genome assembly GCA_028535165.1 of Quercus tomentella. Taxonomy (NCBI): domain Eukaryota; kingdom Viridiplantae; phylum Streptophyta; class Magnoliopsida; order Fagales; family Fagaceae; genus Quercus; species Quercus tomentella. The sequence continues at coordinate 47,884,153 of JAPQVY010000100.1, forward strand.
TCGTCAGTTTCACGGGTTTTCCCCTTGGATTTTTGACCTTGTTCGTCATTTTTCAAGGTCCGTCAACTTGGTTGCATATCCAAGTAATGGTTCCGTCGCTTTTGGCCCGTCAATTGTCACCATTTTTATTATTTTACTGACCTTAATGTGGCCGTCAATTTTCTAATTTTCAATCATCTTATGGGCTTAATGTAAGCCCGTTGGTTCTATAATGGCCCCATCCATTTGGTGACACCGTCAACTTTTTAGCTTTAGTTTGTCATGGGCTTGATGAGCTTGTCATCTTTTGTAGGCCCGTTGGTTTTAGAACCTCGTCCATATGATGATAGCCTCATCTATTAGGTGGGACCGTCAGCTTTTTAGCTTTAGTCTGTCATGGGCTTGATGAGCTTGTCATCTTTTGTAGGCCCGTTGGTTTTAGAACCTCGTCCATATGATGATAGCCTCATCTATTAGGTGGGACTATCAGCTTTTTAGCTTTTAGCCTTGATGACCTTGTCATCTTCATAGGCCTGTTGGTTTTTGGAACCTTGTCCGTATGATGGTAGTCTCGTCTGTTTAGTGAGACCGTTAGCTTTTTAGTCCGTGTGTTATGGACTTAGCCGTTTTTGTTGTTCACTTTTGTGAACTTAGTTGTCCACTTTTATGGATTTTAAACCGTAGATTTCTAAAATAGATACTTCAGCAATTTTGAATAAACTCCTCTTATTGCCATGCATTTGTAAATAAAAGTAATTCTAAAACCAAATCCTGCCTTTTGGGCTTAAAACAAAAAATAGGTATTGTTGCAAAAAACTAAAGTAAATGATAAAGCTGAGGAGTAAGACTAAAATTTGCTGAAATGTAAAAAAGGTTGGTCTTCACGTTGCCACTTCTACTGGTAATACTTTCGTAGGTGCTCGGTGTTCCATGGGTGTGGCAGCTTCTGTCCTTCTAATGTCTCCAGGCGGTAAGTGCCTTTCCTCTGCCACGACGTAACTCGGTAAGGCCCTTCCCAATTGGGGCCGAGTTTCCCTTGGGTAGGGTCCCTAGCGGCGCCCATGACCTTTCTAAGAACGAGATCTCCAACTTGGAAGTCTCTGTGTCGGACCCGAGAGTTGTAGTGTTTGGCCATGCGGTCCTGGTACCTAGCGAGCCTTTGTTCTGCCGCAGCCCTGATCTCGTCCATTAGGTCGAGCTGTAGTCGCATTGCCTCGTCGTTTTTGTTCTCGTCATGGTTGTGCACCCTGTAGCTCGTGAGCCCAACTTCGGCCGGGATGACTGCTTCGCTTCCGTACGTCAGTCGGAACGGTGTCTCTCCTGTGGGTGTCCTTGCCATCGTCCTGTATGCCCATAGTATGCTCGGCAATTCTTCAGGCCATATACCCTTTGCCCCCTCGAGCCGAGTCTTGATAATCTTGAGCAAGGATCGCTTCGTGACTTCGACCTGGCCATTAGCCTGAGGGTGGGCGGGGGAGGAGTAGTGGTTCTTTATTCCTAACTGTGAGCAAAAATCCCGGAAGGAGTCGTTGTCGAATTGCCTCCCGTTGTCCGAGACAAAGACTCTAGGAATGCCAAACCTGCATATGATGCATCTCCAGACAAAGTTTCGTACGTTCTTCTCCGTAATGGCGGCCAAAGCTTCAGCTTCCACCCACTTTGTAAAGTAGTCAATGCCCACTACTAGAAACTTCAGCTGTCGTACTGTTGTAGGGAATGGTCCCACAATATCTAACCCCCATTGTGCGAACGGCCATGGGGCCGTCATCGGGGTCAACTCTTCGGTTGGTTGTCTAATAATATTGCTGAACCTTTGGCACTTGTCACAGGTCTTGACATAAGCTTCGGCGTCCTTCTGCATGGTGGGCCAATAGTACCCTGCTCGCACAAGCTTGTGCACCAACGACCTTGACCCTGAATGGTTTCCGCAGATTCCTTCGTGTACCTCCCTCGTGACGTAGTCTGCTTCCTCCGTACCTAAGCATCTCAGCTATGGACGGGAGAAGCCTCTTTTGTACAGGACGTTTTTTATTAAGACGAACCTTGCTGCCTGGACCTTCAGCTTTCTTGCAGCCTCCTTTCCGTCTGGTAACACCCCATTTTTTAAGTATGAAATTAACGGCGTGGTCCAGCTACTGTCAGAGCCTATTTCCTGCACGTTGCTGGAATCTATTAGTGGCGAAAGCTGAACAAAAGAGAGTACATTACCAGGGATGACCATATGTTCTGCTGAAGCGGCCTTTGCGAGGCGATCGGCTCGCTCGTTTTCTCCTCTAGGGATTTGGATGATTTTGGCTTCTAGGTCATCTACTCTTGCCTTTACTTGATCGAGGTACCTCTTCATCCTTTCACCCTTGCACTCGTAGTCTCCATTTATTTGGTTAGTAATGACTTGAGAGTCGCAGTATATGACTACCCTCGCGGCTCCTGTTGCTTTGGCGAGGTCGAGTCCTGCTATTAATGCTTCATACTCTGACTCATTGTTGGTAGCGGGGAAGTCAAGACGGACCATACATTCAACTGTATCTCCTTCGGGGGATAGTAGCACAATACCGGCCCCTCCGGCTTGTCTGTTGGATGACCCGTCCGTATATATGCTCCAATGAGGGGACTCTTCTGCCCCCTTGTCTTCGTCATGAGTGAATTCTGCTATGAAGTCTGCGACGATCTGTCCTTTGATGGCGGTTCATGGGCAGTACTGGATATCAAATTCGCTCAACTCTATAGCCCATAACGCCAATCGACCCGCAGCCTCAGGATTGCTCATCGCCCGTCGCAAGGGCTTGTCAGTCAGGACGTTCACCGTATGGGCTTGAAAGTACGGTTTGAGCTTGCGAGCCGCCGTAACTAATGCAAAGGCAAGTTTTTCCATAGGCGGGTATCTTTCTTCAGCACCGTGAAGCGCTCGGCTCGCGTAGTATACAGGCTTTTGTACTTTTTCTTCTTCTCTGACTAAGGCAGCGCTGATGGCTGTGGGGGAGACGACTAGATAGAGAAAAAGCTCTTTTCCTGGCTGTGACGGGCTCAGCAGTGGTGGGGAGGAGAGATAAGCCTTCAACTCCTCGAACGCTTGCTGGCATTCGGCAGTCCACTCGAACGATCTCTTCAGCGTGCGGAAGAAGGGCAAACATTTGTCTGTCGCCCTTGACACGAACCTATTTAGTGCTGCTATTTTCCCGTTGAGGCTTTGTACCTCCTTCACATTTCTTGGTGGCGCCATCTCCATAATGGCCCGGATCTTATCCGGGTTTGCCTCGATCCCCCTTTGGGACACCATAAATCCTAGGAATTTTCCCGCCATCACCCCGAAGGCGCATTTTCCTGGATTGAGCTTCATGTTGTAAGAACGAAGGGTGTTGAATGTTTCCTCGAGATCTTTCAAATGATCTTCCTCCCTTCGGCTTTTTACTAGCATGTCGTCAACGTAGACCTGGACATTCCTCCCAATTTGTGGCGCGAACATTTTGTTCATGAGCCTTTGGTACGTTGCGCCCGCATTTTTCAAGCCGAAGGGCATTACTTTGTAACAGAAGAGGCCTTGACTGGTTACGAATGAAGTTTTCTCCTGATCGACTTCGTGCATTCGGATTTGGTTGTATCCCGAGAAAGCGTCCATGAAGCTTAGCAACTGGTGTCGGGCCGTTGAGTCGACTAGGACGTCGACCCTTGGGAGGGGATAGCTATCTTTGGGGCAGGCTTTGTTAAGGTCGGTGAAGTCCACACACATCCGCCACTTTCCGCTAGCTTTCTTAACCGTTACTACGTTTGCCAGCCAATCGGGGTAGTATACTTCCCTAATGAAACTCGCCTCCTGCAGCTTGCAGACTTCTTCTACTATAGCCCGATCTCGTTCGGGGGCGAACACTCTCTTCTTCTGTCGGACGGGTGGAAAGGAGGGTGATACATTCAATCTGTGCACCATGACTGAAGGGTCTATTCCTGGCATATCTTCATGACTCCAGGCGAATACGTCTCGATTGCCTCTAAGAAAGGTTATGAGTTTTTGATGGATTGCGGGGTTAGCGAGTGTTCCAATTTTGGTCGTTCGGCCAGGATCAGAACCGTCAAGGGGTATCTCTTCTAGCTTCTCTACTGGTTCCGTCACCGTACGGTGTTCTTCTATATTCAAGGCCTGGACCTGATCCTCTATCTCCATCATGGCCACGTAGCATTCGCGTGCGACCATTTGACTTCCGCGCAGCTCCCCTACTCCATAGTCGGTAGGGAACTTAATCATCAGGTGATAAGTTGAAGTTACTGCCTTCCATGAATTGAGCGTGGGTCGTCTGAGGATAGCGTTGTAGGCAGACAAGCAATCGACCACTAAGAATGTCACGTCCTTGGTTACCTGCTGGGGGTAATCGCCTACCACTACAGACAATGTGACCGGCCCAGTGGGAATACCCGGCTCCCTCCAAAACCTACGAGCGGGGCATTTGTCGGAATCAATCGCTCCCTGTCGATCCTCGTCTGCTGGAACGCCGGGTAATATAGAATGTCTGCTGAACTGCCGTTGTCGACCAACACCCGGTGCATGTTGTAGTCTTCTACCCGTAAGCTGACGATGAGCACATCGTCATGTGGATGGTGAAGGCGTCGCGCATCCTCTTCTGAGAACCCAATTATGGGACCTTCTCTTCGTGCTATCTTTGGCACGGCCCCCGTCAGCTGAACATTTTGTACCATACGAAGGTAGGTTTTATGGGCCTTTTTGGATGACCCGGCGGCAGCTGTTCCTCCTACGATCATCCTTATGTCCCCTATCGGGAGCCTCAGTCGCTCATTATCCCACCGGGGGTGTTGGTCTTGTGGGGGTGGATCTTTTTTCTCCTTGCTAACGAACTTCTGCAGTTTTCCTTGTCTGATAAGGGCCTCGATCTGCTGCTTTAGGTCATAGCAATCGGCCGTATCGTGACCATGGTCACGGTGGAAGCGGCAATACTTATCCCTAAAACATTTGTTGGGATCACTCTTCAGCTTTCCAGGGAACGTCAGAGCCTCCTCATCCTGGATTTGCATTAGGACTTGATCTATCGGGGCGGTCAACGGAGTGAAGCTTGTGAATCTTCCCCCCAAGGGCTTAGGGCGTCTCTCATCCCTTCGGTCTCCCGACCTTGCCTTCTTCCGGCCTTGGTCCTGCCGGGTGTCTTCCTGCCTTTCTCTTTTCTTGGGCTTCTCTTCTCGGGCCAACAGCGCGTCCTCGGCGTTCATATACTTGGTGGCCCTGTAAAGCACTTCCGATATGGTCTTCGGGTCGTTTTTGTACAGGGAGAACAAAAACTTACCCTTCTTCAGGCCATTCGTGAATGCTGCGACAAGTATCTTATCGTCGGCTTCATCGATCGAGAGTGCCTCCTTATTGAAGCGGGATATGTAGGCCCTCAACGTTTCCTCCTCTCGCTGCTTGATACTCATCAAGCAAGCCGTAGACTTTTTGTACTGATGTCCTCCGATAAAGTGTGCAGTAAATTGAGCGCTTAGCTCCTTGAAGGTACTGATGGAGTTGGGTGTCAGCCGGCTGAACCAAATTCTTGCCGCACCCTTCAGCGTCGTAGGGAAAGCCCTACACATGATCGCGTCTGCTACTCCTTGAAGGTGTATCAGGGTTTTAAAGGTCTCTAAGTGGTCTAGAGGGTCCCTGACTCCGTCATAACTATCTATCTGTGGCATGCGAAACTTACTTGGTAGGGGGAAGGAGTTGACGGGCACAGTGAACAGTGAGTCAGTTTGGTTAATGAGGTCGTCAAGATCGCTGGACACTCGTCCGTTAAGAACGTTCATCATAACTTCCATTTGTTCCTTCATCGCCTGCATCTCTGCGATAATAAGTGGCGGAGCCATATCTGCGAGGGAAGGGAGGCTCACGTTCTGACGCTCTGGTCTGCTTGGGGCGTTACTAGCCTGGGGTCCCTCTTGATTCCTTTTGTCAGCTCTGTTTCCTTCTTGATTTGCTCCTTGGTTATCCGGTGCTGCGTTTTTCTGGCGCAGCTGGTCTTCCAGGTCGCGATTTTGTTTGGTGAGACGTTCCACGGCAGCGCCTAGAGTTTTAACTTGTCTCTTGAGGGTGGTCGTGGGTGGCTCCTCTTCTTGAACGTCGTTAGTGGTTGCCATTGAGCGAGTGAGCACCATGCAACTTTTGTCTGGGAAGCGGTAATATGACTTTATACTACACGAATTTCCCATAGACGGCGCCAACTGATGATGCTGAAAATATCACCAATAAGCTACACAGTCCTCGTACGCCCAAAACTGAACCTGCACAGCAAAAAGAGAAGACCTTGCAGAGAGCACCGGTGTGGTGTCGGCCAAATACCCTCCGAAGGTCAAGTCAAAACTATTCTCACAACTCTAGAGTGCTAGAGAGGGTAAATTATACGTACCTTGGTTCGTGAGGGTGCTTGGGTTTTTATAGTATCAGGGGTTGACCCCTTTTCCTTGGAGTAGAAGTCTTTTCCTTATAAGAGTCTTCATGGGCGTATTTTGCGGGATCCTTTCCATATAGGAACCCTTCTTAGGTTTCACAAAACGTGGAGGGCAAGTCATTTACTTATACACGCAAACGTGGTTAGCAAGCATTCTTTGATTAGTGCCGTCAGCTTACATTATGCCTTCAGTCTTCATCCCGTCAGCTTCAGGATCACCCTTCAGCTTTATTATCCTGTCAGCCTATGGGTGCTTCTGGTTCCTCTCCCTACAACTTTCGCTCGCCGTCAGTCATTAAACAAGGACTGACGGCCCAGTAGATCCTGTCACTAATAAACCGTCGGCTTATCTTTTGTGATCAATCTCTTTTATCCTTATCATGTATAAATACTTAAGGAACTTGATTAATTCTTTCTTAGAATTCCTATTATCCTTTCGTCTAGCCTCTTAGATTAATTTTTGGGGGTTCAAGTGATAGCCTAGCAACATTCTTTATGGTGTTCCCTATTTGTGGTTCAAACCCCACCATTCCCCCTCCACCACCATCTACATATGTGTCTCTCTCTCTCTCTCTTTCTTGTAGGGGAGATAAACACAATGGGGAGCTTCTTTGAGTAATTAATATAACATATAGAGACACACTTTAACTCAAAAGGCCTAAGCCCAATGAGTATGTGCTCAATTATATTATATTAACCACTCATTCTTCTCATCTTTATTCAATGTAGGACTTCACTCACACATGTAACCCAACAATCTCCCCCTAATGTGTGAGTCTGCCTCTCTATGGCCTTCAAGACCTCTCTGTGGGCCATGAACAAGTCCTACTTACTCCCCCTTGCCTAATGGGCGTTTCACTTCATCAACGCGTCATCCATGGGTCTCTCATATGCCATACATGGGAACCACGTGTCAACTCTGCACGCGCATCCATGGGAACCCCGCACATCCATATCCATGTGAACCTTGCATCACACCATTATTTAGCACCATTAGCAATATTCCTTTGTTGGGCTTTTTTTTTCTTCTCCAGGATCTTTGTGTGTGGGTCGTTTAAGGCTTTCTCTGTCCCCATTAGGTAGGGACTATGAACACCTCACCACCTTTGCCGCACACCACCATGGGTTAAGATACCACTTGTAGGGGAGATAAACACCTTGGGGAGCTTCCTTAAGTAATTAATATAACATATAGAGACACACTTTAACCCAAAAGGTGTAAGCCCAATGGGTATGTGCTCAATTATATTATATTAACCACTCATTCTTCTCATCTTTATTCAATGTGGGACTTCACTCACACGTGTAATTCAACATCTCTCTCTCTCTCTCTCTTTCTCTCTCTCTCTCTCTCTCTCTCTCTCTATATATATATATATATATATAATCGGCTATTCAAATTAAGAATTCTCATGTGTTACTCTTTAAAGATTTTATTAGATATATAGATGGCACTTTTGGTTTATGAAACATGATCAACAAACCTTGATTTTTATATAATTATATCTAGACTATACTGCAATGTCATGATGGATGGATTGGTCTTATTTTACTATAAAATCTAAGTAATCATGTGGTTTAGGAATTTGAAGAGTTATATATTGCGGGATTTGTTCATATGTTCATATGATGAAATAAAGTTTGCTCTATGTATATGATTTATTGAATATGATTTATTGCATAGTTATCTTTATATACTTTTTCACTTAGTTTCAATTGTATGGAAGAAAGAGACATAGATCAATGTTTTGGAGAAAACTATACCTATAAGTGTTGAATCGCATACATCTGTATAGTAATAAACAAAATATACATAGTCACAACTTGGTTTAATAGTTCTCACACTGTATTTTTTTTTTTTTTTAATAAAAAAATTATTGCATTTTATTTCCATACATATCTCCCTATATATAATACCCAACTACAAAATATATTTAATTTGTTAGTTGTTACACCACAAAAAAAACTTCTAATATAAAACATAATTTCAAATAATACATATTGACTTTTAAACATATACAATATAATATATTAATTCTATAATTATCCAATAAAACATATTCATATCAAATTTTTCGGTGCATCGCGCGAGTCTGCGACTAGTTTAGTTAAAATTGAAAACTTTTTGTTGAAAGTATTGTTGATAAAGCTAAAAAGTTGCCGAAATAGTATAGTGGCACCTATAAATAGTATCAAAAAGTGCAATGACACCTATGAATAATAGTAAAAATAAGTTGAGTAGTAAAAACTGGCTTTTTAAGTCATGCCAAATGCACACTAGTCCGTTTGGGATCCGCTTATTTTACTAAAACTAAAAAACTTTTTGCTAAAAATATTGTAAATAAAGGCAAAAGTTAGCTGAAATAGTGCAATAGGATTCATGAATAGTACCAAAAAGTACAATGAGACCCATGAATAGTAGCAAAAATAAGCTGAATAGTAAAATAAGTTGGCAATAATAATTTTTGCTGAACGGAAACTAAGAGCAAAACTTCTGGAGCTTGAACAGTTACGACTTTGAACATTCACTTTGTTATGAGTAATAGGGGCAAAACAGTAATATCATGTACTTTATATATAAATAATATTTTATGTGTTAGGGTTAACTTATCAAACCCTAACACATAAAATATTATTTATATATAAAGTACATGATATTACTGTTTTGCCCCTATTACTCATAACAAAGTGAATGTTCAAAGTCGTAACTGTTCAATAAGTGCACTTACGAAGACCACGTCCTTTACCACGACCCCCTTGTTCACTCCCACGACCCCCTTGGTCACGACCTCCACGGCCTCGGCCCCCACGACCTCGACCTTCACGACCACCTCTATTACTCCCCATATAAGTGGTAAAGGCAGATTTATCACCAGAAGGTAATGCATCAGTATGGGAGGAAGAGAAAGGGTCAATACTCGAATCAGATAATGTGGCCTGTCGAAGTCTACCAAAAACTTCACTCAATGAAGGGAGGTCTGGACTAGCTAAGATTTGTGATTTTACTGGATTCAAACTTTTAGGCAATCCAGAGAGGAAGCGAGCAACATGCATAGAATCTCGTTGTTTCTTCATAATTTTAACATCAGAGGAGATAGGCTGATAAATATTGAGTTCTTCACATACACCCTTAAACTTGTTATAATAGTCTTCTAAAGACATATCACCCAAACTCAAGGAGAAATAATTTTGATGAAGATCATAAATCCGCTTCAAATTGTTAACACCAGAGTAAAGTTCCTTGGCTTGTTCCCAAACAAGTTTAGCAGTTGGTAAGAAAACCAAACTACAACTGATCTTAAACTCCATGCTATTCCATAAACAACTCCTAATTTGTGCATCTTCGGCTCTCCAATCAGCAAATTTAGGGTCTGTAGGTACAGGAGGTTCCTTAATCACGTAATCAAACTTCTTTCTACCAAGAAGAAAGACTTCAACTGCCTGTGCCCACTGAGCATAATTACTACCATTTAGACGAATGGAGGTAATTGATAACATATCAGCAGATAAGAAATAATTAGGGGGCTGAGCACTATCTTTGGACTCCATAACAGCAATCTGAAGAACAAACTAACACTAAAGAAATAAGCTGGACTGAATTAAAACAAACTCCAACCAGCAACCAATGTACTTCAACTAATCAGCCACGTCAACAGTAACTCATCTATCAACGAATCAACACCAAACTATTCCAAAAAACAAGGCAGCAACAAATCCATACCAACACCAAATAAAACAAAAAAAAAAAAAATTGCCCAATCCACCACTAAACATCAACCTAAGGCTGCCTGAACAGATACGCAGAGAACGTATTGAAGAAGAGAAGAAAATCAGACCATAGTTGAAACCCTCAACTGAAAAACTCTGGCGGCGGCGCTAGGGTGCAGGAGCGGCAGCGCGAGGACCGGCGAGTAAGCTAGGATGGTCGCTAGAGGAGGGCGAGTAAAACCCTGCCTCTCTCGCGATCAGGCGACGTCAATTTGGTGTCGCGAGATCGGAGAGAGGGTTACCGGCACTGGACAACTCCTTCAGCCACTAAATCGAGATCGTCGAAGTCTCTATTAGGGTTGTCGGAGCTAGAGAGTAAGGATATGGTTGCCGGCGACAACAATATCGGTGGGTGGTGGTCGGAGGGTTAACGGTAGTGGCGGCTTGGTGGCTCTGATACCATGTTGTTTACTGTGAAAGTGTTTTAGGGTTTGATAAGTTAACCGTAACACATAAAATATTATTTATATATAAAGTACATGATATTACTGTTTTGCCCCTATTACTCATAACACACTTAATCCATACCTTCAGAGTATGAATGAGGGAAGTGTTTCAACCCTTCCTCACAAAAATACTGAAATTTTGCCGCGGAAATAAATTTCAGCTTGCTCCCAAATGAACATGCATGAAGCAACAAATTTAAACACAAACCAATTTCTCCAACAAATTCAAACCAAGCGAATTCACTCCCAAAAAAAATCAAACCCAATAACCTATCGCATGGGTTGGAGAGTTCTTGTCTACCTTGGACAATGGACACACTCCTTGGGGTATCCATACTATCCATGTCTTCAGGTCTCTCCCAACGAGCATGGTCCTTGTTAGCATCACCCACCTGCATGCTTATGTTCCCAAATGTAGCCACAAGAACCCAAAAGAAGCAACAATGCAGAGCAGAGAGCGAAAGAATTTGTACGGATGACCCATCCAACACAAATCACTTCCAAGCATGCCATTTTGAATGTGACCCAAAATCAAAATTAACCCCGCCATTGGAGTAAGACCCATAATTTACTTTAATTCCATCTTTACAACTACTAGGTTCCAATTTCAGCTCCTGCCAAACTTGCATCTTTGTAACTCCATCTTTGCAACTACAAGGCTCCAATTTCAGTGGCCCAACGAATGGCTTCTCTGGAATTCGATAATGAGACAAGATCAACAAATTTCATATGTTATATATATATATATTCGTCAGTTTCTGCAAAATTACAAACGCCAGGTCAAGAACATACCTTGATTTCACGTTAGCAATAGAAATGGGGTCTTTTTTGCCCGTAACCAACTGTGGTCCCAAAATCTTATGCTGATGAAACCCTTTACCACTTCAATCAAACAAATTTGGGGCCAGGATCTTCAATTTCTAAATAGTGAGACAAAGTTTTCTTGAGAGGTACTTCGATTCATTTTATATTATTTTTTTATAACTTGAAAGTGTTTTTCTAATGAGAAGGGAGAGGTGGGTTACATAAGCTTAACGGAGGCTACTTTAAGTGAGTAAAACGATAAAGTCCAAACCACACGTATGCACTATTAAAATCGGCCCAATCACTTGTGGGTTTATTGTAATTACCCCAACATTTAAAGAGTATATTTAATAGACACCACACGCTAGATAATTTAAAGTACATTCCACCAATAAGAACAATTTTTTTTTTTTTAATATATAAAAGAAAACATAAGTAAAGCCAATTACACAAATCTCGGTTAAGGTTCACAAAATGACACATATGCGAAAAGTTTCAAGTGAAATTTACTCTTAACATTTTATAAATGTAACAAATAAGTCCATCTCCTCTTACATCGTATTCCATTATATATGAATATTGATGTGAAATGGGATAGACTAATCTGTTGACTGTAGGGAATTAACCCGAATTCCCAACCTGTGAGAAACAAAAAAATAGAGAAAACACACGCCATATTATTCGGGTTGGGTCGGGTCGTCGCACCGGATCAAACAAAACTAGGCTCCACAAAGCCCAACAAATCTCCCACTTGGAGACTAGTTCAATCACCAACATCAACCGCAATCCTCCAAACACACAATCCCCTCATCCCTGCAACTCATCCTCCTGTCCTCAAGCTAGAAGACCAACTGAAGCTGCACACAGCTTCAACTTCTCAATAGTGACACCCTTAGTCAACATGTCTACCGGGTTCTTAGATCCACAAATCTTCTCAAGTATTACTAGCTTATCTTCAACAAGGTAACAGATAAAGTGATATTTTGTTTGTATATGCTTTGACTTTGAATGAAAAGCCGAATTTTTGGCAAGAAAGATTGCACTCTGACTGTCACTGTGTAGAATGCCCATCTCCTGCTTCTTACCCAATTCATCTAAGAAACCATGTAGCCAAATCATCTCCTTTCCAGCTTCAATTGCTACAACATACTCAGCTTCTGTAGTAGACAAAGTGACAATCTTTTGTAGATTAGAAGCCCATGATATAGCTGTACCACCCAGAGTAAAAACAAACCCAGTAGTACTCTTTCTACTATCAATATCACCAGCAAAATCAGCATCTACATAACCTTACAGTTTCAAACTTGCACCTGTAAAGCAAAGACATGTATCTGATGAACCCTTCAGATATCTTAGAGTCCACTTGACTACCTCCCAATGCTGCTTTCCAGGCCTACTCATGAATCTGCTCACAACTCCCACTGCATGTGCAATGTCTGGCCTTGTACACACCATAGCATACTTCAAGCTGCCAATAGCTGAGGCATAGGGCATCTTGCTCATATAGTCCCTTTCTTCTTCTGTCTTCGGTGACTGTTCTTTGCTTAGTTTGAAATGACTACCCAAGGGTGTGCTCACTGGTTTAGCTTCATTCATGTTGAACGTGCTAAGAACTTTCTTCACATACTCTGATTGTGAAAGCTTCAATGTACCATTAGCCTTATCTCTAATGATTTTCATACCAAGGATTTGCTTTGCAACTCCCAAATCCTTCATTGCAAACTGTTTGGACAATTGCTTCTTCAGATTATTAATCTCCTCAATGCTAGACCCTGTAATAAGCATATCATCCACATACAACAGTAATATGATGTAAGAATTGTCAAAAAACTTAACATAGCAACAGTGATCAACTTCACATCTCTTGAACCCAATTCTATGCATAAAACTGTCAAATTTCTTGTACCACTGTCTAGGAGCTTGTTTTAAGCCATACAAGCTCTTTCTCAGTTTGCAGACTAGATTCTCTTGTCCCTGAGCAATGAACCCTTCTAGCTGAATCATGTAAAGATCTTCCTCTAAGTCACTATGAAGGAATGTTGTCTTCACATCTAACTGCTCAAGATGTAAGTTTTCTGCAGCCACCATTCCCAGTACCAGTCTGATTGTTGATATCTTCACAACTGAAGAAAATATCTCTGTGTAGTCAATGCCCTCCTTCTGCTGGAACCCTTTAACAACTAATCTGGCCTTGTAACGTTTGCTACCATCATGTTCATTCTTTATTTTGTATACCCACTTGTTGTGCAAAGCCTTCTTTCCTACTGGCAATTCAGTCAGTTCCCATGTCTGATTCTCCAACAAGGAATCCATCTCATCCTTCATGGCTAACTCCCACTTGCTTGAATTCTCATCTTGCAAGGCTTCATCATAACACTCTGGCTCACCACCATCAGTCAATAGGAGATAATTTAAAACAGGTGAATAACGCTGTGGAGGTCTAATGTTCCTGGAAGATTTGCGAACTTTAGCTACAGGTGTACTCAAATCTACCTGTGAATTTACATTCTTCTTATCTTCTTCACCCCTTTTCTGGACAGAACTTTCAGTCAATTCATCTAAGTTGACAAACTCAGATTTCTTTTGATCTATCTTTGTAACATCTGACACTACAATTGACCTGTCCTTGTACATAACCTGTTCATTAAATATCACATTTCTACTTCTGATGATTTTCCTGTTTTGTTCATCCCAAAACCTATAGCCAAATTTCTCATTACCATAGCCAATGAAAAAACATATTTTAGACTTTGCATCAAGTTTACTACGAGCATCAGAATCAATATGAACATAAGAAACACAACCAAAAACTTTTAAGTGTGAAAACTTTACCTCTTTACCGCTCCAAACCTCCTTAGGAAGTCTGAACTCCATGGGAACTGATGATCCTCGGTTTATCAGGTAAGCTGCAGTGCTAATAGCATCAGCCCAGAAAGTTTTTGGTAGTCCAACATGCAACCTCATACTTCTAGCACGCTTATTGAGAATTCTGTTCATGCGCTTAGCCACACCATTTTGCTGTGGTGTCCGAGGAATGGTCTTCTCCATCCTAATTCCCTATGCAGCACAATACTCACTAAACCCTCCATCTATGTACTCTCCTCCATTATCTGACCTCAAACATTTTACTTTCAAACCTGAATCTGTCTTAACCATGGCCTTCCACTTCTTAAAAGTTTCAAATACATCAGATTTATTTTTCAGAAAATAAACCCATAACTTTCTGCTTGAGTCATCAATAAAAGTGATGTAGTACCTTGAACCTCCAAGGGATGCAACCGGAGAAGGCCCCCACAAATCAGTGTGTACTAATTCCAATTTTTCAGCCTTCGGTGTCCTGCCAATTTTCAAGAAACTCACATTTTTCTGCTTTCCTAAGATGCAACTTTCACACATGTCAAAATCAATGGACTTCAATTCTGGTAGTTTTCCTTTTGACAGCAGCATCTTCATCCCTTTTTCACTCATGTGATCAAGTCTGCGGTGCCATAGGCTTGTATCAGTACTTGCATCAGCAACTGCAATTGTGTCTCTTGGATGTGAGGTCATATATAGAGTACCAGTCTTCTTTCCACGAGCCAATACCCTAGCTCCCTTTGTAACCTTCCAAGTACCACCAACAAATAGTATTGCATGTCCTTCATCATCAAGTTGTCCAACAGAAATTAGATTCCTCCTCAGGTTAGGAATATGTCAAACTTTCTCCAGTAACCAAACAGATCCATTGAGCAACAATATCCGAACGTCTCCCATACCTACAACATCCAAGGCTGAACCATCAGCCAAATACACCTTACCAAAATCACCTGTAACATAATTCTGTATGATTTCTCGATGTGGAGTGGTATGAAATAAAGCTCCTGAGTCCAAAACCTACTCATCAAGTGGACTGTCTATTGCAAGAAGTAATGCATCCTGTACCTCTTCTGTTACAGCATTAGCAGAACCATCTTCATTTTTTTTCTTAGGACTTTTGCATTGCCTCCTAAAGTGACCTGTTTTCCCACAGTTCCAGCATTGTACTTGTTGGCCTGATCTAGATTTGCTTCTATTCCGATTAGAATTTCTGGATTTTGATCTACCCCGGTTTGAATTTCTGTCATTACCTCTGTCTCTTGTCTCAAGGTTTAGGGTAGAACCAGATCTTAAGGTTTCACCTGCATCTCTTCTGCGAATCTCCTTAGCCAGAATTAAATCTCGGATGTCATTGTACTTCAGCTTTTCCTTTCCCATAGAATTGCTTACTATCATCCTCATTGCCTCTCAACTGTTTGGCAAAGAAGCCAAAATGATTAGTGCACGGATCTCATCATCAAAATCAATTTCTACAGATAACAATTGATTTGTGGTAGTATTAAATTCATTCAGATGTTGTGCTACCGATGCATTCTCTGCCATCTTCAAATTGAACAATTTCTTCATCAGATGCACCTTGTTGTTTGCAGACGGCTTTTCATACATACCGGACAAAACCTTCATCAGATCTGCTGTGGTCTTCTCCTTTACAACATTGTGTGCAACAGACCTAGACAGATTTAACCTGATAACTCCCAGTACTTGTCTGTCAAGAAGAGCCCATTCCTCAACCTTCATAGTCTCAGATTTTGTCCCTAAAAGAGGCAGATGCAATTTCCTCCCATAGAGATAATCTTCAATTTGCATCCTCCAATACACGAAGTCTGTGCCATCAAAATTTTCTATTCTAGACGCCTTTCCTGCTTCCTCTGCCATTGCTCCCACTCAAGCCTAACCCTAGGCTCTGATACCAATTGTAGAGAATTAACCCGAATTCCCAACCTGTGAGAAACAAAAAAATAGAGAAAACACACGCCATATTATTCGGGTCGGGTCGGGTCGTCGAACCGGATCAAACAAAACTAGACTTCACAAAGCCCAACATTGACTTTATAAAACCTCAAGAGAGTGTTAACTTATTTCTTAAAAGATTACATAGAAAGTGTCATTTTGTGAAACTTTCGCAACAGATGGATGAAATTTAACCTTTTTTTTTTCGTAAATTATACAAGCAACTATATAAACTTAAGCATCGGACCATGTAATATCCAATCCACCCCAATCATAACGAGGCACACCCAATGCTTCCTACGCAGCTTTGGAAACATCAATAATGTTATTAGAACATGGAGGCCATAATCATGGTTTGAGTCACAACACATAGTTGAGTCACACTCATCCATAACCATAGCCACCATGCTCCGCCCATTAGCATTAATGTTGAAGTTGTTAAGGCACCGTCTCTTTTTGTTGAACCATCCGGTCGATAATGCCACAACGGGTGTGTCATCAAAGTGGTATTGATTGTCACATTTTGGTGGGCCACTGCCATCTCCACCATTCCCAAAGCTGTTGAGGGTGGGATATGCCTTAGTGTGTCTAGACACCAGTGGTGAACAAGTGTAAGTTGTGTACATCTTGCCATCAACACAACAATCTGAGTCATTCGTTGGGTTGCATTGGTTAAGAGGAGGCTTCTTTCCCCCTAATTCTGCCACTTGGACGGCATTGTTGAGCTTCAAAATCTATACAGTTTGTTAATAGGAGAAGGACTAGTAGGAGAAAGGATTCCATTGAGAACAAGCTCTTCCTTCACTTACTATCCCTTGCTCTTGTTGGGAAAAAATCCTAATCCTCTCAATGTCTATGTGTGAATTAAAATTAATGACTACCAAGCAATAGCAATATTATGGAAACAAAAAAAATTCCAGCAAGCACCACATACGTGAAAAACCCTCTAGGCATTGTTGAGCTTCAAAATCTATACAGTTTGTTAATAGGAGAAGGACTAGTAGGAGAAAGGATTCCATTGAGAACAAGCTCTTCCTTCACTTACTATCCCTTGCTCTTGTTGGGAAAAAATCCTAATCCTCTCAATGTCTATGTGTGAATTAAAATTAATGACTACCAAGCAATAGCAATATTATGGAAACAAAAAAAATTCCAACAAGCACCACATACGTGAAAAACCCTCTAGTGTAGAGGGAAAAACCACGGGGCAGCTCCGAAAAATATCCACTATGAAATAGAGATTACAACTATCGAGTTTATGCTAAACTTGAGTCCACAATAAATTGGATATACAACAAATAAATCTCAAGGAGTAAATACAATCTCACCACAAAGCCAGTAGCAAAATCTTTCTCTGAATACTCCAACTCTCCATGGTTGTAGCACTCAAAAACTCCATGAAAACTCCACCAATTTATCTTCCTTGTGTGTAAATTGAGTAAAGAAAAATGTCTCCTTTTTATTTTTCACTCTCTCACACTCTTACTGTGTTTCTCTCTATCTCTTCACACGGACTGCACCTCTCAAGTGGCTGAATATCTCTTTGTGTTTTTGCTCACTCTAGAACTCACACAATGGCCGAATATGGCTCTCTGTTTCAGCTCTCTACAAGGCCGAATGGCCTTAGCCTTTTTCTTCTTCTTTTCTTTTCCTTCAGTGAGTCCCACACGCCTTGCATCACTTCTCATCAAGAAAAGTCAGACCACTCCCATGCTTTGGTCATTTCTCAATAAATGAAAGAGTTGCTTTGAAGACTTTTGGAACAAGCTCATAAATGAGCTTTGACAAAATGTGTGTGCTGGAATCCAAAGGGTGTCACGTGCACCCAACAGCTCTTTCTAGTTTCTACTTGTGTTCTTGTTTTTAAGTTGTGATTTTCCATGTTAGTTTTGTTGGCTTTAATTTTGTGCCAATTTGATTGCAATTCTTTCAATCATTTACTTATATTTTTGTTGGGTATATTGTATATGGGTTTAGTGTCTAGTTGGTGAAGATTTGCTTAAAACAGTAGCTTTGGCAACTTGGTGGTAGCTCACTGGCGAATGGGTCAACCCGCCAGATGATCACGTGAGCAACTCATGCAGCACATGGAGTTTGAAATTTTGTTATGTCAGGTGGCTAGTGACTGGCTCACGGGTAGGCCAACTTGCCAGTGAGTTGCCAGGCACACTGATAGCTGTTTTTCTGTGTGACTCTTGGCCTCTTTCACCCACATTATATATACCCTCATTACTTATAAAATTATAAAAAGAGTTTTAGAGAGAAAACTCTAGAAATCTATTTGAGAGTTAGCGATTGTCATCCAACAATCCACTACACATTTTTCTTAGTTTTCTTCCGGTAAGATTGGGTCTTTGCCAAATTTAGTCGGTAAGGTTTGGTGGTGCAATTGAGCTTAATTGCAGGATTTGGTAAGCTAGCAAAGACAAGACTCCGTGAAGTCCATTGGTAATTGAAGCTTAAAGGGCTCAAATACTTTGGGTAGCTTAGGCTTGGAGTGTCTTTGAGTATTCATGTATTCCAACTGATTTGCTAGTGAATTATTTCGGCTTGTCGGGCCACAGAGAGGTTTTTCCACCCGGTTCTCCAGTTTTTCTCTTCAATAACACATTCGTGTTATCTCGTGTTTGCACTCTCTTCTCCCTTACTTCTTGTGTTTATATTGCTTGTCTATTATGTATGCACATGCTTTAGTTTGTGGTTTCAGTTGATTATTAGCTATTACATATATTCCGCTTTTAATTGTGTTAAGCATAAAATTAATCAAGCCATAATTTGTTCTTGGGAGTCTTAATTGGCTCCAGTTATTAGACTAGCGAGCTTTCACTTGTGTTCAATGCTTGATGTGTGGATGAACTTCTAAGTAGGTTTATATAGCAATCAACTGCGCCGCGGGCCAATTTTTTTAGTGTTATGAGCAGAGCTCCATATTAACGTATCAACCACGGCATGAATCTTGTTAAACTTAAATTCAACTTTCTAGAATTCACTTTTGTTTTTGAATTGTGAAAGCTGATTTGTATGTGTTGCTAACTATCAAAGGGGTCATAATTTGAACTAAATTTACCCCTGAATGCTGAATATTCATGCCCCTATTGCTTTCTTTGGTTGGCACAAAACGAAAAAGTTGTCATCCTTGACGACCTGACTTCTAATTTTTCCACTGCTTTTGATGGTCCTTATATCTTACTTCATCAACATTATCACATTTGAACTTGCTCGGCATATTTATGATAGCAGTGGCGGTATGGTTATCTTGTCCACATTGAGGTTGAAATTGAAATTAAAATGTAGATAGGGAAAAAAAAATTTCTCACAGAAAATTTCAATAGTGACACAAAATAGAAAGTCCGAACATACCTAAAACTTTTTCTCCCAATCAGGGCAAGGAGGATTCCCTTTTCTCTTAATCTCTTACCACAAAACACAATAGTTCTAGTCTTCTAGTATCAAATTGAAGGAACCTTCTTGATATAAAAAATAAATTCACCTAAATTTTTTTTTAAAAAGTAAATCCTTTGATTAAAGATAAAGAAATAGTAATTTCAAAAAAATAAAAAAATAAAAAAAATAAAAGGGTCATATCAAGTGTATAAAACTCCCACTTTTTATAGATTTTGATGATAGAAGTCATGGTAGGATGTCGAGAAGCTAATTCCAGGACTCAAACCCATAACTTGTTGCTTTTAGTGAAATGCACTTGCTATGCACACAATTTTTTAAAGAATGTACCAAATTTTGTACATTCAACACACCCAATTTTTTGATGTGTGGACATTTAGATGCTATTATGTTTCTTTGGCTTAAGCTCCAAGAATTTTGGTGGACAAACATTCTGACAAATTATTTTCAATCAATCTATCATCCGTCCAATTCGATCATTCATGGGCATACTTCAAGGCATTTTTGAGGTATTTTCATAGGCTTATGTTCCAAACTTATGGCATCTTCAAATTCCTACCTTGATTTTAGGGGGTGTGTTAAACATATTGAATTATGTGTTAATGTAACCCATTTATATTGTAAGCCAATATAGGGTTAACCATGTTGAGGGCCAATTTTTTGCGAAGGTTCACATAGAAGCTAGTCAACAAAAAAGTCCAAAAAAATTTTGGCCCATGCCTTCCTTACTTGTACGTTTTTAGACTCCTTAAAACACAAATTGTTTAACCTAGTTATTTAGTCAAGTGATTACTTAGATAAATTATTCAGATCTAGGTTAACACATTCAAATCATATCATGTAAATAATGCGGAAATATAAAGAATACACGGTATGATAACTCAAGAAAACCAAACCGGTAAAAAACCTGGGGAGGATTTAACCTAGCTATTCTCAAGGTAAAACAGATTCACTATGAAAGAATTGAAGTTTGTATAATAAGACTTAGACCACTAACATCCTATTGCTACCTCAAGTAGAAAACTTACTATCACGACCACATGATAACTTCGAGTTCACGGACTACTTCTTTCCTTGATCCATTGCAACCACAAGTACTCCTACTTGTGATTTTGAGACTCCACTCAAAGGTTTTAGATCTTCTTTAAGTTCTTTAAGCAGCAACTGAAGCGATCACCAAGTTCTTGATATGAATCTTAATCTTGATAACCCTAAATATGTATGAAGGTAAACACCTCTAGATCTCACAAGAGATTCAACACACAGCACATCAAAGACCTCTAAAATGTAGCTAGGGTTTTTTCCTTTTATACTTGGAGTAAAACATAAAACCCTACACGTTATACGAGCTTAGGCTGAGTTGGAAAATTCTGCAGAAAATTATTCTGCACGAGGTTCGATCGATCGAGTCTAATTTTCGATCGATCGAGCCTTGCAGATTTAACCAATAAATCCTGCAATCACTCGATTCCAACTTTTACAAATAAACACACTTTGAGCAAGCCTAAACCTAGACTTTATGTTTTGATCATAGTTTGCCAACATAATACATAATGAAGTTCTAATACATTTAGTTCCTAAAGTCTTAGAACCTAACATTACTCTATCTCATTCTCATCCCATCTAGTTTGAGCTCATTTGAAGGAATCTCTTTTGGGTGAACTTTTGGAGGTGTGGTTTGGAGGGCCCATGAGAGGATTTTGATACACTTTTGAGCCCAAAGGATGAAGAATGATGTGGGCTTGGGGAACATGCACTTCCATGGGCCATGAGTGTCTCACTTGTAAGTCAAAAACAAAAAAACAAACATTGGCAGTAAATTCCATATTTTACTCTTAGTCTTGGCAGTGAATGTGAGAATTTGTGAGAGAAAATTCTGTATTGCATTAATTAGAAACTGAATGTACAAGAGGTATATATACAAGGACTGAGTTAACTAACTCCTAACTAATTCCACATTATACGGATCTAACCCCTACAACCAATCAGATCATTACACGTGTTTATACATAAAATAACTACTAATTGAACTAATTCTAAAGCTACAAGTCGTATCAACCGCTTTAGAGTAAAAAAAAACTTTTCGTATAGCTGTCACAGCTGCAACTCTTCCAATACTCTGTTTTGGTGCTCTGCCTCTCTGCCTGAAGCAACATTTTCAATCAATCAGTGCTTGTTCAACCTTCTTCAACCTGAGTCTTTAAGCTTGTCCTTCTGATAGTAAATTCCATATATATATATATGATGTTTTAGCAGTACAATAAAAACAGAGGAATAGATTGACTATTATAGTTGTTAAAAAAAAAGTTATAAAACAGAGGCATAGGTTGACTATTATAGAAAATAAAAATAAAAAGTGTATATTTTAAGATGATTGATTGTAATACAACTGCCATAGCAATAGCAATAGCAAAAGATATATACGTTAATAGACGTAAAGGTCAACGTCGTATGTCTATATCATATGAAAAAAATAAGAACAAAGCAAATTTTTGTTTGTGTGTACAAGGTGTTTTCATTGGAAGTTCTTGCGTCTACAAGGAACTCTTTTTTTTTTTTTTTTTGATAAGATCTACAAGGATCTCTTGGTTGACAATGATTTACATTGTTTTGGCTGAATAAAATAATATTCATTTTGATGTCTCAATTTAAGCTTAAAACATCAAGACTACCATTCAATAACATCAACACATGACAAGCTTCGTTACGAAAAATTGATAGCTAAAAAAAATAAATGTTTTTTCTTTGTGTTTCAATGTCAGAGAAGTGGTTGCAGTACAGTAAAGCCAATACGGACACACCTTTTCTTTTGAGGAATGTTTTGCAATTTTTTAAAAGGCTTGTTGTACGTTAAAAATTGAGATTCTGGACATGTAAAGTTCCAAATTATGCTTGATTGAATCTCAAGATCGTATAGGACATATACTGTTTCCTCTTATTGAAAGAAACAAAGGCCATCGATAATACAGATGCGCAAACGACACATCAGAATATACAATTGTGCAGGCATATTAATTGACCTGCCCTTTTATATATGATTTTTGAGATTCAAGTTGCTGTGTCGAGCTGTTCCTTTTCATGATACTTCTAGCACCAACTGAAACTTCGAAGATTCAAAAAATATATATATTATAAAAAACTTAAGGCATGTCGTAATATGAATTAAAGATAGCTATTTTGGGAAGTTTATCACTATAAATATCCTACTCCCAGTTTAACATCTTCACACTAAGCATCACCAAAGCAACAGGGAAAAGAAAATAGAAGATGAAGAATCAAATTTGATCTAGCGTCTTTTTTCTCTTCTTCTTCTTGTTTCGAATTGGTCAAAAGTTGAAGCTCAGACTTGCAAGCCTAGTGGCAAGTTAAGGGGGAAAAAGCCTCCTCGAGGACAATGTAACCCAGAGAATAACTCTGAATGCTGCGTCCCAGGAAAACATTACACAACCTTTAAGTGTTCACCGCCAGTGTCCATCCACACACAGGCCAAGCTAACCATCAACAGCTTTAAGAAAGGTGGGGATGGTGGTGGACCGTCTGAATGTGACAATCGGTACCACTCTGATAACATACCTGTGGTGGCACTGTCAATAGGATGGTTCAACAATAGGAAGAGATGTTCAAGATTTATTACCATCCATGGCAATGGAAGGAGTGTTAAGGCCAAGGTAGTTGATGAGTGTGACTCCACTAAGGGGTGTGATGCTGACCATGATTACCAGCCTCCATGTCATAACCATATTGTTGATGCCTCTAAAGCCGTTTGGAAGGCTTTGGGAGTGTCAAAAAGTGACTGGGGCGAGTTAGATATATTCTGGTCTGATGCTTAATTAATTTCCACCATATTTGACGTACACTGTGGGAGATTGAATGTTAATTAATTTGTTGTGGTTAAAGTATGTGTCTAATTAATACTACTTGAATAAAAGTGGGGAGGGAGGGGGTTATTTTTGTGGTTTCTTTTCCACTTTCTATTTCTGCGTTTTCCAAAAGTAATTGGTGATTTGCCTTGGTGCACTACTCATGCAAGTGCATCTTCAATATTCTTTTTATTTATTTTCTCTCTGTTTGCAAGATTATAATGTGAATGAATATATGTACGAGAAATTCAGTTTCTTTGCTCACCAAATTCATGAAAAAAGAAACTCTGGAGTGTTCAAAACATATAAGAGCACCATAGTATTAAAGAAAATAGCGACAAACGTCCTGCTACACACAAGTTATACACACCCATAAAATGCATTAAAAAGTCACGATTTTGAAGTCATATTGAAGTCACGATTACGTTACAATGTGCATATAATAAACACCACTCTAAAAAAAATTAAATTGAACTATCAAAGTCCCTTAAGAAGGGAGCACTAGAAATAGCAAAAGTCTTAAACGTGTCAGCTTTTACTCTCTTCTAAGTGTCTTTGATCACTTCTGTGTGTGTCTAGCTCTGGGACCTGAGCTCTCTTTTTATTTGAAAAAAATGGTGCAAACCGAGTTTCCATTAGTGTGGAACAAGGGTCTCGCACCTATGTACACAAGGACTTACCCTACGTACGTACGTGGTTTCGAAACTGTATACGTAAAACTAGGGTTTTTATTAATATTTTGGCAATCAATTTGTACTTTGCTAGGATGATATTTGCTTCTTTTAATGTCAATATTGAGGATCAATGACTTAAGTTGTACGGGTACAAAATAGAAATGGACTCCTGATGAGTTGGTCTTGATGTGTTCCAACCTCCAAGCAATGGACTCCTGCTCATGTCAAAGCAATACTTTCCCTGCATGAGTTGGTCTCTTGACAATAAGGAAAGCATACTGAAAAATCGTTGTTTAGACCCCTAGTCCGGCTTACTTGCAATATTATCAATTTATTCAATTATTCAATCGGGTAGTTAATTAATCAAGTTCCAGTGCAACATGGATATAAGTAATCACAAGGGTAAGAACAAATATGCATAATCAAGGCCTAATTGAAAAAGAAACTTTGGGGCTAAACCTAACACACCAAGGTAGAAATATATTTTAACATACTTTTAACAAAAAGTTTTCGGCAAAAAGTTAGATAAATTGTTTCCAAACGGACACTAACTTACTAGACCTCCGGTATAGACATTAGATTGAGCTCCCCACTCTTGTTGCTACTGGTTTTTTTTTTTTTTTTCATAAACCTCTTGTTGTTACTTTTGAACCAGCCTTTAATCTTCCCAATGATTTAGTGTTGCGAGTCAATCACCAACCGCCAAACTAATCTCTTGGTTACTTTAAAGCCACATGAAAATTTTGCAATATCTCTGTGGTTTCACAATAGCACTCCAATAACACAAGTGATGATCTTTTGTTTGGGTAGTAAAATCGTCATTCTCTCTGAAATATTAGGGTTTATTATTATTATTTTTAATCTTTAACGGGTAGAGCTTGGGAGTTGAAATGCTACAAAGGGCCTGTGGAAACCAAGTCGGTGGCCTACCTTAACAGTTTCGCTCGATCCAGTGTCGCATGAATGTCAGAAGGAACTTTCTTCCCATCGTTAACTTTCGTGTGTAAATGGTGGGATGATACATACCAAAGTGTGCGTCTAAACGATGGAATTCTACTCTTTTCAATGTGGTATATCTTCCCTCATGGCCGGGTCTTTTAACAACTATGAGAACATGAACATTGCATATCTTGAGGTAACCTTAATTACTGCATGTAATCCACATATTCGGCTATGAAAAATTGATGATTTTACCATTTAACTTGTTTCCCGTGTCCATATCTGCCAAGACCCGTAGTCCCATCGCTATACTTACATAGCCCATGCACCTGCAGGGAATGCCGCTAGTACATATTGTATCAACAAGTGTGACCATCCATAAATGATACATATGTTTGTGTTTAGTAGATGTATCCTCATGTAATTAAGGTTGAACAATATTACCCTTAGATGATGACTGTAGGAAAATAAAAATGTAGTTGCCTTAAAGTTATCGTGGAATTCAAAGTACATTATACACCAACCCATTGACAAATCACTATTTTCATATAAGTTTTTAAAATACGGAAAACATGTTTTGTTTTCATTCAGCCCCTTTAATTAATCAAACCAAACACCAATACCATTTCACATACATCATTCTTGATGCATGCACAGTATCATGGAACATATCCCTGCTAAAATTAAGTCAAATGTTTATTTCATTTATTTGTCATTGAGAAGCATTACTGTATGAGAAGATCGATCCCAACCATGTATTCTACTAAGAAAAATTTCAAGAGGTTCCCCTGGCCTCTACATAGCTCCGTCCCTGACCTATATGCAGCTCGTGCAAGTTATGTGTAGCAAGAAAAATGGCACAAATGCTCTGTCACGAATTTAAGATGATGCTTAAAATAATTGAGCTTCCAATTTTTTTTTTCTTTCTTTGCATCACAGTGAACTCAATTTAGGCCCAATCAATGTTGTTATTTTGCTTGAATTAATCACATTTGCATCTGAAAGCACATTGGCCGCCATAAGATTCTAAAGGACAGATACGGTTTCCTATTTTTTTTTTTTTTTTTTTAATGAAACAGTTTCCCCTTGCTAAATAAACTAATGTCATTGACAAAGACACTGATGTCGTGAAAGCCTGAAGAAAAGCACATACGATGCTCTCTTGATGGAATAAAAACTAAACTGTTAGCTTTAGGTAGTAAATCTCAAATTCACGAGGGATTTCCCTGAATCTACAAGAATAATAAAACTGGAATCCACCAGAAGAAAATTTGACAAAACGTCTGTGTTTATTGATAATAGTTTGATTTGTCTCTAACAGCTACAAAACATATAAATACTGAGAAAAAACGAATAAACCTTAATTCGCACTAATTACGCGATTAGGTGACAAAATACCAAATTTTACCAAAAATGGCAAAATTGAGTTAAATGCAGAATCATAAACTACTGACCTTAAGGGTCGTCCCAAAATAGACAGGATCTTATTCTGACTTTTAAACTAAAAGTTATTAAGGAAAAACAAATATTACTATAAATAGTAAAAACAATGTTTTCGTGGCCTTAATAAAGGAATTAGCCTAAATTTTGGCGACATTCATGGTGACATGAATCTAGATCAAAACGTTGTTTCCCTTCAGCTTGCCAAATTTCATGCAATTCCGACATTGTCATCCCGATGGCTTCTATTGGCACCCCCTTTAATCTTGCATTATGACTTCCTGCGCCCCTGCTGCTCCAGGAAGGCATGTGCTATCTGTTCTACATCAGACACCCTTTAAAACATACAAATCTAAGGCATGTTATGTATATGGTGGCGTAATTGACACGCCCTTTTATTTGATTCTGAGAACCAAGTTGTCTAAGTTGTTCCATTCCATGGTGCATTTAGCACCAAATGATTCTTCAAAGAAATGGTATACTTCCTGAAAATAGAAGACTACAAAAATGTCGTAACTCAAATCAAAGAATGCTATTCTGAGTAGTTAATCTCTTATATATAGCCCACCGCCAGTTTAATTTCTTCACACTAAAAAATCACCAAAGCAATAGTAAAAAAAAAGGATGAAGACTCAAATTTTGTTCTAGCGTCTTTATTCTCTTCTTCCTTCTGCTTCTTGTTACAAAGTGGTCAAGCGTTGAAGCTCAGACTTGCAAGCCAAGTGGCAAGATAAGGGGGATAAAGGCTCCTCCAGGACAATGTAAAACAGAGAATGACTCTGATTGCTGTGTGCAAGGCAAGCTTTACACTACTTACAAGTGTTCATCGCAAGTGTCCAGCCATAAAGAGGCGAAGCTAACCATCAATAGCTTTGAGAAAGTTCGGGATGGTGGTGCACCATCTGAACGTGACAATCAGTACCACTCCGATGACACGCCTGTGGTGGCACTGTCAACGAAATGGTTCAATAATATAACCAAAGATGTTTAAACTATATTACTATCTATGGCAATGGAAGGAGTGTTCAGGCCAAGGTGGTTGATGAGTGTGACTCAACTATGAGGTGTGATGCTGACCATGATTACCAGCCGCCATGTCCTAACAATATTGTTGATGCCTCTAAAGCATGTGGAAGGCCTTGGGAGTGCCAGAAGAAAGTGATGATTGGGGAAAATTAGATATAACCTGGTCTGATGCTTGAATTAAATTCTACCATATTTAAATATACCATGCGAGAGTGGAGCTTAATTTGTTGTGATTGTTATTGTTGTGTGTATGTATTACCTACCTAGCAAAAAGAAAGGATAGATACGTTTGTGTATAATAGTAATGCGAAGTATATATGAATACAGTGGTGTTTATTTTTATTTTTTTATTTATTTCCTTTTTCTACTTATATTTCTTGGTTATTCCAAAGTATTTGGTGCACTAAATTATATTTCGACCAATTACAAATGCCAGATACTACAATTGGGTTCCACTACCATTATTCAGAGACCAATATAAATTTGCCAAGTGTCATTGAAACAAAAGTATTAAAAAGCATGCAATAGCCAATCACATGTCGACACGTGGTGGCAATGATACAGGTAATCCAATCAAGTGTTGACAAGTGTCGTCTTGAAAATTAGGACATTTTGGTCCATTTATTCTAATTCAGTCTACTTCAGTCCATTTCAATTGTAAACTCTACTAGTAAATAACTAAATGAATTAATTTATTAATTATTTTGTCCAAATCTATTAGAAAATGAAGTCATTTAATTTTTTTTTTTTTAAGTTAATATTAATAAAACAATAAGATATTTTAATGGGTGCCCTTGGGGCATATGTTAATTGACCATTTTAAGAAAGTCTTGATAACACTTTCATGGGAAAAATAAAAAACTATGAAAAAAATCAATTGCTTTTTCGTCCATAAAAAATTTCTTAAAATAATTCATAAACTAATGGCCTTAGGGCATTCATTAACTTTCCCCTTTAAATAATGTATCTTATGAATGTTTTTATTTAAATTTTTAATAGTAAAAAGAACATTTAAACGATATTGTTTACTACCTAAAAAATTTACAAAGTGATATGATTTGTTAGTTTTACATCAACAACATAATTAATAAATTTCTAATTATTTTTTAGTGATATTGTAGTTAGTGCAAATTTTAGTACATATAAGTCTAAAAAATCTATATATATAAAAGTTGAAATATAATATTTATTGTTGCTACTCTCATTTTGAGCCACATTAGCGTAGCACTTCAGTCTATTTGGTCCAGTTTGGTCAACTTCAGTTCATTTCTGTTAGTGTATAGCTTAGACTAGATTAGCCCATTGGGCTTAGCCCAGTATACTGTACTTGTAGTTTACTCATATTACTTGTACTGCACACATACCTAGCCTATATAAGGCTCTCTATTGTACATTATTATTTACACATCAATATACAGACTATTCAGTGTTTCTCTCTTTATATTGTTAACATGGTATTAGAGCCATTCCTCTAACTTTTTGGTTCTTGTGGAAATCTCCGGCATACTTCCGCTGCCTTCGCCTTCATCCAGTAGTCACTGTCAAAAGCAAGTCACCGCCGTCACGCCCACAGTCCTTGCAACTCTCGGATCTCATCGTTCTGTTCATCCAACTGCCAAAGCAAAGGTATAGAGTGACAGAACAGCCAATCCCGAGCAAAACCCAACCAAGAACAGCCAAAAAGGACCTCACATGCGCGGCTAGAAGTTTCTGACTGTCAAACATGCGCTCCACGCGCCGCCACACGCCACCAGAAGTGCACACGCGCCCCACGCGTCGGACTTCGATCCGCCAAGCTCCTTCACTCGCACCACGCGCTCCACGCGCCTGAGGCTACCAGCGTCAGCCCTAAGCTGACGTCATCCTGCTTACGTCAGCATCTCGCGTCGTCCGCCTACATTAGCACACGTCAACAGCTGACTTTGACCATTGACCACCACTATTGACCGTTGACATTTTGACCAAAGTCAAAATTTTTCAACAGGGCCTATCTTGCTCAATTTTTCATGTAGATTCCGATTTTGGGCTCCGTTTCTGCATTTGAGGTCTCAAAATCCCACTTTTTGGTCATTTTCTTTATTATGGCTCAACAAAACAAACGAGATATCATACGTCCTATCACCATTATGTTGGATGGTCCTACTAGCTATCATGCATGGTCTCAGAATATGACTGTCTTTCTCAAGGGTCGTAAACTGTGGAGATATGTGACTGGTTCAATACCTAAGCCAGTACCAAAACCTCAGTCCAAAGTCACAACTGCTGAAGATGCCTCTAAAACTGCTGTTACAGCTGATGATTATGAAAAACGCCTCGAGGAATGGGAGAGTATTCAGAGTAAGCTCTTGTCTTGGTTTATCAATATCTCTATTCCTTCCATTCATAATCTTCTTCCTCGTCTTGAGACTGTTGAGACTGTTTGGAAATTTATAACCGATCGCTATAATTGCACTAATGATTCAAGCCTGGAGTTCCACATTGAATCAAAACTTTATCAAATGCATCAAGAGACAGGTCAGTCTATTTCTGATTTTTATTCTTAGACTTCTACTATGTGGGAACAACTTTCTGCTGTAGATCCTCCACTAGTGTGTTCTAAGGACATTGAGCTCTTTGTCAAATATCGAGATTGCCGTAAATTTATGCACTTCATGATGGGTTTACGTGAGGATTTTAAGCCTACTAGGGCTTCTTTGCTTAGCCGGTCTCCTACTCCTTCTCTTGATGCTGTAGTAAAGGAGCTCATTTCTGAGAAGAACCGTTGGCCTACTCATCACATGTCATCATCTGATCATGTATTGGCTACACCATCTCCACAGCCTCCCATTACTGCATTCACTGCTCCTCCACGAATAAACTCTAGGCGTCCCATCTATCAGTCTTCCAAAGGTACTCGCTGCGAGTTTTGCCATGCCAAAGGCCATGACATCTCAGTTTGTCGCAAACTGTAGAAATTTATGCAAGAGCAAAATAAAGCTTCTCTTCCTCAGGCAGCTACTGTATGTCCTTCAGATCCATCAGTTCCTACAGGTCCATCTTTGGCTTCCCAACTTACTACAGCTGATATTAAAGCAGTAATTCAACAGGTTTTATCCCGAACTTCCATTGCCCTTTCTGTCACCTCAGGTAAATAACCTTAGTTTTTTTTTTTTTTATACTGCATGTTGTAACCATATGACTCCTGATGAATCTCAATTTTTTGATAAGGCACCCTTAGAACACCCCATCACCATTTACACTGCTGATGGAACTCCTATGCCTGTTAGTTATAAAGGAACAATCTCTTCTCCTTGTTTATCCCTTAGTGACACTTTTCATATCCCAAAGTTATCCCTCAATTTGCTTTATGTTGGTCAACTTTGTGAATTAGGCATAGATCTTCTATTTACTAATCATGGTGTGGATGTGCAGGATCCCCGGATGAGTCAAGTGCTTGGGACAAGCCGTAAGGTTGGTCGTATGTTTGAGGTTCATGACTTGAAGATTCCTTCACAAGTTGTTTCTGCAACTGCTACCACTGCCACCCCCTCACCTGATCTATGGCATGCTTGTCTTGGTCATTCATCCTTATCTCGTCTTCAATTGTTAGCTTCTCAAGGTCATTTAGGTTCAGTTAAGTTTCAAAAATGTGATTGTACTTCCTGTCATTTTGGCAAACAAACAAAATTGCCCTTTAATAATAGTGACTCCTTTTCTTCTGCACTTTTTGATCTTATACATTCTGATATTTGGGGTCCTGCACCTATTCCCACTGAGGGGGGATATAGATATTTTGTCATATTTGTGGATGATTTTTCTCGATATACTTGGATTTATCTGCTTCACCATAGGTCTGAACTTGTGTCTATTTACTAAACATTTCATAAAATGATTGAAACACAGTTCAATCGCACTATTAAAGTCTTTCGATAAGATAATGCTCAAGAATATAATGATAAATATTTCCTATCCTTCTTAGACAGTCATAGGACCCTTACTCAGCGGTCTTGTCCTTACACCTCTTAACAAAATGGTCGTGCAAAACGAAAACATCGTCACATTCTTGATGTTGTCCGCACCCTTCTCATTTCTGCCTCTCTTCTTGAGTACTTTTGGGGTGAGGCCGCACTCACTGCTGTGTACACCATTAATTATATTCCTTCACCAACTACACACAACAAATCACCATTCGAGCTTCTCTATGGTCAAACCCTTGACTACTCCTCTCTTTGGGTTTTTGGTTGTGCTTGCTTTGTCTCTTTTCCTCCTCATGAATGAATAAAGCTCCAGCCTCGTGCTCGTCTCTGTTGTTTTCTTGATTATGGTGTATCTCAAAAGGGGTTTCGCTGCTATGATCCCATTTCTCATTGCCTTTGTGTCTCCCGTCATGTTGAGTTCTGGGAACATCATCCTTTCACGAGTCTTCAACAATTTCCTGCATCCTCTTCCTTTGAATCCCCCATTTTTACCTATCTTTTCCTCCCTCTCTATACTGAACTTGTGGAGGATTTTTCGACATCAACTGCCTCTCCAGAAGACTCATCTCCGGTTCTGTCCCTAGCATATGACCCACCTGTCTTGGATCCTATGGCACCATCCTCTCCTGAGTCTCCTGTTGGTCCTGAACTTCGTCGTTCCACTCGAGTAAGAATTCCTCCCCCTTATCTCACTGATTATCACTGCTCTTTTGCTCTTTCCACCCTCTATGAACCTCACACCTATCGTGAGACCCATACTGACCCTCTTTGGCAACAAGCTATGAACGAAGAACTAGATGCCCTTCATAAGAATCATACTTGGGATATGGTTGATTTGCCTGCTGGTCAGTCTGTAGTAGGTTGTAGGTGGCTTTACAAGATCAAGACCAAGGCTGATGGGTCTGTTGAACGATACAAGGCTCGCCTAGTTGCTAAGAGCTTTACTCAGGAGTATGGCATTGACTATGAGGAAACATTTGCTCCTGTTGCTTGCCTTACATCTGTCAGATGTCTTATTACTGTGGTTGCTGTTCGCCGTTGGCCTCTTTATCAAATGGATGTGAAGAATGCTTTCCTCAATGGAGACCTCCAAGAAGAGGTGTACATGCAACCACCTCCTGGCTATCCACACTCAGGCAGTCAAGTTTGTCGCCTTCACCGTGCTCTTTATGGCCTCAAGCAGGCTCCTCGAGCTTGGTTTGAAAAGTTTAGCTCAGTTGTTGCTTAGCAGGGTTTCACTTCGAGTCCTCATGACACTACTCTCTTCGTCCGAAGATCTTTTGCTGGTATCACTCTTATTCTTCTTTATGTTGATGATATGATTATTATTGGAGATAATTCTGCAGGAATCCGCTCTCTTCAGCACTTCCTTAGTCAGCATTTTGAGATGAAAGATCTGGGCACTCTCAGCTATTTTCTTGGGCTTGAGGTTACCTTATCCTTTGATGGATACTATTTTTCCCAAGCTAAATATGCTTCTGATCTTCTCTCCAAAGCCGGTATCACCGACAACAAGACTGTTTTCACTCCCTTGGAATACAATGCAAAGCTCACACCCTTGGATGGTGAACCTATATTCGATGCTACTTGCTATCGTCAGTTGGTTGGTAGTCTAATCTATCTCACTGTTACTCGTCTGGATATTTCACATGCTGTGGGTATGGTTAGTAAGTTCATGGATGCCCCTCATTCTGTCCACTATGCTGCCGTTCTTCGGATTCTCCGATATGTCAAGGGCACACTTTATCATGGTCTACACTACTCCTTTCGGTCTTCTCTCGAGCTTCATGCTTATTCAGATGCAGACTGGGCAGGTGATTCGACTAATCGATGCTCTATCACAGGTTTCTATTTCCTGTTGGGTACTTCTCTTGTCTCGTGGCATAGCAAGAAGCAGGATGTTGTTTCCCGTTCCTGTACTGAGGCTGAGTATCGTGCCCTTGCCGACACCACATGCGAGCTTGTCTAGCTTCGCTGGCTCTTGGCTGACATTAATGCTCCACAGCCCTCTGCCACTCCTCTTTATTGTGACAATCGTAGTGCTATCTACATTGCTCATAATGATGTCTTCCATGAACGCACCAAGCACATTGAGATCGACTGCCACATCACTCGCCAACATCTCAAGCAAGGCAATTTCAAGTTGTTCTCCATCTCCTTTGCTGACCAACCTGCTAATATCTTCACCAAGAGTCACCCGCCTGGTCGTCTTTGCGATCTTATATCCAAACTCCAGTTGACTTCCTCCTTGCCACTTCGAGTTTGAGGGGGGATGTTAGTGTATAGCTTAGACTAGATTAGCCCATTGGACTTAGCTCAGTATACTGTACTTGTAGTTCACTCATATTACTTGTACTGCACACATACCTAGCCTATATAAGGCTCTCTATTGTACATTATTATTCACACATCAATATACAGACTATTCAGTCTTTCTCTCTTTATATTGTTAACAATTTCGGTCCAATTTGGTCCACTTCAGTTCAATTCAATTCATTTTAGTCCACTTTGGACTATTTGTGCTTTAAATTGAGTGACTAATAGAACTCATTTTTTAATCTTTAGGAACTAAAATCGCTCACTTGAAATTTCAGAGACTACAAGTACTCAACGTGTGAACTTTAGGAACTTTAAATGTATTTTGGCCTAAATTTTATGTTTGTAATTAACATGGTATTTTATTTTAAAATTTGGGGTTTTCTTTATTTAAGCTTGGTTTTTCAAAACAAACAACACCTAAATGGAACTGAAAATCATAATTTGACTTGAGGCATGTTAAATTATAGCCAGATTAATTTATGGCATGCTAAATTTTAAGCATCTGAATAACTAGTAAGTAAAATAGTTAATTTGGGATTTTAGAGTTAAAGAAACTTTTGAATGAATAGGCATAAGTGTGAGATTAAAGACGTTTTTATTTAGATGCTATTATGCTTCGTTGGCTTAGGCTCCAAGAATTTTGGAGGACAAACAATCAACAAATTATTTTCACTCGATCCGTCATCCAGTCAATATCATTTATATATGGTCACTCTCAAGGCATAAATTTTTTTTAGATAGTTATAATATACTGTTAATCTCACAATTTGAACCCTCCACCCCCTTAGACTCCAAGCATTTTGGGTATGGAGAAGTGCCAATTAAGGTACAAAACTCTTCACTCTTAAAGCATTTTGGAGATATCATCATAGCTAGGCTTATATTCCGAACTCAAGGCATCTTTGAACCTCTACCTTGATTTTGAGAGGGAATGTTAAAGATATTGAATTTAAGTGTTAATGTAATCCATGTATATTGTAAGCCCATAGGGTTAACCCTATTGAGGATCAATTTTTTGCAAAGGCTCACTTATACGCCCAGTCAACAAAACAGTCCAAACAATAGTTTAGTCCCGTGCCTTCTTCGCTCTATCTTGTTCTCATTCAATCTGATCCAGGCCCATTTGAATGGATCTCTTTTTGGTGAACTTTTGCAGGTATGATTTGGAGGGCTTAAGAGAAGATTTTGATACACTTTTGAGCCCAAAGGAAGAAGAAGCATGTGGGCTTGGAGCACATGCACTTTCATAAGCCATAATATTCGAGTGTCCCACGTGTAACTCAAAAGCTAAGAAACAGCTATATGTTACAAATTCTGTACTCTACTTCATTCATTGAATAATAAGTGACTTGAGATTGAAAGTCCCCTGTACAAAAACATGAAAAAATTAAATAAATAATTGTGTTACAGGCTTTTAGCATTATGACAAAAAAAAGAAGAAGTAATAATTATAAAACAAAAGACATAGGTTAACTATTATAGCTGTTAAAAAAAGTGTATATTTTAATACAATTGATTGTAATACGGCTGTTATATAATATAACAGCTGTTACACCGCCTAATATTTTTTAGGGATAATTAAAACTTACCTACCTATAGTTTGTCTCAAATTTAACTTACCTACCTGTGGTTTCATTTTTAACACTTTACCCACTCGTGGTTAATTCCGTCAATGCTCCGTAACCCACCACTAAATATTCCGTTACTCTAACACTTTTTGTCCAAAAATTTAAAAAGAAATCAGATCAAACACTCCTCTCCCATGCTCTCTCTCATGCCTGCTCATCCATTCTAAACCGAGAATTGACTGGGTTTTGTTTGTGCAAGAACACCGAGGAAGGAGACCCATGGATTCTGGAAGAAGGAGACACACGGATTCATGTTTGGGAATATTTTGGTCTTGAATCCGTTCAGATTTCTCTTTACTTGGTGAGCTACTTTAGATGTTCTGAGCATGAATTTTTTATTTTTCTTTTACTTTCATATGCTCTTTTCCTCTTATTCTAGGTAGATTTAATATTTGAAACCTAGGTTTTAAATTTTTTTTTTTTTTTTTTTAAATTGGGTTTCTGCAAAGTAAAAGTGGCCATGTTTTAATTTTGACATGTTCTTTTACTTTCTGGTTTCTGCAAAGTGGCCATTGAACCAAAAATTCGGCCATTAAATTAGCTATGATTTTGGGAGTTTCGTAGATTGGCCAAGTTATCTAGCTTTATTAAAATTAGCAAGTGGGAATGGGATTGCCCTGTTGCCAGGTTTAAGCGGCTGGTTACTATCAAAGATAATTGTTTTGAGGTTCAAATTAATGGGAATGAAATTGGGTTTCTGCAAAGTGGTGTTTTGTATTGCTGAGTTTTGCTGTCAAAGCAGCGAGAGTTTATTCCAATGCAGCAGAATTTTTTTGGTATTACTGAGTTTTCAAAGAAGCAGATTTGCAAAACTTCAAACTTGCAATAGAAACCTTGTAATAGAAGCAACAAGCAGCAGGCAGAACTTGCAGGGAGGATTTAATGCTTTTTTAACCACCAAGGGTCTAGCATAATGGAGATATTTTCTTGCAAGTTGCAATTATCAAAAGACTGGTCTAAAAAGTTAATTTGCGGTGGCTTTGTTGCTTGGGGAAAAATGCCTTATTGCTTGTGTAGCTAATGCTGTTACTTTTTAGTGCTAGCTATTATTCACTTTACATGCCCTCTATAAAGTGCTATATGCTGAGCTTCATGAAGACCAGGCAAAGGGTTGACTGTACTCATTGTCATGTGATGTTGAAGGGGGTCTCCCTTGGTGCAAGGGGTCTGTATATCATTCCCAATGGGTTTGAAATTTCCAGTTATGATGAGAGGCTTGATGGTCTTCCAATTTAGAAATTTTCGAGCTTTGCGATGCTGTTGCGAAAAGAACTAGTACTTCTGAAGATTATGTTTCACTCTGACTAGGGGTGTCAAATGGGTGGGTTTGGAGTGGGCATAATTGGGTTGGGTATTTAAAACTCATTTACCCAATTAAAACCCATTTAACTAATTACTTCTAATTCAAACTCAACCTAACCCAATTATTATGGGTAAACCCCAACTCACCCAATTACCCAATTATCAAAATTACCAAAATGCCCTAAAGTGAAAAACTCAAATTTCTACGTTCAATCTTTTGCACCTGTTTCTAAAAAATAAAAAATAAATAAAAAAAAATAAAAAAATCTTTTGCACCTAATTTTCTTGGCAAACAAACAGCAAAAAGAGATTGTGAATCTCATACCCAAACGTATCGTCCAGTCGGATCTTTCTCCACAACCTCACCAACCTCAGCTTCCGATTTTGAAACCACACCGAAATCCATAGCTAAAGTAAAGAATTAAGAGAAAGAAAGGGAGGGAGAGAGAGAGAGAGAGATTGCTTTTAGGAGGAAAAAAAACGAAAAAGAAAACAAATCACAAACCCTATCAAAGAAGTTGTTTGATTTTGACGTTGATCGGAGAACGAAGAAGCTGTTGTTCGTTCAACGGCTCAGCCAACTTGCCGATCTCGGTCCAGACCCTGGTACCGAGAACGACCTTCGACTGGAGGTCCAAAATTGGAACGTCGCCGTAATTGTCGGCGAGCGGATCCTCCATCGAAAGCGACTGAACGCCAGAGGCCATAGCAGCTTCCTGGCGGCGCTTTAGCTTCTCAAGCTTCGCGGCTTCTTTCTTGGCGGCTTTCTTGCTCTGAGGTTTGGAGGATTCATCTTCTTCTTCTTCTTCTTCTTCTTCTGGTTGTGGTTTTGGTAGCTGGGGTTCGAAGGACGACATGGATGTAGGAGCAGAGAGAGAAAGAGAGGGTTTTGGTTTGAATGGGTTTGAGAGAGAAGTGTTTGGAAGCCAAGAAAATCAAAGAAAATGAAAACAATGTCTGGAGTTTTTTTTTTTTTTTTTTTTTTTTTTTTTTTTTAAGGGCTGGGTTGAATTTGGGTTAAATGGGGCTCGATGGGTTTTTAGTTAAAACCCAATAATTATTGGGTCTAATTGGGTTGATGCCCATTTAACCCAACTAATAATTGGGTGAGTTTGGGTTCAATTAGAGTGGGCGGGTTTGGGTGGACAAATAGGTTTGGGCTTATTTTGCCACCCCTAACTCCGACTTTTGTTTATCTGAGCTTGTTGATGCAATGGGAACTTATGTTTGTAAAGTCAGAATTTCATTGCTAAATGTTGTCATGCTATTGCTAGATGGTTTGAATTAGGTTGTCCAGACCCGACTGGAACCCGACGACGACCCGATTTTGGCCCGAACCGAAGGTCCAGTCGGTCGGCGGCGGGTTTCCGTTCTCAAAAACCGACACTGGCGGGTTAAGTGGAGGGTTTGCATCTCCAAAACCCGAGCAACCCGAACCCGACCGGAGCTACAAAAAAATCCAGCCAAATCCTTCAAAACAAGCCAGATCCGGCGAGATCTCGACCAGATCCGGCTATATCTGGTGGGATTTAGCCAGATCCGGCTAAATCCCAGTAATTTCTAGCCAAAAAAATGCAGGTTTCAGAAGGAAAAAAAAAAAAAAAAAGTTTTCGGCTAGAATTTTCCAGTTACCGGCAATATTTTCCAGTTTCCGGCGAGACTTTCCAGTTTCCGACAAAAATTCCAGATTCCGGCGACGTTTTTTTCCAGATTTCGATGTCTTTTTTAATTCCGGCAACCGAACCGACCGATTTTTACGGCGGTCGGTTTCGGGTTACTCCGCCCCTCCACCCGACGCCGGCGGGTCGAGTCCAAGTTGGGTTGAAAATCGACCCGACCCGACCCGTGGACAGCCGTAGTTTGAAATAAAGAATTTGTTTTGCATCATTGAGCTCTATCATCATGAGCAACTATTATTTAAGCACTAGATGTTAATAATTGTTCAAAAGTGTCAACTTTTCAAATGGGTTTAATTAACTGTACTGTAAGTCTAACTGGAGTATAAGATTAATTTGCTTAGTTAAGCCTAAGGCTCTGTATGTGACTACTAATCTTAAGAAGGCCCTTTGATTGGGATGTGGTGTCACTTTGTAGAAGTGACAAAAGAACTAGTGAAGCTAATAAAAGCACTCACTCTGAAATGTAACTACAACTTCCAGGACAAACAATGGTGAGAAAAGAAATATTGGCAACACTGATTTTCAGGATGTTTCTCCCTAACACTGATTTTGCCAATGTTGACTGCAAATATCATTTTCACCTTTGCTCATTTTCCACTTGTTATATATGGTGTCCAAGGTCAAGTCATAATTTATTAAAGCCTTTTGGATTTAGTAACTGCATCCACAATCTTTAATACTTACTGAATCCTTGTCAAGTCTACGTTTTTATCATTATGAACAGTGCAAATGACAAAATAAAAAGTAAAAAAAGATAGTTTACTCTACTCACAAAATTAAAGGCAAATGTCATTGACAAAGAACTTCTAACTATATCAAACCCGTTACATGTGAGCATACAACTAAATACATGTTACACTTGAAACCACTACCCACTACAAAGACAACAAATACAACTAAACTAGAAAATTGTTGCTAAACATGGCTCTTTTGCTTATCATCTATTCAAGAGGTTCATAGGCACTATGCACTTAAATGGCACATGGTTACAACATTACAATTTACAATGACAAAAGCAGCTATGTAAAGGAGAATCAGCCACCGATGTCCTGGTTGATTGACTAATGAGCAAGTATCTTCTCTGATTGGTACCTGAAAATCCTTTGAGATGTTGATATTGATGGTTTAAGCCTAAAAATTATCACAATAGCAATATAAATAATAATAATAATAAATGATTTTGTCTAGACAATGCAACAATGAAAATGGTCTATAATATGAAGAAGGGGAAATGCAAGCTTACAGACTATGATTCACAGCAGGTAAAGTTTGAGGGCTACCTATCTCAATGAATGAACTTAGTAAGGCTACAAATAACAATAAATAAAACAACTGTTAAACTTTGTTCTTATGGCTAAATGTTACATTAACTACTTGTACTGTTTCCTTCTATCTAAAATTTTCTTTGTGCAGCAACAAAAGGATAAAAGAAAAGAAAAGGTTTCTATTGCAAGTCTGAAGTTTTGCAAATCTGCTGCTTTGAAAACTCAGTAATACCAAAAAAATTCTGCTGCATTGGAATAAACTCTTGCTGCTTTGACGGCAAAACTCAGCAATACAAAACACCACTTTGTAGAAACCCAATTTCATTCCCATTAATTTGAACCTCAAAACAATTATCTTTGATAGTAACCAGCTGCTCAAACCTGGCAACAGGGCAATCCCATTCCCACCTACTAATTTTAATAAAGCTAGATAACTTGGCCAATCTATGAAACTCCCAAAGTCATAGCTAATTTAATGGCCGAATTTTTGGTTCAATGGTCACTTTGCAAAAACCAGAAAGTAAAAGAACATGTCAAAATTAAAACATGGCCACTTTTACTTTGCAGAAACCCAATTTAAAAAAAAAAAAAAAAAAAAAATTTAAAACCCTAGGTTTCAAACATTAAATCTACCTAGAATAAGAGGAAAAGAGCAAATGAAAAATCAAAATTTCATGCTCAGAACATCTAAAGTAGCTCACCAAGTAAAGAGAAATCCGAACGAATTCAAGACCAAAATGTTCCCAAACACGAATTCGTGGGTCTCCTTCCTCGGTGTTCTTGCACAAACAAAACACAGTCAATTCTCGGTTTAGAATGGATGAGCAAGCGTGAGAGAGAGTTTGTGGGAGAGGAGTGTTTGATTTGATTTCTTGTTAAATTTTTGGACGAAATGTGTTAGAGTAATGGAATATTTAGAGGTGGGTACAGAGCATAGACGGAATGAACCACGGGTGGGTAAAGTATCACAAATGAAACCACGTACAGGTGGGTAAGTTAAATTTGAGACAAACCACAGGTGGGTAAGTTGTAATTATCCCTATTTTGTAATTAGATGCTAATTTTGATAAATCCACTGCTAGATTACATTATTTTTGTATATTCTCTATACTTACAAAATTTAAAGATGATCAAGATCAATAGCCACGTCATCACTCAATTGTTTAAATTCAAGTTTTTGTAGTTTAAAATAATGCATAAAAGATGAGTTTATGAATGGAACTGTAAATTACATCTAATTGGGATGAAAATTGGCATGCATATTAAAAACATATAGAACATGTAATTCAACGGTTGGATTTTTAAATATGAATTCAATAACAAATTATTGAGTAGTATAATATTACTTACAATTACACAAATTGTAACTTGAACCCAACACACACACACATATATATATATATATTAAAAGGCATAGAGGTCAACGGCGTATGTCTCCATCATATGAAAAAAGAAGAAGAACAAAGCTTATTTTTTGTATGTGTGTGTACAAGGTGTTTGCATTGGATGTTTTTGCGTCTACAAGGAACCTTGGTTGACAATGATTTACATTGTTTTGGCAAGGATCAGCCCAGCCGAATATTCATTTTGATGTCTCAATTTAAGCTTAAAACATCAAGTCTTCCTTTCAATAAGAAAATTTTATCTTTCAATCCATCTATTAACGGAACACATGACAAACTTCGTTAATGAAAATTTGATGACCCAAAAAAAAAAAAAAAAAATCACTACATGACTTGTGTTTCTTACCAGAGGAGTGGAGCCAAAATGGACAAACCCTTTCTTTTGAGGAATGTTTTAAGATTTTTTTTAAAGGCTTAATTAATGTGCGTAAAAAATTGAGATTCTGGACATGTAAAGTTTCAAATTATGCTTGATTGAATCTCAATGCTCATTGGCCGTAACAAGATTCTAAATAACATATGCTGGTTCCTCTTATGAAAACTGAAAAGAGACAAAGGTCATCGATAATATAGATGCACAAAGGACACATTAGAATATACAATACTAAAGCAAGTATCTATGGTGGCATAATTGACAAGCCCTTTTATATATTATTTTTGAGATTCAAGTTGCTATGTCGAGCTGTTCCTTTTCATGGTACTTCTAGTAGACTAGTACCAGCTGAAATTTCAAAGATTTAAAAAATATGTATATTACAAAGCAACTAAAAGCATGTCTTAATATGAATTAAAGAAAGCTATGTTGGGAAGTTTCTCTCTATAAATATTCTACCCCCAGTTTAACATCTTCACACTAAGACATCACCAAAGCAATAGGAAAAAAAGAAGAAAGAAGAAGATGAAGAATCAAATTTGTTCTAGCGTCTTTCTTCTCTTCTTCCTTCTTCTTCTTGTTTCAAATTGGTCAAAAGTTGAAGCTCAGACTTGCAATCCTAGTGGCAAGTTAAAGGGGAAAAAGCCTCCTCGAGGACAATGTAACCAAGAGAATGACTCTGAATGCTGCGCGCCAGGAAAACTTTACACAACCTTTAAGTGTTCACCACCATTGTCTAGCCATACAAAGGCCAAGCTAACCATCAACAGTTTTGAAAATGGTGGGGATGGTGGTGGACCATCTGAATGTGACAATCGGTACCATTCCGATGACACACCTGTGGTGGCACTATCAACAGGTTGGTTCAACAATAGGAAGAGATGTTTAAGATATATTACCATCCATGGCAATGGAAGGAGTGTTAAGGCCAAGGTAGTTGATGAGTGTGACTCCACTATGGGGTGTGAATGTGTGATGCTGACCATGATTACCAGTCTTCATGTCCTAACAATATTGTTGATGCCTCTAAAGCTGTGTGGAAGGCCTTGGGAGTGCCAAAACGTGACTGGGGCGAGTTAGATATATTCTGGTCTGATGCTTAAGTTAATTTCCACTATATTTGAAGTACACTGTAGGAGATTGGAGGTTCAATAATTTGTTGCATGTGGTTCATGTTTGTCTCTAATTAATACTACTATGAATAAAAGAAGGGGGGGGGGGGGGGGATATCTGTGATTTCATTTCCACTTTCTATTTCTGTGTTTTCCAAAGTATTTGTTGACTTGCCTCGGTGCACTACGTCGTGCAAGTGCATCTTCAATGTACTTTTTATTTATTTGCTTTATGTTTGCAAGATTATTAACTGAATAAATATATATATGTACAAGAAATTCGGTTTCTTTGCCTACGATCTCACCAAATTCATGGAAAAAGAAACCCTGGACTATTTCAAAACATACGAGAGTACCATATATAGTATTATAGAAAAAGTGAATGCAACTACACACATTCTGATACACACAAGTTTACACTCACCCATAAAATGCACTGAAAAATCACAATTTCAAAATCATGTTGAAGTCATGATTTCAATGCATTTTATGAATGTGTGTAAACTTGTATGTAATATAGTGTATATAATAAACACCACCCTAAAGAAAAATATAAATTGAACTATATCAAAGTCACTCAAGAAGAGTGTTTCAAAGACTTAAGTTGTAAGGGTACAAAATAGGATATCTACATATAGCATGCTATCTCCCAAGGAATCTTGATGAGTTGGTGTCGAGTCTTGACAATATGGAAAGCATATTTACTGAAAATCGTTGTTA
The DNA here is from genome assembly GCA_028535165.1 of Quercus tomentella. Taxonomy (NCBI): domain Eukaryota; kingdom Viridiplantae; phylum Streptophyta; class Magnoliopsida; order Fagales; family Fagaceae; genus Quercus; species Quercus tomentella. Next base: position 47,927,476 of record JAPQVY010000100.1, read on the forward strand.
TACTGAAAAGCACATAGTCAAGGCCTAATTGAAGAAAAGAAAAGCTAAGGGGCTAAACCCAACTCACCAAATCTACTATAAAGAATGTTGCTATACATACAAACTTCCTAGACCTCTAGTATAAGTAATAGACATTGTATTCGAGCTCCCTACTCTTGTTGCTACTGTTCTTTTTATAAACAGCTTGTTGCTATTGTTGAACTAGCCTTGAATCTTCACAATTATTCAGTGCCGCAAGTCAATCGTGGACCGCCAAGCTAATCTCTAGGTTACTTCAAAGTCACTTGAAAATTTTGCAATAGCACTCCAATAACACAAGTGGTGATCTCCTGTTTGGGTAGTAAAATCCTCTCAATTATATGGCAAGTGGAGAGGTGGAAAGAACCATTTGGCTTTGGTAAGCTTTTCTTAATGAGATATGTGGTTGTCTTTCTCTCTGAAATAATAGTGTCATTTTTCTGTTCTTATAAGGGGTAGAGTTTGAGAGTAAAAATGCTACACAGGGCCTGTGGAAACCAAGTCAGTGGCTTTACCTTAACAGCTTCGCTCAATCCAGTGTTGTGTGAATGTCTGGACTTAGGAGGAACTTTCTGATGGCCTAGGTACCCTTAAAGGGCTACATCTTTAATATATAGGAGTGTAATACAAATCATGTGTTTCAATGAACCATAACATGAGTATATATAGTAGACTAAACACTAGTCTAATACATTTCTAGTACAAGTAAGAGACTTGGTTTGCACACATAGAAAAATTGAGCTTGAACCTATACTAATTAACTAATATATCTCTATTACTTCCGATCCTTAACTTTCAAATGAAAGTGGTGGGATGATACGTATACCAAAGTACGCATCTAAACGATGGAATTCTACTATTTTCAAAGTGGTATATGTTCCCTCATGACCGGGTCTTTTAACGGGTATGAAAACATGATGCTTGTTTGTTTGAGGTAAAAATTTTGTAAGCACACATATTCGGCTATGAAGACATGATGATTGTACAAAACGTGGAACGTTACCAGCGGAGGTGGTGCACTCAAATGCAAGACTTTTGTCTTACTTTTGCCATGCAAGATGCAACTATACAAAGAACAATATTGTATCAACAAGTGTGACCATCCATAAATGATACCATATGTTTTTGTGTTTAGTAGATGTATCCCTCATCTAAGGATGAACCATAATGAAAGAAAAATGGCACAAATATTGCTCTGTCACGAGTTGAAGATGATGCATAAAATAATTGAATATCCTTTTTTTTTGTGCATCACAGTGAACTGAATTTAGGCCCAATCAATGTTGTTATTTTGCTTGAATAATGATGTATAACAGACAGCATATGCCTTTCTGAAGTAACAGAGGCGCAAGAAGTCACAACGCAAAATCAAAGGGGATATCAGTAGAGGCTATTGGGGCAATAGTGTTGGAATTGCATGAAATTTGGCAGGTTGAAAGGAAACGACATTCTTATCCAGACTCATGATATGAGCATTGCCTAAATTTAGGCGAATTCCTTCGTTAAGGTCCCGAAACTAATGTTTTTACTATTTATAGTAATGTTTGTTTTTCCTTAATAACTTTTAGTTTAAAAGTTAAAATAAGGTCCCGTCTATTTTGGAACGACCCTTAAAGTCAGTAGTTTATAATTCTGCATTTAACTCAATTTTGCCATTTTTGGTAAATTTCGGTATTTTGTCGCCTAATCGCGTAATTAGTGCGAATTAGGGTTTTAAACATTTTTCTCAGTATTTATATGTTTTGTAACCGTCAAAGGCCAAACAGACTATTATCAATAAACACAAACTTTTTGTCAAATTATTTCTCTGGTAGATTCCAGTGTTCTTCTCCTTGTGGATTTAGGGAAACCCCTCGTGGATTTGAGGTTTACTAACAAAAGCTAATAGTTTAGTTTTTGTTCCATCAAGAAAGTATCGTGTGTGCTTTCTTCAGGCTTCCGTGACATCAAATAAATCTCATTTGCACCTGAAAGCACATTGCCACTATCAGTGGTGGCTCTAAGAATTTTTCTCAGGGTGTTCCTTAAGAAATATAAATTACACAATCTAATAAAAAGAAAAATTCATATATTGACAACAACAACAATCAAAAAACACGCAAATACATAAAGTTTACAATTTCCTTCTACGAGTTTTCATATTTTGAAATCGTTGCATGATAGTCTCACTATCAAAACTACAAGTTACATCTCTTTCAGTGTACACAACGAAGCAATCATTTATCCACTGATCTCCCATTCGATTGTGCAGTTCAATTTTTATATATTTCATTACTGAAAAACTTCTTTCTACTGTTACAGTAGCGACAGGAAGGGTTAAAACTAACTTCACAAGCAAATAGACTAATGGATAAGTGTCATGCTTCCCTGTCTTCATTAACTTTTCAGCAAGTTCACCAACTCCTTGAAACTCTAAAAACAAGTCATTGCTGCGCATATCAAAAATGTAATTCTGAAGTTGAGGGCTAAGTGCCAAGATATCTGTCCCAGAAAAATCAGATGGATAGAACTTTGCTAGACATCAACTTTTCACTATCAAAAGCTACAAATGAATTATTTGGATTCAAGCAAGCCATACAAAGTAGCAAATCAATATTCGCCTCTGAAAAACGGTTGTTAAGCTCATGAAGTTGCAAATCTATGACTGTGTAGAATAGCTCAACACGATAATGATGTAAATTTGTATTTTGTTGGGTGTTATGTCGCGGCCTCCCACTAACTACAAATATTTCATCCATGTTCAAGATAGGAATATCATGTATGGTACAAAATGAAGACACTTCAGTCAATGAAGATATCTATTCATCATCTCTCATCACTTGCAATCGTTGCTTAGACACTTTAACAAAATCCATAGCATTTACTATATCTTGATTTTTTTTTTTTGCAATGCTATTGACAACTCATTTGTGATCCCTAAAATGTTTTTCATCAAGTGTAGAGCAAAGACAAATTCAAAAGATAGAATTGACCTCATAATAGATCGAGCTTCAACTTTTTGGTCAGAGATGCCATCTTCTTCAATAATCTCAAGTACATCAACAATAGCAGAGAACATCAAAATCAAGTTGAGAATAGTCCCATAATATGATCCCCATCATGTATCACCAGGACGTTTAAGATTTGTTTCTTGATTTAAACCTTGCCCACTTCTATGTACACCCTTCTCTAATTCTTCTTTAATTTTGGCAAATTGTGCATCCCGAAGAGCATCTCATCTCTTACAAGAGCCTCCAACAACAGTTACTAAATTACTAACCATATAAAAAAATTCAGCAATGTTAATGTAATTTTTAGCAATGGCAATAAGAGTCAATTGAAGTTGATGAGCAAAACAATGAACATAAAAAGCTGACTTCTTCTCTTTCAAAATTAAAGTTTTGAGACCATTGATATCACCTTGCATATTACTAGCCCCGTCATAACCTTGCCCACATAGTTTCGATAAACTCAAATTATGTTCACAAAATAAACATTCAACAGCATATTTGAGTAACAAAGCGGTGATACTTGCTACATGTACAATACCAAGGAACCGCTTTATAGTAATTCCTTTTTTGTTTACATAACGAAGAACGAGGGCCATTTGCTCTTTCATTGAGATATCACGTCACTCATAAACTAATATTGAAAAGAACCCATTGTCAAGATCCTTGATGATGGCTTTGGATGTTTCACGTGCAATTGCATTCACAATGTCTTTTTGAATTTCATGGCGGGTAAGATTGCAATTTTTCGGAGCTTTTTGCAACACTTCATTGATAGATTCATTGTGAACTGCCAAAAATTGTAGAAGCTCAAGGAAATTTCCTTTATCACTTAAACCTTCAGATTCATCATGACCATGAAAAGCTAAACCCTGGCATAAAAGGAATCTTATGCAATCAACTATTGCATTTAATTGAACCCGATATTCAATTTTATCTTGATTTGATTGCTTAACCAAAACACTTTGAATGTGTTGCTTTTCCTTCATCAGATCTTCTCTCTTCTTGACAGCTTGGTTATGAGCACTATTAACTCCTCCAACATGGGATGATAACTTCTCTTTTAGATTCTAAAGTTTGAATCCCTTCGTTACAAAAGTTTCTCCTCCTCCTTGCTTACCAACATCTTGCCCAAATAGGTAGCAATATAAACAAAATACTACATCATTGTCTATACTATATTCCAACCAGTTTCTATTTACATGCCAATCGGATCTAAATCGACGGAGCTTTCTAGAAAAATCTGCTAGAGGGTATTTATGGAGAACAGGTTGACAAGGGCCTTTTTGTAAAAAAAAAAAAAAATCTTCTTATATCATCATGATTATTAGGATGATAAGATGATATCTTTTCTCATAGCCCAAGATCTGAAGGAAGATTTTCTAAGTTAAAGTCAACACGAATTCGCTTAGAAGATGAAGATGAATCTTGCACAGGAAATGAATCTTGCACAGGAGGTGAATCTTGGGTACGCGGTTTTCTTATCAAATATTTGTCCATAATTCTAGCAAAAAAATAAACAATAAACTATAAGTTCATTTGAAATATTAATAAAATTATTAATTATTGTTGTTTAGTTATTTCATTATTTTTCTTTACTGACTACTAGCAATCTAGCACACAACCCACAGTGCATTATCCACCTGGCTTAACCCACTGCCTAACATAATTTAATTTGTTTGTCTTTTATAATGTATTGGTCAATTACTTTTATGCCTTTACTACCTCTGTCTGTTCACTTTTATGCCTTTACTGCCTCTGTTTGTCCACTTCCCCAATTCAAATATCTAACCCCACGGCCCCATGGCCCCCATCCACCCCCCACTCAACAGACAAGAGCCAATCAACATTACACAAAACATTAAAGATATAAAACATTCACAAAAAATACACAAAATTCACAATACACAAAACGACAAACTCACAAACTGTTAAAGTCAAAATGTCAAATAAAGACAATTAGACATTAGGTAAAGCTATTCAATTCCAAAGAGAGAATCTCACTTTTTAGTTCAAAGAGAAATAGAGAGAGAGCTCCGCTCTCACTTTCAAAACACAGCAAAGATGAGATAGAGAAAAAGAGAGAGAACTGAAATACCTTGAAGGAAAGCGCCGCGGGAGCACGGCTAGGACTCGAGGCCAAGGCAATCTTCGATCCAATCTCGCCGTCACCGATGTCGATGTGCTTTAGGACCAGGGGCAGGGTCTTGCTGAGCTGCTCTGTTGTTGTTGCTCAAGGCCAACACAATCTCTTATCTCTGATCCGATCTCGTTGTTGCTTTAGGACCAGTGTCGCGTGAATGTTAAGACTCAAGAGGAGCTTTCTTCCTATTAAATATTGATGTACCATATTGAATATGCTAAAATGGATGTAGAAGTGGAAGCATAAAATAGAGCAACACAAGAACACAACAGCCTACGTACCCTTAAAATGCTACATCTTTAATATATGAAAGTGTCGTACAAATTCTGTATTACAATTAATCATAACATGAGTATATATAGCAGACTAAATGTTAGAGTAATAGACTTTTAGTACAAGTAGGAGACTTGACTTGCACACATAGAAGGATCGAGCTTGAGCCTATGCTAATGAACTAATATATCTCTAATACTTTCCATCCTTAACTTCCGTGTGAAAATGGTGGGATGATACATAATATATACCAAAGTATGCATCTAAACAATGGAATTCTACTCTTTTCAAAGTGGTATATCTTCCCTCATGGTCAGGTCTTTTAACAGGTATGAAAACATGATGATTGTATGTCTGAGGTAAACTTACTGTAAGTACACATATTTAGCTATGAAAACATGATGATTGTACCATTTAATTTGTTTCCCGTGTCCACATCTGCCAAGACACGCAGTCCCATCGCTATGCATAGCCCATGCACCTACAGGGAATGCCACTAGTACATGCTAGAATATGTGTACTTACAATAGAGCAACACAAGAACACAACAGCCTACGTACCCTTAAAAGGTATTGATATATCATGTTGAATATGCTAGAATGGATGCAGAAGTGAAAGTATAAAATAAAGCAACACAAGAACACAACAGCCTACGTACCCTTAAAATGCTACATCTTTAATATATGAAAGTGTCGTACAAATTCTGTGTTACAATTAATCACAACATGAGTATATATAATAGACTAAACCTTAGAGTGATAGACTTTTAGTACAAGTAGGAGACTTGACTTGCACACATAGAAGGATTGAGCTTGAGCCTATGCTAATGAACTAATATATCTCTAATACTTTCCATCCTTAACTTCCGTGTGAAAATGGTGGGAAGATACATAATATATACCAAAGTATGCATCTAAACGATGGAATTCTACTCTTTTCAAAGTGGTATATCTTTCCTCATGGTCAGGTCTTTTAACAGGTATGAAAACATGATGATTGTATGTCTGAGGTAAACTTACTGTAAGTACACATATTTAGCTATGAAAACATGATGATTGTACCATTTAATTTGTTTCCCGTGTCCATATCTGCCAAGACACGTAGTCCCATCGCTATGCATAGCCCATGCACCTACAGGGAATGCCGCTAGTACATGCCGCTGTACCAAACGTGGAATGTTACCAGCGGAGGTGGTGCACACAAATGCAAGACTTTGTCCGAATTTTGCCATGCAAGATGCAACTATACAAAGAACGATATTGTATCAACAAGTGTGACCATCCATAAATGATACCATATGCTTTTGTGTTTAGTAGATGTATATCTAAGGATGGACCATGATGAAAGAAAAATGGCACAAATAAAATATTGCTCTGTCACGAGTTGAAGATGATGCATAAAATAATTGAACATCCATTTTTTTTTTCTTTTTTTGCATCACAGTGAACTCAATTTAGGCCCAATCAATGTTGTTATTTTGTTTGAATTATTCTCATTTGCACCTGAAAGCACATTGCCGCCATAAGATTCTAAAGGACAGATACGGTTTCCTTTTTTTTTTTTAATATATTTTTTAATGAAACAGTTTCCTCTAGTTAGATAAACTAATGTTATTAATTAATGTAAATGCACAAAGAACACTCTTCAGAACATACAAATCTAAGGCATGTAATGTATATAGTGGCGTAATTGACACGTCCTTTTATTTGATTTTTGAGAACCAAGTTGTCTCGGCTTGTTCCTTTTCATGATACATTTAGCACCAAATAAGATTTCAAAGAAATGGTATACTTCCTGAAAATTGAAGACTACAAAAATGTCGTAACTTGAATTAAAGAATGCTATTCTGAGTAGTTAATCTCTTATATATAGCCCACCACCAGTTTAATTTCTTCATACTAAAACATCACCAAAGCAATAGGGGAAAAAAAGGATGAAGACTCAAATTTGTTCTAGCGTCTTTGTTCTCTTCTTTCTTCTGCTTCTTGTTACAAAGTGGTCAAGCGCTGAAGCTCAGACTTGCAAGCTAAGTGGCAAGATTAGGGGGATAAAGGCTCCACCAGGACAATGTAACACAGAGAATGACTCTGATTGCTGTGTAGAAGGCAAGCTTTACACTACTTACAAGTGTCCGGCCATACAAAGGCAAAGCTAACCATCAACAGCTTTGAGAAAGGTGGGGATGGTGGTGCAACATCTGAATGTGACAATCAGTACCACTCTGATGACATGCCTGTTGTGGCACTGTCAATGGGATGGTTCAATAATAAGCAGAGATGTTTAAACTATATTACCATCTATGGCAATGGAAGGAGTGTTCAGGCCAAGGTTGTTGATGAGTGTGACTCCACTGAGGGTTGTGATGCTGACCACGATTACCAGCCTTCATGTCCTAACAATATTGTTGATGCCTCTAAAGCTATCTGGAAGGCATTGGGTGTGCCAGAAAGTGATTGAGGAGACTTGGATATATCCTGGTCTGATGCTTAAATTCCACCATATTTAAAATATACTATGCTAGAGTGGAGCTTAATTTGTTGTGATTATTAATTGTTGTGTATATGTATTACCTAGCAAAAAGAAAGGGATTGTTATGTTTGTGTAATAGTACTATGAAGTATATATGAATACAGTGGTGTTTATTTTGGTTTTTCTATCTATATTTCTTCGTTATTCCAAAGTATTTGGTGCACTAAATCACGTAATTGCATCTTCAATATATATCTTATACAGCATCTAATTGCTCTTTGATTGCAAGTTCATACAGTGAATATGTACGAGAAATTCTGTTAGTATACTAAAGATTCCACCAATGCACAGACTGCTTTTACAGGTTTATTAGGAATGTATCGAGGCCACCTTAGTCAGTTTTGAGTACTGAGATTCAGGATGTTTGTGATCATCTTGATGATGGTGGCAATGGTGCTGCTTGATCTCTCCCTTGGAACTTTGTGACAAAAATGGGAGATGTTTTTGTCTATTCTAGAAGTGCTCTTAAGGGGGGGAAAGAGCAATTTAAGGAGTTTGTATTTTTTATATCATTGTGGGGTAGTACATACATAAGGGGAGACTGATTTTGTTAATTATGCTAGAGATTTGTGCTTCTTTGATACATCCTAGTGTAATCTCCAGACATTGTTACTTGATGCCCTGTTTTTGTTTTGATTAAATTTTTACTGAGTTATGTAACCACAATTATGCTAGAGATTTGTGTTTCTTTGATACATCCTAGTGTAATCTCCAGACATTGTTACTTGATGCCCTGTTTTTGTTTTGATTAAATTTTTACTGAGTTATGTAACCACTTTTGATAGTAAGCATGTTGATTTTCGTTCCTATGTTGTGCTTTAATATTGATTAACATTTTCGGATGATCATTTCTTGGATTGATTGATCATTGTAGTCAAATTACCTGCATGGTCAAGTTATGTGGTTTCAATGATTATTAATTTCATTACTTATCATTTTGTTTATTTTCACAATGTTTATATCAGATTCGTTTAATGGATTTTGTTCGTGTTTCAGGAAAGATAAGTAAAAGGAGTTGAGTCTATTTGACTCAGTCTTAACTAGGTGTAAGTTAGTTTGACCTATGTTTCTCAACTTACAATTAGTACCTGAATATTGTATTTTGTCGCGGAATTGCCAAAGAGAGTGTTATTTAATTGAATGAAATAGGGACATCTAAATTATGGTTTCTTAACTTTAATTGAACGAAATTATTATATCTGTGAGAATAATCAAATAATTGGAAACATTTTTCTCAAAAAAAAAAATAATAATTGGAAACATTGATTCTCCAAAAAAATAAATGGAAACATTAAGGTTAGAACTTGGGCCAAATTTAAGACCGAGTTACATAATTGCTAATTTGAATATTAATTTAGCGCATTTTTGGTACACTGAATGATAATTACAATAAGAATGGTAATATGTATTACTGAGCATAGAAAGTATTGCAATGTACGCTCAGTTTGTTTAGGAGTAAAATATTTTCAAATGTAAAATATTTTATATATAGAATTTTTTACAATAAAATATTTTCAGTGAAGTCACTTTCAAGTGTTTGGCAAGTGTTTGGTGTGACTTAAGCATTTGAAAATGTAAACACAAATCAACCACCACAAACCTAACCATCACTGTCACCATCATCCACCCACTCACCATAATCTCATCCCATCAGCCACTATCATCAGCAACCCAAACAACCAAGAGTGTCGAGCCCACAAAGCCCACCATCAACTTCGACGCCAAACAACCCACCATCCATTGCAAAGACAACCTGCAAAGACGAAATATGACTGATCTCCACCATCAATGTCAACCCAAATCTCTATTTTAGATCTCCACCTTAGCACATGCATAAACCGCTGCCACCCAAATCATGCCGAAAAGCTACCTTGACGACCACCAGCATCATGCCTCTCCACCAAGAAGCCCTCCTCACCACTTTCTTTGTCTATGCTAGATGAGCAAGAGAGAAGGGCAAGAGAGCTTAAATATGTAAAATGTTTTAAGCTTGTTTTAAGCGTAAAATATTTTACGTGATTTTGGCTTTAGTTTTAGGGTTGACTAAAAAACATTTTACAGATGACCATTTTTTTTTTTTTTTTGACAACAAAACAAACATGATCAAATGTGTAAATTTTGGAATATTTTACAACGAAATAAACATAGTAGTAATGACTATTCATTTTCATAAGTTTAGTTGTAAAATTATTATAAACCATAGATCTATATTTTTGAAATATCTTACATTTACACCTAGTTTAACATTACAATATTTACATATTCTCTTGACTGTTGATTTTGATTAGATCTAACAGTTTAAATAAATTTTTTTTTTAAAAAAAAAACCTCGAAAATGAAGACAACTATGGATTAGATTAAAATCTAATGAAGGCGGAGGAAAGTGATGCAAAGTGATAAGAAAATGAGAGACGATAGCGGGAAACTGGGTGAGCATAAGACTCAAATAGGTGGAGAGATGCATTGAGGTAGGGTAGATATCATTAATTTCATAGAACATTGACATGACCACATATCAATGGGGTTCTTTTTTTACCTTTTGATTTAATCTAAATTAATGGTTTAAAAAACGTGTAATTCTTCTAAAGTTACACGGGATGTAACTTGAACTGTCTCATCCTACCATATATAAATAAAATAGATGAGAGTTTTTCCCTTTGAGTTTGTGGTGTTAAAATAAAGTAAACGACACAAAAAGCTAAGATTGGTTGTGTTTAGTGGTGTAATAGAACTTTAATTACATATTTGCCCCTAAAAAGTTATAAGAGTTAAATACTTGAGGGGTTTATGAGGTTTTTTGTCATTTGGAACCATAGAAAAAATGAAAAAGAAAAGGCAAACGTAAGATGCAGAGCGAAAGAGAGGACTAGAGCAGACAGAAAACAGAGATTTGGTAAGAGAAAGAGGATGGAAATCAAGCGCAATGTACAAAGACCTGCACGGTATGGCCTTTATTCTGATTTGTATTGTAAGATTGAGAAATAGAGAAAGACAAATTGATTAGGAAGACATTTTTTGCTGGGATATTTTAATAAACGTAGAGGTAAACAGAGTATGTCTCCATCATATGAAAATATAAGAACAAAGCTTTATTTTGGTATGTATGTACAAGGTGTTTTCATTGGATGTTTTTTCGTCTACAAGGATCTCTTAGTTGACAATTACTTATATTGTCAGCCGGCAGCCGAGCTGAATATTCATTTTCATGTCTCATCAATTTAAGCTTAAAATTTCAAGACTACCTATCAGTAAGAAAATTTTCTCTTTCAATCTCTGTTAACCGAACACATGAACTTCGTTCACAAAAAATCAATAATTAAAAACAAAATAACAATTCACTATTTTGAGTTTCAAGTTACGCTTGATTGGAATCTCAATGTTCATTGGTTGTCACAATATTCTCTAAACATGTATCGATAATACAGATGCACAAAGGACACATCGTAATATGAATAAAACAAAGTTAATTTGGCGAGTTTATCTCTATATATAGCCTATCGCTTGTTTAATATCTTCACGCTAAAACATCATCAAAGCAAAAGAACAAAATACGTGAATAAATAATATAGAAGATGAAGAATCAAATTTGTTCTAGCATCATTCTTCTATTCTTCCTTCTTCTTCTTGTTACAAAGTGCTCAAACGTTGAAGCTCATACTTGCAAGCCTAGTGACAAGTTAAGGGGAAAAAAGCCTCCTCGAGGACAATGTAACCCAGAGAATGACTCTGAATGTTGTGTGAAGGGCAAAGTTTACACAACTTATAAGTGTTAACCGCCTGTGTCCTGCCATACAAAGGCCAGGCTAACCATCAACAGCTTTAAGAAAGGTGGGGATGGTGGTGGACCATCTGAGTGTGACAATCGGTACCACTCCGATGACAAACCTGTGGTTGCACTGTCAACAGGATGGTTCAACAAGAAAAAGAGAGGTTCAAGATATATTACCATCCATGGAAATAAGAGGAGTGTTAAGGCCAAGGTAGTTGATGAGTGTGACTCCACTAAGGGGTGTGATGCTAACCATGATTACCAGCCTCCATGTCCTAACAATGTTGTTGATTCCTCTAAAGCTGTTTGGAAGGCCTTGGGAGTGCCAAAACATGATTGGGGCGATTTAGATATATACTGGTCTGATGCTTAATCTCCAGCATATTTGAAATATGCTTTGAGAGAGTGGAGGTTAATTATTTTTGTGGTTCATGTTTGTGCATAATACTATAATATTACTATGAATAAGGCAGAGGAAGGAGGTGTTTATTTTTGTTAGATATACATGTGCGGGTGAAATCTCATATTGAATAATTATAATAATAAGAAGAAGAAGAAGAAGATTGAGTAATTAATATTAATAAATAAAAATAAATCCAACCAAATTTCTCAAAACTAATTCATATTTCATACCCAAATCTAAGGAAAAAAAAAAAAAAAAAAAAAAAAACCTGTACCGGTGGTAGTTCTATCTCTCTATCTTTGTATCTCATTTCCTGTGTGCACCTTTAGGTTACTAGTGCCAGTAGCAGGAAAATGATGGTGATGGTCGGCCGTACGAACTCTGTCTCCTTCTCCATCTCTGTATCACAAGCTTCTTCTTTTTTTTTTTTCTCCTTCTCTATCATTGTATCGGAAATTTTTTTTTTTTTTGGAGTATTGCAAGCCTTTTTTTATTTGTATTTTAATCGGTTATTTTTTTTAAATATATATTGAGAAACTATAAAACGATGTTAAGATTGTAAAACAATATAATCTATCGCTTTTTAATTGTAAGCATGGCAAATTTTTATATGGGCTTTTTTCTTACATGGTGTTGAGGACTAAAATTTCACAAAAAAGCCCATTCCATGAAAAGTAAGGAAAGACCATGGGCCTTAACAAAAGAATGCCCAATTCATAAAGTTAAGAAGGACCATGAAGGCCCAAAGTCCCAAAAAGAAGGAAAAAAGAAAGAAATAATAATAATAATAAAGAAAAAAGAAAAGGATCTCGATCAAGCTAGAGGACATGTAGCAAGGATCCCGGTTAGAGGATATGTAGCAAGAAGAGAATCAAGGCCCTAGGACCTTGATGTGTCCTTTTGAAGCCTTGAGAAGAGGACCTTGGCTAACACATGGGAAAACCAAGATGTATGCAAAAAGCCATTAAAAATTCAGCAAAAAACTAGGTATTATCTTTGTAACCCATGGTCCAAGCCCGTGGGATCCCGAGTGGAGAGTAAGGAAGAAATGGTTTGGTCGGTAGGGGAGTGATTTTTGGTGAAATGAGGATCTCGAAGGTTTCCCTTGGTTCATATATTTGCTTGGAATACATGAACCAATGGAAAACTCAGTTCCCCCATGTGCATGACACCTCCCCACAATTTCCTCATAATTGTCATTTTCAACTAAAACTGTCATCCAGTACACTGAGCAACCCACCTATTCCTTTGACTTTCCAAGAGGGAATCTTTTATTTATAGCTAAAGCCAAATGCCCCTTTTGAGTTATAATTGCATAAATAAGCTAAACCTCTGCCCAATGCAACTTTTCAGGTTCTAGAGGACATGGTTTTACCCAGCAGCCCAGGGACGTCCTCGCCCGGGGTACCAGACCATGTCCATTATAAAAGGAACACTAAGGCATAGCAGAAAAAGGGGGGGAAGAAAGGGGATTCAGAGGGAGAGTTCAGAGGTTCAAAAGATATATTCTTAGAGCTTTAAGAGCCCAGCAAGGGAGGGAAGAGAGCCAAAGGGGGAGGAATTTGTCCCATATCCTTGAAATCATTCAAAATACCACTTAGCCTCCAAAGAAACATATGCCAAAACATGCACAAATCAGATATCACTCTCTCCCACAAAAATCCTCTTCACCTAACTATCTTGGAATGCAATGCCCAAGAAAAGCCACTTGGACTTGAGTTCCAAATCCCACAAGCCTTGTGCAAAAGCACTAAGTCTGTGAGAATTGGGGCCAGGATCCTCGTGGCTGACTCATTCTCATGAAATTCATTTACATATATGTATATGCATTAAAATGTATATCTTAATCTAAGAAACTAACAATTATTTGAAGATATGTGTATTGTATAGTGTGTTCTTATGCAGGACCTATAGAGGTAAAGGGAAATGACAAAACTTCATTGCATAATAAGCATAGAGAAAGATTGTATAGTTCAGAGAATTAGCATTCTGGGATTATATGCCTAGTACGTCCGGGGTACCACAACAGTACGTTTGGGGTACCACAACAGTACGTCTGGGGTACCAAGTGAAGGACCTCTTTTAAATGTTTATACAATAAAAGATAAGCCTTAATTATTCTATTTCAATCTCTTTCTCATTGTGAATATTGTGAATATTATGAATAATTATTTTACTTGTTTCAGAAGAGTAAAAGGTCATTTTATGACACTAAAACACTTATAATGGTATTTTATTGCTTAGGAGAAATCGCATTGTTGCCTTGAGGAGCTTTATGTGACTTGTGCAAAACTTGGTTTGTAATCAGCCCCATTTAGCTGCGGTGAACCAAGCCCAGTCCACCACACAACAAGTAAAGGGCCCAGGATCCTTGTTTCTACTTGGGCCTAGGTACTGTCCAAAAAAGGACTCACACACATGGCAACAAGGCCTTAATTGTAGGAAAAAGCTTCTGCTATTATATATAGTATTAGATATAGTTGGACCCAAACCCAAAGACATAAAGCTTTTGAATTAAGTGGTATTTCTATATGTTCTAGTAACTCAATTAGAGTCTCTCTAAGGTGTTATCTTCCCAACAATTTTTGTTGTTTCTTTTTCTCTTTGTATTTATGTGTTTTCCAAAGCATTTCGTGGCTCGCATGCCGTGGTGCACTACATCACGTAAGTGCATCTTCAATAAACTTTTACTTTTTATTTTCACGTAAGTGCATCTTCAATAAACTTTTACTTTTTTATTTATTTGCTTTATGGTGGCAAGTTTATAAAGTGAATATATACGTATGAAAAAATTGGTGTGTTTGCTTATGATCTCACCTAAATTCAATAGTTTATGGGGTTAAGTGTAATCAGGGTGATTGTTTAGGCTGGAAAAATATAATTTGCCCTAGTAATTAGGACTTCATCACCATAATCCAACCACTTTCTAACTTAGGCTGTATTTGTTTTGGGTGTAAATGGTTTCAGGAAATCATTTTCCATAAAATATGCTGTTTGGTTGGTTTTGAAAATAGAATTTGCTGGAAATCATTTTCATTTGACCGTAAAAAAGAAGCTTTGACCACTGAAATTCATTTCTGTTCCTATTTTCACTTCAAATGGTTTCTGGAGAGAGAGAGAGAGAGAGAGAGAGAGAGAGAGCGAGAGGAAGAAGAGGGAGCCCAGATCACGGCCTTCGACGTCGTCGGCGAACCCCGAGCTCCAGTCCGACGATCGCACGCACTAGATCGCACCGGTCTCGTCGATCGCAGCACCGCGCTGATCGCACCGCGCCGCTCGATCTCGCCTCCGCTCGATCTCGCCTTCGACCCAGAGCCTTCGACCCACCGATCTTCGACCCACCAATCTCTCTCTCTATGTGATTTTGATTTCTGTGTGATTTTGATTTTTATTGTTGTTGTGGTGGTGTGGTAATGGTGTTTTGGTGGTTGTGGCTTTTGATTGCCGAAGTTTGCTGCCGTGGGTTGAATTGGAGTTTCAGTGGTGTGTGGTGTTGGGATTTGGCTGTGATTTGTTCTGTGGATTAGGATTTGGCTGTGATTTTGAAATTTTTTGTAATAAAATTTGTTTGGATGCTGAGAAAATAGCTGAGAAAATGTGAAAATTTTGTAGGAAAATAGCATTTTCAGAATAGAACCAAACACATGAAAATATTTTCTACAACAATTTTCATAATGCAACCAAACACTTGAAAATATTTTCCTTTCTCGAAAATAGCATTTTCGGAAAATAAATATTTTCCGGAAAATATTTTACGGAAACCAAACACAGCCTTAGTGTTTTCACACTTCCCAACAATAGATTCTTGCTCATATCAAAGTGGTACGTTTCCTCTAGGGTTGTTCATTGGCTAGTATGACCGGTTTTGGGAGGGGTTTTTGGGCCACACTGTTGTCATTGGTCTCCCTCTATGGGTAGGTTTCTTGACAATAAAAAAGTTATACACATAGCAAGCAGAAATTTGTGTGTGTGTACACGTGAACCAAATCATATGTGTCAAGGAACTATCCATCCTTAACCATCATGTGTGAGGTGACCAAAGTATATATGCACCCTAACCATGGATTTCTCTCATGTCAAAGTGGCATATATCTTCCCTCCATGAGCTGGTGGCATGGCTTGAGTGTATCCTAAGGTGACTTGCCTGTAAGCACACCTATTATGCTACGAATGCATGATCAGTGTACCATTCAACCTGTCCCGTGTCTATATCTACCGCCCACCTACATGGAATACACGCTGGTGTGTACCACACGCAAGATGCAAAAATCTATCGGACTTTTGCCATGCAACATATATACAAAGAACCCTCATCAAAGGATGAATCACATTACCCTTAAAAGCTCAGTCAAATATAATCTAGATGATGACTAGATATAAAAGTGTAGTTTTCTTGAGTTACATTGATGGAATTCTAATTATATTAATACACTAACTCAATGACAATCCACTATTTTCATAAAAGTTTTCAAAAAAAAAAAAAAAAAAAAAACATGTTTTGTTTTCACCGAACCCCTTAATCAAACCATTACCATCAAACATACATCATTCTTTGATGCATGCATGGTATTATGGAACATATCCGAGCTAAACTGTAGTCAAATGTTTTTTCATTTATTTGCCATCGAGGAGAATTGCCGGGGATAATTGAAATTAGATAATGTGTTTAGGCAGACATCATAGGATCTTCCTCAAAGTGTAACCAAACCTCTAAATTTTTTTTTTCTAGCTCAAGAAATGCAAGGATTATCAATGGCTGAGAGGGATAGTAGCTGATTTAGAGGACAGCTGGACCTCCTGAGCAAGATACAGGAAACGGGGGATTAAAGAAAGAAAGAAATAGAAAAGATAGAGATACTGAGATAGGAAAGAATAGGAAATTCATTAGTCAAATTGCCTTCTTCCTCCATCATACACGTGCCTTTATATACATGGTCTTAACTAACTCTCCAGCTCACACTACTCTGCAACCACACATTACAACTGCTACTAACCCATCTCAGTACTACTAACCCGGCCTCACTAACTATAGTCACTTACCACTAACTATAGTCACTTACAAGCCTCATACAACAGTAAAACATACCACAGGCACAATATTGAATCACAATGTCTAACACAACCCACTCTTCACTACATAGTAATGATCCTAACAATTTCTCCCCCCTTAAAGCACCTTGCCCACAAGGTGAGGGAACCTGTTCTACAAGTCATACAGTACTTCCCAAGTAGCATCTTCTTTGCTTTCCCCTTGCCACTACACCAACACTTGAGTCACAGTCCTGCTCCTTAGCTTGATTGATTTCCTGTCTAAAATCATCACAGGTTCAAGAGTAAGCACCAGATCATCATTTACAGCAGCTAAAGTTGGTCTAGGCACCACTTGATTGCCCATTTTAGCCTTAAGGTTGGACACATGGAACACAGGGTGGATCAAGGAACTAATAGGCAAATCTAATTTGTATGAAACCTCCCCAACCTTCTGAAGGACCTTAAATGGCCCATAATACCTTGGAGTAAGCTTACCAAGCCTCTTATTGTGCACTGAAGTCTGCTTTTAAGGCTGCAATCTTAGGTATACCCAGTCCCCCACAGCAAAGGACCTTTCCACCCTTTTCTAATTGGCAAACCATCTCATACGTTCCTGAGCAGCACACAAGTTCTGCTTGAGCAAGGATAGAATCTGCTGCCTGTCCCTTAACATCAAATCCACTGCATCAACTCTTGTAGTACCAGCCACATAGTCTAGAACCCTTAGGGAAGAATATCCATACAAAGCTTTAAAAGGTGTCATCTTAATTGAAGCATGGAAGTTGGTATTGAACCAGAATTCTGCTAAGGGCATCCACTCCACCCAAGTACTAGGCCTATCAGCTGCAAAGGCCCTTAGGTAATGCTCCAAGCTTTTGTTCACCACCTCAGTTTGGCCATCAGACTAAGGGTGATAAGCTGAGGACATGGCCAACTTAACACCTTGTAACTTCATCAATTCTTTCCAAAAAAGAGAGGTAAACACTGGATCTCTATCACTAACAATGGTAGATGGCATTCCATGCAACTTGAACACAAAGTGCAGATAAAGATTAGCAACCTTGGCAGCAGTGTAAGGGTGGGAAAGAGCCATGAAATGAGTGTATTTGGTGAGTCTATCCATAACTACAAACACCACAGACTTCAAATGGGACTTAGGCAAACCTTCAACAAAGTCCATGCTCACATTCAACCATGGTTTCTCAGGAATAGGCAGAGGTTGCAACAAACCAGCAGGAAAACAAGTTTCATGCTTAAGTTTCTGACATGTATCACATTCTTTGACATACTGTTTCAGATCCTGCCTTAACCCAACCCAATAAAAATCAGAATGATCCCCTAAAGGACTGTCATGCACCTGTTGCAACACCACATTCTTCAAATCCTGATTAGAGACTCCCAAATACAATCTACCTTTGTAAAATAACAGCCCATTGCAGAAAGTAAACCCTGGAAAACTAGTGGAACCTGACTGAACATTCTGCAAAATTGCTTTAACCTTGGGATCAGAATCATAGCTGTTTTTAAGAGCAGACAGCCAAGAAGGAGTAGGGAATGAAATAATACATAAAGTGCCTTAAGAAGAATCATAAGCATCAGAATGACATGTACCACTGGCAGTAAGGACCAATGCTTCAAACTGAGCCAAATCAGAACTAGAAACATCACATTGTCTCCTAGAAAGGGCATCAGCAACCACATTCTCCCTTCCTTGCTTGTATTCCACAATGAAGGCATACCCTAAAAGCTTAGAAATCCACTTTTGTTGAGCTGGGGTACCCACCCTTTGTTCCAACAGGTATTTAAGACTATGGTGGTCTGTCTTGATAATGAAAGGCCTTCCCAACAGGTAAGGTCTCCACTTCTTTACTACCACCACTAAAGCAAGGAACTCCTTCTCATAAGTGGAGAGAGAAAGCCCACTACCCTTTAAGGCTTGGCTATGATAAGCAATAGGCCTATGATCTTGCATCAAAACAGCTCCAAGGCCTAACCCAGAAGCATCACACTCCACAATGAAGGGTTTGGTAAAATCAGGTAAGGCCAATACTGGAGGACAAGAAACAGCCTCCTTAAGCCTTTGAAAAGCAGTGGCAGCTTCAGAGGTCCAAACAAATGAATCCTTCTTCAAAAGGGCAGTCAAAGAAGCAGCAATTTAGCCATACCCCTTCACAAACTTCCTATAATACCCAGTCAGACCAAGGAACCCCCTTAAGGCTTTAACATCTTTAGGAATTGGCCACTGTTGCATAGCAGCCGTCTTCTTAGGGTCAGTTCTAACTCCCTCACCAGAAATAAGGTGTCCGAGGTACTCCACCTTATCATAAGCAAAGGTGCATTTAGATTGTTTAGCAAAGAACTGGTGCTTGGCTAATTTTTCCAAAACCACCCTAAGATGTCCAAGGTGATCAGATAAGGTCTTGCTATAAACCAGTATATCATCAAAGAAAACAAGGACAAACTTCCTCAAAAAAGGCCTAAAGATAGCATTCATCAAGGATTGGAAGGTGGAGGGGGCATTGGTTAAGCCAAAAGGCATAACCAAGAATTCATAATGCCCCTCATGTGTCCTAAAAGTAGTTTTGGGTATATCCTCCTCCCTCATTCTGATTTGATAGTAACCAAACCTCAAATCCAACTTAGAAAACACACAAGCCCCACCCAACTCATCCAACAACTCATCAATGATTGGAATAGGGTACTTGTCCTTAATAGTCTCTTGATTCAAAGCTCTATAGTCAATGCACATCCTCTATGACCCATCAGCCTTCCTCACCAACAGAACAGGTGATGCAAATAGACTGCAACTATGTCTAATTGAACCCACAGACAGCAAGTCCTTGACTATTTTCTCAATTTCATTCTTCTGATAAAAGGGGTACCTGTATGGTCCTTGGCAGATAGCTTGAGCACCCTCCTTGAGCTGAATTTGATGCTCATGCCCTCTAATGGGAGGTAAACCAACAAGAGTAGCAAAGACTGCCTCAAACTCCTTAAGCAAGGCAGCAACCTGAGCAGGAACAAAAGCAGCCCCTTCTACAGGCACTTGAATAGCCCCCTCTGCAGAACTAATGGAATCAGAAATCTGCAAAACTAAGCCCCTTTTAACATGTTCCTTCAAGAAATGAAGGCCATCTTGAATGAGAGTACCTCCTGCCCCTTTCAAACCATGAAGTAGTACAGTTCTATGATCATATAAGAAGCACATGGTAAGCAGCTTGAAGTCCCACTGAATTACTCCAAGGGTACTCAACCACTGAGTGCCTAAGATCAAATCACACCCTCCCATAGGTAGAACATGCAACTGAACAAAGAATTGATAACCCTGCAAATCCATAGGAACATTTTTGCACAAGCCATGAGTTTTAAGTACCTCACCATTAGCAACCTTAACCTCCAAGATTTGTGTACTATCCACAGGAATATGCAATTGAGAAAACAGTGAGGGATCAACAAAGTTATGAGTGCTGCCTGAATCTATCAAAATCACCACAGATTTACATTTAACTCTATCCTTCACCCTCGTAGTCCCAGAAGTAGGAGTACCACTTAAAGCATAAAGTGTAATACCAGCCTCCTCAACACTGTTATCTTGACAACTTAAGGAATCTTCAAACACATAACTACCACTACTATCATCTAAGTTAGTAATGTGCACACCTGAATTAGCATTAGGCCTAAATTCTACACAATCAAGAAGGAAGAGCATAGCATTTTTACACTTATGACCAGGGCCCCATTTCTCATCACAACATAAACCCTTTTTCTTTCTTTCCTCCATTTGAGCAGGTGAAATTCTTTTAAGTGGTAGCCTATTATTCTTGTTATCTATCAAGGTTGGTACTTTAGGAGGTGGACCAAGAATTGAGGGCTTACCTGGTTACAATTGATTCTTGAAACTCTTTCTACAGCTCCAATTGTACTCCTCTTGAATCTTGGACAATCCAAAAGCCTTATTCAGTGACTGAGGATTGAGCATACGTACAAGAAGTCTAATCTCATCCTTCAACCCGCTGAGAAAGCAACTCAGTTTATGTGAAGCTGATAAGCCTTTGATCCTGTTTGACAAAACTTCGAATTGGGCCTTATACACTACCACAGTAGAAGTCTGCCTCAATCTTGTTAGTGTTTCCATGGGGTCATCATATGCAGTGGTACCAAACCTCACATGCAAAGCTTGAATTAAAGAATCCCAATCATGAAACACCCCTGTTTCTTCACCTTCTTGGAACCAAATTAGAGCCTCACCTTCCATGTGAAATGAAGCTAACATCAACTTTTCTCCAATGGGGGTGTTGTAGTATCTGAAATACTAATTAGCTTTATAGACCCAACTCGCAGGATCTTCCCCAAAGAATCTTGGAAATTCCAATTTCATGGTGCGAGATACAGGTAATAACGCAAAACCAGAATTAGGATTCACATTCTCACCATTTCTCTGAGACTAAAATCCCTGTGAGCCTTGATCAAAAGAACTTAATTTCTGTAACACCATATTCAACTGTTGACTCATCTCATTCAGAGTTCTTGTGTGAATTTCCTGTACAGTTCGCATCTCCTGGAATTCCTTTGTATGATGATCAGTGGTGGTTCGAAGTGATGCAATAGCTTCATTGGTCGCTGCTGCAGCACGCGTCTCTGTCATGGTTGATCAAGAAAGCCTGCTCTAATACCAAATTGCAAGGATTATCAATGGCTGAAAGGGATAGTAGCTGATTTAGAGGACAGCTGGACCTCTTGAGCAAGATATAAGAAACAGGGGATTAAAGAAAGAAAGAAATAGAAAAGATAGAGATACTGAGATAGTAAAGAATAGGATATTCATTAGTCAAATTGCCTCCTTCCTCCATCATACACGTGCCTTTATATACATGGTCTTAACTAACTCTCCATCTCACACTACTCTGCCAGCCACACATTACAATTGCTACTAACCCATCTCAGTACTACTAACCCGGCCACACTAACTATAGTCACTTACCACTAACTATAGTCACTTACAAGCCTCATACAACAGTAAAACATACCATAGACACAGTATTGAATCACAATGTCTAACACAACCCACTTTTCACTACACAATAATGATCCTAACAAGAAATGATTTTACCTAGCTTAGGTAAGAGGACATACGGGACCCTCAGAACCCATACTTTAAAGTTGAAATGATTTGTTATAGGTAAGCAATCGCACCGATTTTTGGTGACTCTAATTCTGACACACTATGTTAG
The DNA here is from genome assembly GCA_028535165.1 of Quercus tomentella. NCBI lineage: Eukaryota > Viridiplantae > Streptophyta > Magnoliopsida > Fagales > Fagaceae > Quercus > Quercus tomentella. The sequence goes on from JAPQVY010000100.1 coordinate 47,949,860, forward strand.
GTTTTAGATCCCTATAAATTAGATTGTTTAACCTAATTAATTAACCAAGTGAATACTTAGGTTTATTATTCAGATCTAGGTTAAAACAATAAAGTCATATCATGTAAAGCAGAGGAAAATAAAGAACACAATGATATGATCACTCAGGAAAACCAAACCGGTAAAAAACCTGGAGAGGATTTAACCTAGCTATCCTTAAGGTAAAAAGCAAATCCACTAGAAAGAATTAAATTTTACAATAAGACTTAGACCACTAACATCCTATTGCTACTACACGTAAAACTTACTACCACGACCCCATGATAGCTCCGAGTTCATGAACTACTTCTTTCTTTGAACTTTGCAACACAAGCACCCACACTTATTGTTAGGTTCTAAGGAATTAGGAACTAATGTATTAGAACTTCATTTCATAATGTTGGCAAACCATGATCAAAACATTTTAGTCTTGATTAGACTTGCTCAAAGTATATGCTTTTTATGTAAAGTTGGAATCGAGTTGTTGCTAGATTTACTATGTAAATCTGCCTGGCTCGATCGATCAAGAATTAGACTCGATTGATCGAAGCTCGTGCAGATTGTTTTCCTGCAAAATTTTCCAACTCAGCCCAAGCCCGTTTGACGTGTAGGGTTTTATGTTTTACCTTAAGTATAAAAGGGAAAATCCTAGCCACGTTTTAGAGTTGCTTCTTATGCTGTGTGTGTGAATCTTTTGTGAGATCAAAAGGTGGTTGCCTTCACACATACTTAAGGTTTCCAAGATTCAAGATTATGTTGAGAACTTTGTGATCAATTCAGTTGTAGATTCAAGAGCTTAAAGATACACAAGCGGGGGTGCTTGTACTTGCTGGGAATCCAAGAAAGAAGTAGTCTGTGGACTCAGAGCTGTCACGTGGTCGTAGTAGTAAGTTTCCTACTCAAGGTAGCAATAGGATGTTAGTGGTCTAAGTCGCTATTGTGTAAACTTCAATTCTTTCATAGTGGATTCAGTTTTACCTTGAGGATAGCTAGATTAAATCCTCCCCAGATTTTTTACCGGTTTGGTTTTCCTGAGTTATCATATTGTTGTGTTCTTTATTTTCTGCACTTTACAATAATATGATATTTGTGTTAACCTAGACTTGATAATTTGACTAAGTAATCACTTGGCTAATTAACTAAGTTAATCTGGTTGTGTTTTAAGGAGTCTAAAAACAAACACTTGTAACTTTGAAACTCCACTCAAAGGTTTAGCAACACAAACTCTCCTGTTTGTGACTCTAAGACCACCCTTGAAGGTTTAGATCATCAGCACCTTTAATGACTAAAGAAGGCAGCAACTTCTACAACACCAGATCTTGAGATTCTTCAAGGAATAACACTGGTAGAAGACATGAGAGATCTTTTTGGGTACAAAACCTTAGATACAAAGGAGGCACACTCTTCTCTCTCTGAAAAGCCTTATTAAAAACGTGCTTAGGGTTTCTTTTATATACTAGAAGAAATAGATTTGAAACCCTAATCCTTTTTGGGCTTGAACTGCTATTGGGCCAAACTTAAAATTCTGCAGACCCATATTTTGATCGATCGAGCCTATCTCTTGATCGGTCGAACCAAGCAAATTCTGAAATCTTCTTTCTACAGCTTACTTGTTCTTGAATCTTGACTTGAATCACTTTGAGCATTGTTTAATAATACCTATAGACTCTATGATCTATATCTAGACAAGTTCGTATTCACAATTTGCCAATTATTCTAAACTGTTAGAACCTAACACACTGTATCTCACACACCATCACAATCTCACAATACACACTATTAGGGGGTCGTGCCAAGAAGAAAAACTGGGTATTGTGACTATTGTCTCCCAAATTTATCATTTAAAAATAAAAAATAAAAACCTTTAAATGGCACCAATTAACTCCCTGTCTCAAGTTTAAGATGATTCATAAATAATTGAATGCCCTAATTCGTAATTTCCGTCCCTTTCATTTTTTCCCGCATCACATTGAACTCTATTTAGGCCCAATCAATGTTGTTATTTGTCTTGAATTAAGCAAATTTGCATCTCAAAGCTCATTGGCTGGCCGCCATAAGATTCTAAAGGACAGATACAGTTTCCTCTGGTTGAATAAACTAATGTCATTCATTAATGCAAATGCACAGAGGACACTCATCAGAAGTTCAGAACATACAAAATTAAGGCATGTTATGTATATGGTGGCGTAAATGACACGCCCTTTTACATGATTTTTGAGATCCAACTTGTCTTGGTTTTTTCCATTCCATGATACACTTAGCACCAAATGAGATTTCATAGAAGAGTTATACTTCCTGGTAATAGAAGACTACAAAAATGTCATAACTTGAATTAAAAGAAAGCTATTTTAGGAAGTTCGTCCTTATATATAGCCTACCGTAAGTTAAACATCTTCACACTAAAAATCACCAAAGTAATCGGAGAAAAAAAAAAAACATTGAAGATGAAGAATCAAATTTGTACTGGTGTCTTTGTTCTCTTCTTTCTGCCTCTTGTTACAAAATGGTCAAGCGTTGAAGCTCAGACTTGCCAGCCTAGTGGCAAGATAAGGGGGATAAAGGCTCCTCCAGGACAATGTAACACAGAGAATGACTCTGATTGTAGCGTGCAGGGCAAGCTTTACACGATTTACAAGTGTTCACCGCAAGTGTCCGACCATACAAAGGCGAAGCTAACCATCAACAGCTTTGAGAAAGGTGGGGATGGTGGTGGACCATCTGAATGTGACGATCAGTACCACTCAGATGACACACCTGTGGTGGCACTGTCAACGGGATGGTTCAACAATAAGCAGAGAAGTTTAAACTATATTACCATCTATGGCAATGGAAGGAGTGTTCAAGCCAAGGCGGTTGATGAGTGTGACGAGTGTGACTCCACTATGGGGTGTGATGCTGACCATGATTACCAGCCTCCATGTCCTAACAATATTGTCGGTGCCTCTAAAGCAGTGTGGAAGGCCTTGGGAGTACCAGAAAGTGATTGGGGAGACTTGGACATATCCTGGTCCGATGCTTAAATTAAATTCCAACATATTTTAAATATACTATGCGAGAGTGAAGCTTAATTTGTTGTGATTGTTATGTTTGTGTATTTGTATTGCGGCTATTGCCTATGCAAAAAGAAAAAGACTGTTATGTTTGTGTATAATAGTACTATGAAACATTGAAGTAAGAATACAGTGATGTTTATTTTCGTTGTTTCTTTGTCTTTTTATATTTCTTGGTTATTCTAAAGTATTTGGTGCACTATATACTGTAATTATATCTTCAATATACCTTATACAGCATCTATTTGCCCTCTTATTGCAAGTTCATAAAGTGAATATGTATGAAAAATTCTGTAAATGTACCTATGATCTCACCAAATTCATGGAAAAGAAACTTTGGACTTAAACAAAACCTACAACAAGATTTCTGCCTTAGATAGTCGTCAGGAATTCATCACCATATTCAACCAATTTGTTGTATGACTTTCCAACCAATTTGTTGTGTGACTTTCTGATATATAGTAGTATGATGTATATAATTTATGGTTAACTTTGCAATCTGCAAATGTCATTATCTTTATTTTATTTTATTTTTTTTATTTATGATGTTGGTTCCAATTTCTCTCCATTTGAAATGGATCTATTTCATAATTCAAATTAAATATTGCAAATATAAAGGAATAGCTAGTGCCACATCATTTAAACTTTTAAATGATATGATATCAAATCAAGGAAATAATTCTTAATCATGTAATGGACTTGTCCATTTTAAGTGAAATAGAGATGATCATATTTCTGCCACCGAACAAAAATGTAGCTTTGATAGGGTAAACCTTGAAGAATCATTACATAGATTGCTGTAAAACTGGTTGGCATATTTAAGCCTAATCAAAGGCCCAATTTTCCCTTAGCCCATACCCTTGCCCAAAATTGGACTCGATTTGGTTGAAATGCATTTCTTACCTTTGAGGATCAGAAGCTTTCACCATTTAGCACAAATCACATCAGAATGGTAAATTAGCTATTTTATTCTGGAGAAGCCATTAAACTATTCTCAGATGGCTCTGAGTTTTCGAAGTTCAGGTTAAAGTAGCTAAAAACCATGACCAATTAATATTCCAGAAGCCATTAATACTCCAGCTGCTACTTGGGAAGTAATCCACTTTCAATTAGGAACATAAACATGTGGTTTCCACCTTGAATAAACCATCCCATATTATGATATATCAAGCACCAACATAAGAATTTTGTAAACATTGGATGCTAAACATGACATCTATAAATAACTACCATTGAGTACAAGGCTTGGATACACACATCGGTATCAACTACCACAACCAGACAAAAACAGGAGATAGAACATTTACAATTACTGCCAATTACTTCAAATAAATCCGAGACCCAAAACACACTGGCAGTAGAAACTTTTTACAGAAAATCCCAACAACCTGTCTACAACATGCTATCAGTCCTAGCCGGCAGCCGACGGAAGAAATTAAGGGGTAATGATGGCATCTTATGACGAAACTTGGGGTGCCTCATGAAGTAAAACCCAGACAGAAGAGTCAGCACCTGGAAAGGTGTTACATACAGCACAATGGCAGCCGCAAAACAGAAGATCATATATATAAATGTGGCACGAGGATCTCGCCAGCTTAGGAGGGCCTGGACACGCTCCAGTTGGGAAGCCACATCACCCACAACAGTCTGAATTTTCCCGGCCACTATCCTTAGCCGATCATACCTTGCCCGAACAATGTCAGTACCCCGACTGGTTGGAAATACATCAAATTCTTCATCAAGCTCATCAGGGTGCACTGCATCTGCATAAGAGATTCTTGTGTCCATGTGAGGAGGGTATCTTGGGCGGTACCGGAAATTCCAAGCTCCTATCACAAACATGTATAGAAAAACAGTTGGCAGAATCAGCTCTGGGAAACACACCAGCATCACAAAGAGAACATGTACTAACACCGTCGTGATAGGGTTCTTCCACATGCAAACATCACCAAACCACCTTCCAACTGATAATAATCCTGAGAAAACTGTCATCAACCGAAAAAAGTTCGCCTTACTACGCCTCATGCTCCAAAGATGAGAGTTTGCATCAGACATGTACTCAACTATCTCCTTCCTAACAGGGGGTTCTGCTCGACCAAGCCTAGCTGCCACTATGTTTACAGCCTGGTGACGCAGCCATTCCTGCTGCATCACACTCAATGGCCTTACGTAATGCATCTTTGGGAGAACAGGTCGAGTGTATATAAACATCATGTTCATCAGTGATGTGCATGAGAACCGTATTGCTAGATGTATTTCACCCATTTTTTTGACACCAGAGGGGTGAAGGACTAGCAATGGATACGAGTGAGTGTAGACTCGGCCAGTCTCAAGAGTAGAAATTCGAATTCGAACTTTGCCAATTTTCATATCTTTGTTACCATTTGAACCACCAATCAGGCTGTTATCAAAAACTCCCACACTGAGAACCGTGGCCGGATCATAGACTTCCCAAGTGTACTGCTCATTGTACTTTGGGCTCAAGCTGTTGACTATTGTTCGAGTCCTGACCCACTTGTTCCCATACTTTGCTACACAATAAGTGTCTGATGTGCCCTTACCATCCCTTGTTTTCATAGGATGGAGCCCACCAGCATTCAGAATGCCAAGTTCCAAAACACCTATTGATTGCTTCCAAAGGGGCTTTGCTGAAGGTCGGAGGTCACTACTGTAGTGAGTAGGCTCATCCAGCACATGATACCCTCCATCAAGACAGACACTGACATGGAGTCTACTAGAGAACTTGTCTTTCTCTTTCTTTCCATGATCTCCATCCATTGCGGCTGACATGGACTTCTCAATGTTGACCCATTGGCTTTTGATCATTCGGTTATCAGCACGCCTCTCGACTCTGATCAAAGGTATAACAACCCTCCCAATGGTCTCATCTTTGTTGGGACCTACACGATCTTCAATTGAAAGAATCAGATGATCATCAAATGGTTCAGCAGCAACAAGTATGAATTCCTCATTCCAGATTGCATTCGAACCCCTAGCTTGAACCACTTTTGTCTTCAATGACTGACCACCAATTTGTACCCTAACATATGCATCCGGAAAACGAGACTTTTCAGATACAACCAAGTCTTGTGCCTCAATTACATTGACACGAACATACCACAATCTTGGTGAATGGTAAACTTTAGAACGGATATGTGAGGAGAAGGCTGAAGAGCCATCAGAGGAAGTAAATGTATCTGAGTGCCAAGCATCAGGAAATGCCTCATCAGCTTGTGTGCCATACCAGACAGCAAGCATCAGCTCCCCCGCTTTCTTCTTCTCCCCACTCTTGTCTTCAAGTCTATACCATTCTGGAGCCAAAGGACTATCAGGTGGAACCCGTGTAGGAACTTCATTGAGATCAAACTTCAAACGCCCAACAAAATCATCTTTTAGCATATCCTTGTCCTTCACTACAACATCCACGCTAGACCACTGTATATTGTCCTTAGCAAAGGCAAACACCTCATTCCACTCAGGATTTTGTTTTTTCTCAAAGTGCTTTGTAATTCCTTTGAAGTTTCCGAGTTTTACTTCAACAAAAGGGTCGAGGCTTCCAGTCACATCCTTAGAAGGAAGATCACGAGCTTTCACAACACGTACAAAAAGGTAACGTATTGGTTCAACAAGATCATATGTGCTGGATGGCCTATTTGAACGTATTACTCGCCCCCCAACAACCCGACCCCCTCCAAGGTGAGGACTTGTCTCTTTAAGTGAATAATCGTCAGATTGTGATGACGGACCCGAGTACATGTGAACAACTTTTGAAACCTGCGGTTCAGATTTCATGGCTTGCACCCCATAGTCGAAACTTGGCTGGGTTGACATGGGGGGCATGTTAAGCTGCTGTGGCCGTGCAGGATTCGGATTAGGAAGGTGATGGAATGTGCGTCTTGACTCGCCTTTTTCATTGGAGAATGGTTTTGGAACAAAACTAGGAACTTGTTCGTTAGGGCCTTGACCTTGGATTGGACGTGATCCTGAATTCAGAGAGGCTTCCATTGCAGGAAGTGGATTTGAAGAACGTATAGAAGGGTCATCAGTTACAAAGACTTTCAGACCAAGCTCTCCTTTTACACGTGACAAAAAGCTTTTTTTTTCCAGAGGGTAGTGCAAAACAACAGCATCAGAATATGGCACAAATGATGTCCCCGTGAGACGAACCCTTCCAAGGAAAGATCTGCTGCTGTTGGCCTTATTATAGCTATAAACATAAGCATCAAGGGTGAGGTTAGAGAGGTTATTTGGATCAGAGACATTGAAGTAAAAGCTTTCATTCCAAACAGGATTCAGGTCTTTTTCTTTAGTAGTGGTACGAAATTTTTGTCCATCAAAGTGGAGCTCCACATAAGTATCAGATAAGCCTTGCCCATCTTTGGCTATAAGGTCATGGGCACTCACAACCTCAATCCCTAGTTTGAGATTACTCATGGGTTTTTCAATTAGAATTGACAAGAGACTGATAAAAAAAATATAGCAGAACTTGGCAGGGGAGACGGAGAACCTGAAAAGGAAGGAGCAAACAGTTCAATATTGGTCAAATTAACTGACATAAACAGTCAGGAGAAGAAGAAGAACTAAACAATTCGCACAAATGGATTTGAATACTAAACAGTAGAACATGTTAAAATTTAAATATCAACCACACTAACAAAAGAGAAATTTGTTTTACCTAGTATACCTACCATAAATCAATATTCAAGATGACAGTGATCCAATTCAATATCTTTGAAAAGAAAAGTAAAGGGTACAGGTTGAAGATATTTAAGTTAACCATGAAAACCATGGAATCTAAATGCAACTCAACTTAATGTAGTACATTTCCAACTATCTAGAGTCGATACATTAATCCTGTTTGCCATTTTGATCAACGAGGGTGCACATTTTCTGTTAATCCAGAACCCATAGGTCTTCTAGTACTGTCTCAAGCTCGTCATTTATTACCCCTAAGCTGATGGGAAGCATGAACTTAATTATTTAATCAAATCTAAAACTCCTGCTCACAGTGTGAGCCCATACTCAACCTCAATGAGTAGGGCTAACACCTGGAACTTTTTAACTTTGAATAGGAGGTAATAGAGTGACGATGCCATGATAAATTACATTTTTCCCAAATTACTAGGCTGGTGGGAAGCAATAAATTTAATCATCCAATAATCTAACCCCTTGTATCCATACAGTGTCTTTTACTGATTCCCCAATTATCTGACCAGGAGACAGTGCATCAGGCATAAAGTAAAGGCAATAAATTTCATGACTTCTTAGCGAAGTTAACAAGATTCAAGACTACCTTGACCCCCTTTTTTTTTTGGAGCAAAAAAACATTTTAAGACTACTTAACAAAGGCATTAACTTCCACACACAATTATTGTAAATTTAAAAATTATGCAGCAGAATATGGGGTTCGAACATAGAATGTTTTCTCTTACAATAGTTTCTTTTGATTTCCCTCATACTTTTCAGTAACCAAAAGTATCATATATTACTATGAAACTCCTAAGAAACATAAGAACAAAACAAAAACTGGTAAAAAAAAGGGTAATTTAAAAGATAATAATAATAAATCCATAGGTTCCTTTAAAAACATAAAGAGAGCAAAAAAATTATGTATCTTTCACTTCAACAAAGTCCACAAAAAGCTTCAATATTCTCTAGCTTTCTAATAGAACCCACGGATTACAATAGAACAAATTTTTAAAAATGAACATAAAAAGGAATAAGCATCAAAAAGCCCTTAACTTTTCCTTTAATAATTTTTAGATTCCAACTACAATCAAGAAGGAAGACAGGATATACAGAGTCTTCAAAAAAGATCTCATTTTTCATTGGAACAGAACAGAAAATATTTTTTCCGATTCTCTCTCATGAATCCGATCCTCCAAAAAATATTTAAGAAATTAGTGAATACGCAGAAGCAGAGAACCTAAAATCAATTTTCCGGGAAAAACTTTTTGCTGAAACAAATAGATGAACAGACAACTAATCTAATCCATCCCGTTATTCAAAAATTCCAGGGAACACTAAAAACCCAGAAGCTAAAAGCTACCTTTTAAGGAAAACTTTATACCCAAAAACAAAATTTTTTAACTTTTCACAAATGGGTCAAAGAAACCATTTAGCTCAAAAGTCCAAACACAGCATATTACATATACCATAAAACAAAAACAACAAGCACACATACATGCATACAAAATCATTTACAGCTGATTAAATTCAAACCCCATGTGTAAAACAAAGTTAACGATCATACCCAGAAAGAAGAAAAGGCAAACGCACCTTAATTAGAGCTACAGAGTTTCACTCAGGAGATGAAGAGATAAGCTCAGAGAAGTTGACGTTAAGCTAAGCTGAGCATCAAAGACTCAAAAGAGCCTAATATGTAACAAAGAAAAGAAGCAGAAATGAGAGCCCAGGAACTTTTCTGAGATGGTTCAAAACGAAAAGAGAGAGAGAGAGAGAGAGAGACAGACAGAGAGTCGTCGAAAACGAGTAAAATGGTTCAAAACGAGAGACATAGAGAGAGAATATTGATTATATGAACAGAAAAGTCTAGGTCTACTTTGTGAATCGTGTGTGTAAGTGATATTTGTCATTTTGTCTTTGTTCATTTGTACTTTTGTTTTTAGGGCAGACTAATGCAAAAAACATATGGAGATGTATTTCTAGGTAATCGTGAATGTACTGCTGTGCATGGACTCGCTGTACTGGTCAAACACGTGTTTGAGAGTCTCTCCACCAATAAGATTGTAAAGTTATAACTTCCTTGCTAAGGCTTAAATTTTTTTTTTTTTTTTTGAGAAATGCTAAGGCTTAAATTCAGAGTTAATACCTTGTTCAGTTTTGCTAGATGCACCATTCACCAATAATATCATGGCACTTTCGCAATTTTTGCCACATATGCATTATGCGACAAAATGAAGTTGGTTGTATGTTGTAATCGCATAAGCTCACTATTTTTTTTACCAGTCACTGTCTAAAGAAACTTGTGTCAAGGTGTGTTTAAAAGAGTGTAATACATTATCCAAAAAAAAAAAAAAATTAACACTTGTATTGTTTTTCATTTAGTTAGAGACACCTAACAATTCTCATAAAATTTTACATATTCTTTTACTTAACTTGTGACTTGATTACATTTCTTAGAGCATCCATATCAGTTGAACTAAAAATTTAATTATTTGACATTACAAAAAGTTACTTTATCTATTTTATCTAGTTTTCAACACAATAAAATAATATAAATATCACAATAAAATAATATATCTATTACAATAAAATAATATATCCACTACAATAAACAACAATCACAACTACCCGCAACCACTACCGCCACCGCCACCGACTCTTCCGCCGCCGTCGCCGCTGCCGCCACATGACAACAAATAATCATCTAATGTTAACAAGTAATTTTTTTAACCCCAAATTATACTTATACATTTTTTTTACTAAAACAATTTCTCAATCATCATGATAACAAATAAGAAACTAGAGTAACAATAATATTTTGTTTTAACCCCAAATTTTATATATATATATACACAAATCCAAGTCCCTGCCCACTTGATCAAAACCAATAGAAAGGGTTGGATTACAAGGACCCACAATCCATCAATTAAAAATTAAGGAAAACCACAAAGCCTCCAAATGAAAATCAATGGATCCAAGCCTCCAAATGTCTATGAAGCACCCTAACCCATCAGTTAGAAGAAACAAATAACACCGACCAAAAAAAAAAAACCCAGTTGCAAAACTCAATCTATTTTTTTTGTTTTTGATAATATGCAAAACCCAATCTTGAAAAAAGTAATGTTGTGGTGGAAGAAGTGCTCTTGCTTCCATTGCCGATTCTTTGTGATTGTCTCTGAAGCACTTTCCCTTCTAGGTTTCATCAGAAACCTCATTTTCTTCCCAAACCTCATTTTCTCACTTTCTCAAACCTCTTTCTCCGAGCCCATGATCCGAGAATTCTTGCCGATGATGAAGGTCCAGAACATCGTGGCGATGCCGGCACTGGAAAACTGTGTTGTCTGTCTATGAGTTTGATGGAGAGGACGAGATCAGGTGGTTGAGGAATTGTAAGCACATTTTCCACAGAGATCAGGTGGATGAGGAAAAGAGAAAACATTTTTTTAATGAGAGAGGAGAGAGAAGTTTAATAATTTTTTTTTTTTAGCTCTCAGCCATTGTGTATAGCCTTAGAGCATTCACAGCAGTAGAGCTAAATTTTTAGCAATTTAGCTCCACCAAAAGTTACTTTATCTATTTTACCTACACACATACTGCAGCAATGGATCTATTTTAGCTTTCAACACAATAAAATAATATATCTATCACAATAAAATAATATTTCTACTACAAGAAAATAATAATATTTTTACTACAATAAAATAATATATCACCACCACCACCACCACCACACAGCACAAACATCCTCCACCACCACCAGCAGTACACAACAGAGAAGAAAAAAAAAAAAAAAAAAAAAAAAACCCAAATCCTTAATCCAGACCAAACAAAATCACCAACCGAAGACAAACCCAGCACAAATCGGAGACAAGCCCACACGTCGATGCTGCCCACACTACACTCCTCGCGATGTCGTCCTCTCAATCTAGCGCCCAGATCCATCATCATCCTCATCAAGGCCAACTACCCGATCTATCAAACCATCGCTGCCCTCTCCTCTTTCATGGAGCCAGGCGACTCCATGATCGACGGCAGCAACGAATGGTACCTAAACACCGAGCGTCGTATCGAACAGGCCTCGCCGCGGATATTTTTAGGGTTAAGGATGAGTTTGGCAACGGCATGGGACGGCGACGGCGTGGGCTGGAACGGCTGGGACGGGACGGCGACGACGTGGGCTGGGAGATGAGAGCTTGACAGACGGCGTGGACGGCGACGGCGACGGCCTGGGCTGGGCTGGGACGGCGACGGGGCGGCGATGGCGTGGAGAGCTTGATGAGTGAGAGAGATGAGAGCTTGAGAGAACTGAGAATGAGTGAGAGAGATGAGAGCTCTGAGAGAACTGAGATGAGAGCTCTGAGAGAAATGGCACGGAGATTGAATAAAAGAATGAAGAAAAATAGAGTGAGTTTTATTATTTTAATAGAAGTTGGATTAAAATTTTTTTTTTTTTTTTTTTTAGATGTGTGCTACAGTGCACATCTATCTATAGATGTGCACTGTAGCAAATCAGCTAAAAATTTTAGCTTTGCCTTCACTGCTGCAAGCATTTTTTGGTATATTGGTGGAGCTAAAATAGCATTATAGCTTTTTAGCTTCACTGCTGTAAATACTCTTACATAGCTATGCACTGTAGCAATGAAGGTAAAATTTTTATCTTTAGTTTCACTGTTGCAAGCTTTTTTTTATGTGTAGTGGTGCTAAAAATTTTTAGCACCACTGCTTCAAGTGCTCTTATATATGAGACCACTATTGATACCTGGCGCAAGGCAATTCAATAGCCACTTGGCACATGTATAAACTGCGGTAATTTATGCCTCTAGACTTTTTCCTCTTCTAATAATCACTTACATAATTTGGGTCCACCACAACACAATAAGAAAAGAGAGAGTTGTGAAATTTTCTATAGAAATTAGACTTAACAACCTTAGGCCCACAAATAATGTTAGGAATAGACCCAACTACACACCCAAGTCTGCTATATGCTTAAGTGTCACATTTTGATTAGTGCACCTTTTTTTTCCCAACAAATACCCATAGTGATCTAGTGTGTCAGTACTAAAATTTACACACAAGTTGACGAGCATGCTGTAAAATTGGTGTGTCCGTAGGCTGTAGACCCATATAAAAGAAGGAGAAGATATCTCATGGAGCAACGCCATGAGATAATATATATTTTTTTAAGTAGGTGGGACTCATATGTAGAGGTCTCATATGTTGTAAGAGTGACTTCATGAAGCTACTCCCTAAACTAATATCCTGACCTACAAGCATTTCATAGGGGAAAATTGGAATTAAATATTACAAATTTATATGAAAATATGTCATTTTAATTAAAATTTTAAATTATGTGGCACAATATAAATTGTTACATATAAGAAAGCACAAACTATATTATTGGGTTCATAATCTTTAGGCCATAAGTTATTTTTATCCCCTAAAGCTTAAAGTGATCATTTTCAGTAACATTTGACAAAATTAGCCAAGTTCCTTGCTTACTACTTAATTACAATTGTCATTTGCATGTTTTAAGTAGTAAGGGTCAGCAATAACCTCTTTTTTTTTTCTTTTTTTTCTTTTTTTTTATAATTCAATACTATAATGAGGTAGGAAGAATTTGAAACTTGATCCTCATAATAAATAATAACAAGCTATACTATTGAACTATAAGGCTCTTAATGACAATAATAGCTAGAATGAAAAATGTCTTAGTTTTGCATATGTTTATTAAATCCAAAAATATCTCCTTAGTTCTGAAATATTATATTTATCTAAGTTATATAATTCATTATCTAAGATAAAATTACTTTACCTCAATTAACATGGGGTGGAGTACTGTATCAAGTAAAAAAATATGATAATGTTATGACTCGAACTCAAAGTATTACACGTGATACGTAATTTTCACAATTATAAGAATGTTTCACACTAAATGGAGCTACAAAATATCAAAGATTAAAAACCCAAAATGAAGAAGAAGAGGATGAAGAATGTGAGATCAATTGTCTTAATTGAATTTTTAAAAAATAATATTTCTATTATTTTTCTCCCTGTGTTAAACTAGGTTTAATATAATAAAAAAATGCAACATGGACAACAAAAATTGAAAATAATTTTCGTAAGAAACTAACTAATGTTAGACCTTTTTCTTTTTTTAATGTTTACATAATAAGTGGGTGAGGGAATTTGAAGTTTTGAACCCAAGTTCATTTCATTAAAAGTACTGGACAATGTCATTGAGTTACAACCACAAAATTCTTGGTAAATAATGTTAAATTTAACCCCATAAAAGAGAAAAATGTCTCATACATTATATTGTTGCTTGATCTTTGCCAAAAGGTCAAGAGAGGTAAACGTTATTATGTTGCTTTTTTTTTTAGTAATTCAATAGTTATAATGGTGATGAGAGATTTAAAACCTGAACAAATTTATTGAAAATATTAGGATGTATCGTTTTTTTTATTGAAAAATAAGATGTATAAGTTGAATTAAAGAATACAGAACTCTTGATATTATTGTAAATTTGTAACATCCTGCTACAATCATTATTGATCTCGTGCATAAATAAATAAGAGATATCATAACAAACGCATAAAGGTTGTCCTCAGTTCATATATATATATATATATATTATAATCTCTAAAAAAATTATTTATTTATTTATTTTTGCTGATACACTCAGTTTATATATACAAATTATAAACACAAGCAATAAATGAACCTTCATTTATCTATTAAAAAAATAGTGGATTGGTGCTACTCACTCTACACTATGGCTGTTTAAAAAACACGTGTCCTTATTTAATATCGTATATTTGGGATAACTAAAAAGTACAAACATGCTTTTAGAGAACATCTACATATAAAAAGAGCCAATGGCTCTATCTACAGCGAGTCAAGTTTTGGACACTAGCTACTAAAAACGCACTATTTTAGTATTTTTTTTTTTTTCCCAATTTTTTAATACTTTCAAAGATGGCTTTAGTTTTGTCAAATTCCAATGGAAAAACGCACCACTTCAATTTGGTGAGCTGACATATTTCTTTGTATTTTTTTTCTTAGTACACCAGCTTTTTTGTTTTGAGAAGTAATTTGTACACCAGCTTGGTTTGATCTACATGTTTTTGTTTTTAATATATATATATATATATATATATATATATATATTAAATTGCCATCATATTTTCACAATTGTTATTGTGGGTACTTGCCCCGTTATTAAGCAGTGTTTGTCCGCTTTGGGGAGCCAAGCCCTCACGGATTTGTCATGAAGGGGTGGGAGTCCAGGATCTTCACCATTTTTGGCTTTACACCTTTGTCCCATATCGCCTAAGTAACCCTCCCACTCATGCTTTATATGCCCTTGGAGCTTGCATGAGTGGGAGGGTTACTTAGTGCTGAGTAGTGGTACACTCATGCAAGCTCCAAGGGCATATAAAGCATGAGTGGGAGGGTTACTTAGGCGATGTGGGACAAAGGTGTAAAGCCAAAAATGGTGAAGATCCTGGACTCCCACCCCTTCGTGACAAATCCGTAAGGGCTTGGCTCCCCTAAGCCAAGCCCTCACGGATTTGTCATGAAGGGGTGGGAGTCCAGGATCTTCACCATTTTTGGCTTTACACCTTTGTCCCACATCGCCTAAGTAACCCTCCCACTCATGCTTTATATGCCCTTGGAGCTTGCATGAGTGGGAGGGTTACTTAGTGCTGAGTAGTGGTACACTCATGCAAGCTCCAAGGGCATATAAAGCATGAGTGGGAGGGTTACTTAGGCGATGTGGGACAAAGGTGTAAAGCCAAAAATGGTAAAGATCCTGGACTCCCACCCCTTCGTGACAAATCCGTGAGGGCTTGGCTCCCCAAAGCGGACAAACACTGCTTAATAGCGGGGCAAGTACCCACAGTTATTAATTCCTTTCAAAATAAAATAATAATATATCATATTGTAACTACCAATAACTAAAAATAAATGTATTGTGGAAAAAAAAAGTGCTACGTCTACACTATTTTTCATAACAAATCTTAGTAAATTGTTATTCTAATTTAAACTTAACAATGAAATTATTTTTTTGTCCATCAATAACAACCCGTAACAATTTACTACTTATGATTTGTGATAAAAATATTATAGACATAACATTCTCTTGTGAAAATATGAAAACATCTTGTTGTTGTCACAATATTTTCATAACTGCTGAGTGTCAATTTTTTACAATTCAAACTAAAATATAATAAAGTTATAAAGATAATATGAAAATGTTATGCCATTCTTTCTATTTTCTAGAATTTTTTTTATTAGTCAATTTTTGTTGAGCCAAAATTCACTGTTTAACATACAGTTTTCTTGGGTTGAATTTTTGTATTTTGTTTTGTATATATATGTTTTCTTCTTTATGCACCATTTTAAGTAAAAAACACATAATTTTACACACATACACACACACACAAAAACCAAAACAAAAACTTAGGATTAAAACACTTTTCATTCTTTATGTTTGGGGTAGTTCACAATTCCTTTTTAAAGTTCACAATTCCTTTTTAAACTTTAAAATCAAGCAATTTCCCCCTTAATATTTTGGAAAATAGCAAATATGTCACATCATTATTCTCTCAACTAAAACCTAATGAAAGTTTACAATTCTTAAAATATTTCATTGTGTAATGTCTAAAAAAATACCCCCACTAAATTTTAATATCCCAAAAATTTTCTTCACATATTTTGAGTTTTAGATGGTAATAATGCTTAGAAAGTTGGAATGGTAATTGTAAGGGCGGTTTTTGGGGCCCAGGCCCAGCAAGCAAGCGATTCTGGCCCAAAAGACCCTCGACAATGAATTTGTAGAGAGTGGGACTCAGAGCTAGGTCTTGACAGAGTGGACGTGATTAATGGTGAGCCATGCAACAAATGGGACGTGAGAATATTTTGTTCAGTTTCATGAGATAACAGTCCATAGGGCTGCTTTAGTGTTCCTCCTGCTCTCTTTTTAGAAAGTCTCTCTTTTCTTCTTTTTTTCTCCTCCCCTATCTCATGGGGACTTTCTGCTCTTATATATCCTCCTTCAGTTGATAATGACCTTACACTTGTTCATCATCTAGGCCTCTACTTGAGTGCCTGTCCCAAAGGACATCCTCCCCCTTTTTCTGTGAGTTGCAATGGCCGAGATAATACTATTTTCCTGTCCAATCCACATTAATGCGGCTGGAAAAGTAGTTTCCTTGCATTTAATGCAGCAGTAGTGGTTGCTCCCTGCCCGTTTAGCATTTTCCTTCATTTAGAAGGATTCCTCACCATGGACAGGGCACGCGCTGGACGTCCATTTAGTGCGTCCGAGGAGACACTCCTCCTCGGACGACCCTTAAACAAACCCGACCCGGCCCAACAGGATTGGGCTAAAAGTCTCCCGACCCTGTTTTCGCTTCCCGCCATGGCTGGGCTTCATCATGGTCCTAAGGCCCACTGTCGATTGACAAAGCTTGCCCCCACAGTAATATAAGATGCTTTATTTATTACCTAGAGAACATTGATTTTCTAGATTTAAATCTTCGAAATTTATAATTTATCAAATGGAAAATTCGATGACACATGCCTTTTGTTATCTTCTTTTTTTTCTTTTTCTTTTTTCTTCTTTTCTTGCCTAAAACGGGTGTTCATTAAAAACTAATTAAGTTAAAGATTGCACCTAGACTCATGTAGAATGATAAAGAAGGAAGTATGAATGACAAAATTTTGATTGTGTATGGTTGAAGGTATTTGATGAAGAGTTTTAATTGTAGCATATGACATCATACATTGCAAAAATTTAAATATTGCGACAAGATTTTAGCAAAACTCAATTGTTTATTGTTGGAAGATGATGATATTCGTTATTATTCTTAAAAAATTTTATTGAGTGGATATTACCTTTAGCAAATAGATATCAAAATTCTTATACATAAAGATTAACTTTGTATGACATACATTTTTTATGTATATAATTTCATACTTCTTCAAATAAAAATTCAATCTTAATATTCTCACTCTTAGTAGTACTTACAGTTGCCAACAAGCAAAGGCAAACCGAGTTAAGATTTATAGGCCAAAACTCAAAAGTGAGAAGTAAACTTAAATTCTAAACCTTTCGTAAAGTTGTCTTAATTTTTTTCTTCTCTTTTCTTTTTAATGGAAAATGCTAAATTTATTGTTAATTCTAATAAAAAAATTATAAATTAATGTAATAATAAATATAATTAATTGTCAACAAAATAATGTAATTAATTTTTTAAATTTTTTATTTTTTAAAATAATTGATTCATCAATTTTCAATGGCTTATGTATTAAATTTTATTGTATTCCTAATTTCATTTTTCTAGAGACGAAATAATATAAGACTAAGAGGGGCTATGGCCTCCTGTGAAAATTTAAATTTATTACATATATATATATATATATATAAATATATATATATATATAAAAGATTTGAAGGTTTAGGTCCAAAAATTTATACTTGATCCCCTCAAAACTGAAACTGATCCAAAGAACCCAAAAATTATAATGATAACTTGTCTCATATTTGAAGCTTACTCCCTCCCAAAATAAAAAAGCAAAAATTTTATTTTATTGATAAGTAAAAACAAACACCTTATTTATTAGCGCTCCCCGACCCCCAAAAAAAAAAGTATCTTCCTATCAACATATAAAAAAATAATAATAAAAAAAAAAAGAGTCTCTAAGCTAGTTATCACCCTGGCATCCACGTCACCTATGAACTTTAAGAAATTATTGAAGTATTTGTGAATTAAGCGCCAATGGCTAGTAAAAACCATAAAATCAATCGTCAACAAACTTATTTATAGAGTGTTTGTATTTGTAGTTACTTTTCAAGCTTCTAATGCAATTAAAATAAACATTTTCAATTGGTAGTGCTCATCGATTATTGCGGTCGGGGTTTTGAGATTTTTTCCCTCCACATTTATCTAGTTGGTTTATAAAATCTAACTATCACATTGAGGGAGGGGCAAATTCAGAAAAAAAAAAAAAAAATCAAACGAATTATTTAATTTTGTACATTGAAAAAAAATTTATAAATGATTTTCGATGATTTTTGGGGCTTAAAAGTTTCATTCATCAAAAAATAAAGTTTCATTTTGGTAAATCATAAAAGATTCAATTAAAAAGTATCGTGTCTTTATATCTGTGTATATTTCATTAATACATAATAGAGTATAAATAATTTTATTTTTCAAATAGTAATTTTGTTTTGAAATTTAGTATTTTCTTTTTATTGAATGATCAAAATTTTGTAATCCATACTTTTGACCTTTCCTTCTTATTCTAAGAATTGGAAACAAATGAATGTAATCCAACGGTGAGCGAGTGTTGGACATTCGTGTGCCACTGCGAGTATAATTATCAATACTGGCGTGCTGTACCAATACCTGTTCATAATCCAACAGAGAAGAATAGTTTTGTTTAGAACTTTTAGTCTCTACATTTTGGGTCTTATTACAATTTGGTCCCTACATTTTAGACGTTGTTACAATTTGGTCCCTAAATTGATTTAAGTCCTATGTCAGTCCCTGATTTTTAAAAATCGTTTTTAAAATAGTCCATACCGTCAACCCAATGACAAAAAATGCTGAGGTGGCAAACGGAATACACTGTTTGCTGACGTGGCTAATAAAATAATAATAATAAAATATATTTAAATGCCATGTCAGCATTTTCTAAATTAAAAAATCCATGTCAGTTCAATTAAAAAAATAAAAATAATTTATATTTTTCAATTTCAATTTAATTCAAACTAAATTAAAAAAAAAATTAAATCTAATTTTATTATTATTATTATTATTGCTTTCATTATTTTTTAGGTTAGGAGGTAAGATCACAGGAACTTGTTCTTCCCGAACTCAAGAACAATCAAACCCAGAACATCAAACCCAAAACAATGCAAAATTTCATACAAAATCCCTATCCTCCATCGAAACCTCTAGAACATGAAAAAATCAGCAAACCCAAACCCACATGAGAAAACCAACCTAGAAAAATCATCAAACCTCCAACCCAGAAAAATCTTCAAACCCAGAAACCTCCAACCCAAAACATGAACTTCATTCTTCATGTTTTTCTCCAAATCAAGACAAACCCAATTAACTAACCCACTCAAAATCAATCTCAGCACAAAAAATCCATACCCACAAACTGAAACCACCACCAACAACCAAAACAACCACCACAATCACCCACACCACCAACCACAACAACCACAAATCACCACCAAAAAAAAAAAAAACCAAATAATGAAAGCAAAACAGATCCATTTTTTGCCACAACCACCAAACCCAACACTCGCGGTGGCCCATGGCGAGCAAAACCACGGCCACCCACGAGCACCAATGGCCCCACGCCAGTCCACGGCGATCTGAATCCCACTTGTGCCGATCTGAACCCACCCACAGCGAACCACGAGCATCGAAATGCCACCACTCAACCAGAAATCATCGATTCGGAGAGAGGGAGACCGAGATGATGGCGAGCAAAACCACGGCCACCCACGAGCACCAACGGCCCCACGCTAGCCCACGGCGATCTGAATCCCACTTGTGCTGATCTGAACCCACCCACGGCGAGCCATGACCACCGAAACGCACTACTCAACCAGATCACCGATTCGGAGAGAGGGAGACCGAGATGAGGAAAAAAGAATAGAGAAATAGAGAGGGAGAAGAAGGCTAAATCAGTGATTTCTGATTTAGGGAGACCAAGACCAAGTGTAGGGTGAAGAGAGAGAGAGGGAGTTTGAGATTAATGGTAGAGAGTGTGAAGATTTTTTTTAAGCTGATGAGGTTAACCAAAAACAAAAACAAAAAGAATTAAAAGAATTATGAATTTTTATTTTTTAAGAAATGATTTTAGTTTAAATTAGATTTAAGGTTTTTTTAAAAATTTTAATTTACATTTTTTTTTTTAATTTTCTTAGGGCTGGATTTTTTTATTATTTTAAATGCTGACATGGCATTTAAAAAATATTAAATATATTTTTTTATTATTATTTTATTAGCCACGTATAGCAAACAGTGTATTCCATTTGCCACCTCAGCATTTTCTGTCACTGGGTTGACGGTAGGAACTATTTTAAAAACGATTTTTGAAAATCAGGGACTGACATAGGAACTAAATCAATTTAGAGATCAAATTGTAACAAGGCCCAAAATATAGGGACCAAAAGTATATTTTCGCTTTTTGTTTATTAGGTGAAGAACACATATTTCTGACTCTCTGAGAGTCGTCGTTGGAAAGTCAAAAATCAACTCTCTGCCCACTGTTTTTTTTTTTTTTTTTTGGCATGTGGCTACTTCCTACTGGCTAGCAGCCCAGTTCACAGAACCATCAAAACCAAAAGAAAGCAAAGCCAAACAACATGGCCCCACCCATGCCAGGGGCCCAGGATGGAGATGCTGACCCTAATTTTCCAGTCTTGATGAAATGATTTGGGGTATTTTACAAAATTTATCATTGATCTTTTTGAACGAGAAAACATATAAATTTAAACCTCTTTACACATATAAATTTTAGTCTTACACCAAGCGTTTTTATTATATATTTAAAGTAATTTTTTATTTTTACCAAAAAAGAAAGTAACTTTTTATATTTTTTTTATTGTTAATTTTATTTATATTATTGAATTATATTTTTAATTTTTTAAATAATCTGTGCATGGTATGTGTATAATGCTAGTCTATACAATATCTCAATAATTAAGAAACGTTTTTTTTATAGGATTTTAATTTATGATGTTCGCTTTTAATGAATTTGTTCTTTATCATCAAATAAAGGTACCAATTGAAACCATTAGTATTTTGAAAATCATATTCTTCGCACCTCAACAAATATTCCAAGAAGTTCAGGGATTAACAAACATGACGACAACAAGTTTCATTAGGCTCTAATGTAATGTTTTTGGTAGTAACTCTAAGATACTAAACTAATATATAAAATAAAATTTGAAACTGTTTTTTTTTTCTCTAATTTTGAAACTTTTTACAATTTTTAGACAATTTAATAATAAAACCTTACATTATGAGTCTGTTTGGGAACAGTTTATTTATTTGAAACTGAAATTTTTTTACTGGAAGTACTGTAGATAAAGCTAAAAGGTAGCTGAAATAGTACAGTGGGATCCATGAATAGTACTAAAAAATGCAATAAGACCTATGAATAGTAGCAAAAATAAGCTGAATAGAATAAAAAATGAAGCTTTTTAAGCCAATTCCAAATGCAACTGATGTATAAAACTTGCCTCACAAACACAACATGTTAGATATAAACTATATTATTAAATAAAAATATGATAAATAATTAAAGGTGAATGTTAATGGATGCCCTCAAGGACATTTATTAATGAACTATTTTAGGAAAAATTTTATGAGAAAACAAAATAAGCAATTAATGTTTGAGTCATGTTAACAGGTGTCCTTAGGGCAATTGTTAATAAACAATTTTAAAATTTTAATAATAATACTTTTATGGGAAATAGAAAAAGCTGTCAAAATATTAATTGTTTTTTTTCCTCATAAAAACTTTTCTAAAATGGTTAATTAACAAATGTCATTAGGGCATTCGTTAACTTTTCCCTTAATATTTTGATAACTTTTTCTATTTCTTATAAAGATGGTGTCAAAAATTTCCTAAAATATTTTATTAACAATTGTTCTAAGAACGCTTGTTAACATGACCCATAATTAATAATGAAGAATAAAAATATTTTAAATTCTTAAAAATCCGAGCTCACTGTTATTTTATATTTGTTGGGTCTGGCGAGAGGCCACTAATAAAGCTAAAGAAATTTATAGCAAGCTCACTGTTATTTTATATATAATTATATATAATATGACAATGACATGAGCTTAATAAAAATTTGGGTAGTGTTAACTGTTAAGAAATTATTTTATATTAATTTTTTTTATATCATATTTTTGTAGACATGGCAAAACGGGTCAGAATTTTCTGACTCGACCCAATTGACCTGTAATCTGATTGCCCCACAAACTCGATTGACTCGACCTGAACCCGACCCGACCCGCCGTTTTGCCACATTTACCAACGTTGAGTAGATTGAGATTGATGTGTAATTTTTATAAAATATTTGCTTATTCTTCTTTACTTTATATGTTATGTACTCCATTATAGTTTGTCATTTTTTACTTGCCATATTCATTTTCTCTTCCTATTTTAAACAGATCGAAGATTATACCAAGATTAGCTTCTAGAAAGCTGGAACAAAAGTTGCACCAAATTTGGGTATCAAGTGTTTAGTGATAATTGGTAAGCGGTAACAGTATCACCAGTGAGAATCTAATCATATAGTTAAGGAACTCATAAACAATTGACAGATTGCATCTATTTCAAAAAAAAAAAAAAAAAACTTGTTTGAAAAATACAAGTCAACTCGACCTGACTTGATCCGCAACCTGATTGACCCGTTTAAAAATGACCCGTTTTGACTTGCAATCCGATTGACCCACAAACCTGATTAACCCGATCCGACCATTTTGTCACGTCTTTTTTGACTAGGTTTATAAAGTGTTGATCCAGTAAAACTAATTTTTTAAATTTTCTCTCCCAAAAAAAAAAAAATTAATTTTTTAAATTTTACTTATCATTCCAGTAATATTCTCAACCCATTTTTATATCAATTTAGGTCCATTTGTTATTAACCGGACTTGGATAAGTATAAGGATAAAAGGATACGGAGTGTCGTATCAAAAAAAAAAAAAAAAAGAAAAGGATACGGAGTGTCGTATCAAAAAAAGAAAAAGAAAAAAGATACGGAGTGTAATGAAAAGTAAGCGATTTTTCAATGCCCTCTCTATATGGCTTGACTGACAAGGTAGCGTAGGATAGGAAAACTGAGATTAGTCATTCTCACTACTCACTAGTCATTGTTATTATTTTTATCCTTTTGAGTATCCATCAACGCCTCCATCAACGTGAAAGAGAACCCAGAAAAGGATATTCCCATCTGTGGGGTCCCTTGCCACGTATAACGTAAGTTTTGAGCCATTTATAATTTGGATAAGACACACATTAATCCTCAACTTTAAAAATTAAAAAAATTGTTAAAATAAGTAATTACTTTTTCGTTTATTTATAAAAGGTTTCTTAAAATGGTTTACGTGCTCTAAGGACACATGTCAGTAAAACACTTATAATTTATACATGTCCCTTTCTCCACTACATTTTCACATGACCAATCTTGACAACCTTTTCATATATCCCCACCACACACTTTTTCTTTTTGATAATGCCATAGTTAGTTAGTTTAGTTGTAAGATTGAGTTAGGTAATTTAAAATTTAAGGGCATATTTGGTAAGAGATTTTTAGTAATATTGTTTAAGTGTTGTGAAAATATGTGAAGGTGAAAAAATATTGTGGAATTGAAAATATATATTGTGATATTTAAATAACGAAAACTGTTTAAATAACAGTACTATATAGACCCTAAATATCTTTGTTCAAAATATTAAGAGGTGTTAATTTAGTAAAAAATTATAATTTATAATTTTAATCACGTGACTTTTTTAATAAGTTTTATAAATCATCACAAAATAAGATAAATGAAACAATTTTAAGCCGGTTTGAAACTAAATTTTGTCCCAAGCATTGTGGTACAATTCTTAAATGAGTTATTCCCACAACCTTATGATAAAAAGTTGTGTAACAATTTTCTCATCTTTGAATAACATGAAAGCCAAGGATTATTGCACACGAAATGGCCAAAAAGTTGACGTACAAACTTTAAGACAAAAGAAATCGATTAAGCCCTAGTAGCACAATGTTAATTAACGTGCAAATAACGTTTTTTTTTTTTTTTTTTTTTGGATCCAACTTTCACACGCTTCTACAGTCATGCCCAGAAATAGTCACGCCCTCAATCGATTAGAATCTCGTCAGCTGAGATATTCTTTTCACTAACAAACGTGTTTCCCAACAAAAGCTAATTGAATAGTTTAATCTAATGAACCTAATTTTTAATTGTACAGTTTTTTTAGGGGGGACAAACAAATGAGAAGACTTAAAAACATGGACCAATGTATGTTTATAAAGTGTGTTTATACTATACAACGTGGCCTACTTAATATTATGGGGTCTTTTTCGGTTTCCTAATCTTGGAGGCATTAATCATGTTCATAGAATCTTGGCCCACACGGCCACACATTGCGACTTGTGATTGTGAGTGGCTCCCGTGGAGAGTATGCCTTTTTCCCTTTCGGTATTTTTCAAAGAAATAAAATTTTATTATCAATTTATTTATTATTAATGACAAAAAAATATGTTGGATTAAAATTATTTCTTATGTAACCTTTACATTACTTACTAACATTTTATTTTCAATTCAAAGATAGCGTAGCTACCCATCCATGGTGGATGGGGTTTTTGCTAGTTCAAAATAATGTATTTTTAACAAATAATTATTAAAACAATATTGTTTCTCAAAAATCTCCCCTTTTAGCCCATTTCATCATCTTTTCATCTGAAAAATGTCATGTTGATCTCAATTTCCAAGTTTCTTGAACTTTTAAAACAATACGTAAAATATGATTTTTTTTAATTGAATCGTAAATAAAATTTGATTAAAACAAAATTGGACGTGCATTTTAAGAATATAAAAAACGTGTAATCTAACCGTGAAATTTTAAAAAGATTATTCCTATAAAAAAAATTTGTGTGATACAATTCCAAGTGAGATTTTTGTCAAATATTAGAATCATAATATATATATATATATTTAAAATACTGATAGCAACTGCAAAATTCTTTTCCAATGAAAAAAAGAAAGAGGTGGAAATTTGCAAATTAGATATTGAAAAATTAAAGAATGGGGATAGTGAGTATAAAGAAATCGAATACATTTATTTTAGGTAGACAGTGAGAGAGGGAGAGGTGAGGTTTGAACCACAAACATAAAAATTGGAGAGAATATCATTACTATTAGACTATCACTTAGACCTCAAAAAATTATATAGTTGATGAAACATTTTTGCAATGCTTTCGGTTTACAAAACAAAATATAGGAAAAATAAGTGAAAGATGGATCACTTCCCTTGGAGGAGAAAAGTGAGGAAAGAAAAGGGAAAAAAATTATGAGTCTTAATGTTTTCTTTTTCTTTTTCTTTTAAAGGTTGAACGATAGCTTTTTTTTTTTTAATTTTTTTTTTTATCATCATGAATGAAAACATCATATCGAAAACGTTTACAAAGTTGGTAAAAATGAAATTGATAAAATTAAAATTTTAGATATTAAATTAAAAAGTTTCCTAAATTTAAAAGGGTCAACCTGAACTCTCTAAAATATTGGGTAAAGAATATCTCCACCTATCACAAATATAGAATTTGAGGTGACGACAGCCTGCCTTTAGATGTATTTTTAGTTGCAGATGCCTTGTCATGTTCGGTGGAACATCACTGTCCCTTAGGTTCCAAATTTTGAACTTTGTATCCTTTCCTTTGCTTCATCATTACAAATTTCCAACTTTTAACCATTTATCAATTATCAAAACAGCAACTTCTCTAAGTCTTCAGGCCCACGAGAAGGTATTAGGTCATGCGTTTCTGTTTTTATGACCAGAAATTTTTTATTAGGTACCACTGTGCCATAACTCCCTAAGCCCCTAATCCACACCAGTTGGACCAAGGGTAACTCTATAAGAGTCAGGATTTTATATATATGTCCTTGAGAGACTTAAGTAGGAAAAGCTAATTAAGTCAGAATATTAAATATTCATAATTGTTTATTTAATTTTGTTTTGAACATGAGATGAACTTGGATTCATCACCAACCTAAATTAGATATTCAAACATGGTTTATTTTCTTGTTGACATACTCAAGTTTGTTTACGAATTATTTGATTAATTTATTATTTTCTTATGTATACTATACATGATTTGAGTTAACTAGAGAAAGAGATTTTTTTTTTTTTTTTTCAAATAAAATTATACAAATTAGATTCACCAAACTTGTATTATTAAAAATTATATATAGTTTTTAGTATAAAATGGACTATTTATATTAGCACTAAATTACAAATGATAATTTGATATCTTTTAAACTTATTTACATAATTCAGTCTAAAGTCTATATAAGCATATCTTTATTCATGCATACGTATAAATACATAATATTTTATATACATTGATCGAGTCTCGTACGCACGAATATTATAATGTTTGAATTCCGCTTGTTTAATATTAGGTTTGAACTTGACTCATTTACTAAATAAATGAATATAAATGAATTTGTTATCGAGTCGAATCCAAGTTGTTGAATACAACTCAGTTTATTTGACCCTAGACGAGAGAGGGAGAATGAATTGTTGATAAGTTTTAAAAAACAAATTAACTACTGTTCTCTATTCGCTGGATATAAAGATATTAATTATAAACTCAAAAACAACTTGCCTTTTACAATAGCCTCCAAACAAACAGGGCATCATCAGGGCCCATTTTGCTAATTCATGTGGAGCAGAGCAATATTTGCTGTTCTACGCACCCAACTAAACAGACTAGAGAAACCAGATTTTTTTAAAAATAAATTAAGTACTGCTTGTGTAACATGAGCTATGGCTTTATTTATTTTATTTCTCAAAGAAAGTTAGGATTAGAGGGTCTCAATAGCATTAATTTAATTGCCTCTTACAAGCATAAAAAAGCATCATCTTTACCTATTTAATTGAATTCTATATTATGCAATCAAATCTCCGTGTATGGCCCATAATTTCCATGCCTAAATAACTTATTAAAATAAGTCAGAATGGCAGATTAGGATGAAAGCTATGACTCAGATAACACAAATTTATAACCTCCAAAGTTCCTTTCCAACCTATGATTATATCTCCAAGACGTGTATAGATTAGCTGGATCTGGTTATATCATGTCTAAAAATGGAAAAAAAAAAAAAAGGAGTGAAAAAGAGTGGGGTTTGTATACGATTATCCTACTCATAGGCCTTTGGTAACTATTTGAGCTTGAGGCCCAAAATCAAAACAAAGGCTATAAAAACAAAATTCTGGTTTTTCTTGTGTATTTCGGTTTCTAAATGAATAGATACAAATGATCCTATCCAAATGGACCAAATTCCAAACTTGTTCTAGTAACTTGCTCAAGTTGTAACAGTGTAACTAAATTGCGAAGTTGATGGGAAACCAAGGTTTGAGAATCTTAAAAAAGGGTGAAAACACATGGTCAAAATGGCAATAGCTAAGTAAATCCAAAAATTGGCACAACCAAATCACAATATTGACCAAAAATGGCAAAACAAAATTGTACCGAAATGAACCCACAACGTGGCAGCATGAATGTTTGTTGTGGAATTGATCAGCCCAATAAAGAAAGGGCTAACAGAGATGCCATGCCATGCCAACTCTTAAGTTTTCTCCCACAAAAATCTCTCATCCCCCACCTCTATTTTTCCAATTCCTCAATACAACACAATTCTCATACCCCTATCAAACTAGGGGGATCTCCTTCTGTCTCATCTCTTTGTTTCAGATCACTCAGTCCCTCTATCTCTCTTTTTTTTTGCTTTTCCTTGCTACATTCTCAAAGGTTCATCTCTTATTGGAGGATAACATGGTATGATCTTAAACCTCTCTTGCTTGACATATATTTCATTGTTTTTTTGCAAATTTTGTAATGGGTGAAGCTAAAGTGAGGATTATAGGATTGAAAAGGTATGCATTTCCAATAAAATGGTATAACAATCTTGAATTATTGTTGTGGTAGGGTTAAACTTGGAAATCGTGACTTCAATTACTTTTGGGGGTGTGTGTAAAACTGTGTATAACAGTTTGTGTGTAATAAACACTGCTCATTGTGATACATGCTATGGAATAAGGTTTTGTTGTACGTGCCATGGAATAATTCATTGTAATTAAATTTCACCATTATAACTGTTGATCTACATTCTATTGGGTATTGAGTTGATTTTTTTTTTTTAAACCTTCCAATGATGCGCAATGGAACTATTTCAATCGTCATGTGATGCAGAAACGTGCCTGAATCTGTGCAATTGGACTTCATATCATCATTTCCTGGCATTTTAGGATCAAAATTGGAAGATTATTCTTCCGAATACATTCTATTCATGTAGGATAATCACACCATGGCCTAATGGCTCAAATATATCTCCACAATTTTTACATGGCAGGCATCAGTTAAATAACATTCTTCATTTCATCATTGGCTCTGAAACAATTACGATTTGCCATTAACAAGTTGAGTAGAATTGGATCATTTATATGGGTCCAAATTAGCTTAACTAGTAATATTGCTTATGCTAAAAAAAATGGTGTATTAATCTAATGATGACGTAATAGGTTCAAATTCTATCGTTTATCTGTATATATATAAAAAATTGGATCCCCCTTTTTTTTTTTGTCCAAGTATTAATTATTATATTATAGTAGAGAACAACAGTTATTATGGATAAAAATTGATGCCTTTGTTTATTTTCTTTCTTTTTTCCTGCAATTTATAGGCAAATGCAGCGTCTGGAATGGCTGTGCACGATGACTGCAAGCTCAAGTTCTTGGAACTAAAAGCAAAGCGGAACTATCGGTTCATCGTGTTTAAGATTGAAGAGAAGATCCAACAGGTGATAGTAGAGAAGCTTGGGGGTCCTGAAGAAACCTACGATGATTTCACTGCGTCTATGCCAGCCAATGAGTGCCGTTATGCTGTCTTTGATTTTGATTTCATTACCGACGAGAATTGTCAGAAAAGCAAAATTTTCTTCATTTCATGGTAAGTTTACTTAAGGGCTAAGAGTTTTGTAGTTCAATTGACATTTTTAATTTTTGGAATTTTCAATAGAGATATTCAGAGTTTAAATTCTCCCTCCCCCAACTATCAAATTATCAAAATAAAAAATAATTTAGACTTATGTGAGAGCTTATTAGCGGCATCAACGTTTTTATTTTTTTCCCCTAATGAATTTCATGATTAATAGATGGTACCAGGCATAATAATTTATTATAGTCATTGTTGGTGATGTGTGTTGATCCTATACTGCTATATATACAATATATAACATTAGGAAATGACCCAATAGCAAATTTGACCTCTAAAAAAAAAATTAAGTGCATCTTAGTAAAAAGTTATATAAATAATTATGTCATAGAAGTTTTGATTGTGAGATATAAGTTTATGTGAAAATTTTCAATAATGGTTTAGTTTTACTCATCATAGTCATATTTTCATATCACATTGTCTATGTAGGTCACCTGACACATCCAGGGTGAGGAGCAAGATGCTTTATGCAAGCTCGAAGGACAGATTCAGGAGAGAATTGGATGGTGTTCAAGTCGAGTTGCAAGCAACAGATCCTAGCGAGATGAGCTTAGATATCATTAAAGGCAGAGCTCTCTAATTGTTAGAAAGCACTACTTTATCTTCACAACAGACTTTGATTTGAGGAGGTTTCCTTATTGTTTATTAATTAGTGAGCTATCAGCTATTCCTCTTTTCCGTTTTTGATTTTTTTTTGTTTTGAAGTTAATCTTTGTTTGGAACTTTGGATTTAAATCTGAATGATGAAAGATAATTCATGTTATACATATTTCTGTTAAAATTAATTTGGCACATGCATCACAAGTGGTGTGGCTTAATTTAATTTTTCATTGTCTCTAGTTTTCTTTTTCCATAGTAACATGTTGACCTCCCGGTCATTTTCTTCTCCATAATACTAATCTTGCAATTATTGCATTAATTTGTTTTTTTTTGTAAGTAATTTCCCTTACTCTTCCAAGGCATTATTTAGCACAGAAGTACTGAATTGCAAAAAAAAGACCAAAAAAAGAAAGAAAGAAGACTACTAGTAGTAGTAGATCCAATATTGGAAATATTTATATTTGAGAAGGGCTGTCTGGTAATATTGTTTGTATTTTTTGGAAATACATATAGTAAAAAAGTGTATGAAAATATGTGTAATGTTGTTTAAAAACTGAAAACATGTGTTTAAACACATGTACCAAACGGCTAGTATCCCAAAAAAGTTATTGTACTGTGTTCCCTTCTCTAAGCCTTACACTTACACCACATTTTGAGTATCCCAAAGCCCCACAATCATATTCCTCCTCCTTCTTTGACTAGCTTTAGTGTGAAAATTATTGTATTGTGATCCTCTTCTCTAAGCCAATTGATTCTTGATCTTTGCTTCCACATTATTTCCTCTCTATCCATTAATTCATTCACCTCATTAGTGCCCTAACCCATACTACCCCTCATCCTCATGATCCATACTTTCCAATTTTGTATAACTTCATTTTTCTTTAACAAATACATCTTTTTTGGTCTCTATATTTTGGGAACATTTTCATTTTAATCCTTACATTTTGAAAAGTTTTAATTTGATCATTGATTTTTTCAATAACTTTTACTTTTAGTCTTTGTTGCCATCTCAGTTTGGTCATAGCATGCTTATTAATTAAGTATTTCGTCAGCCATGTTAGCATTTTTTTTTTTTTGGTCACTAAGATGATAACAAGGATCGAAATGAAAATTAAAAAAAAAAAATTAAGGACCAAATTAAAAATTTTCAAAATATTAAAGACAAAAAAAAAAAAAAAAAAACCTCAAAATATAAGGAAAAAAAAAGGTTTTGCCTCTTTCTTTTTTAACATCCTTTGTGTTTTACGAAACACCCCCTTATTCCACCTACTCAACACAGCACTGTCAGCACCACATTCTTAATTTTGTTATAAATGTAAGCCATCTACAGTCCACACCATCCGCATTTAAACATCTCTTATTATCTCACACTGTCCTTCTCAAACCAAAACTATTGTGGTTCATGTCTCCTCCTTTCTTGCGTGTTCAATTTTAACAAGTTTGGTTTGTGATCCGATGCTAGAGCCATAAGATTATGAACTCGAGCTAGCGGAAATAGCATCTCCCATTCACAAGTTGCAACAACCCAATCAAGTCTCTCTCGCACATTGGTTTCTTCCTCCCTTGAATTATCCTATGTGTACATTGGTCCCCAAATACCTAAATCCTTTAGCCTTTTTTAGTCGAAGTGGAGTTAATCCAACTTTCCTCCAACACTTAAGTCATCCTCATAACATTTAGACAGCTAATTCAAGCCTCAAAAGAGACCCACCTTATTGGGGTTTGTTTAGGCTTGTACACTCACAAGTATAGAGGCTTCCACAAACTTTAAGAACCCGTTTGGTTAGAGTTATTTTAGGGGATGGAAAATAAGGAGAGAACAATAGAGAGAAAATGATTTTTTTAAGTGTTTAGTTGGGGTGATTTTGGATGGAAAACTAGTAGAGTCTAGATTTTTTCTCCCCAAATCAGGGAGAACATTGGAGAGAAAAGCGGAACACAAAAAGTTCCTGCACGTTGGACCCAAAAGCCACCTGAATAACCTTTAAATGGGTTTTGTCATTTTCTTCTTCATTTTTTATTTTTACTTCCTTGGATTTTAGGGTTTTGTCATTTTTGGTACTTCTTATTCCCCCCTTTTTTTTCCTTTCCTAATTTGTTACTTCTTTTTTTATTCTAATAGGAGTATGAGAGTAAATTTATACAAAATACGTCTTTCATCTTCTCATTTTTCTTTTTAGCTAAACAAAAGAGTTTTCCATTCCTCTAATTTTAAATGGGTCTGAATTAGGTCCAGTGTCCAGTGACATTGGACCCGTTGGGATTGTGACACGTGTCTATTTTTAAACACGTGTCATCATTCGGCCAGGTCCAGTGCACTGGACCTAAACCTCCCCCATTTTAAACACACCATGGTCCTTTAGCTCATTTAATTTTTAGCTTCTTTTTTGTACTATTCATGAGTCTCATTACATTTTTTAGTACTATTCATGAGTCTAATTGTACTATTCAGCTAACTTTTAACTATTTTTTACACTTTCAACAAAAAATTTTCAATTTTAGCTAAATAAATTGTTCCTAACTGGACATCTCTCCACTTTTTCAACACTTTCTAATTGTCTATCCTCACACTTTTGCACCAAAGGTGTTAGGAAGCTACACATTAAGGAAGCTACATCTTACATTTCAAAGCTACGTTTTAATGAAGTTCAAATCTTTCCATAATTTTTTTATCAATTAAAATAATTAATATTTCATTCTCTGTCCATATTATTTAATATAAATATATATTCTAAAATTTGCTAATCTATTTAAATTTAAACCAGCCACACATGAATCAAATATTACACAATTTAGGACTAGAATGAATGTGTATCAAAAAAAAAAAAAAAAAGAGGACTAGAATGAATGAATGAATCACATACCAAATATCTTGTAATGGAGTAATGATATTGCCTGATCAAGAAGAAATCAAGGCATGAAGCCCACTTGCTAAGCGAATGGGCTGCTTCCTTGGCTTCTCTAGAGGCCCAACTAAAACGGCAGTGAGTGAATCGCTTGTTAATGGAGTCAATTATATAACGCACGTAGGAGTCTCCTAGCATGGCTTCATTCAAAGACCAATGGGAAAATCAGGTTTCATTCTTTTTTCCTTTTTGGTAGGCATAGGACGGTAACAATACAGTTCAAAACATGTTTTACTAAATAATTAGTACCAACAAATTGCTAAAACAAATCATATTTGAAAGGTGTATTTCATCACTTCCTATGATCAGAAACAAAAACAAAACCACAACAAAAATATTTTGATATGCATGTTGTCTTATGGACAAAACTTTTGCTTCCACGCAACAATAGCGTACAGCATATTGGAGGATTATATCTGAGCACGGCAACGTGAAGATTACTGCATTCATTCTTCCATGGGTTGATTCTTTGCCTCTGCTTGAGATACCTTGACCTTGATCTTCGGAAGAGTGTAAGATTTATCCTCCTTGAGAACAGATGGGGCTTTCACCAAGCTGATGCTTTGCTCCAGCTCCTTTACTGCCTCTCTCATCAGCTGGGCCTTCTTTCCCTTCTTTCTGCAAGATGTTTTCAATTACATGTCAAATGATATTCATCATCCTACCTATATGTATTTATGAATAAATGATGAGAAGAACAAATTACCTCGTCTCAATATGTTTGGCCTCCCTCCTTGATCTGACTTTATCAATTGTCTTAATGGCCTTCAGAGTGTTTTCTGTGAGATTCCTATCATATCTCTCTGGCCTATTACGCTTCCTCTCAAACTCAAAGGTAGAATCCTGCAATATATGGAAACAGGAAATAGAAAAATTGATAAACACTCAATCTTTTCTTATCCAATCAATAGTGGCCTCGTTACTGTCGTCACGAGAAATACAATAAAGTTTAATAAAAGATCAAGTAAACCAATCATATTTACTTGTGTCATATCCTTTCCATGCAACCGCCTATAGGCCTTGGTCCATTTCACCTTACGAGGATTCCTCTTCATCTTGAAGTTCTTGTGGCATTTGGATCTACAGAAGCGAAATATCTGCAGAAAGATCACCCATCAGAAACTAGAGACAGAATAATTGTATGAACAAATGTATAATACGCTACCAAATCTACAGACATTTTAGAAGGCATGCAATCTAGCTTTAACAAAATCAATAAATAAATTTTTTTTTTTTGGGGGGTAAGCAATTTCAAGTTTGCATTTACACAATTTTTGTGAAGCAACATATAAACTTTGACATTGGAAAACAAGAATTATTTGATTGCTGTTCTAGACTTATACATCTGGGAAAATATCAAAACTGGCACAAACCCAACAACTTGAAGACATTCGAATCAGTAGTGATTCCAACAGATGGAACTTATTTATCTTAGTTCAGTTTTTTTTTAGGAAGTTGATTGGTAAGCTCCACATGCCCCGGTCAATCACACAAAATTGATTATGATATTTGAAACTAAATAGTAGGTAAAACCAGAAGCCAAAATAAATGGAAAATATGGTATGACACAACTAAACAAAGATCAAATTGGATAAAACAGCTTAAGAATGGCAAAGGAATAAATATAGAATAGCGAATTCCCATTACAAAATAACAACTCACCTTTGCATCATTGCGGACAAACTGAATACCATGCCCTGGATATACAGTCGAGGAACAGAACCAACACTTTTCTATCCTCATGTTATTCTCAGGTCAACAACAAATCCAAGTTCCTGGAAAACAAAAAATGTCATGAAGAATAAACTACAAACAATGAGAATAGGTCAACATAACATTCTCCAGCTAAGCTAATGAATAAGGGAGGACCCCCAAATCCAAGAAAGTTCCATAGTACAGGCCACCAATGTTATCAGAATACAGATCCTACACGTGATTAGAGGGACTTTGCGGTTGCATCAACAATAATTATAATAACATAACATTAATAATTATTATATATGTTGAATAATTATACCGCAACTTTTACAGCATCATGGCTACATCTCTACGCCATAAAGAAATGCACTTTTCTTTTCTAGCACAAATTACCCAAAAGTTTAGTAGCTATCCACCATGTACCAAAACTACCAAACATAAGCAACTGAAAATGTTTTCCAAGTTCCAAATCAACACCACAATAAGTTAATAAATAAAATAGCTTAAAATAATTACATAGCTGGTTTAAAAATAAAAAAGAAAAGGAGAAAATATATGATGGATCCCTAAAATTTGGGTCAGGATCTACTTTTAGTTCATGAAATTTGAAAAGTTAACTGCAGGTACAAAAGCAGTCATGAAGCTTCAGCCACCATAGTAATGCAGAAGATAACATGCAGTTAACCCGAGTTTTGCCAAAAGAGATAAAACTGAAAGTACATCCACAACCTCTTTATTGAATCAGACTATTAGGCCTTAAAACACCCAATTGAGCGAAATAGGGCTAAAACTCTTGTTCCTACATTTCTAATTCTTAAGTTTGTAAATGATAGTCAAAATATACAGTCTGCCACTTCAACTGGAATTTTAAAGAATTTCCTCCCTTACTAAAACCATTTAAATATGACAAACAATTTGAGGTACTTTATTCCTGTCATTCTCTCTTTTTTTATTTTTTTAAAAAAATTTATTTATAGGATTCCTGTCATTCTCTAGCTCAATTAGAAAGCAATTATAATCCTATAAAAACTAAGTCCAATTTTTATTTTATAATAAATTTGGTAATGCACCCAATGGGTCTTGAACCCACAACTTCAATCTTCACCTAAAATTAAAACAATATATCAGAGCAAACCCAATATGACACAAAAATCCAATTTTTATTCAAATTTTCTAAGAATCCACAGCTACAAATGAACAAACCCAACAAAACTCTAAAACCCATTTTCATTTTCCATCAAATTTTTCTAAGAAACAACAGCTACTCATGAACAAACCCAACAAAAACTCTAAAACCCATTTTCGTTTTCGATCAAATTTTCTCAGAAGCCGCAGCTAACCATGAACTAACAAGAAAACGAGGACAACATTCATAGATCGACACCGGAACCAGAAAATACTCACCGATAAAGGAGTCGAATTCCTCAATCAGCGTCGCGGAGGACACGGCTGTCTTCCTTACTCGGCGTCGCGCGACACGACACGACACGGCGAGTCTGTGTGTTTCTCTGTATCGAGAAAATTTCGGACTAGGGCTTTCATTTTGGGGGAGATTTTAAATGACATTTTTAAGTTTTTAATGGGCTGGGCTGATCAAAACATATATCATACCATGGCCCATTTTATTAGATTGGGCTCGAAGCTAGAGGCTCAATAACCCAAAAAAAAATCCAATCCCTTGTAATGCTGTGTAGTAAGATCTGCTGAATGCGATCCTATGATCTAGAGTGCAATTCCAACACAATTTCACTTTTTATATCTGAATCAATTTCAAGGGTAGGATCGTAGGATCTACAATTTAGGAGCACGATTTTGATAACCATGGTACACAAGTACATATGATATGGCAATCAATGCTTTTTTTTTTTTTTTTTTGAAAATTATTTTTTAAGAGTTTTTATTGTGTTTTATTTAAACCTTTATATATATATATATATATATATATATATATATATGAGTTGGGTTCAAGTTACATCTGGTGTAACTTTAAATAAAATTACACCACTCAATATTTTTTAATTAGATGCGAATTTTGAGAAATCCACCGTTGGATTACATTATCTTCATATAGGTGCGGTTTGGATAGGAATTATTGCGTCTGCGTTTTTCTCTTCTTTTTTTTTCCCTCATGCGTTTCAGCTTTTTTAGGAGACAAGAATCACAGTTCATCACTGTTCACGTACTAAAAAATATTAAAAATAGGTCCCATGGTACTATTCACACATTTAAAAATTATTTTGCTACAGTGTTTTTAGTTTTCAGTTTTCAGTTTCAGCAAAAATAAGTTGTATTCAAATGGACTCATATTCTCCATACTTGCAAAATTTCGAGGTGATCAAAGATTAATAGTTATATCATCAGTCAACTGTTTAAATTCAAACTTTTGTAGTTTAAAATAATGCATAAAAGATGAGTTTATGAATTAAATAGTAAATAACATCCAATTGACATGAAAATTGGCATGAATGTTAAGAACATATAGAACATATAATTCAAAGGTGAGATTTTCAAAATATGAATTCTGTAACAAGTTATTGGATGGTGTAATATTGCTTAAAGTTACACTAGGTGTAACTTGAACCTAAAAATATACCAGGTGTAACTTAGAGTTTCTGATACGTTTCCTATAAACCTAAAAATTTGAAATAAATTTCATTTAAACCAACTAAATACATGATATTTAATGGGATTTACCGAAAATTAGAACACATCATACATGAAATGTTTTATGCAACATGTGTGTGTACTATAGGATCAGAAAGTGAGAATGATCAAAATTTGTGAGTAAATTAAAAAAAAAATGTATATATTAACCAATGTATATAGGCAAGTGTTCCAATCATCTTTATTGGAAATATTGCACTTCAAAAGGTCTTTTCTAGTTGGAGACACTTGGATTCCCTCTCCAATAGGGTACCATGTCCTTCCATCTGGCTATTGTATTGTCTTGTTTTATGTCCTTTGACACACTTCTCCACAACTTTATATTGGTCTACAATTCCCGTCCCCCCCCCCCAAATTGACAGTCACTCTCTCTCTCTCTCTCTAGCACTCAGTATATTATTAAATTTAAGAAATAACAGTTTCAACTGAGAAATGGATAAAATTATATTCCCCTTCTAGAAGTTTGGTTTTAATTCAAAGGTTGGCCAATGATTTTTAATTCTACATTGGCCAAAATTTGGCACTCTTAATTATACTTTAAAGAATTTCTTATGTTCACTTTGGACTATTTGCCATTTTGGAATACATAATTTTCTTCAAAAATTATGAAAACAATTTTTTTTTCTACAAAACGATAAGGTCTACGAAATTGGAGATAGCTTTAGGATAAAAATCGGAGGATGGATAGTTGATATTTCTTGTTCTTTTTCAATAGCCAATTCTTCTTAACACCATGATGCCCTTAAGAATTTCTAGCCTATACCAAGATATATAAGGTTCAAAAGCTCAGAAACCAAGCCCAGCTCTTCCCACATACCCACTTCTCTCATTATATTCTTTCTTCTTTGAGAAATGGCTACAATAGCTGGAACTTGGAAGATCATAAAGGAGGAGGCATTGTACATGGAAGTGCATCCCTAGGGGTTTTTACCATGGACTCTACCATGAACTTCTTAATCTTCCATAATTTATCATCCATTAGACATGCCATTGTTTCTGAACAGGCTTCATGTGCTCCTGGAGGAATTGTTGGTTCAAATTTCAAGAGCTTTGCATATTCACTTAACAAGTGAAACATGTAGTCATAAACAAAGTCCATTTTAAGGTTCTCTTGAATGAATTTGCTTCCTGCCTCTCCAATTTTCTGTGCCTGAAATATAAGTGTTGGAGGAGATAGAAATGTGAAGAAAAACAATTAAATAAAGAAAGAAAGAAAGAAAGAAATTTGAAGCATGTCTAGCGCCAAATAAGAAACATAGTGCACGTTGGTTCCCATTGTTGACTATCACAGTGCTTATAAACTGACTTATCAATAAACGTAATTTTTACAACTTTAATAACATAATAAATAAATGTGATGTTAGGGGTATTACAAATTTTACTCTATAAGAATTATAAATTAATGAGTCATCAATCACAAAAAATAGAAATTGAGACATTTATTTGGGTTAAATTACTAATATGATCATCCAATTACATGATAAAGTTTAATTTGATCCCTTAAGTGTTAGAGTGTGTTTAGATATCGTTTATTTTGCTGAAACTGAAAACTTATTGTTGAAAGTACTGTAGATAAAGGTAAAAGTTAGTTGAAATAGTACAGTGAGGCTCATGAATAGTATCAAAAAGTATAGTGGGGCCCATGAATAGTTGCAAAAATAAACTGAATAGTAAAATAATTTTAATTTTCCATCCCAATCCAAACGCACACTTAGTTGTGTCAATTTAATCCCCCAACTGTTAGTTGAATCAACTTAGTCCTTAAGTTTCAATATCAAGTAAATATCATTATGAATCTCTTCTTTTAAATCTTAATGAAATTGACAAAATTAGTTAATGTAGCAAATGGAACATAAGTTAAATGGTTATTCTAGAAAGTGTGAAAATTCTAGAGCTAAATCAACTTTCAACTATTAATTCTCTTAAAATTAAATGGAAGACTTAAGGATGACATTGTGACTTGATTTTGAAGTTGAATTATTACATTGACACAATAAATAGTTGAGGGATCAGTAGTTGGAGGATTAGTAATATTGATAGTAGTTTTAGTATTTTTCAATTTGTTTTTTGTGATTGGTGATATGGCAATAATTTGTAAAGTTTATGTAGTAAATTTTGTAATATCCTTATCATCAATCTTTCCAAAATGTATAGCACTAGTCTACTAGGTACGTTACAAGCATTTGATGAGGAAATTAGAAAAATCTTGTTGTTTCTTTAAGGAAAAATAGAAAATTAACAAAAAAAATTAACACCATTTTGAGAAGGCTTTTTAAACAGTGCATTTCTATATATGTGTTCTGCATTGGTTTTTGTTTTTCATAATTCAAGAAAAGAGAACTGTTTTAGGAAAACAAAGCCACCACATGCAAGTCCACAGGCTAAATTTTGTTGTGCCCATAGGAGAAGAGAGAAAGAGAGGTTTACTTTGTCGGTGTGATTATTGCCCCATTCGACAGCAAGCTTAAGATCTCTGCATATATTATTAGTTATATTGATGGGCCAGTAGTGTTGCATGGGCACTAAGCTTCTTGTGAAAAAGTCATGGTACTGAGGCATCACTAGCAAGGTCATGGAATTGCAAGCTAGAATGTACTTTTCACTCACGGACCATGTCCATCCTTCTATGTAAATTTTATATCTTCAGATGAAAAAGCCAAACAAAACAGAAAATAATGTCATTAATAACACTATGAATGTATTATGACATATTTCAAAGGAAATTATAAGAAAAATGAAGAACAATAAATTGTTGAGAAAATTAAAGAAGTGTAATATTTACCTATGGGTGCATTGGTCTTCTAGTTTTGAGTTCTTGAATCCTTGTTTAGATTCTTTTATCCAATCCTGAAATCAAATAAAATAGTTGAAGTAAATATGTTCCAAATTTCTCTCAAAAGCCTGTCTGCGTAGTTCTTTTCTCCTATATGTTTCTTTCACACTATCTCTTCTAAAGAGGGGAAAAAACACTATTTCTACTTCAAAAAATACAATCAAACAAGATCATTGCGGAATTGCTACATATGAAATTAAGAACAATTTCACAAAGAAATAGCCTACTTGTTTCTCGATAAGAGATAGATGCATGCTCAATATTATTTGATTGAACAATTGACCCATCAGCTACTTATTGTTTGAAGAAACCTTCTTCTAATGTTTGAAGAAACCTTCCACTTCAATGGGTATTTTTATTTTTATTTTTATGAAAAGCGAAAATAAGATAACTAATTTAGTATGCATTAAGATAATTATATGTGTTTTTCACAATTTTGATAACCAAACAAGTCAATGATGCCAGGGTTGGCCCGCCGGCCCAAGGCTTGGGGTCCATACTAAAGAAAGGCCCCCCAAAGAGGGGGCATAAGGGTTTTATATATATAATGTGAATTTTTCCTTTTTTTTTTTCTCCATTTTCAAGAATGCTTGAGAAATTTAGTGATATTATAAATATTACAAATTTTACTTCAGAGATCTTACAAATTTTAGTGTCACCATCACAAGAAGTAATCCAAATATTTATTTATTATCTTGTGGAAGTGCAACCAATCATATACTATTCTACATCAGTTTGTAAGATTTTTGTAGTAAAATATATGACAGCATTAGCATTTTCCCAAAAAAATATAGATTAATATTGTGGGGGCCAATTAATCAGGAGGTACTATTAAGGCCATGCCAGCTGGGCCAAAACTCAATCCGAGGACGTTAGACCATCCGAGGAGGCCCAAATTCGGCTATGAAGAGAATGAAGTTAGGAGAGGAATAGAAACAATATGAGATGGGTCCAATAAGCGTCTGAGGATAAAAGTCTTCTCGGAAACTCGTGTCCGAGGTAAATCTGAGTGCTATATCATCATGGACTTGCTTCAGAGTAATCCCACCACAAGGGATTAGACATTGTGCCGGGGGTAAGATGAGAGAGGTAGACAAATATCTACAAAGACTGCTACCTCCACATTAAATGCCTTCCAACCAACTCTCTGGCCGCATTAATGTGGAAGTGATGCCTGAACAGTGATCAAGCAGCCTTACAGCTACTGGTTGACGGTTTTAGGAAGTGCTGGATGGGACAGGAAGGAGTCCCCTGAATTTAACCTACACGTGTGTGGTAAGGATGATACCAAGACTGCAGTATATAATCTGGAAGAATGCACTGAGAAGAGGGATCGGAACCGATATACAATTTTTGTCTTGAGGAAAACCATACGAAACAAAGAGCTTAGTTTGT
This sequence comes from Quercus tomentella, assembly GCA_028535165.1. NCBI lineage: Eukaryota > Viridiplantae > Streptophyta > Magnoliopsida > Fagales > Fagaceae > Quercus > Quercus tomentella. The sequence continues at coordinate 47,991,533 of JAPQVY010000100.1, forward strand.
TCCGAGGATAAATCTGATAGTCTCGTTTTGCATCGAACCATCTTGAATAGTTAAGTCCAATCGATTTTCTACGAGAATAAATCTAGTTCTTCTACCCACGCTCTACAAATTTATTATTTGGGCCGTTAGCGTTTGAGCCCAATCCAGTTTTGGGACCAACACATTTTCAGTCCTTACAATTGGCGCCGTCTGTGGGAAGAGCTTGATCTTTCTGGAGGAAATTCGGTTACAACGTTCATGATGGAGGAAGCAAGCCCACACCAAGCAGAATCGAGGGGCTCCCAGCATGGTAATCCGCATCGGAGCCTCGAATGGAGAGAGGGTCGTGAGGGAAGTGTACGCACGACTCATACCAGCAAAATCCAGTCTCGAGGGGAGAGTCATGTCTCCTGTGCAAAGAATGATAGGGACATGCAACGTGAAATTGACAAATTGAAAAGAGAGTTGCGTCACACGCAACGACAGCGTTCCCTGCCCAGCTCCAGGCCTTCCTCCGAGGAGACAGATGGTGCTAGTTATAGACGAAAATCCAGAACCCCACCCAGTGAGACTTTTACCTATGAAGAGGAGTACCACTGTCAACGTAAGCATAAAAGTCTGCCGAGTAGGGGCTTGGGGAATAACGCCATGAACAAAACTCTAAGCCAAGTTTCCAAATCACCCTTCACAAGGAATATTGAGGATGCAAATCTTCCTTGGCGATTTCATCAGCCAACATTTACCCTGTACAATGGCCGGACGGATTCGGTAGAACACGTTAGCTATTTCAGCCAAAAGATGGCTATTTACTCCAGAGATGAAGCTTTGATGTGTAAGGTCTTTCCATCAAGTTTGGGCCCGGTGGCGATGAGGTGGTTTAATAGTTTAAGGGCTAATTCTATTGATTCCTTCAAGAAACTTACCCGGACTTTTGGCGCACGCTTTATTACTTGTAGCAGGGTTCCTCGGCCTTTGGAGTCTTTACTGTCTATGTCTATGCGAGAGGGTGAGACTCTCAAGACTTATTCGGATAGGTACTGGGAAATATTTAATAAGATAGAGGGAGAGCATGATGATGTGGCCATAAGTACTTTCAAAGCCGGTCTTCCAGCCGAGCATGATTTGAGGAAATCCTTAACTAGTAAACCTGTCACTAGTGTACCTCAATTGATGGATAGGATTGACAAGTACAGAAGAGTGGAAGAAGACCAATTGCAGGAAAAAGGAAAGGCTAAGGTAATCCCTCAGGAGAGGAGGGATTTCAGGTCGAATCGATACAACAATAATCGGCCTCGGAAAGACTTTGTTGGGCAGTCAGGTTCTGCCAATACCCAGGCGGTTAGTGCCGTGTTTCGGGAGCCGGTGTAACAGGTATTGGAGAAGATCAGGAATGAACCATTTTTTAAATGGCCAAATACGATGGCAGGAGAACCTACGAGGTGCAATCAGAATCTTTATTGCCACTATCATCAATATCATGGGCACACAACTGATGACTGCAGGAATTTCTGGGACCATCTGGAACAATTAGTCCGAGAAGGGAAGTTGAAGCAGCTATTGCACCACTCCAGTGGCCGAGTAGGCCAAGCAAGTTCGGAGGTGCGTGGGCGATGCTTCTTCGAGGCTCCCCCTTGGAACAATCAATGTTATTTTTGCTGCTCCAGGGAGGACTGGATCTTGCCCTTCCAGGGTACTATCAGTATCTCGATATCCAGCCGAGGAGTGTAGCTCAACGTCTAAAAGAGCCAGGATGGACATCCCATTGGTTTTGGGCTTTTCAGATGAAGACAAGGTAAGAACCATACAACCACATGATGATGTTCTGGTGGTTACACTAAGAATAGGCGGGTACGATGTGAGAAGGGTAATGGTTGATCAGGATAGTGCACCTGATATAATGTACCCTGACTTATACAACGGGTTAGGTTTGAAGCCTGAGCACTTGACAACTTACAGTTCACCTCTGGTGAGTTTTGAGGGAAGAATTGTCGTCCCAAAAGGTCAGATAAGGCTACCTGTGCAGGCCGGTACAGATGTGGTGGAGGTGGACTTCATCATGGTAGATGTTTTCTCTCCATATACGGCTATTATGGGCCGACCTTGGCTCCATACTCTGGGGCAGTCTCTTCTACTCTACACCAGAAGGTAAAGTACCCGTCCGGAGGCTAAGTTTTGGAGATAGTGGGGAGCCAAGTTGCAGCTCGGCAATGCTTGATAGCGGCTATCCAACATCGGCCAGAGGCGGAGACCTCGACTACCGCCGATAATGGTTTATAACAATTAAAAGCCCCAGCATTACCCTTAAATGGACCGGCCGAGGAGGCAAAATGTGAGGATTTAGAGAGGGTAATTGTTTCTGACGATCTAGAGAAATTCTTCCAGGTTGGGGCTAAACTGCCTTCGCGAGAGAATGAGCAGTTGGTCGAATTCCTCAGAGAAAATGTCGATGTGTTTGCATGGAATCCATACGAAGCTCCGAGTTTAGATCCGAGCTTCATTTGTCATCGACTCAATGTGAATCCTTCCATTATTCCGAAAAGGCAGCCACCTCGGTGCCCATCAAAAGAGCACGCCGAAGCTGTTAGGAGTGAAGTGGCCAAGCTCAAGGAAGCAGGGGCTATCAAGGAAGTTTTTTATCCTCAATGGCTAGCCAATACAGTGGTGGTGAAAAAGAAGACTGGGAAATGGCGAGTGTGCGTGGACTTCACGGACCTCAATAAGGCTTGTCCTAAGGATCCTTTTCTTATACCGAAGATAGATCAGTTGATAAATGCAATAGTCGGTCATCCTCGGATGAGTTTTTTGGACGCATTCCAAGGATATCATCAGATACCGTTAGCATTGGACGATCAAGAGAAGACAGCTTTTGTCACCCCCATTAGAAACTATCATTATAAAGTAATGCCCTTTGGATTGAAAAATGCGGGGTCTACTTACCAACGGATGATGACAAAAATGTTCGAACCCCAATTGGGTAGGAACATCGAAGTCTACATCGATGATATGGTTGTAAAGAGCAAAATGGTGTCCGAGCATGTGGAAGATCTTACGAGTATTTTTGGAATTCTGAGAAAGCATAAGTTACGTCTGAATGCCTTAAAGTGTTCCTTTGGTGTAGGCTCTGGAAAGTTCTTGGGGTATATGGTGACGCATAGGGGAATTGAGGTGAACCCAGACCAAATTAAAGCCATTAACGATTTTCAAGCATCTAGGAATCCGAAGGAGGTGCAGAAACTGACAGGAATGATAGCTGCCTTGAACCGATTTATCTCTAGGTCAGCTGATAGGTGCAGACCTTTCTTTCGTTTATTGTATAAATGGAAATGGTTTGAGTGGACCGAGGAATGCACTGTAGTGTTTCAGCAGTTGAAGGAGTACCTATCTCGGCCGCCTATCATGTCCAGCCCTGAGGTGGACGAGGTCCTGTTTACTTATCTAGCAGTTGCCTCTCATGCAGTTAGTTTCGTCTTAATACGAGAGGACAGTGGCGTCCAAAGGCCAGTTTATTACGTGAGTAAGTTACTTCATGATGCCGAGGTGCGGTACTTATCGTTAGAAAAGGCCATCTTGGCAGTAGTCCATGCCACTCGCAAGCTCCCGCATTACTTTCAGGCGCACACCGTAGTTGTCCTAACTCAGCTACCACTCAAGTCCATACTCAGAAGCGCGGACTATACAGGTCGGATTGCTAAATGGGGCACAATCCTAGGGGCTTTCGACATCAAGTATATGCCCCGCACCTCTGTGAAAGGCCAGGTCCTCACCGATTTAGTAGTCGAGTTCGCCGAGCTCCTAGAAGAAGCTGAGATGAAGCAACATGACATGGATGAAAAGTCGGTTGGCATGATTTCCAAGCAGGACAGGTCATCCTGGAAAGTATATGTGGATGGTGCAGCAAATCAACGGGGAGCAGGGGTGGGGCTAGTTCTAGTATCCCCCGAAGAGATCATCATTGAGATGTCCTTGAGGCTGGGATTCTCAGCCACGAACAACGAAGTAGAATATGAAGTGTTGCTGATGGGAATGAGTATGGTCCAGAAAATGGGCAGAAAGGTAGTGGAAGTGTTCTCGGATTCAAGATTGATAGTTGGCTAGGTGAAAGGGGAACTGGAAGCCCGAGATGCAAGAATGCAAGAATATTTGAGCCAGGTTAAGCGCGTACAAACAAAATTTCAATCTTTTGACTTGTCGCATATTCCCCGAGGTGAAAATACCCACGCCGATTTCTTGGCAACCCTTGCCACCTCTTCGGCACGGAATTTTCCCAAGATGATAATCGTTGAGGATTTGTGCACTCCCACGCCAGCAGGGAGGGACGTGCTTTAGGTTCATCAAGTCAACCTAGCGCCGAGCTAGATGGACCCCATAATGAAATTCCTTGAAAGTGACACTTTGCCTGAAGAGAAAATAGAAGCCGAGAAAATACGGAGGAAAGCTCCTCGATTTTGGTTATCCGAGGACAAAAAGTTGTACAAACGCTCTTTTTCTGGGTCGTATCTGCTTTGTATACACCCAGAGATGTCAGAGTCACTTCTAGAGGAACTGCATGAAGGAATTTGTGGAAGCCACACGAGGGGAAGGTTCCTATCTCACAGAGCCATTACTCAAGGATACTGGTGGCCGAATATGCAGAAAGAAACCCAGGAGTATGTCAGAAAGTGTGACCAATGTCAAAGATTCGCTTCTAGCATCCACCAGCCTGGAGGAATTCTTAATCCCCTTTCTAGCCCTTAGCCATTTGCTCAGTGGGGTTTAGATATTGTAGGTCCTTTTCCTAAGGCATTAGGAAACAGAAGGTATCTGCTGGTCGGCACGGATTATTTCACTAAGTGGGTGGAGGCTGAGCCTTTGGCTAACATCAGAGACGTTGATGTTAAGAGGTTTATCTAGAAGAATATCGTGACGCGGTTTGGAACTCCACATACTCTTATCTCGGATAATGGCCTTTAATTTGATAGTAAAGCCTTCAGGCAGTACTATTTAGACTTGGGTATAAAGAATAGGTATTCCACTCCGGCTTATCCTCAAGGGAACGGGCAAGCTGAAGCCGTCAACAAAGTTATAGTCAATGGACTTAAAAAGAGGCTGGATGATGCGAAAGGAAAATGGGTGGAGGAATTGCCGCACGTCCTTTGGACCTATCGAACAATGCCCCGCAAGTCAACATGAGAGACTCCTTTCTCAATGGCATATGGAGCTGAGGCCGTCATCCTTCTGGAAACTGGTTTCCCAACGTTAAGGACTAGTACATTTACCTCGAACGGTAATGATGGGCTGTTAGAAAAGAGTTTGGATTTGATTGAAGAGCGAAGGGAGAATGCAATAGTCCAGTTGGCTTACTACCAGCATAAACTCAAGCAAGGTTATGATACTAATGTAAAGCTGAGGCCGTTAGCTGTAGGAGACCTGGTGTTGAGGAAAGTTGTGGGAAACACTAAGAATCCAGCTTGGGGAAAATTGGGACCTAATTGGGAAGGACCTTATCGAATTACTTTAGTAGCCGGGATAGGGGCCTATTACCTGGAAGACCTAGATGAAAAAACTGTACTCCACCCTTGGAATGTAAACAATCTCAAGAGGTATTATTATTAATAAAAGTGATCTAGTTTGAATTCCTTTTAATTTATGCCAACCTTATACCATGTGTTTCCATATCTATTGAAGTATTAAACAGAAACTAAGTTATGTCAGGTCCTCGGACCACAAACTTAGTGGAAATTAATACCCTTTGACATCTTATGAAGTATTAAACAGAAACTAAGTTATGTCAGGTTCTCGGACCACAAACTTAGTGGAAATTAATACCCTTTGACATCTTATGAAGTATTAAACAGAAACTAAGTTAGGTGAGGTTCCTCGGATCACAAACTTAGTGGAAATTAATACCCTATGACATCTGTTAAAGTATTAAACAGAAACTAAGTTATGTCAGGTCCTCGGACCACAAATTTAGTGGAAATTAATACCCTATGACATCTATGGAAGTATTAAACAGAAACTAAGTTATGTCAGGTCCTCGGACCACAAACTTAGTGGAAATTAATATCCTATGACATTTATCGAAGTATTAAACAGAAACTAAATTATGTCAGGTCCTCAGACCATAAACTTAGTGGAAATTAATACCCTTTGACATCTTATGAAGTATTAAACAAAAACTAAGTTATGTCAGGTCCTCGGACCACAAACTTAGTGGAAATTAATACCCTTTGACATCTTATGAAGTATTAAACAGAAACTAAGTTATGTCAGGTTTCTCGGACTACAAACTTAGTGGAAATTAATACCCTATGACATCTATTGAAGTATTAAACAGAAACTAAGTTATGTCAGGTCCTCGGACCACAAACTTAGTGGAAATTAATACCGTATGACATCTATCGAAGTATTAACCAGAAACTAAGTTATGTCAGGTCCTCGGACCACAAACTTAGTGAAAATTAATACCCTTTGACATCTTAAGAAGTATTAAACAGAAACTAAATTATGTCCGGTCCTCGGACCACAGATTTAGTAGAATTTAATACCCTACGATATCTATTAAAGCGCTAAGTGGGTTCAATGGAAACTAATACAGCCTCTTATTATCAAAATGCTAATGTCACACGAATTGAGCATTCCAAAATAATAAATCTTCAAGTACCTTCCTCGAATCACAAAGTTCATACACCTATTGAAAATAGAAGTACCAACAAGACGGAGAGCATCATGTAACGTATAAGTGAAGTGCTTTGTCTCCATGTGATCTCGTAGCCTTAATGGTTATCACCCATTTTAACCGCCAACTGTTAATGTGTATAAGTTATTTTTTCTCTTGTAAATGAAAGACAATCAAGATGAATCCATTCAAACTAAAATAATAGGTTAACAAGTACAAAAATATAACGGTAACAACAACAAGCCAACGGAAACAAAATCCTTACAAAAGTCCTAATCAAATTGTAAAACGAGGCCTATTTTTTCAATTTAATTTGGAGCTTGGAAGTTTGGTTGGCTGGCTTATCTGCCTCCAAGGTAGTTGTTCCCTCTCTCTCCTTGGCAGCTCCCTCGGCTGGCATAACTGTAGAGGCCAAATCTTGCTGAAAGCCTTGAGAAGCTAGCTCTGCCACCGGAACGTCTGCAACTTTACCCAAGGGTGAGTCTTGGGGAACACTGGTCACTTTGGCTGGTTCCTGTTGGCTAGGAGGAGGAGGGTTCTGAGGTGATACTACTGGATTGGGATCAGTGGTTATAGAAGTCACCTCAACTTGAAGGGAAGGAGGATCCGAGACTCGGATTGCAGGAGGGTAGAACACATTTGCTGCCTTCCTCAACTCAGACGAAGCTTCAACCCCGGCTTGGTTGAGGGCTTCATCCCAAGTTTGGGCGCAGTAGATGCGGCACACTGCTAGGACCTCTGCCTTGAGGGTTTCTTCAGTCTCAGCCACTCCGAGGTCATAACCTTTTTGCTCGACCTCGTCCTTTTCCTTCTCGGCCTTAACCTTTGCATTCTCGGCTTCCTCCCTGGATTTTTCAGCTTGCTCCCTTAATTTTTGGGTTTCTTCCAGATGTTTTTTAAGGGCTAGCACTTGCTCCTTGGCCGCCTTCAATTCTTCATTTGCTTCGCGCAAGCGCTTCCTCTGGTCCTCGGCTTGCCTTTGTGTGCCGTCCAAGGCTGAATCTGCACTCTTTTGGGCCTGTTCCTCCTCGGTTAGTTTTTTCTTCAGCTCTGCCACGTCTTTTTCAGAGGTGGCCAGGGTTTGCACCGTTGCCGTCCTCCTTTTTCTTTCATCTTCCAGCTGTTGATAGCTGGCATTTGTTATCTGTTCGAGCCTGAAAGTGTTTTGGATGGCCTAAAAATTGAAAGGTCAACATCACAACAAGTAAAAAAAAAACAAAACAAAACAAACAAAACACAAATGTACTTAGTGGGATTATAACTTAACAGTAATTTCATACCAGAGCTAAATATCTTTTGCTATTGTTAAGGACCTCGTTCTTCCCCATACGTCGCAGCTCGGCCATGTCTTTGGGGAGTAACAGGGATTCCTCCAAGGCTGAAGCAACATGGCACCCAATGCCCCCGTTGAAGTCCTTGATAGACGCATCGTCTCTCATGGGCTCTCCTCCGAACATGGGTGTTGGAAGCCACGCTTGTGGCTCTGAAGGCTGAGAGTCAGCTCTCTCCATACCCCGTTGTGGCAAATGGCTGACTTTTTGCTGCTTTGCAGCTCGCTGGGTTTCTTCTTCCCTGGTCGGACGGGATTTTCCAGCGTCCACCACGTCCTTCCCCTTCTGCTCCCTTCGCCTTTTCAATTCAACAGCGTTAGCTCTGACCGGCTGAGGTGGTTGATGAGGAGGTTGGTGAGGAGCGGGAGGAGGAGACTTGGTGGGAGGAGGAGGAATCTGAGATTATGTCGATTTCACCGGTGCACTTTTTCCAAGCTGATTTTCTATCAGCTCCTGTAGACTCTTCTGGGGCTTCCTTTGGATACCCATTTCGTCAAAAATGTCCTCGGCGGGTAGGGTCTGATTAAAAACCTCGAATTTGTCCGAGGAATCTGATAAATCTACAACTTCCTCTAGATCTTTTTCTTCTTCTTCTTCTTCTTCTCTTCTGTCCTCCTCTTCTCTGAGGACGAGTTGGGATGAGGATGTGCTTACTGAAGTAGTGGCAACGAAAAGTGGTTGTGCGCAAGGAGCGTCTCTAGGGAGGGGAACACCCTCTGGAACGACGAACCCTTGGTAGGCAACACTGATACGGTGGAGTCGATTGTCACGAGCTCTGATCACACACTTAGGAGCTTGGAAAGCAAACGATAGGGGTGTGTATCCAAGTATTAAATGGGCGGCGCGGAGTAGACCGTCAGCTTCGTTCACATATATCTCGGCTTTCAGTAGCCTATCCAAGCTCGCTTGGTTGACTAAGTTGAGTTTGGGTTTGGTATAGCGCCTATCTGTGAAATCATTGAATTAGAGTGAGGCTTCGTTAGAAGCAAGAATATTGAGACAAAAAAAAAAAAAAAGAAGAAGGAAAATGTGAACCAAAGTTCATGAATCTATGGCTACACCCCCACCTGGTTCCCCCTCTTCCGTTGGACACGACAAGTCATCGCTCCATGCCACGGAAAAAATGAGGAAGTCCTCCTTCAAATTTTTGTTCGAAGTGGGAAGGCATTGGATCAACCTCACTGAGGGATACCTCGATTTGAGGTAATACCCCTGCCCTTTCAAATGGTGCAGATTGTATACCCAATTCACATCATGGTGGGTTAGGTTTAGGTTCATTCTCTTGTTTAACGCCCCTATACTTCCCAGGACCCTAAACATGTTCGGAGCACACTGTATGGGAGACAACCTAAAAAATCTAAGATAGTTCCTAGTAATAGTGCCCATGGGAATGGTCATCCCTCCCTCTATGAAGGCGATCATGGGAATGACCACCTCTCCCGTTTTCCTATCATCTGCCCATTCTCCCTGGGCAGCATATCTCATACCTACTGTTGGTGGAATTCTATACTTAGCCCTAAAACTCCTCATACTTTCCTCGGACTCGACCAAACACTGGAACTTACCCATTTTCCTAAAAGGCTTCGAAGAAAAGTTAACAAGTTTAAAAAGAAAGCTAAAGGATTTAAGAAGACTTACAGGTTTGGGAAGGGGTCCTTGGACAAGTTTCTAGTATTTGTAGATGCATAGAGAGAGGAAAGCTAGAGAGTTAGGTTCAATGTACGAGCTCTAGAATTATGAGATTGCGAAAAGTAAGCTAGAGAGAGTTGATTTGAAAAGCTATTTATAGTGAAACATAAATTGCAGGCAGGAAAGTTCCCGCTCGTGAAACGGGGAAAACCCTCCACCATTAGATTCACATTTTACCGTTGAATGTGGGAGACAAGGGCATTGCCAAAATTTAATACTGGCACGCTCAGGACGCCGAAGCGTCAGGATCGTGCCTTGGGCAGGTGAAAAGACATATGAGAGGTTAGGAATACAGAGTAGGGACCCAAGCAAAATCAGCCGAGAATATCAAAATCATCCTTCCTCCCGAGGAGTTGAAAGGCAAGATTTTGAGGGGCTATTGTGGGGGCCAATTAATCAGGAGGTACTATTAAGGCCATGCCAGCTGGGCCAAAGCCCAATCTGAGGACGTTAGACCATCCGAGGAGGCCCAAATTCGGCTATGAAGAGAATGAAGTTAGGAGAGGAATAGAAACAATATGAGATGGGTCCAATAAGCGTCCGAGGATAAAAGTCTTCTTGGAAACTCGCGTCCGAGGTAAATCTGAGCGCTATATCATCATGGACTTGCTTCAGAGTAATCCCACCACAAGGGATGAGACATTGGGCTGGGGGTAAGATGAGAGAGGTAGATAAATATCTACAAAGGCTGCTACCTCCACATTAAATGCCTTCCAACTAACTCTCTGGCTGCATTAATGTGGAAGTGATGCCTGAACAGTGATCAAGCAGCCTTACAGCTACTGGTTGACGGTTTTAGGAAGTGCTGGATGGAATAGGAAGGAGTCCCCTGAATCTAACCTACACGTGTGTGGTAAGGATGATACTAAGACTGCAGTATATAATCTGGAAGAATGCACTGAGAAGAGGGATCAGAACCGATATATAATTTTTGTCTTGAGGAAAACCATACGAAACAAAGAGCTTAGTTTGTTCCGAGGATAAATTTGATAGTCTCGTTTTGCATCGAACCATCTTGAATAGTTAAGTCTAATCGATTTTTTGCGAGGATAAATCTAGTTCTTCTACCCACGCTCTACAAATTTATTATTTGGGCCGTTAGCGTTTGAGCCCAATCCAGTTTTGGGACCAACACATTTTCAGTCCTTACAAATATAAATCCAACCAAATCACCATTAAGTGAATAGAAAATGCGAAACTACCACAAATTTTATTACAAAAAACTTACAAATGGATATGGCAAGAATGTGATTGGTGTTATTTAAACAATATAATAAATGAATTTGAATTAATTAATTTTTTTAATTGATGGCACGTTATTTTGTAAGACTTATGTAGTAAAATTTATAATAAACCAAGCATCACTCAAGTGAATTAATCATGCTAAAAGTAAGAATAATGGGTTGTTAATAAAAATTTGTAATATAAAACATTTACTAAATTGATGGTTACTAAACTAAATATTATTTAAGTGATACTTAAATATGAAAGGAACCATTTAAATTTTTGCTTTTAAGCCTGAAATTGTATTAAGTCAACCTTATGATGTACAAGTATTTAAACGGACATATAAACTTGACCACTCATACTAGAATTGTATGAATTAAAATAAAAATCAAGGAATTTGATAAAGAAATTCACCTGGATATATAAACGGACATTCCAATCATTTTTGTTAGGGACATTGCACTTTAAAAGCTCTTCTCTTTTTTTAGACACATATGGATTCCCTTTCCAGAAAGCATAGGGTTTTCTATCGTTCCATTTGATCCTTTTATTGCCTTCTTTTAGGGCCTCCAACGTAGTCCTCCATGGCTTTATATCGAGCTCAGGCCTAACAGAGGGAAATTTTTGTTAATTATTTGTTTGAAAAAAAAAGAAGTAATTATAAATTACATGAGAAAACAAAGGAGTGCAATCCCTGTTATAATAATTATTATTATTTTATAATAACCACTGTTAGAAGCTGAATCATATGAAAAAAAAAAAAAAAAAAAACAAGTATAACCTTTTTTACAAGTTTACTTAATTAGATCAGTAAAGCTTTTTCTCAAAAAAAGAAAAAAAAAAAAGAGATCAGTAAAGCTATTATTATATCGTCGGACCATCTTGCAAAACTATTATGGGGTGAGTTTACTGTTTACGAGTACCTCATCTTATATATGGACATACATGATACAATATTAAGTATGTGAAATTTACAAGTGTCTGTGTGTTAATATACATGCAAAGGGAGTGTTGTATACACCTATTTTTGGAGGAAGTATTTTCTATTTCCATTGCATACGATAGTTCTCTTAAAATTTGTAAACCCCAATAATGCATGAGGTTCACTTGTGAGAAACCTACTACATATAGCTAGCTGCTATATCATATGTTCGATACATGTAAACCACCTATATTCGGGGATGGATACATGGTATCCTTTTTTGCATTAAGCAAAAACACCTATGCTTCAAGCCTCCAAGTAACTTTTTGCAATCAAATTGTAATTAAATTTGAAGGATACTTACCAACCCCAGAAAGTCCAATCAGGGAAGACAATGTCTAGTGATTCATCATCGTTACAATAATGGAATAGTGGTGGCACCGACTTGGCTTTAAGTCCTTGGTGGTCACGTTTTTTAATCCTGGTCGAGTCTCCACACCAAAACATTAGCTCCAAATCTGGTATCTTCCCAGGGTACAACCTCAAAAGTTGCAAAATTCCCCATATTGTAAAGACATCCCTAGTTTGAAATGCCTTACTATATTTCTCAACATAAGCCTTTCCCTTCACAATCACAAGTCTAAAATTTGCATGAACTCTTCCTCTTTCCACCATGTCTCTCGTGATTCCGGTACTCTTCCATGGCTGTAGATCTTCGTGGATCCATCGGTGGTAAGCCGGACATGCCACAGGGGATGATTCCTCTTTTTCAATTGTCACCGGGTGATTGGTTGGGCATGTTATTGTTAAGTTCAAATTGGAGCAATTGAATGGGAACTCAACATGGGCAGGGGACTTTTTAGGACTTATTGTGGTTGCAATTGTCCTAAAGAAGTTGGCATCTGTTATGACAGACTTAAAAAGAAGAAGAAATTATATGAGAATAATATATACATTCTAATTGAAAATGCAAAACCGAGAAAATTAAAGATTATACTTGTTTTCTTTAAGCGAAAAAGAAAGCACAAATTATAAGTTTAGTTTCAGCTAGTTATGACTGTTAAATTGTTAATAGATAGTTCTTTAGATTGAATTGAATAAATTTATTGTATTTCACATTACAATTTAGGTTGAAAGCTACCAAATCTACTTATCACTCCCTTTCAAATCATGTAACAACAAGTGTATAACAAAATTTGGCCGAATTGAATGGGGACCAATGTATTAAAAATTTCAAACTGAGCTTTCTCCCACAAGATCCACGATATTGAAAGTCTTGTAAATATTGGAGAATATGCCTCGAATAATTTACTAGGTTAGCCAATGGCGTGTAGCTTATGAGTTATGAGTCTTGATTAGCCAAACGGAATAAAAATTTTTCTTTTAAGTAAAAGGTGTAGAAGTCTACAAAATAGCACTAATTTCTCCTTAGTCCAAGATGCCACTCAATTACAATGGCCATTAAAAAAACTATTATTATGTAATTGATGCTGGGGATTGGAATCTAAAAGCAATACATACTTAAAAATATATCATGACTTTCAATCATTTCTTTAGACTCAAGATATTAGGAGTGAGCATAACCAATATTAACCAAAAGAACACTAGCCATATTATTTTATGGGAAAATTATAATGACATCTCCTAAAGTTTTTTTGTTCTTACACTCATCTCCCCCTCTCCCTAATTAAGTAGAATGTAAAATTTAAGATGTTTATAGCCCTTTTTTTTCCGGTCATTTAGGGGCAGAGGGGGTTATATATATATTACACTACTCAATATTTTTTAATTGGATGCAACTTTTGACAAATCTACCGTTAGATTATATTGTTTTTATATATTCTCCATACTTGCAAAATTTCAATCAATTGTTTAAATTCAAGTTTTTGTAGTTTAAAATAATGCATAAAAGATGAGTTTATAGATCAAATGGTAAATAACATTCAATTGACATGAATGTTAAGAACATATAGAACATGTAATTTAACGGTGAAATTTTTAAAATATGAATTCTTTAACAAATTATTGTGTGGTGTAACATTATTTAAAGTTATATTAAATATAATTTGAACCCAACCCTTTATATATATATATATATATGTGTGTATAATTTGATAATTTTATAAAAGAGAAGTCCGAGTAAATAATTTGCATTTTAAAAAAAAAGTGGGTTTCTTATTTTAAACTAGAAAAAGAAGAAGAAGCAACGTATGATAATGAAAAACCTCAGTTAGTGTAATTTACCTTTATTTTTATAGTCAAATCACTGCAAGTCACCTAAAAACCATATTGCATCCCACTAGTTTCCACTCAGCAAATTGATAAAAATGCTACAGTTGTTCTCAATATACTTAGTCTTAGTAATAATGGAATGTAATAGATAGATTCAAATAGTCATTGCTCATTAGTCATTATAAAAAATAGTCATGATGACTCATTACCCTATTACCTTTTAACCATTTATTAAATAATAATTTGTATTTTCTTCCTCCCTTTCTATCCCAAAACCCAAGGTCTCTTTCTCTTTCTCTCTTTTCTTGCCAAAGCAATGGTTGACTTCGGTCGTCGGTAGTCATCGTTGTCGGCCGATATGGGTGTTGGGTGGCCAAACGGCCCAAACTTGCCAAAGAATAGGGTAAAAGTTGATGTTTTGTTTTGAGGAAAAAAAAGCAAAAAAACTAATAATGAATATTTAATAGAACAACTTAAAAAAAGAAAGAAGAAAAAGAAAAGAAAAGAGAAGAGGGTATAGCATATAGGATATATTTTAAAAAGTTGATAGTTAAAAATAAAATAGAGAAAAATTAGATTTTTAGTTTAAATATAAAAATGAGATGTGAGTGATTTAGGACATGACTATCAAGAGTGGGCTTGATCAATATAGACCACAATAATCATACAGGCTTTTGGTTTATGACTTCAGAAACTGAGAAAACTCTGGACACTCTAACGAAGGTTATGGTCAACAACCACGTTAAACACCTCTATAACTTTTAAAAAGAAAAAGTGGTTGTTATTAACTATGTTAATAAGCAAAGAAAAACAAACAAACATGGGAGGATAATAGCTAGCCTGGGAGGGACTTACCTTGTCAATCCAATAGACGAAGCCGATAACAAAGAAGAAGACGAAAATAGTTGTGGAGGCCCATCTCTTCCCAGGAGACATCGAAAAATAACCACACAATGGAGCTCCTTGTGACCAAAACCAGAAAACCGAATGAACACTAGTTCCCTTCTCCATATTAACAACCACCTCAATTTCTATCTCCTTGACTTGAAATAGTGATAATGGTTTATTATAAGAATCACTTCTTTGTCAAAATTCATCTTTTTGTACTTTTCTTTAAAAATCTGTGGCCACTAGACTTTCTAACAAGGCTGTCCATTTGGCTTGAATTTTGATGTATTGCTTAATTACCACGGCATAGTATCTTATTTGATCGAATCTTTTAATTTTCTCTCTTTTTTATTTAAATGTAAGATACATAGCATTTAAAATAAATATCATGTGTTGTGTTTCACATCTAACTAAAAATGGAAGGAAATGGAAGGAAATTGCAAGATTCCTAATTTGCCTCTTGTGATTAATAGTTTTGAATTTTTATTTCTTTTTTTAAAAGGTGAGAGACATTTGGTGCTCATGCAAAAAAATGGGCTAATATTATATAATGAGTAATGTTAAAGTTACAAACCATTTTATAATATTTTTACAAAATGTTGATGTGACCAACTTTTTATTGGTTTTCATCTAAATTCATCATTAATATCATTTTTTCATTTATTGATAATCACTCACCACATCAATAATTTATAATATTTTTTGTAAAATAGTTTGTATTTCTAGCATTATTCTTATATAATATCTTTAATCTATCATCTCGTCTATAATCATAATCTATAATAATATATATAAAATTGAAGATGTTTGGCTTTTGATTTGTTTCGTAATATTTTGCTACATAAAATTTTGTGACATTATTTGTCTAAGTTCTTTATATTAAAATTGAATAAGTTTATTGCATTTCACACTACAATTTAGGTAGGAAGATACCAAATCTGCTTATACGTTGATTAAAAGTTTAAAACAACACATCATTTGTTCTCAAAAAAAGAAAAGAACACCACATGATTATTGGTAAATTCTTTTAGCAAAACGGAATCAAAAACTTCTTTAAGCAAAAGGTTTAATCTTCACAATGGTGCTAATTCCTCTTTTAGTAGTACAGTTTAATCCAAGATGCCACTCAATTATGAAGGTCATTAAAGAAATATATTACATATCTTAAGGATTGAATTATTACACTCCATTTGTTTTGACATTAATGTTTTTTTAAAAAATGAGTAATTTTTCAAAATTTATTTTTTAGAAATCTATCTTATTTTCTTATGTTTGGTAGTGACCTCAAAATGAGATAGAGTTGTTTTTAATAGTTTGCATATTGCCTCTTAACTTCTTTTATTTAGCGTGGCGTGAAATAAAGTTCTTTTTTTTAAAAATTTAGCGGAAAAAAATCTCTAAAAAATAAGTCATACTTCTAATAAGGGTTTTCCATTAAACAAAGATAATTTTCTTTTTACTAATATTTTTTGATGTTACTAAACACTGAAAAACATGAATACGTACTCAAAATTATATCATGAGGGCTTTTAACTCTTTCTTTAGACTTAAGAGTTAAGAGTGAATTATCAAAAAGGAGTTAAGAGTGAGTCTAACCAATATTGACAAAAAAAAAAAAAAAAAAAAAAAAAAACTTTCACACAAGACTAATCATATTATTTTTCTAGAAAAATTACACTGACCTCCTCTAAGATTATTTGTTATTACATTTATCTCCCCTAAAATGCAAATTATTTATAATGACCTCACCTAAATAGATGAAAAAATATTTTTAAAAAATCCCGTAAAGAAAAGGTTTAAAAAAAAAAAAAACTCGAATTTCCTATTAGAGGTTGTGCGAACGAAAATTTAATTTGAGGGTAAAATGGGTAATTCAATATTTATTTATAGTCAAATAATCTAGGCATTTGAGGGGAGGGGGGAAAACTGATAATTAATATTTTAAATGAGTAAAAAAATAAGAAGTAGGATATAGGATACATTTTAAAAAGTGGATATGTGTTTTTATTTTAAGAAGAAAAAATTGGAAAGTTAAAATAGAAAAAAAAAGTATATTTTTAATTTAAATATAATTAAATTTTAGAAGTTGAGATGTAAGTACTTTAAAATATGGGTGAAAATAGCCAAATACCACGTTTTGGCAAAATTTGTGGTAAACAAGTACTGTTTCGAAAATATTTAGCAATCTACCACTTTTTTAGTACTCGAGTTCCACTAAATCGAGTTCTAAATAGTACTCTAGTTCAGTAAGCTCAAGTTTCTAGTGAGTCGCCAGCGTGGCACTGCTGACTTGAAATTTGTGTAATTAAAAAAAAAATGTGGTATTCGATATTATTGAAATCGAGTATCTCTTTATAGTACTCGAGCTTAGTTCAGTCGAGTACTTTTTTTTTTCCTTCTACTTTTTGTTTCTGTTGGAATGGATTGAATAGTCAAACTTAGTGGCTTGACATTAGCCAACAAACCATTAAATGGCTTGCATGCCCATGTCAGGAAGATGCATGATATTTAAGAAGTTTCATGCGTGAAGAAATGCAAGAGTTTGCATTAAATGTTCTTCATGAATTGTCAAAGAAGATGGCCAGGAACAACACCTAACATGCAAACCAAATTCATGCTTCTTTTCTTTGGCCATAAATGCTTGCCATTTTTTTTGACTTGACAAGTTTCTTTGACTTGTAAGACTGAGTTCCTACGGGAGATAAAAAAAAAAAAAAAAAAAAAAAAAAAAAAAGAAAAGAAAGAAAGAAGAAAGAGTGCCTCTATGTAAGACAAAGAGATAGAAAAGAACAAGGTACTCGACTGTATGAAGCTTGAGTACTATAAAGAAGTACTCGATTTCAGTTTTATTGAGTACCACTTAATTTTTTTAATTACAGAAATTCCAGGTCAGTAGTGCCATGCTGGCGACTCACTGAGAACTCGAGTTCACTGAACTCGAGTACTAAAAAATTGGTAAATTGTTAAATATTTCCGAAACAGTGCTAGTTTGCCACAAATTTTGCCAAAGTGGGATTTGGCTATTTTCGCCTTAAAATATGGCTATAAAGGGTGTGCCTAACCAGCATTGATCATAACCACAAGAATCGATACAGGCTTTTGGTTTATGATTGCGAGAAACTCTTGACATGTTCATGAAAGTTATGCAGAATGACACATCTAAAGTGAATCTAATTTTTCTTAGCAAAAAAAAAAAAAAAAAAAGTGAATCTAATTTTTTGTGTAGCAAAAAAATAGTGAATCTAATTCTTGTGCAAAGTTTTGACGAATAAGGATGGTCACCAACCAAGAAAACATTTATAATAGCTCCCAAACATCCCTATTTAATAAATAAATAAATAAAAATGGATGGTCACCAATGCCCCACACCTCCATAATTATAATAAAGAAGAAACAAAACCCCACTCAATGCTCATATCACTTTCAAAAATATGTAGCAAGCAAATCAATTTTGAAAGAATGCTGGTAGAAGAAAGGAGTTTTATTTATTTATTTATTTATTTTATTTTATAAATATTATTAATTGTGTTAATAAGCAAAGAGTAACAGACATATAAACAAACTTACTTGGGAGGGACTTGCCTTTTGAATCCAAATCCAATGGAGGGAGATGCTAACAAATGAGAAGATGAAAATAGTGATGGAGGCCCATCTCTTCTGGTAGACACTGAGAAATGACCACACAATATTATTATTTTACAAAATACTTCTAACATTTGGTTGATAGTATTATTTTTCAAAAGAAAGAACACGTGCTTATTATTAGAGAGAGGTTTCATTAGAATGTATCGTAAGATAATCTTTTTCTTTTCAAATTTACCTATAACATATAACTTCATAAAACTCATTACACAAAAACAAATAATAATTGAAACGAAAATAGAAAGCCCTCTAAACACACATGTGTGTCTATATATAATGAGTTTTATGAAGTTATATGTTATAGGTAAATTTGAAGTTATTTGTTTTTGTATAATGTTTATATTTATGTTTATGATTATGTTATTCAAACATCATGTCCAGTGCATGTGAAATAAATAAATAAATAAATATATGTGTGTGTAATGTGTATGCGAATCTTTTTCATGTCCATTTCATAAATATCTAGTTCATACTAAAATCAAATGCTGTGTTTGAGGAAAATTATCAAATTATGTTATCAATAATATTGAGAATAATCAAATGTTTAAATTATCAATAATTAACATATTAAATTATCAAATTATGTTATCAATCGAATGTTTAAATTCCAAAACTGGGGGAAGAGAGAGAAAGGAGATTTTAATATGCTTCGATCTACCATCCATGGCAGCACTTTGTGGTTTTGGACTGGCCGTGCGGTAGGGGGGTGTGGTCTTTTGTGTTTAGAATGGTTTTGATTGATTGATTTTTTTTTAAAACCTTTTCCAGAATATGGTGGTGATGGAGAAAGTGATTTTTTTTGGAGCGTTTGGAAGAAAGTAAAGATATTTTTTTGGTGTGTTTGGCATACGCCTTCTATTTTATAGATATCTCTAGCGGCTTCAATTAGCAATACTTTAATAAGTTTTGACGGAGGTTTGCACCTTCTTATGATTAATAATTGAATGAAGATAGTTATAATGAGTATTTCAATAAGATAGTTACATCAAATTCAATTATAGGCTCCACCATGTCACAAGCTAAAATTTTGCTTGGGTCATTTTTTCATCACATTCAATGGTATATTGTGAAACTTTAATTTTATTTTTATTCTCAAGACTATAATAACATCCTGATGGAAGGTTATGCCAAATTTGATTGTATGCCTGCATGCTAACTTATTTAATGTGAGATTGTGATTGGGTTAGATAAGTATGTTATATTTTTGTCCATGGATCTTGAAAATGTCAATGAGGATCAACATGATAACTGATGTAAACATAGGGAAGTGGAGAAACGTTGACAATTAATGTTTATGTATAACAATATAAGTTATTATTGTATAACAGTATAACAATATAATGTTTATGTTTAACCATTGCCCTAAGGGTATTCGTTAGTATTTCCATTTTCAGGTCATGTTAATGGGTGCCCTTAGGGTAATGGTTAACAATCCACTTTAGGAAAGTTTTGACACCACTTTTATGGGAAATGGAAAAGCTGTCAAAATATTAATTGTTTTTTTTTCTTTTCCCATAAAAACATTCTTCAAATGGATTGTTAACCATTGCCTTAAGGGCGTTCGCTAGCAATTCCATTTTCTAAATAGCATGAATCTATGCTATATATTGTTATTAATTTGTAATTTAAAAGTTTAAACATATGTTTCTAGTTTCGATTATGTGTTCATAATATAGTCATGTGTAGTAGTTGGGTTGTGGATTTTTATTTATGTTATTTTTTTGCTTAGTGACCAAAATAAGAAAGCTGAATGAAAATAAGTTCCCCTACCATATACATTAACAACCACCTCGAATTTTATCTTCTTGATTTAAGAGAGTGATAATGGTTTATTAAGAATCACTTCTTTGGCCAAATTCATCTTTTTATTTATTTATTTATTTTTTATTTTTTGCTAAAGTTTGTGCCCAATAGACTTTCTAATAAGAAAAATGCAAAATGAAGTATAAGTTTTACTGTATAAAACTTACAAACTAATATGATAATAAATGTAAAATTGTTTATTTAATGTGACAATAAATGTAAAGCCGTCCATTTGGCTTGAACTTTTTATCATGGATTACCAAAAAGATTCCTATTTTGTCTCTTGTGATTAAAAGCTTAATTTTTTTTTTTTTTTTACTTTTTAAGCTAAAAGACATTTAGTGCTCAAGCAAAACAATGGAGTAATCTAATATAATATCTATAATCTACCATCTAATTATATATATATATATATATAATGGTCATGTTAACAGATGCCTTTAGAGCAGTTGTTAATAAACCATTTTAGAAAAGTTTTTTTTATCACTTTTATGGGAAATTGAAAAGGTTGTCAAAACATTAATTACTTTTTCTCTTTTCCCATAAAAACTTTCCTAAAATAGTTTACTAACAAATGCCCTTAGGGCATTCATTAATATTTCCTTATATAAAATCGAAAACATTTGACTTTTGATTGATTTGATAATAATTTGCCACATAAATCTTTGCACATCATATTTCATTCAATATTTAAATCCTTCATTAGAAACTTTACACATCATATTTTATTTTGATGGTAAATATATTATTTAGTATATAGTTATAATAAATTCCTAATTGTAGAGTATTTAATTCTATTTTCAACCACAATTATAATAAATCCTAAATAATGACTATCATAATTATCAAATTTTATATTTAGACAAAATAAAAAATTATATTATATTAAACATTTCTTGTGCGTTGCACTGATTATAGACTAGTATATATTATAAAAGTTGGATATCAAAATTGACGATTGTACAAAATAATGACAAGTGTCCATTTGTCACTACATATAACAATGAACAAAGTTTTGTTCCAAACCTTGGGCTCCAACCACTAATAGAAAGATGACATTTACCATTATCATGTACACTGCACATGACTCACTTAATCTAGCCAATCAAGTGAGTCATGTGCATTGCACATGACATGGTACATGTTATTTTTCCACTAGTGGTTGGAGGCTTGGAGCCCAAAGTTTTAAATATGTTTGGAGCCAAACCTTATACTATAACAATAACATGTGCCATCTTTTGTAAAAGTAAAGATGCATACAAGAGTAAGATTAAAATGACTCCTCTAACCTTCATTAATTACATTTAGTCATTATCCATTAATTCCACTTAAAAAAATACTTACAAAATTTAATATTGGGTCATAAACTCCTAAATAAACATGCATTTAAATGTCCACTACCATAAATTTTTTTACCATTCATTTTGGATTGCTACTTTAGAGTAATTTTAAGAGTTTAACTATAATTTTCTCCCTATTTGTTACTTTTTGTATTTTAGGTAACCATTTTCCTTTTCACCAACATGAAATTTCCTATCCCCAAATATAGGTCACCATTGTAACTTAAATGGGTATGAGTATGAGTAAGTTGAGGGGTATATTGATGTGGTTTTTGGGTGTTTGGTTACCTATTTTAGATAATCTGCTACCAATACACTTTTTTTTTTTTTTTTGGAGGAGCTGCTACCAATACTCTAAAAAGCATGAATGCATAAAAACGAACATAGAGATTTTTTATTTTATTTTTGAGGAAACATAGAGATATATAATTAGGAACATTAAGATGTGAGTTTAATAAGGTTTTAATTCTCAAATATAAATCATTAATGAGTGAACATTTATGGTAAAAAATTAACCTATATAATTAACATGGAAATAAATTACAAATACTATTACTTTTTGTTTTTCCTTTATTAAAATAATCCTAACATTTAATGAAAGTTGAAACACAAAAAAATGCATTTATTGCTTCTTGTTTAGATTTTTCCAATACTTATTTTCCCACATTTCCACTTGCTTTATGGATTTATCCTTTCTCTCAAGAAAACCTTGTAGTGACGAAGGATCATAAGGAGGAGGCAAGGTGCATGGGGTTAAATCACTAGGAGACTTAACCATGGACTCAACCATGAATTTCTCCCATGCACCCTTAGATAATTGTGATACCACCTCATCATCAACAGATACTTCTTCAGATCATGGAAAAGTTAAATTATGCAATTGCAATAATCCTGATAATTGTTATTGTAAAAGAAAACTAAAAATAAGTGTTTTAACAAAACAAGAAGATATAATAATGGACTTAATAGACAGACTTCTGGATTTACAATCCAAAAAAGATTATTTATCTAAATTAAAAGAATCTTTAGCTCAAACTGACAGACCCGAAATAGATTTGAAAGATTATAAGTTAACTTATAATTTTGCAGAAATTACTAATAGATTCAAACCCAATAAACCTGTAACAGTAACAGATTTACAGATAGATGTCAATAATCTAAGAAAAGAATTAAAAGAATTAAAATCAGAAAATTTCATTTTAAAGGACATGATTGATTAGATAGCCGCACAAGTAATTAGTGTAATTTAAAGGACATGATTGATCAGATAGCTGCACAAGTAATTAGTGTAAAGGATAGAATTAGATATGGTAATGAATCTTTGACAGACTCCTTTCTTCTTGACAAAAATAATTATATGGATAAAAGTTTTCATAAAGATGAATATAAAGATGAATTTTTAAATATAATTGACAGAATGGTATTTCAGAAATGGTATACTAAAATAACTTTGGTTGTTCATAAAGAATTCTCGTTAATAGTTGTTGCACTTGTTGATTTTGGTGCTGATATGAATTGCATTCAAGAAGGATTAATACCTTCCAAATATTATGAATCAACAACAAACAGATTAACCCAGGCCAATGGTGATAGACTTAAAATAAGTAATAAATTAACTAAGGCATATATACAAAATAATGGAATCAATTTCAGAACACCTTTCTTTTTAACAGACAAGTTGCCCTCTAAAGTTATTCTAGGGAATCCTTTTTTGGCTTTACTTTATCCTTTTTCCATGACAGACAATGGAATATGTACTAATATTTTGGAAACGAAAGTAATTTTTAAGTTCATCTTACCTCCAATCCCTAAGGATATACACTTGCTGAAAGAAATCTCAATATTTAAGGACATAAATACTGATGAGCCAGTAGCAGACAATGATGGGATTACTACAAATGAGATTACTACTAATCCAAAGGTAGATGATACTACTCTACGTAGTAGCACTTAAGTATATGCATATACATATTATTTTGAAAAACAATTATCTCTTTTCAAAAAAGTTTATTTAAAGTTTGAAAGATTTTTCACAATCTTATGTCCCTCTCAGAAATAGAAAGACTTTTGAAAAGCCCCTTAATTAAACTCCCTTTATAGCATTTGAAACTATACTACCTAAATTTGTTCGACAGATGCATGAAGGCCTTCAACTAAGGCATAATTGCACTACTTGTTAATTTTAAAATTAACGGTCAATTGCTTGGCAAGCAAGATAGCCATTCTAAGGCTAATAACAGACCACATTTTGCCAAAATAGGAATTCTCAATGAAGATTTCAAAAAGAGCATGAAGGCGTCTCAATAGAGACAATATCCCTTCAAGTAGTGATTTGTAGAATGTCCAGAAAATCTAGACAAATTACTATTCACATTCAGACAGATTACTATTCTTCAGTATGACAGATCACTATTCACCAGCATGTGTTAATAGCTTCCAGAAACTCTATGGAGAATCCATGAGTAACAAAATAGACAGATTAGATCACTATTCACTGGTGACTGATCACTATTCACTGACGACAGATTACTATTTATCAACATGCGTGATTAGCTTCCAGACAAATTCAAGACAGTCCAGACAGATACTGACAGAGGTTCATAAGCCATTACTGTTCAAAACCATGTGTGACATGAGACTGATAAATTCCCAGACAGACTACTGCCCATCAAAAAGTCACAATATTCTTTCCATCGACCGTTTAACTTGAGTCACTTTACTTACTCAAGTTAATTTACCATGGTTCACTGCATCTATAAAAGGGATGGACTACGCAGACAGAACACAAGTTGAGAAAAGCCTTTAGAAAGCCTTTAAAGTTCCAAGTTTTAGAAAGCCTTTGTAATAGCCTTCCCTCTCCCTCAGAAAGACTTCTCTTTTTGTAATCTTGTAACCTTTCTCTCCAGACAGTTTTATTTTGTAATCTTGTAACTCTTCAGACAGTTTTATTTTCAAAGCTTGTATCCAAGACAGAAGTTTATTTTCAAGTATTATCAAAGACAGAATAAATACGTTTATCACTTCATCTTCTGTTTTCTTGTTCACACTTAGGTTAGGCACACACTAATTAGAAACATGGACTATGATGATATAGATTATGATGAAGGATATAGCATGAGAGATATAGACAATAGTTGGTTAAATGTTAATATGGATTATGAAACTGATTCTGACTCTGATAGTGATATGGATAATTATAATTATAACTATAATTGGAGTACATACACAGGGGATAAAATCAACAGACAGACAAATAGATACAATAATAGTTTCTTAGATAGGATTAATAAAAAAATTGGAATCTTTAGAAGCTATTGAAAGAAAAAATGATGGAGATAATAGAATAGACAGTTTTTTGGAACTTTATGAAAAAATTAAAGCTTTAAATTCAGAACAAGAAAGAAACTTTGAACCCCATCAAATATCATCTTTAGTGACAGATAATTGGCATGATAGAAAAAATAATAGCTTAGTAAGCATCGACAGATTCATAAATGGTAGTAGAAAAGATGATAGAGGACTAAAAGTAACTGAAAGACCTATAGTTATAACATATAAAGAAAACAATGAAAGAAAAGATTATAGTCAAGAAGTGCAAAAGATGATAGACGTAGTGAAAGTAAGAAGTTCTATAGAAAGAGAAGAAAATAATAATAGGAAAGATGACATAATAGAAACAATACATAAGAATCCTAGTGCTATAATACAAAAGAAGATAGATATAATTGATGAAGACAAAGAAAGAAGGATAGAAAGACAAAAAGGTAATAGTATTCTTACCAACTCATCCATAACACTACATAAAGAGTTAAATATAGAAAGAGACAAAAAGGATGATGATCTAAACTTAGTCAACAGAGAAAGAAGTATGGAAAGACATAATAGTAAGGAAACTAGGACATTACAACCCATACGTAGGAATATGGAAGAAAATGACAAGCTAGACTTATTTGATAAAGAGATAGAAAAAGATAGTGTCGTAAAAATAGTCAACAGAAAAGAGAAAGATAATAATTCCAAAAAGAGTAATAGTTTTTGATAGGGGAGCAGAAAATTGGTCCAACTCTAGTTCGTCCAAAGGTATCGTCCAGAGCCAATAGAGCAGGTTGGACCGAGAATCACCCCAGAAGAAGGAAAAATGTTCATGGACAATAATACTACTCTTGATCAGTGAAATCTCCCATGGACGATAAAGTCGTCCATGAAGGTCGTCCATGGACGACCTTCATGATGTCCATGGGCGACCAAACCGTCCTACACCAGACGGACGAATACGCAACACTTAGAACTCTCGACTCTCTGTAGCGGTTACTAAACTCGCAACTATCTCAACGAATCCAATGAATAAGTTAACTTCCGTTAGCGGTTACAATTTTAGTAGCCGTTGAGGAAGTTAACTCCAGACTTG
Source organism: Quercus tomentella (assembly GCA_028535165.1). Lineage (NCBI taxonomy): Eukaryota > Viridiplantae > Streptophyta > Magnoliopsida > Fagales > Fagaceae > Quercus > Quercus tomentella. Next base: position 48,017,652 of record JAPQVY010000100.1, read on the forward strand.
TTGGCTTCCACAAATCTTGGGGAGGTTATTGGACAAATAACCGTCCCCAGGATCCCTATATAAAGAACCGGTCTGAACCCGACAGAGGTAAGAGTTTTTCTGAGACACTATTCCCAAATACTTGGAACTTCCTTCTCTGCGAGGCTAACTTTTCCATCGGAGGGGGTTCGGCCGGTCTTCTCCGGTCTCCTCTTTGATTGTGTTTGTTTCTTGTAGGCCTTCAACTGCTTCAGTAGCCACCGAAGCCAGATCATCCACCTTACTGATTCGGAGAGATATCAGTTGGCGCCGTCTGTGGGAAAGAGATTGTTTTGCGACTTTGTTTTCCGCGACAAAGGGTTAGGATGGTCAGGACCAGGTCGAGGGCTACTAGCCCAGGCCGTCAGGGAAGCAGAGGTGCTTCAAGTGATCTCCAACGTGATCGCCAATCTGCGCCAGTCATGCAGACGTCGTCTGTTCAACATGTGCAATCTATGGCGGTTGCAATGGCGGAGTTGACTCGTCAAAACCAGGAGTTAAGAATGGAGATCAATCAGAGAAGGCAGACACGTGAGGAACACGAAGGAGGAGGACAAACACAAGGCCATGGTGACATAAAGAATACTGAGATCGGAAGTCAGTTTAGAGGCACCACTTCACGGACGATACCACATTTGAAAGAAGAGATGGACCAAATGAAGAAAGTCATGGAGCAAATGAAAGAGAACATGAGGAGGACGAATCCTATAGAAGATTTGGTCCATAGAACTGACTCTCCTTTTACGGCTTCCATCAACGGCCATCCTCTACCATCAAAGTTCAAACTGCCTTCCCTGGACTCGTACGATGGGACGCGTGACCCATTTGATCACATTGCTACATTCAAAACAATGATGCACCTTCAAGGGGTCCCTGATGAAATCATGTGTCGAGCCTTCCCTACTACCCTTAAAGGCCCGGCACGAGTTTGGTTCAGCAAAATACCCCCAAGTTCTGTAGGTTCTTTCGAAGAGTTGAGCAAATTGTTTGTTAACAATTTCATCGGGGGACAAAGACACAAACGTTCTTCGTCCAGCTTGCTGACCATAGAGTAAGGGGAAAACGAAAGCCTGCGATCATTCATCACTCGCTTCAACAGAGAAGCCCTTAGTGTGGACGAGGTAGATGACAAACTTCTATTGGCGGCCTTCCACAACGGGATCAACTTTGACCTATTTATCCACAAGTTATATGAGAAGGAGCCTCAAACCATGGCTGAGCTTGTCCATTCGGCTCAGAACTTCATGAATGCAGAAGATGCGATCATAGCCAAGAAGAGAAAAAGAGTTGAAAGGATGGAAGCGCACCCAGCACGCCACTCAGAACAAGCCCCTCATCCAAAGAAGGGACGGACGGAAGATAAGAAGGAACGAGATAACAGGAAGACGGGTCCCTTGGGAAGAAGCCAGAATTATACGCCTCTGAATGCTCCACTTGATCAGGTGCTCATGCAAATCAAAGACGACCCTTCTCTAAAATGGCCGGAGAAGATGAAGGGAGATCCCAATAAGCGCAATAAAAGTAAATATTGTCGCTTCCACAGGGACCATGGGCATGACACGGATGAATGTTATGATCTGAAACAGCAAATTGAGAATCTTATTAGACAAGGGAAGTTGAGACACTTCGTTGAAAAAGATCATAAAGATGAGAAGTTGAAAGGAAAAATGGAGGAATCATCTCGACCCCCACTAGGAGTGATAAGGATTATCATTGGAGGAAACTCGACAGGGCAATCTGCCAAGTCGAAGAAGACGTATCTCAAGGTGGTACAAAACGTCCAACTCTCTGGACGACCACAAAGGATGAGCCCAATGGACGAGCCGGCCATTTCTTTCACCGACGAAGATGCTGAGAGGATCCATCACCCGCATGACGATGCAATTGTCATTACTCTGCTTATTGCAGATTATACAACCAGGAGAGTATTAGTTGACAATGGAAGCTTAGCAGATATATTGTACTACCCTGCCTTTCAACAGATGAGGCTTGGGCGGGATCAACTTCGTCCAGTGTGTTCACCATTGATAGGGTACGGAGGAATGAAGGTGCAGCCTGTAGGCACCATTACATTACCAGTAGTGGTAGGGTCATACCCGCAGCAGATAACTAGGGAAATCAATTTCCTCATGGTGGACTATTCGTCTTCATACAATGCCATTATTGGAAGGCCAACTCTGAACAGTTGGAAGGCGATAACATCTACCTATCATCTGTCAGTCAAATTCCCTACGGAGTACGGGATAGGGCAAGCACAAGAAGATCAGTTGGCAGTTAGAGAATGCTATTTAGCCATGATGGCCTTGGACGAACAGGTGCAGACAATGAGCATTGAGGAAAGAAGGGTTGTTGCAGAGCCCACAGAAGTATTGGAAGATGTTCTTTTGCAAGAAGATGATCCTGAGAAATTCACCAGAATTGGAACAGGTATGAAGGAGAAGGCAAGAAAAGACCTCATCCAGTTCCTGAGAAAGAGTATCGATGTTTTTGCATGGAGTCATGACGACATGCCGGGAATCGACCCAAGTGTAATCACTCATCGATTGAATGTGTACCCCTTTTTTAAGCCTGTTCGTCAGAAGAAGAGGGTATTCATTCCTGAGCGAGATAAGGCAATCAAGGAAAAGGTTCAGAAACTGACCATGGCACAGTTCATTAAGGAAGTCTATTACCCAAATTGGTTAGCCAATGTGGTGATGGTGAAGAAAGCGAATGGAAAGTGGAGAATGTGCGTAGATTTCACTGACTTGAACAAGGCATGTCCCAAGGACAATTATCCTTTGCCACGCATTGATCAATTGGTGGACTCTACGGCTGGCCATCAGTTGCTGAGCTTCATGGACGCCTTCTCAGGATATAATCAGATCAAGATGGATGAAGCTGATCAGGAAAAAACTTCCTTCATTACCAGCCAAGGCTTGTTTTGCTACAAAGTGATGCCCTTCGGTTTGAAGAACGCGGGGGCAACTTATCAAAGATTGGTAAATCACATGTTTCGTCCACAGATAGGACGAAATGTGGAGGTTTATGTCGACGACATGCTTGTGAAGAGCATAGACGAGGGAAGCCATCTGGACGACCTACAGGAAACCTTTGAAACACTTCGGCGATATAAGATGAAGTTGAACCCAAGTAAGTGTGCATTCGGAGTATCGTTAGGAAAGTTTCTGGGGTTCATGGTTTCGCAAAGAGGAATCGAGGCGAATCCAGACAAGATCCAAGCTATATTGGACATGGAGCCACCAAAGAGTATCAAGGAAGTCTAATCCCTCACAGGACGAGTTGCTGCTTTGAATAGATTTGTTTCGAAAGCCACAGACAAATGTTTACCTTTCTTCAAAGTCCTCAGGAAGGCATTTGAATGGACGGACGAATGTCAAAGGGCCTTCCAAGACCTGAAGGACTATCTCACTACTGCCCCATTATTAAGTCCGTCCATGCAAGGAGAAGAACTGTACCTATACTTAGCGGTGTCCCCACACGCCGTAAGTTCAGCTTTAATCAGAGAAGAAGGGAAAGTACAAAAACCTGTGTACTACACTAGCCGAGCGCTCAGAGGAGCAGAGGGAAGGTATCCGCTTATAGAGAAATTGGCTTTTGCACTGATAACAGCTTCTAGGAAGTTAAGACATTACTTCCAAGTTCATGTCATCAATGTCATGACGGACCATCCGCTTAAGAAGGCAATGAACAAGCTAGAAGCCGCAGGACGGCTGATTCAATGGGCGGTGGAACTCAGTGAATTCGACATTCGGTACCAATCGAGAAATGCAATAAAGGCTCAAGTCCTAGCAGATTTCATCGCAGAGTTCACTCTGAGTTACGAGGATCTTGGGGAAGGAGAGTACAATAACAAATGGGTCGTCCATGTAGATGGATCGTCTACAATGTATGCCGGAGGAATAGGAATTGTTTTGCAGTCGCCAGAAGGCGATAAATTAAAGTACAAGGTCCGTTTGCAATACCAGACTACTAATAATGAAGTGGAGTATGAAGCCCTTTTAAAGGGGTTGGAGTTGGCCAAGTCTGTAGAAGCAGACTCAGTACTTGTCTTGGGAGACTCTCAATTGGTCATAGGCCAAGTAAACGGGACATGCGAAGCCAAGGAAGATAGAATGAAGAAATATCTAAGGAAGGTAGTACGCCTTGTAAAGAAATTCAAAAAAGTTGATTTTATTCAAATCCCAAGGGAAGAGAATGTGGAAGCAGATATTCTGGCAAAGGAAGCTTCTGCGAATGAAGCGTTGGATGAGTTGGACGAAGTACACTACATGCCAAGTATAGACCTTCCAGAAATGCTGCAGATAGAGGGTGACGGAAATTGGATGACCCCAATAATGTCATACTTGAAGGACGGAAGGCTTCCAGAAGAGACAGACGAAGCTAGGAAGCTCAAGGTCAAATCAGCAAGGTACGTACTTATGGACGAAGTGTTATACAAAAGAGGTTTTTCCCAACCTCTCTTAAGATGTTTGGCTCTAGACGAGGCAAACTACATGTTGAGGGAGGTTCATGAAGGAGCATGTGGAAACCATTCGGGAGCCAGATCACTCGTCCATAAAGTCATCCGTAGCGGATTCTATTGGGCAACCATCCAAGCTGATGCGAAGGCATATGTCAAAGTATGTGATCAATGTCAACGCTTCAGCAACATCCCCAGACAGCCAGCAGAGTATCTCATGCCAATAACGGCCCTTTGGCCTTTCGCGTAATGGGGACTGGACATTTTGGGGCCCTTTCCAACTGGAACTCGGCAAATGAAGTTTCTGGTGGTAGGAATAGATTACTTCACAAAATGGGTGGAAGCCGAACCCTTAGCAAAAATAACGTAGCAGAATGTCAAGAACTTCGTCTGGAAGAACATTGTATGCAGGTTCGGGGTCCCTAGAGTACTAGTGTCTGACAATGGACGACAGTTTGACAACACACCTTTCAGAGAATTTTGTGAACAGCTTGGAATGAAGAACCATTACTCCTTACCCTCCCACCCACAGGCCAATGGCCAGGCAGAAGTAGCAAACCGATCCTTGTTGAAGATCATCAAGACTCGGCTCGAAGGGGCAAAGGGAGTATGGCCGGATGAGTTACCAGGTGTCCTATGGGCTTATAGAACGACAGTGAGAACTCCAACAGGGGAAACTCCTTTTAAACTAGCCTATGGGAGTGAGGCAGTTATACCGGCAGAGGTACACATGACGAGCCACAGGGTGAGGAAGTATCATGCTGAAGAAAACGAAGAACAGCTCCGTCTTAACCTGGACCTTATGGACGAAGTCAGGACGGATGCAGAACAGAGGACAGCAAGGTACAAAAATCTCATGGCAAGACAATATGATGCCATGGTAAAGCCTAGGTGTTTCAACATCGGTGATCTCGTCTTAAAGAGGGTTACCTTGGCAACAAGAAACCCAGGCTACGGGAAACTTGGGCCAAACTGGGAAGGACCTTATAGGGTTATCAACTGCAAGAGGCAAGGATCCTACTATTTGGAAGCTTTGGATGGGCGGAGGCTAGAACACCCTTGGAATGTTGAGCACCTAAGGAAATACCACCAATAAGTGCCGACTCTTGACAAAAGTGGCCTTGGACGAGACAGCTGGACGAGTAGAAGTACATGTTTATTTACTACTATTATGTGTTCTAAGTATTTTAATAATCCCCTAGAAAGTACATTAGTGTTTTCACTTTGGTGCTATTCATGGACGAGTTGGTTTGTATTTTTAAATTTAATAAGGCACTAGCTCACGAGCATATGCCATGCTTGTGGACGAATGTTTACATAAGTCTGGATTTTCAAATATATATATGATGTATTTTCAAGTATATTATTGGAATCCTTCATCTTTGTATATTCATTCAGACTGATCCACACAAAAAAAAGAAAAAATAAACATGGACGAATGAAATCCTTGGACACAAGGATAAATCGTCCATAAACTTTCCTCAAACAGGAAAAATGAACAACGTACATTCGTCCAGAGCTTAAGACAAGATGAAGCCTGAGTTAAAAATGAAGGTACATCCGTCCAAAGCTCAAAAGACGAGATAAAACCTGAATTAAGGATATATCCGTCTAAAGCTCAAGACGAGATGAAATCCAAGAAGTAATCGTCTAAAACACGGACGAGCAAAGACTGCAAAAAACCAGCATAACAATTCATTGCATTGGACGAGAAATTGCTGGGAAGTCTTATTAAGGACGACAAAATGATTGTCCCTAAATTTGAATGATGAATTAGATCTAATCATAAAGGAAGTCATTCATAGACGAGCTATACATCAGCTAAAAGGATTCAATTTGCCCTATCTCGATGATGTAATACAAATTCACCACCATAATCAAGACGAGGCAAACTGAATTCCAGGGTGGACGAACCACATAACCACAAATGATATGATTAATGAGAATTAAAAATTCCATACATAAAGCTGAAAATATATGTATTCAAACACAATGGAAGGTGAGAATAGGAAATATTCATTTTTTCATGAAATTTAAAGATGGGTGAACGACCCACGTCCAAACCCCTTAAGTTGTGAGAATGAAACAGTATATAAAACTCGTCCACAATCCTGGACGAGATAATTGTACTTGTATGAGCTTTAAAAAAAAAAAGAAGTAAAAAAGCCCAAAACAACGGGCACTTCCATGAAAAGGCAAATAAAAGTAAATTTTCTAAGGAAAATGATTTTACTTGGGCAAGCTTGTCTTGGGGTCGTCCTGAGTGACTTCAGTATTAGCATCGTCCATTATATTGACGTCCTCGGAGCTCGTCTGCAATAAGGAACTCTCTGTAGCAAGGGGAATCTTGAAGGAATTGAAGTCCAAATCAGGATATGCCTCCTTAGCATCAGCACGGAAGTCTTCATAGCCAGCTGCATAATGGCTGTCTAGACGATTCTTATACTCGTCAGACTTCTTAAAGGCTGCAATAGCTTCTTCACGTGCCTTCTCCAAGGACGAGGCAAACTCTGAAACTTGTCCTTCGAGATGGACGATACAGGTATCCTTCTTTAAGTTGTCAGCTTTAAGCTCTTCCACCTCGTTCTTCAGCTTCGTCTCACTTCCTTGTAGACGATTAAAATCCTCAGTCAACCTAAGGACCTCCCCCTTTTTTAACAGGACTTCATTGTTCAGCTCCTTAGCTTGGTCCTTAGCCGTCTTAGCCTCAGTAGCAAGCTCCTTAGCTTGGCAGGTTGTTGTATAAAATTTTGACATAGCCTGCGTATGGACGAAAGGGAGTTAGACATCCTATGAGTTAGACTTCCTCTTTAATAAAAAAAAAAAAAAAAATTTCACACAAGGACGAGGGAAACACTTACCTTAAAAAGGTCATGGATGCCAGAACGTTCAAACTCCTTCACTGACATGTTGTAGCACTCATTAACTTCCTGTTCAGTGACGATTCCTTTGAACGTCCTCCATGCATAACCCTCGTCCAGAACTAGATTGGAAGGACGATCGGAGGTCTCTGACGAACTGGGCTTGCGAGAAGCTTTGGGTGGACGGGCTCCACATCCACCAGAGGGTCGTCCAAGTTCACTGTTGGAGGTACAAACTTGGGGACCTTTGGAAGGGAAGTCCTACTAGACTTTTGCTTCTTAGGGCCTCGACGACTTGGAAGATCACCCAGGTCCACGGCACTGGATATCAACTTGGATTTCCTCTTCCCAGCCTGGACGGAAGACACTTGAACAGTTGGGGGTGCAGCTACATCCTCGTCCCCACTAGTCACTGTTTTTTCTTTGTTTTCCCTCATTGTAGTTATCCCTGTGACGAGGAAAATAATTAAAAAAAAAAAAAAGAAGAGAAAATAAAGCGGATGATACATACTTCGACGAGTAGTCTCCTCGTGACTAAGGTTCTCTGCAGTAGACACTGGGCCAAGTCCCCAAGCTGCTAGACGACTAAGGGTTACTAAATCGTGGAAAGTCCTCCCAGGGAAGGTACGAACCACGTCTATCCGGTCTAGGTAAAATTTGTCCAAGCATGGATGAACAACAGCTGCATCACAAAGAGAAATGGTTAGACGACTGAAAGATAAAAAAAAAAGTGAGGAGAAACGAAATGAAATGGAAAGAAAACATACCCTCAGGACGAAGACGACCTAGAGGGCTGGTAAAAGGTGGGAAGGGGGGACTACCCACGTCAGCTGGGTCCCCAGCCCAATTTTCAGAAATAACAAAAAATTCTTTTTTCCAAAGCCGGTCGGACGAGGTACGGCCCTTAATTAAACTGTAATAAGAGCCCCTGGACGAGAACTGGTAAAAACCAGCAGACTTCTTTATTTCCGAGGGCTTATAACAGTAAAGGAACTTGTCCACCGTAATTGGACGGTTCCCTTCCAGTGCCTCGGGCCATAACACTTGCATGGCAACTATCGTCCTCCAACCATTGGGGTTGAGCTGGTTAGGTCCAATACCCAACCTTTGGAAGAGGTTTCTACAGAAGGAATTTAGAGGAAACCTAAGGCCAGCTAAAAGGTAAGAAGTATATACCCCTAAACCAGAGGAAGGAGAACAACACCATTCTCCAGCCTTGGGTAGACGAGGGTTAAGCTCTTTAGGAATTTGGTATCCATCTACAAGAGTTTTTAACTTGGCAGCGCCTGAGGTGGATGCTACCTCTGGGGCACAACTATAAATGACGTCTTCCTCGTCCTCTTCCTCGTCTTGAGGAGGGCTAAATGGCTGTCTGGACGAGCTAGCCCCAGATCCAGAAGCCATCCTACATTGTAGTTCCTGAAATTCCTCTAAGGGAATGCCAGGAACCCCAGACGAGTAATGTTCGTCTGAGGAATCACTATAGGACGAGTTATCTACACTATCCTCACTACCCTCACTCCTAGAAGAAACGTCCTGGTACTCGTCTATCTCCCTCTCTATACTACTAGACGAAGACATGGTGAAATGTAGAACGATTTAAGATGAAAACCTAAAAAGAAAGAAGAAATACTTGATAGAACTAGGACGAGGGCTAGACGAGGCTCTTGGACGAGATGGTAGAAGGGAAAATGAGAGGAAAGTAAAGGGCATGAAAGAGAATGCACTATTTATAGGCCCCAGCAACAGGTCACTGAAACAACGTCCGCCACTCAAAAATTGACACGTGGCGATTCCTTGGGAAATGGGTTCGACACAAATGGACAACCAATAGTTTCGCGACACGTGGCTCACATAAAGTGAAATTTTATTAAAATCACATCAATATCTTGGACGACCCTTTGAACAAAGGGGCAACTGATAGGGGAGCAAAAAATTGGTCCAACTCTAGTTCGTCCAAAGGTATCGTCCAGAGCCAATAGAGCAGGTTGGACAGAGAATCACCCCAGAAGAAGGAAAAATGTTCATGGACAATAATACTACTCTTGATCAGTGAAATCTCCCATGGATGATAAAGTCGTCCATGAAGGTCGTCCATGGACGACCAAACCGTCCTACACCAGACGAACGAATACGCAACACTTAGAACTCTCGACTCTCTGTAGCGGTTACTAAACCCGCAACTATCTCAACGAATCCAATGAATAAGTTAACTTCCGTTAGCGGTTACAATTTTAGTAGCCGTTGAGGAAGTTAACTCCGGACTTGTTGGCTTCCACAAATTTTGGGGAGGTTATTGGACAAATAACCGTCCCCAGGATCCCTATATAAAGAACCGGTCTGAACCCGACAGAGGTAAGAGTTTTTCTGAGACACTATTCCCAAATACTTGGAACTTCCTTCTCTGCAAGGCTAACTTTTCCATCGGAGGGGGTTCGGCCGGTCTTCTCCGGTCTCCTCTTTGACTGTGTTTGTTTCTTGTAGGCCTTCAACCGCTTCAGTAGCCACCGAAGCCAGATCATCCACCTTACTGATTCGGAGAGATATCAGTTTTAAAGAAGAAATTGATGAGAGACTAAAATCAATTGAAAAAACTGTGGACTATACTTAAGACAACAGTTTAGTAGAATTGGCTAAAAAGATAGAAAATTTAAATTCACTAATAGAGATAAAAGAAATGGAAAAGGGCATAACAATTTTAGAGATTACTGAGTTATCAGATAATGAGAAACTTGACAGACATATTAGAAATATTATTTGTCATAAATGCAAAGAATATGGGCATACTAAAAAACAATGTGACAGACATAATAAAAATGTAAAACGAATAAGTAAATTAGAATTTGAGAAAGACATAATAAATGAATTAATGGAAATATTTAATGTTAAGCAAAAAGAAATAGATCAAATAATGAAAAAGGAAGAAATAAAATCAACCAACCCACTTAAAATTAATAAAAGAAAAAGGAAGCAAAAAGATATAATAATGAAATTGATAGAAAATCTACCGAATCACCATAAAGACAAAAAAGAATGTTTATTCAAATTGAAAGATTCTATAGAAATACCTATTGTTTGTATTAAGTGTAGGAAATATGGACAATATGTTACAGAATGTGAAAAAGCTAAGAAAGGAAAAGATAAGAAAGAAAAGACAAAAGAAACAAGATGGCGTAGATAAAAAACCAGTAACACTACAAGATTTAATGACAGAAGCAAAAATGGTAAAACAAGAAATTAAAGAAGATAATTCCACAGAAATAGATGAACAAAATATTGCAGAAATAATAAATTTAAAAGAATTTCCTAAACCCATGAGAGACCCACCTTTATTAGAAAAAGATGATGGCAATAGACATAATTTCTTGAGTTTAATTGACAGAGTAATTTTCTAAAAATGGCATACAGAAATTACTTTAGTAATCAATAAAGAATTCTCTTTGACAGAAATTGCTTTAATAGACTCAGGTGCTGACATGAATTGTATACAATAAAGATTAATACCCTTAAAGTATTAAGAAAAATCATCTGAAAGATTAACTCAGGCCAATGGAGAAAGTCTCATATATAATAAAATACCTAATGCTCATATATGCCATGATGGAATATGTTTTGAAATAGTCTTTGTTTTAAAATGATTTTAGGAACTCCTTTTATGGCTTTGCTTTACCCCTTTTTAGTGACAGATGAAGGAATTAAAACTAATGTGTTGGGAAAGGATATATTCTTTAGATTCATTTTACCACCTGTCCTGAAAGAAAATTATTCTTCCTAAAAGGTCACTATTCTAAAAGATACTAATAAAGAAAGAATCTATAGAACTGAAATAAGTTTGTCATCTTTAAAGACAGAAATATCACTAGATGACCAATTGGCAGAAAAGGACAAAAAGAAATTTAAACAAGATAAAGAGACAGAGATTTGTTCCCCCATTGCTTTTTTGCATAAACATCGACATATAGTCCAAACACCTTGTGAAAAAGAATTTAAGGGGAAAAACAAAAGAACTATGCTTATAAGTTCTTCTAGTCAATATGCACGGACTGACAATATGATAGAAGTACCAAATAAAATGATAATAAATGACATATTTACACCCTTTATAGTATCCTTAAATATTCATGTAACAAATGTTTTAATAAAAGAAGCTTTGACAGATTCTCCTTTATTGATCATTAATTGTTGTAATCTCTTCAGTAAAGACAGACTTAATTCCTTCACAAGAAAAGTTAATCATAAGTTTTTGACAGATTTTCCCCAGACCATTACAGTAGTTGATAAAAGAATTTATGGAGAAACTTTATTTCACATATTCGCACAGAATGAGATATATAGTAATGCATACATGAATAGAATCATACTAGATTTTAAAAACCTTTTGAATTTTACTCACTTTGACAGATTTCATCATGACTACTCTAATACCATTACTACTTAGCTAGAGCACAAAGGTGTACAGAGAAAAGCTTGTTCCCATAAGATAGCTTTTTAGAGACTGTGCTTCTGTCATTGTGGAGCTTGAATCTCCATCCTCCTTGCCAGGGAGTTGACAACCAGATGCTTCAATGAATGCACTGGTGCTAACAAGATGTAATTCCAAAGCCTTAAGGGTCTTTTGGAATAAAGGTTTCTGACTGAGGGTAAAGGCTGCGTGTAAATTATCAAGAAGTATTTTAATATGAAGAGGAAGGTTTGAGAATTCTCCGTCCTGAAACATGAGGTCAGTGGGGAGCACTTTTTGCAGAATTACACTTTTTTCACCACATGAATACATTGCCTCTGCTAGCAACATATCCTGAAGGGATATTGTCTCTATCGAGACGCGTTCATGCCTATCTGAAATCCTTACTGAAGGCTTTCTGAATTGTTTAGGTTGCACCGCTGGTGCTTTGCCCTTTCCTTTCATGTCTGCCTGGGAGGTTCTTTTACTCATATTAGTCTGCAAATGGGTTTTAGGAAAAAGATTATGTTTTAAGATATGTTCTTGAAAATAAATATTTTCTTGCAAAGCTTCTGTAAAATTTATTTTAAAATTTTTTCTGTCAATGTCCTTTTTTAAAGTCTTTTTAAAATATTTATAAGAAAATTTAAAGCATATGTAAAACAAACTTTTCTCTGTACACCTTTGTGCTCTAGCTGAGTAGTAATGGTATTAGAGTAGTCATGATGAAATCTATCAAAGTGAGTGAAATTCAAAAGGTTTTTGATGTTGCTTAGAATCAGTAGGTTGAATGCTCCGGCTTCGGTGGGTTACCAGTGGCTGTGGAAGGCCTACAAAGATGAACACACAATCAAAAGGGGACCGGAGTTGACCGGCCAAACACCCTCCAATGGCTAAATTAGTTTCTCAAAAATGGTGTTCCAACTTTCTTGGAGTAAAAATTTCAGAATGTACTTGCCTCGGTTTGATTCAGACCGGTCCTTTATATAGAGAACCTTGGAGCGGTTATCAACTTAGTAACTTCCCCAGGATTTGTGGAGACCAATGAGTCCAGAGATAACTTCCTCAATGGCTACAGAAGTTGCAACCGCTAATGGAAGTTAAGTATTTGAGGAATTTATGGCGATAATCATGAATTTGCTAACCGTTCCAAGATAATGAGAATTTCCCAAGTGTTGCACGTTCGTCTATCCATTTCCTGGACGATGTGGTCGTTCTTGGACGTTTGATCATCGTCCATGGACGACTTCATCTTCGTCCATGAACATCCTTCTCATCCTTGGGTGATTTCTGATCCTACTTGCTCTCTGGGTCCTGGACGATACCTTTGGATGAATTGGAGATAACTAATTTTTCGCTATCCCATCAATTGCCCCCTTGTTTAAAGGGTCGTCCAGGATATTGTCGTGATTTAATGCGTATTTGTATGATTTTAATCAAGTTTTAATTTTTTTTTTGTGCCACGTGTCGTGAAATTGTTGGTTGGCCTGTTGTGTCGATCTCGCTTCCCAAAGGAACTGCCACTTGTCACTTTTTGAATGGTGCGCATCGCTTCGCTAACCCTGTTTCTAGGGCCTATAAATAGGTGCATTCCCCTCCTTGCCCCTCATTTCTCTCTCATTTTACTTCTGCTATCTCGTCCAAGAGCCTCGTCTAGCTTTCCTCCTAGTTCTATCAGGTACTTCCTCTTTCTTTTTTAGGTTTTCATCTTAATCTTTCTTCATTTCAACCATGTCTTCATCTAGTAGTTTAGAGAGGGAGATAGACGAGTACCAGGACGATTTTTCTGGGAGTGAGGGTAGTGATGAAAGCAGCGAAGGTAGCACAGCCTGTAGTGATTCTTCAGACGAGCAGTATTCGTCCGGAGTACCTGGTATTCCCCTCGAGGAATTTCAGGAACTACAACGTAGGATGGCTTTTGGATCTGGGGCTAGCTCGTCTAGACAGCCACCTAGCCCTCCTCAAGACGAGGAAGAGGATGAAGAAAACGTCGTTTATAGTTGTGCCCCAGAGGTAGCATCCACCTTAGATGCTGCCAAGTTAAAAACTCTTATAGATAGATACCAGATTCCTAGGGAGTTTAACCCTCGTCTACCCAAGGCTGGAGAATGGTGCTGTTCTCCTTCCTCTGGTTTTGGGTATACACTTCCTATCTTTTAGCTGGCCTTAGGTTTCCTCTAAATTCTTTTTGCAGAGACCTCTTCCATAGGTTGGGTATTGGACCTAACCAGCTCAACCCCAATGGTTGAAGGACGATAGTTGCCATGCAAGTGCTATGGCGTGAGGCACTGGAAGGGAACTGTCCAATTACGGTGGATGAGTTCCTTTACTGTTATAAGCCCTCGGAGATAAAGAAGTCCGCTGGTTTTTACCAGTTCTTGTCCAGGGGCTCTTACTATAGTTTAATAAAGGGCCGTAGCTCGTCTGACAGGCTCTGGAAAAAAGAACTTTTTATTATTTCTGGAGATTGGGCTGGGGACCCAGCTGATGAGGGTAATGCCCCCTTCCCACCTTTTACCAGCCCTCTAGGTCGTCTTCGTCCCGAGGGTATGTTTCCTTTCCATTTTATTTTGTTTTTCTTTACATATTTTCTATCTTTCAATCGTCTAACCTTTTTTCTTTGGTGATGCAACTGTTGTTCGTCCACGCTTGGACAAACTTTACTTGGATTGGATTGACGAAGTTCGTGCTTTCCCTGGGAGAACTTTTCACGATCTAGTTACTCTCAGTTGTCTAGCTGCTTGGGGGCTTGGCCCAGTACCTACTATTGAGAATCTCGGTCACGAGGAAACCACCCGTCGAAGTAAGTATCGTCCATTCTACTCTACTTCTTTTCTTTTTCTTCCTTTTTTTTATTTATTTTTTATTTATTTATTTATTTTTAAAATTTGATTTTCCTCGTTGCAGGAATAACTACAATGAGGGAAAACAAAGAAAAAACCATAACCAGTGGGGACGAAGATGTTACTGCACCACCAGTCGTCCAGGTGACTTCCGTCCAGACAGGGAAGAGAAAGTCTAAGTCTATATCCAGTGCTGTGGATCTGGACGACCTTCCAAGTCGCCGAGGTCCCAAGAAGCAAAAACCTGGCAAGGCTTCTCTCCCAAGGTTCCCAAGTTCACACCCCCGACGGTAAACCTGGATGACCCTCCAGTTGATGTGGAGCCTGTCCAAACAGTTCATCCCGTCCAGACTGATCCTACTCCCCCTCCAGCCAAGACTCCTCGCAAACCTCATCTGTCATAGTCATCTGAGCGTCCTTCTAACCTGGTGCTGGACGAGAGCTACGCATGGAGGACGTTCAAAGGAATAGTCACTAACAATGAAGTCAATGAATGCTATAATATGTCAGTGAAAGAGTTTGAACGCTCTGGTATCCATGACCTCTTTAAGGTAGTGTCTCACTCATCCTCGTGTGTTTTCAAAATTTTTTTAAAATAAGATGTCTAACTTCCCTACGTCCATACACAGGTTATGTCAAAATTTTACACAGCAACTTGCCAGGCTAAGGAGCTCGCTTCAGAGGCTAAGACTGCTAAGGACAAGGCTAAGGAGCTGAACAATGAAATTCTGCTAAAAAAGGGGGAGGTGCTTAGGTTGACTGAAGATTTTAATCGTCTGCAAGGAAGTGAGACGAAGCTGAAAAATGAGGTGGAAGAGGTTAAAGCTGATAACATGGAAAAAGATACTCACATCGTCTATCTCGAGGGACAAGTTTCTGAATTTGTCTCGTCCTTAGAGAAAGCACGTGGGGAAGCCATAGTAGCGTTCAAGAAGTCTGACGAGTACAAGAATCGTCTAGACAGTCACTATGTAGCTGGCTATGAGGACTTTCGTGCTGATGCCAAGGAAACATTTCTTGATTTGGACTTTGATTCTTTCAAGATTCCCCTTGCTACTGAAAGCTCCTTGTTGCAGACTAGTTCTGAGGACGTCAACATAATGGACGATGCTAATAATGAAGTGACCCAGGATGATCCCAAGTCGGGGGGCAATGCCCCCAGTGGCTTATCCAAGTGACTTTATATTTTCCTTAGAAAATTTATTTTATCTTTATTGGAAGTGCCCGTTGTTTTGGGCTTTGTTTTTGCTCTTATATATATATATATATATATATATATATATATATATATATATATATATTCAAGTTTATTCAAGTATAATTATCTCGTCTAAGTTTATGGACGAGCCTTATATACGATCAGTTACATTATTTTTGCATAACTTAAGGGTTTTTGGAATGTTGGTCGTCCACCCTTCTTTAAATTCTTTGAATGAATGGATGTTTTCCATTTTCGCCTTCCATTATGTTTGAATACGTTTAAAGCTTTATGTATGAACTTTATTTACATTGTCCATATCACTTCTATGGCCGTGTGGTTCGTCCACTTAGGAAATCATTTTACCTTGTTTTAAGTATATTGGTGAATTTCTTCTTACATCACCAAAATAGAGTAAAATGAATCCTTCATGTTCGCCATTAAGTGGAGCTCGTCTATGAATGACATTCCTCTTGGCTAGCTTTATTCGTTATTCAAATTTGGGACGATCATTTACTCGTCCTTAGCTAAATCGTTTCCAGTAATTGCTCGTCCATGTACTGAATTGTTAGGCTGGTTAGGCTCGTCTGTGGACTTGTGTTTCTACACACATTATTCGTCCATGTCTTAGACGATTATCCCTTAGGTTTAATCTCGTCTAAAATTTTAGACGGATATACCTTAGGTTTATTTTCTCTGCTTTATCCTTATTTTGAGGAAAGCTCATAGACGGTACATCCTTGCGTCCAAGGATTTTATTCATCTTTGGCTATTTGCCTTCTGTGGATTATTTTGAATGAATTTGCAAAGATGAAGGATTCCCACATAATCATGTATATACTTGGAAATACATCATATATATATATTTGGAAATCCAAACTATGTAAACATTCGTCCACAGTCATGGCACATGCTTGAGAGCTAGTGCCTTTAGGGAATTAAAAATACTTAATACAACACAACTTCGTCCATGAGTAGCACAAAATACTTATACATCTAAAACACACAGTAGTAATAAGTAAACACAAGAAAATAACACTTAACACATCGTTTCAATCGTCCAAGGATCTCGTCCGTGACAATGTTCGTCCATGGTCACCCTTTATTGATAGTATCTTTTTAGGTGTTTAACATTCCAAGGGTGCTTTAGCTTCCGTCCATTCAGGGCTTCCAAGTAGTAGGATCCTTGCCTCTTGCAGTTGATGACCCTGTAAGGTCCTTCCCAATTTGGTCCTAGCTTCCCGTGGGCCGGGTTTTTGGTGGCCAAAGAAATCCTTTTAAGGACGAGATCCCAAATGTTGAAGTGTCTAGGTTTCACCATGGCATCATACTGCTTTGCCATAAGATTTTTGTATCTTGCTGTTCTCTGCTCGGCGTCCATCCTCACCTCGTCTATAAGATCGAGGTTTAGACGAAGCTGTTCTTTGTTTTCTTCATCTTGATACTTCATCACCCTGTGGCTAGCCATGTGCACTTCTGCAGGTATAACTGCCTCACTTCCATAGGCTAGCTTAAAAGGAGTTTCCCTTGTGGGGGTCCTTACTTTTTGTTAGGTTCTAAAGACTTAGGATTTTATGTATTTAGAACTCTAATTTGTATTGTTGGCAAACCATGATCAAAACTATGTGTTTAGAAGTGTTGTAGTCTAGCTCAAAGTTGTGCTTTTATGTAAAGTTGGAATCGAGTTAAAGCAGGAAAGCATTGTGTCTTTCGGCCTGGCTCGATCGATCGAAGCTTAGGCTCGATCGATCGAAGCTCGGGCAGAATGATTTTCTGCAGATTTTTCCAACTCAGCCCTAGGTGTTTTAAAACGTTTTTAGGGTTTCTTATTTGTCCTAAGTATAAAAGGCAAACTCTAGCCACGTTTTAGTGTTGCTCATATTGCGGTTTGTGTAAATCTCTTGTGAGATCTAGAGGAGCTTTCCTTTACACAAACTTAGGATTTTCAAGGAGAAGATTTATCTACACCTTGATGATCAACTCAGTTACTGCCATTGAAGCTTAAAGAAAACACAAGCGGGTGTGCTTGTATCTGGTGGTGAATCCAAGAAAGAAGGAGTCCGTGGATTCGGAGCTTGTACGTAGTCGTGTCAGTAAGTTCTACTGGTGGGTAGCAATAAGAAGTCGAGCGTGGGGGCTTGTAAGTCTTATTGTATGAACTTCGATTCTTTCAAGATAGTGGATTCAAGTTTACCTTGAGGATAGCTAGGTCAAATCCTTCCCAGGTTTTTACCGGTTTGGTTTCTTGGGTGATCATATCTTGTGTTATTTATTTTTCGCTGCTTTGCATGATATGATCTTTATTATTGTGATAACCTAGTTTTTGTTAAATTGGACTAAGTAACAACTTGGCTAATTACCTAGGTTAAATCAATTGTGTTTTAAGGGGTCTAAAAACTATCAAGTGGTATCAGAGTGGGTAGCTCTTTTGTTGTTGATCTTTTGATCTCTGAGCTGATCCTTGACCCCTGTTGTCATGGAACACAGACACTCTCTAGTTATTCCTCCTTACTTTGATGGGAATAATTATGCTTATTGGAAAGTAAGGATGAAAGCATTCCTGAAATCGATTGATGAGAGAGTCTAGAACTCTGTTGAATACGGATGGGAGAAGCCCACTACTCCTGTTAGTGAGTGGCAAACTTCTCAAAAAGAAGCAGCCTCGTTCAATAGCAAGGCTATGAATGCTATTTTTAACGCTATTTCTATGGAGGAATTTAAGAGAATCTCTAATGTTGAGGTTGCTCATACTGCTTGGAATATCCTCCAGACTGTGCATGAAGGCATGAAGGCTGTCAAAATCAAAAAATTTCAGCAATTGACCTCTAAATTTGAAAGCATTAGGATGTCTGATGATGAATATTTTGATGAATTCTATGCTAAATTGAATGATATTGTTAATTTTGCTTTTAACTTGGGTGAAATCTATGATCAACCTAAAATTGTTAGGAAGATTCTTAGATCTTTAACTGAAGACTTTAGACCTAAAGTGACTGCCATTACTGAAAGTAAGGATGTGGACTCCATCCCTGTTGATGAACTTGTAGGATCTCTTCAATCCTATGAGTTGGATCTACCCAAAACTACCAAATCCAAATCAATGGCTCTTAAGTCAGTTGATGATGTTGAAGGAGGTGGATTTGATGATGAGCTCTCTACTACAGAGATTGCTTACCTTGCCAAGAACTTTAGAAACTTTCTCAGGAATAGTAATAGAAAGAAAAGAGGTACGAATACTGCTGAACCTAGAAACTTTAGGAAGTATGATCCCACTAAGGTTAACAATAATGATAAACCTAGAGAAAAAGTAGGTCAATCTCCTAATAATTCTATGGGTCCTCAGTGTTTTGGATGTCAAGGGTATGGTCACATGAAATCTGAATGTCCTACCTATTTGAAGTCTAAGGGTAAGGCTATGGCTGTAACCCTTAGTGATGGTGAAGTTTCTGATAATGAGTTTGATTGTGATGAGGATGGAAACTTCATTGCTTTCACCGCTACTGCTGTAGTCGATGAGAGCATATCTGTTGAAGAGAACCCTTCTGATGGGGAACTCTCTGAAGATGCAGACCTTCAAGAGGCCTATAATAAACTTTGCAAAGTTGCTGCAAAGGATGCTATGAATGTTGAACTTGGCCTGAAGAAAATTGAATCTCTTGAGCTTGAAAAGAAGAATTTGCTTGTTAAACTATTTGATGCTAATGAACTTTTGAATAATGTGAAAACTGAGAATATGCTTTTGCTTGATAAAGTTAAATCTTTGGAACTTGATTTATCTGTTGCTAGATTTGCTAGTTCTAAACTTGATTAAATGCTGAGTGTTCAAAAGTCTTCTTCTGACAAAACTGGATTAGGTTATGTTGAAAGCATCTCTATGTCTGCTCCCCATTCCACAAAGTTTGTTCCTTCATCTTCTTCTTCTGAACCTTCTGTGAGTGAGATAGTGAGTGAAACTGTTAAACCCCCTGTGAGTGAGGTTGTTAAACTCATAGAAGTTTCATCATCTAGGAAGATTAGGGTTGATCTGAAAGAGTCTAAGTCTAAGAAGCCTACCCTATCTAAGGACAAGACACATGATAAGCCTGCATGGGTTTGTCACTTTTGTGGAAAGTCTGGACACATACGTCCTAACTGTTACAAGCTACAAGCTGCAAAGAGAGCAAACAAACCAAAAGTACTTGTGCCTCAAGCACAAGATCCTATGGTACTTATTGGTGAATTGGTAAAGGCTTTAAACCTTTATTCCAGTCCTGGAGTTGGTAATCATTCCCATGTGAATAAGAACTCCAATGCTCATGGTGCATCTAAAAGGTTTTGGATGCAAAAGACTCGAACTAACTGAGTTTTTCTGACATGGTCCTTGTGCTTCATTGCTCTACCCTTTGTGACCATTGTTCTTTGGTTTTGTTTTTTGTTCTTTGTTTTCTAGGATTTGCATTGCATAACATTCATGCATTTCATTCTAGGTGTTTTTTTAAATAATAAAAAAAAAAAAAAAAGAGGAAGAAAAAGGAAGCAAATTGTACTTTGTACTATTCTTCTTGGTTTTTGAGAACAAGGTTGGTCAATTTATTTTCACATAACATGTCTTTTGTACCTTGTTTAGCTTTGATGAGCTTACTTATTGCACTTTACTAGTTGAAGCCTTGTAGTGCATGTTGTGTGGGAAAGATGTTTATGGTTTTTGATTACTCTGTCTTAATCTTGAAGTCACATGTTTTTGACTGTCGGACTTGAACTTTTTGAGAAAGGCATAAATAACCATCTCACCACTGTTCACTAGCCAATCATGAACACCTTAGTGCATATTATAAGATTTTGTGCTCGAGAAAGTGTAGCACATGCACGAAAAGAACATAAGGTGAAGCCTCGGTTTAAATTGCTTAATTCTTAATAATCAAAATTGGTGTGTACTATTAGGCTTGATGCCAAACTCACATGACTTAAAATTAGTATGTATATTATGAGGCATAAATACAAGAAACTTATATGATTGCAAGCTTATGATCTAGGAGATGTGGGAGTTTATATGATGTAACTCTTTAGGTGATAGTCTCTTTTAAAATTCTTTGTGATGAATTTTGTAGACTTTGTGATTGATTGCTATTCACATATCACCTCACATGTATCTCAAGCTTTTGCTAGTTACACACACTACACGAGTTACTCTTCGCTAAACTTTGTACATGTTATTGTGTGTGTTTATGGTCTGACCAACCAAGTTTTGCAAATACTTTGAATTTTGTGCAAAATTAATTTGTTGCTTGAACATTTGTGGAGAATGCAAGAAATTTTGTTTTTGGGAATTTGGACTTAAAATTCTTGTTTTGAAAATCATATCATCACATACTCATGCATTTTGTTCTTAAATTTCAATGCTTTGAGTTGATTCTAAATGTTTTTCAAAAAACTGTGTTTTTCCTCAAATTTAGTGAGCCTCTGCCCATTTCGATCGATCCATTCTGTTTTTCGATCGATCGAAATTTTTTAAATATGTTCGAGAGAGCCTCTGTCTGTTTCGGTCGATCGAAACTGTTTTTCGATCGATCGAACTCTTTCCAAAATTTTTAATAGAGTCTCTGTCTGTTTCAATCGATCGAGGCTGTTTTTCGATCGATCGAAACTTGTGAAACATGTTTTTTAAAAGGTCAGAATGTCTTTTTCAAAAGGTACTTTTTCAAATATTTTCAACCTTTCCTCTCTCTCCGACTTGGCTTAGGCTCCACCAAAGATTTTTTGTTGTTTTCCTCCAGAATTTTTGCAAGGTTTTTGTCTTTCAAAGCCGGTAAGTCCTTTTTGCCCTTCCTTTTGCATTTTATTTCATAATTTCATGCATTTTTCATGCATATTCATTGGGTATTTTCGGCAACTTTTCATATGTTGGGGTTTTTGATGTTTCAAATTCTTTTTGGTGAAATTGATCATTGGGTTTTGTTCTAGGACGGTATATTAATGATCCTTGTTGGTTATTTTGATCAATTTTATGGTTTTTTGAAATATTGAAAATTCTAGGGTTTGAAATTGTTCCGAATTGGGGATTTTGTCAAAATTGGGTTAAATTGATGAAATTGGCTTGTTAAATTGATGCATTTGGTCGTTATTTTTATACTCTACCATGTCTAATGATCAATTCGTCAATATCTTTCAAATTGAACAAGTGGTTTTCAAAATTTTGGGGTTTTTGTGTTAATACCTCTATGTTCAAGCCAATTTTGTGAATTTGAACTTTTTGGACTTAATTGCATTGCATTAGAACATGCATTACACCATTTAAAATTGTTCATGCATCATATAGATTTTTATTCTATATTTTTTTGTGCTAACTTGCAGTCTGCCCTTGGTTTTGGTTTTTGTGTTTTTTGTTCTTTTGCTCTGTGTTTTGGTCCTTATCCTAGCACCATGCCTAGGAAAACTAGAGCCCGTAGGACCCCTTCCACTTCCTCTGAGTCTCCCTCTAGGAGTGAGGTGTTTAGGAATGATAAGTGCAGAGAGGCCTTTGATACCTTGAACTGTAAGCGTAAGATATAGGCTGAGCGAGCTGTTGTGTTAGATGAGCTTGATCTGGCCATTAGGGCTAACTTTGAGTCTAGAGGTTGGTTGCCTCTCTTAGAGATAGATCATCCACCCCTGACCGCCCTGATTAGAGAGTTCTTCTCGAACCTCTCTTGCCACGTCTATGAAGCCAACACCCTTGTTCGGAGTTGGATACGAGGTGTTGAGTTCACCATTACCCCTCGGGTAGTGGCTGAGGCTTTTGGGGTTCCGGTTGTTCGGGAGCCTGACTATCCCTATGATGAGTCACCCTTTTTAGATGTTGTCATGTCATACATCATTGGGTCATCTATCCAGTGGGGTTCTGATCCTCGGATCACGTCCGCTGAGCTTACCGAGACTGCCTATCTTTTCTTTAGGATAGCGTGTCATTCGTTTTGGCCTATTTCTCACTTCCACACCATCCCTTTAGAGCAATGTGTTTTTTTGTATGCCTTTGTTTCTGGAGCATCTATCAGTTTTCCTCACTTGTTCCTTTGTTCTTTAAACGAGGTTTATAGGAGTTCTGCCATAGGGCATGCGCTTATTCATCCTATTTTCATTCATAGGATTCTGCTATTTTTGGGGCTAGATGATTTCCCGTCTGGTGAGCCTGTGCATGTTGTTGCTCCCATAGGTGCCACCTTTCTTAGACAGAGGGTTGCTCACCTGAGAGTTGCTCCTTCACGTCCTAGAGGTGCGTCATCTAGTGGTGTTCCCCCTCCTCCCTCTTCTACAGGTGTTGATGTTGCTGCGACATCGGTTGCTGCTGCTGATGATGATGTTCCTCCACCGACTGCTTCGGATGATTCAGACTTTCGTCGTACGTTGGATCATGTCTTGACCGTTCAGGCGGCTCATGGACAGATTTTGGTGGACATGCTCGATGAGATCCGTGCCTTGCGTGAGGAGTTGACGCAGTTTAGACCACCTCCCTTTTGATGATGGATTTCTGTTTGCCCTTTGGCATTCCATCACAAAAAGGGGGAGTACTTTGTAGAGTTTTTGCTTTCAGGGGGAGTATATGTTTTTGGTTGGAGCTTGTTGAGTTTAGATTGTATCTAGGTGCTTCACTTTGTACTTTACATTTTTTTGCTCTTGCCATATGTTTGATGGGATATTCATGTTAGGGGGAGTATTATTTTTGTTGGTACTTTATATGTTTCTTGTTTCAAACTGTTTATTGATTTATATTTATGAGTTTTTCATTGATATATGTCTCTATTGTGTGTTGTTTGAAATCAAGAATTTAATTTGTTTACTTGCATTATTTCCACACATGCGGTTATGCATTTTGTTTAGTGTTTCAGGAAATATACAGGTTGATTCAATTGAGTTGTTGTCTACAATTGCAACTGATGGATAGTAGTTAGGATTGAATTTGTTTTATGAGCATTATTTTGTAAAGGGCTTTTTATTTTGTAAACTTTAAGTTTCTAGTTGTGTTTTGTCACAGATTGTCAAAGGGGGAGTTTGTTAGGTTTTAAAGACTTAGGATTTTATGTATTTAGAACTCTGATTTGTATTGTTGACAAACCATGATCAAAACTATTTGTTTAGAAGTGTTGTAGTCTAGCTCAAAGTTGTGCTTTTATGTAAAGTTGGAATCGGGTTAAAGTAGGAAAGCATTGTGTCTTTCAGCCTGGCTCAATCGATCGAAGCTTAGGCTCGATCGATCGAAGCTCGGGCAGAATGATTTTCTGCAGATTTTTCCAACTCAGCCCTAGGTGTTTTAAAACGTTTTTAGGGTTTCTTATTTGTCCTAAGTATAAAAGGCAAACCCTAGCCACGTTTTAGTGTTGCTCATATTGCGGTTTGTGTAAATCTCTTGTGAGATTTAGAGGAGCTTTCCTTTACACAAACTTAGGGTTTTCAAGGAGAAGATTTATTTACACCTTGATGATCAACTCAGTTGCTGCCATTGAAGCTTAAAGAAAACACAAGCGGGTGTGCTTGTATCTGGTGGTGAATCCAAGAAAGAAGGAGTCCGTGGATTCAGAGCTTGCACGTGGTCGTGTCAGTAAGTTCTACTGGTGGGTAGCAATAAGAAGTCGAGCGTGGGGGCTTGTAAGTCTTATTGTATAAACTTCGATTCTTTCAAGATAGTGGATTCAAGTTTACCTTGAGGATAGTTAGGTCAAATCCTCCCTAGGTTTTTACCGGTTTGGTTTCTTGGGTGATCATATCTTGTGTTATTTATTTTCCGCTGCTTTGCATGATATGATCTTTATTATTGTGATAACCTAGTTTTTGTTAAATTGGACTAAGTAACAACTTGGCTAAACACCTGGTAATTCATCTGGCCATACTCCTTTTGCCCCTTCAAGCCGAGTCTTGATGATTTTTAACAAGGATCGATTTGCTACTTCTGCTTGTCCATTGACCTGTGGG
Source organism: Quercus tomentella (assembly GCA_028535165.1). Taxonomy (NCBI): domain Eukaryota; kingdom Viridiplantae; phylum Streptophyta; class Magnoliopsida; order Fagales; family Fagaceae; genus Quercus; species Quercus tomentella. Next base: position 48,042,397 of record JAPQVY010000100.1, read on the forward strand.
TGGGAGGGTAAGGAGTAATGATTCTTGATTCCCAATTGTTCACAAAAATCCTTGAAAGGTGTGTTGTCAAACTATCGTCCATTGTCAGACACTAGTACCTTAGGTACCCTAAACCTGCATATAATGTTCTTCCAGATGAAGTTCTTGACATTCTATTGTGTAATTTTTGCTAAGGGTTCGACTTCCACCCATTTAGTGAAATAATCTATTCCCACTACCAAAAACTTCATTTGCCTAATTCCGGTTGGAAAGGGGCCCAAAATATCCGATCCCTATTGTGCGAAAGGCCAAGGGGCCATCATTGGGGTAAGATACTCTGATGGCTGTCTAGGAATATTACTGAAACGTTGACATTGATCACATACCTTAACATATGCCTTAGCATCAACTTGGATGGTTGGCCAATAGTATCCTACACGGATGACCTTTTGGACGAGTGATCTGGCTCCTAAGTGGTTACCACATGCTCCTTCATAAACCTCCCTCAATACGTTGTTTGCCCCGTCCAGGGCTAAACACCTTAAGAAAGGCTGGGAAAAACCTCTTTTGTGTAACACTTCGTCCATGAGGATGTACCTGGCTGATTTAACCCTGAGCTTTTTGGCTTCGTCCTTCTTCTCTGGAAGCCTTCCATCCTTCAGGTATGTTACTATCGAGGTCATCCAATTTTCCTTACCTTCTATCTATAACATTTCTAGAAGGTCTATGCTTGGCATGTATTGTATTTCATCAAACTCGTCTATTGCTTCATTCGCGGAGGCTTCCTTTGCCAAAATATCTGATTCTACATTCTCTTCCCTTGGGATTTGAACGAAATCAGCTTCTTTGAATTTCTTCAGGAGGCGTACCACCTTCTTTAAATATCTCTTCATTCTCTCTTCTTCGGCTTCACATGTCCCATTTACTTGGCCTATGACCAATTGAGAGTCTCCCAAGACGAGTATTGAGTTTGCTTCTACGGATTTAGCCAACTCCAACTCTTTAAGAAGGGCTTCATACTCCACTTCATTGTTAGTTGTTTGGTAGTGCAAGCGAACCTTGTGCTTTAATTTATCTCCTTCTGGTGACTGCAAAACAACTCCTATACCTCCAGCATGCAGTGTAGATGATCCATCTACATGGACAACCCATTTTTTATCGTCTTCTCTTCCGCCTAAGTCTTCATAACTTAGAGTGAACTCTGCAATGAAATCTGCCAGGGCTTGGGCCTTTATTGCATTTCTTGGTTGATACCGAATGTCAAATTCACTAAGCTCGACTGCCTATTGAATCAGTCATCCTGCAGCTTCCAGCTTGTTCATTGCCTTCTTGAGCGGATGGTCCGTCATAACATTGATGACATGAACTTCGAAGTAATGTCTTAACTTCCTAGAAGTTGTTATTAGTGCAAAAGCTAACTTCTCTATCAGTGGGTACCTTCCTTCTGCTCCTTTGAGTGCTCGGCTAGTGTAATACATAGGCTTTTGCACTTTTCCTTCCTCCTTGATCAGTGCTGAACTCACGGCATGTGGGGACACAGCTAAGTACAGATACAGTTCCTCTCCTTGCACGGACGGACTTAATAATGGAGCCGTGGTAAGATAGTCCTTCAGGTCTTGGAAGGCCTTTTGGCATTCATCCGTCCATTCGAATGCCTTCCTGAGGACTTTGAAGAAGGGTAAACACTTATCTGTGGCTTTCGAAACAAATCTGTTCAAAGCAGCAACTTGCCCAGTGAGGGACTGGACTTCCTTGATGTTCTTCGGTGGTTCCATGTTCAATATGGCTTGGATCTTGTTTGGATTTGCTTCAATTCCTCTTTGTGAAACCATGAATCCCAGAAACTTTCCTGACGATACTCCGAATGCGCATTTACTTAGGTTCAGTTTCATCTTATATCGCCTAAGTGTTTCAAAGGTTTCCTGTAGATCGTCCAAATGGCCTCCCTCGTCTAAGCTCTTCACAAGCATGTTGTCAATGTACACCTCCACATTCCGTCCTATCTGTGGACGGAACATGTGATTTACCAATCTTTGATAAGTTGCCCCTACGTTCTTTAGATCAAAGGGCATCACCTTATAACAAAACAAACCTTGAATGGTAATAAAGGAGGTCTTTTCCTGGTTAGCCTCGTCCATCTTTATCTGATTATATCCTGAGAAGGCGTCCATGAAGCTCAACAACTGATGGCCAGCCGTAGAATCTACCAATTGATCAATGCGTGGCAAAGGATAACTATCCTTAGGGTAAGCCTTGTTCAAGTCAGTGAAGTCTACGCACATCCTCTACTTGCCATTTGCCTTCTTCACCATCACCGCATTGGCTAACCAATCCGGGTAATAGACTTCCCGGATAAACTATGTTGTGGTCAGTTTCTGAACCTTTTCCTTGATAGCATTATCACGCTCTGGAGCAAACACCCTCTTCTTCTAACGAACTGGTTTGGAAAGAGGGTATACATTCAGTCGATGAGTAATTACATTTGGGTCAATTCCTGGCATGTCTTCATGACTCCATACAAAAACATCGATATTCTTCCTAAAAAACTGGATGAGGTCTTCCTTCGCCTTTTCCTTAATGTTTGTTCCAATTCTGGTGAATTTTTCAGGATCATCTTCTTGCAAAAGAACATCTTCCAGTACTTCAGTGGGCTCTGCAACAACCCTTCTCTCCACAATACTCATTGTCTGTACGTGCTCGTCCAAAGCCATCATGGCTAATTAACATTCTCTAGCTGCCAACTGATCTCTTTGTGCTTGTCTTATCCCGTACTCCGTAGGGAATTTGACTGATAGATGGTAGGTAGATATTATTGCCTTCCAACTGTTCAGAGTTGGTCTTCCAATAATAGCATTGTATGAGGACGAACAATCCACCACGAGGAAATTGACTTCCTTAGTTATCTGCTGTGGGTATGATCCCACCACTACAGGTAACGTAATGGTGCCCACAAGCTGCACCTTCATTCCTCCAAACCCCATCAATGGTGAACACACTAGACGAAGTTGATCTCGCCCAAGCCTCATCTGTTGGAAGGCAGGGTAGTACAATATGTCTGCTGAGCTTCCGTTATCCACCAACACTCTCTTAGTTGTATAATCTGCAATGAGTAAAGTGATGACAATGGCATCATCATGTGGATGATGGATCCTTTCAGCTTCTTCGTCAGTGAATGAGATGGTTGACTCGTCGGTCCCTCTCGTCCTTGGTGATCGTCCAGAGAGTTGGACGTTTTGCACCACTTTGAGATATGTCTTCTTTGACTTAAAAGACTGTCCTGCTGAAGTCCCTCCTATGATAACCCTTATCTCTCCTAGTGGAGGTCGTGATGATTCTTCCATCTTTCCCTTCAACTTCTCATCTTTATGATCCTTTTCAACGAAGTGCCTCAACTTTCCCTGTCTAATGAGATTCTCGATCTGCTGCTTCAAGTCATAACACTCGTTCGTGTCATGCCCATGATCTCTATGGAAGCGACAATATTTATTCTTATTGCGCTTATTGGGATCTCCTTTCATCTTCTTCGGCCACTTTAAAGAAGGGTCATCTTTGATTTGCATGAGCACCTGATCGAGTGGAGCGTTTAAGGGTGTGTAGTTCTGACTTCTTCTTGAGGACGAACCTGTCTTCCTATTATCTCTTTCCGTCTTATCTTCCATTCGTCCCTTCTTTGGAGGAGGACCTTGTTCCGATTGGTGTGCGGGGTGTGCTTCCATCCTTTCAGCTCTTTTCCTCTTCTTGGCTATGATTGCGTCTTTTGCATTCATAAAGTTTTGGGCTGAATGAACGAGTTCAGCCATGGATTGAGGCTCCTTCTCATATAGCTTGTGGATGAATAGATCAGAATTAACCCTATTATGGAAGGCCGCCAAGAGTAGCTTGTTATCCACCTCGTCCACGGTTAGGGCTTCCCTGTTAAAACGAGTGATGAAGGAGCGCAGGCTTTCATTCTCTGCTTGTTCTATGGTCAACAGACTGGACGAAGAGCGTTTGTGCCTTTGCCCTCCGATGAAATTATTGACAAACAACTTACTCAATTCTTCAAAAGAATTCACTGTGTTCGGGGGTATTTTGCTGAACCACACTCGCATCGGTCCTTTGAGAGTGGTAGGGAAGGCTCTACACATAATCTCATCCGGGACTCTTTGAAGGTGCACGGTAGTCTTGAAAGTTGCTATATGATCAAATGGGTCACGTGCTTCATCGTACGAATCCAATGAAGGCATCTTGAACTTTGGGAGTAAGGGGTGACCGTTGATGGAAGCCGTGAAAGGGGAATCTGTTCGGCGGACTAGATCTTCCACTGGATTTGCCTGTCTCATGTTCTCCCTCATCTCTGCCATAACCTTTCTCATCTGATCCATTTCCCTCTTCAATTATGGCACCCTTCTAGACGTGGTACCCCTTGATTGGCTTTCAGGTTCAGCATTTTCCCTATCTTCCTAATTTTGGGCTTGACCCTCAGCGTACCCCTCATAGCGTTGCTTCTTCAAATTAATCTCCTTGGTCAATTCTTGATTTTGACGGGTCAACTCCGCCATAGCGGCTGCCATAGACTGCATGTGTTGAACAGAGGATTGTGGCATCACTGGGGCTGATTGACGATCGCGATGGGGATTGCTTGAAGCATCGTTACTCTCTTGATGGCCTGGGCTGGTAGCCCTCGACCTGGTTCGAACCATTCAACCTTTTGTCGTAGAAAAACAAATTGTAAAGCAATCGAAGTGCCTTTCCCATAGACGGTGCCAACTGATGTTGCTTAGAATTAGTAGGTTAAATGCTCCGGCTTCGGTGGGTTACCAGTTGTCACGCCCCAAACCCGATACCCGGATTTGCGACCATGACCAGCATGCTAATATCAAGCCTAAACCTGATATTAACAAGAACCAACTTAACTTTTTGGAAAATTTTACAAAAGCTTTCCTCTTTCTTTTCATTTTTGTTTCTTTACTTAAATGATATAACGTTTCACTTGACATTCAGAGTATCTACATTGTACTCCAAAGAATAACATAATTCACTAGTTACTCAAATTCTGAATTTTACACAATACATCTCTTAATACTTTAAGGTACACAACTTTAATTAGATTCTAAAATTAACCATACTACAAATCTAAACATCAAGTTTCTAATTTAGGATCCATACATATAAAACTAAAACCAGCTCCTTCCAAAACTCAACTAAGGCTTCCTCTGCTCCAAAATAAAACCTGTTAACTGAAAGAGTGGAAGGGGTGAGCTACACAGCTCAGTAAAGGTAAGATATATAAGAATTTAATAAGGATGCATGTTAATCGGATCATTTCATTCTGTGAATATTCGAATAGGAGAACAACTTTTCATGCATAGTATTTTATACTATTCATAATAATAATTTATATGCTTTTCATAGGAAAATAATTGTTCTCCCTTTTCTTATCAGAATAATATTACCAAAACCTTTCGGATTAAAATTCTTTCATTTCCTACAAAGTCACCATGTATATATTCTCATTACAAAAATAATTATTTTAACCTAAATCAGGTAATTGGCAACTTTGTATTAAACTAGAAACATCTTGACTAATAAGAAAACTTTTCTTTATAAACTTTTTCTCATAAAATATTATAACTTTCATGGTCATAAAACTTAACGTTTCAATAAAGAACAGATATCTGATAACTTTTAACGTAAACCTGTACTTTCATCAGAAACTTTATCTTTATAGAACACTAAAACCTTTTCATCAGATTCTTTATCTTTAAAGCACAACAGAACTTCAGAAACTTTTATCTTTAATGAACAGCTTTCTTTTCATCAAAAACTTTTTATTTTCATGAGAGCTTTTAACTTTTCACAATGTATTTAACAAAATCATTCTCTCATGATTAATAACATAATATAGTTGTTCGTAAATAACTTATTGGTTAGCCCATATCTGATAAGTCTGTACTTATTTGGGAGGCTTCTAGCACCACGGTGCTAGGCATCTAGCATTCCCCACAATGCCAGGTATTCCCGGGATCACATCATAATACATATCTTCCAACCATGAGGGTAGGTTGGCTTCCCCCACAAGTTGGCCGTAACCAACAAGGGGCGGGTACAGCAGAGCCAGTCCCACTTATAATGGCCAATCAGATAACGTTTTCCATGGAAAGCTAGTAATTAACCCCTACTAGCAGAGTTTAGATCACCAGAGGATATAACCCGAAAACATTTCATACTTTACATCATACTGAAATTTCTTATTTTGCATAACATTTCATAATAATAGCATTTCCATTCTTTTCTTTAAACATCATGTTCGTGGAAATTAGTAATAGCATCAATATGCTTAAATCATATACATAAAGTTTCGAAAACTCACGAACCCATCTTTGTCAGAATAATGATTATATGTCATATCTCTAATCAAAAACCTTTTAATGCATAATATACTTTGAAATAACCTCATGACTTACCAAATACCCATATAACTTATCCCTTACCTGAAAGCAGAGGAACCGAGAGCCTACAGTCGAAGGAGCTTAGATATGGGGAACTGGTAACACCTAAACCAAATATCAAAACTTATTACTTACTATCAATTATCCCTTATCATAAACTTACACATTCATCTCAAAGCCTATCTCTTAAAATCAAGGAAGTCCTAATCCCACCTCAAAGAGGTTCCCACAAATACAAAATACATTCATCAGACAACATGATGTACTAAATCATATAGAAACCAATTCATAAAATTTATATATGATTCTAACATACCAAAGGATGAGCATATTAAATTATAGCTCAAAACATTCACCCTAACTTGAGAATTAAATCCACAAAATCAGGTGTAGCATATGTTGTTCACTGCTCATTTCAGCAGCATATGCTCCATTTGTAAAATACAAACGGGCTGTCCAAACACATCCAATTGTCATGAAATTTTACATAACTACTCCGCTGTATGTCCAATATAAACCATAAAAATTTCGGAGTCAAATAATAAACCCATGATTTACTAAAAATCACACAAGACAGCATACTCAAATCTGTCCTGACAGAATTTCTTGCAACTTACAAATTAAACTATTATTTTTATGTTCATCCAAATTCTGTGAGACCACTTCCATAACAACCATGTGTGTCTTATAATTCATAAAAAATACTCCTAGAATCCTAATTCACAGAATATGATTTAATACATATTTTTCTTGTTGTAAACATCAAATCTGTCACAGAGACAGCTTCAGTACATATTCTTACAAAATCATCAACAAATAGCAATAGGCCTTAATTTCATTTGGGTATTTTTATACCTATAATAAACATACTAAAATATGTTATTAACATTCAATAAACCATAATATCATCAAACCTTCAAATCACTAAAACAGAATCATAATTCAGCCTATAAAATCAGGATAGAGGTTAAAGAAGTAGAAATAAACAAATGAAGTTTTGATTACTTACCCCCAAAAATTTGAAGCTGAAATTTTAGTGTTAACCCTTTAATTTATTCTTTAGAGAGGGATATATTGTTTTGGTGAGAGAGGGAGGGCTGCCATGTAAGAAGGGAAGAAGAAAGAAACAAAGAACAAGGAAAAGAGTAGGGAAAGAGGGCTGGACTTTCTGTCTGGTGCAGCCAAGAAGATGAGATAAGGAGAAGACTTTTGGGGCAGCAAAAACGGGATAAGAGATGGGGACTTTGGGTGGAATACGTGTGGTGCTTAGGAAAAATCTCACCACCCACTTTTCCAACTTTCTTGCATTCACACTCACACTTTTCTACAAAAATAATATCACTTTGCATATACATACATATATATATATATATATCCTTACCTTTATAAAGTTATATCCATCACATTAAAAGAGCATATATGTTCTATAATATCACAATATCAAAGCTTCATGCACTTAAAAATAATTAAGATAATGACATGCATATAAACCCATAAAATTAATTATGAAATTAGGTTGGGGTGTTACACTAGTGGCTGTGGAAGGCCTACAAAGATGAACACACAATCAAAAGGGGACCGGAGTTGACCGGCCAAATACCCTCCGATGGCTAAATTAGTTTCTCAAAAATGGAGTTCCAACTTTCTTGGAGTAAAAATTTCAGAATGTACTTGCCTCAGTTTGATTCAGACCGGTCCTTTATATAGAGAACCTTGGAGCGGTTATCAACTTAGTAACTTCCCCAAGATTCGTGGAGACCAATGAGTCCAGAGATAACTTCCTCAACGGCTACAAAAGTTGCAACCGCTAATGGAAGTTAAGTATTCGAGGAATTTATGGTGATAATCATGGGTTTGGTAACCGTTCCAAGATAATGAGAATTTCCCAAGTGTTGCACGTTCGTCTATCCATTTCCTGGACGATGTGGTCGTTCTTGGACGTCTGATCATCGTCCATGGACGACTTCATCTTCGTCCATGGACGATTTCATTGCCCATGAACGATATTCTTGTCCATGAACATCTTTCTCATCCTTGGGTGATTTCTGATCCTACTTGCTCTTTGGGTCCTGGACGATACCTTTGGACGAATTGGAGATAACTAATTTTTCGCTATCCCATCAGTTTTTAAAATCTAGTATGATTCTATTCATGTATGTATTACTATATATCTCATTCTGTGCGAATATGTGAAATAAAGTTTCTCTATAAATTCTTTTATCAACTACTATAATGGTCTAGGGAAAATCTGTTAAAAACTTATGATTAACTTTTCTTGTGAAGGAATTAAGTCTGTCTTTGCTCAAGAGATTACCACAATTAATGATCAATAAAGGAGAATCTCTCAAAGCTTCTTTTATTAAGATGAATTAACAAAAGTATGTCTTTCTTCAAACTGTAAATCAGGAGGAGTGGGTTTAGGATACCAATTCTTTTTGGGGTATGGTTCCTCAATTCTTCCTTTTTTACGATCTTGTGATGAAGATGATAAAGTTAATTTATTAATCTGTAATTTTTCAGTAAATTGTGATTCTAAATTATCTATATATGATGAATCTGTCAAATCTATCAATTGATTATCTTCTGAATCTTCATCCTCTGAAGATTCAGTTCTTCCTATTGTATTTAATGTCCTATTTTTGTTTTTTAGTGGGTCCATGTCTTTTTGTGACTCTAATTTCATTAAGTCTAACTTTTTTATTTTTCTCATCAAGCAGATTATCCGTTTTCTCTGTCATGGGTCTCTTTAAAGGTGCTCTAAGATGAGGAGGTATTTCATGAGGGATAAATAAAGGAGTGTTAGACGCTTTTTTTTTTTATTTTTATTTTTTATGGAAGTAGAAGGGGGGTGTTATTCTGTCTTCTATGTCTTGTAACTTTTGACCAATTGTTTTTAGATATATATTAGTATAATTATTCTGTTAAATTATACTATCTAGGTTTTTATTATCATCACTTAGACTAGGTCTTTTAATAGGAGTAGCCAAAACTTGAGCTCCACTACTTTGATTCAATATAACTGATTCAAAGGGTGGATATGTTTGGTACACCTTTTCATGATTTTCTGTCTTTCTCCATGACAATGTTTTTTCTATCACACTTATCTTTTTTATTATGATAGTCCAAAAAGTCAAAGAAACTAAAGTGTGTCTGCAAGTCTGCCACCATTTCATAATATTTAGTCCTTAAATTATTCCTTTCTTGTTAATTATATTGTTCAAAAAACTGGTTTTTCCTATCAGTATTTTCAGGTTTTAAATAATCATATTTTAATAATTCTTTATCTAAAACAACTTCTTTAGGTAAAACATTAATTTGTCTGTCCTATTTAGTGAATTCTAATATGTCTGTGTGGGTAGGAGAATTAGGTTGAGGTTGGGGCTGATAAAGGGGTTGATGAACATTAGGGGTAGGTTGTGTGGTATCTGCCGGATAATAAGCTGTTTCAGTCTGGACAGGGGTTTTCTTAGTGTTTATAAGGGGAAGGTGTATAACTGGAGGAAGTTTCTGAGGAGGTAAAGGTTTGGAATCCGAGAAAGATGTCCTGGAGGAGAAGGAGCTTCTAGGAGTAAACATCATAGGGGTCTTTTTGCCTTAAGAACTACTGGGTCTAATAAGGTTGTCAGTTTGTCTGTCATTATTATTGAAAGCAATAATAACTGTACCGTCTGCTTGTTGTGCTATGAAGTCTGGTTTAGTGTTTTCTATCTTTGGTGTAGGGGCAATGGTCTGTAATTTCCATTGTTCAGGAAGGTTTATGTCTTTCCATTGTATCTGTTGGGTACACGAAGTCTACTATCTGGGGTTGAGGCTTGAAGAAGGAGTGTATGTCCTTTGGGGGATGGTTCAACCATGGATTGAGGGTCAAGGGTGGTTTTCATAAGTTTATAATAAATTCTATAAATAATAGCTAAGGGTTTTGAGCCTTCTTTCATATGGTAACCATCTGTTTTTACATTCAAAGTTAAAGCATCCATAATATTTCTGTTAGATAAACTTAAAAGCAAAATTAGGATAACAATTAAAATATACTGGTCCATTATGTAGACTTGTTTCCATTATTCCTAAAAGTGAGTCATTGAAGGATACTATAAACTTAATTAGAAACATGGACTATGATGATATAGATTATGATGAAGGATATAGCATGAGAGATATAGACAATAGTTGGTTAAATGATAATATGGATTATGAAACTGATTTTGACTTTGACAGTGATATGGATAATTATAATTATAACTATAATAACAATTATAACTATAATTGGAGTACATACACAGGGGATAAAATCAACAGACAGACAGATAGACACAATAATAGTTTCTTAGATAGGATTAATAAAAAATTGGAATCTTTAGACCTTAGTAGCTGCAAAATGCCCCACAAGCTGAAAATATCTCTTGTCTGTATCGACTCCCTATATTTCTCTACGTAGGCCTTACCTTTCACGATCACAAGCCTGAAATGCGCGGTCTTACGAGCCCGCTCCACCATTTTTCTCGTGATTCCTGTGTGCTTCCAGTGCCGTAGATCTTCGTGGATCCAACGGAAGTACGATGGGCACGTTCTGTTTGATGATGATGATATTGGACGGTCAGGATTGTGTGTTGTTGTGGGGTAGTAGTTTTTTGGGCAGGTCTGTTTTTTGTTTCCTTTTGTGCATTTCAGTGGGGATTCTTGCTCTTTTGGTGATTTTTCTGTTGTTCTTTGGATTGGTTTGTCGCTGTAAGTAGTACCTGAAAATATAGACTGCAAAGCGCATATAAATATGATGATAATTTTATTATTAAAATCTTATAAACCGCGGTAACAATGAATATGATTAATACGAGTCCAAATCTTCTGTCCCACTTTTCTTACTCCACTAATAAAAACTTGCCACGTGTTCACCTAATTAATTAAATACTATCATTATTGACTTCTTAATACTACCGTTATTAATTAATAGTAGTATTTAATTAATTAGGTGAACATGTGGCAAGTTTTTATTTGTGGAGTATAGAGGAGAGCAGGAAAAGTGGGACAGAAGATTTGGACTCGATTAATACGAGATCAACAATATAAAAAATATTAATGAACTAACAATTTATATATTATTATTATGATTACTATTAGTTGTGCTATTATTCCTGATCTAAACTCTTTCTTTAGGAAGGTGTAATGTGAATTATTAGTATTAAAATGAGTCTTGTAACTTAAATAATTAGTATCTTCTGTTATTTTTAATGGACGCGTCCAGTGTTCAATCCCTTTCTCCTCTAAACTATCAAATTATCAAATAGTAATAGAAATCATGAGTCATGACCCTCACCTACTGTTTTGATAATGATCTAAAAAAAAAATCAATCAGTGCTAAGATGACAACGTATAGCACACGAAGGGCAATTGGGCCGTGGTCTAACGGTTGGACAATTTTGAATTTAATGCAATGGGAGCATATCACTTTCAAATGTTGACAATACAAGCCCATTGAATAGGCTTGAACGTATAGCACACGAAGGGCAATTGAACCGTGGTCTAAGGGTTGGAAAATTTTGAATTTAATGCAGCGGAGCATATCACTTTCAAATGTTGACAATGCAACCCCATTGAATAGGCTTGAGCCCAATAAAGAAGATGACCTAATTAGGGAACAAGTTTCATGATGCAGTAAGTTTTCTACCACAACAATTTTCACAATTTTGGTCACAGCTTGCCTACGTGGCGAGATGTAAGTGGTGGAAAAAAAATGGTGAGTCCACAATTTCATCGCTTACAAGTCGCCATGTGAACAAGTGACAAAATTGTGAAAATAGTTGTGATACTAGACTTATTCCTTGACGCATAATATGTTATATATTTCATATTATATCATATAGTAAAAATAAAGTTTTAGAAGTCATGGTTCTCTATCCATGAATTACCCCATAAACATCATGAACCGATAATAAATATCCCACAAACCTCATGAATTGATAATGTGATAGTTTATTCAAGTTCCAATAAATTGAAATGGAAAATGCTAAATGTACGACAAGTTTTACTATATAAAACTTACAAACTGATGTGGAAATGAATGTGATTAATATGTTTCAATCATCTCATAAATAAATATTTGAAGTGCCTTTTTGTGATTGATGAGGCATTAATTTGAAAGCTCAATGTAGAAAAACTTGTAGTACTCGAAGCACTACTCGATTGAAATTCTATTTTTATTATTATCATTACTATTAGTTATGCTATTATTAATGATCTAAACTCTTTCTTCTTCTTTTTTGATAGGATCTAAACTCTTTCTTTAGGCAGGTGTATTGTGTACCTACACAATTCGTTATTAATTAAAGTGAAATATTAGTAATAAAATCATGCCAAGATTCAATAGGTTAAATAGTTAGTATTTTTCCGGTGGGTTGTTGTTGTGGATTAGTTTGAATCTTTTGGCAGTATAAATTGAAATTGGTCCAAGAATTGTGCTTAGTTGGGTTACTGAAGAGTATAACAGTAATATACAACATGCTTGTCTTATAATGGATTGCAGGACTCACATTAACCAAATTTCTCAACCAAAGATGAGTCATTATTTTCGTGAAGCTAACAAGTGCACTAATGCTATGGCTAGAAGAGGTGGTGGTTTTGATCAGGACTTTATGCTTTCTGATAGCCCATCTATGGACTTATGTATGTTGTTGTATTATGATAACTCGGGGTTGTACTATGAAAGGATATATCCTCTGAATTTTAATGCCTTTGTTTTTGTTTAGTTTATGAAAGTTTGATGTTTACCAAAAAAAAGTATTTTTTGGTGTTTCCAATGGATCAATCTAGAGTTCAAATCCTCCTCTCTCTTAAACTATCTAATTATCAAAAAGTAACAGAAATCATGAACCACTCCCTCACCTACTATCTTGATTATGATCTTAAAAAAAAAAATCACAGTACTGCTAAGATGACAAGGATGAGAACGTATAGCACAGAAGGGCTATTGGGCCGTGGTTTAGGAGTTAGAAAATTTTGAGTTTGATGCAAAAGGAGCACATCACTTTCAAATTTTGACAATGCAAGCCCATTGAGTAGGCTTGAATCCCAAGAAGATGACCCAAATTAGGGAACAAGTTTCCTAACGCATGATATGTTAGATATCTCATATAATAAAATTAGAGTTTTAGAAGTCATGGTTTTCTCTACCCATGAAATACCCCATAAACCTCATGATTTAAGAATGTGTGTTTTTTCAAGATCCAATAAATTAAAATGGAAAATGATAAAGGTGTGGCAAGTTTTACTACATAAAGCTTATAAACTAATGTAATAATTAATGTAATTAGTGGGCTCCAATCACCTCATAAATGAATATTGAAAATGCCTCTTTGTGATTGATGATGCATTAGTTTGTAAGCTCAATGTAGTAAAACTTGTAGTACTCCAAAGCCCTCTTGATTGAAATTTTATTCCAACTCTAACTCTAGTACAAAAAATTCCAAAATTTTAAAATTAAATTTTTTTTTATTAGATAATCAGTCTTATCATATTAAAACTTAGGCACTAAATTCAATAATATTAGTAAAATGTTTTATTTCATTTACATATATATTTTAATAAATCCATGCATGAAACGAGAATACTTTTAGTTAATCTAAAATTTTAGTAGACAAATTCATAGCAAAAAAAAAAAAAAAAAAAAAAAAAAAAAAACTAAATTTGAGAAAAAAAAATTCCAACTTCAAGATTAATTTCTTTAAAAAAATATTTATTTTCCTAAATTCGAAGGTTGGATTCAAGGCTTTTGTGGGAATATAGGCTTGATAAGACAAAAGTGATTGCCTTAACCGACTTTTTCGTAATTCCATTGCAAGTTTTTTTGTTACCCAAATAGAATGGTAACCTTCAATTGTTAGCCTCTTTCTTATACCCACTTGTTATGTGTGATTTGTGTATGAAAGCGAAATTCCTCTCTAGCTATGTCTTGTAGTACCCCTTTCAAGTTTCCATCAATATAAGAAGTAAGAACTCTTTTTGAGCCTCAGCCTAAGTGAGGACAAGATTGGCAAGTCTAGTATACTCCATTGAATGTGTTTATTTCACTTGCTAGTCCAAAATTATCCCTCGCAGCTCATTAAGTAGTTGACTATTCTTCGGGCAGTTTAGTCTTTTTCGGTGTTAAGTTGCCCCTAATTGAAGGGCAGAGTTATGGCTGATCGCCTTAAGGAGTATAGGCCAGACGCCAGAGTATCTGATTCCAAAATTTTACATAAATCAGCAGAGCTAGGATAATCTAAAATAACAAAATCAGAAAGACAGGAACAACCTTCCTTAGCAAGCTTGTCTGCGCATCTAATTCAATGTTATTTTACTTTTCAACTAACAAGCCAATTGCTCTCCCCAACACCACAGACTACGACTGAAGTAGCAGTCATATGTAAGAAGGTCAATTCCAATCCCCCCGGCCCATTGGCTTCTTAGCAGAAGATTTTGGACTAGGGCCGGTGCATTAGGTATTTGATAAAAGGGTGATTACAGTTTATCTCCCTGTGATTTGACTGAATTCACGTTGCATATGCATGATTGGAAAGTTGACACTTTACTTACCAAAGGATTCACTCCATTTGTCTCATGTAACCCACATTTGTTAAAAATTTGGCTATAAACTTGGTTTTGGCATTGGCTATAACTCCCCCTAAAAAATCAACATGACTACATATTTTGAAAATCCAATCGTCGGAGCGTGAGTTCTTTATATTCTTACCATGCATGTCAAATTTCATGTAAATCAAATGCTATTTACTATTCAATCTATAAATTTATATTTTATGCATAATTTTAGACTACCAAAAATTGAAATTTAAATATTTGATTGATGGCATATTTATTAATCTTTGATATTCTAGAAATTTTGCAAGCATGAAGGATATAAGAAGAAAATGTAATTAATCCAATAGTGAATTTGTTAAAATTCATGTCCAATAAAAAGATATTGGGTGGAGTTGTTGCCTTAGGTTACAACTAATTTTGTAGCTAAATTATTTCATTTCTTCTTATATCCTTCATGTTTGCAAAATTTCTAAAACATCAAAGATTAATAACTATGTCATCAGTCAAACATTTAGATTTTAATTTTTTGTAGTCTAAAATTATACATAAAACATAAGTTTATGAATTGAATAGTAAATATTAAATAAAATTCGATTGATACAAAATTTTATATGTGTTTTAACAACATAAAAAATATGCAATTAAATTGTTAGATTTTTAAAATATGTAACCATGTTAATTTTTTAGTGGGATTTGTAGCCTTAGGCTACAACTAAATTTGAAGTCAGCCTTTGTCCAAGAAAAAAATATAATCCAATAATGAATTTGTCAAAATTCATATCTAATAACAAAATATTGACTTGAGCTATTAGCTACAAGCCTACAACCAATAAATGACTTTCCCTTATGAGTTGGCAAAAGTACTTTATGAATGTTAGATTGTTAGTGGCCAATAATTTTATTATTCAACTATAAATCATTGGTTTTAAACGTTACCTTAATTGGCTGAAGTTATTGTTATTAAAACAAATTTGACCACTAAACCAGTTATGATATTTCCATTTACATGATTCAGTGCATTTGTCATAGCATTTATCTATATATCCATCTACCATATACCTTTAGCCATTAAATTAAGAATCCGAATTTGATAAGAATGGGGGTGTAAAATCCATCTTTTACACCATCTAATAAGAGATTGTCACATCAACTTTTTACTTAAAACTTAATACATCCTATCACATATAATAACATCTCTATAAACTCACAGTTGAGTTGGATTTTCAAATGAGTATTAGAATTGATGGGTTAGGCTTAGGTTCAGTGTCCAGTAGTACCAGACTTATTGAGATGATGACATGTGTCCACTTTTAGACACGTGTCACCATCTGACCTGGTCTAGTGCACTAGGTGCATTAGACCTAAACCAAGTCATTTTGATTGGGTGTGATTGTGTCTAGTTTTTAATATGTAATATAATGATGTGACATGTTGGGATTAGAGGGTATAAAACTTGAGTTTTACATCACATCCTTATAGAATTTAATCTTTTTGTCATTGTAGATAAATAGATTATTCCCATAAAAAAAAGAAAAATGAAAAAAAGAAAAGATATATAGATTATAGACCTCCATAAGCGGCTATTGGGTTGTGTACATTTAAATATTTGAAAGAAACATTAAAGAACGTGGAAATCCATACATTAATCTAGAAATCTATTTTCCCTTTTTTTTAAAGCATATTTACAATTATCTTGTCCTTGCCTTCAATCCAAATGCACTACTTAAAAAATATTGGGTATACACATAGTCATAGAAGTGAAAGTTCCACGAAAAAAATAAAGGGTAAATTGCAAATTTCACCTCTAAAGTTTGAGCGTATTTGGATTTTACACTCTAAAGTTTTAGAATTTGGATTTTGCCCCCTGAATTTTAGAGGTGTTTGGATTTTACTCCCTAAAGTTTGGGAGTGTTTGGATTTTACATCCTAAAGTTTCAAAATTTGGGGGTGTAAAATCCAAACACTTCAAACTTTAGGGGGTAAAATCCAAATTCTGAAATGTCATGGTGTAAAATCCAAACACCCCAAGTTTCAAGAAGTAAAATCTAAATTCTAAAACTTTAGAATGTAAAATCCAAACACCCCCAAACTTTAGGGGTGTAATTTACAATTAATCCAAAAATAAATAAATAAGGAAGCTGAGAATATTTTTTTAATAGACACGATAGGATTTGAATAAATAAAACTTGCTTTATAATAATTGCTTCCATCATCATGCCAAGATATCAATTGGTTTACTCTTTCTAGATTGTCACCCCCTTTAGTCTCTTTAGATAATCTGCTACCAATGCACTAAAGTCTAAATAACATGAAAGCATGAAACAAACATAGAGATATATAAGTAGACACAATAAGATGTAAGTTTAATAAGGTTTTAATTCTGAAATATCATTCATTAATGAGTTAACATTTATGGTAATTTTTTTAAACTTAGATAATTAATGGAGAAATAAATTATAAATATTATTATGATAACAAAACCTAGCCTCATCACAAATTTAGAATTGATATTACTCAAATAATTGATAGGCACATTCGAATACATGGCTATATATTCTCAAAAAAAGAAAAGAAAAAAAGAAGAATACATAGCTATATAAATTGTATTTTGATATAATCTCAAATTCTCACAAGAAAAAACCACCAAAATGTATCAACTAATTTGGATAAATTATAAAATGTGCGCTCGGACAAATTTGTTTTTCCTCAATTTTCAATCATTTTCCTTTTTCTCTTGTCAACCAAATAGACACTACAAGAAACTTGATATGTTTCGACTCACGTTTTTTGAAGGTTTACAAAACACCCTGGAAATAAACGCTAAATGATGAACACGCCTGATATAAAGCAACCTTATTTCATGGGTCACAATTTTTCAGAAGAATTGTCAAAATAAATTGCTCCATACAACCACTATTTTAAAAAATAAAGATAAAGATAAAGATATAACAATTGTTTCAAGGTTGCATAGGTGTTGAAATTTTTGTTTGAGGGTAATGTAGGCCTTCAAAATTTCTTTTTAGAAGGAATTTGTTTCAAAGGTTATCAAGGGTTATCCAGAGCCTCGTAATAATATTTTTTGAGGGCCTTTCATACTTTTTCCATGGGTTTTGGCCCTAAAAAAAAAAAAAAACCAACTTTTTTGTAGTGAGAAGAAGCTACATTTCCTTCCTAGGCTTCCTTTTCTTTCATCTTTTGCCCGTTCCAAACTCAATGTAAGAATGACAACATACAGTGTGGATTTCATGAAAACAAGTATTACCGAGCATTCTTTTTCAACATATCTTTTTAATTTTTAGAATCCTATTTCAACATGGGTAATAGATAAGAACTTTATTAATGAACTAATAATTTTATGGGAAGAACTCCAATCCAACTGAATCTACTCATTCCTACTAATTTTTATTTAGAGGTAAGATACGATATATTTAAAAATCAATAAATGTCATGTGTTGCATGTTCAGCTAAAAATGAAAGGGAATTATAGGGAATCCTCTTACATAAATTATTATTATGATTGCTATCAGTGGTGTATGTACACAATTCGTTAATAATTAAAGGGACAATACTTGTACTAGAAATCATGACCTACTATATCAACTACTATCTTCATCATGATGTTGTTGATTAAAAAAAAAAATCATTCAGTCAGAGACTCAGAGCTATGATGACAAGAATGAGAAGGTGTGGCAGCACACGAAGGGCTATTGGGCCGTAGTCTAGTAAAATTTGAACTTGAAGCGAAGCAAGGGAAGCAAATCACTTTCAAATTTTTACAAGGCAAGGCCATCGAATGGGCTTGAACCCGAATAAGGTGACGAAATTAGGGAACAAGTTTGATGAGGTTTTTTGCTAAACAGTTTGATGAAGTTTATGTATGTAACACTATCATATATCATATCACATACTTAGGATAGTTTATTATTGATAAAAACTTTATTGTTTAAGTTGCAAGAAATTTAATATTTAATATTTATTTTGATTTTTATTATAATTTTTGTTTTAACATAATATAACTTACCCATTACATTCGATAATATCGGTAAAGTATTTTCTTTCTTACACATAAATATTTTTAATTAATCCATGCATCAGACAAGGATATTATTACTAGTTAATATAAAATTTTATAATTTTATTTAAACCTTAGAGTTTCTACTAAGTTTCCTTTAAACCTAAAAGTTTGAAATAAATTTCATGTAAACCAATTGAACACATGATGTTTAATGGGATTAACCAAAAATTAGAACACATTATACAAGAATTATTATATGCAACATGTGTACTATAGGATCAGAAAGTGAGAATGATCAACATTTGTGAGTAAATGAGAAGAATGTGTATTAACTAATGTATATAGGCAAGTGTTCCAGTTATCTTTGTTTGAGACATTGCACTTCAATTTTCAAATGGTATTTTTTCTTTCTAATTTGAGCCATTCACTCTCCAATAGGGTACCATGTCCTTACATTTGATTCTTGTGTTGCCTTGTTTTTTTGTCCTTCAACACACTTCTTCGCAGCTTTATATTGGTCTCAGGCTCTAATCCCTAACAAAATTAAGTGAAGCCTATATAAAATTCCCTGAAACCCCCTCAAATTGATGGTGGTAAATTTATCTCGTTCTCTCTAACACTATGTATATTATTAAATCCAAGAAATAATAGTTTCAACCACGAAAGGGAGAAAATCATATTCCCCTTTATAAGTTTGGTCCTCTTAATTCAAAATTTGGCATTCTTAATTCTACTTTCAAGAATTCTTATGTTCACATTTGGACTATTTGCCATTTGGATACTTCAATAGGATGAGGATCGGAGGATGGGTAGTTGAGGTTTTTTGTTCTACTTCAATAGCCAATTCTTCTTAGCACTAGGCGTGTTCAAGATTCGACCAATACTAATGAAACCGGTTGGCATTGAAATGATCTGATCCGATTGATACAAAGCTCCATCGTAAGTGTTCGATGTGATGGTTGGTAGAGATTTAGGCATATTGAAAGTGGCCGGTGGGCAATCAGTGGCTATTTTGAATTCCAACGAGAAACCGCACCGCACTGGTGTGTATATATATTTATTTGCTATAATTTAACATACGTATAATTTATATATAGAATTACTATAGGTTTTAGTAGAGAGGTGTGGAAGTGTGAGTTTGAGAGAGGCAAGGAAGAAAAAGGAGAAATGGCGTTAGAGAGATATAGGTTATTAGGAAATGTTAGGGTTTTTAAAATTTTAAAATCTAATACCAAAACGATGTCGTTTGAACTTGATATTAATTTTAATATCAATTCCAAAAAAATGTCATTTTGGTATGAGATTTTAAAAAATAAAAAACTTGAAACGACGTCATTTCAATTACAAACCCTAAACATATCTAGATCCCCATTTTAGTTCCCCACCTCTCTCTCTCTCTCTCTCTCTCTCTCTCTCTATAATATTTCTTGTCCAAGCTCCTAGCAACGTCTTTGCCTCTCCTTACTCTCTCCCCCTACTTATCAACCTCATCCACTTGCTTCTAGCAAGCTCACTTTTGATGCTCCTCCTTGCAATGTTCTATCAAGTTTGTTTATGTTTTTTTCTTTTTTTTGTTGTTTTCAATAGTTTTGTTTTATCTTTTATGGCTTAGGTTTAGTCTCTCTCTTTCTTTCTTTCTTTTTTTTTTTTTTTTTTTTTGTGATTTGAAAGAAGACATTTTTTAAGAGAGGTTGTTAATTTGTTTTATCTTTTGATGGGTTTTTTCTTTCTCCAGTCTTTTCTTTCACTTTCTCGGCAAACTAACAGCCCTTTGATTTCATTTTTTTTTTCTCGGCAAACAATGAAGCGTTTGATTAACCTGGATGATGAACTGGTCAAAAAAAGAAAAAAAAAAATCTGTGTCTAATGGATTTGTTTCAATTTGTCAAATAATCAAGCGTTTGCTTTCTTAGTGACGTTAATTAATTTGTTTCAATTTGTCTCTATGACTCTATGTCCGTTTAATCTTTAGAGTTCGTAATGATCGTTAGCATGATTTGGTAAGATTGATTTTATTTGCATTTGGGATTTGGGTTTTGTGTTTTGGGTTTATTATTACAAACATGAATGATGAATTTCATATCTGTACTTGATATTTAGCGGTTAATTGGAACTTACTGGTTGAAAAGTTAGATAATACACGTGCTTGATCGTTAATTGTGTGTGTGTGTGTTTTTTTTTTTTGGGGGGGGGGGGCTTGCGATCATTAATTGTTTTGAGTTAGATAATTGAAATTGTTATTTTCAATGCTTTGGTTTGTGTGTGTGTTTTGTTTTTTAATGCTTCGGCCATTTGATAATAATTGGCAATCTAACAGATGACTCTATTTGGCACTTGTGCAAAGTTTAAGAACTAAATTGGCTAAATTAAAAGTTTAGGGGTGTAATGACCATCAACTCAAAGTTGAAGGGGTGTGTTGGTATTTTTCCCAAAATATATCAATAAAGTTCCAAAGCCTAGAAACCAAGCCCAGCTCATGTAAATTTCTATTCCACACCCCCAACATTCAAAGCCAGGGGGCCTTAACATAATTTGGGGCTTAAGGCAAAAATTTTTTGTGGGCCTTTAATATGTAAATATTAATTAAACAAAATTATTTAATACTAATAAAATCAAGGTTTTTTTTTTTTTTTTGAGGAAACAATAAAATCAAGGTTAATTTGATAAATTAAATATATGATTTGATGAATAATACTAACCAAACTAATGTTAACTTCATATAGAGAATTGAATATCATAGTTGAACTATAAATATTAATAAAAAGAAATAAAAATATATTATGATTAAAAAAGATGCTTTATTTTGGATATATGACAATGCATAGTTAAGTAAAGTTGTAATCTAATTTTATTTTTATATCTTGTTTTTAAGAGAGAGAGATAGATATTATTTGGTGTGTGACATTGTAGGTAATCAATTTACAAAAATTAAAGTATCAAACTATTAGTGGAGACTAATCTATAATTGATGATTTAACACATTTGCAACATCTTTTTGAAATATTTTAGGGTTTCAATTGGGTTAAGATTCTATTGGTCTCGTATTTTGAGAGTCTTAATAGATGAAAAAGAAAAATGCGCTAATTTTTTTTTATTTTTTATTTTTATTTTTTTATTTTTTATATACAAGATAGAATTCTATTCTAGTTTAATCTAAGTGTATATGTATGTAAAACTCTCTCCTGGAGACTTAAACCCCGGCCCTTGTCCCCCACACTCCACAAGCACTTATACTTGTGAAGTGACCATCGTACTAAGGGTGTGCGCCTTAGTGCGATAGTAAAAATGCGCTAATTAAAAGCACTATAAAATGTTCAAAATATAACGTGACATTGACTCTCATTGATTAACTTCATCAATTTAACTAATGAATGTTTATATCACTGTTTTGTAATTAATAACATGGAAATTTGTAAGTCAATAATATAATTTGTAGTATCCTTAACATCACTAATACCACCGCACATCCTTGGTGCAGTGGTCACTTCACATGTATAAATACTTGTGGGGTGTGGGGGGTAAGGGTCGGGGTTCAAGTCTCTAGGAGGGAGTTTCACACACATATACACTTAGATTAGACCAGAGTAGAAATTTTATCTTGTATATTTAAAAAAAAAAAAAAAAATCACTAATAAAAGTTTCAAAGAAAAAAATCTCTAATAAAAAAAAATGAATAACCTTTTAAAAATTATATATAATTATATAAAAATTTAGGCATTTAACTACGGGATGTGGGGCCTTTTTTTTCCTAAGGAAAATTTTGTTTTTTGGTGGGGCCTTAGGCCTAGGCCTTGGGCCAGCCCTGTTCAAAGCCCCTATTTTTTTAAGTAACAAGTTTTGTTAGAAACTTAGAATAACCTTCAAAGCCCAAATGGAAGTTCGAGAAATTAAATACTGGATTATACTCCAAATTTTAAGCTTCAAAACAAATGCGCACAAACAACAAGGCCTTTATTGTATTTCAAATTTTCAACTAACTAGTTTCTCCGAATATTCATTCTCCCACATATCCAGTTCTTTCATTATATTTTATTTTCTTCGAGAAATGGCATCAATAGCTGGAACTTGGAAGATCATAAAGGAGGAGGCATTGTGCATGGAAGTGTATTCCTAGGGGATTTCACCATGGACTCCACCATGAAATTCTTAGTTCTCCAAAATTTATTACCCTCTTGACATGCCATTGTTTCTGAACAGACCTCATGCGCTCCTAGAGGAATTGTTGGTTCAAATTTCAAGAGCTTTGAGTATTCACTTAACAAGTGAAACATGTAGTCGTAAACAAAGTCCATTTTAAGGTTCTCTTGAATGAATTTGCTTCCTGCCTCTCCAATTTCCTGTGCCTGAAATATAAGTGTTGGAGGAGATAGAATTGTGAAGAAAAACAATTAAATAAAGAAAATAAATAAATTTGAAGCATGTCTAGCACCAAATAAGAAACATAGTGCATGTTGGGTCCCATTGTTGACTGTTACATTGCTTATAAGGTGAAGTATCAATGAATGTAATATGTACAACTTTAATAACATAATAATTAAATTGTGATGTAAAAGATACTATAAATTTTACTCTATAAGCTTTATAAATTAATGAGTCATCAATCATAGAAAATAGAAATTAAGACATTTATTTGGGTTAAATTATTGATGCGGTCATCAAATTATGCGATAAAGTTTAATTTGGTCCCTTGAATGTTAGTTGTGTCAATTTAATCCCCCCAACTGTTAGTTGAATCAACTTAGTCCCTTAAGTTTCAATATCAAATAAATATCATTATGAAACTTCTCTTCTTTTAAATCTTAATGAGATTGACAAAATTAGTTAATGTAGCAAATAGAGCATAAGTTGAAAGGTATCTATAGAAAGTGTGAAAATTCTAAAGCTAAATCAACTTTCAAGTATTAATTACGTTAAAATTTAAATGGGAGACATAAGGATGAGATTGTGACTTGATTTTGAAAGTTGAATTATTACATTGACACAATTTATAGTTGAGGGATAATAGATGGAGGATTAGTAAAATAGATAGTAGTTTTTGTTAGCTTCTAAATATTTAGGATTAAATATTTAGATTCTTATTTTATGTATGTTGGCAAACGGAGAAAAAAAACATATCTAGATTAGGTGTTAGACATTGCTCAAGATTGTACAAATCAAGATTCAAGAACATTCAAGTTGCAGAAAGAAGAGCTCAAGTTGTATGAAGCTCGACCGATCAAAAATTAGACTCGACCGATCGAAAATCGCAGAAAGGTCAAGCCTGCGAAAACGTTTAGGGTTTTAGTCCAACACTTATAAGTATAAAAGGAAAACCCTAACTACGTTTTGAAGACTCTTGGAAGACTTGTGAGTTACTCCTGTGAGATCTGTGAGGTTTCTATAACCTTCTAACTCTACATGTGTCTATCGGAATGAGGTCTATAATCAAGTGCTAGGGGAATCAAGTTGCTGCTACAAGTTCAACAATGATTGGGGATCTAAAACCATTAAGTGGGATCTCAAAGTCATAAGCGTGGGAGCTTGTGTTTAACAAATCCAAGAGAGAAAAGTTCGTGGAGTCGGAGCTGCACGAGATCGTATTAGTAAGTTCTTCTGGAGGTAGCATTAGGTTTAGGAGTTAAGCATTAGGTTTAGGAGTTAAACCTTTTGTAAACTTCAATTCTTTCTAGTAGATTTGTTTACCTTGAGGATAGTTAGGTCAAATCCTTCCTAGATTTTTACCTTGAACCATTTAGTTTTATTGGTTTTCCTGGGTAATTATATCTTTGTGTCTTTTACTTTTCTGCTGTGCATGATATGATATACTATTGTTTAATCTAGATCTCATAATTAATCTAAGTACTTGGCTAATTCACTAGGTGTAAACAATCTGTTTTAAAGGGGTCTAAACAAACAAACAGTTTTAGTATTTTTCGATTAGTTTTTCGTGATTAGTGATACGTTAATAATTTGTAAGGTTTATGTAGTAAATTTTGTAGTATCCTTGTCATTACTCTTTCCAAAATGTATTGTGCGCGCCAAAAGCAAGGCTATTGGGTTAGGCCTCACTCAGGCTCATAATCTATTTGTATTGTGGGTTTGAATTTCCTACTTTGGGTTGTTCTCGGCACAGAGACTCAACGAAATTACCTCTCCCTCTCGACCCTCCCCCTCTCTCTCCTTTAACTTCTCATATTTATAGCCCAAAATTAGTGGAGAGACTATGATTACTTCCATGGTTAGTGCAATAGAAGGTCCAATGTCGTTAATTGTAAGTGGGTGTTTAGGTGGGAGTGGGGTGTGGTGAGAGTGGCTTTGGAAATGGTTCCCACTTTAGTAGATATGCTTGGCAGCGATATTCCCCAAGGTACTGCCGGGCATACAAGAGATGGTGTCCCCGAGCGCCTTTCTTCTTGCTCGAGATGTGGTTTGCCGAGCAAGGCCCAGGCGGTGGAACCGGGTGCATGCTAATTGAGATTATCTACTCCTCAGGCTTTTGGGCAATATGAGGCCTGGGATTGTGGCTTTTGTGGGCTTGGGCTGGGGCCTTAGGTAGAAAGAGGTTGATGCCATGGGCCACATTGTTGAGTCAGGATCCAAGGCCCACCGGGGCCTGGGTATCACAGTGCCGTA
This sequence comes from Quercus tomentella, assembly GCA_028535165.1. Taxonomy (NCBI): domain Eukaryota; kingdom Viridiplantae; phylum Streptophyta; class Magnoliopsida; order Fagales; family Fagaceae; genus Quercus; species Quercus tomentella. Next base: position 48,068,002 of record JAPQVY010000100.1, read on the forward strand.
CATTAGCCCCCCTTGATTCGTGTCCGACTCTCGGGAACGAATCAAGGAATCCAAGAGGCAAAAGCTATCCGAGAAGCTCAATGGGTGGATATTGGATGGTTTCAGAGACCCATTAAAGTGCTCTCAAAAGGTGCGTTGTATCTGGCCGTTTGGTTCAACCGTCATCATTACTAGATGGTTCGTGAACCGAGGCGACGCACGTGTCAGTCACCATTGGTATCCGTAAGGTTTTTTGGCCTCATTATTGTTGATTATGCCTCTTTATTGTTAAATAAACGTTGCTCACCCCTCCCTGGCTCTTATAAATAGCCCAGCCCAAATCATTCTTTCACTTTTTCACTCTTCATTCTCTGAGTTTTCTCTCTGCCGTGCATTCATCTATGTGCTTATTCCTCAGTCCAGAATCCCTTTCTTTCCTAGAGCCCAAAGTAAGTTCTCTGCCTCTTTCTTTTATTTTAGTCTCTTCCTTCAGTTTTTAGAGTTCAAGATGGGTTATGCTTACCTTCTAAACATTGAGGCATCCTAAGCCACGTTTTGGTAGATGTTCAACATCCTCGAGGATGTGGATGTGGCGTACTGCCACGAGAGCGAAATTGCTCTCCACAGAGGGGATCATACTGCTTTCTTCCCTTTAATGGCGATCCTGGAGGGTGGGGTTAGATTTCTTGTGGACACTCTTTTACTCAATACCCTTAGGTTTTATGGGTTGTGTCCTGACCAACTTCCCCCCAACTTTTACTGGGTAGTTAGTTGTGTCAGTAGGTTGAATCAGATATTCGGTTTGCAATTAGACCATCACGATATAAACTTCATGTACAGTCTGTGTGGGAATAAGAAAACCAACTATTACTTAAAAGTTAGAGATATGCGAGTACGACTAATTTCATGCCTACCTGATTCTAATAGGAATTCTGCCGGGGAGTTCGTCCAGGTGCGTGGTAACTGGTTTGTCGATGCACGAAGTGGGTTCGTATCGATCGCTAACTTGCTTTTCTTTTTGCTTATGATTGTTTCACTTACGAATGCTAACTCATTGTATTCTTTTTTTTTTTTTGTTGCAGACGGAAGAGTATTTACCCAAGATCTTAGAGTGGTTCACGGTAGGTAAGGCTTGGGACCTTGGTCCACGGTACACCTGTTCTGACGAACTTGCACTAGTACGAGACGAGTCTGCCGATCGTGTGTCTTAACGCCACCGGGAACAGGTGCACGTGCCCGTTCAGCCTTAAGCCCCTATTGAACCCGAGGCTCCTGTTGAACCTGAAGATCCCGTTTAGGAAGCCGAGGAAGCAGCTGCCGAATCTATTAGCTCCTCTGAAACCGAATCCAATCAAGGTGAAGACATGGTGACCCGAAGGACGATGTCGGTTTGTTGTTTTGTACCCGGCGCCCAGCTAGCCACACAGTAGCAACCACCTTCGGGCCGTGGTCAAACTCCCCCTTTTCCCCCTCCTCCTTTCGGCCGATCTCGAAAGAGGCAACGTACTGCCGAGCAGAACCCCATTGGCTCGGGTGACGTGTCCACCAGGACTCCTCCCTTGCCATCAAGAGGCATCGTGGCCTAGGAGCCAATGGTTCAGATCGGGACGAACGTGGCGTCCACCTCCCGAGCGGTGCCGGAGTGGCGGCCTAAATTCCAGCTAGACGGCAAGCCTCTTCCTACGACTGCAAGTGTACGGGTGTGGGATAAAGGTGAGGGGAGTCGTGTTGCCCAAAGTTTGGCGCACGGCCTCCTTCTGCCCAAGGACGTGCATGCTTTTGAGGATGGCACAAACGAGTCCATGGGAAAGAGGTTGCAATGGCATACTATTGCAGTAATATCTTGTTCTTTGGTTTACCACTAACTTCTACGCAAATTCTTTCAGTTTTTATACCTATCATCATTGCTTCATTAGGCTGCTCAACTGGCCCATGTACTTGATGGGCGGTTGAAGGAGCCCGCCGAGGTTGCCGATCGGGAGAAGGCCCTTAAGGACATGGCGGAGGTGACTACGAAAGATAAAACCAAGGCTGCCTCAACTGTCGAGAAGAAGGCTGCTGTGTCCGAGAAGGCCAGGGTGGCTACTGAAAAAAGGTCCTCTGAACTGGAGGTTAAGATGGGGGAGACCGAGTCGAAACTAGTGGAGGCTGCGAGTGTGAACACTGCACGGGCAAAGGAGTTGGCTGACTTGAGGGCAGCTCTGGAGGCCTGCGAAAACAAATGGTATAATGAGGGATTCGCTGATGCGGAGAACTCTGTAGAGCCTGTCATCTAGGAAGCCCGGAAGCTAGCTTTCGAGGAAGGTTAGTTGGCTGCTTTGCAAGCATTGGGGGTCCCCGAGGACTCTCCTCTGAGGGATCCCGGTCAGATTCCTTTCCCGAGCAATGCTCTAGCTACGCAGAATCCCCTGGGGCCTATTGATGCAGAGGAGACGACGAGCATGAGGGAGTTGGTGGAACAAATTGACTCTCACGTGGAGTTGGTTGATGTAGAAGTCTCCAGTAATCCCCGTGCTGGCGACTAACCTGGCGAAGTCACCCAGTTTCAGCCTTTCATACTGAACCAGCAGTTGCTCGAGACTGCCACCCAAACGCAACCTGCTAACCCCATAGTTTAATTCTTTTATTTGCCTTTACTTTCCTTTTGTTTAAGTAGTTTCTTTTCTTTAGTAAGTTTGCCTGCGTCACTGGGTTGTGGTGACAGAACAATTACCTTTGCTGGGTTAAATTTTCAGTAGTCACTAAGTTTTGGTGACAAGAAATTGATTTAGTTTTTATGTGTTGGCCATATTTGATTAAGGTTTAATTGCCGAACTTTAGCTTTAATCATGTTTACGAATGATCAATATTATGTTGTTTCTTTTGTTATATTCTCCTATTTTTCACGAATGCACATATATATACTCTCTTAATGATCAGGTAGGAAAGATTACCTTCGGGCATGCATGATGTCCGGGGTAGGTTCGGAGAGGAGAATGGATTAATTCCTTGGTAATGGAAACCCCCACTTAATAGATGCTACCCTTCCTAACTTCTAAGGCAAAATGTAAGGCATGGAAAACTGGGATGTAGCTCCCTGTTCCAAGACAATTTTCAATCCCTAGGAAACGTTTGTGTAAAGTTTTCACCTTCTCGGTGATAGTGATCGAACCGGAAAGCAGGCTTTTGTCCTTAGAAAATTTCGCGTTAGGTTTCCACCTGCTCAGTGACATTGATTGAACCAAGAAGCAAGCTTCTGTCCTTAGAAAATTTCGCGTTAGGTTTCCACTTGCTTGGTGACATTGATTGAACTGAGAAACAGGCTTCTGTCCTTAGAAAATTTTGCGTTAGGTTTCCACCTGCTTAGTGACATTGATTGAACTGAGAAACAGGCTTCTGTCCTTAGAAAATTTTGCGTTAGGTTTCCACTTGCTCGGTAATAATGATCGAACCGAGAAGCAAGCTTCTGTCCTTAGAAAATTTTGCGTTAGATTTTCACCTACTCGGTGATAATGATCGAACTGAGAAACAGGCTTCTGTCCTTAGAAAATTTCGTGTTAGGTTTCCACTTGCTCGGTGATAATGATCGAACCGAGAAGCAGGCTTCTGTCCTTAGCTTTTAGCAAGGTTTCCACCTGCCCGGTGATGGAAATCAAACCGAGGACAGGTTTTTGTCCTTAGCTTAAAACAAACTTCCTTAGTCTTCTTAACTTTCCTATTTTTGCTGGCCGGGTTTGATGGATTAACGGTAATGGAATTAAATGCACCTGTATGGATAAACATCAACTTCATATTAGTTGTCAAAGCATATGTACAGATTACACTGAATCTACACTCCCGTGTACAACCGATTAGTGATAAAATTTCTTCAAGTTATGGACGTTCCATGGCCGGGGAAGTGGCCTCTTGTCTAGGTCCTCCAAGTAGTATGCTCCTGCGCTCGCGATAGTAGTAACCCTATAATGCTCGAACTGAAAAGCAGGCTTTTGTCCTTAGAAAATTTTGCGTTAGGTTTCCACCTGTTCGGTGATAATGATTGAACCGAGAAGCGAGCTTCTGTCCTTAGAAAATTTCGCGTTAGGTTTCCACCTGCTCGGTGACATTGATTGAACTGAGAAACAGGCTTATGTCCTTAGAAAATTTTGCGTTAGGTTTCCACTTGCTCAGTGATAATGATCGAACCGAGAAGTAAGCTTCTGTCCTTAGAAAATTTTACGTTAGGTTTCCACCTGCTCGATGGTAATGATTGAACCGAGAAGCAGGCTTCTGTCCTTAGCTTTTAGCAAGGTTTCCACCTGCCCGGTGATGGAAATCAAACCGAGGACAGGTTTTTGTCCTTAGCTTAAAACAAACTTCCTTAGTCTTCTTAACTTTCCTATTTTTGCTGGCCGGGTTTGATGGATTAACGGTAATGGAATTAAATGCACCTGTATGGATAAACATCAACTTCATATTAGTTGTCAAAGCATATGTACAGATTACACTGAATCTACACTCCCGTGTACAACCGATTAGTGATAAAATTTCTTCAAGTTATGGACGTTCCATGGCCGGGGAAGTGGCCTCTTGTCTAGGTCCTCCAAGTAGTATGCTCCTGCGCTCGCGATAGTAGTAACCCTATAATGCTCGAACTGAAAAGCAGGCTTTTGTCCTTAGAAAATTTTGCGTTAGGTTTCCACCTGTTCGGTGATAATGATTGAACCGAGAAGCGAGCTTCTGTCCTTAGAAAATTTCGCGTTAGGTTTCCACCTGCTCGGTGACATTGATTGAACTGAGAAACAGGCTTATGTCCTTAGAAAATTTTGCGTTAGGTTTCCACTTGCTCAGTGATAATGATCGAACCGAGAAGTAAGCTTCTGTCCTTAGAAAATTTTACGTTAGGTTTCCACCTGCTCGATGGTAATGATTGAACCGAGAAGCAGGCTTCTGTCCTTAGCTTTTAGCAAGGTTTCCACCTGCCCGGTGATGGAAATCAAACCGAGGACAGGTTTTTGTCCTTAGCTTAAAACAAACTTCCTTAGTCTTCTTAACTTTCCTATTTTTGCTGGCCGGGTTTGATGGATTAACGGTAATGGAATTAAATGCACCTGTATGGATAAACATCAACTTCATATTAGTTGTCAAAGCATATGTACAGATTACACTGAATCTACACTCCCGTGTACAACCGATTAGTGATAAAATTTCTTCAAGTTATGGACGTTCCATGGCCGGGGAAGTGGCCTCTTGTCTAGGTCCTCCAAGTAGTATGCTCCTGCGCTCGCGATAGTAGTAACCCTATAATGATCGAACTGAAAAGCAGGCTTTTGTCCTTAGAAAATTTTGCGTTAGGTTTCCACCTGTTCGGTGATAATGATTGAACCGAGAAGCGAGCTTCTGTCCTTAGAAAATTTCGCGTTAGGTTTCCACCTGCTCGGTGACATTGATTGAACTGAGAAACAGGCTTATGTCCTTAGAAAATTTTGCGTTAGGTTTCCACTTGCTCAGTGATAATGATCGAACCGAGAAGTAAGCTTCTGTCCTTAGAAAATTTTACGTTAGGTTTCCACCTGCTCGATGGTAATGATTGAACCGAGAAGCAGGCTTCTGTCCTTAGTTTTTAGCAAGGTTTCCACCTGCCCGGTGATGGAAATCAAACCGGGGACAAGTTTTTGTCCTTAGCTTAAAACAAACTGCCTTAGTCTTCTTAACTTTCCTATTTTTGCTGGCCGGGGCTGATGGATTAATGGTAATGGAATTAATGCACCTGTATGGATAAACATCAACTTCATATTAGTTGTTAAAGCATATGTACAAGATTACACTAAATCTACACTCCCGTGTACGACCGATTAGTGATAAAATTTCTTCAAGTTATGGACGTTCCACGGCTGGGGAAGTGGCCTCTCATCTAGGTCCTCCAAGCAGTATGCTCCTGCGCCCGCGATAGCAGTAACCCTATAAGGCCCTTCCTAAGTAGGGGCCAGTTTCCCAGCATTCGTATCTCGCACGTTCCTAATTGCTTTCTATAGCACCAAGTCCCCAACACTGAATTCCCTCATCTTCACATCCCGGTTGTAATGCAGAGCGAGCTCCTGCTGATACTCGGCTAGTCGAATGGTCGCCGCTTCTCAGTATTCCTCCAGCAGATCCAAACACTCCACCATCATCCTTTCGTTTTGGGTGGGATCAAATCCTTCGACCCATGCATTGCATAGGTTTACTTCGGCCGGTATAATGGCTTCTGCCTCGTACATCAAGGAAAACAGAGTATCTCTTGTAGATCTCCTGGGCGTCATTCGATATGCCCATAAAACGTTGGGCAGCTCCTCGGCCCACTTGCCCTTTACATCGTCCAATCTTTTCTTCAATCCATTCACAATTGTCTTGTTAATGGCTTCAGCTTGTCCATTGCTTTGAGGATACGCTGGGGTAGAGTATCTATTCTTGATGCCGAGATCACTACAGAACTCGCGAAAGGCCCTGCTGTTAAACTGCAACCCATTGACGGATATAAGAGAGTCCAGCACCCTAAATCTAGTGACTACGTTCTTCCACACGAACTTCTTAACATCCACGTCCCGAATGTTGGCTAACGCTTCTGCCTCCGCTCACTTGGTGAAGTAATCAACAGCCACTAAAACAAACCTTCGATTCCCTGTCGCCCGGGGAAATGGGCCAAGAATATCCAGCCCCCATTATGCAAAGGGCCAAGGACTACTAATCGGATTCAGATGTCCCGCTGGCTGGTGGATCAAAGGGGCATGCTTTTGGCACCGTTCACATTTACACACATATTCGGCAGCATCCTTCTGCATCTGTGGCCACCAAAATCCCTGAGTCATTGCCCGGTGAGCTAATGAGCGTCCCCCCACATGACTGCCGCACACCCCATCATGTAGCTCGGCCAAGAGTTCATTTACTTTCCCGGGGTGTAAGCACAAAAGGTATAGCCCTCCAAAGGACCTCAGATATAGCTTCCTATCCGCCGACAACCAGTACCGAGAGGCTATTCGGCGAACCCTGTTAGCCTTTCTTTCGTCATCCGGAACCCGATCCTCGGCTAAGAAGTCAATGATCGAGTCCATCCAACATGGCCCGATTATTGAAATCACTGTAACACCAACCCCGACAACACCAACATCAGTCGCGGTATTAATGCTTGGTTCCGTTATGAGCTCCACCTTGATTAACCGAGGAACATCCTCAGTCATTGCTGAAGCTAGCATAGCTAAAGAATCAACGTGTCTATTTTGCCCCCAAGCCACTTGGGTCACCTTTGCCGTACAGAACTTACCCATAACTTCTTTACCACTTGTAAGTACTCTTTCATTCGAGAATCTCGGGCTTCAAAACTGCCCTGTACCTAGCTAACCACCAGCCGTGAATCTGAATAAATCTCTCCATCCCGGGCACCCATGCCTAAAACGGTCCTCAATTCGGCAAGCAAGGCCTCGTACTCTGCCTCGTTATTAGAGGCTCTAAACCCTAATCTAAAAGAATGCTCCAACCGTATTCCTTCCGAAGTAATTATGACAATCTCGGCACCAGCCCCTATGGCGCTTGATGCACCGTCCACAAATACCCTCCATGGACGGCTTTCCACATGACAAACCATTTCCTCTTTGTTCCTAGGAGAAAATTCCGCCACAAAATCAGCCAACACCTGCCCCTTCACCGAAATCCTTGGCTTATACCTTATGTCAAAGGCTCCGAGCCAGGTCCCCTATTTAACTATCCGTCCCGTGAAGTCAGATCTTTTCAACAATGACTGCAAGGGGTGTTTGGTTAATATGTATACGGTATGAGCCTGAAAGTAATAGGGCAGCTTTCTTGTGGCATGAACTAGTGCCAACACCAACTTTTCCAAAGGTAGATACCTTGTCTCGACATCGGCCAAGGTTTTGCTGATATAATATACGGGCTGCTGCACTCCTCGATCCCTCAGAAGCACGGCATTTACAACGTGATCGGACACTGAGAGGTACATGAATAAGTCCTTCCCAGGCTTCGGGGCTGTCAACATAGGTGCTTGCATTAAACACTCCTTTAAGTTTTGGAAAGCTTTTTCACACTCTTCGTCCCACTGAAATCCCCTCCACTTCCTCAAGAGTTAGTAGAATGGATGGCAGCGATCAACAAATTTAGAAATGAACCGGTTAAGGGCGGCCAGCATTCCGGTCAATACCTGCACCTCTTTTGGATTGCTTGGCAGCTTGAGACGCTTTATGGCTTTGATCTGATTATGATTGATTTCGATTCCCCAGCAAGTGATTAAATATCCCAAAAAATTGCTAGCTTCTACCCCAAAAGCGCACTTCTCCGCATTAAGGCGGAACTTATGTTGCCGAAGTACTTCAAACACCCCTGAAGATCCTCAATATGTCGTACTTCTTGCTTGATTTTTACTATCATGTCATCAATGTACACTTCAATCGTATGCCCAATTTTGTCCCAAAACATCCTCGTCATCATCCGTTGATACGTTGCTCCGGCATTCTTTAATCTGAAGGGCATCAAGGTGTAGTGGTAATTGGCATCAGGAGAGATGAATGTCGTCTTCTCCTGGTCCTCGGCAGCTTGGACGATCTGATGATAACCCTGAAAAGCGTCCAAGAAACTCATCCTCGGGTGCCCATAGGTAGCATCCACCAACTGATCGATTTTTGGCATAGGAAATGGGTCCTTTGGGCATGCTCGATTTAAATCCATGAAATCTACACTAACCCTCCATTTGCCGTTTTTCTTCTTAACTACCACGATATTCGCCAGCCACTCCGGGAAGAAGACTTCCTTTATTGCCCCGGCCTTTTTTAACCTCTTAACCTCCAATTTAACTGCCTCAACGTGCTCCTTGGCTGACTTCCTCGGCTTCTGCTTCTTGGGAGGAAACGACGGGTCTACATTAAGCCTGTGGACTATGAATTCGGGATCCACCCTGGGCACCTCATACGGGCTTGAGGCAAAGACATCTACATTTTGAATGAGAAACAACAACACTCCTACCTTATCCTCGCCCTTCATACTTGTTCCTATTTGAAAATATCTGTCAACATCAGGTAATATTTTAACCCTAATCAGTTCCTCGGCACAACCAACTCCCATTTCTTCTCGAGGCTCCTGTAATTGCTATAAAGTTGCCTTATCGGTGGTTTCCTTCTGATCAGCCCGTCCGTTCTTCCAATTAACTGCCGTGACCAGGCATTGTCTAGCCACCTTCTGGCTTCCTCTTACCACGGCAACACCCTGCTCGGTGCGGAACTTAACCTTCACATGCAGGGTGGACGGAACGGCCCCCATTGCATGAATCCATGGCCTTCCCAAAATCGCTGTATAAGGAGAAAACGAGGTTACCACTATAAACGTTACAACTACCTCCTTACCTTCCATATTCACGGGAAGGGAGATTTGTCCCTAGGGAATCACCACCTTGCCATCAAACCTGACCAGAGGCGTATCATACTTTGAAAGGTCCTCCTTTTTTAGTCTGAGCCCCTTGAACAGGTTGGGATACATCACATCGACCCCGCTCTCCTAATCTATCATCACCCTCTTTATTAGGAAACCACTTATTCGAGCCGTCACCACCAACACATCATCGTGCAGCTGAATTGTTCCCTCTAGGTCGTCATCGTCAAAAGTAAGAGGTTCCCGAGCAAATCTCATTTTCTTTTCGAGGGGCTGCTCATCCGAGTAATTTTCTACGGGTACAACAGTTAATACCCCCTTTCTAGTCATCGCCGTACTCCTCAGTGCAGCATGGATGACTTCAATCACTTCTAGTGGCGGTGGGAGAGGATTTCCTCTTTGCTGGGCTCCTTGCCCAGTACCTTAGTTCCCGGAATCCACCACGAACTCCTTCAAATACCCTGATTTCACCAGTTGCCCTAGATGATCTTTTAACACCCGACACTGCTCGGTGGTATGCCCCTTATCTCTGTGATAGGTACAGTACAAGTTCTGGTTCCTTCGAGATGGGTCTCCCCCCATCTTGTTCGGCCATCTGAAGTACGGTTCGTTCTTAATCCGGTCTACGATCTTATGCACCGGCTCCTTGAATGCCACGTTCACCTCCCCCATTTGTACTTTCGGCTCCTGCATTCTCAAATCCTTTTGGGGTCTTCGCGGAAAAACGCCCTGTCGAGGACGATTTAATAACGGGGCCTTGCCCTTACTCTGTAGCTGATCATCCTCGAGGCATTTATACTCCTCAATGCGCCTCATGAGTTGCCTCATATCCTCGGGAGGCCTCTTAGTCAACGACTCTCGTAGTTTGGAATCCTTAGGTAGCCTCATCCTAAAAGTGCTTGCTGCAATCTTCTCGTTACTCCCACCAATCTCATTGTAAAGCTCCCAATACCGATTGGCATAACTGCGAAGGGTTTCGTCAACCCTCATCTTCATAGATAGTAGTGCGTCCACCAGCTACGGCACTCGGCTGCATGTTACAAACCAGGCACTGAATTCCTGAATCAGCTTGGCAAAGCTGTGAATGGAACCTTTTCGTAACCCATTAAACCATCTCAATGCCGTGGGCCCAAGGCTTGAGGGAAATACCTTACACATCAGCGTGTTATTGTGTGTGTGCAGAGACATCATATGGATATAATGACTGACGTGCTCTACCGGGTCCGTTTTCCCAACGTAGGAGTTAAATGGTGGTCGCGTGAATCTGCTTGGCATTGGGGCCCGTTCAATGTCGTCCGAGAATGGTGACCGAGCGGCTTTGCGTAAGGCGCAGCTCATAGCATCCATAGCGACATTGTGGGGTCGTCGCTCCTCTAGGGAGTCTGAACCCCGATCGGCATACTCGCCTGAATGTGAACGGTCTCAATGTCGACGCAACTCTCGGGAATGGGAACGGTCCCTACGTCGATGTGACTCTCGGGAATGGGAGCGATCCCAGCGTCGACAAGACTCCCGTGAATGCGAATGGTCCCGGTGTCGACGGGAACCGGACTGATTGGACCCTGCCCTATATCGATTTCCCCCACTATCAGCTCTCCTTTCTCGGTCACCTCGGTCCCTTCTCTGGTGCCTACCTCTCGCCTCCAACTCTAAATCTCTCACCAGTCTGCGTAACCGCTCCAGCTCCTTATCTCTCTCGTCAAATTGCCTGTGCCCCGAAGCACCTGATATTGTTTGGTGAGTTTGGTACGACCCCTCTCTAAGGCCGGACTGCTTTTCCTCTTGTTCGTGATCCCTATCTTCACGCCTCTTGTGCCTTTGTTCCCGCCAGGTGGATCCTCAAGAAGACCCCACGGAACCACTTTTAGCGTAGCTTCTCGAACGTCTTTCAGACATTTTCCGAGCGTGAGTCTCAGTTGAACCACAACTTTGTAGGAGATTCCCATAGACGACGCCAATTGTGCGCGCCAAAAGTGAGGCTATTGGGTTGGGCCTCAGTCGGGCTCATAATCTATTTGTATTGTGGGTTTGAATTTCCTACTTTGGGTTGTTCTCGGCACAGAGACTTAACAAAATTACCTCTCCCTCTCGACCATCCCCCTCTCTCTCCTTTAACTCCTCATATTTATAACCTAAAATTAGTGGAGAGACTATGATTACTTCCATGGTTAGTGCAATAGAAGGTCCAATGTCGTTAATTGTAAGTGGGTGTTTAGGTGGGAGTGGGGTGTGGTGAGAGTGGCTTTGGAAATTGTTCCCACTTTAATAGATATGCTCAGCAGCGGTATTCCCCAAGGCACTACCGGGCATACAAGAGATGGTGTCCCCTAGCACCTTTCTTCTTGCCTAGGATGTGATTCGCCGAGCAAGGCCTAGGTAGCGGAACAGGGTGCATGCTAATTGAGATTATCTACTCCTCAGGCTTTTGGGCAATATGAGGCCTGGGATTGTGGCTTTTGTGGGCTCGGGTTGGGGCCTTAGGTAGAAAGAGGTTGATACCATGGGCCACACTGTTGACTCAGGATCCAAGGCCCACTTGGGCCTGGGTATCATAGTGCAGTACATGTATAGCACTAGTCTACTATGTATATAACAAGCATTTCATGAGAAAATCAGAAAAAATCGTGCTATTTCTCTAAGGAAAAATAGAAAATTAACAAAAACAATTAACACCATTTTGAGAAGGCTTTTAAACAGTGCATTTCTATATAAGTGTTCTGCATTGGTTTATGTTTTTCGTAATCCAAGAAAAGAGAACTGTTTTAGGAAAACAAAGCCACCACACTTGCATGCCCACATGTGGCTAAATTTGGTTGTGTCAAGAGGGGAAGAGAGTAAGAGAGGTTTACTTTGTCGGTGTGATAATTGCCCCATTCCACAGCAAGCTTAAGATCTCTGCATGTATTATTAGTTATTTTGATGGGCCAGTAGTGTTGCATGGGCACCAAGCTTCTTGTGAAAAAGTCATGGTACTGAGGTATCAATAGCAAGGTCATGGAGTTGCAAGCTAGAATGTACTTTTCACTCACTGACCATGTCTTTCCTTCTATGTAAATTTTATATCTTCAGATGAAAAAGCCAAACAAAATAGAAAATAATGTCATTAATAACACTATGAATGTATTATGACATATTTCAAAGGAAATCATAAGAAAATTGAAGAAAAATAAATTGTTGAGAAAATTAAAGAAGTTCAATATTTACCTATGGGTGCATTGGTCTTCTAGTTTTGAGTTCTTGAATCCATGTTTAGATTCTTTTCCCCAATCCTGAATACAGATAAAATAGTTGAAATAAATACGTTCCAAATTTCTTTCAAAGCCCTGTCTACCTAGTTCTTTTTTCCTATATGTTTCTTTCACACTATTTCTTCGAAAGAGGAAAAAAAACTCTATTTGTACTTCCAAAATAGGATCAAACAAGATCTTTGCATAATTTCCACATATGAAATTAAGCACAATTTCACAAAGAAATAGCTCACTTGTTTCTCGATAAGATGCTCAATATCATTTAATTAAATAGATGACCCCTCAACTACTTATTGTATGAAGAAACCGTCCACTTCAATGGGTATTTTTTTTCATGAAAAGCAATGATGAGATAACTAATTTAAGTTTTTTATTAAGATAATTACATGTGTTTTTCACAATTTTGACAACCAAACATGTCAATGATGTCAAGGTTGGCCCACTGGCCCTAGGCTCTTTTGTTATGATTCATTTATTATAGACTCTTTAGTTTTTGTACTTAATAACTCACTTAGATGAATATTTATGATGTGATCTCACATTTGATTCTAAAATTAAGAAATAAAACTCTTTAAGAATAAATAATTTAGGACATATGGCGCAAAATTAGAACTCTAATTTGAAATTCTAATTTGAGTTTCTCTCAGCTTCACCTATTATTATATATATAGATATATAGATTACAAATTTTACTTCAAAGAGCTTAGAAATTTTAGTGTCACCATCACAAGAAGTAATCCATATATTCATTTATTATCTTGTTGAAGTGCAACCATTCACATTCTCTTTTATATCAGTTTGTAAGATTTTTGAAATAAAATTTGTGATAGCTTTTAGCATTTTCCCAAAAATAAATATAGATTAATATAAATCCAACCAAATCACCATTAAATGAATAAAAAAAATGCTAAACTACCAAAAATTTTATTACAAAAAAATTACGAATTGATGTGGCAAAAATGTGATTGGTGTTTCCGAAAAAACGTAATAAATGAATTTGAATTAATTAATTTTTTTAATTGATGACACATCATTTTGTAAGGTTTATGTAGTAAAATTTATAATATCTCAAGCATCGCTCAAGTGAATAAATCATACTAAAAGTAAGAATAATGGGTTGTTAATAAAAATTTGTAATATAAAACATTTACTAAATTGATGGTTAATAAACTAAATATTATTTAAGTGATAATTAAATATGAAAACACCCATTTAAATTTTTTCTTTAAGCCTGAAATTGTATTAAGCCAACCCTGTTTGATGTACAAGTATTTAATGTCTTTTCTTTTACTAAATATTCTTAGCAAAATGTTCCGGATAACTAAACAATTGACCACTCATACTAGAATTGTATGAATATTCCTTAAAATAAAAATCAGGGAATTTGATAAGGAAATTCACCTGGATATATAAACGAACATTCCAATCATTTTTGTTAGAGAGATTGCACTTCATAAGCTCCACTCTTTTTTGAGACACATATGGATTCCCTTTCCAGAAAGCATAGGGTTTTCTATCTTTCCATTTGATCTTTTTATTGCCTTCTTTTAGGGCCTCCAACGTTGTCCTCCATGGCTTTATATCGACCTCAGGCCTAACGAAGGAAAAGTTTTGTTAATGATTTTTTTGAAACCAAAAAATAAAAAGAATCACCATGAATCACATGAGAAAACAAAGGAGTGCAGCCCCTGTTATAATTAATATTATTATTTTATAATAACCACTATTAGAAACTGAATCGTATGAAAAAAAAAAAATTCAAAGAAGTATAACCTTTTTTACAAGTTTACTTAATTAGATCAGTAAAGCTATTATTATAACGTCGACCATCTTAGAAAATTATTATGGGGGTGAATTTACTGTTTACGAGTACATCCTCTTATGGATATACAATATTAGGTATGTGAGATTTACAAGTGTTTGTGTGTTTAATACATATGTGAGATTTACAAGTAACTTTTTGCAATGAAATTGTAATTAAATTTGATAAGGAATTGAAACTAACCAACCCCAGAAGGACCAATCAGGGAAGACAATGTCTAGTGTTTCATCATCCTCACAATAATTGAACACCGGTGGCGCCGACGTGGCTTTAAGCCCTTGGTGGTCACGTTTTTTAACCACGGTTTCGTCCCCACAGACAAACATCAACTCCAAATCTGGTACCTTCCCAGGGTACAACCTCAGAAGCTGCAAAATTCCCCATATTGAAAAGATATCCCTAGTTTGAAATGTCCCCCTAATTTGCTCAACATAAGCCTTTCCCTTTACAATCACTAGTCTAAAAGTTGCATAATCTCTTCCCCTTTCCACCATGTCCCTCGTGATTCCGGCACTCTTCCATGGCCGTAGATCTTCGTGAATCCACCGCATGTACTCTGGACATGCCACAGGGGATGATTCCGCTTTCTCAATTGTCACCGGGTGATTGGTTGGACTTGGACATGTTAAGTTCAAATTGGAGCAATTGAATTTGAATGGGAACTCAACTTGGGCAGAGGACTTTTTAGGACTAATTGTATTTGCAAATGTCCTAAATAAGTAGTTACCTGTTGAGGCAGACTTAAAAAACAATGAAGAAACCATAATTAATTAGCCAAAGGAAGTGTGGACCAAAGTGTTCAAAATTTCAAATTGAGAGGGCGTTTGGTACATATGTTTGAAAACATGTGTTTTATTGTTTGAAAACAAGTGTGGAAATATGTGTGGGTGAAAAAGTGTGTGAAAATATCTGTAATGTTGTTTAAAAACTGAAAACATGTGTTTAAATAAGTCTACTAAACAACCCTTGAGCTTTCAATCTCCAAGATCCACGATATTGAAAGTTTGGTAAATATAGGGGAATATACCTTGAATATTTCCTAGGTTAGTCAATGGCGTGCAACTTATGAGTCTTGATTAGCAAAACGGAATCAAAAAAAACTTTTCTCCTTATGTGCAAAGGCGTGTAGTAGTCTAAAAAAATAGCACTAATTTCTCCTTAGTCATAAGTTTAATCCAAGATGCCACTCGGTTACGAAGCCATTAAAATAAAATATTATGTAATAGATGACGGGAATTGGATTCTGAAAGCAATACATACTAAAAAAATATATATAATGGCTTTCAATTGTTTCTTTAGACTCAAGAAATTAAGAACGGGGCTAACCAAATATTAACCAAAAGAACATTCACTCCCGACTAGCCATATTATTTTTGGGAAAATTATACTGACCTCCCCTAAATATTTTTTTTTGGTTATTGCACTTATCTTTCCCTCAATTTAAAATAAGACACTTACCTTTCCTGATAACAGCAGAATTAACAGTAGGATGTAAAGTATAACACATATTATAGTTATGCTGACGGTATATTCTAAAAGTTTGAAGCACAAAGGGTTGTTTGGAATATAATTTATAGTAATAAAAAAAGTGAGTTTCTTATTTTAAACTAAGTATGATAAT
The DNA here is from genome assembly GCA_028535165.1 of Quercus tomentella. Lineage (NCBI taxonomy): Eukaryota > Viridiplantae > Streptophyta > Magnoliopsida > Fagales > Fagaceae > Quercus > Quercus tomentella. The sequence goes on from JAPQVY010000100.1 coordinate 48,084,038, forward strand.
GAAAAACCTAAGCGGAAGTTAGTGTAATTTTCCTTTATTTTTCTAGTCAAATCACTGCAACTTACTCATAAAAACCATATTGCATCCCACTATTTTCCTCTCAGCAAGTTTTTTTTTTTTTTTTTGGATAACTACCACGCAGCAAGTTGATAAAAATGCTACAGCTGTTCTCTATAGTTAGTCTTGGCAATAATGGAACCTAAAAGATAGATTCAAATGGTCATTGCCCTTTAGTCATTATCAAAAAGAGTAAACATTCGGTCTGGCGGTAGCGTAAGTGTTTTATGCCCGTCAATAGGAGACTGCCATGTTACCTCCTTTTAAAATATTATTATTTTAATAAAAATATCTCATCATTCTCTCTCTCTTCACGGTCACTCTCTCCCTCTCTATCTTCTCACTTCTTCCTTTTCTCTTCTTTCTCTCTCATTCTCACTTTTTCCTTTTCTCTGCCGTTTGTCTCACTCTAGCATGACTCATTACTCTAGTACCTTCTATCCATTTTTTAGATAATAATTTTAATTTTCTCCCTCTAGTTCTATTCCTAAACCCAAGGTTCCTTTCTCTTTCTCTCTTCTCTTCCCAAAGCAATGGTTGACTTCGGTCGTCGGTAATCGTGGTTGTCGACTGATATGGGTGTTGGGTGGCCAAACGGCCCAAACTTGCCGAAGGGCAGGGGAAGATAGAAAAAAAAAACGTAGATTTTTGGTTTAAATATAAAGATGAGATGTGAGTGATTTAGGACATGACTATCAAGAGTGGGGTTGATCAATATTGACCACAATAATCATACAGGTCTTTGGTTTATGACTTCAGAAAATGAGAAAACTCTGGACACTGTAACGAAGGTTATGGTCTACAACCACGTTAAACACCTCTATAACTTTTTAAAAGAAAAAGAGATTGTTATTATTAACTATGTTAACAAGCAAAGAAAAACAAACAAACTTGGGAGGATAATAGATAGCCTGGGAGGGACTTACCTTGTCAATCCAATAGACGAAGCTGATAACAAAGAAGAAGACGAAAATAGTTGTGGAGGCCCATCTCTTCCCAGGAGAGATCGAAAAATAACCACACAATGGAGCTCCTTGCGACCAAAACCAGAAAACCGAATGAACACTAGTTCCCTTATCCATATTAACAACCACCTCAATTTCTATCTCCTTACTTGAAATAATGGTTTATTATAAGAATCACTTCTCTGTCCAAATTCATCTTTTTTTTTACTTTTCTTCTAAAATCTGTGGCCACTGGACTTTCTTACAAGGCTGTCCATTTGGCTTGTATTTGATGTGTTGCTTAATTACCACGGCATAGTATCTTATTTGATCGAATCTTTTAATTTTCTCTCTTTTTTATTTAAATGTAAGATACATAGCATTTAAAATAAATATCATGTGTTGTTAGGAAGTTTTCTTAACCCAAAAAAAAAAAAAAAAAAAAAGTGTTGTGTTTCACATCTAACTAAAAATGTAAGGGAATGGAAGGAAATTGCAAGATTCCTATTTTGCCCCTTGTGATTAATAGCTTTGGATTTTTATTTTCTTTTTTAAAAGGTGAGAGACATTTGGTGCTCATGCAAAAAAATGGGCTAATATTATATAATAAGTAATACTACAGCCACAAATTATTTTACAATATTTTTACAAAATATTGACGTGGTTAACCTTTTATTGGTTTTCATCTAAACCCATCATTAATATTATTTTTTCATTTACCAATAATTACTCACCACATCAGCAGTTTATAAATTTTTTTGTAAAATAGTTTGCATTTCTAGCATTATTCTTATATAATATCTTTAATATATCATCTCGTCTATAATTATAATCTATAAGGGCAAAACTTAAGTACAGTACCTTAGGTTCCGTACTTAAAATTTTGACATTTGTACAATTTAACATCTCAAAAGCAAACGGTGTTAAAACTAAAATTTCATTTTTTTTTTCCTTCTTCCTTCTTTTTCCTACTGCAGACGGCTTCTCTTCCAAACCCAAAACTTGTCTCCGTCATTTTCTTAGTAACCAAATAGGAAAGATCAAAAAATAAAAGCCAGATCTACTGGGTTTCAAACCAAAAAAGGGACCCTTTTCAGCTATACCCAAAACTTCCACACTTTTAACATCAACAAAGCCATCGTCACAGCCTCTTTCATTATTTTGTCTAGAGAGAGAGAGAGAAAGAAAGAATCATAGATCAGAAAAGAAGAAAGGAAGTAGATACACACACTAAGAGAGAAAGAAAGAATCATAGATCAGAAAAGAAGAAAGGAAACAGATACACACACACCAAGAGAGAAACAAAGAATCATAGATCAAGAAAGAAAGAATCATAGATCAGAAAAGAAGAAAGGAAACACACACACACACCGAGAGGGAAAGAGAGAGAGATATGAGATTTTTTTTTCTTTTTTTGGGTTTTGGGTTTTGAAGAGAAGGGTCATGGGTGGTTTGGAAGAGAAAGGTTTTGGGCAAGAGAAAGGTTTTCCAAGAAAACCAGACTCAAAGAAAGAACCAAAGGCAGAAGTAAAAAGCAAAACAGAAAGAAATGTCGCTGGTGTTACTCATCTCCAACTCTATGGGCAACATTCTTGTTGAATGGCACCCTTTTTTTTTAGCTCTTCCCCATGATTTTTCTTTTCTTCAAGTAGCTTCTCTAATTATTTTCCTTTTCTTCAAACTCATTTTATTTTTTGATCTTTCCTGTTTGGTTACTGAGAAAATGAGGGAGAAAGGTTTTGGGTTTGGAAGAGAAGCCGTCTGCAGTACATACAGGAAAAAGAAGGAAGAAAGAAAAAAAAAAAAAAAGAAATTTTAGTTTTAACGCCGTTTGCTTGAGATGTTAAATTGGACAGATATCAAAATTTTAAGTAGGGAACCTAAGGTACTGTACCTAAGTTTTGCCCAATCTATAATAATATATAAAAAATTGAAGATGTTTGACTTTTGATTTGTTTCGTAATATTTTGTTACATAAGATTTTGTGACATTATTTGTCTAAGTTCTTTATATTAAAATTGAATAAGTTTATTGCATTTCACACTACAATTTAGGTAGGAAGATACCAAATCTGCTTATACGTTGATTAAAAGTTTAAAACAGCACATCATTTGTTCTCAAAAAAAGAAAAGAACACCACATGATTATTGTTAAATTCTTTTAGCAAAACGGAATCAAAAACTTCTTTAAGCAAAAGGTTTAATCTACACAATGGTGCTAATTCCTCTTTTAGTAGTACAGTTTAATCCAAGATGCCACTCAATTGTGAAGGTCATTAAAGAAATATATTACATATGTTAAGGATTGAATTATTACGCTCTGTTTGTTTTGATATTAATGTTTTTTTTTTTTAAATGAGTAATTTTTCAAAATTTATTTTTTAGAAATCTATCTTATTTTCTTATGTTTGGTAGTAACCTCAAAATGAGATAGAGTTGTTTTTAATAGTTTCCATATTGCCTCTTAACTTCTTTTATTTAGCGTGGTGTGAAATAAAGTTCTTTTTTTAAAAAATTTAGCCAAAAAAACCTCTAAAAAATAATTCATACTTTTAATAAGGGTTTTCCGTTAAACAAAGATAATTTTCTTTTTACTAAGATTTTCTGATGTTACTAAGTACTAGAAAACATGAAAAACTATTTTTACAAAAAAGTTTTCAATCGAAACAAACAAAAATACATACTCAAAATCATATCATGAGGGCTTTTAACTCTTTCTTTAGACTTAAGAGTTAAGAGTGAATTATCAAAAAAGAGTTAAGAGTGAGTCTAACCAATATTGACCAAAAAAAAAAAAAAATTCACACAAGACTAGTCATATTATTTTTCTATAAAAATTACACTGACCTCCTCTAAGATTATTTGTTATTACATTTATCTCCCCTAAAATGCAAATTTTTTATAATGACCTCCCCTAAATAGATGAAAAAATATTTTTTAAAAATCCCATAAAGCAAAGGTTTAAAAAAAAAAACTCGAGTTTCCTATTAGAGGTTGTGCGAATGAAAATTTAATTTGAGGGTAAAATAGTTAATTCAATATTTATTTATAGTCAAATAATCTAGGCATTTGAGGGGAGGGGGGGGGGGGGGGGAACCAATAATTAATATTTTAAATGAGTAAAAAAATAAGAAGTGGGATATAGGATACATTTTAAAAATTGGATATGTGTTTTTATTTTAAGAAGAAAAAATTGGAAAGTTAAAATAGAAAAAAAAAAGTATATTTTTAATTTAAATATAATTAAATTTTAGAAGTTGAGATGTGAGTACTTTAAAATATGGCTCAAAAGGGTGTGCCTAACCAGCATTGATCATAACGACAAGAATCAATACAGGCTTTTGGAAAAAAAAAATGTGAATCTAATTTTTTGTGTAGCAAAAAAATAGTGAATCTAATTTTTGTGCAAAATTTTTGACGAATAAGGATGGTCACCAACCAAGAAAACATTTATAATAGCTCCCAAACATCCCTATTTAATAAATAAATAAATAAAAATGGATGGTCGCCAATGCCCCACACCTCCATAATTATAATAAAGAAGAAACAAAACTCCACTCATTGCTCATATCACTTTCAAAAATATGTAGCAAGCAAATCAATTTTGAAAGAATGCTGGTGGAAGAAAGGATTTTTTTTTTTTTTTTAATATATATTTTTTATATATTATTAATTGTGTTAATAAGCAAAGAGTAACAAACATATAAACAAACTTACTTGCGAGGGACTTGCCTTTTGAATCCAAACACAATGGAGGGAGATGCTAACAAATGAGAAGATGAAAATAGTGATGGAGGCCCATCTTGTTTGTTTTTAGACCCCTTAAAACACAACCAGATTAACTTAGTTAATTAGCCAAGTGATTACTTAGTCAAAATATCAAATCGAGGTTAACACAAATATATCATATCATTGTAAAGTGCGGAAAATTAAAGAATACAATAATATGATAACCCAGGAAAACCAAACCGGTAAAAAACCTGGGGAGAATTTAACCTAGCTATCCACAAGGTAAACCGAATCCACTATGAAAGAATTGAAGTTTACACAATAGCGACTTAGACCACTAACATTCTATTACTACCTCGAGTAGGAAATTTACTACCAAGACCACGTGACAGCTCCGAGTCCACGGACTACTTCTTTCTTAGATTCCTAGCAAACACAAGCACTCCCGCTTGTATATCTTTAAGCTCTTGAATCTGCAACTGAATTGATCACTAAGCTCTTGACATCAATCTTGAGATTGGAAACCCTAAGTGTATGTGAAGGCAAACACCTCTAGATCTCACAAAAGATTCACACACTCAGCATAGAGAGCAACCTCTAAACGTGGTTAGGGTTTTCCCTTTTATACTTAAGACAAAACATAAAACCCTACACGTCAAATCGAGCTTGGGCTGAGTTAGAAAATTCTGCAGAAAAATAATTTGCACGAGCTTCAATCGATTGAGTCTAATTTTCGATCGATCGAGCCAGGTAGATTTACACAGTAAATCCTGCAGAACACTCGATTCCAACTTTACATATAAGCACACTTTAAACAAGTCTAAAACAAGACTAAAACATTTTGATTATGGTTTGCTAACATTACAAATTGAAGTTCTAATACATTAGTTCCTAATTCCTTAGAACCTAACACATCTTTTCCCATAGACACTGAGAAATGACCACACAATATTATTATTTTACAAAATACTCCTAACATTTTGGTTGATAGTATTATTTTTCAAAAGAAAGAACACGTGCTTATTATTAGAGAGAGGTTTCATTAGAATGTATCGTAATATAATCTTTTTCTTTTCAAATTTACCTATAACATATAACTTCATAAAACTCATTACACAAAAACAAATAATAATTGAAACGAAAATAGAAAGCCCTCTAAACACACACATGTGTGTGTGTGTATATATATATAATGTTTATATTTATGTTTATGATTATGTTATTCAAACATCATGTCCAGTGCATGTGAAATAAATAAATATATGTGTGTGTATAATGTGTATGCGAATCTTTTTCATGTCCATTTCATAAATATCTAGTTCATACTAAAATTAAATGCTGTGTTTGAGGAAAATTATCAAATTATGTTATCAATAATATTGAGTATAATCAAATGTTTAAATTATCAATTTATGTTATCAATCAAATGTTTAAATTACAAAACAAGGGGAGGAGAGAGAAATGAGATTTTAATATGCTTCGATCTACCATCCATGGCAACACTTTGTGGTTTTGGACTAGCCGGATGGTATGGGGGTGTGGTCTTTTATGCATAGAATGGGTTTGATTGATTGATTTTTTTTAAAACCTTTTCTAGAATATGGTGGTGATGGAGAAAGTGATTTTTTTTTTTTTTTTTTTTTTTGAGCATTTGGAAGAAAGTAAAGATATTTTTTTGGTGTGTTTGGCATACGCCTTCTATTTTACTGATCTCTCTGGCGGCTTCAATTAGCAATACTTTAATAAGTTTTGATGGAGGTTTACACCTTGTTATGTTTAATGATTGAATGAAGATAGTTATAATGAGTATTTCAATAAGATAGTTACATCAAATCCAATTATAGGCTCCACCATGTCACAAGCTAACATTTTGCTTGGGTCATTTTTTCGTCACATTCAATGGTATATTGTGTAACTTTAATTAGTAAGTCTATAACTTTATCATTTATTTTATTTTATTTTTATTCTCAAGACTATAATAACATCCTGATGGAAGGTTATGCCAAATTTGATTGTATGCCTGCATGCTAACTTATTTGATGTGAGATTGTGATTGGGTTAGATAAGTATGCCATATTTTTGTCCATGGATCTTGAAAATGTCAAAGAGGACCAGCATGATAACTGATGTAAACATAGGGAAGTGGAGAAACATTGACAATTAATGTTTTTGTATAACAATATAAGTTATTATTGTATAACAGTATAACAATATAATGTTTACATTTAACCATTGCCCTAAGGGCATTCGTTAGCATTTTCATTTTTGGGCCATGCTAATGGGTGCCTTTAGGGTAATGGTTAACAATCCATTTTAGGAAAATTTTGACATCACTTTTATGGGAAATGGAAAAAGCTGTCAAAATATTAATTGTTTTTTTTTTTTCTTTTCCCATAAAAACATTCTTCAAATGGATTGTTAACCATTGCCCTAAGGGCATTCGTTAACATTTCCATTTTCTAAATAGCATGAATCTATGCTACATATTGTTATTAATTAATTTGTAATTTAAAAGTTTAAACATATGTTTCTAGTTTCAATTATGTGTTCATAATATAGTCATATGTAGTAGTTGGGTTGTGGATTTTTATTTTATGTTATTTTTTTGCTTAGTGACCAAAACAAGAAAACTGAATGAAAATAAGTTCCCCTACCATATACATTAACAACCACCTCGAATTTTATCTTCTTGATTTAAAAGAGTGACAATGGTTTATTAAGAATCATTTCTTTGTCCAAATTCATCTTTTTATTTTATTTTTTATTTTTATTTTTGCTAAAGTTTGTGCCCAATAGACTTTCTAATAAGAAAAATGCAAAATGAACTATAAGTTTTACTGTATAAAACTTACAAACTAATATGATAATAAATGTAAAATTGTTTATTTAATGTGACAATAAATGTAAAGCCGTCCATTTGGCTTGAACTTTTTATCATGGATTACAAAAAGATTCCTATTTTGTCTCTTGTGATTAAAAGCTTTGATTGTTTTTACTTTTTAAGATAAAAGACATTTAGTGCTCAAGCAAAACAATGGAGTAATCTAATATAATATCTATAATCTGCCATCTAATTATCTATAATCTATTATATATATATATATATATATATATAAAATGGTCATGTTAACAGATGCCCTTAGAGTAGTTGTTAATAAATCATTTTAGAAAATTTTTTTAATCACTTTTATGGGAAAATTGAAAAGGTTGTCAAAACATTAGTTACTTTTTCTCTTTTCCCATAAAAACTTTCCTAAAATAGTTCACTAACAAATGCCCTTAGGGCATTCATTGATATTTCCTTATATAAAATCGAAAACATTTGATTTTTGATTAATTTGATAATAATTTGCCACATAAATCTTTGCACATCATATTTCATTCAATATTTAAATCCTTCATTAGAAACTTTACACATCATATTTTATTTTGATGGTAAATATATTATTCAGTATATAGTTATAATAAATTCCTAATTGTAGAGTATTTAATTCCATTTTCAACCACAATTATAATAAATCCTAAATAATGACTATCATAATTACCAAATTTTATATTTAGACAAAAAAAAATTATATTATATTAAACATTTCTTGTGCGTTGCACTTATTATAGACTAGTATATATTATAAAAATTGGATATCAAAATTGACGGTTGTACAAAATAATGACAAGTGTCCATTTGTCACTACATATAACAATGAACAAAGTTTTGCTCCAAATCTTGGACTCCAACCACTAATAGAAAGATAACATTTGTCATTATCATGTACATTGCACATGAATCACTTAATCTAGCCAATCAAGTGAGTCATGTGCATTGCACATGACATGGTACATGTCATTTTTCCACTAGTTGTTGGAGGCTTGGAGCCCAAAGCTTTAAATATGTTTGGAGCCAAACCTTATACTATAACAATAATATGCACCATCTTTTGTAAAAGTAAAGATGCATACAAGAGTAAGATTAAAATGACTCCTCTAACCTTCATTAACTACATTTAGTCATTATTTACTAATTCCCCTTAAAAAAATACTTACAAAATTTAATATTGGGTCATAAACTCCTAAATAAACATGCATTTAAATGTCCACTACCATAAAATTTTTTTACTATTCATTTTGGTTTGCTACTTTAGAGTAATTCTAATAGTTTAACTATAATTTTCTCCCTATTTGTTACTTTTTGTATTTTAGGTAACCACTTTCCTTTTCCCCAACATCAAATTTCCTATCCCCAAATATAGGTCACCATTGTAGCTTAAATGGGTATGAGTATGAGTAAGTTGATGGGTATATTGATGTGGATGGTTTTTGGGTGTTTGGTTACCTATTTTAGATAATCAGCTACCAATACGGTTTTTTTTTTTTTTTTGGTGTAGGAGCTGCTACCCTAAAAAGCATGAATGCATAAAAACGAACATAGAGATTTTTTATTTTATTTTTGAGGAAACATAGAGATATATAATTAGGAACATTAAGATGTGAGTTTAATAAGGTTTTAATTCTCAAATATAAATCATTAATGAGTGAACATTTATGGTAAAAAATTAACCTATATAATTAACATGGAAATAAATTACAAATACTATTACTTTTTGTTTTTTCTTTATTAAAATAATTCTAACATTTAATGAAAGTAGAAACACAAAAAAATGCATTTATTGCTTCTTGTTTAGATTTTTCCAATACTTATTTTCCCACATTTCCACTTGCTTTATGGATTTATCCTTTCTCTCGAGAAACCTTGTAGTGACGAAGGATCATAAGGAGGAGGCAAGGTGCATGGGGTTAAATCACTGGGAGACTTAACCATGGACTCAACCATGAATTTCTCCCATGTACCCTTAGCTGGGCAAGCCATCATTTCTGAACATAGCTCAACTGCTCTTCGAGGTATAGATGGTTTGAATTTCAAGAGCTTTGCGTATTCATTTAACAAATGAAACATGTAGTCATATACGTAGTCCATCTTTAGATCCTCCTGTATGAAGTTGCTTGCTGCCTCTCCTATGGCTTGAGCCTGCTAAGTTTACAAAAATCATAACAGTTGAAAATATAATAAATGATTTTGTTAACATGAATTTAAATTAGTGAGGAAAGCAAAAGCATTTTTGAAAACTTAAAAGGTAAAAATAGAGGTATACAAATTCTTTGTACCATTTTTTGTATTCCATTAATTATAACTTGTCATGTATTTGATTTTTTTTTCCCACATTAGCTTTTGGCTGTTTTATAACCAAAAAAAAGACAAACAAATGCATGACGAGTTGTGCTTGATGGAATATAAATTAAAACACAAAAAGTAGTATAGAGAATTTGTATTCATTATGAAACTTTATATTCTTTCATTAGGTATTTATTGCGTTTGTGTATAAAATTACATATTAATATAATGTAGTAAGAGAAATAAAAATAAAATTCTATTAAAAATATACATTAGTCCTCAAAAAAATTATATATATATTAGAACAATAATATCAAAAAATTTTAGGCTTTAAAAGCTAATTTGACATAATATTATAAGATTAACCAAAAGTCAAATGATTTTGATTTTATATATATCATCATAGATTTTTCAATCTAACCAACTTGCTGGATTTGAGAAATCTCAACCCAAGGATTGATAGATTTAAAACCAACCCAACCAACTTGCAAGAATTCAAATTGGGTTGTGTGTCGTTGAGTTTGCACCATTTCGTTGAGCCTAATAAAAAAAATAATGTTTCATTCAACTATGCAGCTTCATTATTTAATAAATAATATATTGTACCTTGTATACTTATGACTAATATTCCAATGTCATCAAACAAAGTCCCAAAATAGCAAAATAAATTAAGGTAATAAATTCAGCCTAAGTCTCATAATCCAAAATAAATCAAACGAGCAATTTTAAATTACATATTTATATTTAAAAATAAAATCTGTAAGGTTGAATTTAATCAACTATCTAGTTGGCTTTATTCCATGCCAAATTTGCTTGTATTTCAGCAATTAGTAACCCTGTATTTAGGTGGGTTTGTTGTAAGGGTAGTGAGTGAGATAGAGTGTTGAATGCTCAAGAGTGTGCAAGAAAACAGATTCTCGCGGCTGGATCTTGCGGGTGACTCACGGCTGCAAGCCGCCAGAAGCAGCACACGTGCCAAGCATGCCAGAAGTTGAAGCGTCATGCTAGCTGGAGCACTACAGGACAAAATAGGACAACTGGCCGTTCTGTTATCTCGCGGCTGGATCTCGCGACTCAGTCAAGCCGCGAGCCAGCCCTGTTTTGAAAAACCTGACATTTCACATTCCATTCTCACCCTAGTATAAATACCTCTTATACCCACGAAAGAAAGAGAGCTTCCAGAGAGAATTTTGAGAGAGAAACCCTAGAGTAAAACAAGATTGATTCATCCACAATCTTTACATAAGAGACTCTTCAAATTCCTCAACTCTCTTCCTCTTCATTGTTAAATCCTTGAGAGGCATTTTACCAAAACCTTTTCTCACCATATCCATTACTGTGAGAAGGCTGTTTGGTGTTCTGGGAAGCAGTTAGGAAGGAACCAATTTACATTGGTTGATGCTATGGTCAAGTAGCGGAATCCGGGAAGCTAGAAAAGAAATAGGTTCGGCGCAACCTCGTTGGAGTAAGAAGCTTGGAGGGCTTAGGTACACTGGGTAGATTAGGCTTGGAAGGTCTATTGCTGTTCATGTATCCCAACTACATTTTCTAGTGGATTGTTTACCGCTTGGAGGGCGGTGGAGAGGTTTTACGCCGAGGGCTTCGGTTTCCTCTTCGATAACACATCGTGTGTTATCCTTGTGTTTGCATCTCTCTTCCCTTTATCTTTGCCTTTTATTTTCTGCTGTGGCTGTGATTTTAATTGGCTTAGATTGTTTACCAATTCTGTATTAAGCTTTTGTTCATATTCCGCACATTAATTGTTTGATATAAAGCTTGAATTGGTAATTTGTAAATTGGGGGTCTAAACGTTCAAGGGTGTTTTTATACTATTTGAACTCTCAATTGGTATCAGAGCGGGTACACTTTTGTTGGTTTCATTACCATAGTGTGATCCTTTACCCTTTTTAATATGGACCGGTCTCAATCCCTAAATGTACCTCCATATTTTGATGGTAGTAATTATGCTTTTTGGAAAGTTCGTATGAGAGCATTTTTATGTTCCATTGAAGAATCTGTTTGGGATGCGGTTAAGATAGGTTGGACCAGACCTGAGGCAGCCAAATCCACATGGGATAAGGCAGCACTCGCCTCATCTAATGCTAACAGTAAAGCACTTAATGCTATTTTCTGTGGTGTGTCTCTAGATGAATTTCACAGGATCTCTCACATTACCGTTGCCAAAGAAGCATGAGAGATATTGGAAACCACCTACGAAGGCACGAAGAAAGTGAAAGACATCAAGCTGCAAATGCTGACCACTCGGTTTGAGGAGCTCAAAATGAGTGAGGATGAGTCATTTGACTCTTTCTATGGCAAGCTGAATGAGGTGGTTGTCAGCAAGTTCAATTTAGGGGAGAAAACGGAGGATTCTAAAATAGTAAGGAAGATCCTTCGATCATTGTCGGAAAGCTTTCGTGCCAAAGTAACAGCAATTGAAGAGAGTAAGGACCTTGATAACATCAAAGTCCAAGAGCTGGTTGGTTCTCTTTAGACTTATGAAATGTCGCTGCTAAATCAACGGAGGAGCAAATCTCTTGCTCTTAAGATCATTAATGAGAAGGTAGAAGTCCATGATTCATCGGATGAAGATGTGGTTGATAAAGATGTTGTATATCTTATAAAAAATTTCTGAAAATTCTTAAAATTCAAGAATAATGGAAAATTTGGTGATAAAGGGAAATTCCAAAGTTCAGGAAGGGAGAAAAGGGAATTCAAAAAGAAAGATGGAAAAGAATCCCAATCTACATAAGGTGTCACTTGTTTTGAATGCAACGGGCATGGACACTTTAAGAAAGAATGTCCGAATTATTTGAAATCGAAAGGTAAGGTGTATGCCACGACATTAAGTGACTCGGATTCATCTGACTCAGATTCTGAGGAAAGCTGTGACGGAGAAGGGAATTATTCAGCTTTTATGACTATTGCCCATGTTGAGTTTTCAGACGAGTTGAATCTACTTGTACAAGAGCTTGGAGTACATAGTGATGAAGAATCACTTGGAGTTGTTGAGGAATCAGATGTAGAAGAAGATGAAAACACAGCCAATCTTTAAGAAAATTATAACTCACTCCTGGAGAGGTCGGGTGAGTATACAAGGGTGGCCAAGGCAGCTATGAGAAAGATGAAGAAGGCAGAGGAGGACTATAAAAGTCTCCTAATTCGCTATAAGGAGGCCAAGTGTGAGATAGAAACACTGAATGGTGAGCTGTCAGAAGCCTACACAAAAGTGAGATTTCTTGAGCAAGACGTTGTGCAAGCAAATGCCAAGATAGAGAGGGTCTCCACCAAGAAGCTCGATGATGTTATTTCACCTCAAAAGCATTTTTCAGAAAAATCCGGATTGGGATATATCGGAGGGAGTAGCTCATCTGGCAATGTCACAAAAGAAGTGAAGTTTATAAAGGCCAAAGAGCCAGTTGAAGTTAGCCCTACTGCTGAAAAGCCCAAGATAGAGGAGAAGAGGAATGTGGAAAACCAACGGATGGTAAACAACCCCCGTAATCAATCTGTGGGCAGGTCTGAATCCCGAGCCAAGTCTCGTCCACGACCACAAAGAGGTCCTAGATCAAATTATGTGTGTCATCACTGCGGACTTCAAGGGCATACTCAACCAAATTGTCAAAAGCTGAGAGCAATGAATAGTGAAACTCCTCAAAGGTCACGAGGACCTAGAAATGATAGGAGAAATTGGGCTGGTAAACCATCAAGAGATCAAAATGGTGATCCAGGAATGATGGACGTGATGAAGATGATTGGTGCATTCACCAACTGCTTGGAAAGCTTCACACGAAGGTTTGAAAGCCCTAACTCCCATACCCAATCCTATAAGGAAATCACCCCAAACGCAAGTGACGTGTGGGTGAAAAAGGGTACTCATGCATAAGCATTACAACATGTCCATGCATCAATACTTCCTATGCTTTGTGACTGTGTTTGGTTGTTTGCTTATTGATTATGTTGGATGTTGTTTGCTTGTCTATTTGTGCATTCTCTTGTTCATTTTTGTTGATTTTGATCAATCTTTTTTTTTGTGTCAAAAAATCCAAAAACCACATAAAAAGTAGAAAATCAAAAAGTTTGATCGACATTGTTGAGTTTTTGTCTCAAAACTTGTTTTGCCTTGTACATTTGTGCTAATGGCTTTGTGCATTTTCGAGCGGAGCTTGTTCCTTTGCACGTTTATCACTGTGGAAGAAATCTTGAAATTTATGTGATTGTTGTAAATAGATCTTCAAACTTGTCATGAATGATTAGTGAATGGTTATGTTGATCTTGAGACATGCATAGACTTGTGCCTATATATCTTCCTACTCTTTATTTTTTTTGTCTTTGCTAAAAAGAGCTCACCAAATGTAAATCTCCAAATGAAAAGAGATTTTGAGCTGCAAAAGCCTGTCGCACATACTAGTATTTGACTAGGAAAAAGGGAAAGCGACCAAAATAAAGTTTATGATTATTCAAAAGCCAAAGGCTATATCATCAAGGTGAAATATCAAATATCACTCTCACAAGGAAAGGTGATTGTTTCAAAAGGATCAAAAAGATCAAATGTTATACTTAAAAGTGGAGTCAAATGTAAAGCTCCAAGTTATGTTATCAAGTCTTGTGGGAGGTCATATATGCATACTTCTATAATTGAAATGGGTCACATAATCTAGTGCTAATTGTGATTAGACTAAGGACTATCTCATTGTTGATATCCACACACAACACACAAGTTTATGTTCAATGAATGCCATATTCATTTGTGTGATTGTACTTGATAAAATGTGTTTTCACATGCTTAATCTTTGTTAATTCAAACACAAAAAGATTTTTAAGTGTTTAAGTTGTTTTTGGAAAAGTGTTTTGTTTTTACAAAAACTGAAAATTTTCAAAAACTGTGTGTCCTGTTTTGGCGACTCAGTCACGGGTCAGTCAAGTCGCGTGCCACAGTCGCGAGATCGCGGGTCAGTTTTAGCGACTTGTTCGCGAGTGGAAGGTCCAGTCGCGAGGGGTACTCAGAAATTTTCGCGGCTCAGCTCGTGACTCCCTCACGAGTGAGACTTCCAGTTGCAAAAAACACTTAGAAAATTTTTCGAAAACTTTCAGCTTGAAGTGTTTTGGCTGGTGTATCTGGTGACTATCTGGCGACTTACCTCAATCGCGAAAAACGCGTGTTTTGCACAGTAAGGGCAGTTTTTAAAATCTTTTTCAGTTTTCCCTCGAACTTTTTGTGACTGTTCATTTTCTCTCTCAACTGTTCTTACCCAAACACTCTGTGTCTCCACTTTCGAACTCCATTGCTGCTTCATTTTCGTCTCAAAATCATTAAGAAAAGGTATGGGTTTTCTTTCTCACACTTAGTATTTCTTGATTTTGAGTTTTTCCCTCTTGAATATTTGCATTGTTTTTCTGATTTGAGTTGGGTTTATGTTTCGGTTAGTGTTCTTTGTCTGTGCTTAGCTAGTAAAAGCTCTTGATTTTTTTTGAACTTGTTTAGGTTGCTAAATTTGTTCTTCATCATGTGACTCTCTCTTAGCTTAGAGTCTGTTATCTGTCTTATACCTATCTTGTCTGATCTCATTTTGATGAGTTGTTTCAAAATGTTCATGTTTTGTTAATTGGGTTTTATTGATTTAAATTTTGTGTGTCTGCATCTGTCTTGAGTTTTCTGGGTCATTTCATACTCATCAAACTATATGTCTCATTGACATATGTTTGTCCTTTGGGTGATGTGAGTCTCTGTACCATTAGTACTCTTATGCAAAATGTTAGTTGTTCTTGTGTATCTACCTTTGGGTACATTCAACTGTGTTGTTGGTTTAAGTTATGAGGCTTTTTTGTTATTATTATCTTTATCACTAACAAAGTACTGATTTGTTCTACACATGTATTGTACTTTGTTGTTGTGGCCTTTTCTGATTGTTCACAGATGGCTCCTTCATCCCCAAAGAAGAAAACTCCTGCCAAAAGGGCAGATAAGAGAATGAAAATGGACCCAAATCTGTTTAGGTCTATTTCCCATTTTGAGAGATACAAGGACTTCTTCTTAAAGGCAGGAATCATACAAGAAAGGTTTGTGGATTTAGGGGATTTGAGAGACATCTTTATCCCCAGTTGTTTTGAAGGGAGAGGATGGGAAAGACTGCTAAGTGATTTCCTAGCTGTATGTGAACCTCTGGTTAGGGAGTTTTACTCTAATGCTGTGATCAGGGAAGATGAGCTGAGCTACTGGGTTAGAGGTACAGAATTCACCTTAGATGCACATGACATTGATGATGTACTAGGTCTTGAGGGGTTAGAAGATCATGAGTTTGTCAACTATAAGGATAGGATGCTGTCTATTGAAACTATACAACAGAGGATAGGTGGACAAAGAGAAGGGAAATGTCTGAATACCACAGCCTTTCCAGTGGATATGAGGTGTCTGACTATTATCATGATGTTTAACCTATATCCCATAAGGAAGTTGACTACAATTAACAATGCGAGAACAATCTTTCTGATGGAGCTTAAGGAAAAGACATTCATTGATATCAGTTCCCACATATTTGATACAATTGTGGATGAGACTAGAACCACTTCTAGGCCTAAACTGATCTTCCCTAGTCTGCTCATGAGGATTTTCAGAAAGAAGGGTGTTGCAATCCCTCGAGACATCAGTCCCATGTCTATACCTTCAGCAATTAACAAACAAACTCTCAAAAGGATAAGTGTTCGTCTTCCAAGTGAAGAAGATGAAGGTGATGAAGGAGAGGGTGTTCCAATGGAGACTGAGGCAGAGGCAGCAGGCCAGGCATCAACTTCAACACCCAGAAGGAGTGGCAAGAGGACTAGAGCTTCAACTTCTTCAACTGTACCTCAAGATGCATTTCAGGTCATCCTGGATAGACTTGATGGACTCAGGGAGGTCCAGACAGAGCAGTCTGAGAGGATCGCAGCCATGTAGGACCAGTTGGATATTCTCTTTGCAAAATTTGACAGCTTCACCACACATCATGGGTAGTGACCTTTTGGCCATTCCGGTCAAAAAGGGGGAGAAATTTTTGAGGGGGAGCACTATGTTGAGGGGGAGCAATAAAAAACATTGTCTATCTTGCTTATTTTATCTAATGTTCTGAATAATTTGTTGTTTTTATGAGTTTGATACACTGTAGCTTTGGTGTATGTTTGTTTCTAACTCATAACACATGGATGTTTTTTTTTTAAAACTTGGTTTTGGTTTACTCTTTATATATATATATATATATATATATATATATATATATATTGTTGATGCTTTTCAGTATTTAATGTGTTTTGTACCCATGCTGCTTTTGTAAGCTTTTAGGATTATCTGTAGGCTTTATGATTTGTACCATGCTTTATACAGCCTTTATGCTTTGTTAAATTAGTACTTCTAACTAAATGTCACGCATTTTCTTTTTAAGTACTGTCACTCTTGTGCCCTTGTAGGATTATTCCTAGATGCATATACTTAGTGTATTATGCATTGGTTGAGTGTTGGGCATACAAGTAACTTGCATTGTTCTTGTTAGCTTGTATGTCCAAGTGTTCATTCCAAGTGTGAACGAGCATTGTGGTCACTACCTTGTAGTGATTATTTTTTTGATCAAGCCATGGTTTGTTTCTTAACTCCATCTTTGCTTGATCTCTTTATGCCTGTTTCATATGCATTTCATGTTTTCTGCATACAATGATCATGGTGTATTGTTGTGTTTCAGGAGTTTCATGTTCATATGATTCAAGTGCTTCACAGTTTCTTGAATTAGGTGTGAGTGAGTTTTGCTCAACTGTTCCCAACTCACGTGTTAAGTCTATAGTTTGTTTTAGGGTTTTGTCACGGAATAGCCAAAGGGGGAGATTGTAAGGTTGAATTTAATCAACCATCTAGTTGGCTTTATTCCGTGCCAAATTTGCTTGTATTTTAGCAATTAGTAACCCTGTATTTAGGTGGGTTTGTTGTAAGGGTAGTGAGTGAGATAGAGTGTTGAATGCTCAAGAGTGTGCAAGAAAACAGATTCTCGCGGCTGGATCTCGCGGGTGACTCGCGGCTGCAAGCCGCCAAAAGCAGCACACGTGCCAAGCATGCCAGAAGTTGAAGCGTCATGCTAGCTGGAGCACTACAGGACAAAATAGAACAACTGGTCGTTTTGTTATCTCGCGGCTGGATCTCGCGACTCAGTCAAGCCGCGAGCCAGCCCTGTTTTGAAAAACCTGACGTTTCACATTCCATTCTCACCCTAGTATAAATACCCCTTATACCCATGAAAGAAAGAGAGCTTCTAGAGAGAATTTTGAGAGAGAAACCCTAGAATAAAACAAGATTGATTCATCTACAATCTTTACATAAGAGACTTTTCAAATTTCTCAACTCTCTTCCTCTCCATTGTTAAATCCTTGAGAGGCATTTTACCAAAACCTTTTCTCACCATATCCATTACTGTGAGAGGGCTGTTTGGTGTTCTGGGAAGCAGTTAAGAAGGAATCAATTTACATTGGTTGATGTTATGGTCAAGTAGCGGAATCCGGGAAGCTAGAAAAGAAATAGGTTCGGCGCAACCTCGTTATAGCAAGAAGCTTGGAGGGCTTAGGTACACTGGGTAGATTAGGCTTGGAGGGTTTAGGTACACTGGGTAGATTAGGCTTGGAGGGTCTATTGCTGTTCATGTATCCCAACTACATTTTCTAGTGGATTGTTTACCACTTGGAGGGCGGCGGAGAGGTTTTACGCCGAGGGCTTCGGTTTCCTCTTCGATAACACATCGTGTGTTGTCCTTGTGTTTGCATCTCTCTTCCCTTTATCTTTGCCTTTTATTTTCTACTGTGGCTGTGATTTTAATTGGCTTAGATTGTTTACCAATTCTGTATTAAGCTTTTGTTCATGTTCCGCACATTAATTGTTTGATATAAAGCTTGAATTGGTAATTTGTAAATTGGGGGTCTAAACGTTCAAGGGTGTTTTTACACTATTTGAACTCTCAAAATCTAATCGTGTAGGTTGGGTAAGTTACTTAGATTGGAAATTTTGTCAACATGATTCCCACACAATTCGAGTTCAGAAAAAGAAAAAGAAAACAAATCAAGTTATCAACCCATGTAAAACAATTCAAACAATTCAAATCGTTGGGTTAGATCGGTCCATTGGAATGGTGGATGCACAACCCTTAGTGAAAACATTTTGGAAATGAGAGAGAGAGAGAGAGAGAGAGAGAGACCTTTTGCGTGTGATTGTTGCCCCATTCCACAGCAAACTTGAGAGAGGTGCACTTGCTATTGTCCCTAATGGGCCAGTAGTGCTCCAATGGCGCCATTCCTCTAATGAAGAAATCATAATAATGAGGCCTTATGAGCAATGTCATTGAGTCACATGCTAAAATGTACTTCTCACTTACAGACCATGCCCATCCCTCTATATAAATCTTATATCTGGCACAAAGCACACTTTTCTCAATTAAAAAGAGGAAAAAAGAGAATAGTTCAAATGGAAATAAAATTGTTCTTTGATTTTGTTTTTATAACTACCTATGAGTGCATTGATCTTCTAAATTTGATTGTTTGTAACCTTGTTTAGATTCTTGCACCCATTCCTGAAATTAGTGCGCATCAAATTTTTTTGCAACATATATATGTAGGAGAATGATCAACATCTGTGAGTAAGCAAGAAGAATGTATATTAACTTGTATATATAGGTGAGTGTTCCAGTCATCTTTGTCTGAGACGTTGCACTTCAAAAGGTCATTTCTAGTTGGAGCCACACTTGGATTCCCTCTCCAATAAGCATAGGGTACTCTATCCTTCCATTTGGTTTTTGTGTTACCTTGTTTTATGTCCTCCAACACACTTTTCCATGGCTTTATATTGATCTCAGCCCTAACAAAATTAAGTCATACCTATGTAAAATTTCTCCCCAAAAATTGCCCTCTTAAATTATCTTATTCTCTTTATCACTTGGTATATTATTAGGTTCAAGAAATAACATTTAAACCATGAAATGAAGATGATCATATTTCAAACTCGACTAATGGCAATCGAAAGGTAAGCACGATTGATTTACATACCAGCCCCAAAAAGACCAATCAGGAAACACAATATCCAAACTCGACCAATCCGAACAGTAGCGAAACAATGGAGGTGGGCCCGAATTTGGGCCCCGAAAGTCGTTCGATGGGACGACAGGTCGATCATCACAATCAAACATGAGTTCCAAGTCAGGCAATCTCCCAGGGTACAACCTTAGCAGCTGCAAAATGCCCCACAAGCTGAACATGTCTCTTGTCTGTATCGACTCCCTATATTTCTCTACGTAGGCCTTACCTTTCACGATCACAAGCCTGAAATGCGCGGTCTTGCGAGCCCGCTCCACCATTTTTCTCGTGATTCCTGTGTGCTTCCAGTGCCGTAGATCTTCGTGGATCCAACGGAAGTACGATGGGCACGTTCTGTTTGATGATGATGATATTGGACGGTCAGGATTGTGTGTTGTTGTGGGGTAGTAGTTTTTTGGGCAGGTCTGTTTTTTGTTTCCTTTTGTGCATTTCAGTGGGAATTCTTGCTCTTTTGGTGATTTTTCTGTTGTTCTTTGGATTCGTTTGTCACTGTGAGTAGTACCTGAAAGTATAGACTGCAAAGCGCATATAAATATGATGATAATTTTATTATTAAAATCTTATAAAATGCAGTAACAATGAATATGATTAATGCGAGATCAACAATATAAAAAATATTAATGAACTAACAATTTATATATTATTATTATCATTACTATTAGTTGTGCTATTATTCCTTATCTAAACTCTTTCTTTAGGCAGGTGTAATGTGAAATATTAGTATTAAAATGAGTCTTGTAAGTTAAATAATTAGTATCTTCTGGTATTTTTAACGGACATGTCTAGTGTTCAATCCATTTCTCCTCTAAACTTTCAAATTATCAAATAGTAATAGAAATCATGAGTCATGACCCTCACCTACTGTTTTGATAATGATCTAAAAAAAAAAAAAATCAATCAGTGCTAAGATGACAATTGACAGGGATGAGAACGTATAGCACATGAAGGGCAATTGGGCCGTGATGGTGAGAAATTATACAGTCCTCATGGTGGACCACATCATTTGTCCACCATTCCAGTAAAAGACTCTCACTTATTTAAAATTGTTGAGTCAATATTTAGTTTTTATTTAAAACTCTACAATTTTAAATAAATGGAAGTCTTTTACTAGAATGATGGATCGCATCATTTGTCCGACCTTATAATTTCTCGTGATCTAAGGGTTGGAAAATTTTGAATTTAATGCATGGGGAGCATATTACTTTTTTTTTTTTTCTTGAGAAACAGGGAGCATATTACTTTCAAAAGTTGACAATACGAGCCCATTGAATAGGCTTGAACGTATTGCACACGAAGGGCAATTGAGCCGTGGTCTAAGGGTTAGAAAATTTTGAATTTAATGCAGGGGAGCATATCACTTTCAAATGTTGACAATGCAATCCCATTGAATAGGCTTGAACCCAATAAAGAAGATGACCTAATTAGGGAACAAGTTTCATGATGCAGTAAGTTTTCTACCACAACAATTTTCATAACTTTGGTCACAACTTGCTTATGTGGCAAGACGTAAGTGATGGAAAAAAATGGTGAGTCCACAATTTCATCGCTTACAAGTCGCCACTTGAACAAGTGACAAAATTGTGGAAATAGTTGTGATACTAGACTTACTCCTTGACGCATAATATGTTATATATTTCATATTATATCATATAATACAAATTAAGTTTTAGAAGTCAAGGTTCTTGTGGGGGTGAAAGGCCAGGGAGCCTATATCTATGTATACATTGGGCCAGGGGCCCAATCCGAGGATGTTAAGCAACCCGAGGACAAGTAAACACTTTCAGAAGGGTCTGTGTTAGTAAGTGAAGAAATGAAATCCGATTAGAGCCACCCCGGGGGTGGTCCGAGGAAGAACCCCTCCTTGGCTGGGCAAGGCCGAGGACAGAGGGTACGGTCTACCATCAAAAGCAACATTTTGGACCATTCCATGGAAGATGATAGGTATTAAGAAGGAACAAGACAAAGGAAGGCCTTGAAATATCTAAGAGAAAGCTGCTACCATCGCATTGAATGCTCTGTAGCTAACTGAATCGTGTTTTCAGCCTTACAGCTACTCCCAAAGATTTTAGGGAGGGGCTGATGGGACAAGTATCAGCACTATCAATCTAAATCTACATGTGGACGGTGGAAATGAAAGAAGGAGGATAGTATAAAATGGAGGAGAAACCCTGATAGTAGGGGATCTAACAATAAAAGAGAAAAACACCATAGCAACTTGGGAACCAGACCTGTAACAAAGCTTTAAGACCAATATTTAAGAATTGGTCTCCTCAGACCAATCCAATGACGTTTTTCCTTAATAAACTTCTGTTATCTTTTTCTCTTTGTCATCAAAATCTATTAGTCTGTTATCTGATTCACTAAAGCCCAGTTTTCTAACCCATTCTCTACAAATTTATTGTTTTTGGCTTTTTTGGGCTTAAGTTCATATACCCGTTGGGCTAGGAGCTTAAATCAGGTCCCTACAATTCTCTATCCATGAATTACCCCATAAACATCATGAATTGATAATAAATATCCCACAAACCTCATGAATTGATAATGTGATAGTTTATTCAAGTTCCAATAAATTATTCTTCTCCAAAAAAAAAAAAAAAAAAAGTTCCAATAAATTGAAATGGAAAATGCTAAATATTCGACAAGTTTTACTATATAAAACTTACAAACTAATGTGGAAATGAATGTGATTAGTAGGCTTCAATCATCTCATAAATAAATATTTGAAGTGCCTTTTTGTGATTGATGACGCATTAATTTGAAAGCTCAATGTAGAAAAACTTGTAGTACTCGAAGCACTACTCGATTGAAATTCTATTCCAACTAAAACTCTAGTAACAAAAATTTCAAGAAATTTAAAATTAAAATTTTTATTTATTTGATAATTGATCTTACAAATTGTGGTAACAATGAATATGATTAATACAGGATGAAGAATATAAAAAATAATAATGAACTAAACTAAGAATTTATAGATTATTATTATCATTACTATTAGTTATGCTATTATTAATGATCTAAACTCTTTCTTCTTTTTTGATAGGATCTAAACTCTTTCTTTAGGCAGGTGTATTGTGTACCTACACAATTCGTTATTAACTGAAGTGAAATATTAGTAAGAGCATTCTCATCAGATGTTTCAAAAAAAATGCCATTTTGACACACCAAAAACCCACTTTATCATTTTAGAACATCATTTTACAACATACCATTTATCAGATGTTCTATACTTTAATTCTATACATTAAAATAATATTTCCTACACATTAAATAATATTAAACAAATTCCAACAGATTAAACTACAATCACAATCAACCTCCACAAACCACCAACGGCAACGGCAAATCACCACCAACGGCAAATCAACCTCCACAAACTACAACAAATTCCAGCCCAAATCAAAATCACTGGATCTCCAACAAATTCCAAATCAAAAAACCTCAACAAAAAAGAAAAGAAAAAGAAACTCAAAATCTTCAACAAACACTGCCGGACCACTACAGCCACAAACACCGCCGCCGACTACAGCCACAAACATTGCCGGCCCAAAACTCAACCAACCACCGCCACAACCACGACACCACCACCGGCCCAAAATCCCAACCCAACCGATCAATCAATGACCCAAAACCCACACATCAAAACCCACTACAGCCACAACACCGCCGCCCACTACAGCCACAAACATCGCCGGCCCAAAGCTCAACCAACCATCGCCACAACCACGACTCCACCACCGGCCCAAAATCCCAACCCAACCGATCAATCAATGACCCAAAACCCATACATCAAAACCCACTACAGCCATAACACCGCCGCCCACTACTGCCACAAACATTGCCGGCCCAAAACTCAACCAACCACCGCCACAACCACCGGCCCAAAATCCCAACCCAACCGATCAATCAATGACCCAAAACCCACACATCGAAACCCATCCCAAATATCACACCCATGACCCGATTAAGAGATCTAAAGGTCGGCGGCAAGGGTTGTGGAGGTCGGCGATGAGAGCTGTGGAGGTTGACGGCGAGGTGAGGCGGCAAGAGATCTTGAGCAAAGATGAGAGAGATCTTGAGCAGGGAGGACTGAGAGAGAAGAGATAGAGAGTGACGGAGAGAGAACGATGAATAAAAAAATAATATACAGAAATAGCATTTTCATCCGTACGCTCTCAAAAATGAGAGCGTACTGTAGCATGTTCTATAATTTTAGCACATTTAGCATACCTGATGAGGGCCTGTTTTTGTGTTTGGTGTGTCAAATGTGCCAAATATTTGACATTTGACACATTTGAGAGACCTGATGATAGTGCTCTAATAAAATCAGGCCAAGATTCAATAGGTTAAATAGTTAGTATTTTTCCGGTGGGCTGTTGTTGTGGATTAGTTTGAATCTTTTGGTAGTATAAATTGAAATTGGTCCAAGAATTGTGCTTGGTTGGGTTACTGAAGATTATAACAGTAATATAGAACATGTTTGTCATATAATGGATTGCAGGACTCTTATTAACCAAATTTCTCAACTAAAGATGAGTCATTATTTTCATGAAGCTAACAAGTGCATTGATGCTATGGCTAGAAGAGGTGGTGGTTTTGATCAGGACTTTATGCTTTTTGATAGCCTATCTGTGGACTTATGTATGTTGTTGTATTATGATAACTCGGGGTTGTACTATGAAAGGATATATCCTCTGAATTCTGATGTCATTGTTTCTGTTTAGTTTATGAAAGTTTGATGTTTACCAAAAAAAAGTATTTTTTGGTGTTTCCAATGGATCAATCTAGAGTTCAAATCCTCCTCTCTCTTAAACTATCTAATTATCAAAAAGTAATAGAAATCGTGAACCACTCCCTCACCTACTATCTTGATTATGATCTTTAAAAAAAAAAATCACAGTACTGCTAAGATGACAAGGATGAGAACGTGTAGCACAGAAGGGCTATTGGGCCGTGGCCTAGGAGTTTGAAAATTTTGAGTTTGATGCAAAGGGAGCACATCACTTTCAAATTTTGACAATGAAAGCCCATTGAATAGGCTTGAACCCCAAGAAGATGACCCAAATTAGGGAACAAGTTTCCTAACGCATGATATGTTAGATATCTCATATAATAAAATTTGAGTTTTAGAAGTTATGGTTTTCTCTAGCCATGAAATACCCCATAAACCTCATGATTTAAGAATGTGAGTTTTTTCAAGATCCAATCAATTGAAATGGAAAATGATAAAGGTGTGACAAGTTTTACTACATAAAACTTATAAACTATTGTAATAATGAATGTAATTAGTGGACTCCAATCACCTAATGAATGAATATTTAAAATGTCTCTTTGTGATTAATGACGCATTAATTTGTAAGCTCAAGTAGTAAAACTTGTAGTACTCCAAAGCTTGATTGAAATTTTATTCCAACTATAACTCTAGTACCAAAAATTTCAAAATTTTAAAATTAAAATTTTTATTTATTTGATAATCAGTCTTACCATATTAAAACTTAGGCACTAAATTCAATAATATTAGTAAAATGTTTTATTTCATTTACATATATATTTTAATAAATCCATGCATGAAACGAGAATACTTTTAGTTAATCTAAAATTTTAGTAGACGAATTCATAGCCAAAAAAAAAAAGAAAAAAAAAAAACTAAATTTGAGAAAAAAAAAATCCAACTTCAAGATTAATTTCTTTAAAAAATATTTATTTTCCTAAATTCGAAGGTTGGATTCAAGGCTTTTGTGGGAATATAAGCACGAGGATCTTAGAATAAAAATTTTAAGGATCTTAGAATTTGGAAACTTTAATGGAATTGTTTTTAAGATGAAGAAAATAAGCACGAGGATCGTAGTCTTGCTCGTAAGCAATACAGGATAAAAATACCCCTAAAAAACAAAAACAAGAAGAAAAAGCAATATTGTAGGCTTGATAAGACAAAAGTGATTGCCTTAACCGATTTTTTCGTAATTCCATTGCAAGTTTTTTTGTTACCCAAATAGAATGGTAGGTCGACTGTGTAGTCTGTGTAAGTTCAGTTGCTATATGGCTGATGACAAAATACTGTAAGGATTAAAGAATATATAAGAATAAAGACTTACAATATCAATCCAGCCTAGAAATACCAAAGCACTGACAAGGAGGAAGAAGATGAAGACCACGCTAGCTGTTGCAACTTTCTTCTTCACTGATAGCCAACAAGTTCCCCTGTGATAGAACATATTGAGTTTGTTTCTCATTATTTCTTTTCATGGGGCTTTTGTTGGCCTTCTTTAAAAACCTGCAAAACAAGAGCCTTGCCTTCCAAACTGTTGACTATTGATGTTACCTATTGGTATAGTAGGTCTGCTGGACTTTCGGAATTTTCTTTTTTGAAAAAGACTTTTGGAAATTTTCGAGCCTACTACCTTCACAATATAGAGTCTGATCTAATCTAATCTAATCCAATCTAACATAGGTTTGCTGAGTTATGGCGGATCGCCTTAAGGAGTATAGGCCAGAGTATCTGATTCCAAAATATTACATAAATCAGCAGAGCTAGGATAATCTAAAATAACAAAATCAGAAAGACAGGAACAGCCTTCCATAGCAAGCTTGTCTGCGCATCTAATTCAATGTTATTTTACTTTTCAACTAACAAGCCAATTGCTCTCCCCAACACCACAGACTACAACTGAAGTAGCAGTCATACGTAAAAAGTTAAATTCCAATCCCTCCGGCCCATCGGCTTCTTAGCAGAAGATTTTGGACTAGGGCCGGTGCATTGGGTATTTGATAAAAGGGTGATTACAGTAAATCTTCCTGTGATTTGACTGAATTCACGTTGCATATACATGATTTGAAAGTTGAAACTTTACTTACCTAAAGATTCACTCCATTTGTCTCATGTAACCCACATTTATTAAAAATTTGGCTATAACTCCCCCTAAAAAATTAACATGACTATATATTTTGAAAATTCAATCGTTGCAGTGTAAGTTCTTTATATCCTTACCACGCATGTCAAATTTTATGTCAATCAAATACTATTTACTATTCAATCTATAAACTTATATTTTATGCATAATTTTAGACTACAAAAAATTGAAATTTAAATATTTGATTGATGGCATATTTATTAATCTTTGATATTCTAGAAATTTTGCAAGCATGAAGAATATAAGAAGAAAATTTAATTAATCCAACAGTGAATTTGTTAAAATTCATGTCCAATAAGAAGATATTGGGTGGAGTTGTAGCCTTAGGTTAGAACTAATTTTGTAGCTAAATTATTTCATTTCTTCTTATATCCTTCATGTTTGCAAAATTTCTAAAACATCAAAGATTAATAACTATGTCATCAGTCAAACGTTTAGATTTTAATTTTTTGTAGTCTAAAATTATACATAAAACATAAGTTTATGAATTGAATAGTAAATATTAAATTACATCCGATTGACATGAAATTTTATGTGTTTTAACAACATAAAGAACATGCAATCAAATGATTAGATTTTTAAAATATGTAATCATGTTAATTTTAGTGGGATTTGTAGCCTTAGGCTACAACTAAATTTGAAGTCAGCCTTTGTCCAAGAAAAGAATATAATCTAATGATGAATTTGTCAAAATTCACATCTAATAACAAAATATTGACTTGAGCTATTAGCTACAACCATGATTGTCAAAATCGGGATCCTATGTAAGATCGTTGTAGGTAGGAGGATCGTGAATCGTAGGATCGGATCGTGAATCGTAAGATCCTACATTATTTGAAAAAAAAAAAAAAAAACAAATTGGTATGTTAAATAATCACATAAATTATACATTCATAAAAACCAAAAATTTGCATCCATTTAAGGTAATTACCATACATCATTACATCCATTTGTAAGCATCATTTAAAGATGCCAAAAACCTTAAAACGTGACACTCTATTGGAATGTTATTTTTTATTTGAGTTCAACTAACACTCTATCTCTCTACATTAGAATAACAAAACTTGGTCTATTGGGATATTATTTTTTATTTGGGTCAAACTAAGTCTTTTGTCAAAATAAAAAAGATTACAAGAAACCAGGATTATTTGGAATTATCAGAATCGTACGATCTTGAACAATCGCTAAGATCTTTGAAAGATTCAGATCGTTTTGGGTAGGTAAGATCATAAAATCGTAGGATTCAGATCGGGATTTTGATAACCATAGCTACAACCAATAAATGACTTTCCCTTATGAGTTGGCAAAAAGTACTTTATGAATGTTAGATTGTTAGTGGCCAATAATTTTATTATTCAACTATAAATCATTGGTTTTCAACGTTACCTTAATTGGCTGAAGTTATTGTTATTAAAACAAATTTGACCACTAAACCAGTTATGATATTTCCATTTACATAATTCAATGCATTTGTCATAGCATTTATCTATCCATCTACCATATACCTTTAGCCATTAAATTAAGAATCCGAATTTGATAAAAATGTGGTATAAAATCCATTTTTTACACTATCCAATAAGAGATTGCCACATCAACTTTTTACTTAAAACTTAATACATCCTATCACATATAATAACATATCTATAAACTCACAATTGAGTTGGATTTTCAAATGAGTATTAGAATTGATGGGTCAGGCTTAGGTCCAGTGTCCATTAGTACTGGACCTATTGAGATGATGAATGTGTCCACTTTTAGACATGTGTCACCATCTGACTAGGTCCAGTGCACTAGATGCATTGGACCTAAACCAAGTCATTCTGATTGTGTGTGATTGTGTCTAGTTTTTAATATGTAATATAATGATGTGACATGTTGGGATTGGAGGGTGTAAAACTTGGGTTTTACATCACATCCTTATAGAATTTAATCTCTTTGTTATTGAAGATAAATAGATTATTCCCATTAAAAAAAAAAAGAAAAAAGAAAAAAAAAAGAATAGATTATAGACCTCCATAAGCGGCTAATTGGGTGTGTACATTTAAATATTTGAAAGAAACATTAAAGAACGTGGAAATCCATATATTAATCTAGAAATCTATTTTCCCTTTTTTTTTAAAGCATATTTACAATTATCTTGTACTTGCCTTCAATCCAAATGCACCACTAAAAAAATATTGGGTATACACATAGTCATAGAAGTGAAAGTTCCACACACAAAAAATAAAGGGTAAATTGCAAATTTCACCTCTAAAATTTGAGCGTATTTGGATTTTACACTTTAAAATTTTAGAATTTGGATTTTACCTCCTGAAATTTAGAAGTGTTTGGATTTTACTCCCTAAAGTTTTGGAGTGTTTGGATTTTACATTCTATAGTTTCAGAATTTAGGGGTGTAAAATCCAAACACTTCCAAACTTTAGGGAGTAAAATCCAAACACCCCAAATTTCAAGAAGTAAAATCTAAATTCTAAAACTTTAGAGTGTAAAATCCAAACATCCCTAAACTTTAGGGGTGTAATTTACAATTAATCCAAAAATAAATAAATAAAGAAGTTGAGAATTTTTTTTTAATAGATATGATAGGTGTAAGGACCAGATTTGAGTCCTTAGACCAAAAGATGGATGAACTTAGGCCCAAAAAGCCCAAAACAATGAATTTATAGAGAGTGGATTGGAAAATTGGGCTAAAATGAATTGGATAACAAATAAAGTGGATTCAAATGACAAGAATAAGGTAGTTAGATTGATTTAAACTAAAGAAAATCGTCCTCGGCACAATCCGAGAAGATCAGTTCTTATATATTTCTCACAAGTTGATTACAAATTTGATTCCTGATTGCTACAGTGTTTCTCTCTTGATTTCTCAATCTCCTTGTTTCATTACTTTCTTCTCCTTTTATACTCTCTTCCCTTTCATCTTTACCTTCCACATGCAGACCAGATGGTTGGTGTTTGATACTTGTCCCATCAGCACCTTCTTAAAGTCTTTATGTAGTAGTTGTAAAGCTGAAAACCACTGTTTAGATATCATCTCCATATTAATGCAGTCAGAGTGTTAGCTGCAAGGCATTTAATGCGGTGGTAGCAGCTTTTTCCTTAGATATTTTAGGACTCCCCTCTATCCTTTGTTTCTGTAATGCTTATCCGTACCAACAAAACTTCTTGGAACATTCCCCTGGACAGCAGACCATCTCTACAGACCTCAACTTTGGTTAGCCGAGGAGGCATTCATCCTCGGCCCAACCTCCTGGCCCATTATGATCAAAACTAACTTCTTCATTTACTAACATGGGCTCCCTTGACAATGTTTACTCCTCCTCGAACAACCCCTTGTCCTCGACTTGGGCCTCAGGCCCAATATATACATAGATAATGAGCTCCTAGGCCCAATACCCCTACAATAGGATTTGAATAAATAACACTGGCTTTATAATAATTGCTTCCATCATCATGCCAAGATATATATCAATTGGTTTACTCTTTCTAGATTGTCACCCCCTTTAGGCTGTTTAGATAATCTGCTACCAATGCACTAAAGTCTAAACAACATGAATGCATGAAACAAACATGGAAAATATATAAGTAGACACGATAAGATGTAAGTTTAATAAGGTATTAATTCTCAAATATAATTCATTAATGAGTTAACATTTATGGTAAAAAAAAAAATTAACTTAGATAATTAATGGAGAAGTAAATTATAAATATTATTATGATAACTAAACCTAGCCTCATCACAAATTTAGAATTGATATTACTCAAATAATTGATAGGCACATTCGAATACATGACCATATATTCTCAAAAAAAGAAAAAGAAAAGAAAAGAATACATAGCTATATAAATTGTATTTTGATATAATCTCAAATTCTCACAAGAAAAAACTACCAAAATGTATCAACTAATTTGGATGGATTATAAAATGTGTGCTCGGACAAATTTGTTTTTCCTCAATTTTCAATCATTTTCTTTTTTCTCTTGTCAACCAAATAGACACTACAAGACACTTGATATGTTTTGACTCATGTTTTTTGAAGGTTTACAAAACACCCTGGAAATAAAAACACGCTTTATATAAAGCAACCATATTTCATGGGTCACAATTTTTCAGAAGAATTGTCAAAATAAATTGCTCCATACAACCACTATTTTAAAAAATAAAGATAAAGATAAAGATAAAGATAAAACAATTGCTTCAAGGTTGCATAGGTGTCAAAATTTTTGTTTGAGGGTAATGTAGGCCTTCAAAATTTCTTTTTCAAGGGAATTTGTTTCAAAGGTTATCAAGGGTTATCCAGAGCCTCAAAATAATATTTTTTGAGGGCCTTTCATACTTTTTCCATGGGTTTTGGCCCTAACAAACAAACAAACAAACAAACAAACCAAAAAAAAAAAAAACCAACTTTTTTGTGGCGAGAAGAAGCTACATTTCCTTCCTAGGCTTCCTTTTCTTTCATCTTTTGCCCATTCCAAACTCAATGTAAGAATGACGGAGGGAATTTGCAGAGTAGCAGTGTGAGGGGGTTTTATATAGTAAGTTAGCCAACCTTTGAAATAATAAAGTAAAATAGCATCTCGAGTTTTAGAAACTCAAAATCTAATTAAAAATCGAGTTTTAGAAACTCGCTTTGGACTTGCTGTGAACTTGCTGACTTGGATTAAAAAGTCCACGTAGATCTCGAGTCTTAAAGACTCGATTTCTACATAGAAAAAACCGAGTCTTTAAGACTCGATATTTAATTAACATAACTCTATAGAACTCGAGTCTATAAGACTCGAGTTCTCGTAGGAATAATTTTAGACACTCTACATTGAAACATACACTGAAACATACAATGAAGTGCACATAGCCTCCATGTACTGATCTTTAAAGAGTGAAAAAAACCAAGGATTTTAACAACTGAAATGCTAATCCAGAAGCATAAAGTCACAGTTGTCTTCTTGTGTACAGAATGCATGATAGTTCAAACCAAGTCTACATCATCACAAACTAGTCATGTGAATGATAGATGCAATGGAATATTCGTGTACACAATAAAAATGATTTTAACAAATTACAAATTTTCAATATAGAAAAAATGATTTTCATGATATACATAATTCCTTTTTGAAAAGTCAGTTTTATTGAAAGTAATGAGAGTCAAATATTAGAAAGGGTTAATCTTGTTAACCAATTCAGAACATAAATATTAAGAGGAAGAAGGGGGGGGGGGGGGGGGGGGGGTGTGAATGAAGCATAAATTGGGAACAGGATCAATTTAGAGGTTGATGTTTCTGCTAGACCTCGAGCCCAGCATAAATCAAGTGTACATGGGAATCAATAAACCCAGGAACCACAACTTTTCCTCCAAAATCTAACTCTTCAGTCCCATCTCCTGCCAACTCCTGCATTCATATGATTAATGCATGAGAAGGACACTTTTACAACTTACAGGCACCAAAAAGTATCTAGGAATCAATTTTATTGAATAACTAACAAAGTAACAATGACATCCATTTACTCTTTTTTCTACCACATCACATTTTGGTGGGCTTATTATTCCTCATGTTTTCATTTCTTTTCTCTATTCCGTCACAAACCAAACATTGGGAAAAGAAGAGGATTCAACATAGGAGTATTTGCATCAATTAAAACACAAACAGACACACAATCACATGGGCTTCATATTTTAGAAATTTAAATTCGGTATAAGAGAATGATGATGATGAAGAACATAACAACACACACACACACAAAAGCATGGTTCATATTTATAGAAATTAACAAATGGGTACATGAGAATGATGGTGAAAATGAAGAACCTGGATAACACACACAAACACATGTGCTTAATATATTTTAGAAATTAGCAACTGGGTATAAGCAAATGATGATTATGATGAAGAACTTGCACACCACACGCACACACACACAAGCACATATGGTGCATATTTTTAGAAATTAGCAAATGGGGCTACTAAAAAATGGTGTGAAGAACCTGGAAAACACACACACGCTTCATATTTTTAGAAAATAGCAACTGGGTATAAGAGAATGACACTTTTTATGAAGAAGAACCTGAATAAAACACACACACACACATATTCTTCATAGTTTTATTAAATTCAATAAATGGGTATTATTATAATAAGAGAAAGAAGAAGCAGAACCTGAACAAAGGAGAAGTTACCAAGTCTGAGAATCCTGCCATTGTGAATGGCCATAGAATCAGCAAAAGGAAGAGACTCATCGCTTGTGTATATCACACCATTCCTCACCACCAAGTCTGCTATCAGAGACGATGAAGACAGTGGAGAAGATGGTATTGGTATCCACCACCAAGAATTCAAATTCAAACTCAACCAATCTGCCAAAACAAAAAAAAAAAGAAATGCAATTTTTAACATAAACAAAGTGTTAAGAATAGCAATGACTGTGGAAACGAAAAACTTACAGGTGGGGTTGAAAAGAGGAAGAGAGAATAAGATGGCCAAAACGACCACAATTGAAGCTGAAATGAGAGTGTAGAGGTTCATTGAGAGTGTAGAGTGTTAGGTTCTAAATGTTTAGAACAATTGGCAAATCGTGAACACAAACTTGTCTAGATATAGATCTTAGAGTCTATAGGTATTATTAGACAATGCTCAAGGTGATTCAAGTCAAGATTCAAGAACATACAAGCTGCAGGAAGATGATTTCATAATCTGTCTGGTTCGACCGATCGAAAGACAGGCTCGACCGATCGAAAGTCGTATCTGCAGAATTTTAATTAAGCCCAAACAGCAGTTCAAGCCCATTTAGGATTAGGGTTTCTAATCTACTTTTCCCAGTATATAAAGGAAACCCTAAGCACGTTTTTATAAGATTTTTCAGAGAGAAAAGAGTGTGCCTCTTTTGTATTTAAGGTTTTGTTCCTAAAAAGCTCTCTTATGTCTTCTACCGGTCTATTCCTTGAAGAATCTCAAGATCCGGTATTGTAGAAGTTGCTGCCTTCTCTAGTCATCAAAGGTGCTGATGATCTAAACCTTCAAGGGTGGTCTTGGAGTCACAAACAGGAGAGTTTGTGTTGCTAAACCTTTGAGTGAGATCTCAAAGTCACAAACGGGGGTGTTTGTGTTTTGCAAAGGCCAAAGAAAGAAGGAGTCTGTGGATTCGGAACTTGCACGTGGTCGTGTCAGTAAGTTCTATTGATGGGTAGCAATAAGAAGTCGAGCGTGGGGGCTTGTAAGTCTTATTGTATGAACTTCGATTCTTTCTAGTGGATTTGCTTTTTACCTTGAGGATAGCTAGGTTAAATCCTCCCCAGGTTTTTACCGGTTTGGTTTCCTGGGTAATCATATCATTGTCTTATTTATTTTCCGCTGCTATGCATGATATGATTGTTTGATTGTGATAACCTAGACTTGGAATTTGGACTAAGTAACAACTTGGCTAATTAACCAGGTTTAATCAATTGTTTAAGGGGTCTAAAAACCAACAAGTGGTATCAGAGCGGGTAGCTCTTTTGTTGTTGATCTTTTGATCACTGAGCTGATCCTTGACCCCTCTTGTCATGGATAATTTGAAGTGTCTATCTAATCATGTTTCTGCTCATGCTTCTGTTGATTTTATTGATGCCTGTGAAACTCTTCGTAAGGAATTATTGAAATCTATGAAAATTGCTAAGAAATTCAAGGAAGAGTTAAAATTGGCTAATCTTGAAAAAAAGGAATTGATTGTTAGATTAGATGAATCTAATAAAAAGAATGAATTTTTGAGAAATCAAATTTCCTCTCAAGATGTGAAGATGAAAAGCTTGGAACAAGAGTTAGTTGAATCTAAAGCTAAAATTGAAAATTTGACTAGTACCAAGCCTGCTGTTGATAACAAAAGTGTTTCTGTTTCTCTTAAGCCTAAAACTGAAAAAGTTTATATCCCTCCTTTTAAGAGGAATAATAAAGAAAATGCTTATTTTGCTAGGTTAGACAAAGGTAAAAGTTCTGATGTTAACGCTGAAGTTTCTAAACCTATGTCTAAACCTACTGTTAGAGAGCATAATAAATCTGTTTTTGTGCCTACCTGTCACCTTTGTGGTGTTGTTGGTCATATTAGACCAAATTGTTCTTTGTTGAGGCAAAAACCAAAATCTGAGACTAGACTTTTTGTTAGGAATACTGATGTTCCTAAATTTGTTCCTGTTTGTCACTTTTGTGTTGTCTCCGGTCACATTCGTCCTAATTGTCATAAACTGAAATTTAAGCATTCTGTGTTTCAATCTAAGATATGTGATGATATTTCTCCTGCCATAAGTCCATATAAATTGTTTCATATTATTTTGAAAAATTTAAGCTTGTTGGCTTGTGAAAGGAATTTACAGGATTTCAGTCTTTCTCAGAATATTGGTGTAATCCCTCAAATACACTTTGCTTCTCATGGATTTTCACCTACAAAGCCAAAGACTTGTGCTAGATGGGTGAGAAAAGATTCTCCAAGGTGAGTGTTGCTGACTTGTCCCTGATTTAATTCTTTCAATTAATTGTGGACATGTCTTGTTTTTGTTTTTGGTTGTTTTTTTTTTTAGGTTGTTTTTTATTAAAAAAAAAATCCAAAAACATTGAAAAATTTCAAAAAGACAAAAATATTTTATTTTGTGTCTTGTTTTATTTTTCTTGAGGATTACATGAATTATGATATCTCTCTTGATTTAGAACATGCTTGACATTGTGGAGAAACTTGAATAGTATGTGCTAAGCTATTTCTGATTTTGTGTATGTACTAGTTTGTACATGTACTCAAGGGTTAATTAAGAAATTAATATTTCTTGTTTGTGTACCCTCTATAGCTTAGTTAAGCACTGTCATGCATTGTATTTGCATTGTTCATTTAGTATAATATGTGCTTTTTTTATTTTTGGTCATATAGTTTTTAAAACTAAAAAGATTTTTGTGTTTTGTATTTCACATCTTGGATTTATAATCAAGGATTGGCCATATTATTTTTACATAGCAAGTTTATGTACCTTGTTTAGCTTTGATGAGCTTACTTATTGCACTTGACTAGTTGAAACTTTGTAGTGCATGTTGTGTGGGAAAGATGTTTATGGTGTTTATCACTTTGTCTTAATCTTGAAGTCACATGTCTTTGACTGTTGGACTTGAACCTTTAGAGAAAGGCATAAATAACCATCTCACCACTGTTCACTAGCCAATCATGAACACCTTAGTGCATATCGTAAGATTTTGTGCTCGAGAAAGTGTAGCACATGCACAAAAAGAACATAAGGTGTAGCCTCGGTTTAATTGCTTAATGCTTAAAATTGGTGTGTACTATTAGGCTTGATGCCAAATCACATAATTAAAATTGGTGTGTACATTATCCTAGCTTCTTAATAAGTTTCTGAATAAATTAAAATTGGTGTGTATATTATGAGGCAAAATTCAAGAAACTTACATAATTGCAAGCTTATGATCTAGGAGATATGGGAGTTATATGATGTAACTCTTTAGGTGATAGTCTCTTTTAAATTCTATGTGATGAATTTTGTAGACTTTGTGATTGATTACTATTCACATATCACCTCACATGTATCTCAAGTTTTTCTAGTTGCACACACTATACAAGTTACTCTTTGCTAAACTTGGTACATTATATTGTGTGTGATTTTGTTGTGGCCATCCAAGATTAAAAGTTCCTTGATTTTAATGCAAAATGTGTTTAATGTTTGCGCTTTGAGGACAAATTGATTGAAAATCTTGTTTTTGGAAGATCTAGGTTGAACTCAAGTGTTTTTGAAAAACTTTTAATCTCATACTCATGCATTTCATTCATGAAACAAAGTGCTTTGAGGAGTTTCTGCATTAAAATGCTCTGTTTTTCAAAAATCTGATTTTTCCAGACTTTCGATCGATCGAACTTGTTTTTCGATCAATCGAAATTGCGATTAAAATTTTTGGTTTGAGTTTGCCTGACTCAATTGACGTTTGATCGATTCTCGATCGATCGAAACTGAAAAATTTTCAGTTTCTATGTTTTTGACCAAAATTTTTTCATGCATCATTTGTGTTTAGGATTCACATGCATTGCATTGTTTTCTGTATCCATCTTGCAGTTTTGCAGTCATATCTCTCATTGTTTTCACACATAACATGCATACACTTTGCTAAATTGGGTACTCAACTTGATTTAAAAATTGATTGATTAATTTTTGAGTTATGTACTTTCTAGTATATACTTTTTTTATGTGTGAACTGTAGAAAATATTTTTCTTCATGTGTATCCTCAACTTAATTTTTTTAAGTTACGTTTGTGTGTTTTTCTTTTCCCCACCCCCTTTATTTTTCCCTAAAACTGTTTTTCCCAAAACTTGTTTTCTTTTTCCTATTTTTATAGGGGGAGAAGCTTGTTTTTAACCTTTGTTGTTCATAGGGGGAGTTATCTCTATTTTCTCTTACTCTGTTGCGTATGTTTTCTGTCTACCTTCTGATTAGGTAGTCTTTGTCAATACGTGACAAAAAGGGGGAGATGAAATGTGAGAATATGTGGGAATCCTATTTGTTTTGTTTAGGGGGAGAATATAAAAACTTTTTGATATATCTAACTTAAGAGGAGAGTTAGAATTTACTTTTGTTTTTTATATTCTGTTGCATATTATTGTTTATATGTCTTTCTTTCCACACATGTGGTGATGTGTTTGTTGAGTGTTTCAGGAAAGACAGGTACATTCTGATCAAGACCTTCTACCTCTTATTGGCAACTTCTAGGTTAGGAGTCTTAGATTGGGATTTGTGATGTAATTGGGCATTTTATTGTATTGGGTTGTTCTTGTATTTGAGCATTTCATTTTGTATGAAAGTTTTGTCATGAATTGCCAAAGGGGGAGTTTGTTAGGTTCTAAATGTTTAGAACAATTGGCAAATCGTGAACACAAACTTGTCTAGATATAGATCTTAGAGTCTATAGGTATTATTAGACAATGCTCAAGGTGATTCAAGTCAAGATTCAAGAACATACAAGCTGCAGGAAGAAGATTTCATAATCTGTCTGGTTCAACCGATCGAAAGACAGGCTCGACCGATCGAAAGTCGTATCTGCAGAATTTTAATTAAGCTCAAACAGCAGTTCAAGCCCATTTAGGATTAGGGTTTCTAATCTACTTTTCCTAGTATATAAAGGAAACCCTAAGCACATTTTTATAAGGTTTTTCAGAGAGAAAAGAGTGTGCCTCTTTTGTATTTAGGGTTTTGTTCCTAAAAAGCTCTCTTATGTCTTCTACCGGTGCTATTCCTTGAAGAATCTCAAGATCCGGTATTGTAGAAGTTGCTGCCTTCTCTAGTCATCAAAGGTGCTGATGATCTAAACCTTCAAGGGTGGTCTTGGAGTCACAAACAGGAGAGTTTGTGTTGCTAAACCTTTGAGTGGGATCTCAAAGTCACAAACGGGGGTGTTTGTGTTTTGCAAAGGCCAAAGAAAGAAGGAGTCCGTGGATTCGGAGCTTGCACGTGGTCGTGTCAGTAAGTTCTACTGGTGGGTAGCAATAAGAAGTCGAGCGTGGGGGCTTGTAAGTCTTATTGTATGAACTTCGATTCTTTCTAGTGGATTTGCTTTTTACCTTGAGGATAGCTAGGTTAAATCCTCCCCAGGTTTTTACCGGTTTGGTTTCCTGGGTGATCATATCATTGTCTTATTTATTTTCCGCTGCTATGCATGATATGATTGTTTGATTGTGATAACCTAGACTTGGAATTTGGACTAAGTAACAACTTGGCTAATTAACTAGGTTTAATCAATTGTTTAAGGGGTCTAAAAACCAACATAGAGGACCATAAACAAGGTAGTCAACAAACCTCTTTTTCAAGGTTCACCAATTTTGCGTTTTTTAACCCTCGTGTAATGTTTTGGGGGGGGGGGGGGGGAGGAGGAGGAGGTTGCGGGGCATCATCCTTAGGCTCATCATCGTGCTGCAAAGACATCAGATGCATACAATCAATATTCGGTGTAATGATAAGCTATAAAGTGAACTACAAAATATATCATTATATTGTAAATAATGTATCATACCATAGAGCTGCCTACACATCCTATTTTGTGTCCACCTGTCCCACAAGTGGGTGCTCTTCTAGAACGTTGCGGTCTACCTTGTGGGGGTGAGGGATGATGAGGGGGATGCTCGTTTGGTACATCAGTAGCTGGCTGTACAATGGCAATCCCAACCGGAGGTCCTAGAGGGTCAGATGAGGATGAGGTAGGTGGGTCTACGGCCATAATGGGTGCACTGGTGCTAGTGGGTGGGTATGAGGGTGTCTCAGGGAGTATAGGAGAGGTCAAATGAAAATCAATACCGAGATCAAAATTGGGTTGCCAAGGTGGGGTGGGTTAAGGGACCTCGGATTGAGGAGATGCATCTGGGATGGGTGGATGGACCTCGGGCTTAGGAGATGCATGCAGGATGGGTGCAAGTATCTTAGGACTAGTTACAACCTGAGGGGTTGTTGCACGCCGACCACGGCCCCTAGTTGCACTTGTGCTTAGGCTTGCTGTAACAGGCCGACCACAGCCCCTAGCGGCACTTGTGCTTGGACTTGCAGTAGCACGCCGACCACGGGCCGGTGTACTTACGAGTGCTACGCTTGTGCTTGGGGTTGCAGTAGCTACTAATTCAGTGTCATGCCCATTGTTTATCTGCCCATCAGCTGCAAGACCACCACCAAGCCCAGCCACATTATTTAGGACGCACTGGACATGGTTGTGTGCTTGGCTGCCTATAGGAAGCATCTCCAACAACGCTAAATGGCTTTCAATCTAAAACAAAGAAAGAACCAGTACAATCAGATTTTAGACATTTATGTGTCAATTATAGAATGGATAATATAGTACTTATTAATCTACTCAAATACTCAACTAATAACTAAAAGTTTTATTAGAATACTATATGTAACAGAAAGTCTTGAATTGGATGTCAGTCAAATCAAACCAAATTTGCTGAAAAAAGAAATCAATTGATTCTACGTTCATACATGTACTGAAGAAAAAACAAAGCAGGCAATAAAATCTAATTAGAACACATTACCATTATATCTAATTTAGCGCTGTTGCGGTTGACATACTTTCGAGTGACCGGACGGTACCAGCGGTAATAATCATGATCGCGGGGCATCTCACCAATCTGAGGAGGTGCATGGCAAAGTTGTTGTTGTCTTATATCCCATGTAAGGACATACGGTCCATGCTCCTCCCTCCAATTCTTTTCCACCTTCCCACGCAAGTCTATTCTACGCAGTCTCTCATCGTACACAACATGGTCAGGTCGCTCCTGCACCAACCCAAACTGTCGAAGGACATGGTTTGGGTGGTGTGTCTCTACTATGCAAAAACACACGAGTGACACCCTTGCCGTCCACGTATCCCTCCCTGCAATGCAGAAGTCAGGAAGGTGGCCGAAGTCTGCCTTATATGGCTGTCACATAATCTACAATAGAAACAAAAAACAATTATCATAACATCTTAAAATGTGAAACAAGGGAGAATACATAGATAAAGGGAAAAACAAAAATTAAAACAGAAGATATGTTAAAGCAATGATTTTAACATATTCTTAAGGAAAATTAACATAACCAAACAAAATTTTTGTATATTATTACCTGGTCTGGCCGCATTCTAACTAATT
The DNA here is from genome assembly GCA_028535165.1 of Quercus tomentella. NCBI lineage: Eukaryota > Viridiplantae > Streptophyta > Magnoliopsida > Fagales > Fagaceae > Quercus > Quercus tomentella. The sequence continues at coordinate 48,124,562 of JAPQVY010000100.1, forward strand.
GCTCGCGATAGTGGATCAAGGTCGTGTCCGATGGCTTACTCTTCGGGCTTGGCACCCGCACCCACCTACAGTTACAAGCGAATAACATAAGATAAAATAATACCACTTACTAAGAAGAGTACATTGCATAACACACTAAATATTAGGAAAATACTTAAATGCAAGTGGAGCTTTTGGCCATAGGCCATAATCACATCCAGGTGGGGGCTCTATCCTCGGGCACAAGAATGGCAACCTCGCCCATGCCCAATATTGGACCAATTGCAACGCCCCATCAATCTGTGATGCCTCTCTATCGCTTGCCTGTCACAGCTCTCTGTACAACCAGGCCAGACAACTACTACCCCAACTATACTGTGGCGGATCACGAAGGTTCCGCAGGAACTCCAAGAATATCAGATGCAGCTTATCTCCTGACTTGTCCATGAAAATCTTATCCCCTAGCAGGGCTAAAATATAGCACCGGGCATACTGATGTATCTGAATCTTCGTTGCGTCATGAGACAGTGGCCCTACAACGCAGTCAACAAGGTGGCTGATGTGAATTCTTTGGCCCACCAAAGTTTTGTTGTCATTTTCCGGAACTCCAAAACCAAGCAACTCCACGCACAGTTGCCTCCAATTCCCATCCACCACAGCAGTCGACCCAACCAAGACCTCACTGTCTATAGGAAGTCCGAAAATGACCTCCACATCTTGTAGGGTGATTGACCTCTCATCATGTGGAAGATGGAACGTATGAGTCTCCGGCCGCCATCGCTCAACTAGGGCCGATATTAGGCAATGATCTATCTCTCTAGAAGGGGCCCTAAACAATCCTTCTAGCCCCCACCAACTTGATAATGTTAATCACCCGATTATCTTGCATCGTTATGTTTGCTATCTCCTTAGCGCGACCACGACATGTAAGTGGGCCCGGGTCTTGCAAAATCAATAAAAATTATAACGGTTGTTAGAACTAGATATACAACTTTGAAAAAACTTGTTAAAAGTCAAAGCCAACGTAAAAATTAAAGCGGTTGTTAGAACTAGATATTTCACCTTGCCATTCCAAATGTCCTCCGATCGATGATATCGTTGTCGCGTCAACAATGAAGGATCGTCTGGACCAAGGCGCACAATCTCTGGCTCCTCATCGATTTGAGGCTCCATACTGCAAAGTGTGCTACTGTGAGATCATACATAGTGGCAGACATACATTATTTGGTGTGAGAGTCATGGGTTCATTCGATTACGAGAGAGATTTACAATAATTACTAAAAAAAAAAGTAAGATCAACAGTTATTTAGAGAAAAATAGGAAGATCAATCCAATGCAATTGTAGAAGACATGGACTAGACATTCAAACATAGTGTATAATCAGAACTCTTCTAGCAGGAAACATAAAAAATACAATAAAATAAAAAAAAGAAGAAGGCATAATAAGAAACAGCAGCCACACCAAACATCCAACCAAAATTTTATTCTAGTACCATCAGCTACCTTAAATTAATCATGATGCATCAAATAAGATAACAAAATTCAATCATGAGTTAACAATAATCTACCTATCTTGACAAATGCCAGTCATATAAAGGCTTGTTTCCTACTATTTAGCTGATTTTCATGTTAATAATCTGAAAGTTCAAATATGTGTAAAAACACCCTTGAACGTTTAGACCCTCAAATACAAAATAAACAATTCAAGCTTTATGACAAACAACAAGTGTGCGGAAAATGAACATAAGCTATAAACAGAATTGGAAATCAATCTAAGCCAATTATAAATCACATCCACAGCAGAAAATAAAAGGAAAAGATAAAAGGAAGAGAGATGCAAACACAAGGACAACACACGATGTGTTATCGAAGAGGAAACCGAAGCCCTCGGCGTAAAACCTCTCCGCCGCCCTCCAAGCGGTCAATAATCCACTAGAAAATGTAGTTGGGATACATGAACAGCAATAGACCCTCCAAGCCTAATCTACCCGATGTACCTAAGCCCTCCAAGCTTCTTGCTCCAACGAGGTTGCCCGAACCTTTTTCTTTTCTAGCTTACCGGATTCCACTATAATCCATAGCATCCGCCATCCTTGGCATCTTCCAATACTTCCCAAAACTCCAAAAACACTCAACACTCTAAATAGGTGTGGGTAATGTTTGGATAGAAATCTCCTCTCAATAGGTATGACAATGAGAGAGGGAATGAGAAGAGACTACAAAGATTTCTCTTTAAGAATGAGTAGCTCTCTCTAATTGAGTGGGTGTTTTGAAGAAACCTCTCTTAGGGTTTTTCTTTCTGAATAGCCACACATATTTTGTGGGAATGAGGGGTATTTATACTGGTGTGTGAATGGAATGCGAAAAGTCAGTTTTTCCAAAAACAGGACTGACTGGCGACTTGACCTCGCGACTTAACTGAGTCGCGAGTTCAAGCTGCGAGCTAACTGAATGGCTAGTCTGGATTTTTGTCCTGTAGTGCTCCAGCTGGCATGACTGTTCAGCTCCCCTACATGCTCTGCACGTGTGCAACTTTTGGCGGCTTGCAAGCCGCGAGCCTCCCTCGAGATCCAGCCGCGAGTCTCTGCTTCACTGCACTGTCTTGAGCATTTCTTCACACTCTCTCACACACTACCCTTACATGATTCCCACCTAAATACAGGGTTTCTAAGTGCTGTATTACAAGCAAATTTGTCACGGAATAAAGCTAATACATGGTTGATTAAATTCAACCTTACATAATCTACCTATCTTGCAAATCGCTCTATGCTACACGACATTCTAATTTCTTACTGTAACATCTTAATTCTGTTACTCTACCCTAACAACTATTCTTGCGGTCAAATTCCCTCTAAACAACCACAACAATTTCCACCATTAATCAAACCAATCCATCTAAGACTTTAACATGAATCTTGTCCCTCCTGCTCATATAGTCTCTATTTATACTTGCATTTTGACAATTACTGTTAGTTTTTACTAGACACATGTATTTGAGTAACCTCAATCCTTAGGACAACTTTCATGATGCGTAATGTCAAGCTCTCCCTGATTTTTGGAGTGGTTGCCTAATTGTACACAAATCCCTTCAGTTCTCAATTTTTAAATTATTATAATTGCTTTCTCAATTAATAGCTTATTACCATTGGGTTGCTAGCTAAACACCCACCGAGAGGAAGATATCTCATTAGATTGTGTTATAAGTTAATTTTTTCTATACTAGGCTATTTGGCCATTATGCTCAATTAGGGTCCTCGGTAAAAATTTTGATCACTATGCTTAGCCACGGTCCTTAGAGTGTTTGTATTCTTTTTGGATTATAAGCCTAACCTCCCACATTGTTAGAGTATTCATATAAGTAGATGTAAAATAGCATAAGCCCCAAATTTTGCCAACTAACCCCAATCACTCGTATTAGCTTATGCATCTATTATACTACAATACTTGTGCAAAAATATACACCAGCACTATTGTTGTGCATTTCTTCTCAAAAAAAGAATAAAGATCCTAGAAAGGTGGTTGGCAACCAATTATCACATAGATCAATCTTTGTTATTATAATATGTGACATAATTAGAAAGCGCATAATAAAGAATGATTACACTCATACCAAGCCAGATCAACCATAGGCTGTATGATGTATCCCATAACCAGCTTGCTTGCATAACAAGCAAAATGAATCAATTTTTAAAATTTTTTTTTTGGCTAAGAGATAAATAATGTAGCCACCTACAACAACTTAACTCAATTCATTTTATTTTTATTTCTTTTTGCTTGAAAGGAAAGATTTAAACACAAGACTAGTACTACACAAGCAAAGATTAAGAACCCCATTTGACCTTCTCAACAACATCCTTTGTTCTTCTTTCACTACCTCACCTGAACTGAACCGATACCAACAGTTGCTTCATGTATCAGAAAATTAAAATTTGAATTTTTATTAAAAGTCCATAAACACAATCATGATTCTTGAATGAGAAACAAAATAAAGAAAATTCCTCTATCCATTTATTCTCAATCCCACAAAAAAAAAAAAAAAAAAAAAAAAAAAAAAACGACATTCTGATTTCAATGACATCTATGTCTACAAATATAAAGCAATTTTAAACAAAACCCAAATGGGCATGTATCAAAAGCAACTGAAAACCCAAGTAAATCCACAACCCAGAAACAAAAACAACAGCAACAACAAGTCCTTCAGTCAAAATAAGTCCTAACATTTAGATTTCTAACAATGTGTAACCCACCATGCAAAAAGCCCAAATCTATAACATAAATTCAGCAAAAGAGGAATGGAGAATTGTTACCTAGCAAGCGAGATGAAGAACAAAGACCATAAACAAAGCAGAAGAGAGCCCGTGGAGACTGAGAGAACAGGGTAGCTGATTTGGGTGTGAGAGTGAGTGATTTTGAAAGTTTAAAGTGAGTGAGTGAGTGAGTTTGAGAGCGCGCAGTGTCTAAGAGTGAGAGTGTGGAGTGTCTGAGAGTGCAAATAGGTTTTAAACGGTCAAAAACGTGTTTCTAAAACTCGGTTTTCGAAGGGAGTTTTAAAAAAAAAAACGTTAAACATAAATCGAGTTTTTAAAACTCGATTTTCTAAAGCGAGTTTTATCAACTCGATATCCATGTGGAATACTTTGTCCATGTCATAATATGAAAAACCCCAAAAACGAGTTTTAAAAACTCGAGTTTTAGTTTGATCTCGAGTTTTAGAAACTCGAGATGCTAGTTTCACATTTTCTTTCAGAGCCGGGCAACTAACGAAATTGTTAGAATATTAATGTTATTTGGAAAGGGTGTCCAAGAATGACGACATACAGTGTGGATTTCATGAAAACAAGTATTACCGAGTGTTCTTTTTCAACATATACCTTTTTAACTTTTAGAATCCTTTTTCAATATGGGTAATAGATAAGAACTTTATTAACGAACTAATAATTTTATGGGAAGAACTCCAATCCAACTGAATCTACTAATTCCTACTAATTTTTATTTAGAGGTAAGATACGATATATTTAAAAATCAATAAATGTCATGTGTTGCATGTTCAGCTAAAAATGAAAGGGAATTATAGGGAATCCTCTTACAAATTATTATTATGATTGCTATCAGTGGTGTATGTACACAATTCGTTAATAATTAAAGGGACAATACTTGTACTAGAAATCATGACCTACTATATCAACTACTATCTTCATCATGATGTTGTTGATTTAAAAAAAAAAAAAAATCATTCAGTTAGAGACTCAGAGCTAAGATGACAAGAATGAGAAGGTGTGGCAGCACACGAAGGGCTATTGGGCCGTAGTCTAGTAAAATTTGAACTTGAAGCAAGGGGAGCAAATCACTTTCAAATTTTTAGAATGCAAGCCCATCAAATGGGCTTGAACCCGAATAAGGTGACGAAATTAGGGAACAAGTTTGATGAGGTTTTTCGCTAAACAGTTTGATGAAGTTTATGTATGTAACACTATCATATATCATATCACATACTTAGGATAGTTTTTTATTGATAAAAACTTTATTGTTTAAGTTGCAAGAAATTTAATATTTATTTTGATTTTTATTATAATTTGTGTTTTAACCTAATATAACTTACCCATTACATTCGATAATATCAGTAAAGTATTTTCTTTCTTACACATATATATTTTTAATTAATCCATGCATCAGACAAGGATATTATT